>BTPP01000004.1:2477260-4954520 GCA_037102815.1 Neurospora intermedia | reverse complement strand
TGAACAGAGGGGGGAGAGTGGAGGGACGTGGAGAGGGAGAGGGGTGTAGAGGGGAGGGAACAGAGGGGGAGAGGGGCGTAGAGAGGAGGGAAGAGGGGTGGAGGGGCGTAGAGGGGAGGGAGGGACATAGAGGGGAGGGGGGGGGGGGGGGGGGGGGGGGGGGGGGGGTAATGCAGGTTGCCACTCCCAGTACCTCTAGGTAATGATGGGAACGGACCTCGAGGTGGGGAGGGGGAGAGGGAAGGGCATCTCCGTAGTGCGCTGTAGGTGGGTAGGGGTTGGAATTCGAATGGGAAGGAAGGCGCAAGGACGGAAGGCAGCAAGGAGGAAAGAAGGAAGGTGTGAGCAAGGTTGGAAGCCGATCCGTCGCATCATAGGGAAAGAAGTACTAGTACATTTAGCTAGTAGGTACCTCTACCTAGATCGGCACATACCGGTACCTTGGGTACGAGAATTCTCAAAAATCGAGCCTTTGCCGAGTTGGCAGCAGCAGGACGAGTACTAGGTAGGCAACTTAACTGACTGAATAATCTAAGATTGGTCGAGGTGAATACATTTGCCTCCTGGTGCACCTGGTAACAACAACAGACTTTGGTTTCTTTAGGACGGGGATGGGAATACAAATAAGAACGAGGAAGAGACGTGAGACAGGATATGGGATTAATTAGGTATCCTTCCCTCAACCTGCCTCAGATCCTCGTCCTCCCAAGGGGATGGGAAGATTATGCCTTGAATGTACAAAGTTTTGTGATATAGGCACCATCATCACGGGAGGGAGAGGTGGCTGGTTGGTGGACGGGGTTCATCTGGGAGGAGACGGTGAGGGAAGCTACACGGGTAGCGTTGGATACCATTTTTGTATTGACTTCCGCAATATCGCAAGCTTCGCCCGACCGAGCAATACGGAAATCCATACAATCTCATCACCACATCCATCAGGTATAAATACGGAACCACCAAACTTGAATGTGCTGAGCGGTGACGTCAGTCTAGAGGTACGAAAAGTAATATCTCAATGCTATCGCTGTGTCCACATCATCGACCCTCCGCTGTCTCACTGAGGACTCCCATTTTCTAGTCCACTCTCGAGTCAACATTCGATACACCCTAATGACCCAGCACACCCCACACAATCCATACTCTTGACGCTGCAAATATGTCGATGTCCCTTTCTAAACCCAATTACACCCACTGGCACGCTTCGTCCCGCAGTCCGTGTCCCAGATCATACGCTAACCGGCTGCTCCTGGGCAGCTCCATCCATATCAGAGTCATCCTCTCCATCATCTGTAGACTCCCCTCCTGAGAACTCCATTCCATCTGCCTCGTCTTGCGCACCCTCCGATTCCGAGTTGGAGGCGTCAGCTTCTGCCACCTCTGTGCCGGCAGCATCCTCTTTGGCCTTCTCTTCCTCTTTTGACCGCTTGTATTGGTTCCTTTGGTGCTTCCTGTAATATTTAAGGTGATTTTGACACATAGTGTAACCCGGTGCGGCCGGCCGTGTGCATTTAACACACACACCTTTATCCCTTTTGGCCTGCTTTCTTTTCCTGACCTTTTGCCTACACTCGTCACACCTCCGGGAGGAGGAATTATTGCTTGGAAGCAACTTCCCACATGTCGTACAACGTCCTAAATCTGCAAATATGTTGGCTCTCGTTTCCCGACCTGGCACGCCTCGGCTGCTTGACTGTTTGTTTGGCCTCACCCCTTTTGACACCCGATTATTTGCAGCTTGAACGTATGATTCGGAAGGAGCCGGTACGGGTTGAGAATTCGAAGCCTTGTTGATAGGGCGGAAAGCGATGGAGCTACCGACACTGGGGTATGATTCGGAAGAAGCCGGTACGGTTTGAGAATTCGAAGCCTTGTTAATAGGGCGGAAAGCGATGGAGCTACCGACACTGGGAGTTGTGACTTTGGCTCTTTGCTGGCGGTCTGGGGAACTCTCGTTTGTCTCCTGGCAACGTTGTTAGATACATAGTTACTAACATCGAGTGAGGACTTACCGTATTTAATTCCACAGAGCCCACATTATCGTCCAGCTCTCTCCGCTGTCTCTTTGATTGTCTGCCTTCGGGAGGATATGGCCTAGAGGCTCTTCCATTTTCTGCAGGCAGCGAGCTCGGTCCCGTGAATGATGAAGCAGGGTGATCCATTCTTGTGTCTCGTGCCAATGGGCTTAGCGCATTCTGTCGTGCATTGTGCTGTGACATCTGTGGGCTCTGGGCTAGGGTGGATGATAAAGAATATGCTCCCATCGCCGAAGATAGATTACTTCCCGTTCTTCTGTCCTGTGCTGCTGTCAAAGAGATATTACCCCTGTAATCGCTGTTTGGCCTAGGTGGGTAGCTGGCTGGTAAAGAGACTGTATGTCGCGAACCCCCCCAAAAGAATGGTGATGGTAATGCCGGCGTACGTGTATTGTGCTGTGACATTCGTGGGCTATGGGCTTGGGTGGATGATAAAGAACATGCTCCCATCGCCGAAGATAGATTACCATCCGTTCTTCTGTCCTGTGCTGATGTCAAAAAGATATCACCCCTGTAATCGCTGTTTGGCCCATGTTGGTAGTTGGCTGGACGTGCATTGTGCTGCCACATTCGTGGGTTATAGGCTGGGGTGGATGATGAAGAATATGCTCCCGTTTCCGAAGATGAATTACTTCCCGTTCTTCTATTCGGTGCTGATGTTAAGGAATTATCACCCTTGCGATCACTGTTTGGCACAAGTGGGTAGCTGGCTGGTGATGAGATTGTACGTCGCGAGCCCCCCCAAATGAATGCCGACGGTGATGGCGGCGTATGTGCAATGTCTTGGTCTTCGTCCTCTGACCGATGCTGGGACTAGCTGCTGGCTCGGTTCGAAGATGTAGGACGCCGACCCTCCGACGACGCTGGGTCTTCATCGGTGTTGTTGCTGTAATCCGACATGTCGCTAAGTCTGTTGGTGGAAGAGGTCTGGATTGTATCACTGTTTGAACGAGCAAAATGATGCTGAAAATGGGAGATGTGTGATGATGTGGGATGGACGAGGGATCTGGGTGGAAAAGAGGAGATGGACCAAGATGTTTCACTTGCACAAAATTTGCCTCGCGGAACCCAGACGTGCAATTTCCTCCATCGACTTCAAATGATTCAGACGTCATCCTTCCAAAACGGGCAACATTGGTGCTCGTGGGTAGCTCTTTCCCCCAACTTGGGTCTAAGTGCTATTGTCGGGTTTTCTCGCAGGGAAGTAATGATTGGTCTGGAAAACAATGTCTCAAACGCTCATAGGCAGTTGCCAAGAATGGTATTGGAGAAATGAAAGTCTGATAGATGGGAGTGGACATCGCAATGGTCTTCATAAACAGCCGCGTTTATTCGCACTCTTGTGACTCGGATTCAGCACGAACAAACACCACACTACCGTCTCTATGAAGTACAAAAAGACCCATAACAGAATTTTCCCGTACCAAAATTCTCCCCAATTTATTCTTCCTGTCTCCTTCTCTCTTTCCGCTTGACACTACATCCCCATACCAGTTCCATTTCCACCCTACTGCCCCTTCCTCTTCCCTTTGGCATACCGCATCCTCCCCTTCGCCCTACACTCTCCACACGTCAACTTCCCATCATCACCTCTGTCTCTTCCACAAGTCGTACACAGTCCTTCTTCTTCTCGCTGCTGGCGGAGAGACTTCCGCCGAAAGGAACACCCGACACACGTCATCTTGCCAGGGAGGCAGGGTTGCGGGTTGTTTTTGTTGTGGCAGCGGGTGCAGGATGCTGTTGGGCGTTCGGTAGGAGCCGATGCAGGAGGAGAATAAGAAGAAGGAGCTGTTGGTGGTGGTGGTGGTGGTGGTGGAGGAAAAGAATGGGGAATGGGAGCGGTGATCGGAGAATGAATTGGAGCGGGAAACGTAGCGGGCAAAGGTGCAGGGGCTGGATGAAAATCTGAAGATGTCGCAGCTACGGTTGGAGGACTTGATTGACTAGGTCGTCGGCGTGTTCGCGTGGGACGGGGTGGGATGGGAGGAACGCGACTTATCGGGGTTGAAGTTGGGAGAGCCTGTGCTGCGACTGTGACAATAGGTGCAGCGGGTTGCAATGGACATCCCAGATGAGAAGCTATCATATCCAAGCGGAGACGAGCTGGAAGATTTGGGTGGAACTGGGGAGCCTGTGGGCTGTCTTCGGCGATATGAACTGAGTCCTGCGTCCCTACCGAGTCTTTGGCGCTGCCGATGCTGGTGGATACAGGTGGCGTGACTGGACGCGAGAAAGAAGAATCCTATTCCTTGACTTGGATTTCGTCGTCATCCTGGCCAATAAAAGACCTTGGATCCTGAAGCGGGAAGTTGCTTGCTGGTCCGTCATCTTGAAGCTCACCAGTCCCCACGTTGTTGGATGCCGCCGTTGACTGCCAGAACTCCGGCACAAAGATGGCATTAGAGTAGCTTGTCTGAAAAAGTATCTCCTCGGATGACGGAGATTGATGGTCTTCGACAGTGGAAACCACACATACTGGAGATGATAGGGCAGTCAATTCTGTTGTTTGGCTTTCTAGGCTGTTGCGGCCACTCGTGAGCCAAGACGAAGAAGTCATATCTGGGCTGAACAAATGTTCGTCGAAGATCCCCACGCACTCGGTATCATTTGTCTCAAGTCCTGCGATCGCCGCGTCTGAGTCAGGGGGTAAGGGGTAAGGAGTTGTCGGACATAGCACCGGATCGTCGTCAGCGAACCATTGCGTCGGCTCAAAAGGTTGTGGTTCGAACAAGGGATCTAGCATGTAGTCCCAATCGGAGTTGGAGAATAGCTCCTCGATTGTCAGGGTTGTCCAATCCCGTTCCTCCCAATCACCTATATTGTTCGGCTCTGCTTGATTTGTATAATCGTTGGCCAAGTCTGGAAGCAAAAGGGTAGGGGTCGCTTCCTCATCGTGACTCTCGCTGTTGGGAACATCTTCCTCGGGCTCGGGACAGCCATCTACTGAGAGACTCGGAGTGAGAGTGGTCTTGGTCTCATCGCCACTGAGAAAAGATTGATGAGTAGAGGCATTCGGCTCGTTGATGTCTTGATGTGGCTCCACGATGGAAGCCTGTTCATTAAAGTTCTCCGGCTCTTGGACCACTTCGCTGATGATATCATCATGCAATCGCTGCCGCTTGCGGGCTCGATTGGTCTCAGTATCATCAGTCCCGTCGAAGTCGTCACGTTGGCGCTTCGTGGTCCCTGTTGGGCCAGTCGATGACTTTGTCTCCGTCCCGCACAATTCGTCGTCGGCTGAGTTCATGATTGGCTATACGCTGTGCTTGCGATGTGTCTTCCCCGTCAACATCGGGCCCGTGGAAAAGTGGGAACTGCATGGCGAGAACGAGACGCGGATACATCTGCTTGAACGAAAGATGTTAGATGTGCGGCAAAGAGAAAGCGAACAGGGCGGGTAACCTCTCGAAGTATCCGACGTGTGGGTTCTCGGCATTCCACGGAGATGATTGGCAGGATAGCCATAACTTCGAGTGTTCGAGGCTCGTCCTGGCAAGTCGGTGGGATTGCCTGTAAGTTGCCCGGCGAGAGTAGAATCACCGGCCGTCATCGACAGTCATATCGCGAAGAGACCAGCTTGAAGGATGAATGCGTGAATTTGTGTGCCTTTAGTGTACTAGTGATCTCCCTAACGCGCCGCATTGTCGATGTGTTGCGTTCGTTTGGATCTTTCGAGTTTTGGTTCGGGGAGAAAGCCATTTGATCGCGGAGACCAAGTGCACCAGAAAGCTGCTCAATGAAGCGCTGGGTAAAGCGGTACTGCTTGGACATTCGCTCCGACCCTTCGGCGCAAGTTTTGTTCTTTCGTTTCGTTGGCACAATGATGGGCGACCATTTGACTGTTCGTGACGCGACTCATCTCGCTACCACCATTCCCGTCGCCGAGAGGGAGATCAAAAAACGAGCGGGAAAGTGGCGGACAACATGAGTTGGCCCACCGTTCTGCAAGGAAAATTCCTGGGCACGGACGAGCGAGGAAGGAGAAGTCGCTGCCGCTGCAGAATGCTGAAAATTTCTTTCAGTCATGAGGGTGCAGGTGCATCCGAGCTGCATCCAGATGCATCATGTGCCGAGGGGGGCAGTACTCACCTCGCGAGATCCGTCGCGTCTGGGCGTGATCGCGTTCGAACCCGGCCCCTTTCTCCTAATCGCAAACTTGTTGATCATCCTCTGTCTGGCTCCGTCTTGCACTTCATTGGGACGTTGCGCAACCGAATGATGCCTGGAAATGTTCTGATCGGAGTGGCCACTATCGACTCGTACAGGAAGAGGCAGGAAGTGTAGCGATGGCGTGGCTGGTTTGCGGCTTTGCGCGAAAGCAAGCAGGGGATATATCCGTTGGGAGCGCCGTTGGTGTACCCGACAGTGGTTTCTTCGAGTGTCCGAGGTAAGCTACATCTGAGAGGGAGTTGATGCAATTCCGCTTCAGATGGGAAGTGGCGACTGGTTGCCAACGCGCGCAAGCGAAAACAACTTTAGTTGGTTCGGACTCCGCTTTTCGCAGCCATTCGCTCCTCGTCGGTGGAATTGTGGTCGAGTGGCGGACGATGTCCGAACTGAAGTCGGCGTTGATTCTAGGAAGACGACCGGCGGGATGAATCGCGAAGAAAGCTTCGAACGAGAGAAAGCGATGACGTCGCGAACAGTCACAGTCATAACAACCTAATCCTCGGCAACTCTGTTATCACGAGGAAACAATCCGTTCGCAATTGTACCTCATCCACTTTAGGCTTCATGGACCCGCTGCCTATCCAGGAACCCGCGACTAGGTGTTGGCCATTTTAGTCCTCGGCAGGATGGCACCCGGACGCGATCCGCGATCCCCGTCCGTACCTGGTATCAGCTTCCACGATGCAGGATCATGTAACCTACACATAAGTTTCGATTTCTCTGTGCATTTTTGGTGTGCTTTCTGCTGCAGCAGACGCGACGCAAGGCCGTCTGTCTGCGAGTGTCCTTCATGGAGTTTTGGAAGGAGAGCCGATATCGGCCAGCCCGACCCTGAAGGCAGGAACAAACAAGTCAACACATCAACAACGAAATCCTCCCGTCGTATTGTTCCCATTTCTCCGACGAAGGTGCTGCAAGAACGAAGAACCCAAATGACTACTATGTAGGCGTTGCCATGCCATTCCTTTGTTGGAACGGTCGGGACTTCCCGTCCAGGCAACCGGCGCCCAAGATCGTGGCCACCGTGGCTTCCTTCTCCACGGTATTGGTCTGCATCCATGTCATGAAGTTCAAGTGGAAGCTGGGCACAAGGTGCATCAGGCCCTTCCTTCTACCTCAATTCCTTCCTTCTACAGTTCTACTCAAACCTCCAGCGCTTGCGACTCGTACTTTCCTTTCGCTCTTTATCGTTCATCATCACAGTACTGTGCCTAGGTAGGCATGCCCGACGCTGAGCAGCTCCAACCGCGCCGATCCGGATCCCGTTACTCGGTTTCAGCACTGATTGATGTTGCGGCGATATCCGTCGCGGAGTCACCGAAGCTTTCACTGTATCCCAATCTCCATCGCGTACCAACATCTCAGTTGCCAATGCAAATACACATCACGCCGCAGACATTGACGATCGATCCACATAAGGTTATACAAATGACTACTAGACTACTAACCAAGCGCGGATTTCATTATCACAGTATCTCCTTTCGCAGTCTGTGTCTACAACCTGATGGATCTCTCGCCGTTAGTACCGCTCGCTTAGAGAGCCGAAAAGCTGCGCCTCCTGCGCGTATCGTGGGTCTCCTGAAGCGGAAGGAAGATCATCAGGGGTATAGTAGGGCTTGGCGTGCCCGATCACATGGCTGGACAAAGGAACTATGTTTCTAGAATAATCCGACAACGAAACGTAGGCTATAGGGGGTCGACTAGAAATTGGGGAGGTAATAGAAATCCACGTCAATACCTGACTAGCGGACGAGGTAATGAGGATGGCCACTTAGGATGCACCAAGGGAGCCAAAACACATCTTCTTTTACCCCTGATAGAGTCACCAGATGGTACCAGCGCGTTCTCCATCACCTCTCTTGAACCCTCTAACGAGCTTGACTCCACAGTCGCGGATACACAACGCCTCCTCGGTCCAGTTAAGGAGCGGCAGTAGCCTCACAAGATTGCGTATACGTGAAAATTCCCCAACCGGTAGTGCACTGCTGGCACGGCGTTCTCGTCGGGCAAAGGGTGACTGTCGTCGTCACGACCGGTACAGATGAGCAACCGCAGGACTGGGTGAGGGCAGCTAAAGGGAATATCGAGACCAGTCAGCAGTTAGCCGAAACAGGGAGGCCTCAACGCCAAACTCACCATCCCAGATGCAGAAAATACTCGTGTTGCAGGGGAGATCACACCCGCTGGTGGCCCATTGAGTCTGGGTACCTGTGAAGGTGCAGGAGGGCGCGAGGGTAGGTGAAGAAGTGGTAGTTGTGGTGGCAGTGGTGACAGCTTGACAGGGCCCGGCGGAGACGGTGCTGTCAAAGAAAGTTAGCATCGCTTGGTCGAACAGGCAAGTAATAAGGGAGAGAAATACCTCAAAGCCGTTAGGAGAAAGACAAGTTGGCTCTTCATGATGATTCTTGTAAACGTTGGAATAGTGCTACTTGTCGCTGTGCGTGTGAGGTGTCAAGGACAAAAAGCCAATGACAATATGCAGGGCGGGCTTGTGTGCTCTTAATGAACAGTCCTCGTAGCGCATTTGAAGTCCCGCTTATTGAAGTGGGACGTTTGACACAAGCTGCCGTCCAAGGCCTTAACCCCGCCTCAGCTGAGAATCTGGTAGAACAAATCGGGTGATACGAGGGGACGGATACGGATATGACAGGAACAGGGTGGTAACACCGAGCCGAAAAGGGAAGAGGCGTTTTTCCTGACGGTGTTGTTTGGTCAATGCCTTGACGGGATACAACGGTGGCACACAATAGTCTCGTATCTTGTTAGCCGCTGTTTGGATACGGACAACCGCCAAGATTGTTCGCAAAGTGTGGCACAAAACAACCAACAGACGTTGTGTGTATCGTGATACAATGGTAATTGGTGATGTCAACAGCCAACAATGGGGACACTTTGTGGCAAGCTACCTGGCATTCAACTGAAGCTACAAAGAACGGCGTTAGCCAGCTTCCTTAAATGGATAGAGATTTCGTGTCCAATATCCAAGAGGTACGGTTGCTGACAGAGGAAGGGACTTTGTCAGCTATAAAATATTCGTTCCATCCGGTCATTTACCCATTCACAGCTCCTGTCTAGATCAAGAGGAGAAAGGGGCCAAACCACGACTTACCAGATTGCACCAATTACACCCAGTCTAGATGTCTAACCCAACTCCCTCTCAACCTTCCCAGGCTGGTAGCCGTGGAAGAGGGCAAGGCGGCCAAGGCCCATCAGATATTACCGGCTACCCTCGTCAACCCGGATGGCGGGAGCCGCACTGTCCTCGGTGCGCATACCGGGCTGCCAATGTGGGAAAGGCTCTGCGGAAACTTATACCTACTGCCGACAAAGTGCAAGCGTTTGAACTCGTCGGAGAGCTTTCTTGTGCAGTGTCTGTCGGCGAGGAAGAAAGCGGAACCATGTGTAACTACTGTCGTAACGACAAGCGCGCTGTCGAGTTTCATTATCCGCCTGGGAGAGGCTTTGAAGAAACGAGTGGCAGACTATGGAAGAGCTTCCTTGATCTCGCTGGCCACTGCTTTAATCTTGATGCGCAGCCCAACTCGTGGGAGATTGGACTTGCAGAAGTAGAAGAAGCGTCCAGGCAATTCCTGGCTTGCTGGCATGGGCTCTATAGACAATATGGCAAGGACCTGTTGCAGATGAACGCTCAGGAGTTGACGGATGTGGGATGTACGTCCGTTGTAACCGTCCCTGGCGTCGAGAAGCCTGTAGCAGCTGGACCCCGTGCCGTCCTCGAAAGTGTCTTGGACGAGGTTCGAAAAATGGGGAAGGACTTCAACAACTTTGCCACCGAATTCCACAAGCACGCCGAGAACACGAAGACAGAGATCGAGCTGCTCAATGACACTACTGCACAGCTTGAAGCCGACTTTGCACAGCTTCAAATCCAGGATAAAGACCTCGCCACCTCTTTCGAGGATCACTCTGTAAGGCTCATCAGGGAAGTCAAGGACCTGGCCCAGTTTGTGAAAGCCCAAGGTAGAACGCTTACGGCAGTGAAGATAATGGTGGACCGGCTCGCTATCAACTTCAACAAAGTTGCCAATGCGGCCTTGACCCCGGATGATACGGATGAACAGCGCCAGTAATTGGCTGAGGTGCGAATGGAGGTGGGAGACGACATCGTGCCTGATGCAGCAGGTCTTTCACGCGAGGTTCGTAAAATGGGTGTTGTCGTAGATGATGGATGGTAAACACGAAGGCTTGAGGAAGAAAGGCCGGAATAGGGGACGGAAAGCAGCGATGGGACGATGAGGTCAATCCGTGGAACAGTTTGTAGGAAGGTTCATTGGAGGTGGCTTTGCCGCAGTGTAGATAGCTGACTAGGTAGGAAATGGAAAGATAATCGTCGGGGCTCCCCATCGCAGTTGAGTAGTTGATGGTTTAGTGGAAGCCGGTTGAGAGAGGAAGAAAATTCGAACAACCAATCCGTTGAACAGAGGAACTTCCCGCCGACATCGGGACTCTCTCAATCTCGCCTTCGCTCACATGACCGTTGACAGATGCAGCTTGCGAGGAAAACAGTGTGTGGCTTCGCGCATATCGATGCGCCTTCCCGCCCGTCGACTGTGAAAATGTGGAGAACGGAGGAGGTGGACGTCCAAAAGTACCTCGCGGCAGTCTTCTGTTGCGGACCGGAGAGAACAAGCCCCGGCTTCTTGTAAACTTTGGTTCGCGAAAGTGATCATTTCGTTGCTGCTCTTTGCGATCAGAGTACATCGGTCGACTCCAGCCTGACTTCCTCTGCATCCCTGATGGCTGAGTGACCACAAATCGAAACTGTCTGCTGTTGGAAATGCCCACTTTTGTATGGCCTGGTTCGTATAAAGAAAGGGACGGGAAGGAATAACTTTCCCAAGCTCTACAGCACCTATCACGCACTCTGTCAACCCCTCCGCCAAGATGGTCATGGAGGCAAGTGCAGTCGATGAAAAGGGCGGCAGGAAGGACCGAGCTGTCTACGGATGGCGACTCCGGCGGCGTAGACCGACACTTCGTGACAAGCGAGCAAGAACTCGACTCACCGTCAAAGCAATTCATGGGTACTTTCCACTTTGTCGTAATTGTCATGCAGCACCCTCGACAAGCACGCGCTGGCTACTCATCACAACGAACACTCGGGGTCATCGCCAAGTGCAAGAGTTTGTGCCTGTTGTTGGCATCACCACATCGTCAAAACACTCAATTACATCTATTCTCTATTTCTTTCATGACGCAAGCCATACTATTGGAGCGATCGCATACATGACAGTCCGGCGGTGCATACGCAGAACCATTTCCGACGTTCAATTCTGGCCCTTGGTGCTCCTATACCTGACTGCCCCGCGCATGTGTCCCTTTATCTTTGTCTCCATTTCCATCAACACCTCATGCTCATCTTTTAATTGTCTCGGCTGACTTACTTGCCGTGCTTGCCTCGTTCGCTGCACCCTATCCTCGGCGCCTGACCTAGCCACCTTTGCTGGTCAGCTTTGCGGCTTGCAACTCCAAACTAAAACACACTTGGTCCGATCCTCGTCTTCAACGATATTGACCGATTCTCGACAAGACCCAGACCCGGCCTCCTTGGATCAACCTTCGTCCTCGTCAAAGACGAACATCAGAGAAGGAGAGCGTAACAGATACCTACCAACCCTTTCCCGAATCGTTTGAGAACATGCCAGAGCACCGCAACTGACACTTTGTCGATATTGCAGATCTCGAGTTGATCCTACGTTGGAACGGCCAAGCCAAAGCGTCAATACCATATTGCCGGCTTCGTGCTTCGTGATATTTCCTAGGTGTCTTGCTTGCTCGACTCGACGGCCCACACATCGTCTTCCTGGAACAACAATCCTATCGAGATACCTCGCTGAGCCTACAATATCGAGCCCAATTCGATTCTCCATCTGGGAATTTGGTTCCACAATCCGTACATCACCATCAAATTCACTCATAGCGAAAGGGATCTTCAATTTCAGCCATCTGCCATTGCCTCCCCCTCATCATCAGGCCTAGAACGGCCCTTTTTACAAGAGTAGATCGAATTGGCAACGGACGGAGACTTTTGGTTAGGGGTGTAGGAACCTCATTCAAGCAGCTGAATCCTCAAGCCTTGAAGATCATGTCAGTACTTCTAACTCTAGACCCCAGAACAGTACGGGAGATGGTACCATTTCCTCCCAAATCCTCTAGCCAGTGTGCAGAAGAGGACGCCATGATCAAAGAAGGCCAAGTCGAAGGTTTTTTCAAGGCAACCTCCTCGCCCAACATACAATACTCGTCGCCATCTTGAAGGTACAGATTATTGGCTGGCCACAAATATAAGCAAGTGCTTCAGATCTCCGGCCCGGGGACGCCGGCCTATGCTGTAATGAGCAATACTGCTTTCCATTTCAGACCGACACGGCAGTATCCAGCACTAGCCCCATTGCCCATGCTACAGCGACGTTGGTCAGTCAAGTGATGTCAGTCAATCATGTATATCGTTTCTTCTACTTCTCTTGTAATGTCGTTTCACGGGCAAAGATAGTCGGTTTCTTGAGCGCTGCTTGCAACCGGCGCATGACGTTTGGGGCGTCGAAACGACGCAGCAGTACTTACCGCTGCACGTGTACTTCCCATGGGCGTGCCGTCCCTGAACCAACCTCTCTTTGGCTCGGCTCATGTGAAACTTCAGATGGCGCACGCACTTGCTAGCTCCGGTCTGCTAGACCAGGGCACCCCAGACGCCCCCTTTCTCCGTCTCGTGATTATCACAAGTTCCCATGATAATGATAGGGCCGCCATTGATAGCGGTGGCGGTCGAAGCTGCGGAAAACTGAGCCATTGGATCGCTAGACGCCGGGTGAGTGCCTATAGCCGTCCTGATGGAGACGGCGGACTCGACGGCCGAAGAAGTAACAACGCCGACGAAAGTCACAGCCGCATTGATGTGAGGAATGGCTGGGTCGATGGTGGCCTGAATGACATCGACATGAGGAGTAATGGCTGAGGTGCTGGAGCCAAGCGCTCGTCACGATGATAGGACCGCCGACGGGATCCGGACATTTAAAGTCGTCGTCAGCGAGTAGCTGTCACGGTCAACAAGGAATGGGAATGTCGCCAGAAAGATATATAGCCACCGGTGTATGCGGCGGTACTGGGCTATGACTGAGGAGAGAGTCGGAAAGTATAATCGAAGATTGAGTCCTCGGCTGCAATCTATATGCCTAAGCCACTTTCTTCGAACTCTTTCCATCTTTGTTTCTGGCAACCACCGCCAGAACCCGAATTCCACGCCTTTCCCTGATGACTCGATTTAGTACTTCCCTTTGGTCCTCCAGTTCATTTCGTCATTACATGACATGGTCGTGGTTCCCTCGAGCCGAAGAAGCAGCACCGCCGCCAGTAGTAGGCGGGGCGCCATTGCCAGCAAGAGCCAGCTTCTTGCGCAGACGACGAGCCCTGAGGCGCTGTCTGCAAGCGGCGCAGCTGGTGTTAGGGGTAGCCACAGGACCGCAGTGCTTTTCTGAGCATGTGTACTGGCCATTTCCAAGACGTTGAGCCACCAAGCGTTCGGTTGGCCTGGACATGTGGAACTTCAAGTGCTTTGCGCAAGTACGGGCTCCGGGCTGCTAAGCCAGAGCGCCACATGTGGTTGTCATAGTGCCTCTCTTCGATATTTCGTTGACCCTGCCTGACTTGTAGTACCACCGGAGGCAGTGCCTTTACTTATGTACGCCCTTTTTTTCTCATTTCTACGGCTCGCGATAGCTGGCGTGGTACATATAGAGTCCCGCAGCTGGAGCAAGAAGTGTTCGCCACATGTTCATCTCCGGCGCGTCGGAGGTCCCTTGTGCTGATTCTTCTTCTTTGGGTTCTTCTGGACCCTGCCAGAGAGAACACCGCCACTCGCAGCGGTTCCCTTTGCCTTGTTAGGTGTATATTACGATATATGCTTGCTGTCACGCCGCTGGCAGAAATAGAGGTCACGAGTTTGAAAGAACAATAAGGTGGTTGGCAGAAAAAATGCCCCTGGGATTCGATGCCAGCGTGTATGTAGAGGTAGGGATGTCTATTTACGTGGAGAGAACGGACGACACTATGAAAGACTTCGAGGTAAGCCATTTACTCCGGGGGCACCAGCCTTTGGCTCCGGGGGCCCCAATCCTTATAGGGGCCCCAATATTTCAACTCTTGGCGGGTATTTTACACGTAAGATATAAAGTACAAGGAAAGTTCCTTACTGTTACAATTCTTTCAACTACGTTAATATATAAACTTCTTCTATAATAGAAAAATCTATTAGTAACTAAGATTAAGAACCTTGGTATTACAAATTTAAATATATATATAATTAACTTTAAGTCTCCTAAATAATAAAATATAACCAATTATAGGAAAAGAAGGAGGAAGAAGATTTTGGGGGGTTGAAAAATACGTAATTATGAATGAAACCTTACGTATTAGGTGTAAATAAGAGAGATATTTACTTTATATTTAGATCTAGTAGTATTGTATAGTAAAATACTATTAGATAAACCCCCTTTAGCTATTTTAAAACATCTAAAATGAAAACGTACACGTTAAACCCTAACCCGATTGGGGCCCCTATAAGGAATTGGGGCCCCCGGAGCCAAAGGCTGGTGCCCCCGGAGTAAATGCCTTGATCAATCCTTCATGTAAGGACGTACTCATGCTATTGTCCTTGCCCTTGCTAACATCTCCACATATAGTATTTCGTCACCAAACGTCCCTAATTCCTCTTAAAGTGGCGTTGCTGCTTCCATCCTCGCAGTTGTTAACAACTCCCACCATTCCTAGACCTCCGGTAAATCAAAGAACGCTGCTTGCACGCAGCACAAACAGTGTTCAGTTGATCAACGACCCGGCAGTACCTGCCTGAGCAGGTCCACTGGCCCCGCATGAGGCGCTGGTTGACGAGGGCGCGCTTTGCTTGGCTCATAGAGGGACGCAGATGATCGAAGCATCTGTGCGTACCGGGCTGCTAGGCCGGCAAGCCACAGATGTTACCACCGTTCATGACTTTTTTGCAAGTGGAGATGTCTTGCGGATTGAAGCCGGCATCAGCAACCGCAGCTGCGATGGTGTCCGCAACCGGACCCGGGGCAGGAAGGAACGGAATAGCGGGAGGTTGCGTGGTAGGGGTAAGGAGCTGGTCGGCGGGATGGAAGTTGTTGCCGAGCTCCAGGCTGGTCTGAAAATCGTTGATTGCACTGTTGTTGGGTTCTATATTAGTGGCGGAGTCGAAGCTTTGACCGAGGTAGAAGTAATCTTCTGTGGGAGAAATGGCCAGGTTGGGCTCCACGTCTCCAACGATGTCGGGGCTGGTTGATGTAGTAGGAGCAGTTTCGCTATTGGGAGCAACATGGATGTCGTCCATGATTCTGATGGCAGTGGACACCGCTGGTAAGCGTTTGGGAAGTTGAGTCGCTCGAGATTGCGTGGTTACCACGACGATGTGTTGACTCGAGCGTGAGAGGAGAAAAGTCAAGGTGAACTCCGGGATCAGCTATTTATACCTGCTTCATGTGTTTCTGACTAAAAAGCCCATGGACAGTGCATGCAACGAGGAAGTTTAGGGTCTCATCATCCCGCTATTCGAATCCCATTGTTCCTATTGTATGGTTGCTGGCCTCCTTGACGGAGAAGAGACGGAAGTCCACGATCCACTTTCTGTCTGGATAACTCGTGATCTTGCTTCGTCGACAGGAGCCTGACAGCTCATCGGGAAATATGAATTCCGAGACTGTCCTTTTCCTCTGCTAGCTGGGATCTGGTCTTCCAGTATAGAAGCTTCCTGCTGCGCCAAGGATCCCATTGCGTGGGTTGATCCCGCTGTATCTGCCATGTGGTGGTAGCCAAGCTCAAGTTGGAAGTCAAGCACCGACCACCTTCGAGATGACTTCGGGACGGGACGAAGCACTACAGCAAGACCTTACCTTCAATAAATAAGAGCATGTGCTGTATTAAGACAACGTAAAATCTCCGGTTGCCAAGTGCTAGTGATGGGGAGCGGAGAGATCGTTTCATGTGTGGCATTAGGATGTTGCAAATGTAGACGAGTTGGACGAAGCCAGGCAGGGAGGAAAGACTTGAGCACAGTATTCAGACCCATCCAGACCTGATGTTATGATATATACGCTAGACTCTTCTCAACAAGCTCAACGATCATCGGTTGGACGTGGCCATTGCTTCCAAATATCTCGCATCAAGTATTGCTTCGAACCTCTTGGTTATTGGGGGCTTTGGATACCAAGGGAAGCTTTCTTTGTTTGTTGCAATATGGCTCGATGACTTCCATCGTAGGTACAGGCATCGGGCAATGGAGGTATTATGATGTTCCCAACGAGAGCGTAGCGAAGGTTTCGAGGGCCAAGGAGCAGTCCGTATTCCGGCTCCGGCGTTGCGACCACAACGAGTACAAATCAATGTGACGAGTCCCTAAGCGTTTGAGGGACAATAGCAAGTCAGCAACGGAAACAACATGGAAGTGTTGAAGTGAAGCGAGACATTACGAGGGTAAGCGAGTGTAGTGGTGAACTTATTGATTAAGGATGAAGGAAGAGAGTAAGAGAGAGAGAGAGAAAGAAGGAGGGTAAAGATATATATAAGATATAAAACGTAAATAAGTAAATTATCTATATATAAATCGAAAATGCCAAGTATACAACACTCCCCCTCGAACTAAATATAGTTCGAAAATATAACTATTCGTACTCTCTCCTCGTCTTCCTTTCAAACTACCGGCTGAGTACGGGCTAATAAAAAACCTAGTAGGAAAAAAGGTCCCCGTACTAAATATTATTCATCGGAAGAAAAACGGCTATATTTTATTATAGAAGTAAAATATATTAAATCTAACGTTAGATTTGGAATTTACTTATCGAGCTATATAGGATAATAGGTAGAAGCGTTATAAAAAGTTGAAATTCGTTGTAAGACAATTTAATAAAAAATATATATAAATAAATTTCGTAGAATTTTAAAAGTTGCAACTCAAACCGTTTAACCGTACATATTCTAGGGTAGAGGTTGTAAGGACTATAATAGAACCGAGCCGAAAGATAGTGAATAACTGAATAATACTAAGACTTTAGTATTATAATAATTAATATAATAATTAAATATAAGCTTTAAGGTTCTAAAGTTATTGGGGCGTATATTTAACGATATAAGTAGTTGGTAATTGTAGTATTAGGGTAAATTAATAAAGTTTTAATACGTTATAAAATTTAATAAATAAATTGATTAATAGTACTTTAATTAAACTATTAATAATTTATTCGCTAATAGGTATATACCGGAAATTAACTTCTTCGGAGGTTTATTTCTTACAATAGAAGAATTATTAGATATTTATATATTTCGTTCTAATATAAAACTTAGGGTTCTTTACTAAAAATAGAGCCCTTTAATTATTATTATAATAATACGGTTCATTTCATATATGTAGATTAGTCTAGTATTTGACAGTGCATGTAGGTCGCTGGGATTCACTCTGCCCTGCCCAGGTTGCTTGGGCTGTAGGGTAGGTCTTAGCGATAAGATAAGGAGGTGGAACCAACTAGATGGATTACTTTAATCTATCTATATATAACTTCCTCTCTTCCTGATTCTTCCTTCTATATTATACTTTATATAAGAATAATATTATTACTTTTATATTAAAGTAAGGTTATTCTTTAAAGTACAAGTAATTTATATTATATAGTAGCTGTAACGACTTTAATCCAATTACCTTTTTAATACTCTTTTCTATCGATCGAATTATAGTAAATCGTACAGAAATTTACAATCTAATCGAACCGTAGTAGGCTAAATAGTATTGTAATAGCCGATTTAAGTAGATTGCATCGCTCCCCTATAAATAACCCTTCCCTCGCCTAGTTGAATTATAATAGACTACGGCGATACGCGCTTCCCGTTAAGTAGTTGAATTGTAGTAGACTGCACGATAATTATTATAGTTAATTAGCCGAGTTGTAGTAGGCCGAATAATAAGTACCCCGCTTAACGAACTTCGAATTTTTATGTAATTTACTACTTAGAATTAAAGCTCTTAAATTGCTAAATTGTAGTAGGCGAATTTAAAATACCTTCGACGCAAAAGGTTATTCCTTACTTTCGAACTTAAGTAAATAGTAGGTACTTCCTAATCTTTTATATTTATTTAACTTTATTTCGTACCTAAATGTTAATAACCGAAGAATTAATAAAAGTTAATAAATTATTAATTAATATAATATTTTAATAATTAACTAAATTACTTAATAAGGGCTCCCCGCCCAACCGAATTAAGTTTAACGCTAATATAATACCCCCTTCTAAAAGATTAATAATACCCCGCGATTTTTAAACCCTAGTGAGAAATATACGTTCTAAATTAATTAACGAGTAGCTAGATTGCGAATTTAAGACTATAAGTCTACCCCCTATTTAATAACTAATTAAATAACTAGTTCTTAATTAATAACTCCCCGTTCGATTACCTACGCCTAAGGCTCCTAAAAGGATTGGAAATAATATAGAAATTATAATATACGTACTAAATAAAATTAATTAAAATACCTTTAATTAAAATACTTAATATTGAAGAATCGATTATAATACTAACCGTTTACGAATAAAGATAGACGAGACTACGGATCGTATAAAAAATATTGAAATTGCTCTTAATAATCTTAATAAAATTAATAATTAAAGGTACTATAAAATAGAAGTAAGAATAAATATTATATAAAAAAGTATTATTACTATACTTAATATAGTAATAACGAAGATAAATTAAATAATAATTTACTATATTCCGGTATAACTATACGCCTAACTATTAAATAACTATTCTACTTAATATTTATTATCTTCTTCTTTATTAAAACTATCTATTATTCGGACGTAAAATATGTAACCTAGTAATTTTATACTTATAATTTAAAGTTATTTAATTAAAATTATAATTAATATAGTAAAGAATTTTACTTTTAGGTTACCCGAGAATATTATACTATAATTATATAAACGGGACTCTTACTAGTTTTTTCCCTATTGTTCTAAGACTATTAATAAATAATATAATAATACCTTTCCCCTACTTAATAATTTAAAGGGCTTCGGCACTATCGTCCGGTACGAAAATCTTCTACTTTAAGGCGGCTAAGCTTCTTTTAAACTATTTTTAAAATTCTTTGACTTTCCCGAGTATAATAATTTGTACTTAGCGGTTACGGGTTTCCTACTAGCTATAGTAAAACTATTTAAGTATAAATCGCTTTAGGCGGAAGATAGAATTAGGACCCCTACCTTAATGTATAGAAATCCTCTATATTTAATTGTAGCCCAATTAGCTATTCCCCCTTTCTAGAATTAGAATAAGGCTTCTATTTATAATTCTTAAAATATTATAGTCCTACTTTATTAGAGTAAGTAATTAGCGGCTCCCCAATATAAATCCTTTACTATTATTAGAATATTATAGATTAAATAGCTTTAGTTAATTATATTATAATAGAATAATTAAGTACTAATAATAATAGTTCTATAGAATTATTGAATCCCGAATATTTAATAATAAGTTATTACCTAATTAACGTCCCTTATTAATTTAACTTCGCCTGCAATTAAACTAATTACCCTAATATTATTTTAAGTTATTAGTAATAGAATACTATATAATAAACTATATAAAACTATCTAGAATATAAAATATAACCCTACTTTTAGTACGCTTATTCTTTAAATAATTTAATAATAGGCCGACGAATACTTAAACCTCCGCATTCTAAGCGAATATAAGTACTTTGTCTCTAAAATCCTACCTGTACGTAGTAATAGTTTTCTAGCTAACCCCCCGACCGGCCCCCTTCTAAGCGGCTTACTTTAAAATGGAATAATAGGAGAATTTAAAGATTTAAATAATAAAAGTAGTAATAATAATAATAATAATAGCCGAGGTTTACCTTAGCGCCCGTTCAATATAGACTATCCCCTTCGTAAATTATAGTCTAATTCGTATAACGCCGAACCTAAATTAAAATAAAAAGAGATCGGTTAATTCTATCCCTACTAGGAAAACCCCAAGGACTTCGGAATAAAAATACAGTTCCCCTGGGCGGAGCCAATGTCCAGGGGAGACAGAGAGACGCCCTTAGAAATTACTTAGTAAAAAAAAAAAAAAAAAAAAAAAAAAAAAAAAAAAAAAAAAAAGAACTTAAAGCTGAACTGAACAAGTAACCTTTAGAAAAGACAACTCAAATAATAATCATTAAGCTACAAGTTCAAATAGTTTCTTGAGTAAATTTTTGACCTACCTGTCCTATATTACTAACCTCGTCTCCCCCCCCCCCTTCCCCCCACCCTTTTAAGAAAAAAAAAAAAAAACTCAAACGCAAAATTTTCAAATTTTTATTTTCCATTTTTTTTCACTTTTACGATTTCCAGCTTTTAACCCTAACCCAAACCCCCTCTTCAAATTTTTTCAGGGTTAAAGGTCTAGTCTGGGACTTGGTCATTTCTGGGACTTGGTTATTTCTAGGACTTGGTCATTTTTGGGACTTGGTCATTTGCGACGGTCGTATTGCATTTGCAACCAAATGTCACGGGGCTGGCGCCTAGAGTGTTTGCCTAGCGTATAAGCCAGGCGTGCCCTCTAGTTGGGTGTACGAGCTAGTCGGCTGTCGGTAGCCGTCTTGGCGCCGGATGCACTGCGTGCTATTGGGTACATCCCTCGGGGCGCCGCACGGGCTACATTTCTGGCCTTAGTATTTCTAGCACTTTCGATGCCTATTGTATTTCGTATATTTAGCTGGAAGCTCTGTACCTTACTAGTATAGACCTCCCTCTTCCTCTTTATCGATTATTTTAAGCTCTTTATAAGGCTTACCTGCGTGCAAACCTCGTAGATCCTTTATATTATAATTAACCTTCTTCTTAATTATTACTTCTAGCTCTCTAAACGGTCTCTAGTATATTCGCCGTACTAGTTCCCTTTAGTACCCTCGCAATACCGGTCCCTCCAACTACCCGAAGAGTACTCTAACTATTAACTTTTTTTTCTTTACTTTACTACGTTATAACTTCGATTCCTTAGGTTTAGAACGCTTTTAAACGCTAATAGTAGTTCGCTATAACTATTTAAATACTTATTAACGAATTAATTACTCTTAAAGCTTCTAGCGCTCCCGGGGAGAGTTCTAGCTAACCGAAGCCGGTACTTCTATACCTCGATAAATTTGCCGGCGATAAGAAGGAATTCGATATATAGATCTATACAACGGAAGTAAAATTATACGTTAATAGCCGTACTATTGGTAATTTAGAGGCCTAATTTTATTACCTTTATTCTAGCCTTTTACTAGCCGTTCGTCGGACCCTATTTTCCTTCGCGTAGTCTCTAACTAACTAAATACCGACCGGACTTCTCGAAAAGCTCCGAATTAACTACAGAGAAATTAACTAAAATAAAAAGGCTAGCCTCGAACTCTTTACTTTATAATAAAAATTTCGAAAATCTATATTCCACTTCCTTATCCGCTTTAAAAAAGTCTTTTACCGAATTAAAGCTAATATATAATTAGATTAGGCTATTATCAATTCGTTAATATCTTCTTTAAACAACGAATAGTTCGAGCGCTTCCGTAAACGGCCGGAAGTACTAAATAATTATTTAGAGCTCTATAACTTCCTTCGGCGCTTTAATAATAATAATTTTCTTAGGGGGAATACGGGGTACTCTAGTACCGCCGCCTATATTAATAAGGGGGAACCGATAGATATTACCGCTACTAAAGTTCGGCTTACCCCGGTAGGGAATTCTAATAACTATAGTAATAATCCAACGGAAATACAATAAAAGAAATAGAAGAAGAAGGGTACTTATACAACTTACGGTTTACTATCCTATTAGGCTAAAGATTGTTCGAGTAGATAGGTCCAAATCCGGTATATCCGAGTATTAGAGCCGGAAGGGGGCCCGGAGGAAGATAATAAAATTAACGATAATAGTAATAAGTATTAAAGTATAAATATTAGCCTAGTAAAACCCGAAGGGTAGATTCTAAAATAAAACCGGTAGTTTCTAAAGGTACCCGGGAAGGCTGCGCGTACCTTACTTACGTATTAGTAGTAGCAAGTCTTACTAAAAGTATATATATTGAGTACCGCCGTAGCTATTAGAGAAGGCAGCGTATAAGTCCTATAATAAAGTTGGTAGGGCGGTAGTCTTTACGGATAGATGGAACTGGGCGTTATAGGGTATTTAGAAAGTACCCGGTATAGTGGCTACTGTACAGCCCGGGGGTATAGCCGGCACTAGTATATACGTAAATAATAAGTATTAAAGTAACTAATAGGACTTTTCTAAGGAAATATATTCTATTCTACCGTTAATTATTTATTTAATTGTTTTCTATTATAAAAATCCGGGTAGTAAGGCGTTAGGAGTATTCGAAAGTACGTTAGGGGTACTAGAGCGCTTGGATTCTTATATATAGTATTTCTAGCTATTTTTCGAAGGGAGAGGTAGGAAGTAATATTACGGGGCTAGCGCCTAGAGTATTTGCCTAGCGTATAAGCTAAGCGTACCCTCTAATTGGGTGCACAAGCTAGTCGGCTATTAGTAACCGTCTTAGCGCCGGATATACTACGTACTATTAAATATATCCCTCGGGGCGCCGTACGGGCTACATTTCTAGCCTTAGTATTTCTAGCACCTTCGATACCTACTACATTTTATATATTTAGCTAGAAGCTCTGTGCCTTACTAGCACAGACCTCCCTCTTCCTCTTTATCGATTATTTCAAGCTCTTTACAAGGCCTACCTACGTACAAACCTCGTAGATCCCTTATACCAAAATCCTTCCTTTTAACTTCTTTTGCCCTTTTCTCAACGACGATCGTATGCACCACAATGCGACCGGTACCAAAATGACCGCCTTTTCTTCCTCTTCAATCTGA
This sequence comes from Neurospora intermedia, assembly GCA_037102815.1. NCBI lineage: Eukaryota > Fungi > Ascomycota > Sordariomycetes > Sordariales > Sordariaceae > Neurospora > Neurospora intermedia. Next base: position 4,931,378 of record BTPP01000004.1, on the reverse strand, counting down.
CACCAGGTGCATTTTGATGCATTTGACGGTCGAAGAGGAATCTCCGTTGCAAAGGAAAAAGTGGCTTTTTTGAGCTGCTATTCAAACCGTGTCCTGCTTGGCGCCAAGTTTTCCTATTTGGGCCTGCCAAGGCCTGCCAAGACGGGTATTTTTTTTGCATTCCAACCGCTAATAGATAGATACGCCGCGCCTTCCTCGCTTGCGTTGGGTGGGCCCATGGACCACGACCTTTGGTGCGGATCTTCCATGTCACCTTTCGGCCCACCGACAACGCTCGAGCTCTAAATGCATGGGCGTCTCAATTATAGATAGTTACAACCTAATTTATACGGACGTTTTTTACTTCGTAAATAGGCTTCGATCTTTTACCGAAAACGAATTTACTATTAAATCGACCGAGCGGCAATTTAAATCTATATTTCAAATTCTATTAGGGGGATTAATAGTACGCTAATAAAATATAGAGATATCCTTAGAATCTAAATACGATTTCTAATATAGTTCTTTCGAAAATTTCCTCAACGCGTTAATTAAGCATTAGACCCCCGACCTTACAATTGCAATAAGAAAATTTATTAAAGTATCGGTAACCCTTAGAAATATTACTACTAACAAAAATATTTTATTAGAATTTATTTAAAAATAATTACGCTATACTTACGTAATAGGAATTTTAAGTAAAGATTTATCTAATTAGGTCGGTATTATAATATAAATATAATTAAAAATAGATTTATATATTTAGTAATATTTGAGGCCCCCTAAACAAGGCTCCCTAAACGACTATATTAGAGAGGTTAACGAAGCTAAGGCTATACTTATAACCACTACTACTAAATAGTACCTATTTATTAAATATATTACTTATTTATTATAGAAAGATAAAAATACCGATATTAAATAAATAACGAAGCTATTCTAAAAGAATTTTTCTTTTAATAAAAAAGATTATCGTACCAATAGAAATAGCTATAATAATAGGAATAACCGTAATAATAGGAACAACCGTAATAATAACTATAATTATAGTAGGAACGGAATAGACTACAACCAATGCGATTAAAATAATAAGGATCGAACGTACTACGTAACCAACGATGCCGATACATTAGAAACTAAAGAGTAAATTTACTATATCGACGCCGACAACGCCTTAGTTATATCGGATTCCAACAACGAAATTGCGAATATTATTTATAATACTACCCTTATTTACCATAAATATTATAGTATATTTATATTAGACTTTAAAGCTTATTATTACTAAAAGTAATACGAACTAAATAAATATACCTAATAAAAAGTAGTACTTTTTAAACCTATAAGGGATAAATATATCTATTATAGGTACTAAGTATTTTTAAAGAACGCTCTATTCCGTTATACTAAATATTATTCTAAAGTTAAGGAAGGATTTATTAACGGTATACTTATAGATTTATTTTATATTATTTAAAACGAGGACGAGCCCGAATCCGAGCCGGAATTGTACAATATCGAAGAAGTACAATTATTCGACGAACGAGATATTGAAAATAGTCTGCTATTAAACTATACCTACCTACGGGTTAAAGTTAAGGTAGGACCCGAATCCGCTAGTATAGAAATATATATCGATCCCGGAATTAGAAAGTCGATAGTCGACTATAGTTTCCTTTAAATATTTAACTATATAATTAAGCGTAAGAACCCCCGCAAAGTCAAAAGTATTAAAGGATCCTAGAAGATCGAGGAATAGGTAACCTTTTACTTATACTTTATTAATATAAAGAATAATAAGCCTACTTTTATAAAGCTAGTAAAATCCACCTAGGTTATTAATAACCTATTTACTAGGATACTATTAGCTAATAACTTTATAAATACTAGAGAAGGATATATTAATTATACTACTAAAATAATTCGTTTTAGTACTATAAAGGGCTTTAACCTACCCTTTTCGGTAGATTATTGTTACGCGAAGATGTACTTTACAAGTGATAATAATAGAGAATAATAGAGTAAGCAATTGGTTGCTAGATAGAGTAATAGTGTGTAACGATTGATAATAGTCTTATTAAAGGAAATTGAAGATAAGACCTATTATAAGCCTTAATTTAGGACTTCGTATACGACTTTACTAAGTATAAGTAAAATAAATATAAGGTTAGTATAATATAAATTAATAATCTGTTAACTTTGATAGAGGTTGATGGGACGAATATTCTTATATAATAAATTATATGCTTTAACGAACCGCTGCTATAATAAGATAGAATATTTAAGTATTTATTAAGAATACCCTATAATATTTCCTCCTAAATAAAAGGAGAAGAATATTCGTTATTTACGTAATATTATTAAGTTTAATTATATATATAAAAGATCCGGTTATTTATTAGAATTTCTATCTATTCGTTTATATTTAAATTAGTTAATAAATATAAAAATGTACGTTTATTCGAATAGAATATATAGTTCGATAATTTAGTACCGATCCCTTAGTAATTATATTTGCGATGAGGTAAGCGATCGTTAAACTTATCTTCCTTTATCTTATTATTTTCGTTTATATAATATATATTTTAATAGGAATATTTGTATCCTAGTAGAGAGTCTTCCTATTTTTAATTTATAAGAAGGTAATTATAGTGAGGGGAGCGGGTAGAAAATAAGGTATTAAAGTAAAAGCCCGAACGAACTGATATAGTATAAAGTTTATTGGATAATCCGGTTAAGTCGGGTATAGGTTGAAGCGAAAGATTACCGGAATAAATATTATAAGGAGTAGCGATACTAGGAAGAATATTGGGTACGCGGGTTTTATTAGTAAATAAGGTTGTAGAATAGTGTCGAATATAAAGCTTTTACGCTTTTCTAAGTTTAGTACGAAGGGATGTTAATTCTATTTATATTGTTTATATAATTCTTCCCTAATATTCGTTAGAAATTATTAATATTATAATTTATTTTTCCGAAGCGTTCGCTAATATTCTTTTAATTTTTTTACGAGAGATAAAATTAATAAGTATTATAAATTTTCTACTAATTTCGATAATATAGTTAATCATTTTCTTAATTATAGGAAGTTTATTTAAGGCCGATTTAGTAGGTATTATTTAAGTACGGTAAAAATAGTTAAATTTATTTAGTAGATTACCGATCTACTTAGGAAGTTTAGTATTATAATTAGAATATTAGATAGCGAATAATATTATTTTCGAAGGGATGCGATTAGTAAAATTAGTATTATTATTATATTTTTTATTAAAGGTAAAGTTAAAAATTGCTTTAATATTACGAACTAATTTATATTATAAAAAAGAATAATTACCGGCGAATTATTTTTTATATTCCTCTTTATTCTCTATATATATTTTAATAATCTTTTTAATTTCCGTACGTAGTTTTTAATCGATTTCGATGCTAAGATTAATATAATTTTTATTATAATTAGTAAGGGTATTAGCGAAGGTCGGATATATTTTTCTTTTATTATTATTTTTACTAGTAATAGTCGAACGGGATTATACAATTCGGATTGGAATTTTATATACCTTTTTCGGAATTACTTTAGTAGTTAGGGTTTTAATACGAAATAAAATAGAAGCCGGTCTAACTATTAGCTATAAGACTTTACGAGTTTTATTAGTTAATTAAATAATTTTCTTATATTCCTAAATCTTAGAAAAATTGAAATCGCTATTCCTAATAATACAGCTGTTAAAGTGAACCGTATAGAGAGCCGGTAGGAAGTACGCCCAAAGGCGTTCGTTAGTAATAATAAACTCCTTTATATATCCTTTTTTAAAAATAATATTACCGAATTTAATTATTATTGTATAAACCAAATCGAATTTTCCGCTAGAATACAACTCTTAGATTTAAGTATTATTAAAATTAATAATAATATTAGATATTTATTTTTATTAGGGTTTATAATAATTATTAAGAATTAAATCCTTAGGGAGTCCGTTTAATAAAAGTACGGGCGTAAGATAGGTAAGACTACCCTCGATAGAATATAAAATTACTATATTTAGGTCGATTAATTTATTTATACAATTAATAGTATTATATAAAATAGAGTACAATTTATTTTCGTATAGTATAAAAAGATAATTAGCGGTTAAAATTAATATTATATATTTATTATTGTCCGTCTTTTTAGGGTTATATATTAAAATGCCCTAGGTAGTATTAAAAGACTTAAGGAGGCGAGTAAGCGGATTGTAGGGGGTATAGTTTTAATTAAAGTTATTGAATATATTAATAATATATTTGTAACGGATATAATTGAAAAATTGTCTAAGCGGGATTGCGTTTATCTATTCGATAAGGTCGGTTATAAAATTAAATAATATAATATATATATTATTAATTCTTAAGCTAATAATTTTATTAGGAATATTATTAATAGTATAATAGTTAAAGTATTTTATTATATTAGTTAGTATATTGAACCGGGGGTTATATTCGAACGATTGTGGGGCGAACTATTAGTTTATAGTAAGATTACGTAGATTGTTATTGTAATTAGAATTATTAATTTAATTATTGAAGGTAGCGATTGTATTGTTAATTGGCAGCGGGGATTCTATATTAATATTAGCTATTTTAATATATTGAGGTTGTAATTAGCGAATATAAAATAAGGTAAATTAATAAATAACGATTAATTTAATAAAATTATTATATAATAAAAGTTATAATAGAATTGAACGTTGTAGGGATTAGGTAAGTGGTAGTAAAGTTATTAGGGTAAGAAAGAGAGAGGGTAAAAGTAGTTAGATAATTTTAACTTCTTTTAAAAATTGTATATACGTACTAAAACTCTTCCTCTACGAATATCTACCTACCGGGGCTATTTGCTACGTATAATTGTAATTACTATTACTTTTATACGATTATACTTACCTACTTAATTAAAATAGAAAATATTTTAATCGAAGTTATAAGTAGCGTATAGTATATTATCTTATATATTATTAGTATTAAATTTACTTCCGCTTAAATATATTTTTAAATAGAATTTTAGAAATTTTAATAGAAAGTTATAGAAAATATAATTTCCTATAAAAATATATAACGAAAAAGAAAATAAAATGTAAGATAAAAGAAAAAACTTTCAAATTTTTATAGTTTCCGGTAACCTCCCCCTCTTTTAGCGAAAAAACGGTTACTTCCTTTATTTATTTTAATAGCGCCTCTATTAAATTGTACTACTAATGTACCAAATTACCCTTCTACAATTGCTTTTAAATAGTAATTTTAGCGGATATTCTACGTTAAAGTCCTTTATTAACTCCTTTAAATTCTTTATAAGCTTATTATATAGTTCCTATATATTATCTATATTTTAATACTTAATTTATTTAATTAAATATTATATATTTAATGGTCCTTAACTTCTAATTATAAGATTTTCGACTTTCTATTCCTTTTGGCTATTAACTTTGACCGGCAATAGTAGTAGAACCTTGTAATTAAAAGGATCGGGACTTTATATTAATTTGTAAAGATATACTACGGAGATGATAGGATAGGTACGTTAAATATTAAATAAATCGAACTTATAAGTTAGTAGGCTAATTTTTTCGAAAATCTAATAGGGGCCTATTCTTTCTATTAATTACTTCTTCTTCGGACTTTTAAGTAAATAATAATTTTTATCTAAACGTAAATAAATTTTATTATTTACGTTAAATATTATTAGAGAATATTTAGAATTATATTATTCTTTAGTAGCTATTCTAGCCCAATTAATAAATTCTACGGCTTTGAATTAATATTTTTAATAGATAATAATTAAAAATTCCGTTGTAGTAGCTTCCTAGTTATTTGGTATAAGTAAATCGAAGGCCGCCCGTAGTTTAAAACCGTATATTAATTTATTTAATAATAATTTAATAGTAGATTAAATAGTATTATTTAAATTGTATTATAATATTACTAATATTAACGTTTAAAGAATAATGCTCGTTATATATTATATACGAATAGCTATTTTAATAGTTTAGTTCGTTCTTTCTAATTATTTGTCCGTCCAAACGTAGTAGGCCGTTGAAAATAGTAGATTAATAGCCAGTATTTCGAAGATGCTCCTCTAAATAGTAAAAATAAATTTAGGATTTTGGTCGCTAATAATAGCTATTAATAAATTTTAATTATAAAATTGTAAAGTCCGAAGTAGTATTTTAATTTATTCCTATATACTATAGGTAGAATATTTAATTATAAATAATACTTTCTTACTAAATTTATAGGTAATAATGTATATAGTATTAAATTTTAGGAAACCTTCTAAAATTTATATAGTACCGGCCGCTTTAATTATCGGTATATTAGTAATAAAATTTATAGTAATTATATAAAATAGTTTTAGGAATATCCGAATTAGTAATAGTTCTCTAAAGGTCGGTTATTTATTCCGCTAATTTTAATAGTAGACTTTATAATATTTAATATACTTACGTATTATTTAAGTCTTTCGTTTTATATAGAAGTACATTAAATTATTTATTATCCGATTAATTCTAAAATAGTATTTCTTATTGTATATTAGCTCTAATATTTTTTATATACAAATCCGAAGAATATATAGCCGACGTATATTTTAATAATTAATATAGTAAAATAATTTATTTTCGAATAGATAGGGGCCTACCGGTAGATTTAAGCGCTTTTCCAATTATTATATATAAATATACCCTAGAGTATTAACTTTATTAATTAGCCGGAGAACCCTAGTATATTTAAAATCCTCGGGATAAACTTCGATTAATTATTAATAAAATTCCGGTACGATAATCGGCGAAATTTAATATATATTTAGGATAATTTTAATATATATAAATAAAAAAGCATTAATATTATTCTAATAGTTAACGTTCTATATTTCTACGAAGTTAAATTAAATATTAATTAATTCGTTGGAAATATTATTCTCGTTTGTAGTTTCGGCGGTCGGTAGTTTTAATAGTATATTTGGTATAATATTTAATGGTCTAGGAATATAGAATACGTTCAAATTGAATTATAATACCTAATTGGCGGTATTTGTAAGCTTTAGGTTAGCTTTAGCCAAATCTATTGTATATAACGAAGTATACTTGACGATCCTAGTAGTAGAAGTATAATTAATAATAATATTAACCTAATATTTATTAAATTAAATTATTTTTCGAAATTTTTGTAGGGCTTAAATAATAATTACGATTTCTATTTCTATAGAATTATATTTCTTTTCGGTTAAGGACGTTAATTTTAATAGGAAATATACCGGTTTAATTATAGTTAATAGAATTTTACTTATTTTAAAAATAGATTCCCCGTTCTATAGGTATTTAAATTAGAAAATATAAATACTGTAGGCTAAATTATTAATATCGGTTTTAATAAAAAGTATATTGCTTTTTATATAGTAGAAAAAATATATTTAATTATATAGGTTTTCCTATATAATATAGAAGGTTTCGCATTCTTCGGGTATCGGTTCGAACTTAACTTTAGAAGTATATACCCATTATATTTACTTTATTGAACTTGCTTATAAATTACCCGATTCGTATATTCGCTTTAATAATTTAGTCTTTTTTTAATTAAATAATTCTTCCTTAATAGCGAACTATAGTATACTTTAATATAATTATTTAATTATATTAAGGTAAGTTTTAAGACTATTAAATATATTAGGAAAGGGGGGGATAGCTCAGTTGGGAAGATCTGAGCTTGGCCCCCTTTCGGTTTTATTCGAAAGGTCGTGGGTTCGAATCCCGCTCCCCCCCCCTCTTTCATCCGGTTTTTCGCCCCGGATTGGATGAAAGATCTTCCCCGCTGTCGCTCCACTAAGTATTTTATAGCGAAATTAAATGTGGGGGCCTACCCTGGTCTAGAACCCTAGGTATACGTAATTAGGCACGTATTAAAAATCTTATTCTACTCGAAGAAGTACTGGCCGCCTCCGCCCCGCTCCACCAATAGGGTTTAGGAATTGGAACCCTACCTCCGAAAATCCGTTCTAGAGCTACGGTTCCGCTCGGATGGAACCCGTCCGGTCCTACGATATTGGACTAATTAGCGTTATCTCACTAAAAATCCCGGCTAATTAAATAAGACGAACGATTAAGAAAGTAAGACCCTACTTCCCTACCCCTACCCTAAAGATAGGATGAAAGAAGAATACCCGCTTCCGGAACGAAGAACGCTACTGAAGCGTTGGGTAGGGAAGTGGGGCCTTGAGAAAAAATCGACTAATTAAAAGCTGCGAAGTCCCCCGGGACTAAAAGAGATAATATACCGAGAGAAGAGACGAAAAGAAGCAACTAAGGCTCCCCGGGCTCCTTACAGTGAGGTAGGATGAAGGGTTCGGGTTAGGGTTAGGGTTGGATATAGAGAAGCTGAGGGTTTTTATCCGGATTTCAATAATACGGTTTTTCCCTTAGACTACAAACGAAGCAGTACCGTATACCCTCTAGGTAGACTAGTATAGCTAGTTAAGCGTAATAAGACTAATAATAATAATATATTAGGAAAGGTTAGCTTCTAAAAGGCCTTAATATAATCTTCTATATATTTATAACCTTCTCCGTCGATAATATTACTTAATAATTATATAGAAGGATACCTTATAAAAGATTTATTAGTACTAATATAAATGCGATATTTATTAAGGAGATTTATAATAATAGTTAAATAGATAAGGTATTCTTTTTAAGTATTATTAAAAATAATAATATTATTGATGTAGGTACGTACGAAGGAGCGGTATTCGAAGAATAGTCTATTTATAAATCTTTATACAAATACTAGAGAATTTTTAAAGCTTATTAATATAACGTTAGATTATTTAAAACCTTGTAGGTTAATAACTATTATATAGTTATAATATTTAATAAAAATAGGTAGTTAATATTAAGAACGTAGGCGAAAAGTAGGCTGAGGTGACTACGGTCGTGGCTATACGTAGGGGACGGCAAGTTAGGGGTTAATCCAAAAATATATTAATAGCTACCGATTATAATAAACTATACTTCGTTGAACTTCTTTTATACCTATATAAACTCTATTTATCCGCTAATAAACGTTATAGAATCCTATACTAATTTAATACCCTAACGTAGTACTGGATTATCCTTCCCGTAAGCCCAACCCGATATAAGCGTTACTATTATTAGTCTACCACTTCGGTTAATAGAGTAGAGTAACGACCGTTGGAGTACTTTAGTACGTAGATTCTTCGCCTCCTAATACGACCCCCCCCCTTATAAGTTCTATCCTTAGAACCTCCGCAATTCGTAGTAAATTCCGGTTAAATAGCGGAGGACGTCGGTATTATACTATTATAGCATTGTTAGGCTATATTATTAGCGAAGGTATAATATCCTTACCTACCGGTTTAACGAACTATTGTTTATAACGGTCGCCGACGTTGTATTCCGGATATTATAATTACTCCTCCGTCTATAAACTGCCCGCTAGGATATTAGTATTATAATATCTATTTTTATAAATTCTAAATATAGATGTAAAACCGCCCGTTAGAAGGTCGATATTATAATATCTATTTTTATAAGCTTTAAATACGGCCGCTAGAATATCGGTATTGTAATATCTATTTTTATAAGTTCTAAATACGGTTATTAGAATATTAGTATTGTAATATCTATTTTTATAAATTCTAAATACGGACGCGAAACCGCCCGCCCGAAAATCGGTATTATAATATCTATTCTTATAAGCTTTAAATATAAATATAAAGCCGCTTATTAGAAGATCGGTATTATAATATCTATCCTTATAAGCTTTAATATAGCAAACCGTCCGCTAAAAGATTAATATTATAATATTTATCTTTATAAATTCTAATATAGCGAACTGCCCGCCGAATTATTAGTATTATAATATTTATTCTTACGAACTCTAAATACGAATATAAAACCGGTATTAAATTTAAAGAATTAACCGGATTCCCGACCGTTATTATAATTAATACCCTATAAGCGTACGAAAGAGTAAGTATTATTTTATTTAATAATAAATATTATATTAAATTTAAGGGTATTAATAAGTACTTTAAAATACTATTATAATTACGCCCTATAATTCCTTTTATAATTTATTCTCTATTATTTATACCGAGTCCGTTACTATATTTACTATTATTTTAAGAATACTAATACTATTATCCTCCGGAATTTCTTTCGTCGGACGTTCTCTATTATTCGTACTTACTATAGCCTATTATAATACTTAAATATAATCCCCCTCCTTATAAATTCTATTTTTAAGACCCTTATCCCCTTCCTTTACTTTTTATAATTTTAAATATTATTCTTACTATAAACCCCCTTACTTATATTATACCTTCCTAATTATTTTTCCATTATCTTCGCTTTATTTTCTATATTATTCTTTTATTTTAATAATATAATTCTTAATTATTACCCCTATTCTCCCTACTATAATCCGAATTATATATTTTCCTACTTTTATCCTTCTTTCCTATTTCTTTACAACCGCCCTACTATTTAATTATCCTATCCTTCCCCTCTTAATTATCGCCCTTATTTTATCCTCCTATTTATTCCTTCCTACCGCCTATATAATTACTTAACAGTTCTTTTACCCTACGTTATATTATATTCGCCTATTTAGAATTATATTCGTTTACTTCGATTTATATTTATATAAGGACCTCCTCCTTCATTTATATAACATCCCTTCCGCCTACCCTTTTTACCTCTCCTTTTCCTCTTCTTCTTATCCTTACTTTTATTACTATATCCGTCCCCCCCTTACCCGCGTTTACCCCCCTTACGGATATATATTTCGCTACTATATATTTATATACTAACCCCCGCTTCTTTAAAACGTTTAATTAGTACGTTTATTTCCCTTCTCTATTTTCCTTTCTCTATTCTATCTTCCCCTTCCTTTTACCTTATACCTATTATTAACCTTCGCTCGGTTATTCTCTTTTTTATTTTCTAATAATATTTATCCTTTTATTTATTTAAAATATAATATTACTTTTACCTAAACGTTTACAAATATTCTAGCCCTAAACTTACGTAAAGCTTTTAAAAAGATTGGCTAGAATACTTGCCAAATTAAAGGTACGTTTCCCTTTTTTTTTTTTTTTTTTTTTTTTTTTTTTTTTTTTTTTTTTTTTTTTTTTTTTTTTTTTTTTTTTTTTTCTTTTTTTTTTTTTTTTTTTTTTTTTTTTTTTTTCACTTCGCTAATGTCTTTTTCTTCCAAAATTCAACGAAACATCGCAGTGTTTATTGTCGTTATACTGCTATATATTTAAAGTCCTTTATAGTATTTGTAATTTATAGAACGCTATATAGGATGTAGCGGTTAAAATTATACGTTTTACCGATACCGATAACCCTCTACTTACCCCCTTCTTATAATAGTTATAATATTCTATAGCGGCGTTTTAAGCGGCTATATAAGTGCGTTTAATTAATAATAATCTCCCTATAACGTTGTTTAGAATGCTTCGCACTTCCAATTTTATTCGTAAGGGTTATTTGAGATTGGGCTATTATAGTATTAATAATATTAATATTAATACCAATCTAGTAGCCCCCGCTAACTCTCCTATATATATTTCTATACCGAATATTCTTACTTATATCCCCCCCTCCCCCGGTCGTAGTTATAGCCCCTAACGTTAGTCGGTAGATAGGAAATTAATATTGCTAAATAGAAAGTTAAACGAATTATTAGAGTTCGTATAGGAGGACTATAAATAAATAATATAAAATAATATCCGCGAATATTATTAATAGGCGCGGTAGTATATAGGAGTATTTCTTTTAAGGTTATAGGTTCTAATTTTATATTAATAATAATAGACGTTGCTAGGGATTTTTCGTTTGGGATAATAATAGATAATATAGGTTATACTCTTTCTAACGCCTTATTAATTTTTTATAAAAAATCTAAATTACTTCCCTTCCCTATTTTTTATCCTATTTAGCATTTCTATTCTACATTTTATATTTATATTTTATATTTCTATATTACCTCCTATATTAATATTTTACATTTCTATTTTACATTTCTATTTTATATCCCTACTTTAATATTTTTACTTTATATTTCCTCTTTATATTTCTATTTTACATTTCTACTTTACATCTCTACTTTATATCTTACATTTATATTTTACATCTGTATTTTACGTTTGTATCTTACATCTACGTTTCTCGTTTGTATCTTACATCTGTATTTTATATTTTACATCTATATTTTACATTTGCGTTTTACATTTCACATCTACATTTTACATCTACGTCTTACGTCTTATATTTATATTTTACGTCTCTATTTTGCATTTTTTAGCAATTATTATTCTTCTACTTCTATTTAATTAATTTTTATTAATTTAGTAATTAGCCCGCCGCTAATATACCGTTATTATATTTCCTTAACTTTATATTCCTTAAAAAGGTCTAGGCAATTTATATCCTCTTATAATATTTACGAATTCTTATTATTTGGATACCCCTTCTATTTAATCTAAAATTAATATTAACGGCCGGATTTATAATACTTTATAATTACTTCGATTTTATACTAAATATTATTCTCTTTAATATCTATAATTTCCCCCTATAGTACTACTATAGTAGGATCCTTATAGTACGGCTCTAGTAGAATAATAGGGAATATTAAATAGATTTAGTAATATATAGGGAATGTAAATTAGTATACTATTTTCTTCTCCCTAACGACTTTAGTAATTTAGAAGGGTCCTAAAAATTTATCTACTAATTTAATACTTAAGCAGTATTATTTAATATACTTCGTATTAAATAGAACCTAATTCCCAACGTTAAATTCTTTTAATTTCCGAACTTTATTATACTATTTCGTATACCTTTAATTAATAACCTTTAAGGTTACTATAATTTTTAACCATTTACAAAGTAACTTATCGATCCGCTTAATAATTATTATAGGAAGGATTATCCTTTACCTTCATTCTAAATCCATTAATCCTTAAAAATAATACCCGAAGAGTAATTCCAAAGGGGATTTTTTAATAATAGTATAGAAATAGTTATTATACATCTACTATATAAATATAATTTTTTCGGCCTAATTAATTTATTCTATATTATAAAAGATCCGAAAGTATAATTCTAAATTCTAATTCTACCTTTCCGTTTATCCGTCCATCTAGGGGTATTAAATTATATTAAAGCGTTTATAAATATTTAAAAATTCGTAATAAGTCTTCTAAAATTAGTTTGTAAAAAGGCTACCTCTATTTAATATAATAGAATTTAGGAGGTTAAATTATTAAAAAACGTTTCGTTAAAAAAGGAATGTAAATTGTCGGACGTTAATCGTCTTTTATGTAGGGATATATAAGGCGTACTTAGTAAAACGGTTAATAATAATAAGGATTACGTTATAAGTCCAATTAAATATAGGGTTAAATAATTTTAGTAGTTTAGTAATAAAATTGTACGAAATATTTTACTAAAGGATAGTAGGGATAAGTAATAACCTTAATAGCCTATATAATTAATAATTATAGGGTTTAACCTTCTAGTATATTAAATATTCGCAGATATATAATTTAATATCAGTTATAATAGTAGGCTAGTAATAGAATTAATTAATATATTTTAACGTTTTCCTCTAACCCGGATACTTGGCCGTTACTATATTATAATAAGTATAGAATAGTTCGGCCTATATACGTTTCGGAACGTAGATTTAATATTAATACTATAGAATTCCGTTTTCCCCTATCTTCTAATTCTTTACTCGTCTCCTCCCCTCGCTATTCTTCTATATTTCCTTAATAATAAATAGATCCTCCTTCTACGCTTCTAATAATTATTATTTTAATAATAGTAGCTACTCTTTATCCTTCCGTACCCTTACTATTATTATATACCTGCTTATATTCCCTATTATAATACTTTTATTCTCCTTCCCTAATTTAGCGGCGGCCTTATTTATAAATTTTACCCTCTTCCTCGCCGCTCCATCCTCTCTATTATTACCCTTAATTTCCTTTTATTTTCTTCCTTCCCTATCTACTTTACTATCTTCCCTCGAATTCCGCCTTTCTTTTTATAATTTAATTCCTTCGTCCTCCGATACTTAACTTTCTTCCATTTTATTTATATTTTATTATTATTCCCTCTCCTCCGCCGCCGTCCTTTAAATTTCCTTTCCAATTAAAATTATTCGTCTTACTAATACTTTTAATACCCGACTTTCCTTTATTACCCGGCCCTTTTCTTCGCTTCCTTTAATAATTTTTATTAATAGGTAATCGCCCCTTATTTCCGGTTCTTCTCTTTATAATTATAGTTTTTTTAATAACCTATCTACTAAATTTAACTTTCCCGGCCGATATTTAATCCCGAAATTATATATTATTAATTTTAATATTTACCGATTCTACTTTGTACTAGCCCGCTCCTTATTTCGAAAATACTATAAGTTTAAATAATTTATAATTATTAAGAACGGTTTATTTATATATAATAAGTATTACTTTTATACTTTCAACGCTCCTATAATTACTAATAATTCTCTATCTCCGACCCTATATCTTATTTCTTCTAGCGATTTTTTCCTTAAAAAGAAAACTATCGGGTGCTACCTATTATTATATAATTATATAAAGACCACTCCGATTATAAAATCCAACGTATTTATTTCTATTTGGATTTATAACGCTAAGTCGAAGTAGTATAATATAGGAGCTTCCTAAAATAATTTTTTAAATTCCGCGAACGCTTCCTTCGTTTCTTTTATAAATTTAAATAGCCTCTATTTATTACCCTTCAATAATTCTATTAAAAGTATAATTACTTTAGAATATAATATTATAAAGCGCTAATAAAATCCTATAAACTTTAAAAAGATTTGAATATTATAAATATTTATTAGGGCCTCCTATTCCGCGATTATTACAACCTTCTCTAGATTTATCGATATACCTTCTAGAAAAACGATATATTTTAGGAATAATACCCTCTTTATATAAAATTTATATTTATTTAAATTTATATAGAGGTTCCGATCTTATAGCTATTAAAGGACTTCCTTAATATAATTAATATAATCTTCTTTATTCTTACTATAAATTAGAATATTATTAAAGTAAATAATATATATTATATTTATTAGCCCTATTAATATATTATTAATATACGTTTAAAATATTACTAGTATATTTACTAACCCTATTAATATAATTAAAAATTCGTAGTACCCGTATTTCGTATAAAAGGCCGTCTTCTCCTTATTTCCCTCTCGAATCCGAATCCTATAGTACGCGTCCTTTAAATTTAATTTAGTAAAAACTTTAATTAATAATAACCAATCTAGAATTTCTTAGATAAGGGGTAATATTATCTAATTTTTCTTTATAACCTTATTTAACGCTCTAAAATCGATATAGAACTTTAATTTTCTACCCTTCTTTAGAATAAAAATAATAGGGGCGCCCGCTAGGTTAATAGAAGGATAAATTTATCCCTTCTAAAGTATTTCTATTAATTATTCGTATAATATTTCTAACTCTTTAATATTTAATATATAAATTAATCCCTAAAGCGTTAATTCCCCTTCGATTAAATTAATATAATACTTTAACCGGTTATATTAGAGTAGGGGTATAACCGAAGCTTCGAATACCGATTAGAATTCTTTATATTCCAATGGGATAATCGGTTTAGGAACGGTAGGTTCGCTTTCAGTTTCCTCTAATAATTTTAAGGGTTATAGTAATACTAATTCTATAGGGGGTATTAGAGTAAAGTAAATATTATTAAACGTTACTCGAAAGACTTTTACTAGGGAAGTAGGGACCGGAGGCGTTTCGGCCAATTCTAGTATAATAGGTAGGGTTATAAATTCGGATATTAAAGAAGAGGGGATTTTAAATAGGATATTTATATATATAGGAAGGTAAAAACCTTCTTTTACCCTTACTATTTCCCGGGGGTTTAATAATAGAATTAAATCCTACTATAGTCCCACTAGGATAATTATAGCGTTATATACTTCCTTCGTCGGTATTATATTTAATATAAAATCACTAATTTTAATATAAAATTGAAACGACCGTTGCTATTAATTAATATTAGGGTTTTACTTATAAAATTAAGAGTAATTGAAGATAATTTCTACGGCCGGGGATTTAATTATAGTAAAAATAATTCGCTTTATCTATTTAGTACTATAGGAATTACATATTTTAATAAAATAGGTAATTGTACTATATATAAGAATAGGCTAAAGAAAGAAATTAATAAAATAATAAGGTACCGAATTAATTTTTACGTTTAATAGGAGTAAATACCTATTAATTAAATTTAATTCTACATCTAAATCTATTAACCCTTATATATTCTATTAATCTCTATAAATCTTTATTAATAACTTTATTTTTAAATATAATTACAATTTATTTGTATTATCCTAGGCAGTTACGGCTACCGTTCTAACTATAATTAGTTTAATATTTATTCTATATAAAGGGGTACTTATAGGGATAGTATAATTCCGTATTAAATAGCCGACTTAATTATAATTATAATATATTCGGTTCTAATACACTACTACAAAATAACCCGTTATACTATATTCGTAGTAGGTATTCGGTAGCTTCGGTTAAGTATAACGACTATACGTATAATTTTTCTAGTGATAAAAGGAATAAATAAAATTAAGATTTATTTAAAAAGTAGTAGGGGGGTAATAGGGAAAATCGGAGGGGTTAATACTATAGAATAATTAAGAAGGGATATTCGAAGAGGAAGTAAGAAGGTATAAAAATAAAGAAGATAATAGAATATACTTTAAAAATATTTAATTTTAATAATATAATACGGATAGTTCAATACTTTCTAAGCTTTCTAACCGTTCTATATACGTTATTACTTCGTTTATTATATTAATACTAGCCGTTAAAAGGATACTTTATTTAAAAAGGGGGCGTAATTAGTTAATTTAAGTAACGACCCGAATATATTCTAGTTAATTATATAATAAATTAAATTCTTTAGTATAATAGCAGTTATAAAAGTTATAAATAGTTTCTAAAGCGCTTTACTATATACGTTCGAGTTTATTAAGAACGGATCGTTCAATAGCCTAGGTATTACTATTATATTTAATCTTTAAAAAAGTACGGAGGTCGCTCTATATAGGCGTATTACGAATAGTATTATACCCGGGCTTACTACGGAGAATTAATATATATTTAATTTATATATTCTTAGGATTACTCTTAATATAATTAACGGCGAATAAGAGGGAAGTATGGGGGTACTTTTAAAAGTATATATCGATATTATAGAAATAATTCCGCAGTTATAAAAAGCTTTCGTTAGTAAATTTAGTAATATTATATTTAAGGTAGTACTTAGTACAAACCGGCGTAGTTATAGTTAATAAAGGGGTAGCTATAGCGACGGCCGCCGACGAGGGGGTAGTAAGGGGAGGTATAGTAGAAATATAGGTTTAATTATAAAAAAAATAGTCCTAATAATAGAACCTAGCGGGAATAAGGGAGTAGTTTCCTACTAAGTCTTATTTAGTAAAGTTTATAAAAGCGAGCTAATCTTATTAGGATATATATAAAGGGAAATAATTAAGGAGAAGTTTAATTGTAGTAAATTAGGATTCGAATAATTATTATTTATATACGAGTTCGTTAGTTTCCGAGATTTAAGGATACGAATAGAGAGCCCGGGGCGGCGTAGAAGGGTAATTTTCGTTATTATCTTCTTTAATAGACTCTATAGTAGGCTAATACTACTACGAGGAAGGCGGAGGAAGTTAAATTATTTTAACTATAGTAATTATAGGGGTAATAGTACGAGAGGGATAAGGAGTAGCTTCGGCGGTATAAGAGATAGATTAGCTACTATATATATATATTTTAATAGTATTAATTTAATTCCTAGAAGAAGAGTTATTAATTTATTAGGAATATAAGCGAAAGGTAGATTAAGGTAATTATAGTTATAGCTATACGTAGGGGACGGTAAGTTAGGGGTTAATTTAAAAATATATTAATAATTACTAATTATAATAAATTATATTTTATTAAACCTCTTTTATATTTATACAAACTCTATTTATCCGCTAATGAGTATTATAGAGTCCTATACTAGTTTAGCGCCCCGACGCGGTGCCGGATTATCCTTCCCGTAAGTCCGACCCGATATGGGCGTTGCCGTTATTAGTCCACTGCTTCGGCCGACGGAGCGGAGCAGCGACCGTTGGAGTGCTTCGGTGCGCAGACTCTTCGCCTCCTGACAGTTAATAGAAAAATTTAATAGTATTAAAAATTAAGAAGAACTTCTTATTGATTATAGTATTAATAATATCTTTTTAATTAGGTAAAGGGTATATATTAAATATAGTAATACTATTAAACGGGCGAAGATTAATTATAGTACGCCCTTTATCAATTCTATTAACCTTTTTCCAAATAATAAATACCGGGCAAATAATAGGAGTTAGTTATAATATAAATAATATTTTACTTTAAATATATATTTTATTATATTCTTTATTAAAGAATTTATAATCCTTAATACCCAAAGGGTAAAGCCTAATAATCCTTCGCTAATTTTGCTATTTTTTAATTAAATTAATATATATTTTATCTTCCTCTTTTATTAGAACGATCCTTCTATTTTTAAAAATATTAATATACTTATTTAGGAGGCTCTTAATTTGTTCTAAGAATTCGGGATCCGTATTATAAATACTAATACCTACTTTGGAAAAAATAGTTTCGATATCGATAGGCTTAGTAATTCCGTAGGAGGGTACTTTAAAAGTACTTTTCCTAATAGCCTCTTCCTTTTTATCCTTAGTAGTCCGATTAATAAATATAGCGTATTATTTTTAAATAAGTCCAACTTGAACTTCGGGGACGAAAAAAGCTACGTCCAAAGTATTAATTAATATAATAATTTTACTAACCTTATATAATAATTATATAATTATACTTACCCGAATTCTTCTAGGGATAAATATTAGATCTTCGGATTGGTTTAAATATAGTACGACTTTACGAATCTTATTATTTACAGTAGTATCTAATAGATAAGGATATTGTATATAGAAGTTGTAAGTAGGACGTTTATTTAGATTATATTAATTATTAAATTAGGCGCTATATTTTATTGGGATAATTCCTAATTACCTTCTTAGTAAAAGAATATTAAATTTTGCGAAGATTTCGGTAATAAGAACGTCCTCCCCCTTTTTAATTCTTTTAGAATAAATTTTACTTTAAACCTTTATACTAAAAACCGATTTAAAAGAATATAGAGCGGTATTAAAGTTTAGTTTCGCGCTATAATAGTAAAGAAAGTCTATTCTTAATAGTATATTCGGGTTTAATTTGTTAATAATTAAGGCGGATATTTGGAAGTATTTATTAACCTTAATACTATTAACCTTTCCTTCTATATAAAAGTTAAATTTAGTAATTGTATTAATAATAATTTTTGAATTAATACCCTTTATAATATTAGGCGGTATTATTTTATACTTTATATTTAGTAAAAACTCTTCGATAAATATTTTATTTACTATTATTAATAAATAACCCGAATTAAAATATATAGTAACGACGGGTATATTAGGATTAGATTTAATATTAATTTATAAATATAATATAACTTTTTATAAATTTATTTCTTTATTTTTAAAAGTAATATCCGGAATTGCTTTAATAGTTTATCCTTCGGTGAAAGTTAATAGTATATATTAGCTTTTGTACTATACCTCCGATAAATTGGGCTTCCGTCCGTTTATTAATATTAGTAAATTTATTTAAACGTTTATTTTCCTTAATATTCGGACCCGGTTAAGTAGCTTCTAATTATTTTCGGTAAAGGTTATTCGATTATTAAACGAAGGATTAAACGATTTATAAAACGTTTAGGCCTTTTCTAAGCGTTTAGGAATTATTATAAATTTGGTATTGGATAATAAATTTAACGATAGGGGTTGTATAGGCCTATTAGGGTTAGTACTTCTAATAGGAATTATATTAAAAATAACTGTCGGTTCGTTAATTATTATACGCAAAAGAATATAAAATAATAAAATATTAAGAAATAAAAATTTATTAAGGGCTAAATAGCCGGTAAAATAGGTAGAAGGTTTATTATTATATTTAATTTTAGAAATATTTACTATAAATTCTTCTACTTCTTCCTCGAAATCTCTAATAAAATAGTAACTTTTATTCTATAGGTAATAAACCTTATTATTTATATTAGAATTATCTGTAAAGATTATTACGGCGGAAGTATAAGTATAACGGCCGTCCTATAAAATTTAACGGTACTTAAATCTTTTGCCTTAATAATATTAGCGGTTATTATTATTATCCGACCGGCCTATATTATACTTATTAAATTTATTATCAAAGTTCCTAAATCTTTTATTAAAATAAAACTTCCCGCTTATCTTATTATTAAACTTATTATTATAAGAAGAGAAGTTTTTTCAGAAAGGCTTACTACTATTATAATTTCCCTAAAAGTTAGTATAGACGTTAGAATTATTATCCTCGTTATTAGAACTATTAGTAGTATAGTAAATTAATTGTCCGTTTTTTAACGATTCGAAAAGTTAATAGTATATTAGTTTAGCTTTCTATTCGACTTTATTAATATAATTGCTAAAACGAACATTCTATTCTAAAAGAATATATATAGTTTGTATTACTAAGTGTAAACTATTCTATAGGCGAATATAAAATTAAAAGTCCGATATATCTCCCTAAAAATGGGTATACCGAAATAATTATATTAAATAGTTATAAAGCGATAATACGTTGGTTTTATATAATTTTATAGTAAATTTATTTATATTTAGTTATTTTTACGTTTTATATAATTTAATTCCGAAAATAACGTTAAGCGTATTAAGAGTTTTATTAAGGTTACTACGAAGGTTATTATATTTATTTTTGGAAAGGGTAAAGTTCTACTAATATAGGGCGGTACTACGGAATAATTGGTTAAAGTTATTAGTAATAATTTAGCGTTTCTCTAGGTAATCCTTTAAATACCCTTTAATTATATTACTAAATTTGTAAAAAGTAGTATAAATATTAATTTTATTATCCTAATAGATACTTTTTTTTATTTTATTAAGTTTAGCGTTAAGGAAGTATATTCTAATATTTAAAACTTTGAAGGGTTCTTCCTTAATTGATTAATAGATATCCGTATTAGTTTTTAAAATAGAATTGGCGAACATTTAATTCCGATCTTCTAATTCCTCGATATAATTATAAAAATTTTTAAATATTTCGCGGAACGCCGAATTATTTATTATAGTACTATTATTATTAATTTCGACCGACGGAATAGAAGTATTAGAATTAATATTGAAGCGTACAATTTGTAGATTACTAGTAGGATGAATATATTAATAGAAAATTAAATATATAGAAGGTATAGGGGCCTTTGGAATAATTGAAGGAAAGTAACTATTATTATTTAGAATTACTAATAATAATCCTTATTATTCCGCTTATTTCTCGTTCGCTGGAATTTAATTTATTAATTCTTTAGGGTTTATTTGTAAAGTTTAATTAGAAATATTATAATTAATAATTAGAACTAATATATATTTACGAAAGTAAATTAGAAGTTAATTAATATTTTTAAATAGGAGTTATTAGTTAATATAGTCAATACGAAGATTTTTTATTTAATTAATTAAATTAACGGTATTACGTAGGTCCTTAGCGTTTATTATAGCCGTTTCGCCGGTAGGACCGATAAGGCTACTAGAATACTAATTATAATAAATAGTAGGATTCTTATAAGGCTGAGAGGCATTGCGTTTAGTAGTAGCGGGCGTTAGAAGACTAAAACCGGGCTTTATACTATTTTAAATTAAGTATATAGTATTATAAACCAGTTAAGTAAAGTAAAATAAATAATTCAAAAATTTACTTCTAATTTTTATATTATATTAAGTAAAGTATATAGTATTTTAATTTAAATTAATAAAGTATATAAGAAAAGGGTTAGTAAGAATTATTCTTAAGTATTATTTTACTTATTCCTATTGTTATTTCTATACTAGGTATAGAAGAATTTCGGTTTGCGCGAAGTTTTTGAAATATTTAGTAATAGGATTGGTAGTTAATTATTAAGTAATACTAGTAGTGATTTTAATAATTAAATTTATTTAAAAAATTATTAATTCTATTAATAAGAAGGGTCGTTGAATCGGGCCTAGCTAAATATATTATTTAGTAGGTGTAAGTAGTAAGGAAGGCGGTATAAGAATTTATATTAGGTTAATAAAGGTTAGTATATTAATTATCCTAATAATATCCGAAAAGTTTATTAGAGAGGAGTAAACGCTTATACTACCGGTATTAGAAGGAATAGGTATTTAAATAATAATATTAATTATAGTATTATTCGCTTTAATTCGGACTATAAATTATTTCTAATTCTTCTTTCGTAATTACAATAATACTTCTTCTTTAATTATAAAGGGCTAAATTTAGTATATTAGAATAGGATAATTAGCGACCAATTAGTAATATTTACGTAGGACCTATTGAATTTCGCAGTCTATTATATTTAAATTAACGATTTATCCTCTATTATAAATATTATTACTAATATTAATAATTTAATTGAATTTAATTCTAATATAATTAATTTCTCTATTTAAGTATAATTATATTACTTTAATAAATAGTTCGGCGGTTAAAAGTTAAAGTCTTTCCTTATAGTAAAATTGCAACTTATAAGTAGTAAATTTAACAATCTAATATACTTTATATATTAAATTTTCTTCCTAAAGGTTAAAGGCTACTTAGGGGTTTACTTAATTAGTCTTCGATATTATTCAATCTAGCCTTTAGATTTAAATAAGTAGTAATAAAGTAGTAAAGAAAGGGGACTCCGAGGAGTAAAAGTATAAGTATTTGGTCTAAAAGGGTAAAATTGAATAATAATTGAAAAATTTAATAAATCGTTATTAAATCCTAATGTATTTCCCCCTTCAACGAAAGGAAGAAACGTAAAGAATAATAAAGTTAGTTTAAAATTAAATTATAAGTACTACTTATTACGCGAAGATATATTTTATAAGTGATAATAATAGAGAATAATAGAATGAGCAATTAGTTGCTGGACAGAGTAATAATACGTAACGATTAACGATAGTCTTATTAAAGGAAATTAAAGATAAGACCTATCGCAAGCCTCAACCTGGGACCTCGTATACGACTTTATTGAGTATAAATAAAATAGATATAAGGTTAGTATAATATAAATTAATAATCCGTCAACCTTAATAGAAGTTAATGGGACGAGCACTCTTATATAATAGACTATACGCTCTAACGAGCCGCTGTTATAATAAGATAGAGCATTTAGGTATCTACTAAGAATGCCCCATAATAATTATTAATATATCCTGTATATCCGTAAAGTTATAACGTTAAAAAAGGTTACTTTACTACTAGGGTAATAAATTTATTTACTAATAGACTATAAACCTCTCCCAAAAGGTAGAAACTTTATATTTAATACTAAATATTATTTAACCGCTAATATAATTATTAACGCTAAAACGCTGAGGGTTATCCTTATTAAGAATAATACCAACGGTATAGTAATAATTAATAAGCGATTCAATATTGGGACTATTACCGAGAATAGTAAAGGAGTATTTTTTAGAACATTATAGGACGGAATTTAATATATAGTAGCCCTAGATTAAATAATAATCGTTATATACAACTACTCTAGTAAGAGTAATTAAAGCGTATATAATATAATATTTAATTTACTAATAGTACTAATAGGAAAGGAATTTGAATTAAACCCCTTAATTTAAATAGTAGCTTCGGGATTGGACTTAACTTCGGCTACGAGTATTTATTATATTAATTCCCTTATATAGAAGGAAATATTGGAAACCCTATAGTATAAAAACCCCGATAAAAAGCCTTATATATTAGAAAAGTACTCTATACTAGGGATCTATATAAGTAGCGACGTTCTAAACGAAATTCCGAAATAAAGCGTATATATATACGGCGAATATATAAAAGCGTAGTTCTAAGAATTTATAAATTTAATCTATAAATACGAGGATATATAGGAAGAAGGCTATATTATAGAAGTTAAGGAGGAGGATATAATAAAGGTCCTATTAGTAGAAAGTTAGCAAAATTAGAAGATTAGTACTAGGATATACCTATTAAGTAGGAAGGACCAAATAATTGTAAACGAAGTCTTTAATAAGCTCTACATACAAAGGAAAATAAAATAGTATAAAGAAGTAACCCTATTTATATACCCAATCTTCGTAGTTTGGAGGACCGTAAAAGATAAAGCAAAAGGCCGCCCGGTAATCGACTTAAAAGCGTTGAACCGAGTTATAATACCTAATAATTACCCCCTACTATTATAATCGGAGGTTATTATTCGCCTTTATAGGAAAAAGTTTATTATAGTTATTAATATAGTATTCTTTTTCTATTAATTCGGCGTCTAGCCCCCTTATTACAACCGGTTTACGTTTATTAACTATTAAGGATTTAAAATACTAACCGTTGTACTTATAGGCTTCCGAAATTCGCTTATATATATATACCGTTTTATAAATCGATTATTAGTACCCTATAAAATATATTACTAAACCTTTATTAATAATATTATTATTGTATTAAATATTTTAGAAAAGTACTTTAAATATTTTAGAAGTATTTTTAGTCTATTTATAATAAAAGGAATTAGTATCTCCCCTAAGAAATTATATTTAAAGTATTTAAGCGTTGAATTACTAAGCTTTAAAATTGATACTTTAGGATTGACGACTATAATCGAGCGTATTATAGCTTTAAAGAACCTCGCCTTCCCTAATTAATTTAAGGTATTAGAGTATTATATAGGGAATTTAGAATTCTTTTGGTACTTCGTTCCGTACTACGCCCAATTGTCCGAGCTATTTTAAGTATAGAAGGTAGGCCTATTAGTAAAAGGACGAAAAATAGGAAAGGTAATTGTTAGTAATATAAGTAAAAGAGCCTACTTGATGCGGGAGCAGTAGGGTATGAAAATATTGTATTGTAAAGAGTGATACCCTCCAAGAAGGTTGATAAGAACGACTACCTCCAAATGGGATTAATATATCCTATAGTAGTCGTTATCTTATCGGGCATGTCGGACTCCGGCAGGCAAGTGCCTGCCGGGAAAGGTAGCTCCGTGAGCTTTACTACCAGAAATTTATATAAATATATGGGTCCGGTATTAAATGCCGGCCTCGTAAATAAAACTTTACTGTCCTTAATAATTATTAATTGGCTATAAATAATTTGGGCGCCTTTTAATATTCTCTTCTTTCGGTCCTTTTATTTATCTTCGCTTCTTACTTAGGCTTACTCTCTCTCTTCTTTTCTAATAGTCTTTTACTATATTTTTAATATATTTTATTTATTATTCCGTCTTCTATTTATTATATTCGTATCCCTACCCTTTCTATTTAATTAAATATATATTAGTACTTCGTATTATATAATAGGTAATAATTTGCTCCAATTTGTAGGAATCGCCTTCCTCTTCTCCGGACTTATCGCTTTACAATTCCTCTACCGGGCCCGGCGGAGGAGGCTATCGTTTAAATAAGTCCTATAGAATCGGCGTTAAAAATAGGTAGGTAATAAATATAACGGGGTGGATTACTATAATCGCTAGTAATTATAATTAGTATATTAGTTTGCCTACTCTCTTTAATACTTTAAAAAGGCCAGCGTATTATTAATTGAATTTCCTAGAAGGGCGTCCTTTAAAGTAATATCCTCTATAGAATTTGAAATATATATAATCCCCGACTTTAAATTCAATAGTTCGATACCGAAAATTATATTAGCGTTTAGTATTAGCGGCGGCGAAATTTATAGCGAGGGCGGTATCTTCTTTCAAATAGTTTTATAAAACTATTATAATCGGTTCTTCCAAAACTTTAATAAGGTCCAATAATCCGGGGAACTTAAAGCTATATAGTAATTTATATAGAAAGGTCTTAATAGGGGACGAATATATATTATTAAAATTCTATTATAGGGCGGGTAGGATTTTTATCTATAGGGTTTCTAGGTTTTCGAAGTAGTAAAACCGGATAGTAATTTCTACAGTCTAATTCTTCCGTTCTAATAATCCGTCTCCTTATAGGTAATAGATTGTAGTTATTAGTAGTTTTATTCCTAATTTTTTCTAAATACTTTTCTAGAATTCGGATATAAACTTTTAGTCCCTATTTAAAATAATACTTTAGGAGATCCCTTAATCTCCTATTAATAGGTACTATATAAATATATTAGCCTAATCCTCTATAATATAGGTTAAATATTTTAGAAGGAGTATAATTCTTTTAAATATAGGGTAAGTAATAGTTATTGCTATATTATATTTATTTTTATCCTCTAATTTCTATAGTATATTATATATTAGTATAGCGGGGAGTCCGACGATAAAATTAATAATTATAGTTCTTATAGGGATAGGGGTTATATAAATTAGTTAGTACTTTCTATTGGGCGGGTTTCTTTCCGTTTGGATTAATTAGTATTAAGGGTAATATTTAATATATTATTTAACTAGGTAGGTTTTATTATTAATTGTAAATCCCTTTAATTTGTATAGTATTTAGTCTCGTTTAAAGTAGTATTTATTATTATAAATTTTAATAAGGATTTATTATATTTAATTATACGGAATATAGAGGGCTTGGGATCCGTTTATCCTTAGGTTGTATAGGAGGCCGTTATATAGTTCGAAGGGGTATTTAAAGTACGAAAAGGTCCTATTATCTTTAATAATTTTCCCGGCTATTAAATCTTTAATAATAGTAATATATTTCCGGTCTTCTATATACCCCTTTATAAATACTACTTTTATTTATTCTTCTATCTATACTTCCGATTGAATATATTATACTTCGTTTAATATAGTTAGTTCGTTAGGGTCTTTCTTATATTCGATAGTTTAAAATCGATTTAGTATATCTAATATAATATTTAACTTCCTAAGTAGGTAGTATACTATTAAATTGTATTAGGAGAAATAGATAGAGGCGTTAATTAATCTTCAATTGGTTCGGTCTATTAAAGATATATTTAATTTAGTCTATTCTATTATTCCTTTTATTATTATATAATCGGTAAGTACAACTACCGGTAATTCGGCCGAATATATTATTATCCGAAGCCTCTTTATTATTTATATTAGGTATACTATTTCTAATTCTAATAAATTATACTTTATCTCCGCTAATATTAAATATTTACTTAGGAATATAATAAGTAGGATTGCTATTGAAGGAATAGGTTTTCCTAATACCTATAACGCCTCGTTCTTTAAATAGAAGATTATAACGCTAAATTTATATTCTAAGGACCCGTTAATTTAAATAAATAATTACTTTCTTAAGTTATAGTAGTACAATATCGTTAGCTCGTTACAAATAGCCCTTTGTAATGCTTTAAAGGCTAGTAGCTCTGCGTTTATCGGTTTATAGTATTTAAACTAATAGTATTATATCCTTTTTCCCGGGTTATTTACTATAATTAGTCCTTCCTTACGCCCTTATACTAGTAGAGTAATTTTTTATTTTTATAATAGTTCTATTAATTAGGCGTAGTAAATAATTAAATACTAGAGGAAGCCTATATTCTTAATATATTGTTTAAATACTTTTAATTATTTTAAAAATATTAAATTATAGAACCCCTAAATCCTATCGCTCGTATTAATAAAGCTAAGCAAATTAACTTTGAAATCGAAGAGTTCGACGTTAGGAAATTCTAAGTACAATTTTTTAGGTAATATTAAAATCCGCTTTTTAGCGAATAAGGTAAAGATTTACTTAAAATACTTTAGGTATTCCTCTATTATTTCCGAAAAAATTATAATATTATTGATAAAAGTTTTATAGAATATAAGTCCGGCGAGAAGTCTATTTATAAACCTTTGAACGTAGGTTAGCGAATTCTAATACCCTATTAAAACTATTATAAGTATTTTTAATCCCCTTAAATTTATTAATATAAATTAATTTTTATATAGTAGCTATACTTTAAATTAATAGAAAAAGGCTATTATATTAATAATAATAATAAAATTCTTACTTCGTAGGGCCGTAATAATTTCGGATTATAATAGTAAAAGGTAATTATTTAGGATGGTTACTTTATTAAGAGTTTGTAGGTTAATTACTACTCGTACCTTAGGTTCCCTATAGACTAATTTCTAAATAACGAAGATAAGGTAAGTAAATAGGGTAGTTTTAATTCTCTAAATTATTTTTCCCTACTTATAGAATTTATTAAATACCTTATTAATTACTTCCTTATTTTTTTAGTTAAAGGGGTATAATTTTAAATTAATCCTTTAATTTTACTACCCTTCAATTAATAGGATTTTTATTATTTCCAATTCCGGTATTTTTATTATACTTCCTTCCTTCTAAATTTTAGGGAACTTTCGTACTAATTTCTTTAATTTTACTACCCACTTTTTATTTTCTATGTATATATAAATACCTTTATTTATAGTTTCTTTTGCGTAGGGGTTTATATATATATTTAAAGTTAAATACTTTTCGGGAATATATAGTCGGGTATCGGGGGCGGTCTCGAATTTTTGTAGTTAAATAGCGTTATAAATCTCATTTATTATTAAACTAATTATCTTAGTATTAATTCCCGTAGGCCGGGGGTTTTCGAAGTCCGGCTATATTATAGCTCCTTAGCCAACGGTAAAAATAGTATTACTAAAGGGGAATTTATCGTTTATTATTATACTAATTACTAGTCCTATTGCGGTTGAAGATACTACTAATAATCCCGCTTTTAAAATTAACCCTACTATTAATACTTTTAATATATTTCCCTATCCGGTAATAAAATATTTACTATTAATTACTTTATTAATAGTCCTTAAATATTCGTTTTTACGGATAGTGATAATATAATTTATTATATTTTTTATAATAAAGGCCCGGAGGGTTCGTAAATTTAGCTTAGCGTAGATTATAGCGAAATATTTAGAATTGAATATAAATATCCGACCTTTCGGGAGTAATTTATAATTTATTAGAATAGTTACTTTTTGCTCCGGTAGGAGTAAGATCTTTTATATAGTAATTACCTTTCTAATAATAGGGACGGTTTTAATTTATACTTTAAAGTTAATTTTAGTATCGATTTTATATAGTAGTATAGTTATTTGTTCGTAATTAATTACGCTTTTAAAGGGCGTTATAAAATTATTACCGAATAATATATTTAGTACAAGGTCGTCGATTACCTAAACGGATTTAATAATTTTAATTAGGGTATTATTACTTATAGAATTAATCGTAGGAATATAAATAATAAAGGTTACTAATTTATTAATCTTTACTAATTCTTTTCCGATCCTTTATACTTTAATTAATTTATATATATATATATAATTGAATATTTTTAAAAATTACCGATCGATTAAACTACGGCCGGTTCTAGGATCGATACAAACTTCGGAATCCTTACTATTGGGTATAGTTTTAATTTTAATTCTCAAGTATATATAGTTAGAAAGTAGGTTAAGGGTATTATTATTATTAAAAGGTAGGGCTTTAATTATTATTATTTTTTTAATTAGTATTAGTATCTTCGTAAGGGGGACTACTTTGGTTACTAAATTAATTAGCGGTAATTCTTCCGGTTAATTCTTTTTCGTACCCTCTTTAGTGTATTAATAGGCTTAAAAATATTTGAATAGTTCGTTATATAATTCTAACAATTTATTATAATAATTGTAAATATATTTTAATAGATCGGATAGAGCGACGGTAAAAGGTTTAAATTTAATTATTATAACGTTAATTTCTTTATATTTTCGATTATACCTTAGTACTTCCTTTTCGGTTTTAAATATAATATAATATTTTAAATAAGTAAAAGTTTCGTCCAATATAATATAAGTTATATCGGATCCTTCGTTGGAATAATACCCTTTATTTAATCTTCTATTAAAAAAAGTATTGTAAATATCTTTAATTTAGGATTAATTATTATTACTATTATTATTGCTTCTTTTAAAGTAATAAACCCGATTTATAGATTTACAATACTGGTTCTTACAATTGCAATTATTATGTCTGCCTTAATTAC
Source organism: Neurospora intermedia (assembly GCA_037102815.1). Taxonomy (NCBI): domain Eukaryota; kingdom Fungi; phylum Ascomycota; class Sordariomycetes; order Sordariales; family Sordariaceae; genus Neurospora; species Neurospora intermedia. The sequence continues at coordinate 4,901,179 of BTPP01000004.1, read as the reverse complement.
AATTATTATTATAGTTTCTATAATTATAATTGTTTTAATTATAATTACTTTAGTTATAGTTATTTCGATTATTACGTTGGTTGGGGTTGCCTTGGTTACGATTACTTCGATTATAGTTACTTTAGTTTCGTTAATTATAATTATATTTATTATTGCGGGAACGTTCTAGGTAGTAGGGGGTATATATTTTTTTATATTCTTCTTTAAATGTAGAGAGAATTTGGATTATATAGTTAATTCCTGGGTTTAGCCTTACGTAAGGATAATACTATTTTATTATAATAATAATAATTTCTTTACTATTAGTAAATTCCCTTATATAGAATTAGTAGTCTTCGAATTGGAACGGGGTACGTAAGTATTATTTAATCCTTAAGTCTAAAGTAGTTTAAATTTATATTATTACGCCCTATTAATTCGTTTATCAAATATTGATTAATTCTATTGCCCTAGCGTATCTCAATTTCTTTTAAAAGTAAAATATAAAATATAAATTATTTTTAATAATATAATAGAGCGTCAATTTTATTTAAGTAAATTATTGGGTAGTTATTACTATATTGGGCGTAAATTTAATATATAGAATATTAATAGTAATAAAGATCCCTCCAACCCTTATATTTAACTTTTAATCTAATAAAAGTTCGGTATCCTACTATAGTATTATTTATCCGGTTAGTAATATTTAAAATATAGCTATTAATTAAGTTGCGGCCTAATCGATAGTTATTAGATCTTCTAGGAAAGTTTAAATTCGGTTTTAGAAGGCGGTAATATTAGTCTAAATAATTTTAGTACCGTTTTAGACTATTCTAACGTCGTTAGGGTCTTTTATTTATTAAGGATTAAAAATTCTAATTTCCTTATACTTAATTTTTAATTTAAAATCGTTATCTTATACGTAAGTCGGGCCGGTTTATAATTAAAAGGCGGATACGCTAATACTTTATTAGTAAAGTATTATAAAAGGAATTAATTTAGGATATCTTTTTAAATATAATAAAAATATAAATCTTCCGATTATAGTTACTAATTGTCCTATTAGATTCAATCCGGCCGCTATTCTAATTAGAATTCCGGTTATTATCGTATAAGAGTTAGTAGATTATAATATTATTTAAAGTATCGGCTAATTTCTTAGACCTATTATATTAGGGTTGCTTTATATTACAGGAATTAAAATACCGGGTATATTTAATAGGGGAAGGATAGTTAGAGGATAAGGGGGAAGGGATAGAATTAATATCCTTTAAGGAAGTAGAGTACCTACTATAGTAGTATTAAGTACCTATATTCCCGGGGAGGAATATTATAATAAGCGGTATAAATTTACAATTTATAAAAAGGATAATTGGAAATCTTTATTATTTTACAAAATTTAATTAAATTTTATTTCGAAATTATTTATAAAAGTTCTTATAGTACTTATTTCTCCTTTAATATTTCCTAACTCTATAATTAGGCTTTAATAGCTATCTAAAATTATAATTTCTAAATATTCTATAGTATCCTTATTACTACTTATCTTTAGTAATCTTACTTATAATTATACTTTATTAGGAGCGGAGTCCGGCTATTTGCCCTTATTCCGGCTATTTGAAGCCGTCGGACCGGGTATATTAATTTCGTTATTATTAAATATTTTTAATAGGGTCCGAAATATAGTACATATTATTTTAAATACAGATAATACTATTGCCTTTCGTTTATTACGGGTAGTTATTTTAATAATTCTACTCGTATTAGGCTCTAAAGCGGTATTTTACTTTTAGGTAATTAGCGAAGTACCGTCTTCGCTATTTATAAGGGAAGTCGGGCTATATAGTAAAGCGGTTACTATTGCGTCCTTAGGAATTAAGAATTCGGGTCGTACTCCTATCGGGTCGGGAGGTTACTTATCGGATATAATCCGTTTATCCTTCTATAGTATATTATTAATTCTTTTTATTTAGTCTTACGTACCTTTTTAACGAGGGTATTCGGGGGTAATAATAATTATAAAGGAATTATTTATTTATAAAAAGGAATATTAAATCGCCTTAGGCGGTTACCTAAATTCGCTATAGGAGGGGTAAAACTTATAACGTCGGTCGAATTAAGTTTAGAATAGGTATTTAAATTCGCTGTCCTTCTCTAATATTCGGATTAAAATATTATAAGGAAATCCAATTGTAAACCTTTATATTAAACGAAAGGATAGTATTTAAGAGAGGGGAATATAGTACAGTAAGGGTAAAAAAAGTATTTTTAGGAGTCTTTTTAATCCCTATACAAATACTTAAATTCGTTACACTAATTCTTTCGAAGGGTGGTAGAGGATTAGAAAGAATAGTTATAAAATATATTAGGGTTCGTTAAAAAGTTATACGCAAATTTAAAACTTAGAGAATTAATCGAAGGGTCGTTACGCGTAGCGTAAAGGGTCTGGTCAATCGTAGAAGTTTATAACAATAAGTGAATAAATCGCAAGCGGGGGTAGTCGTCGATCCGAGTGAAGGGTCGATTTAGTAGTTTGGTTTAGTTAATTAAATCTTTTAATTGCAACTACTATTTAATACGGGAGTAGTAGGGTATAAAAATATTATATTATAAAGAGTAATACCCTCTAAGAAGGTTAATAAGAACGATTGCCTCCAAATAGGATTAATATATCCTATGGCAGTCGTTATCTTATCGGGTATATCGGACTCCGGTAGGCAAGTGCCTGCCGGGAAGGGTAGCTCCGTGAGCTTCACTACTAGAAATCTATATAAATACATAGGTCCGGCATTACTACTACTATATATTAATAATATTCGATCTAACCCCAGTAGAATTGGAATCCTTTTAGGTATTATAGGAGGCGCTATATAGAACGGACAATAGGAAGAAGCTAAATATCCTCTACTATTATAACCCGGATAAATAACTATTTATATAAGTAGATAGTTCCTTAGAATAAAGTTTCGGCGTTATAACCTTCTATTTAAAGGACGGATACGAGTAGTGCTCCGGTACCTAAATCCCGGCTAGTTAAATCCTACCTATTATATTTCTAAGTAAATACTTAACTAAGGCGGAAATATAATATAGTCCGTTTAAATTGGAAATTGTATATTTAATATAGGTTATAAGGAAATTTAGAATAATAATTTACTTAATTAATTAACCGGTTATTATCCTTATTAACTATTCTATAATTAAAGGAATAATTGAATAAACTAACCTTCGGATAATATTTACGGACTGCGCTAATAGACGCTTTATTAATGCTTCTATTTACTTATTGTAATATAATTTCTAAATCTTCTATATCCCTAGTAAATTTAATTTCGTACCGAATGCCCTTAACTGCTTACGAACGGTTAGCGACGGCGAAAACCCTAAAGGAGAGCTAGCTTTAAATAATCTATAGAAAGATAATGAGGCGTATAATAATATTAAAGAATAAGCTTTATTTATAATAGAAGCGAAGATATCCGACGATTTTCGGTAATAATTAATAAACGGCTATAAAGAGAATAAAAAATTCGTTAAGGTTTTAAAAAATTTGGAAGGTTTTACTAAGGACGATAGAAGAGAAGTTTCGTACGCTAACTACCCTTTCGTTATTAGTAACTAATTTATTTACTATAACTATCCAAACGGTTCTCGAGCCCTAAATATTCTTTTTAATTATATTAAAAAGGTATTGAACGCTACGTACAACGAAAAACACTACTTCGGTAAATAACGAATAATATATAACTTAAGAAATTTAACTATTCTATATAAAATAAATTTTATTAAGAAATACTTTAAGTACTACTTAGAATACTAATTGAATTAAATTAATAGGGACCTACCGAATGGAAATTATTAAATAATTCGTCCTAAAAATATATATTCGCTATTAATAAGTATTATTACTATTAATTTTATTATTAAATTACCCGAAGTATCGGCTAAGAATTCGCTATAGAAGATTAACGGCTATAATATTTTTAACGCTCTTATAACCGTTATAAATAAGGTAATTAAACGTACGCTTTTTATCCCTAGGTATTCTTCGTATACTACCGAGGAATAGGGTATAGTATTTATAAAATAATTAATTCTATTTAATTAAAATATATTTAAAGGTATTATTTTAAACTGAAATTATAAATTTATATTAGTACTATAGATAAGTATATAGAAGGTATAGGGTACGAAATTAATAATAATAATAATTTACCACCCCTAAGCAAATAGACTATTAGAATATAAAAATTAGACTATAGAGATAGCTATCCGGTTTTACTATTTTACGTACTTTAATTCTAATTAGTATAAAATTATTCTAATATTATAATAGAACTTTAATAGCGCTCTTATATAGTTAGTTAATATATCCCTTTATAAGTAATTCTATAAATTCAAATTATTAGAATTATTAGACACCTTATTAATTACCGAATATAACCCTAAGGCTCTAGTAATTAAAGAATATTTATAACAAAACGCTATATTAGTTATAGACTTTATAGCTGCTAATATTAAGAGAAGGTATAACGATTATTACTACGATATTTAATTTTAGAAGGGAAATAAAGTATTTTTATAGCTATACTATAAATACTATTACCCTAGGAACCCTTCGCGCAAACTTTCCTAATAACGCTCGGGACTTTATATAGTAATTAAGAAAGTCGGAAATTTCGTATACTAATTAGAATTACCCCGTAGAATAAAGATTTACCCTATTATTTCGGTAGTTTATTTATTATTAGCTCCCAACGGGAAGGACGTCTTTGGGCACAATTTACTACTACCTAAACCAATAGAGGATTTATAGTACAATAACGAATATAAGGTAGAGGCTATTTTGAGATATAAGGAGGTATAGAAGAAGTTAAAGTATTTAATTAAATAGAAAGGATAGGAATACTAGTACAATTGTTGGATAATAGAAAAAAGTTTAGAAAATTGTTAGGAATTGATAATTAAGTACTAGGATCGCTAAGGAGGAAGACCCGGTTAAAAGTATAGAAGAGGACGGCCTTGAAGATTGGGAAAGAAGTAGTTATAATTATTTGGGATAATTAAGGATAGTTACTTTTTCGTCCGGCGAGCCGGCACTTAATACGGTTCATTTTATATATATAAATTAGTCTAGTATTTAATAGTGTATGTAGGTCGCTAGGATTCACTCTGCCCTGCCCAAGTTGCCTGGGCTATAGGGTAGGTCTTAGCGATAAGATAAGGAGGTAGAATTAGCCAAATGGATTACTTTAATCTATTTGCGCGTAGCTTCCTCTCTTCCTGATTCTTCCTTCTGCATTACGCTTTATATAGGAATAATATCATTGCTTTTGCATCAAAGCAGGGTTGTTCTTTGAGGCACAAGCAGTCCATATTATATAAATAATAGTCGCTAATATAGGGTATTCGTCTAATTCGTTTAATAAACGTTGTAATTAAATTGCCTCCTTAATAGTCTATATCTACCTAATTAATTCTACTTCGTAAGAAGATAGGGCAATAGTAGCCTATCTTTTTAAATTCTAATTAATAATAGCGCTATTAACGTTAAATATATAGCCGGAGGTAGATTAGTATATTTAGGAATTACCAGCCTAATTTATATTAATAAAATTAGTAAGGGGTTTAATATTTCCGGAGTATATTAATTTAAACCTAATAGTACTATATAAGTATTTAAAGATTCGTTTAATTGCGCCGATATATACTACTATAGGTCTTATTATATACCGGCTATAGAAGAATATTATAAAAGCTATATTTAAACGTATTCTAAATATAATATATATTAATAACCCGATTGTACTAATGTACTAGGTTTTAGTTTTATTATTAGCTTTAAAATTGTCGGGTAATTCCACTATTTTAGAGGTTTGAATAAGTATTTTAACCTAGGTAGCGTCCTAAAGCCCGAATTATTTAATAATCTTTTTAAAGTAGGCCTTCTAAAATAGTCTAATTAATTAGTTATAATAGTCGTATAAAATAGCTATATTTAAATAGAATAAATAAGGTCCTATATCGGATATTTTGAAGCATTTACTAAGGGCGTCCTTTAGGGACTATATTTTAACTTTAATTAGGCCGGTGATAAGTAAATTATTAATATATATTATAATATAAATATATCCTTTAATAAATACCCTATCGTCCGTACTAACGGGTAAAAAACCGAATTATTTTAGAAAGGTAGATAATATATTGTATTAAATTCGTAGTGATTGCTTTAGGTTATATAGCGCTTTATTAAATCGGTATATAAAATTCTTATTCTAATTGAAGTTTGGGGGTTATTCTACGTAAATCTCCTTATTAATTAAACTATAAAGAAAAGCCATTTATATATTTATTTATTCGAATTCTAAGTCGAATATAGCGGCAATAGTAAAAATAAATTTATAATTTATAGGCTTTACTACGGCCGCGAAAGTTTTATTATAATTAATACCTTTTTATTATTCGAAGCCCTTTATTACCTGTTAAGTTTTATAGTAGGTAATTTTATTATTTATATCTATTTTAATCTTATAAACCTATTTTCCTAAAAGAATACGGCGGTTAATAAGTTTAAGTACTAGTCTCTATATTTTATTATTTATTAAAGAATTATATTTATTATTTATTATTTATTTTTAGTTTGGTTAGTATAGATTTTATAGCGTTTATCGGTAAGTTTTGGGTTCGAATAATATATTATTATTTATAATAATATTAGCTAGTGCGTAAAGTAAAGAAATAGTAATATTAGGGGTAAGTACTAAAGGCGGCGGTACTTATAATTCGGAATAGCGGTTAGTAATTTCCTAAATATACTATTAATTATAGAAGTAGGGGTCGCTTCCGACTATAATTATATTTTTAATTAATAAGGGTAATAAAAGTACTAGTAACGATAGTACTAATAATAATAGTAAGGACGGTAGTATTAATAATAGTGGCGGCTTTTAGGCTTTATTAGTACTATAGGAATTCGGCTATTTAAGTATATTCGAATCTCCCCTTAGTTGAGTAGGCGAATTGCCGCTAGCTCCCTTAGGATATAAAGCTCCCCTAATTTCTAAATTAATTACTAGTAGAATATATAATTTAGTTCTATATCCGCCGGCGGCCGTAGAATAATTAAATATAGTATAGTCCGTAGTATAAGGAAGCTATTTATTAAAAATTATATTATTAGTAGTAATAACCTAATTGTTCTTAGTAAGTATAATATAATTCTAGGAATTGTTATAGTTTAGTAAATGGTAAAGTATTCTAATAGGATTGAATTTTCCCTAGAAAAATTTCCTAGTTAAACGGTAGAATTTAGGTAAGTTTAGTACCTATAAGTAGGATAAGTCGGGTTTATTATTAAATTAAACTTCGTAGGGGGTTCTACCGATAATAGAATTTAGCGAGCAATTTCTTAAATATATAATAGATTAGACTAAGTAAAATTAATATTTAGGAGAAAATCCGGTCTAATAAAGGAGAATAGTAATTCGTTCTAATAATATACTATTTAATTATTCGACTATATTATTCTACTAATACTATTCTATAGTTGTATAGTATAATATAATATAACGGTTACGATACTATATTTTTAGCGCTTCGTTAGAATTCTCCCCGGCCTAATCTAAATATATATTAAGAATTTTATACTCCGTCGTTTTATAGTGGTTAATTTAACGAATAAATACCTTATATAAATTTAACCTTCTTTGAAAGGTATAAATCTATATAAATTATATAAAATTATTTATAATAATTAATTAGTAGTATTCTCTATTTATACTATTCGAGGTAAATGGACCGGCGATATTTATATATACTTATTCTAATAGCTAAATACTACGGCGAATAATACCGGTATAGGGAATTTATTTTAATTAACCGGCGGTATAACTTTTATAAAAATACGCCGCTTTAATAAATTTTATACCCGTAGATATTATTTATAATGTTCGTAAGTTCCTTTTATTAAAATAGCCTAAATAATAATACTATAATTATATAGTTTTACTAAATAAGTAGTATATTTTTAAAGTAATATTAATAGCGGTGGAGCGGGTTATTTAATTAAAAAAATATAATCCCCTAACTTCGAATCCTAAAAAGCGAAGTTAATTGCCCGAATAGGCGGTTAAGCAATTATCCTAGGTTATAATATTATAAGAAATACTAATTTTCCGGAGCTAAAATATAAAAATAAGGTTATAAGTAATTGTAGGGTATAAATATATATTAATTAATAGTAAATAACCCGGCTTACTATTTAGAACCGTTTGTACTTTAAACGTACTAATATAGGTTAGTATAAGCGAAATATTGCCGATTCCTAATACTAGTAGGCTATTATATAGTTTAAGCGAAATAAAATCGCTTTTATAAATAAGGTAATTAGTAACGCCTATATTTAATACGTAAAACTCTTTTAGGGAGTTTAGAAATCTATTTGTATTTACTATAGCAAATAGAATAGTAACGATTGAATTGAGGGAAAACCCTATAGGGGGTATAATAATAGTAGTAGATTATATATTAAATATTATTATTATATTTAACTATTCCGAAAATAGTTTAATATTAATTAGTTTAAATTAGTTCGGACGAATAGCGGGACGGGGGGATCCTTAATAATAGCGCTTAGCCGGTAGTTCGTCGGATTTATTAATAAATAATAAATTAATCTTTATATTATAAGTATTTAAATTAATATTTCCGGCCGATAAATAATTATATTATTACTTATTAGTAGAATTACTAATTCTCGGATCCTTTATAGTATATTTTCCTAAATATAACCCCTTAAATTATTTACGTAGTTTAGAATATAGTTTAAAATAATAATCGTTATTATATTTTAGGTCTTTATAAACACTATTGGGGGATTAAGTAATCTTTTACTTAAATCTTTTTATAATAGTTATTTTAATAATATAAAGGACTTTTTGCTCAGTTTAATTTATATATTCAATCTCGGATATTTATATTTTAAATAATACTTCGGATAAAGTAAATCCTATATTAGAGATTTTTTTATTAATTTAAATAAGTAGAAATTAGTTATTTTAGAAAAGGTTATCCCTAAATTAATAGTATTAATCGCCTAATCTATATAAGAAGTATAAAATTAGAAATAGTTTAGAAATCCTTAGCAATTTATCAAATTAAATTATATTATTATAAATTTCGGTATAAATTTTATAATAATTACTAATACTATCGTATTGGAAAAGCGAAATAGTTTCCTATTTCTAGACCAATTTCTAATAAAATAATCCCGTTTATCTACTAATATAGATATTTTCAGTTAAGCGTTAAAATACCTAGTAAATTATATAAATTAGTTCTAAAGGCGGTTTAAGTTCTTTAAAGGATAAACGAATAGCCCTATTAGTAAATATATAAATAATTTTAATAAACTATAATTAGTAAGTATTTTTAAATTAACGGATACTTATTAGAAAAATTGCTTTGAAACTATTATAGTATAGCCGGATAGGCTCCTAGAGCACTGGCCAATGGGTAATAGAGCGCCGACCGTACGGCACTATAGCACATCGGATGGAATAAAGCTTATATTCTTATCGATAGCTATTCGGATTGGGAAGGCGGCGACCGTAGGCAGAATTGTAACTTATATACTTAATTCCGAATACCTTCGTTCGTACAGCTTCCTTCTCCTCCTTACACTTAATATTACTTTAATTTGTAGCTTCTAGTCTTACAATCGTATCTCTTATAGAATTACGCCTTTATATAATATTAAGTATTACCTCTACCGACTAGGGATAGCGTTAAACATCCTACCCTTCTTTTAGGAACGTACTAAACGCTTAAATTCATTTAATTAAACTATAATCAATTATAACCGTTTATTTAAAAGGGTTACTAAGACTTACAATAAACGTTTCGATGGAGTAAATATTTTTTCCCCTCTATTTCTTATATATTTAGATTAAATTAATTATATAATATTTGAAACCGGAGAATATTAAAGTTTAAATTTAAATTCTAGCTTTATTATAAGCCCTAAAATATATTACGAATAAGAGGTAGACCTATTCGACTAAATTTATAATAATAAAATAAACTTTAGCCCGGTAATTAAACTCTCGAACCCTTTTACTTAACTAGGAGGACGGCCGGATAAATATATATAATCTAATATAGTATTAACCCTAGAAGCGTTCAATAACCTGTAGGAATAAAACCCCCTTATATTAATAAAACTATAACCGAAACTCTATTAACCCCCCCGAATCGAAGCGGCAAATAAATCCTTTAAATATATTAAGAAGGATAAAAGTATTATAAATCCTTAAATAATACTTTATAACGCCCACAAATAATTAAAGGGTAAAAGAAAGGAACGTTTAATTTCATTCCTATTCAACCTTCCTCTACTATTATTAAGAACCTTCTTAAAATCGTTCTAAAAACCTAATTTACTAGGACCTAAAAAGAATTCAACTAAAATTATACTATTAAAGAGAGGGATTTATCCGGACTAGAGCCTATATTTTATAAAACTAAATCCGGATCGGTTTTATTATATTCCTAATACTAAAATATAAAGAATTAAGAACGAAGAACTACTCCCTACTAAAGAAAAAGCAGAGGTTATAATATTAGGGGCCGAATATAAACTAAAAAATAGTAATAGGGCGCTAATAATTTCGGATTTAAGAAGTTACTACCTCTACCGCCTCTACCGAATTATAAAATTCCCCCCCTAACAAATCACTTACAATAATTTAATAGAAGAAGTATAGGCCCGTACTACTATTATTAATTAAAATTAAGTAAATAATTAAAGAAATATCTTACTATTTAAACTAGTAGTGTATTTAGCCGAATTTAATAAGTAATTACGTAAATTTAAAATTATCTACCAATTTATAAACGAGTAAGCCTTTTACCGGACGTACTAAACGGACCCCTTCGTTATATAAGAAGAATTCTATTAACGAATAATACTAAACGAAGTAACGAATAATATCCTACGCAATTTCCCCTCCATCCTAGAAAAAGCTTATATAAATACCGCTTATTTAAATTCGTAGGTATTATACTTCGTTAACCAAATTTATTAATTCTTCTAAGAGAATAATTAATTATCTAAAGAAATAGTGTTATAAGATAAATAATTAAAGCCCGCTTCTAACTATATCCCCCTAGAATTTAAAAAGTAATTTCGCGCTTTAAAAGAATAAAATTAACTACTTACAATAATAATTACCTCCTACACCAATTTACTGCCCCCTTATATTATAGAGAGTCGGAAATAGAAAAAGGCGGTCAAACGTATTATTACATTCGAAGAACCTAATAAACATAATACTAGGGAAAACCCTAACCCTCTAAATATTATAAATAATAACCTTAATGCACTACAACCGAATACCTCCGCAACCCTTCATCTTCGGGTAAAAATTAGTAGCGGCCCTCTAAATAATAATAAACCCTCCAATAATAATTTAAAATTAAAAAGAAATAATAAAAGAAGACCTCTAGCACTTCTAAATCCTTTACTATTATAATTAAATAAAGGATATATACCCTTAAGGCCCTAAATCCCTAAGAAACTTAAAGAAAAGTGTACTTTAAAGGTTAATAATCCTACGACTTTCAATAATAATACGAATAATAAAGTTTCTTTCGACGTATAAATAATATAAATATAATATAAATTATATAGTAATACCAATTACTTTATTAATAAATAAATTTATATTAGAAAAGTATTAACCTAATTCGGCGGTTAAGTAGCGGAAAGTATTTTACTATATTTTAATAAGGATTACCTAAAATCAATTATAATAATTAACGACCTATTAAAATACTTCTAGAATAATTATTATAATTATATAGTTAGAGAAAAGGCAGTCCAATATTTCGAGAGACTAAAAATACAATTATTAGAACGGTTCTAGAATTTTAAAACTATATTCGTATAATTAATAAACTAATATCAAATTCCTTGGAACCTATAGAAGTAGGATATAAGAAGAAAAGTATTAAAAGAACTTACTATATTAGCCGAAGTTATATACTTAAAGGAATATAAGATATTTAAGGACTACTACCTTTTACTATAGTCTTTAGACCTTAATATTAAACGAGAAGAATAGAAACCGAAGGATAAAAAACTAATTAATACTAGTTTTAAAAATAAGATTAAATTTTTAAAAATACTTATAATACCGAAATATTAACGCCCTACGTTCAAAGAAATAAAGAAGCTAAACGTAGAGAATTGGTATTTTTATTATAAGCAAATTGGCTACCAATCCCCAGCCTATCCGGAAAAGATAAAAATAGTTACTTTAGAAACCGAACTCAATACTATTACGGACTTAATATAGGGACCTCCAACCTCTAACGAGCCGGAGACCGAAGCGAAAGTATAGGAGGCTTTTAACCGGGACCCGGAGGGAGAACCCTCGGAGGAGTTAAAAATAGATTCGGATTCGGAAAATTAGAATCCCCAAGAAAAGTTTCTACCCTAAGGGAAGTATTTATTAAAATTAATAATATTAATCGGTATATAGAGGATTAATAGGAGAAGGCCTATACCGATTTTAAATTAAAGAATTACTTAGAAAGTAGTAAACTATTCTTAATTAACTATATTATAATTAATAATAAATTATCTATTTCAATTAAACGTATATTAATAAATACCGGAATAAATGCTTATATTATTGTAAACTGATTATTTACAAATAAATTAAAAAAGCATCTCAACCTCGACTTTTATAAGAACTTCAAACCCGGATTCGTAACTCCTTACAAAAAAGCTAAACCCAACGAAATAAAATAAGCTTTAAAAGGTTACTTATAGGTAGAGGATATTATTTTTAAAAATTAATAGATAGTAATACTACCGAACCTTAATAAAAATATAATACTAGGATATATATAATTAATAAGAAATAATATTCTATTAAATTACAAAATTAAAACCCTCCTATTCAAACTAGAACTTTTATTTATACTAAACCTAAATATCGAAGTAAGGAGGGGAGGACCTCTAATCTAGGACCCAAACTTTTAAAACAATATCCTAAGGAAGGAAGAATTAATAATAAAAGAAGACCTATAAAAAGAAGTAGGAAAAAGGGCCGAAGCTAGAAAGAAATTATAATAAACGCTAGCTAAAATTTAAGAATTAGAACTATATAGAAAAACCTAAATAAAAAATTCAATAATAAAAGCAGAAGCGTACTCTTTCAATAAAAATTCGCCAAAAACCTAATTAGAAGAAAAATTAGAATAGAGGCCGACCGAAATTTATTAACAAATTTCTTAATGAATTTAATCCCCTAATATAATAAAGAGAATATAAAATTAAATAGAATAAAAATTATAAAAAGAAGAAGATAAATAAAATAAATAGAACCTACTACTTAAGTGAAAAGAGCCGCCTACTATTAAATTATACCTTCTCTAGGATAAAAAGGGACAATACTATTTATAATAAAAATAGAAATAGATTAAGAAATAACTAATAGACTTAACGGTAATTAATAGTATAATATTTAATTACTATATTAAAGTTCGGAAGGCTAAACCCGAAGTAATAAATCTTTATAAAATCGATAGTATAATTAAATTACTTTGTATAAGTATATTAACAAAAGATAATAAAGAACTATAGTAAATAGTATTAAAAAAAGTACTAAACGATTACTATAACTAAAAGGAATTAAAAGTATTTAGTAAAGTAGAATTGGATACCCTACTAAAATACTACTATAGTATCGACTATAAAATTATTATATAAAATAGCTACTGGCCCGAAGAGTTAGGAATTAATCTATTATATTGAATAACCCTAATAGAATTTAAAGAATATTGGAAATATATTTTAAAGAACCTATAGAAAAGCTTTATAAAGGCTAATTTAATACCTTAGGCAGCTCCCGTCCTATTTATACCTAAGGTTAATAGGGGAGGATTAAAATTCTATGTAAATTACTGAAAATTAAATATTATTTTATAAAAGGATTATTACCTCCTACCTCTAATTAATAAAACTTTAGCCTAGATTAGCCAAACTAAAATATTTATAAAAATAAATATTTAGTAAGCATTTTACTATATCCGAATAATAGAGGAATAAGAAGATTTAACGACCTTCCGAATAAGTTTTAGGGTTTATTAATATAAAATCTTACCCTTTAAACTATACGGGGGACTATTATCCTTCTAAAAATTTATTAATAATAAATTTATAGGATATTAAAACTTTTATAGTACTTATATCGATAATATACTAATCTTTTCGAAATCCCTATAAGAATATAAAATTTACATTAAGAAAATACTTTAACGGCTATATTTAACTAATCTATAAACGGATATTCGAAAGTACAAATTCTATATAATAAGTACGAAATTTCTAGGATTTATTATTAGTACTAGCGGTATTATAGTAAACCCTAAGAAGATTATAATTGTAAAGGACTAACTATACCTAAAAAACTTTAAAGGAGTTTAAACCTTCCTAAACTTCTATAACTTCTATCGAAAATTCGTAAAGAATTTTAAACGCCTAATAAAACCTCTAAATATATTAATTAAGAAAAATAAAATATTCGATTAGGACGAGAAGTGCTAAATAGCTTTTAATAGTTTTAAAGACGCTTTATTACGAATACTAGTACTAGCCTATTACTAATTCGGTAGGGATACCCAACTAGAGACTAATACTTCTAACGGAATATATATAGGAGTATTATTGTAGAGATAGGAAAATAATTGCTAATATCCAATAACCTTCTATTCCCAATTAATTATACTAATTAAATTTAATTACCTAATCTATAATAAGGAATTACTAATAGTAATTAAAAGAATAAAAATATAGAGGCTAGAATTAAAAGGGACGGCAATAACCTTCAAAGTAATTACAAATTACTAAACCTTCGAATTCTTCTCTACTAAGAGACTATTAAATTCCAAATAGGTAATATAGACTAAATTACTATTAGAATATAACTTTAAAATAACGTACCGACTAAGGAAAGAAAACGCTATAATAAATACGCTATCCCGAAAATTAAAAACATTAAAAATAATACTATAAAAGCGAAACGACTAAAGAACCCTCCACTTACTAAAACTAAACGAAGATAGGCATTTCATTTATACCAGTAATAAAAAGGACACGCCCCAAACGGAGCTAAATACAGTCTTAAAGGCCGAAGCCCAAAGTTCGGAGAATAGAGAGACTTCCGATAAATTAGAAGCAATAAATAATAAACTAGAAGCTACGTTAAAAAAGTAGGGGAATTACCTATTACTTATTAATAAATTCCTAAAAGCGAACTGAAAGGAAGAATTATTATTAATTAAAAGAGAAAAGGTAGGAAAGGTAAATAAATACTTTATACTAAAAGATGGACTACTATTATATAATAGTAAATTAGTAGTCCCGGACAAAAACACACTAAGAACCAATATAATTAAAGCGAATTATAAATTACTAATAATAATATACCTAAAGAGAAATAAAACTCGGAAATTATTAACTAAATAATACTAGTAGCCAGGAGTAGTAAGGGACGTAAATAAATATATTAATAATTATTAGATATATAAAGTATCTAAAATCCTAAGAAACAAAATACCCGGACTATTACACCCCCAGCCCGTAGTAATTAATAATAAAATATAATAGTCTATTGTTATCGATTTTAAAGTAATATTAAAGGATAAATTGTATAACTATAATAACTTAATAGTAATAATAAATAGACTATTTAAAGCCTCTTAATATAACGCTTACTTTAATACAATTACTATAAGAAACGTAGCCTTATTATACTATAAAGGACCGTACTAAGTATACGGCCTACCTAGGGATATTATAAGTAACCGAAGACTTTAATTCGTATCGGATTTTATATAAAAATTAGTAAAAATTTTAAATATCGAATGGAAACTAAATTCCTCCGGACACTCTTAGACGGCTAGTCAAATAGAAATTATAAACCAATATATTAATTAACGCTTACGACCGTTTATAAACTATAACTAAAATAATTGGGTATTAATAATCCCTATACTAAATATAGTTTAAATAACTCTACCTTACAATAGTTTAGGTAATTTAAACCCCTACGAAGTCCTATTTAGATTCCCAATGAATTTACCTTTCAATTAGGATAAAAAAAGGCTATAAGTAAAGGGTAACCTAGAGGAATTAGAAGTATAAAAGCTACTAAAGATTTTAAAATAATACTATAATTAAGTACGGGTAATAATAACGAAGGCGTAAAAGTAATAGACTAAATAAACTAATTAGTATAGAAGAATCCCCGACTTTTAAGTGGGCGATAAAGTCTTTATTATAAAAAAAAGTTAGGTAACGGATAGACCCAACGATAAATTAGACTTCCCCCTAATTAAAATCCTATATAAAATTATAAAAATAAAGGGGATTTCTTACGAATTAGAACTACTAGAAGGCTAATAAAAGAGTAGAATTTACTACGCGGACCGACTAAGAAAGGACCCTAGGAACCTACTACTAGGGTAGGCCAACGAAAACCCAACTAATATTATAGTAAGAAGTAAGGACGAAGAAAGTAAAATAGAAGAATAGAAGGTAGAGGAAATTCTTATATACAAATTAACGAATAAAATACTATAATACTAAATTATTTAGAGAAGATAGGATCCTAACCCTATATAATACCCGGCGGAATACTTTAAAAATATAAAAAAGAAATTAAGGTCCTTCTACGAAGAAAACCTAAAAAAACTAGGACTACTAAAGAGGTTAGGAGTATAATTAAAAGCATTATAAAATAGAAAAACGGCGAGTAAGTATACGGATAATAACCGACTAGAAGAAACAATAGCGAAGTCGAAGATAAAAAGGGTATAGAAAAAATAATAAATAGAAATTAATAAAAGTAAGAATAAAACAACCTACTACCGTCCGTAGCCTTAATTATATAATATAATAGAGTAGCGTAATAGCCTACAAAATTAGCGCGATAATACACTAAAATTCGAAGGCATCTATCCTCTACTAGGGAAATAGTCGGTTTAAATCCAATTGGGGGAAGTTTTTTTTATAAGTTTTTTACGAGACGAATAGAATCAATAGTAATTAAATAGAATAATAAACCCGGACGCTTAGCGTAAAGGAGCCGTATACGTATTAAAAGGATATTCTATTATAATACTTCAAATTGGACCAACCGTCGCAATAGGTTTAAATACCCTCTTATTATACTTCTTTCTTTTTTCCTTATTTTCTTTCAACTCTAGGGCTAAGCCTTATTATAGGGGGGGGGTAATATTATAGTATAGCCGGACAAGCTCCCAAAATACTAGCTAATAAGTAATAGAGCGCCGACTATATAGTACTATAGTATATTAGATAGAATGAGGCTTATATTCTTATCGATAGCTATCCGGATTAGGAAGGCAGCGACCGTAGGCAGAATTGTGGCTTATATACTTAATTCCGAATACCTTCGTTCGTACAGCTTCCTTCTCCTCCTTACACTTAATATTACTTTAATTTGTGGCTTCTAGTCTTGCAGTCGTATCTCTTATAGAATCACGCCTTCACAAAAACCAGAAACGCCGATTTCTGGTCGAGGAGTGTTCTAAAACGAAAACTAATAACGGCAATCGACTTAGGAGGGTCGTTTACGTCCCTTACAATATCCTACGACGAGTGTAGCGATAGCGTTGTATCGTCGTTACCGATAGTTATCGATAGCGGTATTTGTAAATTCGAAAATAGCGTTTATAACCCGCTCGTAGAAATTTTAGTATATAATAATCCTAAAGCCGTTCTTACTACGAAGACCTCGGATAAAATGGAGGAAGATAATAAAATATTAAAGAAGTTTATTACTAAAACGAATAAATTTGTAGACTATAATACCGTCTCGACCGAAGACTATCGTTAAATTCGAAAGCTATTTCTCGAATTCGTAAAAGTACGTATTAAAAAAAGTAGGTCTATATAATCCGAGGTTAGTAAAGTTAGAACCGACTAGTTTATTACTAAGAAGGATTTTAACGATTTAAAGAAAAATATTCTAAAGGAAATTAAAAAAGGTATTTAGGAAGTACCGAAGTATTAAACTAATATTATAACGAAAATTAACTCGAATAAAATCGGTACTACCTTCTAATAATTACCTATTATTATTAAAAAGTTTATCCCTTCTAATTTCGAATAATAATTTACTATTAAGGGAGCAATAATTACTATTGAATTTATAAATCGTTCGAACGAAAATACGAAAATAACCTTAATTATATATTTAAGTAAGAAGAATACCGGCCTAATAATCCGAATAACTATTAGAATATTAATAACCGGAGATTATATAATTATATTTAATAAATCTATATATAATTAATATTAGTATAATTAAATATAAATTAAAAAAGTTTTCGGCCTTAATACTTTTATTATTATAAATATTATAAATATATTAATTTAGGGCGTACTTTAGAATAGTATTAATAATTATACCATAATAGAAATTATATTAAATATAATAAAAGAGAAGAATCCGAAGGTATTTATTATTAAAGTTCAGTTATAGAAAAGATAGGATAGAGAAAATAGAAGCCTACTTCTAATAAAAATCGCTATTACGTTAGTAGTATACTTCCTTTAGGATAACCTTTTCTTTTAGGATAGTAGTATATACCTATATAAACCGTTCTAAATTTCGAATAATATTTAATAATACTTTAAATATTAGGGAATCGGATATATAGTAAGATTCTACTATTAAAAAAATATTTGCGTCCGCTATAGTAAAGTTAAATATAAAGGAGATTACTTCAGTAAAGTAAATTACTTATTTAATAATAATAAATTATTTATTTATCATAAATTATATAGGAAGAAGGGCTATTATATATATAATTATAAAGAGTACCCTATTTTCTAGAAGGCAATTATAAAAACGTTTATTATATATACTAAAAGGCTACAAACGTTCGCCCCCTATAAAAATTTAGCTAGAAGGGTATTAGAATTAATAATAGAAATTATAAACGAGGGCGTCCTTCCGGATATTCCCTTTAACTTCTATATTATTACTACCCTAAAGAAATATATTAGAAGAATTACGAAAAAGGGATAGTTAAAGAAGATTATCGGCCCGTCCTTCCGACCGAAGTTATTAAACCTTTAAAGTCCGATAAATATTTATATATATTCCTAGAATATAGAAAGGAATCGGTTATATAATAGTAATAGTATTTATATAATTATAGCCCCTCTTAAGGAAGTAATACCTTTATCCTCTATAGAAGGATTAGAAGGAACCCTATTTTAAAGTAATTAATAGTCTAATTAAAAATATTCTATTAGAATATAGGGAAATTATACGAGAGAGGGAAGCTTTTATTTAAATAAGAAGAGATTTATAATATTATAGCGATTTAAGAGTTGGGTAAAAATTTGAATAGGGATATTTATTATTTCAAAGGCGGGAGATATTTTAAAATCGATTATATAAAGAAGGGAAAGGTAATAATATATATAAATAAGAAATAGAATTTAAAGGACTTAAATTTCTAAACCGGAAAGGATTGGGCTATAGTAATATTTAAAAGCTTAAGGGACCTAACAACTATCTTTTCTATTTATTCTCCTATCTTTATATAGGGAATATTAAAATATTAATAGGGATTACTACTTTTTAAATTTTTCGAGATTGGGCCCCTAACGGGAAATTTAATTATAGTTAAGGATTATAATTTCTATTATCCTAATTGGGATTTAGAGAATAGAATTAACCTAAGATTTATTCGTTTCTTTATATAGGTATAACGCTAGAAATTTAATTTATTTACCCCCTATAATAAATTAATAAAGTTCGGGAATATAATATAAGGAGAGAGGGATAGGATAATTAATTATATATAATTATTATTTAAAATTAAGGCTAAATATTAGGGAATATAAAAGTACGAATAAACCGGTTCGGACTATTACCCTTAGGAAATTTAAATCTAGGTAAAAAGGAAAAATAAAAAAGTAGAAGAAGAAGGAGAATATAGTTAGAGTTTTATAAATATAGTAAAAGTGAAGGAAGTAATAGAGAAACGGATATTAGTCCCGGAAAGGATTAATATAATAAAAAATTTTAAATTCGCTTTTTATAAATTCGACGGAGAATTTATAAGTATTATAGAGGAATTTGTCCCATATTAGAAGAAAAGTCGAAAGAGGAAAGTAAATTAATAAATATTAGAATATAAAACGGTAATAAAAGAAGCGTAGAGGATATATTAGGAATAATTTAAATATTAAATAGTATTAAATTAGAGGGATTTTATTAAAGCTATAATAAAAAAGAAGAGGATAATTACAAAAGTTTAGTAAATTATATAGTATAATAGTATTACCGAGGTTTCGAAGAACCTAAATTAATTTTAACCTTTAAAATAATAGGCCTATACCCGAAGTTATAAATTAATAAACCTACCTAAATTATTAGCCTTTTAAATTTATAAAAGGGTAATAGAAATTAGAAATTATAATAGTAAGGCCGAAATCCTTATTAATTACTTTTTCCTAAAAGTAAAAGTCCTAATAAATTACCTATTAAATTAAATTAAATTGCTAAATAGTATTAAACCGATAATTATTAGCGAATTAATTAATAAAGAGAATATTTAGAATATACTTTCCTAAATAGCGCCCAATAAAACCCCTAGGATCGATTAGTACTTAAATAAATTTTTAAAAATATATAAATAATTATTCCGGTAGGCTATAGTATATTTAATATCCGTTAGCCTCCAATTCGGATATTTCTTATAGCGGTTTAAAAATATAAAAATAATTATCCTTAAGAAGTTTAGGAAGAATATTGCCTAATAGAAGTTAGTAAACGTATAGAAATTAATATTATTACTTAATAATATAGGAAAAATCTTCGAAATATTTATAATTAAAAGGTTTATATAAATAGCCGAAGAATTTAACCTCTTACTAGAGGGCTAAATAAATAATTAAGTAGGCCGTTTAATAGAATTTATAATCCGGGTAATTACTAATACAATATATATAACTTAAAAATTCGGGGCTATAATATTCCTTATATTCCTAAATTTAAAAGGAACGTTCAATAAAATTAATTATAGGTAGCTTCTATATACCCTATAGGAAATATAATTCCTAATATAGATTATTTAGTAGGTAGCGAACTTTATTATTAGAAGAAGAGGCTCTCTCTTCTTTAACGACGAAACCTCCCGCCCTTACGCAATTATTATTAGAATATTATAAAACTCCCCCCTCTCCCCTATTTTATTTATTCTCTTTATTACTTTACTATATTAGAAATTAGTAATAATCCTAAATATAATTATAATTAATTTCACTAATAATATTAATATTATAGTAATAATTTATATTACCGAAGAAAATTACTAAACGTTATAAGTAGTATAGGAAATATATTTAGAATAAATAAGGGTAAGAAATATAGAATTCGAAGTAATTAAAACGGAATTAATATATTTTATATATAAAGCTTTAGTATTTTATTAACTAATTAAAATCTATAGTAAACCTTAGGAAATAGTAGTTAAATTAGTAAAATATTAAATTAAATACTTAAAAATTATTACCAGGGTATATAAAATTATACCGGTATAAAATTTAAAAATAGAAACCTTTTATCTGCTATTCGACCTTTACTTTAATAAAAGAATCCGGGCCTTTAAAGAAAGGTTCGCCTAAATAAATTAAGCCTAATTCGTCTAGGGGACTATAATTTAGGTCTCTAATTATATTTAAATATAACGAATTAAAGGTTGGCTACCTACTAATAAATTAGAGAGCAATATAATTAAAGTTCGGTAAACCGAAATATAGGTATTAATAGAGAAGCTACTAATAATAATAGTTAGCCCCCCCTTAAAATTAAAAATTTAATTATTACTACTATTATAAATTCTAAAATTAATAACTATTAATAGAGAAGAGTAGCTAAAGGATATAATAAATTAGGAATAAGTATTATACTACAATTACTACCTAGCGGCGGCAATAGTAAAATTAGGGCAATAATACAAATTTACTATTATTAACCTTACCCCTAAATTTAATAGAGAGGCTATCTAACAATATATAGTCGGTACAAAGAAGAAGAAAGGAAAACGCTAATAATTAGAAGAAATTAAAGAGGAATCGTATTTATTAATTAAAGCGAAAAATTCCTTCCTTATTTAAATTAAAACAGAAATTATTAGCCTCCGGGCTTTCCTTTACCGGAGGAAAATATTAGGCATCCTAATTCCTATTTACACTTACAAATTCGAGAAAGAAATATTTATTTATATTATCTTAAATTACTTTAATATAAATACTATTTTCTAATTAAATTTAAAAGTTTAATTATTAACGAAAGAAGAATTCTAAAAATATTTAAATAATAAAATTAAAATTAAAAGGATTTTATCGTAAGTATTAAAGTTAAGAAGGTTAAAAGAATATTATTTAATAATCGAATTAAAAGAAGAGTAATATAAGGAAATTATAAAATATTTTTAAGAGGAAAATAGAATATTAATAATATTAGAATAATAGGATAGAAATAAAGAGGAAATATTTATACTAATTATAAGAATTATTTAAGCTATAATTATAGTAAGAATTAAAAAGTATTATTTAACGAACATTTAATTATATTTAAGAAACTATTCGAATAATTTTATTATATAAGCTTAATTCGTAGTAACTTTATAGTACTATTAAATCTAATTATTGTTTATAAGGGCGCAACCGGGAATATTAACGGTTATAAAGCTACCGGGAATAGAACTATTACTACAATTAAAATTAAAAACTATACGAATAGGAGTAGTATAATTACTACCGCCGGATATAATACGTATAGGAATGATAGTACTACTATTAAAATTAGACGTAATCCGAATTAGATTTATAATATTATTGCCGGGTAAAGAAAGGATATAATTATAACGAATATCCTTCGCAATTAATTTATAGTAACCCTTCTATTATTATTTAATAATATTATAACCTATAATATAAGAAAGATATTTATAGTCGGTAGGAAGGCCGTCCTATTCTAAGCGAATATATATACAATTAGAGAAATTATTAATAATATAATAGAAGGTATTTAGATTATAATTAAAATTATCCGAACTATTTAATACTATAGTAATAATTGCCGTTTAAATAATATTATAAGCGTCGCAGAAACCGGCGGAGATATTTAATATATATTTATTAGTAATATAATTATAAATAATATCTTGGGTATTACTAATTAGAAGCGTAGGAATTAAATAATAAAAAAGAAGAAAAGAGGATAAAAAACCTACCGGTAAACGAAATAAAGTAAATCCTATTAGTAACGACCTTCTTAAAGGTATTAAAGGAGTTAAACCTATTATTAGAATATATAATGGAAGTAAGGTTTAAAATATAGTAGAAGTAAGGAATTTTACAAATAATATTAATTAAATTAATATAAAAATTAAAGAAAGAGGGGAAGAAATTATATTAATTCTAAGGGGGATAATTACTAAGGAAATTATAAAGGGTATAAACGAAGAACGTAAATTCTAAAAGTACGACCGAAGGAATTATAGGGGATATAGGATTTAGAAATATAATAAAGGAAGAACCCTCCGTATTAGAAGTTAAATCGATAGGGTTAGGATAATAACGGCCGAAGGAAATTATTTTAATAGAAATTATAATAGGGAAGAAGGAAGAAAAAGATTAGGAGGGGTATTATATAGGAGGATTATATAAACGAAGGAAAGGGTCCTTATACTAATATAAATAAGAATAAAACTATAAGGTAGGAGAATAAATAATAGGGTAGAAGTATTTATAAACGGGAGAAAGAAGCGGAGAAGTAGGGTAATAGACGGAAAAATAAAATAGGGAAGCGGAAAGAAAGTAGAGGAAGGAGCAATAGGGAGTAAAATAAAAAGGCGGCGAAGGAAATAGCGTACCGGGTTTAATCTTATTCTTATTATTCCTATTATTCTAGTATTAGGATAATATAATAATAGGAAAAACGAAATTATATTCGCTATAGCGGTAAGTAAGAACTATTATAGCTATAAACAAAGTAGGAGCGGTATAGTAAACTACAGCCGAAATAGAGCTAGAGGTTTTCATTCGGAGGCGCTTAACGTCTTACGGTTTTCCCCTCCAGAGAACTAAAGAAGGACCTTATACCAATAAGGCGCTATAGTTTATAGTACAAGGAATAAGACTATATATATAATTAGTAAGTACCTTAATTAGTATAGAATTTGCAATAGTTACTATCCTTCTAAAGAAGGCCTTACGGCGGAGGTTTATTTTTAGTAAGGGCCGCCCTAAAATTAGTAATACGGATATAATTACGAACAGCCTAGTCCTATTTTACTTATTATTTAATTTTTTTTAAAATTAGGATCTTTTTATAATTAGTAATATTTAGAGTAAAATTTATAATTACTAATATTTTATAATTTGGAAGTTCGGGGTAAATCCTGGGCGTTCGAATATAAAAATTAGAACGGCAGTAAAATTAGAATAATTAAAAAGCTTTAAATATCTAAGGGATTAGGTAGAATTAATAGTAGTAATAATAATAATAATTAGGAAGAATAATACGAAAGTAATTTCGATAGAAGTAAAAAAAATAGGTCTTTAATATTTATAGAAAATACATTTAGTAGTACCAATATAATTTCTTCTATTAAATATAGGAAGTTAAATTAATTTAAATATCTTTTAGATATTGGTAGTTTAATTTAGGGTTATAAATTATATTAATAGTATTTATAAATTCGGTAATAGTAGTAATTATAAATTTTAGTATCGGAACGTTCGAGCGGACGGTTATAGTTATTAAAATTTTCAGGTTTCGGCATTACGTTTTAAATATAATTCGAAATTCTAGATTAGTCTAAAGTAAATAAAATTATAATAAAGAACTTAATTATAATAAATCGATTTTAGTATTTTGCTATAGTAGTGGTAATTTAGTGCGTTTCTAGTGTTCTAGATTTTAGGTGGCTGAAACTAAGGTGGTCTGGAATATATAGGTCCGAGTACGGTCCCAATAGTAGTCCGTACGCGGTCTTGGCGCTATAAGCACAGCGGTCTCTAGTGACCGTAAAGTCCTAGTTTTGGCGCGTATAAGAGGAAGTCGTCGCGAAATGAAAAAGAAGGGGAGTAATATAAAAAGGTAAGAAAGATATTTGAGTTTGAGTTGAGGGTAGACGAAGATTTTAATATGCGTGCAGTTCCCGGGCTTATAACCTATTGAAGTAAAGCGAGACGTTACGAGGGTAAGCGAGTGTGGTGGTGAACTTATTGATTAAGGATGAAGGAAGAGAGTAAGAGAGAGAGAGGGAAAGAAGGAGGGTAAAGATATATACAAGATATGAAACGTGAACGAGTAAGTTATCCATATATGGATCGAAAATGCCAAGCATTCAACAGGAAGTAGCCGCTGCGGTTCGTCATGGCCGGGTTCATCCACCGAGACCTGAGGGGCAGCAGCACAGAAAGAGAAGCATCTTGGAAGAAATTGTGTGGATCTATCATCTCATGGATAGCCGCGGATGCAACAGACGTAGATTCAGAGGCCCTTGTTGTAGTAGGATCACTTGAATGGCAGAAGCGTGGCTGGGATCAAGACATAACCTAGATGTCACAGCTGAGGAGCGCCCTGAGACGGATCTTAACGGCACGGTAGGCCTATGTGTCCAAGGAAGGGTAACTCTGCGCAGGAGTAACACCAGAAAACCAAATGAGCTCGTTGATGGAAGGTGATACGGGGAAGAATCTGCTGAGGAAATGGGAGTGTTCAGTGCGTCTTATGGGAGCTGTGCCTGACAACGTGAGGGGGGCCAGCAACCTAACGAACAAGAGGTGATGATTGACTCATCGACATGGCCGAGCAAACTGCACTGGAGGGGATCCAATCATGGAGACAGGTACATTGGGCAGTAGCAATCCGAAGTGACACCTGCTTTAACATGGGGAGGTACCTCTACAGCACAGCACGCAAGGCCCGCACACGGGTATCGCAACTGCTGCGAGATTGCATCAAGCCCTGGCACTTGAATTTGGGGTAATCTTGCAGTGTTTGAATCAAGGTTGAATACAGGGGGCAATTGCCTTCGGACGATGGAGAGAATAGGTGGTTGACAGAGAAATTACCTCTACCCTTGTCGTCGCCTTCCTTTGTTTACATCAAATTAGGGGCATTGGGGCAAGTGGAAGCTGCCGGTTTTGTGGAGCCTTGGGCGGCGGCCCGTCTCCGTGGCGCATAGCGGAGATGATGCACTATCCCCGGATGCACGAAAAAGCTGCTAACAACGATAGTGCAGTAACTGCAGCCCATCACAGCTGTCGTCGCTTGCTTCTCCGTCAGGCATTAAAACATGTTGCTCACTTCACAAGCGTCACGCTTCGGAGGCACAAAGGGAATGAATCATGGCAATCTTGAAGCGGGTATTGATTTGTTCGCCAACGGCTTTTCCCCTTGGCGCTATTTGTACTCTCTTTCCCACTCCTGACTCCCCCGAGACGACGAGAACATGGCGGCTGCCTCTTCCAATCCGAGCGAGGTTGAAATCTTGATGGAAGTTCCAATTTCATATCGGTTTTCCTTGTCGGGCGAAAAATGCTCTGTTCCCATATCATTCCTACGTTTACCTAAGGCAGAGGTACGAAGTGCCCATTCTGTTCCGCTCTCCCGTTGCGCACGTTGGTTGGCAGCATGCTGGGCCAGCATCGCTCACCGCTTTGGCGTTTCTGGATGTTGCTCTCCGTGGATGTCGTCGCCAAAGTCAGCCTCTCAGCAACCGACCCGCACGCAGTGATGGGAGATTTCTTTTGGGCTGCGGTCTTGGCGGGATCTAGAGGTACCGAATCTGGAGCCATTGACAGACATGTGCACTTGTCAGCAAGGAGGGCTTGACTGAATCCAGCGCAGAAAAGCCGAAATCGAGGGGTCCAGAATGACCAGGGCTTCAGTAACAGACAAGGCCAAAGAATACCACTAGTGGTCTGGATGGTTGCTTGACGCTTCGGTGATGCTGCCATTTCCCATGGAGGTATCGGTGCTGTCGTCAAGACCAAAGTCGTCTGCATGGATGTTGTCGTGGTCTCAAGCCAAGAGATTCGGGTCGAGCATGGAGCTCGGCGGTACTTTGGTATCGTTGAAGAGTCTAGATGAGGCGTCGATACCACTTTCCTTGTTGTGGTCGATACAGACTGCCAACATACGATCTTGGCTGCGTTGAAGCTGAGGAAGGCATAAGCCCTCAACGGACTCTGACTTCCCGCACGTCGAAAACAGGGAGCGGTGGAGGGGGTCCGACCGTGGATGGGGGGTTTCCTTGGTGGGAGAAGACATGTTGATGGATTTTTCTCGCTTGCTCGATCTTTTCCTGAGTCCAAGGCCGTAACGATATCCTGAAGAATGCTGCCACTTGGTAAGCAGCGTTGATTGGGGAAAATATATAGTTATGAATGGAGGAAGCTGGACCGTCCGGATCGGCCATCTTCATTCACTTGTAAACATCGTTGCCCAAAACATGCGAACGAATGACCTAGTCAACCTGACTGCCAAATGATCGGACGACATGATGGCGACTTGAAGGTTTTGAAGGGAGTTCTTGGAAAAAAAGCAGATATTCGGACGTAACCAACAGCCTCGATTCGGTAAATCGGTAACCTTGAGGCTGACCCCATGGTTGGGATGATGGGCAAAACTCCGGGTGCTTCGATATCCTTCAGACGCCGGGGTATCGTGCGACAGTGAAGAAAATAACGCCTGGCTCTTGTTCTTTGCTTCTCTTTCCAAACAACAAGGATGGGAAAGTGAACTCATAGCAAGAATGGAGACATTGGTATGAACCTCTAGGCAGGTGGGAAAGACTAGGTCGGGGACTGGCTTTTGTTGAGAAAGAACAATGAGATGTATAGAGTACCTATCTGGGCTTTCTACCGGCGAGAAGGAACCTTCAGGTGTAGAACCGTCGTAAAGGCAAGAATCACCCATCTTGAGATCAAACAACAAAAGGCCAACACGAACCCAATCTTTTGCGTCTTGTTTCTCTGGCTATTGCTGTCATCGGTAACCGGATCCTTCATGTTCTTTTTTTTTCACTTTTAACAGAGGTATCACTTTTCTTACCACCATCTATACCACAGTTCCTCCAGCAGCTGTTAGAAAAGAACGTCATGGAAACAAACAAGTCCTCCGGAAGTCGACGACCTGCTGAGAATGCGGACCAGAATCCTTCAGAAGTTCAGTACGTAGAGGTAAACTTTCCCACATTGGCTTCACACAAGTTGTCATGGGCGTAAGCTAATATTATCTCAACTTCTTTCCAGCACCACACAACCCCAGGGCGAGCTGCAACCAATGGCTACGGCTTCAATCACGACCTGACTCCGAACTCGTCGGACGTTCCTGATCCTGGACCGTCTGATACCGTTATGACCGACGAGGAATACAGCGCCATACATGAGAGATTGTTGCAGGAACCTTTGACGCCTGAGGAGTTGCAAGCAATAGAGAACGGCGCTCTCCCCGGAATCTACGAAGAGCTAGTCGCCCAATCAAGCCAGTTCCCGAATATCCATGGGATGTTTAATCGAATAGTCAAAGATCACGACCGTGGCTACAAGAACATTAGTGTTTCATCCATGTCAAATGCCTCTGCCTCCCACCAGCCTGTTGTCGCACTTGAGGCCCTCGGTCCGGCTACACTGGGTCAACTTTCGCAATCCGTCGCCTCTTCTGCTGGTCATTCTATCGATCAAAGCAGTACCAGTATTCAATTTCCTTGCAGAGTTCAGGTTGGCCCCCCTGTCGTTTCCCAGGAGACA
The DNA here is from genome assembly GCA_037102815.1 of Neurospora intermedia. Lineage (NCBI taxonomy): Eukaryota > Fungi > Ascomycota > Sordariomycetes > Sordariales > Sordariaceae > Neurospora > Neurospora intermedia. Next base: position 4,872,315 of record BTPP01000004.1, on the reverse strand, counting down.
TGCAATGGACTTCATGGCAGGGGCGGCTGTATGGCCCTCGTCTAGCAGCCGGGTGCGAAGCGCTGTACGGCCCATAACAACCAGTATCGTATGAGCAAATCTACCATCAAAGAGATCAACGCGCTCCACGCGTTGGGGATCTGGTGTTGCACCCGTTGTTTTAAGGGGCATGTCAGCGGCCCTGGCCAATATTGTGAACAGTGTCGTCTTTAGGAAAGAGTTCGATGGGGATCCAAGAATGCCGCTCGAATAAATGGTGTTGATGAGGCGCCAAAATCGAACAGTGTCAACAATGGCGGGGCTATGATCCATCCATACGATCCCAGCACTTGCCATTCCCATACATGTACTTTGGGTATCGGCAGTTCAAGTACTCCAGTCACAATGCCATCGATTCCGCAGATCCAGCCTTCGAGCAATATCGGCTCCGGCCCTATTGCTTTTCAACCCTTCCACACAACTGGATATTCAATCAATGATTTCTCCTTTGTGTCAGGGAATGGTGGTCTGCCCTTCAACTTTCAGGACAATTTCTACAGCCCATTTAACTCGTTTGGCCATCAACCCGCACCCACTCTAGCCCATGACCCTCCTGACAACGTATCCTCGAGTTCTAGCATTCCTGCCCACTCATCCAGTTCAGCACAACAAAGCGAGGACCAAGATCAAGGGTACAACGACTTTAATGGAAATGGTTTACAGTAGAAATTGCAAGAGATACACGGACGTTAGGGATCGCTCCAGTGAAGGAAGTGTGTGCACTGGACATGAAAGAAGCGAGAAAAAACCCAAAAGAAAAATACACGGCTTCAGGCAGAAGAAAGATGTTGCCGAGTTCGGGAAACAAGCGAGATCCTCAATAGCGTTATGTTGAAAAGACCCAAAGATGTAATATACATGAACCTTCGTTAGCATAGACGGTAGAAACATCACACTCAAGCAACGTTGTCTCTACAGATTTTGAATTCTCGAGTCACAGAGGCTGAAACTTTTTGTGAACATGTTCTTTCAACTGGCAAGATCCCAAAGACACCGTATCAGGTGACTGTTCTGGATGCTGCTTGGGAGGTCAATCTTCTGTCCATCTTGCATTATGCGGATGGAATGACCGAAGAGAAGGGCTTCTGTACTTCGAAGGCTTGTCGGCTTGGTGTAGGGCTTTCCACTCCCGGGGCTGTTAAGCATGTGACCGAGGGAGTTCCCCTGATCCACATGGAACCTTTCCTGGAAATTGTACATAGTTCTGGACAACTGCGGGTCGGGAAGAAACTGCTTACCTTCCACTTGATATGTACTGCACATGTGAGTTTGCTGCACCTGTGAGATCATGTCTTGACCTAACAGGGAAAGAGTGTGTGACCCTGAGCTTCAACTCCGAACTTCCACCGATGCTGCGTGTCTTGCAGGGGAACGTACCGCGCAACAGGGATAGACTACCTGTACTCTAGTTGTTCACAAGACAAGTCGATATCCGCTTCCCTTGAGGAGAGGTCTCTTGTTCTAACTCTGGACATCTCCAAACTCGACCAAGACATCGCACTCAATCCGTAGGGATCTCCAGTTTTGGAGTCGAAAACAACCTAACTTATTTGCGACAAAAAGTCAAGAATCACAAACGGCGTCCAAGGTAGAAGGATTCTCATTTGGTGATGTCCGTCACTTTCAAGGAAACAACGAACACTCAAGGCCACAGATAATGGAAGAAAAGGTGTTGCAATTGAGAAGCAGGAAGGGAGCGACAACGTATCTGTACAAACAGAGAGAGGAAGCCATGGCTGCTCTTGCCTCAGAGCAATCAGCCCCAGATCGTTCCATGTCTGCAATATCTGCCAACCTCGAGGTAGGTCCTTCGAGGAGTCCATTTCCCAATCCTTCTGCGGCTGTTCAGTCCTCCGGATCTCATCCACCCTTGTGCTGGCAAACCGGCCCATTTAATTGCGCCGATCAAGTTCTCTTCTCTTATCTTTCTTCGCGAAGCCATGCCCCCTGATGAATTATTAAGGTGCTCTTGTCCAGAATCTCCGTCGAGCTGCTGAGAGGGAGTATTGAGCTGGAGTAGACAGCCGCTGTTGATGAGACCATGATCATTTTTGTTCTCTCCGGATCAACGCACTGGATCTGTTCGGCGGCTTGACCATAACCGCCTCTGGCCTACAACTCCTGCTCTCCCAACAGGCATTATTGGAAATCTGGTGAGCTAGAAAACCGTGCTATGGAAAAAACCGTTACAGAACGGCGATATCCGTAACCCTCAAAATAACCGTACACTTCAAAGAAACCGTTCAATTCAGAATAACCGTTGTAGGTAGATTCCTAGGCTTTGATTGGCTGCACTCAAAACGTTAGTCTGAGTTGATGAGACTTCCTTATTAGGAAGGGACGATGGAAAAGAAAAGGTTTGGGAAAAGGAAGGAGAGGGAAAGAAAGAGAGAGAAAGAGAGAGAGAGAAAGAGAGAGAAGTAGAGAGAAAAAGAGTTCAAAATGCCAAAGTTCCATCAACTCCCCAACTCTCCCAACTCCAACCTTTTCATCAACGACAACGACAACGACAACGACAACGACAACGACAACGACAACGACAACGACAACGACAACGACAACGACAACGACAACGACAACGACAACGACAATGACAACGACAACGACAACGACAACGACAACGATAACGACAACGACAACGACAACGACAACGACAACGACAACAACAACGATAATGACAACGACAACGACAACGACAACGACAACGACAACGACAACGACAACGACAACGACAATGACAACGACAACGATAAAGACTATTATTACTGTTGAATGCTTGGCATTTTCGATCTATATATGGATAACTTACTCGCTTACGTTTCATCTCTTGTATATATCTTTACCCTCCTTCTTTCTCCCTCTCTCTTTCTCTTTCTCTTTATCTTTAATTAATAAGTTTACTACTATACTTGCTTACCCTCGTAATATCTCGCTTCACTTTAATAGGTTATAAGCCTGGTAGCTATACGTATATTAAAATCCTTGTTTACCCTTAATTTAAATTTAGATATCCTTCTTATCTTTCTATTACTCTTCTTATTTTTACTCTGCAATAACTTCCTCTTATACGCGCTAAAATTGGGACTTTATAGTTACTAGAGACCGCCGCGCTTGTAGCGCTAAGATTGTGTATGGACTACTATTGGGACTGTATTTGGACCTATATATTCTAAATTACCTTAATTTTAGCTACCTAAAATTTAAAATACTAGAAATATACTAAATCGCTACTACTATAGTAAAATACTAAAATCGATTTATTATAATTAAATTCCTTACTATAATTCTATTTACCTTAGATTAATTTAGAATTTAGAATTATATTTGAAATACGATATTAAAATCCGAGAATTTCAATAACCGTCCGACTACCGAATATTCCGAAACTAAAACCTATAGTTACTATTACTGAGTTTGTAAATACTACCGATATAATTTATAGCCCCGAGTTAAACCATCTATATTTAAAAAATATTTAAACCGATCTAATTTCTTATATTTAATAGAAGAAATTATTTCGGTACTATTAAATATATTTTTTATAAATATCAAAGACCCGTCTTTTTTATTTCTATTAAAATTATTTTTGTATTATTCTTCCTAATTACTATTATTATTATTATTATTATTACTATTGAGCCTTTTAGATATTTGGGGCTTTTTAGTTATTTTAATTTTACTACCTACCGCGTCCTAATTCTTATATTTTAACGCTTAAGATTTATTCCAAATTTCTAAATTATAAAATACTAGTAACTATAGGTCTTATTTTAAATATTACCGGCTATAAAAAAATATTAGTCTTAAAGGATATTAAATAATAGGTAAAATAGGATTAGGCCGTTTGTAATTATATTCGTATTATTAGTTTTGGGGCGGCCCTTATTAGAGATGAACTTCTGTTATAAGGCCTTCTTTAGAAAGATAGTAACTACTATACATTCTATATTAATTAGGGTATTTATTAGTTGTAGTTTATTAGAATTATTTATATATTTATTAATAGGGTTATTTGTTTATTCTTTGAAGAACCCGAACCGCCTTTAGAATTAATTTATATAATTTATTAGGTACTTTAGCGCTTAGCCGAGAAAGTTTATATTAGTAGATAAACGGAATTTATTTACTAGAAATTAGTCTGGAAATAGGAGATTATTTCGTTTTCCTAATATAATAGCGTTAATAACTATTATAAAGCCTATATTGAAATTTATAATAATATAATTCAATTTAATAAATTATTAAGGATCCCCGAATTATTTTTAATTTTACGCTTCCTATATAAATTAGGCAATTAGTATTATTAATTTAGGGATAACCTTTTCTAAAATAATTAGTTTCTATTTATTCGAATTAATAGAAAAATCTCTAACGTAGGTTTTACCCTATCCGAAGTACTATTTAAAGTATAAATATTTAAGATTGAATATATAAATTAGACCGAGGAAAAGGTCTTTTATATTATTAAAGTAGTTATTATAAAAGGATTTAAACGAAAGATTACTTAGTCCCCTTATAGCGTTTATAAAGATCCGAAATATAGTAATAATTATTATTTTAAACTATACTTTGAATTACGTAAGTAATTTAAGGGGTTGCGTTTAGGAAAATACATTGTAAAGGATCCGAGAATTAGTAGTTCTACCGATAAGTAATAATATAATTATTTATTAGTTGGAAATGCTAATTTAAATACTTTTAATATAGAGATTAATAATTTATTATTTATTAGTGAATCCGACGAATTACCGGCTAAGCGCTATTATTAGGGATCCCTCCGTTTTGCTATTTGTCTGAACTAGTTTAAATTAATTAGTATTAAACTATTTTTAGAATAGTTGGATGTAGTAGTAGTATTTAGTATATAATTTACTACTATTATTATACCCTTTATAGGATTTTCCCTTAATTTAATTATTATTACCCTATTTACTATAGTAGGTGCGGATAGATTTCTAAATTCCCTAAAGGAATTTTATATCCTAAATATAAATATTATTAATTATTTTATTTGTAGAGGCAATTTTGTTTCGCTTAGGTTATATAATAATTTACTAATATTAGGAATTAGTAATATTTTATTTATATTAATTTATATTAGTACTTTTAAAATATGGATAGTTTTAAATAGTAAGCCGGATTATTTACTATTAGTTAATATATATTTATACCCTACAATTACCTATAATTTTATTTCTATATTCTAATTCTAGAAGGTTAGTATTTCTTATAATATTACGGCCCGGGACGGTCGCTTAACCGCCTATTCGGGTAACTAACTTCGCTTTTTAGGATTTAAAGTTGGGGGGTTATATTTCCTTAATTAAGTAGTTTATTCCGTTGCTACCGGTATTATTTTAAAAGTATATTACTTATTTAATAAAGTTATATAATTATAGTATTATCGTTTGGGCTATTTTAATAAAGGGAATTTGCGAGTACTATAAATAATATTTATAAGTATAAAGCTTATTAAAACGGTATACTTCTATAAAAATTATACCGCCGGTCGATTAAAATAAATTCCTTATATTAGTACTATCCGCTATAGTATACAACCGTTAGAATAGGTATATATAAATATTATTAGTCCGCTTACTTTGAATAATGCGAATAAAGAATATTATTAGTTGGTTATTATAAATAACTTTATATAATTTATATAGGTTTATACTTTTAAAAGAAGGTTAGATTTATATAAAGTATTTATTCGTTGGGTTAATTATTACAAGACGACGGAGCGTAAAGTTCTTAATATATATTTAAATTAAGCTAAGGAGAATTCTAACGAGGTATTAAAGGTATAGTATTATAATTATTATATTATATTATATTATATAATTATTAAGTAGTATTAATAGAATAATATAGCCGAATAGTTAAATAGTATATTATTAGAACGAATTATTATTCTCCTTTATTAAATTGGATTTTCTCCTAAATATTAGCTTTATTTAGTTTAATCGGTTATATATTTAAGAAATCGCTTATTAAATTCTATTATTAATAGAACCCCCTACGAAGTTTAGTTTGGCGATAAACCCGACCTATTCTATTTACGGGTATTAGGTTTATTTAGGTTCTATTATTTAATTGGAAAGTTTTTCTAAGGAAAGTTTAATCTTATTAGGGTACTTTACCGTTTATTAGGCTATAACGGCTCCTGGAATTATATTATACTTACTAAAAATAACCGGGTTATTACTATTAATAATATAGTCTTTAATAAATAATTTCCTTATATTACGGACTATACTATTTTTAATTATTCTACGGCCGCTGGCGGGTGCGGAATTAAATTATATATCCTACCGGTAGTTAATTTTGAAGTTGGGGGAGCTTTATATTTTAGGGGAGCTTTATATTCTAGGGGAATATTATATCCTAAGGGAGTTAACGATAGTTCGCCTATTTAGCTAGGGGGAGAATCGGATATACCTAAATAGCCGAATTCCTTTAATATTAGTAAAACTTAAGAGCTGCTACTATTATTAGCGCTACTATCCTTACTATTATTATTAGTATTATTATTACTTTTATTAATTAAAAATATAATTATAGTTAGAGGCGACCTTTACTTCTATAATTAATAGTATATTTAAAAAATTATTAATCGTTACCCCGAATTGTAAACGTTACTGCCTTCGGTACTTACCCTTAATACTATTATTTCTTTACTTTATATATTAGTTAGTATTATTATAAATAATAATATATTTTTCGAACCCAAAACCTACCGATAAGCGCTATAAAACCCGTACTAACTAAGTTGGAAGTAAATAATAAATAGTAAATATAATTCCTTAGTATATAATAAAATATAGAGTTTGGTGTTTAAACCTATCGGCCGCCGTATTCTTTTAGGAAAATAGGTTTATAAGATTAAAATAGGTATAAATAGTGAAATTACCTACTATAAGGCTTAATGGGTAGTAAGGGGCTTTAAATAATAAGAAGGTATTAATTATAATAAAACGTTCGCGGTTGTAATTAAACCTATAAATTATAAGTTTATTTTTGCTATTACCGCTGTATTCAATTTAGAATTCGAATAAATAGATATATAAACGGCCTTTCTTTACGGTTTAATTAATAAAGAGATTTATATAGAATAACCCCCGGGCTTTAATTAAAATAAGAATTTCGTATACCGATTTAATAAAGTATTATACGGCCTAAAGTAGTCGCTACGAATTTAATATAATATGCTATTTACCTTTTTAAAATAGTTCGGTTTTTTATTCTTTAGTACGGACGATAGGGTATTTATTAAAGGATATATTTATATTATAGTATATATTAATAATTTATTTATTGCTAGTTGTTAGGAGGCTAAGAGTTTGCGTACTGAAGTACTCTAACGGTTGCTGCTCCACTCCGTCGGCCGAAGTAGTAGACTAACAACGGCAGCGCCTATATCGGGTCGGGCTCGCGGGAAGGATAATCCGGCACTGCGTCGGGGTACTAAATTAATATAGGATTCTATAACGCTCATTAGCGGATAAATAGAGTTTGTATAGGTATAAAAGAGGTTTAACGAAACGTAGTTTATTATAGTCGGTAATTATTAATATATCTTTAAATTAACCCCTAATTTACTACCCCTTACGTATAGCTACGACCGTAGTCACTTTAGCCTACCTTTCGCCTATATTCCTAATAAATTAATAGCTCTTCTTCCGGGAATTGAGCCGATACTATTAAAATATATATATATAGCGGCCGGTCTATTTCTCGTACCGCCGAAATTACTCTTTACCCTTCTTATATTACTACCCTTATAATTATTATAATTAAAACGATTTAACCTCCTCCGCTTTCTTTATAATAGTATTAACCTACTATAGAGTCTATTGAAGAAAGTAATAACGAAAATTACCCCCCTACGCTGCCTTAAACTCCCTATTCGTATCCCTAAATTTCGGAAACCGACGAATTCGTACGTAAATAATAATTATTCGAATTCTAGTTTATTATAATTAAACTTCTCTTTAATTATTTCCCTTTATATATATCCTAATAAAATTAATTTATTTTCGTAAGCCTCGCTAAATAAAATTTAATAAGAAATTACCCCCCTATCCCCGCTAAATTCCGTTACTAAAATTACTTCTTCTATAATTAGATTTATATTTCTATTATACCTCCCTTTACTATTCCTTCGTCGGCGGCTATTATTGTAATTACCCCTTTACTAACTATAATTACGCTAGCCTATATTAAATACCGCCCCAAATATAATATTACTAAATTTACTAATGAAAATTTCTTATAACTACGGAACTATTTCTATAATATCGATACGTACTTTCAAAAATACCCCCGTACTTCCCTTTCGTTTATTATTAATTATATTAAAAGTAATCCTAAAAATATATAAATTAAATATATATTAACTCTTTATAATAAACCCGGGTATAATACTATTTATAATACGCCTATATAGAGCAACCTCTATACCTTCTTAAAAACCGAATATAATAATAATATTTAAACTATTAAACGATCTACTCTTAATAAGTTCGAACGTATATAATAAGGCGCTTTAAAAATTGTTCGTAACTTTTATAATTATTATTATACTGAAGAATTTAATTTATTATACGACTAACTGGAATATACTCGGGTCGTTACGTAGGCTAACCGGTTGTACCCCCTTTTTAAATAAAGTATCCTCTCAATAACTAATATTAATATAATAAATAAAGTAATAGTATATGTAGAATAGCTAGAAGGCCTAGAGAATATTGAACCGTTTATATTATATTGCTAAAATTAGATATTTTTAAAGTATATTCCACCGTCTTTTTCGTTTTTATATCCTTTTATTTCCTCTACGAATATCCCTCCTCCGTCGTCCTATAGTATTAACCCCTCCGATTTTCCCTATTACCCCCCTACTATTTTTTAAATAAATTCTAATCTTATTTATTCCCTTTATCGCTAAACAAATTATATATATAGCCGTTATATTTAATCGAAGCTACCGAATACCTACTACGAATATAGTATAACGGGTTATTTTATAATAGTATACTAAAACCGAATTTATTATAATTACAGTTAAATCGGCTATTTAATATAGAATTATACTATCCCTATAAATACCCCTTTATATAGAACGAACGTTAAATTAATTATAGTTAAAGCGGCCGCTGTAACCGTTTAGGATAATATAAGTAAATTATAATTATACTTAGAAATAAAGTTATTAATAAAGATTTATAGAAATTAGCGGAATACGCGAGGGTTAATAGATTCGGGCGCGGAATTAAACCTAATTAGTAGGTATTTACTCTTATTAAACGTAAAAATTAATTTAGTACCCTATTGTCTTATTAATTTCTCTTTTCAATTTATTCTTATATATAGTACGATTACCTATCTTATTAAAATATATAATTCCTATAGTACTAAACGGATAAAGCGAATTACTTTTACTATAGTTAAATCCCCGGCCATAGAAATTATTCTTAATTACCCTTAATTTTACAAGTAAAACCCTAATATTAATTAGTAGTAATAATCGTTTCGGTTTCGTATTAAAACTAATAATTTTATATTGAGTATAATACTAGCGAAGGAAATATATAATATTATAACTATCCTAGTAGGGCTATAGTAGGATTTAATTTTACTATTAGACCCCTGGGAAATAGTAAGGGTAAAAAAAGGTTTCTACCCTCTTATATATACGAATATCCTATTCAAAATCCCCTCTTCCTTAACGTCCGAATTCGCAACCCTATTTATTATACTAAAATCGGCCAAAACGCCTCCGGTCCTTACTTCCCTAATAAAGGTTTTTCGGGTAGCGTTTAATAGTATTTACCCTACCTTAATACCCCCTATAGAATTAATACTACTATAACCCTTAGAATTACTAAAGGAAACCAAAAACGGGCCTACCGTTCTTAAACCGATTATTCCATTAGAGTATAAAAAATTCCAATCGGTATTCGAAACTTCGGCTATACCCCTACCTTAATACGACCGGTTAGAATATTATATTAATTTAATCGAAGGGGAGTCGGCGCTTTAAGGACCGATTTATATACTAAATATTAAAGAATTAAAAATATTATACGAATAATTAATAGAAGTACTTTAGAAAGGATAGATTCGTCCCTCTATTAGCCTAGTAGACGCCCCTATTATTTTTATTCTAAAGAAAGGTAGAAAATTAAGGCTCTATATTAATTTTAGAGCGTTAAATAAAATTATAAAAAAGAATCGGATAATATTACCCCTTATTTAGGAAATTTTAAATTGGTTATTATTAGCTAAAATCTTTATTAAATTAGATTTAAAGGATACGTACTATAAAATTCGGATTCGAGAAGGAAATAAAGAGAAGACGGCCTTTCGTACGAAGTACAAATACTACAAATTTTTAATTATATTAATAGGGTTAATAAACACGCTAATAATATTTTAAGTATATATTAATAATACGTTAGCGGGGCTAATAAATATAATATATATTACTTACTTTAATAATATCCTAATTTATAGTAAGAATAAAGAAAATTATATTAATTATATTAAAAAAGTCCTTTTATAATTATAAAATCGGAATTTCTATATAAATTTAGGTAAGTACGAATTTTATATAAAGAGAGTATCGTTCTTAGGATATATTATTTCCCCGGAGGGTATATCGATAGATTTAAAGAGGGTTATAATAATCGTAGAATAGGAGGCCCCAACGAACGTTTATAATATCCAAATTTTCTTAAAATTTATAAAATTCTATTAACGCTTTATAATATTATATTCTAAAGTAACTATACCCCTAACGGAATTATTAAAGGGCAATAAATAGAGGCTATTCGAATTTATAAAGGAAGCGGAGGAAATATTCGCGGAATTTAAAAAGTTATTTTAAGAAACTCTTATATTACACTACTTCGACCTAATATTATAAATCCGAATAAAAATAAATATATTAAACTTCGCAATTGGGGCGGTTCTTATATAATTATATAGTAATAAATAGTACTTAATAATTTTTTTTTCGAGGAAAAAATCGCTGGAAGAAATAAAGTATAAAGTTAGGAATAGAGAACTATTAATAGTTATAGGAGCGCTAAAAGCGTAGAGGTAATACCTATTATATATAGATAAATTATTTTTAATAATTATAGATTATTTAAATTTATAATATTTTCAAAATAAGGAGCGGGTTAATATAAAGTAGAATTAGTAAACGTTAAAATTAGTGGTATATAATTTCGGGATTAAATACCGACCGGGAAAATTAAATCCGACGGACGGGTTATTAAAGAAATTATAATTATAAGGAAAAAAATTAAAAATAGGGGGCGATTACTTATTAATAAAAATTATTAAAGGGAGCGAAGAAAAAGGCCGGGCGATAAAGGAAAATTAAATATTAAAAGCGCTAATAAAACGGGTAATTTTAATCGAGAAGGAGGTTTAAAGGATAGCGGTAGAAAAGAAGGAATAATAATAGAATATAAGCGAAATAGAAGAAGGTTAAATATTAAGGGGTAAAGAAATTAAATTGTAGGAAGAAAGGTAGGGTTCGAAGGAAGAGGGCAAAGTAAATAGGGAAGGGAAAAAGCGAAAAGAAATTAAAAATAATAGTAAAAAGGATAGAGTAATAAAGAAGAGGGTAAGGTTTATAAATAAGGCTACTACTAAATTAAGGAGGGAAAATAAAAGTATTATAATAGAGAATATAGGCGGGTATATAGTAATAGCGAAAGTACGGAAGGATAAAGAATAATTACTATTATTAGGATAATAATTATTAGAAGTATAAAAGGAGGATTTATTTATTATTGAAGAAATATAAAAGAATAACGAAAGAAGGAAATGAATAAAAAATTAGAAGATAGGGGAAAATAGAATTCTATAGTATCGATATTAGGTCTACGTCCTAGAACGTATGTAGGCCGAATTATTTTATACCTATTATAATATAACGACGGCCGGGTATTTGGGTTAGAGGAAAACGTTAAAGTATATTAATTAATTCTATTATTAACCTACTATTATAATTAACGTTAAATTATACGTCCGTAAATATTTAGCGTACTAGAAGGCTAAATTTTATAATTATTAATTATATAAGTTATTAAGGTCGCTACCTATTCTAACTATTCCTTAGTAAAATATTTCGTACGATTTTATTATAGGAATATTAAAATTATTTAACCCTATATTTAATTAGACCTACAATACAATTCTTATTATTATTAATTATTTTACTAAATATACTTTATATATCCCTACGTAAAAGATAATTAACGTTCGGTAATTTATATTCTTCTTTTAACGAAATATCTTTTAATAGTTTAACTTCCCGGATTCTATTATATTAGATAGAGGTAACCTTTTTACGAACTAATTTTAGAAGATTTATTATAAACTCTTAAATATTCACAAACGCTTTAATACGGTTTAGTACCCCTAAACGGATAAATAAATAGAGAGGTAGAATTAAAATTTAGAATTATATTTTCGAATCTTTTATAATATAAAGTAGACTAATTAGGCCGAAAAAATTATATTAGTATAATAAACGTATAATAATTATTTTTATACCGCTATCGGAAAATCCCTATTGGAATTACTCTTTGGGTATTATCTTTGGGGACCGGCGGACTTAGAATAAGGGTAGAGGATAATCCTTCCTATAGTAACTATTAAGTAGATTAACGAATTACTTTGTAGACGGTTAGAAATTATAGTAACCTTAAAAATCGTTAATTAAAAATATACGAAATAATATAATAAAGTTCGGAAATTAAAGGAGTTCGACGTTGGGAATTAAATTTTATTTAATATAAAATATATTAAATAACGCTACCCAAACGCTAAATTAATAAATAAATTTTTAGGACCCTTCTAGATTATTAAGGTCGTTAGGGAAAAAAAAATAATTTACCAATTTATATTCCTTATATATTACTATATCTATTTAATATTCCCTATTACCCTACTAGAGCCGTACTATAGAAATTCTACTACGGCGGCGCTGCGAGGGGAAATTATAAATATTAAGGAGGATAATATTTAATATAAAGTCGAAGTAATTATAAAGTATTGTAAATTTAGTTATTAATATTAATTTTAGGTTAAATAGAAGGGGTATTCGGACGATGAGAATTCGTAAGTTTTGTAGGAAGATATAAATTGCCCGGACCTCCTTAAGGAATACGAAGCTAGGGAGATATAGTAGTAGTGTATTAGTAGTAGGCCGATTATTAGGTCGATAAAAATTAATTAAATAGAGGTAGGAGAATAATAATTATTAAGAGACGTAAAATAGAAATGTAAAACGTAAATATAAAATGTAAAATATAAATGTAAAATGTAAATGTAAAATGTAAAACGTAAATATAAGACGTAGATGTAAAATATAAAATAGAAATATAAAAGTAAAGATATAAAGTAGAGATATAAGATGTAAATGTAAAATGTAAATGTAAAATATAAATATAAAATGCGAAATAGAAATATAAAATAATAATATAAAAGTAAAGATATAGAATAAAGATATAAGGCGGAAATATAAAATAGAAATATAAAGTAAAGATATAAAACGTAAATGTAAAATATAAATATAAAATATAAAATATAAATATAAAATATAAATATAAAATATAAAGTAGAAATGTTAAACGGGATAAAAAAATAGGAGGGGAAGATAATTTAAATTTATTGTAAAAAATTAATAAAGCGCTAGGAAGAGTATAGCCCGTATTATTTATTATTATTCCAAACGAAAAAATCCCTAGTAATATCTATTATTATTAATATAGGATTGGAACCTACAACCTTAGGAGGAATACTCCTACGTACTACCGTACTTATTAATAACGTTTATAAATATTATTTTATACTATCTATTTATAGTCCTTCCGTACGAATTTTAATAATTCGTCTAATTTTCTATTTAATAATACTAACCTCCTATTAATTGATTAATATTAAGGATTATAATTATAATTGGGGGAGGGGGGGATATAAATAGGAATATTCGGCGTAGAAATATTTATAGGAAAGTTAATAAGGGTTATTAGATCGATATTAGTATTAATATTACTAATATTATAGTAGCCTAATTTCGAATAGCCTTTATAAATAAAGTTGGAAGTGTAAAGTATCTTAAGTAATATTATAAGAAGATTATTATTAATTAAGCGTATTTATATAGCTATTTAAAACGCTATTATAGAATATTATAATTACTATAGGAGGGGGGTAGGTAGGGGGCTATCGGTATTAGTAAGGCGTATAATCTCAACCGCTATATTCTATATAATATTCTATAAATTGTAAATATTATAAGGGATTTCGAGTATGTAGCGGCGCTGCGATAGCGAATATTGTAATGTTTCGTTGAATTCTGGAAGAAAAAGATATTAGCGAAGTGAAAAAAAAAAAAAAAAAAAAAAAAAAAAAAAAAAAAAAAAAAAAAAAAAAAAAAAAAAAAAAAAAAAAAAAAAAAAAAAAAAAGGAAACGTACCTTTAGTTTGGCAAATATTCTAACCAATCTTTTTAAGAGCTTCGCGCAAATTTAGAGCAGGAATATTTACGAACGTTTGGGCGAAAATAATATTATATCCTAAATAAATAAAGGGATAGATATTATTAAAAAACGGGAAAGAGAATAGCCGAGCGAAAATTAGTAATAGGTATAAGGCGAGAGGAAAGGGAGGACGGAGTAGAAAAAAAAAAATAAAGAAGGGAAATAAACGTACTAATTAGGCGTTTTAGGGAAGCGGGGGTTAATATATAAATATATAGTAGCGAAGCGTATATTTACGGAGGGGGCGGGCGCGGGCGAAGGGGGGACGGATATAATAATAAAGGTAAGGATAGGAAGAAGAAGAAGAGGAGAAGCAAAGAAGGTAGGTAGAAGGGACGTTATATAAATAAGGGAGGAAGTTTTTATATAAGTATAAATTAAAGTAAATAAATATAATTTTAAATAAATAAATATAAAATAACGTAGGGTAGAAGAACCGTTAAATAATTATATAAATAGTAAAAAGGAGTAAATGTTAGGAACGTAGGCGGAGGGTAGGCTGAGGTGACTACGGTCGTAGCTATACGTAGGGGACGGTAAGTTAGGGGTTAATTTAGAGATGTATTAATAGTTACCGATTATAATAAGTTATGTTATATTGAACCTCTTTTATACCTTATATAAACTCTATCTATCCGCTAAGGAGCGTTATAGAGTCTTATATTCGTCTAGCGCCCCAATATAGTATTGGATTATCCTTCCTACGAATTTAACCTAATATAGGCGCTACTATTATTAATTTACCGCTTCGGCCGATAGAGCGGAGTAGCCGCCGTTGGAATACTTTTAAATATAGGCTCTTAGCCTCTTAATATAACCCCCCCCCTTATAGGTTCTATTTTCGGAACTTTTATAATTTATAATAGATTCCGGTTAAGTAGCGGAGGGTATTAGTATTGTACTATTATAGTATTATCGGGCTACGTTATCGGGTTATATTATTGTCCTCGTTTACTGGTTTAGCGAATTATTGTTCGTAATAGCCGCCGACGTTATATCCCGGATATTATAGCCGCTCTTCTATTTACGAACCGCCCGTTAGGATATTAGTATAATAATATCTATTCCTACGAATTCCTAATATAAATACAAAACCGCCCGCTAGAAGGTCGGTATTGTAATATCTATTCTTATAAATTCTAATTACGGGCCTAAAACCGTTTATTAGAATATTAGTATTATAATATTTATTTTCGCGAATTTTAAATATAGACCCGAAGCCGCTTATTAGAATATTGGTATTGTAATATTTATTTTCGTAAGTTTTAAAGGCGGCGAGCCGCCTATTAGAATATTAGTATTAGGATATTTATTTTTATAAGCTCTAAATATAGCGAGCCGTCCGTTAGAATATTAGTATTATAATATTTATTTTTATAAATTCCTAATATAGCGAACTGTCCGCTAAAATATCGGTATTATAATATTTATTTTTATAAATTCCTAATATAGCGAACCGTCCGCTAGAATATTAGTATTGTAATATCCGTTCCCCTAAATTCTAAATATAAGTACGAAACTAGTATTTAATATAAAGAGTTAGCCGGATTCCCGACTGTTACCCAAATTAGCGCTTAATAAGCGTACGAAGTAGTAAGCATCGGTTTGCCTAATAATAGGTACTATATTAAATTTATAAATATTAACGAATATTTTAGGATGCCTATATACGGCCGGATTCCCGACTATTACTAAGACTAGTATTTAGTAAATGTATAAGGTAACGAGTATCGTTTTATTTAACGACGGGCACTATACTAAATTTAAAAGTATTAATAAGCCTTTTAAAATATTAATGCCCTTTCATTCCTTTTATAAAATACTTTTAATTATTAGCGTCCGTTATACAATTTAATACTTTCATTAAATACCTTCTATTATTTATATTTATTATAGGATATTTATATAATTAAACTTTAAAATATTTTTCGCTAAACTTTTTACGTACTTTAAGAATATTATTATAATTTATTTTCAGAGTTCTATTTATATAATACTTTCTATAATTTATATTTACTATAGTCTACTGTAATATTTAAATATAATCCCCTTCCCTATAAATTCCGTCCTTAGGACTTTCGTTTCCTTCTTTCGCTTCTTATAATTTTAAATATTATTTTTACTATAAGCCCCTTCGCTTATATTATACTTTCCTAATTATTTTTTTATTATTTTCGCCTCCTCTTCTATATTATTCTTTTATCCTAATAATATAATTCCTAACCGCTATCCTCGTTTACCCTACTATAATTTAAATTATATACTTTCCTACTTTCGTCCTTCTCTCCTATCTTTTTATAACCGCCCTACTACTTAATTATTCCGTCCTTCCCCTCCTAATTATCGCTCTTATTTTATCTTTCTATTTATTCTTTCTTATTACTTATATAATTACCTAACGGTTCTTCTACCTTATATTATTTTATATTCGCCTACCTAAAATTATATTTACTTACCTCAATTTATATTCGTATAAAGACCTCCTCCTTTATTTATATAACGTCCTTTCCGCCTACTTTCTTTACTTCTCCTCTTCTTCTTTTTCCTATCTTTACTTTTACTATTATATCCGCCCCCCCTTCGCCCGCGTCCGCCCCCCCTACGGATATACATTTTACTATTATATATTTATATATTAACCTCCGTTTCCTTAAAGCGTTTAATTAATATATTTATTTCCCTTCTCTATTTTCCTTTTTCTACTCCGTCCTCCCTTTCCTCTCGCTTTATACCTACTATTAACCTTCGTTCGACTATTTTCTTTTTTATTTTTTAATAATATCCGTCCCTTTATTTATTTAAAATATAATATTACTCTTACCTAAATATTTGTAAATACCCTAGCCCTAAATTTGCGCGAAGTTCTTGAAAAGATTGGCTAGAATACTTACTAAACCAAAGGTACGTTTCCTTTTTTTTTTTTTTTTTTTTTTTTTTTTTTTTTTTTTTTTTTTTTTTTTTCACTTCATTAATATCTTTTTCTTCCAAAATTCAACGAAACATCGCAATATTCGCTATCGCTACGCCGCTATATATTTAAAGTCCTTTATAATATTTGTAATTTATAGAATATTATATAGAATATAGTAATTAAAATTATATACTTTACCGATACTAATAACCCCCTGCCTACCCCCCTCCTATAGTAATTACAACGTTCCGTAGTAATATTTTAAACGGCTATATAGGCGCACCTAATTAATAATAGTCTCCCTACAATATTATTTAAAATATTTTACACTTCTAACTTTATTCGTAAAGGTTATTTAAAACTAAATTACTATAGCATTAGTAATATTAATATTAATATCGATCCAATAGCCTCCGCTAATTCTCCTATAAATATTTCTACACTGAATACTCTTATTTAGGTCCCCCCCTCCCCTAATTATAATTATAATCCCTAATGTTAATTAATTAATAGGAGGTTAGTATTACTAAATAGAAAGTTAAACGAATTATTAGAATTTATATAGAAAAATTATAAATAGATAATATAAAACAATATTTACGAACGTTATTAATAAACGTAATAATACGTAGGAATATTCCTTTTAAAATTATAAGTTCTAATCCTATATTAATAATAACGGATATTACTGGGGATTTTTTCGTTTAGAATAATAATAAATAATACGGGTTATACTCTTTCTAATGCCTTATTAATTTTCTATAATAAATCTAAACTATCTTCCCTTCCTATTTTCTTATTCCGTCTAACGTCTCTACTCTACATTTTATATTTATATTTTACATTTACATTTTATATTTTATATTTATATTTTATATTTATATTTTGTATTTCTACTTTATATTTCTACTTTATATCTCCGCTTTGTATTTTTACTCTATATTTCTATTTTTATATTATTATTTTATATTTCTACTTCGTATTTTACGTCTATATCTTACATTTATAGTTTATATCTATATTTTATATTTCTACTTTATATTTTTATTTTTACATTTCTACTTTATACCTCTACTTTACGCCTTATATCTTCGTCCTACATTTATATTTTATATTTATATCTTATATTTTATATTTACGTCTTACGTTTACGTCTTATATTTTATATTTATATTTTACGTTTCTACTTTGCGTTTCTTAATAATTATTATTCTCCTACCTCTACTTAGTTAATTCTTATTAATTTAATAGTCGGCCTACTGCTAATATACTACCGCTATATCTTTTTAACTTTGTATTCCTTAAGAAGGTTTAAATAATTTATATCTTCCTATAAAACCTATGAATTCTTATCGTCCAAATACCCCTTCTATTTAACTTAGAATTAACGTTAGCGGCCGGATCTATAATATTTTATAATCGCCTCGATTTTATACTAAATATTATCCTCTTTGATATTTATAATTTCCCTTCGCAGTGCCGCCGTAGTAGGATTTTTATAGTACGGCTTTAGTAAAGTAATAGAGAATATTAAGTAAATATAGTAATGTATGGAGAGTATAAATCGGTAGGTTATCTTCTTTTCCCTAATAATTTTAATAATTTAGAAGGGTCCTAAAAATTTATTTATTAACTTAGTACTTAAGTAGTATTATTTAATATACTTCGTATTAAATAGAACTTAATTCCCAACGTTGAATTCCTTTAATTTCCGAGCTTTATTATACTATTTTGTATACCTTTAATTAATAACCTCTAAAGCTACTACAATTTTTAATTACCTACGAAGTAATTTGTTAATCCGGTCGGTAATTACTATAAGAAGGACCGTCCTTCGCCCTTGCTCTAAATCCGCTAATCCCTAAAAATAATACTCGAAGAATAGCCCCGAAGGGGATTTTCTAATAGTAGTATAAAAATAATTATTATATATCTATTATGTAAATGTAATTTTTTCGGCCTAATCGACCTATTTTATATTATAAAAAATCCGAAGGTATAATTCTAAATTCTAATTCTACTTCTTTATTTATCCGTCCGTTTAGGGGTACTAAATTATATTAAAATATTTATAAATATCTAAGAATTTGTAATAAATTTTCTAAAATTAATTTATAAAAAGGCTACCTCTATTTAATATAATAGAATTCGGGAGGTTAAATTACTAAAAGATATATTGTTAGAAGAAGAATACAAATTGTTAGGCGTTGATTATTTTCTATATAGGGATATATAAAGTATATTTAGTAAAATAATTGATAATAATAAAGATTATATTGTAAGTCCGATTAAATACGGGGTTGAATAATTTTAATAACCTAATAATAAAATTGTACGAAATATTTTACTAGGGAATAATAAGGATAAGTAGCGACCTTAATAATTTATATAATTAATAATTGTAGGGTTTAACCTTTTAGTATATTAGGTATTCGTAGACGTATACT
Organism: Neurospora intermedia; assembly: GCA_037102815.1. NCBI lineage: Eukaryota > Fungi > Ascomycota > Sordariomycetes > Sordariales > Sordariaceae > Neurospora > Neurospora intermedia. Next base: position 4,852,355 of record BTPP01000004.1, on the reverse strand, counting down.
TTAACGTTAATTGTAATAGTAGGTTAATAATAGAATTAATTAATACGTTTTAATATTTTCCTCTAGCCCGGGTATCCGGCCGTCGCTATATTATAATAAGTATAGAATAGTTCGGCCCGTATATGTTCTAGAATATAGACCTAATATTAATACTATAGAGTTCTATTTTCCCTTATCTTCTAATTCTTCGCCCGTCTCCTCCCTTTACTATTCTTTTACGCTTTTTTAATAATAAATAGGTCTTCCTTCTATACTTCTAATAATTATTATTTTAATAGTAGTAATTATTCTTTATCCTTCCGTACCCTCGCTATTATTATATATCCGCCTATATTCCCTACTATAATACTTTTATTCTCCCCCCCTAATTTAATAGTAGTTTTATTTACGAATTTTATCTTCTTTTTCACTATTCCGTCCTCTCTACTATTATTTTTAACCTCCTTTTACTTTCTCTCCTCCCTATTTACTTCGCTATCCTCCTTTGAATTTTACTTTTTTTTTTATAATTTAATTCCTTCGTCCTTTAATGCCCAACCTTTTTCCGTTTTATTTATATCTTATTACTATTCCTTCTCTTCCGCTATTATCTTTTAAGCCTCCTTTCCGATTAAAATTACCCGTCTTACTAATATTTTTAATACCCAATTTTCCTTTATCGCCTAGCCCTTTTCTTCGCTTCCTTTAATAATTTTTATTAATAGGTAGTCGCCCCCTATTTCTAATTCTTCTTTTTGTAATTATAGTTTTTTTAATAATTTATTTACTGGATTTAACTTTCCTAATTAATATTTAATCCCGAAATTATATACTACTAATTCTAACGCCTACCGATTTTACCTTGCGTTAACCCGCTCCTTATTTTAAAAATACTATAAGTTTAAATAATTTATAATTATTAAAAACGGTTTATTTATATATAATAAATATTATTTCTATACTTTTAATACTCTTACGATTATTAATAATTCTCTATCCCCGACCTTATATTTTATTTCTTCTAGCGACTTTTTCTTCGAAAAGAAAATTATTAGGTACTATTTATTATTATATAATTATATAAGAATTGCCCTAATTACGAAGTTTAATATATTTATTTTTATTTAGATTTATAACGTTGGGTCGAAGTAGTGTAATATAGGAACTTCCTAGAATAGTTTTTTAAATTTTGCGAACGCTTCCCTCGCTTTTTTTATAAGTTCGAATAGCTTCCGTTTATTACCCTTTAGTAACTCTATTAAGAGTGTAGTTACTTTGGAATATAATATTATAAAGCGCTAATAAAATTGTTATACGATGATGTACTTTACAAGTAATAATAATAGAGAATAATAGAGTAAATAATTGGTTACTAAATAAAGTAATAATATATAACGATTGACGATAGTCTTATTAAAGGAAACTAAAGATAAAATTTATTACGAACCTTAACTTAGAACTTCGTATACGACTTTATTGAGTATGAGTAAGATAGATATAAGGTTGGTATAATATAAATTAATAATCCGTTAACCTTAATAAAGGTTAATAGGACGAATATTTTTATATAATAAATTATACGTTTTAACGAGTAATTGCTATAATAAGATAGAATATTTAAATATTTACTAAGAATACCCTATAATATTTCCCCTTCAATAAAAGGAGAAGAGTATTCGCTATCTATGTAATATTATTAAATTTAACTATATATATGAAAAATCTAGTTATCCATTAAAGTCTCTATTTATTCGCCTATATTTAAATTAGCTAACAAATATAAAAACGTACGCCTACCCGAATAGAATATATAGTTCAATAATTTAGTACCGATCCCTTAGTAATTATATCTATAATAAGGTAAATAATTATTAAATTTATCCTCCTTTATTTTATTATTCTCGTTTATATAATATATATTTTAATAGGACTATTTATATCCTAATAGAGAATCCTTTTACTCTTAGTCGGTAGGAAGGTAATTATAGCGAAGAGAGTAGGTAGAAAATAAAGTATTGAAGTAAGAGTCCGAGCGAATTAATATAGTATAAAGTTTGTTGGATAATTTAATTAAGCCGGGTATAGGTTAAAGCGAAAGGTTATTGGAATAAATACTATAAGGAGTAGTAATACTAGGAAGAGTATTAGGTATATGAGTTCTATTAGTAAATAAGGTAGTAGAATAGCGTTGGATATAAAGCTTTTACATTTTTCTAAATTTAATACGAAGGGATGTTAATTCTACCTATATTATTTATATAATTCTTTTCTAATATTTATTAGAAGCTATTAATACTATAGTTTATTTTTCCGAAGTATTTGCTAATATTCCTTTAATCTTTTTGTAAAAAATAAAATTAATAAGTATTGTAAATTTTCTACTAACCTCGATAGTACAATTAATTACCTTTTTAATTATAGGAAGTTTATTTAAAGCCGATTTAACAGGTGCTACTTAGGTATAATAAAAATAATTAAATCTATTTAATAAATTACTAATTTATTTAGGAAGTCTAGTATTGTAATTAAAGTATTGGATAACGAATAACGTTACCTTCGAGGGGATACGATTAGTAAAATTAGTATTACTATTATATCTCTTATTAAAAGTAAGGTTAAGAATTGCTTTAATATTACAAATTAATTTATATTATAAGAAAGAATAATTATTAGCGAACTATTTCTTATATTCCTTTTTATTCTCTATATATACTTTAACGATCTTCTTAATTTCCGTACGTAGTTTTTAATCGATTTCAATACTAAAATTAATATAATTTTTATTATAGTTAGTAAAGGTATTAATAAGGGTCGGATATATTTTTCCTTTATTATTACTTTTATTAATAGTAGCCGAGTAGGATTATATAATTCGGGTTAGAATTTTATGTACCTTTCTCGGGGTTATTTTAGCGGTTGGAGTTTTAATATAAAATAGAATAAAAGCCGGTCTAGTTACTAGTTATAAAACTTTACGAGCCTTACTAGTCAATTAAGCGATTTCCTTATACTTTTAAATTTTAGAGAAGTTGAAGTCGCTACTTTTAATAATATAGTTGTTAAGGTAAATTGTATAGAAAGCCGGTAGGAAGTACGTTTAAAGGCGTTCGCTAGCGGTAATAAATTCTTTTATATATCTTCTTCCGAAGATAGTATTGCCGAATTTAATTACTATTATATAAATTAGGTTGAATTTTCCGTTAGAATACGATTCCTAAATTTGGGTATTATTAAAATTAGTAATAGCGTTAAATATTTATTCCTACTAAGGTCTATAGTAATTACTAGGAATTAAGTCCTTAGGTAGTTTATTTAATAAGAGTACGGGTATAAGGTAGGTAAAATTGCCCTTGAGGGAATATAAAATTGCTGTATTTAAATCGATTAATTTATTTGTACGATCGATAGTACTATATAAAACGGAGTATAATTTATTTTTATATAGTACGAAAAGATAATTAGCGGTTAAAATTGGTACTATACGTTTACTATTATCCGTTTTTTTAGGGTTATATACTAGAACGCCCTAGGTAGTATTGAAAGACTTAGGGAAGCGAATAAGCGGATTATAGGGAGTATAGTTTTAACCGAGATTATTGAACGTATTAATAATATATTTATAACGGACGTAATTAAAGAATTGTTTGAGTAGGATTATATTTATTTATTTAATAAGGTCGGTTATAAAGTTAGGTAGTACAATATATATACTATTAATTCCTAAACTAATAATTTTATTAGGAATATTATTAATAGTATAATAGTTAAGGCATTTTACTATATTAGTTAGTATACCGAACCGGGGGTTATATTCGAGCGATTATAGGGCGAGCTACCGGTCTATAGTAAGATTCCGTAGGCTACCGTCGTAGTTAGAATTGTTAATCTAATTATTGAGGGTAATAATCGTATTATTAATTAGCGGCGGAGATTTTATATTAATATCGGCTATTTTAATATATTAAGGTTGTAATTAGCGAATATAAGATAAAGTAAATTAATAAATAATGATTAGTCTAATAAAATTGCTATACAACGAAAGCTGTAGTAGAATTGAATATTATAGGGATAGGGTAGGTAGTAGTAAGGTTGCTAGGGTAAGAAGGAGAGAGGGTAAGAGTAGTTGGATAATTTTAATTTTTTTTAAAAATTGTATATATATACTAAGACTCTTCCTCTACGAGTATCTACCTACCGGGGCCGTTTACTATATATAACTATAGCTGCCGTTACCTTTATACGACCGTACGTACCTACCTAATTGAAATAGAAAATATTTTAATCGAAGTTATAAGTAACGTATAGTATATTATCCTATGTACTACTAGTACTAGGCTTACTTCTATTTGGGCGTACTTCTAAGTAGAATTTTAGAAATTTTAATAGAAAATTACGGAAAATATAACTTCCTACGGAAATACTTAATGAAAAAGAAAATAAAATACAAAATAAAGGAAAAAACTCTTAAATTTTTATAGTTTCCGGTAACCTCCCCCTCTTTTAGTGAAAAAATAGTTATTTCTTCTATTTATTTTAACGATGCTTTTGTAGGATTGTATTGCCAATGCGCTAAATTACCCTTCTATAATTACTTTTAAACGGTAGTTCTAGCGGATATTTTATATTAAAGTCCTTTACTAATTCCTTCGAATTCCTTATAAGTTTACTGTACGGTTCCTATATATTATCTTTATTTTAGTACCTAATTTATTTAATTAAATATTGTATATTTAACGGTCCTTAATTTCGAGTTACAAAATTTTCGACCTCCTATTCTTCTTAGTTATTAATTTTGACCGGTAATGGTAGTGGAATTTCGCAATTGAAAGGATCGGGACTTTGTGTTGGCTTGTAAAGATATACTACGGAGATAATAGGATAGGTACGTTAAGTATTAGGTAAGTCGAGTTTATAAATTAGTAGGCTAATTTTCTTAAGAATTTAATAGGGGCCTATTCTTTCTACTAACTACTTTTTCTTTAAATTTCTAAGCAAATAATAACCTTTATCCAAATGTAAATAAATTTTATTATTTATATTAAACGTTATTGGAGAATGTTTGGAATTATATTGTTCTTTAATAGCTATTCTAATTTAATTAATAAGTTCTACGGCTTCGAATTAATATTTTTGACGGATAATAATTAAAAATTCCGCTATAGTAACTTTTTAATTATCCGGTATAAGTAAATTGAAGGCCGTTTGTAGTTTGAAGTTGTATATTAACTTATTTAGCGATAATCCGATAGTGGATTAAATAGTATTATTTAAATTGTATTATAATATTATTAATATTAATGTTTAAGGAATAATATTTATTGTATATTATATATGAATAACTATTTTAGTAGTTTAATTTATTCTTTTTAATTATCCGTCTATTTAAGTGTAGTAGACTGTTAAAAATAGTAGATTAATAATTAATATTTCGAAAATGCTCTTTTAAATAATAAAAATAAATTTAGGATTTCGGTCGCTAATAATAACTATTAGTAAACCCTAATTATAAAGTTGTAAAGTCCGAAGTAATACTTTAATTTATTCCTGCGTACTATAGGTAGAATAGTTAACTATTAGTAGTATTTTCTTACTAAATTTATAGGTAATAGTATATATAGTATTAAGTTTTAGGAAACTTTCTAGAGCCTATATAATACCGGCCGCTTTAACTATCGGTATATTGGTAATAAAATTTATAGTAACTGTGTAAAATGGCTTTAGGAACGTCCGAATTAGTAATAGTTCTCTAAGGGTCGGATGTTTATTCTGCTAATTTTAACGGTAGACTTTGTAATATTTGATGTATTTGCGTACTATTTAGGTCTTTCTCCTTATATAGAAGTACGCTAAATTATTTATTATTTTATTAATTCTAAAATAGTATTTTTTATTATATATTAGCTCTAATATTTTTTATATATAAACCCGAAGAATATATAGCTGATGTATATTTTAATAATTAATATAGTAAAATAATTTATTCTTAAGTAGATAGGGGCCTGCTAATAAATTTAGGTACTTTTCCGATTATTGTATATAAATATACTTTGGAGCGTTAATTTTATTAATTAGCCGGAGAACTTTAATATATTTAGGATCCTTAAGATAAGCTTCGATTAACTATTAGCGAAATTCTAGTATAATAATTGGCGAAATTTAATGCGTATTTAAGATAATTTTAATATATATAAATAAAAAGGCGTTAAGACTATTCTAATAATTAATATTCTATATTTTTACGAAGTTAAATTAAATATCGGCTAATTTATTAAAAATATTATTCTTATCCGTAGTCTCGGCGGTCGGTAATTTTAATAGTATATCCGGTACGATGTTTAATAGTTTAAAAATATAGAATATATTTAAATTGAATTATAACGCTTAATTGGCGGTATTTATAAGCTTTAAGTTAACTTTAGCTAAATTTATCGTACGTAACGAAGTATACTTAACGATCCTAGTAGTAGAAGTATAGTTAGTAATAATATTAATTCAATATTTATTAAATTGAACTATCTTTTAAAATTTCCGTAGGGCCTAAATAATAATTGTAATTTCTACTTCCGTAGAACTGTATTTCTTTTTAATTAAGAACGTCAATTTTAATAGGAAATATACTAGTTTAATTATAGTTAATAGGATTTTATTTATTCTAGGAATAGATTCCCCGTCCTATAGGTATTTAAATTAGAAAATATAGATACCGTAGGTTAAATTATTAATATCGGTTTTAATAAAAAGTATATTACTTTTTATATAGTAGAAAAAATATATTTAATTATATAAGTTTTCCTATATAATACGGAAGGCTTCGTATTCTTCGGGTATTAGTTCGAATTTAACTTTAAAAATATATACCTATTGTATTTGCTTTATTGAACCTATTTATAAATTACCCGATTTATGTACTTACTTTAATAATTCGGTCTTTTTTTAATTAAGTAGTTCCTCCTTAATAGCGAACTATAATATACTTTAATGTAACTACTTAGTTATATTAAGGTAGGTTTTAAAATTATTAAATGTATTAAGAAAAGTTAGCTTCTAAAAGGCCTTAATACGGTCTTCTATACGTTTACGACCTTCTCTGTCGATAATATTACTTAATAGTTATATTGAAGGATACCTTATAAAAGATTTATTAGCGCTAATATAAATACGATATTTATTAAGGAAATTTATAATAATAGTTAAGTAGACGAAGTATTCTTCCTAAGTATTATTAAAAATAATAATATTATCGATATAAGTACGTATAAAGGAGCGGTGCTCGAAGAATAGTCTATTTATAAATCTTTATATAAATGCCGGAGAATTCTTAAAGCCTATTAATATAATGTTAAATTGTTTAAGACTTCGCAGGTTAATAATTATTATACGGTTATAATATTTAATAAAAATAGGTAATTGGTAGAAGAATCTAGTAGCGTTAAAGATTGAAAAGAATTTTTTACCGACTATAGTATTAATAATATTTTCTTAGTCGGGTAAGGGGTATACGTTAGGTATAATAATACTATTGAACGGGCGAAGATTAATTATAGTACGCCCTTTATCGACTCTATTAATTTTTCTCTAAATAATAAATATTAGGTAAGTAATAGGAGTTAGTTATAATATAAATAATATTTTGCCCTAGGCGTATATTTTATTATATTCCTTATTAAGAAATTTGTAGTCCTTAGTACTTAAAGGGTAAAGCCTAATAATCTTTCGCTAATTCTACTATCCTTTAACTAAATTAATACGTATTTTATTTTCTTCTTTTATCGGTATAATTCCTCTATCTTTAAAAATATTGATGTATTTGTTTAGGAGGCTTTTAATTTATTTTAAGAATTCGGGATCCGTATTGTAAATATTAATACTTACTTTGGAAAGAATAATTTCGATATTAATAGGTTTAATAATTTTGTAGGAAGGTACTTTAAAGGTACTTTTTTTAACGGCCTCTTCCTTTTCGTCCTCGGCGGCCTTATTGATAAATATAGTGTATTACTTTTAGGTAAGTCCGGCTTATACTTCGGGGATAAGAAAAACTATATCCGAAGTATTAATTAGTATAGTAGTTTCGCTAACCTTGTACGATAGTTGTATAATTATACCTATCCGAATTCCTTTAGGAATAAATATTAATTCTTTAAATTAATTTAGATATAGTATAACTTTGTAAGTTTTATTGTTTATAGTAGCGTTTAGTAAATAAGGATATTATATATAAAAGTTATAAGTAGGACGTTTATTTAGGTTATATTAATTATTAAGTTGGGCGTTATATTTTATTAGGATAATTCCTAATTGCCCTCCTAATAATAGAGTATTAGATTTGGTGAAGATTTTGGTAATAAGAACGTCCTCCCCCCCTTTGATTCTTTTAGAATAGACTTTATTTTAAATTTTTATATTAAAAACCGATTTAAAAGAATATAGAGCGGTATTAAAGTCTAACTTTGCGCTATAGTAGTGAAGGAAATTTATTTCTAATAGTATATTCGGGCTTAATTTATTAATAATTAAAGCGGATATTTGGAAGTACCTATTAACTTTAATACTATTAACCTTTCCTTTTATATAAAAATTAAATTCCGTAACTGTATTGATAATAGTCTTCGAATTAATACCTTTTATAATACTAAATAGTACTACTTTATATTTTATATTCGGTAAAAACTCTTTAATAAATATTTTACTTACTACTATTAATAAATAACTTGAATTAAAATATATAGTAACGATGGGTGTATTAGGGCTAGATTTAATATTGATTTACAAATATAATGTAACTTTTTGTAAATTCGTTTCTTTATTCCTGAGAGTAATATTTGGAATTACTTTAATAGTTTGTCCTTTAATAAAAGTAAGTAGTATATATTAGTTTTTATATTAAACTTCTAATAAATTGGGCTTCCGTCCGTCTATTAATATTGGTAAGTTTGTTTAGATGTCCGTTTTCTTTAATGTTCCGGCCCGGCTAAGTAGTTTTTGACTATTCTTTATAGAAGTTATTTAATTATTAGATAAAGGATTGGACGATTTATAAGACGTTTGGGCCTTTTTTAAATGTTTAGGAATTGTTATAGATTTAGTATTAAATAATAAATTTAACGATAGGGGTTGTATGGGTCCGTTGGAGTTGGTACTTTTAATAGGAATTGTATTAAGAATAATTATTGGTTCGTTAGTTATTACGTATAAAATAATATAAAATAATGAGATATTAGGAGATGAAAGTTTATTAGGGGTTAGATGGCCGGTAAAATAGGTAGAAGGTTTGTTATTATATTTAACCTTGGAAATATCTATTATAAATTTTTCTACTTCTTCCTTGAAGTTCCTAATAAAATAGTAATTTTTATTCTATAGATGGTGAACCTTATTATTTATATTAGAGTCGTTTGCGAAGACTATTGCGGCGGAAGTGTAAGTATAATAACCGTCCTATAAAACCTAATAGTATTTAAATCTTTTACCCTAATAATGTTAGTGGTTATTGTTATTGTCTAATTGGCCTATATTGTACTTATTAAATTTATTGTTAAAGTTCCTAAATCCTTTATTAAAATAAAATTTCCCGCCTAATTTACTATTAAACTTATTATTATAGGATAAAAAGTTTTTTTGGAAAGGTTTATTACTATTATAGTTTCCTTAGAAGTTAATATAAACGTTAGAATTATTATCCTTGTTGTTGGAGCTATTAATAATATAGTAAATTAACTGTCTATTCTTTAATAATTCTAGAAATAAGTAGCGTATTAGGATAGCCTTCTATTTAACCCTACTAATATAATTGTTAAGATTAATATTCTATTCCGGAATAATATATATAGTTTATATTATAGGGTATAGGCTATTCTATAAGTGAGTATATAGTTAGAAGTCCGAAGAATCTCCCTAAAGGTGTATATATTTGAATAGTTGGGTCGAATAGTTGCGAAGCGCTTACGTGTTAGTTTTGTATAGTTCTATAGTAAACTTATTTGTATTTAATTATTTTTACGCTTTATATAGTTTGGTATTGAATATAATATTAAGTATATTAAGAGTTTTATTGAAATTATTACAAAGGTTGTTATATTCCTCCTTAGAGAGGGTAAAACTCTATTAATATAGTATTATATTGTAGAATAGTTAATTAAGGTTATTAGTAAGAATTTAGCGTTTTTTTAGGTAATTCTTTAAATATCCTTTAAGTATATTATTAAATCTGTAAAAGGTAGTATAAACGTTAACCTTACTATTTTGGTATATACCCTTCTTTATTTTATTAAGTTTTACGTTAGGGAAGTATATTCTAATATTTAAAATTTTGAAAGGTTCTTCTTTAATTAATTAACGATTATTTATATTAGCTTTAGAGATAAAGTTGGTAAGAGTTTAATTCTAATTTTCTAATTCCTTAATATAATTGTATAAATCCTTAAGTATTTCGTAAAGTACCGAATTGTCCGTTATTGTACTATTGTTACTAGCTTTAATCGATGGGATAGAAGTATTAGAACTAATGTTGAAGTGTATAGTTTATAGGTTATTAGTAGAATAAGCGTTCTAGTGGAGGGCTAAATATATAGAAGGAACGGGAGCCTTTAGAGTAGTTAAAGGAAGGTAATTATTATTACTTAGAACTACGGACGGTAGTCCTTATTATTTTATTTATTTTTTATTTATTAGAGTTTAGTCTATTAACTCTTTAGGGTTTATCCGTAGAATTTAATTGGAGATGTTATAGTTAATAGTAGGAATTAATATATATTTGCAAAAGTAAATAGAAAGTTAATTAATATTTTCGAATAGGGGTTGCCGGTTAGTATGATTAATACGAAGATTTTTTATTTGGCTAGCTAAATTAGCGGTATTACGCGGGTCCTTAGCGTTTATTATAGTCGTTTCGCCGGTAGGACCGATAAGACCGCTAGAGCGCTAATTATAATAAATAGTAGGATTCTTATAAAATTAAAAAGCGTTACGCCTAGCGGTAGTGGGCGCTAGGAGACCAAAATTGGGCTTTATACTATTTTGAACTAAGTATATAATATTATAGATTAATTAGGTAAAGTAAAATAGATAATTCGGGGATCTACCTCCGGTTTTTATATTGTATTAGATAAAGTATATAGTATTTTAATTTAAATTAATAGGGTATATAGAAAAGTAGTTAGTAAGAACCGTTTTTAAATATTATTTTACTTACTCCTACTATTACTTCTATACTAAGCGTAGAAGAGTTTCGGCTTGTATAAAATTTCTAAAATATTTAATAGTAGGATTAATAGCCAATTATTAAGTAATATTAATAGTAATTTTAATAACTAAACTTATTTATAAAATTATTAATTCTATAGGCGAGAAAAATTGTTAAATCGGGCCTAATTAAACGTATTATTTAATAAACATAGGCGGTAAGGAAGGCGGTATAGGAATTTACGCTAGGTCGATAAGGGTTAATATATTAATTATCCTAATAGTATCCGAAAAATTTATTAGAAAAGAGTAAACGTTTATACTACCGGTATTAGGGGGAATAAGTATTTAAACGGTAGTATTAATAGTAGTATTACTCGCTTTAATTCGGGCTATAAATTATTTTTAGTTCTTTTTTCGCAGTTATAATAATACTCCTTCTTTAATTGTAAAAGGCTAAATTTAGTATATTGGAACGGGATAATTAGTAATTAATTAGTAATATTTGTATAGGACCTATTAAACTTTACAGTCTATTATATTTAGATTAACGATCTATCCTTTATTGTAAATATTGTTATTAGTATTAGTAGCCCAATTGGGTTTAATTTTAATATAACCAATTTTTCTATTTAAGTGCAATTATATTGCCTCAATAAGCAATTCGGCGGCTAAAAGTTAAAATCTTTCCTTATAGTAAAGTTGCGGCTCGTGAGTAGTAAACTTAATAATTTAATATACTTTATATATTAAACTTTCCTCTTAGAAGTTAAAAGCTATTTAGAGGTTTGCTTGATTAGTCTTTAATATTATTCAATTTAGCCTTTAGATTTAAATAAATAGTAATAAAGTAGTAAAAAAAAGGGGATTCCGAGGAGTAAAAGTACAAATATTTAGTTTAAAAGGGTAAAAGTTGAATAATAGTTGAGAAATTTAATAAATTGTTATTAGATCTTAACGTATCTCCCCCCTCAATAAAAGGAAGAGACGTAAAGAATAATAAGGTCGGTTTGAAACTAAGCTGTAGGTACTATTTGTTACGCGATAATGTACTTTATAAATAATAATAATAGAGAATAATAGAGTAAGTAATTGGTTATTGGATAGAGTAATAGTGCGTAACGATTAACGATAGTTTTATTAAAGGAAGTTAAAGATAAGACCTATCGCAAGCTTTAACCTGGGACTTTGTATATAATTTTATTGAGTATAAGTAAAATAGATATAAGGTTGGTATAATATGAATTGATAATCCGTCAACCTTAATAGAGGTTAACGGGACGAGTACTCTTATATAATAGATTATACGCTCTAACGAGCAGCTACTATAACAAGATAGAACATTTAGGTATCCACCAAGAATGCCCTATAATAAAAATCCTATAAACCCTAGGAAGATTTAAATATTATAAATATTTGCTAGAGCCTCCTATTCTATAATCGTTATAACCCTCTCTAAATTTATTAATATACCTTCTAGAGAAATAATATATTCTAAGAATAATACCCTCTTTATATAAAACTTATACTTACTTAAATTTATATAGAAGTTCTAATTTTATAGCTATTAAAGGACTTCCTTAATATAATTAATATAATCTTTTTTATTCTTACTATAAATTAGAATATTATTAAAGTAAGTAATATATATTATATTTATTAGCCTTGCTAATATATTGTTAATATATATTTAAAATATTGCCGGTGCGTTCGCTAACCCTATCGGTATAATTAAAAACTTATAGTACTTATACTTCGTACGAAAGGCTATCTTCTCCTCGTCTCCCTCTCAAATCCGAATCCTATAGTACGCGTCCTTCAAATCCAATTTAATAAAAACCTTAATTAATAATAACCGATTTAGAATCTCTTGGATAAGGGGTAACGCCGTCCGATTCTTCTTTGTAACCTTATTTAACGCCCCTAAAGATATTTAGTTTTAACGACGTAATACGGACGGTTCAATACTCTCTAAGCCTTCTAACCGTTCTACGTACGCTACTACTTCGTTTATCGTATTAATACCGGCCGTCGAAAGGATGCCTTATTTAAAAAGGGGGCGCAACCGGTTAACTTATATAATAACCTGAATATATTCCGGTTGGTCGTATAATAAATTGAATTCTTTAGTATAATAGTAGTTATAGAAGTTATAAACGGTTTTTAAAGCGCCTTACTATATACGTTCGAACTTATCGAGAGCGGATCGTTCAATAGCCTAAATATTACTATTATATTCAATTTCTAAAAAGGTACGGAGGTCGCTCTACGTAGGCGTATTACAAATAATATTATACTTAAGCTTATTATAAAAAATTAATATATATTTAATTTATATATTTTTAAAATTACCTTTAATATAATTAATAGCGAACGAGAGGGAAGTACGGAAGTATTTTTAAAAGTACGTATTAATATTATAAAAGTAATTCTATAGTTATAAAAAACTTTTGTTAATAAATTTAATAATATTATATTTAGGGCGGTATTTAGTACGAACTAGCGTAGCTACGGTTAGTAAAGGGGTAATTGTAATAACGGCCGCTAATAAGAGGGTAGTAAGGGGAAGTATAATAGAAATATAAATCTAATTATAAAAGAAGTAATCTTAATAATAGAACCCGGCGGAGATAGGAGGGTAGTTTCCTACTAAATTTTATTCGGCGAAGCCTACGAAAGTAAACTATTCCTATTAGGATATATATAAAGGGAAATAATTAAGGAGGAGTTTAATTGTAGTAAACTAGAACTTGAATAATTATTACTTATATATAAGTTCGTCGGTTTTTAAAATTTAAGGATATAAATAGAGAGCCCGGGGTAGCGTAGGAGGGTAATTTTTATTATTATTTTCTTCAATAAACTCTATAGTAAACTAGTATTATTATAATAAAAGCGGAGGGGGTTAAATCGTCTTAATTATAGTAATTATAAGGGTAGTAATATAAGAAGGATAAGGAATAGCCTTAGTAATACAAGAAATAAACCGGCCGCTATGTATATGTATTTTAATAGTACCGGCTCAATTCCTAGAGGAAGAGCTATTAACTTATTAGGAACGTAGGCGGAAGGTAGGCTGAAGTAACTACGGTTGTAGCTATACGTAGGGGACGGCAAATTAGGAGTTAATTTAAAAATATATTAATAACTATTAATTATAATAAATTATATTATATTAAATATTAGGAGGCGAAGAGTTTGTATACCGAAGCACTCCAACGGTCGCTGTTCCGCTCCGTCGGCCGAAGCGGTAGACTAATAACGGCAACGCCTATATCGGGTCGGGCTCGCGGGAAGGATAATCCGGCACTATATTGGAGCGCTAAATTAGTATAGGATTCTACAACGCTTATTAGCGGATGAATAGAGTTTGTATAAATATAAAAGAGGTTTAACGAAGTATAATTTATTATAGTCGGTAGCTATTAATATATCTTTAAATTGACCCCTAATTTACCGTCCCCTACGTATAGCTACAATTATAATTATTTTAACCTACCTTTCGCTTATATTCCTAATAAATTAATAATTCTTCTTCTAGGAATTAAATTAATACTATTAAAATATATATATATAACGGCCAATTTATTTTTTATACTATTAAAGCTACTCTTCGTCCCTTTTGTACTACTACCCCTATAGTTACTATAATTAAAATAATTTAACCTCCTCTACCTTCTTTATAATAGTATTAATTTACTATAGAGTCCGTCGAAGAAAATAATAATAAAGATTACCCCCTTATATTACCCCGGGCTCTCTATTCGTATCCCTAAATTTCGGAAGCCGACGAATTCGTACGTAAATAATAATTATTTGAGTCCTAGTTTATTATAATTAAGTTTCTCCTTAATTATCTCCCTTCGTATATATCTTAATAGGATTAATTCGTTTTCGTAGGCCTCGCCGAATAAAATTTAGTAGGAAACTACCCCCCTATCCCCGCCGGGTTCTATTACTAGGACTATTTTTTCTATAATTAAATTTATATTTCTATTATACTTCCCTTTACTACCCCTTCGTCGGCGGCTATTGCTATAATTACCCCTTTACTAACTATAACTATATTGGTTTATATTAAATACCGCTTTAAATATAATATTACTAAATTTATTAGCGAAAGTTTCTTACAATTACGGAATTACTTCTATAATATCGATATATATTTTTAAAAATACCCCCGTACTTCCTTCTCGTTCGCCATTAATTATATTGAAGGTAATCCTAAGAATATATAGATTAAATATATATTAGCTCTCTATAGTAAGTCCGGGTATAATACTATTTATAATACGCCTATATAGAGTAACCTCTATACTTTCTTGGAAATTAAATATAATAGTAATATTTAAATTATTAAATAATCCGCTCTCAATAAGTTTGAATATATATAGTAAGGCGCCTCGGAAACTATTTATAATTTTTATAATTACTATTATACTAAAGAATTTAATTTATTATATAATTAACTGGAATATATTCGGGTTATTACTTAAATTAACCGATTACGCCCTTTTTTTAAATAAAGTATCCTTTCGATGGCCGGTATTAATATAATAAACGAAGTAGTAGCGTACGTAGAATAGTTGGAAGGTTTAGAAAGTATTGAACTATTTATATTATATTATTAAAATTAAATATTTTTAAGGTATATTCCGTTATTTTCTTCGTCTTTATACCCTCCTATTTCTTCTTCGAATATTCTTTCTCAATCGTCTTATAGTATTAACCCCTCCGATTTTCTCTGTCGCCCCCCTACTATTTTTTAAATAAATTCTAATTTTGTTTATTCCCTTTATTATTAGAAAAATTATATATATAACCGTTATATTTAATTGAAGCTACTGAATATTTACTATAAATATAATATAATAGGTTATTTTATAGTAGTATACTAAAACCGAACGTATTATAATTATAATTAGGTCGGTTATTTAGTACGGAATTGTACTATCCCTATAAGTACCCCTTTATATAGAGTAAACATTAAACCAATTGTAGTTAGAGCGGTAATTGTAACTATTTAGGATAATATAAGTAAATTATAATTATATTTAGAAATGAAATTATTAGTAAAGATTTATAGAAATTAGTAAAATATACGAGGGTTAATAGATTCGGGCGCGGAATTAAACTTAATTAGTAGGTATTTACTCCTATCGAACGTAAAAATTAATCCAGTACCCTATTATTTTATTAATTTCTCTCTTCGGCCTATTCCTATATATAGTACGATTATCTATTTTATTAAAATATATAATTCCTATAGTACTAAACGGACAAAGCGAATTATTTTTACTATAATTAAATCCCTAACCGTAGAAATTATCTTCGGTTACCCCTAATTTTACGAGTAGAACCCTAATATTAATTGGCGGTAATAGTCGTTTTAGTTTCGTATTAAAGCCAGCGATTTTATATTAAATATAATACTAGTAAAGGAAGTATACAACGCTATAATTATCCTAGTAGGGCTATAGTAGGATTTAATTCTACTATTAGACCCCCGGGAAATAGTAAGGGTAGAAGAGAGTTTCCGCCTTCCTATATATATAAATATCCTATTCGAAATCCCCTCTTCTTTAGCGTCCGAATTTGTAACCCTATTTATTATATTAGAATCGGCCGAAACGCTTCTAATCCCTACTTCCTTAATAAAAGTCTTTTAAGTAGTATTTAATAATATTTACCCTACCCTAATACCCCCCGTAGAATTAACGCTACTATAACCTTTAAAATTATTAGAAGAAATTAAAAATAAACTTACCGTTCTTAAGCCGATTATTCCGTTAGAGTATAAAGAATTCCAATTAATATTCGAAGCTTTAATTATACCCTTACTTTAATACAATTAATTAGAATATTATATTAATTTAATTGAAGGGGAATCGGCGCTTTAAAAATTAATTTATATATTAAATATTAAAGAATTAAAAGTATTATACAAATAGTTAGTAGAAATACTTTAGAAGGAATAGATTCGTCTTTCTATTAGCCTAGTAGGCGCCCTTATTATTTTTATTCTAAAGAAGGGTAGAAAACTAAAGTTCTATATCGATTTTAGAGCGTTAAATAAAATTATAAAAAAGAATCGGACGGTATTACCCCTTATTTAAGAGATTCTAGATCGGTTATTATCGGTTAAAGTTTTTATTAAATTAGATTTGAAGGATATATACTATAGGATTCGGATTCGAAAGGGAGATAAGGAAAAGACGGTCTTTCGTACAAAATACGGGTATTACGAATTTTTAATTATATTAATAAAATTAGCGAATACGCTAGCGATATTTTAAACGTATATTAATAATATATTAGTAGGACTAATAAATATAATATATATTACTTACTTTAATAATATCCTAATTTATAGTAAGAACGAAGAAGATTATATTAATTATATTAAGGAAGTCCTTTAATAGCTATAAAATTAGAACCTCTATATAAATTTAGGTAAATATAAATTTTATATAAAGAGGGTATTATTCTTAGGATATATTATTTCCCTAGAGGGTATATTAATAAATTTAAAGAAGGTTATAATAATCGTAGAATAGGAGGCTCTAGCGAACGTTTATAATATTTAAATCTTCCTAAGGTTTATAGGATTCTATCGGCGCTTTGTAATATTATATTCTAAAATAATTATACCCTTAATAGAATTATTGAAGGGTAATAAACGGAGGCCGTTCGAACTTATAAAAAAAGTGAGGGAAGTATTTATAGAATTTAAAAAGTTATTTTAGGAAACTCCTATATTATACTACTTTAACCTAATATTATAAATCCGAATAGAAATAAATATATTAGACTTTATAATTAGGGCAGTCTTTATATAGCTATATAATAATAGGTAATACCCGGTAATTTTCTTTTTAAGGAAAAAGTCGCTAGAAGAAATAAAATATAGGGTCGGGGATAGAGAATTATTAATAATCGTAGGAGTGTTAAAAGTATAAAAATAATATTTATTATATATAAATAAACCGTTCCTAATAATTATAAATTATTTAAACTTATAGTATTTTTAAAATAAGGAGCGGGCTAGTATAAAGTAAAATTGGTAGGCGTTAGAATTAATAGTATATAATTTTAGGATTAAATATTAGTTAGGAAAATTAAATCCGGCGGATAGGTTATTAAGAAAATTATAATTATAAAGAGAAGAATTAAAAATAAGGGGCGATTACTTATTAATAAAAATTATTAAAGGAAGTAAAGAAAAAGGTTGGATAATAAAGGAAAATTAAGTATTAAAAGTATTAATAAGACGGATAATTTTAGTTGGAAAGGAGGTTTGGAGGATAGCGGTAAAAGAGAGGGAATAGTAATAGGATATAGGTAAAACGGAAGAAAGTTAGGCGTTGGAGGACGAAAGAGTCGAATTACGAGAAGAAAGGCGGAATTTAAAGGAAAATAACAAAGTAAATAGGGAAGGGAGAAAGTAAAAGGAAATTAAGGGTAATAGTAAAGAGGATAGAGCAGTAAGGAAGAGGGTAAAATTTGTAGACGAGGCCGCCGTTAAATTAGAGAGGGAGAACGAAGGTATTATAGTAAGGAATATAGGCGGGTATATAGTAGTAGCAAAGGTATAGAAGGATAAAGAGTAATTACTACTATTAGAATAATAATTATTAAAGGCGTAGAAGGAGGATTTATTTATTATTAAGGAAATATAGAAGAATAGTAAGGGGAGGAGACGAATAAAGAATTAGAAGATAGGGGAAGATAAAATTCTATAGTATCAATATTAAGTCTACGTTTTAAAATATATACGGGCCAAATTACTCTATATTTACTATAATATAGCGACGGCCGGGTACTTAGGTTAAAGGAAAATATTAAAGCGTATTAATTAATTTTACTATTAATTTACTATTATAATTAACGTCGAATTATACATCCGTAAATATTTAATATACTAGAAGGCTAAACCCTATAATTATTAATTATATAGGCTATTAAAGTTATTACCTATCCTTATTATCCCCTAATAAAATATTTTATATAATTTTATTATTGGACTACTAAAATTATTCGACCTTATATCTAATTAGACCTATAATATAATCCTTATTATTATTAATTATTTTACTAAGTACGCTTTATATATCCTTATATAGAAGACGATTAATACCTAATAATTTATATTCCTTTTTTAATAAAACGTTTTTTAATAATTTAACCTCCCGGATTCTATTATATTAAATAGAGGTAGCCTTTTTATAAACTAATTTTAAAAGATTTATTATAAATTTTTAAATATCCGCAAATACCTCAATATAATTTAATACCCCCAAACGAACGGATAAACGGAGAGGTAGAATTAGAATTTAGAATTATACCTTCGGATCTTCTATAATATAGAGTAAATTAATTAGGCCGAAAAAATTATATTTATATAATAAACGTATAATAATTATTTCTATACTATTATTAAAAAATCCCCTTCGGAACTACTCTTCGGGTATTATTTTCGGGGATTAATAGATCCGGAGCGAAGGCGAAGAATAGTCTTTCTTATAGTAATTATTAAGTAAATTAATAAATTACTTTATAAATAGTTAAAAATTATAGTAACTTTAGAGGTTATTAATTAAAAGTATACGAAATAATATAATAAAATTCGGAAATTAAAGGAATTTAACGTTAGGAATTAAGTTTTATTTAATATAAAGTATATTAAATAATACTACCTAAATATTAAATTAGTAAATAAATTTTTAGGACCCTTTTAAATTATTAAGGTCGTCGGAAAGAAGAAGATAGCGTACTAATTCGTATTCCCTATATATTACTAAATCTACTTAATATTCTCTATTATTCTACTAGAACCATACTATAAGGATCCTACTATAGCGGCGCTATAGGGGGAAATTATAAATATTAAGGAGGATAATATTTAGTATAAAATCGAAATAATTATAAAGTATTATAAATCCGGCTATTAATATTAATTCTAAATTAAATAGAAGGGGTATCCGAACGACGAAAATTCGTAGGTATTGTAAAAGGATATAAATTATTTAAACCTTTTTAAGGAATATAAAGTTAAGGAAATATAATAGTAGTATATTAGCGGCGGACCGACTACTAAATTAATAAGAATTAGCTAAATAGAGGTAGAAGAATAGTAATTATTAAGAAATATAAAATAGAAATGTAAAATACAAATATAAAACGTAAAATATAAATATAAAACGTAGATATAAAACGTAAAACGTAAACGTAAAATGTAAATATAAGATATAAAATATAAATATAAAACGTAAACGAAAGATATAAATGTAAAATGCAAATATAAGACGCAGATGTAAAATATAAATGTGAGATGTAAAGTAGAAATATAAAGTAGAGATATAAAATAGAAATATAAAAAAGAAATATAAAATAAAAATATTAAAGTAGGGATATAAAGTAGAAATATAAGGTAGAAATATAAAATACCAACGTAGGAGGTAATATAAAGATATAAAACGTAAATATAAAACGTAGAATAAAAACGCTAAACGGGACGAAAAATAGGGAAGGGAGGTAATTTAGATTCTTTATAGAAAATTAATAAAGCGTTAGGAAGAGTATAACCTATATTATTTATTATTATTCTAAATAAAAAATCCCCGGTAGCGTCTATTATTATTAATATAGGATTAGAATTTACAATTTTAGGAGAAATATTCCTACATACTACTACGTTTATTAATAACGTTCGTAGATATTACTTTATATTATCTATTTATAATCCTCCCGTATAAATTTTAGTAATTCGTTTAATTTTCTATCCAACGATATTAATTTCCTATCTACTAATTAACGCTAAGGGCTATAATTATAATTGGGGGAGGGGGGGATATAGGTAGGAATATTTAATATAAAAATATATATAGGAGAATTAGCGGGGGCTATTAGATTAGTATTAATATTAATATTACTAATATTATAATAGTTTAATTTCGAATAGCCTTTATAAATAAAGTTAGAAGTATAAAATATCCTAAGTAATATTGTAGGGAGATTATTATTAATTAGGTATATTTATATAGCCGTTTAAAATACTACTATAGAATATTATAACTATTATAGGAGGGGGGTAGGTAGGGGGCTATTAATATTAATAAAGCGTATAATTTTAATTACTATATTCTATATAGCGTTCTATAAATTGTAAATACTATAGAGGATTTCGAATATATAGCGGTGTAGCGATAGTGAATATTGCGATGTTTCGTTGAACTTTGGAAGAAAAAGATATTAGCGAAGTGAAAAAAAAAAAAAAAAAAAAAAAAAAAAAAAAAAAAAAAAAAAAAAAAAAAAAAAAAAAAAAAAGGGAAACGTACCTTTAGTTTAGCAAATATTCTAGCCAATCTTTTCAAAAGCTTCGCGTAGGTTTAAAACTAGGGCGCTCGCAAATATTTAAATAAAAATAATATTATATTTTAAGTAAATAAAGGGATAAATATTATTAGAAAATAAGAAAGAGAATAGTTAAGCGAAGGTTAATAATAAGTATAAAGCGAAAGGAAGGGGAGGATAGAATAAAAAAAGGAAAATAGAGAAAGGAAATAAATATATTAATTAAATACTTTAGGGAAGTAGGGGTTAATATATAAATATATAATAGCGAGGTATATATCCGTAGGGGGGGCGGGCGTAGGTAAGAGGGGGGCGGATATAGTAGTAAAAGTAAAGATAGGAAAAAAAGGAAGAGGAGAGGTAAAGAGGGTAAACGGAAGGGACGTTATATAAACGAGGGAGGAGGTTTTTATACAAATATAAATCAAAGTAAACGAATATAATTTTAGGTAGGTAAATATAATATAATGTAGGGTAGAAGAATTATTAGATAATTATATAAATAGTAGAAAGGAATAAATAGAAGGATAAAACGAGGGTAATAATTAGAAGGGGAAGGACGGGATAATTAAGTAGTAAGACGGCTACGAAGAAATAAGAGAGAAGGACGAAAGTAGGAAGGTATATAATTCGGATTATAGTAGAGAAAGTAGGGGTAGTAATTAGGAATTATATTATTAAAATAAAAGAATAATATAAAAGATAAGGCGAGGATAATAGAAGAATAATTAGGAAAGTATAATATAAATAAGGAGGTTTATAGTAAGGATAATACTTAAAATTATAAGAAGTAAAGGAAGGGGACGAAAATCCCGAAAATAGAATTTATAAGGAAGGGAATTATATTTAAGTATTATAGTAGATTATAGTAGGTACGAATAATAGAGAACGTCCGGCGAGAGAAATTCCGGGGGATAATAGTATTAATATTCTTAAGGTAGTAGTAAGTATAATAATAAGTTCGGTACGAATAATAGAGAATAAATTATAAGAGGAATTATAGGGCGTAATTATAATAATATTCTAAAGTATTTATTAATACCTTTAAATTTAGTATAATATTTATCGTTAGATAAAATAATACTTACTCCCTTATACGCTTATAGGGTACTAATTATAATAACGGTCGGGAATTCGGTTAATTCTTTAAATTTAATACTAGTTTTATATTTGTATTTAGAATTTATAAAAATAGATATTATAATACTAATAATTCAGCGGGCAATTCGCTATATTAGAGCTTATAAGGATAGATATTATAATACTAATCTTCTAGCGGGCGGCTTACTATATTAGAATTTATAAGGATAGATATTATAATACCAATCTTCTAGCGGGCGGTTTTATATTTGTATTTAGAATTTATAAGAATAAATATTATAATGCCGATCTTTAGGCGAGCAGTTTCGCGTCTATATTTAGAATTTATAAAAATAAATATTATAATACTAATATTCTAACGGCCGTATTTAGAATTTATAAAAATAAATATTATAATACCGATATTCTAGTAGTTATATTTAGAATTTATAAGAATAAATATTATAATATTAACCTTCTAACGGGCGGTTTTATATCCGTATTTAGAATTTATAAAAATAGATATTATAATACTAATATCCTAACGGGCGGTTTATAGATAGAGGAGCGGCTATAATATTTAGAATATAATATCGGCGACCGTTACAAATAATAATTCGCTAAACCGGTAGGCGAGGATATTATACCCTCGCTAATAATATAGTCTAATAACGCTATAATAGTATAGTACCGATGCCCTCTACTATTTAACCGGAATTTACTACGAATTGTAGAAGTTCCGAAGATGGAACTTATAAGGGGGGGGATTGTATTAGGAGGCGAAGAGTTTACGTACTAAAGTACTCTAACGGTCGCTATTCCGCTCTATCGGCCGAAGCGGTAGACTAATAATAATAATACTTATATCGGGTCGGGCTCGTAAGAAGGATAATCCAGTACCGTATTGGGGCGCTAGATTAGTACGGGATTCTACAACGCTTATTAGCGGATAAATAGAATTTGTATAAATATAAAAGAAGTTTAATAAAGTGTAATTTATTATAATTAGTAGCTATTAATACATTTTTGGATTAACCCCTAACTTGCCGTCCCCTACGTATAGCCACGACTATAGTTACCTCAGCCTACCTTTCGCTTACGTTCTTGACATTAAACCTCTTTTATACTTTATATAAATTCTATCCATCTGTTAAGGAGCGTTGTAGAGTCCTATATTCGTTTGGCGCCCCGACGCGGTGCCGGATTATCCTTCTTGCGAGCCTGACCCGATATAGGCGCTGCCGTTGTTAGTCTACCGCTTCGGCCAATGGAGCGGAGCAGCCGCCGTTGGAGTGCTTCTGAGTATAGGCTCTTAGCCTCCTGATAGTAAATAGGAGGATAAAACGAGGGTAATAGTTAGGAAAGGAAGGATAGAATAATTAAGTAGTAGGGCGGTTGTAAAGAGATAGGAGAGAAGGACGAAAGTAGGAAGGTATATAATTCGGATTATAGCGGGGAGAGCGGGGATAATAATTAAGAATTGTATTATTAGGATAGGGGAATAATATAGAAGGATAAGGCGAAGATAACGGAAGAGTAATTAGGAAGGTACAATATAAACGAAGAGGTTTATAGTAAAAATAATATTTAAAATTATAAAAAGTAAGGGAAAGGGACGAAGGTCCTAAGGATAGAACCTATAAAGAAGGGAATTATATTTAAGTATTATAATAAATTATAATAAGTACGAATAATAGAGAACGTTCGGCGAAAAAAACTCTAGGGGATAATAGTATTAGTATTTTTAAAGTAATAATAAATATAGCGACGAATTTAATATAAATAATAGAGAATAGACTACGAGAGGAATTATAGGGTACAATCGTAATAATATCCTAAAGTATTTATTAATATTCTTAAATTTAATATAATATTCGTTATTAGATAAAACGATACTTACTACCTCGTACGCTTGTAGGGTGCTAATTGTAGTAATGGTCGGGAATCCGGTTAATTCTTTGAATTTAATATTAGTTTCGTATCCGTATTTGGAACTCGCGAGAATAGATATTACAATACTAATATTTTAGCGGGCGGCTCGCTATATTAGAATTTATAAGGATAAATATTATAATACTAATCTTCTAGCGGACGGCTTTGTATTCGTATTTAGAATTTATAAAAATAAATATTATAATACCGATCTTCTAACGGACGGTTTTATATCCGTATTTAGAATTTATAAGAATAGATATTATAATACCAATATTCTAACAACCGTATTTAGAACTTATAAAAATAAATATTATAATACTAATATTCTAACGGCCGTATTTAGAATTTATAAGAATAAACATTATAATACTAACCTTCTAATAAATAATTTCGCGTCCGTATTTAGAATTTATAAGAATAAATATTATAATACTAATATTCTAATAAGCGGCTCGTAGACGGAGGAGCAATTATAATATTTAAGATACAGCGGCGGTAATTATTATAAATAACGGCGCTAATCCAATAAGCGAGGATATCGCACCTTCGCTGACAATATAGCCTAATAATACTATAATAGTATAGTACCGACGCCTTCCGCTACTTAACCGGAATTTACTACAAATTATAGAGGTTCCGAGGACGGAATTTATAAGGGGGGGGGTTATATTAGGAGGCTAAGAGCCTACGTACCGAAGTATTCTAATAGTCGCTACTCCGCTCCGTCGGCCGAAACGGTAGACTAATAATAGTAGCGCCTATATCGGGTCGGGTTCGCGGGAAGAATAATCCGGCACTGCGTCGGGGCACCAAACTAGTATAGGACTCTACAACGCTCATTAGCGGATAAATAGAATTTATATAAGTATAAAAGAGGTTTAATAAAGCGTAGTTCATTATAATCGGTAATTATCAATATATCTTTAGATTAACCTCTAACTTACCGCCCCTTACGTATAGCTACGACCGTAGTCACCTTAGCCTACCTTTCGCCTACGTTCCTAACACTAATTTAATTAAAGTTGAGGTATAGTTTTTAAAAGACGCTTTTAATAAGTATTTTAAAATATCCAATATAGGATTTTGTTTATTCTATTTAAGTATAGTTATTTTATACGACCGTTGTAATTAGTTAATTAAATTATTTTAGAAGGCCTACTTTAAAAAGATTATTAGATAATTTGGGCTTTAGGATATTATTTAGGTTAAAATACCTATTCAAACCTCTAAAATAGTGGAACTACCCGACGATTTCGAAATTAATAATAAAACTAAAACCTAGTACACTAGTACAATTAATTTGCTAATATATATAATATTTAGAATATATTTAAATATAGCCTTTATAGTATCTTTCTATAGTCGGTATATAATAAGATTTACTGTAGTGTATATTGGTGCAATTAAGCGGATTTTTAGATACTTATATAGTATTATTGGGTTTGAATTAATATATTCCGGGAATATTAAACCCTTTACTAGTTTTATTAATATAGATTGGATTAGTAATTCCTAAATATACTAGTCTATTTCCGGCTATATATTTAATATTAGTAACGTTATTATTAATTGGAGTTTAAAAAGATAGGCTATTATTGCCCTATTTTTTTATAAGGTAGAATTAATTAAATAGACGTAAGCTACTAAGGAGGCGATTTAGCTACGACGTTTATTGAGTAAATTAGACGAGTACCCTATATTAGCGATTATTATTTATAGTAATAATTAAGGGGCTCTGTTTTTAGCGAAGAACCCTAAATTTTATACTAGAACGAAATATATAGATATTTAATAGTTCTTCTATTATAAGAAGTAAGCCTCTAAAGAGGTCGATTTCCGGTATATATCTACCGGCGAATAGGTTATTAATAGTTTAATTAAAGTACTACTAATTAATACGTTCATTAAATTTTGTAATGTATTAGGGCTTTACCAATTTACCCTAATATTATAATTACTAATTACTTATATTATTAAATATACGCCCTAATAATTTTAGAACTTTAAAGTTTATATTTAACTATTATATTAATTATTATAGTACTAAAATCTTAATACTATTTAGTTATTTACTATTTTTCGGCTCGGTCCTTTTATAGTCCCTATAACCTCCACCCTAGAGTACGTACGGTTAGACGGTCTGAGTCGCAACTTTTGGAATCCTACGAAATTTATTTATATATATTTTTTATTAAATTGTCTTACGACGGATCTTAATTTTTTATAACGCTTCTACCTATTACCCTATATAATTCAATAAGTAAATTCCAAATCTAACGTTGGATTTAACGTATCTTACTTCTATAATAAGATACGGCCGTTTTTCTTCCGATGAATAATACTTAGTACAGGGACCTTTTTCCCATTGGGTTTTTTATTGGCCCGTACTTAGCCGGTAGTTTGAAAGGAAGACGAGGAGAGAGTACGAATAATTGTATTTCGAACTATATTTAGTTCGAGGGGGAGTGTTGAATATTTGGTATTTTCGATCTATATATGGATAACTTACTCGTTTACGTTTCATCTCTTGTATATATCTTTACCCTCCTTCTTTCTCCCTCTCTCTCTCTCTTTCTCTTTATCCTTAATCAACAAGTTCACCACCATACTCGCTTACCCTCGTGATGTCTCGCTTCACTTCAACAATCACCACGTACGGCTACATCCCCATTTAATTTCATCAACTAACTTCCATCACTGAAATGCAGGCTCAATCTATACGATGGCGATGACGACGACGATGACGATGGCGATGGTAATACAAGGTAGTGAACTTGGTGGATTGGATTTGGGAAGCTACGAGGTTTTGGGAAGCCACGAGGCCTTGGGAAGCCACGAGGCTTTGGGAAGCTACGAGGCTCCCTTGTATAGGTAGGTAGTTTAGAGTAGAAAAAAAGGCAAGAATACCCATTCCCAGATTCCAGCTAGCCAATTAGAGCCCAGGGATCTGCTTGAAACGGTTTTTCTAAAGTGAACGGTTTCTCTGAGGTGTACGGTTATTTTGATTGATGGTGTTTGCTTACATTCAACCGTACTATATGAGTACGGTTATATAAACCCCCAGGTTGCCATTAATGGGCCCAGGGTACCCATCCACTGCGGATGGCCGTCCTGCTCCTGACTCTTGGTCTCTTCAACCCAAGCAAGAACCGATGCCCAATACCTCGTCCACTCGTCCACCGCCTTTCTGCCGCGCTGCTCACACGCGTGGCAAAGGGTGTTCGCAGTGGCAACCGGCGCGTCGTAGCGCCTCACACAAACGTAGACACCTTGGGCTTGGAGGGACCCGATCCAACCCCGCTTGGCCCTGCTCAGTTTGTTGGGCAAATGCTCGAAGCACGTACGGGCCCCGGGCTGCTAGGCCAGGACTCTGCAGTCTTTGAGCTTGCAAACGTCGTTACGCGTCCAGATGAGAGGTGGTACAGCATGTGAAACCACTGGGTCAGTATCAAAGTTGTCGCCTTCGGAATCGGAAGCAGCACTGGCAGAATCGACAGATGCTGAAGCGCGAGAGTCGGCATTGTGAGAGTCGGAATCTGAGTCGACAGCGTCAACATCGGAAGAGGAGGATGTGACGGAGTCAGATTCGACAGAAGACTCTATGTCCTGGGCTGATGGCATTGGGGATGGGGCAGTGGGCAAATCCAACATCCTCAGGGCATTTGCGGTCAACCTCTGCGGAGGATCAGCCCATACGGTAGCCTGGTGATGATTCGGAGTCGATGTTTGATGATTGGCTGGATAGAGGTATGCTTGCTCAGGGGTGGGAGCAGCCACGATATCGCCGCCAAGATGATGGTTGAAGCTGGCTTGCCGTCTGGTGGCGACGGCCCTGTCGACGGCTGAAGGGGCATGTTGGCGCTCGATACGGTGATGGAACGAGCGAGGAAGAGGGCTTAGTGCCGGAGAGTGCGTGCAAGCGCCGGTGAGCTTTGTGTTCTGGTAGGGTGCCATGGTAATGATTCCCTACTGATAGGCGTTGAAATGATGGAATCTCATATGCGGTGATGATGTGCTTCTGTTTCGAGAGTCCGAAGATGCGATGTCGGCAAGAATGAGCAGACGAATATTATAATATCTACGGGAGAGGTATACTGCTACTTTATAGGGTGCATTCCAGGTTCGTAGCCCGAACAAACTAGTCCATTAAGGAAAATGTGCTGTCGCCTTCACCCATTCACTCTTCAGGTTGTCCGGTCGACCTTGAACCTGGCAACCTCAAAACTCTACGCGGTAGAGACACCAGGAAAGTTCAAACTGAAGGGACCCGAACCGAAGACAACATGAAACCTCGTCAGCTTATCACCTAAGATTAAATCACGGGCGAAAGAACAACATTCGAAGACGGGATCTGTCCATGTTCAAGGAAGGGAGTTGCCATTGTGGGGAAATCTCTGAACAAGCAGCTGCTGAACTTGAGCTAGCTACATGTGCCAAAGTGACTCAAGGCCAGTTCGTTCCATCATGCTTCCTCTCGACCAGGCTTCTAATGGGACTGGAAGAAAAGCCCTGCGTGCAGATACCGCCGCTGACATTGAGGTTCTTGTTATCAGACACGCTCAGGTATAGATCGCTCAGATCTGCCGACAACTCCAGCGCTAGGCCGAGGGACCCTTGATGTGGTTGAAGGTCACTTTGAGACCAGAAAGATGATAAGGAAATGTCTCTCTGGTGGGATTGCTCGCGTCCCTGCCAAGTACGGAGACGACGTGCGCAATGTCGGGTCTGCTACCAAGCGCGAAGTACCTCAGAAATCCGACAGCTGACTGGTACTTTGTCACTTTGACCTCCGGCT
This sequence comes from Neurospora intermedia, assembly GCA_037102815.1. Taxonomy (NCBI): domain Eukaryota; kingdom Fungi; phylum Ascomycota; class Sordariomycetes; order Sordariales; family Sordariaceae; genus Neurospora; species Neurospora intermedia. The sequence goes on along the minus strand of BTPP01000004.1, from coordinate 4,823,032 downwards.
TGTTGACTTCCAATTCCAGAGCGGCCATAGACTCAGAAGTGGAGACTGCACATTCCTGGAGGTGCCGCATCTGGTCCTCTTCAGACAGGCCCTGCGGAAATCGTAGCATGGACCGAGCCAAAGCGCTGTGATCTGCGAGGGGAATGGTCCTGAGAATGGCCCTATAAAGGTCTTGTCCCTCGAGCGAATGAGTGTTCGGAGCGGTGAGATCGCTGTCAGCAGGAGGCTGGGGTCGATCTGGCTGCATGGCGCTGTGAGGGTCGAGTTAGGAATGAGGACGTTTTACTTGATCGGGCATTCTTGAGATTAGGTACCTACCCAGGTAGGTAGAGGTAGGAAGGGCGATGCTTGAAAGTTGCTCCAATCTTCTAAGTATCTCAAGATGCGGCTAACAAGAGCACGAGGAGAGGTGGAAAAACAGGTTCAGCGCCGCCAAGGGAGGACAGGAGAGGGGCCATTTATACAGTGCTCTACTACAATGTCACCCTTCAGGAATCCTGTCATTGTACATTCACCCATCCTCTCCAAAATCGACAGATTCTCTGCGGTAAACCTTGAGGTTTGATTCAAGGTTCCCTTCATCCCAAGAGGATAGATGTATGCGAGGCAGATGCCGGAGTGAGGTTAGAGCACGACGGATTGTTGGAGAGAAAGAATGGAGACGAATGGTAGCAGAATGGGAGGTTGAACTACACAGGTAGATGGAGGGAATGGAAGGGAAAAGGGTCCGAAGCGGGAAACCCTGAGTTACAACAAGCGTTGTCTAACAGACAATTGATGTTGAGAAAACAGTAACTGTTTTCCAGACATTGATTGTCTGCTAGACATTAATTGTTTCCCAGGGCCCTAGAAGGAGAAAAATATAGGGTATACTATAGGTAATAACCTTCTATACTTCAGCATCTTTATAGGACTCTAAGTACTAAGGTAAGAGCCAGCCTTTGAATTTAGAATAGAAACCTTCTAGAATAGCTCCAAAAAGTTGGTCACGAACAGGAATCGAACAAAGGTCACGAGTAAGAATAAAGATGAAGAATTACTTCATTAACCACTTGGCTACTGAGCCAATCGGTTATTTCTAGAAGACTGCTTGGTTCTTTCTATTGATAAAGCTCGTGAAAGGGGGGGGGGGGGGGGGGGGGGGGGGGTAGGAAGGAAGGTAGGACTTTGAGACTTTGAGAAATTTCGAAATTCGGACCCGACTTCGAAGACACTGTATTACAGCGCTTACCCCCTATAAAAACATGCATTGTTTTTTAAACATTGATTGTGGTTATTGTCCAACAACTACAACGCATGTCTGGAAACCGATTTTCCCACTACGGGTGTTAGGCTCAAGACCTTGTTTGAATCTATACACGGAAGATATATCCAACTCGAGGCATCGTCTTAACAGGTATCTACTTCTAGGTAGGGTATTTATATCATACCTAGGTACCTAGAGGTAGGACTGTCGTAAGACATCTCTGACCGAACGTAGATCGAGCAAACATCTCGCCATTCATGGCTTGATATTTGACAGATTGTGTTTACTAAGAGGGAAACGAACAACACGACGGATGGTTTTAAGTTTCCATACCTCTAGGTACCTCTAGAGGTACCTATTCCCCACGCAGGCAATATAAATGAGAGGTAGGAAACAGAGCGCCGCCCAGAGAGGGCTCGGAGTGTCCAAGTCGATGGAGAGGGTGAAAATGATGGTTCCAAGTGGGACTTGGATTTCCACCTGCATGTAATGGTTATTCCACTAGTAACTTCCTGTTTGGTACCTCTAAAGATGGGGGTGCTTCTACATCTATGGCTCCCGATCTGGGTAGCTCTTAGATGATGGGCTAGAGGTATTTTCGAGCTACCTAGAGGTAGGAGACTTTGCATCCACTCGAGAGGAACAACTCTTGACAACCTCGTAACCGTTGCCGCCTTGATACACACCAGACTTCACGTCTAGGAGCTTCATCCTCGGTACGAACAATCCGCTGTTCAAGATGACGAGTGGAATACGGAAAAAGACGAAGAGAGAAAAGAGCGTCAACGGACAAAACCACAAGGTTGAACACCCGGTGCATCAGATGGCATGATCACGGAGCAAACCAAAATCGAAATGCTCGTTCGCCATAGGGGACTTGGACGAAACTTCCACTTCGTTTACTCTCCCATCAACATGAATCTGTGGGATCATCCTATTCAGACACTCTCTCAGCCTAGCCAGTCTTACGGCTTGTCATCCTGGGCAGAGGGAGAGTGAAGTGTAAATATAATCCTAGGTACAAATTTGGGAGCCGTCTTGCTCTTGAGATCTATATAAATCTGTTACTTCTTCGTCCCTGAGCCTCAAATACGACCAACTTTCCAGATTCAACCCTGGCAAGCGTCGTATCTCCACCTTCCCTGAGACTGCACGCCTAGAGGTAGTGAACAGCAGTTGAACCCCAATCATGGGCCGCCGAGTATGCGTCCCAATAACCAAGAGCGTACAACTACTCCGGGAGCTGGCCCGAGTGCTGGCTCCGGTAATCCTTCAACTTCTTGCGAGGCCGAAACTGTCATTGAAGATTGGATGGACTTCTTTGACTTTGACGCTTACGAGCGTGACATTACTGGCCACCCCCAAAGGTATGATATGGTGTGTTCATTGGTTGCTCAAAAGGAGAAGAGGTTGACGGATGGTGGGCTTTAACTCAATATAGGAGCACTCCATCACCAGGAACAGCCATACCGTCAAATACAAGCTCGTCAGTCGAGCCTCCCTCTGCTCCTTCCTTCTCCTTTCCCACCATCACTGAGCATGCGACTGCTCCTACCTCTCCAGTTGAAGGCAGTCTCATTCCAGCCAGGGATAAAGATCTCCATCTCGAATTTGAAGTAAACAACGTTTGCGGTCAGGAGAAAGAGAGCGAGGTTGACATAGAGATGGGTGAAGACGCTCAGACAAGCGAAGACGTCGAGATAAAAGACGTTGCTAGCGCCACAGCCGTGCTCTCGGCAGCTGTCTCAAGATCAGACACTTTCAGCTCCTTCGAGCCAACTCCGGTTGATTCACCTGACGATGTTCCAACATTGGATTCGATGAATGAACCAGGCAGACATTGCTGCAAGGATTCCCTAGGAGGAAGCGGCAATCTGGCTGAGCTGCATACATCAGTTGTAGAACGTCCCAATCACGACCATGGTACATCTACGCAGCAAACAGAACCCAGTCCAGAAGTTGTTTCCGGCTCCTCCGAACCTACCTCTACTCTGCAGGAAGCACCAAAGGGACCGGAGAGAGAAGCCGTGGCAGAGAAGCCCAGCAAGAAACAACAGAACCCAAGTGGGAAGTCCACAAAATCCTGACTTCTGCCATCCTTTCGGACGGGCTACTTTACTATCGTGTGTCCTGGAAGGGCTGGGGTAAACCCGACCATGGAATGTACCCGGCACACAATTTCAGGGAATCCCCGGACCGTCTAATATCCTTTCATCGCAGACATCCAAAGAAACCAGGACCTCCACTGCGACTGGACATCTGGAAGAAAGCTTTCGATAACAACGAGGAGCTAGAGAAGCACGAGGATGATGATCTTCCGGTAGAGGCAAAGAAAAGGATCAAGGGGAGGTTGAGAGGGAAGGGAAAAGCCGTTGGAAGGAGATAATAGGAGGAAAGGGCGTTGCTCATGTGGCCGTGGGTAGTAGGTAGCTGGAAGGAAGTTACGGAGGTCCAGGCTGGACAGAATGGGGAGTGAAACGGAAGGAACCTAGGAAATGTGACGAGATTCACACCCACGGCTCATGCTTTTGGGCTTAGGCCCTTGTTGGTTGGATAGAGGTATCATCAGATAGTCGATAGCAAGGACGAAATGCGAACGGCGAAATCTGTTGGCAACGGCAACGTTCTATCCACGGAGTTGATGTTGAAAAACTGAAGGCCTCTGCAGGTATTGTGCAACGTCCAAACAACCTCCACGTGAATCACACACAAGCAGAAGGGATCGGTGAGTAATGTACGTACTGGTTTGCCTCAAACACCTTCGCGTCTATTTATACCCACCACATCCCCTTCCTCTTCCCACAAACTCAGAACAGGGGAAGGTACCATTAAGCTAGCCCCGTCCTTCCAGGCAAATTCGCGTAGAGCAAGAAGATCAAGCCTTCCGCGTTTGCTCGAGGGAAGCGGCTGGAAGCACAAGCAGCTCTCAAGCAAACTGTTTGGCCAAGACTGTACTTCCTCTTGGCCTTCTTCCTAGTACATCATGCCACGAAAGAAATCCAACAAGGTAAGAAACCATCCGCCCCCCCCAATCAAAAGCCGCGAGCACACACTGACAAGCTCTATCTCACAGAAAGGCCAAAAAGCCACCAAGAACCCTCCCCGCCCCCGTCCACCCTCACCAAAACCCTTCCAACCCAACGCCGCCCCCGACAAGACCACCGAAGACGGCGAAGAACTCTGGGAGCTCAATCACGTCGTAGCTTCCCGCTTCATGTACGGAAAGCTCTACTACCAAGTCTCCTGGAAGGGCTGGAGCAAAGACGAGTACTGGTATCCCGCCAGCGACTTGAAGCGGTGTCCGCACTTGCTGGTTGAGTTCCACTCTGATAACCCGAAAGCGGCTGGGCCGCCGAGGAGGCTCGATGTTTGGGATAAGGCGTGGACTGAGCGCACGGAGGAGGGGTTGGAGAAGCATGAGGAGGATGATTTGGTGATGACTGCGGCGCAGAAGAAGACGTGGTTGGAGGAGTTTGAGGAGTTGATGCAGATAGGGGACTCGGTTGGGGAGGGGGGTTTGGGATGATGGATTGGTTGATGTTAACAAGGGGAGGACAAGGAAGTGGAATGGAGTACAATGGTTCCTCTCATGACTGTCTCTGTGCTTTGTGTTCAGTGTGGCAACCTCGAGTAACTCCTGTTGACAATGTCAAGCGGACTGGATCTCTTTGTTTAAAGTCCATCGTCACCCACAAGGCAAGCAATGCGATATCGGTAAAACCACGTCGAAACATCACATAGCTAAACTTCACGCCTTACCCGTAGTCACTGAAACAACCTCACTGATCCGGTGAGCACGCATCTTTCCTGTGTACCTCTATGTATGACGGTGCCCCTTTGCCCTATCTACCTGAGATGTATTGCTACGTCGACCCGTTGAGTGACTGTTCGTCTGGCAGACCCTACTCCTTGTCTGATTCGCCGTCCTAGACCCCCAAGGAATCAGCCCTTCCATGTAAAAGCTTTACCGTTCAACAACGACGATCCCCCGCTTCGTTGGAGGATGATACCGTGAACTAGGCTAATTCGACTGCAGCCTGTCCTTCATCCCCTTGAGTTCCTTGTTCGCTACCACCCTGAGCTTGCGCCGCCGCCGCTTGTGCCTCGGCAAACAGCTGCGCACGCCTCGCCCTTTGCGCTCTTCCCTTATTGCCACACCTCCTGCAAAGTGTGTTCTTCGGGACCGCTCTCCAATAGCAACCGGTACAGGACCAGATGCCGCGCCGGTGGCGCCGCTTGATTATGTTGATCAGCCTCTGACTGACCTTGTTCCCCAGATGGCCGAAGCACTTGCTCGTTCCTGGCTGCTAGACAGGACACGGGCAGTGCAGTCGGAACCCGTTGATGATCCTGATGACACTACAGCGGCCCGACGGCCGAATGGGCAACCGAAAGCAGGCGGGGACGGATGTTGTGCTGCTTTCAGTTGCAACGGGCCTCTCTGAACCGTCGTTAATGTCGAGTGTAGCGAGCTTCTGGGAGATCACTTCAATGCTGGGAGGTGCAACAGTGGCTGGGTTCGACGGGGCAGGACTATTGGCCATTTCGCTGATGGGATTACTCTCCTTGAGTGACTGCTGTGACGTCTTGGCCTCATCAGGATTGATCGCAGAGGAGGTCAAAACAGGTTCGGGCAAGTGGGCAGCAGTGTCCCCTCCGTGATTGCTGTGGGTATTTGCAGACGGGCCATGGACAGGAAGGAGATTGTCCTGCTCCATTCTGGTGTTGTCGGTGAAGGAACGAGCATCATCTTGTATAATAAGATTGTTGTCCTGGAAACCAGCCCCAGACTCGGGAGAAGCGTTGGGGCAAATGGGGGTAGATGGCGTATATACGGGGTGCCGGGTGACGACGTTTTGGGCGACATCACTGACGTCCTCCGGGTGAGAGAAGGAGGAGTGTTCTACAGCGCTTAGCCCGCCTTCTCGCCCCTGAGGAAGGATGGGGTCAACGACGGGTTCCGAACTGGGGTTGCCCTGAATAAAGTCGTGATCGTCCTCATCCGCGCCCAAGTTGCCCTCATAATCAAATTGGTCTATCAGGTTGGTGTCGTTATCATCGTCTCCGTAGAGAAGCTCAAAAGGCTCCTCGCGGGACCGGTTGGCGAAGAAAGCCTCTTCAAAGAAGCTATAATGACTCTCGTCGGCCATTATGCTGGGTCTGTGGGGTTGCTGTCATATGCGCATCAGCTTTCGCTCGCGATTCGATTGGCGTGATGAAGTCTTACTACCTACCTACCTAGGTATACTTGATCGATTTGAGTACCTCTACGCCGCAGGTAGGAGGGGGCGTATTGAGCTTGCGCGTAGGAGTTGCCTTACTCGATGTGATACGAGTGAAATCCTGCATGCTGATGAGCGACGTTTGCGTCTTCCTCTTGAGGATCTGACTTACGACTGAGGTGATTTTGAGAATCGTTGAACCGCTGACCTACTCAATGTTGTTCACAGTCTTGAAGGTTGGTTGCAAAGACTGTGGCGGAAAGTAGGCCTTGGAGGAAGGTAGCACAAGTTAAATAGCGGGATAGGGTGGGTACCTAAATGAAGAAAGAATGTTAGCTGAAGAAAGTATTAGAAGTCTGCGCGTGAAGGGAGCAATGTGGACAGGACGAAGAAGGCAGGTCTCAGGACTAGAGCAGACCTTTACAGAGGAGGAAGGGACGATAAGAGACAGAACCGCACCAAACGGGAAACCACCAGTCGCCCTGTAAACGCCGTTTGCACGGTGTTTTTTGGTCTAAAACGTGCTGGCTCGACCCTGTAAGATAACTCTGTGGCGAGGGAGTTAGGTAGAGGTAGCGAAGAGGTATTTATTTAGGTGTTAAAGGGGGAACGTCCTGTACAATATATAGAGGTCAGCAGTCTTGCACACTAGCCGGTTCGTATCATAACTTCTGTCAACTTTGTAAACGCGTCCATTCCAACCCAACACGTAAATAGAAAAGAAAGGTATGATGGTCCTATCCTTGACATTTGCACCTGGGGATATAGCACATCTGCCCCAGTCTACTTCCTACTACCGAGGTCCATTCCCACTTCCTTGCTCAATGGTTAAGCCATCTTCATATCTTCCGACTATGATCAACAGGTGTTCAACCGTCCCCGACCTGCTTATGTCGCTTCGCCTTTGAGCTTCTTTGCTAACCCTTCCGAAGGAGTGGTCGAGTGGATGCACGACCAGATATGGATGTCTTCCATTTCCTGTGTTGATCGACTCCCTCTCAAGCCTCCAAGCCTCTTGCTTAGAATAATCTCGGATTTGTGTCTGAAAAGAATACTCCATCGACTCGTAGTGACGAAGATTCCTGTTCAGTCGCCACAGCATTCAAGGCTAAGCCGGAGGCTGCCCCCATCCTTTCATCTTCCTCTTCGGGCTTCCAGGCCTCTGAATCGGCTCCGAAGTCTTGTCCGCCACCTGTTTTGTCAGGCGGGCTTTCTTGGCCGTGCCTTCAGTGCTTTCACTACCGCCCGCCATAGCCGAAGCGCCTCTCTTGTGCAAAGAGGCGGTGGACTGGGCCTCCGAGGCTGCGGTCCCAGATCCAGCTTCAACATCCTCTTGACCCTCACCAGGCACATATATCTCGCCATTAGCTTCGGCGGCAACCCTTCTCCTTCTCTCCCTTTGCTTATCCCTGCACTTCTCATCCAAGACGTTCGGGACTGGTCCAGCACCGACGTAACAGCCGGTGCATGAGTAAAGGCCCCGCTCCAGCCGCCAGGAAACCAGTTTCTTGAACTCCTGACTGGTTTTGTTTGCCAGGCACGAAAAGCACTTGCTGGTTCCCGGCTGCTAGACGGGATTCAAGCAAGCTACTTCAGTTAAGTCCAGGTCGACCACCTTAATCGTCTTGCACAAAGCCACCACGGGGCTGATGGCTTTTCGGGGAGCAGGGATGATGAGTTCGACATCGGCATGAGATATGAAAATTGGTGCCTCCGTGTCTTGAAAGTCGAGAGTCCGGGATTCGGGCATCTTGGCTGTGCACGGTGAACTGTTTCTGTGTGCAGGTGTATCGGGAACGTGCGAATCACGCAAGCCATCCTCAACTTCGTCGTCAGCGATCTCCAGCGGGTTCTGGATATTGGAACCCGGCTCCTCCAGACTTAAACCCACTTCCAGGCTGTTGGAAGGAAGCTGGAAGTAAGAGGGCATATTCAAGAATTTTTCGTCGGCGAAATGATCGTATCCATCGGAAGGAACGCTAGCGAGGTTGTCTGGCTTGAGTTGCTGAGTGATCTCCTCACCGCCAATAGACAACTCGTTGTAATCGGCACCGAAGTTGCCGTTATCGGTGGGCACAAGGATTTCGTCATCTTCGATGGTAATTCCCGTGTTAATGGTGTTGCTGATATTAATGGTGCTGTTGGTGTTGATAGAGGTGGTGGCGTTGTGCGTGTTGATGGTGTTGTCAGTGTTGAGGGCTCTGCCGGTGTTGAGGCTCGGTAACGCGTAACCAGCGCAAATGGAAGCCAGGTCATCGACCAGAGGAACCCCGTCGAGAGATACGTTGGAACCGTTGTTCTGATCGCTGCCCGTTGAGGTGCCAGTAACGGCACGCGCATAGTCAACAGCTCCCTCACTCAGATATCGATCTAGATCATCATCGTCCAGGCCCGCCTGAAAATCGTCATTCGGAGAGGCGACATCATCCTGACCGAAACGGCTGTCGTCGCTGGGTGTAACCTCCGGCACAATATGAAGGTTGCCTCTCTGGTCATCAAGGGGTTCGTTTCCAAGACTAAAGGAAGGAGGGTAGGTAGTTTGGTCGCTGAAGCTCCCGTTGAACAGGTTGCTGCCAGTATCACGACCGACGTTATCGAGCTCAAAGAGGAGGTCGTTGCCTTCATCGTATCCCCAATCTTTGTAACTTCCCCATTCGGAGCTTCTGGCGTCGTTGTGCGAAGCAGTCCACGAAACTGTGACCGGTAACAAGCGCTCATCATTGGCTGTGAAGTCGGCCCAGTCCTCGGAAAAAGCCTCCATGTTGGCTGCTGCTTACCGGCCAGATGTGGAAAGACACCTCAAGGCTGTGTGAAAAACTAGCAATTTGAGGCTTACTATCATCTTGATGTCAGTTTGCGATCACTAGCTTGTATCATGAGTAAGATGATGCGCGTTCCTTACCTGCTAATCACAGAAAGGAGGATGGCGAGAACAGCTTGGCGAGAGCAAGAACGAGGCGCCCGGCGGGGTTGGGCTATAGCTGTACTAGCTAATGGTTCTGAGAGTTGGCCTCCTGCCTTGGTTATCGACAAGCTGGAGTGCGCAAGGTGAACGTGATACAGCCTTTGCGGCTTAAGGAGACCTCCAGCTGTTGACCTTGCTCGTCTGCTCTCCGCGTTTGATTCAAAAGATAGCGGGACTGTCAAGAGGCTAACAGAAATGCTTTGCCTTTAAAAGCAGCAGACGGCGCGGTTGGTAAGAATCGGGAGTTTTGTGCGAGGGAAAGAGGGAGCTGGAAAAAAACAGAGAAGATGGGGACTCTGACGAGAAGAGGTGGGATCTCAATGTGGAGTGAGACAAACGCAGCGCGACGCGCTTTCCGCCGGCAGTCGATAACTTCAGATCGAATCCTAGTTTCGCCAAAACCTACGATTTCCAGAGTTCGTCCAATACCGACAACGAATATCAACAAGAAGGTGCATGGGTTTCCTTTAGTGAGCAAGTAAACTAACATGTCTGAATGCACAGTGTTGCGTATTCTGCAGTATCAAGAGGCTTTTGGGTGTGTCTATAGGAGCATCTTGGAGACCCTTCATTATCTGAACAAGAGATGGCCGAAAAACATCATGCTATTGAGGTTTCCAGATATCCGACTTACCTGCCTACCAGCAGCGGCGGCAGCACGCCTCCTCTTTCCATCCTCGTCCTGGTCTTGGCACTGCCTGCAAAGAATCCGCTTGATGAAGACGGCAGAATTGCAACAGCTCGTACAGGTGTGAAGGCCACAGGCGTGGCGCCACTTAACGAGGGCACGACAATCGCGTCCGATCTTGTTTTCCAGATGGTCAAAACAATTTCGAGTTCCGGGTTGCTAGACCAGAGACTTGTTGCGTTTGACCACATTACCATCTTCGTCGGCGCTTCTGTCGTTGCATTTCCTCTTGGAGGCAATGGCGGGACGAAAAGGGAGACTTTTGTGAAGGGTGGCCTTCGGAGGAAGCTCAGGCTTGGAGGCAATGGCGGGACGAAAAGGGAGACTGTTGTGAAGGGTGGCCTTCGGAGGAAGCTCAGGATGACGGGGGCTCCCCTTCCTCGAAATCTTGTAGTTGTTGCAATTCTTGGAGGTTCCGAGGCCAACGGGGGAGAAGGTTGGTTGCATGTTGTGACTGTATCCGCCACTGGCAGGATCGTTACTGTTTCGAGGGATACCATGAGAAGGACTGGTAAAAGGGGCTGTATTGTTCTCAGCCGAATCCCCACGAGGAGTGCTGGTCAAGGCGGTGGTGCTCATGCCTTGGCCTTCAGTGCTCTTCATCCGGCCATGATTGCTCGAGTTTGACTTGAACTCTAGGTCAAGTTGAAACCCTAGGTCAAGTTGAAACCCTAGGTCAAGTGGAAACCCTGCCTTTTCTGCGGTGCGCAGCATTGTGGAAGTGTCCAGACCCACAACCCATTTCTGAAATTCTGCGAGGTTGCGCAATTCTCTGTTGTTTCTATGGTCATTATGGACTCCAACGCCATCTAGATTCTTGGCGTTACCAGGAGTACAGCCGAGATTATCATGGCCTGTACCTGGATGGCGGCTTATGCTCTGGTCAGGATACGAGGGTAAATTACCCAGGTGAAAGTTGAAGCCATGGCCGTTATCGTTGAGGAATCCGCCCGCACCACTCTGCTTCATCTGGCCGTTTGTCTGGGTTAGGTGAATGTTGTTGTAGCCGTGGATAGGACAGGGTTTGCGGCAGGATTCGAAGTGGTTGATGTGACCGCTTGCATGACTCAAACCCATGCTGAAGGCTGGGAAGCCGTTGGTGGCGGTGACAATGGGGATTCCGCCTGTCCTGGGGTTACTAATGGCTTTGTGGCAAGTGCGGTAAGTGCCAATCTTTTCTCCGGGGCGGGCGAGGTGGTAGTTGTGCGGATGATTGTAAGCAGGGATTCCGTTGGCGAAACCACCTATACGAATTGAGTGGCTGGCATCCATGGGTTGATGACCGAGGAAAAGACCAGTGTGTTGGCTCATGACTATATTGCCGTCGAGCGAGGCGACATGGTCTCTTCTGAGGTCATCCTTGCCCTTCAAATGGCCAATATCAGGAGAGTTCATGTAGGGGGAGATGCTGTAGGGAGATGTTCCCTGGGAAGATGATGTATAGGGAGATCTGGCAACAGAAGCTGTACCAGTTGACGGTGTGGGACGAGCAGATGTCTCATATGGAGAGGTGTGAGGGGATGATGTGTGGTAGGGAGAGGTGCTGCGAGGAGTGGTTTTGAGGGGAGACGTGGTGTTGACAGAGGTTTTTCTTGGGTCAACTTGGGATGGGTTTAAAACCAGGCCATTGCCGGCATCAAGCTCGACATTTGTGTAAGTTTCACCGAAGCACGCATTAAGCCATTGCTCTTGAGGGAAGTCCGAGCTGTTCCCAAAGTTGAATGAACTGGGTGGCTGTGGACGGACAGCACGAGCCGAGTGGGCAATGAATGTCTGGTTGAAGAACGACATATTTGTGTCAACAGGTGGTTATTATCCAATTTATCGGGTATTCAGGGAGGTGAAAGAAGTAGAGAAGTGGGCAAGGACGGGAGTTGAAAGTGCGACTGCGCACAAGATGTTGGGTGAGACCGGATCCGGGTACCGCTGTTTTGGCGAAGTCAGCAAAGGAAAGGTGGGCGGTTGCCTCGATCGCTTGTCCCAGCCTTTGGGGGATTGATGGAAAGCGTGATGTGACAAAAAGCAAAAGACAACGCAGTTCTTTTGAAATAAGTGTTGAAGTGAAACGAGATATTACGAGGGTAAGCGAGTGTGGTGGTGAACTTGATTGATTGAAGAAGAAGAAAGAGAAAGAAAGAAGGAGGGTACGGGAGTAAGAGTATATATAGATACAAGATGTGAAACGAGAGCGAGTAAGTTATCCATATATGGATCGACACATTCAACAATAAGAACGTTTGACAGGGCGGAGCGAGGTGGAAGAGACAACTCCCCCTCCCCTCCGAAGGAAAAAAACAGGAAAAGAGGGGAAAGGGAAAAGAGAGAAAGAGAGATAGTAGCGTGCACGGCCCACCCAATCAAGATGACGAATGCGAAGAACAAGTTATGTAGGTCGTGCAGGGTGAGCGCGACCGTTCTCGATTTCGCAGTTGCCAATAGTATCGGGTTGCATACATGTACCAGTCCCCTCTCACTGGGAATGCCAAGTTTATGACCATCCAAAACGAAAGATTACCAAAGATACCACCCCCTTTTCTCTAAGCTGTGTAAATTACAGCGCTTCATGTTCCGTCCGATACATTCGGTATGATAAATTGTAACGCTTACTTCTGTTCCAACGTTATCTAAATGCCAGGCATCGTTGAGCAGGAGAAATAATGAAGAAAAACGGCTGCTGAAAATGCGAGCCTCTACCCCTTCACAAGTGAAATGTTCTGCCTTCGTTTGCTTGACCGCTATTGTCTTGACATACCGCGGGTATTGAAGGCCGATGATGGACTCCGTCCTCTTTTCCGGGCTGTCCGGGACTGTCTCGGGCCCGGACGGAACACCACGACCCACCTCGGCGACCCACTTCGGAGGCCCCTGGACCAGTAACATTTGGTATCATGTTGCGGTCATTTGAAGACGGAAGGCGGATACAATCGTAGGAAGGAACGGAGGAAACGAAAGAAGGCGTTTTGCCGGGCCGGCTGGATTCATCGGTTCGCGGCCGTCGTAGAGGTAATTACTTATTCTTTACAGACAAATATTGAGCCCGAGCCCGAGCCCTACATTCGACCTCTGTCAAGAGGCAGCGACACCCACTCTGTTGCTCCTGCCCCTGACATATCGTGCATGTACGCTGCATATCGTCCAATCTCAATAGCGTCCAGTTTCACGCAATTTGCTCATGGATGCTTCGTTCAGTTGGCACCATGCCTCAATGCTCTTTCCTTCAACATGAGAGCATAAGACAGATGACGTCTAGGCACATTTAGCAAAGCGAACCCTACCTTCTTGATGCCGTCTGTTCATTTCAACCTCTTGATCTTGGTTGCAGAAGGCTAATAACATGAGACTCAAATTTATTGCCTTATACTCTCTACTCTACTTGGTCCTCAACTCATTATCGTCGTTACTCGTGAACATTGGAACTGTACAGAATCTAGATCGCCCTCGAAAGGCGAATGAATCAGCCCCAACACCACTGACACCAGTCGTGGAAAAAATGATCTCCCTTCCCGAATTGAGTCGTCGACTCGGTTCTTCGGCTTGCCTACGCCTTTCGTCAACATCTCCGTCGAGTAAGTTCTTGGGCTGGCTCTTCTTCTTCTCCACCATGCCCTGGACTGTCTCGTGACTGCCCGCCAAAATTCCAGATCCTGGCGTCTCGGTTTTTGACGCCAGTGATGCCCTCGACACCCCAGTCTCGCCATCTCTAACACCCGGAGAATCTTTCAGAGCCCCATTTTGGCATCTCCAGTCGCCTCGCCCCTGCGACGCTTGTTCTTCTCGTCGTATCTCTCGCACAAGGTGTTTCGCTTAGGCGCGCGGTTCAGATGCATCCGGAGCAAGACCAGATTCCTCTGGCGTGCCGCCACTCGATCAGACGTCTCAAAGTGGGCCTTGGGCGTGGAGACAAGTGGTCCATACACTTTCGGGCTCCCGGCTGCTAGACGGTGGCCTTGCAAGAGCTCTGGATACCTGTCTTCTTGTTTTTGGGCCTTTTGCACGTGTCTTCTTCTTCAGCAGTAATGGACTTCGGCTGAGAGGGGTGCTGGACCTCGATATCGGCATGACTGGTCGGGATAGTCGTGTCTTTCACACTGATGCGGAGATGCAGGGAATTCCTGAGGGAAGAAAGTCCTTGAAGCACACGCTTGGCGCCGAGGCCGGAACCGAAACGTTACAATATACATGGAAGTTACTTCGATTACCCAGCTCAACTTGACCAATCTCGACGGCATACAGCGCTATAAGGCGCCGTTCCGGAGCTTATCTCTTATTAGAAGCATCGAAACCCTTGGTAACCTCGCCATCAGTGATATCACCGTCTCATCGGGAAGAGGACTGATGAAATTTGGAATCGTCTCGGTAGTCATTGGCCGCGGATGTCACGTTGACCTCAAAGCGCAGGTCACTTGGAGCCATTGTACGGTTGAAGCCAGGTATACTACGGGTCTCGCTCCGTTCAACCTGGCCTCCCGACTGATTGCCGGTGAGAGATGCGGAAATGCGGACTGAAATTCTCGGCAACCAAAGATCGTTCGAAGTGGTGTTGAACAGTTTGGAGTTGTCCGTGACACCAGGATGTCTTATCACCCGTCCATTCTTGGTTTCCTTTACGACAAGTCAGCTTGACTTCTCTCCGCATGGCTGTTCTAACCAGACTGGCGCGACTCCTACCTGGACATATTCGTGACCAAACAAGCGAGGATCAAGAATATCCCGACATGGGCACCTCTCTGTTCACGACTTCTTGATAGGCGGTTTGCCAAACGCTGGAAGCAGTAGCTTGCACCCGGCGCCTAGGCGAGCTTGAGAGATTTTCCACACGTTTCCAACGGGATGACAGTCAGCATCAACGTTGCAGGTAGGTGGGTACAAACTGCGCGTCAAGAAGATTATGTGATATACAATGACTAATGTATTCTTAGGGAGACGAGATTGTTTTATATAACGACTGGGCAGAAAATTCTTTGGCAGAGCGAGGTTCGAGGTAGCTACGTCTACCTAAGAAGGAAGTCATCCACTAGCAAACGATCAAGAGTCCTCCCTAAACGTGATTGACCCCCCAAGTCTTTATTAATCCGTCTAGAATGGTACCGTGCCTATCTATTGCTGCCAGTTTCCTTACTTCCGCTTTCTACTTTTGACTCGCTTCCAGAACACGGCCAGTTTTGACCTTGTCCTTGCCACCCTGGTCGTCCTAGAGGCGCTTGCGGCCCCTTGCCCACTTTCCGCCAGTAGGCGCAATATGGGCCGCCCTTCTGGCCCTAGTAGCCCGGCCGGCAACCAGGCATTCAGAGCAAAGGCCCGCGCGCTCCAGACCCGGAGTGAAGCATTTTGAGCACGAGTAGTACCCTCGGCTATACCCATCAAATACTGCGGCTTGGCGGACCGTAGAAGGTTTGTTTGCGAGGTGCTTAAAACACTTGGAGGCGCCCGGTGCCTAAGCGGGTGCCTTGCATACTTTGCACTTCGATGTGACAATAATCGGAGGACGCGCCTCGGGGGCTGGCCCAGGGGGGTGAACATGTTCGGAGGGGTGGACTGGACCAGCTTCCACCGGGCGGTTGGTATGGGTGGCTTCGACTCCGGCCGGGACAGAGGGGACGGGGTAGTTGCCGGACGGAGCTATGAAGGGATGAGGAGCGGTGTTGACGTTCAGGTTGTCGTTGTTGAACAGGCTCTGGTGGCCCTCGTGCTGGCCATGGTTGGTGACGGCAGAGTCACCAGGGACGGGGAAGTTTTCGGCTGGAGCCATGAGGGGATGAGGTGTGGAGTTGATAATTGGGTTGTCGTTGTTGGAGTGGCTCACGTAGTCTTGGCCATGGTTGGTGACTTCAGACATTGAGACAAAGCGGACAGGGACGTGACCGAACGGATCCATAAAGGGATGAGCGAAAGCACCATTGTTGCCATTTTCAGGCTGATCGTAGATGTCGATGTGTCAGCTTGTGCTTCCGAAAGTCAATTCGTTGGAGAAATCAAGTGAAGCCTACATTGTTGATCTGACCCCACAGGTTAGGATAGATTGAGTTTTCTTCATCAATAGAGGCATAAAAACCTCCACCGCTCGGCTTGGAGACGTTGCTATTGCCCATCTTCGCCGCGATGCTGTGCAGATGGATGTGGTTTGACTGGGGCGAGTTAGCTGTCGGCTCTTCTGATGGCAGGACAATGAGACAAACGGAAGATCGGTGCATGATGGAGGCTGGTGGGGGTTTGTAGAGGTACCTAGAGGTAATCTTCTTTGACTGCAGTCACTGTTTGATAAGGTATTTGGTAATACGCGATGCGCCTTTCGTCGACAATATAGAGAAGTTGCGGTACCTCTAGGATGGGAAGACGTGCGGGACACTTGATGAGAGTGGGTGAGCGTTTGTCTATCGAGTGTTGCGGGGACAAAGCACGCAGCGTGGAATTTATAGTATCGGCTGAAAATCCAGGCTGGCACTCGCCACTCCCGTTTCCTGGCACTCTGAGAACCTTGTTTCTTTACATTCACCGTAGCTGCTCGCCGCGGTGGCAGCGGCTTCAGATGAAGAATCCAGTCCTTTTGCATTTGCTGCCCTGATGATCTCTTGGCGGGCTTCAGAAGGTCTGTTTACTAGATCCTCGAGGAGAAGGGTCGAGACGCTAGTTTCTAGGGTGGCAGACTATTTCAAGTACGAAGTGAAACCAAATGAGGAGTACCATCGACAATGACCATAGAAGGAAAGTCAAAGATGGCAATAACTCCTAGGGACAAAAGTGACATAAGAACGACCAATCACGACAGCAAGAGATATCAAGAGAAGAACTTGGAAAATAACCTCTCAGTGAAAGTGAAGACTAAAAGAACGAAGTGGACTACCAGCAACCAACCTACTTTCCCTCCTCCGAGCGTCCAAGACCCCCTTAAGCCCCCGGCGACCGAACAGCATCTGGCGGTGTTTCTAGTTCCCTGCTTCTTCCTACCTCTATCTTAATCGCGCTCTTCAAGAGGTGGTCATGCTACACCCATTTGCCCGCAGCTAGCCTTTCAGCCACTCTCAGCCTAGTTGGCACGCTTGGTGCCCCTGGCCCATTTTCCTCCAGTCGGAGGAATTCCAGCGGTATGCCTGGCCCTCCTATCTCGGCCGACTTGGCGGCAGGCATCACAGAGCCGAGGTTCCTCGAGCTCCTCGTTGTAACACTTCGAGCAAGTGTAATAGCCTCTGCTATATCGCTCTTGAACAACGTCTTGTCTGGCGCGGGATAGGCGATTGCCCAAGTGTCGAAAGCAGTAGCGCTTACAGTACCCGGCGAGTTTTCGCACTTTCTAGTTGAGAGGTAGAGGTAGGTGAGCGGTTAGCACCTACCTCTTTCTTAGGAAGACTATTCTGATTCTATATACCTAGTGATTATTGCCAGCCTGAGGGCGCTTCCGGCCCCTGGACCACTTTCCGCCAGTGGGCGCAATATTGCCCGGCAGCACCGCCCTTCTGGCCCTGGTAGCCCATTCGGCAGCCAGGCACATTGGGCAAAGGCTCAAGCCTGGGCCAAAACCCTTCGAGCAGGAGTAATAACCCCTGCGATGACCCTCATAAACTTCCGCCTGGCGGGCCGCAGACGGACGGTTCTTAAGGTGCTTAAAGCAGTAGCCAGCGGCCGGGGACTAGACGGTCGCCTGGCACTGACTACCTCTAGCAGTGCACATCTTGGTGATGATAATGGGTGGGCGTTGACTGGTAGGCTCCGGGTTCGGGGCGTTAACATTTGGGATCGCACCTCCCCCGGGGACAAGGCCAGTAATTGGGGTGGGCGCAAGGCCACATGTAGCGGCTGGGGAGAGGGTAAGGCCAGCAACTGGCGCGATGACAGGAGCACCTTGAGCGTCGTACCCAGCAACGGCGCCATACTCAGCCCCGTTCCAAGCAGGGTCATATACAACGAGTTGAGAGGTACCTCTAGTGAAGAATGCCGTGTGTACCATAGCGGAAAAATACGTTTTGGAACATCCGATGTTTAAACTGTACCGCCTCGACTTCCAATGTTGATTTGACATCCAATGTTGGATGCACTATAATATAACGGGTCAGCGCTATAAAGAAAAAACTAAGATAAGAAAAAAAAAACTTGGAATTTTTTTTTTCTTTCTCCTTCCTTCCTTCCTATCATTTTCTTTCCCTATATAGGGTACGAGGTTGGAGTAAAATTTCAGGAACAGCTTGGCCTAGTGGCCAAGTGGTTAATGCGCGTCTTTTTTTCTTAGCGTTCTGAGTTCGATTCGTATTCGTAGTTAATTTTTCAAAGTTGAAAAAAAAAAAAAAAAAAAAAAAAAAAAAAAAAAAAAGAAACCACATTAGAAGATCCCCCTAAAGGTAGTCTTCTAGAGACCTCTAGCCTTCTAGAAATTGGAAGGTAAAGTACCTAGAAGATTACCTATTTTTTTTTACTTATAGGGCATTCAACATTGGATGTCAAATCAACATTGGAAATTTTAGTCTGAGACAATGTGATCTTTACATCCATTCCTGGACCCAACATCCAATGTCGAAGGGCGCAGATTCCCAGTACGGTAATTTTGGCCAATACCACGGCACCTGGGGCAAGGTCGGTACGTCGAGCTCGCCGCGGTAGCAACGGCTGCAAACGTAGAAACCCTTCGAGTTGGTGGCCTCAATAACCTCCTGGCGGGCTGCAGAAGTTCAGTTCGCGAGGTGCTTAAAGCAAATAGAGGCGACCGGTGCCTAAGCGGGTTTGTGACATACTTCCATTGCAATTGGAGGTGATAATGATCGCAAAACAAGCCTCATCCGCTAGATCACATTGAGGGATCATATCAAGAACAATCGAGGAGTATATATTAATATTGACTATGGCATGGAAGTCAAACAGGCCTGGGCGACTCTTCAAGGGACGAAAGAGACGCAAGAAACGAACTGTCACAACGGCAGTAGGGCAGGAGAGAGAATTAGGACAAGGACTCGCAAAAGGGCCCCTATAATGAAAGTGAATCAGAAAAGGAACGAAAATAGACTACCAGTGACCATCAAACACTCCTCCTCAGCTCGTAGAAGACCCCCTCAAATCCCTAACGACTGAAAAAGACATTTAGGCTACCGACTCCCCATTTTCTCCAACTACTAAGTTTTGAAGCAGTTTCCTCTCTCTGCGCGACCCTCAGTTTCTCGGGCGCTTCAGGCCCTTGGCCCATTTTCCTCCCTTGGGAGGAATACCAGCCTCTCTGTTAGCCTTTGTAGTTTGGTTCGAGCGGCGGCATCTCGGGCAGAGCTCCTGCTTTGCCATTGGGACCTTGTAGCACTTGCTGCAGCTATAGTAGCCGCGAGCATAGCGCTCATTGACAATTTGTTGTCGATGCCTTGACAGGCGGTTGCCTAAATGTTTGAAACAGAAGCGTGCCCTCGGCGCCTAGGCGAGTGCAGGACATTTCTGGCATTTATCCTGTACCACAATTGGGGTCCGCTGCTGCTGCGGGGTGATCTGCTGAAAAGCAGCTTGCTGAGTGGCAGCTTGCAGAGTGGCGACTTGCTGGGTGCCGACTTGCTGCGGGATACCAAACTGGCTGGTATTGTTGGGCTGCTGAGTCATGCCTGCGTTGGGGGGAGTCATGCCAAAGGCGTTGGCTTCAGGGGTTAGTTGATTAAAGTTGACTTGCTGAAGGTCAACTTGTTGATGATTTGCTTGCTGGGTGCCGAATTGCTGTTGATTGGTACTATTCGGCTGTTGAGTCATGCTTGCATTGGCGAGGGCGATGCCAAAGTCGTTGGCCTCAGGAGCAGGACCAAGATAGTGGTTTCCGGCAACGGCGCCGTAGTAAGCACCGTTCCAGGCCTGGTGATATGCGACGAAACCATCTGGCTGCCAGATGTTGGTATAACCATATTGATAAGCAGGAGCATTTGTGGCCGTCTGTTGCTGTTACCTTCGTGTTAGTTTACCAACCAAAGGCTGGAGGGGTTGTAGGTTCCTTACCTCGATGGGACGGTTAGAGGCGGGATCCTCAGGATCGGGGTAAGTGTACTGAGATGAATGATCCATGTTGATGGATTGTTTGTTGGTCTTGGTTTTGGTCTTGTGAATCAGGTCCTTTGTTTGGTGACCCTGGTAGGTTGTGCCGTTTAGGTGACAATGGGCTGAGGGTGTGATGATGCTTTGTTCCACTTCGTTGTTGACGTGACAAGGACGGCGAGGCCCGTCGGTGATCAACCCGGATAATATTTCCAGGGTCACCAACGTGCCGAGAGCGTGTCCGACGATTGCTCTGCGACTTATTAGAGGCAGACCAGGACTTGGGTTTTGCCGCTGCTTGGGAGTTTTGGGTTGGTGGTGTTTTTGGAAAAAGAGGAAAGGGCGGGGGGAGGACCTCAAATACCCTGGCAGGAAGGCACTAAATTCAAAAAGAGCAAGTGAATGCTCATTCCTCACACGCAGAGCGTATAGTGGAGCTAAACGACAGGCAGGCACGAGGGCCGGTCCATGAATTTCCGCGAACAGGAGCGGTCTCTGTCACCGAGGGAACGAACGTAAGGTCTTCCCTACCGTCACTTGAACACTGTGGAGACTTATTCCCCCCGGCAAACACCTTCTGCCAGCTGTTCGCTGCATGCAGTATCAGTGTGTTGTTTATAGTAGAGGCCTCTGCCAGCCGTCGGGCAGGTCGAGTTCTCTGAACAATGCTGTCGATGTCAACCTTGATCACCTGACCACCCCGGTACGTACCCCCGTTGCCAGGCCTACCAGCACTCAGTAATTCCTCAAGTGTGGCTAGAGCAGGGCCTCTCCAGCCTGCCGGTAGATAGAGATTGGTAGCCGGTGGCAGTCCCCGGGCCCTAGCTTCCTATGAGGGAGTGATGATAATTACCGCGGGGTCGTAACGCATTACCGTATTTTTCATCTGGGTCAAAGGACGCAGGACACTCTTCCATTTCCCCGCCATCGTAGTAGAAGATCACTTGTCATGGACACAAATACCTTTGTCCACGACAGAATCTTGTATATCCTTTGTTCATTTTTGTCTATGAAACGAACAGCGTCTACATGTGCGGTCTGACCTTCGCTTCCCATTCATCCAAGGTGATATCGTCAGCTGGTTCCACGGCCAAGTCTCTGAACCCGTGGTAGAGGCAGTCCGTGGTAGAGGCAGTCCGTGGTAGAGGCAGTTGTAGATGCGAGCCATGTAGGTGCCTCTGTCTTTCTCGCCGAGTTCCGTGGAATAGCGAATCACCTCCATGGCCACGTCGCGGGGTGGCTTGCCAGCGCGGCAATCCTCGTACGACTCTAACCTCCGCCATGCCCTTGTTGCGATTGACATCATCGACGTTTCTCCGTTTCACACTGGCACCCTACCGACTAAGTGAAGGTAGGCCTCGTAGTGGTAACCTTTGATCGTAATCAACTCATAAGCCATAACGCGAAGTCAAAACGCGAAGTCCCCTTGCGACCTCTTTAGCAATGTGCCACTTCTTTCTCCGGAGCTTCATTGGGTAAAAGGACATGCCGGAGTCGAAGAGAACGATCAAACAGATCGCATCACGAGAAAGGCTTGTCGAAAGGATAACGGGAGAGATCTTTTCGTAACCAGCGGTAAGGATCTGGATGCCACCGCACTACCGCCCGCCATTCATCGTCAGTTTTTAGACGACGTTGTGGCGGAGATAGCCCGCCAACGGCCATCACGGACGGGGGGCACATGATATGATCACTGCAAAAGGAACAGCAGGAGGAATTACCGAAGACGTGGCAAACTCTCCTAAGTTGTCGACTATGAGAATTTTAGGCATAATTTGCAGGCAAGAGTGATTATTGAGACTCGTGCCAGGAACTGCGAGCAGGAAAAGAGACCGGCGCAAAATACAGAAGTCAAATTGTTAATGTGATATTGTGTTGGGGCGGAAATTACTATCAATCTTTTGTCTTTGCATCCAACTCACAGATAGTAAACCATCTTCGTGAACTAAAGTAGTATGAAGCAATTCTTCGACTGAGACACGCTTGTGACAATTCTGGGGGTTATAGACACCGGGAGGATATAGCTTCCAAAACCAGAGACCCGAACAACCCCAATCGAAGCCCCAAACGTATTATCCTATACCCGACCGTTCCCCCTAGTGTGGCCCGTGTATGTAAATCCGCCTCTGACTGTAGTTGGAAACGTTGCCACGACCTTCGGGACCCATGATGCCAGATGCAATACCACAGGAAGGCCCCAGAAGCCGACTGGAAAATATCCGTCGAACTCTCATGCTGCCTTTTGGACCCTGCCGTGCAAGACCGCTCCGGCGGCGCCAGAGCCGGGGCCCTTGCCGTTACCGTCGCGTTTCTTGCGACCACCGACATCTCCTTTCTTCGATCCGCCTCCACCGGCCCGCGTCGCCGGCTTACCTTCCTTCTTCCGCTTGTTCTGCGCTCTACTCTTTCCCAAGCACTTGACTTTGCAGTACTTGCCGCCAACGGGCATTTCCGTTTTGATACATCCGGTACAGGTGTAAAAGCCCCTCGCGTAGCGTTCCTTGATTATCTGTTGCATTTCAGGGCTGGGAGAAACCTCGAGGTGATCGAAACACAACTTAGCCGTGGGCGCCTAAGCCTTGGCTTTGCAGTTTGCGTACCGACACTCTCTCTCGATAATGATAGGCATGCGCGCACGAAAAGCAGGCCTGGCAGAAAGAGCTCGGGCAGGAGCAGACCAGGCAGGAGCGTTTTCGATGAATATGGGCTCGGGAGAAGCGGGCACGGGAGTAGCGCGCTTGGGAGAAGCAGCTTCGGCGCGCTCTGCAATGGCGGGCGTAGTGGAAGCGAGGCCAGCTGGACCAGGTTCTCCAAATATGTCGAAAAACGAAAAGTCCGCGAGAACTTCCTCGGCGGCAAAAAGATCAGGAGCCGGCTCACGAGGGGTAGGGTTAAAATGACCTTGTTCAGCAAGATGCGGCTGAGGGATGGCCAGATGACGCTGTTGAAGTTCGAAGTGAGACAAAGAGGGCGGAAGCACAGCAGTATCAGGGGCAACTTGCTCACCACTGACCCACTCGTCAAAAGTCAGCTCAAAATGACCTGGTTCAGGAAGGGAACAACCCCAGGGAACCGGGTCCTCGGCCATCAGCTCGTCATTGTCCGGCTCAAAACGAGCCGTCTCAGGCAGAGAAGGCTCAGAGCGAGGCATGTCGCAGAAAATGGGATTGCCTTGTTCATCCCAACCTCCAGGAGGCAGGGAGGGAAACGGTAACTGTAGCGCGGAATCATGAGGCTGACTACCTCCTATGACAGTATCGGCGCCAATGAGTTGGGGATTGTTGCGTGAAGGAGCGGGATTCATGGCAGAAGAGGCAATTGATTCGACAACAGTCGATAGAGAGGGCACAGCGGTGACTTCGCCAATCTGTCTTCCTTGAGCAGATGGGTAGCCGCTAGGTTGGTTGATAGGGTTCATACCATCAGGTCCGTAGAGTACCTGGGATAGGCGGTTGAACAGGCTCAACTCCCAGTCGCTGAGGGTGCAACTACCACCTATGTGGTTGTTCGCACGATGAAGACTATCGGTAGGCAAGCGGACCTCAATGCGTGAGGCGGGGGAGATGCTTCCAGCAATATGTTTGATCGATGCGCTGTCGTTCGCGACGTTGGATCGGTGGATAGGAAACTGAATGTTGGCCTCCGTGACGTTGCTTAATGGAGTGTGCTCGAGAAGCTCTTTGTGGCCGGTGGGTGTAACACCGAACTGCGACTGCTATGATGCTTCATCGTCAGCGAATGCCGTAGTACTGGGTTACTATGGGAAAGCAGTGATCGTACCTGCAAATTGGGTGCCGCGGAGCGGCCATGGGGCTGGTTCATGATATATGCGGGTCGCACTGAGCGCAAGCAACAAGAGCGAGGAAGTCACACAAGGGCCTGCTTTCTTGGCCTTGAAGAGATCGAGCGAGGTAGGGCGGTATGTGATGGCTAGATCTACAAGATGACAATGTTAGCTCCAGACTTGATCGATCCAGTGTACGTTCTCCATACCACAGCTGTTGACGATGTAGGCAGTGTTCCGGGGGTGGCTCGGATGGGACTTACATGATGGGGAGAGCGCGGATGAGCGTTGTAGAGGCGCGCCCAGTATGCGCACTGCGTCCGCAAAGTGGACCAGCTTCAAATTAGAAAAGTGCTGTCCGGGGAAAAATGGATCGATGATTTGCTCTCGTAGACAACAGAAGATGCGCCACTCCCCTTGACCAGGCGCGGCGGGCACAACTGTTTTACTGGGACGTCCGCCGGGCGGTAGAAGATTTCTTGTTAGGAAGATAGGATGCGTCTTGGGACACGCAGAGTCGATGGCGATCATCAAAGGACTGATGTTCGAGTCCTCGTGTGGTGTTCGGGTTGAAGTGTGGATGAGGGGGAGCGTATAAATGGACACGGTTCAAGATGGGGTGGGACGCGGGACCGTCGCGGAGGAAGCAGAGACGGGAGTGCAGGCAAGGACTGCAGTGGAGGCAAGAGCGCATTTTCTACACATTACGCAGCGCCAAGCATCTGACACTGCACTTCTCAGCTCACAAAGCTAAGGTATTCCGACCCTACACGTTCTTCGGGCATTTCTACCCGGTGTGCTTGTAGTAATCATGTAATATTCGTTCATAGACCAAAGATAACCGATATTCCATCATCGAGGGGGAAATCATCTTGTTAAAAGAAAACCCTCCAATGTCCTACGACCCAAGGGTCTTGTACGTGGGGCATATGGGATAGATCTAGCGAATGCTTGATCGAATCATTAGATGATATACATTCTGTGAGAGGTGAGCGTTGGAAAATGTTGTAGTTCTACAAAATACGCTATTTGAGGACGAGGGTGCGATGACAGACCGCGGCCCTTGACCAGGAGTGCCTACATAATATAGATATCTTGCTCAACTTCGGGGTTGCGGTGTAGAAGCCAAGGCAGTTTACCCGTCAGCCATCCTGCTCCAGTTTTCTTCCCCCGGCTAAGTTCCCGTGATACTCACGATATGGTATTACCCTTGACCTCGTCGACACTCCGAAGGAGCGCGAATGTAGTCGGTTAAGCAGCCTTTTGGACACGACCACTCGCAACCCCTCCGGCAGCACCGGGAGGTCCTCCTCCTCTTCCATTGCCATCCCTTTTCTTCCTACTTCCCACGTCTCCTTTCTTGGATCCTCCACCCCCAGCACGCTTTGCCGGGATACCCTGCTTACGCCTGTTGCGCTGCTTGACCCCATTAGGTCTGCACCTTTCGCAATGCCGACCTTCTACTGGCATCTCAGTTCGTATGCAGCCAGTACAAGTATAATATCCCCGGCTATAACGCTCCTCAACGATGCGACGAGTTTCGTCGCTTGGCGAAACCTCCAAATGACCCCAACATAGGCGGGCTGTGGTCGCCTAAGCCAAAGCGCCGCAGTAGTTGCAGGTCGCGGTGATAATGACAGGAGGATGAGGTGCATTAGTTCCGGCCGACTGAGCTGCGGGAACTTGTACGGGCTCAACAGCGTCCACTGGGGCTTGCTCTACCGCAGCTGGCTCAATTGGGGCAGGCTCGATATGGGCGGTCTGATGGGAAACGGTGATGGTTTGGTCAACACGAGCAGGCTCGGTGGTAGAAATCTCATCAGGACTCGGTTCAAGAACTTCTTGACGGAGATGCAACGCTTCTTCCACTTCGTCAGACAGATCGTGATGAAGGGTCATTTGTTGAAAATTACGCTCATGAACAGTGGAATCCAATAAAATGGGCTCCGGCGGGACCAGCTCCGGAAAAAGTGGATCTAGAGTGATGGGTTGTAGGTAGAGATATCTGGGGAGAACGGGATCGGGGAGAGAAGGCTCTGCGACGTCTGACTCGGTACGGGAAGCTTCATAATCGCTGCTATGTGCAGCAATGATGGGTGCGGGAAGCATGGGAAGTATGGGTTGGTGCAGAGGGCTTGAAATAGGCGAGAATACTGGTCGAAACTCGTCGACGTTGATGGGTGTATTGAATCGAGTAATCAACAAAGTAGAGCGGCGGTCGGGATGATGAGTTCTGTCCCTCGAGCGGTCGGTGGGAGTTCGATCGATCGTCGGAGTCGCGTGAGGGTCAGCGACACCAAGAGCCGGCTCGCCGGTGGTGGTGGCCATGATTGGCTGTGGAGACTCGTCGCCTTGAGGGCGCATATTGGTAGCTCGGCCGTGTGTTCGCTGTCATCACATTGTGTTAGCCATTCCGTGTGTGGTGCACCTGTGAAAGAAGAGGGTTGTACCGTCGGTTAGGGAACGCCGAGTAATTCGTCGGCTCGCTTATGATGGAGAGCAGGGATAACAAAGCGAGGCGGGAAGGTAGTGGCTTCTGGGTTTTGACGACTCTTGTCTACCCAGAAGGCCACGATTGTGGTAAGACAAAGGGTGAGTGATCCAGACGAGTTTGGGACGTCGTGAGTAGCGAGCTCTTCGATTGGTTGGTGTCTTCCGATAATGATGTTGCTGGTCCTGTACCGCGTACGCCAATGGGATTCTCCCCCGATCTTGCAGACCTATGACGGGGACTTGGCTTGTATGGAGACTTTCGTGGTTGCAAGTGTTCGGACGAGCTTCCGGGGCACGGTCGGCGATGACGATTCGCGCAAATAAGTCGCTACGTACAGTGATTCGAGGTTGCTTGACGGCGGGCGCTGTATCGGAGGAGTGACGATGGTGCGTAGCGGCGTCGTGTAGGGCGAAAGTCTCGTGGCAACAGTCGCGCAGCACGGGGGGAATCTGTCGCGCTTCTCGAGAAAGGATGTTGGACGCGCTGCTCGCCGGCGCTTCGTGCTTTCCAGTTGTTCGGAGGCAGAGACTGTCAGGGGCCAAAGAGGGGAGAAGGGTAATAAAGACGATGTTTCTCGGTTACGGTAACAAAGAAAATATCACGGCGGGAAGAAAGGCATGCAGGGGAGAAGGCGGGCGGTAGGGACTCACTTTCCACAGTCCGCAGCGCCAAGCATTTAGAGCTGGCAGGAGCCGCAGCTCGGGAAACTCCGATATCCCTCTCATATGTCATGCGTGCCTTCCATGGCCAAGAGGCGCGCTTGCCGCGCTTACGCAAGTCCAACCGATGCCTATTGTCCGGGCAGCTAGCTCTCCCCGAGCAAACAAAGCCGGCAGAATCCACCCTCCGTACCTGCTTCCACCTCTCCAACAGACACCGCCTTTGTCCTTCTCCTCCGTAGGGTGTCCAGCGCCCTGCTTCGGTTCGAGAGATTGCCGGCGCCACGGGCATGCCAGCACAACGATCGAGCTCAAGATCACAGCAACACGAGGGCTAGGGGTCGTAAGTAGCCGAGAAACGTGAAATATTCAACAACGAAAAGCTGACCAGCAAGGAAGGACGGCAGTTCTCCCATCTATGATCGCCGAGTCTCACCGTCGCTTTCCCCAAGGACTACGTACGCCACGCCATCACCGATGCGCAAGAACGATCGAGTTATATACGAGTATTTCCACATGGGAAGTGACGAGAAGGCGACGGGAACATCCATTCCCCTTGCTGATCGCTTCGTTAAACGGTGCTCACAAGAACATTCTGCCGCGCTACCATCGTCGTCGAGGGGAATAACACTTGCCGACGGCGTGATGATCATGGATGTTCAAGATCTTCCGATAAGTGGAACGCAGGAAACAGTATCATTCTTTCCCCTCTTTGGAACGCGATAGCTAACTCCTACGTATGGCAAGTCAGGACCGGCTACGAAGAGAGTCTGCTCGAACGCCGAACGATGCCCTCCCCCTCTATCCCCCGAGGTGACCTGCCTACCTACAGACTCCGCCGACCGAGCCTGCTTGAAGTCCGATGCGCTCCACTGCCTTCATAGATCCGAACGCGGACCAACGACGGGACACAATCTTCCCACTTCTGCTTCGCTTCGTTCTCTACCGCCCGTGACAGCCAACTTCCCGTTCCGGCGACCGAGCCTACCCGAAGGCTCATACTCTCCTCTACCGTTACATATTGAGAACAACCCGGTCTACGAGATTGTTATTCGTTGCCCTGTCTGCTCATGACCGATGGACCGATAGACCATTCGACATTGAAGGAGGATGCCCGACCGCCCACAGCCCATCTAAAGCTGTAGCCTACACTATGGCTCGTTGTGGCATACTCAATGGGGAAGTATCAGGGTGGACGAAGCAAGCGAGCTGTCGGCGCTTGAACGATGATTTAAAGTACGGACAAGGGGGGGTGAGAGGACTGGAAGGAATGCAGAAGAGCTGGAACAATGAATTTGCACATCGCGGAGGACCAGCGAGCGGAAGATGTCTTGTAGTATATAGCCGCTAATCGAATGACATGATGAACGCACCATGCGATAAGCCAATCCCTAGACGACGCCAATAAGAACTAAAGGAGTCATTAGCAGTCATCTCCAAGACCGATGCCGTGACTCGTTGGAGGATATGATGGCGAGTAGGGCGATCTCTGTTATGAGTCTACAAGGCTAATCCATTTGGTCATGGTTCGCTGCCCTGAGAAGGATGGGAATCTGTGTTCTATAGGGCCCATGCCGGGAACTGACGACGACGGAACACGGGCACGCAATCGGGTTGTAGACTAGGTAGGGAAGAAACAATCATCGGCTTAACTCAAGAGGAGGTTCTTTGGAGTGAGTAGCGAACAGCTTAGGGGTATCTTCGTAGTCACTGCCACTGCATGTGGGTGACCGTTGACTGTCATGGGTTATTGCAGCTGCAGCGGCAAGCGAAGAACGCAGGGATGGACTTGCACATAGGACTCAGCAGAGGAAGAACGTACATATCAATACAGGAGGTGACGATGTAAAGGAAACCAGGGAAGCAGTGACTCTCAGCGCAGTCATCATGACTGGTCAGAGGTTCTTGACTTGAGTCAATGTTTGCATTCTCAAGCTACGACCCCTTATGAACTCTTTTCGACGATACAAATCACCAACAAGGTCATCAATCCCTTAATTAAACCTTTAAATCACCGTCAAATCCTCCGCTCTCTTTTTCCACGTCATCCGCATCGTAATCACATCCGCCACATTTCCAGAGGCTATAAGAGCTCCAAAAGGCTTGGAATTACAGCAATAACCCCGTGTGCAGTCATTGCATGCACAAGCATGGCATAGGGTGCCGTGTTCCCCTTATGTCCTAGCGTTCCTCCAATTTCCTATCCAGATGGTTTTGAACCGTCAAAAGCAAGAACATCCATAACGTTCTAGGACTGGCCTTCTTCCCCCGTAACGCTGTCTTCTTCCCCCCCTTTTCCTCTTCGCATCCGTATCTCTGGCCTTCATCTGTGCTTCCGTCATGTGGCGGTATCTCGTAGCTCTCTCTCGATGGCTGTTCTCCCCCAGAAATAGCTTGCGTTAACCAAGGGCGTCCTGATTCTTGACCTTCTTCTCCTCGGGTTTGGCTTTCGGCTTCCGCTCGGCATCTGCAGTTCTGCAGCAGTTGACGTCCGGACTCCTCGTCGTTGGAAGAGGTTAGCTACAACATAACGTTGAGGCGCTCGGCAGTTGATTACCCACAGCCGAATGCCATCGCTCCACGTGGATCTTGCCACCCGAGGCAGGATCGAATAACTCCCTTTCGACGTCAATCAACGACCGCCCTACGTTGAACCACTACCCTTAATATCTCACAACTATCGCTTGACGCCTAATTAAGGCTCCCTCTGCCTGGCAGCTTTGATCTGACCTTCATGGAGGTTTTCTAACAACGAGTTGCTCAATATTCAACGACGACGGGTAGGTTCTTCGAAGACGAGGCGTAGTCATGACAGGCCCTTAGCTTGAGCTCCTGCGGGAGCAACCGCACTGGGGCTGTTGATCCCCCTGATTCTCGCCGGAGAGCTGTGGAGCTGGTTTGAACGCCCAGCAGCCCAAGCTCAAGCACCCCTTGCCACACGACGTCTCTGCTGTATCGGTATCCAGATCCCTTCTCACCACGCCTTCCGGCCTCGCCGGTAAAGGACTCCCGATGTTACTAGACTCCAAGGACGCCGTCGCCGTCTTTTGTTCGTCACCACAGCCGAGGAAGCATGGTGGTAAGGCTATGACCGGTTGTCGTCGAGCGTTGGATCGGTCGGGGCTCAGGGGTGGAACAGAAGTGGCTGCGGATCCGAATCCGAGCGCCTTCAGTGAAAGGCAATGAGCATCGGCGGTGGTTATGGGTAGGGACGGTCGGTGGGTACGCATGTTCGGATGCCCAGAAACGAAACGGCGGTGGTCAAGGCGCCAAGCGGTGGTACCGAATACCGGGAGCTAGGAAGCGTGACAATGAGGGGTGACCTGTAATAACGCAGTGAGATAAGCATAGGTGTAAGTAAAGTAATGGACGACAGTACCTGGATCACCAGGCTCAAGGCTCAGATGCTGTGTTGAAACCTCCTTCTCTCCGTACTTGGAGCGGCGGGTTTGTTGGGTCTTCATGCTCCCTGTTTCTCTCCAACTCTTGCTGGTCCTTGCTATGAGCAGCCTTGTATTATTCTGACCGTCTTGATCGACGTTGACGGAACTAGCGAACAGCCTGCTCCTCGGGAATGGTTCGTCGTCGTCGTGGTCTGGATCTGGGGAGGTGAAAATGTTAGTCTGGGCCGACTAATACGGATGTGGAGGAATACCTCATCTCATCCGCGGTGGTTCGTGGAGGTACACGTCCACATCCATAGCTTAAAATGCCGAGACGCTGTCCATAGTTTCAAATTCCTTATATCGTAAGTCCTCTTGGAAGGACTCAACAGTCTTCGGAATTGACTATCATTCAGCAGAAGTCCGCGTCTGGAACTCTGTCCTTATTCAGAATCTTGCGAGAGGCTTTGTTCGACTTGTACGGTTGGAAACCTTCAACAGCAGGTTTTGGAATACCAGTCAAACTGCTAGCGAACTTAGTGATGGCGATGAGGCTGCGAATGGCCAGACCTTGCTCACTTCTTTTTTATTTATTAGAGTTTTGGTAGAGCTACTTACCTGTACTTTAATCAGCTTAATGGAAATCGACGTGGTTTTGCGAGTTCCAGTGGCTGTTTACGTACCGTACTCGGGTATTATACCCGTGAACTGTTCGTAAGGGCCCTTTCAATCGTCGCAGCCGGAAAATGTCCCACGTCTGCACATCCATTGATTTTACTCTTCGCCTCAATCGTCAAAAGCTCGGTATGTATCACCTCTGCCTTGATGCAACCCATGCCTTGAATTTCAGACCAGGCTCGCTCTTGTGTGTATCGGCTCTCCCTCGATCTCCTCCTCCACTTTCTCTCCTCGGTTGTCTTGATCTTTCGTCGGTTGCCTACACCGACAATATCGCTTGCATCTAGGTCGCGACGTTTGCCTCAGGAACAGTCATCTCTCTTGCTGACGTCGCGTTAGTCGCAGCGGCCACGAGCATCGCTTCAATTGTTCAAATCGTTGGAATCACTGGGATCGTTGGGATAGGATCGTATCGGCCGCGTCGATCGTGTATCAGTTGTCGAGTTTTGATCCTTCTCTTTCCAGCGATCCATGCCCAGATCGATAGACTAAGCCCAGTCTGGTATTTATCTACCCTCACTCGGTTTCCGCTCCTCCGCTAACTCCTCTAATAGTCTCGCTAATTGTTCTTCGTCGGTCGGCATCGAGCATATCTTTCGCGTCATCAAAGGATCGGTCGTGTGTTGCTGTCGAGGACTCGTCGTTGTCTTCTTTTGCTCCAGCACAGAAGTCTTCGCCCGAAGGCTTTCTCAACTGGCCGGTCCACCCGACGGCCTCCTAAGGAGTTTTGGCCAGGAGCCCGTCATCCCTCCGCGCGTATGGTGTACTCCCTGTCGCCCACAGGATCTTCAGATACCGACCGGCAGAGGCATAAGCCCTTCCTGGCACAACACTGACGTGGTTTGTGATGTTATCGTCGACACCCCGGCGGACCGTAGCGAGCCACACGATCTCAACACTCCCTGAAATGAAGCTGCGTTTCCTTTCAGGTCATCGCGGGAAGGTGCCCAGGCCACCGGCCCGGACAGCCCTCCCGCAGAAGGTACTTTGTAGGCGAGAACCACCACTGAACAGCCCTTTCGAGGTAATGTGGGTGTCCACGGCTGGATTGCGAGACACCTCAGCCTAGACTTTGTCAACCCTCGGTCCATGTAGGCCCCTCTTCGAACATCATCCTCTGCGAGAATCGCCTTCTCTTTTCTCGATATTCCAACCTAAAGCTATAATCCCTGCCGTATATCGTCCTCCTTTTACCTCATCCGTGGATGAGTTGCTCTCAACACTTGATCCTATCTTCCGCTTCCGCCTCGGCGCGGGCATCAGGAGGAACCAAGGACTTGAACGGGTTCCGAGTAAAAGCGCTCGGGGTGTCATGTACGTCTCGGATGGCAACGGTCATGGTCTTGCCCTTCGCGCGGAACGGTCGGAGTATATCGCTTTTTTGGTCAGGGTCGCGATCCCAGTTCAGGCTCGAGCAATGAACGGAGCGAGGGTACGGCAACCGAACGGTCGGCTCGGACGCCGATGGGGAAGTTGCTTCCCCGTTATTGTTTGTCGAGGTATGATCGAAGATACCACGGTCGGTTATGAGAATGCTCTCGCTATCGGGGGCGATCGGTTGGGGGGTCTCGCATTTCGTTCTTCACTACGGCTTCACGAACGGTCTCTTCGGGATGGAGGGATGCACGGAGCGGGAGTACGGGACGCTACCGATGGGCGCGAACGGTTGTGGAAAGAGTTCTTTATGCTCGGCAAGGTATCATCGATCGGCCACGGTTGGCAACGGTCTTGTTTCACGGTGTCGGGGTTGGGGGATCGGTACCCTTGTATCTTCACGGATGCTGTCGCGGCACGCTCCGTTCAGAACGAACCGATATAGCGACCATCGTTGCGCTGCCCAGAAGATGAGCTCGAGGAGTTACGGGAAAAAAAAGCTTCATGATTTCGGGAAGTATGGTCGAGGATGCCAGGACTGGCCTAGCCACGGGCTGGCCACGGGCTCGCTCGCGATAACGGCGGCAACCGATGGATTGGGGCGGGTCATGGCCATTCGAGGCTGTTATCATCGTGGCATCTTCAGCAGGGAGCGGTGGGGACAGACGGTGGCGCGAGGGTGCAGGCTCTCTAGTCGGGTATGTGTTTGTTAGCCTTCAGGGTAACAAAGGACATGTCAACAAGGAAAGGGTTAGCAGTTGCTTGGTTACCGCCACGGCACTCTTGGTGATTGCTTCAGTTGTGGCTGGCGATGGGTGTCTGAGGACAGGGTGATTGATGGTTGGCTTCGAGGATGGATGAGGTGGGAACACCCTGCGTGGTGGATAGGAGCCGGGGGGAAACATGGGGTTATCTGGGGAACGCGCACGCGTAGCTGACGCGCTCTCCATGGTGAGTGAGGCCGACGACAAACGCGGTGTGGTTGGCAGATGGCTGGTGCTGCCTTTCCCTCCAACTCTCACTGCTACCCAGATTGGGATGCGGCGGGCTCGATGGGAGGGTGGACACCTTGGTGCCGTTGGGGTAAACAAACCGACAGTCGCCGGCTATCTTCGTGCGCTTGTGTAACCTCTCCTCACACAAGTGACAGGAATGGGATGGCCAGGGTCATGAGGGAGCGTCCATCGGTAAGTTCCGTCGGCGGAGTGGGTCCTCGACGTGTGCAGCAATTCCCTTCGCGCAGAGGCTGTTTGTGCACAGCGGGCAGAAGTGAAGGAGTGAAGCAGCAGTCCATGACAGTTACGCAAGATGGGTATGTTCATTGTACATATGTCAACAAAGATTTAAGATGTCATGACAAAGACATTCTTTGATCACAGCGAGGGATCAAGGGAACCGAAAGAGAGAGGAACAAAGCAGGCGAGCATGGGCAAGTGGGGGTCTTTCAGAGGGCTATGAAAGCACTGGACTGGCCACTGCGGGTAGTAGCAGGGACAGCTCCAAAAACAAACTTGAGTGACAGCCCAGGTCCTCGCCCATAAGGGAATAGCGCCTTCCCTATGTCACTGGGCTGTTGGCTGAGCAACTATCTCAGTATCATCGGTGAAGGAGCGACACAGGGCACGGGCGGGCGTAATCCTATTCAGAGCCATCGTTCCTATTGTGCTGTTGTGCAACGGGGGGCGGCTCCACTTGGTTCCTTCCATATCCCTGCACTTGCAGCTTAAGATCCCTACCACCTTCCAAATTCAATTCACCGGAGAACCTTGATTGGCTGCTACAGTGGGAGGCTCTTTCCTCACAACTTAATCTCAACGACTGTCATCCAATGTGTGCCTGGTGCTAGGCTGCGCAACGAATTTGCATCGTATGCGAACGGCGAATTTTTTTCATTTTTTCTTATCAAAAGTCACGGTGCGAATGTCCTAAAACTTTCCTTTGGAATAACTCGGCCAGGGCAATCCACGGTTTGTCTGTATATACTTACTAATGACCCCTCCAGGCGACCAAAAGCCTGTCCTTCTGGTCGTCCAAGCTGAAGAGCCGCCATGCGCTCCACTCGGTTAGTCCTAACCAACGCTCGTCTCTAGTGCTACCCTCACAACATCAGACGAAAGCCTGTACTTAGCACAGCTGTGACGGTTTCACTCATTAGCCCTCGTTTGCCCCAAGACTGAGTGACTGTAATGTGAACAGTCCCGCTGCGCGGGCCTTTCCGGCTGATGTGGACAGCGACCGTCAAAGTGGGTTAGTGCACTTAAATTCCTCGTTGCTTTCTTTGATGTTTTTGCTGTGCTCTTTCTTTCAACAACACCGAAAGCTGACTTACGCATTCAACGTGAACAGCCTTTGAGAACACAGCAGACAATTAGCCAATCATTGCCATGGCCGACATCAATCGCGGCCAGGCCCTCCTGGGTATTGATGGTGATCCTGCCAAAGGTACGTAATGCATCAGCATGCATGGATGCATGCCTGCAAAGTCGGGAAGAATGGCTTTTGTTCAGCAATGTACATGCGCTAACCTACTGCATCTGTGCCCCTAGACCACATGGCTTTCAAGACCACGTTTGGTGGCCACCATGATGCTTATCCCATCGAACTCCTGAACGACAGCTCTTACGTCTTTCCGCACGACTCCAAAGTCGACACCATTTCTCATGACATCATCAATCACGATCCTCTTGCTGACGCCGAGCATTTTGCCGACGACACCCGCGATTTCGGCATCGACAAGGAGAAGATCGGTGCCTATCGCCTTTTTACAGACGACCTCATCGATCCGATTCTCCTCAACTGGGAGAACCTGACCAACATCGGTGCTTTCGCCACTGGCCGTTTCCCCACTGCCACTTCGATCACCGACAACCTTCACATCGCCAACCCCGACCCTGTGGCCGGTTTCAATGCTCCTCTCGGTGCCAAAACCAACGGCACCCATCCTCACATTGCGAACCACAAGAAGAACAATCCTAAAAAGAGAAACAGGAAAGCTCGTAAAGCAGTCAAGCAGCGCCCTGGTTACTGCACCGAATGCGACATTCGTAGGGTTTAGCAGACCGGTACGAGGCGGTGCATGCCTTGCCTCCGCAACAGGCCCAGCCAGGAGAAGCAGGTCCAGATTGACGATTGGGCTGCCCAAGGCATTTTGACGTGCACGGACTGCATCCGCCGTCCTCAGCGTGCCCCGGGCAAGTTGTGCACTCGCTGTTTCAAGGGCGGCAAGGATGAGTGAACGCTGTCACCTTCACCGACCTTTATCGTCAGGAAATGGAGGGATTGAGTTTCTGTTAGATGGATCATAGAAGACCTCCGAAAGGAAGATAGTTATCGGTTGGGAACAGGAGGAAACTGGGAAACTTCATGTGCAGAAAGCGGAGGGTGCAGGGTACGGGGAAATCATCACATGTAAAATAGAACACCCCCACATCAGAACAGCGGAATCGCCAAAAGACAGCCATGGAGCAGACTCTGCGTGCTATACGCTCTGAGGACCGTACTTCTTCTCATCGCAAGTGAATTATATAACATAATCATCTTCAGACCCAATGTCGTCAATCCCATTTCCAACCTACAGGTCGCTCCCGCCGCCGGGTTCAGTACCCTCGTCAAGTGTCGGGAGTGCAAAGTTGGCACCGCCTAGCAGGCCGGGGCCTACAAGGGCAAGGCCTGCCTTAAAAACAAGCCAGGAGAAGCTGGCTTGCATCAAATTGAGCGATGGGCCGCCCAGGGAATTCGCACTTGTACCGATTGCATGCGCCGGCCCCAGCGCGCCCGAAGCAAGCTGTGTGATGAGTGCTATGAGGGCAACGAGGAATTAAGAGCTCGAGTGATGGATTTTTGGTACGTAGTGGGGATGGTTGGTGACGTCTCAAAGGATGCTCGGAAGTTCGATGGCGGAAAGAGGGATGCGCATCTTGTACAGAAACCATCGGCGCAACATGCAGGAAAGTGCAGCGTGGTATCTGCCCCCGTACATACTGGAATTCCGCACTGAAAGGGCGCTCGCATCAGCTGTGGTATGATATTATGAGGATTGGTAGCTACCTCTACCTATTTTCACTCATCTTATTTTGCGATCATACAATATTCTTGGCCTATCTAAAGTCTTGGGTTGTATCGATCTGCAGTACCTCTACTGCGCTGTTGTGCAAACCCTCGTTTCCTTCTGTATGACTTCTCTCCATCCTCCTAACCTGACGGGAGCAATAAGCGCGGCAACGAAGGGGTTATTATCCCCTTAGTCCTGTTCATAGGGACAGGACCAAAAGATTCCACCTGCTGGTGTCATGGGTTGGGCGACGGGCTCCGGTTGCAGGGACATCTATCGGCCCCAGTGTTCGGCCTGGTCCGGGCTCGCCGCCCGAGGCCCGGGCGCTTGGGCGCCGGGATCCACACAGCAAATGAACAGCAGATGAAAGTCGAAAATATATACGCTGAACAGACGCAAAAATGCCGACGGGTACTCTTTTTCGGTGAACTGGGAACCTACGGACTGATTTGAATGCGACCGTGGAACTGCAGAGGTACTTATGGTGCGCCCACCGCTCCGACCTGTTTTGTGCAGTCTTTTGTACCAAACAACATCACGAATCTGCGTCTAACATTGCGCAGCGTCCAGAGCTCGACATCGGCGACGATAACAGTCCTCGCACAATTGACTTAGCGACCCAGTCTATGTTTGCTCTCCCTTTCGGCAACCATGGACCGCAGACAGTGTACAGGGTTTCTCCAAGTCTGCATCGAGGTCGACTTCAACTCCCAGTATCCCTGGTGTTGGTTCGACAAACGGGAGGGTAAGAATCACCCCAACCTCACATCACTCCTTTGCTAGTGCACTAACAATAACCTTCACAACAGTGGACGAACTCAAGGCTCTTCAATTTGAGTTCATGCAGATGGTAGAGCAAGTTGATGATCGCACATGGAGGTCGATTTGCGACCACTGGGGACGACCTTTTCTGGAGGTTCTGAATGAAGCAGCCCCCATCCAGCCTTCTCCGCACATGTTCCCATTGGGACCACCTCCTCCATACTCTAAGGTGAGGGGACTGCTGAACGAGCGGATAAACTTCCGGCCCAATCTTCAATTCCACAACCAAGCCGTTGTCGCGCAGAACCAACTGGCTTTTGCGGGAATGCCAGATGACGGCGTCCAACACCCCAATGTCGGCATCCAGAACCCAACCATCAACGTCCAACAGCCCGATATCGGGTTTCAACAGGTTAACGTCGCCGTTCAACAGCCCAGCATCGTCAATCAACAGCCTCTTATTGTGTTTCAGCAGCCTATCGCCATCCAACAGGCGGATGTCGCATTTCAGCAGCCTAATTTGGGCGTTCCGCACCCCGCAACGAACGCGGTTCAAAACATGAACTTGCATATTGACAACATCCATCCCCAACCTAACCTCCCGCTGCCGGTCCCAATGGCGAACAACACCCCCCAACAACAATCGATTGTTCAACCGTTGGCAGATCTTCAATCCGTCATGGCGCCTCCCCCTCTCGATCCTGTTCTCGCCATTGATCCTCCCGGCGCCCTTCCAAGACCTGTTACGCCGTGTAGCGAGTGCCATCTGCGCCCCATCTAGCAGAGTGGGGCCAGAAAGTGCCGCGAATGCCTGGCGAACCGTCCGGGTCCCAGGAAGTGCCAAGCCATCGAGCGAAATCGACTCAACGGGTTCAGAACATGCTCCAATTGCATGTTTCGTCCACAGCGGGCTCTTGGCCAGCACTGCCAATGGTGCTTCAACAATGCCCATGGCATTGCGAACCCCCCTGAGGAGGAGGGTGAAGCGTTGCAGTAGGTGCGGATGACAAGGGATTTGGGGCGAACTCAATGAGAGAGAACACGATGTGAGGGCGGGGAGTAGCAAACTATTTGTGAGAAGGGTCGGAGGAAGGAGTGAACCAGTCACACAGACTTCGATTTCGGGCGGGGCAAGGAAGTAAGGAGGGGATCAAGGAGGGGAATACGGAAACCGAGCACGCAAATAGCAGAGCTGACGCATGCCCGCCCGGCATGACGATGCGAGAACTGCGAGAACGGGAATGGGGATGAGGATCACATACTAGTAGTCAGTATTGAAAACAGCAATTCCGTACCCGAGTAATCTCTAGCACAATATCACGTAAAGTAATGAAAATGCTTCTTCAGATATATCTACTGTCTACTAGCACTGCCCGCTATCCACATGAGCTTCATCTAGGCTTCCAACCACGGCCCACTGAATCATGCTTTCGATGCCAATCGCGTCCAATCTAGTAACTTGGCGCTAGATTGTGCGTCGAATGCCTCGAAAGTGGCCCCGCCGCGCGCAAGCGGGCAGCGATAGGACGAAACCGACTTATCGGTTTGAATACATGCTCCAACTGCATGTACCGACCACAGAGAGCCCCGGGTCGCCATTGCCAGCATTGCTTTAATGCGGCACATGGCATCCCGAATCCGCCCGAGGAGGATGAATTGGCAGGGGACGGGGAGGATGTGGAGTAATGGAGCAGGATGGGAAAGGTCCGGGTGTGAGAAGATGCAGCATCCCAGTCGCGACAGTTGTCGAAAGCAGGAACAATCTGCTTATGAGACTCGATGGACGTATTGGTAGCTTGGCGCAGGATGCAGGTG
Source organism: Neurospora intermedia (assembly GCA_037102815.1). Taxonomy (NCBI): domain Eukaryota; kingdom Fungi; phylum Ascomycota; class Sordariomycetes; order Sordariales; family Sordariaceae; genus Neurospora; species Neurospora intermedia. The sequence goes on along the minus strand of BTPP01000004.1, from coordinate 4,783,930 downwards.
GGTCTTGGCCAAATCGGGCTGGAAGAGATCTAGACATGGAAGCCGCACACGGGGCTGCAATGCATGCCTGTAGGAAGAACGAAGGCACCCAGCAGCACTCAGCAAAGCAAAGACGGCGCATGGCTGCTCGGTAGGGACCAGCGAGGGGGAATCCGGTTGGCAATGTTCAGGATTGAGGTATACATTCTTCGGGATCAACATCGTCAATTTAGCATTTTCACGTATCATATATTCCAATGGAACATTGCTGTCATTTCTGTGTTTGCTATGTATAAATCCCGAACTCACTCTTCATCTGGCTAATGATCTTTATATCACATAATGTCTTGAAATATCCTCTACCAGCCACACTCCATCTAACCGTGCTTAACAACTCCTCAAAGGGTCACCATTGGCGCACGTTACCGAGGTTACAAGACAGTTGCTTGGTCTGGGCAATATCTTTTTCCATTTCAAGACGTACAATTCATCTTTTGCTGGGGTTTTACATTTCATTTTCTATTCCTTCTTTTCTCCCCTTAACAGGCTTTGCGTGTCGCGTTTGGATGGACTCGCTCAGCTTCATTCAACATTAGATGGAAGTCCGAGGGACAATAGTTTTATTCCACCCCTAAGTACCTCTACCTATTACCGTTGATCTCAATAACATTTCCAACCTGCAAATTGCACAAGTGAATGTGGTCCTGAGTCCCCACTGACTTGTGTGAAGTGCAAGCTCAAAAAAAAAAAAAAAAAAAAAAAAAAAAAAAAAAAAAAAAACCAAGTACTTAACCCGCCCTCCCTTTCCTACGAACCGACATAAGATTTCGAACTGACCATCCAGAATTTGGGGATTCTGAACCATCAGTCTTTTTCGCACGGTCAGAATCCAGAACAATTTTGACATAAGCCACTCGAACATCTACGAAATGGATGCGAGTAAGGTTCATGATGCCCGGTTTCCTCCGCTGACTGATTCTTCTTCCTCATCTCAGGATCAGCAAGGTAAGTCGCATCCAAGGTCGAAATGAAATGCGCCAAGCGGAGTACTAACGAGAGTATTATATACAGCCCTGACTGATTCGTCCCAACAACCTCAGGTATCCCACCAGCGGGTTAAGGACAATTCAAGTTCTGTTGTTTCTAGAATTAACACACCCCAGAGCCTCACCATTCTTGAAGAGTTCGAGTTGTGGGTACGAAGTGGAGAATGGAAGAAGTCCATCTCTTTTGGAGACCTCGCCTCGGTCAGAAGTGAGGAAGTCCACAAGCTTGCACTGTCTAGCGAACAACACCCGATCAGCAATACCCCCAACAACGCTAGCCTCACCAGTAACCCCTACGGTCAAGGTAATAACTCTGGACACCTCCACAGTAACAATTTCTATCAGAGCGAGACTGTCATGGCCCATAGCAGCCACATGTCCGAGCAGGGTAGCAATTTCGACCATCTCAACACCTTTAGTCAGGACAACAGCTTTGGTCAGGACAACAACTTTGTCCCCGTCAATGAGCTCCACGCTGAGAGCACAGCCCTCGCCCCAGCCCCCTTTACAGCACAGACGGACCTCCATCACAACAATACCAACACCACGGCTTCTCAGAGTCTACATGTTGGCCCAGCCGAGGTGCAAGGACGGCATTGCAGCGAGTGCAACTCGCAACCCGTCTAGCAGACGGGCGCGAGGAAGTGCCGAAGATGTCTCAAGAACCGTGCTGGCAAAGGAAGGCTCGAGGCGCAAAGGCGCAATACCGCGATGGGTGTAGGCACATGCACCAATTGTCTGTGGCGTCCACAGAGGGGACCTGGTCTCTTCTGCCAGCACTGCTACGATGAGCAGCAGAATCAGTAAGTTCCTGCGGAGCAGGACGTCTTCAATTCTGGGGAGATTGGAAGGGGGTTGACATGGTGACAGATCCAGATCAGAAGGGAAAATCGGGGAAAGTGGACACTTCATAGTGGACAATGGAAAAAATGAAGGCAGGACGCGATAGAAATAGGACGTGATCCCTAGATGATATGACGGTAGACGTATAACAGCGTCGGAAGATACATACCATCTTTGCTTTCTGAACGCGTACCGAAGAAGGGTCTGCCGAACTTACATGGCGAGAAAAGGTGCTAGGCAGGGAAAGATGGAACTCTAGATGATAACTTGCTCGAACAGTGACATATTCTATTCCCAATATTTGACCCGTCGTGATCAGTGAAAGGCCTTTTTCGTATATGAGCAAAGGCAAATCGGCGTTTCATCTGGAGTTCAACTGCGGCCAAGACATTTCAGGGGAAAGTGGGAGGAAGGAAGGAGGAGTGGAATCTCACCACGCGGGGGTAAGCGAAGTGCTGAAAGCGAGAGTACATGTATCTGAGATGTCTAGGATGCAGGAGCGAAGGTGGCATATTCTGGGAATGAAGTTTGGAGGTGGGAATGAAGGAAGATGGTGTGGGCGATTGGTGGAGTAGGAGCAGAGTGGGCCGGTATGCAATAGAAGAAGCCGAATCCAGCATCGAGACATGTCAAATCAAAATGAAATTTGTGTAGTTTCTACGTATGGTGAAGTCTATTGGAAATATGGGGTTTCTCGAGAGTCGTGCAAAGAGCGTGTTTGGCCACAGCTCGACCGACGTCCCAGTTCTGCCAAACTCGCCGGTCGTTCCTGTCAGGCTCGGGGATGTAAGTATCGAGGAACTGTCAAGACTTGACTTGCCCATATCCCTGTGCTATCGACATGTACCTGCCTGGAAAAGAATTACTGCAGTCCTTGCGAAACCGAGGCACGCAGACCTCGTGTCTGATCAAATTAAGGGCACACAGCGCCTCATGCCGGTAGGGCGTGCCTGCAGTTTGTCAAAACCCTGCAGCTTATTGGAAATCAGACAAGATGTAATGCTTGTTTCGTTGCTGACATGTGATACACATCACCTCGGGAGATCTAACTGAAGGTGGCCAATCTCCCCAAACTCTGAACGCAAACTCTGTCTTGCTTCCTCCTCGCTCATACATCGTCATTAGCATCCTCCCCCCTTTGACTTTAACCACTTAACCGAGTACAGCACCACCTTCCCGAAAACGGACCCATCCTTCTGGCCAAACATTCCCGTCACATCCTGGGAGAAGAATGAAAGACATGTTAGCATACCTCACCGACGGAAGGACATGGGTATCTTGACAGGGACTATACTGTCATGGACGAAGGCGGGTTCCACTAATTACATTGCACGATGACCAGGCGGGCAAGCAAACACTACGAAAGCCAATGTGAGTAATTGTGATGAATTGAGCTAAATGACCCGGAAAACCAGCCCAACCAAGCCTGATCCAGGGTGTCGATGCTAATACGATGGTAAACAACCCGTTGTTCCGAATCCCGCGTGACTGCATGAGATGTCTCGCGAATCCTGTAGATACCGCGGGGGGCAGATTTACTTGGTTGTACTTCCACCCATCCTCGTCAAGTCAAACCCCCACTAATTGTCTCTCTTCATCATATCGTCTTCCGACCAAATCGCATCTTAAGCTTCTTCAAGCCCACCGTCCTGAATTCTCGATCGAAGTTTGAACCCGAAGTCCTGCTTCTCTCCAATCCCCCGGCTGGCATAGGACTCCATGTCTATAGCCGCGAATGACGCTGTCGCCCGAGAGTTTAGCCCTCTTACTCGGCTTGATTATCCTCAGCGTCATCGATCGAAACATAGGATAGCTGCACAGCAAGGCGCCTAGCGGCTCCCCTAGCCCTGCAAGTAGGGCAATGCTGGTAAATTTCTACGGCCATTCCAGCATAGCAGTTGCTGCAGGTGCCCTCGCCGCGACTCTGCCTCTGAAGGATGGCGACCTTCATCAGGAGGCCTGGTTTGTTACCAAGGTGCTCTAAACACTTGAATGAACGGCCGCGCGCCTTCTAAGCGCGAGAAGAGCATCCATGGTGGCTACAGGACTTGGGATGGTCCGCGTGGAGGACCTCCGCGGCAGCCCGAATGATACTTTGGACCTCCTCCTTGGGCGTAAACTGTGTCACTGTGAAAAGCGCACGAACAGCGGGATGGTGCGCCTGGGCGTGGGGGATCGCCACAGGCAGATTTGCAGGAACAGGCTGGTTGGCCGCAAGAGGATGGTTCATGCCAGCAGGATGGTTGATGCCGGCAGGATGGTTGAATGCGAGAGCCTGATTGGGCGCAAAAGGCTGGTTGAAGACGACAGGGTGATTGATGTCAAGCGGCTGATCGTTGTTGCTCAGGTAATTAGCTGGAAAGGCGGGTTGAGCCTGCTGGCCATGGAAGCTGCCTTGAACCCCACCACCATGATGGAAGTCGATATGTGAACCCTGATTGAGAACGGTTGCGTTTCCTTGATGGCCGTCGATCTGCGCCTGAGCAGCATGACCGGTGTTGTTGAATTGGGGATACGAAGCGGTGGCATGCTGCACCGGAAGGCCGGTAATTGCTTGGCTGACTTGGTTGTTGATTACGGGAGCTGCGTTTTGGTTGAACTGCAAGTGGACTGCGCCCGGGATGGCCTGGGGCTGCAAAGCCGGGCTGGGAGAGCCGGCCTCCGAACTGTCTGAATCCATTGTTTCTAGGGGTTTTGATGACTCCCTGATTCCCGGTTGTCGTCGGCAGACTTGGTGAAAACTGAGAGATAAGTGCAATCTCTTTGTTGATGAGGTCCCGACGATTGGTTGGGGCGGAGATGGAAATTGGGCGAGGAGGGAGGGTAGTGGCAGGTGAATGTGCAAGGTAAGAAGCACGACCAAAGGAGGGAGATACCCCGACCACCGAGGAAGGCAAAAATGGCTGAACCAGAAAGGCGCCACAAATTGGAAGGACGGAGATGGATGATGGAGGAGCACGGTGTTCCTTTGATGGGGTTTGGAAGATTGGGAGTCCAGCTCTCTCAGTCAACGTATCGCCGACCGACCGTATGCGAGATCGGTTGATTGGTGTGAGGGGCAAGTCAGTTAGGAGGATTCTGCATGCCACGGCAAGAAATACCAAGCTAAGGCGGAGTTGTTGGGCAAAAAGAGGGATCCACCGGCACCATACGCGGCCAGAAAGGCAAGAAAGCCGTCAGTGATGGAACGCCTGTGGCTGGGGTCGTAGGGTCACTTCGCCAGTCGGAGATCCCGTACGTAGGCCGACACCAGACGATTACGATGATTATCTACCTATTTCAAAATGGGAAGATTCGCTACCCTACGAGACAATGGACATCCCATGCCCGACATTCAGCCTTCTCGTTCGTCCGTATTAGAGGGACATCCGCTACGAGTTACGTGTCCCGTGAGTTGGGTGAAAGATACTTCTATATCAAGGTATACGTCGTCGACCGAATATATAAGGATTCTAACATGCTCAACCCAGAGTCTCATCGACTTGTGGAGGCTACGAAGCATCGATGCGGACAAGACTTCGACTTGGCAGGTACCTCTATATTCAGATATCTGTCAGCGGCGGTCAAAATCACTCTAGGTCAAGCGTGAACGTCAAGAAGTCTGGAACAAGATGTATATGGGGACTTCGTCTTTGATCTAGGTAAACTATCTAATTGGCCAGCTACTCCTACACGAAGATCCTCGCCAACTGTTACTCCCATAGTAAGTGCCTCTACTCCCCTCATGTACACCCCCATCTCATGACTCTCGCCGTCTTCGGCCTTGATACCTCGATCTTTGTAGACGAAACTGGCTGTGATGTTCCTCGAGGGCTGACCTCACTCACTCGGCCTCATCACCGGCTTGTGCCGCATGCTGAATCGCAAGACGTCTCGCAATTCCTCTGGCCCTGCAGACATCACAATGCTGGCCGGTCTCAATCAGCATAAACGCGTAGCAATTGCTGCACGTTCCTTGTCCGCGGGACTGGCGGATCAAAATTTCTACCATTGCTGCCAACCCGGGCCGATTGCCCAAATGCTGGAGGCACGAGCGGCTGCGCGGTCCTGCCTTCTAGGCGCGGGCGTTGCAGCCAGCACGGCCACACTGCCTTTGGTGTTGGGCGTGAAGCACAGCTGCGGCTTCCCTGATCATCTGTTGAATTTCGTCTGTCTCAGTCTCCGGAGTGATGTTCAGGAGAGCGACCACCGCTGGATGCAAAAAGTCAGGGTGGGGAACCGGCTGCTGGTGAGGGGCCACCTGGTGTTGAGGATCAATTTGTTGATGGACAGGAGCCACCTGGTGTTGAAGAGGCGCCAGATTCTGCTGGGGAGCCATTTGTTGAAGTGGCGCCGGATGCTGATCAGATACCATCTGTTGGTGAAGAGGAGCTGGCTGCTGATTAGAGGTAAGAAAGCCCGGATTTTGGTGAGGGGCCATCTCGTCGTGAGGGGCAGGCTGCTGGTGAGAAGCTACCTGGTGTTGAAGAGGCTCCGGATGCGGATCAGAGGCAAGAAGGCCCGGATTTTGGTGAGGAGAAATCTGGTGGTGAGGGATAGAGGTAATTTGTTGATTGGGAGCGGTCTGCAACAGGGGAGGAGCCAGCTGCTGAGAAGGAGGAGCTGGATAATGATGAGCCATTTGCTGCGGCTGGGCCTGGTTGTTCAGAAGCATCTGGTCAAGTGTTCCGTGGCTTTGCGGGCTCAACATGCCACTGCTGAGATCACCCTGATGGGGTTCGGATTGCTGTGGAAAGTCAGCAATGCTTTGCATGCTAAGAGGTATCCCACGCTGGGTCGATTACTAACATCATACTGATTCAGAGCCCCAAGATTCGGACCCACGCCGGATGGTTGATCCACGACACCGAGGTTCTTTCCCTGGAGGCTGTGAACGAGGTCTGCGCCGGGGTTTATCATGGAAACACCTGACTGGTGATTGACGCCTTGAGAATCCACATGCGCAACGAAAACCGTGTATTGGCTGCTATTATAGCCTTCCCAATCCATGGTCGCTGGTCGTTGGCGTCCCCGCCCGGTTTGGATGTGATGATAGACGCCCGAGAAGGTGTCTGGTGATTGTGTGCTGGAGGTTGAAGAGTTGAAGAGGGAGATTGGGGAAGATCAAAGCAAATGAAAGAACACCAAGTCTCCTACAAGGTCTGGGAAGGTGTTGAGAGCACACCCGTTTTAGTCAAATGTGGACGCTTTTGCGTCGGTTGTTGACTTGACCGAAATGTGGTGTACGGTGGAAGCTGGCGGTAGGTCGAGGGAGTTGTCCAGACGAGAAGAAATACTATCACGGAAGACGGACGACTCCGGCGCCAGGAATCCACTACTGCACTGCGGTGAATACACAAGAGCAAACGGAAAGATACCTCTATAGAACGGCACTGGCTGGTATGCCTATAGGTGGTAGTGAAGAAGCCGAGGGTCGGTAGGTACAAGGATGCTTGCTGAGTGGCTGGCTCGACACCACGAGAGTGCAATGAATGTTTCAAGGTTTGGAGGATACCCCACCATACGATGATACAGTGGAGATCCAAGGCGGGCACCCATTACTGCCTTTCACGAAGAGCGTGGGAGCGAGGTGAGTGATGCTGTGGCTGTACCTATGAGGCCAGGACATGAGCCCTGCTAACTCCGGTACGTACCTCGAGAGGCAGCCCAAAAAGGCCATTCAGCTCGGTGAAGAGTGGGCGAACTCGGGGTAGCTTCGCGAAGGACTGCCGTCGCGGCTAAGGCTGATCATAAGCGCTGGCGGTGTAGGTACACACGCTCAGGTCTCTGCGATACTGCGCGATGCCAGCACGATTAACGGCTTCTTTGATAGCGATCTGTAGGATCTTTTCTGTATGGGAGAAAGCTTCAACGGGAACGACTGGAGGAAAAGAAGCTTGAGATCTTGGCCTCGTCTTCCACGATCTATCCTAGGTCGCTAGCTAGAGGTATGTACAACCAACGTCCCCTATTATCTATACCAAGTTGCCGCGAGATGAATGAACCACTCCCTTACAATAATACCCCGTCTCCTCTCAATAGGAAGCCTGACAACTCCGGTACCATTTGGACAAGAGGGAAACCGTCATGTCAGGAACGGCTTTGGGCACCCCCACCATCATCCAAAGCAACCCCCCAAAAGATTCACTCCAGACATCCCCTCATTGCTCGGAGACACGAGCCTTATTTATCTAATGATGCCTTGAGGTAAAAGGACACTTGAACCCTATTCAGCCCAATCTCAGCCTCGCAAGTCCGAGTACCTAGTATGCTCTGTCACCAAGGGAGGAACCACCTACAGTCAAAGCATCTGACTGACCATAGGCAGATCACCAGCCATCGCAACAGCTGCCTCCTGCAGCAGGCGCGCCGTCTCACGCCTCTCTGCGGCCCTTCCCCAACATGAATCGCAAAGAGTGCCCGTCTCCCTGGGCATCCAGCGATAGTCGCCGGAACAGGAGCCCTCCCCGCGGGAAAATCATTTAAGTAGGTTAACTTTCATCTCCGAAGAGATCCTATTCACCAGGTGGTCAAGGCAGAACATAATACGCCTGCCTGCCTCTCACTTTGTAGGTATAGGCCAGGCGGTACACGTACCTACCTCTTGGTAGTACTCGATAGAGCAAAGGCTCGAAGTATCTGTTGAGAGAGGAGTTGGGAGGCGAAGCTATGCCACACAACCGTTACCTCAGCTGGGAAACAGGTCTGAGACCAAACGAGCAGGTTGGAGGGTATCACAAACGTCTATATCACACTCTGGAGGTAACAGATTAGTGGCTGTGGGATCGATTTCGGTTATATTTACAGCTATATACATGTGTTGTCCGGTTCTTTGAAAGGACCGGCGTGCTGTTTTTTTGTGTGCTTTTTTGTTTTTGTTTGTTCTTCTCTTGGCTTTTTCCTTCTGCTTTTCCATTTGTCCTGGTATCGATCCAGAGAAAGGACTCTCTGCGGTAATCTCCCAAAGTTCGTTCTCCTCAATGAATCTACCCAGCCATGGTACGAACTACTGAAAGGCGTTGCCCTCCGCCATCCAATCTTTCTGACCTTGGTTACCAGGAACCATTGCGGCAGCGTTTGCGGCAGCCGCGGCTGCTGCCGCCTCTCGCCTAGCAGCTGCCCTCCCCTTGCAGCGAGGGCAAAGGGTGCCCGTCTCCCGTTCCATCAGACGGTAATCGCCGGAACAGGTGCCGTAGCCTCGGGCCAGGCGTCGTAAAATGCGGACTTTCATGGCCGCGCCGATTCTGTTGATGAGGTGGTGAAGACAGAACTTGATGCGGCGCCCAGCCTTCTAAGCATGGCCCGCGCATTGATGTTCCACATCGTCCTCGTCAACCCACTTGTGCTGGCACTGTCGATGGTCCGCATGGAGGACACTGGCTGCAGCATCGATGATCGCATTGATATCCTGGTCCGGATCGATATGGTCCAGAGCAAGTACCGCAGGGTGGTTGGCCTGCGGGTGAGGTGGTCCAGGGATGATGGGATTAGGCTGATCTTGGGGGATACCAAGATCCAGAGGATCATAGGCCGGAATGGGCCCCACCATGTCCATGGGCTGGGATTCCTGAGGCAGTTGTTGCTGCTGAGCTGGGACCACCTGCACATGGGAGGCAGTCGGATGGGCAGCCGGAAGGTGATTGGGATGAGCAGCTGGGCTGCCTTGCATCATGGGCTGAGGCTGAGGCTGCTGAGGGGGTTGCCATTGAAGTGGAACGCCGTCGAAGCCAGTTGGTTGAGCAGCTGCAACGTCGTTGTAATAAGCAGCTAGAATGCCTTGCGCCATGTTCATGCCGACTTGTGGCTGCTGAGACAGTTGATGCTGTTGACGTGGGTTGGCCTGGAAACCAATTGATTGAGCGGCCAAAACGTTGTTGGGATATGCAGATGGGTAGGTGTTCTGATGAGCAGCTGGAATGTCCTGCACCATGCCCCAGGGCGGGAGTTGTTGAGAAAGCTGCTGAGCTGAGACGCCTTGAATATAGTTCGGATGAGCAGCTTCATTGCCTTGCACAATTCCCACAGGCTGGGGTTGCTGAGCAGGCCGATTCTGTTGAACTGGGAAGCCCTGGAAGTAGTTCGGGTCATATTGAGGAGCAGGTTGGGCTTGAGCACTACCCAGGGGCATGTACTGAAGCTCCTCAGCATACGCGTAGTGTTGAACTGCAACTCCCTCAAAGTCGTTCGCGGCTTGATGGTTCAATCCCGAAGCCATGGGGAGGTTTCCATAATTGGCACTCTGCGATGAATTGGCTGGCTGGTTGAGAGCAGATTGACCAGGCTGCTGATAGTAAGGGGCTCCCACAACATCAGGGTCAATGTTAGAACCATAACCGTTAGGAAGAGAGACCTGGTTGTGGTCTCCCTGATGGGAGACTCCCGCGACACTGGGATGAAAAGCGTAGCCATCGAGAGGGTTGGCGATGGGGTGTCGGTCTTGCTGTTGATTGTTTTGCTCTTGATAGTTTTGTTGTTGATAGTTTTGTTGTTGATAGTTTTGTTGTTGATAGTTTTGTTGTTGATAGTTTTGTTGTTGATAGTTTTGTTGTTGATAGTTTTGTTGTTGATAGTTTTGCTGTTGATTGTTTTGCGGTTGTTGGTTCTGCTCTCCATCGTGATGGTGATGAGGGGCTTCGGCAATTTGAGAATGAACATCGTGGTCTCCGAGGGGATTCAGAGAGGGGGATTGATTGTCATGGGAAAGATTGAATTGGTGCTGAGTGCCCGTGTCCAAGTTGTTGACAGGGCTCAGGAGAGAAACATTGGAGAACCTTGCCCTTGGTGTTGCCAGATGCTGGGAACGCTGCGCCGTAACGGCGTGATGTTGCTGAGAGAATCCAGGTGGAAGAGGGTTGTCATTTCCCAAGCCACTGGTCTCTTGTGTAATGGCGGAGGGGCTCTACATGAAGATATTAGCGGGCGCTACCTCTCAAGTCGTGGTTGCCTTGGGGCCTTACCTCTACGTTCTCACCCTGGGTGGGTTGAGAGGGGACCGAGGCGCGACCGTGGTGGTTCACCTCTCGAACCTCCTTAGCGCGAAGCTTGCTGCGGTTCTCTTTGTCTTGAGCCATCTTGCAGCTGCATGTGGCTTCCAACGCGCTGCTCACAGTGACAAAGAGGCCCGCTTTGGTGTTTCAACGTGTTCTGACGATACAAGCGATTGATTGACGTCTGGAAATGTCAATTAATTCGATGCCTTGTTCAGTTTGTTGCAGAGCGAGAAAGGCTCAGGAACAGTCGAGGGGAACCGCCTTAAATGGTGGGAGAAGAGCTGGTGAATTGTCAATAGATCAGACCTAAGTAAACCTGATGTGTGTGGTTGATCCAGGTCGAAACCTTTATGGAGACACCTAGGCCACTGCCTGCCCGCCCCTGCCTTTTGTCAGCTTGCCCTGCCCCCGTCGCTGCTCTTGTAGGAAAGAGCGACGCTCAAAATAACTTTGTAGGAGGGCGGTGAGGCGCGAGTGTCATGCTCCAGAGGTCACCGGTATATCGCCGTGGATATTCGTGCACTCACCGACGCAGTATCCACGGACAACAAGACGATCTTTGAGATCTTTAATCCGTGACGACTGGAACCTTCCACTTCCATCTTCAACTTTACTACCTTGAGGTACTTGGGATGTTCTAAACGAACGTCCTGCAAGCCATATCACACAGACAGCGCGTATGATGTCTCGGACAATTCGCAACTTGTAATCCAAACCCAGATTGTTCCCGTTATGACCTAGGCCGGAGCCACTGCTGGACAGTTGTACCTCTAGAGTGTACAGGATTATCGGCTCATGAATGATTCCCCTTGACAGTTGATATATCACTTGCTTACCGTAATAATGCCTGGAGTAATCAATGGTGTTTATGTTACTAGAAGTAAGGAAGGTATCTATACCAAGAATCATTCCACTTCTAGATATTCTCTGTACCGGTATGCTACGGTGTCGGGTGTTTCCTTTCAAAGGCCATGAAAGAATATCCATCCATGTCTTCAGCCCTTAAGCATATATTCAGGCCGGAAGAATGCGCACTTACTGCCTCGCAAGCAAGCTCGAGGTAGTATCCTTCCATCCACGCCCTAACCTAAGCACCGTTCGCAGAGTCTACCATCGTCATAACGAGTTGGCGCGTAGCAGCCCGAGCAAGTTCCCTCACCGCGGGACTTGCGCACCAGAATCGCAATCTGGGCAACCAGTAACAGACGGTTGCCTAGATGTTGGAGGAACGAACGACCGCGAAGTGCCTTCTAGGAACTCGCGTTGCATCGCACCTCCACTCCACCGTTGTCCAAAATCATTCTGCGGCATTGTGGATTTCCCGCAACCCTTCTGCGTCGAGATCGTCTCCGACGTCGTGGAGAGCGATTACAGAGGGATGATTAGCCCCTGGATGAGGAGTGGGCGGACCATGGTCGTCTGCTGGCCCCGCGGTGCCGAGAACAGGAACCGGAACAGGCACTTCCGGGACCTGGTGTTGGACCGGGGCTGGATGTTGAACAGCAACCTGATGATGGTGAGGAGCTGAATGCGGGATATGGATCTGTTGGTTGAAGAAGGCCATATTATGTCCTCGCTGCTATGTCCTTGTTTGGGAAAATTGAGAAAGAACTAAACGGGACTGTACAATATACCTAACTCATGGGATAGATTGTACTGTTACCACTTGTTCACAGTAAAAAGAAGAAAGCAAGCTTGAGGTGATGTTCATTTGCGAGGTGTACCGACAAAGTTCAAGCCTCAACTCCCATGCTGCATCTAAGCAAGCACCGTGAAAGCTCATGTGAACGAGCATACCTCTAGAGATATATACAGCTACTCTACAGCCTTCGAGGAGGTCCAAAGCTTCAATTCTCCCTTCAACCCTTCCACTCTTTTCCTCATTTTCCCGGAGAACAACTCTGACTACTACCGCTCATGGGGGGCTGGGGACTGGCGATGTTGAGTAATTGTGTGCAGATTGTGACTTATCCATCTGGGATGAGATGGGAAAGCCGAGCGTGAAGAGATACGTGAAGGAGGTGGTTTGCTAGCGATCTTGATTCTTGTTGACCCATCTGGGGGTTGTCGCAATTTTCCAAGCCAAGTGCCTGGGTAGGAAAACATCAACGTGAACTGGCCATTGAGCTAGACATGTCGACATCTCCAACTTAGAAACTCTCTCGAATGATTTTTACTTTTTCTCTTCAGCATCCATCTTGTTGTGATGGCGATGATTCGTTTGCCCTGGGCTGCATGTGCTTTGTGACAACATGAAGCGGCTGAGCACAACCATCCCAGCCCTGGCGATGGGCGTGATTATCGTACAGGCTCAAACAGTTGCACCTAGTTGTACCCAACCGGATTACAGCGCGCACACAACCTTCCGTCATCGCGGGGTGTGGCGGCATAATCGCCAGAACAAGTTCCTTCGCCGCGGGATTTGCGGAGCAGGATCTCGACTTGTCTGTCGAGACTCAGACGGTTCCCGAGATGGGCCAAGCAGTACCAGCCGCGAGGCGCCTTCTAGACGCGTGCGGTGCAGCGCCGCTCTACACCATTTTCGTCGGGCAAATATCGCTTGCACTGCCCGTGTCCGGCGTACAGCACGTCTGCTGCCTCCCTGACGATGTTCCTGACATCTTCGTCCGTCATGTTGACCGTGATGGTTCCGAGGGCTAGGACGGCCGGATGGTTTGCTTGGGGATGGGGAACAGGGGGATCATCAACAGGTAAGTCCACTTGCTGGTGGTTAACAGCTGGTTGGTGCTGGTTTAGAGCTTGTTGGTTTAGAGCTTGTTGGTTTAGAGCTTGTTGGTTTAGAGCTTGCTGGTTCAGAGCGTGCTGGTTTTGAGCGTCCTGGCTCAAGGCTGGCTGACTGAATCCCATCGGATCACCTTCGAAGGGGTAGATCTGGGCCTGATGAACAGGAACTGGGTGGTCCATCATCTCTTGAGGCTGGTTTGCTCCAGCAGCCGACGGAGCGAAGTTGGGGTTCAAAGGCAAATTGGCGAATGACGGCTCACCCTGCTGAATGAACGGTTCCTGTCCTGAATGGAGGTTTCCGTCGAAGTGCTCGCCGAAGTCGATGTTGTGACCGGGAAATGGACCATTGAAATTGGGAGGCATGAAAGGATGGATATTGTGGTACATGTTCTGGTGACTAGGATTGTGGGCATGGTGCAGAGGCTGAGGGTGCATGGAGGGGACAGAGGGGGTATTATTGATGAATGAGGGGGAGTGGCCAACATGACTAGGGGCAGGCAGGTGCTGGTTAGAGGTAGGGTTGTTGCCTTGAGGGGCAGAGGGAACGGCCGGGAGTTGGTCACTCTCTGGGCCCTGATTGTGCCCATGATAATCGCTATTTCTATATCAGCAGTGCCCTGGTTCGAGTAAAACTCCTGCAGTGGCAAGATGGAGCGAGACTGACCTGAGGAGAGATTGGTTGGGTCCGTTGCCTATCACGTTGCTAGCAACTCCGTGGTCGCCTTGGCCTTGGTTCTGGGGAAGGGAACTCTGCCTCGCGCCGGCGGCCTGGGGATTCTTCTTGTTCTTGGACATGGCTGCTCGACAAGTCCCGACAAATGATGTCGGATGCCGATACTCTTTTCTTCGTACCGAGATACCTCCTCTTTGCGCGCAATCGCTGGCAATACTGGGATTGAGATGACTTGAGGACGAAGGCGGTGCAGGTTTGAAGTTTCAGGACTTACGGAGAGAAGTGGAAAGAGCAGGTTGGAGGATCGGGCCGTTGCAAAGCTGGAGTCGAGGTCCATCCCGTCCCAGGGTCCAAGATTGTAGGCCTGCCGGTTTGGTCCGGGTATTCCCGGCGAGACTTACTCGGCGGGCAGTGTCTGTTTACTCCACGGGCAGTGTCACTGCCCGTATAGCGACTCTATATAAGGTTCCCTCCGCGGGCAGTACTATATAGTAATCTTGAACCTTAAATAGTCTATACTATTAAAACTCTATAGTCAATACTATTATTATACAATTCTTAAGTAATAGGTAATAAGTTATAAGTAGCCTCTTAGTAGCTATAGTACAAATAATAGTTAGCATAAACTTATAATACTTATTTTTATTAGAAGTATAGTATACACTAGACTTACCTATATATTCGATAGCTGATATACTCTTGAGAAAAGCAAAATTAATAGGTAGTTTAAAGCGTCGCAACGAGTATACTAATACTACTTTTATCTAATTATAAGTATTTTTAATATAATTAATATATTTTATTATATTAGTTAGTTGTCATTATAAAGAAATAATATAGAGGTAATTAGTATTACTTCTAAAACCTTTTACAATAGTTATAGTTTACTAATAATATTACTCAGTATACCCGTATAGGAGAATTACGAACAATAGAAATTGCTATATAGCACTGCCCGCAGAGGGAACCCCGTATAGAGTTGCTATACGGGCAGTGTCACACTGCCCGCGGAGAAAAGTAACACTGCCCGCCGAGCAAGTCTCTTCCCGGCAAGGTCAGTGAGCTCCAGATCCACTTCCTCTCACTTGCCGCTTTCAAATTCAGGTTGGCCTGCCGGGATAGAGCTACTATAGCACCTAATTGGGTGTAGTGGCCACCTTGTTATTCCAGGTTGTCATGGAAGCCACAAGTGTTTATCGACCATTCCTAACGACTTATAGGGGGAAAGAAGGACCGTGCCCTGCACCTCGGGGCCGTGCTTGCGCTTATCGTGGCTTATCTTGTCTCCGTTGTCGTCGACCAGGCAACCAACGCCGCAGACAGTGTCGCTTCGCGCGAGGATAACGATATATACGACCAGGACGGGAGGCAGATTGTCAACGACATTACGGACTCCATCCAAAATAAGGTACTTCTAGTGTTAGGACCAGGATGAGGTTGTAAATGGCTCCAATCAGGATCAAAATCACAGCGAGCGGAATGAGGCACGAGAAGGATTCGGGATGTTGTGGAGAGAAAATGTTGGAATTTTCACGGATGAAGAAAGGTCACGAAGAAAGGGATCCAGATAATATCGGCGCTGCTATTACCTGGTATAGGAGGGTCACTTAGGCGTAGTAATCACATAAAACGAGTTTACGAGGGCATAATGGCAGGAGCAAAGATGCTTCAAGCAAATTGGGTCATTAACCATACTAGGTAGACTATGTGGATATTTTGTATCTAACATGACCCTTATTTTCCTTGCTCATAGACCTGATGTCATCGGCTGATTTCCCTTATGCGTTCCATGAAATAATCAGAAGAAGTCTGGCTCTCCATTCAGGGACAATCTGTTGGTTTCCTATATCATTATCCAATGTTAGTTCATGTTGATGTCGTCAAGATCATGTAGCAAGAGGTACTTACATTTGATGGTATCGGTCTTCGTGTGTCAATTCTGATGCTTTAGTTGAGATGGAGGGCAGCAATTCCTTGACCCGACGTGATCGAGTCGTCGTTAGATGCGGAGGTAACTTGGCTGTCATCGGTGCCCTCCTCCTGGGATTCCTGAGCAGGCTGTTCCGCCGCCGCCGCCGCTGCCGCGCGGTTCTCCATACGTTCCCTCTTCTTCTCCACGCACCGGTCGCAGCGCTTGCCGGTCTCCTTGGGCATCCATGCAAAGTCCGTGGAGCAAGTTCCGTATCCTAGAGCCTTGCGGCGATAGATCTCCAGGATGGTATCCTTGCCAGGCCGATTGCCAAGGTGGGTGAGGCAGTACCTCGCATTCTGCCTCTAGCAGAAGCGAGTGCACTGCACTCCCTTGGTTCTCCGGGTGCACCGACCGTAGGCGGTGTCAAGAACAGCTGCGGCCGCGTCGATAGCGTGTTGAAGGTTGCCGATCGTATCGATGGGGCGAAAAATGTTACGTACCGCGGGATGGCCAGCGTACTCGAAGTTGAGAGGTGTTGTGAAGTCGACGGGATAGTCGTCAAAGACGTCCTCGAGCGTCTGAATGTGGGCCAGATGTTGATAATGGATGGGGTTGAACGGGTCGTCGAGGTAGGGAGGGGGAGCCATGTTGACGTCTTGGCCTTGGTGTTGAGTGTTTTGAGTGTGCATGCCTCTGTGATGGTTGTCAGTTATTTGGCAGCTCACATGCATCAAGTTGTCAGAAGTCTGCGTGACTTACCTGTCAATGGGAGTGTTGAAGTTAAAGACCTCCATAGGGGGAATGGATGACTGTTGAGTGTTGTCGACCATTAGATCCTGGTTGTTCTGGGCGATGGATGCAGTGGGGACAGTTCCGTTGTGGTAGTTGCCCATGTTGATATTGTTGTTGCCCATGTTGATGTTGTTGGAGGTGTTGCTAGACATGATGAAGAAGTCTTAGAGTGGGTGGATGTGTGATGTGTTTTGGTGTGTGTGGATGCTTGTGCTTGGTTGACGTTGGGTCGAGGTTGTTGGTGGTGATGAAGCAGGAAGAGAAAAACTTTCCCCAGAGGAAGCTCTGATCTGCCTTTTATGCTATAGGAATAGCGACACTCTGGGTCAGGTCCTCAGATCCACTGCCTTGCGAGTCTGAGGGTGAACAGCCATGAACAGAGGAAGCATACCGTACACAGACTGCCCAACTCAAGTTAACCGGCATAGCTCACCGAACACCGAGGTTGTTCGGCTGCTCATACATGACAGAACAGCGAACAATTTGATGGCTAATGAGATGAACAGAGAAATTATCCTTCTTATACACTGTACAGGTCCAGTCAGCCAACACTGCCCACCGAACAATAAGCTTGTCCACATATCGGTATATATAAGAGCAGCGCACAGTATAACAGCCAAAGGAGATGAACATGGGAACCATACTACGCACATACTGTTCAACTCGGATTGACCGTTAAAGCTCACTAAACAGCGACCTTCTTCACATACTAGCTGGATGTGAACAAGAACAGCGCCGAGTAGGACCATCCTGTATCCCAGGGCCTGCGTTAACGTTCATAGTCCACTAGCGGTGTTCAGAATACCTACCTCTAGTGAGCAAACTACCTAATCAACAATACGTGAACTGTGGTAGTATGCGGCTGTGGACAGCCGGACCGGGTGAGTAGGTAATCTCTCAGATTTCTTCTCACAAGAGATATAACGAGTAGTCGTCAGTGAGGACCGAACTAGCAGGTAGAACTGTTGACAGTAGGACTAAGTCTGAACATATGGGCCGTTTCGGTTCATGAGATGAATTCAAGAATGCCGTCTCTAGGCCTTTCCCTGCGTTGTGAAATCTTCCATGTCAGTTGCTGCTTCCATGTTGTTCATGTCTTTTCCGATACAATCGTGCATATCGGCATGCCGAACAACAGATATGGACGTCTTGGTGCTCGATTTTGTTCCCCGCGTTGAAGGATAGCATGAGGTCCACATCAGAAACCGATCAAATCGCTCGTTGTTTGTCGTTTTGGCGTATTTTGAGGTACGGATTGGGCACATGTGAGAACATGATCGATTGTGGAGGATGGCCGCTGCCGCATCGGCGACGGGGATAGCGGTTGCTGTAAACGACTAAGTCGGGCGACGGAAGAATCATGGGGGAGTTATGGAAACAGAAAAGATGAAGTCCGCAGAAGTAATAATGAGCTGCGTTGAAATCTGTGATTGGGAACAGAATTTGCTGCGATTGAACTATGGCTTATCAAAGAAAGCGTCAGCCATCGCGAGGAAAGCGCTATGGCCATGCATGCCCCTGCAGCCGGCATTCCCACAGCAAGTGCAAATGGACCGCGGTTGCCCAGAGACACTCGTAAATTTGACACCCTTCCAATTTTGCAAAATCTTTGCCAGCTCGTGAAGGTAGATAACGAAAGCACTCCTACTGCCTTGAAAGGAAGACTCCAAGCATTTTACTCGACATTCCGCTTTTCAATAATAATGCGAGCCCGGAGGTTAAGTTCGCCGTGGTGGTCTATGCGTGGAGACCCCACTCACTAACAGCGGCTACCCTAATTCCCTCACTGAAGGACCGCTGAATCCACGGGTAATATTAGCGCATAACAATTTATACACTACTCAGGGTCAAGTAAACAATCCTGACGACGGGCTTTCATTCCACATTCTCGTCGATTGCCACATCGCAATATCACTTTTCTCCTCTTAAAATGCCAATGACGGCCAACAGGCGACCACAGAATTATATGGCCTGAAATAGGGCGCGCACATGGAACCCAGTACAAAGGGTCCTATTCGCAACAAAGGAACACGCTGGACAATGAACGAGGGACCGATGAAAGAAGAGCATTATAAAAAGTATGGAACAATGATATAGAGTACTACAATGGGGTAAGAGATTCTTTTATGTTTACGTCAACCGGGCTGACTCGCTCTTTGCCGATCCTGGATGAGTCTATCATCCTCTTCCTGCCGGTGAGCCAACCGATCAACCAGCTGACAACTTGCTCATTCAATTGTTTGCCAACACTCCCCACCGACGTTCTACCTCCGTGCTCTTTCCCGGCGGAGGGCATTCTTCCTTCTGCATCGGTCGCATAGTCTCCCATCTTCCCTCTCTTTCCAGGCATAATCGCCAGAGCAGGTCCCGTGGCCTTGCATTTGCCTCATCAGGATCCTGATCTGCGTCTCCACCGAAGGATGCTTCTTGAGGTGGCTCATGCACTTGCGCGCACCCGCCTTCCACCTTCGCGCTTGACACCGCTCGCCTGTGACCCCGTCCACATGGCGGCATCGGCCATTGCGTGCGTGGAGCACCCTGGCAACATCGGCGATGATAGCCCGCAAGAGCCCCGGTTCAACGGTCCGGATGTCAACTGGAGGGTTGGTGTTGGCTATCTCGATCAGGGCAGCCCGGATTTCATCGCTTAGGTGAGGGATTTCCGGTTCGATGTCATCATCATCCTGCTGTGGCTGAACAATGACGGCCTGGTTGAGCGCGTCGCCGGGCTGATAGCCAATGACGTTGTCGTTATTGGGTAGGTTGTTGTTAGGTTGTTGGTTTGCTTGGTTGTTACTAGCAGACTGTTCAGACTGTTCAGGCGGTGTCAGAGGCCATGAAACAAGTTTGCGATCAGAGGTGATGAAGACTAGAGTTGACTCACTTGAGCGGCGACAGCCTCACTTCCCAGGGGATAGTGTTGGTCATTTCCCTCGATGCCTTCATACGCGTTCTGGTTCTCCATCTTTCTGACTGTTCTTGCAGTTGGTGAGACGTGTGGTGATCAAGATGCGTCAATGCTTGTTCGGCTATGCTTGACCGGAGGGGGATGGACGGATGTTTGGTGATTGTAGAAAACAAAAGATAGAGGTAGATGGAGGGCACGTATATAGGACTGTAAAGGGGACTCTCCTCTCCCTGGAAGTATCTTCCCTGTCCTGATACCGCGGACGAGTCAATGGACCTGGATCCACAGATCCCCTACCTCTATTGTCAGCATCAGACCTTATGGCCTGGATTGAGGCAAGATTCGAGCCCCACGAGGCTGTTCTGGCTAAGCCAACCTTGAAGCTAGCTGGTAAATAGGCGTCCTAGACCAATGAGGAAGCGTCAAAGCTCACTGACACTTGTAATAGACAAGTAAGAAGACAGCTTCCACTATTCTACCCTCACCGCAATGATGAGATGAGAGCCAACATGTGAATGACTCGATAGCAGACATCACACGCTTCACTGGTGTATTTGCACGGTCGCAAAGAAGCCTTTGCGCTCCACTCACCTCAACCATCCTTATGCGTCAAACTCGGACGTACCTCTACTTAAAGCCATCCTCTACCTCCCTTGTGTAGCGCATCACCACACGCGATCACTTGCGCTGGTGCGGCGGTTCATAACAAGCAGGTACCTCTGTACAAGGAAGATCGGAAAACTCGAACCGTGATGGATTCCAACGATCCTTTGGGCCTGGGGCTCCCGGATGAAGACGATTGGGTCTGCACGGGGCCTGTTGCTGAAAACAGCTCTACCGCTGAGCCAGTCGAGGTATGCAAACTGCCACTGCGGTGCACTCACTGCACGTCAGCCGGTAGTTCAGATTCCAAAGCCTTCCATTTACTAACGTACCTGTGAAAGTCTTCCCAAGATGAACAAGCGAACATCTCGCACTTCTTTGAGGAAGCTGTTGGCAGTCAAGATCCGATCGATAGAGGTACCTCTACCGTCAAAAGACGCATAAAGCGCCCCCTAAGATCCCACAACCGTTACAATGCTCGTGCCATAGAAGTAGAAAGGGGATATACAAGGCGAGAGAGTCGATAGCAACGAGGTTCATGTCTTGATAATCCGCGTATAAGGTTGCTCGACTAACATAGGTGGTCAGCTCCTTCCAGTCAAGAGCGAGGACAGTCGACAGTCAATTGCAGTCAGGTTTAGTCCCTATCCCATCATCGCCGCCGACCCCTGGCCCACCTGCGGAGGCTATCGCCAACATGGCATCCGTCATCCATGCAAAAGCACGCCTGCACACCGTACCTGGAAGAAAGTGCCGCTTAGTGCTTAGCCTATTTGGCCTACGCGCGCAACGCGGGACTCAAAGCCAGTATGGAGAGTCGAATCGCGGTCGGTATCGACCCGTGTTCAAAGTGTTATCGGAACGATGCTCATTCGGGGGGCGGCCTTTGCCAAGAACGCGTGGACATGGGAAGGAACAAGCTAGAACTGAGGAATGAGGGGATGGGTAAGAGGAAGCATGCTCATTCGAATGAGTAGACCAGTTTGAGGGTTGTGTTGGAGCTGAGGCATATTCGGAGGGGCGGGGAATGAGAATGGCAATTGATGTCGTTCCTGTCGACTTTTCGAATGAGGTGAGGATGTTGAGGGGTGTGCGACTGATGTACATGTTATGAGGAAGGCGCTATCCGGCTTTGTATGCCCCTGCAGCGACGATTTCCATACCACAGCGGGAATATAAGGAGGGTATCAAGTCTTGAGGGGGGGTTCCAACAGTTGACTGGTTTGTTAGAGCTGATAACGAGACAAGCCTTGTTGCAAGAGCAAGCACTGTTGGTTGAGGGAGGCTTCTGATTGGTCGGATTTGGGTGTAAAATAGCAAAAGCTGAAGACCCCTATAAGGGCCCTCTAGAAGGCCGCTATAGGGGTCTCGAATTAGTCCTCTGCTTTTTTCTTTTCTTTCTTTTTTCATTTTTTTTTTTTTCTTGGGTGGGGGGGGGGGACTCGGATGAGGGTATTCACACTTTCACTTTCGCACTTTCACTTTCGCGCGAGACTTCTCGTGCAATAGAAAAAAAGCTACTACTACTTGGAATCGAACTAGCAATCTCAAGAAAGAAATGCAGCAATAAAAACCATTGAGCCACTGACCCAATTGATTAAATATTTATTTCGGTTCTCGTTCCTATATAAGGGAGTAGAGGAAATAACCTTAGGAAAAAAAAGATCTTGAGAGTGCTAAATTTTGGAAATTTTTAGCACTCATTTATAGCGTACTTTCAAACCAACCAATCAGAGGTCTTCCTCAACCAACAGTGCTTGCCTTTGCAACAAGGCTTGTCAAAATGCAAGTATTGGACCCCCTAACAAGGCTTGATGTGCTGGTGATTTTCCCGCTATGGTAGGCCATGGAAGGGACCCACTCCAGCCAAGCCGCCCGCGGAAGGGACACTCAACAATTTGGCAGTCTTATCATAGTCGAAATAAAAAATGGGAAGGTACAACTATTATTGAAAATCAGTACTTGGTTCAAATCCAAATCTCAACTCATTCCAAATTTTGCGTCTGGTTTTGTGATGAAGTGGCCTCAGTGAGCAAGCTCGCTACGAGGATGCATGCATGAAGACGTGATGCGCTAACAACGCAAGCTCTAGAGATGCCCTGTAACTACGCTGTAAGGAGCTTCTTATGTTAGCAGATGGAAGAATAGAACATAGACGATTTGGAGCCGGGCAACTTCGGCATCGTCTTGAGTTACAGTAGGAACATGTGAATGGAGATAGCTTCCATCAACGTGACTTACTTTTCGATTTGACTGTCGTCTTTATGTAGCACGAAGATGTCGGACTGTACAATGGATCGCAAAGCTTGTTGATATGAGTCACGAACACTTGCTAAAAAGAACAGTCATGATCGCGGTAGATGAGTCAATTCGTAAACTTTTGTAGGAGCGTCAAAGTTGAGAGCCACCGACTTCAGTCAGACACCAGAGGTATATAGGGCGAAGACGGTTATGTCAAAGTGTCCATATCTACAATGCCTCCTTGGTTCAACTTATTGACTGCACAGACCTCCTCTTGCAACCGCCGTCATGGTTGATCTAATTCCCTAGGGCAGCAAGCAGCCGCCCAAGTCCGGCCACGATCTCTTGTGACCAACCAATCACCTCCCGGATCTTGCGGCGCTCGGTGCGCAAGAAACTCTTGTACCAACATTCGAAGCAGAGCATACCTCTCTCTGCGTCCTGCAACACATAACATCCAGAACAAGTTCCGTGGCCACGGACCTGGCGCATCAGGATGTCGACCCGAAGGTTGATCCCGGGACAGTTGTGCAGATGAGCGAAGCAAAGCCTTGCTCCCACCTTCTAGGCGTGAGCAGTGCAGCGTTCGCCCGTCGCTTTGTCGATGTGAATGCATTGGGTGTGGTTATGGTGCAGAAAGGTAACGGTCGCGGTGATGATGGCTTCGACGATCTCCACGTCGATACAGACCGCTTCCGCAGGAAGGTTCGTGGCGGACAGAACTTCCAGAGCCGCGACGAGCTCTGCCCGTGACATTGTGTCCACGGCGAGAATGTCTCGGGGAAGATTGGGATGAACACCAACGGCGTCGGGGCTTTCCTCACTAGAAGGGCCTTGGACGTTGGCTAATTGCTCGCGGACGTGGGCGATATTGTTGAAGACATTGATGTCATCATTTTCGACGTTATGAGAATGCTGCGCGGACGAGAGGATGTTTTGGACTTGGTTCTCGGACTGCCTCTGATCCTTGATATTGCATTAGAGGCGCGATGAATGAGAACACACTCGCGTCATCGACGGATCATTTACTCACCTCAGAGACCAGGAAATTACTGTCGGCATCAAAGCCGTCGGCGATTTGATTGTCCGGCATAACAAGGAATGCGAACTGGGATTGGAATGAAGATAGTTGGTACCTTCAGTGTACGTGGGCATCTGGAAGTCCTTAAATGGAAAGAGCAAATCCGATAGAGTCGTATATAGAGGTAATAGCAGGTAAATCTAACCCCGAAGTACGGAATGGAGTGCTACATTAAGCTGGACGACTGAGTGGAATATCAAGACGAAAACGGGATCCACCCGACTGCTTCTGCTATTGAGGGACTCCCAATCAGTGGCCACAATAGAAATTGACCAAGCCACGCGTGCCTGCTTCAACTGACCAAGTGTCCGAGCTATCAGGAGGACCGACCACTAAGGAAGCACCAAAAGCGAGGATGAGAGGGAGACTCGAGGCCGAGGGCTTGGGGAAGGCACGACTCCAACTGCTTTGTGTTCGCCTTTCACTGTTGTTTTTTCAAGGTCTCAAAGTAGGCCCGTGCATTCCAGTTAGCTCCCTGTGCCTTCCCTAAACAAACGGCCGCTGTACCTCCACCATTTGTTGACCAATCTCTCACATCAAGATCCAGTGGCTGGGGAGATCTCAATTAGCGTTCTTTTACTTTCGTCCACTCAACATAACATAATAGGCCCTCTCTTCGTTTTTACCCTAGTTGCACCGCACACTGTTGCAGACCAAGACGTCCTCTTCCGTGGGAAAAAGACCACGATCACATCGAGGGTTCCCTTCAGACAGAGCGGGCGAAGAAATTGATAGTCAAAAGCATCAGAAGACGGCGTCTCGATTGGACGAGTCGTTCGTGTGATTGACCAAAGCCGAAGACCAGAAGTCTATCATCCACGAAGACATTGAAGATACAGTACCGTCACCTGACTCTGAAGTCCCGACGCCCGTTTACCAACCGGCTGGGAAACAAAACGAGTTGAAGGCAGCATCGAGTTGCTGCCAGTGAAGGCGCGCCGTATCGTCAACTAGCCAAAGGTATAAACCCCAACTCATTGTTGATTCATTCGGCGCCAGCAACATCAACATATCTGCCACAGTTAACAACAGCCGATGCTCGTCCGCACCCCCATTCCCAAGGGGTAGCATGGCCAGCACCACGGACCAATCTTTCGCGTTCAAAAGCAACCGATCTTCAACCACGACGCCCATCCCCCACATGGCCAGCAGTCAATCGAAAGGCCACGACTTGGGAAGCTCCCAGTCCGGAAGCTACCAGTACGGAAGCTACCAGCACGGAAGCTACCAGTGCGGAAGCTACCAGTACGGAAGCCACGACAGCTAGTTCATTGAAGGAGGGATATCAAGGTTAAAGTTGAGAAAAGTGACCGTGCTCGTAGCGGAGCCGGCCAATCAGGCAATATCAAAACTCGACAATTGGTGCCAACAAGGTCCAGAGTAAGAGCAAAGATGAGATGATGACCTGACCGGAGAACTTGCAATTGACCCTACCCCAGCCTCATTGGGTTCTTCCAGGTCCTGTCACTGCCTGTGAAGTGTTTTCAAGGTCAGAGAGTAGAGGTAGTAGGTAGTATCGAGAGGTACCTAGGCCTTAGCGTTCCAGTTAGCTCCCTGTGCCGGCCTTCTTTTCCAGAGGTAGAGGTACGTAGAGGTACTTACCGCCACAGGAAATCGCAAAAACGGCTAGTTTCATCTTATTATCTTGAGGCTTCCTTCACAAACCTTTTACTTCCAGGTCGCTTGTGGGGCCTTGAAGTATTGCAACCCCTCTTTATCCAGAGGGGAAGTACTTCTACCTCCAGGCTTATTTCCCATCCACAAAAAAAATTCTTTATTACTCCCACCCTCGTCTTCCCTCGCACATCTCTGCTCAGGGAATACAAGCATCCTCGTAGGTCAAGATAACATCCGGAGCTCATCAAAGATTTTTAGTATCTTAACATTTGTGAGTAGCACCCTTTGGCCTGATTCAGGTTGATACGACCTGATTTACCCGACTCATCGCAGTGAACCTGCTTCTGGAGGTAAAAGCCCACACCCATGGCTGAGAGGCTGGACGGAATAGCTGACCGCCTGATTCAAGTGCCATCGGCCTCGCCGTCAATCGCAATGGCGGATCAGGGAAATGCCAGCGCTCATGATGGCGCGAGCGACGATGTAATCGACCCTCGATTGAGAGCTCTTGATCAAAGTGCAGGTGCAACGGTTGACAGCGCGCAGGGAACGGGAGGAATTGTATAGAACGCAGACCCCCGTACATCTGCGCAAGCCTATTCCGTGTCCACCCAAAACTACAACGCCCAAGTCACCTATAGCACCATCAACACCACTACTTACCCCGACAATACCAGTCATTTTCCCACCAACACCGCTTATCACCCCGCCAACACCCCTTCTTACTCTGTCAACACCCCTTCTTACCCCGTCAACACCCCTATTCCCCCCCTCAGGACCAACTACCCCGTTAGAAGCAACCAACCCGTTAGTCTCACCGTCTACCCCGACCCCACCAACCACGCCATTAGCAACAACGGGCCAAATGGAAATGGAAACATCATTCCACTTAATAGTGCCAATCCACTCGACAACAATCAGCCATCCGGACACCGGCACTATCCAACCAGCAACCTAACCGGTCCTTCGCTTCAAAATGTGGAACCGCACTCGCTTCAAACCCATAGTGGTCAACCCATGAGTTCCGATTATCATCCAGACAACCACCACCTGGCCGGCACTCCCAATCCCAACCTTGGACAAAACCCCATCCCCAACCCTCCTCATCCTCCTTCTCCATCAGGCCAGGCCACCACTCACCTCCCCGCTGCCGCGCGACCTCCTGTCGTAAGACCAGCTGTTCCAAGCGGCCAACCCCGCCTTTGCAAGGGTTCGCGGAAGCAAGGCATCCACTACCCTTGCGTCAGAAACCCCCCTAATAGGGTTTGGAAGACCAAGGGCCACGCTAGGACGTGCCGTGACTGCTTGGCGAACAAGCCGTCCGCCAAAGCATGCAGGTCCATCGACGCCTTGGAAGCCGCCGGATTGGAGCCCTGCTCGAATTGCTACGTCAAGGCAGCAAGGGGTAACGGTGACGGTGGTTTGTGTCCTGACTGTCTGGCGGACAAGAAAGGTAATGCGAAATTGAGAAGGCAAGGCAAAGGCAAAGGCCGCAAGAGGGGCGATGATAACGTGCCGAGGGGTGGCTCGGATGGTGGTCCGCCAAAGGGAGATGGTGGTGGTGGTGGTGGGTTCGGTCCGGCTCCAGGTGCGGTCGGTGTCGTCCTTAGCGGCATCGACCAAATGGCCTACTAGCTAGGACGGAAGGAGAGGAGCGAGGGTAGGTACGATGGTTCTGGCTGGAAGGATCAAACTGCGGATTGGGCGAGTAGAGCGCAAGATCAAACCTGTCTGAGTAGGTACCTCCAGTTTTGGTAGATGGTTTAGAAAAAAAGACGAAAAGAGGAAGACAAAAAATGTCGCAAACCCATATACACTTCGGATATCCGAAGGGAAAGCCTACCCGCACCCCAACGGTTCCTAGGCGCACCCTCCCCCACCCGGAAAAATAGGGCGGCCCAGCTAATAACACTTAACATTGTAAATCCCGTTTTCACCCGCAAAAATTTCGTCTTTTCAATACACGTAACATCGTTCTACCTTAGTCATTTCTTTACCCTCCATTCTCTTTATACGGCCAGTCGCACTTATACTGTACCTATTACGACTAGGAACCACGCCGCCGTTATTACTATAGATATATCGCGAGATTTGAGTTATAGGGACGCATTTGCAGGTGGGTGACCCAGCTGCGAATGTTACCAGACATCAAAAACATGGAAATTTACCGCCAAAACCCGATAGTTTACATATCGGCTAACATAGGGTGCGCCTAGGAACCGTTAGGGTGCGGGTAGGGTTTCCCTATCCGAATCGTAGCTCGTAGACTACAAGGACAACCAAACATAAAGTACAAAATCAAGTTGAATCATACTAGAAGCTCTAACGTCCATAACTTAGGGGATGCTTGACGGTGGTGCTGATACTTAAGGTAGAATGTGTGTGAGTAGGGATAAGACGAAAAGTAGCCGCCAAGCCGCTGGATGTAGACGGTGCCGGTCAGCTAGAAGGTACCTGTATAGAAGGTGAACACCCACGTGATAATGATGGCTGTGCGAAAGGAAACAGGCAAAAAAGAACTACAGTACGTCCTACTTCCAGTTTCCAGGCGTGGATGGGCAAAACGCACCGAGAGTACACTGTGGTCTCCGAGTGTCTCGGACCCCCGGAGGTAGCATTCTGCCGGATCAAGGTTTAGTAAGGTTTACAACGACGCTAATCAGGTTAGTAACCTTATAGATGAAACCATGAAGGAGCGGTACGTACCTGTTTCGTCCATACAACCACCTATTGTTGGTGTCCTGTTCAAGGTCGAATGTGGGGGCTGTTAACCTGACAACCTGGATCCAGGCCAACGGGGACTAAAATCCCCCTTCACCTACCACCTACCTACCTCCACCCTGATTGTTGTTGGAAAACAGAATTCCCTTTCAGCTCTATTTGAAGCGCGCTCCCATCCTCGTCCTACCCCGAACACCATCCCGGACCCAGACACCCCGAGGTCCTGCAACGAACACCTCTCAGCGTAAGGAAAATCGGGCAAGTCCAAGCAAAGGCGGTTCTCGCAACGTTCTGCCCAGCCATCGCTGGTAGTAGCGATCATCAGCTCGCGTGTCTGGTCAGTGCAAGAACATTTGTTTGTTCGAAAATGACCAAGGTAAGCAGATATCAAGACCTTAATTGTCAACATGGCGATCACAGAACCTGATGTCCGACTAACGACCTTGATGTTTAGCACCAGAGTCGCGATAAAGACGCGACGTCGGCTAGACGCCGTACGGGTGCTCGAAATGCCGCAAACCGGAACGCCAACCCACAAGAAGGCGGCGGCAGAGAGCAGGTGCCATCAATGACCAATCTGGAGAGTGCACAGCCAAACCCCTCAATGGGCAACAGCAACTTGCCCCAGCAAACTTTCGGTTCCGTCACTGGAGGAGTAGGAAGGTCTGCCTAGGTGGTAGACTCCCACAGCCACCAGTACGGAAGTCACTCGGACTATGGCGGCAACATCAACCACAGTGGTTACGCCTATTCCATTGAGCAGCAGCCGGTTGGTCGTCCGAACCTGACATGGAGCTACAACAGCCCATTGCTCGGCCAGAATGTCCTTCCACCTCTCCCTGCCGGCGGTAATTTTCCTGCTGCCAGCCCCGTCATCCCGGCTACTGCGTATCAGGATACCAACTCCATGAACCAAAATACATATACCGCGAACACCAACGCCAACTCATTCGACTACGGCAACCTCGGTCCAGAGGCCTTATCCCATCATCCAGACCAAAACGTTCATACCGCCATTCCAACCAACCCGACTCCTGTCCATCAGGGTGTCAATCCCCTTAACCCCAATAGCCCCAACACCAACTCCTTCCAACAAAGCACCCTTGGTAGAGCGGCCTTACCCTCTCATCCAACCCAAAACTTCCCTACTGCCTCTCCCATTACCCCCACTCCTGAGCATCAGGATGTCATGCCCCTTAACCACAATTCCCTCAACATCAACTCTTTCAACAACGGCAACATCGGTACAGAGGCCTTCCAGTATAATCCAGCCCACAATTACCCTACTGCCCCTCTCACTGACCACCCTCCTGTTCATCAGGGTGTCAATCCCGCCAGCCCCAATACATATACCCCGAACACCAACTCAGTCAACCAAAACACCCTCGGTAGAGCGGCCTTACCCTATCATCCAGCCCCAAACTTCCCAACTGACATTCCCACCAACCCGACTCCTGTCCATCAGAACGTCAACCCGCTCAACCCCAATACCCCCAACGCCAACTCATTCAGTCACCCCACTTTCGCCAACGACGGTCACGCAGCCGCGGCAGCTCCTCATCAACACGACCTCCCGGTACCTCCGATTCAACAGCCCCGACTCCCAGTCGCGCCCGCTGGATCCCGTCGCTGCAAAGGCAGGCGCAAAAACGGCATCCAGCGACCCTGCATCAGTAACCCTCCCAACAGGGTTTGGAAGAGCAGGGGAAATGTCAGACAGTGCCATGACTGTCTGGCCAATAAGCCCTCTCAGTCCGCTCGCAGGTGTATGGCCGCCCTAGAAGCCGCGGGACTCGAGCCTTGTTCGAACTGTTACCGTAAACAGGCAAGGGCGGATGGTGGCCTGTGTGAGGCCTGCTTTGTGGATAAGAGGAACAACGCCAATCTACGAAAGAACGGTCAAGGCAAGGGTCGGAAGGGCAAGAAGGGAGGAGGCAGTGGTGATAGTATTCCGAGGGGCGGTCCGGGCGGCGGTCCTCCCAAGGGAAATGGAGGCGGTGGTAGCGGTGGGTCAGGTCCGGCTCCGGGCGCTGGAGCTGTCGGTGTCGTGCTTAGCGGCATCGACCAGATGGCGTACTAGCTGGTTAGAGAAGAAAAGAAGCTAGGATGCTCGGTATCTGTTGGTCTTTGTGATAAGGGCAAGGCCATCATTCTTATCGTCGACAATCTCCTCGACGACCGAGATATTGGACGATGGATGCAACCTGTAGTACGCAAGATGTAGGAAGGGGGTAGTTAACTCGGCACGTCCAAGATCAAAGGAAGGAGCCATGGGTACTTCGACGTTTGATGACATCTCACTTGAGAATGAAACAAATGATTGGAAGGGAGTAACTTAAGGACTGGGGGAGAAAGCCATATTATATCGGCGTGACCAGATTGTAAGGAGACAGTTCGGACAACGATGCAAATAGGAATAAAAACCAAAAGTTGAAAACCCATATAGACCTCCAATGTTCATGGGTGGCTGATATAGTACGGTAGAACGGCCACCAAATATAAATCAGAATGGAATTGAAATCACACTAGAAACCCTGGTGTCCACGACCAAAGGGATGCTTGACGGTATCTCTTGGACGAAGCGACGTTCTGTCCGGTATTTCGCTAACTGCCTGGCGAACACAATACCGCAATAAATTCGGGATGGCCTCGATACCCTGGAAGCTGCGGGATTGGAGCCTTGCTCCAACTGTTACCGCAAGGAGGCAAGGCCTTCCGGTGGCTTATGCGAGGCCTGCTTCGCTGACAAACAAGCCAATGCAAAGCTGCGGAAGCAGGGAAAGGGAAAAGGCCGTAAGGGCCAGAAGGGGGACGACATCCCGAGGGGCGGTCCGAGCGGTAGTCCTCCCAAGGGCAACGACGGTGGTGGTGGTGGTGGGTCGGGCCCGGCTCCTGGCGCTGGAGCGGTCGGTGTCGTGATGAGCGGCATCGATCAGATGGCGTATTAGCCGGGACAGAACGCATATACGAGTAGATTCGAGGTAGAAATGGATTAGGAAGTCCAGAACATAAATAACCAAAAAAAAGTTGAAAATCGATGTGCCATTGCAATATTCGCGTGAGACTGTCAAGTTCCCGGTGACTGCAAATATTACCCACCATGACGTGCTCATGGCAAGATATGAAGCGTTCCACGCAGGAAAGACCAGTAGATGACATCGCACATTGGCAGGTCCGATACATGCAGCTGCATCCCAATAGCCCACATGGCAAGTGCGTAATCCCCAACATCCGCTCCATCAAACCCGGACGGTCACACTCTGTCAATCCCTCGGATCATATATTCCGTCGCTTTAACCTCAGCATACCTTAGGATATAGACACAACTTGATATGTCATGGACGGTCGCTTCTCCGTAGACGATGCTATCTTCTCGCTGGAGAATTAATTACGCAATTGAACTAAGCGCTGAGGCGTTATACCACGAGGGGCTGGAGAGCAGAAAGACCCTTTACATATGCAGGTTCTCCTACCAACCAAGAATATAGTTAGCAGGTGTCGGGGGTTGAGAAATTTGGAAGAGGAGGGACCAAGAGCGAAGGCAGATGCAAAGTGCTCTTCCTACAGCGTAGAAACAAGTGGAACTTCTGTGTTGGTGGCTAGGCGGAGAGCGAAAGGCAGCTGAGGGTTGATGGGACGTCGGCATCGTGGAAGGAACCCGAATTGGTGGTGGACAAGTGCGCTGGCTGGCTGCTGCAATTCAAGACATTCCAAGAAAGAAGCAAGAACGTTAGCAACATTGCGGGGACAGGAGGAGAATTCCAGCGCCACTTAGCTCCTTTTATTTACCTCTTGCTTCGTCAGGCTTGTCCTCCCTCGGGTTCAGCTGGTTGAACACAACGAAGGAAAGGAGCAAATTCCCTATCACTCGTCCCCCAACTGCTTGCCTTTCAAGTGCTAAGGATTGTTGGTCTTTGAACATACCGTTGCCCGGTCTTGCCCCGATCCCTGCAAGCTCACTTGGCGATAGGCCTGCGTTGATCCAGCCTCGTTTTCTCGCGGTTTTGTTCCAGGCGTCGTGAGAGCATAACCCCTCGTAAATGACAGAACTGCCCCATTAGAATCTGGAGCAGGTCTGACGGTACTGGTGCCGATGCTAGTATCTTCTTATTGGTAATCCAGTACCCTTGTTGGTAGGCGATTCCTGTAAATTGCGACAAGTGTCTGCTCTTGTCGGGCTGGAGCTGTTACTCGCAACACCATCACGGCTTCCGATCCCCTTGAGCCTCCCGTATCAATAACCTCGAATATTCGCCCTTTGTGCTCATTGCTGGCTTGAATCGTGCCTTACTTGTATTTCGATGTGCTGCAACGTCCGTGTTTTGACAAGGCCCTCGGCTCCGGCAAGTGGGTCCATGCTCATGCTCAGATAAGCTGTTAGTAGTAGCACGCTAAGGACGCCTAAACAGTGGGATGCACTAGCACTCACACAAGTTTGACGACGACGACGTGACAGATAGCCTCCACTTTGTTTTTCTTCTTCGTGTGGTTGACCATTTTCCTTGGTCTAACACCCTCCTCGCTGTCTTTCAATGACCTGCAAACATCAAGTGGTCCTTCTCGGCAACGCTCATTGTCAAATGGACTCTCCCATGTGTCAACGTTAACCCAGCCTAGTACTGTGGGCAGCAGGGTTGCTTCCAGGTTACTTTCGGCCCAACCCATTCTTGATTGAGGCAATTTTAGCCTGGCGGCTGGCCTCTGATGCGCCTTTGGGCTTGGTAGACCTTTCCTTCCTAACTCCACCCTTCTCGGCATACTCTGGGACCCAAGTTTGTCCCGCGGCCCTTCTTTGCCTTGCTCGATCGTTCTTTGCAACCGAGCGTTGGCTGCATAATTGGCAGTGCTTTCCAGCACTGTTGTCAGCCTCGTTGTAGCAACTAGAGCATGGCCAAGCACCAAGAAGTGCCCAAGCGAGCACAGCTTGTCGTTTGCTAGAGCCGGGCGAGTTGCCCAGGCAGTCGAAGCAGCGTGCCGGTCCGGACTGCCAGATTGATTTCTCCTGGCAATCTTCGCAAGGAAGGCCGTAGACAACTGGTGGAGCCACGAGCGGCTGCTTGATGATGGATGGCAGGCACAGCTAAGGTACGGGGCTACTGGAAATGTCTTGTTCATTGGCATTGCTCGCTTCGCTGGGTTGCCGGCAGTATGTGTGATCTCATTCGAAAGGAGATGGAATGTTTGGTGCGTCGTACTTGTTGGGGGCTCTTCAGCCTTACCAGTATCGTTCGTCGAATCGATATGATATGATCATTGAACTATTCCACGGTTCTGTTGAAGAAAATGGTTCAGAGACGAGGGATTCTGGTATATAGAATGGATTATGCATCATGCAAAAAGACAACGGACACGGAAAAGAGGCGGAGATTGGAGATGAAAACAAATCAGAAGAGAAAAGTATAAGATAAAAGCTAATCTTCAACTGTGAAGAGCATAATACTAGAACGAAGACGATGATTCCTTTCACAAACCGTCGTGAACAGTCGTCCCGGGGACGGGTCGATCATAGGACTGGAACCGAAGCTCAGTCCGTTGAATCGCCTCTGGTGTATGCATCTTGCATGTGGCGTTCCGACGTCGTTTCCCCCTTCCATCGAGCCCATGGTTGCCACTTTCCTCCTTGTTCTCCTTCTCTTCCTCGCGATGTTTCTGTTTTTTTTTGGCAGCCCGCGAGGCCGATTACATGATCTTCCTCGCGAATGAGCTTCTGTCGGGAGTCTACTGCCCCCGTTCGTATCATCCTCAATCGGTGGATTTCTTGTGAAGTCGCCATTCCGTCTCGTATCGTGTCAACCGGTGTAGATTGCCGGTCATACGCTTAGATGTCTTCGTTGTGAAGGATGGGGTTTTCTTCGGTCGTGGAGCTATTTGATCTTTCCGGTGAAGACCGATCGCTTCGGATACCGATGATACGAGGGACCGACCCAAGGCTTAGTTTTTCTTCGGACGCTTTCTAGCGCCAGCGGACTTGGAAGATCTCTTGGACTTTGACGTCTTGTTACCTCCAGTCTTTTTGCCCTTGGGGACCCAGATCTCGCCTCTAGCCTTGCGCGCCTTGCGTCGAGCGTTCTTGTCTCTCTGGCGCTGTGTGCAAGAGAGACAGTGGCGGTCGGCGCCGTTGTCTTCCGCCTCGTAGCAAGAGCTACAAGATCCGATGCCGACTAAGGCCCTACGGATGACTTCTTGGCGTTTCGCCTGGCTGGGCGAGTTTGCCAGACAGTCGAAGCACAGCGTAGCGGTGCGCTTCCAAATCGAGCGAACTTTGCACACGTTGCACTTCTTGCCGTAATCGATCGGCGCAAGTATGACCTCGTTCGCTCCTTTGGCCTTCGCGGCGCCGTTGGTGGGTCCTTTCCTTGCCTGATGTCCACTAATCGGGGGGGATGTATTGCTCGACTTGTGATGCGACGGTTGGGCTGCAATCGGGAGATCGACTTGCGCGCTTGAATGCTTGGTTTCACTGCGATGGAAAGAGGGCACCAAGTGGTTTGGGGTAGGTTTCGAGTTCATCTCATCGGTCTGGCGGGTCAGCGGACCGGCGTCACGAACGTCAATAGCCTGGTTCTCGGTTTGAAGATCGGGCTGGGCAGGGGCGTCGCGCTTGGTAACGCCGAGCTATCAATTAGGGGTATAAGTGTTAGCCATGTCGGCTCCTTGCTTGTCTGCAGAGGTGTTATTACAAGTGGTTCAGGGGCCTGACTTACAGCCTCGTCAACATTGGCGTGAGCAGCTTGTAAGGTTTCTTGGAGCATCTTTCCTGTTGGACGGAGCGAACAGGGTACGCCATCACCTTGTTCGATGGCTTTGTCGCAGTTCAAAGAGGATTGAGTGGAATTGTCGCGCAAGTTGGTGGACTCGATCGTCATGTCGCTCGAGGTTGAGGCATTGTGGATGGCTACATGCTCATCAGTGTCGTGATCATGATTGATCTGGTACCAAAGACCGTTAGCGTATTGAGAGCGCCTCTTGTCACGTTGGGTACTCGCCGTCCCCTCCTCCTGGCCGTAAGGGCAAGCGGGAGGCAGTTTGAGATCAGGCGCGGCGTCGAGAATGGCGCTAAACCAGTCACCCGCCGACATGATGGGCGACAACTGCAATCTTGAGCACCTAGCAAAGCGTTGCGTCGTCGTTGTGCTGAGAAGACGCGCCTTCGCTTTTTTGCGGGGCGTGGTACAGGTAATTATTGGGAGGAAACAGAGGGGTTAGAAAATGGGAAACGGCGAAAAGGTCAAGTGGTGTGGGCGAAATACCGAAACGAAGAATGGCCGGCGCTGCGACCAATCAAAACAGCTGGCGTACCTTCCCTTTCGACTTCAAAACCGGCCAGCTATTGTAACGAACGTATTGATAAATTCGGACCGCTCCTGCCATACCAGAGTACGACCTGGACCGAGTGGGGACTTGACCCGTTCGTTCATCCCATCTCCTGTTTTCGCATTCACGTTACTCGTCCTCGGCCGGACATTGGAGCTATTGTGTTCCGCAAATGGCAGTCTTCATAGAGAGCGGAAGGGCTATATATTTTCTATAACATTATGATGATTGCTGTGAATTCATGGTATCAACTGTCTTGTCTTGTTATTCCCTTGTCAGCACCTTATTTCGCCAATGTTACATGCCTACCGGATGGAAGAACGAACTTCGACGCCAAGAAGAAAGTGTGGTCATCGCTTGCAATGGCTGTTCCAATGTTTCCGGTTCTATTGTAACGAACTTGTAATGACGGAAGGCCTGGAGTCCTAGACTCTCACCCATTGTCAGAGGACAACTCGAATGATGACACTGACATCTGGAGAGTGCTTTGGAGATTATACAATAAAGGAAAGTGGTTTACAACGAGCGAGGGAGAAGGAAAATAGGTAAATACAATAAGAATAACAAGAAATGATCTTCAACTTTGAAGATCGAACCGCGAAAGGAGTATTTACTCGGTATCCCGCAAAACGGCGTGCGCTAAAATCTCGCGGGCAACCAAGGCTACTCAGCCACGAATGAAGAAATGACCCTCGCCAACTGCTTGCCCTCTGAAGTTTCCCGAAAAATCACTTGTCATCGCTAATCAATAAAGCCACGAAGACTCCGATTGCTGATGTGAGCCGGGTTTAAGAAGCAAGAGTGAGTGTATCCACGTGCACTCCTGGCAAGAACAGTCCAGAGCTGCCAAGATTCCGCAAGCAATCCTCCTTGTAACGGTGACTCCACGTTAGTCGCAACGTCCCCCACAACACTGCCTCTCTGCCAGCAGTAGCACTGATATAACTTCCCAACTCAACGATCAATGGTTTCCTCCGCCGAACCATTGGCGCCGTTGGTTTTGTTGCCGCTGTTGGCCACATTTCCGCCGTTAACGATAAACTGTCCGTTGAAGACGAAGTCTCCGTAGATGTTGCCTCCGTTAATCACACCATTGTTGACAGCCCCGTGACCACCGAGGTGGACGTTACCTCCCTGCGTCGCAAAACTGCGAGGACCAGGGGGAGGGTTGACAACACCACCGAAGTTGACAATACCACCGTTGTTAACGATGGTGCCACTGTTTGCAGCTCCCACTCCTTCATAGCCTGGGTGGGCCTGTGCTCCATGGCCTCCGAAGTTTGGATCGTTCTGTTCTCCCGCGACTCCGTGGCCCGGGTAGTGCTGTGCTCCAGATCCCCCGACGTTCAGATAACTCTGTGGAACAGCACCCGCGTAGCTCGGATAATTGCCTGCTCCTGCCTCGACTCCATGTGCACCGCTTTGAAGCCCCGTGGCTTCTGGGACTCCCATGTCCCCTGAGGCTCCCGCGGCATTGACGCTGGTCGCAGCAGCGGCACCGCTACCCGCTTGCTGAAGATTTCGTTGCTCCGCCAAAGCCGCTTGCGATCTCTGTGCCCGCTTTTTGGCCTGATGTCTCTGCGTCTTTCCGACCTGCCGGGTGTGGCAGGCAATGCAGTGCTTATCGGCACCGCGATCTTCCGCTTTGTAGCAGTTGCTACATGACCCAAGTCCACGACGGGCACGCTCGATGATGATGGCGATTTGCTCTGGCGTCGGCTTATTCGCCAAGCAGCCGAAGCAGTGGAGTGCCTTCTTTTTCCAACGAGGGTTTATGTTGCACTTTGTGCAAGTCGCGCCGGTGTAAGGGATTTGGAGAGGCGGTCCGTGCACGGGGGCGGGGGGCGGGAAGGGAGGTTGAAGAAGCTGGTTCTCGTAGGAGACCGAGATAGCTACGGGATTGCAGTTGGCGATAGCAGTAGGGGGCGCGGGGTTAGGGATGAGGAAGTCGACATGTTGGTCGTGAGCGACCTGTTCAGGTAGACGAGCAGTGGGAGACGCCATGGCAGGGAGATCATTTTGCGGCACTGTGAGCTCATGTTGTTGGCCATTTTTGGCGCCGGAAGCCGCGTTAATGGATGGAACTTCAGCGATCGAAAAGGCATCCACATCCGAGAAGTGGAGAGGCCGCTGTTGCAAGAGAGCGGGAATTGGGATGGACCGAATCACCGCCGCTAGCACGCGGTTGACCTCCAGTGGTTGCTTTGAGTCAAGGCAACTGAGGAGCTCGCGCGTTGTTGCATTGCCCGCTTGGAACCCAGGCAAGGTGGACAGGATGAAGATGAAGGCAGAAATCACCTCGTCATAGCCAAATTCCCGGCGATGCTCAAAAAAATGCAAAAGCTGTTGCGTCGGATTGAAGTCGAAGCGGCCCTCAGACCGTGCATGTGGCGCAGCTAGGCTAGTCGACTCCATGTTGATCTAATAGTTTGATGTCGATAATAGCTCTGTGCATCGGTGTTAGCGCCACGATTTTGCGATTTCTGGTGGTAGTCCTACGTGTTTCTGGTGCTGGGCAAGAAATGATCGATGAGTGCGTGGCTTCAGTCGCAAAGGTACCTTACGACGAGTGTTGTTGTCGCTCGGTTCGGTGATGCCACAAGGAGAAAATCGGGGGAAAATGGGAGCACATGAGAGGAGAGAATAAAAGCAAGTAATGGAAATCATCGAGAATGGGAAGTAGTCCAGGCGTGCAAACGCGAGGACCGACCTTGAAGTAAACCTGGAGAGTCTAACGAACCTCATGCCTGTGGGGTGCTAGGAACGAGACCAAACCGCGTCAAGGTTTTATGGATGCCACCCTTGGGAGCACACCCAATGGCTCATAAGAGACATCCATCCGCCATGTGTTTGGAACAATAAATGATATTCTGTCGGTTATGGTGGTGGTGCTATTGGAAACGTCCATGTCGGAGCAACTTTTGCAACGGTACATCGTTCATTCTCGAGTACGGCGCATTACATAAGCGTTCGACGGTTCGGCTTGCTCAAAGGGCGAACCCCATATCCAAACGGACTTGACCCATGAAAGTCATGTGAGAGAATCGCTGGTTAAGAAGCAGCATCCCACATCTTTCCGGCTGTCACGTTTGCGGTGTTTTTCCTAGTGTTCCCTTCTTTTGAAGTTTCCGCTGCCAATTGCTGGAAGTTCCGCGGCTAATATATGAGTAGACGATCGATGTTCAACGAACTCGATAATATACTAATGACGCATCAGTTGTTACTGCCTGATATATATAACCTCGTTCAGCTTTTTCTCGTCAGTTGTACCAAGTAATGCCAAATCTCCGCGCCCGACGGCCACGGCGTGAAGCGGAAGGGAGGATATTTCGGCCTTCTCGATAGCGCGCATTATGTGAGCATGTCGAGAGGAATCGCAGAGCGAATCGATGCACTTCTTCCGAATAACGTGCATATCGTTGAATTTGACGCCCAGCCAACCCCGAGAGTGACACGGCTTCTTGATATGGCCAGCGCAGAATGATGGACAACAGGCTTCTCGGGAAATTGAGGTGACGAGGTCACGGTCTTTGGTTAGGACTGAGGATGTTTGGTGATGCGGGGAAATGAAGTGAAAAATGAAGAAGGGGAAATGGGTGGTCTGATCGCCGATGGATGGCGATTTCCATAGAGAAAAAGAAGACGAATGGAAAGTCGATGGGCTTTGGTGGAAGTTGCGATTCGGTGGTTTTGGCGGGGAGGCATGTGGGGACCGGGGATCAATGCCAAGACCGGAAGACCTCACGAACTCCAGAAGGTCGGGTGCTGGGATTAAGACAACAGCATTGTTCTAGGGGGACGGTCTTCAGAGTAATCATTATTCAGTACTGCCCACTGGGGCATTTTATTGAAGCATTATCTTATCTGAAATGAAGCCGTCGGATCAATTGTTTGACGCGTCGGCTTGACGATCCGTAGTGTATACCGAAAACGACTTGACGTCGAAGCACGTATATGAGCCATACATCCCATAACTGAATATTCATCGTAAGACGATCGGCATTACATACACCCGCTGTAAATTTCATCCACGGATATATACCAGATAGGAGGTCTTCTTCTCAACGTGGAACATTAATGGGATATTGGGGGTGCATAGCACCGTACCTCTATGGCACCGTTCATTGTAAGTAAACACTATCTTTAGAGATGAGCCTTGCTCGGCGCGCAGTGTCACTTTTCTACTGGCGCAGTGTACACTGCGCGAATAGGGATATCTATATAGGGATTCCTACTCGCGCAGTACTATAGTACTCCCTACCCTAATTGTAATCGACTAACTATATATACTACAACCTACTAAACTTATCAATTTAAGTACTACCGCTGTACGGAGTTTAGAAATACGCGCTTTCGTACAATTAATAACTGAAAGATTTGTGAAATTAGTAACTGTATATAAGTATAGTTAGTTAACTAGTATAACTCTACCTACTAAAATGAATTCTACTAATATAAGTTCAACGTTAGTAAAGTCCTTATAATACACTTAAGTTCAAGACTAAGAATATATTAGAAACTTAAGGGAGCCAGCTATTATAATGTCTAATATAATTAGAAGTATTATAGGCCTAGGAATTACTATGGCACTGCGCGGGTGGGAATGCCTTCTAAAATATCCCTACTCGCGCAGTGTACACTGCGCAAGTAGAAAAGTGACACTGCGCGCCGAGCAAGGCTCTTAGAGATAACCGTTGAGTTTGAAATAACCGTTTAGTTTAGAAAAACCGTTCTAAGGAAATTTGAGGGATTTAATTGGTTGGATTAAATTAGGAATAGGTATTTCTTACCTTCTTTCTACTCTAAATTACTTATTTATTTAACGGAGTTTCGTAGCTTCCTAAAACCTTATGACCCCCCCCCCCGAAAAAAAATCTAATTTACTAAATTTACTACTTTATATTACTATTATTATTACTATCGTTATTATTATTATTATTATTATTATTTTAATTGCTTAAAGGTATATAAAAGTTAGTTAACGAAATAAAATAGGATATAATTATATTTAGGGATAATAATTATTATTTTATTATTATTATTATTATTATTATAGTCGGTAGTTAAAAAGGTTAAAATTGGGAAAATTGGGGAATTAATAGGACTTTGGCTTTTTAAACCCCGTCTCCTTCTCTCTCCTTTTCTCTCCTTCTTTCTCCTTCTTTCTCCTTCTCTCCCTTTTAAACCTTCTCTTTTCTATCGTCCTTTCCTAAAAAGGTAGTCTCTTCAATTTATTAATTCCCGCCTAATATAAGGCCCTCTATTTTTATTTCAGCCAATTAAAGCTTAGGGATTCTATTAAAATAGTTTCTCTAAGTCGAACGGTTTCTTTGAGGAGTACGGTTATTTCGAGGATTACGGATATCGCCGTTCTGCAATGGTTTTTTCTATGGTACGGTTTTCTGGCACACCAGATTCCCATTAATGAAGGCTGCCAGCCTGCAACTCTTCTTCCCGAGGAGCTCGCGTGTAGATAATAGACGTGTAGACAAAAAGAACTCAATGATTTCAACGAAGGATGGTCAGTGATACGATATTGATGCGTTTATATGCAGGACCTAATACTGTCAGAACAAACTGTTGTTCTAAGACAGCGAACAAACCTAGGGAATGCTTAAACAGCAATGGCGAAGCCAAACAGGACACAACAATCCTAGCGCTTGCTGGAAGTAAACATGCCGCTGTGTATACTTGCAGAGCATTTGAAGAATTCTGTCTAACAG
The DNA here is from genome assembly GCA_037102815.1 of Neurospora intermedia. Taxonomy (NCBI): domain Eukaryota; kingdom Fungi; phylum Ascomycota; class Sordariomycetes; order Sordariales; family Sordariaceae; genus Neurospora; species Neurospora intermedia. The sequence goes on along the minus strand of BTPP01000004.1, from coordinate 4,742,763 downwards.
TCCTTTCACTGAAGCCTAAGACCGAATTTCTCTTCCAAACCAGAGTGCGTGTTATGGTGACAACTTTGCTCATCCGCAACTGTTTTCCGACCTTGTCCCCTATGCTCATTCGCCACCAGTTTGCTGTTCAACTTCCGTCGAAACTTCTTTGCTTTCTCAAACTTCGTAAAGCCATCTCCTCTTAGTACTTGGAAAGGGCTTGCCATCCGTTAAGCAAGACACTTCCGAATCTCGCATGGAGCTCAACATCTGGGGGGCGGGCAACATAAAATCCGATTCCCGAAGTTCCCACAGCTCGTATTCAGGCACTTGCGGCTGGAATGTCCGGCGTCTCCATGTCCGGCGTCTCCACGTCCGGCGCCTGGACAGATGGAGTTGCAACACCTGGAGATTCTACAGCTGGCTCAGAAGCGACAACTTGAGGTTGACTAGCCGAATCGAAGGCGATTCCCAGTCCCCTGAAGATGGCTTCAGCGGCCTCCCGCGCCTTTCTGGCTCGCTGTTTGGCCTTGTGCCTCTGTTTCTTGCCCTTTTGGCGTCCGTAGCAGACGGTGCAAAGCTTGTTATCCCCTCTATCTGCCTCGCCATAACAATTGCTACAACTATCAATGCCGAAAGCAGCACGTTCGATAACAGCGGCATCTTTTTGGGGCCTGGCTTGTTTCTGCAACAGCCAAAGCAGCGGTCTAATGTCTTTTTCCACACAAAGTTGGTGCGGCAGATTGAGCAGACCTTGCCAGGGTAAGGGACCTGAAGAGGTGGGCGAGTGATAGCCGGCACAGGTGCCATAGATGCGGCAGTGGGGGCGGCGGCGAGCTTCAGCAACTGAGAATGACTTGGAGGTGTGGTATGGGAAGGTGCGGTAGAGAGGGAAGGGGCAACGGGCTCTTGCTCCGAATGATGATTGTAGGGGGTGGGGGAAGGAATGGGGGCAACTTGTGTCTGTAGCTGTTTGTGGGCGACGTTGGGACTGGGATAAGATGCGATGGGCCACTGCTGCTCATAATGGGTGGACTGAGAAAAAGGGAGAGGCTCTGTGACTCGCGGGTCATCGTGCTTGTCCTGGGGCAGAAAAACGAGTCATTGCCGAGACCAAAGCCATCTACGTGCCCACTATCCTCAGTGGGATCAGTGAAACACACGTCTGGCGGCTGTATCCGATTCGAGGGGCATTCTTGATCGAAGCAGCACAAGTGCTGATCGGCTGAGGCGCTTTGGCTGCAGGAATCTTGCGATACAAGCCTCTCATTGGTTTCCGGGGTATGATTTTGAGTGCCCATAATGAGCGACGTTGAATAGAACTTCAACTCTCAAACGTCTCTGACAGCTGTGGCTATGAGTTTGACGACCTGGCTGAGGTGATGCTAGCCATTGAAGACTCGTCAGTTGACATGGTTGCGGTATTTGGGAAAGAGGTACCTACTATTTGATGTGACTAGCTGATAAGTCCGCCAGGGTGGGCGGCTCTGACGAAAGAGTTGGGTTATCAAGTCGACTCGCCGATAGCTGACTGAACGTGATGCTCTCGTTCAGTAAAATAATCAACTCCCACTTTGTTTGTAGGCCCTCAAGGTAAGATTTCGCTTTTAGGTTTGGATGTGGCAAGAATTCGGTGCTTTGCAGGACACGCAAAATGTTGAATGGCTGCTGACCCGTGACTGTTGGTTTACGAGAAGAAAAGGAGGGGGTCAGAAGTAAACGAATGAAATTGAAAAAGTTGCGGAACTACCTTGGGGCAAGCAGCGACTGGAGAAGTCAGAAGGAAGCGTGCATGGACTTGAAAAGACCGCGAGCGATGAGTTTATACTATCGTTGGAGGGTTATTTTCGAAGGAGCAGCGACTTGCGCTTTGGGAGAAGGCCATCCAGATATGTGGGAAAACAGCACTTTCTCCGGCTGTCAAGAATTGGCTGCGGAGCCGGATAATGCGACTGGGAATAAAGTGCAAGCTGGTCAACACAAGATCCAAGAAACGAAAACACAGGCAGAAATAGCAGTGAAAACGAGTGTGCGTGACCTTACCGGTATTGTACTGTACCTAAATCGATTGAAACGGTGATGGGGATACAAGATGTGTGCGGGCTGGGAATTCTGATACAGTCAATGTGTACAGGTAAGTATGCAACGCGCAGGTCTGTGCATCAGATAGCGTCGGGGGCTCGAGGGCCTGCTTATAGTAGCCAAGTAGCAGATACCTACCTCTAGGCTCTAGACTGTTAGACCTCTGGCTTTGGTATTATATCATGTGTTAAGCTTTATTGCGAGAGGTACATGCGGTCAGCAGAAAATGGGGTGGTGTGATAAGTATTTCTCCGAAAGGAACCTAATTATTTCCCCGTTAACGCTACCAAGCGGGCACCCGCTGTAAGTGGCTCTCGTTCAGCGGTAATCTGGGCCACGATAGGCGGGAGCGCCCGCCAGCTCGCAGTGCCAATGGTGGGGCCATTGCCCGCACAGCACATACCCGCACTCGCTGCAGGTGCCCTGCACTTGCTGCACTTCTTGGATGGCCTCTCTTTCTCAGCCCAAACCCTTCCTCACTTTGCTGCATCACTGTCCAGCGTGCAAAAAGCCCTGAGGCGATATTCTCTTTGATAACCCAGAAGTTTCCGATTGTCAGGACGCCGCATGTGCTGTCAAACATGAGTAAGGCGCAGCGACAAACACTGGCAAGAGACCGGACATCCCGTCACTGCTCACTGGTCCGGGCAGCGACACCGCGGGCCATATACCAATGAAGCAACTCGGAACCACTGCAAAGAAGACTCGAGTAAGCACCGAGATGATATGCAGGGAAAAAAAAGGCTCTTACCTGCTGTTCCGTTATGTGCCGCGCTGACCAATCGCGTAAAGTCCCAGATCACAGGTGGTTCCGTGGACGAGAGCAAGGCCTCCAAGTACGTACCGCGACGCATCCGGGCCGGCCGCTTTTGCGAATTCGGTCGAAGCAAGCCCATCTGTCCAATCGTCGAGTGATAGAGGAAGTAGCTACGATCACCAAAGATATACTCCATAATACCGCGCCGGCGGGTGTTGCGAAGGCGCTCAAATTCCACCGACGCCCTGCTGTCACCGCCCTGGGAACTCCTGCGCGCCACGGGGCCACGACGTTACGTCGCAGGGCGACAATACATGCACGCAGAATATCCACACACATCAACTGTCAGATATGGCCGACCCGACCCGGGGAATTCCACAGATATCCGGCATTTTCTTTCTGAAGCGGCTAGACCCCGTTGATATCTGCGGTTGAATACACGGCCTGGCTTCCGTGGCGTCAAGGATACGACGGTATGCCAGAAATTGTGAGGTGGCGATGGCTTTGTGGAAGACGGGCTTAGGATATGGGCGAGAGAAAGAGCGGTAACAGATCTCGTGGTGGCCAGATGTCAGCAAGCGCACATAGTTCTCTATGCTCGACATCGTGAGGATACGACGTACGATCCGGCCCTGAACACGAGAGTCGACGGCACCAAGATTGCGCTGATTTGGGAAAAGGTGCAAGATGGATGGGAAATGGCGTTGATGGAGGTCAATGGGCGGCCTGTACGACCTCGCGTCTTATGGTCGAAGAATAGAGCAGAGGCTTCTCCAGCACGTGGTGACCTGCATAGGCTTGTCACGAACCGATCCGAACACAAAGTCAGTGTTGACACCGCTACTATGGGTGATGTGGTAAGGATGACTGTGGGTTCGCTGTCAGAGGAGAAAGAGACTCACTGGTTTGGCTTCTCGTTGCTCGTCATAATGGAGGTATGCTTGCTAACATGACTCCCTGGCTTGACGCAAAAACAGTCACTAAAAGCAATCCTTCAAGTGGAGAAAGCCTACGTGCACCCACCCCAAACCTTCCCATACCCAGAAACCGTAAAAAAGTGGATCTGACAGCTAGATAACACCTAACATTGAAATCCTCGTTTTTACCCGCAAAATTTCGTCTTTTTAATGTACGTAATATCTAGTAACCTCGACTCTAACTTAGTTATTTCTTTTATACTTTTTCATACAGTTATTTGCACCTATTTTATACTGCCAACTATCGTACGTCGCAATACAATACCCCTAACGTACGTAACCTCGCTTAAATTAATTAATTTCAACCGTCTATAATCCCCCTTAATTACACTCAACTATTAATAATTAATATAAATATCTTTTGCCGACGCACCTCTATTTACGCAACTTCGCCGTTGCGATTCAATTGCTTCGTCGGTTATTTTTACTAGCGATGCTTTATTTAATTACAATATTGAATAGGCTATATCCGCCGACGATCCGATCTTTACTCTCCCTCCTTAAAACTCTTTCGGTAATGCGTATTAAACCGTTATCGATATATACCATCGCTACCGTTTTAGTATTTTAATAGAGCGTATTAATTATTTCCCTAAAATTTCTATATTATAGTAAGTAGGTATAAAGATTCCTTAGTATATAGTATTATATTATAATTATATTTAACTATCAAAATAAAAACTTTCGAATCCCTATAAGAAGTAGCGTATAATTACTAAAAAGTTCGTACCCAATTACCTATTTTATATTATTATTTAATCCTTTAAAAAGAACGATTATAATTATACTATATAAGCGAAGGACTATATATATAAAGGGCATCCTCTATTGTGCTATTTAGGTAACTATTTAATATTTTGTACTAGATTATTAATTAATGAAGAAGTAAGCTATATTAATAGTCTTCTTATATAACGGGAGTTGACTATATGTACTATTTATACGATGGTTAAAATTAAACTTCTATATTATTTATTTATATATAAAGATTTGGATAATAGTTGATAATGGTTACGCTAGATAGAAAGAGGTAGGTATTAAAATACTTAAGTATTTATTCGTTTATTCGAGACTTATAAGCCTATTGTAATTAAGTATATAGAGTTCGACTATGATAATAATAATAAAGATAAGGAGTCTAGTATATTACGCTATACCTTCTAATTTATAAGGAAATAATAGAAATTATAGAAGCGATATTTATATTACTTATTACTTAATACTATATATAAGATTAATTAGTATTATATACTAACCGTATAGAATATTGTACTTACCTTTGAAAAATCGTTAATACTAATTTTTCAAGCTATATTCAATAACGAGAGAGACGAAGGGTTTAACTAGTTAATTAAGTATATTAAAATAACTATTAATAAGTTCGATATCCCTACGCCGATTATAATTATTACCGATAATAACGCTTAGTTTATTAGAGCTATTGGTCGAGTGTTCCTAACTATTTAACGTTAATAATATATATAGTATATTAATTATAATATTATTAAGTACCTTAAAGACGATTGGGAGCGTATAGTATAAAATAATAATAATTTTGTTGGGCAGTTCGAGGAGGAGTAGAATAGTAATAAAGATTCCTCTAAATCTTTAACTAATTCTATTAATAATTAAACGACAGTACAATAATTATACTAGGAAGTTATAAATTAATATAATAAGGATAATATTGATTAAATCTATTATATATATAAAAAAGTTAAAATAATTATTAAAACGTAGGATAATTTAGGTCCGCTTCCTAAGAGGGTCGCTAATACTAAAGTAGGGTTCTTTTATATTTAGTAATATATAATTTATACCCTATCGATTCCGGAGTTTGAAGCGGCCTTATTGCTTCTATATTATTAATTTAGAGAAATATAGGAAGCTATTATTAAGTAGATTACGACCGATTTACTCCCTTATAAGATAAAGTAGGTAGGGTACTATACTAGGAATTACTTTAATTGTAGGTAAAGAACTATGTTACTAAGTAAATCTAATAATAGTTCGTTTAAATTATATAATTTATCTATTCGTAGTAGTTTGGTAGATTTATACTAGGTATATACCTAATATATTAACCGCCGTTATATTTATTTTAAAGAGATTATCGCTTTTTCGTCTTTACGAATACGTATAGATTAGAATGGGCGTCCTTAGGTAGGTAATACCCCCCTTAATATTACTATTTAAGTATATAAATTATTTAATTATTAATATTACTAGTTTTAAATTAACTAACCGACTACGAAGTTCCTTAGTATTAATCTTAAGCCTTGTATAAGGTAGTTTAGATCCTAGTATAGATTGCCTTATGCCTATAAAATGGAAGTTAAAAAGGAAGAGGGTAAGTCGGTTTTAGTTATTAAAGCCGATTATTACCCGATTTGGCATTTTATTTAATAGCGTATAAGTAACTATACTAACTCTTCCGATCCCTCCCTATATTAACTATTATATTAGGATACGGTAGATAAATATTTACAATTTCGTCTAACTGCCTAAGGTATACTAAAGGGTCGACCTCCTAAATAGGGCGGTCTATTTAGTAACGAAGCTATTCTACTTAGTGGATTACCCGCCTAAGCGACCTAGGGTAGGAAGGTTAAACCTAGAGGTAAGTCTAAGAATACGGCTCCTATACGAACTTCAGCACGTTGTAATTATTTATAATACGAATTGGGCGATAGTATTAAAGAGATAGATATACGTAATAATTAGAATAAGGTACGCAATTGTATTGTAATTAATAATAATAGGGATAACGATGAAGAGCTGGGTTGGTATTGGGAGGAGAGGGCACGGGAGGTACGGCGGCGGGAGGAGGCGAGAAGGGAGGAGGCGAGAAGGGAGGAGGCGAGAAGGGAGGAGGCGAAAAGGGAGGAGGCTATTAAGATATTATTAACTACCTCATCTAACGAGCTTTCTAAACTGTTAGACGTTAGTATTTAGACTGTAGATAATAGATAATAATACGAGTTTAACACTATATAGATATTACGAGATTTGAGTTATAGGGAGATGGTTAGATTATAGTGATTTATATGGGGGGGTGATCCAGATGTTGTGACGTATGTAAAACGGTCAGAAATACCGCTAAAACTCGATAATTTACATGACAGCTGACATTGGGTGAAATTGGGTATGGGAAGGTTTGGGGTGGGTGCACGTAGGCTTTCTCTTCAAGTGGACGAAAGAAGATATAAGGACGCGCTGATAGATATCCCACCTGGTTTAGCGAAACCGACATGACGACCGATAGTTTAAATTGGAGTCCTTTTGACCATCGAAGGATACAGCTCTCCAGGTCGTGAGCTGCAGGCTTTGGGGGGGAGGCTTTTGGGCTGTCTGGAAGCACGGGTTGATGTACAAAACGTTGCCGATTCAGAAAGAGGGAGCTGTAGGAAATTTTGGGTTCGTGTGGCAAGTTCGTCCGCCAGAGATTACCGGCGCGAAATTTTCCCAGGATATCTCTGAAACGGGTCGATTTTGTCGACATCTTCATCCAAGGCCAAGAGATGGAATGAGGGCCGGTACACGACAGGAAAGTCAGCGAGCCGTCACAGAACAACACAACAGCTCGCAAATGAGAGGGCGCTGAAGGAGAGTCGGTAAGGGCCAACATTGCAAGTGGCATGTGGAAGGCGCGGAGACGAGACAAGTCCATTATTGTCATCAAACGTTTAAGGGGCAGTTGACGGACTGGACGAGGGAAGTTGAGGAGATTACACCATGTGGATCAATAGCAAGAGCAAAGAGGCGAAGCAGTTCCCCGCGACGAGAAAGGAGGAGAATGATGAGGGAGAGATGGCACTTGACTGATCTACCATATGCGCATGGATCTAGGGCGAGGGCAATGACGCCAAGCACATGTGCATGACGGCTTAGTCGGCTGCCTCGGCGATTCTGGCAGCATTACCGAAGCAAAGCGGCGAGCAGGAACCCCTCACTGCGCGCGGGGGCAACAGTAGGAGAAGGTGATCTCGAGCAAGGAAGTAACAATCATGCAGTGGGAACATGACCATTTCACTCCGGCATTTGGAAAGTACGATGAAGGGTGTTTGATACGACGCCAAGTTGCGGTGCGATCGCCCTTGGAGCGTCTCAACTTCTGTTCGTGCCAATTGCGCACGACTCAACAACCCGAAGATCATGTCAACGTGGAGGAAAACGCGGCGAATCCCTCTAGGGGATATGTATCAACGATCTCATTATCCCCCCGAAACAGTGTCTACTCCGTTACTTCGATCACCGATAGTCGTCCTCCGGTCCGACAAACATGACCTTTTGGGGTCAACTGATGTCAACTCATAGCACGTCGTCTGCAGTGGGGAAGGTACCACGGAGGCTCTGCATTTTGGTTTCGGCAAGAACCCTGTCACACTTTCCTTTCCTGTCAAGTTGATCCCATCTCATTGGCCACATTTCCATGCACTGGCAAGGGTGCCCTGCTCGAGTAGACTGCCCCTTGACAACAAGAGGGCCGACGCAACTCGGTGACGGCGAAATCACTCGAGAGGGTGAGAACAAGGGAGCATTTGCGAAGGAAGGCGAAGAAACTCGAACTCATCGCATCGACTGAAAGAAAAGGAACCTTTTCGTGAAAACACACTTGAATCCATGAGGCATTGCAGTCGCTAACATTTTCGGCCGATTGCCAAGGTTTCTACAGAAAATGCTCACCGGATACGCTAAAACGGCCCGTCCACAGATCTTATCTTGTCTGTCTCTGGTCTTGGCAAAAAGGCTCGGCCAAATCCCATACGATGGAACCCGCAGATCTAACGATGACCAGCGGAACGGGAACTGCACCCCGGATCTTCCTGGTCTGGGGGGACCGTTGGCCGGAAGCCAGGAAGAAGTTGCACTCGAAGATGCGGCGCAACTGCTTCATCGCCAAGACGATCGAGCACCTCATGCACATGTTCAAGTACAGGTCATGCGCCTTCGGGACCGATACAGTTGAGCTCTTTCCGTTTCAGTTTCGCGAACTCCTCACATCTCCATCCATTCCACTGAAGGTTGCCCTTATTGCTCTCATCCGCTCTTGCATTCACCACCACCTCAGTTTTGGATTTGGCCCTCGGGATGACAACGGACGATACGTCATCCAGCACGAGTTGAAGGTTTCTGGAGTTCTTCTAAATTTTCAGTGCGCTCATTACAGTATTGACTACGTACCCATGTATTTGACGACCATTTTCCAGTATACCGATACTATCCCAGGCTCACCGCCGTTTCATGATCTTTTACGCTCCCTTCGGGTTCCTCGTCGGCTCATCGCTTGCCATTCAGATCAATCTACTAAACCTTAAGTTAAACCTTCTCCGACATGATCTGTGCGCAATCCGATCACACTGAAGCGATGCAGGACAAACGGATCGGCACACGTCTGCCCCGTCTTCAATACGTCTCAACCTTACCAAGATCCCTCCACTCGAGCGTAAAGTATTCTCGCGGCCCACGGCGATAGCATGCGGGCTCCCGAATGTTTCCGGCCAGGGACGCTGCCGGTTCTCTCGGCGCACATACTTGTTGGACGTCCCTACCTTCGGCAAACTTGATAATCCTCACTGCTGAAAGCTCTATATCTTCAGTTATTCCTATATCATGTCTCAAATCTCTTTCATTGCACACGCCTTCGTTGCGACCAAACGAGATTCAGGTTGACTTCAGTATGGACTCGGGAACAAAGTGGAAGAAGTGGAGTTCAACCCCGTGAATTCATCCGAATTTCTATTCAGCATTTACTTGACCCGATGTGTTTCGGATACTATCTCTACCAGCAGCCATTCACCACCAGACTTGGCAATGAATTTGTCGTCCGACTCAAACCTGGCAACAGGTCCAAATCAAAGATTAATTATTTTTCGCTAAAATAGTACAAATGCCCCTCGTAGCCCACCATCTTTCCCCTTTGTCTTGTTACTAATTCCGAGGTGCTGGTTCGCGGATAAGCGGACATTCGACTCGTCGGCCAGGAAGCGACATCCAGCCTCGCGGGACGGCTTCCTTTTGCCGTTGCACTACATTCAAGATGAGTAACTCGTACCCTGCCTCAACGCAGAGCAGCATGCCACCAAGCCATAACGGCTCGATGGTAGGAAGTAGCAAAAAGCGAAAACTCGCCGACTACTTCGACTTTGACAGCACAGTGTATGAGGAACACCTTCATCTCCAGAGCTTTCGCAGCCAGAAGCCCTTGCCTCAGAGTGGTCTTTCTCCACAAACTGACAACAGACTCAACCATCATTCGCCACTGGCCATAAACGTCCCATCATCTCAGAGTTACTTGGCCCAGCAGTACTCGCAGCGGAACGACAGATTTGAAGCGAGCGCCCACCTAGTGAGCTCTCAACGTCCCAATCCTCTAGCACAAATTGGCGGTGCCTTGCCCTCCAATGGGACTCTTCCAGACCATCTGCGACAAGACCCATTCAACCATTCGATCCCTGCGCAATCGAACACGCCGGCGGCCCTCGAGGACCATGTCCCGCAAAATCCATTCATCACACCGGCTTATCTCCAACAAAATCAGCCTTCCATCCTGGACCACCATGTCCCGCAAAACTCAGTCATCAGACCGGGCCATCGTCAACAAAACCAATCTTCTACCCTAAACCACCGTGTTTCACAAAATTCATTCATTACACCGGGCCACCTCCAACAACACAGACCTTCCACCCCGGACCATCTTCCACAGAATTTATACAACCAAACTGTTCTCCCTCAAGGAAACAACCCCTCGGTCCTCAACGGTCTAGTGCCGCAAAACTCGTTCATTCCGCCTCTCCTTTTCCCAGGAGACATGCCTCTGGTCCCCAACGGCCACAGTGGTCCGGAAGATTTGTTTATGCCGCCAATTTCCGTTTCGGGAAACGAGCATTTGGCCTTCACCAACAATTTTCAGCCAGATTTTCTCATCCCTTCGTCCCCTGTAAATATGCCTCTAGTACCCGACAACGAGGAGTTTCAGTTTGACAACATGCTTCTGCCCGAGAACAATCTGGACATCCAGGCGGACAATCATCACCTCCAAGATAACATGAACCAGGACTGGGAGGTCCCGCAGGAGGTTCCTGTAGACAACGCGGTTCCCGCGCCTCCATCTCCGGTGCTTGAAGCACATCAACCGCCTGTGCCTCAATCCCCGCCCGCCGTTGTCCCGAACGCACATCAATATATGTGCAAGATTCCCGGCTGTGGCCAGCCTACACTCGCTCAAACCAAGCGGTCAAGCAAGTGCCGGGACCACTTGGAAAACCCTCCTCCTCGGTCTCGTGAGACCGACCTTTCTGAAGCTGTTGCAACCGGACAGGGATTCTGCAGCGGCTGCAACGGGCTCCGCCCTTGCCGCGCTCCCAACAAGACCTGTTGGGAATGTCTTTGTAAGGGGCGGCGTCAGAGGTGGGGAGTTTGCGACGGATGCCCGGCTTCGTGGTGCCCCAATCGGGCCATTCAGGAGGACTGAGTCCGGAAAAACTCAGACACTGTCAACCGAAGCGAACTTACCGACAACTCGGCAAATATAGTGCCTAGTGAGGAAATCTTGAGCTGGGAGTTGGCCTCTGGTGTGTGCGTTCTCCATTTAGGGCAGACTGACATGGGACTTTGGCAATGGGTTACACGTGCAGGTAAAAGCTTACCTACTGGTGCGCTTTTCTGATGGTTGTCGGACCCAGAGCGGTTCCATCTGGCGTTGCGCGTCGATGAGTTGAGTGACCATCGTTCTGCGCTTATCGTCTTGCTCGTCGGAGGCCACCATGGGCGATGGTGTTTGCTGGGCTCCTGGTGTGAGAGGACGTTGAGTGCTGGTCGACGAGTTGATGATCTGGGCAGTATGGTGCCCGTCGAGGACGTCTTTGGACCAGTGTACCACTTTCCGAGAGTTTGGTTAACGCCGATGGCCCAGTTAGTGAGGGCGCTGATGATAGTTCAGTCGACGTCAATCGGGAAGATGGTTGAATTGGTGAGAACAGCGCTTTTATATCGGCAATGTGCCTTTCCATCGTTTATATCGTCACCGAGGGTTCAGGTACCTAGCCTTCAGGGTAACTCTACGAACTTGACCTAGTGCTCAGTTCTCTTCATTAACAAGTTCTCCGGTTATTTCGACTGCTTCACTTTCAGCTGTGTGTTTTCCATTTTTATGCACTCCCTGTCTTGTGTTCGTGCATACTGGTGGTGAATTGTCTTTTTTCTACCTTATTTGCAAGAAACGTTGTCGTTGTTATGTCAGGGCGCCATTACCTCTTGCAACGCCATTTTGAGGTACACTCGGAAGGAATACCACCCTCGGCCCGTTTGCCTATATACTTCCCTTTCTACCCCTAGAACAAACTTTCTCTGGTAATCCTTCTCCTTGTTGTTCCAAAGCTCGTGTTGTTATGGTTATAAACTTGAAAAGGCAAATTCTTCCACCCTCAGTAACTTTAGCAACCGTACTGACATCAAGGAAATAACTACCTACCTAGGGTAGCGTAAGCAGCCAGTTCAAATCATATCATGACCCATTCCCCCCCTTCGACACAAATTATAGCGTTTACTCCGCGGGCACCCGGGTCGTCTTACACGGGCACCCAACCTTATACGAGCACCCGAATTAACCATTTATTTCATGTAAAATAGCGCTTATATGGTAAATTCGATGGTGTTACATCTATTTCAAAAAAATGATAGTGATGTCTAGTAATATGGTTTTGTATAGAGATTTTTATAGTATATAATATTTTGAATATAAGGTAGTCAAATCTATAGTATTTATCTATATACTTTGATTAGCTATACTACCCACTACTTTCTAACTACCTCTACCTACTTCGTCTTTTTGGGTGCTAGTAAGCCTAATTGAACTCTCTCTCTCTTACGTTTAACTATTTACTTAATTGGGGAGTTCGTTGCTAGTACGGCTACCTTAATAGAGTTTAGTATTAGCTCTAGCTCTATTGAAGGTATTTTTAGAAACGACTACCATCGATTTGGAGATGATTACGGCTCTAGTTCTAGCGCGGGCTCTAGTGTACGCTTTAGAGAGGGGGTTGGCTCTGGAGAGGGCAAGAATTTAAGTTGTAATTCTAACTCTAAAGAGGGACTAAGATTAAATATTGGAGAAAGTTTAAAGGGTGGAAGTCTTAGCGGTGGAAGCTCTAGAAGCGGGAGTACTATTGCCTCTAACTTTAGTTCTAATTTTAATTCTGATTCTAACTTTGATTCTATAGTATCTAGTATAATTATTTAAATATAATCTAGTACTAGCTCTAGCTCTAAACTACTTTCAAATACTATATCCGATTTAATACTATAGTTAAAAGTACTAGAATTGACCGGCTCTTGTATACGCTTATATTTAGTAGCCTTGGTAGAGCTGGGAGTTAGTTTATTAATATTATTACTCTCCTAATAAAATTTGTAGCGGCGTATACTTAGTTATAAACGAGGGAGGTTATTAAAGTTATTCTACTTAATATATTTAACCTTCTTACTCCCTCTCTTACTCTTTAGAATCTTTTACTCTACTATTACAGGAAGAATGTGCTCGTTAGGGATAAATCTAATAGAGTTCTTAGGATAGCCTCTCTTCGTAGGCGTAATACGGGGGTTTCGAAATCGAAGGTAGAAATTTTAAATATCCTATTAAATAGGTAGAAATTAGACTAGTTAGTAATTATATATATATAAATAAATAGATTTAATATATAAGTAGCTCTTTATAATACTAACGAGGGTATATATAAATAAATTTCAATACCTTCTTTATAATTACCCTATTAAAAATAATATAGCGGTATAGTAATTTATATTAGGTAGTAATATTATAATCCATATTGTAAAGTTCAAGAGTAAGCGGGTCTCTGCATTAATTAATTAGTATATACTTTTCTATTTAGCGGTATTTATAATTAATTAATTCGAAGGTAATATAATTAATTTATAGTAGTAACTTTCCTAAATACGTACGGTCGATATATTATTATTATTAGTAGGTTTATTATCTTGCTATTTTCTTTTTAAAAGTCTAGTGTTAATTAACAGTTATTTCTATAATAGCTGTAATAAATTTATAAATATCACTATTACTATTAAGAAGGTAGCTTTTAATATTAAGGTTATTTAATTTAATTAGCAATATAACTCTAATACCGAAGTTCCTATACTATTTAACATAATAGTGTGCCTATTAATCCCTAATAGGCAGCCAATTCTTCTAAATATATTGAAGAATTAGTATTTGACCTTTAAATTGCTTTTTTAATCTCTCCCAAGTTGCTTAGAGCTTTAATTTAGTATTAGTATATATTATGAGTTTGAATATAATTATAATACTATAAGGGTTATTAGTAATTTTAGTAATAGGTTGAAAGCTAGAGTTAGAGTTAGTAGATCGAATAAATAAATAAATCTTTTAATTAATTGTATTAAAGGAAACCGGATTCTCTATTAGGAGGCTAAGAGCCTGTACTTAGAAGCACTCTAACGGCGGCTGCTCCGCTCTATTGGCCGAAGCGGTAGACTAACAACGGTAGCGCTTATATTAAGTCGGGCTCGTAGGAAGGATAATCCAGTACTGCGTCGGGGCGTTAAACGAGTATAGGACTTTATAATACTCTTTAATGGATAAATAAAGTTTATATAAAGTATAAAAAAGGTTCAACGTAATATAATTTATTATAATCGGTAATTATTAATATATTTCTAAATTGACCCCTAACTTACTATCCCCTACGTATAACTACAATTATAATTACCTTAGCCTACCCTTTACCTATATTCTTAATAAATTAATAATTCTTCCTCCGGGAGTTGAGTTAGTACTATTAAAATATATATATGTAGCGGCCGGTTTATTTTTTGTACTGCCGAAGCTACTCTTTATTCCTCTTATATTACTACCCTTATAATTACTATAATTAAAACGATTCAACCTCCTCCGCCTTTATTATAATAATATTAACCTATTATAGAGTTTATTAAAGAAGATAGTAATAAAAATTACCCCCCTACGCTGTCCCGGGCTCCCTATTTGTATTCTTAAGTCTTAGAAATTAATAAGCTTATATATAAGTAATAATTATTCGAGTTCTAATTTACTATAATTAAACTCCTCTTTAATTATCTCCCTTCGTATATATTTTAATAGGAATAGTTCGTTTTCGTAGGCTTTACCGAATAAAATTTAGTAGGAAACTACCCCCCTATCCCCGCCGGGTTTTATTATTAAAATTACTTCTTCTATAATTAAATTTATATTTCTATTATACTTCCCTTTACTACCCCTTCGTTAGCGGCCGTCGCTATAGCTATTCTTTTATTAACTATAATTACGTTAGCCCATACTAAATATTGCTTTAAATATAATATTACTAAATTTACCGGCGAAAGTTTCTTATAGTTGTAAAATTACTTTTATAATATTAATATATATTTTTAAAAGTACCCTCGTACTTCCCTCTCGTTTATTGTTAATTATATTAAAAGTAACTCTAAAAATATATAAATTAAATATATATTAGCTCTCTATAATAAGCCTAAGTATAATATTATTTATAATATATTTACATAGAGCGACCTTTATACTTTTTTAGAAATTGAATATAATAATAATATTTAAATTATTAAACGGTCCGCTCTTAATAAGTTTGAACGTATATAGTAAAGTACTTTAGAAATTGTTTATAATTTCTATAATTATTATTATACCGAAGAATTTAATTTGTTATATAATTAATTAGAATATATTTAGGTTATTATTTAGGCTAACCAATTACGCCCCTTTTTTAAATAAAGTATCCTCTTAACGGTTAGTATTAATATAATAAACGAAGTAATAGTATACGCGGAACGGTTAGAAGGTTTAAAAAGTATTGAACTATTTATATTATATTACTAAAATTAAATATCTTTAAAATATATTCTATTATTTTCTTCGTTTTCGTACCCTCCTACTTCCTCTTCGAATATCCCTTCGCAATTGTTCTATAGTATTAACCCCCCTAATTTTCCCTATTGCCCCCCTACTACTTTTTAAATAAATTCTAATTTTATTTATTCCTTTTATCGCTAGAAAGGTTATATATATAATTATTATACCTAATTAAAGCTACCGAATACCTATTATAAATATAATATAACGGGTTATTTTATAGTAGTATATTAGAATCGAATTTACTATAATTATAATTAGGTTGGCTATTTAGTACGGAATTATACTATTTCTATAAGTACTCCTTTATATAGAGCGAATATTAAACCGATCGCAGTTAGAATAGTAATTATAACCGCTTAGAATAATGTAGGTAGATTATAATTATACTTAGAAGCGAAGTTATTAGTAAAGATTTATAGAAATTAGTAAAATATATAAGGGTTAATAAATTCGGGCGCGGAATTAAATTTAATTAGTAGGTATTTATTTCCGTTGAATATAAAAATTAATCTAGTACTCTATTATTTTATTAATTTCTCTCTTCAACCTATTTTTATATATAATATAATTACTTATTTTATTAAAATATATAATTCCTATAGTATTAAACGGATAAAGCGAATTACTTTTACTATAATTAAATCCCCGGCTATCGAAATTATCTTCGGTTACTTTTAACTTTATAAATAGAATTCCAATATTAATTAGTAGTAATAGTCGTTTTAGTTTTGTATCGAGGCCGGTAATTTTATATTAAGTATAGTACCGGTAAAGGAAGTATATAACGCTACAACCGTCCTAATAAAATTACGGTAGAATTTAATTCTACTATTAGACCCTTAAAAAATAGTAAGGGTAGAAGAAGGTTTCCGCCCTCCTATATATATAAATATCCTATTTAAAATCCCCTCTTCTTTAGTATTAGAATTCGTAATCTTACTTATTATACCGGATTCGGCCAAAATGCTTTCAATCCCTACTTCCCTAATAAAGGTCTTTTAAATAGTATTTAATAGCGTTTACTTTACTCTAATACCCCCTATAGAATTAATATTATTACAACCCTTAGAATTATTAGAAGAAATAGAAGGCAAATCTATTATCTTTAAACTAATTATCCTACTAGAATATAAAGAATTCTAATTAATATTTGAAGCTTCGGTAATACCCCTACCCTAATACAACTAGTTAGAATATTATATTAATTTAATTAAGGGGGAGTTGGCGCTTTAAGGACCGATTTATATATTGAATATTAAAAAATTAAAAGTATTATACGAATAATTAGTAAAAGTATTTTAAAAAGGGTAAATTCGTCCTTCTATTAGCCTAGTAGGCGCCCTTATTATTTTTATTTTAAAGAAGGGTAGAAAGTTAAGGCTCTATATCAATTTTAAAGCGTTAAATAAAATTATAAAGAAAAATTAGATAGTATTACCCTTTATTTAAGAGATTCTAGATCGGTTATTATCGGTTAAAGTCTTTACTAAATTAAATTTGAAGGACGTATACTATAGGATTCGGATTCGAGAGGGAAACGAAGAGAAAACGGCGTTTCGTATAAAGTACGGGTACTACGAATTTTTAATTATATTAATAAGGTTAGTAAACGCGCCGGTAATATTTTAAATATATATTAATAATATATTAGTAAGGCTAATAAATATAATATATATTATTTATTTTAATAATATTCTAATTTATAGTGAGAATAAAGAAGATTATATTAATTATATTAAAGAAGTCCTTTAACGGTTATAAGATTAGGATTTCTATATAAATTTAAGTAAGTACGAATTTTATATAAAATAAGTATTGTTTTTAGGATATATCGTTTTTCCGGAGGGTATATCGATAAATTTAAAGAGGGTTGTAATAATTATAGAATAGAAGGTTCCGGTAAATATTTATAATATCCAAATTTTCCTAGGGTTTATAAAATTCTATTGGCGCTTCGTAATATTATATTCTAAAGTGACTACGCCCCTAACGGAATTATTGAAGGGTAATAAACGGAGGCTATTCGAATTTATAAAAAAAGTAGGGGAAACGTTTATAGAATTTAAAAAATTATTTTAGGAAGTTTTTATATTATATTATTTCGACCTAATATTATAAATTTAAATAGAGACGGACGTATTAAATTTTGTAATTAGGGTAGTTCTTATATAATTGTATAGTAATAGGTAATACCTAATAATTTTCTTTTCGAAGAAAAAATCGTTAGAAGAAATAAAATATAGGGTTAGAAATAGAGAATTATTAGTAGTTGTAGGAGTATTGAAGGTATAAAAGTAATATTTATTATATATAAATAAATTGTTCTTAATAATTATAAATTACTTAAATTTATAATATTTTTAAAATAAGGAGCGGGCTAATGTAAAATAGAATTAGTAGACGTTAGAATTAGTAGTATATAATTTCGGAATTAAATATTGGCCGGGAAAATTAAATCCAGCGAATAGGTTATTGAAGAAATTATAATTGTAAGGAGAAGAATTGGAAATAAGGGGTAATTACTTATTAGTAAAAGTTATTAAAGGAAGCGAGGAGAAGGGCTAAATAATAAAGGAAGGTTAGGTATTAAAAACGCTAATAAAATAGGTAATTATAATTAGAAAAGAGGTTTGAAGGATAACGGCGGAAGAGAAGGAATAGTAATAGGATATAGGTAAAATAGAAGAAAATTAAATATTAGAGGACGAAGGAATTGAATTATAAAAAAAAAGGTAGAATTTAAAGAAGGATAGTAAAATAAATAGGGAAGGGAGAAAGTAAAAGGAGGTTGAAGGTAATAGTAGAGAGGATAGAGTAGTAAAGAAGAGGGTAAAGTTTATAAGCGAAACTACTATTAAATTAGGGGGGGAAATTAAAAATATTATAATAGAAAATATAGGTGGGTATATAATAGTAGTAAGGGTACGGAAGGACGAAGAGTAACTACTATTATTAGAATAGTAATTATTAAAAGCGTAAAAGGAAAATTTATTTATTATTAAAGAAACGTAGAAGAATAGCGAAGGGAGGAGACGGGTAAAGAATTAGAAGATAGGGGAAAATAAAACTCTATAGTATTAATATTAAGTCTATAATTTAGAATATATACGGGCCGAACTATTCTATATTTACTATAATATAACGACGGCCGGATACCCGGGTTAGAGGAAAATGTTAAAATATATTAATTAATTTTATTATTAACCTATTATTACAATCGATATTAAAGTATACGTCCGTAAATATTTAATATATTAGAAGGTTAAACCCTATAATTATTAATTATATAAATTATTAGGGTCGTTACTTATTTTTACTATCCCTTAGTAAGATATTTCGTATAATTTTATTATTAGGTTACTAAAATTATTCAACCCTATATTTAATTGGATTTATAATATAATTTTTATTATTATCGACTATTTTATTAAATACGCTTTATATATCCCTATATAGAAGACGATTAATACCCGGCAATTTATATTCCTTTTTTAATAATACGTCTTTTAGTAATTTAGCTTTCTAGATTCTATTATATCGGATAGAAGTAGCTTTTTTATAAACCAATTTTAGAAGATTTATTATAAATTCTTAAATATTTATAGATGCTTTAATATAGTTTAGTACCCCTAGATGGACGGATAAACGGAGATGTAGAATTAGAATTTAGAATTATACCTTCGGATCTTCTATAATATAGAGTAGATTAATTAGGCCGAAAAAATTATACTTATATAATAAACGTATAATAATTATTTTTATACTACTATTAGAAAGTCCTTTTTAAAATTACTCTTCGAATATTATTTTTAGGGATTAGCGGATCCGGAGCGAAGGCGAAGGACGGTCCTTCCTATAGTAACTACTAATTAGATTAATAAATTATTTTGGGGGTGGTTAAAAATTGTAATAACTTTAAAGGTTATTAATTAAAGGTATACGAAATAATAATAATATTCTTATTCCCAGACTATAAACTATAGTACCCTATTGGCATAGGGTCCTTCTCCAATTCTCTAGAAGGGAAAACCGTAAGGCGTTAAACGTCCCCGGATGAAAACCTCCAGCTCCATTTCGGCCGTAATTTACTACGCCGCTCCTACTTTGCTTATAATTATAATAGTTCTCACCCACCGCTATAGCAAATATAATCTTATCTCTTCTACCGCTACGTTGTCCTAATATTAGAATAATAGGAATAATAAAAATAGGATTAAACCTAGTACGCCGCTTCCTTCGCCGCCTCTCTATTTTATTCCCTACTATTCCCTCTTCCGCCTTCTCTCTACTTCCTTATTTTATTTTCCCGTCTCCTACCCTACTTTTTCGCTTCCTTCCCCCGTTTATAAATATTTTTACCCTATTATTTATTTTCCTACCCTACAGTTTTACTCCTATTTATATTAATATAAGGACCTTTTCCCTCGTTTATATAATCCCCCTTATAACGTCCCTCCTAATCCTCTTCCTCCTTCTTCCTTATTACAATTTCTATTAAAATAGCTTCTTCCGGCCGCTATTATCCTAATTCTATTAATTTAATTTCCAACGCGGAGGGTTTTTCCCCTATTATATCCTTAAGTCCTATATCCCCTATAATCCCTTTAATTATACTTTTAGAACCTATATTCTTCATTTATACTCTTTACAATTTTATTAGTAGTTATCCCCCTTAAAACTAGTACAACTTCCTCCTCTTCTTCTCCGGTCCTTATATTAATTTAATTAGTATTATTCGTAAAATCCCCTACCTTTACTATACTTTAAATTTCGCCTCCGTCCCGTATTCTAATAATAATAGGCTTAACTCCCCTAATACTTTCCAAAAAGTTATTACTAATAAGGTTTACCTTATTTCGTTTACTAATAGGTTATTTATTCTCTATATTTCCTTTCTATTATTTAATTCTACTCTTAATTAACGGTACTTAAAATACTATTTATAATTATACTTCTAATAAATATATATTAAACGTTCCCGCTAATTTCCGTAATACTTGTAATACTATTTAAGCGGTAATTATTACTATAATATTAGGTAGCTAAAATAAGTTTAACTTTAATTTAAATATTTTTATTTGTATTATTAATAATTTTACTAATTATTTATATATTCGTTTAAAGTAGGACAGCCTTCCTACCGATTATAAGCATCTTCTTCGTACTTTAAATTATAATATTATTAAATAGTAATAGAAAGGTTATTACAAATTAATTACAAAGGACGTTTATTACAATCGTATTCTTTCCCTATTTAATAGTAATATTATAAATCCGGTTTAAATTACGTTCAGTTTTAATAATAGTACTATTATTCCTATATATATTATATCCGGCAATAATAATTATACTACTCCTATTCGTATAGTTTCCAATTCTAATAGTAGTAATAATTCTACTCCCGGCAGCCCTATAGCCATTAATATTCCTAATTATACCTTTATAAATAATAATTAGGTCTAATAGTACTATAAAGTTATTATAAATTAGGCTTATATAATAGAATTATTCGAATAGCTTTTTAAATATAATTAGGCGTTCATTAGATAGTACTTTTCAATTCTTACTATAACCGTAATTTAAATAACTCCTATAATTAATATAAATATCTTTTCTTTATTCCCGTCCTATTATTCTAATATTATTAATATTCTATTTTCCTCTTAGGAATACCTTACAATTTCCTTATATTACTCCTCCTCTAATTTAATTACTAGACGGTACTCTCTTAATTTCCTTAACTTTAATACCTATAATAGAATTTTTTCAACTTTAATTCTATTATCTAAATATTTTTAGAGTTCTTCTTTTATTAATAATTAAATTTCTAAGTTCGATTAGAAAATAGTATTTATATTAAAGTAATTTAGGATAATATAGGCGAACGTTTCTTTTTCGAGCCTATAAGCGTAAATAAGAATTAGAACGTTTAATACCTTCTTCCAATAGAGGAAAGCCCGGAGGCTAATAATTTCCGTTCTAACCTAAACAAAGAGGGAATTTTTCGCTTTAATTAATAAGTATAATTCTTCTTCGTTTTCTTCCGGTTATTAGCGTCTTCCTTTCTTTTTCTTTATACCGACTATATATCTTTAAATAGCCTTTCTATTAAATTTAAAGGTAAGGTCGGCGATAGTAAATTTATACTATTATTTTAATTTCGTTACTACCGCCGTTAAGTAGTAATTATAGTACAATACCTATTTTCGATTTATTATATCCTTTAATTACTCCTTTCTATTAATAGTTATTAATTCTAAGGTTTATAATAATAATAATAATTAAATCTTTAATTCTAAAGGGGGGTTAATTACTATTATTAATAACTTCTCCGTTAGTATTTATATTTCGGCCTACCGAGCTTTAATTATATTATTCTCTAATTTGTCGGTAAATAGCCAACCTTTAGTTCGTTATATTTAAATATAATTAGAGACCTAAATTATAATCCCCCGGACGAACCGGGCTTAATCCATTTAAATAAACCTTTCTTTAAAAGCCCGGACCCTTTTATTAAAGTAGAAGTCGAATAGTAAATAAAAGGTTTCTATTTTTAGGTTTTATACCGGTATAACTTTATACGTTCTAATAATAATTCTTAAATATTTAATTTAGTATTTCGCTAACCTAATTACTATCCCCTAAAGTTTTTTATAAATTTTAATTAATTAATAGAATATTAAGGCTCTATATATAATAGTACTATAAATATATTTAATATATATTTCCCTTACCCGAATAAAGGAATAATTTCATATTTTCGCTACTAATTTTATAAATATATTTATCTATATTATTATTTTCTTTTTTATTACTTTTATATAAATTCTATAATTGAATTTACGGTCTAATTAAACCCTTAGGAATTGTATCGATTCCGTCGGTTGAAGTATTATTTTTCCGAATTAAAGAATTTCCATCCTTAGTACTTTCGTTAATATAAAGTATATTAATTCCATTTTAATTATTTCGAATTTTATACTTTTCGCCCCTACCTATTCTAAATATACCTCCTATACTACTTATAACGTCCGGTAATTTTCTTTAATAGTATAGGCTACCGTTATAATATTAATATTATTAGCGAAACCGACTATAATTATATTCGGAATTATTACTAATTTCTAATATAGTAGGGTAATAAAGAGAATAAATAAAATAAAGGAGAGGGGGGAACTTTATAGTACTCTAACAGTAATTGTATAAGGGCGGGAGGTTTTATTATTAAAAAAGAAAGAACCTTTCTTTCTAATAATAAAGTTTACTACTTACTAAATAATTTATATTAAGAATTATATTTCCTATAGGGTATATAGAAATTACTTATAATTAACTTTATTAAATACTCCCTTTAAATTTAAGAGTATAAAGGATATTACAATTCTAAATTTCTAAATTATATATACTATATCAGTAATTACCTAAATTATAAACTCTATCGAACGGCCTATTTAATTACTTATCTAACCCTCTAATAAGAAATTGAATTCTTCAACTATTTATATAAACCTCTTAATTACAAATACTTTAAAGATTTTTCCTATATTACTAAATAGTAATATTAACCTCTATACGCCCGCTAGCTTTTATTAGGCGGCGTTCTTCCTAAGTTTCTTAAAGATAATTATTTTTATATTTTTAAACCGCTATAAGAAATATTCGAATTAGAGGCTAACGGATATTAAATATACTATAGTTTACTAAAATAATTATTTATATAATTTTAAAAATTTATTTAAATATTAATTAATTCTAGGGGCTTTATTAAACGCTATCCGGGAAAGTACGTTCTAAACGTCCTCCTTATTAATTAGTTCGCTAATAATTATCGGTTTAATATTATTTAATAATTTAATTTAATTTAATAAATAATTTATTAGGACTTTTACCTTTGGGAAAAAACGTTCGGTAAGGATTTTAACCTTACTATTATAATTTCCGACTTTTATTACCCCTTTATAGATTTAAAAAACTAATAATTTAGGCGGGTCTATTAATTTATAATTTCGGGTATAAGCCTATTATTCTAAGGGTTAAAATCGATTTAAGTTCTTCGAAACTTTAGTAATACTATCGTACTATATAATCTATTAAACTTTTATAATTATCCTTTTCTTTTTTATTATAGCTTTAATAAAATCCTTTTAATTTAATATTATCTAGTATTTAAATTACTCTTAATATATCCTTTATATTTCTTTTATTACTATTTTATATCCTAACGTTTACTAATTTACTCTCCTCCTTTAATCTTTCTTTTAATACAGGACGAATTCCTCTATAATATTTATAAATTCTCTATCGAATTTGTAAAAAGCAAATTTAAAATCCTTTATTATATTAATCCTTTCTAAGACTAATATCCGCTTTTCTAATACTTCCTTTACCTTTACTATATTTATAAGATTCTAACTATATTTTCCTTCCTCTTCCGCTTTTTTATTCTTTCTTCCTATTTAAATTTAAATTTCCTAAGGGTAATAGTCCGAACCGGTTTACTCGTACCTTTATATTCCTTAATATTCGGCCTTAACTTTAGGTAATAATTATATATAATCGATTATTCTATCCCTCTCTCTTCGTATTGCGTTCCCGAACTTTATTAATTTACTATAGGAGGTAAATAAATTAAATTTCTAATATTATACCTATATAAAGAAGCGAACAGCCCCTAAATTAGTCCTATTCTCTAAATCCTAATTAGGATAATAGAAATTATAATCCCTAACTATAATTAGATTTCCTACTAGGGGCCTAACCTCGAAAAATTTAAAGAGTAATAATTCTTATTAATATTCCGGTATTCTTTATATAAAGATAGGAGAGTAAATAGAAAAGACGGTCGTTAATTCCCTTAGGCTTTTAAATATTACTATAGCCTAATCCTTTCCGGCCTAAAAATTTAGGTCCTTTAAATTCTATTTCTTATTTATATATATTATTATCCTTCCCTTTTCTATATAATTAACCCTAAAATACCTTCCGCCTCTAGGATAATAAATATCCTTATTTAAATTTCTATCCGGCTCTTAAATTGCTATAATATTATAAGTTTCCTTTTATTCGAATAAAAACTTCCCTTTCTTATATAACTTCCCTACATTTTAATAGAGTATTTTTAATTAGATTATTAATTACCCTAAAATAAAGTTCCTTCTAGTCCTTCTACGGAGAATAAAAGTATTACTTCTTTAGGGGGGGCTATAATTATATAAACGTTATTACTACTATATAATTAATTCCTTCCTATATTCTAAAAATATATATAAATATCTATTAAACTTTAAAGGTTTAATAGTTTTAATCGGAAGGACGGGCCGACAATCTTCTTCGGCCGTCCCTTTTTTACAATTCTTCTAATATATCTCTTTAGGGTAGTAATAATATAGGAACTAAAGGGGGCATTTAAAAGGATACCTTCGTTTATAATTTCTATTATTAATTTTAATACCTTCCCGATTAGGTTTTTACAAAGGGCGAACGCCTATAGCCTTTCAACGTATATAATAAACGCTTTCGTAATTACCTTCTAAAGAATAAGGTATTCCTTATAATTATATATATAATAGCCCTTCTTCTTATACAATTTATAATAGACGAATAATTTATTATTATTAGACAGGCAATTTACTTCGCTAAAACGATCTCCTTCGTATTTAATTTTACTATAGCGGGTATAAATATTTTTTTAATAATAGAATTTCACTATATATCCAATTCTTTAATATTTAAAGTATTATTAAATATTATTTGAAATTTAGAATAGTTCGTATAGGTATACGCCGCCGTCCTAAAGGAAGAGGTTATTTTAAAAAAAGTACACCGCCGATACAATAGTAATTTTTATTAAGAGTAAATTTTTATTCTCTCCGTCCCTTCTCTTTTATAATTAAATTCTAATAATAAATACCTTTAAGTTCTTCTCCTTCACTATATTTAATATAACTTCCATTATAGTATAATTATTAATAATAATATAATATTCTTATTCCCAAACTATAAACTATAGTGCCCTATTGGTATAGGGTCCTTCTCTAGTTCTCTAGAGGGGAAAACTGTAAAGCGTTAAGCGCCCCCGGATAAAAACCTCTAGCTCTATTTCGGCCGTAATTTACTACGCTACTCCTACTTTATTTATAACTATAACGGTTCTTACCTACCGCTATAGTAAATATAATTTCGTTTTTTTTACTACTACGTCGTCCTAATATTAGAATAATAGGAATAATAGGAATAGGACTAAACCCGGTACGCCGCTTCCTTTACCGCCTTTCTATTTTATTCCCTATTATTCCCTCCTCTACTTTCTCTCCGCTTCCCTATCCTATCTTCCCATCTCCTACCTTACTTCTTCGCCTCCTTCCCCTATTTATAAATACTTCCACCCTATTATTTACTTTCCTACCCTACGGTTCTACCCCTATTTATATTAATATAAAAATCCTTTCCTTTATTTATATAATCCCCTTTATAGCGCTCCTCCTAATCCTTCTCTTCCTTCTTCCCTATTATAATTTCTATTAAAATAGTTTTTTCCGGCCGCTATTATCCTAACCCTATCGATTTAACCTTTAATATAAAGGGTTCCTCCCCTATTATATCCCTAAGCCCTACGTCCTCTGTAGTTCCTTTGGTCGTACCCTTAGAACTTATATTCTTCGCTTATATTCTTTACAATTTTATTAGTAATTATCCCCTTTAAAACCGGTACGGTTTCCTTCTCTTCTTTTCTAATCCTTATATTAATTTAATTAGTATCGTTCGTAAAATCCCCTACCTTTACTATATTCTAAATTTCGCCTCCGTCTTATATTCTAATAATAATAAGTTTAATTCCCCTAATACCTTTTAGAAGGTTATCGCTAATAAGGTTTACTTTATTTCATTTACTAATAAATTATTCGTTCTCTATATTTCCTTTCCGTTATTTAACTCCGCTCCTAACTAGTAGTACTTAGAACGCTACCTATAACTATACCTCCGGTAAGTATATATTAGACGTTCCCGCTAGTCTCTATAATATTTATAATACTATTTAGGCGGTAACTATTACTATAATAGTAGGTAATTAGAATAAGTTCAACTTTAATTTAAATATTTTCGTTCGTATTACTAATAATTTTATTAATCGTATATATACCCGTCTAAAACGGGACGGCCTTCCTACCGATTATAAACGTCTTCCTTGTACTTTAAATTATAGTATTACTAAATAATAATAAAAGGATTACTATAAATTAATTATAAAGGACGTTCGTTACAATTATATTCTTTCCCTACCCGGTAGTAATATTATAAATCTAATTCGGATTACGTCCGGTTTTAACAATAGTACTATTACTCCTATACGTATCGTATCCGGCGGTAGTAGTTATACTATTCCTACTCGTACAATTTCCGGTTCTAATAGTAATAATAATTCTACTCCCAGCAACCCTATAACCGTCGATACTCCCGGTCGCGCCCTTATAAACGATAATTAAATTTAATAGCGCTATAAAATTACTATAAATTAGATTCGTATAATAAAACTACTCGAATAGTTTTTTAAATATAATTAAACGTTTATTAAATAATACTTTTCGGTTCTTATTATAATTATAATTTAAATAATTCCCGTAGTTAATACAAATATTTCCTCTTCGTTCCTATCTTATTATTTTAATATTATTAATATTCCGTTTTCCTCCTAAAAATACTTTATAATTTCTTTATATTACTCCTCCTCTAATTTAATTACTATATAATATTCTTTTAACTTCCCTAACCTTAATACTTATAATAAAATCCTTTCGGTTTTAATTCTATTATTTAAATATTCCTAGAATTCTTCCTTTATTAATAATTAAACTTCTAAATTTAATTAAAAAATAATATCCGTATTAAAGTAATTTAAAATAATATAAGCGAATATCTCCTTTTCGAACTTATAAGCGTAGATAGGAATTAGAATATTTAGTACCTTCCTCCGGTAGAGGAAGGCCCGGAGGCCGATAACCTCTATTTTAACCTAAATAAGGAGGGAATTCTTTACTTTAATTAATAAGTACGGCTCTTCTTCGGTTTCTTCTAATTATCGGCGTCTTCCTTTCTTCTTTTTCGTACTAACTATATATTATTAGATAGCCTCTCTACTAAATTTAAAAATAAGGTTAATAATAGTAAATTCGTACCGTCGTTCTAATTTTACTACCGCCGCCGTTAGATAATAATTATAGTACAATACCTATTCCCAATTCGTTATATCTTCTAATTATTCTTCTCTATTAGCGGCTATTAGTTCTAGAATTTATAATAGTAGTAATAACTAAATCCCTAACTTTAAGGGGGGGCTAATTACTATCGTTAGTAGTTTCTCTATTAATACTTATATTTCGGCCTACCGAACCTTAATTGTACTATTCTCTAATTTATCGGTAGGTAGTTAACTTCTAATTTATTATACCTAAATATAATTAGAGATTTAAATTATAGTCCCTTAAACGAACCGGGTTTGGTCCGTCCGGGCGAGCCTTTCTTTAAAGGCCCGGACCCTTTTATTAAAGTAGAGGTCGAATAGCGGATAAAAGGTTTTTATCTTTAAATTTTATACTAACATAATTTTATACACCCTAATAATAATTTTTAAGTATTTAATTTAGTATTTCGCTAACCTAATTACTATCCCCCAAAATTTATTATAGATTTTAATCGGCTAATAAAATACTAAAACTCTATATATAATAGTATTATAAATATATTTAATATATATTTCCCTTATTTAAATAAAGGAATAACCCTATATCTTCGCTACTAATCTCATAAATATATTCGTCTATATTATTATTTTCTTTTTTACCACTTCCGTATAAACCCTATAGTTAAATTTATAGTTTAGCTAGACCCTTAGGAATTATATCGATTCCGTTAGTTAAAATACTATTTCCCCAAGTTAGAGAATTTCCATCCTTAGTACCCTCGTCCATATAAAGTATATTAATTCCATTTTAATTACTTTAAATTCTATACCTCTCGCCCTTACCTATTCCGAATATACCTCTTATACTATTTATAACGTCCGACAGTTTTCTTCGGTAGTATAAACTACTATTATAATATTAATATTATCGGCGAAGCCGATTATAATTATATTTAGGATTATTATTAATTTCTAATATAATAGGGTAATAAAGAGAATAAATAAAATAGGGGAGAGGGGGGAGCCCTATAGTATTCTAATAATAATTATATAAGGGCGGGAGGTTTCGTCGTTAAAGAAAAGAGAACTTCTTCTTCCGGCAATAAAATTTACTACTTATTGAATAATCTACATTAGGAATTATATTTCCTATAAAGTATATAGAAATTACCTATAATTAACTCTATTCAACGCTCCTTTTAAATTTAAAAGTATAAGGGACGTTATAGCCCTAAATTTCTAGGCCGTATATACCGCGTCGGTAATTACCCGGATTATAAACTCTATCGAATAGTTTATTTAATTATTTATTTAACCCTCTAGTAAGAAATTAAATTCTTTAATTATTTATATAAATTTTTTAATTACGAACGCTTTAAAGATTTTTCCTATATTATTAAATAGCGATATTAGCCTTTATATATTTACTAGCTTCTATTAGGCGGCGCTCTTCCTAAACTTCTTAAAGATAATTATTTTTATATCCTTAAATTACTATAAGAAATATTTAAGTCGGAGGCTAGCGGATATTAAATATACTATAGCCTACCGGAACGGTTATTTATATATTTTTAAAAACTTATTTAAATATTAATTAATCCTAGGGGCTTTATTAGGTACTATTTAGGAGAGTACGTCCTAAACGTCCTTTTTATTAATTAGCTCGCTAATAATTATTAATTTAATATTATTTAATAATTTAATCTAATCCAGTAAGTAATTTATTAAAACCTTTACCTTTAAGAAGAAGCGATCGGTAAAAATTTCAGCCTTACTATTATAATTTCCAACTTTTATTATTCCTTTATAGGTTTAAAGGGCTAATAATTTAAATAAATTTATTAATTTATAACTTTGGGTATAAGCTTATTATTCTAGAAGCTAAAGTCAATTCAGATTCTTCGAAGCTTCAACGACGCTATTATATTATATAATTTACTAAATTTTCGCAATTATCCTCTTCTTTTTTATTATAACTTCAATAAAAACCCTTTAATTTAATACTATTCGGTATTTAAATTACTCCTAATATATCCTCTATACTTCTTTTATTACTATTTTATATCCTAATATTTACTAATTTACTTTCCTCCTTCGACCTTTCTTTTAATATAGGATAAATTCCTCTATAATACTTATAAATTCTCTATCGAACTTACGAAAAGCAAATTTAAAATCTTCTACTATATTAATCCTTTCTAAGACCAATATCCATTTCTCTATTACCTCCTTCACTTTTACTATATTTATAAAACTCTAACTATATCCTCCTTCTTCTTCTACTTTTTTATTTTTTCTTCCTACTTAAATCTAAATTTCCTAAAGGTAATAGTCCAAATTAATTTACTTATACCTCTATACTCCCTAATATTCGGCCTCGACCCCGGGTAATAATTATATATAATCAATTATCCTATCCCTCTCTCCTTATATCGTATTCCCGAATTTTATTGGCTTACTACGGGGGGTAAGTAAATTAAATCTCTAGCGTCGTACCTATATAAAGAAGCAAATAACCCCTAAATTAGTCCTATTCTTTAAATTCTAATTAGGATAGTAGAGATTATAATCCCCAATTATAATTAAATTTCCTATTAAGGGCCTAACTTTAAAAAATTTAAAGAGTAGCAATCCCTATTAATATTCTAATATTCCCTACGTAAAGATAGGAGAGTAGATAGAAAAAACAATCGTTAAATCCCTTAGGCTCTTAAATATTACTATAGCCCAATCTTTTCCAATTTAAAAATTTAGGTCCTTTAAATTCTATTTCTTATTTATATATATTACTACCCTTCCCTTCTCTATATAATCGACCCTAAAATATCTCCCGCCTCTAGGACGGTAAATATCCTTATTTAAATTTCTATCCGGCTCCTAAATTATTATAATATTATAAATCTCCTCTTATTCGAATAGAAACTTCCTTTTTTCGTACAATTTCCTTATATTCTAATAGAGTATCTTTAATTAGATTATTAATTACTCTAAAATAGGGTTCCTTCTAGTCTTTCTACGGAAGATAAGGGTATTACTTCCTTAAAGGGGGCTATAATTGTATAAATACTATTACTATTATATAACTAACTCCCTCCTATATTTTAGGAGTATATATAAATATTTATCGAACTTTAAAGGTTTAATAACTTTAATTAGGAGGACGGGCCAACGATCTTCTTCGGCCGTCCCCTCTTTACAACTCTTTTAATATATCTCTCTAAGGTAGTAATAATATAGGAATTAAGGGGAATATTTAGGAAAATACCTTTGTTTATAATTTCTATTATTAATTCTAATACCTTTCCGGCTAAGTTCTTATAGAGGGCGAACGCCCGCGGCCTTTCGGTATATGCAATAAATATTTTTATAATTGCCTTCCGGAGAATAAGGTACTCTTTATAATTATATATATAATAGCCCTTCTTCCTATATAATTTATAATAAACAAATAATTTATTATTATTAAACGGGCAATTTACTTTACTAAAGTAATTTCTTTCGTATTTAGCTTCGCTATAGTAAGTATAAATATCTTTTTAATAATAGAATTTCGCTATATATTTAATTCCTTAATATTTAAAATATTATTGAATATTATTTAAAATTTAAAACGGTTCGTATAGGTATATACTGCTATCCTAAAGGAAGAAATTATTTTAGAAGAAGTATACTACTAACGTAGTAGCAACTTCTATTAGAAGTAGGCCTCTATTCTCTCCGTCCCTTCTCTTCTATAGCCGAATTTTAATAATAGATACCTCCGGATTTTTCTCCTTCGCTACGTTCGATATAGTTTCCGCTATAGTATAATTATTAATATTATTCTAAAGTATATTCCGAATTAATATACTTATAATATTTATAGTAATAAAAATATTAGGGCCGAAAACTTCTTTAACCTATATTTAGTTATACTAATACTAATTATATATAGATTTATTAAATATAATTACGTAGTTTCCGGTCGTTAGTATTCTAATAGCCGCTCGGACTATTAGGCCAGTATTCTTCTTACTTAAATATATAATTAAGGTCGTCTTTATATTTTCATTCGAATAATTTACAAATTTAACGGTAATCGTCGTTCCTTTAATAATAAATTACTATTTGAAATTAAAAGGGATAAACTTTTTAATAGTAGTAGGTAATTATTAGAGGGTAGTACTAATTTTACTCGGGTTAGCTTTCGCTATAATATCGGTCTAATATTTCGGTACTTCCTAGGCGCTTTTTTTAATCTCTTTTAAAATATCCTTCTTTAGGTTATTAAAATCCTTTTTAGTAACAAACTGGTCGGTTCCAGCCTTACTAGCTTCGGGTTGTATAAATCCACTTTTTCTAATACGTACCTTCGCGAATTCGAAAAGTAATTCTCGAACTTAATAATAATCCTCGGTCGAAACGGTATTATAATCCACAAACTTATTCGCTCTAATAATAAACTTCTTTAATATTTTATTATCTTCCTCTATTTTATCCGAGGTCTTCGTAGTAAGTACGGCTTTAGGATCGTTATATATTAAAATTTCCGCGAGCGGGTTGTAGATACTATTTTCGAATCCACGGGCACCGCTATTAATAGCCATCGGCAACGACGATATAACGCCGTCGCTACACTCGTCGTAGGATATCGTGAGGGATATAAACGACCCTCCTGAGTCGATTGCTATTGTTAGTTTTCGTTTTGGAGCACTCTTCGACTAGAAATCGGCGTTTCCGGTTTCAAAGCAGTTTTTTATAATTATTAATATTATTTTAAAGTACGCCCTAAATTAATATACCTACCGTACTTATAGTAATAAAAGTATCGGGGCTGAAAATTTTTTTAGCCTATACTTAATTATACTAATACTAATTATATATAAATTTATTAAATACAATTACGTAGTTTCCGGTCGTTAGTATTCTAATAGCTACTCGGATTATTAGGCTAGTATTCTTCTTATTTAAATATATAACTAAAATTATTTTTATATTTTTATTTAAACGGTTTATAAATTCGGCGGTAATTATTATTCCTTTAATAGTAAACTATCGCTCAAAGTTAAAGGGAATAAACTTTTTAATAATAATAAATAATTATTAAAAAATAATACTAATTTTACTCGGATTAACTTTCGCTATAATATTAGCCTAATATTTTAATACTTCTTAAACGCTTTTCTTAATCTCCTTTAGAATATCCTTCTTCAAATTATTAAAATCCTTTTTAATAATAAATTAATTAATTTTAACCTTACTAGCCTCAAGTCGTATAGATTTATTTTTTCTAACGTATACCTTTACGAATTCGAAAAGTAATTTTCGAACCTAATAATAATCCTTAGTCGAAATAGTATTATAGTCTATAAATTTATTTATTCTAATAATAAACTTTTTTAATATTTTATTATCTTCTTCCGTTTTATCCGAAATCTTCGTAATAAGTACGGCTTTAGGATTATTATATACTGAGATTTCCACGAGCGGGTTATAGACGCTATTTTCGAATCCACGGGCACCGCCGTCGATGGCTATCGGTAACGACGATACAACACCGTCGCTACGCTCGTCGTAGGACATCGTGAGGGACGTAAACGACCCTCCTAAGTCGATTACCGTTGTTAATTTTCGTTTTGGAGCACTCCTCGACCAGAAATCGGCGTTTCCGGTTTCAAAGTAGTTTGATTAGGTATACGAAATAATATAATAAAGTTTGGAAATTAAAGGAATTCGACGTTAGGAATTAGGTTCTACTTAGTATAAAGTATATTAAATAATACTATTTAAGCGCTAAATTAGTAAATAAATTTTTAGGACTTTTTTAAATTATTAAAGTTATTAGGGAGAAGAAGATAGCGTACCGATTTGTACTCCTTATATATTACTAAATTTATTTAATATTCTTCATTATTCTTTTAGAATTGTACTATAAAGATTCTATTGTAGTAGCGTTGCGAAGGGAAGTTATAAATATTAAGGAGGATAATATTTAGTATAAAATTAAAGTAATTATAAAGTATTATAAATCCGGCCGCTAATATTAATTTTAGATTAAATAGAAGGGGTATCCGGACGATAAGAATTCGTAAGTATTATAAGAGGATATAAATTACCCGGATCTTTTTAAGGAATATAAAATTAGGGAAATATAGCGGCGGTATATTAGCGGCGGGCTAACTATTAAATCGATAAGAATTAGTTAGATAGAGGTAGGAGAATAGTAATTATTGAAAGATATAAAATAGAGATGTAAAATATAAATATAAAATATAAGACGCAAATATAAAATATAAACGAGAAATGTAAATATAAAATATAAATATAAGATATAAAATATAAATATAAAATATAAATAAGAAAATAAAATATAAATACAAAACGTAAATGTAAAATATAAATGTAAAATATAAAGTAGAAAATATAAAGTAGAAATGTAAAGCGGAAATATAAAATAGAGATATAGGGTAAAAATACTAAAGTAGAAATATAAAGTAGAAATATAAGGTAGAGATATAAAGTAATAATATAAAACGTAAACGGGGGAGGTAATATAAAGATGTAAGACGTAAATGTAAAATATAGATATAAAATATAGAATAGAGACGTTAAATAGAATAAAAAATAGGGAGGGAAGGTAATTTAAATTCTTTATAGAAAATTAATAAAGCGTTAAATAGAGTATAACCTATATTATTTATTATTATTCTAAACGAAAAATCCCTAGCGGCGTTTATTATTATTAATATAAAATTAGAACCTATAACCTTAGAAGAAATACTCCCGTATATTATTATATTTATTAATAATATTCGTAAATACTATTTTATATTATTTATTTATAGTCTTCCTATACGAATTCTAATAATTCATCTAACTTCCTATTTAGCGATACTAATTTTTTATTAATTAATTAATGCTAAAGGCTATAATTATAATTGGGGGAGGGGGGGATATAGGTAGGAATATTCGGTATAGAAATATATATAGGGGAGTTAACGGGGGCTATTAAATTAGTATTAGCATTAGTATTATTAATACTACAATAGTTTAACTTTAAGTAGCCCTTATAATTAAAATTAAAAGTATAAAATATTTTAAGTAATATTATAAGGAGACTATTATTAATTAAACGTATTTATATAGTTATTTAAAATACTACCGTAGAATAATATAATTATTATAAAAGGGGGGTAAATAGGGGGCTATTGGTATTAGTAAAATATATAATTTTAATTACTATATTCTATATAGTATTCTGTAGATTATAAATACTATAAAAGATTTCGAGGATATAGCGGCGTAGTAATAGCGAATACTATAATATTTCGTTGAACTTTAGAAGGAAAAGATATTAGCGATGTAAAAAAAAAAAAAAAAAAAAAAAAAAAAAAAAAAGAAAAAAAACGTACCTTTAATCTAGTAAATATTTAGGCTAATCCTTTTAAAAACTTCGCGTAAAT
Organism: Neurospora intermedia; assembly: GCA_037102815.1. Lineage (NCBI taxonomy): Eukaryota > Fungi > Ascomycota > Sordariomycetes > Sordariales > Sordariaceae > Neurospora > Neurospora intermedia. The sequence goes on along the minus strand of BTPP01000004.1, from coordinate 4,707,422 downwards.
TTAAGGCTAGGGCGTTCGTAAACGCTTAAATTAGTATAATATTATATTTTAAATAAATAAAAGGACGGATATTATTAGAGAATAAGAAAGAGAATAGTTAAATAAAAATTAGTAATAAGTATAAAGCGAGAGGAAGGGAAAGATAGAGTAGGAAGGGGAAAACGGAGAAGGGAAATAAATATACTAATTGGGTATTTTAAAGAGGCGGGGGTTAATACGCAAATATATAGTAGTAAAATATATATTTATAGAGGGGGCAGGTATAGGCGAAGGGGGGGCGGATATAATAATAAAAGTAAGGATAGGAGGAAGAAAAAGAGGAGAGGCGAAGGGGGTAAGCGGAAGGGACGTTATATAAACGAAAGAGGAGGTCCTTATACGAATATAAATTAAAGTAAGCGAATATAATTTTAAATAAATAAATATAAAATAATATAAGGTAAGAGAAGCGTTAAATAAGCGTAGGAATAGTAGGAAAGAATAAATAGGAGGATAAAACGAGGGTAGTAGTTAAAAGGGGAGGGACGGGATAAATAAATAGTAAAGTAACTATAAAAAGGTAGGAGAGAAGGGCGGGAAAGGGAAGGTATATAATTTAAATTATAGTAGGGAAGATAGGGGTTATAATTAAAAATTATACTATTAGGACGAAGGGAGTAATATAGAAAATAAAGTAAAGGTAATAGGAAAGTATTTAGGAAGGTACAATACTAGTAAAGGGGTTTAAAGTAGGATTAGTATTTAGAATTATAGAAGGCGAAGGAAGGAGGCGAAAGTCCTAAGGACGGAACCTATAAGGAGGAGGATTGTATTTAAGTATTATAATAGACTATAGTAGGTACGAATTATAGAGAGTATTATATAAGCAGAATTTTAAAGGTTAATTATAATAGTATTCTTAAAGTACGTAGGAGGTTTAATAAAAAGCGTTTCGGAATTTAATTATATAAATATCTTATAATAAGTATAAATAATAGAGGGTATCCTACGAAAGTATTAGATTATATAGTAGATATTAATAATAGAAAGTATTTTATAAAAAGAATAAAAGGGCGTTAATATTTTAAAATATTTATTAATATTCTTAAACTTAGTATAGCGCCTATTATTAGGTAAAATAATATTCGTTACTTTATACGCCTATTAGGTATTAATTTTAATAATAATCGGGAATCCGGCTATATATAAATATCCTAAGGTACCTATTAATATTCGTAAATTTAGCGTAGTACCTATCGTTAAGTAAACCGATATTCGCTATTTTATACGCCTATTAAGCGTTAGTTTAAATAATAATTAAGAATTTAATTAATTCTTTATATTAAATATTAATTTTATACCCGTATTTGGAACTTAGGGGAACGGATATTATAATACCGATATTCTAGTAAGCGGCTCGCTATATTAGGAATTTATAAAAATAAATATTATAATACTAATATTTTAACGAATAATTCGCCGTAGTAGGAATTTATAAAAATAGATATTATAATACTAATATTCTAGCGAACAACTCATTGTATTTAGAATTTATAAGAATAGATATTCTAATATTAATATTCTAGCGGGCGGCTCGCTATATTTAGAATTTACAAAAATAGATATTATAATACCAATATTCTAACGGGCGGCTTCGGGTCTATATTTAGAATTCGCAAAAATAGATATTACAATACCAATATTCTAATAGGCGGTTTTGGGCCTACAATTAGAATTTATAAAAATAGATATTATAATACCAATTTTTTAACGGATAATTTTATATTTATATTAGGAGTTTATAAGAATAAAAATTACTATACTAATATCCTAATAGGCGGGTTGTAAATAGAGGAGCGGCTATAGTATCCGGGATATAGTATTAGCGGCCGTTATAAATAACAATTCGCTAAACCGGTAAACGAGGATAATAATATAATTTAATAATATAATCTAATAACGCTATAATAGTATAATATTAACGCCCTCTACTACTTAACCGGGATTTATTATAAATTATAAAAGTTCTAAGGACGGAATTTATAAGGGGGGGGGTTGTATTAGGAGGCTAAAAACTTATACTTAAAAGTATTCTAACGGCGGCTATTCCGCTCTATCGGCCAAAGCGGTAGACTAATAACGGTAGCGCCTATATCGGGTCGGGCTCGTAAGAAGGATAATCCGGCATTATATTGGGGCGCTAAACGAGTATAGGACTTTATAATACTCTTTAGCGGATGGATAGAGTTTGTACAAAGTATAAAAGAGGTTCAACGCAGCGTAGCTTATTATAATCGGTAGCTATTAATATATCTCTAGATTAACCCCTAACTTACTATCCCCTACGTATAGCCACGACCGTAGTCACCTCAGCCTACCCTTCGCCTACGTTCCTAACATTCTCCTACTTATTTTTGCCCTCTTCATCCTTAAAGTTATTATTATTATTATTCTCCCGCTTCTTTTACTTCTTTTTAGTATTAAAAAGAACGTTCTTAGTAATATAGAATAAATAAAGCTATTATTAGGTATTAAAGAATACTCTATTTAGTATTTACTTTATTTCTTTATATTTATTTATAATAACGATAGTTGGCGAAGGTAAATTATAGTGTAATTCTAACTCTTTAGTAGTTTTAATTAAAAAATTAAAGGCCTCCTCTTTCTCGTTATTAATAATACTAAAGATATAATTAAATATAGAACCAACGGATAAGACGTTCGAAATTTAATAGAAGGGGTAATAAAACCGGTTAGTATTATACGTATTATTAATTATTATAACTTTAAGGAATATTTTAGCTATATTTATATAAGTTAGGAAAGTAAAAATAAAGCCCAATAACTATTTATTATTCTCTAAATTTATCTTTTTAATATATTTAATATTATTATTATTAAAAGATTTAATTAGAGTACCGGTAGGGGTATAGTTATCGAAATTGCAGCGGCGAATCTTTATTCGTATATTATATATATTAGTTCGTATATATATAAATCTAGGAAAGTCTTTTCGTACTATAGCAATAATTTTTCACATTTATATAGTATTAAGTTTAAAACTATTATTAATCTTTTTAAATATTTCTAGCTTTATTTTATAGTATTAAAGGTATATAGAGAGGTATTAGGACTAGCCGTAGTTATAAATTTGGAAGTTTAGGTTAGAATATAAATGAAAGTATTAAAGTCTATCCCCTTTAATATCCTTATTAGTAAGCGCTTTCTATTTATATTTATACTTATATAAAGTAATCTTTCTAGTAATTACTATAGATTCCTAAGGTTTACTATAGTAGTTGTAAATAATATAATATTATATATAATCTTTAATAACGGTTCGGGGCTTACTGCGGCCTTATATACAATTAATTACAAATTTATAAAACTTTACCTATCTATTAATAGCTTTATAGAGAGTTTTAATTATAGCTGCGGGAGGTATAGTACTAGAGGGTAGATTAACGATTATATCCTGGTAATTGAAGAGTTTATTTTCAAGTTCGTTATTGCTAAGGGAATTAATAAGAATATTACTATCATTATTATTGGAGAAGCCTTCCCACTCTTCCTCGTTATTAATTGGGCTCGTAGTATCGCTATTATTATCTTTAATATAAATAAAATCGATAGGGATAATCGACGCTATTTTTATATAATTCTAGGTCTTTAGAAGGGTTAATATACTTTTAATGATTAATACGATTAATATACACGTACGTACGGTCGATTCTAGCTTGTTCTAGCGTTTATAGCTGGTCTGGTCGTAAAGAGGGAGTAAAAAGAAGGTTAAAAATTACTAAGTTTAAGATCTGGGCATTGAGTGCAACGAAGTGAATGGGGGTTCTACTAGTTGATTGGGCTGGGTACCGTTTGTATGGAAATACAGTTGTATGGTTATTGTCTAATGGTATTAAAGGGTTGAAAGAAAAAAATCTATATGTTAAACCTTAACCCGCAGGGTGCCCGTATAAGGTTGGGTGCCCGTGTAAGACGACCCGGGTGCCCGCGGAGTAAATACCCAAATTATATCTGAGTTACACGCTCCACGCTCTGTCGCCCCAATGCACTGGAATCAAGGGGACCTTCTGTAACACCAAAATACCTATATTGACGAAGACTACACCTTTCAGAACTGGGAACTTCCCCATTTACCAGATGGCGGAGTTCCCCGACCACAATCTTGGAACAATAATCTACCCGTGCATCACCCACAAGACAACGGCTTGTTGGACATTGCCCGCATGCTTGATCAGAATCCGCTAGACAAGGATGGATCTCATGAGGATGGCTCTGACGAAGACCAGTCAGACGAGAAACAGTCGGTTGGGCACCTGTCTGAGGACGACCTCTCCCAGAACGGTGACGACGACAGGCTTGAACACAACGATTTCGAAGGCCTCCAGCACGGCAATGAAGGTGTTGAACCGCAACCCTTCCATGCCCCTATATACGACCCCGACATGAAAATCTGTGACGAGCATGGGTGCGGGGAACCAACTTTCTTCCAAACACCAAGGGCAAGAAAGTGCAGGTTCCACCTTGAAAACCCGCCGCCTCAAACCCGGCGGCAGGACGTCGACCACGCCGCTACAGCGGACCCGGATTCTCATTCCGGATGCAACGGCCTCCGCCCTCTTCGTGCTCCCGGAAAGACCTGCTGGGAATGCCTCTGCAAGAATCGGCGGCAGAGTTTTGGTGTTTGTGAGGGGTGCCCTACTTCTTGGTGCCCGAATCGGGTTGTTGAGGGCGCTTAGGTCAAAAGCTCGGATCTCAGTATGTGAAACAACGCAGGGTGGATGGGTGAACGGGATACTTGCTGTTGCGCCTGGAATAAACGCCGGAGGCAGCATTTTATGGAGCACAGGAACGGTAGGAGATAACATGTCAGTAGGGTTCTCAAGTGAGGGAGCGAGGCGTGCACGGTAGCAAGGAGTCTCGAATTGATCACATCTTTGGGAACATCTATACCACGGTGAGTCCTACTACTTTTCTAACGGCTGGGTACCCTATGGGTGGTCGTTGGTGGGTTATGGAGATTAGGCAAGGTACCTAATCGGAGCCCGGGTTAGAGGTTTGCAAGATGCTTCCCTCCAGCTGCGATCGTGGTCACTTCAATACCTATCTTGTCTCACGTTGTCTGTTTTGGTCCTGATGTGCAAGTTGCACCAAGTGACAGATCCCGCCACATGGCCGCTTAAGGGTGTGGTTGAGAATGCTAGATGCTCCACGGGTATCTCTTTCGGCTCAAAGAATTAGGCTACTCGTGGTCAACGACCTAGCTCCGCAAAATCCATTTATCCCCTCTCCCTTTCCTCCGAAAAACATGCCCCAGGCCTCTTGGATTAAAAACTTAGAAAGCAAGCTCTTCCACTGCCAGACACGCGACAAGTTCGAGGTTGAGGATGTTTACGAAGCTGAGCTTCTGCTCCATCACCGGGCCTACAATTACCGTGCTCTAATCCACGGGCACATCAACGACGTTCTCCCACTCGGATTGTTGAAGCTACGTCCTCCGGCCTATTGGTCTTGACACAACTACACTATGTTAGAAAAGTGATGAAAGGACGATAGAGTAACAACCTTAAGAACTCAGATTCAAACCTTCATTAAACCTTCACCCCGCCCATCTAACCTGGTAGACTGTTACCACAGAGACGCATTCACCGGCAAAGCTGCATCGAATCCTTAGTCCAGCCCTCCTCACCGATAATGCAAACGGTCCTGAAGACTGAAACTGTGTGGTTTAATCTTGCCCAAAACCACTCACCCAGTCTCTCTTCTCGTTTTGGTTTTTGTTCAGAACTACCAGAGCAAACCTCTCCACGCTGACAACCGCAAGGTCAAAGTAAGGTATTGCTTAAAACTCAAATATCATCCTGGAACAACCAACTTCCTGTCTTATTGCGACATCAAGATGGACTTGACGCGCTCCGACAGCGACGGCGCGTCTCAAAGTCGAAAAAGGAAGAGGATTGACGAAGCCGTCACGGATGGAGGTCGTCGCCAAAAGGTATCTCCTCTGCGCCCTCCTCCTACCCATTCCCCTCTGCAGCTCAGCTCCTTCAACAAAGGCCCTCTCTTGAACAACAACACCTTCTTAGCTCAACCTCTTCGCCAACCTCAAAAGACCTCGACGAGGCATCATGACATCCTGCGTCCTATAGGTACTTCTAGTAATTATCTTCGGACTGGCATGTACTCTCCACGTCCCCATGACCACATTCATCGGCTACAGAGACCCGCTGCATTTTCTGAGGATTCGGTTGATGGCGACAACACTCCTCTAAACTTCTCTGGCCGCCAACGCCAAAATTCTTCGACGCTTCATCAAGACATTGTCGTACCTGGTAACCAACCCCAGAGTCAGATTCCCTCTCTCAGCCTCCATAACCATAGTTACCCGCCAATGACCCCCGCTGCACGTTCACATAGTTCCCTCCAACGCGGCGGCTCTACCTTGAATTGGTCTGTACGCCATCCTCGCCAATCTGTCGCGTCGCATATGGATACTGCTATCCTCCGTCAGGGAAACAAGTCTCAGAGCAGTGCTCATCCTACCAGTGATATCGATCTCAGTTACAGCTATATGTCACAAGAACCCGGCACAGACACACTCAACAACGGTTCTCTCATAGGCGACAACGCTCATCTGGATCGGCCTCTTCATGAACCTCAGCAAAGTCATGCGCTGCAATCATCTTTGCCTCTTGGCAACAGTTCTCCGTGGGATATCCCTTTTTACCAAGGTCACGAATACCAACAACAACAGGACCACCAGCTTAAGGCCTACTCACCTCTTCATGATACAAATCAGCCCAATCAACAGCATCCGGTCCTGGACCCTGCCCCCCAAAGGAATATGCTACCGGTTCGTGGCGAGGTCTCTCAAGATCTCGAGTTCGACAATTTGCCTTTGCTGGGGGACAACTCCCGATCTTTTGCGTCTGGCTCGCCTGGTGACATGTGGAACATGTCAGTGACACCAGAAGATTTGCCTCCCAGGAACAACCTTCAGTCTCCTAGTCAACCTCCTTCGTCGAACTACCAGTTCGGCCACGGCAACTGTATGGAGTTCACGGGTGTGGAGATGGATGATGCAGTTATCCGCAGCAATCTCGGATTTGCGGATAATTCTGTCATCCCGGAGAGGCAGCTCTTTCAAGGTGTCGAGTTGCAGGAACCTGGAGACGACGTCCAAGTTCAGGAACATCCAGCCCAAGTGGCCCGACAGGCTACGGATTCTTTGCAGAATAACATTCCCATATCAAACCATTCGGAGCATCTGATGGGTTCCAATGGCGATTCCTGGCAGGCTTCAAGTCCATCATCAATGCCTCAGCAGATTGAGTCATATCAAATCCAACCTCAGCACATCCAGCCCTCTCAAATCCAGCCTCACGAAAACCAATCACATCAAATCCAGCCGCAACAGAACCAGTCATATCAGATCCAGCCTCAGCAAGTCCAGCCGGAGCAAATTCAACCTGAGCAAATCCAGCCGGCGCAGATCGAGCCAGAGCAAGCAGCCGCGGCCGCAACCCCTCAACCCGCGCCTAACCCTACCGCTGCTCAAAATCAGCCAATCAAGCTGTGCAAAGAGCCGGGCTGTAACCGGCCAAGACTCTTCCAAACATCGAGGGCGAGAAAGTGTAGAGAGCACTTGGAGAACTCGCTGCCAGAGTCTCGCTTAGACCAGGGCGCCACAGCCGGCCAAAACATGTGCAGCGGCTGTAACGGGCTTCGCCCTCGTCGTGCTCCCGGCAAGACCTGCTGGGAGTGCTTCTGCAAGGGAACACGCCAGCGGTGGGGGGTTTGTGATGGATGTCCAGCTTTCTGGTGCCCTAATCGGGTTGTTGAGGAGGCTTGAGGCTTGGTACCTTACCTGAGAGTAGAGGAGGAACGGAATGGGTAGACTGGGTTGAATCATTGGCATCAGCAGTACCATAACTGCAAGAAGCGTGCAATCATTGGGCACCGAGAGGTGGGAATGGCAGAAAGCATTACTACCTCTACTTACGGAACACATGGAAGCACCTCTAGGGATCAGCGGATAATAAAGCGGACGGGCGTGGATGGGGAACATGAAGAGCAAACACTCGCACACAAAGGAGGTGGAACAAAGGATACCTCTAGCTAGAGGCACAATGCAGTAGTAGCTTTCCAGGTACGTCCTATCTGTCAATGTCTTTGTTCTCTTGCTGTGAGTCTTCCCGTGACGTGCCGATGTGCCCTTCCAGCTGCTTTGATGTCCCGTTTGTTGACTTTGCTGCTCCCTTTGCTTACGCCTGCATACTCCCGTTGATGGCGCCTCTCCACGTCAAACACATGTTCTGCACGGCACGAACTTTAAGCAATGTAGAGGTAGCTGTGCACGCGGTGTCGTGTAAGAAGCTGCTTTCCACTGTCCCTTCCCCTTCGTCCGCCCTGCCATCTTCGCAAGTGCCTCCCCCAGCTCTTGTCACTCTCTAGACAGCCCGCTAGGCAGATGTCCATATCAAGTTCCCGTTCCATTCCTAGGCCCAGGCCGAGCTTCAAACCCAGAGTGAGCCTCGAAGCCACTCCAGTTATGACCTATTCTCTCCATGCTTGTCTTCGTCATCTCCATCTTCGTCTCCACCATCATCCTCGCCATACTCATCCTCGTCTTCGTCTGCATCAGCCTCCTCGTTGTTTTCGTATTCGTCGTCGTCCTCCTCCTGCTCCGTGTCATAATCGTAGTGCGGAAAGACTTCCCATACATCATAATCCAAGTCAAAGTGACCACGCTTCCTATTTGGACATCCTGTCCAAAGACAACCACGGCAGCAGTAGCCCTTTCCTTGTTCCTTCGACTGTAGACAAAACTTCCTGTGCCAACCTCTCCATCTGTCGTCTTCACTGTCATTTCCTTCGTCGCTGTTGGCTTCTTCCGTATTGTCGTCTTTGTTGTCGGTTTGGTCATTGTTGTCCTCCCCCTTGTTGCTTTTCCCAATATCCGCCTCCTCACTACTGTCCTTCTTATCGATGCTCTCCCTGTCGGCATGCTCCCCATTGCTGCTTTTCCCAACGTTGCTTTCCCGATCGTTATTCTCGACATCGTCCTCCTCAGCGGCATCATTACCCCCCTGGGTGTCCTCATCAGTATTCGAATAAAGCTCTTCGTGCCGATGATTCTCCCAACCAAACTGCCTATTCGGGCACTCCTTATAAAGACACCCAGGACAAATACCAGCCAACCCGTTCCTCTTCAATCTGTCGACCCCTCTATTGTGGAAACACTTCCAACAACACTTCTTCGGCCCACGCCCAGCCACTCCCTTATCACACCCCCCACAGACCGTTCGGCCAGCGGCCTCTGTCTCCCTCCTCTTCCTGTCCGCTTCTGCGTTGGGTCTGTACCGCGCCTTGTTCTTCAAGTGATTTGCGCATTTTCGGCCTCTAGGCTGGTGCACTCTGGCGCTACAACCCTTCTCCTGGCATGTGTCAAAAGTTTTAGGTCGATCGGATGTGCTGGCTGGTGGAGGGGGCAAGGCCGGGGCTAGGGGAGAACGGTAACGTCGGTTGGCTGGCTTGTGAGGGTCAGTTGGAGGCGTCGCGGAGCGTCTGCGGGGGTGGTTGGGGTTGGGCTGTCGAGAGGAGAAAGATGCGGAGCGCTGAGAGGGGTGAGGAGCGAGTTTACGGGGCCGTAAGGACTCGGGAAGGAGAGCAGAAGATGCTTGGGCATGGCCTGATGACGGAGGTCTTTGATGGATATTGGAGGTTGACGGAGGTATCCGTTGAGAACTGGAGGATGGCAAAGGTGTCCGTTGAGAACTGGAGGATGGCAAAGGTGTCCGTTGAGAACTGGAGGATGGCAAGGGTGTGCGTTGAGAACTGGAGGATGGTAAAGGTGTCCTTTGAGAACTGGAGGATGGCAAAGGTGTCCGTTGAGAACTGGAGGATGGCAAAGGTGTCCGTTGAGAACTGGAGGATGGCAAAGGTGTCCGTTGAGAACTGGAGGATGGCAAAGGTGTCCGTTGAGAACTGGAGGATGGCAAGGGTGTCCGTTGAGAACTGGAGGATGGCAAAGGTGTCCGTTGAGAACTGGAGGATGGCAAGGGTGTCCGTTGAGAACTGGAGGTCGGCAAAGGTGTCCGTTGAGAACTGATGGTTGAAGGGGGCCGAGAAAGCAAGTGGTTGGCTGCACGGCTACCTGACTGAGTCGTATCATGAGAAGACAAAGATAATCGACGGGTTTCTAGCGCGAGTAACGCCTCAGGTGATGTGTTTGCAGGAAATATGAAGCCAGAGGTTTGTCTGCTTGAGCTACCCTGTGCCGTCGGCCGATTATTGAGTGCTGAGACAGAACTGTCGACTCTCCGCTGCGTCTGTTCCATGGACCGTCTCGATTGTTGTTCGATGCGTCCATTGGATGACGGGGCATTCAAGGTATGAGACAGCGTTGTGCGGTCAGAAACCTCGTTCGGCGACGCTTCATCTTGAGGGCTTGGACGGCTCGGCTTTTGTTGAGGTAACTTCATTGCCAGCTACCTCCAGTGATTGGCTTGATATTACACGTCCGTGTTCGGCAGTTGTATGGTAATTAAGAGTGAGTCGGGAGCTTTAGTCTGCGAGTTGGGAAAGTAGGCCTTATTAGTACAGAACTAGGTGGGAGTGAGAAGAGGGAGAAAAGCTTCGACTTACGTCTACTTCTAGACTGTTCCTGATAACCCAGCTGCTAAAAGTGCATGGATCAAAGGCGGAACATTCCTAAAGCGCAGAGATCAGTGTAGAGCAACATAACGCAGCTTTTGTCCACAAGAGATGCGGCGCGGCTACCGGTCAATCCGGCAATATCTTTTGTCTCTGTCCTTCATCAACTTGTAGATGAAGGGACCACTGGGCCAAAGGGAAGACAACAACAAACACAACGGAACGTAGAGGAGGGTAAAGCAATCTAGCAAAGACTAGAACGACTTTGTCAAAGAGAGATAACGTAGATGTCGCAAACTTGCCGTAGGTCTCTGGACTTCGCAGTCTTCCAAAGCCAGCGGTAACTGACCACCAGCTAGATCACCGAGGCTCGCTCCAGAGCAAATTTGGACAGTGAAATAGCAAAACCCTCCGTGCCTCCCCAAAGCTTTCACACCGGGTAGCCCTGTGCCGTGTACACATCAATGTCGACATTATCGCCTCCTTGTGAAATAGAGTCTCTAATAATTCCGATTTGATGAGCATTTGTTCGTTGACAATCTGTCGGCCTCTGTCCATTGTCTTGTTGCAGTTGCTTTATTCGGCATTTTCTTAAATTCGATATAAACAGTCGATTGTAGGCAGTCGACTAGGATGCGCGGAATAAGTCGAGCTGAACTCCTTTCTTTTTAGCTTTGTTCAACCCTTCTGCTGGGCAAAATTCTGTAGCTACGCCGGAATGTTGACGCACAAATTCGCTAGGAAGACATGGACCGGCCCGCCAAGCAGACTTGAAGAAAACGTAAATTACCAATAGTCCCTGTACATGCTCAGGATTTTGGGTCTGCTTGGGAGTTCGTCCAGGGGAAGGGACTAGTTGCCTGCTAGGCGGAGTATATTCGAACTGGCCTACGCATTCCAGGGAACATATCGAGCGTTCGCATCTTTGTTTTAATCAGAATTTCCATGGAGTATATATGAATGGCACACTCTCCATTGTATGTTAGACCTCAGTTGTCCACCTGCGGAAGCAGGTTGTCTTGCTAGCCCAAAAAATGGCCGTTGACGAATATGATATCGTCGGGATGATCCTCAACTTCATCCTGCTGCTCAAGTACAGCATCAAGGGCGAGGTTGTTGTTTTGGTTTGCGTCATTCAGGCGCGGCACGTGGATCGAAGTTGGGGTCGAAGTCGTAAAGAATTAGATCGGCCGCATCCCGCTGGTTATCGCTGAGTTGGTTGCCTGGAATAGACTGCCAAAGGGTTAGGCCGTAAACTGTCTCATGGCTGTCCGGCTGTTCAGGGGATTGAGGCGGAATAAAGTTGTTGGCTTCCCCTAGCGAACCGTCCAAAAAGGGCCGACGATCACCCTGACACTCGTTTGTGATGGCTGCCTGAGACTCTTGGAAGGGTTGAGGCGGAATAATTAGGTAGGATGTTGTTGTCGCTTTCCGCGAGCTTCTCCACTTGGTGCTCACGGTCGCTGTGGTGATGTTGGTGGGTGATATTGGACTGAAAGTGTCAAGGGGATCCAGGCAGAATGAAGTCACTGTTTTCTCCCAGCGGATCTTCCACGTGGTGCTGATGATCTCGGATCATAAGCTGCAGGGCCATACCGCTTAGGAAAGGCTCTCCCATCTCACAGATCACCGTACAAGTAGGAAAGTACCATAGATCACGGACAGTGGATCAAGGAAAGAGTATTAGAAGCGAAAATAGGAAACCATACACAAACTATGTAGGTATTCGAAGGTAACGAACGATGGGAACAGCTTTGTTCTCCAGCCGCAGTGTAGTAAAAGAGACCTCAAAGTCATATAATACTCCGTTCGGGTATACCCCTGAGCCAACAAACGCCTAACTATAGGCTCCCCAGGTAGAAGCAAGTGAATAACCGACAGCCGTATCTCTCTCATCAGGTACGATGGAAGATGTACCATATTCCGAACCACAGCAAATCCTAACCATTGATCGAGCTGAGGTACATCCAGCCCAGTAAGTATATCGCCTCCTCCCCCAATCCATACAGTCCGCAACACCTGTGGCGGCGTCTCAAATTATCATGCTGGCTCCCTAGATGATACCGCTCTCGAAAAAACAAGCGGATCACAACTCAAATGTCCAGCCATAAAGCGGGTTGTATTAATGGTTCTGGTAATAGAGGTTGAATAGAATGTCGTCCGGGTGAGGTTCATCAATGTCGCTAGTCTCATTCGCTGCAATCAGCGGACCGATATTGTCCTCGTGCATGAAGAGATTGTCCACATGCTGAGGGTTTTGGTCGGGCGGTTGGGGCATGATCAGAGGCGCCACGTCATTCGTAATTTCGTTGTGGAAAATGTTGGTATGATGCAGCTGATCCTCGTTATGCTCTTGGGAAGCAGCTGGCTGAAGGTTCCGCTTCACATTACTGTAGTTCTCTTGAACGGCGTCGTAGTTCTCATCAGAGTGAACGGCATGGCTGTTGTATTGCTGAATGGCTGGAATTTGCGGGCAGTTGTCACGCTGCTGAATAGGATGGTTCTGCGCATCTTGCTGCAGCGGTGTCGACGGCAAGAAGTCGTCGATGTTGGATAAAGCCTGTAAAAAGGCCTGACTCAAATTGCCCTGTTCTAGCCAAGCACTGGCGGCGGAAACAAATATATCCTTTGCCCAACCTCTGACATCCTGGTACTGCTCCACGACCCTAAGCATATTCGGTGTGGCGGCGTCTGCCTTCGTCGCATCGAGCTCAGCCATATCGTTCAAGATCTCTTGCGCGGTTTGAAGAATATCGTAGACGATGGGTATCATGGTGACGGCCTTCATAGCATGTTCGATGGCGACGAGAAGGCTGTTTGCGTTGCCAGCAGACTCCACCGCTTTGTTTACCATCTCCAGCCTTCTCATTACTGCTGCCAGCAAGACATTTAGCTTCCGTTGAAGCTTATTCGCTGCTCTGGAGTTGGCGCATCGCGGGCATGAATGTCCAAGCTCGGGGGCCTCACGGATGTAGCAGGTGCTACAGTAAATGCCTCCCTCATGCACAATCCGATACATGGCCCTCTTGCGTAGGGGACCAGGCTTATTTCCCAAGCACTCGAGGCATCTGGTAGCTCCGGGAAGATGTTGGTGGTTCTGATCACACTTCACACATAACGGCAGTGTTCCCACATATGTGATCCACCAGTCGGGGAAGCTGTCGTACACAACTTCTGCCGGCGGGTTGTTGTTCGCGACGAAATCCATGGTGGAGGGGGTTGGTGGGAGATCCAGCGACGAGGCCTTGACGGGAGACTTTTCAGTGGCCTGTTGCGACAGTGACTACCAATTGTCGGCTGTTTTGTCGTTCGCGATTGTGGTGGAAGCCAACAAGACTCGATTTGAGAAGGGAAGAAGTCGTGGAATCGCGAGCTTCGTCCGCTCAAAGTGAGTGTGCCAACGTGGCAGTACAGGAATGGAAGTGGAATCACCACCGAGGACAGGGAAGTCTCTCTCTGGTGGGAGGAGAATCCACCACTGTCGGTATGTTGTGGTTTCGATGGATGGCTTAGGAAAGTGTGGACTGGTGAAGAGAGAAGGCAGGGGAATAATCCTCATGTGGAAGCTGCAAAAGCTCTAGGGTATGTGGAAAGTGAAGCAGCGGCTCCTACTTGGGCAACTTTGAGTTGGCCCCAATGGGGACAGAGTTCGAGTTGCGAAACAGAAAAAGAAGAGAAAAAAATTCCCGTGGGGGAGCCGCGAGGTACAAGCGCTGCACAAGCGCCGCCCAGTCAAAGGGGGGCTGAAGTTGTGTTCCGCCAGTGCTTGGACATCGGGTACCCGTCCAGACGAGAACGGGACCGTTGGCTCCCACAAGATGGACGTGTGAGCTGAGACGAACCACAGGACCTCTTTGCCCCAACCCACGATTACGCAGGGCCTGGCCAGTCGGGGCTTTATATCATTGGTGACCTCTCGTCGTAGACTTTGCTAGTGGTATCAGGGCGCCCCGCGATCCAACCTGGGCTGGGTTTGCAGTCGATGGGACCTCCTCCCCGCCGTTCACGATAGGCGACTAACACTGCCTGCTGCTATAGTTTCTGGGCCTTCAGGCACCTAAGTAGTATTATTCTCGCTGATATATGCTGAAACATGGGCTGCAACCTGCACATAGTCGGTTGACCGGACCATTCGGCCTCCCCCGCTATCGTCACCGACACTCTTGTCATGACACATCGGTCATTATGTCCATCAACTTGCCTGCGCAGAAATGAAGAAGACTTTCTTGACTGTGTTCTCCCAAGCTCGATGGTAGTTGCCGACAAGTCTCTGGCGCCTTGCTGTCGTTGCAGTGTTTTGCCGAACTTAGTGCAAGCTGGAACTGCCCCCAGGAGGCCATCTAGCGCGGCGGCAGCTGATTCTAGTCAGGAACTGAAAGAACATGACAGCCAAGCAGCTATATAGTACTTGGGAAACAGCATACTTTCCAATGGTGGAAAGTAGACAAGCCGAGCATTGCAAAGGCAGAGCAAACCACAGCCAAGTAGAAGGACAAAAGAGGAGGACTTGGGGAGTCAACGTGCTTGAAACACTTGTTCTGTACCAGTTGTAGAGAAGACGGCCAGCATCCGAGGAAGTCGAAGAAAGCAAAGACTGGAATGATCAAGGCCAAAACAGCCGTACCGGATCAGTAGGAAAGCAACCAACCCGAAGTCATCACCCATTTCAGCCTCGGGTCTCTTGATACAGACAAGGCATGCCCAACTCCCCTACCAGACGTAGCTACCATCAACTGTGCTGGTGACTCAAGGACTCGGTCTGTCATTGCGGCTATCATGCTATCCTACTCCTCCGGCACGGATCTTGTGCGAGGGTGGAAAGTATGAGGCTTGTAACGCAGCGTCTCGAGAAGACTCATCTCCTGAACGTCGATCGCGAGAAAAGCTGCTCCCAGCCACGTCCGTTAGCTGCGGGCCGAAAGTTATCAAGACGGCGGTCCATCAGACCCCTTCTCATCACGTGGTCTTTTCTTGAACGCCCTCCCGAATATGTCGCTTGACCTTTGTCTGGATCCCTGTATGCAATTTGACCGCTCGTCTTTGGTCCTGTTGGGAAGAATGACTGCGATGAGCATCACCAAGTCTTGAGGTTGGAGAGGGAGAGAGGGTTTTGAGGAGCTTCTGAACCACACGAATTGATGAGGTCTACCGGCCTATTCTTGCGATCGTCATAGTACAGATTGTCGCTGTCTCCATCGTGATCGGCTGCTTTTGCTAGGGCCACAGAATTCGGGCGGCTTCGTAGCGAAAGGAAGACAATAGTGAGTGAAGAACGAAGAGCCACGCAAGGATTTTATACGCGTAGGAGTCATAACAAGCGAAGCAATGGAGAAATGACGAGCGATGTACTATGAGCAATACATCATGTGATTGCGGCTTAGACAGACGCATGCGAATGAGGGTTGGAAACAACCAAGCAAGCAATGTCAACCAAGCGTAAGAGACTGAAGTAGCGCAAGGGTTGACAAAACAGACAAGCGAGCTAGACTAATACAAATAATCATGATGGGAAAGAAATTGCTGCCTCAAAGTGGCGAGAGAGTCGCGGCTATCCTTCGCGGCTTTAGGGGAATTCGAATCAGAGAAGCCGACCGCGGCGTAAGAAACGCGAACTGTCTCTGTCTCTCCGCAAAGCTGACAGCTTGACGACGGAGTTGCTAGGAGGATATAGTAGGTTTAGGGTGGGTAGTGAGGTATGCGTTGATCGTTGGACCGCTCGCTGGAGCTTCCCGTCGTAACAACCCAATTTCCATGCGGGGACTGCCCTCTTAGGCTCTTTATCACGGCCCGGGAAGTGTGGGCAAACACCCTTGCGGTAACTTGACGTGGGACTCGTGACAGGCCGGCATCGCGGGTGGCGACATAGGAGCAAAGGGGTTTGTGGCAACGGCGGGCCGAAGGACACCTGCTGGGAGGTCGGAGTTAGCAATGAGTGTATCGAGGGGAGGAGGGGAGGATACCACCAAGCAGCAAGGAAACCTAATCCCATCAAAAACTCTGTTTCGCGATTATGGTCCTGTCAAGCGAAAGGTATCCAAGCCAAGGGAACAGGAGAGCAGGGTTCATGGAAAGCGATCCAACAAGGACGTTGGCGATCCATACGGAAGAGAGCACAATCACGGGTTTGAGAGTACGGAAAACAAAATAAAAAGTGGCCGCAAAAGAATTTGGTGTGCTCCTGTATTGACGGGCTGGTCGTGTGCGAGTGTCCTCGGCGACCCCGTGAGGTGGAAGATGGAGCAATAACCAACACCCAACTGAATGAGCGATGCGCGAGACAGAAAGAACACCAAAAAGGCGAGGAAGATAGGGAAGGAGTGAGGAAAATAGCCAGAGGTCATCGGCCCATTACAGCTGCAGCTGCTGAAACGACAGGAGGTCCTGATGCGTTCTCCCCGAAGGAGGTGCGAGGCAGCAGCTTGCAGACGGGCTGCCCCTGGGCATCACGAGATTCATTGTTGCCCACATCGTAAGATACCTGTAAGGCTTTGTGACTGTTACACAGGCAACATGCACCGCAAAATTGAGAATCCTGCATGCTGCGGACAATGCCCACTCGGTTTAACAAAGCGATGAGAAATACAAAGCGGTAAAACCCCCGCTTGTCCATACACCTTTCTTTGTTGAAAGAGTCCCATTGTCATCGATGCATTTTACCGAGAACTTGTATTGTACGGTGGCCACTACTAGGGCAATTGTTACGGTATCTGCGTGGTAACGACACCGATCGGGGTCCGCCTCGGTCTTACCCCTCATCTACCCCAATTTCCCCAACGGTCTCTTCTCCAACTTCCACTTGCAGCGCGCCATGTCTACCCCGCAGGCACTCTGAACAAGATCACTTGCATCTTGCATTTTCATGACGGATTTCTAACGCAAATGGGACACCGGACTCCCCACGCTTCTGGTTGCGCAAATCAGTTCAACTGAGGCGAGGAGAGCAGATGCTTCGGGTTGCCCCGTGCAACGTGCATCCCGGGGAAATACAAGCGCGCAAACAACCCCCCTTTGCCAACTGAGCTCCTCATCAAGCGAGTCGACCCGAACCACATGGGCGGCGTGCAGACTCGACAGTGCCCGCCGTTCATCCATCCATATTCCTTCCTAGCACGAACAACGCGCTCGGCAGAACGCGCCCGCGAATCCAATACCGCAGAAACCACCGAAGTCCGTGGTGATTGATGGATGGAGCCTCGTCTCATGTCCTCACCCTGACGTCATTGTCGCTAATAGCCGGCCTACCTCTTGCCGTTCGAGGCCTACTTCGTGAGAGACGCATCGAGTCGAGGAACCCGTCAGTCTGTCGCAGAACGACAACAGTGGAGCGAGTAGGGCGACGATGGGCGATACCGCTCGCGACTGGCTTCCAGTGAGCTGCCACTTCTCCTGATAACATTGGCCTCCGATGTGTAAAAATCGCTGAGTAGTATTCGTTCCTTTGCTTATGTCTTGCCCCTGATGCGTTTTGTTGTCGTTCCCTTTTTTTGCTGCTTTTCCTCTCGTTCGTAACTTGTGGTTTTCTTACCTCGCCTTTCTGCGTAAACACCATAAGTATCGCACACACTGCATGGGAATAGAGACACTCTCGAATGAGGACCGAAATCGATCTGTTCGTCTTGACCCTCCATGAACTGAAGGAAGGCTTCCCATTGTTATGTCATCATCATGTCGCTGCCCTGCCCTCCACGCCCTGCATAACAACTGTTAAACAGTGATGCTGATGCTTTGAAGGGGACAGGAGATTTTGCTCAGAGTTTCTCCTCGCCATACCGGTTCCAAGATTGCTCGCCCCACGAGGATACCCGGTGCCCTCGGTCAAGCGCTGCACTCTCAACTCTCTCGAACCAAATCTCGTAGAAAAACTCCAAAGACCTCGACGCTCAAGACAAGCCAACGAGTTACAACCAGATCTCGCGGTCATGCGGAGTGATGAGGGCTGGACCGAGGGCAAATACAGCGATACGTAGGGAATGACGAAGACAGGCGAGATCGGGGAGTGAAACATGGAAGAGGAAATACAAGCACAAAGCGATCGAGATCTCGGCTCCCTCGTATCCCATCGCGTAAAGCCCTCTCGATGCCCATCCATGCTTTGAAAGCGTACTCTCGACAATCCCCATCGCGTCTCCCCGTTAGCCCATAACAGCAGTTCTTTCACGGCGCGATGAGACTTCAAGAACGGTTGCCGGAACGCCGACCCTGGAAAAGAAGATATTGTAAATTCGCGGCTCAAGCGAACTGGTTCGCGACGAGAGACAGGGAAGAGAAAAGAGCCGCAAACACCTAACACATTGACACGCTCGATCTCCGCCCGCACAGTCTAACCAACCCCCCAAGCCTTCTCGGCCACCGTTTCACAAAGCGCCTGCCAGCGAGCCCGATGCCTCTTGTCCTCCTTTATACGACCCTCCCCGATATCATCCTCCTCGACACGAATCCCGCACAGCCACCGAGGCCACGACCGATCATATGCCATTATAGATCCTCGCCGCCATCGCCGCCAGCTTCTTATTGAACCCATCATCCATCGGCATGTGATGTCCGCCCTCGATCCTGAACACCTTCCTCGCCGACGGCTCAAAGAACTCGATCATCGACTCGCTCTCGTAATTGTACGGATCGCCGTTCGCCAGCACATGGATACTTTCGGTCTGCACCTTGCCCAGCTCCAAGCACGCCTTCGCATACGGGCTTCTTCGATCCTTCGGGTCCTTGATCCCTTGAAATGGACAGGTTGGACACACCGTGATGACAAAATCAACCGCTCTCTCTCCGCCCCTCTCCCGCTCGAGGTGTCGCAAGAGATGCAATGCCGCTTTGGCACCCTGCGAAAAGGCGACGACACCATCGAACGGACCTTCGCTGTGGAACACTTGGAGCATATCGTCAAGAGCTGGGAACGTGTCGAGCTCCTCGAGGTCGGGCGGTTGGTCGTGCATCCACTTCATAAAGGGCTCCATGCCGGCGAAGAATGGGAGGACTCCCGGACCGGCGGGACACTCGATGGGAGCCGAGACATAGTGGAGGTCGAAGAACTGGGAGAGGGCAGCGTCGAGCTTGCGGGCTTGGATGCGGAAGATGTCCGGCGTGGTGCCGCCACCGTGGATCATAAGGATTTTGGGTCGCATGTTCACCGCTCGCAGCTCGTGGGCTGTTGTTCAGAGTGACCTCCTGTGCGCTTGCCCGTCACGAGCCGATTTTACAGGGTGTTCGATTGTGTGTCAAGGTATGTCTGGATTTGGTGTCGCGAGAGCTAGAAGTGCCAGGATAAACTGATGAGAACGTGGTCCAGGAAGGCAGCTGGAATAGAAGAAGGGCGCTTCTTCTACGGAGACTTTTCAGCATACCAAGGCCAAATCTCGCCGATGTCTGATTTTTAGCAGTCATATGTCCGAAGTTGTAGTACAACGTAAGAGGTACAAAGGGCCCTTGCAGCTGATATCTCCCAAAGCGGCATGAAGTCTCATGGTCACACCCGCGAATCCGGCAGCTTGGCACGTCGGTATGTCAGACGTTCACCTGTACGACGATAACGCAAGAACCGCCTCATTAAGGATGAACAAGACCGTTGTGTTGAAGCAATATCATACAGCAGTTCAGCCAAGCGGCTGGACCATGCCCGTAGCGGTGTTGTGGTTTTCCCCGGCCTCCCGAGCGCCGACGCCAGTCTCCTTTCTCAACACCACGAGACTTCATGTCCAGCGCGATCTACGTACACCCTCTCAAGTCTTTTCACACGATTATCGGACCTTCTTCGGCCCTATACTCATGCTTCGATGACGATCAACCCCCGCACCGACGACTTTTCGGACAAGCGTTCTTCTCCCGACCAAGAGTACAGCTGGCGACGCCCATATCATCTTTACCCGCGGCCATGCGAGATGCCGGAGGTTGACTGGCAACGGTAGAATCGACACGTTCTATGACAGACAAGACAGGCTACCGCGGGCAGATATTATCGTACCGATGGGGAGTGACTTCGGCACGCGCTCGCAAATAGAAGGGCGTTACCGACGCCATTCAGCCGTCAACGACTTCCGCATCCCCAACTTCACGCCGCGAAGGAAGCAAGGAAGCAAATGCTTGTTCTTCCCACGTCTTTGGCAACGATTAGGCCACCTGCTTCTGGCGGTTATACACCTTCGATTCCCTTGTACAAGCCACCGAGATGGTAGGAGTTGAATCAAATGTGAGTGGGTAATCTCAAAAAGAGGAAATGTTGTGTGGAGTGATCTCGATGAATGTTTCCGCTGCCTTCATAAGCCAGTACTAACAAAAAGCAGTAGGACAGACATTAACGAGGAGCATCAAGTTCCCATTTTCAACGCGACGCACGACCGAATGTCCACGAGTACCCGCCTACAAATGCACCATCTGTCAACGAACCATCTCCGGCCAAGCCGCCCTAATCCAACTATCTACGAAGGACCTATCCCGAGTTCCGAACGAACCGTTCTCGAGCGAACCGTCCCTGAGAAGCCCATTTATGGGCGAAGCATTCCGAACAAGCGAGCGACTGACAAATGAGCTGCCGACGAACGAGCCGCCTACGAACGTACCACCGGATCGTCCACGAACGAACACTCTTGTCAGCCACAATGGATGCTTGTATGGCATCTCTGTCCCTACACCCAGGCACAGGGGCGATCTATGTACTATCGCGATGAGAGATCCCCTCCGAAGGTGATAACGGATAACATTCGCTATACGGGACGAACAAGCGTGTACGGACGACGCCGAGAGCCACGGAGCTGAACGCTACCGTTCACCGACGAGGAACGTTAAGAGAAATTCGAGGGGTGGAAGCGATGAGCGGGCGAAAGCGCTGACTCCCAATCAAGCACGCACGAGCGAAAGGCGTATGAACCCTTTGATCCATACTCCCTCAAGCGGCGCATCGTCTTGCAGTTCAAAGCCACTGTTTAGCCCTACTGTGGCTTTATAATCAACGTTATCCCCTTTCTCGGGGAGGTGTCTCATTGCCGCGGCACCCTCTCAACTTCCTGGCCTTGCGGCCGCTTCTCTTCCTTTGTCACACGGGTAGTCACACAAAGGGTTCAACTACCTACTACTCGATGTTCGAGCGGCTATAAACGAACGTATTGCTGTCAGCGGTCGGAAAAGGAGAATCTGTCAAGGTTACATCAACTTAACAGGCAGTTGAGTGACTTCATCTTTGGTACACGGCATCTACAAGTCGCTGAGCGGAATGGCTCTTCCAGCTTCACACACCAAGTCAGCCAAGTCGACAAACATGATCGAAATAAAAAGGGAGAGGCGATTCCACACGAGAAATGGGGACAAAGTGGAGACGTCCACCGCCAGAAAAAAAAATTACAAAAGAAGATGATCCGACCCAGGCTCGATCTGGGGACCTTCAGTGTGTTAGACTGACGTGATAACCAACTACACCATCGGACCGTGGTATTTTATGCAGTATTCCTGGATAATAACTCTCCATAAGCCCCAGAATATGTTGATACTCAATGGCGCCCGTTCTACTTCAGCTGCGATAACTTGATGAGATATGAAGGCGAACATGGTTGCGATGATTCCTTGACCGGCAGCATGGTGTCTCCTTCATCATGAGGAGGAGATTGCCAGTGACATGAATAGATCGGGAAACGGAGTGCAAGTCACCAGGATGAATTGATCTGACGCAGGAAACGATAAGGAAAGAGGGACCATCCTCACATGCTCCAACTAAGACAGACAGAAAATCTCCGAGGTACGAAATCTGTGCCAGCGAATCAGGAGAGGAGAGAAGGCATTCGCATGCAGGGTGTCGGAGATGTTGGACCGTAGTCGGTTTGTTGACTGCAGGGAAAGAGCAACACAGCAGTCACGAGAGGGAGCAACAGAAGGAAGGAGTGAAAGAAGGGAAAGAGTGTGTGAACATGTATGTACTTTATCCATCTGCATTTACTCGCATCCTCCCATTTGTATGCTTTTATACTTACACTACCTCTACTCATCAATTGTACAATGGAAGACAGCCCAAGCAACAAACATATTTACCAGAAGCCAAAGTCTGAAAGCAACCCAAAACTCCATGTATGCGATAACCATAGATATGTTTCCCCCATCCAATCCGCTACTCACAACCCACCAAACGGTTTCTCATTCTCCGCCGCCGGCTGTCCAAACACCGGCTGCTGCTCCACCACCTTCTTCTCCTCCCCATCTCCCTTGTCCTGCCCCTGGCCCGGCACCGGCCGTCCCCCAAACATAATCAACTCCTCGCCCTCCTTCTTCTCCTCCGCCCCGGCCTGCTCCGGATGCAGCGGCTTCAGCGCCTGATCCTCGACCCTCATCCGTTCCTTCATCTCCCTCTCCAACTCCTCTCTCCTCCTCTGCTCCTCCTCCGCCTTGCGCACCGCCTCGCCAAACTGCTCCAGCCGGATCGCCTGCTCCTGTTCCTTCAGCTGCTGCTCCCGCAACTTCTCCAGCTCCATCCTCCGCTCCTCCTTCAACTTATTTTGCTCTTCAATCGAAAGCGACTTGTACGCCTCAACGTCGCGATCCCATTTCTGCACGCAGGCCAAATCCCAATTACATCTCTCGACCTCGCCGTACACGGGGTGAGCGTAGCGCGGGTGTTTGGAAGGCCAATTCGAGGCGTGATAATGGTGTTTGACCAAGGCCCCGCGGGCGTTGTGGTTCCCGCTGTCGGAATGGCCTTGGCCAGCAGCGAAGGCTTCGACGTCTAGTACCAGAACGCGGGAAACGACCTTGGATTCGTCCATGGCGTGAAAATTGTCCCAGGTTATTTCCTTTTTGCTGCTCTGCGAGATGCGATTCATCTCCTTCAGCAAAGCGATAGTGAACGCCGAGGGTCCCGTTCCCGAAATGACTTCGTCAAAATCGAGGTGCAGTTCCGAGAGGTGCACCTGTTGCTGTGCGGCAAGCGAATTAAGCCACGTCATGATATTTTCGACGAGGTTCAACATGACGGGCAACCGAGGCTTGCACATGAAGGTCCATTGGCAGAAGGACATGCATTTGGACCCCAAAATCGGGTGGTCGCGGAATTCGGGCTGGTCGATCTCGATGCCGACCACCATGTCGATTTCCGAAAGCGAGTCCCAGTAGCGTTCGGGCACGAAGCGCTTGATGGGCCGCAGAGCCTCAACGTCGATGTCCGCGTAGACGCCACCTTCGGCGTACATGATGAGGTACCGCAGCAAGTCGGCCTTGATGATGGAGATGTTGACGGCGCGATAAAAGTCGATAATGTCCGGGCGATTGATGCCGTGGGGTCCGTACTGCTCTTCCACGTAGACCATGTCGTTGTTATCCGTCAAGAGCTCGTAGCGGTAGCCCGGGTTCTTGGTGGTCCACGTCTTGGCCGTGTTGAGGTCGCGGGTGGCCATGTTGTACGGGTCTACCTTCCAGGATTGCCAGATCTTCTTGGGGAAGCCATGGTCAGCAGGCTGTTGTTGTTGATGATGGCCGTTGAGTATGCTGCTGGCCGAGGGAGGCAATGTCACGACGTGGGCGTTGAGCATGAGGAAGAGGAGGACGGCGACGACGGCGTACAGAGGGAGGGCCCGCCGAAGCTGCGTGGGGATTCGGTTCCTGAAGGCCCCCGTCCCCGTCTCGGACATCTGCCGCCACCTGACGGGTATGCTACCCAGAGTGGGCGACAAGGGCGACAGGGGAGATGGCGGTGAAGAGCTCATGACAACCTAAATTATAAAAATAAGTTATATGTCTGTGAGGCTATGACCAGCTGTCGTGTATGTATGTGCAATGCCCCGTATCCGTGGGATGAAACAAGTTTGGGACACGGGGTGGAGGAGGGAATAGGAAGCAGCAAGAGAAAAGAAGGGAAAACAAAACCAAAGCAACTGAAGTTACACACACGAAGGGGTGGGGGGGATGGGATGGGGAAGGACTGGGTATATCAAGGAAACATAATGTATAGGATTACCAGGTCCGTTCCAGGGTGTCAGGGGGGAGGAGAAGATGGGCGAGGATAGGGAGTGACCAGTAAACTTTCCGTATGAGCATGCTGAGTAAACACAGAATTGTCCCTACAGGTAGTTAATAGGTAAATACATGGAACCCGGGCAGCCAGGGGATCCATCTTGATCGCATTTTTGGGAGGGGGGTCCCCGATGCACAGACCATTCTGGAGTTGCAACCGACCGACTGTGATGGCAAGCTGACTATACTGAGTAAACAGTATATATAGCCATTGACGAGGTGGTTAGTACAGTGTCCTGTCTGTTCATTCCATGACTCCGCTATGCTGAGT
Organism: Neurospora intermedia; assembly: GCA_037102815.1. Classification (NCBI taxonomy): domain Eukaryota; kingdom Fungi; phylum Ascomycota; class Sordariomycetes; order Sordariales; family Sordariaceae; genus Neurospora; species Neurospora intermedia. The sequence goes on along the minus strand of BTPP01000004.1, from coordinate 4,682,509 downwards.
TGGCGACAAGATACATAAACCTTCCTAATACTAAGAAAAGCCTGAAAATTTGTACACTACTTGTACACATCATAAGCGGACATGGCTAGGTAGGTAAGAAGGACTCTTGCACGCACGGGTGTTTCCTCCAATATCTCCCCCAAGAACTTTAACTTTGATGTAGACAAGCTTTGGGGCAGATCCTTACTTGAAGAGGTGACTCTGCACGAGGATGAAGGGACTTCCAATCAGCAGCGGGGAATGGTTGGCCGGAGCTTTCCGTTTTGCTGGAGACCAACCAACCAACCTCTTCGCATGCTCCATGTCGGGTGGGGTGATGAAAGCGAAGACAAGCTTTTTTTGCTTGCGGGAAGGATGGAGTGCGGGGGCATCAACAACACAAGGCGGGCGGGCCGGAGGCATGTGCTAGAACTGAGGGCAGATCTTTGAAAGGGATTGGGGGATGGATGGCTTCGGAGCTGAGAGCTATGTAAGACTGCGGATGCCGGCAACGGCTGGCTGTGGGCGTTTTCTTTTCTTTGCTTTTTGGCCAGCCAACCTAAGACCGGACTGTTTGGTTAGTGGTAATAGTAGTAATACATATCTCTACTAGAAACTACCTAGAAAAAGACGAGTGGCGGAAGAGTTAACAGTCAACTCAACCACCCAGTCTGATCACACGACCTACCAGCCAGCTGTGGGAAAACCCCTCCACAAAAATGTGCGATTAGTCGGAGGTTGCTTCTAAATTCAGGGACGACTTGGCGATCGTCAGAGTGGCTGATGGAGTCCGACCATTTCCTCGTGGCCTCCAGTTCCCCCAAGAAGAGAGAATGAGGGAGAAAGAGACGATCCTGTGCAGAAAGCGGTAGGTAGGCACGTACATGTACAAATGTAGGTCGGGTATCGTAGGTAAGCCAGTGAGCGTGAACACGAAAGAAAGATTGGAGCCGCATGCAGGCAGGCAGGCGGGAATGATACCCAGCAAATACCTCTACATATGTAGTGGCTGCTGATTGGTTCCTTGTGACGCGGGAGTGTAACATCAGTGGTACTTAACATTGCCGGGGCTTCTTTCGTTTTCTCTTCCTTCTCTGACACCCTCCGTCGGCCGTTACATACCAGACGCTACTTTCAAACGACGAAGCTGTGGAAAAAAGCCGCCATTTTACATTTTGTTTTCCTTCTCTTCTTGCCTCAAGTTCGGTTATGTGGTGTGGTGCGCCAGCCCGGAGCAAATCATGGTTTTCTGTATGCATGTAACAGGGGTGTACCCTACAGATATTCTTCAAAGTGGAACCCGAGACGGGCTGCTCAAATCGGCGCTTGGGCGCTTCATGTGAAAGTGATGCCATGTACATGTACCGTGGAAAGCGGGCACTCCATTGACTCGGAAAGAGGCATGATGTTGAAATGATCGGGCGGGTTCGACCCTTCCCTTTGACTCCGGATTCCGAATATTCATTTGTCTGGCAGTATGTGTCGGAAGTAGGTTGAAGACAAGATGTGAATATGGTTAGGAGAAGCAATTGTCCTCACCTTAAAGAGTCAAGAGACGAATGTGTCTGTCCGCAGCTCCGGGCTTTGGCTGGACTCTCTTGTCATGGAGTGTTCGTGCCTTTGTCGGCCTGTCTTGTCCTCAATTTCCCCCGCATATAACCCTGGCGTCCCCTGGTCTGGTCCATGGTCCATCCCAGGCCCCGGCCCATCTCCGTTCTCCATCTGAGGACCTCCCCGTTGCTCTCTCCACTTCCCTCCGCGCTTCCCCCGCATACATCTGACGTGCACTGATCAATTACCTGCTTAGTGGATGTTTATCAGTTCCCTCTTCGGACGGATTGGCCTTTGCAATGGCGAATGCGCATTATCGGAGGTCGTCTTCCAGCTTTCCGAGAGTTGAGGTGCCCGATGTTGAAAAGATGAACTGCCGACGAAGACTTGTGTTGTCAACTTCATCCGTCAAATGTCTAGCCAAGGACTGGAGAAGCAAGCCACACATCCGCCACAATAACTTCCTCCTCAGCTCGCCAAGCAGTTGAGTCTCCAGCCACACAGCAACCGGATTTGGACATTGCACCAGATTCCATTCGCCGGCTTCCATTTCTTTAGCGGCCACTAGAGGTATCCCCCTTGAACCCCCACCCTTTAGTGGATCAACGTTCGCGACAAGTGCTTTATCTCCCTGTAACGACACGCTTTCAGTGGACTTGGCAGGGGTCATCACCTAACACAGTGACACCAATAACATTCAGGTCCCTTGTGAGTCTCGGTTGCGCATCCGATCACATCCCCTCCAAGCCACTCACCAACCCGACCAACCACAACCTCAGCTCGAGGTTGGTACGCGGCTTGGATTCAGATAGCAGTCGCGTCTTGTTTCACCCCTCCGTGTCCATGCCTGGCGATCTCGACCACGACCTCGTCGACACCTCCTACGACCCCGAAAAGTGGCATGACAACCGAAACTCTCGTCGCTTCCCTCTTCTGCGGAAGCCCATCATCGCCATTATGACGGCCCTGACCATCCCTTCCTCGACGGCCTCGGGCCTCGTCAATCGCCTTGCCAACATGTTTGCGCTGCCCAGCTTCGATGCGCCCGAAAAGCTGCGACCAACGGCCTACCTCGACGGCCTGCGCGGCTTCGCTGCCTTTCTCGTCTACTGGCACCACCACGAACTCTGGTCGCATGGCCTGGTGCGCGACGCCATCTTCGAGCAAGGCTACGGTTTCGACGGCCAACACTACTTCAGCGCCCTTCCCTTTGTCCGCAACTTCTTTGGCGGCGGCCACTATGCCGTCGCAACCTTCTTCGTCATCTCGGGCTACGTCCTCTCCGTCAAGCCCATGCGCCTGATCCACGCCGGCGAACAAGAAAAGTTGGCCGATAACCTTGCGTCCGCACTGTTCCGACGATGGCTGCGCCTCTTTCTGCCCCTGATTGCCACCACGTTCCTGTTCATGACCTCGTGGCATGCCTTTGGCATCTGGGTCGACTCGGCCAAACCGCAGTCCAACTACCACGACGAGTTCTGGTGGTGGTACGCAGAGGTCAAGAATTTCAGCTTCATTTACCACCTCGGCGGCGAGCCCTGGCTGAGCTACAACTTCCATCTGTGGTCCATCCCTGTGGAATTCAGGGGGTCCATGGTCATCTACACCAGTCTTCTCGCCTTTTCGCGATGCACAAGAAAGGCTAGGCTGTGGTGTCAGGTCGCCTTGATCTTTTACTTTGTCTACATTGTCGACGGAACCCATTACGCCCTCTTTAGTGCCGGCATGCTTCTCAACGATCTGGACTTGTTGGCAGCAAAGGACGAATTACCCAATTTCCTCGCTCAGCTCGAGCCATTCAGCAAGCACCTCTTCTACTCCCTCTTTGTAGTCAGCTTCTACCTCGGAGGCGTGCCCGTTCACACCAAGGATATCAACGACCTGGCCAAGACTCCCGGGTGGTACTACCTGTCATTCCTCAAGCCGCAGGCTGTTTACGATTACAAGTGGTTCTATTTGTTCTGGGCTGGTGTCTTCCTGGTGGTCTCAGTTCCACGCATCCTTTTGCTCAAGCGATTCTTTGAGACGCGCTTCTGCCAGTACTTGGGTCGCATCTCTTTTGCGCTTTACCTGGTCCATGGTCCCATTCTCTGGACGATTGGCGACAGAATCTACACGGCTGTTGGTTGGGCCAGGGAGCCTCAAATTACCATGCTGGCCAATTGGGTCAACAAGTTCCCCTTGCCCATGGCTGGACCGTTTGGTCTTGAAATGGCCTTCTTGCTGCCGCATATCATTCTCTTGCCATTGACTTTGTACGTCGCCGAGATCTCGACGAGGCTCTTTGACGAGCCTAGCGTTACCTTTCCCAATTGGCTCTACAAGCAGGTGTTGGGAAGTGGGCAGCAGCCTACTAGGTTACCGTGAATCACGATAAAGTCATGTATGTAACGAATACGATTTATTAGGACATGAGAGGAGCTTGCTTGGAATTTAATACCAGTTGCACAAACATTTACGGTAGACAGCAATCACACATTATTGGATTGGATATCCTCACGATTTTAATTCTCATTTCGATTTCTACTTGACTTTCTTGAACACAAAAACAAAGACAAGACCGACCACTCAGTGCCTCATCCCGTACCGTCCCATCAAAAGTCCAAATCCATCCGGTTGCTCCGTCCGTGGTTCCGTTGGATTCCCCTCATCACATGTATCCAATGCGACCATAGCGTCGCACCCCCAACCCCCACGACCCCTGTTGACCAAACAAAATGGTCGCCGCTCTGAAAGAAGTTAGAATCCCACAAATCCACACCACACTCAGCTCCCAGTGACGTCGATCGCATGCACGAGTTACATTGCAAATACCCATATTACACAAAAGGAAGCTCTGAAAAAAAACGGAGCAACTTCCGGACGAGGCTAGATACTTATGTACTTGATCAGATCAGATCATCAAGGTGGTGTCCGTTCGTTTAAAACTGTCCTTTAACTGTCGTGCAGGACATGAGGGGCCGGAGAGGATGTAACACCAGTCATTCTTTCTTTTTTTTTTTTCTTCTTTTTTTTTCTTCATCCGCTCCTCGGGCAGACAACCAACCCACCGCCGCATTTTATTTTTCAAAGCGTAGGTAACTTTCAAGCTGGCCGCAGACGATATCGAAGACGAAGATTGGTAGTAGTCCTCGCTTTCGACGTCGCTTTTGTTCGGGTTTTGTTCCTGACTGTTATGTACCTAGTGCAGTGTACATGATACATAGTTGCCGAGGAACGTCGGTCCGTCCTTTGTCGACACGTGCGTGCTGCTTGGAGATCGTACCTGTATACTACATATGTAGGTACAAACCAATTGGCTTGTATACATGCTGCAAAGACTTGGGGTGTCGTCGGTCTTGAAAAGTTCGCTTACCTTTCGAGGATACATGATCAGATATGTGTACCTCTATGTATGTATCATGATGTGTGTCCCTAATCTGTGCATTTGATGCTCGTAAAAAGTGGTTAAGCGAGCTTCCAAGATGAACGGCCCGAAGGCTTGTGGTATGTTCGTTGATAGCTACCCAGGTATTGTCAAACGGCAAACGAAGGAAGCAGTCTCCCCTCAAGAAAAGGATCACCACCACCGCTGGACTTCTCTCCATACTTTTCACGAGTCTCCACAGATCTCACAAAAAGAGCAACGTTCAACCAAGCTTTTGCCAACCCCCGCTTGATCTGCACGTCCACCTTGGGGCATTCGCCATGCAGGGGTGGAAGAAAGCAGCGAGGGTCTCCGCCACTGCACTTTGTACATACCTCTACATATTCTACATGATATGTCAGGAAACTTGCATGTCATCTCAGAAATTGCGGATGAATTGTAAGGGGTGAAGCTCATGTCCACTAGACCTTTCCTGGAAAAGAGTACCCGATGTGGATGAGGGAAAAGTGGTACAGTACTGCAACCATCCAAATCCACTCCAAAGGCTCGAGGCCCGGTGGCAGTCCCCGGTACTTTGTCAGAGACATCGTGAATCGAGCGTTCTGGCTTGGCTTGCTTGTATTTTCAGTTTCACCTTTGTTGATTTGACACTCGAGCCTTTTCATACAGTCCATTGTTACATATCCATCGGCAAACCCGAATCACAAGAGCCATAGCCTTCAACATGATCGTTAGGGACCTCAGACGTCTCTGCCTTATCATCGGTTCCCTTCTCTGCCTCCTCTCCATCACCCGCATCATCTGGGTTTTCCCTTCTCTAGCCGGGACGAGCGGGACCAAAATCCTAACCTCCCTCTTCGGCAACACTTTTGGTGGTTCCGACGGCAAAAGCGGCGACTCCTCCTCATCAAGGAACCAAGTACCCTACCACGGCGGCGGCAGCAATTCTTCATCATCATCATCCAAAGATGGCACCGCCAAATCCTCCTCTTTCACGTCGGGAACTGCAAACGGCGACAGTACGACGACGACGAACTTGAACACGCACCACAGCCATCAAACAATCTACTCAGTCTCCACTCCCAACGGCGCCTACTTCCGCATCCAATTCGCTTCTTTCTCTTCCTCTTCCTCCTCTGATGAGCAAGAGGAAAGAAACATCAACATCACACCCGCTTTCAATCCCAACATCATCCCCCACCCAACTCGGCCAGGCATCTTCATTGTCGTCGCGCAAAAGTGGCAAGACCCGCTACCTCGCGGTGATCCATCATCATCCCCTGACTCTGACTCTGCTGAAAGCAAGAACCCACCACCACCACCACCACACAAGTTTCAGCACGTAACTACCTCTTCAGAAGTCCACTGCCTCGCTTCTTTTGTTGATATCCCCCTTTCCAAATCCTCCCATCATTCTGAGAAGATCCTCCGATGTCTACCAGCGCACCCGCCCTACCCGCTCCTGATCTCCGCAACACCAGGGAACAACTGCGTTGGCCCCCTCCTGGGAGTCTTGACGTTTAATGTCGGGCCGCATGATGCTCGAGTGTTTTACGGAGGGGACGGCAAGCCGTATACGATATTCGGAAGCAATTCGCAGTTTACGTGCTTTGGGATGTGGATGCAGGATTTCCGGGTGGTGGTGGAGTGGTGGGGGGTGCAGGTGGAGGCGTTTGGAGCGGGGGAGGGGTGGCGGGTTGCGGGGGAGTTGCAGCGGCCTAGTAGGGTTCTACCTTTAGGACTAGCGAGTGAGGCTGGTGATGGGAAAGAAAAGGGGGAGAAAAAGGGTAATGAGGAGTTGAGGGCGGCGGGTGTTGCCGGTGAGAATAAGGGTAACGGACTTGAGGAGAAACCAAGAATTGCACCAGGATGGAGCGAGATAGAAAAGAATTGGTTTGTGTTTTGGGCTCCTCCCCTTCCCCTTCCCCTCGACTCTGACTCCTCCGACTCCTCCGACTCCTCCCCAGACTCATCCCACCACAAACCCCAAAATCAACAACGCCTTCAAACATACATCCATTACGACTTTTACCCGCGCCGCTCCTTCGCCCTCCTCCACGATGACGGGTCCGCCACCGCCATCCCCTCCTCTACCATTTCTGCCGCTGTCGACGAGAAATGTCTCTCTCACTTCTTACCTCCCTTACCGTCAGGAGAACCAGTGTCAATCCACCAATCGACCAACAGCCTCCGTCTCACCTTGTGCAATCGCTCCGACCCAACATGCGTGGTGACGGAGGAGAATACCTACATCTTGACCATGATCCAGTACAAGACGTTTTACCACTTTCATTCGGAATATGAGCCGTATGTGGTTTTGTTTTCTCAAAAAGCGCCGGGGTTTGAAGTGTTTGGGGTGTCGCGGAAGCCGCTGTGGATCGAGGGGCGAAAGAAACAGAAAGGAGAGGAGGGACGGGAGAGAACGGACATGTTTTATGTGACTAGTGTCAATTGGCGTGATTATCACGGCGACCAACAAGGGGCGGGGTATCATGGGTATCTGGATGATGTTTTGATCATTGGATTTGGTGTTGAGGATAAGGAGAGTGGAGGGATTGATGTGTTGGCTGGGGAGTTGGTCAAGGGGATCGGGCTTTGCTCCGAGGTTGTGGGTGAGGTGAAAGACCAGGCGGCACCGCCACAACAGCCGATGGAGCAGCCGATGGAGTCGACCGGGTCTGATGGGTTCCCGGCTCAGGACATGCCACCGGAGATTCCAGCTGATTCTCCGGCCGATTTCCTCGCAGCTGCTCCAGCTCCGGAATCGGTGGAAGCGGATTTCGGTTTGGGCCCGGGAGTGCAAATGAACACTCCGCCGCCGCAACCTCCGCCCGAGTCGCAGAACGGGATCTGATGGGACACACAATACGATTGTGCCTCATTCTTGTTCCAGATTGTTGGGATCGCGGTGACCGTTCAGCGTTCCTGCCGCCGACCGACAAACACACAGATCGCGATAGCGCAGTCCGAGTCGGGAAGGAACATGACGGACAAGACATTACCGGCGCCGAAAAAAAGCCACCATCCCGAGACACAAACTTTTCTTCTGTTTGGCGATAGCGCTGGAATGACACACGCCGCGGCGCTCACGTGGGCTGCACAACACCACACCTTCCAAGTCATTATTACACTCACCCCTTTCTACACTACACTTTCATACGATCCGTCCACGCCACCACCATCATCATCATCAGCCGAGCGTCTTCTCCGCACTGGAACTAAAACTCTCACACCACCACATCACCGTCACCACCACACCACCATTGTCTGGAGGAAAAGGTGGTGTATGACATGGGCGGCCTTCAGCCAGCCTTGCCCTGTGTTCTTCCCTTGTGTTTCCCGCTCGCATTTGCGCGGTGACACTGACGGTGACAGTCGCACACTTTACCCAACCCTCTTACACTGCGCGCAACCACACACTGGCACACAAGACTACAAGGGAGATGCACAAAGTTGGTGTTTGGTGTTCATGTCGGATGCCGTCCGTCGTCACTCATGGCCGAATGCGTTCGACGAATGCAGGTGTGGCAGTTCCGACATACGCCAGCTATATACGGTCTGCAGCCAGAAGCAAAGTGTGAAGAATATGTGTGCAGGTGTATGCAGGTGAGACACCGAGCCGTTACTACGGCGGACGCCTCTACCTAGAGGTATCTGCCACGGGACTTGGCGTTGCAAAGTTCTTATCGTCAGGTGTTCAATATTTCCCTCTCGCTCCATCAAGTATTTCAGTTCTTTCCGGTTGTGGTCTGGCTGTCACGATCCGTATCAAGGGATGAAAAAGACATGTCTTCTATTCGATATCTTCACAGTTTCTCCATCGTTTTCGCTTCTTCGCTTCTGTCCTTCATTCGATGCCGAAGAACTCGGATGCCTACCTAATCCAAGATAGGCTTCATTGTCTGTACCAGGCAGCGAAAATGGCATCCTTGTCCCTACTTCAATATACCTGATAATGGACGGGAATCATCGGCTTGTGGGCTAGGTCAAGTCCATCCAGGTCTCTGGAAAGCCAAGGGCACAACGACGACCCTCGCGTGCTCCGTAGAACTCACATCTCGTTCCCGATCACGCGGCGACACGACCAAGCTGAAAGACACAGGCACGCACTAACTCAACTCAACAGTCCGCCAAAAGCAGTGGACAAAAAGGGGGGGAAAATAAGCGGCTTGTACGGCGCAGGTACATCTTACCTCCACAAGTCGCTTACGCTCCACTTTCAGTTTCGGCTGCGATCTGCAGACTGCAAGGGACAGTCCTACGCTTACCTACGCAGTGGTCATCCTCAGGACACCATCAAGCCCATCATCACCATCATCCTCTCCCGGCTCACCTCTTCACCTACCATTTCCTGACCTGGACATACCAATACCTTTTCAACAAGTCACTAGAGTAGGGTATCTCCGAGTCTCACTTTGTCATCATTAGCTTCGTCTCGTCTCGTACCCGCTACTCAGCCACGTTCACGACCTCGCGGTGAATGCCGTGACTCGTGGCTCGTGATAGCCTTGAGTCCAGTTCGTACTCGTGTGGGCGGTGTGCAAGGGCCACGAGGCCAAGGAAGGTAGCTCAGTGTACAATTGTGTTTAGCAAGTGACGTTGCTCGCTACGGTGCGGCTGACGACCAGTCTCACTAGGACCGTATCGTGTTCATGCCATACTGAGACTGGAGTCGCTGTTGGAAGTTGGGGGGTGTGTGTGTGTGTGTCTGTGGGCGGTTGTGGACGGTTGATCCGGACGAGGCTACCTCTAGATAGTCGCCGTTTAGTCTGGCTTTTATAGCCGAGTGGGCAGAAAGTTCCATGAGGAACGCATTTGTCATGCTATTGTCCATTTGGGATCCGGACGAGTGCTATGTAATGAACCCTTGAGAAGCGAGAGCTGATAGGCAAGGTGCGTGGAAAGCTTGCTTGGGCGGCACTACGCGCACGAACGACGAAGATAGCAAAGACACGGTTACGTAGGAGTACTCAACTGTAATGCTACTAGTTTCTTAGTGGTAATACCCAAAAGGTTGGCACTCACTTCGACTACCTACCTACCAGCATATGGACTGTCGGTTTTCATATGATAGAGTGAGTGAGTGAGTACCTCCTACATTGTAATCCATCCCGTGCATCTCAGCCTTCAAATTTTACTCGTTCTCATTGCGTCGCGATGTCCGTTTGTTACCTCTCTCTGGGTTTGATCCTCCCCTCGGCATACACAAAGTTCAAACAATCGCATTATGCGATTACGCGTCTTCCTTTTTCTTCTGTAACGAGGAGCCAAGAGCAGGACACGTGATTGTTTCATTTGGTTCATCTGGTGATCATGCCAACCTCTCGAAACCGAAACCGAATCGTCTTGTACAACACAGCGAGGCATGCATGCTGCTATCTTCCTACACTACCTAGAAGGCTGGAAAGCGGCCTCCAGCAGCTGAACCATCACCACCTATGACCATCATCACCATGTGCTTTATCGCATCTAGAGCAGAAGTGCTTTTGACACCAGATCCCGAAAACGGCCCCCAACTCCACCCACTCATGGTCCCAAACCCAAACCCAAACCCAAACTGCTGCTGCCTGCGCCCCCTCGCGCCCGCCGACGCTTTTGCGTCTGCCACATGCCACAATTCCGCGCCTCATCGGCGCCGATAGTCATCTTGTCTGTCTCTCTCTCTCTCCACAGGTGACTGACCCTCGGCCTTTTGTTTCGGCTTCAGTTGTTTTGCAGTTGTTTTGATGTAACGATGCTAGGTACATCTAGCTAAGTTTCTCACTACCTTGCCTCGTTGGGCGACCGATGACTGCCGTATGGGAAAGGAGGTTTCGTCCAAAAAAGGAAATGCGGCAACCTACCTACCTAGTGTAGAGCGTGTAAGTCATTGGACCTGACCTGGCACCTCTCCCTGTCCTGGCTTGCTACCCGGTTAGCGTAGGCGGCAGTGCTTGCAAGGAAGAAGGGAACGCTGCAAGAAAAACAGGGTCCTTGATGGAAGTCTCAGAAAGCAGGGACCGTGGATTACAGGGCGTGCAGGATTGGCAGGGTCTTCGCTGGAAGCAGGCGCAGACGCGGGTGCCTGGGCGGTGCTTCTTGCTGCCAGGTGGTGCTTGCAGGGTCCTGCTGGGGTGTCTCGGTAAGGAGGGGTGTGCATTCCCTAACAGATCTCTGTATGATTATCACCAAAATCTGTTACTTTAACAGTGGAGCTCGCTACAGTATTTGTACACAGGGACCTACCAGTGGACATGGAGGGGCAGTCCCACGCGGGGAAAACTCCGACGGCGACGGCGATCTCCTCCTCCACCCACTCCCGTCCGTGCGTGAGTCCGTCTGCCAGGACACACACCTCGTGGGCCAATGTCGTCATTGCTCAAGGAATGCGCAGGCAAAACATCAATGGTCATTGTTTGGTATTTGTTAGGTGTAGGTTCATGGGATCTTATGGCGCAGATAGCGCACGATGTTCGCCGCGATTCGATTCATGTCGGCCAGTTTGGCCCGATCATTTGCTACGAGTAGGGCAAATCGGATACACCCGAAGGGCAAAGGTCCGTCTGCCCGCCCGAAAGTGCAAGCAAAACAAGATGCAAGCAAGGAGCAGTGAGGCGATGACGATGAAGAAGAAGAAGAAGATGCACATCATCCAAGACCCCCCTTTTTTTTTTCCGTAGTTTGGACACGAGGCTTGAATTCGCCACTGGTAGGAGTTCACAACCAAGAAATGGGGAACTGAATCTCGTGATATATACAGGTCATTTATGATGATCTTTTCGTGTTGTTGGTAATGTAGTGTAGGATGCCATCTGTTCCTGTTCTTTTTAAAGTTCAACGAGAAGGGGATTGATTGAACCGAAGCGAAGACAACGCTAGGTAGACTACCACGGTACACTACCACGGTACAGTACGGTGCTTCTCGTCATCGTACATATAAACTTAAAGTGAAAACCGGATAGGCATGACCCTTAAAGATCGTCAGTGATTACGACCTAACCAACTGTATCATTTAACTTCCACGTATCAACCTACCAATTCGCACATCAATCCGCTGGCGGGCGGCGGCGCGACGGTGCGGCGGTGCCTGAAATGCCAAGCATCCATGAGACAGCCTGCTGACCATTTCTTTTGCGACGATTCGGCTGGTATACGTATACATGTAGCGTCGTGATGCTACATTGCCAAGTCGCAACGTCGATACATACATGAAGAAAGGAGACGATTGGCGACCGCTGGTTTACCGCAATGAGTTGGTCCTTGCACACTGTCTGGTACTTTTTTCGTCGCCGCGATTGATTCCAGGAGGTTGGTAAGTGGCAGAGTAGGAGCCCTCACAGGGTAGGTGGGGGCTACGTATGCAGAGCAATGCAAAGCGTAAGCACGACGTTGTAGTGGGAGGTAAAAGTCAGGAAGCGCTGGGTTGGGGTTGGAGGTGAGGGTGGGAATAGCTTCATTGTTGAAATATGCACGTGGAATAAATATCTTTGGAAAAGTGTTGCAAAAGTGACGAAGTGATTGGATCATTGAGGGGTCAGAAAAAAGTCATAGCGATGGTGCAAGCAAAATAAGAAAAATGAGGTGCATATGAGCAAAGGTCATGTATGTTAACTATCATAAGGTATCGCTGACAAAAGAAAAAAGTCCAAGGAAAGTATGATCGCTGCAAAAGAAACCCAAGACTGAATCGCGGTGTCAAGTCCACAATGTGAAATCTTCCGAATAATACACTGGCACGACCTTTCGATCGCGCCGTTGAAGATCATGTTTTGTCGATTTTCAAGTTTCCGTTCATCGTGGTCGCTCTTCCCTAGCTTCTGCCAAGCTCCTCCATGACCGCTCAATGATAATAGCTGTAGCGGTCTCCTTCCCACACCTTGGGGCCCCTCTCCCTTCCGTGCCGTGCAGTGCTTCCGCCATTATCCCTCTCAAACCTGCTCCTCAACCGATCGTAATCGATACCTTCCACTGCAGTTCCGGTGAGAGACGAAGAGACGTTGCTCTCCCTCTCCCTATCCCGCGTGGAGGATCCTCTGAGCCCCAAGCTCTCAACTGATCTCCTCAACTCCTCAACAGTCATGTCCACCTCTGCTCCCTTTCCCTTGTTGTTACGTTCCTTACTGCGCTCCTTGCTCTCCTCGCGGGCACCAGCGGGCTTCTTGAGAATGCTCTTGAGCTCAGGCTGGTTGGTTCCCTGCTCAGTGCTCGGCTTGTTGGAGCGGCTGGCAATCTCGGCGTTCTGCTGCTTGATCTTGGACTCGACTTCATCGGCAAAGCGGACGCCGACGGACGAGGCGCGAGACCGAGATCCGCCCGAAACGGTTCTTGGGCGAGGTGTACGGCCGGCATCATCGTTTCGAGAAGAGACGCTGTTCCTTCGGCGCAGTGACTCCATGCCGCTGGGGCCGTTGGGGCTGGATCCGTAGCGGCCGGGGTTGTGGCTAGAGAGGGGAGGGCGAGAGGAGGTAGGGATGCCGGTAGTGGCCGTGGTGGAAACGGCATCAGACGGCTTGTGAGCGCGACGACGTCGACGATCTTCGTCAGTGGGATTGCTCACGATAACATCGTAGCCGCGGTCGCTCTTAGAGTGCTCACGGTAGGGAATACTAGGGCTGCGCTTGGGGCTGGGGTCGCGATCGTGAAGGGAGCGCCGACGGGTCTTGTCCTCATGAGGGACGCCGAGGGTCTGCGTGAGCACGACGGAGGGACGCGTGTAAACATCCAACTTGTGCTTGCTGTCGGCTGGGCTGCTGCTATACTTGTAGTTCGGGTAGTCGTCGTTGTGTTTGGTGGAGCGCGCAGGGTCGGTGACCCGAGTTCCATGGAGGTAACCAGAGTCCCGCTTGCCTATGGGCGAAGGCTCCTTGGACTCGCGAGGTGTAGGCGGCAGATGGGAAGGCAGGTATCCACCGTACCTGGGCTCGCTTCTGCTTGACGGGTAGTGCTTCCTAATCTCGGGAACAGCGCACAATCCGTCGGGCCTGCAGGCAAAGACGGTCTCGTTGACCACCCGAGCCGAGGCGTCGTAGGTGATATCCTTGACACACATCTTGTCGTTGTTTTTAATACCAGATGAGAAGGTTTCTGAAAATGCTGGAGATGTAGGAGACGGAGGAGCAAGGTGTCCTCGGTTGGAATGTGAGTGTGAGTATCGACGATGAGGCTCAAACTCGGTACCAAGGGTTGGTGATGGAAGAGGTGTTGGTAATGATGTGGTGTGTTTGTGACGATGTGATGGGTCGTAAACTATGTTCTCGATTCGTACGTCCGGATACCGATCCATGAAGTCGATGTCAGTCGGCCGTGTCCGAGTTAAAGTTGTCCTTTGGGTACTGATATCTCAAAGACATGGGAACATGCAACGACGGTCGTGGTTGGGTTTGTGGGTGACAACTTGTCGATGAGACGGAGTCTGATGCGGCGAGGTCACTGTAGTGTTGATGTTGATGTTGTTGTGTTGAGTTGTTGGATGGATCACCTGGCCTTGGCCTGATATGTAAATTTGTTTCGAGATGTTGGTGACAGATTATGTCTGATTTGTCGATGAAGAGAATGGTGAAGAGGTGAGGATCAAGGTCGGGCCAAATGGTGGGCGGCCTGCAACTTATATGGACTTTGGTGTATGGTAAAGGTGAGCCGGAGTCTCGAGAGGTGTCATCAGCTTCTACTTGGTGTAGGTGTGTGTGTAGGTGGACAGCCTGGGCGTGTGCCAGACCTCGCAAAGTCTCACACTGTCCGCAGGGGCAGTTCATGACCCACGTACGAACCAGCGGGTGTAGCGAAGAGATGCCTCATAGGTTCACCTCGATCCACACCCCTCCCCAGGCAGTAACTGATCATGCTTCAATGAGAATCCGGCGAAGTCGACTGCCTCCAGGCCGCCAGTCGGCAAAAGAGTCACTTCTCTGCGAAGTGGAGGTGGAAGTGGAGGGTTGGGGGGTGTGCGTAGTACGAGCTGCATCGCCCCCTGTCCAATCATCAACAGCACAGCCCGAGCCCAGAAGGGCTGAGCTACCCACATCGTGGTAACTCTTGTAGCCAGCCCTTCTAGTACATACGGAGCGCCTTTTCTCTTCTCCATTTTTTTGCTGGGATTATTCCGGGGTTCTCCGCGCCGGTGGAAATCCCAGAATATGGAAGAAATGTTGGATCAAAGATAAACGATGACCGCATCGGGAAGAGCTTAACTTGCCGCACCGTCCCCAATGTCCTCACGCACCCTATTTTGACTTCACGCACCCCTTTTTCCCCACATGCCAACCGATGACAGCTGACATGTAAAGTCCCGCGTTTTGTATGGTAAAACCCACTTTTAAAATGTCATGTAACATCCAACGATATGTCAATGAAACTTTGCGATTTCAATATACGCTACACAGTCAAGGCCACATTTCTGCACAGCTACATCGCTACGCAACCACATTCATACCCCCTCAATCGATTATACTCAATTATATAACCAACAATAAAGAGCTGGTACCTAACAATTGAATACATTCAATTACTTCTATACCCTCCTAACTGAGCGCACTGGGATGCGTGGGAACATTGAAAATACGGGAACTTATACGTGAAAACGGCTGGTAATTATGACAGCTGAAAAGGGTGCATGAGGACATTAGGGACGGTGCGGCAAGTCAAGCTCATCGGGAAAGGGGTGGACATGGGAATAGTTACACCACACTGGTGATGTTGAAAAGGACAGGGATGAGGAGCCAAGAGGGAGCCCAGAACAGGACCTCCCAAAGCCCTGTGATTTCCTGTCATCTTGTACTTTTTCCAGGCTTCACACCCCACCATCACGATCCTGGTTGCCCACCCTTCAACACCACCCTCGCTCCTCCCCGCAACCGTCCTGCCGTCATTGTGGTAAAGGAGATGTTTGTGAATGTTGGCGACTGATGAAACTAAGATTCCCTTCAGAGGCAACCCATTGGCTGTGCGAAGGATTCAATATGCTCAAGCCGGAAGAGGTGGTAAGAAAGACCAAAGTACACCACCGGAATGGCTGTCGCCAGGGAGACATGCTGGGCCAACATCGAGTTCGATGATACTTCACACTGGATGCAAAAGCCGGAAAAACAGTACAGTGCAGACCTACTAGATACGGAGTTCATCATCGGGTAGGACCTTCCTTTTCCTAGATTCGGAGATCTTCTGACGACAGGACTTTCAGACCATGGCTTTCCGTTCGGCGTCCTGACTCACTGGAGTCCACCGTTCGTGTCCCGAGTCCTTCACATTGCCCTATACGTACCGCATGTGTCGGGCTCTCTGTATGGGTGTGACAGGGCAGACAAGGGTGCGGACGACCCTGTCGCATCAAGCGCCACAGGTGTTCGGCAGCCTGGATGAGCAGCCAGTCATCTCAACAAACCGTATTACGGTACCCCGCAACCACCGGCATGTCATCGCCATCTGCAAGTGACTAGCGTGGGTGAAAGCAGAGCCCGATTCGAGGACAACGTTGAAGCAGACAATTGATGAGTGCAATAGGTGCGATTTGATCCAAGTGCAAAAGCAGGTACACACCGGGCAAACGTGCAGCAAACCATTGCTGGCGCCGCGGGGGCATTGCATTGTTGGACGAGGGCCCGGCCTACTGCAAAGTGGAAGGGAAGGTCTGGGGCTATGCTCTGCTAGATTGGTTCCAGCCCTAAAAGTGGGAGGACTTGGCTGGGGCCACCGTGGAGGACCTCAGGACACAGTGAGGGTCTGAGGACGCTGAGCTTTTCCCTTTTGGGATAGGTATCGCACCCTTTACCAACCTAGAATGTTGGTCATCAGGTCACTTGACGAGGACTGACTGGGTGATGTAATAAGGGTATCCGACATCTGTCTGTCTTGATGATGTTCAGCACGGAGTACACCTCGGCCTATGTTCATAATGGAGTACATCTCAGCCTCTATTGCAGATGGTTAGTTCCACGACAGTGACAAAAGGGCGTCTGCCAAACCGGCGTCTGCCAAGGCAATGTTGTGCCAGTCGCTTGATGGACCAAGCGCTGTGGCAGACGGTGGGAGAAGGAAGAGTGCCCCGGGAAAGCTGTATGTACGAGTTTGGCGACAATGCCGTTCGCGTTTCAGAACCAGCAAAAGGAGTACCAATCGAAGCGCTCAGTGACCCAAAAGCAGATTCCTTTCTGGAAAGCAAAAGGATTTCCAGTGCCATCTTTGACTGCTCCATCTGGGCAGTTTCTGGCCACTTTTGTTGGTACTTTGGGCTGGTGCATGGGCTTGTCGTACAAGACGATAATGATGACACAAACACGCCAGCAAGGCTGACTTTGGCTCCCAGATGAGAGCGTATTGATGGGCTGTTCCAAGTGTGTCGCCGGGCTAGGCATGGAATGATGCGGGCAACGACACAACCGACCAGCCTTGTCCAGGAAGGTCCTTGATGCAAGTTCCTAAGCCGCATGACCAAGTTCCAGGCAGCATTACGGCAAATAGGGGAGGTGTGATGACACGGGGTTGTCTGTGTCAAATGCTGACCGAAGTGAAGATGCTGTAGTGGATTGCGTGTGAGCTTCGTATGCCACGGCTGAAGGGAGCAAGGGCCAGCCCCCTGCATGTCTCTCCACGGCCCATCGGCCTCTGCTCAAAGAAGAGGTGTACAGAACAGCGTGTGTCAATGAGATGGGGCTGGCCGCTCATGTCCGTCATTCCAGAAGCTTCGTGTTCTTTCGAACCTCCTCGTAGACTCCCTCTTGGATGCCATGACGGAGACCAAATGTACACCCTTTGGGTTAGGTGGATGAGCTGACGAACTAGAAAGAGCAGGCGGCTATGCCCACCAGTCAAAGTCCGGCTAGCAATTTGGAATATGAAGGATGGAGGTTGAAACACCCAAGCCTGCAGCAATGCAGGTTTGTAGCCGCCAACTCGAAATATGGTCTCGTCTCGTCTGGTGTCCTAGCTGTCATGCATGACGGTTGAGCTTCTTCCGGACGTGTATGCAGAACGCCGTTGCCGTCGAGGTCATGCCTCAATGATGGATGGGGATATCGCCGAATGTCTCGGAAATGCCAGAATGGAAGTCGACGACATTGAAAGGGTCGAGAGAGGCAGCCGAGACATGAGACCTTCTCCAGTAGCGCGTCTATTGCGCTTACTCGCTTGGTCCGAGCACGGCCACCACCGGGGTTAGCCGCCAGCCGTGGAAGGCCGCAGTAGTATGACCTAGTCGTCGCAATGGGGAACGCCGCGGTGTGTCTTTATTGCCCGCCATATTCGTCTGGGTGTGAATGTGGGTGGCAGCCAACAGATTATGAACAATTAATGTGTGTAGCAACAGGCTGCGGTACTGCGCCGCGGTCGGTCTGGACTGTTCTGATTCTGTGAGTGTGTGAATTGAGTTAGCCCATGGCAGATTTCAGTATTCCACCTCGGTTGGCGTCGCAAGCTGAAAATGGGTGCAGATTGTTGTGGTTGTCAATGCAGTGAGTAGGTACTAAGCTTGCGGATGTTGGATCAAGAAACAGAAAGCGGGCAGGTAATTGCCTGCAAATGCCTTTAGCAGATGGCTGTTGACTCGGAATGTCGAATGTCCATGTCTGGATGAGTGAGAGAGCCCGAATCGCGTTTCTGTTTGTTTGTTTGTTCAGTTGGCGGAAGGAGAGTTCGGACCGCTGCCGAGCATGGGAAAATTCCCGTCTGCCAATGTGCGTCGGTCGGAGCGGAAGAATATCACACCACGAACAAAGTCCTTCAAACCGGGCAGATGGGAAGTCACGATTGCCGAGGGTTGGGTTAAAAGTTGTCAGTCACGCCGTTGCGGAGAGGGAGTGGTCTGTCCGTCGCAACGCTCTTTCCCTGATGACGATCTATCTGGTGATGGGGTGGGGTGTTGCCGATGTCGTTGTGTATTTTACAAAGCTATTCACAGTTCCAGCTTATCTGTGGCCCAAAGATACTGTGTGGCCCAAGCGTTACGGTAATGGAGGTGTATTGGAAAGCGGAGTTCCGCTTATCGTCACTCATCCTTATCGGCAGGCACCAGCACCGAGCAACCTAACCCCCTCCCTCACTTGGTTGGTTTCTCAATTTTCATCACAAATTTCAGCTTCGTCGCGACAAATGGAGAGAACAACGCAAAATCAATTAGACGTTCGACTTGAGAACGCAACGAATCGCTAATCATCAGCAGAATAATCCAATCCAACCCTTTCTTTTCTCCACGAAACCTGACTTGACATCATAAAAGCCGTCCAGTACCCTTGTCCCGTCCAATTGTTGTATCCCAATGTCGCCGTTCAATTTGACCAAAAAGTGAGGCCGATGAAGCCGCTCAACCAGACGCCAGAAACACCCAAACTCAAAATTACCCGGTATATATTTCCGTTCCGCGCTCCGTCTATCATCCATCATCCATTACTCGTCCCTGATTACTATTATCAATTCCGGCAAAATCACTTGCCGATGCCGCGGACCTTGAACCCGAGCGATTGGAGCTCAATGGGATCGACGACGTTGCGCCCGTCAAACACCCATCGGGGCTCCTGCATCAGCGACGCCGCTTCAGCCCAGTTGACGGGTTCCTGGCTGATCTCCTCCAGCATAGATGCCGCCAAACCAAAGATCTCGAATCCTTCAGCAGTAGCCTCGGGCTTGAGTCTGTGGAGAGGGTCCTCGTCGGTAATGTTGAGGTCGCGCGCAACCATGGCCTCCAGCTCCAAGATGGCCATCTCGGTGAGCTTGCCGTTAACAAAGGTCTTGGTGAGTGGCTGAGACGGTGTCTTGACGGGCTTCTTTGTCGAGCGACCGAGCTGGGCGCCGCGGAACTGCTTCCACTGGGTCAGGATGCACACAGCGCTCGCTTGCTTGACCGATTCGCGCCAGTTGCTGCAAATCTTGACACGCTCCAGTTGCGCCTTGGTCAAGCCGATCTTCTCAATCTCCTCCATGATCTCGTTTGCGGCGCACCCAGGGTCGAAGATGCCAATCTCCAATGGCATCTCCTCCGCCAGGCTCTTGATGATGTGCACAGCAATGCTGTTGCGCGTGTCGTTGGTGCCGTCCTTGAAAGCAAAGCCCAGCACGGAAATCTTCTTTCCGCGCAGCGAACCGTTCAACTCCTTGACAACCCTGTGCGCATACCTTTCACGCTGATACTCGTTGATCTTCAGAATACTGAGCCAGTAGTCCGCGACCACGTCCAGGTGCAGCTCCCTTGCCAAATACGAGAGGTTTAGGATATCCTTCTCAAAGCAAGATCCACCGAAACCCACACCTGCCTGGAGGAACTTGGGCCCGATCCGTGAATCCTGTCCAAGGGCCAGGCTGACATCGTCCACATCGGATCCCAGACCAATCTCCTCGCACATGGCGCTCACCGCGTTCATGCTGCTGATACGCTGCGCCAGCATCGTGTTGGCGACAAGCTTCGACAGCTCACTGCTGAAGGTGTTGACGGTAATGATACGTTCTTGAGGAACCCAGGCGGCATATACGTTCTTGAGACTCTCGGCCGCCTTCATGCCAGCCAAGGTGCGGGCACTGCCAATCAGGATGCGATCCGGGTGCATGAGGTTCTCGACGGCGGTGCCCTCGGCCAGGAACTCGGGGTTCGATAGAATCTCAAAGTCGTCATTCGGGCGGTAGTATTTGAACTGGTCGCTGTCAGCATCCTGGCTCCAGTCAAGACCTCTCAGTCAAGGCCACTTACAATATCTTGAATGACACGAGCTGTACCGCATGGGACAGTACTCTTTTCGACAATGATGGCTCCCTTCTTGGCGTGTTGCGCGACGGTCCTGCTAGCACTTTCCACCATGCTGATATCGGCCATCGACCCGGCTCCCAGACCATAGGTCTTGGTGGGTGTGTTGACGCAGATGAAGATGACATCGGCCACCTCGATGGCCTCGTTCACCTTGGTCGAGAATACCAGGTTGGGACTGCGAGCATCGAGCTTGAAGGATCTGGGAAGCCCCGGAATCTTCACCGTGGTGTCCACCGTGCCATCGCGAGCTGTCCTTACAACCTTCAACAAACCATCCTCGTGAATTGGGAGCTGGCTCGAGTTCCAAGCCGCAATTCGCTGCTCGTTCAGATCAACAACGTTGACCGTGATGTCTGGGTTGTGGTAGGCAATGACGGCGGCAGTTGGTCCACCTATATGGTCACAGTCAACAATCTCCTCTCTCCGCAGAACACATCGGACCGAAAAACATACCAACAAATCCTGCGCCGACGAAGCAGATGCTCTTCACTGACTTGGTCACAGTAGGGAGCACCTCGGCCACATCTACTCGTGGAGCAATCTCGACCTTCTCTGTCTGAAACCTCACCTTGAGCTCTGGCGAGCCTGACCGTGTGCTAGGCGGTGAAGTGTTTGCGCTTTCCGGAGACCACGGATGGGCGGTCCACGAGCCTGGTGTCGAGGCACCCGGGCTCAAAGCGGAAGCGAGCGACTGGGTGCTGGGGAGTGATCTAGTAAGAGGGCCTGGTGATGGGGTAAGCAAGGGCGACTGGGGGCCCTCCCGGCGGGAGCAACAGCAATGTTGAGTGTGGTTGGCGTCCATGTTGCCTCGATGTGCTGCTGATCACAGAGGAAAAGAGAGTGAAAAGAGGACTTGATACGTGTGTGTTGTCCGAATGTCTTGGAGCGATGTGCTTTGCCGCCAAGGGTTAAGGCTGTTAGGAGTGTCTCGGGGATATTGTTATATATCCTCTGTCCGGAAGAGGTGCTCGAGTCTGTACCCGATGCAGTGAGCAATTATCTTTGCCATCTCCCGAGTTTTCTAGCACCATGTCGGGCTACGGCTTCTCGTCACAACATGATTTCTTCATGGGCCCGACGCAGAAACACCAGCCTCGGCCAGGGGTCACCCATGGCAGAAGCCATCACGCATCCGGGTGTCGTCACAGTCCATCAGCAGTCCGTCGGTTGTCCGCCTTCTCACCGGCACCATTGTTCCTTAGCACTGGGTGGGATTATCCATGATCCACCCATGCTGGACTGGGGCCAGAAAAAGTGCCAAGCTCACTTATTCCCTCGGGCATCTACCTGGTGTCACCACTTTCTGAACACCGACAGGTCCGGCACCTTGGGCTGGTCCCCGAGCCTCGTTCCCATTCGTCTCTTTCCCCAGGTACGCACCGCTCTGAGAAAGTGTTGTTTCAGCACGATAAAGTGGGGGATCTTCGTGACTGGGGGGTGGAATACCCCTGGGTGCGGTAAGGACAAGTACCCACCGCGATGAACACCACACACATGTACATCCTCGACGATCCGGCACACAAAGCTAGCACCAAAAGCATTGCTCCTGCATTCCCTCGACCCCCACCTTTTTTTCGTTTTTTTTTTTTTGACTCGCCAGATTGGCACCCCCTACTGTGTTCTCCCACCCACTCACTTACACAATACACAACTTGAGAGATGAGTTGCGATCTCAGGGATCCCATAACCAAAGTCGAGAGTGGAGCACTGGTCTAGACGTTTCTTTCAGCTGTCCACAGTCTACGCTCACCTTTCCTTTTCTGCGCGTAGCTTTTCTCTTGCGCAATGTTACTGAAATGAGCCGATGAGAGGCCGCTGGTGATGATGGATGAGGCGATGATGGGCACATCTTGTCGCTTCCTGCCGCTCCAGCTAAACTCGTCCATCTGAAGGGCCGATCGCAATGCAACCGAGTTGGAGGCTTTTGTCAAGTCTGGGCTCCATTGCCCACCCGCAAAACAGTCCGGCCGGAGTTTGTTTCTTGGGCAGTCCCCAGATAAGGGGATCGGCGGCGGCTTTAAACATGGGGTTGGACGGGCTAGACAGGGGACACCGATGCCAGCAGCCAGGGCGGCCCCGTGACGCCCTACGCATTACGGATTAGTGCCTACTTGGCACGTGATGGGCCATGATTGTTTGCCAACGCGGCCGCAGAGCTCGATAGGGTGGTACCGCTGAGCTGTCACCAATGGAGTCGCCGATCATACACTACACGGTCCCGGACCTGACTCGGCAGGGCCCTGACGCAGCGAGCAACCCCTGCTTCACATCATCTACACACTACAAACGCGATAAAGTCGGGCGAGATTAGCGATGGCGGAAATCCACCGTCTGACCGCCGCCATCACCAACGAACCGCCGACATACCTTCGTTTACAACACAGCAATCGCCAACCGCAAGCAATGTGATAATGGACATGCTGGCCTTGTCAGAGCATCCCGGCCGCTTTTTCTCGGAACCATGGGATGCAGATGCGTGTTGTTGTACAGATGCGGGTTTGTGCTGCTCCAAACGACGCCCACCCTCGTTTTTTCCTTCGTTACCCAGAACCTACATCCTCCATTGATCCCGACTTCGACATTATCACTAAAGACAGCTCTCGAAATTGTTCCAGTTCGGCAAATGTAATGGCGGCGCTAGGTCTCCAACCACATCCACGCTTGTCGCTGCTAGCACGTCTAGCAGTGCTGCTAGCTGTCGGCCTATGGGGCCAGACCACTGCCGGAGCCTACGATGCCACCGTTTGCGGGCAAATGGGTTACACGATACCTTTCAACAACATGACCTGTATGTCTCCGCTCTTCATTCAGCACTCTTTCAATAGTCCAGTTCCAGTCAGCCTCAGCTCGCGTCTAGTCAGGCACGCCATACTTGCTTCGTTCAGTTCACACACCTAATCTTCCCACGCGAAATAACTCACAGTCAACGCCGATGCCTGGAACCCTGATGTCAAAGGATTCCAATGCATATCCGTAAGTCAACGACCCTTCTTCAGTTTGTCTTGTCTCACCTTGGACTGACTTTTCTTGTCCCCACTATCTTCAGGTCCAAGACTCACCGCCTGCTTTTGCGGCAACCTGGTCATGGTCGTCGAATCCGGAGATGGTCCACTCCTACCCCCACGTGAAGCTGACGGCTCCTGGTCTGCCGACACCCTTGTCCAACATCTCGGCATTGGCTCTCTCCGCCCAATGGTCCATGGGTCCGGGGTCGAAGCCTCGCCCGGCGCGGGTGGTTGACCATGACGGCCTGACCAACGACGGCACATCTGCCAATGTGGCGTTCGACATGTTCGCCGATCGTGATGTCGCAAAGGCACTCAACGAGCAGACTGCAGAGACCGAGATAATGATCTGGGTGGGGAAGTTTGGCCATGCAGAACCACTCGGGTTCGACGCGAATATGACCAAGACGTGCTTCACCCAGACTATCGGGGACGCAGAGTTGTAAGTTCTTGCAAATCACCCGAGAAGCGGCCGGTCAAGGCCGCACTGTCCCGGTCGACGGCTGGGAAAGCAGACTCTAACAACACATTGTACCCAGTGTCTTGTATCAGGGCCATAATGAGAGAGGTACCGACGTCTTCACCTGGGTAGCGTCGGCCAATCAGACCACCTTTACGGCGGAAGTATCGCCGTTGTTGCAATACCTATGGCGCAACGGCCTGGTATCGGCCAAATCTCATCTCGGCTTGGTGTCTTTTGGGTCGGAGGCGTACCATTCAGAAGGCACGGTAACCTTCTCTGCATCGGAGTTCGACATGGACCTGGTTACGGGCGCGGCTCCGAAGCTCGCAGTCGGCCACCTGTGTTCTCCAGCGGCATCCACCAATCCTCCACAATGGTTGTTCTCTAGCGCCTTCATTATGAGCGCTACTCTACTCTATCTGATATCGTAGCCAAGACATTAACTAATACACTAGTGTGCTCCATAAACCTTATTCAGCCGAGTCGGTCAGTAACATGAGTGGCACGGGCCATTGCTGCGCAGTCTAGAGGGAGATTTGTGAAGCTAGCGAGGCCTCGAACGATACAATGAACAAAACGGTTCGCAGTCAAATCTGCGCTGCATCAGCCTATTTACAGGTTACGGGGAAGGTCCTGGGAAAATCCAGGGCCGCTGCATGCTCCAGACACGCCTCGTAAGCGCCATCCCGAGGCGTTAATATCCAGCATCCCTGTATCAAATTGCACATCACACAGCACGGTACACTGCATATCCTTTCCCTTCTCTTAATTTGCTTCAAGGTAGGTCGGATGTTGGGAGACTTGTTGCAGGTACACCGTACGGGACTCACCGCCCCTGGCCATGAAGGTACTTGGCCTAACTTTTCAGGGACCTGGGGGTGGTCCCCTATCGCCAATGATCATCGCCGCTAGCGCCGACTAGCTCAGGCACCCCTGGTCTTCAGCCTCATGGCTTCTCCCTTGTCTCTCTGTAGCGATGGACTCACCGATGTCGTTGGTGTGGGCATGTGTGGGCGTGCGGCTTTTGTTGTCTTTTTTGACTTTTGTTTTTTGCGCCTACTAGGTAGTCTTCGCTTGCGAGATGGCGGGAACGGGATGCAGGGGCTCTCCAAGGATGGCTCCCAAAACTTCCCTTTATATGACTCCTTGGACGAGTGTTCACGAGTCTCGGATTGTCTCTCTTCTTCAGAGTTCAAGATCTTCAAGACACAAGCCCTAAACGGTGTTGGGCAGTGCAGACAGATCATCCTTTCCTTCTTCTTCTTCTTCACCCCTTTGATCTAGATTCGTCTTGATCTCTTTTAGCCACACATCATGGCACCGCCTCAAGCTGAAGATCCCAGGCCCACACTCGTGGCTGGTAACAGCTATCTCACAGATCCCTTCCAAGATCCTTCTTCGGACAGTGCATCATCCCAAGGGCCTTCGAGGAGACCTTCTAGTGTAAGTGCAATATCAACAATGACTACCAATTCTGGTGTTTGACAGATGTTGAAGACTGACCTCCTTTAAGGAAAATCCTCCCTCGCCAACTGTTCCAGCACCGCCAGTTGTTGCAGCACCGCCTGCGGTTCCTGCCCCTGTGGTTCCTGCTTCCGCTCGTGCTCCTGCGGTCCCTGTTGCGACTCCTCCCCCCCAGATACAACTACCTGTCGATGATATTGTAAGGGAACACCCCACGTTGTGCTTTGGTCCCACAAGGTGTACAGCAGCTAACCTTGAGTAAACAGACTCCTGCCCCTGCTGCTCCCCCAGCAGGAGAGGTTCCTCAACAAGAGTTTGATGAGAAGACTGGTGGTGTATTGAACCCTGCTGGCGATGTGGAGCAGGGCCGGGCCGCCGCTGCCCCTGCCGGCGCCGATCCGGAAAAGTCCGGCTCGCCGCCCCGCAAGAGCAGAAATCCCTTTAAGCGGGGCTACTGGGCCTTTCGGAACACCTACTGCCCCAAGGAGGAGCCGGGCCTCGTCTTCCCTACCGGCCCCGACGACGAGGAGAAGCTCCGCTACGTGCATACCAACCGTATTCCGCTCTACGTCTTTGGCATCATCTCCTTCCTGACCCTCTCGGCCGGTATGTGGCTCTTTGCTGTTTGCAGTCCCATCTTTGCCTGGTACGGAGTGTTTGTCGGCTTTCTCAACATCTACCTCATCATCTCCTACCTCGTTGGTGTCGTCGGTCGCGACTGGGACTATGATGGCCACAAGAAGATTGTGGAAGAGTTCCCCATCAACGAGGAGACAGCTCCCACTGTCGATGTCTACCTCCCCTGCTGCTCCGAGCCTCTCGAGATTTTGGAGAACACCTACAAGCACGTCATCAAGCTCGACTGGCCCGCCGCCAAGCTCAAGGTCTATGTCCTTGACGACAGCGCCTCGGACGCGGTTCGCACGCTCGCTGAGTCCTACGGTTTCAACTACATTGTTCGCGATGACCGTCCCCGCCTTCGTAAGGCCGGTAACCTCCGTTGGGCTTTTGCCCGCACCCAGGGTGACTTTTTTGCCATTTTCGACGCTGATTTCTGCCCTCGTCCGGATTTCCTCAGGGAGTTGGTTGTCGAGCACATGGCCGATGACAAGACCGCCATCATCCAGAGTCCCCAATACTTCCGAGTTACGGATGACCAGACTTGGGTTGAGCAGGGCGCTGGAGCTACCCAGGAGCTTTTCTATCGTGTCGTGCAGGTTAACAGAAACCGGTGGGGTGCCTCCATTTGCGTCGGCAGTAATGCCGTATACAGGCGCGCTGCTCTCGAAGAGGTGGGCGGTACTGCTGAGATTGGTTTCTCTGAGGATGTGCACACTGGGTAAGTTTCTTTCTTTCTTTCTTCTGTACGAAGGGTTGGGGCATGACTCGGGTGAGACAGTGGAACATGCACTTCGTATCCCGTGTACTGTGCGGCGGGTGTGTGTGTGTGTGTGTCACCAACCCTCGAGTCATCTCAACCCGTTCCCCCCGCGCGCCTCGCCCCTGCATGGAAAACTGTGTTGCTAACCACCAGTCAAAATAGATTTGGCGCTGTCGATCGCGGCTGGAAGGTCAAGTACGTCCCGCTCTGCTTGGCTACCGGTATCTGCCCCAACACTCCTCGGTCTTTCTTCTCTCAGCAGATGCGCTGGGCTCGCGGTTCCACCACTCTCTTGACCACCAAGCATTTCTGGACTTCCAACCTCAACTTTATGCAAAAGTTGTGCTACCTCTGTGGTACGTACCAACCTATTCCCTGGCCTCCCAACCCTCGTCCACAGTCTGCTGACTCTTGAAACAGGTCTCCTCTACTACTCGGCCGTCTCTCTCGGCATCTTCATCTCTCCCATCCCCGGTACCCTCCTCCTCGCCTTCCGCCCCATCTACTTCAAGTACTACAACCTCGCTTTCGCCATCCCCTCCATCGTCTACGGCGCTGTTCTGTTCCGGTTTTGGGCCAAGGCCAAGTACGGCTTCAACGTGCAGCACATTATGGTGGTTCAGTCGTACGCGTACCTGACGGCCATCAAGGACCGCTTGTTTGGCATTGAGCTACTCTGGGCCGCCTCCGGTGACAAGAAGGCGCACAAGAGCAACAAGTACCGCAACATGCGCGTGCTGTGCACGCTGTGGACCATCCTCAATGTCGGCGGCATGATCACCGCCGTGGTGTACCGCGTTGGATTCCATGGCATGGAGTGGTACAATACCCTGCCGCTGATTATCCTGTCGGCGTATAATTTGTATATCAGCCATTACTTTATCTTTGCTTCGTGGAAGTGGTAAGGCTGCTTCTTTTGGGAAGCGGGATGGAGATGGTGGAAGGGGGATTGGAGGAGATTCTTCACTTCTTTTTGAGGGCCGGACCTTTGGGGTCTCGTCAAAAAGGCTCACTCAATTTGGGAATTACTTTATTCTTGGATACAGGATTACCTGGATGTTGAGAACATCTAGAGCGGGGATACAGGGTTATATATGGTCTGGGTCATGAACATGCAAAGACATGTGGATATACTGATATATGGGTGTACGAACGAACTGTGATGGATGGATGGATGGATGGATGGCATGTCTGAATGGATCTGGATCCCAAAAAACTTTGCTTGACATGAAGGACGAGACGAGACGAGATTATCGATACCTACCTCTACCTACGCTACCTATACATAAGACTTAATGAACGGATTAATACCTACCTTACCTACCTATATTCATGCTTTCCAAAGTTTGAACCCAACAACGCGTACCACGAAGATCAATGGGTCCATGACATGCTTAGGTAGTGAGGTGAGATCTCTATGTAGGTAGCCAGGTAGATAGAGCCTGTCCCTGCATCAAACTCAGTGGATCAACTTCCATAGCTCAATGTACAATTTTCCAAAGGGGAGGTCATGGCTACAAACACTACTCCTCAGAGATACCTAGGTTGGTACTGAAGTTTAGGTACCTAAGTATAATCGATTACCTAGAGGATTGAGGAAACAGCACCCCCGCATCTAGTCATTATCAGACATGACCAGGCGACGTGATGATCAATACACGCTTCGGTCAGTGTATGTGATCGTGAAGCCGATTCATTCTTCACATTACATACTCCAAATTTCACCGTTGTTATTTTCATTTTCATTTTATTTTTTTATTTTTTTTATTTTTTTATACATGGCAATACCCCGCAGGACATACTTCGGTAAACATGCATGACTCAAGGATTCTTCTTCACCTTTGTTATCTTCTATTACAAACATCGACGATAAAAGATACCTACCTAATGGAAATAAGTGACCTCGTACCTTGGGCACCTAGAGGTAGGTACGTGGTAGGGCTGGTGAGTAGTGAGTACCCTAGGTGGTGAGGAGGCTTGAGCTGAAGGAGATTACCTACCTCTACTTCTACCTCTATGATCTTACCTACTGAAAACTGAAAAGGTTAAAAGGTTAAAAGCCAGCACGAACTCAGATACGGGAGGGACTACGGGAGGAAGTCAAGTAGGTACCACAGTGGGAATACAAGGAGGGGATCAAGTCTTGAGGGGGGGTTACAAGGCTTGACTGGTTTGTTAGAGCTGATAACGAGACAAGCCTTGTTGCAAAAGCAAGCACTGTTGGTTGAGGGAGGCTTCTGATTGGTTGGATTTGGGTGTAAACTAGCAAAAGCTAAAGACCCCTATAATGACCTTCTGAAAGTGCCACTATAAGGGTCTTTGCCTTTTTTTTTTTTTTTTTTTTTTTTTTTTTTTTATTACTTCCTCTACGGTTGGCCGCCGGGGTAGGGGGGGTGGGTCCGGATGAGGGTATTCACACTTTCACTTCCGCGCGAGACTTCTCGCGCGACGAAAAAAAACCTATAACTGTTTGGAATCGAACTAGCGATCTCAAGAAAGAAATGCAACAATGAGAACCATTGAGCCACTGGCCCAATTGATATAATATTCGTTTCGGTTCTCTTTCTTATATAAGGAGGAATGGGGGAAAGAACTTTGGAAAAAAAAAGCACTAAGTTTTTGAATATTTCAGCAGTCGTTTATAGCGTACTCTCAAGCCAACCAATCAGAAGCCTCCCTCAACCAACAGTGCTTGCTTTCGCAACAAGGCTTGTCAAAATACAAGCATTGGACCCCCCTAACAAGGCTTGATGTGCTGGTGATTTTCCCGCTATGGTAGGTACCTAGAGGTAAGTAAGTACACAGTGCCGCCGCGATGAAGAGTACCTACGTGTTAGGTCTTTGTTGAATAGGTAGGTAGGTACAAGGGACATGTGGCTTGTACCTAGGTAGGTAGGTACCCTACTCTGAGGTGAAAGAGTTTGGGTAGGTGATGAAAGCACACTCACTGTCGTCGATCTCAATTGCCATGATGCCTTCTGAGTGTGCCCGAGATTACCAAGATACCTACTCTAGGTACAAGGTACAAGGTACAAGGTAGGTAGATGTGAATTGAACCTTGAGTTGTTAGGTAGGTAGAGTGATGAGATAGATGCTTCATGCCTGCCCTCTAATCCCTGCCCCCTGCCCCCTGCCCCTAGACAACCTCAAGACAGATACGAGATGTTATGTCAGAACTTAACTTGACACTTCAAATGCCACTTGAGGTAGTGTACTAACGTTACATTCCACATGAAATATAATGGTCGATCGTGAGTTGTTGGATGTTCCCTTGCTAAGTATCTTATCGAACATCATCTTAGCCTCGGTTCAACTGCGAAATGAGATAAACCAGCACGAGGATTATCTCATGACGAACGTGGCTTAAGCCATAAGCCACTGGTAAGCCACTTCTCCTTTCAAGCCCCCGCTTATTTCATTCCCCTTTTCCCATAACAGTACGATGATTCTTTGCTTTTTGAGGATCCAGTTCACATGAGTTCGTTATCAAAATTGATCACGACCAATCGGAAAATGATCGACGTTTGTGGCTTGCTGAGGCTGGCCGGTGGCGGCGGTGAGATCTTTCCTTTCTCGTTCGGTTACCGAAGCGGGAAACCCAGGCTCTAAACAAGCATTGGCTAGCAGACAACACGTGTAAAGAAAACAAGAACTGTTTTCCAAACATTGATTGTCTGTTAAACATTGATTGTCTCGCAAGACGCCAGAAGTTAAAAGTATAGGGTATAACCTTCTATATTCTAGTGGTCTTTAATAGTTGCCTCTTTATAGGGAAGGGATACTAAGGTGAAAGCTGGTATTTGAACTTAGAAGGTCTTCCGGAATAGCTTCAAAAAGTTGGTCACGAACAGGAATCGAACAAAGGTTACGAGTAAGAATGAAAATGAAGAACTACTTCATTGACCGCTTAGCCACTGGGCCATTCGGTCGTTTCTAGAAGAAATGGTTGATTCTTTCCGTTGATAAAAAGACTGTTAGGTAGTAGGGGGAAGGTAGGACTTTAACTTTGAGAAATTTCGAAATCCGGACCCAACCCGGCTCCAAAACCAAGGACACTATATTACAGCGCTTACCCCCTGTAAGAAACATGCATTGTTTTTTAAACATTGATTGTGGTTATTGTCCAACAACCACAACGCATGTCTAGAAATGGATTTTCCCACTACGGTAGAGTTAATTGGTAGGTACCTGAACTAGGTAGGTAGGTAGAGGTACCTACCTTACCCAAGCTAATCTGAGCTGAATGAAAGCTGTAAGCTAAGAATGTAATCACATTTCACTAGCTCGCCGGGAGTGAGATAAGGGATATGGTGATTGCACGATAGGTAGGTACCTCCAAGGGACGCAGTTGGGTTCCATGTTGTTCGCCAATTGATTAACATTTCACATTTCACATGAGGATCATCTCATTGAGTCGAGTATTTCACGCCGACAAAGGTGAAGATCGAGATTCCCGGTATCCAGTTGTCCGCGTCCTTTCTTGGCATGTACTGCGAGTCCCTTTATCATCAACACCGCCTGCTGTAAAGGTAGGTAGTTCTCGGTGCAGCGATATTATGCTTCTCTATCTCTCCCCTATCTTCGCCGTAGGAAGCTTCAGTCGGCCATTCAGTCAAAGATTGCAATCAATCATACCCAGAAAGACAGTGCCAAGCCGGAACCTTTTATGTTACTTCATCTTGGCCTTCCATGCCCGCTCTCGCTGCTCGCAACTTTCCCCATCCTCCCCCTCGCATCAACTTTCTCCGACTCGGCGCGGTTGTGTTTGACGGGAAGAGCTTATTGTGCTTCCGGGCAAAATGTAACGATCACGACAAGTATGGTACCATGCCTTACCTATCTGTCTCCTGTTGTGTTCTCTATCTACACCAACTGGTGCTCTCGTCCGGACACAGGGCCTGTCGGTCGTATTCAGGGGCATCACGAATGTTTACATCCATGGTCGATGTTGTGTGTCGACGTCGTGGTTTGCAATATTGTGTGTTGTGTACAGGCTCCAGTATGCCTGGCATATCATTGAAGGCGTCAATGTCTCCAATCCAGGCAGGCAAGGTTCACACTCTAGACTTTGTGCGAGGACAAGTCGGGTTCAACGACGTTGAGACAGGAAGGGGGTTGAATGGCCTCATGGAGGGGCGGGATGCATATTAAGGTTCTGATTCAGAATTTCGTTGGCTAAGCTAGGAGTGTCGAGGGGTCAGAAGAGACATGAAATTGAATCATTGATCAGGATAGTTGAACGACCGGTCGCACGAGACTTCCTTTCTCGGTCGGTCGTAGACATGTGGAAACGGGGATGGAGAGAAGAATTGTTAACCCGAGACATGGAAGAGACAGGTCCATGCCCTCTTCCTTCTTTTCTTCCCTTTCCCGAATTCTACGCCACGCTGCCACCATTGCAACGCAATGCCAGCCACCATCAGTACCGGTGCCGAAGACGACAGCAATCGACGATGTCTCGCATTTGCGCTTTCCGGGAATGACAAATGACACGCTTCTAGAAGAAACAATAACCCGACGGAAAGACGCAATTACCGGACGATAACGGCGCGCCCGCCAAGCTTCAATTCGCCCCGGTACTTGATACGGGGTGAACCCGAGCGGTTACACACCTTGTGTGCAGCTAGCCTGGAGTGCCTCCTAGGCAAATTGCCCTAGGCAGATTACAGGATGTAGCAAAGATGCAGCATCCCGAGCGCATCACGGGCAGGAAGAAAAGGGAAGGGTTTGTTGACGGCGAGATTTTTTCCCTTCCTTGCGACTTTGTGAGACATGAGTGCCACGAAGTTGTGGCTGCCTGGGCTGCGACAGGGAGGCGTTTTTTAAGGGGACGCAGAGTTGGGATTAGTACTACTCTAGTCTAGTATTTGACTAGTACTAGTACTAGAGGTCTAGTACTAGTACTAGACCCAGTACTAATACTAATTAGTACTCTAGTATTTAGTACTACTAAAGTATTTTTAGTATTTTCAAAAAATAGTTTTTATATAGAAAATATACTAGAAAACGAGCTCTTTTCAGTACTAACAACAGTTTTCTAAAATAGTAAAAAATGAAAAAGTTATTAAGAAAAACAAAATACTAATTAGTACTAATTAGTACTACTAGAGTACTAGAGTAGTACTAATTAGTACTAGAAATACTAGTTTAATACTAAAAATACTAGGATTAGTACTAAAAATATGTTAGGAACGTAGGCGAAAGGTAGGCTGGGGTGACTATAGTCGTAGCTATACGTAGGGGATAGTAAATTAAGGGTTAATTTAAAAATATATTAATAATTACCGACTATAATAAATTACGTTTTATTAAACCTCTTTTATACCTATATAAACTCTATTTATCCGTTAATAAGTATTATAGAATCCTGTACTAATTTAGCGCTCTAATATAGTGCCGGATTATCCTTCCTACGAGCCCGACCTAATATAGGCGCTACTATTATTAGTCCGCCGCTTCGGCCGACGGAGCGGAGTAGTAATTATTAGAATATTTTAGTACGTAGGCTCTTCGCCTCCTAATACGACCCCCCCCCTTATAGGTTCCGTCTTTAGAACTTCTACGATTCGTAATAAATCCCGGTTAGTAGTAGAGGGCGTTAGTATTATATTATTATAACGTTATTAAATTATATTATTAGCGAAGGTACAATATTTTTACTTACCGGTTTAGCAAGTTATTATTTATAATAATCGCCGACGTTATATCCTAGATATTATAATTACTTTTTTATCTACGAACCGCCCGTTAGAATATTAGTATTATAATATTTATTCTTATAAATTCTAAATATAAATGTAAAGCTATTTATTAGAAGGTTAATATTATAATATTTATTTTTATAAACTCTAAATATAGCCGCTAGAATATTAGTATTGTAATATCTATTCTTATAAGTTCTAAATACGGCTGTTAGAATATTGGTATTATAATATTTATTTTTATAAATTCTAAATATAAATATAAAATTACCTACTAAAAGGTCGGTATTATAATATTTATTCTTATAAGCTTTAAATATAGATATAAAGCCGTCTACTAGAAAATTGGTATTATAATATCTATCTTTATAAATTCTAATATAGCGAACCGCCCGCTGAAATATTAGTATTGTAATATCTATTTTTGCGAATTCTAAATACAGATATAAAATTAGTATTAAATTTAAAGAATTAATTAGATTCCCGACTATTATTATAATTAATACCCTATAAGCGTATAAAATAGTAAATATTATTTTATTTAACGACGAGTATTATATTAAATTTAAAAGTATTTATAAATACCTTAGGATACTATTACGATCGTACCCTATAATTCCTTTCGTAATCTATTCTCTATTATTTATACCGAATCTATCGCTATATTTATTACTATCTTAAAAATACTAGTACTATTATTCTTTAGAATTTTTCTTACTAGACGCTCTCTATTATTCGTATTTACTACGGCCTATTATAATATTTAAATATAATCCCCTTCTTTATAAATTCTATCTTCGGGACTTTCGTTCCTTTCCTTCGCTTTCTATAATTTTAAATATTATCCTTACTATAAACCCCTTTATTTATATTATACCTTCTTAATTATTCTTCTATTATTTTCGCCTTATTTTCTACGTTATTTCCTTATTTTAATAATATAATTCTTAATTATTATCCCTATTCTTTCTATTATAATCCGAATTATATACCTTCCTACTTTCATCCTTTTTTTTTATTTTTTTATAGCTGCCCTACTATTTAATTATTTTATCCTTCCCCTCCTAATTATCGCCCTCGTTTTATCCTCCTATTTATTCCTTCCTACTATTTATATAATTATTTAATAATTTTTCTACCTTATATTATTTTATATTCGCTTATTTAAAATTATATTTATATAAGGACCTTTTCCCTCGTTTATATAACGTCCCTTCCGCCTACCTTCTTTATTTCTCCTCTTTTTCCTTTTCTTATCCTTACTTTTACTATTATATTTACCCCCCCTTCGTTTACGCCCGCCCTCCTTATAGATATACGCTTTACTATTATATATTTATATATTAACTTCCGTTTTTTTAAAGTATTTAATTAGTACGTTTATTTCCCCTCTCTATTTTCCTTTTCTTACTCTATCCTCCCTTTCCTCCCGCCTTATATTTATTATTAATTTTCGTTCGGCTATTCTCTTTTTTATTTTCTAATAATATTTATCCCTTTATTTATTTAGGATATAATATTATTCTTACTTAAACGTTTATAAGCGCCCTAATTTTAAACCTACGCGAAGTTTTTGAAAAGATTGGTTAGAATACCTGTTAAATTAAAAGTACGTTTCCTTTTTTTTTTTTTTTTTTTTTTTTTTTTTTTTTTTTTTTTTTTTTTTTTTTTTTTTTTTTTTTTTTTTTCACTTCGCTAATGTCTTTTTTCTTCCAGAATTCAACGAAACATCGCAATATTCACTATTATAGCGCCGCTATATATTCGAAGTCCCTTATAGTATTTATAATTTATAAAATACTATATAGGATATAGTAGTTAAGATTGTACGTTTTACTAATACTAATAGCCCCCTACCTACCCCCCTCCTATAATAGTTGCGATATTCCGTAGTAGTATTTTAAATAGTTATATAAACGCGCCTAATTAATAACAATCTCCCTATAATATTATTTAAAATATTTTACACTTCCAATTTTATTTATAAAGGCTATTTGAAATTAAGCTACTATAATATTAGTAATATTAATATTAATATTAATCCGGTAGCCTCCGCTAACTCCTTTATAAATATTTTTATACCGAATATTTTTATTTATATCCCCCCCTCCCCTAGTTATAGTTATAGCCTTTAGCGTTAATTAATAGATAGGAAATTAGTATTATTAGATAAAAAATTAGATAAATTATTAGAATTCGTATAGGAAGACTACGAATAAATAATATAAAGTAATATCTATAAATATTATTAATAGGTATAGTAGTATATAGAAGTATTTCTTTTGAAGTTATAGGTTCTAATCCTATATCGATAATAGTAAACGCTGCTAGGGATTTTTCGTTTAGGATAATAATAAATAATATAGGTTATATTCTTCCTAGTATTTTATTAATTTTTTGTAAAGAATCTAAATTACCTCCCCTCCCTATTTTTCGTCTTATTTAGCGTTTTTATTCTACATCTTACATTTGCGTTTTATATTTACGTTTTGCATTTTTATATTATTTCCTACGTTAGTATTTTGCGTCTCTACCTTATATTTCTACTTTGTACCTCTATTTTAGTATTTTTACTTTATATCCCCTCTTTATATCTTTACTTTATATCTCTACTTTATATTTCTACTTTACGTTTTATATTTGCGTCTTACGTTTATATTTTACGTTTATATTTTGCGTTTATATTTTACATTTACATCTTTCGTTTATATTTTATATTTACGTTTTACATTTTACATTTACGTTTTATATTTACGTTTTACGTTTTATATTTACGTTTTATATTTATATTTTATATTTTATATTTGCGTTTTGCATTTCTGTTTTATATTTTTTAGTAATTACTATTCTCTTACCTCTATTTAGTTAATTCTTATTAATTTAGTAGTTAGTCCGCTACTAATATATTACTATTATATTTCCCTAATTTCGTATTCTTTAAAAAGGTCCGGATAATTTATATTCTTTTATAATACCTACGAATTTTCGTTATTCGGATACCCTTTCTATTTAATTTAGAATTAATATTAGCGGCCGGATTTATAATACTTTATAATCGTTTCGATTTTATATTAAATATTATCCTCCTCGATATTTACAATTTCTCCCTATAATGCTGCCGTAGCGGGATCCTTATAGTACGGTTTTAGTAGAATAATAGGGAATATTAGGTAGATTTAATAATATATAAGGAATATAAGTCGGTATACTATCTTTTTCTTCCTAATAATTTTAGTAATTTAGAAAGGTCCTAAAAATTTATCTATTAATTTAGCGCTTAGGCGGTATTATTTAATATATTTCGTATTAAGTAGAATTTAGTTCCCAATATTAAATTCCTTTAATTTCCGAACTTTATTATACTATTTTACGTACCTTTAATTAACGACCTTTAAAATTACTATAATTTCTAACCGTTTATAAAGTAATTTATCGATCCGTTCGGTAGTTATTATAGGAAGGACCGTCCTTTACCTTCGTTCTAAATCTGTTAATTTCCGAGGATAATACCCGAAGAGTAGTTCTAAAAAAGACTTTCTAATAATAGTATAGAAATAATTATTATATATTTACTATACGAGTATAATTTTTTTGGTCTAATCGATTTACTCTATATTATAGAAAATCCGAAGGTATAATTCTAAATTCTAATTTTACTTCTTTATTTGTCCGTCCGTCTAAGGGTATTAGATTATATTAAGGCATTTATAAATATTTAAGAATTTATAGTAAGTCTTTTAAAATTAGTTTATAAAAAGGCTACCTCTATCCAATATAATAGAATCCGGGAGGTTAAATTATTAAAAGATATTTTATTAAAAAAGGAATATAAATTGTTAGGCGTTAATTATCTTCTATATAAGGATATATAAAGCGTATTTAATAAAGCGGTCGATAATAACGAGGATTATATTATAAGTCCGATTAAATATAGGGTCGAATAATTTTAGTAGTCCGGTAATAAAATTATACGAAATATTTTACTAGGGGATAGTAGGGATAAATAACAACCTTAATAGTCCGTATAGTCGATAATTGCGGAGCTTAGCCTTCTAGTATATTAAATATTCGTAGATATATAATTTAATATTAATTATAATAGTAGGCTAGTAATAGAATTAATTAATATATTTTAACATTTTCTTTTAACCTAGGTACTTAACCGTCGCTATATTATAGTAAATGTAGAATAATTTAGCCTATATACGTTTTAAAATGTAGACTTAATATTAATACTATAGAATTCCGTTTTCCTCTATCTTTTAATTCTTTATTCGTTTCCTCCCCTTATTATTCTTCTATATTTCTTTAATAATAAATAGATCTTCCTTCTACGCCTCTAATAATTATTATTCTAATAATAGTAATTACTTTTTATCCTTCTATACTTTTATTACTACTATATACCCGCTTATATTCCCTATTATAATACTTTTATTTTCCCTCTTTAATTTAATAGCGGCCTCGTTCGCGAATTTTACCCTCTTCTTTACTACTCTATCCTCTTTATTATCGCCTTTAATTTCCTTTCGTTTTTTCTCCTCCTTATTTACTTCGCCCTCCTCCTTCGAACCCTATTTTTCTTCTTATAATTCGATTCTTTCGTCCTCCGATACCCAACCTTCTTCTATTTTATTTATATTTTATTACTATTCCTTCTCTTTTATTATTATTTTTTAAATTTCCTTTCTAATTAAAATTACCCGTTTTACTAGTATTTTTAATACCCGACTTTCCTTTATTGTCCGGCCCTTTTCCTCGCTCCCTTTAATAATTTTTATTAATAGGTAATTACCCCCTATTTTTAATTTTTCTCCTTACAATTATAGTTTCCTTAATAATTTATTCGCTAGATTTAATTTTCCCGGCTAATATTTAATCCTAAAGTTATATACCGCTAATTCTAACGCCTACCAATTCTACTTCGTACTAGCCTACTCCTTATTTTAAAAATACTATAGGTTTAAATAATTTATAATTATTAGGAACGGTTTATTTATATATAATAGGTATTATTTCTATACTTTTAGTACTTTTACAATTATTAATAGTTCTCTATCCTTAATCTTATACTTTATTTTTTCTAGTAATTTTTTCTTTAAAAAGAAAGTTATTAGGTACTATTTATTACTATATAATTGTATAAGAATTACTCCGATTATAAAGTCCGATACGTCCGTTTCTATTTAGATTTGTAACGTTAGGTCGAAGTAATATAATATAAGAATTTTTTAGAATAGTTTTTTAAATTCCGCGAATACCTCCTCTACTTCCTTTGTAAATTCGAATAGCCTCCGTTTATTACCCTTTAGTAACTCTATTAAGGGCGTTATTATTTTGGAATATAATATTATAAAGTATTAATAAAATCCTATAAACCTTAGGAAGATTTAAATATTATAAATATTTGCCGGAGCTTCCTATTCTACAATTGCTACGACCTTCTCTAAGTTTATTAATATACCTTCTAAGGAAATAATATATTCTAAGAATAATACCCGTTTTGTATAAAATTCGTATTTACTTAAATTTACGTAGAGATCCCGATTTTATAGCCGTTGAAGGACTTCCTTAATATAGTTAATATAGTCTTCTTTATTCTTACTATAAATTAGGATATTATTAAAGTAAGTAATATATATTGTATTTATTAGCCCTATTAATATATTATTAATATACGTTTAAAATATCGCTAGTATGTTCGCTAACCTTATTAATATAATTAAAAATTCGTAGTACTTATACTTTGTACGAAACGCCATCTTTTTTTCGTCTCCCTCTTAGATCCGAATCTTATAGTATACGTCCTTTAAATTTAATTTAGTAAAAACCTTAGCTAATAATAATCGATTTAGAATCTTTTAAATAAGGGGTAATACTATCCGATTCTTCTTCGTAACTTTATTTAATACCTTAAAATTAATATAGAGCCTTAATTTTCTACCTTTCTTTAGAATAAAAATAATAGGAGCGCCTATTAAATTAATAAAGGAACGAATTTATTTTTTTTAAAGTGCTTCCGCTAACTACTTATATAATATTTTTAATTCTTTAATATTTAGCGTATAAATCGGTCTTTAAAGCGCTAATTATCCTTTAATTAGATTAATATAATATTTTAATTAGTTATATTAGGGTAGGGGTATAGCCGAAGCTTCGAATACCAATTAGAATTCTTTATACTCTAGTAGAATAATTAATTTAGGGATAGTAAATTTACTTTCTATTTCCTTTAATAATTCTAAAGGTTATAATAGTATTAATTCTATAGGGGGTACTAGGGTAGGGTAAATATTATTAAATACTACCTGAAAGACTTTTATTAAAGAAGTAAGGATTGGAAGTATTTTAGCCGATTCTAGTATAATAAATAGGGTTATAAATTCTAATACTAAGGAAGAGGGAATTTCGAACGGGATATTCGTATATATAAAAGGGCGGAAACTTTTTTCTACCTTTATTATTTCCCGGAGGTTTAATAGTAGAATTAAATCCTATTATAGTTCTACTAGGATAGTTATAGCGTTATATATTTCCTTTATTAGTATTACGTTTAATATAAGATTATTGGCTTTAATACGAAAATAAAACGATTATTACTACTAATTAATATTGGAATTCTACTTATAAAACTAGGGGTAACCGAAAATAACTTTTATAGCTAGGGATTTAATTATAGTAAAAGTAATTCGCTTTGTCCGCTTAGTACTATAGGAATTATATATTTTAATAAAATAAGTAGTTATATTATATATAAGAATAGATTGAAGAAAGAAATTAATAAGACGATAGGGTATTAAATTAATTTTTATATTTAATAGAAGTAAATACCTACTAATTAAATTTAATTCCGTACCCGAATTTATTAACCTTTATATATTCTACCAATCTCTATAAATCTTTACTAATAACTTTATTTCTAAATATAGTTATAATTTACTTATATTATCCTAAACGGTTATAATTACCGCTCTAATTATAATCGGTTTAACGTTCGTTCCGTATAAAGGGGTACTTACGGGGATAGTATAATTCTATATTAAATAGCCAACTTAACTATAATTATAATACGTTCGGTTCTAATATATTATTATAAAATAACCTATTATACTATATTCGTAGTAAATATTCGGTAGCTTCGGTTAAGTATAATAGCTATATATATAACCTTTTTAATAATAAAAAGAATAAATAAGATTAGAATTTATTTAAAAAATAATAGGGGGGCAATAAGGAAAATTAGAAGGGTTAGTACTATAAAACGATTGAAAAAGAATATTCGAAGAGGAAGTAAAAGGGTATAAAAATAAAGAAAACGGCGGAATATACCTTAAAGATATTTAATTTTAGTAATATAATATAAACAATTCGATATTCTCTAGGCCTTTTAACCGTTCTACGTACATTATTACTTTATTTATTATATTAATACCAGCTATTAAGAGGATACTTTATTTAAAAAGGGGATACAACCGGTTAATTTAAATAACGACCCGAATATATTCCGGTTAATTATATAATAGATTGAATTTTTTAGTATAATAGTAGTTATAAAAATTATAAACGGTTTTTAAGGCGCCTTACTATATATATTCGAATTTATTAAAAATAAATCGTTTAATAACTTAAATATTATTATTATATTTAATCTCTAAGAAAGTATAAAAGTCGTTCTACGTAAGCGTATTACAAATAGTATTATACTTAAGCTTACTATAGAGAATTAATATATATTTAATTTATATATTTTTAGGATTATTTTTAATATAATTAACGGCGAACGAGAGGGAAGTACGGGGGTATTCCTAAAAGTACGTATTAATATTGTAGAGGTAGTTCTATAATTATAAGAAACTTTCGTTA
Organism: Neurospora intermedia; assembly: GCA_037102815.1. Lineage (NCBI taxonomy): Eukaryota > Fungi > Ascomycota > Sordariomycetes > Sordariales > Sordariaceae > Neurospora > Neurospora intermedia. Next base: position 4,641,032 of record BTPP01000004.1, on the reverse strand, counting down.
GTAAATTTAGTAATATTATATTTAAGGCGGTATTTAGTACGAACCGGCGTAATTATAGTTAATAAAGAAGTAATTATAGTAATAGCCATTAACGAGGGGGTAGTAAAGGGAAGTATAGTAGAAATATAAATTTAATTATAAAAGAAGTAATCTTAATAATAAAACCCAGCAGGGATAAGGGGGTAATTTCCTATTAAATTTTATTCAGCAAGGCCTACGAAAGCGAATTAATCTTATTAGGATATATACGAAAGGAAATAATTAAGGAGAAGTTTAATTATAGTAAATTAGGATTCGAATAATTATTATTTATATATAAGTTCGTTAGTTTCCGAAATTTAGGGATATAAATAGAGAGCCCGGGGTAGTATAGAGGGGTAGTTTTTATTATTATTTTCTTCAATAAATTCTATAGTAGGTTAATATTATTATAAAGAAGGTAGAGGAGGTTGAATTATTTTAATTATAGTAATTATAGGGGTAGTAGTATAAAAGGGATAAAGAATAGCCTTAGTAGTACGAGAAATAAATTGGCCGCTATATATATATATTTTAATAGTATTAGTTTAATTCCCGGAAGAAGAGTTATTAATTTATTAGGAATATAGGTAAAAGGTAGGTTAGAGTAATTACAGTCGTAACTATACGTAGGGGACGGCAAATTAGGGGTTAATTTAAAAATATATTAATAATTACCAATTATAATAAATTATACTTCGTTAAACCTTTTTTATACTTATATAAACTTTATTTATTTATTAATAAGCGTTATAGAGTCCCGTACTAATTTAATGCTCTAATATAGTATTGGATTATCCTTCCCGCGAGCCCGACCCGATATAGGCGCTACCGTTATTAGTCCGCTACTTCGGCCGACGGAGCGGAGTAGCGACCGTTGGAGTGTTTCGGTGCGTAGGCTCTTCGCCTCCTGATATAGTAGATATAGAATCTAAAAATTTTACTATTATATACTATACTTCAAATATATATTAAATCGTCTATTTTAAAAATTATTAAAATACTAATTAGTACTACTCTAGTATTTAAAGTACTAGAGTAGTACTAGAGTAGTACTAGAGTAGTACTAGAGTAGTACTAGAGTAGTACTAGAGTAGTACTAGAGTAGTACTAGAGTAGTACTAATTAGTATTTTAGTAGTACTAATTAGTATTTTAGTAGTATTAATTAGTATTTTATAGTATTATAAATAAATAATTTAGTAATAATAGTAGAAATATTAGTTATAGAAATAGTATTAATAGTATAATACTAAAGTATTTTGAAGATTTTAAACTTTTTCAAATTTTTATTCTTTATTATAGGATTTAAAACTTTTAAAGATTCTATACTCTTATAAATTTAAAATTAGTCTTCTAACCCGTATTAAGAAGTCCTTTAACCTCAAGTTAATAAGATTATTATAGGATTATATATATTTAAAAACTTATTCCTCTAATTAACTTTATAATATAATTTTATCCCTCCTTTATATATTTATTATACTCTACTTAATTAATTTATTTCAAAATTTATTATAATTAAATATAAGAACTAATATAGAAATAATAATATTTACTATTCTTATAGTATAAATTATCAATTTAATATAAAAGTAATTTCTAACTGAACTTTTGTTAAATATATTAATATATATTATTACTATTCTATTTTTAAATTTATAATCTATTTTTATATTAAACTAATTATTAATAATATATATTACTCTACCTTTCTAATTTACTTCTTTACTTTTATCCCACCTTTAATTTAAATAATCCATCTTTAAGGAATATTTATTTAGGAAGGTACTTAGTAAACGTTTTTTATTCTAATTATTTTAATTTATTTACTTTTTTATATTATTTTATTCTTTCTTTTTCCTTTCCAATTTACCCTTCTTTCTAAGACTTTAATACACTTTTTACTAATTTTTTTTAAACTTATTCTTATAGTTTCTTATTATATTCCTTCTATTTTAAACTCACTCTTATATTTCTTAATAGTTCATTATTAAATTTTATATATTTATAATATTTTTATTTAATATATATATAATCCGATATAATACTTATAACTATAAATACTAAAATAACTAAATTAGTATTCCTAATATCAAATTAATACTCTTAATACTAATCTAATATTCTTATTACTAAACTAGTATTTTCAGTACTAGACTAGTATTTCTAGTACTAGACTAGTATTTTATTAGGAAGCGAAGAGCCTACGCACTAAAGCACTCCAACGGTCGCTGCTCCGCTCCGTCGGCCGAAGCGGCGGACTAATAATGGTAGCGCTTATATCGGGTTAGATTCGCGGGAAGAATAATCCGGTATTGTATTAGGGCGCTAAACTAGTATAGGATTCTACAACGCTCATTAGCGGATGAATAGAGTTTATATAAGTATAAAAAAGGTTTAACGAAGCGTAATTTATTATAATTAGTAATTATTAATATATTTTTAAATTAATTTCTAATTTACTATCCCCTACGTATAGCTATAACCGTAGTTACCCTAGCCTACTTTTCGCCTACGTTCTTAATAAATTAATAACTCTTCTTCTAGGAATTAAACTAATATTATTAAAATATATATATATAGCGGCCGGTCTATTTCTTATATTATTAAGGCTATTTTTTATCCTTCTTATATTATTACCCTTATAATTATTATAGTTAAAATAATTTAACCTCCTCCGCCTTCTTTATAGTAACGTTAGTTTATTATAGAATCTATTGAAGAAAATAATAATAAAGACTACCCCCCTACGCTGCCCCGGGCTCCCTATTTATATCCCTAAATTTTAGAAACCGATAAATTTATACGTAAATAATAATTATTCGAATCCCGGTTTACTATAATTAAACTTCTCTTTAATTATCTCCCTTCGTATATATTCTAATAGGATTAATTTACTTTCGTAGGCCTCGCCGAATAAAATTTAGTAGGAAATTACCCCCTTATTTCTACCGAGTTCTATTACTAAAACTACTTCTTTTATAATTAGACCCGTATTTTTACTATACTTCCCCTTACTACCCCCTTATCGGCGGCCATTACTATAATTACCCCTTTATTAATTATAGCTACACTAGTTCGTATTAAGTACTATTTTAAATATAATATTACTAAATTTACCGGCGAAAGTTTCTTACAACTATAGAACTACTTTTATAATATTAATATATATTTTTAAAAATACCCCTATACTTCCCTTTCGTTCGCCGTTAATTATATTAAGGGTAATCCTAAGAATATATAAATTAAATATATATTAGCTTTCTATAGTAAGCCCGGGTATAATACTATTTATAATATACCTACGTAGAGCGACCTCTATACTTTTTTAGAGACTAAATATAATAGTAATACTTAAACTATTAAATAATCCGCTCTTAATAAATTCGAATGTATATAGTAAAGTACTTTAGAAACTATTTATAATTTTTATAACTATTATTATACTAAAGAATTTAATTTATTATATAATTAATTAGAATATATTCGGATTGTTACTTAGGTTAACCGGTTGTACCCCCTTTTTAAATAAAGCGTCCTCTCGATAGCCGGTATTAATATAATAAACGAAATAATAGTATATATAGAACGGTTAGAAGGTTTAAAAAGTATCGAACCGTCTGTATTATATTACTAAAATTAAATATTTTTAAGGTATATTCTACCGTCTTTTTTATTTTTATACCCTTCTACTTCCTTTTTGAATATCCCTTCTTAATTGTCCTATAGTACTAACCCCTCCAATTTTCTCCGTCGCCCCCCTACTACTTTTTAAATAAATCCTAATCTTATTTATTCCTTTTATTATTAGAAAGGTTATATATATAGTTATTATACCTAGTTAAAACTACCGAATATTTACTATAAGTATAATATAACGGATTATTTTATAATAATATACTAAAATTAAATATATTATAATTATAATTAAATCGGCTATTTAGTACGGAATTGTATTATCCCTATAAATACCCCTTTATATAAAATAAATATTAAACCGATTATAGTTAGAATAATAGCTATAACCGCTTAGGATAATACAAGTAGATTATAATTATACTTAGAAATAAAATTATTAGTAAGGATTTATAGAAATTAGTAGAGTACGCGAGGGTTAATAAATTTAGGTGTAAAATTAAATTTAATTAATAGGTATTTACTCCTATTAAATATAAAAATTAATTTAATACCCTATTGTTTTATTAATTTCTCTCTTCGGTTTATTCTTATATATAGTACGATTACCTATTTTATTAAAATATATAACTCCTATAGTACTAAGCGGACGAAGCGAATTACTTTTATTATAATTAAATCCCCGGCTATAGAAATTATTTTTGGTTACTTTTAATTTTATAAATAGAACCCTAATATTAATTAATAGTAATAATTATTTTATTTTCGTATTAAAGCTAGTAATTTTATATTGAATATAATATTAGTAAAGGAAGTATATAATACTATAACTATCCTAGTAGGACTATAGTAGGATTTAATTCTACTATTAAATCCCTAGGAAATAGTAAGGGTAAAAGAGGGTTTTTACCCTCCTATATATACAAATATCCCGTTCGAAATCCCTTCTTCCTTAATATTAAAATTCGTAACCCTACCTATTATACTAGAGTCGGCCGAAATACTTCTAATTCCTACTTCCCTAATAAAAGTCTTTTAAGTAGCGTTTAATAACGTTTACCCTACTCTAATACCCCCCGTAGAATTAATATTATTATAACCTTTAGAATTATTAAAAGAAATAGAAAGTAAATTTACTATCCCTAAGCCGATTATCCTATTAGAGTATAAAGAATTCCAATTAGTATTTGAAGTTTTAATTATACCCCTACCCTAATACGACCGGTTAGAATATTATATTAATTTAATTAAAAGAGAATTAGCGCTTTAAGGACCGATTTATATACTAAATATTAAAGAATTAAAAGTATTATATAAATAATTAACGGAGGTACTTTAAAAAGGATAAATTTATCCCTCTATTAACCTAGTAGGCGCCCCTATTATTTTTATTCTAAAGAAGGGTAGAAAGTTAAAGCTCTATATTAATTTTAGAATATTAAATAAAATTACAAAGAAGAATCGGATAGTGTTACTCCTTATTTAAAAAATTCTAAATCGATTATTGTCGGTTAAAATCTTTACTAAATTAGATTTAAAGGACGCGTACTATAAAATTCGGATCCGAAAGGGAAATAAAGAAAAGACGGCGTTTCGTACGAAGTATAGGTATTATAAATTTTTAATTATACCGATAGGGTTAGCGAACGTACTAGTAATATTTTAAATATATATTAATAATATATTAGCAGGGCTAATAAATATAATATATATTATTTATTTCAATAATATTTTAATTTATAATAAAAATAAAGAAGATTATATTAATTATATTAAAAAAGTCCTTCAACGGTTATAAGATCGGGATTTTTATATAAACCTAAGTAAATATAAATTTTATATAAAACGGGTATTATTCCTAGGATATATTATTTCTTTAGAGGGTATATCGATAAACCTAAAGAGGGTTATAGTAATTATAAAATAGGAAATTCTAATAAATATTTATAATATTTAAATCTTCTTAAAATTTATAGGATTTTATTAGCGCTTTATAATATTATATTCTAAAATAATAGTACCCTTAATAGAATTATTAAAAAGTAATAAATAAAGGCTATTTAAATTTATAAAAGAAGTAGGGGAAACGTTCGCAGAATTTAAAAAATTATTTTAAAAAGTTCCTATATTATACTATTTCAACCTAGTATTATAAATTTAAATAAAAATAGACGCGTCGGACTTTACAATTAAGGTAGTTCTTATATAATTATATAATAATAAATAGTACCTAATAATTTTCTTTTTAAAAAAAAAGTCGCCGGAAGAAATAAAATACAAAATTAAAAATAGAAAACTATTAATAATCGTAGGAGTATTGTTAGGAGGCGAAGAGTCTGCGCACCGAAGCACTCCAACGGTCGTTGCTCCGCTCCGTCGGCCGAAGCGGTGGACTAATAATAGTAACGTTTATATTGGGTCGGGCTCGCGGGAAGAATAATCCGGCACCGCGTTGGGGCGCTAAACTAATATAGGATTCTACAACGCTTATTAACGGATAAATAGAGTTTATATAAGTATAAAAGAGGTTTAACGAAGTATAATTTATTATAGTCGGTAATTATTAATATATTTTTAAATTAACTTTTAACTTACCGTCCCCTACGTATAGCTACAACTATAGTTACTTTAACCTACCTTTCGCTTATATTCCTAATAAATTAATAGTTCTTCCTCCGGGAATTAAGCTAATACTATTAAAATATATATACGTAGCGGCCGGTTTATTTCTTATACTACCGAAGTTATTCTTCGTCCTTTTTGTACTACTACCCTTATAATTACTATAATTAAAACGATTTAACCTCCTCCGCCTTCTTTATAATAACGTTAACCTACCGTAGAGTTTATCGAAGAAGATAATAATAAAGATTACCCCCCTACGCCGCCCCGGACTCTCTATTCGTATCTTTAAATTTCGGAAATTAATAAATTTGTATATAAATAATAATTATTCGAATTCCGGTTTACTATAATTAAACTTCTCTTTAATTATCTCTTTTTATATATATTCTAATAGGATTAATTCGTTTTCGTAAGCCTCGCCGAATAAAATTTAGTAGGAAACTACCCCCCTATCCCTACTAAATTCCGTTATTAGAATTACTTTTTCTATAATTAAATTTATATTTCTATTATACTTCCCTTTACTACCCTCTTATTAACGGCCGTTACTATAACTACCCCTTTACTAATTGTAACTATATTAGTTTATACCGAATACCGCCCTAAATATAATATTACTAAATTTACTAGCGAAAATTTCTTATAATTATAGAATTACTTCTATAACGTCGATATATATTTTTAAGAGTACCCCCGTATTTCCCTCTCGTTCGTTATTAATTATATTAAAGGTAATTTTAAGAATATATAAATTAAATATATATTAGCTCTCTATAATAAATTTAAATATAATATTATTTATAATACGCCTACGTAGAACAACCTCTATACTTTCTTAAAGACCGAATATAATAATAATACTTAGGTTATTAAATAATCCGCTCTCGATAAATTCGAACGTATATAATAAAGTACTTCGGAAACCATTTATAATTTTTATAACCGTTATTATACCGAAGAATTCAATTTATTATACAATTAATTAGAATATATTCGGGTTGTTATTTAAATTAATTAATTATACCCCTTTTTTAAATAAAGCGTCCTTTTAACGGTTAGTATTAATATAATAAACGAAATAATAACGTACGTAGAATAATTAGAAGGTTTAAAAAATATTAAACCGTCCGTATTATATTACTAAAATTAAATATTTTTAAAGTATATTCCGCTGTTTTCTTCGTTTTTATACCCTCCTACTTCTTCTTCGAATATCCCTTTTCAATCGTTTTATAGTATTAACCCTTCCGATTTTCCCCGTCGCCCCCCTACCGTTTTTTAAATAAATTCCAATCTTATCTATTCCTTTTATTACTAGAAAAATTATACGTATAGCCGTTATACTTAACCGAAGTTATTAAATACCTATTATAAATATAGTATAATAAATTATTTTATAATAGTATATTAGAATTAAATATATTATAATTATAGTTAGGTCGGTTATTTAGTACGGAATTGTATTATCCTTATAAGTATTCCTTTATATAAAGCGAATATTAAATTAATTATAATTAGAGCGGTAATTATAACCGCCTAGGATAATATAGGTAAATTATAACTATATTTAGAAATAAGGTTATTAATAAGGACTTATAGAAATTAATGGAATATACGAGGATTAATAAATTCGGATACGGAATTAAACCTAATTAGTAGGTATTTACTCCTATTGAACGTAAAAATTAATTTAATATTCTATTATCTTATTAATTTCTCTCTTTAGCCTATTCCTATATATAATACAATTACCTATCTTATTAAAATACGTAACTCCTATAGTATTAAACGGACAAAGCGAATTACTTTTACTATAATTAAATCTTTAATTATAGAAATTATCTTTAATTACCCCTAGTTTTATAAGTAGAACCCCAATATTAATTAGTAGTAATAGTCGTTTTATTTTTATATTAAAGCTAGCAATCTTATATTAAATATAATATTAGTAAAGGAAGTATATAACGTTATAACCGTCCTAATAAGGCTATAGTAGGATTTAATTCTATTATTAAACCTTTAGGAAATAATAAGGGTAGAAAAAGGTTTCCGTCCTCCTACGTATATAAATATCCTATTCGAAATCCTTTCTTCCTTAGTATTAGAATTCGTAACCCTACCTATTGTACTAGAGTCGGTTGAAACACTTCCAATTCTTACTTCCTTAGTAAAAGTCTTTCGGGTAATATTCGATAGTATTTACCCTACTTTAATACCTCCTATAGAATTAGTACTATTATAACTTTTAGAATTATTAGAGGAAATAGAAGACGAGCCTACCGTCCTTAAACCGATTATTCCGCCGGAGTATAAAGAGTTCCAATCGGTATTCGAAGCTTCGGTTATACCCTTACCCTAATATAACTGGTTAAAGTATTATATTAATTTAATTAAAGGGGAATTAGTACTTTAAAGATTGATTTATATATTGAATATTAAGGAATTAAAAATATTATACGAATAATTAGTAGAAATACTTTAAAAGGGATAGATTCATCCTTCTATTAACCTAGTGGGCGCCCTTATTATTTTTATTTTAAAGAAAAGTAGAAAGTTAGAACTCTATATCAATTTTAAAGTATTAAATAAAGTTACAAAAAAGAATCGGACGGTATTACCCCTTATTTAAAAGATTCTAGATCGATTATTGTTAATTAAAGTCTTTACTAAATTAAATCTAAAGGATATATACTATAAAATTCGGATTTAAAAGGGAAACGAAGAGAAGACGGCGTTTCGTATAAAGTATAAATACTACGAATTCTTAATTATATTAATAGGGTTAGCGAACGTATTAACAATATTTTAAACGTATATTAATAATATATTAGTAGGGCTAATAAATATAATATATATTATTTATTTTAATAATATCCTAATTTATAATAAAAACGAAAAAGATTATATTAATTACATTAAGGAAGTCCTTTAATAGTTATAAGATTGGGATTTCTATATAAACCTAAATAAGTACGAATTTTATATAAAATAGGTATTATTCCTAAAATATATTATTTTTCTAAAGGGTATATTAATAGACTTAGAAAGGATTGTAGCGATTGTAGAATAAGAGGCTCTAGCAAGCGTTTATAATATTTAGGTCTTTCTAAAGTTTATAGGATTCTATCGGCGCTTTATAATATTATACTCTAAAGTAATAGCGCCCCTAATAGAATTATTAAAGGGCAATAAATAAAAATTATTTAAACTTATAAAAGAAGCGGGGGAGGCGTTTACGGAATTTAAAAAACTATTTTAGGAAGCTCTTATATTATATTACTTCGACCCAACGTTATAAATCCGAATAGAAACGGATATATCGGACTTTATAATTAGGGCGGTTTTTATATAATTATATAATAATAAATAGTACCCAGTAACTTTCTTTTTAAAGAAAAAGTTGTTAAAAGAAATAAAGTACGGAATTAGGGATAGAGAATTATTAATAATCGTAGGAACGCTAAAAGCGTAGAGGTAATACTTATTATATATAGATAAATTATTTTTAATAATTATAAACTATTTAAATTTATAGTATTTTCGAAATAAGGAGCGGGCTAATACAAAGTAGAATTAGTAGGCGTTAGAATTAGCGGCGTACAATTTCGGAATTAAATATCGGCCGGGAAAATTAAATCCAATAGACGGGTTATTAAAGAAATTATAATTATAAAGAGAAGAACCGAAGATAGGGGGCGACTACTTATTAATAAAGGTTATTAAAAGGAGTAAGGAAAAAGGCTAGATAATAAAGGAAAATCGGGTATTAAGAGTATTAATAAAATAGGTAATTTTAATCGAAAAGGAGGCTTAGAAGATAGCGGTAGAGGAAAGGGAATAGCGATAGAATATAAATAAAATAGAAGAAAGTTAGGCGTTAGAAGACGAAAGAATTAAATTGCGGGAAGAAAGGTAGGGTTTGAAGGAGGAGGGTAAAGTAAATAAAGAAGGGAGAAAATAAAAGAAGGTCGAAGGTAATAATAGAAAGGATAAAGTAGCGAGGAAGAGGGTAAAATTTATAAATAAAGTTATTATTAAATTAAAAAGGGAGAATAAAAATATTATAATAGAGAATATAGGTAGGTATATAGTAATAATAAAGGTATAGAAGGATAAAGAGTAATTATTATTATTAGAATAATAATTATTAGAAATATAGAAGGAGGATTTATTTATTATTAAAGAAATATAAAAGAATAGCGAAGGGAGGAGACGAATAAAGAATTAGAAAATAGGGGAAAACGGAACTTTATAGTATTAATATTAAATTTATATTCCGAAATATATACGGGCCGAACTACTCCATACTTACTATAATATAGCGATAGCCGGGTACCCGGGTTAGAGGAAAATATTAAAGTATATTAATTAATTCTACTATTAATTTACTATTATAACCGATATTAAATTATACGTCTGTGAATATCTAATATACTAGAAGGCTAAACCCTATAATTATCAACTATATAGACTATTAAAGTTGCTACCTATTCCTACTATTCTTTAATAAAATATTTTATATAATTTTATTATTAGATTATTAAAATTATTCGACCTTATATTTAATCGGACTTACAACGCAATTTTTATTATTATTGACCGCTTTACTAAATATATTTTATATATCCCTATATAAAAGACGATCGATGCCCGGTAATTTACGTTCCTTTTTTAGTAAAACGTCTTTTAGTAATTTAACCTCCCGGATTCTATTATATTAAATAGAGGTAGCCTTTTTATAAATTAATTTTAAAAGACTTACTACGAATTTTTAAATATTTGTAGACGCTTTAATACGGCCTAGTACCCTTAAATAGATAGATAAATAGAGAGGTAGAATTAGAATTTAGAGTTATACCTTCGGATTTTCTATAATATAGAGTAGGTCAATTAGGCCGAAAAAATTATATTTGTATAGTAAATGTATAATAATTATTTCTATACTATTATCGGAAAGTCCCTTTTGGAATTACTCTTCGAATATTATCCTCGGGGATTAGCAGATCCGGAACGAGGGTAAAGGATAGTCCTTCCTATAATAGTTATTAAATAAATTAATAAATTATTTTATAGGTAGTTAAAAATTGTAATAGCCTTAGAGGTTATTAATTAAGGGTATATAAAATAATATAATAAAGTTCGGAAGTTAAAGGAGTTCGACGTTAAGAGTTAAGTTCTATTTAATATAAAGTATATTAAATAACGCTACTTAAGTATTAAATTAGTAAATAAATTTTTAGGACCCTTCTAAATTATTAAAATCGTCGGAGAGAAGAAGATAGCGTACTAATTTATATTCCCTACGTATTATTAAATTTATTTAATATTCTTTATTATTTTACTAGAATTATACTATAAGGATCCCGCTACGGCGGTACTATAGAAGGAAATTATAAATATTAAGGAGGATAATATTTAATATAAAATTAAAGTAATTGTAAAATATTATAAATCTAGCCACTAATATTAATTTTAAGTTAAATAGAAGGGGTATTTAAATAATAAAAATTTATAAGTATTATAAGAGGATATAAATTGTCCGGACCTTCTTAAAGAATACGAAGCTAGGGAAATATAGTAATAGCGTACTAACGGCGGGCTAATTACTAGGTTGATAAGAATTAGTTAAATAGAGGTAGGAGAATAGTAATTATTAAAAAACGTAAAGTAAAGATGTAAAATATAGATGTAAAATATAAAATATAAACGTAAAACGTAGATGTAAGACGTAAAATATAAATGTAAAATATAGATGTAAAATATAAAACGTAGACGTAAGACGTAGATAAGAAATATAAATATAAGACGTAGATGTAAAATATAAATATAAGACGTAGATATAAGATGTAAAGTAAAAATGTAAAGTAGAAATATAAAATAGAGATATAAAGAGAAGATATAAAGTAAAGATATTAAAATAAAGATATAAAGTAAAAATATAAGGTAGAGATATAAAACGCTAATATAGGAGGTAATATAGAGATATAAAATATAAATATAAAACGTAAATGTAAAATATAAAATAAAAACGTTAAATAGAACGAGAAATAGGGAGGGGAGGTAGTTTAAATTCTTTATAAAAAATTAATAAAGTGCTAAGAAGAGTATAATTTATATTATTTATTATTATTCTAAACGAAAAATCCTTAGTAGTATCTATTATTATCGATATAAGATTGGAACTTACAATTTTAAGAAAAATACTCCTACGTACTACCGTACTTATTAATAATATTCGTAAATATTATTTTATATTATTTATTCGTAATCCTCCTATACGAATTCTAATAATTTGTCTAACTTTCTATTTAATAATATTAATTTCCTATTTACTAATTAACGTTAAGGGCTATAATTGTAATTAGAGGAGGGGGGGATATAAATAAGAATATTTAGTATAAAAATATATATAAGGGAGTTAGCGGGGGCTATTAAATTGGTATTAGTATTAATATTATTAATATTATAATAGTTTAATTTCGAATAGCCTTTACAAATAAAATTGGAAGTGCGAAGTATCCTAAGTAATATTATAGGGAGATTATTATTAATTAGGCACGCCTATATAACTGTTTAAAACGTTACTATAGAATATTATAATTATTATAAGAGGGAGGTAGGTAGGAGGCTATCGGTATTAATAAAATATATAATTTTAGCCGCTATATTCTATATAGCGTTCTATAAATTATAAATACCGCGGAGGACCTTAAATATGTAGCGGCGTAGCGATAGCGAACATTGCGATGTTTCGTTGAACTCTGGAAGAAAAAGATATTAGCGAAGTGAAAAAAAAAAAAAAAAAAAAAAAAAAAAAAAAAAAAAAAAGGAAACGTACCTTTAGTTTGGCAGGTATTCTAGCCAATCTTTTTAAAAATTTCGTATAGGTTTAGGGTTAGAACGTTCGCAAATGTTTAAATAAGAGTAATATTATATTTTAAATAAGTAAAAGGATAAATATTATTAAAAAATAAGAAAGAGAATAATTGAATAAAGGTTAGTAATAAGTATAAAACGAGAGGAAGGGGAAGATGGAATAGAGAAAGGAAAATAGAGAAGGGAAATAAATATATTAATTAAATATTTTAAAAAAATAGGGGTTAATATATAAATATATAATAGCGAAATATATATTTATAGGGGGGACGGGTACGGACGAAGGAGGGGCGGATATAATAGTAAAAATAAGGATAGGAAGAAAAGGAAGAAGAGAAATAAAGAGGGTAGGTAGAAAAAACGTTATATAAACGAAGGAGGAGGTCCTTATACAAATATAAATTAAAGTAAGCGAATATAATTCTAAATAAGCGAGTATAATATAACGTAGGGTAGAAGAACCGTTAGATAATTGCGTAGGCGGTAGGAAGGAGTAAATAGAAGGATAAAACGAAAGCGATAGTTAAGAGGGGAAGGACGGAATAATTAAATAATAGGGCGGCTATAAAAAAATAGGAGAAAAGGACGAAAATAGGAAAATATATAATTTGGATTATAGCGGAAAGAGTAAGGATAGTAATTAAAAGTTATATTATTAAAATAAAGAAATAATATAAAAAATAAAGCGAAAATAATAAAAGAATAATTAGGAAGGTATAATATAAGTAAAGGGACTTATAGTAAAAATAGTACTTAGAATTATAAAAAGCGAAGGAAGGGAATAAAAGTCCCGAAGACGGAACTTATAAGGAGGGGGATTGTATTTAAGTATTATAATAGGCCGTAGTAGGTATAAATAATAGAAAGCGTTTAATAAGAGAAATTCCGGGGGATAATAGTATTAATATTCTTAAAGTAATAGTAAGTGTAGTAATAGGTTTAGTACGAGTAATAGAGAATAAACTACGAGAGGAATTATAGGGTATAATTATAATAGTATTTTAAAGTATTTATTAATACCCTTAAATTTAATATAATATTCGTCGTTAAATAAAACGATATTTATTACCTCGTACGCCGTAGGGTATTAGTCGTAGTAACGGTCGGGAATCTAGTTAATTCTTTAAATCTAATACCGGTTTCGTATCCGTATTTAGAATTCGCGAGAATAGATATTACAATACCAATATTTCAGCGGGCGGCTCGCTGTATTAGAATTTATAAGGATGGATATTATAATACTAATCTTTTAGCGGGCGGCTTCGTATCCGTATTTGGAACTTATAAGAATGGATATTATAATGCCGATCTTCTAGCGGGCGGTTTCGTATCTATATTTAGAATTTATAAAAATAGATATTACAATACTAATATTCTAACGGCCGTATTTAAAGCTTATAAGAATAAATATTATAATGCCGATATTCTAGCGGCCGTATTTAGAACTTATAAGAATAGACATTACAATACTAATATCCTAGCGGGCGGTTTGTAGACGGAGGAGCGGCTATAATATCTAGGATATAGCGTCGGCGACCGTTATAAGCAACGGCTCGCCAAACCGGTAAGCGAGGATATTGTACCCTTATTAATAATATAACCTAATAACGCTATAATAGTATAGTACTAACGCCCTCCGCTATTTAATTAGAATTTACTACGAATTACGGAAGTTTTAAGGACGGAACTTATAAGGGGGGGGGTCGTATTAAAAGGCGAAGAATCTACGTACTAAAGTACTCTAACGGTCGCTGCTCCGCTCCGTTGGCCGAAGTAGTAGACTAATAATAGTAATACCTATATTAGGTCGGGCTCGTAGGAAGGATAATCCGGCACTGCGTTGGAACGTTAGATTAATATAAGACTCTATAATATTTATTAGCAGATAAATAGAGTTTATATAGGTATAAAAGAGGTTTAACGAAGCGTAATTTATTATAATCGGTAGCTATTAATATATCTTTAAATTAACCCCTAACTTACCGTCCTCTACGTATAACCACGACCGTAGTTACCTTAGCCTACCTTTCGCCTACGTTCTTAATAAGTATTAAAGGTATAAAAATAATATTTATTATATATAAATAAACCGTTCTTAATAATTATAAATTATTTAAATTTATAGTATTTTTAAAATAAAGAGCGGGCTAGTATAAGGTAGAATTAGTAGGTATTAGAATTAGTAGTATATAATTTCGGGATTGAATATTAGTTAAGAAAATTAAATCCAGCGGACGGATTATTAAGGAAATTATAATTATAAGGAGAAGAATTAAAAATAGGGGGCGATTATTTATTAATAAAGGTTATTAAAGGGAGTAAAGAGAAGGGTTGGGTAATAAAGGAAAATTAAGTATTAAAAGTACTAATAAAATAAGTAATTTTAATTGGAAAAGAGGTTTAGAGGACGGTAGCGGAGGAGAGGGAATAATAATAGAATATAAGCGAGATAGAAGAAAGTTGGGTATTAAAAGACGAAGGAATTGAATTATAAGAAGAAAAATAAGGTTCGAAGGAGGAGGGTAAAGTAAATAAGGAGGAGAAAAAGCGAAAGGAGGTTGAAAGTAATAATAAAGAGGATAGAGTAATAAAGAAGAGAGTAAAATTTACGGACGAAGCTACTATTAAATTAGGGAAGGAGAATAAAAGTATTATAATAAAGAATATAGGCGGGTATATAATAATAATAAAGGTACGGAAAGATAAAGAATAATTATTATTATTAGGATAATAATTATTAGAAATATAGAAGGAAAATCTATTTATTATTAAGGAAATATAGAAGAATAATAAGGGGAGGAAATGAGCGAAGAATTAAAAGATAGGGGAAAATAGAACTCTATAGTATTAATATTAGGTCTATATTTTAAAACGTATATAGGCTAAACTATTCTATACTTACTATAATATAATAACGGCCGGGTACCCGGGTTAAAAGAAAACGTTAAAATATATTAATTAATTCTACTACTAACCTACTATTATAATCGACGTTAAATTATATATCCGTAAATATTTAATATATTAAAAGGCTAAGCTTTATAATTATTAACTATATAAATTATTAAGGTTATTACTTATCTCTACTATCCTTTAATAAAATATTTTATATAATTTTATTACCGGACTACTAAAATTATTCGACCCTATATTTAATCGGACCTATAATATAATTCTTATTATTATTAACCGTTTTACTAAATACGTTTTATATATCCTTATATAGAAGATAATTAACGCCCGGCAATTTGCATTCCTTTTTTAACGAAACGTTTTTTAGTAATTTAGCCTTTTAAATTCTATTATATTAGATAGAAGTAGCTTTTTTATAAACTAATTTTAGAAAATTTACTATAAATTCTTAAATATTTATAAACGCTTCAATATAATCTAATACCCTTAAACGGACGGATAAATAGAGAAGTAGAATTAAAATTTAAAATTATATTTTCGGATCTTTTATAATATAGAGTAAATTAATTGGGCCAAAAAAATTATATTTATATAGTAAATATATAATAATTATTTCTATACCGTTATTAGAAAGTCCCCTTCGGAATTACTCTTCGGATATTATCCTCGGGGATTAATAGATTTAGAACGAGGGTAAAGGATAGTCCTTCTTATAATAATTACCGAACGGATTAATAAATTACTTTGCGGACGGTTAGAAGTTATAGTAATTTTAGAGGTCGTTAATTAAGAGTATATAAAATAATATAATAAAATTCGGAAGTTAAAGGAATTTAACGTCGGGAATTAAATTTTATTTAATATAAAGTATATTAAATAATATTATTTAAATGCTAAATTAGTAAATAAATTTTTAGGACCCTTCTAAATTATTAAAATCGTTAGGGAGAAGAAAATAGTATACTAATTTATATTCTTTACATATTATTAAATTTATTTAATATTCTTTATTACTTTATTAGAACTATATTATAAGGATCCCGTTATAGCAGTGCTATAAAGGGAAATTATAAATATTGAGGAGGATAATATTTAGTATAAAATCGAGGCGATTATAAAGTATTATAAATCCGGCCGCTAATATTAATTTTAAATTAAATAGAAGGGGTATCCGAACGATGAGAATTTATAAGTATTATAAAAAGATATAAATTACCCGGACCTTCTTAAAGAATATAAAGCTAAGGAAATATAACAGCGGCGTATTAATAGTAAACTAATTATTAAATTAATAAGAATTAATTAAGTAGAAGTAGAAGAATAATAATTATTAAAAGACGTAAAGTAGAAATATAAAACGTAAATATAAAATATAAAATATAGATATAAAATATAGATATAAAACGTAAAACGTAAACGTAAAACGTAAACGTAAGACGCAAAATACAAATGTAAAATATAGATAAAAAATATAAATATAAAACGTAAATATAAAATATAAATATAAAATATAAATATAAAACGTAGATATAAGACGTAAAATAGAAATATAAAGTAGAAATATAAAGTAGAGATATAAAGAGGGGATATAAAGTAAAAATACTAAAATAGAAGTATAAAATAGAAATATAAAGTAGAAATATAAAACGTTAATATAGAAGGTAATATAGAAATATAAAATATAAATATAAAACGTAAATATAAGATATAGAATAGAAACGTTAAATAGAATAAAAAATAGGGAGGGGAGGTAGTTTAAATTCTTTACGGAAAATTAATAAAGCGCTAGGAAGAGTATAACCTATATTATTTATTATTATCCTAAATGAAAAATCTCTAATAATATTTATTATTATTAATATAGGATTGGAACCTATAATTTTAGGAGAAATACTCCTACGTACTATTATACCTATTAATAATATTCGTAGATACTATTTTATATTATTTATTTATAGTCCTTCTATACAAATTCTAATAATTCGTTTAACTTTCTATTTAGTAATACTAATTTCCTATTTACTAATTAATATTAAGGGCTATAACTATAATTAAGGGAGGGGGGGATATAGGTAGGAGTATTTAGTATAGAAATATATATAAGGGAGTTAATAAGGGCTATTAAATTAGTATTAATATTAGTATTATTAATATTACAGTAATTTAATTTCGAATAACCCTTATAAATAAAGTTGGAAGTACGAAGCATTTTAGGCAACGTTATAGGGAAATTGTTATTAACTAAGCGCGCCTATATAGCCGTTTAAAATATTATTATAGAATATTATAATTATTATAGGAGGGGGGTAGGTAGGGGGCTATTAATATTAATAAAGTATATAATTTTAACTATTATATTCTATATAGCGTTCTATAAATTATAAATACTACGGAGGATTTCGAATATATAGCGGCGTTGCGATAGCGAATATTGCGATGTTTCGTTGAATTTTGGAAGAAAAAAGATATTAGTAAAGTGAAAAAAAAAAAAAAAAAAAAAAAAAAAAAAAAAAAAAAAAAAAAAAAAAAAAAAAAAAAAAAAAAAAAAAAGGAAACGTACCTTTGGTTTAACAAATATTCTAACCAATTTTTTTAAAAACTTCGTACAAGTTTAGGGTTAAAATATTTACAAACGTTTAAATAAGAATAATATTATATCCTAAGTAAATAAGGGGACGGATATTATTAGAAAATAAGAGAGAAAATAGTTAAATAAAGGTTAATAATAAATATAAAGCGGGAGGAAAGGGAGGACGGAATAGGAAAAGGAAAATAGAGAAGGGAAATAAATATATTAATTAGGCGTTTTAAGGAGGCGGAAGTTAATACGTAAATATATAATAGTAAAGTATATATCTATAGGGGGGACGAATATAGGCGAAGGGGGGGCGGATATAATAGTAAAGGTAAAAATAGGAAGAGGAAGAAAAAGAGAAATAAAGAGGGTAGGCGGAAGGGATATTATATAAATAAAGGAAGAGGTCTTTATATAAATATAATTCTAGGTAAGCGAATATAAAATAATATAGGGTAGAAGAATTATTAGGTAATTATATAGGTAGTAAGAAAGAATAAATAGGAGGATAAAATAAGGGCGATAGTTAGGAGGGGAAAGACGGGATAATTAAATAATAAGGCGGTTATAAAGAAATAGGAGAGAAGGATAAAAGTAAGAAGGTATATAATTCGGATTATAGCGGGGAGAACGGAAATAATAATTAAGAATTATACTATTAGAATAAAGGAATAATATAAAGGATAAAGCGAGGATAATAAAAGAGTAATTAAGAAAATATAATATAAATAAGGGGGTTTATAATAAAGATAGTACTTAGAATTATAGGAAGTGAGGAAAGGGAACGAAGGTCCCGAGGATAGAATTTGTAAGGAGGGGGATTATATTTAGGTATTATAATAGGCTGTAATAAACGTAAATAATAGAAAATATTCGGTAAGAAAAATTCTAGGGGATAATAATATTAGTATTTTTAAAGTAATAGTAAATATAGCGATAGGTTTAATACGAATAACGGAAAATAGACTATAAGAGGAATTATAGGGTATAATTATAATAGTATTCTAAGGTATTTATAAATACTTTTAAATTTAGTATAATATTTATCGTTAAATAAAACGATACTTACTACTTTATACGCCTATAGAGTACTAATTGTAATAATAATTGGGAATTTAATTAATTCTTTAAATTTAATACCGGTTTTATATCCGTATTTGGAGCTTATAAGAATAAATATTATAATACTAATATTTCGGCGGGCGGTTCGCTGTATTAGAATTTATAAAGATGGATATTATAATGCCGATCTTTTAACGGGCGGCTTTATATTTATATTTAGAATTTATAAGAATAGATATTATAATACCGACCTTCTAGCGGGCGGTTTCGTATTTATATTTAAAGCTTATAAAAATAGATATTACAATACTAATATTCTAACAGCCGTATTTAGAGCTTATAAAAATAAATATTATAATACTAATATTCTAACGGCTATATTTAGAGTTTATAAAAATAGATATTATAATACCGACCTTCTAACGGGCGGTTTCGTATTTATATTTAGAATTTATAAGAATAGATATTATAATATCGATATTTTAACGGGCGGCTTATAAATAGAGAAATAATTATAATATCCGGAATATAGTATCGGCGACCGTTATAAATAATAATTTACTAAATCGGTAAACGAGAATATTATACCTTTATTAATAATATAATTTAATAATATTATAATAATATAATACCGACGCCCTCCGCTACTAATTAAAATTTATTACGAATTGTAGAGGTTCCGAGGATAGAACTTATAAGGGGGGGGGTTGTATTAAAAGGCGAAGAATTTATATACTAAAGTACTCTAACGGTCGCTATTCCGCTCCGTCGGTCGAAACGGCGGACTAATAATAATAGCGCCTATATTAGATTAAACTCGTAGGAAGGATAATCCAGTACCGTATTAAGGCGCTAGACTAATATAGGATTCTACAATACTTATTAGCGGATGAATAGAGTTTGTATAGGTATAAAAGAGGTTTAACGAAGCGTAATTTATTATAGTTAATAGCTATTAATATATTTTTAAATTAACCTCTAATTTACTATCCCCTACGTATAGCTACGACCATAGTCACCCCAGCCTACCTTTCGCCTACGTTCCTAACATACTATTAGGATGTTATTTCTATTTTTCTTTAATTAAATATTTTATCTTTTTTAATAATCTAAAATCAAAATTCTATAACTAAATAAAGAAAAATTTTAACTAAGTAAAAATACTATTTTCTTATTTTATTTATTATTTCATAATACATATATAGTTCGAACAGTTCCAAAATATCAATTTTCAATAATTAGTATTTTTAGTATACTAGAGTCTAGTACTAGTCTAGTACTAGTACTAGTCTAGTCTAGTACTGAGGCGGTACTAGTACTAGTACTAAAGTCTAGTACTCTAATACTACTAATTAGTACTGTACTAATTCCCAACTCTGAGGGGACGTAGCATCCATCATAAGGCGAATTGATCGTCGAATGGAGATGCGCAACAGCAACACGGGGGTAGGGTCGGAACGGCAGTGTAAAACATATGCCGTGTCACCGGAACACGGACCCTTTGAATCTGCGGGAAATCTGGCGGCATGACTGGCTGGTATGTCCATCACGACATGAACCCAATCTGGGTTTGCAAGGAGGGGAAGGGTTTCACGGAGCGATGTTGTGAAATCTGGACTCGTATACCAAGTAGGCATCTTGGTGGGCTTTCTCGTGCGAGCACTATCAATGAATTCTCCGCGTGTTTGTACATTGCATCGCCACCGTGAGGGAGAATATTGCTGTCGCGGTTGCGCATATGTGAAAGTCTTGGGGTCATCCATGTTGTAGGCGGCAGGTTTGATGAAGGAAACTGCCCGTAGATGCACGTGTCGTATATTGCCAGTTTGTTCCGAACGCGGCCGCTATCTGATGGCCAAGATGGTCAAATATCCAATTGCTTCTTATATTCGTTGTGTTCTCGCCAAGACCCCTTCATTCTGCCGACCCTCAAACAATCCGTTGCGGAACCCGTTCCAAGGGCGTAACCACCGGGCTATCGGCATACGGGCTGATAGCACCATCCGCAACCGCAGCGGGCGACGCGACCGGGCTTTCGACATCCAATATGCTCATTGCATCCATCCGGTCCTCCATCTTCTTCCTCCAGGGGCGATAGATGATGACCGACGCCAGACCGACAACGACAAACAAGCCGCAGATGCATCCGCCAATAACGTCGTAGTGATCGCCTATCGCTTCAACCCCATCCCAGAAACGACCTGTCGGCTCGGCCACGTTGTAGGCAAGCGACAGGATCTGGATGACGCCGATGAAGGCCGACACAACGACCGTGATGCCGGTAAGCACAATCGAGTAGTACAGGATGGCCACCACGTCTCTCGAGAAGGCCTTGGACGTGTACAGGGCCATCATCAGGGCGCCGTCAGTCGTGTCGAGCATACACATGCCGGCTGTCGTAGCATCTCGTTAGCAATCATCTTTTCTCCACTTGCAAAGGGCGAAACTCACCAGTGAACAAAATCGGAAAAATCAAAATCAACCAAATGCTCGTCCCCTGCACCGCCTGAATGCTCGCAATCCCCAACAAGGCAACCTCGGAACTGGTATCAAACCCCAGCCCAAACAGTACACCCAGCGGGTACATCTTCCACGGCCGATCCACAATGGCAAACACCCTCCTAAACACCCTCGCCAGAAACCCGGCCCCTTCCAACTGCAAGTTATTCATGGCCTCCTGCTCCTCCTCGGCTCGCAAATCCTCTCCTTCCTCCACCCTCCTTCTGCGCTCCCTCTGCTCCTTCAGCACCACCCGCAACCGCTTCACCAGCTTATACAACACCCACCCGTTCCCCACTCCCAAGATGATCAAAAAGGCCGCGCTCACAGACGTGCCAATGATGCCGCCCACCCGCTGAAACCCATCGAACCTGTCTCTTAGCGCTCCGCTCGTCGCAGCTACCACGATACAGGTGATGATGACAATGGTGCTGTGTCCCAAGCTGAAAAAGGTGCCGACGGCTACGGGTCGCTGGCCCGAGGCAATCAGGCGACGCGTCATCAGGTCGATGGCGCTGATGTGGTCGGCGTCGAGGGCGTGGCGGAGGCCAAGGGTGTAGGAGAGCACGGCGGGCGAGATCATTTTGGGGAAGTAGTGCAGGGTGATGCCGACGCCGGCCCAGACGAGGCAGTTGATGAGGATGAGGAGGGTGATGAGGTGGAGGGCGGGGCGGGGGATGTAGGAGAGGGGTGGTGGGAGCCGGAGATGGGGGAGTTTGAGGCGGGCCATCTTGGGGGTGGTGCTGATGGTGGTGGTGAGCTTGGATCGGAGTTGAGGTTGATTGTGGATGGTGAAGTCGGGTGTCGTAGCCGTGATATATGTATGTCTCGTCGTCGTATACGCTGTTCGCCGGTCGCCGGGGATTGAAGATGGGTGATTCTTCGATTACGTAAAAGGTCTACTACCTCTACCTCTTGAAGAATCGAGGTGGGAAACTTCGCTGCGAAGAAAAGAAGAAAGCGAAACCTGACCTGGAGAAGAGGAAGAAAATTCTCAATCTCCCCTCCGCCTTCCCTTCTCTTTTCCCATCGAAAATCTTGCCGAGTTGAGGTGCTCTTTCCTCCCGTAGATCGGAGGGAGTATTCGATGCTACATATTTGCTTGGAAGTCCCCACGATCCAAGTCTTGGAAGATGCAAAAAAAGTGCAATTACCCCTCCATCGCGATAAGCATGATAGGTAACAAAGGTATTGTTGGATTACTTATCTTATCTTTTTACATCGAAAATTAGTAACGCCGTGTGGGGGGATTCCGGTGTGGGGTCCGAGTCCGGCGCACTCCGGACCCGCTGTGCTCAGGAACGGTGGGTACCTCTACCTCGGGCAATTCATGGCGGGGCTTTCCTTCCCGCTGTGGAGCACCGGGACTTTAAAGCTTAATGTGTTATATAAGTGTTAGTGCACCCGCTGAACAACGCCGCCACGGGCAACATAGCGAGGTACGTCAATATCTACCTATCTCTACGAAGCCAGCACCACCACCAAGGAAAGGGAAGTATTGCCACGACAATTCCAAATGGAAAGCCCAGGACTGATAGTTGGGAATAGCATCAAAGTATTCTCCAGTCCTTAAAAACCCAACAACCAATTCAAAAATTTACCCCAAAACCCCCCAAACAACCACCCCCCAAACCCCCATCCCCACCACCCTCTTCCACGACATCTTCCCAATCCCCCCCAATGACAATCCCGGGGCCGTCCCCTCCTTAACCTGCCAAACAGTAATATACGCCCCCGTCACATTTCCCTTATTTCTCACACACTGCCCCATCGCATCCGCAGCCACCGCTCCATCCCTCCTTTTTCCATTCGTTCCATCTTTATTTCTTTCGAATAGAAACTCATCGGGTATGAAACACCATAATGCGCATCCGTCTGGCTCAGCTACGTGTACCTCGTTATCGGGCTTCAGGTTGCAGCAGGCTGTCATGCCCGCTAGGGACTCGGGCCAGTTGGGGATGGCCCACACGGAGCGGGATTGCGGGAGGCCTGGGATTTGGGAGAGGTCGGGCATGGATTCGTGGTTGCATTTTGTGGTGGTGGAGGACGAGGAAGATGGGGCGGCGGCTCGGGCCGCTATTGCTTGGTTTAGCGCTGGGGTGGATGGTGACATCTTTGCTTCGACCCGAGGTAAAGTGCTGTGGGTTGTTGGCCTGGACGTTATCGCCGTTGGACCTGGAGATGAGTTTGGTGAAAGAAACTAGCTGGTGTGGTTGTCAGTTTGCATCGACAAGGTATGTATGTACCTCTGGGTGACCAAGTTACCGTCTGCTTTAGTTCTTAAACGAGGAGCGTCTTGGTATTGCCGTGAAAACGTGATGGGAAAGAAGTTCTAACGATTAGGTAGGCAGCTTAAGAAACTTGAGACATGTTTCGAGGTCACCAAAAACACGATGCTGGCTGGCATGACCAGACTATTAAAGTCTTAGCACGCTGGCATGAGCTGGGGTTGATTGGTGTGAAGAAGGCAGAGTGAGACATGTATTGATGATGTAGGAGAAGAGCGACTATAGGACACGAGGCTCACGGCTCCACACCCATGGCTGAGACGCTTACCTATTTTCATTTTGGATTTCATTGGTAGGAGAACCGATGGAAGGAGGGGGAGGTGACATGAAGGATGCAATGACATCGAACTTGACTGCTCCCAGCCACATCCGTACTTGGCGAGCACATTTCTTTGCTTCTTTTTGGATTCTGTTGGTCAGTGAAACATGGGGGCTTGCCGATCAAGAGTGGACCTTTTGCCGGCACAGCTATCACGAGTCCCCTTTCCCCATGTCGACTGTGAGGCTGAGGGGCCAGAGCGTTGTTGCGAAAAAAGAAAAAAAAAAAAAAAAAAAAAAAAAACTTCGAGGTCGCATTGCTGGTAAGCGCCCCAATCACTCCCACCGTGCCAAACTGGGCGACCCGACAGCTTGGGACCTAGCGCTGATCGAGTGCGGTAAGTGCCTATAGGAGTTATGCGTTGTCTAGTCCGACTAGCGAATACCACCGTGACGTCTATTGATTCATCTGTCTCCGCGGAAGGGGGGCTTCGCCATCCAGCCTCATTCCCGCCGCCCCCTGTGAGTTTGCTATGCAGTTTGGGCTATACTTATTGGACAGACGTATATTTGAGAAAGTAGAGGTAGTGTGTCCAGGGGCAGGCAATGTTATGCTCTTTCGCATCTGGAAATTCTCCCAAGAACTCTCAAATATTTTGAAGGTATTTGTATGCACAAGCTGGAGACTCTTGAATACGCTGGCATGAGATCTCCCTAGTCTAGAGTGGAGATAAGTGTAAAGGTACGCCCCTCTAAGGGGCGCGTAGGTTTTCTCATATTCGTGCATGTCTTCATCAGACGTGTAGCGAGAACACTACCTCGAGGGGAAAAGGACGGGCTCCTACCTACGAGCAACGCCGCCGTAACTGGGTACCTAGGTAGAGGTTGTAGAGAAATCGTCTGTCTTTGGCTACCTCTATGATCATACCAGAGACCAGGGGCATGTAAGAGGGTTCCTTCTTCATCAGCGCTTTTAGCACGCGAAAGTGCACGCAGCATTGTGTGCGTTCCTTCCCGCCAAAAAGCTAGCACTGCTTGGAGCCTCTGTAAAATGCACCTGCCAGTCATGATCATTAATTTTGATGATCGTCTCTTTATTTGTACAAGTAACTGGAGACTTTGCGGCCTGGCCCCCACAAGCTCGCCCGTCCTTCCTGAGACACCTTCATCCGGCGGACAGCCAACAGACGCTCCATCTTTAAAGCGCAGAACGCACAGTAATATTGGTTCCTCAATCAACAAAAAGACAATACGAGCTCTGTTGGTTGACAAAATACTACCTACCACTACAACTTCCTTTTTGCAGAATGGTACTGTCCGATCCCAACAATGCACTCAGCTGGCGCGGATTACATCACGGCTGAGCCTCAAAGTCCGCATTCTTCTCTCGTTGGCTCTGCTTGTTTTGTGCTGTGGTGATGATAGCAAAAGATGGGTCTTGAAGTTCACCTTTCACGTCCGTTGAACAGTAAGTCGAGACTGTTGGTAGCCCGCAGTTGTAGATGCTACACTACGATCGCTCGATAGAGGTAGTATCCATGGCTGTCCGCGTCAGTCCCCCTTCCCGGACGAGAAATGAAAAACAGGAAAGGATAAAAGGCCACCGGATGCCTACCTTCTGGTGCTACACCCTTCACATCATCACTCTCATCAACTTCTTTCGAATACACTCACTGAAATACGCTACCTTTCAAGCCTCCATTTTCCGCAACCTAGGTAGAGGTACCTGAAACCATGAAGTTTCTCCACCTCATCGTAGCCACCATCCCAGTGGCACTAGCATCTCCCTTATCCGGCAACGGCATAATGTCCCGCGACAGCTCTGAGACTAAGCAGGTAGAGGTAGTCAACATTGATCTCCAAGTCAACAAGGTCACCTCGGAGTCCACCATCGAGGTATGGAACCAAGACCACACTCGAATGTTGACCCAGTCCTGCTCGACCTCTCTCACTCTCAAGACCGGCGGTCTGCAGCAGGCCACCAAGAGCGTGGTGCCTAGTACTATCGCCTTCAATGTCGACCACGATGGCTTTGGAACCCTCACCTTTGGCAACAAAACTTAGGCCGTGTTCGTTGTGGCAGTAGTGCAGTAAGGGGATCTCTTCTAACCCTAACCCAAAGCTTTTCTGCCACCAAAAAAATGCTTCCGTTACTGTACTACTGCCGCAACGAACACGGCCTTATACCGTCAGCGGAAACTCCGAGGTCTCTGGCGGTATTGAGTGCAACAGCATCGTCAGCGACACCGAGACTCTGATCAGCTGCACTGTACCGGAAGTCTCCCCCGAGGTCATGCTGCAACTCAACACCATCACCACCCTCGCGCAAAGAAACCAACTACCACCACCAAACTGCTTCCCTACCAGTGGGCCTCTCGATATAACCGAGGTGGCACGGGTTGCTACAAATCACGAGGATGGAGGCCCCCGAGTAGTTTCTCTTGCCGAGACTATGAGGATGTGGCAGCAACTGGATCTGGATCTAGAAGCGGCTTCTTTGGCCGGCAATGAGACGTTCACGGTCGAGGACAACAACCACATGGGGGAGGGACCTTCGAAGAAGCGTCGTCAGTATAACCCTTGTTCACAGTGGACGCCGACGACAATCAGGGAAGGCGATGGGGACCCTCACCAGACGCCCAAGCACATCCAGGTGACTGTAAGTCTCGTCTCCATCTCAACACCCACCTCCAATCCTTGCAGTCCTCATCCGAATGATCCCAAAGTACCTCTAGGTAAGGTACCTACATGTATCAAAACAGAGCTAACCGCATACACCCACCCACCAAAGGAATCCCTAGACTGCGGCAACGGCGAATGCAGCATCGGCCAAATCCAAGTTCACTCCATGACCGTTCGTTTCACCGCTGGCGCCAAGTTATCCCGGTGGATCTCCGCCGGCTTCCGGGTCGAGCAGTCTACAACAACAGGCAGCATCAAAGAATGCCGCGCGGGCGCGTACGACTGGGTTGCGGCCTGGGTGAAGGTGGGACGGACGTCTTACCGCGTTCGCAACGGGCTATTCAACTCGTGCACGGGGACCAAGCCGCAGGGCGATGTCTTCACCATCACGTCCCCCAACGCCAACAACAACGGCGGTAATCCATATTGCGTCCGCGGAAAGCGGTACGTACGCAGATTGGGTGATAGTTGGGATGAGGCTCCGAAGCCTGGTCTGCCCTGAGCCGGACGGGGCGGTCATGTTGTCGGGCTCGGTTGGAACGGACTTGGTACGATCGCAGAGAAGGGAACAAGAACAGAGGATCGCGGCCTTTTGCTTCTTTCTGCTATATCTTGAGAGTATCTGAGTAATATCGAGACCTGTATGTAGAGATATACCATCTTCTCAGTGAGGGGAGATGGGAAGAACAAAAGAGGAGTAAGGGCACCCAACTCCTAGAGATGAAGTCACAAGAGAACGCATTCTACCTCAAAACAAGCCGAAGGAGTTGAAGCTCATATCTGTTTTGTTCCATGCTGTAGCCTATCTGTGTTGAACTACGAAAACATGTCTGTTCCAGCTTCGATGCCTTGCACCTGCTAAGAAAGCTTTGTTACTCGATTGTCCACGAGATTCTTCCAGATTCGGCACAAACTCGACCCCTTCATATGCCCTCCCCACCTGCAACAGGCCAAACAAACTCCTTCCGTAAATTCTTTGCAAAGTGAATCATGCACCTTGTGTAAACGAACCACTGAGGCCGCCAGCTGTATCCTCAACCGGCAATGGACCCGTGTGTCAGATCTGCCTCGATGCATCTTGTTGGCCTTTACCTCGCTGTCCTCCAACCGCTGTTGTCAATGTGGTTAAGGTCAAGGGCATCATGCCTTCCTTTCAAGTCCGGGTCGTCTTCCTCTCCCTGACAGAATCTTCCCACATGCCTACCTAGGTAGACTCATGCAGTGGGAGTGAAGGACTAGACCCTTCTGATCGGCTTCGGGCAGGGGTCACCCTCGTGGACAATATAGAACCGTTCCTGTAGTGATATTTAGGTCAATAATCCGTTTCGTTTTTCCAACAAAGGGAAGAAGAGTACTCACAAGATCTATACCGTGCATCTTTTTGAACCGACAATCATCTTTGTACCGGCAATCCTTCCCCCAGGCACAGTGGTGACCGGCAAGGCAATAATCCTCTCTGCAATCACTTCCGTTCTTGCAAACCACACTTCTTGCTTTATACCAGAGATACTTTTTCGCCTCCTTACTCAGCGGCTCGCCATGGGTATAATCGCAAGAACCGTGTTTGTTTTCAGCCAAGTGCTTGCATCGATTGATCAGGTGGTAGCCATTACAAAAGTTGGCGCGATTCTTCCTTATTTTCTCTTCAATCTCTTCGCGTACTTTGGTGTCGGGTGCTCTACACAAGGGATAATCGACGCGCTGCTCGGCTTTGTTGAGGAAGAAGTACATCTTCTCAGACTTGGGAGGTTGTGGGTTGCGGCATTTGCCCATCAACACGTCGTTGCTGCTAGCCAGGCGACCGACTTTGATATAGCCCACAGATTGGGTGCCTGCAGCCTTGGCATAGCTCAGGACTGGTTGTCTGCCCTTGTCTTCTGGTGCTTGGTTGTCCTCACTCTGAGAGTCGCCTGAGTTGGATGCTGCGAAACTGAAAGCGGCAGCTGGAGGCGGGCTGGGCCTCTTCGTGAGAACGGCTGATGAAGGACCGCCATTGAACGTTGTGGTATAAGTTGACGAAGGGCTAGGAAATGGCTCGATGGTGCCGAACGACGTGATGGTGCTGCGGCTCTGTTGGTTGCGCTTCCTGAAACAGAGAGGCTCGGAGCGGAAAATGTCCGGAAATTTCTGAAAGTCAAAATCTTGTTTCAGTTTTGCGATACCGTTTGCGGCGGGGGTCGTCTCCACGAGGGTGATTTTGTCAGTTGCCCATCTGCTGTACTCCTCAAGAGACGTGGCGTAGCCATTGTCGTGACACCCAGCCAGCATCACGCGCTTGCAATCCTTCAGGTTCACCATGAGTTCAAAGTGCTTTGTGGCCTTGAGATCTGCCTTTTCCTTTCCGTGGCCAACATCGATAAACTCAAAGAAGGGCTGAGCTTGGCAAAACCCGCGACCAAACTTTGTGAGCTTATCGTCCTCATGTATGATACCGGACTCCATCAAGGCTCTAGAGAGGCCTTCCACGTTCAGGTATATCTTGACCACGATGAACTTGATATGGTCTTCCATATTGGCCCACTCCAAGAATGTCTTGAGGGCTGAATGAAGCATATGGGCAGCCTCGCGGCCACCCTCCTCGCCTTGGATTATGTACTCGTCGTGGAACAACGCTCCGTCGCCATCAATTATTAGGCAAGCAAATGCGTTGGGGGACTGGGATGTGTAGCCTGTGTTAGCTCGCGGACATTGGACATGAAAAGGAAAGAGCATACGTCACTCAGAGCCCGGTTCTTTGCTTCCAGGCAGCGGATCTCGTTTTGGAGCTCCTCAGTCTTTTTCATATACTCTTGAATCTGGGACCACATTCCCATGTGGAGCTTGTTATACTCTCTGAGTTTGTCATTCTTGTCGCGGTAAACATCCATCAAGAGGTTCAGGCCTTTGTTCATGTCGGTGTGCATAGAGTTATAGGTGTCGAGAGTAGCCAGAAATTCCCTTGACATGTCCACATCGCTCGCATCGTGCGCTAAGCTGCCTAGCTGGCCGTCAGTGGCATGTCCATTGTGTAAGAGATGGTTTAGATAGCCATGAAGGATGTGTTCTTTCAAGGGAGAATGGTCTTGGTGGTCGTAGCTGGCGTGCCCGTTTGCAGAAGAGTGGTCTTTATGGCCATGACCGACACGTCCATTCACGAAGCGAGGGTCTCGATGGTCGTAACCGTCATGCCCACTTGTGGGGAGATCGTGACTGGTCGCAGTCATTAGGTCGTTTCCAAGTGCGCTGAAGGAGGGTGTGGATGTAATGCTGATAGTATGCTGATATTTTGTTGGTGATACTGCGCTGTCGTAATGGGCGTCAAGAGATGGAGGAATTTGATCGCTCGCAGCTGAAGAGATGTGCGAGTTAGTTGTTTGTGTTGATGTTGTGGAGACAAAATCATCAGCCAGGAAGGGAGAGAACGGAGCAAGACTACCTCTAGGTAAGGGAGGTAATCTAAGCTAAGAGCGAACGCGGGTGGGATCAAGTGCCAAGCAGTCGAGGAGTGGTGAATGGGTGAAAGAAAGGGAAGAGCAAAGGTTCCTTGAGATGAGTGGTCCAGTCATGTTAAAGGAAGAAAGAAGTAATGACCCCCCACTCAGCCGCGGTCCAGGTCGTGTCCCGTGGCAGGCAGCTCTTACAGTGGTGACTGTCGTTGATGCCAACTTTGCTTCTCCACACGATAAGCGACAGTTGAGGAGTAGCCGAGTAGGTAAGCGAGGCAGGAGCGAAGCATAAGGTACCTGTAGGTAGACAAAACCTGCTGATGCCGCTGCAGCCTGGACCAAACGCCATTTCACTCGCCTCAGCTTGCTCCATGCGTGTCTATTTGGCAGCGAGGTATTGATGGTATCTTGCGTACGTACCTGGAAATTCCCAATAACGAATCCGGCCGTTTGGCAACTTGCGGTACCTTGGAGGATCTGTCAACGCCCTACTGGTTCCAAGTCCAAACAAAAGTAGAGAGAGTGATTGGAAACATAAGTGATTGGTTGCTCGGATAGTGAAAGAAATAACAAAGTACTAAGTCGATACTTGATCCTTTGAAGGGGAAACGGTGGGTGCACCCCATGAATGTCACCCGTACAAGACCTTTCCACGTTTAACGTCAAATCAACACACATGCAACGGATGGAGCCGTACGTTTTTATGTAACTTACTGTATTACTTTCATTACACTGTACAGACTTTAACATGCATGGTCCTCATTACTTCACTTTCATCTCAGTAGTGTGCATACAGTTGACATCTGCCAGTGTTACCGCTCCAATCCCGACATGTCCCGCGCTCAATGACCAAGGTACATTTGAACAAGAATCCGAGGCGCCTAAGGATTGAAAGGGAGATGTGCGTACTGTCGCGAAGACTGCAGATCCTGTTTTCTCACTTGCAGTCTCTCTCGTATCCTGTTAAGCGAGTTGTCTGGCCATCATCTCCTCTAGCCGAGAAACGTCAACAAACAACCGAATCCACCCGTCGAGTCAGCACCTCAGCATTCGCAAAACAACACAATGGACAATCTCTTGTTTCATACCTTACCTCTACTGTCCCCATGCAACAGCGTCTCCAAGGTTTCAGCTCTATACAGCATTTGGAACCCGTTAATTAGCGGTTGCTTCGCTGCCTCTGGGTTCCGCTAGCAGGACATGATTGCTGGTTTTGCCCACAGCAACAACACGGGAAACCATGCCGACCATCACATGGAATCCAACTGAGTTTACCATCCAAGGGTTCATGGGTACATCCCGCTACCTGGAACTTGCAACAATACTTTGTTTGGATATGGCTAGCCGAAAGGAGGGATGGGAGTTATATGTACCCGTATATACCCACTCTAGGATCGATAAGTTCTGCAGTTGAGACTGACAATAAGAATCTAGACATTGTTGTGTATTATACGATTGAAGATCCTGAGAATATAATCAAGTCAGTAGCTGTGACCAGCACATTCTTTGTGTGTGTGCCGATTGGACTTCACGGCGACAGAATGTGTGCTGCATTAGGCCTAGTTGTTGAGGCTTTTGTCAGCAGCGGAGGAGAGACAGCCCGAAATGCAACATGGACCACGACAGTGGCACAGATCGTAGGGAAAACGAGCCAACGACGTAGCGATTGTGAGCAAGTTACAACAAGATATCCCGAATCCAAGATGCGAGGAGACTTCTTTTTCACAGGTACCTACCTACAGTTTACTTCATGCCGTCGGAGCCGGGAAGAGCAGCTAGTCTGCCTCAGAGTTTTGGATTTCTCTAGACAGTCGTACAGTCTGTTGGGTTGATGTGGCTTCAAGTGTCAAGTCACGGTATGAAGCCAAAGAAGGGACTGGAGCTTCCTGCATCAATTTTGATGGATAGGTACCTAATTCAGTCTTGGTGGTATCTTGGTGGGCTGCTACCTCCAATTGAAGCAAGCGTGGAAGGATGAACGTACCGTTCCTGCCTTGATTCCAATCGTGATGAAACAGGAAACGCGGGGAGCAGGAGCCGGGCGTCGGACATTTCCTCGGACTCCATGGCAAACTCGACTGTTGCCTGACGGGTCCGCATCTGGCACTTCGCAGTCGCAACCGACATTATCAAGTTTTCTATATGTAAGCCAGACCCCGGGGCATTCTTTCTCTACTTCCACCCCCTTCAACCTTCCCATCCATCAATTATCCCGAATCTTGCTTAGTTGATTTTGACACTGCATCGCCACCAAGAAAGACCAACATGCGGACCGATACCCTCCCTCTTCTTGGCGCCCTCGCTGCCTTCACCGACCTCGGCCACGCAGTATGTCCCGTCGGCGGCGACACCTCTATCCTGGCCAACACCGGCACTCCCGTAGGCACAATCGAGGTTGTCGACAACAGTAAGCTCCGTCGTCACTCCTCCTTGCTCTCCTGTGGACACGTACCGCTAACCACCCCTTCCTCCTCTCCAGTAACACTTTACATCACCCGTCCACCCCTCCACTCTTCCGCCAACATCCATCCAGACACCGCAATTCTACTACTCTCTGACAGCTCTGGCCTCGACTCCCCTGCAAACCTTCTTCTCGCCGACTCCTTCGCCCGCGCAGGCTACCTCACCGTCGTACCGGACCTCTTCTCTGGCTCCCCCTCCCCCGTCGACCTGACCACGCCCGGCTTCAACCTCACTTTATTCCTCGCTGAACACCCACCAAGCGTCACGGACCCCATCATCGCTTCTACCATCTCCTTCCTCCGCTCCTCCTTGAACGTAACTCGCATCGGAGCAGCGGGCTACTGTTTCGGCGGCCGTTATGCCTTCCGCTTCCTCGATGACTCCCTTCCTCCCGATGAAAGGGTAGATGTAGCGTTCGTTGCCACCCCAACTCTGCTACAGGATGACGAGATACTGGAGATCGATGGACCAGTGAGCGTGGCGGCGGCAGACAATGATGGGATGGTGAGTGCGGCTAGGAGAGCGGAGATTGAGGCGCTATTGCTGGAGACAGAGCAGGAGTACATGGTTAGTTTGTACTCGGGTACTCTTCATGGATTTGCGAGCAGTGCGGATGTGAGTGAAAGGGAACAAAGATTTGCAAAGGAGAGTGCGTTTCTGCAGGCGGTTAGATGGTTTGAGGAGTTCCTTGGAAGGGGGTTCAGCGGGTGCTGGTGAGGTGGACTGAGGTGTCCGAATTTTGGATACAAAGGAAGTGGGCGGATGTTGTTGATGTTGGGGTTGGTGTTGGCGTTGGGACAGGATGTTGGCGCTGAGGCGAGTGTTGGTGATGGGTGACCGACGCCAGCTGGACAGCGCTTCAACAACAATGAGATACGCCAATACTTACTTCACGATCACTATTTCATTGCCTTGGACATGACGAGTCGTGCACTATGAATATTGGTCGACCTTTTTGTGTAAAGTTGCCTGAGAATGGGGTCACGGGTTGACAGACGCGCGCGATCTCCAGATGGACCAGCAGTCCATCCAACACCTATCAAAACAAGGCCCAGAAAACCAGCAAATTGGCTATTGGGGTTTTCATTCCGCGCGCTTGATGGTAAGGGAGGGTTCTTTGAAGAAAGTATATAAGCATGATCTATACTCGAACAACGTGAACATGCACCTCAACACGGAACACCTTCGAAGCAAGCCTTCACCGATCATTCTCCAGTCAATTACAACATTGCCTTTGAATACATTTATATCTTCTTATCCAGTACGCTCGTCAACGAACACCATGCCGAAATCACACTTATCCCAAGCCAAAGATGTATCCTCATCTCGGGAACCGGAGCCCCTTGATCGCCCTGAAAAGCTCATTCCTCTGATCAAGCCAGACAGTTTATACAACTTCCGCTTACATGGCGAGGAAAAGGACACCTACGAAGACGTGCTGGAGGCACTCCGAGCGGGACGTGACTACGAAGAGTGGGCATGGTGGCCATACCTCATATTTCCAATTCCCGAGGATTGGTACGAAGAACCAGATCCGACTGGAAAGGGAAAATGCACAAGGGGCACTTACACACACCTTCATCATATAATGACGCTTCTACAAGACAAAAAGTGGGGGACAAGGCTCGGATACGTTGTGAAGCTGCTTGACATATTGGGCGACAGCTGCATGACGAGGATCATCAGGGGAACTGCTGGGGAAGAATTCCAAAGAGTTAACTTGCCGACACGCACTAAAAACTTACAGGCACGCACTTTCCAGAAAAATGGGGCCAGTGCAGCTAATAACACCTAACATCGTAAATCCCGTTTTTACCCGCAAAATTTCGTCTTTTCAATATACGCGACATCGCTGTACCTTAGCCATTTCTTTTCACTCTTTTTCACACGGCTATTTGCACCTATACTCTATACCAGTACTCTACGCTAGCACTTTGCGCCAGCACTTTACGCCAACACTTTGCACTACACGCAATTACAATTACATCCTACCTCTCTAAGCTATTTGACAAACTCTCTAAACTCTCTAATCTACCAGATGTGAATTCTAAGCTATCAGATGTAAGCATTTAAATTAGAATAGAGTAGAGTAACCCCTCAACTCTATAAAAGTATTACTAGATTGGCACTATTAGATTAGCGCTATTAGATTTGCTTGCCCATTGAAGACCAAAATTTATAAGGCATTTACTAGTGATTTACTAGTATAACCTACTTCAAGATATTGAAAATCACGATTTTTACGCCCAAAACGATATTTTTTATATATTAGCTGTCAGACCCCAAAAGTGCGTGCCTATAAGTTTTTGGTGCGTGTCGGCAAGTTAACTCATTCCAAAAGAGAAGAATATTGCACTTCGGCAGATTCTTGCTCACTTACAACTCCGTCTTGGCGATTCCCGGTTATGAGGATAACCAAGAGGCGAGAGAAATTTGTCTTTGGCTGTGGAAGGGATTGGGGGTGACGAAGAATGAATTGGTCGAAGAGTTCCCGAGCGATAAATGGGACTACGAGAAAAACTTCCCCGATGGCAAAGTCATTGGGCCGGTCGATCTCGGAGGAAAGAACAAACAGGGAGACACGAGTTATTTCACTCAAGGCATGGAACTTGCAGCTAAAGAATTTGCCTTGAATTCCAAGCCTCCCGTGGACGAGTCTGTCCTTCAAAGGGATCGTTTGAAGGACAGGATGGGAGGTAAAGGAGATTCTTTCCGATTCCCGCCTGGCTGGGACAAAACGGCGAGCGGTCACGACGACGTTCCGAGAACATGGAAGGATGTCCGTGCTGATTCCTACCCCACACAACACACCAGACAAACTATACCCGATATAAAATTCAGACACGTGTCGGGTCTCCCCACGCCAACTAGAAGAGAGTCCGCCACAGCTTCTAACAGATACAAGCATGAGAATAAGGGTTATATTACTGAGCGTGACCGGGTCGATTCTCCTAGGAAACACTACGCACCCCCTACATACACGAGAGACCACCGAGGCGAGCCAAGCTCCTCTACGTCAACAAGAAGGCAGCTAGCTCCAGCCTCTGGGGAAGATGTGCTTCCCGAGCATGTGCGGAGAATGGTGGACGAGTACAGGGTTGATAAACATCTTCAGAAGGGAGAATATCACTACAGACCGAAACCATAGCAGATAGGTCAAGGCCAGGATTGATCTTGAACTGACAGGGCACTACAACAAAGATGTCAGCTTGGCTCATCTAGACATCATCATGGGGAAGGAATGCGAATGAGATGGGATTGGATGGGACTGGACGGAACGTTTTTGCTATTTTGAAGTAAACTTATTGAGTGGAGGGACATTCTGGTTAGATTGAGAATGAATCTGTTAGTCTGTCGTTACAGTAGCTGTCAGCAAACTCAAAACTACCTCTATGTTGGTCTAGTCGTAAAATTGGAATTCTTCGTGTCCTTCGCCTTTTATACCTCTATCATGCTCCTTCGCCATGATCTTTCCCCAAATTACCTCTTTCCATGACCAAAGATGAAACCCGCCTGCCCTCAAGGTAGCGTAAGAACTAAGGTATCTCGCGCTGACATACCCTCACCCTCCTACCTTGACACTTGCCGTTCCTCACACCCTCAACCCCCTTGCACTGCACTCACCGTCAACTCCCTTTACCTCCACACTATCACCGTTACTCACCGCGTTTACCCTGTCTCCTTTCACTCATCGTCAACCTCAACCTCAACCTCCTTTCACTCACCGCGTTTACCCTTACCTCCTTTCACTTACCACCACCCTCACTCACCCTCACTCACCCCCTTATATCCTTTCACTTACCCTCACACACACTCAAACCCCTTACCTTCACACTTACCCTCAACCTCAACCTCAACCTCAACCTCAACCTCAACCTCAACCTCAACCTCAACCTCAACCTCAACCTCAACCTCAACCTCAACCTCAACCTCAACCTCAACCTCAACCTCAAACCTCACACTCACCCTCTCACTCTCTCACCCTCTCACCCTCTCACTACCTTACCCTTAACCTCTCAAACTCTGGTTCTCAGACTTATTCTCGCTAATTACCTCACCTGCCTCATGCCCTCACCCCCTCACCTCCTCACTACCACACACTTAGTACCTCGTACCTAGTACCTCGACCTCACAGACCTCACCCTCCCACCTCTCATCTGCCTCGGCCCCCTCCCCCCACCACACTGCTTCTCCCCATGGAGGTAAAGCCAGACCAAACATAACATTACCAGTGCTACTATTCCCAGTACACTTTCCACTACTGCTGATGGGTCGTAGTGGTGGTGGTTTTCTGCATTTGTAGAGGGACCGGTTACGGTGGTGTTGTCGGTGCTGTTGGTGCTGTTGTTGGTACTATTAGCGGTACTGTTGCTATTACCAAGTGTCAAACTACCTCTAAGTGCCAGACTCGGTG
This sequence comes from Neurospora intermedia, assembly GCA_037102815.1. Lineage (NCBI taxonomy): Eukaryota > Fungi > Ascomycota > Sordariomycetes > Sordariales > Sordariaceae > Neurospora > Neurospora intermedia. The sequence goes on along the minus strand of BTPP01000004.1, from coordinate 4,603,296 downwards.
CCACACTCGGTGCTAGGTTTGGTGTCAGACTCGGTGTTAGGCTCAGTGCCAGACTTCGTGTCAGACTCGGTGTTAGACTCGGGATGATAGAGGTGGTCGCTGAGAGCTGCTCTGACTGCGAGACCTGCGAGACCCGTGGTACCATGTAAGGAACTACGGTTGTATTAGCGGCCGTTCCGTTCGTGATAATTACATCGCGAGAAACGGGAAGAGGGATAGCGGAGACGGAGACGGAGACACTGCTTGTAGAGGAGAGGGCTACTAGCAGGAGTGCTAGGGCTCCTAGAGATATATTTGTGGTCATGGTGATGATGATGCGGGGGGTTGAATGGAAGGAAGAAGGCTTAAATGTTGATGAGACTTTTGAGAAGGCGCGAACGCAACCAATGAAGTGACACTATAAAATGATACCAGCTTCGTTCTGCTCGAATGAGTCCGATCGATGTTATGTCACGGTATCTTCGTAGTGGTGGACAAATATCCGTAAATGCTGTTAGGATTCCCGTGATGATGAGTAATTGCGCCTTCTAGAAGGGTTTGAGCCCTTTTATGTGTCGTCGAGGTAATGGTTATAAGAAGAAATACAATCCCATTCTTTTACCGATAAGCATTTGTCTTCAATTGAGATGTCTTAGGTCGCTAATAATGCTGTTGTTAAATGTGGAACAGACGCCTCGCTTCAGATGAAGAACAAAGAACAAAGAATTTCAACTTTGCCCACAAGTCTCACTGGCTGAATAACAAGACGGTCTCGGGGCGCAGATGAGGGAAGGACAACGATCCACTCAAGCCACCCGGGAGACGGGAAGCACCTTCCGAACTTCCGTCTTTGTCCTTCCGTTGCGGGATCAAGCTCAGATTTCTTGAATGGGCATTGTGAATTTTTTTTTCTGAAGTCTTTGTCAACGTTGAGTTCGAATCTTCACCGAGGGTTTGAGGGTTGTGCGAAACGTACGTATTTGAAATCAATGTGGTTGTTTATGAACATTGAGAGATATCTGTAGAACAGTGGACGAAATGGCTTTGTTTACTTACCCCTGAGCACAGTGGGACTTGATGGAGCAAGCTGAATGCAGGGCCAGGGGGTGTGCTGAAAAGGGAAATGTCGAATGACAGCTCAGAGTGGCTGACGCTAAGAACTTTCATTGGTGGACACCCCCTATCCCCTCAGTTTTGGATTGCCTCATTCCCAAGCCCGAATCACGGAAGGCGGACACAGCTCGAACGACTCCCGACCGGGCTGCTGTAGCCAGACTTCCTACAGTCATCACGAAATCATATTGAAGCCGCGCTCCAATTAGAGATACTCATCATCATTAGTCTAGGAGTTGACTATGTCATTACCCAAATACCTCAAGAGGTCCAGACCCCCGGAGCTCAGACGCTCACCCGAGCTATCAAACCCCCTTTTCCCAATTGTGGTACACAACTCCCATCTACACCTCCTCACCAGCAACGCTCTCATACCCCCCACCTCTCCTCCTTCCTCCGCCACTAGACGTCATGACCCCCGGACTCTCATACATATCCGTATAGTTCACCGGCACACCGCCCAACACGGCCGCGCCATTCTCATGCTTTCCAAACATGGGGCTCGGATCACACCAAAAGTCCTTACAATTCGTGACGCACCCTCTGCTATAGGGGTTGCCACGCTTGTTTCTCTTGGATCCCTTGCCCGTAGTCGCACCCCGACCTGCCGCAGTTTCAATAAAGGCGTCGACGCCGAGAAGCCGGGACCATTGCTTGATGAAGCCTTGCTTGTGGTTGTGTCCGTGTGCGTGGCGGCCACCGTGACGAGCGCCGCCTGCAGCGGGGGATGGACCGGGGGCGGGAAGAGAGGGTGGGTTGAGCGGGGCGCCGGTGGAGGTGAAGGAGCTGTTGAGGGAGGTGGCCGAGTAATTGTCGATGCCGTGCATGTTTTCGTACGTGGTCATCGCGCTAGAGACTTGGACGAACTGGACAAAGAGGAGCATGGAGACCCAGGTGAGTTGAAGCGAGGCCCAGATGGCAGTTAGGAGGCTGTAGGTATCGGCGTTGACGATGCGGCAGAGCGAGGGGGCCAGGATGTTGCACTCGTCGGAGGCGGTCTCGGAGAGGGTGGAAAGGTCTGCATGCGTTAGTGATTGGTCGGTAGGAAATTGATGAGATAGACTCACATCTGTAGGTCAACCAGTCATAGGTGACAACACTCAGAGTAAGGTTGATGAGATAGAAAAAGAAGTGACGGTGGTTGTTGACGCCGATGCAGTTGTACACCCAAGGGCAGTGACTGTTCCCCGTTAGCTTTCCCATTCTGACCCAGTTTTGACACGATATACTCACTGATCATGCTTCGCCACGCAGCGTTGACACCTACGGCAATGCTTGCTCCTCAGAGGCGTGCGGATCATGCAGGTAACGCAAAAGTTTGACTCGTCAAACTTCCACAGGCTGATAAGCTCATTGATGACGGCCTTTTGCTCAGCGACTCCTCCCATCTTGGGCACGAACCCAGGATCATCAACCATACACCGGATGTAGAACCAGACAGTCATGGAGATGAAGAAGGCAAACAGCAAATTAGGGATAACTGCCGAATCCTGTCCAAACATTGTGGTGCCAAAGATGTGTAGCACCCAGTTCATGATGCACAAGAACAGCGACCCAGCAAAGATACCCGCCATCCAAGGCGTCTTCTGCAGTTGCCTCATGTCTGGCGGGGCATAAGTGATGACCTGCTGTGCCACCCACTGAACGGCATAGCCCGCCAAGACGCCCAAAGGGATGCCAACGAAGACGGGCATGCCAGCCATGACAACCATGGTCGCCCACACCATGACAAACGGCCACAGAAACGTAAACTTGGTTATGAAAGATCTCCTGTCCTGGAGGAGATACGACGCGCCAGGCCAGCTGGGGACGATGGCGTTGCCATGCTCGTCGTAACCGCACTCGTCCAGCGCCTTTTGCCAGGCGGCAACCGTGTTGAGCTCCTGGGCCGTGATCGCAGGGGTCTTGCCGTTGGCCGTCTTTGCGAACCGGTCGGCGCCGTACTCAATCAGCTTCTGGATGCAACCCGGGCTTCCCTTGACCAAGGCCCAGTGTAGTGCCGTGAACCCCTGCTCGTCCTTGGCGTGGACACTCGCTCCCCAGCGGAGAAAGACGTCGACGCAGGCGGGGAAGCCCTTGTATGCGGACCACATGAGAGCGGTATGGCCGTAGGCATCTTCGACGTCGACGGGGATGCCTTGATGGAGGAGGAGGACGATGAGCAGGACATTGCCGTTAAAGGTGCTGATGTGTAGTGTGTTGTACCCTTGAGAATCGGTGATCAAGGGATCGGCGCCGTGCTGGAGCAGCAGGTGGACGGTGTAGTAGTGGCATCGTTGGGCGGCCCATTGTAGAGGCGTTGCGACGCTCTCTCCTCCCTTCTTGTTGATCTCGGCGCCCTTGTCGATGAGGAACTTGCACATGGCATACTGGTTGTTGATGGCGGCCCACTGCGGGGGGAGAGCAGGGTCAGCAGGGTGTCGGAGTTAGAGTGTAGGAGATGGTTAGACCTACATGTAGAGGCGTGATGCCCTCGTCATCCGAGTAGGTGGCATCGTATTCGCCGGCCGCGAAGAGCTTCTCCATGCCCGCAATGTCGCCTACTCTTGCCATTTGCATGATGTCGTTATGTGCTTCGCTGGGGAGGCTACCGAGCTCGACCTCGCTGTTCAGCTTGGGAGTTGCCGTGTCGGATTTCATGGGCGGTTGAGCGGGGGCGGCATGGCCGGCATGGGCGTCGGCCCCGTCGTGGTGCACCATTGTGATCGTTCGATCGGTCGGCGGAAAAGGTTTATGGTGCTCGGAGGTCGAGGATTAGGATCGTGGTGGTAGTGGTCAGAGTGTGTCGAGTTGTCGTGTCTATCATTTGAGGGCACAGATGGCGACGGTACGAGTCGGCGTGGAGGGGGAGACCACCACCGGGGCGCAGCAACTGGAGATGAGGAGCAACGAGTCGCGACAAGGAAAAAAGACGGGAATAAAATATTTTGAAGCTTGCAGTAACTCTAGGGACAAGGCCGAGAGTCGAAATACACATTGACAAAGACCAACAAGAAAGAGACCGTCGGCGATGGATGGGAATGGCTGATGATTCCGCCGTGTCCGAGTCGCCAACTTGGAAAGTGAATCGAAGACGGGAACTTTGTTTGGTGTTGGACTTGGTCGGGGCTTCCATGGAGTTTGAACTGATGTTGGACTGTCGTCAATACCCGTTGTCTGTTAGTGTCAACATCCGGTATCGCCGTGTCTGCGGTGGCTGGTTGATGTCTCGGCTAACATGCAGCTTCCCCAACTCCCGCCCACGGTTGTGTGCTGCAAGGGTCTTCCTCCGGGGGATTGCACTGCCCGAGGTGCCGCGGCGGAGAGACACCAGTTCAGGGTCCAGGGACGTTTCGGGTTTATCAGCCCTGGGCTGTCTGTCTCACACTGCCACGGACCAGAGATGTCGATAAAGACATTGACACATCCGATAACCTGGTACGTAGAAAGATTCCATCCCCTCGTATTTTCAATGTTCTCCGAGTCTTCGTTGTCTTCGGCGGGCGTTGCGTGTTCGGTGACAGCTGTGCCCTGTGGTCGGGGTGCACGGACACTGCCACGCCCACTGTGCTGATTCGTCTCCAGCCAACCCCGAAGCCCGGGCCCCCAACCGCAACGGGCCACAGAGCCGCGCGGTGCCTCTCGGTGTGACAGGTCCAGCTCCGGGCCCCGCCCTTTGGTGGAGCACCAGGACAGGACCCCAATCTTCTGTGGAGAACTTGTCTGCCGGGAACTTGGTCGTTTATCTCGAATGACGATGGTGTCATTTTCGGCACCAGAACACCCCGAGTTGAGACCTCTTGGCCCCCCCTGCAACGCGCATCTCAACAACCGACGACGCGTCTCAACAAACCAAAACCAAAAAAAAGGGGGATGTCACTATAACATCTACGAATCTCCTCGTTATATTCCGACCGAAGATAAACAGACAAGAAGAGCGTGATCGATCAAAACCCCGCGCAACGTGTCCGAAGTAGCGCAAGCTTCTACCGCAACCATGGACACGACAATAGAAACCATAACCGCAACCGTCGCGGCAGCATCCCACACGTCTTCTGCTACCTCTGCGCCCATCAAAGAGCTCATCAAAGACTTGCTCATCGCCTCCCTCCAACCCAACAAGACCGTCATCATCACTGGTGTCCTCATCGTCCTACTCTTCCCCATCTTCCTCCACCAAGTCCTCCACGGCAACGAATCCGGCTCTTCCTCGAAGAACGCCTCCCTCCCATCGATCCTCCTCGCTGGCCCTTCCGGCGCCGGCAAGACCGCCCTCCTGACCTTATTCGAGAAGCGCGCCGGCCTCTCCACCTCTTCCTCGACCGAAAACAACAACAACAACAACAACAACGAGCCCGCAAAGACACACACCTCCCAAACCCCCGTCTCCATCAAACTCAACGCCGCCGCCTCTTTTTCTCCCTCCTTTTCCTCCTCTGTTTCCTCTCCCTCCGATAACCAACCGAAGCGACCCTTCCTCCTAATCGACACCCCCGGCCACCCCAAACTGCGCTCCACAGCTCTCTCCCACCTCCTCCCTCTGGACCCCAAGTCCGGCCGTCCCCTTCCGCCTTCTTCCAAATCCTCCCAACCCATCAAAGGCGTCATCTTCCTCCTCGACGCATCCACCCTCTCCCCTTCCTCCCCCGACAGCTCCCTTTCCCCAGCCGCCACCTACCTGTACGACCTCTTACTGGCCCTCCAACACCGCTACAGCCGCTACACGAAAGGAAGCAAGCACCCGCCTTCCATTCCCGTGCTCATCGCTGCGAATAAACTGGATCTTTTCACGGCGTTGCCTGCGAGTTTGGTGAAAAAGGAGCTGGAAGCGGAGCTGGGAAGGATTAGAGTCAGTAGGAGTAAGGGGTTGTTGGATTCGGGCGTCAAGGAGGAGGATGTCACGGCGGGGGAGAAGGAGGAAGGGGATGATTGGTTGGGGGAGTATGGGAGTGAGAGGTTTGAGTTTCGGCAGATGGTGGAGTTTGATATTGAGGTGGAGGTGATGGGGGGGAGTGTGCTGGGTAATGGGGGAGAAGAGGAGGGGCCGGGGTGTGAGGGGTGGTGGAAGTGGGTTGTTGAGAGGGTGTAACTAAGTTGATGATCCATGGTGATGGATAGTTATGGTGAGGATGGACGGAGGAAAGGATATAGGTGGATGATTAATAGATGGGTTGGGGAGTGTATTATATGATGGGTGGGATGGCAACTACGGGGGGAATGGGAAGGGGTCATGAATTATGCATACGGATATAGAAAACTAATTGATATCACTTGACTTGAAGCAATCATCGAGCGCTGCTGATCATGGCAGCAAGTTGAAAAAAAAAGGGATTTGCAGCAAAAGCCCCCGGTGGACGAACAAGTGCAAAGCATCGTAATGGTCTGTGAAGCAGAGATTGGTGGAAATGGACATGGTAGATATAATGAACGCGAAAAAAATATTACTAAAGTGATCAGTCACCTCATGTATGCTGGGTTTGTAGGCATAGTCTACGATAACGCCACTACACCGCCGCTAGATGCCTCAATCCAGGAAGACCACCGCAAGCAAAGACATAAAGCACCAGGTCGGAAATCAGGGATACGGTACAGATGAACAGTAAAAACAAATCGTCCCATTCGCACGGGTTGAACCCTTTTCTACGCCGGACCAAATGCTACCCAGAAAGTTCTACGCGAAAGCAAATGTATCTACTAGTACGCCCAAGGCTCCCAGACTTAAGTCCCCAATTACAATTAGCACACAGACAAGAAGAAAAAGAAAGGAATTAAGAAAGAAAGAAAGAGCCGCCCATAGATGTTGAGTCTAGGTATCATATCCCCCGTCAAAGGAAAAGATCCCCGTTTAATCCATCCCACGCTCACGGAGGCAGGCTGAGTGTTGTTGTTGGTATTGATATGATATCCTCCACTCTATACTCCCAGTCATCCATCCATCCATCAAACGCATTTGAAGAAGGATTTTTACAACGACTGCTGATGAAGCATGTAAGTCAACAAATCGACCTTGGTGACCACAGCCACAGGCTTGGACCCATTGTCCGTCTTCTCCGTGACAATCGCAGCAGAGTTCCACTCAAGGAACTTGCTGAGAGCAGCGAGAGGAGTGTCCATGGTAATGTCAACAAACTTGCGCTGCTTGTCCTTGAGGTTGTTGTCGAACTTGCGGGGATCCGTGACAACCTCGTCGAGGCGGCTGAAGTCGAACATGACCTTCGCAACGGGGGTGGCGGGGGTGGCGCGGCCGCGCTGGATGAAGCTGAGAATGTTGCCGAGGGTGACGAGACCGACCAGCTTGCCGCCAGTGGGGGCAAGGACGGGGAGCTGATCGAAGCCCTTGTCGCGCATCGTCTCGATGGCCTCGGAGCAGGGCGAGTCGGCGAGGACCGAGGTGACGGGCTTGAGGCGGAGGGCGCGAACCGTGGCGCCGGCATAACCATCATCGGTCTTCTTCTGCTCTGTCTCTTGCTGCTTCTTGACAGTCGCCGTGCCCTTGGCATCGTTGGCCGTCTTGACTTCGTCGTCGGTGACGAGGAGGCCGTTGGCGGCGAGCCAGTCGTCATCGGCGAACTTGGAGAGGTAGGAGCGAATGCTGTCGGGGAGGACAACGACAACGACGTCGTCCTTGCCGAGGTTGTAGTCCTTGACGGCGCGGATCATGGCGGCCATGGCGCTGCCGGAAGAACCACCAACCAGGAGACCCTCCTCGGCGATAAGGCGGCGGGCGAGGTGGAAGGACTCGCGGTCCTCGGTCTTGTACCATTTGTCGACAAACTCGCGGTCGAGGACGTCAGGGATGAAATCGTAGCCGATACCCTCAACCTTGTAGGGAGCGGTGGCGTTGGGGTCGTTCAGGCTCTCGGGTTGGGCGAGGATGGAGCCGACAGGATCGGCAGCAATGACCTTGATGTCCTTGTTGTGCTTGCGGAGGCCGCGAGCGATACCAGTGATGGTACCGCCAGTGCCGGCACCAGCAACAACGGCCGTGACCTTGCCGTTGGTCTGCTTCCAGATCTCCTCGGCGGTACCGTACTCGTGGGCGAGCGGGTTATTGGGGTTGGTGTACTGGTCGAGAATGTGGGAGTTGGGGATCTCCTTGAGGAGACGGCGGGCGACACCAATGTGGGATTCGGGACTGTCCCAAGCGGCCTGCGTAGGAGTACGGATGATGGTGGCACCGAGCGCGCGGAGGACGGAAACCTTCTCGGCCGACATCTTCTCGGGGAGGGTAATGATGGTCTTGTAGCCCTTGATGGCGCCAACGAGGGCAAGACCAATACCACTGTCGAAAGCTTGTTAGCTCCTGTCGTAAATGCTATAAGAGAGAAACGTACGTGTTACCACTGGTGGGCTCGATAAGAGTGTCGCCAGGCTTGATACGGCCTTCCTTCTCAGCCTCCTCGATCATGCGAAGGGCGATTCTGTCCTTGACACTGCCGCCGGCGTTGAAGAGCTCGACCTTGCCGTAGACCTGGCACTCGATACCGAGTGACTGGGGGATCCTGTTGAGGCGGACGAGGGGAGTGTTGCCGATTAACTCGGTGGCCGACATGGTAAGGCCGGGGTTGCGCTCGACGGGGCCGTTGGTAGTATCGCCAGACATGTTTGCGACTGATTGAGGTTCTTGGACTAACGAACGGTCGGGGATAAAGGGTAGAAGGAAGTCGGGGCGGTTCGTTGTCGAGGGAGAGCAGGGAAATTTCTGTCTTTTTATCGTACGAGGATTATTGTGGGGGCTTTGTCCTTGTTTGGTAGGCTTCAGTTCAGTTGGATGGACACCCACTCGCTCGACCAGGACAACGACGAGAAACGCGCGGGGGCGGGGTTGGTTTGGACAGGAAGGATCAGGAAAGAATTTCACGAATTGGAGGAGTTGGCCGTCGACAGGAAATGGTGATACAATCTATTTATCTTGCTCTCTATGGTGATTCACAACGACCTGTTAGTAGCAGGTAGATATATCGACAGGGCAGAAACCACGATCACGGGGAGGCGATAATGCAGGGAGGGGTTGTGTAGGAAATATCAGGAACGGCATGTGTAAGAAAGCGGTCCAGTCTAGTTCTCAGGTGACGGCGTGACGGAATTGGTGAATCAACTTTCGCCATTTCACCGTTGTGTGTCCCCCTCCCAAACTCCAAACTCCCACCGCTTGGCTCACCTTGGCTCATGATGGGATGCCCAAAACCGATGATATGCGCCCACCTTCCCTTTCCCTCGAGCCCTCAGCCCAGTGGCCCCTTCTCGGCTTCCAAAGATCCACAGAAAGTTTCTAACGCCAATCGCTAATTGCGGGCGGGGGTTGAAGAGCACGGGCCAGTTAGGTTGTGCTCTTTTGCTTGCACGTGCTTGGACACGTCCTTTGAGCGGACAGAACGGTTCGGTGATGTTTTCACAAAGACAGGGATGGGCAGTCCGCTAACAGCTCTCGTGATAGAGACATGACATTATGTAGTAGCTCGACATTGGAATCCAAGGCAAAGTTCAGCACGAAATGGTTCCGTTTGGGTTGGTTTGAGGTTTTACTGATATGCATCAGTTGCTGTCATCGAGAGGAAGATGATATTTTCTATCGGTAGACCTAGCGGCCAAGGAGCATAACGGGGATCTGGCGAAAGCAATCATGATTGTCCATCCTAGGATGCCTTCGCCACGAGGTGCCTGCTTTACATTCAGGAACTGGGAAAAAAAAAAGAATCAATCAATAAAAGTCGGTACAAGGCAAACCGCAAGAACGATCTCACAATCGAATCTCCAACACCACCTGCCAAAATGTCCAACAGCACGGCAGGCGTCATGCAGTGACAGCCAGACACAGAGACACTCAGACCACCAACAGACAGTCAGCCGTCAGCAGCTGCACGGAATTTCCTAGAATTTGCACTCGTGCACAGACCATCCCAGCCCTCTATTTAACAGCAGCTCCCCTCCCCCCATTCTTCCTCCTCTTCTTTTCTCCTTTTTTTTCTTCATACTTACCTTGACTGACTGCGCGGAGATCAAGAAAACCGCGTAGTACGGTGGTGAGCCTGCATTGCACATCGTGGTGCTCGCCGCCGTGAATTGCCCTTCGGGGCCGTTCTGGTCGTAATTTTTGATGTCAAGCCAACCATGCAATTCATTGCAACCCTTTTTCTTTTTCAATGTGTGCTCGGCCTGCTTGGTCGTGCCATAGGGAAGAAGACGATTGCTGAGGGTGTGCGACCGAAGCTGATGATGCACCATGCCCTTATTGTCCCGTGCATTCGTTAAAGCCGCCGATACCGGCGATGGAACCCAGCTCGCTTCAATCCTTACGACGTTAACAAATATCATAGGCTTTTGCTAGCTGGGCTTTGGGCATGTCAGCACTTTGTTGTGTTTTTGAGTTGCAGTGGTTTGTTAGTTCCTAGGCTGGCTGGGCGCCAAATCGGACAGGTCCTAGCGCTTGCTTAGCGGTCTTGGTGGTAATTTGTTAGCGATTCGCGTGGGGAAAGAAGACGGTAAGTGCATTTTTGAAGGTGCTGTTTGTGCAAATGCATCCCGTCCTGGTTCTCGCCGAGTGACCGGCGACGCGACGTGAAAAGGGTGTTTCGCCTATTTGGCGCTGAGTGTTGCGAACTTGCGAGATGAGGGTATGCCTGGCTGGGGGTGATGTCATGCTTCCCGCTCTAGAGTTTGAATGTTTGGAGTGGCTCGCCGGTCTGAAGATACGCTCATGGAAGAGAAGAGGACTGCCGCGGGTGTTTAGTAAGGTGTCTACTGGAGATGGAGGGTATTCATGAAATCAAGTAAAAGTGACGCATTTGCAAGGAAGAAGGGCTTGGGATATGGAAATACTCTCGTAGATGCATACAGCTAAGATCAGATAGAAAGATGCTTGTATTGGACCGGAGAAGGTATAATCGGGAGCCATTCTGACTATCCGATGTCGGTATCGCCAACTCATATTTTCCATTTCCATGTGTGAACTCTCTGGGTTGTTGTACTTTTCCAACTTGGTCCACGATAGTACCCCTGTCCGTCATTGACATGTCATTCCCAAGGGAGAGAACTCACCAATATGAGACACGAAACCTGTGGTTCAGTCTGTGGTATACATTTCTAGAGCGCAATATCTACTTTAGGTTATCCATTGACTGGTGTTCTTGACACTCCAGCCCAGAAAGAACCTAGAGGAACTTGTGTACTTGCGAGACGAGTTGCTGCTGTGTATTGCCCTGCAACCCTTCAGTTGCTACCTTATCGAGCTGGGATACTTCTAGCTTACCTCTAGGGATAACCGCGGGGCCGTTAGACGACTCGGGCAGTTTTGGTGAGCAGGAAGCCTTGACAAATAAGTCTTGTTCGTGGATGTCTTACGTCTAGCCATCAACTAGTGCATGACCTCGAGGCACTCGTTGCTCTATCGAGTATCGTCAAACTGGACGTCGTATCGATGTGGGAGCAGAGCAGTGGCTCGAGAAGCACAGAAAGCGAAACGCGATTGTTTAGGTACTGTGTCCTCCTAGGACTGGAAGTGAAAGTCGCAAATTGCTCCATCAGCCGCGCTCGACTTCTCGTGATAAGTATCTCTTCCAACAAGGTCTCGAGCATAGCAAAAGACCAGGAGGTACAATGGGTGCAACATGTCATGTCGTTTTGACACGCGGCTCAAACACACCATCGCGAGGACCTCGGTCGGACGTTGTGTCTTGGATTTAGTACCTAGCTGTTATACCTGAAGATGGTTGTCCATCCCCTTCTTATTAGATTACAGCAGGGCGTCCTTTGCTTTGGTCATCGTCGGTCGATGCAACGGCGTTGAGAGCGAGAGCGACACAAGATGGACCGTTTTTCTGTTGAGCAACGGTACTGGCAGGCCTCGTGTTGGGAGGGAGCTGCATGAATGTATCTCGAGAAGGGACGATGCGCCCATCTGCAGATTTTGTCCGCAGGAGACAGCGGGCGGGTCAAACCCATTGTCAGGCGCAACTGCCATCTTGTCGCCCAAAAACGACCCGAAGTGCCTGCGCCTGCTTTGATCGGCGCACAATCAAAAACCTGACAAGTTCGCACTCCAACCCGAATCCGACCATTGACGAGAGCGGAACGTGTCGACTTCGGCGACTATCCTTCTTCGACCGCCTACCTCGACACCCGGATGCTTTTTTCCGTCTACGAACATTTACAAAATGCCAAACCCGGGTCCTCATCGATCGTTCGACAATATGGATCAACCAAGGCCAAGGATGAACTTCCCTGGAAGGCTCCTTTTGCTTTAAGCGGCATATCTACAGTCACGACGGCGGACCGACAGCGCGGCCCAAACGGACTGATGGAGCCCGTCATTTCCACGACTACACCGTATTCCACAAGACACGGAAGTACGAAGCCCGGCTGAGGCTTTGGGAAGAATAAGGCGGGATGGAGAGTGGTCGAGTGAGCCACAACAACGTGTACCAAGAGTGATTTAACAATTCGCTTGTTGGTTATGGCTATGGAAGAACAGAAAGGGAACAGACGGTGAGTGGTAATGCCAGGGGTCATCATGTCCGACCGCTGGCACGATTGGCAATCGATTATGGAAGTATAAAGCCAATAGGGTTTTGAGAACTTGAAAGCGATTCGGTCGTCTCTGTCAGTCTCTCCCCAAACCGTTACAGAATCGACCACCAATAACGCAACGCAGCCCCGAAACAAATATCACGAACTATGCCAGATCCACGCCGTCCAGATCGTACCAATGATGCCCGAGTCTTCACGGCAGTTGATCTTCTCCAGCAGATCTCTCGGTCGGTCGCTCAGAGACGCCAGGCAGACAGCAATCAAGAAGTGGCGCCGCCCTACACCTTTCGCCCTACTGCTGGAGAAGCTACGCTTGGATGGTCGCTGGGAGAAAAATTGCTGTGGTTTGAAAGCTCTGGTCCGAATGCTGGTATAAAAGCAGCTCGGCGCTTTCTTCGGCCAGAGCGAGCTACCAAGGCCGGCACAGTCATCACAAGAGTAACTACCTACCTACTGATTCAGACAGTTGGGGAGCCGTAGATAAGATGTTCATAACTACTCTTTATGACTCCTTCATTACATCTTGGGTTCTTTGTATCTGTCTGTCGAGTCTATTGCGGGGAGTACATCACACAAATTCCTCAACTCATGATACGCAATCTTCCAGCCTCCCCCGTCAAGCAATTCTTCACGCACAATACCCAGCAGTTCAAGCCCTATCCCCTTCCATTCCGGCCACCGAGAGCTAGGAAGCGAAGCGCATCATTGGCAAGGTTGAAAGTGCCCCCCGCGCCTGTCATCGCATGGAGTTTCCAGTAGCGGGTGCACCGTTCGCGTTTGAAGGGCGGGAATACGCGCCAGCTAGTGCCTAGCGGTACTTGTAGAGCTGCTCAAATTGGGGGTTGATCCATCTGCCCCTTGCCTCGGTATTGATAAGCGCGCAAAGCTGAGTGCTAAGTTCGTCGACAAATGCATCGTCAGTGCCGGTCGTCGTCTGATGTTGTCCGTTGTGTCGGTCATGATGGGGAACCAATGGCTCCAACTGCCAGAGAGTCTTCGTTTGAAGGGAACCGCAAGCCGTTGGTTCAGCTACAGAAAGAACACAGCAAGCTTTGACTAAAATGCTGCTGCTATTGAGTGGACTGCTTGCGGTATCGATGACTGTAGCAGAGTCGCAATGGCGATGGGCTGGACGCCATGGAAAATGGAGGGGCCTAAGATGAGATGAACCTAAGGCAAACACTTCTGACTGCAGTAAGAAAACAATAGCAGACCAAACTGCTGTGAATCACAAAATGCTGTTTGCGTCATGCTTCACTGGGAGCTTGACGGCTTGAGGAGAATGATGACCTGTCTACGCCGTTGCCTGACTTCAGACGAGAAGGTTTCGTGGATATGCCTGCAGCTGGTAGTCTTTCATCTGTTCCTCTCCTTCTATCGTAGCCGTCTGAATAAGATATCAGTGAAGTCCAAAACCCATTCACCTGAGAGTGGGAACTCGTCGTGGTGGGTCATATCTGGTGTATTTATACCCCTCCTCCTTGACCAACATCCTTCTCTTTCTCCTTCTACCACTCAACTCGGAAGATCAACAAAAAACAGATTTAAGATTCTCGGACAAGATCTTCACACAACCTTCACGCCCACTTCTATATACCTCCAAGTCAACAACGTCGCCATGGGACTGCCCTTGTACCGTTCCCCCTCAAGCGAGGCCCTTCGCCGCCAGCTTGAGGCCGCAAACCAAGCGGCAAGTCAACAACAGCAACCCGACCCGCGCCGCGCAAGGTCCGGCGCCCCTCCCCCTCCTCTCCGTCGCGAAGATGCCCAGCGGCTCTTCTCCCAGACCCCCTCCGAGGCTGCGACTGGTACACAAGAGCGGCCCATTGACCTAACTCGCCGCTCTGTCGAAGTCGAGGCTCCACGTCGCCCTGTTCTCCCTCCCCGCTTTGGAGCCCCTATCCCTTCAACCGAAGACGAGAGTGATACGATGGCAAGTGCTGTTTTGTCCAGGTACAGCCGGACAAGCTTCAACTCAAGCGAGTTGGCGACCCCCGCCGAAGAGGAAGAACTTCGTCTCCCGGACTACGGCACTCCGGACATGGACTGGTCCACCCCGGAAATTGAGGCGGCCAGTACCCCTCCCCGCCCTGAAGCCCAAGACTCCTCGTCTGTCGCTCCCCAGCCCCAGCAGCGCCAGCAACAAGTGGCAGGTCCTGCTCAAGCCGCCTCAAGACAGGTAAGCGGTGGCGGTCGTGGCGGCTTCGTCCAGGTTGTCGTCAGCCAGGATTCAGGCCTGGCACAAGTGCAAGTCAGAGGCAGAGAAGAAGGTCAAGTCATTCCTCCCTCGCGCCGTCTCCCTCCCCCTCTTCCTCGGCCGTCGGACGCGACGATTAGAGGAGCTCGTCGGCAGAGGATGGGGCAGTCGGGTACGTCGACTCAAAGCACGACCAGCACGACCACCTCTAGTCAAGGCACCGGAAGCAGTGGAAGCAGTGGAAGCCGCTCGCCTCGTCAGTCGTCCCGGGTGCGTAACGGAAGGTCGGAATAGTAGCTGGCCGTGGATGAGCGCTCAGCTCAAAGGAGATTGTCCAGGGGCTGTGGACTGGTTTCGGCGCCGGGTTGCTGGCATTCAGGCGAGCCAGTGGTGGACAAATGGACGCAGTGGCACATTTTATGGAGAGACATGGTTTGGTAGCAGGCAAGGGTCATAGAAACAATTCTGACTTGAAGTTCACAGGTGTTAGGCGTCAATAACCGGTCATGGGACAGGGCAGATATTCCCAGCGATATATTAATACCAGTTTTGCCAATTCAAAGAACGAACAGCGCTTGTTGAAAATGAGTGACGTATGTGATGCCTCTATTCGTGGCCAACCTCAATGCAAATATCTGCACCGCCACATTTGACAGGTGTCACTTCCAGGCCGTGGACAATTCTCCCTCTTCGCGTCAATCACATCAACCTGATTTTTACTCATTACCTCTAATCAATTTCGCAAACTCACATTCGCCTTGATGAATTTGAACTTGTCAAAACACCATGCAAAGTTCCATCCTTCTTGATTCTTAAATTCCATCTCATGTGGTCTCTTCTTGCCATGGGGCATGAAGTGCAGAGGGCAGGTATGCACAAATGATGTGACCCTAGAAGCGACATAATCTCCGTCGGAGCACAGGTCGCCTTGAATCCCGAGTTGATGTATTTATACCTGCCCTGGGTCCGGGAATTCTATTCTTTCTCTTCTTTTCTACAACCAAGGCGTCGATCGAGCACTTCCCCCACCAACGCTCTCCTTTATCTTTTACAGTCGAAAGACTTCCGATGCTCGATCCTTTACCTCCACCACAACTTTCGACTTAGTTGTCCTGGACGTACTATTGATACTGCTCGGCCTTGCCCGCTTCCAGATCCCTCCCAGTCCACACAGCTGCACCTCATCCAGAGCTAATATGGGCCTTCCGCTTTACCGAAGCCTGTCTCAACGGCAGCAAAAGTTGGACCGCATGCCACTCGATCCTAAAATTATGATGGAGACGGCAACTATCCGAATTTTTACCCCGGATGAGTTGGCGTCTATTCCGCTTCATTTCCGAAACTCGCTTAGCTCGTGGGTTACCTCCCCCGAATTAGAACCTACCAATCTACGGCAGACTTCACCCCCCATCACCCGGCACAACCGAAGTGGCACCGGATCTCAGGCTCCATCTCCTCCAGATCTCGCTCGCCGTCTTTCCAGCTTGGACCAAAGCATCAACGCGCTGTAGCGGGACCTCAGACGAGAAGGAAGGCCACGGCGGGCGGCACTCAGAGGCCCTGTTTTCTCTGAGGTTACTCCTGCTGTTGATATTCAGGAAAGAGAAACCCAGCTGCCAGATCCGATTCTGCTTACACCTACTCCTCTAGGTGTCTCCGTTGATGAGAATCGCACTACCAGGATAGGGGTACCTGCACCCACAGCAGAAGGGACTTGGATGTACAGACTCTATGATTGGCCAGGGTTTTGCGACTGTCCTGGATGCCGGCATGTATGGGGTACTGAGGACGGGGCTGGCCGTGGGCTTAGGTGAAGGAGGCTTTGGGGTGCGTATGGGGAAGAACACGCAGTGAGTGCCTATGGTGTAGTACATCCAAGTAAGTTGGTAGGCCATGGAACAAAGAGATAATTTTCGTGGACAGCTGACTACCTCTACACGCGTTTTTCAGTTCAGTGTGCAACAGGGATTTGAGATTGTTTCAATGCTTTGGAGGAAGAAGAGGATAGAAATAGGCTAGAGGAACATATAGGTAATAAGACCGGCACAACGCTCAACTGCTCCGCAAGGCCAAGTTTGGCAACCTGATTCACGGCAGATCTGGAAGAGGTGATATATTTGTAAGTTAGCTCCATTGGACTTTCATCGTACCCTCCCAATGAATACAATCCTCTAACTGCTTATTTCTCGTTACAACCCTCCACATGAGATTCCCTGTCCTGCCTTCCTTCATCGTTCGAGCCTCATCACCAGTGATACGTTGGTACTACCTTGATACCTCACCACTACAGCCACCATCCTCAGTTCCCTGACCTCACATTGCTGAACAGTGAACAGCAAGGTAGAACTCGTTAGCGGTGTTCTTGAAGCTGACAGTGCACGAACATTGTGGTCATTCAGCCTGGACCTTGAGTGAAAGCCCGTGCTGTTCGCTGTTCAAGTGTCCAGGAACAGATCTAGCGACCGTGAAAAACTGGAAGCGAACGTCGAAATCGTTTGACAGATTTAAAGTCGTCGACAACATGGAAGTCGTCTCAATCTCTTCCTCCCTGATTTCTTGCACAAGCAACGCGCATTCTTGCACCAACATCCAGGCCTATCTACCCCACAACATCACATCATCACAGCACCTCAACTCAACAGCAAAATGCCTTCCGAAGGACGCAGCAATACCAGGCTTCCGCAGTCCAACGCCAACTACAGGTATCCAATCTTTGAAAGCGTAATTTCACTAGATGTTGACTCGGCGATACAAGTCCAGCGGTATCGCCAAATGGCTCGCCGTATTCGAGCTATTCGAGTCCTCGGCTTCAATCCAGGTACCACCTTCCCGACTATCGACGAGGAAACAATCGAACCTCTTCCGCTATACACCAAGGTGCCATCAGCCGACGAGATAACAGTCGACATCTCGACTTCGGAGAAGCTGCCTTCCTACCGTGATGCTGTGCCCACGGATGATGTGGTTGCGGGGAGGAAAAGGAAGCGTAGGACGAGGCTTGATGGTCGTTGCAGATGGTCGGCGAAGAAGAGAAGGATCATAGGCCCGACTGAAATTCTGGTGGAGGTACGTTGCAAGGCTTAACCCCCCGACTATCTACTTGATATCATACCTATTATCGCTCTAAGACTATTGATACTTACTACTTCTACCCTTTCTTAGCCCCCCGCAAGCGACCTTCCCTTAATGGAATCGCTCGCGAGGCTCGTCCTGGACGACCCTTCTACTTAGAAGCTATGTTAACTGACGCCATAGAGTACTTTAGAGGTAAGATGGGTAATTCCGAGTCCAAATCTAGCAGAATGTCTGCTTGTTAGTGAATCAGCCGCTGACCAAACATACCTAGAAGGGACAATGAGCAGCAATTTATCACGGTTGTGTGGTGTCACGAGTGCGAAGGGGTCATGTCTACTTCTATGGAATGGATGAGTTAGGGAATAGGTCATCGACGTCACTGGAGGAGTCATGGAATACAGTTCCTGAAGGCTTTAGGTCATCAAGCTGGACGCTCTCAGTCGATACATGTCATGTCGTTGTTATCCCACTTTCATAGGTAGTGTACCTACCTACCTCTACATGTAATTTCAGTCACAACACAGGTGAATGGGGTGACTGTTCAGTCGCACATTCCGTCCAGTCTTCAAATGTGGCAACCTAAAAACTTTGACTCCTCGCCAACGTCCATAAAACTTTGTGCCCCTCAGGACCGACAACGCTTTTCGTTCTCCTTACCTCTATATGATTCAACTCTACCACTACACCTACACTTGCGCACCAAAAATCGTGAAGCGATCATACTTCTTACCAACAAGTATCTACAAACTCTTCTACAAAAGCAACGATGCCTGCCGAAAGAACGAACGCTCGTCGCACAAGACAAGCCACCAACAACCCACCTCCCTCGCTTCATCGACAAGACGCAGTTAGCCACGAGACGATCGTCGACCAGCACGGACAGGCTATCGATTTCGGGATCTACACCGACCAAGTAAACGACATTTTAAGAAGTCTTTTCGGCAGTCCAGTCCAGCGTTCTCATCGTAGTACGTTTAATCTCGCCCTCGATCGCTCAAAGGCTGTAGCGTACTAAATTTTTTTATTCCTCGCTACCCTAGTTCATTCCAACACGCCTAACCTCCCCCATCCTGCGAGGCCTTCTCCGGATCGGAATCCCGAGGAAGTGAATATACCGCCTCTGTATACCAAGCTTCCTGGCGCCGGGGAGACGACTATGGATATCTCGCCGTCTGAGCGGGGGGAGGAGCTACCTGAGTACTCTGAGGTGGGGAGGGGAGAAGAGGAAAGGAGGTCACAAGGCTGAGAGAGGGGCTTATTGCCCGGCGGACAAGTTCGACGTTCGTCATGAACATAGTTTGAAGCAACTTCAGCCTTCTTTCGTTAGCATAATTCGCTCTTGCTACCGTTCTCCCCCCTTTGCTTACAATCATTGCCGAATATTGGTCCTTCTTGCCAACGATCTGTGGCTGGAAGAAATCATTTTTTTTACCATGTCATTTGCATTGACACGGTCGTTGTGATCCTACCTGTTTTTAGAGAAATGGAAGATTAGGTACCTGGGACCCAAACCACATCCGCCCTACGCATGTCCTCCACCCGAGACACTCGGTGATATCTTTGCGCCAACGCCTATTGTCTGCTTCGAAAATGGTAAAGTCCATGGAAGGTTCTCGTCGAAATCTCGACTAGGAGGTTTTATTTCAGTAGCATCGCTTGCTACCTGTATCGAAGACGCGCTCCTCGACCAAGGTTCTCAATTTGGAGCCGTTGCTATAGAAACATGAACCACAACCTCAAAACCCCTGGCGACGTCGGACCTTGAAAAGACCGATATAAATGCAAATAATAAGGCTGTTCAGTGGTTTTCTCAGTGTTCAAACCTGGCGAACGAGAAAATGAACCAGAACCTTGAACACCAAGAACGTCTATAAAACCGTCGACACGATGGAACCAAATGCGACTGGATCTTCTCTTTTCTCGCAACAACTTCGCGCACTCTTGCACACATCAGAGTCATCACCAAAACACACCTAGGTAACCAGCCTGGTCGAGTACAAATCCACCAAGATGCCTTTCACACGCACATCTGCTCGCCGCTCTCGCCCTAGGGCCAACAACCAGATTCCCACTCTGCGCCGCGAAGACGCTGAAGTAGTTTACGAAACTGTCGACGACGTCGAACTGTTTGGGGGGATCGACATCGACCAAATTCTCGATTTCCTTGGTCAAGAAGAGACCAACCGCCCAGCCAGAAGTGCCGGCAACCGTGCCCCTCAAGTCGCTGTCGCTCCTGCCGCCCACCTTGTCAACGGTCGGCGCCTGCAACCAGAGCCACAACTACCCGCCTATACCCAAAATCCAAGTTCAGGAGAGATGACAGTGGAATCCACAATTTCCGAGAGGCTCCCTACCTACGACGAGGCAAGTCAGGTGCAAGGAAAGGAAGATGGGAAGACGGAAGAAGGTATGTCGCGAGCTACTCCTGCGATTACAACTTCCGACTCGTACTAACCTCTTTTCAGTCCCTCCTCGCACTCAGTAAGGGCAATGTGAGCACTCCAGCAATGAAATCAAGTTTGGTAAGTACAATCCACGTCTAGATCTTCCCTCTGTACATTGGCAGTCGCTAACTTCACTCGACAGGTGCACTCTTAGAAGGCGACAGGCCGCGATTGCCGTGGGAAGGAACGACATTCTCGGAATTATTCAGGCGCAAAAACAGGGTGAAAGCATTGGAGTATGGAGGTGAGACATAGAGGTCATCGAAGCACAAGAAATATCAGGGGATTCATCTTCAGGCATGCAACTTGGAATCAAGCTACCTGTTCGAGTATTATTGACGAAATCCTTTCGATACATCGTTCCAGTCGTCAAATTTAGACGATCCACCCACTGAACTTCTTCTCGTTGTTTCCAGATGCGGGCGCTGCTTCTTCTTCCACTGTTGACATTCACCTCCTTGGAAATTACTGTGACTACCACGAACTCCGCAGTTTGCCTCACTGATTAATTCTGTCATGTTCGTACTTCTACCTTTTGTGTACGGACCATCGGCCGGCAAATACCACTTGTTGCCTAGGAGACCATACAGACGAGTGAATGGCACGACTGTTCAAGGTCTAGCCCTTGAGATGACAACTGTTCGATGTCCACACCTTGAGGTCAGGACTGTTCAGCGTCCAAACTTTCAAATCTGGCGACATCGGAAAAGAACCCAAGTCGTCGATCAATCTCTCGCCTCCATCTTACATCGCAAAACAACCCGAACTCTTCTCCCGCCTGCCACCATCAAAGTCGCGCCAAAACCAAACAGCAAAGATTGTTCACTAGTCGTACTTTCGAATTCAAAGCACACAATGTCGTCTCCATCGAACACCCCCCGCGACACCCAGCTACGCAACATCCACTCTCCCGACCTCCAACGACAAGACGCCTCAGCCAGGTCCCCCACAATCCTCGAAGCAATCGCCGCCGAAGTCGAAGCAGCCAGGTGGGCGGCACTCCCTTACCAATACACGGGGCTACTCGAGGAAAACGACCCAGAGGGCAACTGGGCGCGCCAGCTGGATTTCTTTAATGCTCTCGCCGGCGCTGATGATGCTTTGTTCGAGTCAATCTACCATCACGTTATGGATCAGATTTTGAGAAACCACGTCTCGTTTCAGTATTACCGCGATAACGCGCCGCCGCCGTACACGACCTACCCGACAAAGGGGGAGATCACCGTTGAGATGTCTCCGGAGGTGGTTCTGCCGGAGTATCTTCCTCCTTATACTCCGTTTGGGCAAGGCCAGAACTGCAAGCGCGAGGATGCCGACAAAGAGGAAGAGGAAGGCGAAGGAGAGAACCGTGAAAGCGTCGTCCATGAAGTGGTCGCTTGGAATCCGGAACTAACAATCCCCTTTCTGTTCGGCCGGCGTATTCCACTCCGTATTGTCGAAGAATACCTCTTACCTGTAGTTGTTGCCCTTGTTCTCAGCCCTTACATTTATCCCCAAGATCCTCTCCTGTTCGCCAGCTTCGTGTTAGTTACCCGCCTGGTGGGCTTCCTATTCGAAAAGATCAAGGAAAGGTATATATCGAAGACGTTTCGCCGCGAGTTAGTAATGGAATCATGCTAACAGTTTTCTTGATACCTAAAGGTAATTAGGAAGCGAAGTCACTGAGTATGACTTGATGCAAGCGGGCTTTAACCACGACCATTGTAAGTACAACTTGTTCTTCATTGTCTCTTGTATGTTCACAGCTGCTAACTGGAAGCATAAGTTGCTCTACCGAACCCAATTTCTGCCGAAGATAGAGGTACATACGTCTACTTTGCGCTGTCCCGAACGCAGCGCTTTACAGAAAACATGGGGTTCAAAGGAAGGGTGGACTCGATTTCATACATCCAAATGGGAACGAACATTGAACGACTTAAAACGAAGCGGTGGCTGCTGGAGTGAACCATCTGTTTCCCTTATAATGTCTTCATTTTGGGAAAGGAGTAGAGCATGAATCACGAGCTACTTGTACAACTACTATTGTTACAAACAAATCTACCCGCCCAGCTACCTCCCATTGCGTGTTCAGGAAGTCAATTGTGCCTGCTATTGTTCCAATTGCGCCGCCATTCAAGGAAAGAGGTGGTAGCGAAGTATAAGCTGTCCGGAGCGCAAGGGGTAATGTAGTGGAAGACGCCTATCATGTCTCTGGGCTTGGATGAGAAGAGTTTATCGGACGTCTTGAGGGCGAGATGGACCTATCTTTTCCTTCGTTTCGGTGTACCAATCTGACTGGACTTCTCAAATACCTCTAACTATCCGACTGACTGCGCTCACAGACTCAACCTCTACTACATTCCAGTCGACGGCACCAGCTCATGTCATGGTCCCAGGTTCACAGGATCTTTGACTGGCTCGCCTAGAAAATACCTGTAGCGACTTTTGGGATCAAGGTTCAAACCTTAGACCTTTGAAAAGAACCTGAAGTCCACGACCTGGCCACTCTATCCGCCTGGCAACTCCAATCTCTGATCTACCAGCACTATAAGACAATTTCTTCCCTCCGCTGAACATCTGAAAAAACTTGAACCGGTTTTAAACCTACAACTTACCGTCCCCCACGATCAAAGTCGCAACCAACCACAACACAACACCGACTTTCAACCTCACTTTTTCTCACGCAAAGAAAATTACCAACAATGTCGTCCCCTTCTAACAACTCCCGTCGCTCTCAAATGCCCAACAACCAACCTCCCCGCCCCCAGCGACAAGGCGCGACAGTTGGATCGTCCGAAACACCCCAAGCCCTCAATGAGGAAGCAGCCAGGGTACCTCTAAGGGCTATTACCAACCGAGTCCTCGCGAACGCGTCCGAAACACCTCAAGCCCTCAATAGGGCCATCACCGACCGAGTCCTCGCAAACTTCCGCAACGAATCAGCTAGGAACCAGGCAACGGCGACCTCTCCCAATACCATGATCGAGACCATGAACGCCTCCTTGGACGCCATCAGAGCTGCAGCCGGTAACGAGCCTCCTCCCAGGCCCATGAGAACCGCTCGTCAGGCTGCGGCCATCGAAAATCGTCTAGGTCGTCTGGATGATTTAATCAGGGCTCTCCGGAGCCGCCTTCCGCCCGTCGATTCCGCACCTCCGTACACGGCGCTGCCTTCGGAGGGTGAAGTTACGATGGAGATGGCATTGCCTGAGCCGGAGTACACCCCTCCGTATACTCCCCTGGGACTGTTTGGGCAAGGTCAGAAGAGGAAGCGGGAGAGGGAACTTGATTATGAGGAGGTGGTGGAGGACGACGTCGAGGACGAAGAGGAAGATCGCGATTTCAGCAGATCGTGCGCCCC
Organism: Neurospora intermedia; assembly: GCA_037102815.1. Taxonomy (NCBI): domain Eukaryota; kingdom Fungi; phylum Ascomycota; class Sordariomycetes; order Sordariales; family Sordariaceae; genus Neurospora; species Neurospora intermedia. Next base: position 4,579,643 of record BTPP01000004.1, on the reverse strand, counting down.
ATCACCTGAGTCGACGATTCCCCAACGAGATACCAGCTGTCCTGGTTTTGTGGTTGAAGACGACGGTGATGCGAGCGACGAGGAGGAACAACACCAGGAAGGGAACGATCAGGACGAGAACGACTCCGACTAGAGGTGGAAAATGGTATGGAAGATCAGCCATGACCAAGGCACACCACAACAGCGATGGTTGTAAGTACCTACCTCCTATGAGCCAAGATTCTTGCAAGTTGACAGTCGCTAACTGACCGCATGGTCCCAGCTAGAACAGGCAAGGAATCCGATTGTCGAGGCACGGACAAACCACTATGTTGCCAACGATGTTCCATCATCATGCGGTTTCGACCGCCGTGAAGGAATTCCCGAATGGTCTCGGACAGACCAATCCATGAAGGACATGAGTCGAGCGGAGGAGCAGAGGACGGGAGCAAAACACCACCATGCCTCCGAAGGCTAGAAAGAACGAGGCCAAAGGGAAGGCCAAGTTCGAGGTAAAGAACTTAAATACCAACGACCAGACGTTTGTGACCAACCCTGTGAAGCCTCAGCTTTGTCGAGGATTGGAATTGTGGTTGAACAAGTTGTTTGATGTCTTCCTAGGAGTTGGTTTTCAGCGTGTCACTTTTACCTTTCTTTTCTTGTAGCCATATCGCATTTTGGGGAGGGAGATGATCGCAAAGCACGAGGCACTTCCAGACTAGAGGTACCTGGACACTCTGTGATCTAGCATTCAAGCTATCTCGATGGTTGGAGGAAATAGGCATCTAGGGTTGCCAAGCGAATTCTTCACCTACGTACTCCCGCTCTTGTAGGGTTCTATTCCAAATGAATTCCTCATTAAAACTCTTGAACTGTGTCGTACCGACGTGACATTCAATGCTGAAAGCAACCGACTGTCAAGCTACTCGATCAACTGGGCCCATTGTCACATATACGCAACCTCCTCCTTCATTGACGACACCAGGTAGTATCCCGACATCACAGGATCTCTGTTCCCGGGACCGTCCGTCGGGACGGCCTGCTTTTCCTATATATGAAGCTCACTGCCCTATCCGTAGCCGCCCGTCGGCCTCCTTCTCTAACCTAGACGACGGACGAGGCCATCGTTCAAGCACTGTTGATATTAGTGGGATAAGGCCCGATTTGTTGGTGAAAGATGGGTGGAGGTAATTTCAAGCGCTATACGGCCTCGTACAAAACAAACAAACAAGGCGTAAACTTGGATCCATTACCTTCACTCGAATTCCAGGCGGCCGCGGATGGGACGTGGGCACAATCTGGCCCACTCAAACTTCCACTTGAGTCTCTCACTTTCCTTTTATATCGCAAACCGAATTTCAGAACTCTCGCATCTGTCTCCAGCTACATGTCGCACACTACCTCACACCAAACGACAACACCTCACCTCCTACAACGAAACAAACCCAAAGCAACGATGTCTTCCCCATCCAACAGCCCTCGCCGCTCCCAGTCGCCCGACAACCAACCTCCTCGCAACCCCCGCCCAATCCAAGCTGCCCCGGCCGACGCGCCCGGCGACGCAGTCCCTCCACTTGACGAAGAGAGGCTTACCGCCATCGTAAATCGAGTGCTGGACGCCTACGACCCAAATGACTTTTTTGGGTCCATGGCGGCTGCATTTGACAGGATGAGGGAGGCGTCTGGGGGTGACCTGACCATGTTCAGGGAGATTGGTCTTCGTGCTGTCGCCGAGATAGCTCGCAGGCGCAACCCTGAGTATGTCCCCAATCCAGCACCGCCATACACCGCACTACCTGCGCTGGATGAGGTCACGGTTGCGTTGTCGGTTGCGGAACCGGAGTATACCCCGCGGTATACTCGGTATGCGCAAGGGCAGAAGAGGAAGAGGGAGGAGGCGGATGGTGGTGATCAGGAGGAAGAACATGAAGGCGACAACGACGGGGAGGATGAGGAGCGCAATTATGAGGAGTGGAACGATGAGGGCGAGGATGATGAGGAGATCAATGAGGATGAAATTGATGAGGAGGAGGTTAATGAAGAGGAGAACAACGGGGAGTGAACGACTGCGACTACAGTCCCTCTTGATGATCAGGGTCATGACCCATGCAAGCCACAACCACGAGATTTCTACTTGGTAGAGGTAAGTTCTACAAGCGAAGCCTCCTGCCATTTTGTTGTTTTCCTTATGGTAACAGCCGCTAATCAGAACCATGATACAGCAAGAGCTACGGACCTCAAGGAAAGGGACAGAGGGACGAATCAATCAGCACCAACCGCGCCTGCCACAGACAAAACTCACACAACCACCGAGCCTGTCCACCAAGATCGACGCCTTAACGCTGGCCACGAGGCCATATTCTCCAACCCATCCGCCTTGGGGCGAGCTCCGCGACAAGGTCCTTTGGGCAGTGCGGGCACTGCAGTCTCTCTGGTCTCGGACGAGGCTGTATGCCCTGGCGCTCGGCGAGTTTGACCGTATGGCCATACGACCTGCGTTCATGTCGGATGGAGCTGTAGTCCTCCAGTCTCCACCCAATGTCGCAGAAATCGCACCACCACGTCAAGTCGCCGTCTTGGGTCTTGGGAGGGACGTATGTCCAATTTTCGTTGGCTATGTAGTCGGCACTCTTCTGGTGCTTCAGTCCTCCAATGTCTTACGGTGCAGGGCCCTCGGCAGAAGCACAGGACATGGAGCCGGCAACTGAAGCAGTCCGGGCACCTTCCGGGTCGGTGAGTGTCAGAGACGGAAGAAACCCGGCCCTATTCAGCTGAGCTTGTGTCTCGCGACGTGCAGAACCTCCACGCCTGGCACAAATTATCTACCACCTTATCATAAAGAAGTCAGATCCCATCATTCGTCTCACAGACATCGAAGATCGCTGTGCCAAAACAGTTGAAGGTGTCTGCTGGAACCTCTAGAGATATTCAGGAACAAATCACCAATTCGGATAATGGTGTGGTGCCCAAGATTCCGAGTGACAAAGACGGGCGAAAAGCCGAGGACAAAACATGGTACCGGTTTGTACGGAGACAAGGCGCTTGTATAATTGCGCTGGAAAACGGTCGGCCGCGGGAGAATGTAGTCTACCTTACGTATGGGTAAATCAGCCAATGTTTGAAGATCACAAGCAGTTGTACCTCTAGCTCCCTTGAAGAACGCCCAAATAAAGAAGGAGTACTTCGTGTTTCTCATCAGAGTCAGCTATAACCATGACATCAATGAGAGTGCACCTTCAGTCAAGCGAGTCACAATTGGCAATGCAGCTCCAAAGTTTGCCTCTTGACTACCTCTAAGCTTGGTACTTGCAGACAGCTTCGAAGGATCGAACTGGAGAACGTGGGAGTCAACGCAATCTGATCATGAATAATCCTCAACGTGGTACCCTCTACGAGTGTGGGCACTCTCTTCGACCAGGTTCTGCTGATAACGCGGCGGGCCCTGGTGGCGGGCTTACATTTGTGACCACGGTGAGTTGGCAACTACCAGATGTGGTTGTTGAGTTGGTGGTTTGGCTACTTTGCAGCGTTTGCGCCAGTGTGCGTCGTCTTTCTGGGATGCGATGCAGGCGCGCCTGGTTGCCGACAGCCTCCCCACGACTTTGCCTGGCATCCTGCTCCGCGCCAACCATTTCAGCGTCGAACGGTACCAAGGCCTCGGCTATCGCACCATTGGCGATACCGACGATGACGGCGGCCCGGCGGCTGCTGGTGGCAGTCCTGTTGGCAGCGACAATCTCTCACCGCAACCCTCCTCTGTACACTCAAAAGGCTTTTCGGTGCGGTGTGTCGATTCGTGCCTCTTGAGTTCATAGGCGGATTCACTGCTATCATCGGGATTCTGAGCGTCATGTCCCGCCTCAAAGATTCTGATTCGGTTGGAACAGCATTCGGGATCCTCGGTCTCTACGGAGGTACCTGCAGAGTCAAACGCCTCATCTCAAAACCTACCCAACTTCTGTGACGGTTCAGACGAAGCTTTCCAGATATCTCAGTCCCGAGAGTCCTTAATTTCATCTCGAGTGAGCAGATGATCTTGGCAGCCCTTTACCCAGACTCTCAGCTGGCAAGAATAAGGGCACAGGCCACAAAACAAACGCACGACAATCAGAGGAGGGGGGGCAACCAGTTCCTTCCTCCCCATTCCTCCTCCTTCCACCGCTCTCACTTGCTACTATAAAAGCGCAACCAGGAGTGCAAGTACAGAGGGCTTCCAACTCTTTCCTCAATCCTGCAACACACAACCAGGACCACTATCACACACAATTTTAGTATAAAACTCAGCCCGCCTACACCTCCAGAGACTCCAAGAGGGTTTTCATTATCATTCCTCTTCCAAGAGGAAAGTCTTGTAGGTACAGCTTCCTTTCTTCGTTCCTGAGTTTGATCACTGTGACTGACTCAACACGTCAGGCCTCCTATATAACCATCACCGACATTTTCTTTTTTTTCTCCGTTCCGCCGATTCAACCGTAGGGTAAGTCTCCTGTCTGCTCACACCAAGTACGCGCTTGCCCCAACGCGACAACACTAACATCTTCATCCAGCTGCCAGAGATGTGCGTAATCTACCACATCTACTTCTCCCAGTGCGATCACAAAGACGCACTATTCGTGCCGTGCGCGGACAGGGAGCCGCACACAAAGGAGTGCCCGAAGGGTGACCCAAGGGAGGTCAGACACACCCAAGACGGTCCATGCGAGGACTGCCAACCACCTCAGGGTGATGACGACCCTGACGCTGTGGTGGAAAGCGAGCAGGAGCCCAAGGAGTAAGGAAAGTCTGGAAGAACATATCAACGGGCGGGATGAGGATAGTTCGATGTGCAAGGAGGGCGTCTTGAGACATCAACTAGACCGGTAGAACAGAAAGCCATCACCTCTTTTGCCCCCAAACTTCGCAACAAGATCCTGAAGATGCCGTGACCAGTACCAAGGTTCCTCATGAAAAAGAAGGATACAACCAGCGTAGATGAGCCTTGTCTGTCCCATTCCCCCTTGGCTGTGTGATCGGCAGTGTTCTGGTGCTTCGCCAAATTTCCGGCAGACCCGAACGAGATCTCACATGTCTCGCAACGAGACGTATTGTTGCGGACGTTTTCGGGATATGTGGCCGCTCGGTGTGCCCCGCTATACGTTTCTTGGCCATGTAGGTTTCAGCGTATTTACGCCTTGATGCGGCGTGGTCTTCTGGGTTGTTCTCCTTCAGGCGCCGATACCGTCTCTTGTTGGCCGCGCTGTTCTTGGCGGCTATCGCACGCCAGTGCGCCGGAAAGTCACGCTTCATGGTATGGTAGGTTTCGCGCTTTTTCTTTTAAATAGGCTTGATGCCTCTGCTCGGACGACTCCCCTACTAAATCAATGGTACATTTGGCAGCTTGCACGGATTTCTTCTGTTCCGCGGTGCGCAATTTACGGCTGGGCTGCGCATCCTAAGCGCGATAGGCCACCAGCAGAAAGGCAGGTGCAGTGCGGCACTTGGAGGTCGGCGGGGGCGCCCAACACGGGAAACCGTCCTCCACCACTCCCAGTTCTCGAAACATGTATCCCTCCCCCAATTTCTGTTTGCCAACCTCTAGCAATCTGTTAACGATTCACAAATCCGTTTCTCCCAAGCTTCTTCCCACCGGCACCACTGTTACCGCACATGCTACCATGTATTCGTTAACACTCCTTCCCAGCTTTGATCTCGTCGGGTGTAATTTCACACTGCTTGCCCCTGGCGCGGCCAGCATCTGCGCAACGCTGGCAGGTAGCACCAGGAATAGCGCTCACGCAAGGGCTCTCATAAGGTGACGAAGACTATTACTACGAAGAACACTACGGCCAAAAAGCGAGTGATGCTTAATAAGGCGATGGAAATCATTACTAGGAGCTGTCAGTTGGGTTGTGCAGCACGAAGGCTGCCCTGGACGCCGCTCTCGACAAGAGAAGCAATAGGGACCTCAACTTTGCCGACAAGATCCCATCCAATTTGGAACCAGTCCAAGCCTTCCAGATGCCCCATCATGAATTGTCAGATAGCATTCGAATTGGCCACTCTGCTGGCAATCCAGTACATGAACCACAGTACAGGCTTGCCGAAGCAGATGGGTGGCTTAGGTAGAGGTAGCGAAGTCCAAATCATGAACCCTGCCTCGCCGACACTACCTCGCCGCCAGCTTATAAGCTGGAGCACCCCGCTGTGCCAAACACCGTTATATCCGTATTGCTAACGCTGGTCGCCGCCCCCCCTGCTTATGGCTTTGGTCAAGGACCAGCTTTTTGAACGCCACCCGTCTAGAGGGACTCGAAGACACTATAATAAGCTTTCCATTACAATCTCGGATTGAGCCGTGTGTCCACTGCGACACGTCTCTATGCTTTGCGTTTCTTCAATACGGTGAGATCCAAGACGCAGCTCTCACGAGGGGGGCTGTCAAGAACTATAAGACTTTTTGTTTGGAGAGACACCGAATGAAGAGAATCAATGAAAGATAGAGGTAGGTTCCGTCTCAACTCTCAGTTAATTCCCTGTTCTATCTCTTAGCTTTCAGGAAAACATATTCGTCGGAATACGTAACGTCAAACGCAGAAATCGTCTTGTCAGTGGAGTTTATATTGTCGACTGCAGTCATATCGTCTGGTCTAGTGTTATTAGTAAATGAACATCGAATGGAGCGGACAACCTACCTTGCGCAATAGCCTTTCCTCGGTCCAGTCACACACCGAACCATGGACCGTTGGCAGGAACCACTCCACCACATGTTCCTGTCCAATGCGATACAGCCTTCCTATATACTGTAGTATAGTGTTCATTTCCAGACGAACTTAAAACCGATGTGTAGTCACTATGCTACCATGTAACGGATTCGTCACTGACGGATTCGTCAACGGGATTGAGGCGTGGCGGATTCGTCACTGAGTGACGGATTCGTCTTGAGGAACCACGGTCAATCGCAACCTAGAACTTGTGTCAGTGAACAGTATCACTGAGCAAGAACTTCTGGTTGTAGATAATGATTGCGCGCATACTTCAGTGCTGTCTAGCCATTGCTTCTGGTTGACATAGTGCCACAGGTTCGCCATCGCCAGGGCGCATGTGTACCATGAAATCCTGCCGGGCTGGTGGGATCCCGGCCAATCGTCTGGGGAGACGAGATCTGCTCCCTTGACCCTCTCGAAGGTATCCTTGTCCACGTCGCCAAAGGTGAGGACAAATGGTAGTTCCACTACGATATCCCGCTTCCCTTCTTCTTCGTACTTCGGGAAACGCCAGTCTGAATCGGGCGGCAGCTTCCTAGGTGGTTCTGGACGTGGTGGGTAGACCTCTCCTGGCTGAACTTCGATATCCCTCCAATTTATAACGTCCTGCTTCCACAACTGCCTTACATCTTTTGTCCACTCGCTCATCCAATGGTTGCGGTCCTAAGGTACGTCGGGGGAGATTTCTGGCAGTTTTTCGGACGGCAGTTCTTGTATAGGACTTGGTTCGGCGACGTCCATGGGCAGATCTCCAGTGGGACTCAATGCGCCTGACTCTGATTAGAGTAGACCATTCGTACTACGAGGCCGACTTTCTTCAATATGGAGTGTAAAATCCTAGATCAAACGTTAGCGAACCGACACGCTTTACTCTAATCAGACATGGAGGGTAACTCCGCATGCAGGAGATCCAGATGGCGTTGAGGAGAGCGCAAGAGGCATTCATACCATATCCGCCCGTCAGGCGCTATCCTGCAGAACACAGATCTCCACGTGGACATGATTTATTCCAACCAAAGCCAAGTCGAACGCGCACGCTTCTGGAACAACTGCTTCAGAAGAGCGCAGGAATTGAGGTTTTGATTCTCGAGTGTCCACGCCACAGGCCTGACCTCCACGCCGCATGCCATATCGGCATTGGATTCAATGACGTGTGGAGCCAAACACCATCCTCCAATTCAGGGGCCGTCTGCACCGGATCGGTCAATAGGAGGCCGTCGAGTGGTTTCTACCAACCGCCAATAGCACCATCTGCGATTGGAATGAGGTGAGCACGCTGGGCAAGGCATGTTGATTCTACTCAACTTCTCGAAACTATTCATCCAACTCCTATCAGAGCGAAAGCTGACCGATGAATAGTGGATCCACGAACTCGTGGAAGTAGACGGCGATCACTCTAATAGGAGTAATCCACTGCCTCCATCGCCTGTCCCACCTGCACCAGATGCCAACCACTCCAGTGAGACCAACGCCGGCCCGCCGCCTCCATCGCTAGCGAGTTTGGCGCTGGATAAGATGGGTATCTCTCCCGAAATCGAATGCTAGGTGATAATTTACGATGGGGCATCTGAATGGCCTGGACTGGTCCTAATTGGGCTGGTAGCCCTTGGGAAAATAAGCTCCGTTGCCTGGATATGTGACAGTATCGCCGTGTTCTGTGATTTGTGTTAGTGGAATGGACGACATGATGGCGCGGGAACAAACGGGAATCGACTTACTGTCCAAACCGCACCACTCGTCATAACGACGGGTGCCTGACTTTATAATCACATAACCGCCGCGCTTTTGCTGGTTGATCAACCACGGCTCCTGCGGCGGGCCATCGTCTTCCGAGGAGGAGGAAGATTCAGACGAGGATGAGGCCTCGCGGTCGGGACGATGGGGGCTAATGTCGGGTGTGTCACTGTTCGGGTGCGGACGAATGTTGACCAACACATCGAATTCGCGTGGGAGATCGGGTGGGACGACGTGATCATCAAGGACGAAGAGGACTTCAAATCCAACAGCCCCAGGCCTAATGTAGAACAGCGCTTGTTATGTGGGGGTTGACTTGCGAGACCCGATAGAGGATATAGTTGAGGTCATGTGCGGAGGAGTTATTGTCCGTCATTGAGCAAAAGGACCAGCTCCTGGTTTCCATGCTTGGCTTTCTTTCGGCGGCGATCGACAGATTTTCCATAGCGGTTGCCTCTCAATCGCTCGGCGTCGGTCTCTTCAGGGAAAACGAGGTCTTCCTACAAGGTCTATATTTGACCAGCTCGTCTTCGGCTCCGTGGATTGAGCTAGAAAGTGTGGCTTCTTCGTTGAAGCAGGCCCTTCTCCGCCATGGTGGTCGCCCAATCTCGTCGGCTCCTAGGGCGTGTTGGGTTCGACAGCTTCATCGAGGGATCGAGGTCTAGCCGGGGATTTGGAGCACGCTTATGTTCGGGATGGATTTTTCGGACGAGGGTTGAGAAAGCGATAGGAGAAAACTACGGAAAGATTGGTTAGAAAGTCGAAGAAGGCTTGGAAGGCAAAGTCACGGAGCTGTATTCTCACGTTGAATTGGGAAATATGGCGTACAGGGTGACAAGCGGCATTTAAGGTATTAGATTCGGAAAACGCAAAGAGAATCACGAATGGGAGAAAAAAAAAGAAAAAAAGACCTGCGGCAAATGCCCATTCGAGGAAGGAGTTGTGGGCTGACCTAAGGTATCTTGCAGTGGACGTTGTCACCAACTGCCCTGTTAGTGCAATACCCAGACCGGCACGGACACTCGTGGGTATTGGAAGTTATTGGTGGGTATTACTTAACGTACGTAACTACCTGACTTCTTTGAGAACAATTGTAGCCCTGGGTTGTTCATGGATGTCTCCCTTGATGTTTCAAGTGCTCTATCGGCAGTCGCAGAGGTCAGGTTCCTTCTGTGTCGAGAACCGCGCCATCTCGGTTGGAGATGTGGCAGGCACGAAAAACGGGACCCACATCTCCCCTTCCTTCCCCACAACGGGAACCAGCCCCGATACCGTTGACCGGCTCGAGACCGGGCCGAAGTACAGCATGCGCCTTCTTTCCATCTTTGCAAAGTGCAGTGAAATCGAACCGTTGGCATTCTTTCTACTCCTAACAATCATCACAGCCTCCCACGCCAATCCAAAGGAACGAAGCGATGGAACGACGGAAGACAACAAAAAGACATTCACTAAAGCGTGAAGCGACTCGAAACCTAGTCGCGGCTCTTCACCAGTCTTCATCCCACCGGTGCTATCTTTCCCACAAACCCATTAGACCAGGCAACAGACCTTGGGACTTGTGTTTGGAACCTGGATGACCACCCAAGAATTAAACGAGCCAGGAAAAGGATTATAAAATGAAATGGTGGGAGATTTCCTGTCCTGTTTACAACTCCACGCCGCGATCACCTTGCACAACCACAAGACAATACGTCCACTGACCTCGACACCTCCCAGCCGTCAACTTACTAAACGGGTCGAAGACCTTTAGAAGCGGGATGTCCCAAAGTACCACGCCGGCAGCAGAGACCCCGGAAGTGTCGCCAGCCATGACTTCACAGCGGCCACACCCACGCCGCACCGCGCCCACGGGTGGCCCCTTTCCTCAGGCAACATTGCGTCGCCAGAACGCCCAAGTCCTCCTCCCAGAGGATTTCATTTACGACGCTCGCTGGCAACCAAGACCCTTTCCCAACGGCGTCCAGGAAGATGAGCCCGACTCTCCACCTACAAACCAGACTCGCCAGAGCATCTCGAGAGGAGTCAACAGCAGTCGAGGTCCAACATCACCTCGAGCACGTTGGGCCAACTTCCCACCTCGAACACAAAATCTAGAAGTCACCGGCTCATCAAGTCCTACCGATGAGGACATCCAGAGAAACGTTGAGACTGTCCAACGTCGCCTTCGTGCAGGCATCATCACGCCTGTTCCCCGCCCTTCGCAGCGGGCCCAAACTCGGCCTCTCCTCTTTCAAGAAAATCCCAGCCGTCAAAGCTGCAGACACCCGCGCGGTCCCAGCCTGGTTCCTCACTCCTCCAGGCGCACAAGGTTTACCTTACCCTCCGACGGCCCCGAGCCCGAACCTCTTCGGAACTCGCCCCCAACCGATCCCTTCCGACCGCCGCCGCCGCCGTACTCACCCCGTAATCCCCGCCTACATCCCACGAGCACGGACTACGACCTCACGTCCAATTTGTACGGCCGCCCCCACAACAATGGTGCTCCGCCTCTTCCCCTCTACACCCCCATCGCTGACCCCAGCGAACGTGTCCTCCAATTCGGAGGAAGTGAGGATGAGCAACGGGACGCCTTGGTACGGTTGCGTGAGGAGAGGGGCCGACAGCAACCAGATGAGCGGTTGCCGGGGCGGGAGGAAATGGACCACAATGGAATCGAAGAGTTGCAGTGGATAAGGAACGCGGTGGCTGAACTAGATGTCGAGGATGCGGAGTTGGAGGCCGATATAATTCGGCTATTCATGGACGACCCGATCCCTTGACGTTCATTCGCAACGAGAAGTGGTTTGAGGGATCGGTTGGAATGAGGTCAGAAGCAGCAGAATAGGGGTGGATTTATTGTGACCGGAGCCCGACTTGGCAATAATGATGACAGGGGACAGCGATCTTGAAGTCGACGGCACACATAGCCGGCAGTCCGACTCGAATGATCTGCTCACTGAAAAGAATTGGGGAGAGAGAGGACTCTGGAAGTATCACGGATTGGGAGGCCTTTGGAGCTTGCGTAAAGGCAAGGACAGACGAGAAGAGCAAGCGAAAGTCAAGAATCAAGGCTGTCAATTACCTCTAGCGCTATTGATTAGGGGTAGTTTGCGGGGTCATCCCTTATGCTTGCAAATGGCGCGATAGCAGGATACTCTTCTCTGAGATGGACACTCGTATTCCGTGTGGAGTTTATGTCATTCAAAATGGTAGTAACTCCATACATCAACTCTAAAGCTCCTCAAAAATGTGATTGTTTGTTTTATCATTCTACTTCTCGTGTTCTGCAATTTGTAGATCACGGCAGTCGTCCTCTCCAAGAACCTCACTATCTAAGTCGTCAACGCCAAGACCCACATCATCCCCTGCCTTCCTGGCTGGGCCCTCGACCAGGCGCTCCAGAAACGCTAAAGTGCTTAGTTCAAAAGAAGCATCAACTTCCAAACAGCAGCGCGCGAAACAGTATCAACGGTAACCACTTGTTTCCACACGTTACCTTAATGGACCCAGTGGCTCCGTCATCCTCAATTTCCTGAGAGACAGCGTCATTTCAGTCACCGTATGAACTCAGGACATCCATTTTCAGGCTTTCAACTTCCAAGAGAATCAGGCATGGATTGTGTATTGAACAAGAGTTTGTCCTCGCCTACTGAAGGGATTAAAGTATGTTCATGGACCTAGGTACCTAGGTGTAGGTAGATATGCCAGACTCAGAGGCAAATATGCGTGCATATATGCGTGCAAATGCACCCACTATACCGGAATCGTTGCTTTGCTTGTTGTGTAGTTTTGAAGTTGCCCAGGGCCGGCGTTTCGGGGTGCTGGCGGGCGTCCAAAGCTGCACCACCACTTGAAAATCTGGAATCTGCAATGCATCGCTTTTTTTTTACGAGCCCGAGAGACTTATTCGGACGCAAAGCGCTGCACTGCAGCATGCTACCTACGGATTCAATATTCCTGACTTCCCTTCGATGGACAGGACAAGACACATGGAGGTACCGTAGAAAGTGGAAGCTAGCTAGCTAAAGTGAAGAACATCAGGTTAGATGAATGGGATCATATCCATATGCTCCTTCTTCCTGTCCAGAGTCCTGGATTCAAACCAGGCGGTCACGGGTTGCATGTGGCTAAACCTTGGGGCATAAAATTCAAGTGAATGTGATGTACTGCAGTGAATGGTAAATGGTGCAGTGCGTGTGCTGCTTTAAGGCACCATGGAACTAAACTGACCTCCGGGATTGAGCAAAAATTCATGTCCGTTGAAGGTTAATTTGTCTTGCCTTTCCCCTTCACTGGCCCTTCCAGTACCTATATATTCTCCGCTGCTCCTGCCATTTTCTTCCTCTTCCAATTCAATTTTTACCTCAAGATAAATCACAATCGTCTTTTTGTGATCACCTTTCCGACCTCCAACTATATTCTCCTGTTCTCTCTTCCAGACAATTCTTCTCAACATCCTCACCAGCCCCAGGCAAAGCTCGTCGTTTTGCTTCGCTTCGTACCAGTACCCGTCTCGACACTCCATCGGCAACATTAAACTTCGCCTCAACCTTCCATACTTCAAGTCTTCAACAACCACACACTTCCACAATGACATCTTCCAAAACTGCTAGAACCCTCCCCACCCTCCCCGAGGAGATCTGGCGTCTGATCATTCAACATGGAGTAACCATGCAGGCAACCTCGGACTTCCGCACCTGGCCATGCGACCACTCCAACGAAATAAACGACCAACGCCTGCACGACCCAACTACCCGATTCGACCACCAGCGCGAGCGGAGGGACTACGCGGCTATGCTTCCGCTCGCTCAAACCTGCAAGTTCTTCTCCCATCACGTGGCAAACGAGCTCTACCAGAACATCGTGCTGTGTGACTACCATGGTATCGCACGTGGCCAGTTCACACTCTTGCTACGAACTTTGGTCGAGGCCCCCAAGTACCGCGAACGGGTCAAGCATATCACGGTGGTGCCTTTCTTTGATTGTAAATGGCAACCGAGACCAGGGGTCCCGGAGCCCCCAGCCGGCCTTCGGTTGATGGGGAAGGAGGCCTTAACTGTTGATTACCAAGGGGCTGTGACCTTTTTGCAGGAGAAGGATGTCAAGAAACTGGATAAACAAGCCCAGGGTATCATTGACATCGCGGGCCTTGAACTTGCCCATGTGCCTGAGAATCAGATGTTCAAGGCGTCGATAGGGTGGCTTGAAAGAGCACTTGCCGCCTTGGTGTGCCTGTCTAGTGGTCTTCGGAGCCTGTCCATTCAGGACCCTCCCCCGAGCAGTGGCTGGTCAGCAGCGTACACGCGGATGGATATAGACGGGTTTGAGCACACCATCCGTAAGATCCGAAAACTCCCTAGCTCGCATGGAAAGATTTTCCAGCAGCTGGAAGCGGTGTCCATAGCGACGACGAGATTCAAGAACGACTCTGACGAGGCGTTCTCCGTCTATTCCTCGCCGCGCCTGACTGGCTTTCAAGCGCTTGGATTTCTTCACATGAAGGACTGGTAAGTAATCCTTATGTCTGTTCCTGCTTTTTCTGCGCTCATCTGGTTAACACTGGCGATACTATAGGCATCGCTTGGCTGACTACCGGTCAACCTTGGTCCGCCTGGACATCGGCCACCTCTACCCCCAGCTCATCAATGTTAGATGGGCTGGCCTCAAAGAAACCAACAGGGCTCGAGCCCGCGAAGCCAGGGAGTTCAGACGCATCCTGTCGACCTTCACTCGTCTCAAGTTCCTGCGAGTCTCTTATGCTCTCCTGATTGGCCAACTGGAAGAGACGACCAAGAGATTCGGCGACATGCTATCCGAACTCCTCCCTCCGTCCGTCGAAGACTTCCAGATAGCGGTGTTCAATCACGGCGTGGACAACCGATATGATCGGCCAAACATCGACATGTCCGTCAAGTGCTTTTTCGAGGGTCTCGAGTCATGGGCTTGGGACCTCGAAGAGTATAGATACCGGCTCGATTTCTTCGTCAAGTACCGTCATCTATGGGATATTAGTATACTGGTTCACCAGAAGGGCAACTCCCAGGACCAATCGGAATTCTGGAGGGATAGGCGGAGAATCAATCAGACAAGGCTGCGAACATGGCTGGCTTTTGGTGATAACCATGTCGATCCAACAGACATTTATCACCAGTATCGCGTACAGCACGGCTATCTCCCAGACGTCGAGGACCGGATTGAGGCGCAAAGTGATGACGAGCCGGGTAACTCTTTCGGAGGATTTCGTCCCTGGAACACTTTGCAAATCGTGCAGGCCGAACTGGAGCTCATGTGGGTGAACTTTCAGGTTTATACCTTTCAGCCTCTGATGTTTCAGAATTACATGGGTCGTGACCGCGAACTTTTCACGCGTGAGGGATCTGTGCAGTGGCTTCCACTTGTTTGGTGGGAGGGGTGGCGTTGAAACTTGAAGACATCGTGAGGCTCTGGGGGTTCTTGGTGATGGTGGTTTGGTTGACATCGGTACCTCTATATGTAAAGGGAGGACTGGAAATCGGTTCAGGGAAATTGGATGAATTCAGAATAGATATGGTTGAGACCACAAGATCCAGTCAAACCCCATTCAATTGATGTAAATGGTAACCGCATGTCAACGTAAACATGGAAGCAAAACCAAAGTTGAGAAAAGAAACTTTCCTTGACTGAGAGTCGTCATGTGCTCTTACCCTTCCTGCCAGTTGCCCCACCCAAAACATGAAATCGAGTCATTGTACCTTCCATGATTCCAATCCTTTGCATCCTCCTCATTTCCCGTGCATCCAACTGCCCACCGGCTAGCTGCGGCCCATCTTCGTGACTGAACCCCTCCATGTGAATTCCTGTACCTGTACCTCTACCTCACGCATTCGTCTCCACCCCCTTGTACTCCTTGCTCTTCGCCTGCATCTCCCACGGCGCAAACACATTCTTACTTCCCTTCAACGTCTCTCTCAGCTCCGGGAAATGTCTCCCCAACACATCCTTCATCCCGCTATCCTGCACCCACTTGAACCCAACCTTGGTGTACATCTCCTCGTTCCACTCGCCGGCAATGAACCGATCGCTCTTCAGCCTCCTACTCGCCATGAGAATGAAAATCCTGAACGCCGTCTCGCTGAATCCGAACCCTGGAATCACCGGCTCCGAGTGTGACCCGACCAAAGCATCCACCAGGGAGATATCGTTGTTGTAGGCTTCTGCCAGTTCTTTGGCCAGGGTCTTGTTGCCGCCGGTAAGCTCTTCGAAGGTCTTGGGCACCGAGAGACGGAGCATACGTCGGAACTCGCAGTAGCGAGGGACGCCCCGCTCGCGGTCGCGGAGAATGTCTACGGTGCCGAGGTCGCGGACTTGGCCGTCGGGGGTGCGCAGGTTGCGTAAGAAATCGGGGTAGTTGTTGTTGGTGATGGCGCCGGGGTAGTTGATGCCGAAGGAGTAGAATACGTCGGCGAAGGAGAGACCGTCGTCGAAGGGGGTTTGCGATTTGGTGAAGGTTGTGTCGACCGTGGGGATGGTGGTGGCGTGGTGGCCGTCGGTGGCGGAGAAGAAGGCGATTGTTTCTGCAGATGAGGACTGCAGTTAGTGGGAGGTACATGAAGCCAAGGGAATGGGAGGAGGAAGGAAGCACAAACCAGGCATCAACGAATGCATCCTGTACACCGACACAAACTCCTCCGTCAGTGAGTACGGTGTCCCATCCTGCTCCGCTCCGCTGCCGGGAATTCCACTGATAATCTCGCTCGTCTTGGACAGTCTTCCCGCGATCTTGGTCAACTTCTCCCCAACAATCCCCCACCAATTGGCGGCCATTCCGATCTGCAGCGCCGGATGCGCCAGAATCGCCGGTGTCCATTCGACCGTATGGATCTTGGCCATCAAAGCACAGTTCACCAGCCTCGCCTTGTCAAAGATCTGGTCTCCGCTCCAATCGGGATACTCCTTGCGCAGCGTATCACAAATGGAATTGTGCTCCAGCGCAAACAGCGTGTGCAGGATCTCCATACCCACCCACCAGTTGTCGTTGAAGCCAGTCAAGACGTTTCCATCCTGGTCCCGAGGGAGGAATTGCTCCCGCCCGCGACTGTCCAGGGACAACTTGCCGTCTGGATGACGGTTGCGGAGTGTCTGTGTTGCGGACTCGGAGGAGCCGTAGATCTGTGATCCGTCCCACCAGTGGGTGTTGAGGTTCTTGTACCCGGGACACTTGATGTCGGATGGGTCGAGAGCCTCATCTGGCTTGGTGGCGTATATCTGCATGTGCTCTTCAAGCCACTTGTCGTCCTCAGAGAGCGGGACGTTGAGCTTCTCGTGGGGGTTCTGAGACACGGCCAGAGAAAGTCAGCCAATGACCGGAACTAAAGAAGAAAGAAGCCCAAGCCACACGCGTACTATCAACATCCCGATGTTACACAGGATCACGACAAATGCATGACTGACAATCCCCATTCCCAAAGGGAAAGTCTCTCAAGCCACATACCTGCTCATGGAAAAACCAATCATGCGTCTGAAACTGGATCCACGCCGCCGCCAACAGATTCAGCGTCGTCGCCGGGATGAACTTTCCTTCCTTCCTCGCCATAAACCTCTCACTAATCATCCTCGGATTCGGCGTCATCAGCTCCTCCTCGCTCGGTTTTCCACAAACCTCCCGCGGGAAATTCCTCCCGAACCTCATGCCCATGCATCCCATCTTTGGCTGTTTTAAGTCATTGAACTTGCCATCGGAATGGCGAGCGCCCAGGTAGCGTTCATTGGGAAGAGGGTCGGTGATGGAACTGCCTTGGGCTTGGGAAGTCGCATAGGCGTCGTGCAGGTTGTATTGTCGGAGCTCGATGCGCAGAAAGGCCAGGTTGAAGGCGCCGATAAAACCGGGGAGTTTGTACCATGGGATTAGCTTGTTGAGGAGGTGGAAGGAGGTGATGCCGAGGCGTTCGAGGAGGGTGGGTGTGAAGGAGGGTTGGAGTTCAACCTGCTTCTTGCCCTTGTCGTCTCCATTGGACAACGCGGCAGAGGCGGTGCCGTTTGGTTTGGAAAGGGTGTCGGGCATGTTGAGGAGGTGTGGTGGTTTACACCTTTCTGGATGTTGGGTGGTTATGGTGGTGGTGGGGTTCGAAGTCTGTCAATGGCAGTCGTCGTGCTCACTTCTTGAAGCGAGGGACTTGTTGAAGAGACCAGAACTCCCACCTGGACTCGGACCCAAGAGCCCCCGCAGTCTTATACCCCTTCCTCCATCGCTTCATGCATTCACATGCTGTCCCATCCGAGATACAACACGCAGCCGCTCATTCTTACTGCATCTTCAGCTCGACTCTTGTTACCCCCTTCGGAGCTCCGTGGTTGTTTTCATGGGTTAACCATGGGTTGCAACAGCGGGAGTCATCCGTGACACCAGTCCCGCGTACTTGATCGGTTCCCGCCGCCGCCATGTTATACTCGCATGTTACGCATACCTCCACGTCCTGGAAGGCTGAGGCGCTGAGCCCTTTTCTCGAGTCGGAAAGTCCCTGGATTTTGATTGATCTGGAGAGTGAAGTCAGATGCTGATTGGACAGGCATCTGTCCTGTGTGAGATCCAGGGTCATGTCGTCGTGGGGTGGTACTGTGGTAGGTGACTTTCCGACGGGCTTACATGTAAGCTGATATCTGTTCCCGTTTGGGAAGACTACCTACATTTGTGCTCCTTCCCCTGAAAAGGCGATCTCGAGAGGATAATGTTTTATTCAGCCAGTTCAATGCCGTTCTGTTACAAATGCGCTTTTGGCACTACCTGGTCGTCCTGCCGAACAAATGTGGGATGTCTATGCCAGATAGGTGCACAACGAGGAGTACTCGATGTCCTGGTAAGCTCGACATTTACTGAACATTGACAGGTAGGTACTTGTTGGACCGACATAAGTAATCATAGCAACCGTTGATCAACGGTTACGAGTAGGTTAAGGTAGTATTCTAACCAATCATCACCCGCATCCGGACTTGACCGCAGCGGTCAGCCCATCAGCCCGTGCCGTCCGCTGACGGTTGTGTTTTGCAACCCTCAAGGACCAAAGAAAAGGGACGATGACTGACACCTTCCAATACTAGCTCTTGAATATCAGCCCTACGTGTCCCACATATCACTTATGTTTGCCTGTTGAATGACTTGTGGAGGTATCGATCACTTGTTCGAGGAGTGAGTGGTAGGTCGACATTCAGGTGCATGCATACCTACCAAGTCAGCCCTCTGTTATTGCACTATCGCGGAGAACCACGGTAAGCTATCAGTCTGTTAGTGACGTATCTCTGGCAGTTAATCGTTGAACTGTTACATGAGCACTAAAACGTCAACGTGATGAGAGCGAGACATCACACACTGAACCCAGGAGAATATATTGTCAATTTCTCTGTTGTATATCATTGAGTATTCATTCAGCCTGGGGCACTATCTTGAGTCGCACCTCCGCCGCTTGCTGCCCTAGTTGACATCGATGGCAGGCTTCATCGGGCTCCTTCATCACCATCCTCAACATTCACCCATGCCACTCACTCACAGAAGCATCCATGTCGACAACAACATCTTCCACCGCGATGAATGATCATCGAGAAGGACGGCATCCATCCTCTCTCTTTGTGATTTGTCTCCTCAACTCATAAAAACCGCTTTCAACAGTTTATATCCCGAAGCCAGACCCAATGCTCATTCTCTTCCACGGCAAGGGATCTGTAGCACGAGTACGATCAGAACTTACTCACAAGACGGGCCGCCACATGCAGTTCACGGAGAGTGCAGGCAACCAGACCAAGGGTAGAGACTTCACCTTGCATGGTCATTCAATTCCCAACTACCTCTACAAGATTAACATGTGGTAGGTTGGAGCGCGTGGCCCGTGGATCTCTATTTGGAAGCTACGATTTACCTACTAGCCAGGCATTGATTGACCATACCTCTACCTACATTGCTAATCCTCTGGCCATTATCGTCTACTCCAACCGTTGACTGGTCATCCATCATCCACAAGGCATGAGATTTCTGCTACATGTACCGTTCAACATCACTGGCAATCACGGTGAAGACGAGGACGGTCAACGTCTTGTCTGCATTAAAACTTTTTGGGGTACCTCTAGAAAATATTGATTGTGATTATTGTCCAACAACCACAACGCATCCGCATGTCTGGAAACAGGTTTTCCCACTACCTCTACCATAGCCTGAAACCTTGTATTGAAACCATGTAGGTATGTAATCTTTACGGACGGCCATCCTTGATCCCACGAGGTGATGGGCAAAGGCTGCATGGGATGAATCGGTCTACCGCTGACATCACCCCGTGGGATGAGGCAGAGCTGTAAATTCCTGTGGAGTTCATCAGTGTCAGACATGATCATCATCATCATCAGGACGGGCTCATGGGAATCAGATTTCACTCACCGGCCTCAGTCTGCGCGATGGCAATGACATCGTGCCCTGGTCTTGGAATTTTGTCTTGTTGAACGTTGTGGTGTGAACTGTGTGATTTGTAACGATGGTTGTCGAACTTGCTGGAAGCTCCGCAAGCAGACTAGAAAAGACCAAGTCCTGCTGTTCGCGATTCCGCTTGATGCTGGACTCGACCTTTTCTAGCTGCTTGCGGAGCTTCTCCGCCTTTTTGTTCTTGCCTCATGAGTGGAGGGACCTGTTGAGTGATGACGGAAGTGCCAGTTAGCAGCCATCCATATGACTTCTATCAGGCATGCCTGGCATCAGATCATGTGCTTCGGAGTGACCTGGGAGTGAGTGAGTGGGTGAGTGACTTACCGGGCGTTGGCCGTAGCTACGCTGACCGTAGGAAGACTGCTGGTAGCCGCCCTGGCCGCCGGCTTGGGAGCTGGATTGGAGCTGGAGCTGGAGTTGGTGAACGCGACACTGGTTCTGGTTGCTCAGGGTAGCAACGGCGAGCAACGGCAGCCTAGGCTCCCCCAAGACCAGAAGTGGTATTGAAGGGTTCTGCTCACAACAAGAAAGATCAGCATCAACTCAGATATCGGGCACAAAAGATGAAGCGAGGAATAATTTACCTGGGTCTTGGAGGAACCTAGTTATTGAAATAAGTGGAGTGGAACTATGTTGACTTTGAACTATGTGTTGTGCAGTGTGTCGTATGTCGTAACCGACTTGCTTGAAGTTGTTGGGAATGGAACTGATGCGCCCGAAGGCGATCGATGAGGAAGAAAGAAAAAGAAGAGGAGAAGAAAATATTTCCAGGAGGAAGGAGGGGAGGACCGTCTTTTATAGACGACTCGAGGAAGGAGGGGGAAACGGGATGGGAAGAGGAAGGGGTCCACTCGAACTTTTCAGCAACAGCTGTCAAGTTTCAAAACAACAGCTTGTTTACGTCTGGCAGACCTCCGAAGTCCACCTGGATTTGCAGCAACAGCTGTTACGGGGTCAAAGCAGGAGCCTCTTCAGTTCTGGCGGACCGCCGAAGTCTAGATGACACTACTTGTCGGTACCTGTCAGTGTCTGTAGGCTGAGGCTCTGGCTTTGTGTGTCATCCCTTTGCCAGCCATATGGGAGGGAAGTGGAAGGAACGAGGTCGAAACGGACGGTACGTACATGTATTCGTCTGAGCTACTGAAGTGCGGCGACTGCCCCGTCGTTCAGTCTTCGAGGGACACGTGAGGGATCAAGGTCGACTGATCGGGATGACTGGGACAAACGATCAAGTGTCTCAGGCAGCAGGACGTAATAACACGGGTCTGTATTTGGATGGTGGCGGGACTCGACGGCCACGATGGTGATCATTGAGTGATATGGAACCTAACCCCAGCACCATATAGCAACGAAGTTATCATTATTCAACAACGTCGTCTTGGTGTAGCGTAGGTAGATATAACCAGAATATCATTGATCTTCAGTGATCATTCACTCTGAATAGATGTTCTATTCGCTGAACTGATGCGTAACCGTGGTGACGGCAGGTCTATCAAGGTTGAGTGTCAGGTCGAATCTGCCTGTCAGCGTCACTCAGTTTTCACAATAAATGTGCGAAATATTAGTCCGTCGGGTAGGTATAATAAAGTGATTGACCACAACCTCACCGTAGCGCTCACAACAACAAAACGACAAGCGAGGACGACACTCTTCTACTTCTACCACATATCACACTACCACGCGTACTTGGCCCAACAGCCCGCCTCTTCTTCTCAACATTCGAGAGCGATCTCAAAGAACACCCAAAAGCTCTCCTCGCCTGCTTCCTCAGCGTCTTTTCTACGAAAAACTTCACTCAAAACTCCCCCCGCGACCTCGCCAACTATCACGGTGCCGCCTCAACAAGGTCAACTCCAGGACCACAACAACGAGAGCAGCCCGCTTCAAAGTCTGACCAGTCCATCACCTAGCTGTGAAGTAAGTCTTTCTCATCCCTAGAACCAAGCCCGACCTTATCACCCTCCGCTTCCCTACTTCAGTCACCTCCCTCTACCCCCTCTACCCTTTCTCAACCCCTCAAACCATCAACCCTTCCCCTTCCCCTCTCAGCCCTCCCCCTTCCCCTCTCAACCCTTCACCTTCACCTTCACCTCCACCACAGACCTCACTAACACCCCCTCTCCAGATCCCAGATCGCAGATCCCAGATCCCCTCGCGACTCTTCTCTTTTTTGTTGATCAAGCATCATCAAAACCAGAACCATGGCCCCCCCACAACAACCCCCCCGGACCCCCCTCCCAACAATCGCCATCTCCTCCCCCCCTGTCCAAACCACCAGAATAACATCCACAACCTCGACCGCAACCACCACCACCCCGCCCACTGCCGGCACTACCACGGGAACCACCACCACAACCACCACTACCACCATTACCACCACCGTCCGCACCAGCGTTACGACCGCCACTATCGATACCGTCACGGGGACTATTGAGCGTGATACGGAGATAACGGAGGATGGCACGACGCTGAGGGTCACGGAGGTTAAGATGGAGGTGTGGGAGTATGTGGACTAACTCTAGGTACGACTAGAGGTAGAACGGCCTACCTAGACACCTAGAGGTACGGTAGTAAGCGGATGGCTGGGGGCTGGGATGGAGGATGGAAGGAAGGGATAGAATGCCTGGGAAGCAAGGCAGATGGGGTCATGGATTGATGGAATGGGGTGGTGTCAGTGTGGTGGGACGTGGGCTGCTTGGCTGGTATATTTCTCGTCGAAATTATGGCTCTACCTACCTAGAGGCAAGCAATAAAGACCAACACTCTGCTTCCGCTATTACCGTATTGAATATCATGAATCGCTTTCGGTGTGAGTGTGATAAGAGTGAGTAGTGAGTGGTACCTTAGGTAAGTGAAGGGCAACCGAGGTAAGCAGCGGGCATGGAATCCTTCTCCGAAACTCGGTATTCTTGAGGGAGAAAAAAAGCATTGTTGGGTATATCGTATCGTCATTAGTCATTGCGGTTAGTATCCTCCTTCTCTATGCCTTCCTCCTTCTCTATGCCTTCCTCCTTCTCTATGCCTTCCTCCTTCTCTATGCCTTCCTCCCCATCTCGCCCTGAGATATGCCCCCTTCTCCCCTCAAACCCCCCTCTTTTTAGCCCTCCACCCATCACCAACTCCCTAGCGCCATCACTCAGCAGGCCTAACACTCTGCGGATTCCAAAACACCTCCTTAGGATCCCACACCTTCTTCACCCTCCTCAACTCCTCATAATTACTCCCCCAATACTGCTCCGGCGCATCCTTCAGCTCCGGATCGACATACCCCGCATACGTCCCAAACGCGCCCGTCCACTTGGTGATCTGGCTATGGAAATTCTCCAGGAACCCCTTTGACTTCTTACTAAGCGGCAACCCAATCACATAGCTCTGGTAGAACATGACCTTGTCTCTGTGCGAATACGCCGTGGCGTTCATAGGCACGTCAGCGACAGCACCGCCGGTAGCGTCAAAGATAATGAACCAAAGCGGGGTGCCTTTGTCTTGGGAATCGGTCCATTTGAAAATGTCGGCGATGCCGGTGATGTTGATCAGCTCGTCGCGGCGGAAAGCGAGGGACTTGGAGTAGAACGGGGTGGCGAGGCCGGATAGGTACAGCGCTTCGTTTTCGGCGTCGTGGGCGAAAGCCGTGAGCCAGTCGTTGTTACCTACTAGGTCCGTCTTGCCGGGGAGGCGGTCGGGAATACCGCTGGCGCGGTACTCGGCTTCGGTGCCGTAGAAGGTGCCGGTGATGATGGCGCCGGTTGGGTTGAGGATGAATTCGGTGCCGAAGCGACGGTCGAGTTTGGGATCGGAGATTAGGTCTTGCCAGGCTGAGTAGGTCGAGGCGACATCGGCGGATTTGCCGAAGATGAAGGTGTAGCTGTACTGGACAACGTTGGCGGGCTCAGGGTGGGTGCGGACGACGAACTCGGTGATGACGCCGAGATTGGAGGCGGCGCCTCGAAGTCCCTGTTCTTTGTTAGAGGCGGAGTCGCGAATCAACGAAGGGGCAGGCATACCCAGAACAGGTCAGAGTTTTGAGTCTCGCTCGCGCGCTGAATCTTGCCATCAGCAGTGACCACTTCCACCTCGACGATGTGATCCAAGGCGCTTCCCCACATGCGCGACATTGGGCCAAGGCCACCCTAGGGAAGATGTCAGTAACCTGGTCTATCATGGATCTTCGGTGCTGAGAACCTACAATGGTAGCGTGTCCACCAATACCCACGTCCGGACATACGCCATAAGCCATGGCCCGGCCACCCGCATCATGTAACCTATCCGTGACATCTCCCAGATGGCTGCCGGCACCTATCGTGGCTTGCCATGTTTTGTTGTCCATGGAGAAGTGCTGAAAGTTCACAAGGTCGATGGTAATCACTCCATCTTGACCTCCCCCTAGGCCTACGTCCATCCCAGTCAGCATCTAAGCGATTATCAGCCCCAGTCTGTGTCCCAGAGTAACATACCGTAGTTCCTATAACCTCGTTAGCGACGATCAATAGCTAACCCGAGTTTGAACAAACTCACCCGAACGAATGTCCTCCTGACTTGGCCTGCACCTTATACCCGTTCTGTGTCGCGCACTTGATCACCTCGGCAACGTCGTTGGGGTCCTTGGGCCGCACAACGGCCTCGGGATGCACCTTGATATCGAGATTGTACGGCTTGACCCATGACAGTTGGTAAAGAGGTTGGCTGGGATATGCTGCGAAGCCGGAGCGGCCGTTGGCAATGCCATCGATGCACGTTTGGAGTGCACTGTGACCTTGTCCCATTATGGTCTTTGTTCCTGGATGATGAGTTGCGTTTGGGGTAAGTTGACCGAACGCAGGGTCGAGTATGGAGAACAAAAGAAGGAAGGAAAGAAAGAACACGCGGTGAGGATTATAACGGACTTGAGGCTCAAGTGTTGGGAGAACTGAATGGAGCAGACACGGGACCCGAGTGCCGAGCTGGTCGAGAGGAATGCGTGATAGTCGGTGGATAGGTGGAGCGTACATGGACATGGGAGGTATCATCCCAAGCTAAAAGCAGAGCTGAAGGCATCCATCATGTAGTGCAGGAAATCCGAGTGGAAGGAGAGGGTCAAACAAGGCGCAGTGCGTTGACGTTAGTACCTAATAGCAGCCATAATATAAGGTCAGGGTAAACGCAGGAATGACTGGCGGAAAGCGCCTACAGTTGACCTCAGACGAATAACCGACTGGGAAAGAGTAGGTATAGGTAGGCGGTTTTTCCACTTGGAGAAGCCACATTGGACGGGTGGCATGACGGAATCTCGTCCGAACAGCCACCTTGAGCGCCTTGGCCCGATGTGTGGATGACCGAAGAAGATTCGTAACGGCTTGTTGGATCCGAGTTTGCGGGATGCGCGTCGTCAACTCGTCAAATGAAGCCATGAAGAGTGGATGTGACACCCATCGATTATGAGGCTCAGCAGTAGTACAGTTTTGGAGTTGATGTCCGGATATCTGGTAGTACATCACGCTAAACACCAACGGGACTGGAAGTAACCAAAAACGAAACAAAAAAAACCATCACTTGACGTCTGCGAAAGCAATACCTATCCCAAAGCCAAGATTGAAAAGTGCACATCACAGCTGACATCAACGTCCAGCATCCTCTCCCCAAACAGAATAATCGACCAAGCAGTGATGAAGCCCGAGATCATAAACAGAGTTCAGTTGGTTATGGTTGCCTCGCGCATTTGTTACGTCAAAGCACATGAAAGGAAGAGGGGGGCAGGGTAAAGAAAACAGGATGATGTTCGTTGGGAGACGAGTACATCTTTCGTGCCCAATGAGTCCAATCCTCGCAAATGGAAACAATGGAGTTCCAGGGGCACAAGAAAGCAAACCTGCTCTGCTGTGACAACGTTTCGTTTCCGTCCAACAGTAATCCCGCGTCCATTTCGGTTACTGTAGGTACCGCCGCATGGATGATCATCCAGAGTTCGGTTTGTTTCTTGCGTGTGTTTGGTGTGGTGGTGGGTGTTTGGTGTTTCCATTGCCGCCTGCCTGCCTCTTCGGGTACAACCTCGGTATCCTTCCGAATAGGAACACCGAATGAAGGAAGGAAGGTAGGCGGTGCAATTTTTGAGCGGTTTCGAAAACGGGAGAGACGAGGCCCAAAATGAGAGGCCAGTGGTTACCTACTTACCAAGCACCTACACATGTAGCTGGGCAGGGCAGGGCAGGGCAGGGCAGGGCAGGGCAGAGTCATGGCATAGCATATCATGGCATGATGCCCAAGACTTTGGTATCCAATCGCGCGCCATTCTTCTTCTGCTGCGGTTCTGTGCATCGAAGGTTGAAAGGGAAGTTTTGGTTTTCTTTGGGCTCCGTTGAAGGAGAAAGAAGCCAATGGCCGAACGAGGAGAAGAGATGGGATGACGTTGGAAGAAACAAGACAAGTTCGCAAAGAAACGAGGAGGGGTTCGTGACGGGGCATTCCGTGATTGGTTAACAGTCTCCAAGGGGCCAGTCGCAGGATCCTGGCCAATATCATGCGGGTCTAATTGGTGCCATACTAACACTTTATTGGGCTGTGATCGTCGCAGGGCGTTAACTACGTAACATATGTCTGCAGCTGCAGGGAGGAGTCGCTGGAGTTGTTATTACCTTATCCTCTTGGAGGGAAAAGAAAGAAGAAATCTGTTAAGACCATATCTCTGCAAGCTCCCTCCCACGACACCTGAAGATCAAAGTTTGTCCCCAGCATTTCACCATCTGTGAATAGCTTCACCATGTTCCCTTCCGGCGCCGCGTTTTGGCTTCTGGTTACCAGTATAAGTTCCCAAGCGGGCTATGTACTTCAGCCCACTCTGTAGACTGAATGTAACGAATTAACGATAGAAGTTATCCAACATGCAACATCCCACGAACTTCCAAACCACAGGTATGTCCACAAACACAAAAGAAATTATCAAGTAAGCTATCCAATTTTATTTTGCTTCACCAGCACAAGGAGCACTCACCACAATCACCACCTCCAAGCCCCCGGCACCTCCATCTCATCATCCACCGCCACCCCCTCCATATGCTCCATACCCTCCATATCCTCCACCTCCACCCGCCTCGTCGTAATCCCCAGCTTCATACCCACCCCCATCCCCATAATCCCCATCTCCCTAAAAGGCAACCCCTCCTTCTCCGGCGTCGTCGGAGTCATTGGCGTCATCAACGCCTCAATACCTGTAGTCGAGCTCGCATTCGACATTGCCTTGATGCGCACTCTCCTCCCTCTCATTCTTCCCATACGCCTCATTCTCATGCCCTCATCATCATTACCATCTTCCTTGTAGGAAGTAGTACAAGTAGCGACTCGAAGCTCATCATGTTCATGCTCATCGCAATCGGAGCTCTCGGCACTACTTCCCCTGAGACTGAGAGAGGGTTCGGAGCCCCAGCTTGCACTTGGCGTTCCGATGACGCTGCCGCTGGCACTGGCAGTTGAGTCCAGACGGCTGGAAGTGGTGCTATTGGAGTCGGAGCCGTCGTCATGTTCCTCTTGGTCAGTGCCTTGATGAGTGCCCTGAGCTCCATCATGATGTTGAGCTTGATGCTGAGCATGACCTCGACGATCCTCACCCGAAGCATTTCCAGCCCCCTCCGCCAACAACCCAACACCACTCTGCCACGGAATCTCCTCTTCCTTCTGCCTCACCCCGCCCTCCACCATCCACCCCTCCGTCCTCTCCCTCTCCTCTCTACTTTCACTCTTCTCCATCTCCTCCCCCTCCACCGCCTCCTCATACATCTCCCTCATTTTCTTGAGTTTCTCCTCGTCTCTCGGGACCGCATCAAACGGGAACCGACACGGCTTGGCAATCAACAGCGGCGTGTAATCGTTCCAGTGCACCGGCATCTCGACACCCGTCACCGGATCGCGTTTCTTGCTGATGGTGAACGCCCAGGCCATGCCGCCCATGGTCAAAAAGAGATCTTGCTCGACGATGGGCACGCCTTGGCAGGTGCGGCGGCCAAAGCCGAATTGGGAGAAGCCCGAGAGGTTGGGGTAGATGGTCAAGGGTTCGCGGTAGGTGGGGTAGGAAGGGAGGAGGAAGCGGGAGGGGTTGAAGGTTTCGGCTTGGGGATAGGTTTGTTCGTCGCGGGTTATGGCCCTGTGGTGGGGGTTAGTATGGGCGAGGGGAGTTGATGGAGAAGACGAGGAAGGACAAGGTGGATAGACTCACCACTCAAGAGCATGGATTGTAGCTCCGGCGGGTATGAAATACCCATTATAGACATCATCCTTTTCAACCGCATGGGGAATCCCTAGAGGTAGGCAACATCACGATCATCAGCATCTTCCCTCTCTCCTTCTTCTTCACCAGTAATCCTTCACCAGTATCAACTCAAGAAAAAGACAGGGAAAAAAAACATACCAGTAGGCACCGGCGGCCTCCACCTAATAACCTCCTTCACCACCGCCCTCAAAAGCGGCAACTTCTCCCGATCCTCCCACATCGGACACCGCCCCGCCAACTCCGTATCAATCTCCTCCTGCAACCTAGCCTGCCACTCCGGATAATGACACATGGCCAAAATATAGCTCTGAATCGGGCTTCCAATCGTCAAAGCACCCGCAATCGCCATCAGTCCAACCACATGCATCGCCTCATCCGCTGCTGCTTCCTTGCCTTTTTGCTCGTCGCATTTCTTGTTGGTAGAGGTAGAATTGATCGATCCCTGTTGTTCTTCCAAGTAGGTACGAATAAAGGAAGGCTCAGCGCGACCTACGTCCATCATCCGTTTAACGAACCCAATGTTGGAGCGAAACTGTTTATCTTCCAGCTCATGGCGAGCTTTTTCCTTTTTCTGCCAAGGCGAGAGGGCGAGAGGCAGATGGCGGAGGAAGGAGATCACGTTGGGTAGGGCGCCAGAGGGGGAAATGGTTTCGAGAAGCCCAAAGGTGGTGTGTCGGAGGATTTGGGCTGGGTGGGCGCTGCCCCATGATAAACGGGCGATGGTGCGCGAGGTGAATTGCTCAATGTACTCGATGTAGTTTTCGGGGGATTGGGAGAGCAAGTACAAGAAGCGGTTGCGCTCGAGCGTGGGGTAGTCGTGAAGGGAGGCGAGGGCAGAGGTGTGCATTAGGTGGTTGCAGAGTTTGCGTTGGCGTCTCCAGGTGTCTGGTTCAACTTGTCAGTACCTAGGTACTTACAGGGCCTCGTGGTGGGTGAGGTAAGGTGGGAGAAAGGGCTTACCATTTCGCCCAAGAAGAGCCAGGTAATCACCGCTTGTTCGGTTGTTAGGCAAGTTGGGAATCTGTGGCCGGTCAGAGTAGATGTTTGCTCGTCGGGACAGGAGGTCGTGAGCAATCTTCTCTGAGGAGATCCAGACGTGGGTGGTGCCGAACATCTTGGTCTGATAGATGGGGCCGTAGACTTTGCTCCATTCATAAAACTTCAACCATGACCCCTTTTCTGGTATATCGTGAACACGACCTATGAAGGGGAGGTCTGAGATGGAGGTTTTTCCAGTCAGCAAAGTCCTTATTCTAGGCATCTTGGAAGTGAACAGGAAATTATGGAAAACTCCCGTCATAGTAGACATTTTTCTTTTGCTAAGAGGGAAAGAAAAGTCATCAACTCACTAGTAGGCCCGGGCAACGGCCGGCTGCCACCAAGTAACCTCTTCCTCTCCAACCATCTCTGTACCACCAACAAGACCACCAACACGGTCAGGAGGGTTATTGCGAAAGCACACGGCATGTTGTGTGTCTGTGTCTCTGTTTCTCCTCTCCGAGGAGCCGTTGGCCGCCGGCGGCTGTGGGAAAAGACACACACCAAACTGGACGGGTCACCAGGAAGCAGGGATCTGACGCCCGAAACACCCGGCTTTGGGCAGAAAGAGAGCAATAGAACGGAAAGACGAGATGCAAAGACAGTGAAACTCGAGTCTATCCGTGATCTACCGTCTTGCTCGGATCCGTCTTCTGTTGAGTCGAGGTCCTGAAAGCTAGTTTGCGGGAGTTTGTTGCCTGGCTCTCGGACACAACACTTCGCAGACACAGCCGCACTTGTTCGGTACGGTGGCTATGCGTCGGAGGTTGTATATAAGGACTGCAATGAAAACACAAAAGGGCGCGCAAAAGACTGTCCGCGCTGAAGCGGGAAAACAAGTAGTCAGCGGCTGGTAAATGGCCGGTTTGTATGTCAAGATTCTGTGAGGTAAGCTCTTCGAGATGAGCGAAGGGAAAGTAAGGTCTTAGTTATGTGAGATCTTACAACGAAACTTTCGGAACACATCTTCTACGTCAATTCGTCTTCCGCTGAGCGACGGGGTTATATCTGGAAAGGTCCGGTATAGATAAGGCTTTGCCGGACCTTGGTCATCACCTCTGGGATGATCTTAAGCTTCATGAGGCTGACCTGACTTTCCCTGCCAGCAACAGATAGGGAATCCGCTGGGACCCTCTCATTGTGACTAACACTTGGGAACAACCTGAATCGCCAATGTAGCTCTAATGCTCACTTGCTACCATCGATGTTGGGGAAAACCCGTTATTATCGAAGAACGACATCATCGTTTTGTCACGAAAGGCAGCAATCTGTAAGGAGATAGAGGTGTAGTGGCCCTCTCGATCATTTCCCTTCAAGTTGTTGCAGGCCTGCTCCCATCATTAGTCAAGATAGGTTACCAAGAATCTGAGGGCCATGGCTAGCCGCTCAAGTGTGTATGTAGGTGTTGTAGTTGATGTGAGTGACAGTGTCATTCTATGCAGGCCAGCTGCCTGGCCAGGTAGCGTGATGTTCGAAGGGTGCCAATTGTGAGAGCAAGTCGTCATCCACCTGCGACTCGTTGAGAGGCTAACATTATCTTTGGCTGGCCCACCAGACCTCCAGAGGCGGGAGGCAGGGCAGTTGCATGTCGTATAAAGTCGCCCCGGCCAATGGCCTGACCCTCACTGAGCCCTAGTCCAGTTGGTGCCACTAGACATGCTGATGTGAATCCCATAATTGAGCGAAGAATAAAAAGAAGCCAAGGCCGCCTTGCCGTCAAGGGATCAGGAATGGTGGTTGCCTCCAGAGATGGTCGACGATGCCCGGGACCTCATGAAGCAACGCAGCTCCGACGTATGTTGCTGTAAGCTCGAATTTGTTCGAAGTTGGAGACTTTGTGATTTAGGACGATGATGTGATAGTATGTAGGTCCATTAGTGACTGCCTTAGGTCATGCGTTCGGAATGGTGGATCAGATGCATATCGTTGTGAGGCCAGCTCTCTCGAATTTCCTCCGTTGTCAAGTCAATCTTCATCGACTTCATGAATCTCAGCACGTTGTCCGGTCACCAATTGAGGCACGATTGATGACTTGTAGTGTATGGCAGCCGTCGTCTTCGCTGACGCCGCGGGGATTTCCGCCTGGAGTCGAAGATGTGGTTGAATGATCATGGAAGTGTCGGTCCCCTGTGACCAGACTTGTCCATATTGCACCAAGTTGTTTGGATTTTCAGACCGCGAAGTAGGAGGCTTTGGAGAGGGTTACACAAAACCTAGTCGTCTCTCCGCCGGTAGCACAATGTTGAACTTCTCATTGGCCCTGTAGGTCAGTAGCCCTGATGGGAGTGTAGTTTGAGAATGTTCTCTACGTCGAATCGAACGAGAACTAAAACGACAGGCATACGAGATGGTACCGTAGAACTCCATATCCTAGGGATAAGATCAAGGGCCCTTTCCTGGCGCTGTCAAGCGGGCCAATGTTGAGGCTAACGGCAAGAAGGGAAACGCACTGTAAGTGTGAGCTGCCAGGCCCTTCTGCTCTCTGCAAGTGTCAATCCTGCGACCTTTTTTCGCGTTAGCATCAACCAAATCAAATGGACGGGCCCTAGTATCAAGGATGAACTCGATGGCTTCGACACCGAATCGGTCACCATTCCTAAGAAAAGAAAGTTGGTAGACGTCGGACCCTTTAACCAGCCGTCCAGGGCGGTGGAACATCCAGACCAAGCTGCAACTAGAATCACTTCTGAGATCAGAAACGATAAGAAGAACACGGGAAGTGAAGTGAAAGATGGATACTGCTAGCGGCTGTCATTGTTGGTTCTCGCATTTGGAGCGGCAGTTGGACGGCATGGAGTGGCATCCGCGGCCCTCGGGGGTGAGTGCGTGCCGCCCCGTCGAGGGCTGCCATTGCCGAAGCATGCATGCGGCTCCCATAGCCCGCGAACTTCCTCCGTATGTCGACCGGTCTTCGGTCCCTGAGAGTGTAGCTGGCACTGGCTTGACTGATATCCTGTCGAGCATGGAACCATGGCCAGGTAAGAGTAGGGTTGATAAGACGGGAGCCGTCTCCCAGCAGAAACTGAAAATTCGTTTCGGTCCAATGGATTCAATATCTAATGGTGCTCACTCTACTCGGTCCCGTTGTCTGCCGTCGGCGTTTGGCGGGCCTGCTCGTCAATGTCAGCATTATCAACATGATTCAGCATATCACAACACCAGGAAACATCGACTAGCTTGCTTGAACTTTTTTTTTCATTTCATCCAGACCGTACCCCCAGAATTTGAGTCCTTCTCCTCCCAACGCCTTTTCCTTTTCTTCTTTCTTGCTTAAGCTTTGACATTCAAATCGTCATCAAGCATGATGTTGGTCACGCTGCGAGGGTCCAACCGCAATGCTGCTTCCGCTTGCTTCTGCATCTGCTTCTGCGTTACGAGCGCGGAGGCGATGCAAGGTGAGCTGATGTCAGTTAGACTGCATTTTCCACTCCACCAAACACTGTGTGCATACAGTTGTCAAGACACTGATTTTTTGCGTGCATTGCGATGTTGGTTGGGGAACATAGTTTCGTCGGTCGGGCAACTCGTCGTTCTTCTTTTCTTCGTTGATTTTGAACAGAACCGTTGCTTCTCAGATTGGGTATATAAGTTGGAAATATCAACGTTCGGCTACTCGCTGTGAAGATGAGTGATGATCGCATACATTTTACATGCTAAATCGCCCAAGTCAGCCTATTAGTCTTCCAATCCATGCAACCATCACATCAGTCAGGGGCACCAGGAGAAACATACCGGTCGACAGGGCTCAATCCAATAAGGCGCATGCCGTTAGCCAGGACAGTCTGCACAGCAGTGTACAGGGCCAGACGGGCCTTCATCAACTCAGGCTCGCTACCGACGACCTGGAGCTGGTCGTAGCTGCTGCTGAGCGCGTGCGTCAACTTAAACAGGTAAGTAAGGACAGTGGTGGGCTCGAGAGTCTTGAGCGTGTTCTTGACCACATCAGGCCAGCCGGCCATGTGGCGGCACAGGTTGATGGCGCTGGTCTCGGTAAGGAGAGACAGGTCAGCAGTGGCGAGCTCCTCGTCGGACACGCCAGCCTTGCGCCTGATGGAGTTGAGGCGAGCGTGGGCGTACTGCAGGTACGGGCCAGTGTCACCCTCGAACGAGGTCATGGTCTCCATGTTGAAAGTGTAGTTGTTGATTCTGCAGCGGATCTCGTTAGCTTGATTTCGGAATCCTATAAGATAGCATGGAACCCATCTTACCTCTTGCCAGACATGTCCTGGACCATGACGGACGAGATACCGAGAACATCGGCGGTGGCCAAGGGGTCCTCGATCTGGGAGTACTTGTTCTCGTTCTTCTTCATGACCTCGTGCATCTTGTCGGCGACGTCACGGAGAATGTCGTCAAGGAACTTGACGGTACCCTTGCGGGTGGACATGCCAAGGACGAGACCGAAGTTGATGTGCTGGCACTTGTCGGCAATGTCCTTGTAGCCGAGGAGCTCGATGATCTTGAACAGCTGCCTCAAGTGGAGGTCCTGAGCAGAAGCAACGACGTAGATCATCTTGTCGAAGTTGTACTTTTCGTGGCGACCGAGGAGCTCAGAGATATCACGGGTAAGGTAGAGGGCAGTGCCGTCCCTCTTCCTGACCAGAGGCTTCTCGAGACGCTTGCCCTCCTTGCCGGGAACGAGCTCGGAGAAGTCGATGAGCTGAGCGCCCTTGTCCTCCTTGCAGATCTTCTTCTCCTCCATGAGGTTGCCGACCTTGTTCATGGCCTCCTCGGAGACCTGGGATTCACCCGAGTACTCGTCGAAGTGGATGTTGAGGCGGGCATACGTGTCCTTGTAGCGAACAATGGAGAGGTCACGGAAGCGCTTCCACATGGCGAGGGCATCGGCGTCGCGGTCCGTCATCTTCTTGAAGTAGCGGCGAGCCTGCTCATCCAAGCTGTTGGCCTCGAGAGCAGAGACATCCTCACCGGCTTCCTTGCGCTTGGTGAGCTCCTCCTTCTCGGCGGTCATTTCGGTGTTGATGCGGACGTAGAGCTGGAAGAGATGGTTGATGGGGTCCTTCTGGAGGGCCTCCTCGTCGCCATACTTCTCGTAGGCAAGGGCCAAGAGACCGTACTGCTTGCCCCAGTCACCAAGGTAGTTGATGCGGATGACATCCCAGCCAGCGCCGGCGTAGAGGTTGGAGAGGAAACCACCGATGATGGTGGAACGGAGATGGCCGGCGTGGAAAGGCTTGGCAATGTTGGGGGAGGAGAACTCGACAATGATGCGCTTCTGGCCCTTGCTGGGGTCCTTGGGGTCCTTGAGACCGTCGGCCTTGTTGAAACCGTACTCGGCGCCCTTGTGCTGGACCATGGGAATAACGGCGTTGACGAGGGGAGAAGCCTTGACGAAGAAGCTGAGGTGGATCTGGCTAACAGTGGGCTTGGTGAAGAGGGGATCGGTGTCGGGGAACTGGAGTAGAGGCGAGAGTGTCAGCTACCGTCTGCAAAGCGCAACTATCGCACCGCATCGCATGTCTGGCTGGCTGATGTATGTTAGGTACCTTGGCAGCCCACTCCTGGGCGAGCTCGTCTGGCTTCTTGCCCTTCACCCTGAGCGAGGGGACGGGCAGGGCAATGTCGCCCTTGTCGAGACCCGAAGTCCATCCGAGGTTGGGGTAGATGATGGCAGTGTCGACGCCGGTGACCTCGGACAGGACGTTGGCGAGGTGGGCGCGGTAGAGGTCCATGAGGTTCAAGTCCGGGTAGGTGTCGGGGAACTTGGCCTTGACGGCGTCGAGGTTGAGGCCATCGACCTGCTTGACCAACTGGTCAATGGGAGCGGCGACGGCGGTCATTGTGCTGCTGTATGTGCGGCGTGCTGCTGCGCGACCTAGACCTGGTGTTGTTGAAAGGCTGCTGGCGATGCCGGTGGTGGTGTGGTAATGAGAGGAAGCGATTTTGGTGGAGGAGGGGCAATTCCTGAGGTACAACAAGTGGGGGCGGCCCGAGTAAACAAAGGTCGTCCTTCCAGGGCCGAGAAGAGGGGAATTGGGGGCTGCTGAAGACCGAAGAGACTTGAGAGAATGGGGAGCACGCACAACACCGCGCGAAAAGAGTGCTTGACAAGCCGTCATGAGCCGTGGTTGATCCTTCTAAATAAACACAATTCTTGTTCCCATGTACTATCCCGATCCAATTGGGCGTATGAGTCGTTCTACAAGGCTGTAACCTTGGACTTTTCAGTGACTCAAAATTTCTTTGCACGCATCGCCCACTCAACTTGACTCAGTGCAGGCTGTGCACGGTTCAACCTAACAGGATAGAGAAGATACAGCCAATGAGGAGGCAGAAAGCTGCTCGCTTGGGCCGAAAGAGGACCGTGCAGGACCAGGCGGCTAGGCGGATAGGGTCTGGCCTGGGCAGTTCTCTCCACGCAGGTAGGACGGGGAGCACCAACGCTATGGACCATCCCGCTGCGGAGGCAGGGCAGGAGGGTAGTAACGGCTTCAGGCCCCCGGGTTTCATCGAGACCTATCCTCAGGTCAGTCATCGTAAAGTGTCATCCTTTTTCCTTCTATCAATGGTATCATGTCTATCAAGTACAAAAGGTAGGTTTGCGTCCTACACTCCTGTACACAAACATCCAATAACTCAAAACGCATACTCCTCCACAAACAGCCCAATCCCCTGTGCTCCCGTTCCCTTGTGCACCGCCCTCTCATCCGCCAGACTGGCCACACAATTCCTGACCTTCGCAACCAGGCTTGGTCCTCCACACACCACCACCTTGGTCTCTCCTCCCGTGGCCTCCACCGGCGCTCTAATGAAGGCCGCAATGTCCGGCCTCGTGGTGGAGTAATGCACGTGTGAATCAACGCTAGCATTGCTTTGTGGTCGCCGGGGCGTGAGGCTGCAGATCATATCTTCTACGTCTCGCCCGCCGCCGCCCATGGTGTTTGCTCTCTTCTCCTGGTCTCCCGAGGGTTGTATTGAGTCCGGGTCGTCTTCCATTCGGGTCTTGCCTAGGTTACTATCCCAGGATGATGCCCTCGACCATGACTTCCACACTGTCCCTTCGCGCTCCCTTGTCGTCGGGAGGATCGAGAGAGGCGGAAGGGATGGAGTGCCACTTTGGGTGATAGCGACATGCACAAGGAGCTCGATGCCGACTTCGTTGGCGCCATCAAGAAATTCGTGGAGGCGTTTGACGTAAAAGTTGATTTCTTCTCCTTGTTTGGTGGTGAGGAGGAAGTCGATTCGCTTGACGCAGTTGGTGCTGGCTTTAGCGAGGAGATCTTCCAGGATGGGTAAGGTGAATGAAGCGCCGGTGGAGGCGGAGATGAGAATGACTGTTTCGTAAATGTCCAGACGGGGCGGCATGCCGTAGGGCCCGGACAGGAAGACGGTGTAGTTACCCTTTTTCTCTTCAGCGTGGTCCTTGATCGCGCGCTCATGGAGTCGTTTGGAGAAGCCGCCGTGTTTACGGACGACGAGCTGAATGCTGTTGCAGATGCATGTTTCCGGGAGCTGGTGGGCGCAAGCAATGGTGTATGGATGTGCTTCAATGGGCCCGATGGCCGGCGCCCAGAGGTAAAGATGTTGCCCAGCCCTCCACTTGAAGTGGACATCCTTGATGTTGATAACCGTGATCGAGTCACCAACCGCCCTGATCTGGGCAAAGTGGCCAATTCTCCGACCTCCCTTGCACTTTGACCTGTTCGGCTTGAACTTGACGTTCTGCCACACCAACAAGACCGTCCTGCACGCTCGATCAAAGCAAAGCGCCCCAATCGAGAACCAAACATTCCACCTCGCGTAGACCGGAATATGAACATACACCAGCCAGATAAACAACACAGCACTAGCCAAGTGCTGCAACACAAAGAACTCGTACCCCAACCTCCTCAGTGGCGCGAGCCCTGAGATCAACGACCAACCCAACACCGCCCACGCCGCCATTCCATACTTGACCATGCCCATCATCTGCATCTGGAATTCCAAGATACCGGCCCGCTGCCACTCCGTGAAGAAATGCCATCCATGCACCGCGCCCGTAACGAACATGGTCCTGCCGACCCACCGATGCAGCCAGTTCAGCCTCTCATGACCAGTCCCGACAATCAACCCAATAATGCTGCACTTGGACGCCAGCAGATACAGCAACGGCATCTGCATAACAGTAATCCAGGCATTGCGGAACCCGATGCGCTCCCAGAAAAAGGCGTCGTTCTTGATGGCGTTGGCAGTCATCATGCTGATAATGATGGCCCAGTAAACGAGGAGGGTGATTACCCGCCCGAGGGGAGGGGGTGTCATCCAGGAGAACCATGCTGAGGGGACGTAAAGTTGAGGGTAGCTGGATTCGCGGATGAGGGCGGTTAGGGTGGCCCAGATTTCGAGGAACTTGTTGGAAGGTTTTGTTGGGTACTGAACCGAGTTGGCGAAGCGTTTTTGTAGCCTTTGCGGGGTTGAACATGGTGAGTGTCAGAAAGGGGTAAGGAGGAATGAGTAAAACAAACCTCGTTCGGCTCTTGTAGAGGTTGACGGGACGACACAGGGCCAGGAATCCTAGTACGGCAGCGATGATGTACCAGAAATCGTGGGCTAACCCCATGTTTGTTCCCTGGAAGGAATTCGGACCTCCCATCGACATACCTCCCATCGACGACATGTCGTGCCTGCGCTCCATC
This sequence comes from Neurospora intermedia, assembly GCA_037102815.1. NCBI lineage: Eukaryota > Fungi > Ascomycota > Sordariomycetes > Sordariales > Sordariaceae > Neurospora > Neurospora intermedia. Next base: position 4,541,858 of record BTPP01000004.1, on the reverse strand, counting down.
CTCTCCATGTTGCTGGCCTTGACTGCCACGAGGCAATCTGTTCAGCTGTGATTCGGTTCAATCTTTAGGTCTCTTTCGTATTTGGCGATCCTTGTCTCGGGCGCAGTTTAACTTGGGTTTGGTGACGTCCTGTGAAGTCGGAAATGCGCGTGACGGGTTATGTCATGATTCGTCTTGGCGGTATAAATGATGATGATGGAGTTTAGGACAAGTGGACCGCTCGAACAACGTGAGGGGTGATAGGATACAGTCACGGACAGTTGAAGGGTTAAAAATAATGGGAGGACAGACAAGCAGTAATCGAATTGGCAAAAATTGAAGCCAAAAAAGGGAATGTCAGACGACTGTTTTCGATATCTGTCAAGAAGAATACTAGTAGGGTAGGGGGCGGATCGCAGGTCCCTGATGAGCAAGTTTCTTCGCTAGGAATTAGGAAATACCCTAAGATCGTGGCGCGGCGTGGAGGGTGCGCCAAGAATTCAGTCTTGGAAGGCACTTCCACCCTGTTACGGCGGGTTGTTCAACCTGTTCTAAGTATTGATCACTGCCACCCACTCGGGTTTGTGTCTTTGTATTGTTTTTTTTTTTTTTTTTTTTTTTTTTTTTTTTTTTTTTTTTCTTATTCCCTTCTTTAAGAAGCAAGAGAATCGATGATGATTTTGTCTCGAAGTCACGGAATGACTGGAGAAAAAAAATGATTTGGATTTGGAGACCAGACGGTGAATTGCCCGTTTGTGCTTGGCCCAAACTGCTACATGTTCCCAATCAAAGGTACTACTGTAGCATTCATGGGGGGAGCCGCTTTTTGGCCGCGGTCGGGACAGACGAGGCTAGACCCTCGCTCGTCAAGACGACGGTGAAAGAAAGGAGCAGGAGCTCAAGTTGACGATGAGAGTCCAGAATAATATGGCCCTTTTGATCGGTCAAACTAGGTGACCTCGCGTCCTCGTGGCCCGGATGTTTCTCGAAGCCACAATGTCTCATCAATCCACCGAAGTCGATGCAGCACTGTGGTCGTCATCGTTTTTATTCAAGATTCGAAGTGGCACCAATCCGTAGCAAACTTGAAGGTAACGGCGCGGACCTGACTTGATGTCGAAATCGCGAAATACGGTTGGATGGAAAAGAGGAAGGGATTGTCGATGAAGATGGGAAGATGGGAAGATGGGAGGAAAGAGCAAGTTTTTACTGGCTCCAAACTTGTAGGCTCTGGGTTCCAAGGGGGGTGGACCCTGTCGGCAGCCCGGGCGCTAGTGAGGCCACAACTTGCTCAAACCCACTCGCGAATCTCACGCTTTTACCAATTAGGGCTTAGCTGCGCACCGATAATACAGCCCAAAAGGGCTAAGCGTGTCAGCATTTAGTGTTGCACAACAGCGTTCTAGTGCAGTTCTCCAGCACTGCAATGAACCCCACTTGTTCAACGCCGAACTTCAGGTCAACCAACCCGACATCCAAACTTTTTGGACGACAGACAACAGACGACGCAAACAAAGGTTGTGATATGAAACACTGACAAGTGTCTAGGGAAGGGAAAACTGGAGGAACGGATCAAGTTGCACATCGATGGGATTCCGTTCTTGCCTCGTTGGCGGTGCAACTTCGAGTGCTGCCTTCCCCTTCGTTAGTGGCCGGGAAACATCGTGTCATCGGGTGTTTTGCGCAAGTTTGTGGAGCAAGACTTCCAACCTTCCAAACTCACTAACCAACACACCACATGCGGTGAGTCTCAGATCGATGTACTCTCGGATTTCCAACTCGTCAGCCTCAGACTTTCGTCTCCGGTTGTTTTTGAACACGATTCTGGCGACACAGGTCATGTTTGCGTTGCAATGATGTACAGTTCTCCAACCCTCATATTCGTCTCTTGGTCTGGACCTGAGCCAAGGAAAGAAGCTCAAAAGGATGTGGAGGTTCAACACCGAACCCAAAAAATAGGTACCTAGGGTTCCTGGAAGACGGGATTAGCGGTCGTACCTGACATCGCCGCGTGGTTTTATTCCCCATCCCGTTTGAAATCCACAATATACACTCATTCAGGTACCAACCTAGAAGCAGGATCGCATTGATCCAATTGTATTTGTCACTCCTTGCTTTTAGTCCCTCTTGTTCCCGGCATTCGTCCCTTGTGTTGGACCCTTCCGGCCTTCTCCAGCCGCGGCTTGCACGTTCCACATCCTGTCGGTCCCGGTCCGGCCTTTGTCTGCAGCCTTTACACTTACATATCTAAATCCCACTCGCCTGCCTACCTTACCTGCTACACTCCTCTTCCACTTTTTTGCTCTTCGTTCAAGTCGGTCCCATCACCATCACCAACAAACAACAACAGCCAAGGACGCCACTACCACCACCCAACCAAGTACCAACCTCGACAACAACCGACAAAATGCGCTCCCTCTCCCTCCTCCCCACCGTCCTCCTCTCCCTCACCTCCCTCGCCAACGCCCACTTCCTCTTCAACTACCCGCCCTCCCTCGAAGGCGCCTCTATCGACGAGGACAAAGAACCCAACGCCCCCTGCGGCGCCAAGACCCCCAACCTTGCGTCTGACACCACTACTACCGACTTCCACGTCGACGGCGACTTCATCTCGCTTTATGCCGGCCACCCGCAGTTCACCTGGCTGTACCGCGCTTCGGTGCAAGAAGTCAGCGAGGGCAACTGGACGCAGCTGTTCCCGATTGTGCAGCAGAGCGGTCTGGGCGATTTCTGCTCGACGCAGGTGAAGGCGCCCAAGGAGTGGGTGGGCAAGAAGGGCGTGGTGGGCGTTGCTGGTATTGGTGGAGATGGGACTTTGTTCCAGGTGAGCTCTACTTTTCTTATTTTTCTTCCATATTTCTTTTTTATTATTTACTTTTTATTCTTTTGTTTTTGTTTCTAAAAAGACGCTAACAAATGTAACCAGTGCGCCATCGTCAACTTCGTCGAGGGCACCAACACCAACATGCCCAACGCATGCAAGAACAGCACGGGCGTCACGGCCGCTTACACCAGCGATGCCGACTTGACCAAGTTGGTCGGTGACCACGTGGAGGCATCCCCGTCTGCCTCGGGTACCGGTTCTGCCCCGGCTCCTACGACTACCGACAAGACTAAGAATGCTGGTGTGGTTGTTCGTGGCGGAGGTTTCGCGGCCCTGGGTGCCGCGGTTGTTGCTGGTGTTATGATGCTCTAAATCTCTTGAAGAGAATGGATGAGGAAAGTCGGACTAGGAAAAAAGGGTGGTCACTCAGGTTTCGAGACAGATATGGGGAGCAGGCAGCGTAGGACGCTGTATACCTTAGGCATGATAATGTGATATTGTTAATGACCAGTTTTATGTGGACGGTATTGGTGATGGTCGGCCCGGGCACCTGGAGATAGATTCAGCGGCGGGAGGTTTCAGCGCCCCGTCGTGCCTTCCCGCCGTCGCTGCTCCCGTCTTGTCTGCCGCTCCTACCTTTCGTTTTAACCTCCTACTTGAGTACTCAAGGTACCTCCCGTCATACCAAGTCCTAACTATCCCGTCTCCGGTATATAAACTTCCTTAACAGACACCTTTCCCGTGGTGTGAGCTCGTTGGTGTAACGGTAACATTCCCGTCGTGTGAAATTTCCGCGTCTGCATACGTACCGCAGGAAGACAACGGTTCGAGTCCGTTACGGGCCATATCACACTTTCTTCTTTTTTTCTATGCTGTCCTTTTTTGTCCCTTTGTGGGCATCTCCTTCAGTAAGCTATAAGTCCCCCCCCTCCCCCCCCACCTCGACTGGAGGGAACGGTGTGGACAAGGTAGGTATGTATGCATGCAGGTTTCTCCGTTTTCCAGATGCTCTTGGTGTTAACAACGTCACCTAGAGAGAGGTATGAAGGTGTGAATCCCGCGATGAAGAATCACATTCATTATTTTGAGAAGACATGGCTTGGTTATTGGCTAGCATTCCCTGGTATTTGACTTTGGATACTAAAAACGTCTTATAGAGGTATGCTCTCTACTACCCTAACAACTCCTCGAAGACTTATCTCCCTTTCATTGCCATGTCGAAAGCCCAGTTCCATCTTCCTGGAATCCATCACCACCAAATTGCAAGTTCCCTCCATATCGCATTGGAAAACCTTCAATTCCTGATTATCTCTGCTACTCATTACATCCATCACACCAAACCCTCATTAAACATCCAAAGTAACTAACATATCCTCGTGTCAAACATAACAGAAAGACAACCAACCCCAACAGTACACCACATTACCCCCAAATATTACATGTGAAAGACATGATACACCGACGTCATATCGTACACACAAGACGATCACTTAGGTAATGACCATCAAACGTGTAAAGAACCCCTTTAGAGACCAGCGGGGGTCTGGCAAAGGATATCTTGGCCGAGCTATTATTATTGTTCGCTACAAGTCAGCATCGATCATGTTACACACCTATCAACAGCACTACTGTCTCGAATCTCGAGCATGATATCAGTCAAGGTAGGTAAGGTAAGGTAACTCACAATAGGCAAAACGCAGCAGCGAGCGCGCTGGCCGATAGCAGCGCAGGTAGACTCGAAGTGGGTGGCGTTGGCGACGGTGGCCGGGGCTGTGTGGATGAGTTGTGTTAGTATTTGGGTTGTTTAATGGTTCAATGGCAGATGGGGATGCTGGTTATATGTTGGAAAACTCACGGTTGGCGCAGTCAAGGTCAGCGATGCCGAGGACATCGGTAGCGCAGCATTGGGCGGTGCCGTAGAGGCCGGAGCAGGGAGTGTAGGGGACCTGGCGCTCGCCATATGTGGGAGCGGCGATGGCGATGGTGAGGAGGGAGAGGACGGTGGCGATGGTGAACTGCATTTTGATGGTTGGGTTGGATTGGGTTTTGGGAGTTGTGTTTTGGGTCTGGTAGGTGAAGTTGTTGGTGGTTTGGTGGTTGAGTTGTCTGTTGGAAGTTGGTTGCTGAGCTGATGATGATGAGAAGGAAGATGTGGAGAGGAAGGAGCAGAGGTCGTCGTCCTTCTTATACACGAATCTTGAGGCTCATGCCGGGGACGAAGTGCTCTCCCCCATACTTCTCTGGAGTGAACTCAGATGAACTAGTAAACAGATGGACTTCACTGTCCCTTTCTCTGGGCCCTGATCGGCACTAGTCCGAAGACTCAAGAGGCGCACCTGCCTGCCTGGTAGAGGACGAATCCTCGAATAGGATGCCAGTTACAACGAAGGGAAGAGGGTGTTGACGTCGTCTACCTCCACTTCGGACTTAGGTTACCTTCCGTTCCTGAATCCAGCCGCACCACCACCATGACGACGACTCCATTGATGGATGGCATCCTTCTCCCATAGCCGGTTGCCAGTGTGGCAGTCTATCCCAGCTTACCACGTGCCGGTGTCTCATGTTGTCCTGTGTTCCAGCTCAGCTGGGCGACAAAGCTAGAGTCCGGCGACGAGAGTTGCGATCAGACCCTGAGATTACAACATGGAGTCAATGCCGTCTATACCCTGCTTGTCTGACTTTTTGTCTTGCAATGCTCCGTCGATATGGGCGACACATCATATGGAAGCCATATTGCTACGTACGTCATCAGCAATAAGTTCCCAGCAATAGTGTTGAGCCGCTCAGACTCGGGAACCACAAACTGTTTCGCTCTTGTTCCAAGGCAATCTCGAAGGCCGCCGACGATCTCCAAACTCTAGAGGTTTGTTGAGGTTAAACCCTTGACATGAAGTCCCAATTGGGCCATGTTGCCCCTTGCATGGAGGAGAAATAAATTGAAACCGACGTCCTGTGTCTGCAAGTTTTCTTGCTTTTTCCTCGGGGCCCGGGAGCTGGCCAACGGTTATTGGTTCCCGGCAGCTGGGGGAGCACGAATGGAGGCTCAAGGGTTTTTGCAGGCATGGGCAACGGTGTTGCATTGGGGCGTCGTTCCCAGCTCTCCAGGGCAGGATTTCTTACCAAAGCGACCCTACACGACCGGTTTTCTGGAAAGGATATGACATCGACTCTATAGCATGAGGGTGCTATAGGAGAGTCGCGCAACGGCCTTATTAGACGTCATACACTTGGCTGTATTGATCGATGTTGATGGTCCTGAGGGATTTCAGGTGCCGTTTTCGTTTTGATTGGACAGTTAATTGATTGTATTTTCCAGCTTTTCATCTATTCCGAAATGATATCTGATGGCTGTGTGTTATCGGCAAGGGATATTGACCGTGCGTTGACTGGGCACTACGCCGGTGTGCACGCCAAGGATCGCGGTGAGTGAGACCGCCGTGAAAATTCCCCGTAGGTACATGGACTGGACTGCAGGCAGTTGTTGACATGCATAAAGGGCCGGAAACAATGAATGAGTGCATCGCGAGGCAAGCCATCCGGTTGATATCTGGCGCACGCAGTGGCATCCGAGCAGTCCATGTGCTTGGGTTTATCCGGCACATGTTCCTGGAATTTGTTCGACTTGAAATGGGTCCGATGGTAATTTCATGAAGCAAATATTTTGAACCCAATAAACAAGGTGTTCATGCTCGTCTCAACAGTCGTGTTGACATTGGATACGCTGGACAGTGAAGGGAGGCGCATCGTTGGCAAGCGTCCGCCACGCAGTGTCCTGATTGCCCGAATCCGACGATAGGCCTGGTCATCGAGGCATCGCCAGGCTTTTCTTTGGTGTTGCAAGGAACGACTGGAGAAGAAATTGAACCGCTAAGATACCTCTAGCGACATCAACGGTGCCAAGCTAATGCAGGAACATGAGACAGGAGTGGGCCCGAGCGGAATAAGTGATACTGCCTTATCAGTTATGGGACAGACCTCGCAGAGCAGTTGTTAGCGGAACAGCAGTAATTTGACCTTGCTGCACCCGCCTTTCGTGACACGACGATGTCTTTGTGATAATGTCCGAGATAGCTTCAACTGAGGGCCCCCTGAGCAGACTTACTACCACCCATATACATGATCAGTTATGACTATGATCGCCGCCATTTCCACCCCTCCTAGTTGACCGTCTGTCCCTATTGGTTCTTTCCGGCCTCCCCTGGCTTTCAGACCATTCGTCCAGCCGTCTAATCCACTCTTCCCAGCACATCCCTAATACCTGTTCAGGTCCAACCAGTCTTGAGCGTATTATCGGGTCAAATCTCTCTTCGAATGTTGTATTCTTGTTGTCCATACCTTCCTTCCGTTCCTTTTTCTATCTGTCAACCCATCATCTTATCAGATCGATCCTTCATGTTCCATCTTTCATCAATGTCAGCTGCTCAGATTCTCCCAGTCTTGCAAGTGCATCCCTGATCTGTATGCCTTGCTGAAAATTTTGAAAAAACAAAAATCACTGCTGAAAACCAACGCATATGTTCCATATACCACCCCGAATCAAATCTTCCCTTTGAGTCTGCGACAAGTCCCCTGAGCAGACTCACCTGCACACACAGATATATACATGATCAGCGCCTTCCCCTGCTATTTCTGTTTCCCCTATATCCCCTCTCACCTTTGCCAATCAAGTCCTTTTCCTCAGCGCCATTAGCAAGGAGAAGATCATTTGTTTCCCTAATGATATCGTCCCAGGTTGCTCCAACAAGCGTTAAAGGTCCCTGCAGCCTTGAACGAATATTTGGATCAAACCTTTCTTCAAATTCTGTTGGAACTTGGGTAGGGTCATTCGGATCATATCTGGGAAGGCTGTCCAATTCACGCTGTGTGCGGCGAACAGGATGGACCAAGGAGTTCACCATGAACTCATAGGAGTTAAAATCAAGTGGTGCATCCGTTGCTAGCTGATCAGGTGCCGGGCTCTGGCTCGCAACAGGAGTCTCTCTGGCCGTGTGGAAGGTGTCAGATCTGCTTGCCGGGGACGCTGAGGGGTTTCTCTGATCGTATCTTGGCAGCCTTTCAAGATCACGTTCTGTGCGCCGAGCAGGATGAACCAGGGAGTTCACGTGGAAGGCGTGACTGCTAGAGTCGATCTGTCTCTCTGCTGGCGGATCAGGGGCAGGACTTTGGCTTTGAGCAGGCGTCTGCCTCGCCGAGTAGAAGCGATCGGATTCACTGGTGGGAGATGATTCGTGCTGCGGGATAGCCATAGGCACAGGTGTCGATGGTGTTTGCCTTTGCTGATTGGGATTTGACTGAGTAGGCGGGCCTGCTGTAAGAGACTCAACCTCGGGCGAGGGGTCCATCAGCCGGGGCAAGTCAGGCAGACGGTTCGCGGCGCGATCGGAGGCAGCAGCATCGGCACGGACGGCGAGACCGCGGGAGTTGCGAGAGATGCGATCGGGGGCGCGGCTAGAAGAGGGGGACGCCATCTTGAACGTTGATAGTATAAGAGAAAGGAGAGATCAAGGATTGGCGTTGAGGGGGGGTTTATATAGACGGAGGGGGAGGCCCTTACACATATACAAGTGATGGTGGAAACGGGGAAGTAGAGTGAAGGGCATCGAGGCGAAGGTCGGTGTAAACGGGGAAGATGGGATGAGGAAGCGGGGAGAAGGCGGGAAGAAGGCGCGGCGAGGGGGAGTGGTGTCTTGCTTGTTGTTCTGGTGAATCTGGAGAAGGCCCCTATGCCAATCAGGCGCTATAGATGTATATATTTAGGGTCTAAGGCTATTACTATTATTATTCTCCGAATGGCTGGCGAAGTAGACATCTGGTCAGGGTTCCTGGATATTACAGGCGAAATCTTGCTTGAGAAGGAGAGACAAGGAGAGACGAACTGAGGTGGTGTTAACTTTACCTTAGTGCCCAAGCGCCTGATAACAAGCTCCCTCCTTGTCCAGTGCTAACACAAACGATGGAAACAACAACCCACCAGGCCATGGTCACTCCAACAGGACATCACTTGGTTCCCCTCTTTCGATCTGATCATCGTCTTCATCTACTGTCAAACCATTCTCGTGACTGTGTTAGGCTTCTTGTCCAACTTTGCGAGCGTAATATAACGTATAATTGCGAGTCGAACTGTAGCCCTTCAGAGTCGAGATGACACTCTGCTGTCAGGTAATCCACCGCTGCATGCTGCAAGCGGGCGGCAGTCTGAAGCCGGCCTGGCATAAGTTCGAGGAGTTCCACTTACGGCGGGGCTACCCCATGTCCCCGTATTTGTTCCTTTTATCCATCGTATTTACAGCTGTTGATTGGTTCAGAGCTGCCTGCCGGTCTCCAGCACCCCGCAAAATGATGTACATACACTACCTGACTACGTACCTTGGGCAGACACTGGTCGACCGGGCAAAGGGACAAGCTTCCAGTCAAGTTCAACATCATGACGACAATTTGAGCTGAACCACCACTTTGCCCGATCAACTCATCCATACCACCCCGACCTTGATGGAACCGCCAAGTCCGCGTACCTCTCTTAGTCGTTCAGACAATCCACAGTCACTTCATCGGATCAACATCATCATCCAGGAACGCTCCCGTCCATGGATCGGAATGCCTCCGTTTGCCACCGCCTTGGTTCCTGACTGAACAAGGCCATCCATTGATCAATTGTTCTCGCATAGCATAATTCCCACGCTGTTATTCCCCAGCATCACCATAGTACTCATCCGGATCACCACATCCCTCTCCATATCCTAATATCATAATTCTATTCTCGTCCACTCCCGGCAACCACTATCCGTGCTCCGTCCCGTGTCTCCAAAATGGCCGAGTCCCGCTACATGACCCTCTCGGACCCCTCCTCCCTCCTCAAAATCTCCAACGACACGTCGCAATACCTCCAATCCGCTCTCGAAGACATTGTCGCCAGCTACCCCCCTCGCTCGCGCTACTCGCACGAGCACCTCCAAGGCCTATGGAGTGGTCCGACGGGCATCGCGCTGCTGATGCTGCAGATTTCCGCCCGCCAACCGAGCTTGCTGGTTAGCGGCCAGACTCCCTACCACTGGGCAAAGGCCTACATCTCGGGGTCGCGCGGGCACAACCTCCGTCTTGGGTCGCGCGGGTGCGGTATCCATGATGAGAAACTCGCCTTTGAAGCTGTGCGTGCTTCCATCTTCCGAGAGGATCCTTCGCACGTCAGGACTTTTGTGTCGTGTGTGAGCCAGATTCTGGAGGTGGAGGAGTACCCGGATGAGATCCTCTACGGTCGAGCAGGGACACTATATCTCCTGCGTTTGGTGCGACATTGGGTTCCTGGCAGTAACAAGCTTGTTGACCCGGCCATTGCGGAGATCACAACTACCATACTTAACAGAGGGCCTAACTGGACGTGGCATGATAAGCGATACCTCGGTGCTGTCCATGGGGATATTGGTATCCTTACCCAGGTCGTCCTGACTTCGCCTGAGACTGCTCCCCAACTGGAATCGGTCTTGGACAGGTTGTTGAGGTTACAACATCCTTCTGGTAACTGGCCTAGTTCGGAACAGCATGCGCATACCGGCAAGTGCTTGGTGCAGTTCTGCCATGGCGCACCGGGTTTCGTTGTGTCGCTGCTTTCGCTACGTGAACACTTCCCTGCGCTTCAAGAGAAGATTGATGCGGCTATTGGGTTGGGTCGCAAGTGTATATGGGCGGAGGGTTTGTTGAAGAAGGAGCCAAGCTTATGTCACGGTATCTTTGGGAATACCTTGTAAGCTTTCTCTTGCATTGTCTTTACATAATCGGACCTCTACTAACGAGTGTCTCGTCAGGGCATTACCCAAAGGGCCACAGCGCGAACACTTCCTTGCCGTCGCCACACCCGAGAACGTCGCCAACATGAAAAGGGCCGATCACACAGGCACCATCTTCGATCGAGCCGATTACGGACGAACGTACTCTACCACCACGAGCTACACACCTAGCGCAGCATGGGCATGGCTAGTGTGCGACGATGAGCATCCCAAGATGTTGGCATACAATGATATCTAGATGTTGACCTCCTCAAATGACTACCAAATCGCACTCCGCAGGAAAGAGAGGAGATGCTGAAAAGTCGGACAAGGATCATGATACGTAACGACGAAATGAAGCTCAGCTTTTATGAAAGAACTTGGGATTAGATTACTACAATTGACGAAGAATTACTCTTTTCAAATAGACTCCCACTCCACAGCCTACCTAGGCAACCCAACGCTTAGCACCACGAGGACCCTTTCCATTATGTCCTTGGGTCTTGTTGGTCAAAGCCTCCACGACACCCTCGTAAGCAGGGTGCCTGCTAAAGTCATCGAACCAAAGAAGGGCGGCACCCTCACCGGGAAAGACGGCAGGGACCCAGCTGAAGGGGTCGTAGAAATCCCAGATGGTGACACCGATGCATCCGTCGACTTGGACACAAGCTCCGACGGCCTAGTATTTTTCAATGAAACTATTAGCAAGTGCTCAGTGAAACATCCAGATACCAGCTGACTCACATTCTTATACGCCTCCTTCTGCTGCGCCAAATTCGTCGCATTCGCCGGCATCTCCAACCTCACATCCAACTCCGTCAACGCCACCTCCACGCCCAACTCCGCGAACCCCTTGATAGCAGCAACATGCTCATCCAGCGTCGGCCTCTGCTCCGCCGTCAAATGCGCCTGGAGTCCCACCCCATCGATCCTGATTTTTTTGCTTTGCAACTGCCTCACCAGCTTCCTGACCGCTTCTGTTTTAGCGCTCGGGCTCTCCAAGTTATAATCATTATAATACAACTTGGCCTTCGGGTCTATTTCAGAAGCCGTCTCGAAAGCCAGCTGGATAAACTCATCCCCACCTAAAACGGTGGAAAACACCGATTCGCGATAGGTCCCGTCCTCGTTGAAGGCTTCGTTGACTACGTCCCAGGCGTAGCATTGGCCCTTGTAGTGGGTCATGACGTTGGTGATGTGCGAGATGATGATAGAGCGAAGCTCGTCTTTGGTCCAGTTGGCGGAGGAGGAGTCGACCCAGGGAGCGAGCTGCGAGTGCCAGACTAGGGCGTGGCATCGTAAGAGCTTGTGGTGCTGGTGCGCGAGGGAGACGACGATGTCGCCTTCGGTGAAGTTGAAGGTGCTTTGGGTGGGTTCGGTGAAGAGCCACTTGTTTTTTTTTTGGTTAACTTACTTTACTAGGTACAAGGGAGTGGGAGAAGGGATAGGGAAAGGGAGACAGAAAAGGGAAGTTGGAAGGGAAGGGGAAGGGGGGAAAAAGGGAAGGGACAAAAAAAAATACAAACCTTTTGCCCATTAGTAGGCGTCGTCTGCCCAAACTCTCCAGACTTCCACATGATCTCGTCATACTTGGGGTAAGCAGCCTCCAAACCTGCACGCTCGCGCTGGCCGGGCGAGTCGGTGGCTGCGCCAAAGTATTTGAGGCCGGCCTTCTTGGCGTACCAGTCTAGACCCTTGTGAGAGCAAGACTTTCCGGATCCTTTGCCGTTGTCGTTGCCGTTGTTGCCAGCGGAAGCCAGAGGCACGGAGGCCAGGGCGAGGAGAGAGAGGAGGGACTTGGTCTGCATGGTGGTGGCGGATCGTGGTTGACTTGACCAGTGAGGAGGGAGTGACTAGAAGTAGGGAGAGAGGGAGGGAGGGGAACTCGACGGGAGAGACGAGGTGAGGAGAGAAAAGAAGTCAATGGGGAGGAAACAAGAGGTTATGAAGGATCGCGGTATGGAGGCAGATATGATGGAGGTGGAAGTGGAGGTGGAGTCAACAGTCGAGACCGATCACTCACGAAGTCATGAACCCCACAGACTCCATCATCTCCCCATGGGGTAAAATGGGGTACATAGTGTAGGATGGAGTCGTTAGGTTCATGTTACCATGCGTGATGGAATGGGTGACATGGGTTTGGTTGGAGTGCTGAATGGGGTCGTGATCCGTTACCCCAGATCTACCGACGTATCCTTGCGAAATCGCTAGTGACAAGCGTCTTCTTGGAAGAACCTTTTGCGGCTTCTGTTATGAGTGGATTGGTTAGGTCGATGGAGTCTCCGAGACAGGGGTAACGTCCAGGGTGGCTCGGGAGAGTCAACCGGGTTTGTGGAGCAAGAAGCCGTGGTGACGAGGAGGAGTCCAAGGTACATACTATGGTACCGAATGTTTTTTACGGTTCGCGATGCTGTGGCTGAGCGAAGCTCCTGGTTTGTGGTATTCTTGGGCGTGAAGACTCAGGAGGACGCAAGCTGAAAACATTGTGTAAATGCAACGAAGCAATCTATTCAGCCGGACGAACCGCGACCTGATCGCAGGATAGGAGCCAGGATGATGTTTCCATGTCGGTTCTTTCCCCGGTTCGCTTGCCTTTTTGTTCTCCTCACCTGCCCGCTCACAAGTTCACCATGGTCTTGAGTTCACAATCGGGACAAGCCACAACCGACCGAAATTGACCACTCGGCGGCAAGCTTGATCTAGCGTTCAACGATAGAGGGCTTCGAGAGCTAAGGCGGTTAAAATCCATCCCCAAATTTGCCGGAATAATAGCCTGCGCGTTGTGCATGTAACCCTCTTGGCAGGATGAATCACCAATCGGTTGATGTTGCGGGGGAATATTTGGCAGGGAGTAACACATAATAGCCGGACTTGGGATTTGATCTGGGGGCGTTCTTCATCGGCTTGGAAATATCGAGGCTGACGAAAAAGACTATACGTAGTAAGTAATGGAGAAGAGGACGAGAAGAAGGTTGGTGATGCGCCTTTTCCACTTTAACACCAGCATGCCAAACATAAATCTCTGGGATTTGGTGAACGCCGCGGCATCGGCGTCCAGTTGCTCTTCAATACTTGGTTTGCCTGCCAGGACCTTCTCCAGCGACGTCTCTTACATGAGCAGTCCAGTAGTATGTTGCGTTAAGTCCAAATCCACCTCCAGCTTTCGAAGGTTTCGCTCGACAGAAGCCCCTTTGATTTCGTTTGGAGCCAGACGTCACCAGCAGAAGTCGGAAGGCAATGAAAGAACGACACTAGGTACCTACCCGGATGAGTGATACTTGATTATGATGATCGGTTGAGGAATGAGACGGCGGCGGCGCTGATGATGGTTTGTATTGAGGAAAAGGACAACGATCAATGCTTGGTTGATTGAGAACAAGTTTGCCGATGGGCCAACTGGCCAAGTGGTGGTCGTGGAAAACTGGAATCATCTCCTACTTCCCTGTACGTTCCCTTTCTTGTGCTTCTTTCTTTTCCTCACCTCATCCACTCCTTCGCCTCCCATTTACCAGGTTGAAAATGCACTTTACCTACCAAACTAGGTTGCAGTCTCTTGTTTGAAGTCATCATGTCTGATGCTAAGGGGAGTTCCTCCTTCTATCTCTTGCCGTCCTTTGACTGCTTTCAGGGGCGTGAATAGGTCATCAGCTACGTGTTTACGCTGACTCTTTCCGATGTTTGATGTTCTCTCCACATTGTTCCTCTCTCTACCCCTTTTCCATAACCCCTTTCAAACACCAGCACCGGTCTGATGATACCTAGTCACTGCGGTTAACAAACTTACATGACAGAGTAGATAGATACAATGAGACTCATTGCCATCATATGACACAATGACTGAGGAAGTGAATGACCTATTTGAAGTTCAGAGCCACACGCTGAAGGCCTTCCCTTCGTCTTCTTCATCAAATCACCCGCTTTCTTTGGTACACCTTGAACTATCAATCGTGCACACTACACCATCAAAGACAGTAAACCATGTACTGGTCAACTCCCACATCCAACCCCAGTCCCCACACCACCGAAGGAGACAACAAAACATGTACATGTTCGCAACACCTGCTCAAGGCAGCCTTCGAAGCAGCCACACTAGCCAGCCACGAATGCCGCAACCGTCTTTTCCACGCCATCTACTGCGACCTTGAGGTCCATTCGAAAACCAAAGGCAAGCCACTCCACTCCTTTCCAGGCATTCCCAACACCTTCATAGACATCATCGGCCCTGCACTCGACCCGCAAATCCAACACATTCTGTCTCTGCATGGTAACTTGCAAAGGAAATACAAGTACCATGTTTCCAAACTACGCAAGATCTTTTTGATCGCTATGCTTTCTTCGGTGGATTACATGGATTTTCTTGGGGACATGGTTAAAGCTGTTGACGATAATAATGACCAGGGCAAGTTATCGTTATCCGACGACAACCTCCCTATCGAAGGCAGCCAGGTGAGGGGGCTGGATGAGAAGTATGCGGAGAACTTTCGGGAGTTCTTTTGGTATCAGTACCTTTTTCTTGATGGATACTGCACATGCGGAGGTTCGTGTCGCTTTGAGCAGGAGGAGTTCATGGAAAAGACTACGTCAGGGGGAAGTGGTTGGAAGCCGGATGTTCCGAGCTTTCTCAGCGAGAAAGACCTTGATAGACAGAAGAAGATGGTTAGGTCGGCGGCTTTGAGTTTGGCGTTGATGTCGTGTTCTGATTGTCAACACGGAAAGAAGGTAGGCTTTGTGTGGTCTGGTTCGCGAGGGGACAACTGGAAGATTTGAACTAACTCAACTGTGAACTTGAAGAATTAGTTCGCCAGCTATTCAGGATCGGCAAGAAGCAGAATCTGCCAGTAGTGAGTGCGAGATCTTGTCTTGTACAGTGACCGGCTTACCATATACACTCACTAGGAAGACATCGACAGGTCTTGATTGTCGCTGGCTGACATGTGAACACTCACAGTCCGTGAATGGAAGAACGATCTGTGCCGATCATTCCATCATGCTCGGTCTTTCCCACCTAGAAGGCCCGATGTTCGAGGCATAATATCCCGTCACGGTCACCAAGACACTCGGAAGAGGTAAACTAATCTTGTCTCGCGACTCCCTCAAAAAGTCAAAATTGCAATTGCCCACCACTTCTGCCCGCCGCTTCTGCCCGCCGCTTCTTCCATCCCATCTACCCGCCGCTATCTCCCACCGCTGCTGCCTACCTACCTATCTTGCGTCATCCCAAGTTACAACCCAAGCCATAATCATTCCATCTAAGGCATACAAGCTCCCTATACCAGCACCCTTCCCGTGGGTGTCTCGTTGGTGTAATGGTAACATTCCCGGCGTGGAAAATTTCCGCGTCTGCATGCGTGCCGCAGGAAGACAACGGTTCGAGTCCGTTACGGGTTCACCCACGCTTTTTTTTTCCTCATCTCTTTTTTTTTTCTCTTTTGTTCTTCATTGGGTTCGAAGGAGGTTATTCGCCCGTACGCATCCACCCCATCACGCGAGAAACAAATTGATATGAACGAGTCGCGTTCAGTGAAGAGACAGCTTCGTGCCTGCCTCCTAGAATAGCCCCTAGGAGCCGTGATGACTACGCTAGGTATCGGCGTCGCAAAATACGATTCTTGCATGCTCAAGTGAGGTGCGAAACTAACTGAGCCGCCACTGGACGCCTACCAGTACCTCTCCAAAACCCATGCGTGTTGGATTGGACCGTCAACCTCGCAACTTATCACTCGTTGCGTCCCCAAAAGGGAAGTTTGTTTGCATCGCGAACAGTCCCCTTCGAGTGCAAAGTCTAGTCGAGTGAAGACTTTCAGGCACGTAAATGTGCAATTCAACGCGATCGGAGTACGCAATAGGGCAGCGAGGGCAGAAGGGCGCCACAGCTCACTTTGAGGGTGTAGAAGTAGGTGGGGTTTGGAAGCGATGCTATGCACAGAGACGGATGATTGGGCAAGTATGCGCGTGTGTGATTTGAGCCGGTTTTGTGGTGTTGAGGGGGCCAATCGTATTGAGATTTAAGGCCGGGGCGCGTGGGAGGCGGGCGCGCGTTGGGCAGAATTCGGCACCTAACTCGGTGATTCAGTTGTGGTAAGGCTGTACCTAGTGGCTGACAATGTCTCCTATTTTCACTCACTACGTATGGACGTATGGTAGGTAGTTGGCAAGTGATCTAGTCAGGATGTTGCTTCAACTCGCTGATTAGGTATGGAGGGTGAGTGTCCGCTTGGATCCAGCGCGAGTTGAATCCATTTGGAGTATTGAGCTTCAAAGAAGCAGAATGTACCTCCAGGTTTCAGTGGCGACAATATTTGGATTTGGTCAGAGCCATTCAAGTCATATCTGATTATGTGCTCGTTTCAGCCGTCGTGCAACAATCCACCCACCCAAAGGGTTTTATTGACTACCTGCACGCTTCATTGGACCAAACATCGTGGCTGTGTCATTCATTCGACCACGTTGGTTGATCGACCGCTCAGATTGCGGGCCGCTCCACCTGGATTCTGGCTTAAAGCTGGGCTGAGATGTCCCTCAAAACCATTGTAATCGCCCATTTCGTACCCCGGTGCGTTCCTTCGCTCTTTGTCGCCTCCCTTGAGCCTCAGTGTGTAATCCTCTGCAACAGGTGCGGCATTGTACAAACTCTCGTCGTCTCCATTACCTTTGCTAGCCAACGTCTCAAGGAATCGCCGGTTGGGAAGGCTGGGCAAAGGAAGTGAATGTAGGAAAAATGGTCTCGAAGATGGTAAGCTGATGGAACAACTTCTCGTCAATTTCATCAAAGTGCCATATTCCGGATTAGATACAGTGAACTTACCACCTTTTTCCCAGAACAAAAAAGGTCCAAAAGGCCTCTGTCTAGGATTGAATATATGTACCTTTTGGAAAAGAACCAGATCCAAACCTTCTTGCGCCCCTACCGTCTCAACGAAAGCCACTATGGCAACGACTTCCAACGCCGCTACCATGCCCGGTCCGGAAGATGGTGTTCCTACGCCTGAAACTGAATGCCCAGCGATAAAAGAAGCTTGCGAGGTCCCATCCACGAAACTTTGTACAAATTGCACCGAATTTAACTTCAGCATGGATACGCTTCATCCTGACTATCGACCTGGAGGATTAGATGGAAACACAGTGTTCACCACCTTTGGCAAGCTTGTCAAGTCTTCAACAACTTGTCCCTTGTGCAAGCTCATTCTGGAAGGGCTCGAAAACAAATATGCTGGGGACAACGAGGATTCATTGAAGGATCGGGTAAGCAATGACAGTGAGGTCTTCGTCTCCGCGTGGCTGGAATATGAAACGACCATAAGCTTTTTCATTATACCTCCTGAGGTAAAGAATCCCCGGCACCCTATCCCGCAGCTTAAGGAGTCAAATTTGCGTGTTTATCAGGGTTTGTGGCTCCAAATCCCGCTACTGTTAGCTTCACAGCTGACGCCGGCACACTACAGACACCGATGGCTGGGCGCGCCGCCCACCGCTCAGACCCTGGAGTAAGCCATGTGTGGAACGGCTGAACCAATGGCTCAGCATGTGTCTTCAGGACCACGGACCGCGATGTTGTACGATGCGCTCTGGCGAGGTAATAGACGAGTCGTTACCGCCAATCCTTCCCTCTCGAGTTATCGACGTAGGCTCGCTGAGTGGCTCTGTGGGCGCTCGTCTGGTGGAATCAAATGGAAGGCGAGAGAATTACACCGCCCTCAGTTACTGCTGGGGAAGTTCTCTAAAGGCTGAGCGACCGTATTTGACCACAACGAAGACACTTGAGAAGCATCTCTCGGAGCTTCCATGGGATTTGCTTCCGAAGACCCTTCAGGATTCCATCCGCTTAACTCGGGCAATTGGGGTGCGGTATCTTTGGATAGATTCGCTGTGCATCATCCAGGATTCCAACGACGACTGGGAGAAAGAGGCAGCCGTAATGGGTACAGTGTATGCACAGGCGCGGCTTGTCATTGCCGCAACAACAGGCGCAGATGCTGAGGCTGGTCTGTTCCCTCCCCAGACGTACATTCATCGTCCAGGCGAGACGTCCTCGTCTCTGTATTTCAGCAAGTTGCCGAAAGAAAGAGAGTCTCCTCAACACAATCTTCCTCTATTCACTAGAGGGTGGGCGTTCCAGGAATGGGTGCTTGCAAGAAGAATTGTCTTTTGGACGCAAGGTCGAATGAGCTGGTACTGTGCGTGGTATTGTATTGGGGATGACAGCAGGGATGTGTCGACTTCCTTATTCGAACGATATAACACTTGGAGAGGAATTGTGACAGGCTACTCCGGCAGAGAGCTCACATACCCAACGGATAAGCTCGTGGCTATAAGTGGCATCGCCAACGAAATACATAAGAAGAGGCCGGAAGACAAGTACGTTTTTGGATCGTGGCAGTCCGAAATACATTGGGAACTCCTCTGGTCAGGTCAGGCGGCGCAATCAACTGAGTCTGGATTGGAGGGATTGCGTATCCCGTCATGGTCGTGGGCTTGCCATCCTGGAGGTGTACAATTTTTGCAGGAATCCAATGATATGGGCTGGGAAATACCCGCCCAGTCTTCTGTCTCGTTCCTAGAGAATTCTTCTCTTCAGATTATGGCAAGAACCAAGACGGTGGATTTTGACAAACCTGACATGGTAAACTATTGTTTCCGTTGGTTCCGACATGATTTTGTATCAAAGAGCTACAAAGGATCACTCCTTCCAGAGCGTTTGGGGGATGACGTATTTGCCATTCTCTCGCAAGAGATTGGCCATTGCTCGGTCCAGATTGCTTTTCGCCAAGGCAAGATATACATCATATTTGACAGCAGAGACTTTCTCGATACGTATCAGAAAGAGCGAAATACACGTCAAGGTGGGAAAATGAAGCAGGCAATCGGAGCCCTAGAGCGTGGTTCAGGGTTGTCTGCGGGCATAGCTGATGAGTTTGCATTCGTGGAGATTGCTCAAGACTGTGATTTTTATTCTGAGTCAAGTGCGGGCTTATTGTTGCGCAAAAGCCCCCATACACCCGGCAGATATGTTAGAGTCGGTTTTGGGTTTGCTTTGAAGCCGTGGTTCCACGATGCGAAGTGGGGGAAGTTTGTTGTTGAATGACGGGTTGGCAAAGGGCCGGACCTTGAGAAAGTATTATTGGGTACAGACTAAGAGGAGAGGGTGAAATGAACAGAAAGAAGGGAAGGATGCTGCTGAATCTTGTGATGAAATCATTCAAGGGTGTGACTGATTGAGAAGATGGTGATGGGTGTGGAAGAAAGACGGTCTGGAGGAAGAAACAAGCGATTGTGGTGGATTGAGAAGAAGAACGAGGCGATTCGACTAGATTCCATCATCTCTGCCGAACCGTCCAGGCCTGTTGACCAGATGTTCTTTCCTTCCCTCCTTATCGCAAAAGTCAACCATGACGCCACTTCCGACTCGAGCCATGCCGAAGATAGGCGTAGGTAATACTGAATGTGGAAGTTACTTCCAGGAGACAGGCCACTCTCGGTCCTTGGAGCTGGCGCGAACTGAGGGTCCGGGCCTTCCCATCATTACCGTACCACAGCACAAGAAGCTGCTTCCGATAGGAATGATCGTGGAGCTTTCCATAGCGCACCACCTGGATGTTAGTAGGAAAGGATGTCTGGAGCCACGGTGTTCTTGTACCTGTAAACTACATTTCACAAAGATTTTAACATAGAACTGACCCATGAAAAACCAGTTGGGGACGGCAAGACCATCTCCAGGATCAGAGATTGGTACGACAAAAGGGGCGGGGACCATCACCAACGTCGATGTACCTGATAAGTATATCCCTGGGCGTTGATATCTTAGGATGGAACTCATCAAAGGATAAGTCATCACAAATTAACGGCACTTCGCTGTAGAATTTTACCATTACTGGACCGTCTCAGACATTCTTTTTCACGACTCAGGTGGCGCGCTACGGTTGGCATTGGGCTTTTAAAATGACGATCCATGAAGTTCTCTGACAACGCAGACAAATGAAAGAGATCCATGCTATGGCTAAAAGACACAAGAATCTGGTGACCACCTTGAATAAAACACAATGGGTATCTCTGCCCCTACAAACCCCAAACACCCCCACAGGCACCTCCCCGGGCCCCTTCCCCTCCCCTCCTCACTCACTCGACCGACGACTCCCCAACAACCTCCACATAACTCCTACACATCTTCAAAAACCTCTGCCGATACTCCTCCGGCGTAGTCGTAATGCTCATCGGCCCCTGTCTACTAATCAATAAATTCCACAACTTGATCAAAACCGTCATCACCATCGGCTGCAACTTATGTTTTGCCCAGAAAAAGTCCAAGATCGACGCGCGGTAGATATACTTTCCATCCGCCGACGCTATCCCTGTCCTCCACGACGGCGGACCAGGCGGCACCGATGGGCCGTCGGTCGGTGGTGCCACCTCTGACATCGCTTCCGATACCCCGGCTGGTGAAGAAGAGGAAGCAGCTGCAGCATCAGGTTCCTGTCCTGGGCCGGAGCCCGAGGGAGTAGAAGTAGAAGCAGTAGTCTGCATCCTCACCATAAACAACGAATAATCCACCGCCCCATACTCCGCCAACAACCTCGTATCCTCCTCCAACCTCTCAAAAAACTCATCCGCCTGTTCTTTACCCAGTCTAATCTTATCATGAAACTCATCCGCCAACTGGCTCTTGGTAGCCTCGCTCGTCAGCGCTCCATCCGCAATGTCGCGCTCAGGATAAAAGTACGAAGTGGGCTTCAGGTCCCAATCTTCCCAATCTACATCCACGTCGCCTCCGCGCTTTTGGGATTCATCGGACCGGCCGCGGCCGTACATGATATTCTCCATGACGATATGATGCGAGGGCGCCAGCCGCAAAATGCGTCCGAGCGAGTAGTATCCCGAAGCACCCAAAAAGTCGCAGATGCGCACGAGGAGCGAGCGCGGGTGCGCGGCCATGTATTCGACGTAGGGCGTCAGGAGGTCTTGGCGGAAGAAGGAGTGTTCGGAGTGCCGCGGGACGGATTTGACGAGGTACTTTTGGTCTTTGGTTGAGTAGAAGGTCTGTCCACTCATAGAGGTACAATATCAAAGTTTGTTAGTGGATGGATGATAGGTGCTGAGGTCAGGGTTATAAAGACTAACCGAGCCGGAAAAGCCCATGTCGCCAATAGAAGCCAAAGACTCTTCGGGTTTGTCGCCATCTTGTGGTGGCTGGAAGGACTCATAGTAATCATTGTCTTCGACGTCCCAATGGTTTCGACGGAGGTTTGCGAAATCGGCTGGTCGGATCTTTTGTAAGATCAACTGGTGAATAGAGAAGAACAGGGAGAATAGTGACAGGATCAGGCGAAGGGGATTGCTGTTGCTGGATGGTCGTTTCGCGAGTCCAGTGGTGTCGGTGATGGCCCGCGCGATCGAGCGTGCGATTGCTTTTGAACGTCCCATGATGCTTCTGTTCAGGTGGTATATACTGTGTAAGGCAAGTATAGATTTGGACGGAAGAACTGAAGCTTGGGAGGGGGTAGATGGAATGTCCAAAGTCGAGGCCCACTCGATGTCTTGAGATCTCCAGAGATCAGCTGAAAACAGTGCCTGGCCGTGCTTTGCTGATCAGGAACGCCCAACGGCCTGGAACAGCATCGCTCTGTCACTGACGTCATTGTGTTTACTTTGTACATACCACGGATCTTATCACGCATACCCCTAACCCTTATCGGTAACAGCCGTCCGCTGTCCGTCCAAAAGGATCACGACGAGCACATGCCTGCACATTATGCTTTGTTCAGAGCATGTCTTGTGGTAGGTGATAATGGGTCAAAGTATACAAACACAGGGGTACCTATGTTAGTGTCAACAGGTAGTCCAATCCATCAACGATTTGTGAGCTGGAATAAATCACGACAGCTAGAGCTGGGGACGAGCCTCCCTCCAAGCCTTATAGAGCCTGGGAGATTCACTCAATCATCAGCAACCATTTTCCACTCGAGGGACATCTCAGCAGACATTCCAGTTATGGTTGTAACTGAATTACCATATGTACTTCCTCCAATCATCTCCCAGACCAGAAGGGGAAGAGATCTCATATAACCCGCTATTCACACGCCCAAACTCCCCGCATTTACCTACCACCGGGCCTCTTCGGCCTAGCGAACCCCCTACTCTGCACCGCCTTGGGATGCAACTCCCCCAGCACCCCATCCTCCGTGATCTCGCTCGGCTCCTCCACCTCAAACTTCTTGTCCACATTAAGTCCCTCCCTGCTCGCCACCTCGAGCACGGCCCGCTTCATCAGCGGGTACAGCATGCGCTGCTTGATAGCCACACGCCCGCCGTTAGAGCTAGGGTTGGTGTAGAAGAAGAGAATGGGCGACTCCTCGGAGCCGTTGTGCGTGTGCGTGTACCGGAAGAACGTAAAGCGCGGCTCGGAGGGGGAGATGGCTTGGACGAGGTCGGCGATGGACGATGGGTTGGAAGAAGAAGAAGAAGGGACGAGCTCGATGGTTTCGGTTGTGGGGTTGACTTTCTGTTCGAAATATTAGTTCCTATCCGGGAAGAAAAACGAAGAATGAAGGGGGGAAAAGAGAACTTACAAGCATGACCAACCCCTCACCACCCTCTTCAGCTAGTCCCTTAAGGGCAGCCAACGCATCCTCCCCCATCGGCATCGCCATGTGCGTCCCCAGGTGAATCTCCCGCTTACTCGTCCCCGCGCCCGCCTCCTGCTCCGCCCGCTTCACCTCCCCCAGACTCTTCTCCTCCTCCGTCAGCGGCGCGTCCAGCGCCGTATGCGCATCGTGCTTCTCAAAGCCCTGGCTGGTCAACTCCTTGGCGTTGGTCGCGAAGATGGTCTCCCGGAAATGTTCCGACCCGAGCTCGCGCACGAGCGTCAGCCGCGTCGACGCGAACAGCATCTTTTGCCGCACGGGAGCCGTGTCGGGCACGTAGGTGACGGCCACCAGCGCGGGCGACGAGTCATAGCGGCGCAGGATGATGTAGAGAGCTTCTTTTTCTTTGATGTGGGGCGTCAGGAGGGTGTCGACGTTGGAGGCGAAGGAGGAGCCCGGGGAGGAGGTGAGGGTTTGGATGGGCTGGAGCTGTTCGTTGGCGATGTTGATGAGGAGGCCGAAAGTCGATGGGGAGCCGAGGAGGTCGTTGAATTGGGAGACCAGCTCCTTGGAGGCTGTGAGTAAAACGGAAAGCAGGTTAGTGATTGTGGTCTGTCTTCCAATCTGCTGGGAGTTGGGCTGTGGTGTAGCTTTCTCGTCTCTCGCAACTGTCAAAAAGGAGGGGGATGTTGGAGGTTCGCGAGGATGGGGAATGTGGGCGGCAAGAACTTACCGGAAATTCCTGACTGCATCTTGTCTTGTGGTTCTCCTTGTCCCTATACTGCAGTCGAGATATGGGTAACAGGTGTCTTAGGTTAGAAGATGTTGATGTTTGGTACAAGTTGGGCTGACTGCGATGACATGCGGTCAACCAAGAACCGGCGACGGGGCTCCCCGTAGCTACAGTATGGTGGGGTCCAGGCGGGTCCCCTCTCCACCTCGTGCCAGCAAGGTCCATAGAGTGGGCCCCCAGGCAGAGGTACCTAAGTTTACCCCTGGACTTCACCAACGCCCTTCTTTATTCCATCTTCACCTTCAGATGTCCTTCTAATTCACTACCGGTCTATATACTTCGCAGGGGGGTTCAAGATCTCTGAGGGTGATTTGCAAGGCAAAGGAAAGTGCGGATTGAAGCGTGACCGGTGTGTTCGCGAGTTATGGTGGTCTAACAGCCAAAAATGCCTGGAGAAGAAAAGCTAGGACCTTAACAGTTCTCCACGCAACGTGCACGGAAAGTACATAGTGCATGATCTCAGTGCACCTGGTCAGTGCCTGGTCGCCTGGGTGAAATCCGCTTCAAGTATTCGGATCTCTCATCAACAAAGTTCATTTTCACACGAGCAACCGGAGATACGTACGCGCATTGTTCACTCGCGAAGCGTTTGCAAAGAAGAATTTGGCCATTATACTCAAAAATAATCTCCTTTTGTCCAACTTTCGCACTTTACTACACCAAAAACGTTCAGGGTATCAAACAAGAAAAAAGTTCCTAAAAGGTAGTACATCCAGTTCCACAACTTCCCACATCAAGCAAAACCAGTCCCCCACCTCTCCACTCCAAATGGCATCGCGCCCTCTAGTGCCGCAAGATCCTTGAAATCGTGCTCCAAATCCTCTACCCCCTCGTCATATCCATCGTTATCATCATCATTTCTGTTGTTGTTATTGTTGTCGTCGTTGTTGGTTCCTGGCCTCTCTCCCTGTCTGTAAAGGCCAGCAGCAGCCACCGCTTGAGCCTGTTTCAGCTCGCTATAAGCAGGCAAATACTCTTCTTCCACTTGCTTTTGTGACCGTCGAACACTTGACTGTCGTCCGGGTTCATTGTCACCCACAGGGTAATCATCATACCCTGGCGGCCCAATACCAGCAAAGGCACTCCCTCTCGAATAAGTCCTACCCAGGCCCGCCGACCCGAAATCCTGCTGCCCGATATATGTGCGTGCGCTTGCCGCGCTCGTTTGTCTGCTTATGCTCTGCCCACCTCCACCTCCATACCCTCCACCAACTGTCCGCGTACTGGACTTGCTCGCCTGTCTGCTCACTCCCGGGGTCCTGTCTTCATAAGACTGATAAATGATTGCGCCTGTGGGACCTGGCAACCTGATCTCCTCCGCTTCCAGAACCTCAGCAATATCTCTGACCAAAACCTCCATAGGACAAATATAGGCAACCCTCTTCCTGCTACTCCATGCCAGGATGTGACCGCAGACGCTGCCCCCGTCTCTTTCTACCACCCAGGCTCCAGAGTCGCCGGGGATACCCATGGGCAGGGGCTGGCGACGGGAGTTGATTGTTTGGTCACCAGATCCGGAGGGACGGTTGGGACGGTTAGGCACGAGACCGAGAGAAGGAGTACCCGAAATTTGGTAAGTGTGACTGGGAGATGTTCGGCCGAGAATTTTCACCGAGGTGAGGGTGGGGAGGATGGTGCCTGTTTGCAGGCCGGAGGTGCGGGCCATGCATTGCACTTGGAGACCGGGAAGGGTATGAGAGGGGGCGATGGAGGTTGGGAGGATTGTGGGAATTTGGTCGGGGGGAATGCTGGAGAAACGTTTGTGTTTGTTGGATGCTTTGGGAATAAAGTTATCGGATGGTTGGCGATCGTCTTCGAATTCAAAGAGGGCCCAGTCGATTTCGTGCACGAGCCCGTTGTCTTTCCGCCGCCGAATACCACTGGAGGCGTACATCTCCCCGACCCGGAAGGTGTCGAGGTGGTCTTGATCTTTGTCCTCGGCGGAGGGATAGAAGTCAGAGGCAACGTCATCTAGAGCCGGCTGCGTGATAATGAAGCCTTCGCCGCAGCCGGGCTCAATGCCGGGGATGTCACCTGGCTCGGTGAACTGCTCCTCTTCTTCATAGTAGTCACCATCATCAGAAGCTTCGCTGGTTATGGCGGATTCGGAGTAGGCTTCGGAATCGGTGTCAGAAAATTCACAAGCATAGTCATCGTTTTCGCTGCTTTCGGGGGAGGATTCGTCGGTGTTTGAGTACTGTTGAGCATACCATGCGGCCAAATCGTTCAGACCCCCTCCTGCCATACTCCTCGTATTATCATCGGCAGCTTGGTCGGAATCTGGGTCATCTAACATGTGATGGACCGTCATCCCGTAGGGTTTGTCGTCCACCACGATGAGTCCTCCCAAACTCACAGGCGGCAAGTGTCGATCACCAATCCATGCCCCAATACTCGCCCCATTCTGCGGAGTTGGCTGGTATGACGGGTTGGCGGCTATGACATCTCCAGTATCGTCCGAGTTGGCCATGCTGCGGTTGATAACCTGCTTCCGTGACCGGAGAACTTGACCTTTGCACACCTTGAGTCCGAGATTCGACCTCGTTCCATCGAACAGAACACCCAGCTTCTTCTTCAGAATGGCCCTGACCTTGTTTACCGAAGTGCAGACGACCAGAATGGTAGGCTTAGTACGTTGTGGTGACTCGCCGATCGATTCGAGGGAGATTTCAACGGACTCGGGGTTCTTTCGGTAGAAGGTTTTGAGAGCTGAGTTGATCTCAGGCATAAGAACGGAGTTCCACTGTTCGACAACATCAGGTGGTAGGGGTACATGCGGATAGAGGCGTGCCTTTTCCTTGGTCGAAGAGTCTTGTGCTTGCCGGGCTGTACTCACAAGAGGTTAGATCTTATCGTTAGACACCGGACGAAACGTGGCTTCTTACCTTGAAGCTTGGCCCGCACCTCCAGCTCGGGGTCCACGGGTACCACAATAACCGGAGGATCTGATTCCTCACTCTTGCGGGCTTTGGGAGTTGGCGCTTCGATAGAAGTCTTTTCAGATTTTGTATCCTTGGAAGTTCCAGAACCAGAAGCAACTGGCGCTGAAGATATCTGCATAGCTGGTTGTGCAGGAGAAAGGTCATCTCCCAACCTTTCCTCTAGGTTGCTCACACCATCCAGGATGCAGCATGCCTCCAGATACCGACTAGCCTTGAATTCAACATGACGAGCAATCTCATCTACGGTGTGTTGACCACCGATCTCCTGATCAACCGCCCTCAAGCAGGTCTGAACTGCCTTCATGTAGAGGGTGCCGCATCGAACAGCGAGTTGGTCAAGAATAGCATCCGAAACCACCGGATTTTGGACGTCCGGAAGAATATTTTCCAGCTTATTCCATAGACCGACCGAAATGAGGATCATGGCCAAAGTGTAAAGATCTAGTGTCTTGGAATCCGCATTGTTGGAGAGAGGACTTTGGATGCTGTTTTTTGGGTCCAACGGATGTCTATAAGGCGTGAAGGGTTCAGGTTCGTCTTGCGATTGTGGATCTGAGAATAAGTCAAATGACGAGACCAAAGGTCGTCTGATGTCGACCTCGCCTCGACTCATTCCGCTGATCTCTGGGTCGGTGCTGACTGCATTGCAGAAGGAGATATTGTCAATAAGCAGGTTGCCATGAGTGATACCCCTGGCGTGCATGTCAAAGACGGTGTTGGCCAGGTTGGCAGCCAGACGGAACTTTGCCTCGAGCTTCGGTTCAAAGTCGGGACGAGCAAGCAGATCTCCCAACGAGCACATGGAGTATAATGGATTCTGGGTAAGGTTCTCGTAGGTCACAGGATTGAAGGTCCGCGGAAATCTGTAAACGAGACCGAACCTTGAGTTCTCCATATCCTCAAAATAGGCCAATAGGCGAGGAAGACCAGTCCAAGAACTGGATGAACGCTGGGGATCGGCTTGAAGACCGGACGACAAACGTTCAAACTTGGCCATCGGTGGTGTTATCCCCGTGATGGAGTAGAGGCTATCAAAGGGCGCATACTCCAAAAGAAGAGGTCCGTAGGGTATTTGAGCGCCCATCCGTTGCATCAACTCGGCATAGGCCTGCTTGCCCATAAAGACAATCTCCCTTGTCCCCGGCTCCTGGCTTCCAGCCTCGGTCATAGGCACGGCCTGCATGTCGCGTAGGTTCATGAGAGTGCTAGGGTCGATCTGTTGTGGTGTTTGGATCCTGGTAGACTCGAATGGGCGATAGTCTTCGGTAGGGGAGGAAACAGCCCTCTGAAGTCTCTCGCGGGCGGCAGATGAGTGCTGGGCATAGGAAGATCTAGTCCTGGACAGGTCGTAGAGGGTATCGATGGACGTTGTCAAATCGCGGATAAGGTCCTCGAAGCGGTTCTTGTCCCACACCACCATCCTGATCTTTTCGCCTCGCTTGGGTGGTTGATATGGCTCGTTGCTCTCGCCGGTCAACTGCTTGGAACTGTTCCATAGTGGCTCGGCCTCAGCTAGGATGTCCTTGATGGTGGACATGATACTCCCAACGACTTCGCTGAGGCCGGCCTTGGATAGGGACGAGTCGATGTAGACTTCGGCAGAGTGAGTAGGGTCGGACCATTCCAGGCCCCAGCTGACAAGACGGTCCTTTTGGATCTTGAGCTTGCGGTGGAGAGACTTGATCTCGGGGTCGGCCTCGGCATGTTGGACGGGCTCCTTGACGAAGTCTGAGGATTTCTTAGTGTCGTTGTAGAGCCTGCTGAGTCTCCTGTTGAGGGACGGCCCCAGCTGGAAGCCGCCCATGGGGATACCGGATGCCATGATTACGGTTTAAATCGGGTCTGTATTGTGAGAACTGGACAGTACTGTGATAGATGCTGCGTCGACGAGCAGCTGAATGGCTGAGATTATGTTCGAATTGAATCGCGGCTTAATACATGGCGATGAGGTCTCTGATAGTCCAGTCGAGGAATGAAGAAGCCGATGATCGAAAAGTGAAGAGATATCCAAAAGGTATCAAACCGAATTGAAGTAACGTAACACAAGAGGCGACAAGTGGAGGCCAAGACAACGCGGCTCGATTAGTTGTAACCCGAGACCGGGCACTCAGCTGAATGATATGCAAAAGGTGGTAGTCAATGTGGAAGGGAGTGTAGCACTCGATATATGGAAATAAACAACAGAAGACGGGAAGGGTCAAGTCATGATTTGTGGCTGGGGGGATGATGGGTGGGTGAGAAAAGAGCCGCAAGGGAACTTTTTGGATTCGTGAGCAGATCCGCAGACTTCGCCCGTTCCTCTCTGACTACCTCCCGTCTATGAGAGCAGAAAGAACCCTCTGCAGTCATCAGCACCTTCTCAAGAATGTCGGTGCCTGGCTCATTTCTTCTTTCCTACCTGGGAAATAGTGTTTTGTCTAGACGGCGACTCCATTTCTTTGAAGGAAAGAGTGTCGGTGCCATGGGGTTCGTGGCTTCCGAACCGCGTGTCTGGCCATTGGCCCGCGGTGGGGTTCCCGAATCCTGCTGCCTGCTGTCGAGATGTGAATTACAGCGGGGGTCCGACCACCGTCTGTCATTGGTCAGAGGCGGTCTTGATCTGCAGTTTCACACCCTGACAGTCCTTTTCAGTTGCCAAGATAGTAACTGCCAACTGCCAAAGACCTCTTGTCTCGACTCTCACGTCAACTTTCCTTATGTTCACCACTCTCCCCAGTGTAGGCTTCAGCCAACCGGAGATTACCTCGACACCAAGTCCCCGATCAACTCTAATCCCGCTAGTCGCTGTTTACATGTTCCATATTGCGTGCTGTTTCTCCCTTCTCGCCACTGCGCTTGAACCCGGCATGCCCTGGTCTCCCTGGACTCTTCACCACGATGGCCCCTGTGGAAGAACTCATCCATCTGTTCTAGCTTCTAGGCCGCCTTCGAAGTACCTGATCAGCTCGGATTTAAGCCTCAATGGCCCTGTTTAGCCTCTAGTAATCTGGAGGATGATGGATCACGGATTTCTCAGTTCTAGCGTCAGACTGTTCAGGCTCCATCCTCGGACATTTCAACCGTCTTCGCTTCTTCCAGGCCGCCGGATTCACACTCGCCTCTTTGCAAGGACCCCTTGGAATTATTCTCAATGACAAGATGGACTGCCTGGAACATGTCATTCCGTGGAACGTTTGGGTTTCTGGAATCTCGATAGTGTACCTCTAGTCTTCGGAGGATCATTTGCTCGGCTACGGGGAAACCCCCTCGCATACAACCATCACTTGGTCCTCGATGTGTTCCATATCAGTGGTCTATCAACTAGACACCACCCCCCTTTTCACAGCGCGATCTAGGTCACATAGCTGAACGACGCCAGCAGCTTGAGCCACGTCGAGGTCCAATATACAGCACGGTCGGATGCAGTAGCGGATGCATCTGTCACCCACAACTCAGACCCATCAACCGTCTCCAGCGACTCAGAGGCCAGTTAATTCTGCTGCCTGGCCGCTCGCCTCAACCGCATGGCCGGCTTTTTTCAACGTCCGCTACACCACCAACATGACTTATCACACATCGCGGCTGCATAAAATTTCCCCAGCAAGACATAACGAGATGAAACATGACTTTATCGCTCAATCGTTGGCGTAATATTGAATCTTGAACTTGGTGGCCATGAAATCTGGTTTGCAGCGGATGAATAGCGATAGCCCCGTCTCTAGCAACAGAGCCCAAGGGGGTATGGCCGGGTCAGACACACCGGGTCAACTGTTCACAAATCACATCACCCAAATCATCCAGAAATCGATGAGCGATGTATTCCAGAAGTGTCCGCAGATGGGAGTCTTGTCCAAACTTGTTGGTCCCCGGCAGTTCTGGAAAAGCTATTATTACCATTAGTGCCCGGTCATCGCTAAAAATTACCCAGAATGAGCGCCCCGTCTTCAGGCTACGAATATGGTCAGCGATCGACCGATACCGCTGAGGCAGCGAGCGCCGGAACTATCTCAACTGGAGTGGGCGAGGTGCGTTTCACTCGGTCTTACCACGCAAGATAGGCGCAGGCTGACAACCGACGTCGCTCCATTTTGTGAGAGTCTTGGGTACCTCTAAGTGAATCGAAAAAAAAAAAAAAAAAAGCCATCAGCCACCGACCGCCTCGAGTCCGAGTTAAGAAAGCGAAAGCTAGTTCCTTCTCGTTGCCTGACATGTTGAGTTTAGCACCCTATCGCATCCCAGTCCACGAGCTTGAAGCGTGCTGTTGGGCAAACCAAACCCCAGACCCTCAAGGAACCCATCCGGTAGAAGTCGCCCGTATCCCACTACCAACCGACAAATCGACCTTCTCGTCTTCCCGCACTTGTCTTTTTATCTCGACGCCGACCTAGCTGTCTACACCCCCGCGCTCACCACTCGGATTAGGACGTCCCCCGCTTGCCTTCAAGAACTTGGCCGAAGTGTCCTGACCTTGGGACTATTGCCGCCCAGCCAAAGTACCTAGATAAAGTGACACACAAACATCGTTGGCGTCGCTTGACATGCAGTACGCTGAATAACTTACATGCATCTGATCCAAGCTGTAACAGCCTGGCGATCTATTTACGGGACCGGATTCCCAAGCGCCGAAGCTGTACGGGTTTTACATGTGCCTGGGTAGCCGGACTTGATCCCATTCCGGACTTACGACGGGGAGTAATCTTTGGGTCTCATCGGTAGGTAGGTAGGCAGGAAGGCTGTCCATCCCATGTTTACACATGGGTGCCTACAGTACCTCTACGTAGCCGCTAAGGTGGTTCTCATCCCATGAATCTTACATGAGCGTGGCTTAAGACTCGGGCAGGAGGCTTTTGATCCCATCTGCTCATTTAATCTTGGTAAGGCTCGTCAATCCTTCGATCCTTCTCAGACAGTCTACGGAGATCATCAAGGAACTCATACCAGGCAAAGACAATACAACATGACAAGGAACACAAGTTCAAATAGCATGAATCAACAATACCGTGAATAGGCAGAAGTGGTCCAGGCAAACAATCAATAAACAACAGAACACAAAATAAGAAACAAGGGAAACGATAGTAACATGCACGTAGGTCACACTCTGCTTCCTCCCAGCAGTCCCAGGTCCACACACAGCCCGATGATACCTACATTAACTACCTACCTTTATCTACACCACACCATCGATGACATGCTTTATTGGCGTCAACCTAGAGGTAGTCAGCAGCCACTGCAACCAACACTCCCCTCCATATCGCTCCATACCTTCCATCCTCCAGCTCGACAACATTGCAGCTAGCAGAAGCAATGGAAGGAAAGCATTCAAGTGGTACGTGCGTGATCACCTGGTACATATAGCGAGGTGTGTGTGATCGAGACTACCTACCTATCCAGGGGCTAAGGACGTGTAACAATCAACAGTAGAAGAAATTCAGGAGTGTGGATGCTACAGTCATGAGCTATCAAATCTTTTTTTTTTTTTTTTTTTTCTTACCTAGGTACCTCTACCCAATCTAACCATCCAAGTCACCAGCCAATTTCCAAGTGACGAATACCTAGGTAAGTAACAACTAACACCAAAGGCCGGTGGGTGTTTTGTGTTCATTATTTGCATTGCATCTGAAGTCGACTAATGGACGTTGTGTAAGTGGAAGTTAAGGAACGGATGGAAGGCCGCGCAGATACTGGACTAACGACACACTGAGAATGTTTGGGGCGGGGTTGTTAGTGATCTATCTCATTCGCGTTTCATACCTAGGTACTTACCTACCCATCCTGCGTTGCAACGCACTACATACCATTATTGAGCAATCACCACTTACTTCCCTTTAGTTCTCGATAAAACACGCAAGATACAAGGAGAAAGGAGCAAGACTTGGGGGAAACGAAGCATATGATAAGTAAGCTGGAGATTAAATTTGTTAGTGAAATATGTCATAGATCGACCCAATCTGCGAGAAGAGTGAGAGTTGTGATGCATCTTGGGTTATCAGCTGGATGCAATAATAGTGCACTATCTCATTAACCCATATCATGCCCGTAACTGCGATAGTGCCGTAACGTTTTTTTTTTTTTTGTCCGTTGTCATCTACAACCTTGGATGTTAAAACTCCGTGTCAAAGTTGCTTTCTCTTCTCCAAGGGCAGGGGACACCAAGGCGCTGAACAGCATTCCATTTATTTTTGCTTGGGACAATTTGGAATGACAAAGAGAGAAAAACACCGACAGGACTTGAGATAGCGAAACAAACGATGACTTGTGAAATTTCTATCATGGACATGCTTAACGGCCACATACATTGTACGTCCTTACAAGATCCCATGAGATTGGCGCTACATACCAAATCTCTACAACTACATCTACATCCATCACGCCGATTTGACTGGGCCAAAGGTTCCTTGTTATCGTTCATAGAAACTGGAATTGAAATTGATCATTCATACATCATACTACCAAACGGAAAGAAACAACCATAAGAAAATGAAACCGTATGGTCAAGTGGGAGGGGGTATAAGCTAACAATATCAAGAACACAAACAAAAATGAAAAATAAAAAACACCCTTCTCTTTTTTCCCATCGGTCTCATCCATCAGTCACATTTTCGCTCATCATTCCCGCTATCAATATCCCCCATTTTTTTGGTTTTCGTTTCATCTCTCTGTCCTCCTTCTTCTCTGTCTTCTTTCTCTTCATACTCTCCTCGTTCATTTCCCCACATCCTCAACACCGACTCGTCTTTTAGAGCTCATCATGTCCCACAACAGCCTCCGAGGCCTGGCTAGCAACACTCACCACAGTCTCCTTGGCCTCACTAGCCAAGCTGCTTGCGCTCTCGTACGCGCCCACCACAACCTCCGGGATAGAAGTAGCGTAGACTCCCTTGAGTCTGCTCACGACACTCTCAGAGAACGTCGGCTCCCTGCCCACCAGCAGTTCACTGACAATGCTGCTCACGACGCTATACTGCTGCGCGGCAGCATCCGAACCTGCAGCGGCATACTCACCCGCTGCGCTGGCAGCAGCACCAGCAGCGCTGGTAATCGAAGCAGCATTATCAGCCGCGGCATCGCTCGCCGCACCGCCGTATTGGTTGGCAGCACTGGCCGCAGAGGCACTGGCGGCGCTAGCGACGGAGATGACAGTCTGGTACCAGGGAGTGGGGGTGGGGGCGCCGTAGACTTCGATGGAGATACGAGCTAGAACAGAATCCCAGGATTCGGACACGGCCGAGGCGGCGTCGGCAACGTTTTCGGACACGACGGAAGCGGCAGAAGAGGCCTTGTCACCGGCGGCGTAAACGAGGGAGGAGGCGTTCTCCCCAGCGATCGAAGCAGCAGAGGCAGCGCCTTCGCTAACAGCGGAAGCGACTGATGCGGCCGAGGCGGCAGCAGCGGAGGCAGCAGAGGCCGCAGATTCCGAGGCGATGGAGGCCGCGTAGGCAGCGTTGTCAGTAACAACAGAAGCCGCAGAGGCAGCGGACTCGGTGGCGACGGAAGCGACTGATGAAGCAGTGCCGACAAAGTCGGTGGGCGTAGGGGTAGCGGTCATGGAGCTGAAAGCCGACGAAGCGGCAGCCAAAAACTCGGAATACCGAGCGTGAGCGACGCCAAGGCCAGCGTAGTAGTTATGTCTGGCGTTCTCAAGAGCCTTCTGGACATGCTCAGAGGGAGTGGAAGGAGTTGGAGTGGCGAGACCGGCGGCAATCTTGGCGCTTTCGTATTGGTCCTCAGCCCATGAGCGGCCTTGCTCAAGGCGCTGGGCGGCAATGGATTGAATGCGCTCCCAGTCCAAAGTGGGGATGTTGGGGACGGGAACAGCGGTGGGGAGGATCTTGAAAGTCTCTGTGGGTGTGCTTTTGTATACTTGCTTGGAGGCAAGCTTTAAAGCCTTGTCAAGGCGGACACTAGCGGAGGCCATGGCGTTGCTGTAAGCTTGAGTGACAGATGCGAGCATCTGTTGGTGAGCGGGCTCAGGGGTGCCGCGGATCTGGGCAGAAATGAGGGAGAGGGCATCCGAATACTGGTTATTGGCAAGAGACATGGCGGAAGAGTAGACGGATTTGACATCGTTACGCATTTTCTCCATGGCTTCAGAAACATCGTCGTAGGTATCTTCGTCAATGATGGGCTGGCGCGTAGGCACCGACTGAGCAGCAGCTCCGAGCCAAGCGGACTTGACGGTGGTGGCAGGAGGCTCAGGAGTTTCGGAGACGATGATATCAGACTCTTCCTCAGCTTCCTCCTCAACGGGGAGCTCGACAGGAGCAGGGCCCTCCTTTTCCGCCTCGGTTGTGTTACCAACAATGACAGGGGTCTCCTCGAGGATCTCAGTAGATGCTAGATCAGGGCGGGATTCAACGATAGAAGGGGGTTCGGATGTAGGCTCAGCGACATCAGCAACCTCCTCGGACGCCACACTCGCTGACTCAACAGGCTCGGTCTCGGTGGAAGAGCCAGCAACGACCTCGGAGGCTTCGCTCAATACGGTGGCAGCAGACTCCTTGGCAACGTCAGTTGCGCTCTCGACAGACTCAAACGTCAAAGAGGCAACCTCAACAACGGGGGAGGTGGCATCATCCACAAGTTCCTCCATCTTGTCAGCAGCCGAGTCCTTGGCTCCAACGACAGCCTCGGTGGCCTCAGACACAACTTCAGCAGCGCGGCTGACGCCATCCTCAACGACCTCGGAAACTTTTTCACCAGCAGCAATAACAGACTCGCTAGCCTCGGAAACGACACTGGCTGCAGCATCATGAGCATACTCGACATGCTCGGCGGCCTGCTGAGCGACAGTGCTCTCAAACTCATCCGAGTCGTCGCCAGCTTCCAACTTGCGAACAGCAACCTGCTTCAGGCGAGCAAGCTCCTTGGCAGCGGAAGCAGCAGTGTTCATGGCCTCCTCCTCAACAGCAGCCGCTTCGTTCTGAGCAGCCTCGAGGCCCGGGTGGGTAACGATGAGGTTCTTGAGGTCGTTATTCCAATCCTCAAAACGGCTCTTGAGCTCATGGTATTTGGCCCAGTCCTTGTAAGTGACGCCATCCATCCAAGCCCACTTCATACCGAGCTTTTGCAAGGCCAGGTCTCTGATGTCGGCAAGAATGCTGAAGTGGGCTTCGGCAGCATTGGTAATAGCGGACTGCATCTCGGCCTCGTAGTTCTCATGCCAGGTACGGACCTCCTGAGCTCTCTCCTTGATGGACATGCCCGCCTGACGTACAACCGCGGCAATTTGATCGCGGCCTTCATCGACGGAAGCGTTTTCCTTCTTCACGGCCCCAATGATCTGTAATATTTTGCGGCGCAGTTGGACGAGCTCGGAAACAGTCGTAGTCTGGAGCTCATCGAGCAGAGCCTTGCCGGTAACCTTGGCGTTACGGCGGATCATCTTCTTGGTGATTTCGTAGATTCTGGCCGAAATCTCGGAAGCGCCCTGATCAGCGGCCTTGGAGTACCTTTCCTGCCAGTCCTGAAGATCGGCAGCGACAGTCTCACGGGCGCTACGGCGAGCGGGATCTTCCCTTTCAAGCTCCTCATCGACCTCGGGAGGCGAAATACGGTTCTCGGGAACATGGCGCTCTGTACTCAGGACCTTTTGTTCTTCAGCGGCAGCCACCTGTATCGTGGACTCGGCGTGGGACGCAGGGGTCGAAGCAGCCGTAGTGGCCGGCGTGGGCTTGCTAAAGGTCGATGTCTTGGTGCTGGAGGCACGCGTTCGAGTCAGCACTCTTTTTGTCGACAACGGTGATAAAGGAGAATGCGTCGCCACCAACCTAGAGGACAAATCCACCGGGGGCCTGGGCACCGACTTTTTGTGGACTGTGGTATGGCGACCAAGACGCTGGCCAATCTTGAGCAGCTGAGGCTCGACATTCTCAGCGTAGACGACTCTGAGATGGGGCATGACGGTTCCATCGAGGAAGAGACTAGTCTTGTTCCAGGCCCAGCGGGTCGAGGGCATCACGGTGCTGGCGGTGAATGCCGAGACGGCCTTGTAGG
Source organism: Neurospora intermedia (assembly GCA_037102815.1). NCBI lineage: Eukaryota > Fungi > Ascomycota > Sordariomycetes > Sordariales > Sordariaceae > Neurospora > Neurospora intermedia. The sequence continues at coordinate 4,505,013 of BTPP01000004.1, read as the reverse complement.
CCTTGTGCACGTAGGGCTCGACGGAGTGGTACGCGGGCACGACAGCGCCATGGTAGGTCTGCAGGGCGTTGGTGCGCGCAATCTCGTAGTATGGGGCGGCGGCAGTGGAAAGCTGCTTGACATGGGGACCCACGCTCTGTTCGTAATGGGACTTTGCAAGCTTCTGGTACTTGACAAGCTGGGGCTGAAGGGACTTTTCCCACTGCGTCTTGGTGTAGCCGTGGGCCTTTTGGATTCTGGGTTGCACGTATGCCAGGGCGGGAGCAATGGCCTTTTGGTCGACGACATGGTAGTAGGGTCTCGCGAGGTCGACGTAGGGAGCGGCGTAGGCGGTATAGTATGGTTCGATATGGGGCGCAACGGTCTGCTTGACCTCGAAGTAGGTCTTGCAGATGCGCGGAGAAGAATTGTCGCATTCCTTGAGCGAGGCGGGGCAGCGGAAGAGGATGGTGAGGATGGTGTACCAGGTGATGAGTCTGTGAAGAAGAAGAGACAGAAGTTAGATATGCCGACATGCTCAAGGGAATCGTAGGAGATAGTTACCTGGCTACAACATTGAACGTCCTCGCTATCACGCCAGGCCGACTGTGTGGGCGTTGTTTTGGTGTGACTCTGGGGCTGGCCGAGTGGCTGAGGGTGGGCTTGATGGGACCGTTGACGCCCTTTTTGGAGTAGCCATTGATGCCATTAATCCCGTTGAGGCCATTGAGAGTAGGTATGGGACCTTCGGGACCGCCGTTCACCGAGCCGTTTGTATCCTTCATGGTGGCAGGCTCTTAAGGCACCGGGCTAGGTGACTGTGAAGAGCAGATTGGTGACGTCGCGATCGAATTTCGGAGATGATTGTCGACAGCTTGCTTTGTTAAGCGCGTTATTAGATTTGAACAAGCGCAATCATCAAACAAACTGGAGTGTTGTTGCGTCGTTGTGTTGGTGGTAATACGGAGATCCCCTGGGACAGGCGGCGGCGCAAGTGAAGATGGAAAAGAGAGAAAACTGAAAGGATTGGATCAGATGCCAGGGAAGTGGTCACGTCAAGGTCCGGGTCGTGACTTGTGAAAATGGATGCTAGTGCGGGTACTGCGACTGGCGCGGGGCTCGTTCCAGTTGGTGAATGGTTCCAGGCGTTGGTTCGGTGCTTCCCGTTGCTACAGTACGCTTTCCGTTAGCTCAGGTCATGCTCCCGGTCGGGGTCATGGGCCGGACTGTGGATGTGGGAGCTCTTCCCGCCCATCGGGCATCGGCCAGGGCAGGCCAGAAAGGGTGGGGCCAATGATGGAAAGGGACGGGAACAGTGGCCGGGGGGGGGGGGGGGGGGGGGGGGGGGGGGGGGGGGGTGTGTTACCGTACCGTACTTTTACGTCACTTCTACCAGAATCCGAGTTGAGATTTGGAGATAAGGAAGATAGAGTGAAGCAGTCGCCAGATCCTGAGACGGAGCGAGGAGTTGAAGGGTAAGGGGTTGAGGTTTTGTCTTGTTTTGCTTTGCTTTCTTTGCCTGTGACTGACTTTTAAGAGTTGGTTCCTTTCAGTTTCCATGGTCAGTTTCAGGTATTCTCCGCACGCGACAGTCTGTCGTAGAGTTAAGGACTTGGTACGTACCTTGTACACTATGATACGTGCCTGGTATTGAAACCTGTGATGCTACCGTAGCCGACGTACCTGTGCTTCAAGAGTCTCTTCAGATCGCAACCCAAAATCAACAAAACCGACAAAGATTGTTGAGGGTGTTTCTGGGTTGGAGAAAAAGGTAAAAAGAGCAAGTCTGTTTAGTTTCTTTTTCAGAGGTCAAGATCAAGACTTGGGGATATATGTAAGGTACCTACTCAACAGACAGGAGGAGGTACAACGTCACCCTCCCTCCTTCAATTCCAGCTTCCCGCTTTCCCCTCTCCCGTCTTTTCTTGGCTTTCTCAACCCTACCTGTAGCGTGCCACAGCGTGCCCCACAGACGTCATTGAGCCTTGAAGGTGGTGGTGAGTGAGCATGCTGGAGATGCACCGCCAAAGCGATGGAAAACATACCTAGAGGTAGGTACGGCATACTAAACATCTGGACACGGGATATTTCCTGATTGGCTCTGTCCTTATTGGCCAGTCAAGATATCTACCATCAAGATCATGGACGGGGTGGATGTCATATGTTGGTCCAGTCTTGTGAAAGTGCACTGGCCATGGGTTCTCTTGCATATCAGGGTTCATCTTAACGTGGGCTACGTAGAGGTATTGGTTTCCAGATTTCCTTTTCTTATGAGTGATTGTGCTCAAGTCCAACATCTTGTTCTTGTCCTTTGTGGAAAAGACCGCCGGAAAGTCAGTCTGACACACCCGACGACAATTGAGGTGGAAGCTACCTCTACCAAAGTTATGCAGGAGCTGGCACTGCACCGTTATGTCATGCCAACGTTCAATTGAAGCACAAAACCCAAGTTGTGATCGAATGTGCCGCTTATCGTTGAATCACTTGGCCCGTGCACCACGCTGTCCCTTCAGTGCGCTATACCCTTTTTGCTTCCCTAGCGATCCCTTCAGCGGGCCCGAGTGAGACCTGGCGGTTCCGAGCCGGGGTCTACACTAGTTCTAGCCTGGGCTTTGCTGAAAGTTCCACTGCACGACACTTTCCCGAACAAGGACCGCTTTCGACGCTGGAGACGGAAACTTTCATTGTCACTTCTTCCTCCATTATTTACAATACAGTTTCCAGACTTCACTCGGCTGCCACCACTCACCCGGACCACGACCGCGCCACCTCCCATCGCTCAGAGCCTCGTTACCCTCTGTCGCCACTGCGACTGCTGTGATCAACTCGACATCCATTGCTTCTTCGACTGTCATCCGGCGGCGACTGGGTGCCTGCCTGCCCTCTTCAGTAACTCGAACAGACCCCGCCTGCGACCCGACGAGTATTTCAACGAACTGTCGCCGACTTCTTCTCCCTTTTCCCCATCGCGTCTTCTCGCAACATTCCCGCCGACGACTTTTGATCCAAGCTTTGCATTAATCGGCATTCCTCTCGACCGAGGCCGAATCCATCTTCGAGTATTCCAAGAATCCACGACAGACAAAAAGAGTCAGCGGACTCGCCCCGCCCAAGGCTTAAAGAATGAAGACCAATTCATGATCTGACCGACACTCGACAACAACAACACCACACAAAAACGGCACCTCTGTGCTGCGGACAACAACTTAGTATACGCGACCCGGGCTTCTACCATGGGCGACGCTAACCCCGCCGACCCGACCGCTCTTCCGGGCTTCGGCCAGGACCAGCCCGACCCTGTCCGATTTCCAAACACCAGACTGCGGAACTCGCGATCAGCCTCCATCTCGACATGGACCACCACCTCGGGCGGCGGTCACTCCCACACTCATTCGCAACCCCACAACAATCCGCGCGAGTCCGAGCAATGCCGTATCTGCAGAGGCGACGCCTCTCCCGACGACCCCTTGTACCACCCATGCAAGTGTAGTGGAAGTATCAAATGGGTCCATCAGGAATGTCTGATGCAATGGCTAGCCCAGACCCAGAGGAAGCACTGCGAGCTGTGCAAAACGCCCTTCCGCTTCACCAAGCTCTACGATCCCGACATGCCCAGGACCGTCCCCGCCCATATCTTTGTCGCCCACATGTTCAAGTACTCGGTCCGTAAGCTCCTCGCTTGGGCAAGGGCCGCCCTCGTTGTCAGTGTCTGGCTTGGGTGGCTCCCCTACTTTATGCGCTCGGTATGGGCCCTGCTGTTCTGGCTTTGTGAGGAGGGCTGGGGAGGTCCGGCTGTGTTCTCAAGGTCTCAAACCACATCATCTTCAAACGGCTTCTCGGTCAGGGCTTACGGCACCACCGCATGCCCAGCCAGTCCACTCTTTGTCGCCAACACGTCTCCAGCTAGCATGGGGGCCGTATTGGGGCGTCTACCCTTGAACTCGACCCAGTTCGTAAACAGCCTTACTGGTGCCAGTTCTGGCGCAGGCCATTCCTTCCTCTCCCTTTTGCTTCGCACTATATTTGGCTCAAGTGGCATCGTGGACAGGCCTCCCCCACCCCTCAAGGAGATCCCCAGTCAGCTCGCTAATAACGTCACTGCGACTCTGTACATCGACCAAACGGCTTCACCTTACAGCAATGCGTCATTGGTCCATTCACCTTCGCTTCTCAGCGAGGTTGGCTTTTTAAGGAACCTGACTCGAAACCCGACCGTCAACAACAACATTATTGCGGTTCTCGAGGGCCAGATCATCACCGTCCTTGTTGTTGTCTGTTTCATCTTGATCATTCTTGTCCGTGATTACGTTGTTCAACAGCAGCCGGAAATCAACGAGCGCGCAGCTTTTGCCAACCTTCAAAACGTGCAGCCCCAGGCTGCTCCGGTCAATGTTCCCGGCCCTGCCTTGAACGGTGACCTTAACGGTGGCCTCGGAGAAGAAGAAGAAGAACAAGAGGATACAGGTACTGACGACGAACATGCCTGGGATGCTCAGCCTCCCCAGCCTAGAGCCCCGCCTGACAGGCAACCCGTCAACAATCCTTATGCTTCTGATTTGGAGAGAGAACTCGGAGAATCGGACTCATCAACCATAGACGAGTACCTCAACCTTTACAGAGAGGCCGGCGGAAACCCCGACAGAATTGTGGAGCTGGCCCAGGAGCGTGGTTTGGAGGAAAGATTGGCTTACTGGATAGCGCTTACCAAGACCATGAAGGAGCGCGCCGCCCGAGTTCAGGCAAATTACAATGATGGCCTCAACTCTTCCGCGGCGGAATCCAGTACTAGCGCAGCAGCGAGATCATCAGGCCACAACTTGGAGATGGACAGCACTCCTGCCGCTCCACGACCCGATCCGTTTGATGACTGGCGCTATCCTTTGGAAGAAGATGATCATCAGGGTGAGAAAGCCGGAGATGGATCTAGGGACAAGGGCAAGGGCGTTGCGACTGATGATTCTGACACCGAGTCTGACTCCGAGATTCTCGCTTCTTTGGCCAGGCCTCGCGCCAATACAGATGGGCCTGAAATCAGAATGTACACCAATCCTCTGGGAAGCAACAGCTGGTCTTTTAGCGACTTACCAGAAGATGACCCCAACATTTCATCGACGGAAGGAAAGGCTTCTGAGGTCATTTCAACGCCCCCGGATCTCACTAATGACAATGATTCTTCCAACACCGAGGTCGAACCTTTGCTCGCTTCACTGGCCGGTCCGGCAGAATCCGAGTCATTCCAGGAGAATCGTAGCCAAGATTACGGTAATAGGGATGCAGCCGCTGATGCCCGTGTACACATCGGGCGGCCTACGGAAGCAGAGCATTGGGGAACCGACCTTAACCCAGAGCGTCAGGCGGAACCACAAGCATTGACAGATGCATCCTGGCCTAACCTCGACGAGAGTTCGGCAGATAGCCCCGCACAACCTCCTCAACCTCGTGGATTCGTCCCTAGAGTGACCGACTTCATGTGGCAAGGCGTTGAGGCGGATCAGGCTCAACAGGATGCTATTGATATTATCGCTGACGCTTTGATGAGACGGGACGATGAAGACAACGTGGACGTTCGCGATAACCCTGTACTTGACAATGATGATGACTTGGACCAGGATGATGACGCCGCAGCAGCAATTGGCCTCGAACAAGACGCCATTGACGATGCCGAAGACCTCGAGGGCGTCCTGGAGCTTCTTGGCATGCGCGGGCCTCTGGCTGGCCTATTCCAAAACGCCATCTTCTGCGTCCTGCTCGTGTCAGCTACCATTTTTCTCGGACTGTTCATTCCATACAACATCGGTCGCTATTCGCTGTGGTTCATTGCGAAGCCTATGCGTCCAGTCTGGATCCTCTATAGTCTGTGCAGGTTCATTCAGGACATGGTCGTCATTGCCTTCGGGCTCGTTTCCCACGCGCTATCTCTGGTGCATCCCAGCCTAGGGCTGGGTGGTGTGGCTCGCCTGGCCACGAAACTCCTCTTCGGTAGCCGCCACGCTGCAGCGATTCTTGAACCACATGTTGAAATGACCAACGCCGCTAGGCGAGTTGGACACACGGTCATCAACGAGCTCGGCCGCGTATCCATGTCAGAGATTCACACCTTTTCTGCGGTCAGTCATGAAGCCTTATTGTCGGTCAAGGGGCAAGTCTTTTCCGGCTGTTCCGCCCTGGGCTCCGCGCTTGTCTTCCTTTTTGGAGGGGACTACTCTACCAAAGCTCCTATAGTGCTCTCTGCTGCGAGCAACGCGACTACATTTGCGTTGGGCGCACTCAAGACTCTGCCGACTGCCTTATTGAAGCCTAACCTGGTCATCAATGTCAACTTCCCTGACGCGAGTCATACCATCGACCCGGCATTGGCATACTGGAATGGCACAGACAGATTCTGGGCAATCTTGGCTGGCTACCTCACAATTTACCTTGCGGCGGTCTTGTACCTGCGTCATGGCGGACCCATATCCTCCAGCCCAACCGGGCAGGAATGGGAGGCAGCTCTTATTGACGCACTCAACCAGGCAAGCGGTGTGATGAAGGTCATCCTTATCATTGGCATCGAGATGCTCGTCTTCCCGCTTTACTGCGGCATGCTTTTGGACATTGCACTCTTGCCCTTGTTCGAAAATGCCACCCTCATGTCTCGCCTTCAATTCACCCTCAACTTCCCCATGACATCGATCTTCGTCCACTGGTTCGTGGGTACGGCTTACATGTTCCACTTTGCGCTGTTCGTCTCTATGTGCCGCAAGATCATGCGCCGTGGAGTTCTCTACTTCATCCGCGACCCAGACGATCCCGAGTTCCACCCGGTACGCGACGTACTGGAGCGCAACGTCACGACCCAGTTGCGGAAGATTGCCTTCTCTGCTCTCGTCTACGGGGCGCTTGTCATAATCTGTCTGGGTGCTGTGGTCTGGGGGTTGGCGCTCTCTTTGCCCAATGTCCTGCCGATTCACTACTCGTCCAACGAGCCAGTGCTCGAGTTCCCGCTTGATCTTCTCTTTTACAACTTCCTGATGCCCTTGGCCGTCAAGTTCTTCAAGCCTGGTGATGGACTTCATGCTATGTACACTTGGTGGTTCCGCACTTGCGGTCGGTGCTTGCGGATTACTTGGTTCCTGTTCGGGGAGCGCAAGGCAGATGAAGAAGGCCGTTTGCGCATGATTGAGAGAGGCCCCGATGCCCAGGTATCATGGTGGCAGGCCATGTTCCTTCAATTGGATGAGTCCAATGGGATTGTGAGGCCGTGGAAGCCCAAGTTCCTCGCTGAAGGCTCCAAGGCTGAGACTTCCGAGTCCGAACCTGAATCACCGAATATCCGAGGGTATGTGCCGTCTGAGGCTGAGGCTGCTACCAGGAAACTGTCTCCTGAAGAAGGCTTCAAGGATTACTTGGTCAATACCAAGCAACTGATTCCCGATGGCCGCTTCGTTCGCGCTCCGGCATCTGACCAGGTCAAGATTCCCAAGGGCAAGACGGTGTTCCTTGAGGTGACGGAGAGAAATGAGAGACTGGACGGCAAGCCTGATGCACCCGAGACCGACCTTTACTCAACCACGCAGTACCGTCTGGTCTATGTCCCACCGCACTTCCGAATCCGCATTTTCTTCTTCATTCTCCTCATCTGGTTGTTTGCCGCCGCTACGGGCGTCGGCATCACGATTATCCCCTTGGTCTTTGGCCGTTGGATGTTCAAACTCTTGATCCCAGAGGGCGTAAGGACGAATGACATTTACGCCTTCGGCATCGGCATCCACGTTTTGGGGGTGCTTGTTTACGCGCTCATCAACATCCGGTCTCTTTCTCAGACCGCCAAGATTCGGACCACCGCAGCTGTCGCGTCAGTCTTCAACAACGGTGCAGTCCGCCGCAGCCTGGCCATCATCACCCGCATCGCCAAGATCATCTACTCCTACGTCTTCCTCCTGGTCGTCTTTCCCCTCATGATCGCCTCCGTCGCCGAGCTCTACATCATGATGCCCCTGCACGAATTCATGTACAGCGTCCCCATCGCCCAAGACATCAAGCAGGTCACCATCCAACACGCGGCCGCTCTCAACCCGCGCCACACCATCCGCGTCATGCAGTCCTGGACCATTGGTCTTTTGTACCTGAAGCTTTCGGTAAGGGGAATCACCACCTGGTTCAGCGGCAGCCGTCTCGCCCTCGCTACCAAAGCCGTGCTGCGCCGTGGCTGGTTCAACCCCAACGCGGGTGTCTTGACTCGCGCATTCGTCATTCCTGCCATCCTCCTCTGGACCGTCGCTATGGCCATTCCTACCCTCTTCGCCAAGTTTATGATCTCCTGGAGCCTGGCAGAAACTTTGACCCTTCGCCATCCGCAAGCCGTTAACGTCGACGGCGTGGTGGACCAGACTCTCTACGATGCCTACGTCGTGCTCATCTACCGGCGCAGCTTCCCGCTTACAGCACTTTTGTTGTTGGCTGCGGCGGCGGTGTGGGGCCTGTTGGGTGTGTTCCAGAGTTGGAAGATGAGGATCAGGGATGAGGCGTATTTGATTGGGGAGCGGTTGCAGAATTACGGAGGTGGGATGCCGCAGAGGGGTCTTGGAAGGGGGACGAGGGGTGGCTGGAGAGCTGGGATGGCTGTTGGAGGGCGGTGATGAGATACCTTGTTAGTGTGAAGAAAGAAGAGAGATATGAAAGAGGAGGAAAAGGAGAGAGGAAAAGCATAAGGGTAAAGTAAAGGGGAGGTGGGAAGAGGAAACAGCGGGAGAAGACCAATGATACCAAACTGGACTTGTTGTATATGTTAGAGTATTGACATAGCGTAGCATAAAAGGATATTGATTTGTTTACTTGCAGTCTGCGGTTGCTAGACACTTGCGTTGTTACATTGCATTGTCGCGAGAGATCACCTCTGGCATTGCCATTGATGTAAGTACTCCTTTCATTTCATTTCAATCGCAATGGCCAAGACAAGACAAATTGGAAGAAGAAGAAGCTGAATTAATATCATAAAAAGTCCTAGTCTTTTCCATTGTCCGAGTTCTGATGATGAAATCTAACATCTAAGTCTGTCTGTCTCTCTCTCCATCGGAGTGAGTATTATCCAACATCTAAGCGTCCGTCCGTCCATGGTGGTGGTATTATCAAGCCATGCCATGCCATGCCATGCCCATACAAAAAAACACAATGAAGAAGAACGACAAGTCCAGCTCGAAGTCTATAAGAATCAGAGGATAAAAGAAAATAAAGAAGAAAGTTGTTCGCCAATCATCGCTTGTCGCCATCGCCCCTTTTAACTCCCACGAAATAAAATCTAAATCAGAACGAAGCATATATCCTATACAATCAATCAATCAAAATCGCTTGCCAATTTTCACTGAAGACGAACACCAAAGGAAACTCAATGATCCTCCACATCCTCATCCCTCCCGGGATAACAAATATCCTGCACCACCACCGCCCGCACATGGTTCCCCAACACAAACAAATACGTCCCCAACAAACACAAACTCATGCCCGTGCCCACCCACAACACCGCATCGCTTTGAAAGGCATTCCCAATACTAATCGTCGCCAACGTGAATCCCGTGTTGGGGAACACACTCGCCCACCATCCCAAATGGAAATACTTGGGTCTGCTCGCCAACACAGCCAACACACCAATAAAGAACCACCAGAACGCCAGCGCCCAGAGGAACACGGCGCCAATGACAGCCATGGTGCGAATCATGCCTGCGTCGATGAACCCGTCCATGTCGTGGTCAAAGTCCCGGGGAAGTCCCTGCGCCATGCCGATGAATGCTAGCGCAGTGAAGGACGGCGGGCCGACGCACATGAACAGGCCGGGACGGTGTTCCCTGTCCGGAAGACCGACGGACATGAGACGGCCGACCATGTGGGCGTACATCATGAAGGCCACGGCGGCTCCCAAGCCTTGGCAGGTGAGGCCGGCGCAGATGACGACGATGGCGCGGTGAGGGGGTTGGAAGGGGGAGATGACGGCTGCGATGGTGCCAGAGAGCATGACAGGGAAGATGGGCAGGATCCAGGTGGGCATCATGGTAGCGAGCGAGAAGGAGCGTTTTTGGCTGAAGAGGAAGGAGTATTGACCGATGGCGACGGCGGTGGCGAGGATGAGGTAGATCCAGAAGGCAATGTGCAAGACCCAGACGAGGTCCTGGCTGGGTTCGGCGTCGGGAGGGGTGCCGTATTTTTGGGTCGAGGTGATGAGCGTGGCGATGCTGAGGAAGAAGGTGGGGAAGAAGAAGCCCTCGCGCGGGTGCGTGAGGCTGGCTTTGAAGGAGCCGGCGTGGAGCATGAAGCGGGTGATTTGGAGGGAGGTCAGGAGGACGAAAATGATAATGTTGATGATGTAGACGGTCATGCCGATCTGGCGCAGGCCGGGGAAGGTGTGTGGTTGCGCGGCGATCAAGAGGGAGAGACCGCCGGTGGACATGCAGAGGGTGTACCAGGCCCAGGTGAAGTGTTTTAGCCGAGCTTTGAGCGGTAGCTTTGGCCGGGAAGGGTCGTAGGGGTCTACGTGGTGATGGCCTTTTTGCATGTGGCCGCCGGCACCTTCAAGGTCGGAGTCGGAATCGGAGGAGGAGGAAGAGGGGGAGGCGGAGCGGCGGTGGTGGTGGCCGGCGCCGCCGGACATGTGGCCATCGTGGTTGGACTTCTCGTTGTTGGAGTTGAGGGCTAACCTGGAGGAGGCGGCCGAGGTGTTGAGGGAGTTGTCGCCGGTGGGGCCGGAGAGGTAATCGGTTGAACGGCCCTTCTTCTCATACTCACCCTTTGGTGTCCCGGCGTAGGTGCCGTAGGCGCGGGATGGGTCAGAATCGTCACCAGTTACGGTTGCGGATGAGGACTGCCGAGAGTGGGAGCCGAGAAAGGAGGTGTCGACTGGGTTGAGTCTGTTTTGTTGTTGTTGATATTGTGTTGGCGACTGTTGGTTCTGGTTGTATGTGGTGTCATGGATGATGACGTGCGTTCCCGTCTGCACAGGAGGCGGCATGGGAGCCTGGCTGCCCATGTTGGTGGACTGTCCCATCATGATGGCGTCTGTCAATCTGCTTGTTGTATTTGCTCCACGGAAGACACGGCAATGTGTAAACTGTGTGGGAAAGGTGTGTTTCTAGATTCGAGATCGTGGGGTGTATCGTGGAGTGTCGAATGATATGAAGGAGTCGGTGGTTCAAGCGAAATGGGCAACCCAAAAACTTCAGATCAGACCGAGCGTCGAAGTGATGGTAGGGGAAGTCTTTTGGCCACTGTCGGTTACTGTCGAATCATGGGCTTGATATATCAAGATGGAGACGAAACTGCTGGTCGAAGCGAATGAAGCTGATGAGGATGGGGGGGATTGTCAGAGAACCGAGCGTCGAGACAGTCTACTTTTAAGGTTCTCCAGGGACTCCATGATCTCCATGATTCCTTCTCCAACCTTGGACGCCAGACCCCCTTCTCATCACATCAGACGGACTGCACAGCACGCACGTACGCAACACACACCGGGTGGGCCCCTGTAGTCCCTGAGGCGCATCCCCCGAATCTCTCCAGGATTCGCAAGCGTCAACTGTCGCCCAAACGTTTCAAGCTGGGAAGGTCGATCTATATTTGCCAAGGGGTCCATCGCGAGGCTGTCGATGCTCATGATGTTCGCCAGATGTCTGGGCAGACCTTGGCAGATGCAGTGTATGATAGGGATGCTTCAGAATGGTAGCAGGGAATGACGAACCAGGAGGCGAGACAAGTCGGGGGGAAGTTGGGCCTTTTCTCGAGCGATCCACACTGTTAGACTGTTGCCTGCTAGTGAAAATACACGAAATGGTGGTTAGTCTGGGCATCTATTCCGGGCTCAGACCGCTTTTGTTAATCTTGCTTGGGCATACCTAGAGTGTCGGGGGTCTAGATATCTGATCCCAGCTACAGTTTTGAGTTGGCTGGGATCTTATAAGAGAAAAGTATATCGTCGTCTTGAAACGGTGCTCTTCTGTGGATTTTTTTTTTATATCTTCTTTTTCTTTTCCCTCCTCGACCTGACCTGACTCGTTTCGAAACTGATGTCTGGTCTGGTGAATTCATCTCGGAAATCCTGCACCGCCGCGGAGGGATGGATTCGTAAACAGGGACATATGCCAAGAAGGATATCCATTTATCTCTTAGATGGTGTTCTGCGAATGCCCAGACAAAAAGCGGCAGTTGTGTGCAGGGAATACAACACCCGTGCCTTGTCTACTGCTACGCAGCACCCTGTCTCTGGCTTTGAAGATCGCGCTTAGGGGGCAGTGGTGGGGGCGGCAAGGGGGTTCGACTCCCGGGGTCCGATGGTCCACTCTTGTGATCTGCGGTATCTGTGTCTATTCTCGAGTATGCCAAGAGGAGATTTGCTGTCTCCCAAAAAGATAGGAGAATGGCGCGTGGTGTTGTGTCCGTGGTAGTCGATTCGTCGAGCGGAACTTTTAGCATGTAGATGAAGCGGAGAAAAAAAATTGAACAGAAAAAAAACACGAGGAACACAGTTTATCGCAGATCATAACTCCGTCATCCATCCCTGAGAAACCGTCTGAAGTACCAAGATGGATGATGATGATGATGATGATATTCAAAATACCACCAACTCTCGACAACAACTTGAACAACAACATGCCCAACCTAGACGTCCCGAACCTTGATGGCTCCGACGAATAGCAATCTTTCAAAGTCGGACCTTTTACCGTGTGGGCCGCCCATATCCATGACGGCCTGGACGGGTCTTAAAACAGACTCCCGGCTTCATCTCGACTTCACGGGAGCCGTTTACTAGAAAATGCCGTTCTTGGCTATGTTTCTCACTTTCTTGGCCGGTCTTGGCTCTCTAAGATGCTACACATATTGTTACAGTCAGTTGAGGCTCAGCGAAGCAAAAAAGAAAAGGGGGGAAGGAGGAAGAAGGGGGGAGGGGAGGGGGTCGAAGAAGAAAGATACACTCCAGTCGGGTATCAACCCCTGAAAGTTCTAACAGTTGGGGCCCCCAGATTTCTTTGCACCTTGTCGGTGTTTTGCACTCGGGGCATCTGGTGCACAGACCATAGTCTAAGACAACTTCTAGCCACACCAGAGCGCCCAACTACATCAAAAAATGGGGACCTTCAGAGCCCCAGTAACCGGGTCAGATGTTCTTCTCATTCCAAGATCAAAACCCTGTAGATGCAAATCCTCATCAAAGAGTATGTACTTTGCGGTTTGCAGGTTTTATATGGGAGAACAATTCCGGCCGCCCAATCCTTGTGCACTTTGGGGGTTACTTGCACTTTGGGGGGGTGCTCTTCTTTCAGGGGTTGATACTGTAACAATGTTGCAGTAAAAGCATGGATGACGTTAAGGTGAGTCGTCGTCGCCCAATACCTTGCCAAGCAGAGCCAAGCAGTTTAAAAAGGTGAAAAAAAGCCAAGGGCAGCCACCACATCCTGAACCGAAGGCCAAGACGCCCACTGATATCTCCGACTTGGTCCAAGAGGTTCAAGTCGCCCAAGAGGTTGCCCAAGAGGTTCTAAAAACGGCTAGAAACGCCTAAAAGTGCGGCAATGCAATGGTGATCATCTCCTTTTCCAGACGGAAAGCATTTCCTACCCGCGCCCAGAGTATTTGACAGGCAGTGTGACAGGAACCCGTTTCCAGGGGTCAAAGATAACAGAGATTGCGACGGCATGGTTGGATATTGCCCACGTTAAGCCCATGTGTCGGAAATTTCCTTTGCCATTGGGTTTGTTGATTGAATGGGCTCGATGCTTCCAGTCCCCATCATGGCCACCTCGAACAAAGACGAATAATAGAGGGGAAAGAAAAAAAAAAAAGATAATAACGATAAGAAGAAATTGAAGGAGGCACGGTGTTCAGTGAATTACAAGGATTGGACGGACCTTTGAGCCCGCAACAACAGCCAGGAACACAACAAATATGTAAACCCCCCCTTTTTCTTTTCAGCCAAATTTTCAACATCAAAACAAACCCCCGCCGCTGCTGAAGGAGGAAAAACCGTCTGAGATGGAGCCCCGTGGGCGGGCGGGCCTGCCCCGCATAACCGCTACAACCGACCCTGATGGCCAGCGAGAACAACTCCATCAGTCCCAGCGATGTCTTTCCTTCCCCAGATCTCCTCGTCCTGAAACAGTTCCATGTGGACTGTGATGGACAAAACACAGCCTTGACCGCGGGGGTGCTGAAGGCGGAGAGAGGAATGGGCCCAGCAATGCCACTAACAGACACTAACAGATCCTGAAAGACGCCAACAATAAGTCCGCTGAACTCCGCCGTAAACGCTGTTAACACTTGGCAGCCATTGACAGCAAGCCTCCGCGCTCTGCGCGGGCCGTGTCGTCAACGGGATCGCAGTCTCTCGGCGATGTGATTATGTATGCGTGTCTTGGCTCACTTTTGGAGGAGTTCATGTTGGTCATGCTGCTAAGGCGCGTGAGGGACGCGGTACGGCGCCAAGAGGAAGTCGGGATGCCCGAAGCGGCATGTTGGCTCAGCACTTAGACGACGGAAGCTCTCCGATTGATGGGAGATTATCGCGGATGACGGCGCTCCGAAAGTAAACACCTTGGCGGTCATGGCCATTTCTGCGGCCTTCCTGTCCGGGCATTCCGCCAAAAGGTCACACCGCTCACTGGCTTGTGACTGGCCAGCGATCGGGGCCAAGCGTGCTGTGCTGTGCCGTGCAGTCGTCCTCTGTCACAACGGCACACCGACAAACACACCATGACCGGTAGCCGCTTGGTGAGATCTTTCCATCGTTAGCATGCAGACTAATAGAAAACCGATCTTAGCGTTTGTACCCACGACAAGTCAACAACATCGCTATAGACAACTCAGGCCCAACTGGAAATATGACCATCGCGGATCGGAAAAAGACCAATTGAAAGCAGATCAAGCAGTCATTCCAGCGCAAATCAACAAATGTCGTCATAGCCAAGTGAGGCTTAACTCCGCGCTCTATCCAACGAGTGTCATCAAAGAAACACCGACCTCCTTTCCAACTCCACACCTTGCAGCAACCACCGCGAACGTTGGTGATCAACAACCAACAGAGACAAGTACGTCATACTAGCTCATTTCCATTTCCCCCTGCAGGCAATCACTCACTCACCCGTAAAACCAAACAGGCACATTGGCAGCAGACATTCGTCAACACTTGTCTCAATTGAGCATCAAGGTTCATCAAGCCATCATGTGTAGAACAGCTTTCCTCGTTCCAGAATACCAAGAAAAGAAACAGTACAAAGGAACGAGTTCATCATGTTTATCCTGGACTGACTGAACTCGAAGAAGAACAGCAAAGATAGCAGCCCTTAGGGTAACGCATCTAGTGCCGGGCAACAGCACCGCAAGTGGTAGAGGTAGGAGCAGGAGCGTTGCAGGCGCAGAGATTTGACGGCCGAGATCACCTGGGCGCCCTTGGTGACACCGCAGCCAGACAGGACATTGTTGAGACAAGACCTTGAGTCTCCTCCGTATTTACCCTTCTTGCAGCCAACGGAAACGGCAGTGTCCTCGATGAAGCTGACGGCGCACTGGAAAATAGCCTTGAACTGCTCAGCGCAAATCCAGTTGTCGATGCTGCAGTGACCCCCAGGGACAGAGATAGCGGCAGGGCAGTGGGACGAGCCGGAGCTGGAAGGACCTGAGCCACCGCCGTAGCCGCGGCCAGGGACGGGAGCAGAGGTAGTGGTGACGGGGTCAGCGCTGCTGCCGCCGGTAGGGCCGGGTCTGGAGCCGCACTCGGTGAAAGCTGGCTTGGCGAAGTCATATTTGCAAAGGGTCTCAACGGAAAAAGGAACGTCGTTGATCATGCTGGCTTCGCAAGCGCCTGGAACGTCCACGACAATGGTAAGCTGGATTGTCTCAGCGTTGGTGCACTCGCAGTAGTGGTCATCAGATACACAGCCCAGATCACAGGCGGTCTTCTCAATAATAGAAACGGCGCACTGGGGCTCGGCAGCAAACTCAGATGCGCACTTCCAGCTCTCCTCACAATACGGGCCGGAGGGACAGGGCCAGGAACACTGTCAGTATTGGAGGGGACGACAGTGCTGAAGGTAATGACGACACAGTGAGAGATGGTGGTGGAGCTATCCGGGGTAACAGTGTCGGTGGTGGTGATGGTGGTGAAGTCATTCCCGTCAGGAACAGGGACAGAGGCGCTAGGTCCATCATTGCCGTCACAGAAGCCATGAACATGGGCTTGGCGGCATCGCATCCGTAGAGGGCAGACTCAGCCTTGATGACATCAAGACGGCCGAGTACGTCGCAGGAAGCCACAACGTCTTGGAGATCAAGGCCTAAATTTAAGCCGAAATAACATGAGCCACTGTGGTAGTGCCTTGCAGGGAAGCGTCGATCAGGTCCAGGGGTCTCATGAGTACACTACACTGCGATGCGACGGTGAAGTGTTGACAATCCGGGGTTTTCCGGGGTATGTCAGGGTGCAAAAAAAGATTTTGCGGAGGATGAGCCTATCCAAAAATGGAAAACCTGGAGAAACCTGGAAGGGATCTTATAGGGTGCCTCTTTCCAGAACATGTCATGGATTGATCGTGAACATTTAGATGCAGCTGTCGAAGGTAAGGAGTGGAACACCCCTCTGTCCGGCTCCAGCCACATGGCATTCTCGGGTAGTCCTAGGGTCCGATGTGAAGATGCGAGGTCGAGCGCGCCTGTTGGTGGCTGTGATGATGATGACTTCATGTATCGGTAGTGCCATGAATCGTTTTTTAGGGTGGAGTGGCAAGCACGGACCGCGCAGCTGTGACCTGGAGATGGAAAACAGGCGGTTAGAAAGGGGACACTCATCAGTCACTCGCGAAAAACTTGTTGTTTCTTACCTCAACACCTCCTATTTGTGTGACAGATGATTCCTCTTCTCAGCCTCATGTGGCACTACCCGGTATACCTTATTTCGGTCATGGGGTTGCGAGCTAAGAAGCTGCCATCTGGGAAAGCTTTTTTTGTACGGGCCATCTGACACTGGATGACAATTGCGATCAGGATTTGGCACCCAGGTCGGCTGTGAGAGATGGCGATATCAATGCTCGACGCTGAATCGTGAGGGAAAGCCCGTGAATGAGATGTGAATGTTTTTGGTAGGCGATAAGACAAGCTGTGAATCGTATACCGTGGAAGAGCTTGCGAAGAAGTTTGTAGTTGCAAAGGTTAAGTCAATAATCTCTTCTGGCAGAACCAGCCGGACCCCAAGTATTTCGTTTTCTCTCAAGTTCCCCCGCCTAATGAGATCGGAGCTCCTGAAATCAGAACTGGAAGGCGCCGTCAGAGTTTAGTCATGTGCTCGTCTTGTCTTCGCGAAGAAGGAAAGAACCGAGACCCTTTGGGGAGTCGGAAGGGGTATTATGATCTGGGTGGTGGCTCGTACCTTCCCCAAGTGCTTGCCACCACTGCGCACTTACCTGATGAAGCCCTCGAGAAACAAGTGAAAGTTCATCATTGCGTGGTGGATAGCCAGTGCCTTCCATGGATCTGTCGTCGATGCGATGTTCACTCAGAAGTTGCGAATAACTCAACTCCACGAGGACGAGCGGACATCAAGGCATGCGAGGTTCTTCCTTTTCCCCGACATGAAGTGTTTTGATTACTCGCATTTGTCCTACCGTCGCCGGAACCCTACAAGGAGACACAAATTTGACATTCAATTTCCAAAGGTTCATTCATATGAGTGTGTGAGTTGACTAAGTGTCGAGACGCAACAATTAGGTACCTCTACGATCAAGGTGACCACCCAGTTGCTGCCACCCCTTTACCAAGCCTGCGGTCCAACGTAGAACCCTCTAGTTTCACCAAGAAAGCAGCACCTGCCGCCATACTCTCGGCCACCCCAAGCCGCGTGCCTTCCATACTTGTAGCCGGTCGGCAAATTTCCCTTCCCCTCTTTTCACTCAATGTCCCCGCCCCTCCACCTTCGAAATGGCGACCCTGCGCCCAAGGTACCAGCGGACATACAAGTTCTCGTCCCAAGCCCCAATCTTAGGATGGACGGCGGGGCCCAGTGATCCCATGGCTGAGTGAATGGTTCCCGTTGATGAAAACATTGGGTTGCCAGGTGCGCGGTACTACGTACTCGTGGTACAGTTCTCGGAGGTTGGAGCTGGATCTAGAGCATTGTGGTTCACTCCACATGGTGACCTGGCCAACTTTAACATTTTTGCCCTTTCATGGAATAGTGGGATGGCTAGAAATTTGGGAAATAAGTATGATATTGGTATTTTTCGGCCTTGAAAAGGTGACAACTGATGATCATAATTTGCCCATGATGAGCGTGATTGAGATTGATGACGATCCGAAAATCCTGCCCCTGAAACCACCAGTCGTGGTGGTCTGAGAGGTGAGGTCCTGACTGGCACTTAACTCGCTTCCCACGCGGTGAGAGCTACCTCCGGAGATTTTACCGGATGAGCCTTTTCTTACTTACTCTAGGACAGTAAGGAATAGGTGGGTTACAAGGAAGAAAAGTTGTGGTGATGCAGAGAGTACACTACTTGGTAGGGACAAGTATGAATGAAGAAAAGGGCACACACTAAGAAAAAAAGGTAGTCAATGTCGGCATGTGACGAGTAGCTACTCGGCACCTCTAGGTAACCATCAAGAAATGGAGGAAAGGGAAATACCAAAGGTGTCTAAGCAAAGAACAAACGACTTAAACAAAGCATGTGTACGTCTCGGCTTCAAGAACGGAAGAAATAAGACCTAGCTGTACCAGTGTGAGAGCCTGAGTGACCGGAATAGAAACATTCAGGATTGCCAGTTGAAGTTGTGATAGTTCGTAGAGGTATGACAAAACAAGTTAGGCTGGCTATTTGCAAAAGACATTTACACAGATCCCAGAGTATGCAGTATTTGTAGTGTAGGTATCTATATCTACTTGGGGATGCTATGGACAAGACATGATGTGACCTCTATGTCAAGGTAAGTATGAACATTTAAACAAGTAAAATATGTTGTTATGAAAGAAGTCGTGCTCCATTTAACTATACATCGTGAGTGTTTAGAGACTTGAGTACTTGGGTACTAGAACCACACTGGTCATGAGTATGGACCGTAGCAATTGGATGTCTATTAGTGCGCATAGAGTTCTGTTTGCCTCTAACGACGGAGCAGGTGTACAATCCCTTTCGGTGTATCACCTTGTAGGTATTTATGCCTACCTCGAGGAAACGATCACTGATCCGGTTGGAAGGAACCGGGTGCGAAAACGCCGCTTGATGCCTCTGGTGATAATTCGGGGGCATCTTTTAGGATAAAAAGGAGGAGGGACTGTTCCCGCCGAGATGCAGGTTTTGCTTCTTTGGTGAGCTGTTGCTGTTGAAACCAACAGTGTCGCTGGGCGTTGAGTTCACTTTTGTTGCGGCCTGAAAGAGAAAGGCGCTATAAGTCGAATTAAGAGGCGTTGAAGGCGCAGAAGATTGATTGATCGGACCAAAGGCTTGGTTGTCGTTGATGGGATACAAGAATGTACTTGGCCGATAGCCAGGTTGTGTCCTGGGTGCCAGCCCAACAAGCTCGAAGCGAACAGGCAAAGGTCTCGGCCTCATGAAGCGCTGTCTGCCTCAGTTTGTGACGTTGAGAGAAAAGCACCGCGCCCAAATGTTCCACTGTGGTGGCATTTAGACATGGCCTGGCCCGTCATCCCTCTTTCCCCCCTTCATCCACCAATTGAGCAATTTCTCCCATGTACTACCCGATTGATTACGCGCTTTAATCCGGGCTAGGTCCGTGTTGTCAACTGCCTGATGTATCCGTGGCACGGAGAACCTCTCAGGGACAGAGTTCTTAGTCCACTGATCCCCAAACGTCTTATTCATAAAATCCTTGACAGCCTGATCCAATCCCATGCCAGTGCGGAGTTTTCCTGGATCCCCTTCCACCTTCAGTCCCTCGAGCGATTTGGCTCTGGAAAGGGCGACGTATGATTGACCCATGGCGAAAGCCTTGGACAAGTCGACGGCAACGCGGTCCATGGTCAAGCCTTGGGATCGATGTATGGTCATAGCCCAGGCAGGACCAAGCGGTAGTTGCACTCGCGCGAGAAAAGTATACGGCGGTTTTCTCCCGTATTCGACGACCCGAATTATGGGTCTTATGACCTCTATTTCCCCGTTGGGGAATTCGACTTTCGGGCACTCCTGGCGATCGACCCCACAGAGGAATTCGTCTTCGAGTATGGTTAAAACTTCCGGGTTGTAATGGTCGTCGCGGTTAGTGTCAAGTACGCGATCGGCAAATCGGCTTGCACGGCGGGGGACTTTTTCGAACCCGACAACCACGCCCTGGCTGCCATTGACTAGTCCTTTCGCGAAATTGAGATTCTGGAAGAGGACAACGGGCATTCCCTCCTTGAGATACACCTTGGACTCCAGGACCTGTTCTTTGAGGGCTGTGAGTGTGCCGTCCAGCGGATTTCTCTCACCCAGGTATCTTAGTTCTGGGTGGAGTTTTCGATTCCACTGGAACGTATCGATGCACTTGAACACTCGGGGCTTGCCTGGCAGTTTGAAAAAATTTCTGTCATTGATCGAACGGGTTTCCTAGCGGGTTGGGAACAGTTTGGTGGCATTCTTGTCTATGTTGGATGCATGATTGACGAGGGAATCGATGTCCTGGTCCGTGAGACAAGCGCCAACTCGACATTTCTGCAGAATCTCAATGAACTTGGGGTCGCGTTGACGGTGAATTTGATTCAGATAGACTGGGTTGAAGTTGCATTCCTTCCAGGCTTTGTTCCGAAAAGCCCACCTGTCATCGTCCGTAAAGGTCGCTTTGCACGGCTTACAGGTATATGTTGTGCCTCGCCCGGTCTTGTTGACCTTCTTGTCCATCCTGGATCCGCAACGATAGCAGAGCTCGAAGGGCAAGACTGGCGGTAGTTGGCAAAAATCGCCCACAACGATGACTTGGACGCCGCCGAACGGCGAGTGGTCATGGCGGATCCGTTTGTGAACCTCGTTGAGACGTTCGAAATGATGATTTTCCACCATGCTGATCTCGTCAATTATGAGAACATCTGTTCCTTGAATTCGTTTTTGGGCAGCCTCGTTGATTCCCGACTTGGCCACAAGATCCTTGATACTTTGCCTGGTGAGGCCTGGACTCCAGCCAACGTAGGACCAGGTGGTTATGCCGTTCACATTGAAGGCTGCCTTGCCAGTAGGAGCCACTACCTGGACTTTTTTACCAATCTCTTTAAGGCGCCTGACAATGGCGCGCAGAACTCGAGATTTGCCCGAACCAGCCGAACCCGTGTAGAAGATGTTATCACCCCTCTCAGCAAGCTCAACAATTCGTTGCTGCTCTGAGGCGAGTTCTGGTAGGTCTTCGGCCCCCAATGCTGTTTCCTTCTGCTTAACCTTCAGGAACTCCTCCGTGGCTGTATGAATATGCTGCCAGGGGGTATGCTTTTCTGATTTGAGGTCAATACGAGGCTCCCGAACAGTCGTATCTCGGTGTGATGCCGTGCATTCGTTGCTTGAGGGAGCAATATATGGTGGTTCGTACGTGACTGTCACGGGAGTTCCCGGCGCACGGCTCAAGTTCAGCACGACGTGGTTGTAGGCTGCCCGGTGAAGTTGTATCTCATGAAGAAGCATATGCGATGGAGGCGACGGGGAGGACTGACAAAGCCGCTGCAATCTCCAGTATTCGCGGGCAACCGCTATTGCTTCTTCGGATAGTGGTCGCCCATTGTGATCCAGTAGTTGCCCAGACTTTCCCTTGTTCGCTGCCTTGGAATTTCGACCCTGCCTTTTATGGACAGGCGCGCAAGTAGAGAATCGCGAGCTCGGCTCGAGATATGCTGTTCGGAATGCCCCCGCCAGCCTCCAAACGCCCTGGCGCATCGTTGACACCGGACCGATGTTAAGGAGTGACTATGCGCAAAGGACGGAGAAGATCATGTGACGAATCGAGGGCTCAGATTGAAGCGAGACGACATGCCCTTCCTGTGCCTCGTCGAGGAAGTCGTGTGACGGTGGTGAAGTGGAAGTTTTCGACGCCCAACTCAAGGCGCGATGTCGTCCCGATGTTGATGGCGGGGAAATGCGCCAGGCAGCTTGCACTAACACTGTTTCCCTTATTTCAGTATGTAAGTAGTACCCCTGATAGTTAGTGTAATGAGGTAGATGGCCGTTTGTTGTTGGCCTCCAACCTGCAGGTACGAGGACCAATCAGAAACTGCAACTGGATTGTTGACTTACAAGTACAAGTACATGCAGATACCTGTAGCGGCCCGGAAGAACCTTGACAGCTTGGTCTTGCCAGCTGTCCAGGCACCTGCCTCTCCTGCCCATCCAACCCATCGGGCCAAACGTTCCCGGATCACAATGGGAGCACATTTCATGACCAGAGTCACATTGGCTGGGGAGAAGCGCGAGCTGTCAACAATGTCGATATAATCAACAACATCGAGGACCGAATACATCAAGCGCCCTGAGAGACACATCGGTCAAGGTATGTACATCTGAAGCCAAACTACCCTCTGACTCTGTTCCAAGACAGCCTCCAAGCCGTGGGCCTCAACCTTTGAACGCCGCTGCCGTCTTACCGTTAAGCATTGGGACAGTTGACGTTGCCCGCGTCACGACCACCGGCGTCCCTACTGCTGTGATGGTGCTCTTCAATCCCTGCTCCGTCACCGGCACTGGCTTCGCCTCAGGCGCCAGCGTTGGCCCCGGGATAACATACGTCGAAAGCGTCGTGTAGATATCGATGGCCACTCCCGGGTCCGTGGCCTTATACAGCGCCGTGGCTGGCACCCCTTCTTTCTGCCCTGCCACCACCACTTCCTCCTTGCCGACCGTTATGGCCTTTGGCCCAGGCGCCTCCACCCACAAGTTCACGCATTGCGGGTAGTTCTGCGCTCCGTTCTTCAGATTGGCGTAGTGCAGTGCAATCAACTCGTGACGCAACACATACGGTCCCGGCTCGAGATCGTTCGGCAAACCCAACAGCCAAGTATTGTTCTGGGCGATTAGGACATCGGTTGCCCATCTACCGGGTGGGCCACCTTTTTCGTCGAGCAGAACTGGTGACGAGTCATCGATCTTGGTCCATGACAGCTTGCGCTTGTCAACCGAAGCACATCCATCTGTGGTGTTGGCGCAGGGGGCTAGGTACGACAAGACAGGGCCCTTGTGGGATTGGGGCCAGCCGTTCCATTGTATCTGGATCTTGTCTCCGGCTTTGACGGGTGCGTGGGCTTTTGCCGGCTTGCCGTCGCGGTGGCAGATAATGTCGGGGCTCGAGTAATTGGACGGCGTCACGAAGCCATCGTCAACCGCGCTCGTCGACCATCCGATGCTGTTGGTGATGGCATCAGGAGCATGGGGATTGAATCCTCGATACTGCTGTCCGTTGATGATGAGGTACAGGATGTGGGAATGTGCAAGGGCTTGGGAGAACAAGGCGCAAGACGCCAGGAGTCCCAACGCTTTAACCATGATATCTGTCGAGTGACGAGATGGGAAAGAAAGATGAAGCTGAAGACACTGGGATCCTACGGACGACACTTTTCAGACACTCTCGTTCTTTGGCTCCCGACGATGACGCTTGAACGGGACAGGAAGATCCAATTGGGAGTACACAGCGTGCTTATTTATCATCTTCCATCTATCCTACCCGGTTACTTCTGCCAACTCCTTCTAACAGCTCACGAGCCTGGTAGTCGGTTCGTGGCCCGAACAACTGCCGCAGAAACATACAACTCGAGTCGATCGGCAATCACTTTTACCTAAACACCGACGCGCGGAAGCAAACGAGTGTCCAGATGGCACCAGCAAGCGAAAAACCCGAAACCTCTCGACGATCAATTCATCCATATTTTCCATAATCCCCTTGATGGCCATGCCGTCTGCCTGACAAACGGGAAACATCTGAGGCGATCAAGAAGTGGAGGATGACGAAGCCGACACGGCATTTCATCTACTCCTCTCATATTATATATTCTGCGAAACAGGCCCCTCACTCTTTGTTCGGCTTATAGGCTGCGCCGGCTAAACTGCCCGTGTCTACCTCGTTCAAGCAGGGCTCGATGATGCTCCCACTGCCAGGGGTCCAGGAGTGTCCTCCGTCTACGAGTGGAGTTTTGGGGTTTACTGTTGGGTGGTTCATCTACCTGACCAAAACAACGGCCTTCCAGATGCATCCTTCTCGGAGCCGGTGGCCGATTGCCTAATCTGGAAAGATCGTCTGTTTTGATAGGGTAAGGGGAAACGGAATATCCCCGTCAAGCGACCGTTGACCATTTTCCTCCCGAAAACATGTCAGATCGTCAAAGTTGAAACATAACACTTCTTGAGCCGTGAAAGGTGCTTTTAGACTTTACGCGAGCTTTCTTACATGGGTGAATGCCGACTATTAGGATGTCTAGCATTCACACGGTGCTCTTTGTCACTCCAACATCCCCAGCTGTTTTCCCACAGCGCAACACTCAGATGCTGAACGGTACATGACCACTTGGGATCTGAAGATTTTCTTCAATCGATTCCTTCCTATCCATGGTGAAGCTTCATTCTTCATAGTCCACCCTTTTCTTTCTCACCCTGTTTATTCCCATGCTTTCTCTTCCCATCCTATCCTTTCTCGCCTTTTCTTGTCCGCCTTTTTCTCTCCCACCAATGCTTTGCGGTTTTCTATCAGCATGCTACTAATTCCCTTTCCTGCACAGCCCCCATGATCCCATCAAATAGGGACGGACAGTAACCGTGTCATGAACACCTTCATGAACCGCGGAAAAAGTTTGCAGGAGTGCCACTTTCTGCCAAAAGGATTCAATGTCAATCAGAAGCTTTATGCCGGTTTTTGGATAAGTGGCGAGGTGGTCCTTTGCGAACAGATCGCTTAGATGTGGACAAGAGTCGTCTCTTGTCCATTGTGTTGAAGTATCTGATCCCTTCGGAGGGATCAGATACTTCGGGGAGATAACCCGAACCAACCACGTGTAAACTAGTATTTAAGGATAGGCGGGAATCGCCCATCCTTCTTCCATTCTTAAGTTGAAGAATTAAGCGATGAAAATCGTTTTCACAATCACTTTTCTTGACACATTGTACCGGTTCATCTCGACCTTGTTCTTTTAGGATGCCTGTCCTCAACCCCTTCAACAATGGCATAGCATCCGCACTGGCTACATTAGGTTGATACAATGTGATCCAGAATTCGATGTTAGTCGGGCGTGGCCGGATGCAGGTACAAAAGTCGTCATGGCCTGATGTGGAGACTGGGGAACCGAATTTGGACCCACTTTATCGGGGATGCCGAGTGCCAAGATCCGGATGAGAGCCGGACTTTGTTCGAAAATGAACTAGCAGTACGCGGAGGTAAGCCACTGCTAAAACACCTAATGCAGGTGTTAAGGCACCCTATGAATTGAAAGTCATGTCTTGTCGCTGCGGAACATATCAGGATACCAGGCCAACACACAGTTGGAAGACTCCAGTCAGCGTTTGCTATTAACTCTGCCGGCATTGAAGTTGCTAGCGCGGTACTATCACCCCACAGTTTTAAGGGCTTCAGATGTGGTCAAACCAGCTATATTCTGTACGACAATCAGAGTTTTGGCCCCTTGCAAATCAGCGCGCTAACAATTTTAATACCGGCAAAAATGTTGTTGAGGCAACCAAAAAGAAACAATGACCAAGAACACCTAACCCAAACATTTAGTGCAACCATCCAATCTTATTGGCCATTGTCTCTAACAGCCTCATTTCCTCAACACCCACTCATGCTTCGTCCCCATCATCTGTGAGATCATCTTGTTCCTGAGGTAATCAATCTGAGCATCCACCAAACAAACGTCGTCCCGAAAACCCAGAAAACACACTGGCAAACAGAGATCGAATCGCGAATCGCAAATCGCAAATCATTGCCCAGCCCAGCCGCCCAGCTGAGCCAGTCGCCGTCATTCAGCCAGTCACGAACGGCTTATGTGAGCGGGACCTTTTCTCGGGACACATGAATTGTCATTCGTCAACGAACGCCGACGGGAAAAAGAATTTCGGCGTCAGTCAGCCGCAATTGAAATTGTCGTCGAGTTGGAAAGGGCAGGCAGGTCGGATGGCGAGGGAGCGAATGTTTCGCCTCCGTGTTCGATAATAATGATGAGATGATGCGTGAAGTGGTCAACCTTTCGGTTCGGTACCCAGAGGCACTCGCTGGCCGATGAGGTGTGTGTGTCTGCAATGCGATGCGACGAAATATTTTTTTGATGATCGCTCGATCCGTCTCGTTGGCCACCACACATCCAACCATCTTGGGATGAAACAAAGAATTCATCTCTTCTACTGTACTGTACCAAATAAAATGAAAGCAAAAATTTGCCATCCAGATCCCGCCAACACGAAACTCGGACTCAATCACCATATTGGTTTGAACTGAACCCAATTCAGATATGTACACTACCCCTGGCCACAAGGAATGACCCGAGCGACGGCGACGGATCCCTGTGCAGTGGCTGTCAAATATGTACAGTGCGTAAAAGATACCCCGGATTTTGTGAAGGACACGCAATTTCAGTCACTGCAGTTCCGAGTTGCGACAACCCATCAGTTTTTCCACAAACTACTGGGGTCGAATTGACCCAGAATTTGATTTGAATGGTGTTTCCTATTCCACCGCCCTGGATTCGTCATTCAAGACTTCTGTAGTATATATCAAAAAGAAATGAACATTCAACCGTTTCATTCCGACATCTCGGTGTCCTTTGGTTGTTAACCGGCAATGGTTAGAGGTACCTGTATTCATGGTTACACTCCACCGCCAAACCAGGGCATTGCAAAGGTGCAGAGAGGCGGTGGTCGGTCGGTGCCGTGGAAGCGTGGCGGTCATTGCGTTCATTAGGTGCAGTGACCTGGCATGGCTTCCCCGGCCCAGACCGCCATTGACAACAGGTTGGCAACTTTGAAAGATGTACGAACAGGAAAAAGTTGCTAATATTTAGAATTGCCAGTTCGATAGTGACATGAGACATCGTGGTTGGTTTTTCAATGTTCAACGGTTGAAATGCCGTCGTCGTCGTCGTCGTGATTGTGTGTACGCAGACGGCAGTGATGCTGCAAAATGGAACCTGCGTGACCCTGAATTAGTGCACCTTCCCTGTGATCCACCGCTCCCGCCCCTTGCCCTGCGCCTGCCCTCCCCCCCATCCGACCCCAGGAGCCCGGAGGCTGGGAAATGGTTGTTGTGCGGCCTTTGTCCCACTGGAAGGTGGAATTATTGTACACTACGGGCGTCGGGTTGGAAGTCACTTTTTTTTGGTGCGAAGGCTGGGAAGGGAATGCGTTATGCACCAGCGGACCAGGGCTGTTTCACAGTCGGTCTTTGTTTCTTCAACACACAGAGTCGTCGTCGCTTTCATTGTTTACCTTTTCCCCCTCCTCCCTCCACCACGGTCCACACCAGTGACTTCCCCCTTCCCACCGCCTTTCTAGATCCTCCATTTCAATTCTTGTTTTGCGTTTTGGCTTATTTTTTTGCAATTCAAGATCGATAACTCACGCGACTGTTTCGAGCCTAGGTACCGTGGACAATCCAGCGAACGGTACCTCTACTCCAACACCACCGACGACGACGACGACGGAACACGAGAAAAGGGCATTGTCTTCCCTGCTTTGCCTGAACCCACACCATCTTAGCTCGGCCAAATCCCCCGGCCTCTTGCTCGCGCCTCCCTTTCTCAACACTGATTCGCCCCTCATTCGACACCGTCGCTCTACACTACCTACACTCGGACTACACCCGACTACATACTTGTTTTCTTCAGTCGCTCCACTAGACTACTCTTTCTAGACTTTTCCCGCTTCGGGGGCTGATGCGCATCAGTGCCATCCCACCTCTCTACAGTAAAGTCCCCTGCTTTTGCAACCCCCCCCTAATGCTAGCACCCTACTTATTGCACAGATAGTTGAGGGCAAGATTTAAAAACCCATACTGGGACTGCTAACTGCTAATTGCAATAGCTATGGTCAGATTTTTGCATTAACAGGGATCGATTTTCTTAGGGAGTGAACACTTACACCTCCATATCGGGGCTTGGCGACCCACTTTTCCGGCCCCTCGGCGTCTTCCAGTGGCGTGAATGCCTATTCTCGGTCCGTGCGCAGGATCCTCCTTTTGCAAACACCCTACCTATTGCAAGAAAAATCGCTGCAGGAATTGTGTTGCAATAACAGGGGACATTACTGTACTAGCTCTAGCACCCATCCAGGTCCCCGTCCAGTCCGCTTCTCTGCCTTCCAACCACCGTCGAGACCACGACCGCCCTGATCTCAGATCCAGGTCGAACCCAGCACCTCTCCCTCCCATTCAGTCCATCCCGCCACTGGCAGCCCTCGATCACGTCGCCAATCTTCCCAGGGATTTCCACCCAGCCAGTCCGGGCGTCTGCAGAAAACTTCGCAGTCGCGATTCACTCGTGCAGACCTCGGCCGGTCGCAAGGGCACAAGTTCAGCCCTCCTGTCTCACACAGAGGTGGACTCGCCAAAACATACATATGGGTCAATGACATCAGAAGCCCAACGTCCTTTCCGCGCTACCATACTACGTACACTTAGTCTTCAATTGCTTTAACTCGATCGCTTCTCCGCCATTTCACCCTCCTTAGTTCCCCGATCCATTCGGCGCAATCCTCTCGGCGCTCCTCCTACTCCAGCCCTCCTTTGTCGGCCCTCACCACTTACTCGAATCCGACTCTCAACTATGGAGGCACACGCTCGCGCAACCGCCTCGATGGAGGAAGCCCAGTCTCCCCACGCCGCCGAGTCCTCGACCAAGACGAACCGTCGCCGCGGCCACAGTCTCAGCGTGTCACCCCCCTGGCACACCGCAAAGTCGACGACACACAACCATGGGCCAAGAGACTCGACCCTCCAGCACAGCATCTTCGGTCAAAACCATGGCCCCTTCCGCAGTCACCGCCAGAACAGTGCCGCGAGCGACGATGCCGTCCCCGCCCAAACCAAACAGGGGCACAAGCTGAAGGGCATGCTGCGCCGCGCCTCTGTCTCCTTTCGTTCCGGTGTGAAGGGCATCGTCCATAGGAGGACCTCCGTTCCGAATACTCCGACTTTTGAGCCGGACGCCGGTGCCGGTCCTTCTCAACCGTCTGCAACTGCTCGTCCCACCACTGCGCATTCGACCTGGAACAAACTCCGTCAAGCCACGAGCTTCCACCGCCATTCCCGTAGAATGTCTGTCCACCACGGCGAATACCCCTACGGTCACATTGCCCTCCAATCACCGCCTCTTCCCGTACCCGGCTCCGGCGAGCAACCTCCGATCATCCCCCGTAATACCGGTGCTGCTGCACGGCAAGCCGCCGCGAGTGCAGGTCACGGCCTCGAGATGATCAATATTCCTGCACCCCGACCATGGGCAAACGACGGCATGGACGACTACGAGAGTGGAATTGGCATTGCCGTCACGAGAGGTAGATCGTCCGAGTCTGACGTCTTCATGGATGGCGTTGATTCCGATGTCGACATTGAGCTGAATAGCCCCTCTCCCAACGACGAGGTGGACATCATCAAGGTCGACTTCATCTCCCAACTACCTCTTGAACTCGGAATCCATATCCTGGGACAATTGGATGCGTCATCACTGGCTTCTGCTTCCCTCGTCAGTAGGTCATGGAACCATGCTGCTAGGAACCAGCATATTTGGCGCGAGTCTTTCCTCCGGGAAAAGACCACCACCTACGCCACGAGCGGAGCCGTCAAGCCGGGAACCGGTCTTGGTGTGCCAGCCATCCGCCCTGGCAACGACTGGAAGGAGATCTACAGGGTCAGAGAAGAACTTGACAAGAGATGGAAGGAGGGCAAAGCTCGTCCTATTTACCTCCATGGCCATACGGATAGTATCTACTGCTTGCAGTTTGATGAGTATGTCCCCGATTTGCTCCTTTGAAATTGCATCATATGCTAACATTGTACAGACACAAAATCATCACCGGTTCTCGTGACAAAACCATTCGTGTTTGGGACATGAAGACTTACTCCTGCAAGCTCGTTCTGGGTCCGCCCGAGATTATCAATGACTCCGACTTGTCCCTCCTCCACGACGAAGCCGGCAATCCCATCCACTATGCGACCCTTCCCGAGCTCGACCCCCACCCCTCAGCCAGCGGTCAAATTCAAACCCCCGCCAGGAGTCACTTCTCCTCACCGGCCCTCTTCTCACCCCCCATTTTCCACCGGGCTTCCATCCTCTGCCTCCAGTACGACGATGAGATCCTCGTCACCGGCTCCTCCGATGCCACCTGTATCGTCTACGATATCGCCTCCGGCTACCAACCCGTCCGTCAACTTCGTCACCACTCTGCCGCCGTCCTCGATCTTGTCTTCGATGACAAGCACATCGTCACCTGCTCCAAGGACGTGTCCATCTGCGTCTGGGACCGCGCCACGGGTGCTTTGCTCAAACAACTCCGCGGCCACACCGGTCCCGTCAATGCCGTGCAAATGCGCGGCAACACCATCGTCTCCTGCTCCGGTGACTTCCGCGTTAAGCTCTGGAACATCGAAACTGGCAAGCAGATCCGCGAGTTCTTGGGCCACACCAAGGGTCTCGCCTGCAGCCAGTTCTCCGAGGACGGACGGTACGTCGCCTCCGCTGGCAACGACCGCGTCATTCGCATCTGGGACGCCAACACGGGCGAATGCGTGCGCGAAATGAAGGCGCATGGCGATTTGGTCCGCTCTCTTCACGTCGACAGCGTGTCGGGCAGGTTGATCTCTGGAAGCTACGATACGGATATCAAGGTGTGGGATATGGAGACCGGCGCCCAGTTGCTCGATTTCCCTCAGTGGCATAACAGCTGGGTGCTATCCGCCAAGAGCGATTACAGGCGTATTGTCAGCTCCGGACAGGATCCAAAGATTCTGATTATGGATTTCGGTGCGGATGTGAAGGGGATTGAGATGCTGGAGACTCCTGCCTCAAAATTGGTGCCGCAACATCAGCAGCTGACGCACAATCAGGTTGCTGTGCCCTCGGAGCAAGGACCGGGCGGGTATTTTTGATGGGTTTGATGGGACGAGTGAGATGTTTGCATGATCATGGGCGGCGTTTTTAGGAACCAGATACGGGAACTGGTCTGGAGTCCTCTTGACTGAACCGGACTGGACTACTTGGATCAATCACCGACGGGGTGCAGGATATGGGATATAAACCGTGATTTTGGGTTTTGTTATAGAGAACTGGCTGCTTGGTACGACTGCGCCGGGGTAATTCTTAATATGGGTATGTGTATTCTCTGAGGGTTGTTGAGTGGACCTGGCCTGCCTTACCGCTGGTCGATATCGGTTGAAGTCACTCCCACATAACCCGAAGAGTAGACACTGCTTCTTCTTTTTCTTTCTACCATTTTCCTTCTCTGGATCTGGATTTTTTTTACTTTTTTACTTTTTGTTTATACAAATAGATAGATTACTGGGTAACTTGGGCACTGTTTGCTTTGCTGGAGTACACTGCGCTTGGGTAGTAGGCAACCTACTCGGATTTTCTGGAAGCTGCATGGAGCAAGGAGCAAAGGAGACAAAAAAAAAAGAACCAAAGATGGAAAAACCGACCGTCATGGTCCAATCATGGATTGGATGAATGGAGGAATTTTTGCTCTTTATGGTAGACCGGGCTTTTCTAAACCATGCCTTGCAAGGCGTTTCTTGAGTTAACATGGAAAAGATAGATCGCTGTCTTCTCTTCACTCGAAGTAAATGCAAAGAAATGAGTCGCTTGTATGGGATATGAACGTTCGTTGTCAACATAAGTGCACAATGCTTTGAAGTCCATCCTGATGAATACTGACACAGCCGTCTCGAGTTCAACCTTGTAACTCCTATTACCTTCACTCCCTAAGTACCTTGTTCCCTTCCTTACCTATTCACACCCCTGATTTCTCATCTTGTCTGTTGCAATCAATCAACCCCTTCATCATTCACGATCGAGAGAAGGACTGGCACAATTACTACCGAGATGATGGTGATGTCGTGAAGGACGGCAACCTGAATTAGTATATAATCGAGAAGTTATAGGCTAAAATCAGTTACTGAAAACCGCCGACTCGTTCCTGCCTCCCTTCCGTCTGCAACCCTCTGCGAAGTATCTTCTTCGTTCCGTCCCATTGCTACTTTGGGCTCGAGCAACTGGCTTCTTCCTTCTTGTGGATTACTACGGTGGAACGGTGAAAGGGAGGTAAGGGCGGCAGTACATGGAAGGGAAGACTGTCTTCTTCTTCTTCTTCTTCTTCTTCTTCTTCTTCTTCTTGTCTCCCGCCTCTAACCTCTTGTTGGAGAAGAAGAAGAAGAAGATGTTAAGAGACACTCACGCTATACTTACTACCTCTACTCACTCTTCATTCACCTACTTTGTTCCTTTTTTCTCTTCTTTTTTTTCTCTTTTTTTTTTTTTTTATTGTGAATGCTGAGTACGTTACCGGTTTTCTCTTTTCTTTCTTTTCGTTTCTTTCCTCTTTTCAATCTCCTTCATGTCATAGCTTACTTCCTCCCTCGGCTATTCAATACCTCCACCATCAGTCGATATAACACCACTTTTAGGTTCGGTCACGAAAGCCTGGGTGGGTACTGTGAAGGATCGTTCAAAGAAAGGAGCTGATCCAAGCGTCCGGTTTTACTCCGTGTTTGTCTTGTTTTACCCTTGTAGTAGCGTGAAGACAGACCGACCATGCGATGCCGGTTAGTTTCTTTTTCAAGTCTCAAGTCTTCCTCACTACCTGTCTTCATGCGAGAAGATTTACGTTGAAGGTACTCACATACTTGTGTGATCTATTCTCTGGTCCTCTGAAGGTTATAGGAGTTTTGGCCGTATGATCATTAGAGAGTTTACAACGAAGCCACTTCACGCCATGCCTCGTTTGCAGGCTGATACCCCGAATTTCTTGACACGGGAGAAAACAATCACTGTTTATAGGTTATACTCTGCAGCAACAAAGCACATACGACCATACCCACTGGAAAACTCGGGATCCCGTCCGCTCTCCCATAGATAAGCCAGTGAGGGCCAGACTAGTAGTTGGGTCGGTGACGACCAGCGAATCCCTGGTGTTGTATGTTTTTCTTGCCTTTTGTCTTTTTACTGTTCTTGTTTTATCTTGTCTTGTTTTGGGTGGAATTCTTATCATTTCCATACTTATCTAGTGCCGGCACTCTCAAGTCCTTATGTTTTTGCCTCGAGTCTTTGTCCCTAGTGATGGCTAATTTCCCTGGCGGGTGTTTTACGTTTCAGATCTCTAGGGACTATGTAGTCCAGGTTGATATGTACAAAGTCTGGGTTTTAGGCTTGTGGGATAGACACTAATGTTCACTGGTTCGTACGTGCCCAGTAACTCCCGCCCTCTTTTGCCTCTTGCATCGTCTATATGCCTGAATTTTCCCGTCTTAGGTCGGGCAATGTAGATGTTGCAGCAGGAATGTCCAACCCTAACTAAGTACCCGGCAGTTCATAATGGTTGGTTCATCCAGAATAGAAGACAGGATGAAATAGACAAGCTTAAAGGTGGTGCGATGGCAAAGTGGACGGTCACGATAAAAAAAGCTTGAAACGGTTCACTGAGGTAAGGAGGGGACCGAGCAACGTCTCTAGAATGAAGATGTATATAGCGTTGGGCAGCTCAGTGTTTCATGATCCCGTCTAACTTTGTGAATGGCTACATATACGTAGAGTACACAGCTCTTGGGGTCAGGCATATATACCTTAAAAAGAGGGCAAGTTGGGGATTGGATGGTATAATGAGGAGTGATGAGATGATGAGGGTAATCCCGTGTCGGGGATAGATTACTTCGTGGTGGTATCAAGAGTGGCATGTACAACTATTCGAGGGAGATGTGATGGAAGCTTAGGAGAGAGTAGTGACAATGAATGGTAGCATCAAATTTGCGGGACATTGGGGCCGAACCGAATGGTTGTATATGAGTAACTGATACTACACCGGGAATATCAACTGTTGATTTGGTGTGTGATGGGAGTTGCAATAGTCGTGGGGATTATCATTGTAATTCATTTCTGCCGAGGATGAGGCATGGTAGAGGTAGCCGGAATCCCTGTTGTTGTCTTTGCATTTTCTGACAACGGCCAGAATGCGGACAGCTTATCAGAACGCCAGCTAGATACCCTCGAATCTGGAAAAGGTAATGGGATGATCCGAGGTAGACTCCATTCTCAGCAACTGGGAGAGAAAAAAAAAAAAAAAAAAAAAAAAAAAAAAGAAAGGTCAGGAAGCATGGGACAAGCATCACGTGTAACGACGATGTGCACCGTCAAAGACAAAACAGAGAAACGGGAGCACTGCCGAAACCAGAGATTTTCCCCGTCATGGCCATCCAGAGCCGAGACTTCCCCGCCCAGACTTGAAAAGTGGTGCAACGGGCCAACGACAAAATTCTATCGGAAAAGGGGGAGGCGACTACATACCGTCCTCGGTATCGTGTTGAGGCATGAACCACTTTCCATGGGACGTTCGCCTTCGCCACACTATAGTAGCAACGATATATCGGTCAATCTGCTGTGCCTTGACCAACTAGTTATTAGCACCGAGGTACCTCACCGAGCTCACCAATAAAGTCGAGTTGGTGCCTGGCTATAGGATCAGCAGTTAAGGTCTAGATGCCATCGCAGGAAGTGGTGAATGGAAAGAAACAAGTTTCGGCCTGTCGTGTAAACGAGCCACGAGAGGGCTTTGATTCGAACGTGAGCACGCCACATGGCGAGGTAGAGTGCATTTTCCCCATTCCTTTCAGTTGCATATCATTTCTCCGATGAAAGGCGTGAAAGGGGTGTTGGTCACTTTTGGTTGCCTCGGTCTTATCGATTGTCCTCTTTTGTGACCCTTCAACCAGCGTTTGGTGCCGCCATGTGGTGTCGAGCACAGCATAGACGAACCAGCGAATGTGGAATGGGTAAGGCGCAAAGAAGTCGTGAATTCTCTCACCTATTCGTAATGGGAACCGGCGAGGGGGCCAAGTCATCACGCAGTAAAGTATGTCCTGCATATGGAGGTTGAATTGGTGATGGCGGTTTGAAATTGCAGGGTGGTACCCAGGTAATACCAACAAAGGGGAAGGTAGCACTTGATGTTCCCCAAAACCAAAACCACAGACAAACATGCAAAGGGGGTCATTGACCGAGTATGGTCATGTTGGTGGACGATACTGTAGTATATGGGACATGATGTCGCAGTCATATATCCGAGTCTGACGGACGACAGCTGCGGCCACCATGGCCCCATGTAAGTCATAGTCGCGAGACAGACAGACACACTTTGCCTGACTAGGTAGGTAGGTAGCAAACAAGATGTTTTGTTTCTCTGAAAGTCCTCTGCTTGGGGTCTGGATATGTAGGTGCTCATGATGGATGGAAGTCGAACGATTCCGCCAGGGGTAGCATGGTCCAGGAAGGGGAAGGTCAGGAACAGGTTCCCAAATGGGTGTTCTTATGTTACACTGGTGGTGAGGCTCGGGCTCTTCTTCAAAAGGCATGGCATTGGCATTGTGGAGATTGCGCAGATGGCGCGGCAACGGTGGAAACAAAGGGAAACGATTGGCGCGGGGGATCTGGTTGGTGACAGGGGCACAGATGGGGCAGCCCACCAGTCAAAAGGGGATCAGGGGCTGCAAGGAACGCCATCTCAAACGGGGTGCCCAACCCAATCAGGCGCAGATGATCAGTGACGACTGGCCTTTGTACGTCTAGAAAGTTGGAAGCGAAGCATGGACCTTTTGTTTGAAACAAATCCATGGACAGGCGAGAACGAGTCGTCGACATTGTTTCCCAAGCAACACTCTCAGAGGTTTTGTGCACAGGCGACAGCCAGTGAGTCGCGTGAGTGTGTGTGTGAGTGTGTGTGTGTATGTGAGTGTGTCCATGCGCTTCAAACTGCCGCTACAGTAAAAGAGAAAGGTGATGACAGTTTTTAAAAGAAAGAAAGGAGAAATGGAATGAAAGGGTCAGTGTGTTGGATGACATTTGACTGGACAGGTCGGGTCTTGGTCTAAAAATGCATACAAGTGGAAATTCGAAGCGCCCAAAAAAAGGTGGACACCTATTCTTCAGGCAGCCCCGCACTTACCTAACTAGCTTACCTAGTTTAGAGGTACGTGCCTTGCTTGGTTAATGAACCTAAACAGGAAAAGAGCCCGCCCGTCAGCCAGGAACCGTGAAACATGAGAGAGTGCACGGGCCACAGGCTGCAGCTGGGATGATCCTCCGGCCCGTCAAGAATGGGCATTTTTTTTTGATTCGACGCAGTGACCAACAGCGCAAAGTGCCCTGCTTGACCAAGGCACCGTCCTGCGGCTTGCCCAATTTGAACGTCATTCCTTGTTGCAACCCGACCGACGACAGACAATTCGTTTCTCAGTCTTCTTCGTCATCGAAACACCAAAAGTTGAGGTTGGTGAACTGAACCACCACCACTCCAACCGCCCACCTTTCTTGAACATAACCAATTCGCCCACTTCTTTGTTGACTCAGCGCGCCCGTATCTGATTCACATTTTACCCGGGCATTGATTGATTGATTGAATCAGACCGACCGACCAAGTCGTTGTCCGTCGCATACGGCCGGTCGCTTGTTTCTCTTGTTGCAGATAGCAAACTACAGGAACAAGTAGAGAGAGACCTTTGACACAACAACCGCGACACACGCGGAATCCACCCTCCGCACCAGCGGCCCGTCAACTTGTGGTGGTTGTGGTGGTGTTGTCGTTGTTGTCCAGTTTCCTTCCCCAGGCCCCTTTCTGGCAGAGTGTTGAGTGGACTGGCGGTTGCATTGACGAAACCCCTGGATTGGCGAAATTGCCGTGTATGTACAACCTTTTCCTTCTCTGGACATGGTGCCGCCGCCAGATCTGGCCCGTTTCTTCGTCCGATCCGGCTCTGCCCCATCCAGCCGATCCAGGCACCCAACCATCCACAGCCAATCGAGTCCTCTTTGATCTGCCCGGCCCAGCGGTTGGAGAAGAGGCTCCCGTTTCGTTTATGCCCCGAGCTAAGCTCTTAGCTTGTTTGACTTCCCAAGGACTTGTACACCAACCAAGACACTCGCCATGTGGTCCTTTGTTTTATCTCTGATGAATGACGCGCCTGTTTTAGCCTGTCCAAGCGTCCAAGTCCCAGCTCGGCGGTTGTTTCGAAGAAACCGTCACCACGGTAGCGCTTTGACATGCCATCTGCCTTATCGCCTCCTGCTATTACCATGGAACACATCATGGACAAGGGAACCTGGGAAACATCACTAACGCATGTTGCGGATCCAGGCACAGCAGCTCCCGTGAGAAAGCAGCCCCATGTCCAAGATAGACCTGGACGTCGAGGCGGCTACCGCTTGCCACCACTCCTCCATGTACACGCCTACCCCTCGTAGCACTACTACTACTGCCATGGTCATGGGGGCGGAAGAGGCGCCCGGCCATGTCGTCCTCGACTGTGACTCTGATACATTCGACGACGAAGCAGAGCCTCTGCACCCTAAAGCCGGCATATGCGAATGCAACGGCTCCTGCAGACGTTCTGGTATAAGTTGTCGTCCCCCCAACCATCCTTCATCCCATCTGGCCACCAAGAGTCATTCTCACCCCCATCGGGCCCAGCCTTGCCCAAGTCATTCCAACCACTTTCGTTCGATTTTCGATTCGACCTGTTCCTACTGTTCGTTACTTTTCTCCGACTTGGTCAGCCGTTTTGGCTCTTCATCAGCATCTTCAACCACCAAGGTGAGTGACAAGCATCTGTCATCCGATATCAACTTCACACATACATACCCCCACTTGCATGATGCACTTACCCTCGAGTTGCCTGCCCTATTGAGAGATCAGACGGACCACGGGTGCCCTATTGTGCTATTGTCGGCGCATTCACAGCACTGGTGATCACTCAATGGGCGCCGGCATTCGGCCCTATTCATCATTGAGTGTGAACAAAGGGAAGATGGGCATTGTTCGATTGTCCATCTCGGCGTGCCTTCCCTTCTCTTTATTAAGTCGCGTGGCACCCCTGATCTTTCCCCTGTCCTCATTTATTTTCCGCATCTTCCAAACTTCCACAATCGTTCTATCGGCACATTCGCTAATTATTTACCTTCGCACAGTACCGGAGCCTCGACCCCCGGTCTACACATAAACAAAGGTCCAAAAGATATAGCTGGTTCTACATCATGATGGGCCTTACTTCCATCCTCGCTTTCTTCCTTCTGGCCATTCGGCTATTTTCTCCAGCCTTGGCGGCTCCAGCCCCCCGTCAGGCTACGGGCGGCTGGTGGGTGAGCAGTATCGATCGTCAAGGTGTCGCTCCCTTCAACGAGGACAGCGCCGGCTACAAGGTTTTCCGCAATGTTCGCGACTACGGCGCAAAGGGTGATGGATCCTCTGACGATACCGAGGCCATCAACAAGGCTATTTCTGATGGAAAGCGCTGCGGCAAGGGCTGCTCCTCCCAGACGACCACTCCTGCCCTAGTTTACTTCCCTCCCGGTACCTACGTTGTCAGCAAGCCCCTCATTCAGCTCTACTACACTCAGCTTGTCGGCGATGCTGTCAGCCCCCCGACCCTCCAGGCCGCTCCCAACTTCGAAGGCATGG
Organism: Neurospora intermedia; assembly: GCA_037102815.1. Classification (NCBI taxonomy): domain Eukaryota; kingdom Fungi; phylum Ascomycota; class Sordariomycetes; order Sordariales; family Sordariaceae; genus Neurospora; species Neurospora intermedia. Next base: position 4,466,443 of record BTPP01000004.1, on the reverse strand, counting down.
CTGTCATCGATTCCGATCCCTACGAGGACGGCGGCGAGAACTGGTGGGTGAACCAGAACAACTTCTTCCGTCAGGTTCGCAACTTTGTCATCGACCTCACCAAGATGCCTGTCAACAAGGGCGCCGGTATCCACTGGCAGGTCGCCCAGGCAACGAGCTTGCAGAACCTCGTCTTCAACATGCGCAAGGATGGTGGCGCCGAGAATGCTCAGCAGGGTATCTTCATGGACAACGGTTCGGGCGGCTTCATGACCGACTTGACCTTCAACGGCGGCAAGTTCGGCGCCTTCTTCGGTAACCAGCAGTTCACGACTCGTAACCTCACCTTCAACGACTGCAAGACTGCCATCTACATGAACTGGAACTGGGCCTGGACCTTCCAGGGCGTCGAGATCAACAACTGCGAGGTCGGCATTGACATGTCCAACGGTGGTCCCACTGCCCAGACGGTTGGCTCCGTCCTCGTTGTCGACAGCAAGTTCAGCAACACTCCCATCGGCGTCAAGACTGCTTATGACCCCCAGTCCCCTGAGACCAACGGCACTCTCATTCTTGACAACGTCGACATGACCGGTACCTCTCAGGCCGTCTACAACAATGCCACCGGGGCTACTATTCTCGAGGGCAGCCAGAAGGTCGGCTTCTTTGCCCAGGGACGCGCTTACACTGGCAAGCCCGGCAGCGCTGGCAAGGCGGTTCAGAGCCCCCAGACCGCCATCAAGAAGCCTGATGTTCTCCTTGACTCCAATGGCAGGGTCTTCACCCGCTCCAGGCCTCAGTATGAGAACGTTCCCGCCAGCTCTTTCTTGAGCGTCAAGGCTGCCGGCGCCAAGGGTGATGGTAAGACTGATGACAGCGACGCCATCCAGGCCGTCCTTGACAAGGCTACCCAGGATCAGGTTGTCTACTTTGACCATGGTGCTTACCTCATCACCAAGACCATCAAGGTTCCCAAGAACGTTCGCATTACTGGTGAGATTTGGCCCATGATCCTTGCTGGCGGCGACAGTTTCTTCAAGGACCAGAAGAACCCCAAGCCTCTCTTCCAGGTTGGCCAGCCCGGTGACACTGGCGTCGTCGAGATGTCGGACCTCATCTTTGGTACTGCTGGCCCTCAGCCCGGTGCTATCTTGATCGAGTGGAACGTCGCTGGTACCAAGCAGGGTGACGCCGGTATGTGGGATGTCCACGCCCGTGTCGGTGGTTACGCCGGCACTGATCTCCAGCTCCAGAAGTGCGGCAAGAACCCCGAGGCTACCAACGCCATCCCCGAGGACTGCTTCGGCTCTTTCATGATGCTCCACGTCCCTACCAAGGGCTCCGTCTACCTCGAGAACACGTGGTTCTGGGTTGCCGACCACGACCTTGAGCCCGAGGCCGACAACAAGCAGATTGATATCTTCAACGGCCGCGGTGTCCTCATTGAGGGTGAGGGCCCTGTCTGGGGTTGGGGTACCGCCTCGGAGCACTCGGTTCTCTACAACTACCAGTTCTCCAACGCCTCCAACGTCTACCTTGGCCTGATCCAGACCGAGACCCCTTACTTCCAGGGCAACCCCATCTCCACCAAGCCGTATGAGGTCAATGCCAAGTACAACGACCCCGACTTTGCCAAGTCCTGCCAGGGTGACAGCACCGGTACGTGCGAGCGTGCCTGGGGTGTCCGCGCCGTCAACTCCAAGGACGTGTTCATCTTCGGCGCCGGTCTTTACTCGTTCTTCAACAACTACGACCAGGACTGCCTCAAGACGCAGTCGTGCCAGACCAACATGGTCTCCCTCGAGAACAGCGCGGTCAGCATCTTTGGTCTGAGCACCAAGGCTAGCTTGAACATGCTGACCATCGACGGCCAGACCATGGCGGAGGACAAGGATAACAGGAACAACTTTTGCGCGACTCTGGCGCTGTTCCAGTCTTCAATCTAGGCGGTTGGGCTGTGAGTAGTGCTATGTGAAGCGCGAAAGAGGTTCTTGGTCTTTGGCCACTCTTTTTCTTCTTCTTGGATTTCACTTCTCATGACCAACATTTTTCGATTCTTTTGAACGGCCTGACATTCAGGACGTCTTTTAACCTTTTGTCTTGTGTGTTTTTCTTTGGTTTCATCTTGGTTCTTCGGTCTCATTTTTCCTTATTTCTGCATCAGTTTGCTTTTTCTACATCATTTGGTTCGGCGTTCACCTTGAACAACAGAGGGGGGGTCACAATGGAGGGTACACACAGGAAACTTTGCGGCTTCACTTTTTACATATGATACCAGTTGACCTTGGCATTGATATTCAGCACGATGGAAAAGTCGGTGTTTAGAAAGAAAAAGGAGATTCGTATATAACAAGCACCACCCTTCATGAACATATGATGGCGTCTCTTCAGCCAATGGGTGAAGACTGCCGAAAATAGATTTTCGATTGAAAATGACTTTGTCTTTGTTCATTGTTTGAGTGACTCGAGTGACAGCCTTGAATTGTGTGCTTGGTTGGTGATGGGTGATCGTGGCGTTGATGGCGTTGATGGCAGATGTCTCCTGATTGTGCTAGCCGCTTCTACGGGTTAGGGTTATCGCGACTTTCTGATGTAGTACGCACTTGCTTGCTGAGTCATCAACCTCGGTCGCAGTCATAGCGAAGTCGCAACTTGGCAAGACCGCGGCGCAAACGGGGCAGGCAAGCTCAGCTCGATAGGTCAGTAACGTCATAGCGGCCTTTCGGTCCCTCAAACAATCTTGCATCGCGACACACTCACTTCTTGGCTCTCCGTCCAAAAAGAGCAAGGCCGGACGACTACAGCAAGAATATCGTCACAACTTGTTTGCTGATCTCTTTTTTTGCCCACTTCCACTTGTCTCAGACTTTTTTGTTTCCTGCGATGTCGACTACGTCCTAAAACACAAACTGTCATTACTCGACTATTCACAAGCTCACGCTCTCCCTGAACTGGCAACACACCAGCAATCGCGAAGTCACTCTCCCTTGCGATAACCGAACCAACTAATCTGTCGAACGACGATTAACTTGCGCCGTACAAGAACCCCCAAAAAAACAAAACCACCACCACCTAAATGGACGCGCCACCAGCCGCAGCCACAGCCGTCCCCTCCTCCTCTCTCGACGACCAACCCTCCGCAACCTTGACCCAGCGCAAGAAGCTCTCTTCCACCATGGCCTCCTCCCCCGAACTCTCGTCATCATCCAACGGGGGAACCCAAACTACCAAAACTACCACTACCAGCAGCCAGCGCAACAACCCGCACTACCCCACGCGCACCGAACTCGTCGCTCTCGCGCTGTACCCGACCCTCCTCCTCTTCGGCACCCTCTTCTCCCTACTCAACCCGTCCGCCCGCTCCAGCCCTTACGACTTCGTCTCGCAATCGCACGTCCAAAGCGGCGCGGCCGTCCCCTCGTATTTTGCGCGCAAAGATAACTTGTTCAATGTCTTTTTCGTCAAGAGGGCGTGGTTCTGGATTACGGTTTCTTTCTTTGGGTTTTTGTTTAGTCATCCTGGCTATAACAACGTAACCCGGGGGGAGAATGGAAGTGGAAGTGTAAGAAAGATTAAGGCGGTAGTGAGATGGGGACTAGTAACGCTCTGGTGGGTATTTGTCACGCAGTGGTTCTTTGGTCCGGCGATTGTCGATCGCGGGTTTCGTGTCACGGGAGGAAAGTGTCAGGAGGCGCAAGGGCGGGTGAATGCGCAGGTGAAGGCGGATGCGATGCCTGGGCCTGTTGGGAGCAACGTGGACGTGGCGGGCTTGAAGGAGTTCGTCACGGCGGCGGCGTGCAAGGCGGCTGGAGGCAAGTGGCAGGGCGGCCACGATATCTCGGGTCATGTGTTTTTGTTGGTTCTGGGGAGCGCGTTTTTGGTGCAGGAGGTTGGGTGGGTGGTTGCGAGGCATTATTGGAGACGGGGTGTGAGGGACGAGAGGACGGTGGTGATGGGTGATGGGGCGGTCAAGTCGGCGGGAACGGATTTGGCTGCTGATAAGAGATGGGATGATTATAGCCCGGAGATGGATGAAGCTAGGGAGGTGAGGGATGTGGTTACGGGAGGGGGGCTGTGGGATGCGTTGGGACATGGGGGGAAGGTCGTCTTTGTAGTGGTGGGATTGAGTGCGTGGATGTTGTTGATGACGGCCATTTACTTTCATACGTGGTTCGAGAAGGTGAGTTTCTCCCTGTTTTCCCCGTTGACGAAGTTACATCCATTGTGGAAGGACATTGCTGACAGATTCACAGCTTACTGGGCTTCTTGTCGCGCTCATGGGATTGTACTTTACGTACATTGTGCCGCGCTTCGTCCCGGCGTTGCGTGGGATTGTTGGCCTGCCGGGTGTTTAAGTCATGGATGGAGTGATGGGACGACAACCACCGAGTCCAGAAAGGATGAGATACCCGTAGCATTACACGGTGGCATGGCATAGACTACTCGTAATATCCATGTTTTATTCCTACTGTTTACTTGCCCTACTTCCGTTCCATCAGCGCCCATGATAACTTGAAAGCATGCATGGGGACCAGCGCACGGGCCACCCATGACCTCATCGAAGCTATTCGCGACGGCCAATTGACCCCACGTTCTCCAAACTTCCTCCTGACAACGCGCAGCAAGGCAGCAACGCACAGAACGCAACGACACAAAAGTCAATTGCGCATCGCATCGCATCGCATCTACCTGTACATGGCAGACACCGACACAAACACCAACATGTCGCCAATCAAAGCCCCGCCAAACCTCCCCGAGCTTGTCCGGACAGCCTTCAACAAGGCGCGCGCATCAGGCGACGTCAACTTTTATCCGACCCAAGTGACCTTGGTGGACGTCAATTCCATTCCTGTGTGTTTTTTTTCCCATCCATCCATCCCGTGAACCTGCCTAACCTTTCCAAACTTTATCCTAACCAATCCCTCCCTCAAAACCACAGTTCCAACTCCGTTTCTCCCCTTCGCTAGCCAACAAGCCCAAAGCGCCTCAGCCCAGCGAAAATGCCGGTCTCCCCGCCGAACCCCCAGCGACAAAAAAGAAGAAAGTGGTCTTCGACCCCTTTGACAATCCCTCCCCTGCTATGCTTATCTGCCCACTACCTCCCCATCATAACCTGGTGCTGAACAAGTTTGCGATTGTCCCGGAACATTTTATTCTCAGTACGAAAGAGTATAAAGAGCAGACGCACCTTTTGCAGAGAGAGGATTTGGAGGCTGTGAGGGGGTGTATTGAGGCTTATGAACAATTTGCGCCCGCTGGCGGCGCGGGCGGCGCTGGTGGGGAGGGGAGAAAGAAGGACGTAAAGGACGTGAAGGAGGAGGAAGAGCAGCCAAAGTTGTTCGCCTTCTTCAACTGTGGTGAGCATAGTGGAGCGAGTCAGCCGCATAGGCATTTACAGCTTTTGGTGGTGGAGAAGATGAGGGAGGGGTTGGATGTTGAAGCAGATATGAAAGAGGGAGGGAAGAAGAAGTGGGAAGTGTTGGCGCAGAAATTGATGGAGGATAAGAAAACGAAAACGGAAAAGAAGTTACTACCGTTCAAGACGTTTGCAGAGCGGTTGACGCCAGAAATGTCAGGGGAGGAAGTACACGAGGTTTATTTGCGGCTGTATAGACGCGCTAGGGAGGCTGTGAGGGGGTATCATCAGCTGTCTTTACAGCAGTCCCGTGCATCACAGCAACCACCGCAAGGTTCGACAAAGGGAGGAACAGCAGCAGCTGAAGAGGAGGAAAAGGCCAACGACGAGATACAAACAGGCGGCGAAGCGACAATTTCCTACAACTTGGCTATGACGCGGGACGTCATGGTTATTGTTCCCCGGCTGGCGGAAGGATCAGCGATAACTGAGAAGGATCCGGAGACGGGGGGAGAAGAAGAAGTGGTGGTGGGCAAGTTGGCGCTTAACGGGACTGTGTTGGCGGGCACGGCGCTGGTCAAGAGTCAGAGGGAGTGGGATGCGTTGAGGAGGAATCCGGAAAAGGTGGGGGAGTTGTTGAGGGTGATTGGGGTGCCTAATGATGACTGTGAAGGTCAAGGGGGGAGGAGCCCGGGGAGAAAGGGGGTGTTGTGAGGACAGGAGGGAGGTGGTAAGCTGCTGGATGGATGGATGTCTGTTTGAACCGTCTACGTCCATCCATCCGTTGGAAGAGGCGGGCGGGTGCGTGTCGGGCCTCTTGCAGCTTGTGTGCCAGGTTCCCCGGTTCGTTGGGTGAGACATTGAACGAGCTTCTCCGGTTAACTGGACGGAGTTGGGCACCACGGCACTGAACGACGACATATCTGTTACCATCACTTCAGCAATGAACGATACCACGAACCAAGCATGTGTCTCTATAACATGAAATCGATATTACGGTTCTGAACTGTTTTTGTCTAACAACCGCAAGTGGAAGTCTAGACCCAGTCAGTGACCACCGTTTGCATCCCATTTCCTCTCCGCCTGCCCTGTCTCCCGAACCGAGCCGAGCCCGCCATATGAACACCAGAAAAAAAAAGACGGATAGGAAAAATGACAGTAGTAACGAAGAAACCCGCTGAAATATCCGAACTCCTGACGAAGTAATAGCTAAGTAATGTATGTATGCGCCGAAACACAACGCCAGGTCTTTTTGACATTCCCCTTTTCCTTTTCCTTTTCCTTTTCCCTTTTTTCCTTCCCGGGGTGGTCCTGTCCATTAAGTCCTGTTACCTTTTCCTTCCGTTTTCCCATCCCTGGCGTGTTTCGGTGCTATTACCTATTTCAAGTTGATTCCGTTTCTCTATCTATCTATGTCACGTCCTCCTTCCTCTTTGATTTGCCGCCACCTTCCTTTCCTCTCCAATTGACCATATCATCTATCATCCACCATCACCCATCTAAACCCTTCCGCTGTCGTCTGTTCATCTGCTTGCCTTTCTCCGTGCGTGCGTGTGTATATGTATATGTATGTGCTTGTAGTGGTACCAACGTATCTATTGCGAGCCCCGTCCATTCTGTCTTTATGTATCGGTACAGAAAAGGCTGCACGGTACTAAAATAAGTACAGAAAAGGAAACTCGTAAGTATGTATAAACACACATTTTTCGCGAGATATGGGAAACCATCAAGTGACAGACAGTTCTGTGATTAAGGTGAATGAAGACCAGGTCGATGAATACCGGAGAGTGAGAAACAAACTGCAGAAAGAGAGAGAGAGGGGGTGGAAGGAAGGAGGACGCCGCGAAGACGATAATCACTCCTCCATGTAATCACCATCCGAATCCTCCTCCTCCTCCTCTTCCTCCTCCTCCTCCTCTTCGTCTTCGTCTTCCGAATCAGACGCATCAGAAAGCTCATACTCCCCATCTCCATCAGTACCGTTGCCGTTGCCGGTATGGTTCTCCTCAGCATCATCCCCTAGGGCACTCATATCCAGCCAATCCGAGTACGCCAAATTGCCATCTCCGTCATTGACGTTATTGTTGTTGTTGTTGTCCTTCTCTTCTTCCCTTCTCTCCATCTTCACAAAAGAAGAAGAAGAAGAAGAAGAAGAAGAAGAAGAAGAAGAAGAAGAAGAAGAGGCAGGCTCACGCTTGACCATACTTGTTGTACCCCTGTCTTCACCCACGGCGGCCCTCTGAGCCTGACCAGCACCCCGTTTGTTGTTGGACGCAGCAAACCCAGAAGCGGAAGCAGAAGCGGAAGCGGAAGCGGAAGCAGAGCCAGAGCCAGCCTGAGACTGAGAGCCAGACTGAGATTGGGAATGGGAATGGGAATGGGAAGTGGAAAGCAAATGGTTGTAAGCACTCCGCTTACTCCTCTGCTCATAAAACGGCTTTTGCAGATCCTTGCCTCTTGCAAGCTGGTCACGCATCAGTTCCTCCCATCGCTTGCGGACCGTGGCGTTGCCGAACTTGTAGGAGCCGCCTTTGGAAAAGATGTAGTGGGAGACTTGCTTCCAGGGGATTTTGGTGGTGGTTGTTGGGATACCTTTTGGAGTGCTTGATTTTTGGGCTGCTGCTGGGTGGGTTGTAGAGGAGGAGGAGGAGGAGGAGGGAGGGGAGGGGGATAGGGAGGAGGTGTTGGTGCTGGTGTTGGTGGTGTCTCTGGAGACGAGGGAGGTGATGCTCATTGCTTCATCGGTGGGTGTTGTCGAAGATGGGCCAGCGGAGGAAGAAGAAGAGGAAGGGTTGGAGTAAGTAACGCTCAATGGCCCTTTGGCGAATTCGCGGACGGCTTTTTCTAGGAGACGTAACTATTTTTTTCACTCAAGTTAGCCATTACTATCTCTTGATTTCCTTTCACAGTATCAGGGCAATACTCACATCCTTATCAGTCCACTCCGGCCTTCGAACCCTCTGCTCCCTACTCTTTGTCAAAGTCCTGTACCTCCCTCTCAGCGTCGACTCCGCCTCGGTGAACCGTCCAATCTGGCGAATCTGCTTGTACGACTTTCCCTGGTTGCGAAGCTTCACCAGAAGCGCATCTTGTTCCGCTCTAGCGCGCTTGAGATGATCGGTTACGTGATCTTGATGACCTTGATTGCGACGCTTGCTACTAGAGGAGGGCAGGCTATGGTACGGGTGGACTCCGTGGTGGAAGGGTTGTTGTCTCCGGGATTGGGAGGACATGGAAGCCAGTGAGGTGTGAGGTTGCTGGTGATGGTGGGAGGGAATGGTATTCGGCTTCATCATCAAAGGATGGTGGTGAGGAAGACCGTGAGGATGGCCTTGTCCCTGGTGATGTGCCCAGGCCACGGAAGGAGAGTTGGGATGAGAAGGGAGCATCTCTCGGGTTGTCATGACGGCGGGGTTGTAACGGGGGCTGGATGGCCGGCCACCACCGCCCATTCCACGATGCGGGGGGCTGTGAGGAAGGGACTTGCGTTGTGCCCGGTTGTTTGTCTGCTGTTGTTGGACGTAGTGCGGGTGTAGTTGGCTGGTGTTGATATGCGGACTGCTTCCAAAATGAGCGTTGCTGCTGCCAAAGTCAAGAGGCAGAGGCATCTGGTTCTGATGGAAGAAGCTGTTCGCACCAATGGGGGATGACTCGGGAGAGGGATGAGGCGTCGGTGTCTTGTGATGAGGATTGTTCAGCCAAAGCGAGGTAGGCGCAACAGCCACTGGCCCCTCAGCCTTTAGGGCGACATTGGTGTCATGTTGAAGGTGTGAAGAACCCGAAGGCGGGTAGTCGAATACCGTGCGGTTGGAGATGGGGCCTCGAAAGAGAACGTCACCACCGCTGGCACCGGATGAGGAGGGGGACAAGGACGGATGATGTGAGAAGTTACTACCGCCAGTGTTGTCAAACGGAAGGCCGCTGTCGTTGAGCATGACTGATGGGTACTGCTGCTGTTGGTGCTGATGCTGAAGTGAGACACCGCCGTTGGCAGAGGAGGGTCCAACTCCGAAGCTGCTGTGCGTAGGGCTGGGAAGGCCGTCATACCCCAGAGGCAGTGAGTGGTGACCAGTGCCAGCGCCAATATTGTGGAATGGGTCGATGGGGCTGGGGGGCATTGTAGACATGCCTCCTTCGGACATGTTGTCGAGGGAAAGTGACGAGGACAACCGAGGTTCGTCCAACATCGGCTCACCAGAGACAGAGTACTGGTGGAGGTTGTGCCACCTTGGTTGAGCTTGATGGGTAGCAACAAACGGGGACGAAGCCGAGATGATGGATGGCTGTGATGACGAGGGGGCTGAGGTCCAGACCACGCCGAAATTCGGCAGAGTTTGTGGGTTAGGAAGAGCACCACTGGCATTGTTGAAGAGAGTGTCTGTCTCAACAGTTCCTTGCAGACACGCGGACGCATCTGCAAGTCCGTGTTGTGATAGCTCTGTTGCCTGCTGTTGTTGCTGCTGCTGCTGATGACCGGGATAGGCAGACATGCTGCTGTTGCTGTGGGGAGAGGTGATGCTAGCGCTAGTGGCAGTGGTGGTGGCAATGGTATCCGAAAGGTCCATGTAGCTGCCCTGGATCTGTTGTTGAAAGTACTCTCTGATCAGTAACATGTTCGATGCTGGTTTGTTTGCATATGAAGATGAACAAAGAAAAAAGCGAAGGGATTGGGGTGGTGTATCGGGAAAAGGAATGGAGAAGAGAAACAGAAACAGAGACACAGATGGAGACAAAAGACAGGAAAACAGAAGAGAACTCCACACATACCGGAGCGGGAGACGAACCCCAGCTTGCGTCACTCGTGGGAGAGAAAGACTGCGGGTCATTACTTGGATTGCTTCCGGTGGAAGGTCGGTTGAAGCTGCTGCTGGTGTTGTTGCTGTTTCCATGTCCTTCATGCTGGCGACACGTCTCGTACTCTGGAGATGATTCGCTCCATGTGGCGCCCACTGACGGCGAACTCGCAGACATGGTGTCAAAGGACGTGTTGAAGGAAGTCATCATGTCCATGTCCATGTCCAGGTGAGAAGAAGATGGGTCAAACTGAAGATTGTGATGAATGTGATGGAGGGAAGGAACAGTGACGCTGTCGTTGGTGTGTGCCGTTTGACAGAAGTCTTCTAGATTCAGGTACTTGTTCCACTGGTTGTCAAGACCATTAAGGTTGTTGTGAGAAGCAGGTGGAAAGCCGGTTGTAGCAGTAATTGCGGGTGCAGTGGCTGCTTCGAGGAGGTTATTGTGCCAAACCATCTCGTCGGCTTCCTCTTGAGAGGGTCTTGGGTCACTGATAAACATCTTCTTGGTGTCTTTGCTGGAGAGAAAGTCGGCGGTGAGCTCAAAGTTGCTTTGCAAGCCTGTTCCTTACGTCTGTTCTCCGCCGTCGTCCAGGTCCTTGATAGAGGCCAGACCAGTCGGGTGTGATTCTCACCACACTGCCGTCAAAGTTCTTGATAGTATCTCTGTATACCTTCGATTATTTCCCCTCAATAACTCTTCTCGATCTTCACCGCTGCTCTGCGTCTTTGCGTGGCACTTGTCTTGCTCCAAAGGGTGTTCTGCTGCCCTCCGGGTCGGTGGAGGAGCCCCGCAACGATGGCGTGGTGTGGTGATGCGGGAGGGGAAGTGTTCAAAGAACTCCTCCTTGCTGCCTGACAACGGTCAACAAATCGTCGGGCTCGTGCGCGCGGTGCGGTCAGATCTGGTTGGGATTTCTGGTTCGTCATGCAAGAGTTAAGTAGGCAGCCGAGGACGAACTTTCCGGGATAACCTGAGAATTTTCTGGGTGGATGCCTTGACTCTAACCACCTGTTCCTTCACTGGGTTGGATATGGTTGGCTCAAGTTTCTGGCTGCGGTAGTGGGGAGATGGAAAGGCGGTGCCAGTGAGCGGGAACCTCCAAGGCTTGGTGGATAGGATCTCAGATGACAGCTGAGTGTCGGAGTTCGGCGAGTGTAGGGTCGAGGTGTGCTCGGCAGATCCGAAGAGAGACGGTGGGTGTAACAATTACAATGTGACAGAACGAGTGCAAGGCAAGGCAAAGAAAGTGGAGGTGGCTATTACTGACGGAAGTCTGAATGATGGTTCACCACGTTTCAAGTGTCTCGGACTGGAACACAGATATACAGAGTCAGTGATATCAAGAGGTCTAAGTATTATTCTGATATCTCTCGCTGACGAGTTATCTTCCCCGCAAGCTACATGGCGCCAAGGAGTGGGTATCAGGGGGTCATTGTTTTGCCTAGTGTCCATCCCATTCAGTCATCCCATCTCTTTGCACCGGGAGATTGTGATGGAGCTTGATGGCAGTTCAGGCAGGTGAAGGCGGAGACCATGCTCATTGTGGACGCTGGATTTCCTAGATGGGATGACTGATCTTTCCTTTCCGTTGATGGAGCAAGTTCCAGTTTCTTATTCCGCTCGTACTTGAAATGAGCGCACGAGGAAAACATTCGGGCCGCATATCTTCTAGGCCTGCTTTTCGAGTCCGGCCAGGGCCCGGGAGGGAGCTATCATATCTCACGACTCTCGTCAAGTGACAGGAGGCTCAGCTGGGAGGATTGGACGTGACCATTGCCTTTCCTGGTCTCGGCTTCGCGGTTTGCAGCCCCATCAGCAGCCCGGTGGCGAGCAGGGACCGTAGTCCTGGCTACCCGTGCCTGCCCGCAACTTTGCCGTGACTGTACCGTGGAACGGGGGCAAGACGATTGCGGTTAGCCACGCTCAGGAAGGGCCACGATGTGGCCTCGACTTCCAGCTGCCCTTTGGCGACTGGCCGGCCTGCTGTTTGAGTCTGGGCTTCTTGAGATGTCAACTCTGCAGCGGGCCCGGGGAGCAGGGCCGCAATGGCGGAGTACTTAGTCTGGGGAGATGATGGGCAGGAAATGCAAACAGTGCAGCCTCTTTTCCCCGGCAGAACGCAGGAGTGCATGATGGATATTCAGCCAACCACTCTTCACCCACCCCCACGTTAGTGCTGGGTATTGGCGAGACAGACAGGCGGGAATCGGGAACCCGAAGGATGGGGAAGATCGATGATCTACCGCGGCGTTGGGCATGGGCAGATGTTTACATCCACTAGGAGGCCTGTCGTCTGTGCTATGGTAGCATCCAAAACATGCGCAACATGCTTTGCCAGGGGGGCATCGAGCTGTCATGCTGTCAGCAGCTGCGGTTCTGCGGCTTCTGCAGCCCTCTTCAAGGAACACACCCTCAAGAGGCCGGTGTGTAGGGTCAAGTGTTGTCCTATTGGGTGGCCGTCACTTTGTGGATGATGCCAATATGCAGCTTCCATACCAGGATACAACGCGACCATTGAGGACTAAGGGGTTCTGGTTAGGGCAAGTAAACACCGGCGTCAGGAGAAGGAAGAAATATTTGCAGACACTATCAGGAGCTGTGCAGTAGGCTAGTCCCGAAAACTAGTAGGAACATGGGCAATATTGCCCGCTTCATAGCACTAGACAGACGGTTTTTCAGGGCAAACAAATGATATCAGATATGTCGTGAGGATCTTCTGCGACTCCCTCTTACCATTGACAGCCAAACAAGGGACGTGTCTCTTTTTTCACTTCGCGGGCGTAGCCGAGCTTCCCATGAGCCCGGCGACGACAGCCCTTCCGTTTTGGGAACGCCGTGCAGGCCTCGGCTCGGCGGGAACCATCCGCTTCAACGGCATCAAACCATGAGTGGGCTACAGCGCTGCCGATTCGTCGTGCCTTTGCTTGTTGGAACGTTGGGGCAAGGTTAATACCGAGTTCCTGGAATCTGGGACCTGAAATGGTTTGCACAAAGTTTCCTTGTTATCGCCACGCAATTGTCCCGGTCGTTGGCAAATGAAAAACATCAGGGGAAGCTATCTCCAATGAAGGCCAATAGCTGGACTACCTAAAATGGAAGGAGGTTAGCATACACAGTAAATAGCGTTGAAGTAAAGCATTGGGATGAAGTATACGGGGCGAGCAAGTGTGTTGCAGCCTTGTTATCGTGCGCAGCCTTGATCATCTGGTCTGATATCTCGGGCTTGATACTACGCCGGTTTCATGCCCAAGCATTTGGGCTCCTCTTTGAGCCTCCTCACTCGTGGGCCGTGGGGGTGAATCAGGGAGGTACATTGGTCCCATTGATGCTCGTAATCATTGTCGTTTGATGTCTGTTGTTGTTGCCGTCATGGTCATCTGGACTCGAAATTTGACATGTTGCACCCAACTGTCAACCAACTGCTCAACCCTGGTGGACTCCATGATATCGCTTCTCGGAATGTTCTTCCACTTCCACGTCTCTTCTTGCCTTTACAGCCGCAAATGCGCGACATCCATCGATCCATCACGCAAACCCGGAGATTTGCTCATGGAAGCCGGGCCACTAGTTCCTTCCTAAGTTTTCCATCTGTTGTGGTTCCCACTGCCTCGATGCCCCCGCCACCCTGCTCGTCAACAATGAACTTGATACACGCCCCAGATCGGAGAGAAAAAATGATGAAGCATTGAGGATCTTTTTGTTCATCGTATCAGCAAAAGAAAAGAGACATTCATCATGACAACTACTCCCAATATTAAGATGCATGCGACAACTCACATCAACCCTGGCTACAACCTCGGGATAGCAAGGTCACCAACAGCTTGTTAATATCCTGGGCATACGCACATACGTTCCACGCCTGTTTGAACGTGAAGCTGGCAATATCAACGAGATAAACGGCGCTTGTCAGGGGTACAATATAGGTCTCGAGGGTGATGGTCTCGCTGCATGGCCGAGCACAGGTCAGGTCATCATCACTGGAACAGAACGATCCGTCGCGTCGCGTCGGGAGTTGTCCGGTCCTTGCCGTAGCTTGTCGTGGTGGCTGTGTAGTCGGTAATCGACAGAGGCAATTGTCAAGAGAGGCAAATGGGTAGTCCGCGTTTGTCCCGTCGGCCGGATCAGTGACGGTACTGGATAGACGGAGATTGAGGGTCCCGAGGATTAGCTTCACTTTCCCGCCCGTTCGTTTCCAAGATTATTTTTTCTTCAGCTTGGCTCATGTTAGCGGGCGTCGTCTACGTACTATATTCTTGGTATTCTTAAAGTCGGTGATGCCGATTGTGTCGTATGCTGCTGCTTACATCGACAGAAGAGCGTGTTTCTTGCGCTTCGTCGAACTGCGTGAGGGCTCCATCCACGTCGAAGGGACGTCGGCGAAGGAATCTCCTGCATCGTTTCCGGTTTTGTGCACTGATGTTGACGAAGAACGTTCAGCAGTAGTAGACGGGATGGAGGTGGGTAAAGGCCTAGAGAAGGGTTGTTACATCGTTCAGACCGTCCCGAACCTCTTCGTTTGTGAGGCCTACCGGGTGTTCAAGGTCTCCCGATTGCGGCAGAGCTCCAGTAATGCGTAAAAGGACGTCTGCTCTTGCTCAGTAAGTCCCAATGCAAGGGAAGACGTGGCAGGACTCTATATTTCCACAGTTCGAGATGGGTTGTGTGTCTGCTGAGGTTGAACAACTGGTCAGGACTTACATCAATGCTTCTTTCCTTTCAGCGAGAGGTGCAGTTGGATAAAGTCCTCCAGTTATTGATCGCTCCGGCTCATAAGAATGACACAGCCAATCCTCCATGCAAGTCTGTATTCTCTTCCAGCTACAACCCTAGGTATGTTCCAACTGGACGTCAGAGACTCCCTTTGGCTGGGGGATGTGGGGGAACTAAGACATCTGGCAGCAGCTGGTTTGCCGTTATCCAAGACATGATGGAGTTTTCTGAGTCCATGAAAGATAGCCGTGTCATGGTACTTCGGAGCATTCTAAGGCGTTCCAATTCACATATGAAATGTTGGCATCGTCCATGAAGTGATGTGAGGGGGGCACTCCGGATTCCGGGCCCTTTATCGCTCGTTCGGTCCCAAATTTTGACATTGACATCAACACTGGGCGCGACTGTAAGTCTGGATAGCCTCAATGTTTACGTACGATCCCAGTTGGATGCCCTCGGCAACATTGGAAACATCCCACCAAGCCGCTAAGCTCGATCGAAAACAGATCCAAGCAAAGATGATGCTCCAGCTCACCCAAACTGATTCCGTCTGCGCAGAGCACGTCCTACCTTAGACATCTGGCACAAGACGCTAGGAAACCACCATCAAGGAAAGATCCAAGTCCCTTTTCCAACCTGAAAAAGCAAGGTACCTCGACTTCGTTCCGCAGCATCGACACTGGCACACCGTGGGTCCTCCTAATCCCTACCCCAATCCCCCTTCTCCCCTTTCATCCAGTCTTCCAATCTTCTCTCTCTCTTACCACCACCACTACCATATCCTCCAGATCAGCCTGTAATCAACCACACTCACTAACACCAACCGCCTCCAATAAGCTTCGTCGGGACCATCATGTTGATTGGAATGGGGAAGATGGTACCACAAAAAGAAGGAAAATAAAAAAAAAAGAACGCCCTCCTAGCCCACTAGAAGCAGAACCAAAGAAGCCCCAGTACACCAGATGAATGAAGCTTCTGTGAAGACCTCGACAAAGACAAGCCCTCCGTCCAGGACAATCGTCCAACTCGCGACAAGTCCGCAAAGTGTTTCAAAGGTGACAACAGCGGGGGCCGTTGGGTATGCTCCTCAAGCTCCTCACGCTGCAGTGGCTGAAGAGTTTGAATAGTCTGGAGTGACGGGGAGCAAGAGTTGGGTGTTGAGGATCATGTCTATGACTGATTGAGTGACTTGAAGCGGCCTGGTGACGGGGTGTATATGCTGATGGATAGGCGAAGTTTCAAGATATATGTTTGGCTGCTCCCGTGCTTGGTGGGTGAACGTTGAAAGTAGAGTTAAGATTTCGTGTGTCAGTTCCAAGGAGGATATTGATGAGGAAGGGTAGGTATGGTCTTCGGCTCCTTCCCATCTATCAGCACATGCATGCTAATCGATTCCCATGGCTCCTCCGGTCGGGGTGTATCCACGGCCATGGTTCTGAATCGTTCGAACGAGAGTGAATCCCCTTTCGCTTTGTGTTTCCATACGAACAGAACCAATGCAAGGTACTTCCCGGGAGCATAGTGGTATTGACTGTGTAGTGTAGCAAGCGTCTCGAACAAGGTATCTATGTCCACGTCAAAACTGTCGATTACGATGCGGCCTTGAAGGGAGTTGAGATAGTCAAAAAGCCATTTTTCAATCCATGTTCGACCGTCTGACGTCGATTGATCCATCGCGCTATCTATCACTGATGTTAACTGCGCAGAGGCAGGATTAGACGATGTTAGTATCGACACAATTCGCTCAAAACTTTCCCTGTCTGCGGATGCGACAGCGTATTTCAAGAGAGCCTCGGCGTCACTCATGGTGAGGTGACCAGATGCAGCACTGGGATGCTGGACGAGGAGTTTGAACATTTCTGGTCGACATTGCTTGGCCGACTGCACAAGTGCTTTGTCACCAAACAGTACATCAACATCATCCCGTTCCATGATTGCACAAAGCGTCCGGCTGAAACTCCCGCTGCTTGACACAATCCACGACAGGGGAGATTCAATGTTGATATCGCCAACCTTTGGCACAACAGCTGCGGCTGTTACGTCATCATGTTGTTTCAACGCCCAGCTTAAAATGTAGGATGAGAGCCTCGGTAGGATACGGAGAAATGTAGTGAAGTCCATATCCTCGGGCAATGGACGGGCAGATGGGTCGTAAGCCTCGTCAAAGAGTAAAAATGAGATGGTGTGGCATATAGCGCGACCTAGCGAAACTTCGTAGTCCGGAAGAAGGATGTTGCTGGCGCGAGCGTCTGAAGCAATGCCAAGCAATGCATAAATTTTGTCCCGGTCATCCGTCGCCTCACTCGTCCCAAATTTCTGGAGGAGTGTCCTGAGATTTTGCCTTTCACCCCACCAGGTCTCTTCCCGGCGGTACCCTGGAAGGATGTCAAGGACTGCTTCAGTATGATAGTCCAGTCGGACTTCCAATAGAAAGGGCAAAAGACCGAAGCCTCGAGTGGGGATCGCTTTCGAGCCGCACAAAAGAGTTGCCCTTCTTGCGCTTGCAACCTCTTGAAGGATCCAGACTCTCCGAAACCAGGGTCGGTTCAGCATCGCTTGTAAGGAATTACGGGGTCCAGCAGTAAGCACCTCCTTGTACGGACCGGTCTTGTCGGCCGTAAGCTTGATCCAGGAATCAATCCAACCCTTTCCACGATGTGCTCCTGGTCGTTGGCTGCATGCATAATCCCATCGTCTAACGAAATCCATGAGAGAATCAATTTCACGGTTGCTGGGACCAAGCCATATGACAACCTGTTCGGCGTTCTCGTATATCTGTCTCATCTGCCCGACTTGATGACCCTTTTCCTTGTGGTTGTCCTGGTCGATGCAAATGGCGTCAATCCACAATAGCCTGTCTTCCTCTGTCTGCCGTAGAGCGTGGAGGGCTATGTGAAGGTTTTCCCTGACGAGTGATTTCCGATTATTGATGATGATTTCATATGTACGGGGAGAGTCGCCCCAGCAGTATGATAAGGCTTCGTATGGCACTCCGTGCACTTGGTGAAGGAAAGTTTCGAGGAGCTCGCATCGAATGGGGGCCTCCACGTGCCCTTTCAGTAGACGCACAAGTCGAATTGCGTCAGTAGCCAGATTGATCCGCTGGTATGTGTGTTTATCCTCGTCGTCCATCGCGACAGCTTGAAAGGACGATTTCGTGTTCCAAGTCTGGGGACAAGAGCAGTAGTGACGTCAACGTGGTTCGCGGTAGCGGGTGTTGGTGTACCTTTGAAGAGGAGAGAGGGCGAGGATGATGGTTAGAGTTGTAATGGTGACCAGCTTCCACTGCGCTGCTGAAAGCACAAGGTGGAGGGGCGGTCTGAAGTACACTCAGCCATTCATGGCTGTCTCCACACAGCCTTATTTTTCCCAAGCCACGATGCTAATCTGTTTCTGGTTGGATGATTTCTGATGAAGTTAACAAACTTCTTATGATTACATGGAGCCCTGGATTGGCTGGGAGAAATATAGCACTGCTTCGAAAAGTCGTGTTAACGTATTGCTAAAGGAACAGTGTGGAGGTATGAAAGAGTGAAAAGGAGACGTCATTTCCAAGTTTCATTCGTCGAGGTCAGGGCATTGTGTGCAGTTTGTGGTTATTTTCAACGTCTAGTGTACTTCCACCTCTCGAAAGGCATGAGACGATGCTTGCGTGTACATGGTAGGTTGTAAGCGGAATCGGAGGAGGGTTTCCAGAGCTTGTTATGAGCGTATGTCGATGTCGTTTTTGTGACCAAAAGGGCAGGGCAGATGTTTTCAAGCAAGTGAGTGAGTTTCAAGACAGAAAGTGAAGCGGGTGAATTTGCTTGGAGACTGAAGAGGAGGAGGGAGGTGATGACTGCCAAGAACTTCAGTTAACAGGGGCAGTGTCGCTACTGCGGTGGAGTCAATGAAGACGGCTAGATCCACTGAACGAAGCACTTCCCCGCATTAAGGGTCCGTGCTATCGCCATGGCTAGACCACGATAGGCAAGGTACAGCCCGTTCCTCCCTTGTAAGGAACAGTGCGATAAGCGCATCAGAGAGCGCCAGGGAAAATAAATTTAATGTTTGCCCATCACCTCGCTGGCCGCTCCACCTTTACACCATTGCTGATGCTATTCACAAGTCGCTTACTATCAAGATGGCCGCCGACGACACACCACCTGTCCCTGCGCCAGCAGCCGCTGCTGACCCTGTTGTCGAGACCACAAATGCCGAATCCAATGACGCGGCGGACAATGGCGACCGAAGCGACAGAGGCCAAAAGAGAGGACGAGGCCGGGACAACAGAAACCCAAACCGGGACAGGAACAACCCAAACAACATCAAGACGGGCGGCTTTGGGAGCAACAAGTATAAACCCCTGCCTTCTTGGCTTTTACCTTCAAATCGCGGCCACAGGCACCTAATGCCGACGCTGACTAGGCTGTAGAAGAGACTTCCTGAGCAAGCGCGACCAGGTCCAAGACAACCGTGCTGCCAAGCGCCGTAAGGTGATTGACGGAGCCGCCGACGGCAACAGCTACATGAGCATCCCCTTTTCGACCGACGAAATCGCCGCCGAGGAACGCCGACCCAAGCGCAAGGTTGCCGTCCTGATCGGCTACGCTGGTACCGGTTACCATGGTATCCAAATCAACCACAAGGAAAAGACCATCGAGGGCGATCTGTTTGCTGCCTTCGTCAAGGCCGGTGCCATCTCCAAGGCCAATGCCGACGACCCCAAGAAGTCCAGTCTCGTTCGATGCGCCCGTACCGACAAGGGTGTCCACGCCGCCGCCAACGTCCTGTCGCTGAAGCTGATCGTCGAGGACGAGGACATTGTCGACAAGATCAACAGCCACCTGCCCGACCAGATCAAAGTATGGGGCATCCAGCGTGTCACCAACGGTTTCAGCTGCTACCAAGCATGCGATTCCAGATGGTACGAGTACCTCATGCCCAGCTACGCTCTTCTGCCGCCACAGCCACAAAGCTTCCTCGGCAAGAAGATCATTGATGCGGCCAAGGAGAAGGGTACGTACGACGAGTACATGGACAGACTGGACGACGTCAAGAACTTCTGGGAGGAAGTCGAGAAGAATGATATTCAGCCTATTCTCGAAAAGATGGATCCCGAGATCAGAGCCGAAGTCATTCGCATTCTGCACGACACCGCCGACCAAGAACTCACCGACGATGGAGAGCCCTCGAAGCCCAATACCGATGTAGCTAAGGATGTTGAGATGAAGGATACCCCGGCGGAAGAGACCACGGCCACCGAGCCCTCAAAGGACGGCGAGGCTGCTACCACCGAGGCCACCACCGAGGCCACCACCACCGAGACTCAACCCCCCGCCGCCAAGGTCGAAAGAGAGTTCACCCCCGTCGAGCTCGCCGTCCGTGAAGTCAAAGCCGCCTATGTCGCCGCCAAGCGTCGCTACCGCGTGACCGCCCCGCGCCTCGAAAAGCTGCAAGAAGCACTCAACCAATACCTCGGCACACACAACTTCCACAACTACACCATTCTCAAGTCGCACACCGATCCCTCAGCCCGTCGTCATATCAAATCTTTCCAAGTTAACCCGACGCCCATCCGCATCAACGACACCGAGTGGCTGTCCCTCAAGGTGCACGGCCAGAGCTTCATGATGCACCAGATCCGCAAGATGGTAGCCATGGCCGTCTTGATCGTGCGGTGCGGCGCGCCCATGAGCCTCGTCAATGAGAGCTACGGGCCCCGCAGGATTTCTATTCCCAAGGCGCCTGGTCTGGGTCTGATGTTGGAAAGGCCAGTGTTTGATGTGAGCAACAAGAAGTTCAAGGAGTTGGGTAAGGAGCCGATTGATTTTGGCAAGTGGGATAAGGAGATCCAGGCGTTCAAGGATGAGCATATTTATAAGCGCATGTTTGAGTTGGAGGAGAAGGAGAACTCGTGAGTATCCCGAGTAACGTTCTGGGCCATGGAAAAAGTACTAACAAGCGATGACAGGTTCCACCTCTTCTTCAACCAGATCGATAACTTCCGCACAGATTACTTCCTCTGGGTCACCCCGGGCGGAATCGAGGCGTCGCACGAGCGGTCGGATCGCACGGCCGAAAAGATACCCAAGGCTTTGCAGGCTGAGCTTGGAGATGAGGATGATGGTGTTGCGGAGGATGGTTCATCGAATTGATGGTCCTAGCTGTGGGAGGGTGACTAGGGAGTGCGGATAACCAAAAAAAAAAAATACCATTTCGTTGCAACTAGAAGCGTGCATAATGTAGTGTATGGAGTATCTATACGCTAGCTGTCAAGTGTAAAGTGTTTTGATACCTTGACCTCTTTTTGCTCTTTGCGTTGGGCCACAAAAGGTGCATCCTGAAAGTAAATTCTATCCTTTGATGCTGTGTACACAATCCTATGTCCGGAATTGTCCCATATTTGTTTCGCTTCAACCTGAATTCTTATGTGTATGCCTTATTTCGCTAGGTTACGCGCATCAGCTCAGATACTTTTCGAATTGGGCAAGGTATGCCTCACACGTCCTAACTCCCGAGTACCTCTCTCAATACTCGATATCCATCCTGGTCCCGTCTGTGAATAAGAAGAATGATTCATCGCTTTCGCTACCATCATCATCGTCATCAACAAGAGTTGCACTACCACTTCCATCACCAGTTTCACCATCACTTTCATCATCATCACTACCGCCATTATCAAGGGTTTCACTACGACTTCCATCATCATTCCCACCTGAACCAACGACGCCATTTTCTTTTTCTTCCTCGTCCCTCACTCGTACTCGTAGTGGGAAATCCGATCCCAGCGCAGCAACAGCCTTCTAAGCCACCATGCCACTTCCTCCCAGTCCTCCAGGTCCTCCCGGTCCTCCTGCTCCTGCTCCTCCTCCCCCAGCTGCCGTCAAATTCCTCACCCCCAAATTCGGCGTCGCGCTTCCAGACGGCGGCAACCCAGCAGCACCACCTTGCCCACCTTGCCCACCTTGTCCACCTTGCCCAAACTGCTGCAGCTGCTGCACCTGCACCACACCACCCGGCACTCCCACCTCCCCCTCTTTATACTCCCCCACCCCTCTCCCTTTTCCTCTTCCCTCAATCAACCCCGCCCTCTTCAATCCCCTCCACCCCCCTACCCCCTTTTCCCCAATAATCTCCTCCCAACACCCCCTCATCTCCCTCTCCACCTCCTCATCCCCCTCGCCCGGTTTGCGGAGCGGTCCAACCACCCACAACTCCCTCATCTTGCGGGTTAGAGACAAAAGCTCTTCGACCGATTGGACCATGCCGTTCATGAGGATGTCGGTCGCCATGGCGTTGTAGGCGGCTTGCCCCACGGAGGCAGTGCCGTTGACGCTGGAGGCGCCGTGGTGGAGGAGGGATTGGAAGGTGCGCAGGAGGGAGGCGGTGAGGCGGTTTTCGAGGTCTGTTGCATGTTAGTTTCCTGAGAAAAGGAAGAAGAAAACAAGGGGGGGGGGGAGGAGAGGGGGGGGAAGGAAATTACCGAAAAGATCCTCTGTGGTGTTTTGGTCGCGGTCCATGGTTTTGTATGGTTGTGACTTCAAGTGAGACTAGTTGGTGGGATAGGTAACGACAGAAAGGAAAATGGCGATTTAGTGAAGGAGGTGTTGTTTGATTGGTGATGTGGGATTATCTTATGCTCTCGTAGGTACCTGGTGTTGATATCTGGAAATCCTATGGGATGGCGAATGTTTGATAAGAAAGAAGATTGACGAGTTGTGTCTAATTGAGGTTGAGGTTGAGTTTCGTTGTTATGATTCGTTGTGTGGATGCAGTGAGGGTGGAAGTTCACTGTGCTACGGTGTGCTACGGGCGCCTTCCATCTGCAGTCCATGCGGTGCAGTGCCCACTGAAGCACATACAGTGTTGTTTGTAACAGTTTGTACCGTGTGGGTCTTGGCATTTGATATCAATCCTGCCAGCCATCATCATCCGAATCCAATGAGTGTCATAACCAACGTCTATCATGTTTATTTACCATCCAAACCCGCAGAGGCCTTTGACTTTGTCTTTCCACCTCTCAGATATCGTTCCGTCTCAAGTATGCCTAGCTATTGCCCTTCCCCAACAACACCAGATTCGCTACATTCATGACAGCAATCAACCCCCAAACCAGCCCCGCCACAATGGTAGTCAACCACGAATTCGCCATCTTCACTCCTCCCTCCTCTGCCCCGTTATTATTACCATTACCCATCCTCCTCCCCAACCATCCCCTCTTCGCCGAAAACAACCGCCTCTCATCCCCCACTGCCTCCTCCTCCACCTGATACCGCGCCCCGCCCGGCATCACCATCATATACCGATCCCTGCTCGTGAACCAAATCAACGGCGCCGTCACAAACGGCAACACCACGCTCAACGCCACCTGACTCCCCTGCAACGCAGCATTCAGCCCGTCTTTGCCCACCACGGCAGCAATAAGAATCGAAGGCGTGATGCTGATGGACCGCGTAATCAGTCTGCGCAGCCAGGGCCGCATCTTCCACCGCAACGCGCCCTCGCTGACCATTTGCCCGGCAATGGTGCAGACGATGCCTGCCGAGACGCCCGATAAGAGCAAGGCGAGGGCGAAGATGGTCCCTGCGGCGGGCGAGATGGAGGACGAAAGCAACGAGTGGATGGCGAAGATGTCGGCGTCGAGAGCGGTGGGGTTTTGGTACAGGGATGCGCCGGCGACGATGAGGATGGCCGAGTTGACGAAGAGGGCGAAAGTGAATAGGGAGAGGGCGAGTTCGGCGATGGAGTACTTGAGCGAGTGCTTGATGGCGGACTGGGAGGGGACGTAGTGGACTTTGTCGGCGTAGTCGCTGTTGGTGTCGGATGAGTTGGCGGAGACGGGTTCGGCAGGGAGGAGACCACGTTGTTCGTCGTAGGCGCGGAGACGGGGTTGGACGATGCCGGAGCCGAGGAAGAGGCTGTGCGGCATAACGGTTGCGCCGAGGATGCCGCAGGCTTGGTAGAGGCTAGTGGTCTGTCAGTGTTGTGTTCCAGGGAAAAGGAAAAAAGGTAACATACCCCTGCTGTTCAATCACGGCGCTGGAAGGTAGATAACCCTTGAATACTTGGCCGACACTGGTGTTGGAGATCATGGAGAGTTGGATGCAGAAACAGGCCACTACGCCCATGACTAGAATGCAGACAAAGAACTCAAAGATGCGTAGGCCTTTCATTTGGCCATTCGGGTTGTAGAAGACGAGGATGAGCATGACGTCGATAATGGAGAGGGCACATCCTGCGACAAGAGGTATCTTGGGAGACAAGAGGTTGAAGGCAATAGCGGTGCCGATTACCTGTCCATCGTCAGTGTCGTACTCTCCCTTACTTGCGGACAAAAGACCTACCTCGGCAATATCTGTTGCAATAATGGCAATCTCAGCCAATGCGTAGATAAAGTAGTTTAGCCATCGTGGGAGAAAGGCTCTACAGGCTGAGGAAAGGTCCAAGCCGGTGACGGTGCCGAGCTTGATGGCCAGACTTTGCAGAAGAATGGCGAATAGGTTACTCAGGAGGACGATGAAAAGTAACTTGAAGCGATAAGATGCGCCAGCAGCAATATCGGTGGCATAGTTACCCGGGTCGACTGCACACAGTAAGTATTCTGTCAGTGAGGCTCGTGGTAGGTGAAAGTGACACACTCACTGTATGCCACCGAGATCATGACCCCGGGACCCACAAACTGGCCAAAGGTAATGAGGGCATGCTTAATTCGTCCGAGATGGCTTTTTGCTTGCTTGACACTGCCAGGAGAAGGGGCTTCCACTTGATTGGCAGAGGGAGGCGGGCTTGGCTGAGGGTTGGGTGGTGACGACACGGTTGATGAGGGTGTCTTGATCATATCACCACCAGGTGGTTGTCGATCTCGCTCTGGCCGAGGCAACCCACCACCATCATCGCCGACCCCATCTTGGCGTAATTGGGCCGAGATTCCCGTCCCACCACTACCGCTGCGGTTTGCTCTCTGATTGACGATTCCGTCCAAGTCTTGGTTCGTCGTCAGATCGGCTGAGAGTGGGTTGGGGCTCTGGTTGAAGCCCTGGCTTTTTCGGGGCTCATCTGTACGTGAAGCACTCGCACACATTGTTGTGTCTCTGATGGATGATTAATCCCCAACTCCGAGATGGTTATGGTGTATCCCCGTGAGGTAGAGGTAGATAGGCTTTAGGTCTGGTAGGGACAAAAGTGAAACATGAGTGTCTGGTCAATGACGAGTACTTGAACAGAACGCCACTGTAACCGATTCTTGCCGATGTTTCGGTTGTGTCTTTGGCCCTCGCTATGGTAATTCCTCTGTTAATGCAACAGGCCCTATGAGAGATGATCTAGAGTCTTGGCGTCAAGGGGACTTTTACGTACTTATTTACATAGGTAGGTGAAAACAGAGGTTAATACTGTGAATACTCTCAGGGGTTCAAGGGAGATTGGGATTTGCTACGTCGTCTGCTTCAATAGGAAATGATGCGGAAATATGTTTTGACTATAGGAGAGACCAAGTGTCAAGAGGGAAGTACCCTCTTTCACCAGGTCGGGTAACGGGTAGTGTAGTGTAACAGAAAGAACAAGTTGATCTCCGGAGAAAACATTCCCTCTTTCTTCTCCAAGCAAACCGTTTGTCCACTACTAGGTATGTACACTCGCGTGGTGACTGACTTGGAGCAACTGGGTCAAGCACACCGCCAACTGCCGGTATCCCTGTTATGCATTTATGCAGTAGTAGTAGAAGGAGGACGCCATCTTGCATGGAACTAACAATGCACACGTGTACTATGTACTATGTAGAGGTGTACCCACTTTTCCCACGCATTTCTCCAAGCTGCAGCCCGGGCCTCCACCAACCACGAGACAGTGATCCACTACTCCAAGTATCTAGATATCCACTTTATCACTGTGTCCGTTAGTGAGTATTCAAGGAAAAGAATGCTTTTTGCTGATTCATGCAAATCAACGTTATAACATTCAAATATACCCCTCCACCATCTTTGGACCCCTCGTCCAAGATCTTTCCATGGATAGACACGACCTGACTGATCATCTCGACCGGCCATCGTTCAACATCCATGCTCCTCCACAGGGCAACCATTAAACAGTCCGACTTCGACTGCTGCAGTGAAGCATGGCTACCTAACATATCACTTATCTTTCAATGCTCGCCTTACTCGAGTCGAAGGAGCAATCATCACCGGCATCATGGAATATCACCACCAGTCATTGATACCCCGCGGCAGCATGTCCGTGTTACACTGCCGCGCCCGGGGTTGAACGGCTTGTCAATCCCGATGCCTATCTTTCACTCGCTGTGTCTTTGATGATCATCGTTGCCGACTGGTCACAGGCCTCAGCTTTCTTTTTCTTGTGTGTATCGACTCACTTCCACCCTTCCACTTATTCGCGTATCAGAGATGCCAACTTTTACTACATGTACACACGGCAAGAAGAGAAAAGTCTACCGCCGAAATGTAGTAGTAACTGACATCCCACCCCCTCCTCCATTCCTCCTTCCCCCCCACTCGTCTTGATATACTTATCGCTGTTACCTCCTCAGTGACACCTCGACTACCCAGAGTCCATCCATCTGGCACCGCGGCACAAAGTCACAGCTTGTCACCCCGTCACACTCTACAACCTCGTGTTCGCACGCACTCTGTACTCCCGGGACTTGTTGGCCCTTGAGGTCTCGCTTTGACCCATCCTCCCCGTGCCGGTTTATGCGCATTCACGTATACTTTACATATGCTACCACCTTCCGTGTTTGTCCACAACTTACTTGAAACCGGCGTCAAGCAGGATGCTTTGGACCCTTGTTGCTCATCTACACTAATGGCCTCGACAGCATCCACCACATCGTACCGAACTAGCTTATAATCGGAAAAGCAGGGCACCCCCTGGGCTCTTACTCTACTTCCATCTTCATGGCGAGTTCGACATTGACCTTACAACATACCATACAGCAAATTACGCGATAGACATCATCAACGATTACAATGGGTTGCGGTTCGGGTTGTTGCGCGCCCTCTAAGCGCCCTCTTTCGACTACGCCCGAGGAGGTTCCGACATCTTCAAATGGTCGTGGAGACCAAGGGTCAAACATGGATGGCAGCTTAGAAGTGACGGCATCTTCGTCCGCAAATGTTGGTTATGGGGAGTATCTTGACGACAAAAGGGGGATTGGCGACAGGACTGGGGATAGAGAGTCGCATCAAGGGGAAGCCAACACAGTCGAGACTACAACGGACAGTTGCCAGGACAGGTGTTGTGGTGGACAGCAAAGCGAGAAGCAGTCCAGCAGCAAGAGTGCCGATTCTCACCCACCACAGTCGGAATCCTCCAAAGACTCGTGTGCAGTATCACACGGCCACAATCACAGCCATGACCACAACCACAGCCGGTTCCCCAATCTCGCCAGGACGTTCGGCGTTTTATCCCAAAACAAATTCAGGAAAAGTTCCCTCCCCAACAAACATCAACCATCAGAATGTCAACACATCGAAGAAATATCTGCCAGTTTCCCCACCACCGATAGCGAATCGGGAACCGCGCGGTCCAGCATAACACCAGTTCAGCCAGGAAGCGGGCAGTCGGACGGTACAGCCGATGTGGAAAAAGGTCTCTCTGGATATGAACATGTCGTCCTCATCATCGAAAAGATGTGCTGTGGCCAAGAACTCCATCAAGTGGCTGCTAACATCAAGGCCATCAGGAACCTCAAAGTCAGCGTGCCACATAAACAGGTGGACTTTGACGTCAATCTGGGCCTCGCGTCGGCTGCCGACGTCATAGAACAAATTCAAAGGTCGACTACCTGGAAGTGTGAGCGGGTCATCGAGGAAGCATGCAGTCTCGACATTGTCACCGAAAATCCAACCGAGTTTGCCCACAAACCATTACCCATGGGAGTGGCCCAAGTATCAGCCATCGATAAGAAGATTGTCAGGATCTACTACGATCCCAAAGTCATTGGCGCTAGAGATTTGGTGCAGTCTGGATTTGGGGGGCCTCCTCTGACACTCGCCAAAAGCTCGGTCGACCAAAACATGACCGCTGGCTGGAAAAACGTCCGTCATTTGTTCGTTATGACGATACTTTCTTGGATACTGACCATTCCTGTCCTTGTCTTGGCTTACCTTCCTCAATCGGGACAGCGAATGATTTCTTACGGGTATGCATCACTGGCGCTTGCGACACTTGTCCAAATTTTCGTCGCTGGTCCCTTTTACCGCGAGGCTTTGAGCCCGCTAATCAAGTCGGGAGCCATCAACATGGAATTCTTGGTCGTGCTCAGCACCACTACCGCTTACATCTTCTCTGTGGTGTCGTTTGCACTCTTGGTATGCGGGCGTCCACTGTCGACAGGGCAGTTCTTCGAGACAAGCACTTTGCTTGTAACCCTGATCATGGTCGGCCGCTTCCTTGCCGCTTTTGCACAGCACAAGGCTGTCGCGTCCGTGTCCAAGGTCAAGTCGCTCCAGTCTCATGACGCCCTTCTTGTTGATGAGGACGGAAGCAACGAGAAGGAGATTGACGCACGCCTGCTTCAGTATGGGGATTACTTCAAGGTTGTTCCGGGTGCCAAGATCCCCACCGACGGCATTGTTGTCGAGGGTGATTCGGAAGTGGACGAGTCCATGATCACTGGCGAGTCGCGACCCGTTGTCAAGACCGAAGGATCCGAGGTGATTGCAGGGACAGTCAATGGCTCGGGAGCTCTTCGGGTGCGGCTTACGACCGTTCCCGGCAACAACACCATCAGCGTCATCATGACCATGGTGCACAAGGCAAAGGTGGCCAAAACCAAGATCGAGGGTATTGCCGACCGCGTGGCCGGGTATCTCGTCCGCGCTGTTCTTTGTCTAACGGGCATCACCCTGATCATCTGGTGTGTTGTTGGTGTCAAGGTACACAAACTACACGCTGCTGACGCCATCGTTCAAGCGCTCACCTATGCCATTACCGTGCTCATTGTCTCCTGTCCTTGCGCTATCGGACTTGCAGTTCCCATGGTCAACACCATGGTCAGCGGGCTAGCAGGAGACAGAGGAATTCTCTTCAAGTCGTTGAATGCCGTGGAGATTGCCCGCACAACATCCCACGTCGTACTTGACAAGACAGGCACCCTCACCAAGGGGGAACTCGACGTCCACGATGTGCATTTCATGGGGAGCGACTCTACCACCTCCTCCAAGTCCCTACTACTTGGGTTGCTGCACGACATCAAACATCCCGCCGCCGCATCAGTCTCTACCTATCTTCTCTCTATGGGAGTAACCCCTGAAGTGATCACTCACCAGAAAGCCCTTCCAGGCAGAGGCGTCGAAGGCCACTCACCATCCGGCCAAGTACTCCGCGCAGGAAACTCGCGCTGGCTAGGCCTCGAGTCCGACCCAACCGTCCAGCGCATCTTATCCCAAGGCTACACCGCCTTCTGCTTCACCATCGACGACTCCCTAGCAGCCATCTTCGGGCTGCACGACACGCTCCGCCCCGAGGCACCATCCGTCATCGCCCAACTCCGCCAACGCGGCATCGCCATCCACATCATCTCGGGCGATGATGACCTGGCCGTTCGCTCCGTTGCTCGCCAACTCGATATTCCCGAGCACTGCATTCGCTCCAGGTGCAAACCCGAAGAAAAAGAAGCCTACATTAATCGTCTCCTCATCCCACCACCAGCGCGACCAGCGTCACCCCGTACCCGTTTCCGCTCCTTCTCCTTTTTCCTCGGTCCACCAAAGCCAAAGTCTAAACCTCCTACCGTCCTCTTCTGCGGCGACGGCACCAACGACGCCATTGCCCTCGCCCGCGCCACCGTCGGCGTGCACATGGCTTCTTCCTCTGCCTCCGGATCCGGATCCAATGATAACGTAGCCGTAGCCGAAGCAGCCGCCGACGTGGTACTCATCCGCTCTAACCTCACTGGCATCTTGACACTACTGGACATGAGCGAAAAAGCCATGCGCAGGATTAGGTTTAATTTTGGGTGGAGTTTTGTGTATAATGTGTTTGCGATATTGTTGGCGGGGGGGTTGTTTGAGGTTGTAAGAAGTGGAGGGGTAAGGATACCGCCGCAGTATGCGGGGTTGGGAGAGTTGGTGAGTATCTTGCCGGTGTTGGGAGGCAGTTTGACGTTGAGGTGGGCGAGGTTTGCGGGGGATGAACATGTCAAGAAGGGGGAGGTTGTGGAAAGGGAGGATGGGGGAGACAATGGGGGAGAAAATGGGAGCGGGAGGGAAAAAGGTGGGAGGAAAAAGTGGTTTGTTGGGATGTGGAAGGGATGGGTGAGGTGAGGTGAGGCGTGCAAGGATTTGAAGATGGGAAGGTTTGATGCGTGGTGGTTTTGGATATAGATACATGAGGGAGACAAAGTGAGGACATGGGTGTGTAGTTCAGGTTGGTTGGGATGCATCAAGTTGGGTACCTCCATGAACTTCAGTCTTTGGTACTACTGGTAATGGGCTCTTTGTTGAAACAGATATATCACTAGAAGGCATGCGATAATGAACAGGTATTTATTCGGTATGCGTCGGTCCCCATTTATTGATCCATTATATCCCTTTGATTCTCTAACATTCTTCTATTACCCACTGTACTAACACATCCTAGTGGTCTTCATTCCGTCAGTACTCTGAGTCCATTCTGGATTCATCTGTCAAATCCATGTCTCTCACCTTCGGTATAGGTATCCTAGGACGTAAGGCCGATTGCTTGCAAGTCAAGTCTGGACCTAGACCTATAGACCTATGGTAGACATAGACCTAGACCTAAACCTAAACCTAGTACCCACGCCCACGACCAAAAGAACCCCCCGGACTCCCACCAGAAAAACTTTCATAGCCACTATCGCGAGCATTGCTGGTGGCGCCATACCCACCATTACCGGCACCAGCCCCAGTACCACCAAAACCAGCACCAGCACCAGACCCGCCCCTTTCCCCAAAACCAGCACCCCCGCCGTCCCGACTTCCCATAGAGGTACCTACACCCGAGTACAGAACGTATCCGCTCACATCAGAGTACCCACGACCACCACGACCACCACCACCCAAACGACCAGAAGATGAAGCATAAGAAAAAGAAGGAGAAGAAGAATAAAGTGAAGAAGAAGAATAAAGTGAAGAAGGAGGAGGATAAAGTGAAGAAGAATAAAGTGAAGAAGGAGGAGGAGGAGGAGGCAACCCCGGCTCAATGTCCTGGATGATCCGTGCCATGCGATCGCGGTACCATTTTCTTCTTTTGTGGTCGGCGCTGCTGCTGCTGCTGCTGCCGCCTCTGTGTTCGTTGGATATGGAGTTGGAGGTGTTGTGGCTGATGGAATTGGAATTGGAGTTGGAGTTGGAGTTGGAGTTGGAGTTGGAGTTGGAGTTGGTGGGATTGGAGTTGGAGATGATGGGGTCATCATCGACGGTGGTCGGGTAGGAGTGGTGGTGGTGGTGGTGGTGGTGGGGAGTGTCTAACTGGGAGTGGAAATGGGAGTTGGAGCGGGAATGGGAAGAGTGGGCGTGGGAGTGGGAAAAGTGGGCATGGGCGTGGGAAATAGAAGAAATGCGCATGAGGATGTTGTCTTGGACGAAGTAAGTGGTTGTGCGCTCTTTGGGTTCTCTAGGGGGTGGTCTGAGGGTGTGGAGGGAGTGTCGATCGCGGTGGTGGTGGTGTTGGTGGTTGCGGATGGTGCCGGTGCCTGTGCCGAGGTCGGTGCCGTGGTCATAGCAGGACTGAGAATAACGGCCGCCGCGATCACGGATGGGGAGGTCAATACCTCTAGCGGACTCGGGCGCACCGCGAATAGCACCGTGACCGGAACCACCACCACCACCACCGTGAGTGGTAGAGGGGACGTGGGTGTAGTTATCATCACCCCCATCATCAAAAGAAAGAGCCATGACATCACCACCACTGCCACCACCACTTTCATCCCGAGCACGATTACCGGCAGTTAGACCAAGGCCATGACCATGACCATGGCCAGCAGGAGCAACGTGCTCATGGAGAATGCGTCTGGCTCTGGCACTTGTCTCTGGACGACGAGCAGAATGACTACCACTCAAAGAGCGGCCTGGGCTGCCGCCGACCGTGGTGGAGTCGAGGTGCTCATTGCGATGCTGGCGGTAGAGGTCCTGGGGATTATCGAGACGGTGAGTGTCATGGACGAGGTCATGGGCGCTACGGATGGTGTTGCTTCCGGTGTTGGGGCCGTCGAAGTGAGTGGTGGAAGGGTCGGATCTGTAGGAGGAGGAAGTGGTGGTGGTAGTGGGGATGTAGCGAGGGCTGTTTGGAAGGTGAGGTGGTTAGTTACCTCTGTGTCAGTGTTTCTTGGTGTTGTTGAGACCTGAGAAGGGATTATGTTGAGGTTGAAGAGGAAGGGCTTGAAGAGGAGGGTGATGAGGTGGAATGTTGATGACTTGGTTGAGAAAAGTTGAAGTGAGGTTGACTCGAGGTTGCAATGAAAGATAAAGTGACGTTAAAGTTGAAGTAACGTCAAATTGAAAGAAAGCAGCCAAGTGGAGCTGATGAAATGAGACAAGACAATGGGTGGTGGCTGTACAGTGATGGGTAAGGGGGGTTGCGCCTGTCAGCCTAACATTGGGGGCCGAATCGATCGAACGGGTGTCAGACTTGATAGGTGGCCAGGACAAGGGTGATGACAAGGACAAGGTCACAAGCGAGTCTTCGGCACAAAGTGTAGAGGTGAAGGAAGTTCTGAGGTAACACACTTGGGGACGAGCAAAGACATGAAGCGTGGAAGTAGGACATGAGGAGAGCTTGGTATTACCTTTCACGAGTCATTCTCTTCTGTTTGTGACTGTCGGTCTCGGAGACGCACATATTGCTGGCTTTGTTGGAGATTTGGTGTTGATGGTGTCGTTGTTGACTGGTATTTGTATGGTTGTTGCGTCGTTGGTAACGGAAGGTGGAATATCGATGTTGTTGACAACAAAGGTGAAGAGTGAAGTCATTGAGATGGGTAGGACGAGAGCATTTATATATGTTTTCGACCGGGCAATGGAGGCACTCAGACAACGGAAATAACCTTGAAGAAGCTTTTGATCATCATGCAAGAACTCAACAACAGCGTCATGGGTTCATGGCTGAGTTCCAGACA
Source organism: Neurospora intermedia (assembly GCA_037102815.1). Classification (NCBI taxonomy): domain Eukaryota; kingdom Fungi; phylum Ascomycota; class Sordariomycetes; order Sordariales; family Sordariaceae; genus Neurospora; species Neurospora intermedia. The sequence continues at coordinate 4,433,525 of BTPP01000004.1, read as the reverse complement.
AGCACCCTCGATGTCCAAAAGTCCCTGTCAGTTGCCAAGAAAATACCTCTAGGTATGTAGGCCTCATCGTCGAGAGTCCTAACCCCTAGATCCAGATCTCCAGTATACTGATACTGCATATAGTGTTTCTCGTGTGTATGCCTGGCGGCGGCGTTGTTACTAGAGGCACTCTCAACTGCAAGGCTCCGTACTTACGGTGTTGGCTATCGATGTTGGGTAAGGGATAGTGCGTGTGACTAGTGTGTGGCATTCTCAATGATCTTCGTGTTTTGAGGGACGTCATATCCATTTCACATTGAACCAATCCCGAAAGGAGGTAGAGGAGGCCCGAAGGGGGGCAGAAAGGAGGGCAGAAAGTTAGGAAAGAAACCTAGTCAAATCCAGAAGAACAATAGATGGATCCTGCGGGACATGTCTGAACACCCGGAGATGCAAAGAAGTCCTAAAACGAAGACGGTGCCGGATGAGGCGCTTGATTATCGTGTGGCTGAGCACCATCAACCCTTGTTCTTCAACGTTCTGCTTGTGCCTCTCTATACCTACCACTTGAGGTTTCATGATATCTCTCGCTATATGACTTGTCAATCGCGATGCTTTTGATATCATATCGCCCGTTAGTGTGGGGTGGGCGCGGCTTGAATCGAGACTTCACTTGCAAAGCCCCTAGAAACCCCCTCTTCGCTCTAGGTCCGTACCTGTATACCACCTTATCAGGTCCAGACCTACATGGGTGTTCGTGGTGTGTGGCCGTATATCATAACCGGCGCTTGTTGCAACATTCTATTGGTCTGGCGTCTGAGGGATCCGGGTCACACATGACCTACCATTCAACCCTGTTCGCCTGTTAGCACGAATGTTGACTGCGGACTTTACGCTCTATTGTTTATCAGACAAAAGGGACACTGACTGAAGCAGCCAAAGCCTTTTCTTCATCGAGACTCTTTGTCTTCAACGATGGCAACACTGATTTCCTCGGGCTTTCAAAGAGTTCCCTCGATCAGAGCAACTGGTGATCTCCGTGTTTACACTGGGTTCCATGCTCTCGGTAACGCAAATGTAACGTGGGGTCAAACTCATACTCTTCACCTCGTAGCTCAACAGGGCAGTGTTCAAAGAACTTGACATTTCACTTGATAGAGGTATGCTCGAGGACGGGGCCGGATCGTGTAATTTCCATCACCAAGCCCCCGTATCCCCGCCCGTTGAGACGCCAAGTGTTGACAACTTTCCTGGTTGTGGCAGATGTCCCTGAACCCCTTGCCCCGGGTGATGAAACCCCAGATAAACACCGTCATTCGTCGAACTGGCAAGCTCGCCGGTTACAGTCCATCTCCACAACGCTCGCCAAGCGGATGAGGCGTCGATGGGTGCCTCTTTTGGGCTTTCCTTTCCGTCCAAGTGATCGACACTCGAAAGTGGTCCGCGGCCCTTCCAAGCCCGCCGTTGTAATGTTATGGAATGACCCTTGATCCCCGACATTCGTCACCATCCCGTCCCCGCCGTCGCCTTGATCTCATCGAAGATCAAGATGATGTTCAAGCCATCCCAGGATATCCTGGTGTCCCGCCAGCCCTACAGATGGGTAAGGGTTTGGCCTTTGATGATGTTTTTTCTTTCTTTTTTTCTCTTTTGAGACTGGAAGAATTGAGATTGTTTTGATCTTTGTTTCGATCTTTGTTCCTCAGGAAAGAAGTTCTTCGTTTCGTTGAATTGATCCTTCCTTTTCGCGACTCAAACTTTCAGCAGGAACGTACCTACGACATCTGCATTAGACAGTCGTCACATACTTGTCGAGCAGCAACTGACACCGGATACTCCCTCATGCATCCCAGGGTTACAAGCAAGAACTGCCAACTCGGTCGAGAACGCAAACCGTTTCCTTTTTGGGTTCCAGACTAGGCAAACACCTGCACTCTAGACGTAGACTATACAATGCCGCAAAGGCGCAAGGCGTTTTACCCTCTCATCACTCTCGTCACCCAAGCCGTGTCGTTTGAACACCACTGCCGGTTGAAATATCTCCCGCGTTCACTTTATGTTCCCGCAAGGTGTGTACCCTTCTTCATGCAAGAAGCACCAGGTTCTTGGCCAAGGCAGAATACTAGTCTCACCACGTACTTCCCCTGGCGGACAGGTACCTCTGAAATGTAGCCAATCGCAAACTGCCGCCGCCATGCTTTCCAATCTCAATCAATATTTCCTTTCTTTCCCTTTTCCTCTCTCCCATGGAAGGGTCCAGACCTTCCCACATATGAATAAGCCACTATCACAAAAGTATTTGGAATTCCTCAAGCTTGGCTTGATGCAAGTTTTCGGAGCCTTTGGAGCCAGTCAACGTCGCCCTAGCACCCCTATACCCATCTTCAAGCCATCCTACCTGCCGCATCACTATGCGGCGCCAACCGCATTCCCTCCTGCAGATTCTTGAGTCCAGAAACCCGGTCATTGGGCCTCGTTTGTCCAGAGTTTTTCGACAGTGCCTCTTTACTACCTTCCTGCAGATACATTGGATCCAGAAAATGGGTCATTGGATCCCGTTGCTCCAGACATCCTTTGTCGAAAGTGCCTCTTTTCTCCCACCCAAGCTTGTACCCTACATACATGTACCCCTCAGCCACCTCTTCTTCTCCGCTATTGCGTACCTGGAAATATGCAGTGCATCGTGATGGCCAGGCCGTTACAATTCGATGAAGACCACGAAGGACCGGACCGTTCATCCTTTATGGACGAAAGAAGTTATATGTACAGTGACCGTGATCTCCACACCACTAACGCCCCGACGCCATCACCAATGTTTGTGACTCTTGAGGCATGCATGGGTTTTTAGACGGAGTTTAGTCTGTCTGTTGGTCTAGAACCAAGAAATAAAAGCTTCGCAGGATATAGAAGACCGTTCGGCTTTCTATTAGACAACTCTGTGACACTGTAACATCTTCCATTCTTGAAGACCTTAAGGAGACGGAAAGAGACATAAGAATCCATCTATCAGAGGCTTTCATAGCGTCAGAAACCCTTATCATTTTCCTATATCGCATTGAACGGAGGACAGTTCCTCTTTTCTAAAGGCCGAAAAGAGCTCCAACCTCCTTCTCTTTCCAAGTCTATCAGTAGTGTACACACTCCGCTGTGCTTCCACCTAACAAGGCAAGAACCAACCGCCAACCCATCGCTCATCCCCGATGGGGAACCCTCAATCACATTATTCACCCCGCCTGGCAAACGGTAGGCATCAAACTCGGCAACCGTAACTTCAGACCTCCGAACCTCGTACGCAACTGCAAAAGTGAGCTTCGCTCGTACAGAAAGGATGATTGGTTACAAGGATGAAAGTAAATGGACAGGAAACCCAACTCGGGCCCTCCCAACAGGTACTTAAACTACTGCATCCCCCCCTTCAAATGCTTCCCCCGAAAACCAAACTTTCACATCACATCACATCATCATCTCGCTCACTACCTATCTTGCTCTCTACTTTCCGTCTCTGCAACATCTTCCAACACAACAGTGATAGTCAGCAAGATGTCAAACTCATATCGAGCAACCTCTTGTACCATCAGACTTGACTTCTTCGAAGGCACTCCAAGTATGTTTCTCGCTTACTATTCAACTCTCTACTTTCACGTCTCTCCAACTCCTTTCTCATATACTAATAAATATTGTAGGATGAACATCACTGTCCCGATAGCCCTTGAGGTTGACAACCAAAATTTCCCAACCCAAACTCTACTTCCAACTATTGTTGGTTGGGTTTTCATCGGATACTTATGGTTTTGGTATAGGTCGATAAAAATTTGGGTTCATTGGAACGGATCTATCGATACGTTTACCAACGTCCCAGAGAATACACAAAGAACTCGCATCACGACAATTTGTGTCTTCTCGCTTGTTGTCGTCGCAATGTGGCCCTTGGAGATACTGATCTCCACCATTTGATGGAAGATCACCCATGCCACGAACCAGCAAGGTCTTCCAAAAGTACAACCAAGGACACCACCGGAAGAACCCCAGGCACCACCACCACCCTAGGATGCTGGCGGTGGCTCTGGTGCTGCATGAGTTCACTCGGCTTTACAGATTCATCTATGCAGCCAGCCAGCAAGGTCTTCCGATCACAGAGCCAAGGACGAGATCACAACACAAAGGACCCCCACCCCCCTATGATGGTGGCGGTGCCCCTGGTGCCGCATGAGTTCACTCGGCTTTACTCTTTGAGGCTGCCCTCCAGCGCCAGGTAGGTTTCGTTCTTCAGCGAACTCTGATCAGCTGCTAATCGATGTCTTCTGTCTCTACAGTACCTATCGAGCCGACGCCGTCCACCTTGTTTGATTCGGCTTTTTTCTTTGTTTATCTTTTTTTGTCGGCATTGATGTTTACATTGTATTTGTGAAGCGGTGATGACTGGCTGGGGTGGGTTGATGAGCATTTGAAGACACGGTCCTTTTCATGCCATCCTAGGAGAACGGTAAAATGCGAAGAGATGATGGCTACTTTACTGGCATATCAATAATTTATATACGCTGGGAAGGCCGTGGGAGATCTGTACTCGCTGGAAAGATAGGAAGAGGATGGCGAGTTGGCGACGAAGATGGCAGAGGTCGCTCGTCCTAGACAAAATAGTTGAGACCTTTGATATTATACCTTGGGTATACCCCTACCACGCATCTAGTGTCTTTGTTGCACCGCTGGTCTTGTGTTTCTAGGCAATTCCTGAATAGAGTAATCCAAATGGGACTCTAGTCGATGTCTTTTCGAATCGCTATAATCTCTATCACAGTCTTGCAATGGCCTTTTTTTTTCTTGTATTCTTGGCGAGCGGTAGCGGACTGATTTACCTAACCTGTTGGTTGGTCTCATCTATCTTGTCTCGGACGAGGATCGGTACAAAGGAATCACCAAGGTGTATGGCCGCTGGATGTCCAGGCCCAAAGTTCGTCAGACATACAACAATGGATAGGTGTATCCACCCCTTGCGTCTATGAATCTCCTTCCCTATCTCTTTCCAAGTCTATCAGTAGTGGTAGTATACACACTCCGTCTTCCACCCTTCTCCCATCATCAATCACCTCACCACCTCATGACATCTACCCATCCATCCATCACCCATTCACAAACTCACCTCCCCCTTTCCAACCCCCTCTGCCAACTCCTTCCCCGCAAACCCCACCCTCATCCTCCCCAAATCAAACACCACCAACTGCGCCTTGAGCAACACATCCCCAAAGATACTAAACCCAATATCTTCACTGCTTTGCATCCCGCCGTAGCACCAGGTCGCGTTCACTTCGCCGTAGTTCATGTACCGCCCGGGGACTGTGCCTTTGTAGTAGAACCCTTCTTCTTCCTTCTCCCCCTTTTCCTGCCCTTCTTCGACTTCTGGGCCGATATCAGGTTTGGGCTCGGCTTTAGATTCAGACGACGTCGTGGTAGTGTTGGTGGTGGTGGTGGTCTCAGATGCAGCGGCGGAGCCGAGGAAAAAGGACCAATCGGGTAGAGAAGAGGTGTAAGCGCAGGGAAAGAGGTAGCCTGCCCATTCTGGGGAGTAAAAGGCGCGCGGGATGGTGGAGTAGTAAGCGGATACGACGCGGTCGGGGAGGAGAAGGAGGGTGGTGCCGGTGTCGGCTATGGTGGTGAAGGGGTAGGAGATTCGATTTTGGTTGGTGCTGGTGGTGTGGGCGGTGGCGGTGATGGTTGAGTTTGTGGTTTCGAGGAGAAGAAGGGGGGACATGGAGGATGAGGTGTCTGGCTGGGCGTGTGCGTCCTGGGTGGAAGAAGGTGTGATGGGGTTTGAGACCGTAGGTTGGTTTGGCTGGATGGTCGTTGACGCCTGCTCAGTGTCGGGATTTTTGGCAGGTTGAGCAGGTTGCATCGTCTCTGGCTCCTCCTCCTCGCTCCCAATCAAATAACCCCCCACCTCGAACTCCCAAAAGATGCCGTCCTCCTTGACATCCACATACCTCACCTCCCCCATATACTCCGTCTCATTGATGAACCCGAACCCATAGCTTCCCTCGGCATTATCCCTCAGATTCGCGGTGAAAACCGGCTCCTTCAACTGTTCTCGCACATTATCCATAAACGTCAAGATCTTCACCCCCGTTCTGGCCTCCACATCTTTGATATTGTCACTAACCGTATTACCAGACGACATGCCCAGCCCCATGATCCCGCTGACGTACGGGTCCGTGGTGAAGTCCCATGAGATGGAAGTGGCGGATTGCACGACTTGCGAGGGGAAGGATAGCGTGTCGTCCATGGAGACGCGGTCTTGGTAGACGATGCCGTGGGCACCGGAGCCGTCGGCGTAGGTGATGCGCCAGTTAAGGTCGGGAACAAGGACCGAGGTGTTGGAGGTGTGCGGGTCGTAGATGGCGTGACCGCGGGTTTGGTAGCGGGGGGTGTCGGTGGAGACTACCCAGCTGTTTTTTGTTTTCTGTTAGCGAGACTATCCTTCTCTTTTTTCTTCTTTTGTTTCAAGTGGTGACAAGAAAGAAAAAGGAGAACTTGCAAGTCGGCAGAGCCGGTGTCGATGTTCATCCATACCGTCTGTGGAGGTGTACCGATCTCGACAGGCGAGACGTACTCGTAGTTGCCGGGTGGGGGAATGGCTGCGACTGTGGCCGTGATGTCGCCTCCTGTTGACGATCTTATCAGCCTTTGCTTCCAAGTTGTTATGTTATTAGGGGACAGTGTAGTCATACTCTTCTCCAGCTCTTCCCGATATTCACGAAAAGCCGGGTTCAGCTTCATGGCCCTCTTGATCCTGGGCGACGGCTCAACACCATACTTGGCATAAGCGTGAAGCAAAGCTGACAGGCCATTGCGCTGCGCGGTGCTTCGCCTTTCAAGACGAGGGTTCTTGACTTGGCGGATCGTAAAGGTCCTTCCTTCTTCGTCTTTGCGCCCCTTGCTACCATCTTCCTGGCTTGCTCTCTTTCTCGACGACGTCTGCGCGGTGTGATCCGACCACGGTATCTCACTTGTACCCGCTGGGACCCCAATTTGGTGTTCAGCTGCGATATCCCTGGTTAAGTGGTGCTTGTGGTGGTGATTGTGTCTGGCAGGATGAGCGAGTGTCGTTGAAGTCTGGGCCAAGAGGAGGAAAGCGCCCAACGAGGCGATGTTTTGTGAGTAAAGCATTTTGTAACTCTGATGTAGCAATTCGACGCAACGGGCTGAAAGAGAAAAACAGTGAGGATACACACGGGGACCCAATGGTAGAAATACCCGGCCGCTCTCTGTTGGCTTTCGGTTCCACGCCATCATAGGTCTTCATATTCCTCACGAGCGAGGCATGGTGCAAAGGTATGCGAATTCCATCCCGCTGGCAGGTCATCGGAATGTTGCTCTCTTTTGCCATGGTTCAAGTACCCAGTCGTGATCTGAGACATTGATGAACAGGAACCAAATGCCATTGTGAATGACTGTACCGTGGTCAAGGGAGGACTAGGGAGCATGATCGTCATCTGTTCCGCGAATTTCTTTTGGATTTAGTGTAGACAACGTCTATGGGGTGTATCGAAATGGAAAGTTCCGGAATTCATTTTCAATCTTGATCTTCGCAATGCCCCTCCCTAACATACCGCGTTCCGGCTCGAATGGCATCGACATGGCCAACGGTCCAACGTGCGGACGCTGGAGTTGGAGGTGGAGGTGAGGCGCAGTCGCGGAACATGTCGAACCAACAGCTTTCCAATGCCACAAAATCGGTGTGTATTGACTGGATAAAACAATCGTCTCTCCGATACTCACAAAAAGTTGAGTATTGTTGAAGGAGGTGTTTTGACGATGTTGTGTTGATGGTTACCGGGCAGCTGCAATGCAAGACTCCCTACCACCACGGGTCCCGACATCGGGCAGGTCACCGGTAGGCCCGCGCACAAGCCGCAAGCCAAAAAAGCAAGCGGCATCCACTCTCGAACCAAAACAAGCAGAACCAGATCGAAACAAAGAAAAAAAAAAAGAATTGCTAGAAGGGCTCAGCCAGGGTTCGAACCTGGGACCACTTGCACCCAAAGCAAGTATGCTACCACTACACCACAGAGCCGCCCTTAAAGCTGTTGTTGTAACATTTGCCTGGAACAAGTGCTTATATGCAAACAAACAGCTGTGGAAAAAATGAGTCATGCCGCCGACAGACCTCCCCCTCGCCGATTCCATCAATTCCACTTGAAACTTTCCAGCATACCGTCTTCAACACTCTTCGACTCATTATCATTATTGGCAAATCACACATCATGAAGCTCAAATGTTGGCTATCTGTATTCTATCAAAGACTGTAAGAAGCCATGAAACTTTTGGTTGATGACCGTTTGCTCCTTTCCTGCCATTCTGTTTCTACACCCTCACTCAGTACCCATCAAAACGAAACTTTTATTTCCTCCCAACCTATCAAGATATTCCATTCCAATCCATTCCTGTTCTCCCATCATTACTCTTCTCTCTATCTTAACCCACAAACAAAATACCCTTTTAAAATTTTATCTCCCCAACGCCTACACAAAGACTACCTCTACCCAGCAGGAATCCCTTCGTCCACCCATAGCCATAATCAGACAAATTCAAGTCACGCCGGTTTTTTTTTTTTCCTCCTTCCCTACAAACTCACTACAAACTCCCTTTCCTCCTCTCCTTTATGATGGTGACTGGTGACTGCCCATTTTCATGCCCATGTCCATGCCCACTCCCACCACTCCCACCCCTCCCACCACTCCTACTCTCACCACTACCACCGCTCAACACCCGCCTCATCCCACGCATCCCACTCAACAGCCTCTCTCTACCACCCGACAAAACCACAGACCCCCGCGTACCCGTAGACAAGGAAGACATGGAGCTCCATGCACTACTGCTGCCACTACTGCTGCCACTACTGCTGCCACTGCCGCCACTGCCGCCACTAAAATGACCAGGTCGATAATGCCGATAATGATATCGATAGTGAAACTGATATGGACTTGTTGGACGCTGGCACTGGTGAGAGTCATGCCTGTGAACGGCATCATCATCCTCCTCAGAACTACCCCGCCCGCCGCTTGTTTTCGTGTCGTCCGAGTTGCTTACGCTTTCGTCGCTACCGGAACCCAGTTCATAATCAAGATGATGGTGTTGATGGTGTTGAGATTTATGGATCATGCTGGAGCGGATGGACATGCTGCGGGTGATGGACGAGGACATGGAAATGGGAGCGAGGGTTGTAGCTTCTTCTCGGGAACCTATTGACGGTGTCAGTTGTCAAGTACCTATGTAGCAAGGGACAAGAAAAATGGGGGCGAGGAGAAGAAAGGAAAAGAAGGAAAGAAGGAAAGAAGAAAAGAAGGAAAGAAGAAGGAAAGAAGGAAAGAAGAAGGAAAGAAGGAAAGAAGGAAAGAAGGAAAGAGGAGGAGAAGGAAAACATACGGATATTCCCTGCTCCTCCTCGACCAAATGATTGTCGACGGTTCATGATGTTGTACTCGTCGCTCATAAACTCGGGGTTCATGCTGTGGGTGGTGGTGGTGGTCGTTGACGATCGGCGGGCGAGAAAGTCTTTGAACTTCATTGTGTTTGTTGTGTATGTTATGTATCTCTGGACCTGTATAGAATTTCCACATAAAGTTGTGAGGTCACTCCGTTTGTTACAAATGGTACCGAAATTAAACTTGATAATTGTTGCTGCTCAAGTTCCAAGATAGAGTCGAAGTGGTCTCAAGTTCAATACATCGGTAAAAGAACATAAAATCAAAGGTTTCAAGGTCAAAACCTGGGACATTCAAGAGGCCTACATTCATTCAGCAAAAAGATTTGCCAGATTGGTTCTTATCAGGGGTAGATGAAAAAATCATCAAGTAGAGTTACAATCGGAAGAAAACCGGAGGAGGATGTGTCTATCTCAAATTGTCATGTTGATGTAATACCAAAGTGTAACACCAACCGCTTCGCACTATATCTCACTTAGACAGATCTGAAAGGAGTCTAGGAGATTTTGGATGCTCCACCCAGGATGGAGGTTACGCTATTTAAGCGTCTGTATCGAGATCGATAGTTTCCTCAAGGTTGCTTACTATTGATTTCGACCAAATCTGCTTCATGGGCAATAAGCAGGAAAGAACATCGGCGACATGGAAACAAAGCACAGCACCCAAATATCTCAATATTCTCACGCCACGGAGAATGATATCGTCTCCCATTTTTGTTTTATGTTCTAGCGACCAACTGAATGTCCCACGCCTCGCTTGCTCAGCCAGATCTGAAAGCCGAAAGAAAACTCCATCATTGAAGTCCATAAAATGAGCACTCACCCATAGGGAACATGCCAGCACCAAAGACTTGGAAAATCAGAAAAGAATAAGAATGCAACGGCCCCCTCCAAGCAACCCGACTAATAATCGCCATTCCCTGTGAAACCAATTCCATCAAGATCATCATCGCCTAGCACTTCATAGTCCTCCGGATCAGGGTACTCCGATCCATCACCCTCCAGCCTGGCCACATACTGCTTCGTAAACTTCTTATCCGGCATCAAGCCCGCATACATGAACGCGGTCATCAACGCTGGGGCGCCTTCACCGGGTCTACTCGTCATCTGCGCCTTAATGTACGCGAGCTGTCTGCCCGCCATCTGCCAGACGAACTTGGGGCTCTTGTGGTAGTACAGCTTGAAAGCCGTGCTAGCCCTCAGCAATGCCCATGTATTCATTTCGCGGTCCGCGAGGAAGGACAGCTCCAGCAACCTGATCACCTTAGAATCATAGTTGGCTCCGGATTTGTCCATCGCCTCGGGCGTGATGGCGCACCATTTCTCATAAACCTGGTTGACGCGGACAGGGTACGGGTCCTTGCTGTCTCTCATCTCCTTGTTTTTGACCAACCTGCCATATTCTTTCTCGACTTCGCCGATACGGTTCTTCAGAGTCGTGAATAGCAGTGCGGACGATCGCGACTTGTCGCTAATTTCCTTGAAGAACGTGTAGTAGGAAGCGAGATCCGGATCCCAAAAGTGAGCGCCGTCTTCTGTATCCTTGGCCGCTTTCATGGCATTGTGGAAGGCTTCCAGTTCCTTGTCAATCGCAGGCCTGGCGATGGAGAATTTCAGGTAGTCAATAATGTGGGTAGGCTCTCCGCGCCCGAGCCAACTGTCGCTCTTGTACATTGGGTCAGGAAGGGACAGTGCACCGCCAAGCAGTTCCCTACGCAATTGAGCCCAGCTTGCTTCATTAAAGACAATACCTTGCTTGCTCTGATCGACGAGGTTTCCCACCAGTGAACTAAGAATGATGGCCGGCTTGTTAGACACACTGTTGTTGATGTAACAGAGCCTTTCTTTGTAGTTAGTGCACATGCCCAAGAAGTTGGGCTGCAGGGCGAAATGGAAGCTCTTCTGGATCATATCGTATGTAGTCTGCTCTTTGGCCACTGAGCCCGTGCCGTGTGAGGCCATAAGTTGTTTGAAGGTCGTTTTGTCTTTCTTTAGGTACCTGGACAGGTCGGGCTCCAGAGGCATTTCCGCATTGACGAAACCATCGACGATCTCCGGATCCCAGCAGACCCAGGCCATATCGCCGTCGTAGTCTCCACCAGATAGCTTCTTAGCAAGCGGTACATCTCCTTTAGTAGAGAAGATAATCACATCCTTGAGACTGTGAAGCTCTGGCTTGAAGACTGCTCGAACCCGTTGGATATCACTAGGGAAATGGGCTGGGGATCGCGCCACGAGGACATCACAGTCCGAAAGGAGCGTGAAAGACTCTTCCTCATCTCTGAACTTTGAGGAGAAACCGACATGAACTTCATTTTCCTCAAGCACACCCCAGAAATCGGCAATCATGTAGATGTATGCTGATCGACCGACACGGATGTTCAGTTTGGACTTCAACGTGTCACATTTCCGCTTTTGAAGATCCCAGGCGATGTCTTGCAAGAACTTTTGCTTCTTGGGATCGAACCCACTGTTCATCAAGAAGTTCAGTGTCTCTTCTTGACTGTCGGGTAGCCCAGCAAGAAAAGGCACACGGCCGTGGCTGACTCGAGTTGCGCGACTGGAATAACTCTCGTAAACCCATTGGCGAAATTCCACTGGGCGATTCAAAGCATGCTTTTGCTCGCTAAACTGTCGTTGCAAATCGTTGATGAGACGGTCACCGATTGCCTGGCGCATCTTTACCTTGTCCCTGGCCCTATCTTCCAGGACAGGCAACAGCTGCAGGTTGAGACCAGCTGACTTCAGTTCAGAAGCCACGCTCCGGACTTCGAGGGTACGTTGATGTTTATCAACAAAGTCGCATTCCCATTTGCGCTGGGACGGGTATGTCTCGATCCAATCCTCATCGCCCGTGTCGTCAACGTCGATAACCCACATTCCCTTGGCCGAACCGAACCGCCCTTGCACAGCAGAGGGCACATCACCCAAACCGAGAACATCGCGTATCCTCTTGGCCACGCTTCGCGACATGCGGCCTACACCGTCATTCATCACTTCGCCAGTGCCTGAAGGTGAAAGAAGATCGGACTTGTGGTGTTTGATCTGGTGAGGCTCCAATGTCATAATGGCATATGTCTTACTCAGACCGAGCTGGATACGGGAGAACAACTTGAGGTGCGGCTGCCAAGTGTTGTTGTCGAGTTGCAGTAGCCAGTCCAGCATTTGACTAACTTTGAACTCGGTCCGTTGCTCTACAGGTTCCTCTGCCGGAACGACAGATCTCGTCTTGAACACATCAGGTCGGAACGTAATGCCGGTCTCAGCAAAGAAGTGGACTCTCTCCTTGATGATGGGTTTCGGGTCCTCGGCGCGGAGCTGGAACTCCCTGAGAGGTTTCCTGTATCCGGCATCTTTGGCGAAGAAAGCGCGCCATTGGCGGCCTACGAGGGAATGTTGCCCCATCGTGAGCCACTGGATGACTTCTTCGACTGCACCTGGTTGTTTGCTAACCACCGGCGGTACACTTGGGCTGGTGCTCGTAGGCGACGGTATAAGGATCTCGAAAAACCTATCAGGACCGAACCGACGGGTGAGTCGACAGCCCTGCTCGAACATGAGCGGCTTCAGCTTCACAAGGTAAAGGGGCGCAGTAGGCGAGTTGTCCGGATTGTAGTCTAGAACAGCAGAAAGAACAACGGCACTACCTTTGCTCTCAAAGTTGCCCGTCATTGCGGCCGCGAACACGTCGTTGGGCGGCTTTTCTGGGAAGGGTTTACCACGGAAAGCATCAAGCCGGTAGAGAGTCTTCCAGATATCTGTGACATCGCGCGCGGTAGACCAGGAAGGGTCGTACTTTAGGCCCAGGCTCTCGTCTTCCAGGTCTACTTTGCAGTGCATAAAGAGTCGGGTAACTTCCCATGCAACAGCGAGAGGAGCTTCATGCAGCCATTTGGGGAACTTCGGCCAAATATTTTTCAGCCGAGCTGCAACAACCGGTGCATGAACTTGAACCTGAGTTCGAGCGCTTTGTTCGCTCCGAGTCAGTCCATTTGAGCGACTCGGCTCAGGAATTGCGCCCTCGCCGCTGGAACTTGGAAACGACTCGTAGTAAGTGCTGAACGAAGTTTCACCCTGGGAGGACGATGAAAGGGGCTGGTTCTCTATGTGAGGCTTGGTTGTTCTTCCTTTGCTGGGAGAATCAATCAAGTTTCCAGACTCAAAGACCGTGGCATCCACAGGCCGTTTCTCTCTGGGTTGCGAAGGAGGAGCCTCAAAACTACTCTGGGTAGTGCTCTGATTGAGACGGCAAGCGCTGAAGACACTCGAACCATAGGAAGTGTCTTGAGATGTATCAAAAGAATCCACCTGGTCCGCTCGTCTATAACCTGTCGCCGTGGGATCTCTCGTATTGGCATGCCTTCGAGTCGGTACCTTGTCCAAAGCGCTCGCAATAGGCACAGGCGGGGCGGCGGCAGCGGCAACATTATCAGACAGCTTGCCCTTAGCCCGCTTGGTGCACTGATTGAGATTCTCACTCTCGAGAGATGGTCGTTTGGAACCGGTATTCACTGGATCGGGAAACTTTAGGGGTATCGCCGCGCCGTGAGTGGGAGGACCTGTAGCAGAGCGAGTCAACGAGCGTTTGGGCGGATCAGCGAAAGTGACATTGGCAGGCTCATCATTTCGTTTGGTGTTGGTAGGGGTTGGGCGGCTCAGGCCGCTTGGGCCGCTTAGAGTTCTGCCAAACGTTCGACCTGGCGTGTTGTTGGGAGGTGGCATAAACCTATTAAGCACCTCGAGCAACACAGTCTGCAATGCCCATTGTTGGCCGGCAGTAGCGGCGCGGGGAGGCTCCTTGGACCACGGAAGGGTATCAGGGTCGGCGTGGGGTTTGGGCACCCAGTTCGAGCTCGCAGCTTTGGCCTCGATGAAGAAGTTGGCTTCTGCCTGGTTCAGGGAGTCATCCTTCCGCCAGTAGAGAAAGTTCAGGGCTCTGTAGATCTTGTCATGGCGACCGAAATCCTCGTCACTCTCGGCCAGCTCCTTCCGGCGGTGGGGGGTGAGAGTTGTGTCTGCGACACACTGGATGCCCAGGTTGTAGTCGTTATTGAGCCGGTTTATGATTTCCTCGACGGGGCTATTCCTCTTTCTAGGAGTGATAGGGTTCATTTGTGCCGTGGGAGATCGGGCCTGGAGTAGAGTATACCACCGGGTTAGCGATAAGGCATAATAAAAGCGACCACCACCAAAAAGGAAGACAAGGCGACTGTGAGATATACCTGATTTCCCGACTCGAGCTTCTACAAAGCGGGAGCGTCTTGGGCGTGAGGCTCGGTAGGTGTGCGGGAGTAAACAACACCACTGTAGCTTTGCGCTTCGAGGCTTTGCGGTTGTCAGGGTGAGCGACAAGTATAGATATCTGCGGCGTTGATCTCTTGTAGTTTTTGACCTCGATTAACCGATTGTTATGGAATGGGCCTTGGCCATAGCCGCCGGTCTTGTTTGCTTCACGAAGTCGGGATCGAGGGGCACAAGCAGGCGCAGCGGGGAAGGCGACCTGGTTTCGGATTGGGGCTGATCGAGTTCAAAGACACGGTTCGCGCGAGCGGGCCAAGGTGGTTTTTCGTGGTCCTGTTTGTGCAAAGTGTGTGAACACTTTTGAGCATTTCGAACGAACTTGGCGAGCTTCGTGCTGTGGCTATAATTGGCAACGCCCGGAACTGGGCATAAAGCCTCGTCTGATCTGGAGAGTACCTTGGTTGCAGGAAACAGTGAAGGGACCGATCAATCGCGGTGGATGGTTATAGAATCGCGCCGAGCCGTCAACTGATTCGAGTGGTAAATAGTCCCAATCCAGCTCTATGCGCTCCTAGATCAGCGTAAACCGGTGGAAGAACCTGCCCACAGGATCGAAAAGCCCGCTGTCGGCGCAATTGGTCACATTCAGCCCGATGTTCAAGAGAGCGCGGCGGTAGTGGCCCTGGTGGTATGGGTGATGATATCACTGGTGGTGGTGGTGAAGGGTAGCCGCAGTGGCCGCACAGGTGTCGCAAGCTCGTAGCCTTTTTTTTCCGCATGCGACGAGACCATTTTGGAAATGGCTGTATGCCGCACCCACTGAACGGCCATCCTTCCACTTCCATCGCTTTGACTTGCAGAACCTGCAGGGGGCCCGGGGATGGCCAGCCCTACTCTAGGAGGAGTCCACAGTTAAGTGACAGGTCAGGTTGCTGCTGAATCAGGGTCGTGGGGAGGTGGGATCGGACGAGATGTGGAAGACGTGAGGTTCGAGGGCATGAGAGACGAAAGAGCGGACATGTCCTGTTTTAACGGTTCCATTGATCTGACAACGACTTTGAAATTTCTTCGTCTGGGTAAACGAGGGACGGAAGATCAGAGGTTCCAGGATCTGGTTGTCTTGGATTTTTTAAGTCAACTTCGTCACCTTGAGGAACAAGAACCAACCGGTCTGCTGCCTGGCGCCGGTCAAGAAGGAACGGCCCGCAAAGGTCCAGGCAGCACGGTGCCCTGTCAGCGCACTTTTGCGAGGTTGTGGTTCTTGGCAAGGGCGTGGAATGGGGACACTCCAGGATTCAAAAGGCGGGGTTAGTTCCCTTCTACACTACTATGTACAGAAAATGAGCGACTGTGCGGGATACATACCTAGTGTAGAGGTAAGGTACGTGACATTACTACCTCTGTATAGAGGTAGGTAGTCACAAGCAGCTCTCAGATATGCGACACATGCTCTATGCATTGTACATATGCCTAACATATGTCAAACATATGTCAGGAACTCATACGCTGGCGCCGGTGATGGTGTCGCTGTCGGTCATACTCATTTGGGCCTTGCTGAGATGAATTAGAGATAAGTCATGGATATATCGGGGACACATCCCGGACTCATCCCGGACTTATCCCAGACTATTCATAGACACATCGGTGATACATCATCCAAATGTTCTACATAGTATCATCCTCTAGGTCCTCTTACAAATACTACGCCGGGAATTGTTCCCCCATGGGGAAAACGGTTTTAATGGACACCAGTTTTGGCTTGGTTTAGGCAATGTCCATTCGAGGACGGATGCTTCCGCTGCTACATGGGAGTACTGTGTACATGAACATCAACCTCTTTGACCCACTCGCTGCTCATGCCTTACCATTGGTCCATTGGACAGTCTCAGGCCGACACATGTATCGACGTGCATGCCGGGCAACCAACACGTTGCAAATGTCGACCCATGCGTGCCAATTCCCGTCGCACCGATGAATGAACGTACAGTACCTACAGTCTCAGTCTCTTCAGAAACTCTTCCAATAACCTCTAATTCTCCCACCACTCTCTTCACAGCATGTATGGTTGTAGTGTATGGACCCTCAGACGAATGGTCTCAAGATGATGTCACACAACAAAGCTTGGTCGTCTCTGTTCCCGAGAGACTGTACCCTGTCTCCCTGTTAAACTAACACCCTAAAGGGGACAGCGTACGAACCTATTCGGACCTACTACACTACGTCCGCAGTAGGGCTACCTAGCATGAGAGACGGGAGACTTGAGACCGACTTTTCAAGAATTCGATTTCGGTGCTTGGCCAAGGAAGTGAACTTTTCCAGAGTCTAATGTTTGTTGGGAAAGGTGTCGCAATAGAGATAATATCGGACAACACCACTATTGAGACTAGGCGCGCCCCGTTAACGGAAGCCGGCTAGCCATCCAATGAATCGTCACGGATGCCGCCAGCAGAGTCCGCCACTGACTGGCCGACGTTCCAATCCATTCCACACTGGACCCCGTTAACGGGCCTCAAGGTCAAGAGATCCCGCCAATTCCGAACCGGGACCCTCAAAGGACCCCTCCTCCTAGTTCTACTCTGCTACAAAAAAGCTTTCTCGGCTTCTTTTATCACTCGGAGTGCCCTCCCTTCGGATTTGCATCGGTATTTCCCCCCATATTAACCATACTTACACTATTCTCTCACCCACCCCTTTCCCGACGGAATCCAGGGCCCGTGTCCGTCCATCAGTCAATCCCTTCCCTTTCCCTCCCGGTCCCCCCTCGAATAGCCGCGGATCCACCAGACCCCGAACCCTTGGCGCTGCCGAGTTGCTGCTCGCTGTTGCAGTGTGTGCATTGGTTCAGACGCTCATAGGGCACGCCAACGGAGGCTACTAGACACTACGTTCGTCGCCATCCGAGCCGTCCACATTCCGAAGGAGTGACGAGAGAGAGAGAGAGAGACACACCGACGACTAGGAAAGTAAGGAGAACAAGTGGTCGGCTGGTGGTCTGGCGGACCCCGTTGGTTTCCGGCCTTCATCCTGTCCAAAGCTGACCACATCCTGCCGCCGTCTCCGCCCAGCCCCGACTCGTGTAGCCCTCACCTCATATACCTACCTACCTTAGTCATCTTGAAACAGCAAAGGCCATGTCCATGTCCGACTCTCATGAGAGCCCCAACCTCGAGGATCTTACTCCTGAGGAGGCCAACCGCATTATCCATTCCCACCGCAAAGTTCGATATGGTAAGTGGGTCCTGCTCAGTTATTCATCTCTTCCATGTCATCATCATCAGGTATTTCCCTTCATGATTATGCATTGTCCGTCCACTTTCCGGATAACATGTAACCTCTTGTCACTCTCCCTTTGAGGCTGTGTGATTGCCCCCAACCTTCCCCACGCTTCCCACCTGTTTTGGACCCCCCATCTTCCCGGGTCCGGTCCCAGCAATCCGGTTCAAAAGTCCCCTTGATGCACCTCAACTCTGGTTCTAGACACTCATATACACTACTGTACTGCTTTCCCTGACCCACCCACAATTTATGCTTAGTTCCTTATCTTGATTCAAATTCTTACTCACGTCAACCCCCTCTACAGGTACCGCCTGCTGGCCCTGCAGACAGAGAAAAGTAAAGTGTGACAACAAAAGTCCATGTGAAAACTGCGTCAAGCGGGAACACCCACAGCTCTGTTCCTACAAACCCAACAAGTCAGCATCCGGCAAACCGTCATCTGTTTCCACCGATCTCTCTCTCTCCAAGAAGAGGCCGCACTCGCCAGATGCTCAAGAAGGCCGGAGCTTGAGCCATGAGGCCCGCGAATCAATAAGAACATACGGTGTGTCACACAGCTCCCCAATTCCATACACATCTCCCCAAGGTTGGTGGTCACATCTAACCATTCTGTTAGAGCCCGAAGCCGTGGAGATCACGCGTTATGTTGGCCAGAATAGCATCCCAGCGCTTCTAAGGGAACAAACCGCAGCCGATGAACCACAGGACGTGAGCTTTATACGCCAAGACATGCGTTCCCTATTGGGGCTCGATAACTCGGCCCCCTTTCCGCTCATGTCCTCCCGCCACTTGGACAGGCTAACGTCCGATATATCTCATGAACTGCCTTCCGACCGGGAGGTCATGAAGTGCGCAATCTTACCCTCCCTCACCTAATATCTGGAGAGAGACATAGACTGACACCCCTGTAGACTTTTCCGAACCTACAAGGAAATCCCCCAGCCCTTCTGGGGCTTCGTTATCGACATTGACGACCTCGAGTCCCGGTTGATGATCTATCTTGAAGACAGAGCAAAGAACGCAAGAGCCACTACAAAGACAACAAAACCAGTCTCTGCATCATGGCTCGCCATTCTCTTCGCCGTCCTTGCGGTTGGCTCACAGTACCACGAGACCCCATACCATATCCGAACAAGAGATGCGCAAAAGTATATCCAAATTTCTTTCCACTTTCTCAGGCTGGGTAACTTTCTCTTAAGGTATGTTGGACGCTTGTTCGATCAAAGTCAGTTACTCGACCGCTAACCTGGTCTAGGCCGAACCTGGACTCAATACAAGCTATGTTGATGACGAGCTTCGTGTTACTCAATGACATGAAAGCGGAAGCTTCCTGGGCTTTGCTAGGACTTACATGTCGATTGGCACAGTCGCTTGGCCTTCACCGTCCACAGGTTCTTGACGGCCGTCAGTCGCCCGAGATTGTGAAGAGGGAAATGTCTAGGAGGAGACTTTGGTACGATTCACCATGTTTGAAACTCCTATCCCATACTAACTTTTTGCCCTTAGGTGGACTTGCCTCTGGCACGATACGCTCACTTCGTTATCTTTTGACCGATCACCAATGACCAACATCGCTTGTTGTCCTATCCCCCTTTCACCGAACGCCGAGACAGACGGATGGTCTTATCTCGAAGCAATGTACCATCTAAATCAAATCATATCGCAACGCCTGAACCCCGATGCAACTGCCACCGCCTCCTACAACCAAATCCTGACCAACTGCGCGGACGTGGAAAGCATACGAGACAAACTCTTTGTACAACTCCGGACCAAAGACGCCTGCAAATCCGCCATGGACCGCCTGCAGCACTACGCCATCAGACTGCACACCTCTTTCATCGTCTCCGTCTGCTGCCGGCCCGCCCTCCAGCGCGAAAACAACCAGCTCGAAAAGTCCCAGAAGAAGTACCTGGCCGACAAATGCAAGGAAAACCTGACGGAAACAGTCCGCATGTTCCTCGCCATGCACCAGCTCTCGGTGATCCCCACGCGCTCCTGGGCCTTTACTTATCACGGCCTGTCGTCGGCCGTTCTGCTGGGGATCCTCGGCGAGACCAAAGCTGACCCGGAAGTACGCCAGCTCCAAGGCGATTTGATCTCGGCCCTGTCCGCCACAGCGGCTAAAGAGCAAACCTCGCCGCAGCCGCACATCCCGAGGTCTGATCACGACATTGAGCTCTCGGGCCCGCTGTCGCGCGCGTTGACGGCGCTCAAAAATATCTACGACCATGGATCGGTCGTGGGACCTGCGGGGATTAAGCGCGAGGCAAGCATTTCCGGCCCGGCGTCGGGGTTGAGGACGCCGTTGCAGATCAGCCAGCTTGCGGGGCTGCCTCCCAATGGATATCCGTTGTATGGTCTTGGGCAGGAACAGCAGGGAAGAGGAGGAGGAGGAGGAGCAGGAGGAGGGGGGGTTCAGCAGCAGCTGGGAGCGACGGGACCGTTGGATCCGCATCAGAGTGCAGCGTTGGCGATGGCGGAGATGCAGCAGCAAAATGGGGGGCAGTCTCAGTTGGGAGGGACGGGGGCGGAGTATCAGGGAGGGTATGTCTTTCCTTCTATCGCGGATCTGACTGGGGTTGTGGAAGTGATGCTAACAAGGTGATTACCTAGGGTACCGTACAACATGCCACCACTCCAACAACCGGGTGCCGCTGCCGGCGCCGGTCCGGGCCCGGGTGGAGGTGTGATGCCGCAGGACATGTCGCAGTTTGATCCGGCTACTTATATGTCGCCGATGGATCTTTACGACTCGATCTTTTGGGGTTAGTTTTTTTTTTTTTTTCTCCTCTCTGTCCTTTTCTTGCCTCCTCACCTTTCCTGCCTGGGTTTCGCAGGCTGACATAAAGCGACGCTGTGTTTAGAATCACCCGACCCCTTCAACACCGGCGTAGACACGATGAACTTCGACTTTCTAGCCCACCCACCACCTGGCCAACCACCTCAACAGCAGTTTTATTTTTGATGAATGGAAGGTTTCGGTTTCCGGTTGAGCATCATCGGCTTGGGTTCTTCCATTTCTATCACTGTGGTGGAGAAATTTCAAAAGGATAGCAAAAAAGAAGAGGGGAAATCTGTCCCCTACCGTTACCATAGTGTTGTAATTTACCCAGGAATTTCGTCATCATATCAAAATTTATGGACTGTCTCTGCAGGAACTTGCAATATCTCAACACCGAAGGCGTAATTCGGAGATGGAACGGGATCGGAGCGAGGAACGGGGGGGTTCGAACGGTGGTTGCTTGGCAAAGCTTAAATCTTTGAACGGGTGGGTGGAGTCAAGCGAAGTGGAGCTACCGGTCTTCTAGATTTCAACGTTCTGTTGTCGATATCTCAGTCTGGGTACACAGGTACTGTATGCAGCTAATTACCGCTTGATTTCGAGGTCGGGGAGGGATAGCCGGCGGTCTGTTGAAAGCTTAAGTAATGAGTATATTTTGAAGACAATGTCAACCATGCTCCTGATGTCGAATTAGGTCGAGGGTTCATTGTCGTGTGTTTGGTGTTCTGCGAGGGTTAGGGTTTTTCACCTGGCTGGCTAAAAAGACCGGACTCGCCCGCCTCCCGCTCACCGAGCAATACTGCTGTAGGACCCCACTCTGTACTTACCTCGTTCAACAAACCTAACCGCTGAAACACCATCACCAACACCAACACCAACAGCAGCTTTTTCGTCGTGTACACTAACCATGTTGACAACCTTCTTTCTCAAACGGCGAACCTCAAGATATCAGATTGTTTGTTACATAACTTCTGCCTGTCCGGTTTCTAATCTTTGGATGAGTGTTTTATCCTTCCTACCCGTACGCGCCTTCTACGTATGTAGCTTCTCTTCTCAATTCCATCAAGGTCCAGACCCGTCATCACGACCAAGATGGTATCTACCGCGGCATCACACCTAGAACTGGAAAACTTCTTCACGCTGATTGTCACATGCGACACGGGGCAAAGCAAGAGCCTTGGTTTCCTCTTCCTGAAATCAGGGGGATTGAATCGAGCTATAGCTACTGGCTGCCAGATCAGGAAGCTCACATTCTGGCAATTGAACCAGTCAATCAAGACAATGGATCGATCTACATACAATGTTGCGCGCAAACACATGGGGAAGATGGCGCCTTTTTTTTTTCTTCACAAGAGCTCTGTGCAACTAGTTTCCTGGGGCCGACCGTGACCCCTGCCGCGGTTTTGTCGAACTGTCGATAGACTCATGCGATGCTCGTTGCAACCTTCTCGATCTTGCCAAGCAATACTACGTCAATCCAAGCTTGTATGCGATCTTTGACTGCCGCTTGAACTTGGGTTGTTAGCCAACACTAAGAAAAAAAAAACATGAGATCGTGTAATGCAGTTGGCCAAGAGCATAAATGGGATCAACAACCTTCCGGATTAGGTTATGCCGCGATGCAGGACGGAGGGACCTGATGCAACCAACGTGCCGATCGGAAGGTACCAATCCAAGCAATCGTCCCCGACTTGCCCTTCCCGGTTGACGGGTGCCAGACACCGCTCATCGAAGCTTGAGATTATCAAGGGCAATCCGAGGGACAACTGACAAACGAACACTGAGGTGATTGTCTCCCGGTCGATAGGTAGTAAGTATGAGACGAACCGCGATACGGAACCGCTACCGAGTTCTCATGCAAATCACCCTTCGAAAATGCGTCTATCCAGATGCCGAACATGGATAGAGGCCGGTTACTTGGCCCATCAAAACACCTTCCCCTTCGAGCTTGACCTCGATATCGACTACTACCTACCCCAAATATCCACTATGTCACCTACTCTACCTAGGTAGTTCAACCTCACGATGCTGATGCTGATCCAGACCTTCCACCGACCGGTACCCCAGCTTCACACGCACCGCGGGCAACTAGTATAAGATGGCCCATGGCCCATCGACCGCCATCATGATTCTGAGGGAGAAGGCAGTGACGGGGAAAATAGCATCTCGAAGCCCACCACCACCACCATGAAGTATCTTTCCATCCTCACCGCCCTCTTGGGCCTTGCCTCCGCCACCGCCATCCGCTCCGAAGCCCGGCCCAAGCGGACTGCCTACGATGGCTACAAGGTCCTCCGTGTCGCCGCCGGTGACGACGCCGACAAGCTGAACAAGATCATCGCCGACCTTGAGCTCGAGACCTGGAAGGGTGTGGCTAAGGTTGGCGGTCACGCCGACGTGGTCGTCCCGCCCTCCAAGCTCGCCGCCTTCAACGCCCAGGCCGAGGGCTTTGAGACCCTCACCATGCACGAGGATCTCGGCGTCTCCATCGCCAACGAGTCCGGCTTCCAGGCCGCCTACGCCGGCAAGGCTGACCAGACCTGGTTCAACTCGTACCACGCCTATGCCGACCACTTGAACTTCCTCAGGGATCTCGTGGCTGCCCACCCCAACCAGTCCGAGATCGTCACCTCTGGCACCTCGGGCAACGGCAACGCCATCACTGGTATCCGTTTCTGGGGTAGCGCCGGCAAGGGCGTCAAGCCCGCCATTGTGTTCCACGGCACCGTGCATGCGCGCGAGTGGATCACCACCATGGTATGTATCCCGACCACATCACAAATGTTTTTTTTATGGATACTAACAAATCTCCAGGTCGCCGAGTACCAAGCCTACTACCTCCTGACCAACTACGGCTCCGACGCCACCGTCAAGTCCTTCGTCGACAAGTACGAGTTCTACATCTTCCCCGTCGTCAACCCGGACGGCTTCATCTACACCCAGACCAGCAACCGTCTCTGGCGCAAGAACCGCCAGGCCAACTCGGGCTCCTCGTGCGTCGGCCGCGACATCAACCGCAACTGGCCCGCCCACTGGTCTACCTCAGGCGGCGCCTCTACCAACCCGTGCGACGAGGCCTACAAGGGCGCCAGACAGGGTGATGCGCCCGAGACGACGGCGCTCGCTGCCTTCTTGGACAAGGTCAAGGCCGCGCAAGGTCTCAAGTTGTATATCGACTGGCACTCGTACTCGCAGCTTTTCATGTCTCGTATGTTTTCCCTTCTTCCCTTTTCCTCTTTCTCGCCCTTCTATTTTTTTTTTTTTTCTTTTTTTGTTGTTCAATAGTACTAATAAGATGCACAGCCTACGGCTACACCTGCTCCTCCGTCCCCGCCCGCAACGCCGAGTACCAATCCCTCGCCCGCGGCGCCGTGGCCGCCATCAAGTCCGTCTACGGCACCACCTTCAACTACGGACCCATCTGCACCACCGTCTACAAAGCCACGGGCAACTCGGTCGACTACGCGTTCGATGTCAGCGGTGCCGATTATGCGTTTACTTTGGAATTGAGAGATACGGGCGCCAATGGCTTCATCTTGCCTGCGTCGCAGATTTTGCCGAGTGGCGTGGAGGCGTGGGCGGGCGTCAAGTATTTGTTGGCTAATATGAAGTGAGCTGAGCTGAGCTGACCAAAAAGGGGAAGGGGAAGGGAGAGGAAGGAGGTGGTGAGAGAGAGAAAAAGAGAGAGAGAGAGAGTCAAGGGATGGGATAGGATGGGATGGGATGGGGCTGGTGTTGATATGAACGGCACTGAACATGTACCTACCTGCCTACCGTATTCTCTGCAAATACACACACACCCTACCCTTGGAGCTTTCACTCACCTATCTCACAAACTCTTGAAACTAGTAGGCAATATTATCTTACAACGTTACTGAATGTTCTTGTTTTCTTTAGGTTTACGGTTCTGATCTTGATACTACATGTTACTTGTAGGCTACAGATATGTCTTTGTACTATACGTATGTTGTGGTGTGATACAATACATCACGAAATGAGTAAGTCAGTAGGTAACATCACGCCCTGGCATTTAGAAGGTTCCTCAACATGGATGGATACAAAGCTCAAAGTTATTAAATTCAACTCAACTCAATTCAACTTGACTTGACAAGTCAATGCCAAGGATACCAGACGTTGATAGATTAGACACACACATCTTCCGCAGAGTGCACACTTACTCTTTTTCGTTTACCAAAACCTTCAACGGGACTGTCATACGATAGAGTGGACTGCTTCTGATATTGGGTTTCTTTTTTTTCCTCATCTCTTCCCGTACATACATTGATAATCTTGAATTTTGTTGCGGTAATTTCTCCCAAATTGAAATAGGATACTAAAGCGTCCATGTTCACAACAAAAAAAAGGAAACAAAGGCGCCAGCAGCTTACGTAGTATGTTTTGCCCTCGTCTAAAAAAGATCATTAGATAGGTATTAACCGAATTAATCAATCATACTTGCCATAATCAAGACTCAACAACCTCCAAAGAAACAACCGAGCAATTCAACCCCCCATACCCAACATCATCTATATCCCTCCCCAAACTCAACTGCAACCCACACCCAACCCACCCCGACCCAACCTCACCACTCGTAGAATTACCAACACCACAACTTAACTTCCCATCCCCCTTCGTACACTCCAAAGCTTTATAATCCTCTGAATATACTTTCAATGTTTCCTGCTTCAACATCCACACCGGTCCCTGTCCCTCACCCCCTACTCCTTTTCTACCACCCCCATCACCAGCACCATCACCACTCCTAGTACCAGTTCCGTTTCCGTTTCTGGAACCACTCCCACTCCCAGTTCCGTTTCTGGAACCATCACCACCACCAGCACCAGTACCACCACCAGCAACACCAACAGCAGCAACCCTCGGCCTCCCACCCCCATCGTTATGACCAACAGCACACAAATGTCCAGTCCCCTCTACACTAAATGAGCTTGCTTGAGATTGACTACTAGTAAAAAGCAGACCATTACCAACGACGTGGACGAACCACTTGTTGAAAGTACTGCCGGGTTGGGACACGCGGAGAAAAAAAGGAGTGGAGGTTTCGCTGCAGGTTAGGTCTAGGTTTTCCGTGGCTGTTGGTTTGGGTGATGGTGGAGTGGTTGGAGTGGGAACAAGAGGAGGGGTGTTGTGGTAGCCTGTGCCAGTAACCGAGATTTCTGTGCCGGTGCCGGTGCCGGTGCCTTGGATAGTTAGTGGGGCTGTGGTTGCGGTTCCGTTGGACCAAAAGGCTGTGGTGTTTACGAGGATGGGGAGGCGGGCGCTGGTTGTTGTTGTTGGGGGTGTTGGGGATGTGATTGGATTGGTTGTGAGTATAGCCCCGTTCCCGGTTCCGGTACCCGGTGTTAGAAAGCTTGTTGATGTGCCGTTGTACCATGAGGCTCTACTAGTAGTGTTCTTGCATGTTGGAAACTTGACACTGTCGGTTGTCTTGACCACTCCCGGACCAGTACCCGCCGGTCCTGAGCTGGTAGCTGTCCCGTTATACCACGACGCTATGCTGTTCACGGGGATTGGGTATTTGGCACTTGTAGGGGCCTTGAGCGAAGGGGAAGAAGTCGTAATGTTTCCAGATGCTGTTGCTAGAGCTGCCGTAGAGTTGTTGTAATGAGCAGCTGTGGCTTCTCCAACTGAATGAATGCGGGATGGCGTTGTGTTCACCCATAATAGCTCCTGTGTTGTAGTAGGCTTTGCAATGGTCACCACATGTACGGTCGGTTTGGCGGCTGAAGGTGCTGACGAGCTGATAACGCTTGTCGACCCCGGATCACTGCTTGCTTCTATGGAAGAAGTCACTCGGCTCGTGAACAAAGTCGTCGGGCGTAAAGAGCTGCCATTTCCATTCTTCCTTCCCGTATACATCGTGCTCGCAACTGTTCCTGTTCCTGTCCTAGTCTGCCTTGCTGGAATCGTGCTGTTGGCGAAGAAAGACGGCAAGGTCACGTTCGCAATCGTTTTGATCGCAGTAACTGTTGTCGTGGTGACTGGCTCAGCAGCAGCCCTAGTGATTTGAGAGAGTCCCACGCAAGAGCATGCCAAAGAGTAATCGGCTTCTGAGGCGCAATTCTTCACATAGTAAGGTAATGTCGCCGAAGTTGAACTTGTAGTCACCCGCCGCTCCTGGAGAGCCTGTGCGGGTGAGAAGCCCGGCCTTTGCCCGTCGATGGCATCGTAGTCAACTTCGGTCAGCTTATGGTTCCCATTATCCTCAGTCTCTGAGGCAAGCGAATTCGTTTGCCATGTCTTTGTGGTAACGGTCGCAGAGCGATGTAGTGTAAGAGTCGCAACCGTCGTTGTGCTGGTCACTGTCGTCGTGGTTGTTCTCCTACTGGATGTTTCCGTGGGAGCAATTTGCGCAAGGAAAGATAGACAGTCCGCCGTGATGTTGCTGCCAGTTGGCGCATTTTGTATGGCTGTACAACAAACAATTTGTCAGTGATCGATGTGTTCAAGCAAGACGATGGGAGTTCAAGTTGGAAACATGGCGATAAGATAGGATAACAAGGAAGGCGGTTACGTCAACAACATCCGCTAGCAGCCGAGCTGGCTACAGGGCAAACATACCGCTAAGACAGCTGTTGTTCGAACAATGCGCAGCGAGAGCTTGGGCCACACATAGCACCAACACAGCGAGCCAGGAAATGCTCCTTCTTGTCGGCATTGCAGGCGCCATGTCTTCTTGCTCTTTCCTTTCCTTACATCTGTCGACGGCTCAACGAACTCACAAAAGGACAAGACAAGTCGCGTGCAATTGAGCACTTAACGTTTTCCGACATCTTGCTGGTTATCACTCATTTCACATCATGATTCATCGCTTTCAGCCTTGGATTTGGCATTTTATTAACAAGTGCGGAAAGCAGGTTATGAGGTGGTAGCGAACCGTTGTCGGTATTCACAAAGCCCCTGTTGACATCTTAACATGGCATCTTATACCTCACGGTCCCCAATGGAGAATTGACTTGCAAGCAGGGATTGGTCCCTTTCTCCTCAATTTCCAGGAGACAACGCAATATCATAATGCGGTTGACATTGACGTCTTGGTGAACTGGAGCACACACAGCTTTACCAGTCCTGCAGAAGAAGAGAGGGATCACCCGTGATATTGGATACAGCCCACACTGTCCCGTCTCGACGTGATGGGTTCGGCATATAGTTTGTACCTGGCGATCCCGCTGTTGGGACCAGCAATCATGATCAAGCAGCATATGCAATGAAACTCGAATCACTCATGAACCATGGGGAGCTGAACCACAACGGCCATGGTGGTGCCTGAGCTCAGTTCAGTCCAGTCCCATACCGACAGCAATCTTGAGGAAACCATAACACA
This sequence comes from Neurospora intermedia, assembly GCA_037102815.1. Lineage (NCBI taxonomy): Eukaryota > Fungi > Ascomycota > Sordariomycetes > Sordariales > Sordariaceae > Neurospora > Neurospora intermedia. The sequence continues at coordinate 4,405,430 of BTPP01000004.1, read as the reverse complement.
CGGGTGTTACAGAGGTGTATGATCAAGCCGGCTGATGTGTCGCCCCAAATGACAACAATAGGGGTCTGGTCGCCGCGCAAGCGTCCGTAAACACCAAAAACGAACCAAAGGACTGGTCACTCGAGGTCCCATCGTGACACCACCAGCCGTGACCGCCCGCCAGCAAACCAAGTACAACCTCGGACACGGGAAATGCTGTTTTGACCCGTTGAGGATGCTCTCGGCCCCGGTGTTGGCGGTCATTTCAAGAGTTCGACCCCGAGGCGAGGATGAAGCACCAAAAAGGGAGCCAGCAGTGTGTGTCCCAAATAGGGCTTTCTACCTCTCCTCGAGCTCTCCCTCTTCGGGGTCGACGGTCACTATGTGTGACCTCTGGCCCACGCACTACGGGCCCGAACAGAGCGCATATGTTGTGTATCGCAAGCTCGCCCAAGGAATTTGTTCTTCCTATAAGACACTCTTGACAGCTTGTTGAACCCAGAACGCCCCCTGGTAGGTCTCAGTCTGGCACAGTCCTCAACCCTCAACCCATGGACGGTTGTTTTGCTCTTCTCTTTCTACTATCATCATCATCACTACTATCATTGAGATGGAATCTGAAAATCGAGGATCCGAGATCCTCGCCATTACTTGGACGCTCACCAGCTTAGCAGCGGTATCCCTTGTTGTCAGGATAGTATGGAAACTACGCTCCAAGAAGAAACTATGGTGGGATGACCACATTTGTTCTCTCTCATGGGTAAGTGCACTCTCATTTCCAGAGATCTTCAACCACACTGACACGTAAACAGTTCGTCCTCAAAACCTCCATCTTCATTGTTACCATAGCCACCTCCAAAGGCCTCGGTAAACACGTCCAGGCTATCCCCGAAGATAACCTCCCCGTTATCGGTCTACTCGGCAACTTCATCGGCACCCTCTCCATCCTCGCCTCGGTATGGAGCAAGACATCGTTCGCCCTCACGCTACTCCGGTTGCTGTCAGGAAGATGGACGAAGGACCTCCTCTGGCTCGGCGTGGCAACCATCCACGTCTTTCTGATCGTCAACGCCCTCTTCATGTGGATCAGATGCTCACCGGCCGCAAAGACGTGGGATGCCTATATGGAAGGGACATGCTGGGATAACCAGGTATATCCGCAGTATGCTATGTTTGCTGCTGGTATGTTCTGCTACATCCTAGTTGACCGCCTAGCTTCTGTACTGATGTAGCTTCGCAGGATACTCGGCAGCCGTGGACTTCATTCTAGTCCTCCTCCCATTCGCACTATTCTATCAACTCCAAATGCTACACCGGAAAGAAAAACTCGGCATCTCCCTAGCCATCATCGTCGCCCTTGTGTATGTACCCCCCCTTCTTCTCCACTTAACAACCACCATGAACTCCTTCTCCTAACCAATGTAACCAACCTCCAGGTCAGCAGCCACCGCCATAATGAAAACAACCGTAATCTCCGGCCTCACCTCTTCAGACTTTACCTGTACGTTATCCTCCCTTCCTCCCTTCCTCAGTCCCTCCCTCATTGCCTTTCTTTCCCACTCACTCACTTCCTTCCTCACTTGCTAACACCCTCTGACAAAGTCACCACCGCCCCCCTAATCTACTACGCAACCGCCGAATCCGCCCTCGCCATCATCGCCTCTTGCATCCTCTCCCTAGCCACTCTCACACGAATTACCCGACCAGAGACCTCGGTAAGCGACAACAACAAGTCGCTGGAAAACCAGAGTCAGACGTCGGAAAATATTCCGTTGGGAGCAGCTAGTGCTACTGCTAGCGGTGGGCAATCAGCGCCGAGTAGTTTCTCTGGACAAGGACAAGAGAATAACAGTGGTGTTGGTAGAGATGCGGTTGTTGAAGAAGGAGGAGGAGGAGGAGGAAAAGGAGAACGAGAGCAGTCTAGTGGGCAGGAAAAGAGAGAAAGAGAGAGGAGGAATCAGTGCTGGTATAAATTGTCGCCTGATACGAATGCTTGGCCTGGGGTTTTGATGTGATGGCGGAGTGGCGTGGTAGAGAGGATAAAGGAGTGAAAATGAGTGTGGGATGGAAGGAGCATTGAAGGGAGGGCGATAGTGTTGTCGAGATATTAGGTCACTCAGTCACTTGACAGCGTGAGTTGAGAATATTATTATGTATGTCTTGTAGGCACTATATAAGAAAGGAAGGTTGAATGAATTATACTAAAAGATGTTCAGGGAAAAAAAAGAAAAAGAAAAACCGACGTCGTTGCAAGTGCCGGACGTAGTGGACCAAAAGGTAAAAAGAAAGGTTGGTCTCTCCCGCCGGGAATTGAACCCGGGTCTCGAGCGAATCGAACTGATGTTCAAGCTTGACAAGCTCACATACTGACCACTATACTACGGAAGACTTACAGCTGTGATCAGCTGTCGTAGTTGGATGAAAGTTTGGCGGATCCTGGACTTATATCCTCCCGCGTGGAATTAGAGTTTTTGACACAACGCGCTCAACAGCAACTGCTCTCCATTTGAACCGTCCATTTGTTGCTGTCTAGCATCACCTTTTATCTTTTTCCAAAACAACTAACTCCATAGGCGTATTGTCGCCAATCCTTCTCCCATCCTGTTAACCATCTTGGCATCATGTGAATCGACATCTCGGGCAGATGACAAGCAAAAGCCAGTCCCGCCAGTGCGGTTCAAGCTCATATCTCGAAGCGCGCACTTGATTACCTACGTTTCCAGGCACCAACGTCTAGACACCTCCAAATGGGCGGATGATGGCGGATATCGCCGGATTCAGAGCTCACTTCTGGGGTAGTCAGGCGGAGAATTTGGGCTTGGCCTACTGCCAATGCGTGGTGGTTGCATCCACATGTGCCCAGAATTACCAGATCCGAGGCACGTTACAGGCACCCTTTGACTTTCATCGCCAGGTTATGCGGGGGACCTTCCTGTTTGGGCTTCCATGTCATGGTCGCGACCAGAGAGGAGGAAGCTTTTCGTATTTTTGCCCAGAAGAAAAAAAAAATGTTATCGGGGGAAGCCTTGATAACTAGAAAACCACCATATCTTTGTGAACCTGTAGATAATAACTTCAAACCACGTCTCTTTCTTTTCTTGAATATCAAACTCCTTTGTGTTGTTGAATTTGGCGCATCGCACCCTCGAAGCGAACACTTTTATTTTTTTCTTTTCTTTTTTGGACCCCTAACCACAGCGCATCTGCATAGACAATCAACCCCACCCCCGCATTTCACCATGAGCATTGTTCCCCAGGAAATTTCCATGGACCTTCCGGTCATCGACCTCGACGTCTACCTCAACAACTCCGTCGACTCCCCCGAAGTCAAGGCTGAGTGCGAAAAGGCCGCGAAGGCTCTCATCACCTACGGCGCCCTCGTACTCCACGATTCGCGCGTCGCAGAGAAGGATAACGAGACCTTCCTGGACCTCCTAGAGGACTACTTTGCGCAACCCGAGGAGGAACTCCGCAAGGATGAACGCCCCGAGCTGAGCTACCAGATTGGTGTGACTCTGGAGAACACCGAGAAGCCCAAGTGCGCCGTTGACGAGCCATGCCTGAACGTTATCCAGCGCCTTGCGCCCGAGGAGAGGCCTTTGGATATTTCCGGCCACCACCCCGACCCCAAGTGCCGTTTCTTCTGGCGCATGGCTGAGCAGCCACCCTACGAGACCAAGTTCCCCGGTCTGAACGCGGATAATGTCGTTCCTCAAGCGCCACACATCAAGGAGCGCTGGAACCCGGCCATGCAGCAGTGGGGTACCTCGATGAAGAGTGCTGTTGAGGGTCTCACTGAGATGACTGCCGTCGGTCTTGGCTTGCCTGCTGGCACCTTTAAGGACGCGGGCAAATACGGGTATGTTGTCGGGTCATCCAAATAAAGAATCTTTGGTTTCGCATTATCTCATCTACTAATACCTCCAACAATAGCCCCCACCTCCTTGCCCCTACCGCCTCCGACCTCGTCAAGTACGGCCAAAAGGACACCATCCTCGCCGGCTTTCACACCGATCTCAACTTCCTCACCATCCACGGCCGCTCGCGCTACCCCGGTCTGCACATCTGGGCGCGTAACACGGGCAAGCGCATCGCCGTCAAGATTCCTCCCGGTAACTACCTCTTGGTCCAAGCCGGCAAGCAGCTCGAGCACATCACGGGCGGTCTGATCAAGGCCGGCTTCCACGAGGTCGTGGTCAACGAGCGCACCGTCGAGGTCATCGAGAAGCGCAAGCAGCAGTTTCCCAACCGCCCGCTGATTCGTATCAGCTCGACTTTCTTCTGGCATCTGAACTCGGATCATGACCTTGCGCCTATCCCCAAGTTGGCGGAGGAGGCGCATAGGTTGAGGGCGGAGCAGTTTAATCTGGGACGGGATGAGGGTGAGGAGAAGACATATCCGCCGATGAAGGTGGGTGAGCTGGTGCAGGAGGAGTTGAAGCATATTGCTTTGATGGCTTAACTGGGTCCATCGGGAGTGGGAAATGTACGATTGGTAGGAGAAACGGTATCGGTGGGCTGGAAGAGGCGACAACGAAAAGGCCTTGGCCATTGTTGGTTGTCCCTAAGGGAAGAGGAGAAACGGAAATCAGAGCAGCCTGAATACTTGGAAGGAGTGCCGGTGAATGCGCATCAGTACCATTCACAGGGGAGGGCACAGAGGTTCAAACTTGCTTTCATATAGTCTAGCATTGCACATGAATTTATTTGTTTTGTATTCATCTTGCTGTTCCACAAAAGATCTGTTCTCTATAATGTATTTGCAAGTGCACACGCTCTCCCGCAGAACAAATTGGCGTGCATGTCATTAATCGAGGTAAAATCACCAGGTAACGTGGTGTTGACCGGCTTGTGATATTGGAGCAAAGAATATAAGTTTACCAAGCTCAATTTTTGCAACAACCAACTACGACAGCTGATCAACAGTTGTACATCTTCCGTAGTATAGTGGTCAGTATGTGAGCTTGTCAAGCTTGAACATCAGTTCGATTCGCTCGAGACCCGGGTTCAATTCCCGGCGGGAGAGACCAGCCTTTCTTTTTCTAACCCTTTTGCCTTTTTCCATCCCTTTGGCCTCGCAACTGCTACTATGCATTTTCTGATTTTTGTGTTGATGAATTTGTCTTCCTTTTTGCTGCCGTGATGTCTGAGGGCAGGACACTCGAGATCACTGTACCTGCTTCATCGACTCCTGTTTTTGACTGCACAGTGCCTTGCCTATACTCTGTCTCGTGGGAGTTGCATTGGCTTGCAATGGTTGGTTGAGTTTCGAAGTTGTTGAAAACACCGACCAACAACTGAAGTAATCGCCGACTGTTCATGTGTGCTCTGGAGGTAGCTCTCCCCCTGAGCTTCACAGCTGTATATGAAGTACAATTAGGCATCAATACACATGAATGAACAGCTGTTCATACCGTTTACTTGCTCCAGACACAGCACAGGCCATCTGGCGGTCGTTTCAGTTTCTTCTTTTTACTGCTAGTATTCGACCTCGGACATTTCCAGGACCATCGCGCACTGACCTTCGGTTCGGTTCCGTTCGCAGGCAGTCAGGTCCCAAAACATCCGCCCCACACTACGCTACGCTACACTACACGCATAGAGCTTTCCCTCGGCATTTATTAATTTCCCTAGTGGTATACCTTTACACTACACAGTATCCAACAGAGCCGGAGTAAGCCCCGGCGTGTCCGCGCACCGGGCCTTTTTTCATAGCATAGGCAACGTAACGGACGGACGCGTGAGCCCAGTACAGTCCAGTCCAGTACGTAATCTGGTGGATGGGATGGGATGGGATGAGTCCGTACGTAATCTCACCGCCGGGGAGGGGACGACACAGGACACAGGGCGCTCGCTCGCTGCCCTGCACGGTGAAACCCGGGCCTATGTATTCTACGCAGTACTTACTTGTCGTCCACTAAGACTAGTAGTGTACACTACGACAGTGTGTTGAAGGATCGCGATGACTTCTTTCGACAATCAAGAATGACAATGCCTCGAAATTACTTCGCATAATACTCGGACTTTCCACTTTTCCAGTTTTTTCGATCTGTACGTAGAATGATGACGCAACTGACTACGATTGCCGAATTATTTAAAGATCACGATAAGATCGAGATGTGTGCTCTTTTCAATACTACACTACACTACCGCGATGATTTTCTTGGAAGGAAACGCAAAAGTTCCTCGCGGCTAACCAGCCGATAGTGTGTCGGCCTGCTTGCCGATCAGAACCAATGGTCCAAGACAACAGGTACCGAGAGCGCTTCTTCCTAGGCTTGCTAGTGTCTGTAGGGACCCAGCCAGCGGGCCGCAATGCTGCCGGTCCGGCATTCATCCAGAGGTGCCCGCTTGTCGACGTTGTCGACAGCACAGCACCTTTGCTCTCGGCCTTTCAGCGGATCTTTGTTCTTGTTGGCAAGCTTATGGCATCGTGGGAAATCCATGAAGCATCATGATGCGGTTCAAGGTCGATCTAGCGTAGCACTCACGCGAGCACATCAATGCGATCGATGAGACGAACGGGGATCTTGAGGGATCTGCTTTTGAAGATGTGAATTACTGAGAGTGTGATATCAATGCCAGGCAGGGCCGTCGCACCGCAAGCTGCCGACCGAAAATCATGGACGGACGGACGGCAGACGGGACGGGAACTGAGAGAGTCAGAACTTTTAGCTGCGGTTGTCTAACTGAAAGAAGTGAAGAACTGAAGATATCTCCACTGTTGGGAAATTGGGAAAACTCCACCACGACATTTGTAGTGCTGTTTTCTTTTCCGGGCATTTCTGAGGCTTTTGGGGATCTTCGATCATCATTCCGCAACTGGTTGATACAAGTGGATTAAAAATAATGTTCGGGGGAGACGGGACGGGTGAAGAGATTTCAAATCGAATGCAGAAGAATGGAAGTGGCCTTCTCGAAGAACCGAACAATCATCGAGCTTCGGGCGACGGGCTTGAGTCCGCTGAAGATGGATGGATGCTTCGGGGTTTGGGTGAGACGTGGTCTCGATGTCAGGCTCATTGTCGATGAAACGGGCAAGACTTTCGTAGTGTACACATATAAAAGGAGTGTCGTTCCCAGATCGCTTCTAGAACCATATAATGTTGTCAAGTAAAGCCTTGGCTGACTTCCACGATGTCTTGTCAGGAGCGGTATGTAACAAACCATAACTGAGGGTATCTCCGCGCTGACTTTCCGCCCCCTTCACAAGCAATGTCTCCCGTTGCCGGTGCTGTCGCGTGACCGCTTGACCGCTGTCGGTAGTTGACAAGGAAAATGCCTGCTGTCGAGCTGCAAGTTTAAAATGAAATGAACGGAGGCACGACGATGCGCGAACTGGAACAACCGCAAATGCTCTGCCGGCCGGTGAAGCTAAGCTGTTCGACCGTTAGGTTCCATGGCACATGGCCGAAGTGGAAATCAACCGTCGGGCCTCCCCCACCCTTTTTTTTTCGATCTTAAGAGCACACAGCATGAAGCCATTGACCAATCATGGTTGAGATGAAATGAATGAATCCTGATCGAGGTCGCTCGAGATGAGGCTCCAAGTCGAAGGAAGGGCAACACAGAATCTCATCTCCTCAGTCGTGGCACAGCAGTGGCTTGTGTATCCGAGATACCTGTTGCCTCTTTTTTCTTTCGGCCCTTCATCCAAGTGACTTTGGGCAGCAAGCAGCATTCGAATCATGGCCGAGAGGAGGAGGCTCTGTTGTTGAAGATCGACGAGGCTTTTGGATTACGAAGAACCGGAAATTACACTACAGAACTGGAGCAGCTTTACTTACGCCGTACGGTACTGTGCACATGAAAAATTCTGGACGAAGTGGAACGGGCCCTACGAGGAATTTTCTCGGGCACTTGGCATTCAGCACCGCAGTCGTGCCCACCTAGCCACCTCGCGCAATCCCACCTTCCATTGCATTGTGCAGGGACCAAGTAGTAGCGCGGTCCGTGCACGGTACCTGCATCTGACAGATCGCATCGCAAGCTTTCTCTCGTTGGAGTCTAGCTCCAGTTTCATCTTTGCTGCTGAACGCTGAACCGACGGCCTGGGTGACGGTATTTCACAACTTGGAGCTTCAAGTGCTGTGAGTGTCCACTGTGAGCATCAAATGTCTCGGGAAAGTTGTCGGTCGCTGTCTGACTCCACGTTATCAGATGTCAAGCACTGCAGTAGATACTTGTACAGTGCCATCTCGCAATACGACGACGACGACGACGACGACGACGAGAGTGTCAACAAAAAATGAATTACATAAGTACGGGCTATGCAGGTCTCGCTTGCATCGGTCACAGAGAATGCGCGTAACACTGTGTACAATGGAGACAACTTGAAGCTCTTCTCGAACCGATGGACGATTACCAAATACTGCCCGTCGCGAATGGGGTACACAGACTCCACTTCTCTCCGCTAACCTCCGGCTTACTGCTTCGACTGGACACCGCAAGCCAGCACAGAACATGGTAACCTCCGCGATCTTTGGAAACATAGCACCGGAACCAATATTTTATTTAACCCATAGGAACGAGCATGTGCATGTAACCTCCATGTCGAGCAACGCAAACCACCTTTTCCCTTGCCATTTTGTTGCAACGACATCTGCGTACAAATGTGTTGCTTGCTCGTGGCCTACACGCTGGAGACGAGGACAGCCTATTCGCATGAGTATCAAAGGTGACGAGGCAGCTTAGATCTGGCCGTCATCTCTTGCGTCTTATTACTTCTTGACGTTACTCAGCATTCATTGTCTCTCCGTGGCCTGTCCTTGGACTGACTGACTGACTGACATACGCCACACGGATATGTATCCCCCATGTAGGAGAGCGAGACCCAACCCTAGGTAGCCCCGCCTTTGATTTCTTTACACAGCAGAAAAAAGAGGTCTCTGAAACCTGAACTAGGGCTCGCCGATTGATGAGCGTATATGTAGTAGTGTACTGTAATCGAGTTCACGGGCAGTCATAGCTACGACAAGCCCAGCCAGGACTACCTACCTAACTAGAGGTATACCGCCTCTCACGGAATACCTTAGTAGAGTCCTTGGATCGGAAATGACGTGCGACCAGTCCCTTCACGACATCCTCGGCGTGAACTCCTGGACTAGTGTAAAATCGAGCCTAACTTAACTCTTCTACACTAACTAACCTTGGAGCGAGCGGTTTGCGAATTCCATTCTATGCTCATCTTGGTAAATACCCGTCTTCTTGGCGGCTCAAAGCCCCATGTTGTGGCCAGGCGAGTCCATCGCCGATCCCCGTTACCAGGTTCTGTTACAAGATACGCACGGAGGGGGAGATCACCAATGCCAGAGAGTCGGGAAGAAGAAGAAGGAGAAGAAGAGGACTTTCGATGCTCTGCCCCCCTCATGCACTCCAGCGCGAATCTCAACGGCTTGGCAGGTACACAACAAGAAGTGAAGCGGACAGGTATGTAGCCAGGAACCAGGGGTGGTGAGCATAATGTAGTGTACAGTCCGATGCTGGTTCGTCTGTTAGCTCGGTACACTAGAGTAGGCACCTCTACTGTACTCTATCCACTAGAGGGAATCTATCCTGAACAGTCCCAAACCTCACAAAAACAAGCCAAAAAAGCTGAGTCCGAATTACAATGCCATTGGCAAGAATTCAATGACATATACAATCTCAGAATGGCATGTCCAAGGTAATAACACCGCATCATTTAGCTAATGAAAACGCGTAGGCAAGTCGACGCACGGTCTCGAGCTGACAACTGGCCTGTACCTGTCCGAACTACACCAGTCCCAACTTATCGACCCCTGCAACGAAAGAAAAAAAAAAAAAGTGTCGGTTCTCTCTGGAATAACAAGGAGTTTTCGCTTCAAAACAACCCATGTTTATTACCCATCCCTCATCCCGAAACAACGGACCTGAAAAACCCCACTGCACAACAACATATGTGGGATCCACACATAAGGCACGGCATCTCGAACCTGCAGCAGCTGCAGCTGGTCGGTCCAACAGCAATTCTCAGAGTCATGCACCCCGTACTCCGTAGTGTACATACGCGAAGCGAGCAAGCGAGGGAACGAGCACGGTCTTTTTTATTTCCTTTCTTTCTTTTCAGCTCTTAGGTATTCTTTCTTTCTTACATATTACACCTCGGTACTATAGCTCTAGGTCTAGGGTGGGTAGGGTTTGGTTTTTGCGTGGTAATACATACATTTATTACCCAATGATGCCCACTCCGTGAAGTCCGGGGTGGATCATCTCTCTCTCTCTCTCTTACCCAGCTTTTTTTTCTTTTCTTTTTTTTTTTCTCTTTCTCTTTACCGAGGGTTTTCCACTCGTGAAGAAAAAAAAAGGCTTGTCTTGTCTTGACTTCTCATTCATTCGTTCATGCTTCATATTTAACTGGCTTGTCTGTCATTCGTTCATCCAATCGACAAAGGTCCCAGTTTAAGTCTCCAGTTTGACCTCCGCTCCCGACTCCATGCCTCTTACCTCCCGTTGACCAGCCTTCCTGGTCCAGAGTCTCTTGAACTCTCTTTTTTTCCCACCGATCCCGGGATTACGGATACCTACAGAAATACATCGAGGAAAGCGAAGTTGAAGAGTGTTAACAAAGTTTCTTCGTCATCATCGCTTGGGGGGCTTTTTGTTGCATGTAACGGAAGGGAATTGGATCTTACTCTTTTTCATCCCAAAATCGGTCATTCGGCACATACAACATACTAAAAGCCACCACTGGTTTCCCACAACGAATAAGACAAGCTTTGGGAATCGATCGAGTAAAAGGGTATCCGACCCGATACTTCTTAAACTTACAACAACAACAAGAACAACAACTCACCAACCGGCTGGTTACCGACTATACTGCACTGCGCTGCACGTGGCTTGAAACACATTCCTTCAAACTATCCAACCACACAACACAAAACACACACTACCAAAAAAAGAACAAAACGACATACACACAGTACATCTGTCGTCGTCGTCGTCGGAAGCCGTTCTTTTAGTGTGGACCGACCAATACCGACATACGGGAACCTGCAGGAGAAAGAGAAAGAGGAAGAGAACGAGAACGAGAGAGAGAAAGGGAGGCTGGGGTATTGTACTGGTTTCTTGTTTGCTTGCTTGCTTCCTTGCTTGCTTTCAAGGTCATCATCATCATCAAAACCAGCAGCATACCGCTCTTCACACAAAGAGAGACAAGACAAAGTTAACAAGAGGTTGTTTGCTTTTTCTCAAACAGAAAACGCACAGACCACATCTTGTTTTCCCACCTATTCTTCACTAGCTGGCCGATCGTGTCTCTCGTCTGCTGTCTGCTGACCGCCGACTACTTTTACTCACCTTGCAAGCTAAAGCTTTCCAAGGGCCTGGGCTCCTTGTTGATTGCTTTACCCTGCCGATTGTTAACCAACGTCTTGGGACAAGCAATCGCGGATCGAATCGAACGAGACCTTTACAACACGGCAAGACGGCCGGACGGGAGCGAGGGGTGAGAGCCGGGGGAGGTTATCCAGATTAACCTTCGTTTTTTTGACTCCGTGACTCCGCGGACTCTTTTTGCCAATCAGAAAACCTGCCGGAGTCGTTCGTTTCGTTCGTCCGTTCGTTACACATAGTCCGGACCGCCACACAGCACGAACCACTGGGGTTCATCAAACAAAAAAGACGAACGAGAAAACCCGAGCCATAAGTGTTTCATACCCGAACATTTTGGTTCTCTGGGTTTTCGGTTCTTCGTCCTTTCTCTTCCGCTTTATTTGTTCGACTGTCATCACATCAGCAACTCGCAATGGCGATACCACCTGTGATCCCAGCGATGCTGGGCACAGTAGCCGTCTTTGCGACAACGGCTATATTTGTTATTCACATCATCCTGGCCAGGTCATTGGCCCAAGAGACTTCTTCGTCAGTCAAGACGACGACCATTGTCGCCGCGGTATTTGAGGGCTTGGCGCTTTTCACAATAACTTTCCAGCTCATCTCAGGTTGCGTGGCTTCACGCTTGGTCAGGAGGTTCAATAGGGTATTGTTTGGGGCTGGACTCTTTGTGTGCTCGGTAGCTGCTGCCCTGTCGATCGCCACTTTGGTGTTGCTCAGCAAGGATTCAGCAAAGCTACCAGAGAAGGTAGCGGGGACTAAGACATCGGGATTCGTTGTTGGAGGAGCGGTGGCATTGGGAGTTGCGTTCGCCGCGCAATTATCCTTCCTGGTTCTGTGCTTCATCAGTGTCCGGATGGGCGGCGCGTGTTGCGCAGGAGACGTGGAGAGCTCGCCAAGGCAACAAGTCAAGGCGATCCCCTACCAGCAGACGAACCCCAACACGGAGAAGGTCCGCTTCGAAGACCCGACAATGTCGGGGCGGGGAACTCCCCGTCCGGGCTATGGACACTCGGTGGGTAACTCTCTGAGCTCGTGGCGCTCATCGCTCTACTCAGCCATGCGCCCCATTCCCTCAAAGACCCATCTTCTAGCGAGCAACAGCCAATACTCGCTACCTATCCGCATGCGCCAATCCGACTCAATCGATTCAATCGCCATGCACGAGCGTCAGACCATCTCCGTTGGCATGACTCTCGAGAACGGCTTCAACTCCGAGGACGTCAACTCCGTTGACCCTCAAAACCGACAGGCTGTCGCCGAGGCTGCCCCCGCCTGCTCTCCGGCAATGCCACCTGCACCCTTCCTCGAAACGATTGCGGCCAGCCCCATGACCAGCAGGCAACCTAGTCCCGCTTTACCTCCTACAGATAGTGAGCTAGACCTTGGCAACAGTCTGTTCGTCCCGCCCAAGTCCATCCGCCGCCGCAGCCGTTCCTTCAGCCCCGCCTCTATGCGGTCAATGGAGTTCGCGCGGGAAGCCTTCACCCAGCACGCCACTATGTCTGAAACGCACATCAGCGAGGCGCACATCCACCCTCTTTTCCGATCGGATTCGCCTACGCCGCCGGCTATCGTGTCTCCCGGGACAGTAGTGGTCGCGGCGCCCAACGGCGGGCAGATCCTCTCGGACAAGCATAGCATCCGAACCTTAACGAGAAGGCGGAGCGGGAGCTTGCCGGCGGTGCCAAGCCCATTGAGCAGGCAAGGATCGCTAGAAAGCTTTAGGACAAAGGTGACGAAGTATGAAGGCGGGAGCAGACCGGGGACGAGGGCGGAGGAGCTGAGGGAGGAGGATGAAGAGGGTTTATCTGATGAGGAGGAGAGCGACGATGATGAGGAAGGATATGGTGAGAACGAGGAAGGAAATGATAGGGATGAGGCAACGATGTCGTCGATGAAGGGGAAGACTCCCGCTGTGACCAGCCCATCGCCCTCGCCTAGACCATCGCTGGCTCACGATGACCCGGCAGATGAAGAAATGACACCGCCTATTCCGGACTGGATCCTCGGTGCGGGAGCGAGGACGAGCTTCTTGGGATATAACCAGCGGAAAAGCCATGCGCCTACGTCTGCGCCGGCTGATGACGAGGAGGAGGAGGAGGAGGGTGTTGCTGGTCCCTCCGTTCGATGACGAAACATGGCCGGCTTAAAGAAAGAAAAAGTTTCCTTTGTTTGGTTTTGATTGGGGTGTACAACGGGCATCGAGCGGCTGGTTGGCTGTTTGGTTGTGTTGGATGGCCTGAGACGAAGTTACGACATGATACCTTTCTTTCACTTCTTTACCCCTGTTTTTCTTTTATTCTTCATTCTCTTCGGTTCGATCTCCACTCAGAGAGTAAGAAAAGGTCGCTGTTGAGGGAGAGATACCACCTTTTTCTCTTCTTCTTCTTCTTCTTCTTCTGTTCTTTTCTTCTTTCCTTTGTATTTTTCATATCTTGGGGAAGGGGAGGAGGGGGGTTTTGTTTGAATACGTAAATATGATACCTTGAATTGCGAGGCGTTGGACTTGAGTTCCATACCTAAAAGATGGGTCTTGGATAGGTGGGAATTATATATAGAAAAGCTCGGCTATGGTTGGATAGAGGGACGGCTAGATGATGGATGGCTTCAGGTAGATGCTTCTCTGCGCTATGCGCGAGACGGACGACTGAAAGATGTAGCGGATGAGAAATGAAGAAGTCAGAACAAAAGATGGTGCCCGAGAAATCTGCGCGGTGACATTGAGCTGCGATTCTCCATCCAAGCTATGATGCTTAGACGCCCGACCATGGCTGCGATGCAGATGGAGGTAGCTTGGAAGCTTGGGAATGATGATGAGAGAAACCAAAATACAATGTCTGGCTCAAATCATGTGTGCTGCTTTGAAAGTAACCCCAATGCTACCGTCCCGTCATTTTGCGATGATAACCGAAGGGAAGGTACTCGTGGTCAACTCAACACATGATGTTCAGAGCAAGAGCAATCAGGTTCCCCAGTTCAATGTCACGATCCACGTCGGGTTACGAACGTGAGGCCTTATCTTATCTGGTGGTCTTTCCAAAGGGAACCTACGTACATGCGTATGATTGGTACAGACGGGAGGTGTTTCTTCAGCCCCATTTTATACGCGCTTATGAGTGGAGATCAATTGTCGTGACACTGCCATAACCAGCGATGACTTCATTTTCTTCATCGCATTAAAAAAGAAAAAAAAAAAAGAAAAAAAAAAAACTGAGATGAAAGAAGAAGACGAAGGCTGCTTTGAATCGGTTCACAGCATGACATCAAATATCACCCTTTCATTTGGTATCACCTTCGCTAACAGAAGCATGTGGTTATCAGTGACATATTTTTCAAAAGCCGGACTAATAAAGAAAACCATTTCATGTTTTCCAAAGCAAAACCTGAAGGCCAACACAACCGGGAAAGTGAATGGATGGAATCAATCACGCAGTCTGTGTTGTGTGTGTACAGACGGATGGCAGTGTGACGACTCATTGTGACCTCTCCACCAGCTCCAGGCGGCAAGATGCCGCGCAGCCCCCCGCCTAACAATGGCCGCTGCCTTGTGCCTGCCCACTTTGCCTGCCGCTTCCCCCCAGTCATTTACTCCGGCCGCCGTAGCACACTGAACTCCATGCCTGGCTGCGACCGTGAACCTGGCTGCCCGCCTGCTGCACGGCAGTGCCCCTCTTCCATTCACTCAGTGCAGGTGAAGCGAACAAAACCCCAAATTCTCCGCCTCAAAGCTGCCCCGTCAGTCATCACAAGCCGCTGTAAAACATTCGAGCTTCCCTGCTATTTCTTGCCACAGCGATTACATCTATCTCCTCCCCTGTATGCCACCTCGCCATCTCTGCGGCAGCCTTCCCACACACATCAACCTTACCACCGACAGCAACCACCAACCACTTCCACTTTTTTCCTCGTCCTTGCCCAACTCCGCCGACTGCAACAAATCTTGCTGTTTCCCATCGCGACTCGGAACCCAACGAAGCTCGCCCGTCCGGACAGAGTTTACTTACATCATATTGTCAACGTAGCAGCCGTTTAGCTGCGTCACAGATTGCCCATCATGAAGGTTACCTTCAAGGTATGTGCCCATAAGCTTGCCCATGTCGAGTGTTTGACGTAGCCAGGCAGGCAGGCAGGCAGGCAGGCAGGCAGGCAGGCAGACAACGAGCGCGACGTACCGCGATAGCTTCTCAGCAAATTGGAAACAACCCAGCGTCTTCGTGGATCCTGTCTGCCTGGTCGGATCAGAGCCCGCTCCCTCTGTCCATAAGCTTTCAAAGTCTAGTTATATAATCAAATACTAATAATGACTGTTCGTTCATCTAGGACCTCAAACAACAAAAGTTTACGCTCGAGATCGAGCCTACCGAGACTGTTGGTTACCCTTCGTCGCCTCCCATTTCCATACACCCTTCTAGTTCAGGCCGACGTCACGGAGACATCCAACACGCCGTGACAGCCCTCAACAATCAAATGCTCTGTCGGCGTCGCGAGCCTCCCATGTCGCTTCGGGAGACGTGTATGATGCTGGCGAGCTAGAAGCTAACCAGTTGCAGATTTCCAAGGTCAAGCAGAAGATCTCCGAGGAGAGGGGCTGGGCTCCCGAACTGCAGAAGCTTATCTACTCCGGTAAGCATCGCTTGCTTCCCAAACGATGGATATCGCTCCCGTATACTGACTTTGCCCCAACAGGCAAGATCTTGAAGGATGAAGAGACCGTTGAGTCGTACAAGATTGAGGAGAAGGGCTTCGTTGTCTGCGTCGTGAACAAGGTACCAATGCCCCCCGTTATTACTCACGTCCTCGTACAAAGATAAAGCTGACATTTTTCGCAGCCCAAGACCACTGCCCCCAAGCCAGCCGAGTCGTCGTCTGCCGCTGCCCCCGCTACCCCCGCTGCCCCAGCTCCTGCCCCAACACCTGCCGCTCCCGCGGCCTCCAGCGCTGCTGCCGCTGCCCCTTCGACGCCGACGCCCGCTAGAACCGCTGCGGCTCCTGAGGCGGCGCCAGCTGCCGGTGCTCGCGATGCCAACGCCCTTGCCATGGGCGAGCAGCGCGCCGAGGCCATTGCCAACATGGAGGCTATGGGTTTCGAGCGTTCGCAGATTGACGCTGCTATGCGTGCCGCCTATTTCAACCCCGAGCGCGCTGTGGAGTACCTCTTGAACGTACGTTTCACAACTCATTTCAGTTTCTGTGCTGTATCTGGTATACTGACCCAGCTTTAGGGTATCCCCGCCAACCTCCAGCAACAAGCCGCCTCTCGTCAGCCTTCTGCCGCTCCGGCTGCTGCCCCTGCTGCTGCCGCTCAGGCGGCTTCCCCCGCTGCTGCCGGCGGTGACGATGACGATCAAGTCAACCTTTTCGACCTTGCCGCTCAGCTCGGCAACAGCGCTGGTGGACGTGGTGCTCGTGGTGCGGAGGGTGCTGGTGCCGAGGCCGCTGGTCTTGGTAACCTCGACTTCCTGCGCAACAACGCGCAATTCCAGCAAATGCGTCAGCTTGTACAGGAACAGCCCCAGATGCTGGAGCCTATCTTGCAACAGCTCGGTGCCGGCAACCCTCAGCTTGCCCAGATGATCGCCCAGAACTCGGATCAGTTCCTGAGCCTCCTTGGTGAGGGTGGTGAGGGTGGCTCTGTCGGTATTGCTGTCACAGAGGAGGAACGCGATGCAATTGAGCGTCTTACCCGCCTGGGCTTTCCTCAGGACCAGGCCATCCAGGCCTATTTCGCTTGCGACAAGGATGAGGAGCTTGCTGCCAACTTCCTTTTCGATCAAGGACCGGAGGAAGATGACGACATGCCCCAACAATAGATAGGGGTGAGGCTGTAGGCTGGAATGAGATGTCTTTGGGATTTTCGTAACTGGGCGTTAAAAGTCGTTGGCAGGGTGGATTTTCGTTAGCAGCTGCCTTTGCATTTGAAACGTGGGCGACGGCTGGATGGTTTGGGCTTGCTTAGGATGCATTGGAGACTTTATGATGACATTATACCTTAGGGAGCTCAAAATGCTCAACACTGCTGATCAACGTTCACATCTATGGCATGGGTGGGCTTTGTGTGTCTGATTTCTCCAAGGGCGACAGGTTTCGACCAGTTTTAGTAAGGAAGCATCAAGAGTAAATGGAGTGATGACACTAAAAAGATGTTTCGCGTAGAGCTAGGTCAAAGATAACTACTCTACAGAGGTGTGTTGTTTTCACAGCTTACGAATCATTCTATTCTTTATGTACTCTATAGTCCTGTCCCTTGAAGAGTGAACGAAGCATTCCCATCACGATCCATAACCACCACTGAAAGCGAAAGATCCGATCCGAGACTATGGAACTGTCCGCATACAGGTAGTATGATCAAGAACCCTTTTTTGTTTCCATTTGTTTTTTTTTCCCTTCCTTGTTACCATACCTAACTAAGTGCCCCTCCGGTTGATGGGTATATAAAACCTATTTGATCCCTGATGGTAAATAAATGAAGCCTTTTGTTTCCGTGCCACACCTATCCCGTGACTTGGTCATTTGTGCCTGTCCGTCTCTCTCCCAGTCCGCGCAACCATATAGAATCAGTAGTAACTATGCCAGTGTGAAAAAGCAAATCAAGTCTCTTCCTTCGATAAACACCTATATCCCCCCCTCTTCTCATGTAACACCAGACTTGCACATCCTCATCTCTAATCTTTCACACAACACCTCTCCAACTCAACTCAATCCATCCGTCTACCAAGTCGGTTCCGGCCTCGCCTTCTTCCCCCTCCTCTTCTTGCCCCCCGCCACTCCACCCTGCCCATCCTTCCCAAACAGCAACTCGGCCTTCTTCCGCTCCTCCTCGGCTTTGGCATCCTCAATCGCCTTCTGCCGCGCCTCAAACTCCTCCTCGGCCTTCCTTTGCTCCTCATAAATCTTCTCGGCCGTCTCAAACTCCTGCCCCGTGTCGCGCTGGTACTGCTCAATGTCAATCATGACCGTTCGCTCGCCCACCAGCGCCTTTTGGATGCGGTCCGGATCGGCGCGCTCCTCGCGGTTGAATTTCAGCTTGATGTGCTTGCGCGTCTTGTCCTTAAATAGGCGAGCAATGGTTTCGAAATCGGTGCCGAACATGGTTAGAGCCGAGTAAAACTTGTCGGTTTCTTCGTCGGACCATTGGCCCGGTTTCATGTTGCGGCGGAGGTAGGTGGCGGAGGTGGTTAAGTGGGTGAAGTCGTTTTCTTCTTGTACTTCGTAATTGGCCTGGTCGACGGCTGCGTGGCGGTCGACTTGGAGCGAGCGCTCGTTGAGACGGATTTCGCCGTCGATCATAATGTATTGCTCGCCGACGGCGCCGACGGAGGAGTCGACTAGGGGGGGCTCGTCGATGGCGGCGGCGGCGGGCCGGGAGGACACAGCACCAGGGTTGGTAGCAGAAGCTCCGCCAGGAGCGGGAGTGCCGGAGGCGGATTGTTCGCCGCTGGCGCTGCCGTCGGCAATATCGCCGTCACCGTCAGCGGTCTCGCCGCGCTTTTGCTTCTTGCGCTTTTCGTAATATTTCTGCCGTTTGGCGCGCTCGCGCTCGGCAAGCTCGTCGTGTAGACTGAATTTCTTGCCGATGTGCAGGTCCTTGGCCAGCTCGGCCATTGTTAGCTGGGTGCGGTCGATCTGCACTTGCTCAGCATTTTCGGGGGTAGCTTCGCGCTGTTGCCTGCCCTTCTTGGTGTTGGCTTGAGCTTCTTCATTTTGCTCCTCATCGCCCAGAAGAGCTGGATCGATGTTGTTCGACTCTGTCCTGGGCTTTCTTGGCTTCCGCACCCGCTTCGGCTTGGGTGCTGCTTCCTGGTCGTCCTCTCCCTCGACGCTCGGCTCGGCTGCTGATTTCCTTGTCCGTGCGCGCTTCTTGGGAGCCGCTGTTTTTGTTGCTGCACCTTCGGCTTCATCGTTTTCCGCTTCGCCTTCGCCAGTTGCTGCATCCGTCTTACGTTTTCGAGGAGCTCGCTTCCTGGGAGCTGGTACTGCGGCTTCACCTTCGGCTTCAGCCGCTTCCTCTCCATCGGCACTCGGCTCAGCCGCTGCTTTCTTCGTTGTCCGCGTTCGCTTCCTGGGAGGTGGTGCTGCTGTTTCGGCTTCGGCTACGGCTTCATCATTGCCCACTTCATCGACTGTTGCGTCCGCCTTGCGCTTTCGAGGAGCCCGTGGTGCCCTTGGTACGGGCGCCTTCTTGGTAGTTTTGGTGGTCGGTGCGGCCGTTGCCTCGGCACTTGACTCTGCTCGACTCTCAGCAGAGCTCTCGGACTGGGTAACCGGCTGTGTAGTCTCTGTGCTGGAACGCGTTGAAGCTGCCTCTGTAGACGAGGTTCCACTGGGGGTGGCCGAGGACGTGGTACTTGAATGTTCGGCATTGGGTGTCGGGCGTGTAGCTCTAGACGGAGATTGTGCTATGATTTCTGATGTCGCCACGGAGCTTCTGCCTCTGGGCCTTGTGATTTCGATGATGGTCGGAGTGATAACCGCCGCCGGTGTACCCCTTGCTTTGGAAGGTGTCTGTTTTGGTGCCGCTGCTTTCGGATTCTCGGTCGTGGTCGTCGCATTCGAACTCTTTTCGCTTGTCGGCTTCTCGGCTGGCTTCTCAACTGGTTTTTCTACTGGCTTTTCCACCGGGGTACTCGCCGTTGCGGTAGGGGCTGGAGTTGGCGCCGGAGCTGGGGCCGAAGCTGCAGTTGAGATCGCGGCAGGTTGTGCTTGCTTGTCCGTTGGAGCGGCATCTTTGGAAACCGGTTTGGCAACACTCGAAGACTCCTTCTCGGGGGCCGTATCGGTTGGGAGAGTTGCAGGAGGGGTAGGCTGAGCTGAAGCTGAAGCCGGCGACACCTGACGGGTCGAGGGACCGGACTCGGCTGTGGGAGTGGCGGCAGCTGTGGTAGGTTGTGAAGTTGTTGACTCGGTCGGGGCGGGAGTTGAATCGGTGGATTTTGCTGAAGGTGGCGCGTTGCGACGAGCAACCACCTTCGGTTTGACCTTGGGGCCGAAGCCCGGTTTCTTGAGCATCTGGAATCTAGTCGGCGACTACCGGGAATCAACTA
Source organism: Neurospora intermedia (assembly GCA_037102815.1). NCBI lineage: Eukaryota > Fungi > Ascomycota > Sordariomycetes > Sordariales > Sordariaceae > Neurospora > Neurospora intermedia. Next base: position 4,385,055 of record BTPP01000004.1, on the reverse strand, counting down.
TAGAGAAGGGGAGGCGTCGATGTTTTGGTGAGCAGGGCCCACACAAGGCCGCGGACGATAAACAAAGACTACAGTATGGTAGGGTTATGATGAGCCTCAAGTGATGCGACTTTGTTCTGACGGATATCGAATTGGCTTAATGTGTGTTCAGACAACCGTGAGGTCTGAAGATCGAGGATAGCGGGTGGCCAAGGGAGTCAATTGCTGCACAAGCGATTGAAAGGAAGACGCGCGCGAAGTTGCCCGGTTAATTGATTGTTGACTGATAAAGTGGTGATGGGAAAAAAGATGGGCGGGGTGGGTGGGTGGGTGGTCAGGATCCAGTCCCTGCCGGTGGTGGTGCACTGGGCCACTGGCTGTATTCTCCATCACATCGGCCAGTGGCATTGGAGGAATCCAAAGTGCGATAAAGGCACCGCTGGCCAGCCGAAGACTGAAAGAGGCTTAGCGTGACGCATCCAAAGGGCGAGAGAGTGGATTCTGTCGGTCTGGCGGGTTCGCCGCGAGTCCATCTTTGCGCTCCCGTTCAAAGACCCACTTTTTGTGGTCCAGCGGCCGATGAGCGAAGGAAGGAAGGAAGGTGTTGAGAATGTGGAAAGGTTGCAGTTGCAGACAGACTTGATTCCTCCTCCAGGCCATTGAGTGCTTCCGCCCTTCCTCGTCACAGACAAACAGATGGAAGACACGGGACTAACAAAGTGAGAGCGCAGAACACAGCGAGCAATTCATCCATTGTATTCAATTACCCTACCTAGGTAACCTCGACACCTCGGCGGCCTGTCCGTTGCGGCTTGCTGCGCTGGTCCCTCTCAAGTTCTCTACGACTAAGTACCTATCTAGGCTGGGTCAAACTGGAGCCCGTCCGGCTCGGCTCTCCAGTCACGTTCTTCGACCTGCCTCAGGTGCTGCTCCGTCCTTTCCACACTTTCCAATCCTCCGACACTTTGTTCAAGACTGGATCCCGCACGCTCCTTTTTGGCAGCGAGCCGTGACTGTCTTTTTTTCCACCAAGCCAAGTCTGCGCACCGGGTCTGTCCAACTTCACCACCCACCCACCCAGCTCACCCACAAACCCATCACATCGTCGTCGCCGACACGCCCCTCCGCATCCGTTGACGCCCTCATCGACGACGGAGAACGAGTCATCCACACCCCGTATGCAGTGGCGGTAAGAGAGGTCAACCATTACAAAGACAGACCACCACGTCTTCTATCGCACACACGCACGCACGCACGCACGCCCGGCTGGCTGCTCTCGCCTTCCGTCCTTGCTCTCCATTGTCGACCGCGCTTTTCCTTACAACCTCTTTTCTTCTGCCCGCTGCTGCTTGGTTTCTGGCCTTGGTTCTTCGCTCGCGCTCTCGCCCTTCGCCGCCCGCGCCGACAACTGAGTTCCCGGTCCGCTCCCTCCAGCGCCTTTTCTCATGCCGGTTGCCACCTCTCCCTCCGCTGTGCCTCGTCCTACCACCGTCAAGATGGAGGACAGGAAGAGACCCGCCGCCAACGCGGACGACGTTGCCCCTCCTAGCAAGCGACAGGCTGTCAACGGCACCAGCAAGTCCAAGGACGACTCCAACGATTCAAGGGAAGAGGCTTGGATTGAGGTAAGTTCCACACATTGTCGGCTACCGCTTCACACCCACCCACCCCCTCCTTTCTCGCCCTTCTCCGTATCATCACATCCAAGCATAGCCCCGCACATCCTCCACGCCGTCCGGCGTCTTCTATCCTGTCAGTCCCTCGACGCCGCCTGCCATCCACTGCAGTCGCGTCCGCTTTAGATAGCATCTTACGTGTCGGCCAACCTCCTGATGACCCTCACCGCGATGTCTTTGTTGGGGTACTCTCCTCGACCCTTGCTAATGCGCGGCTTGCTGGCAACAGCACGCCCGGCTCCCAGGATTCTCTCTTCATCATGCAATGCCTTGACCCTGCCTACTCCCAAATACCACGCTCCTTAACTCGCCCACGGTGTACATGACTCTCCTTTCACGGGCTTGGAGGCGACGGCTTGGCTGACTGGTTACAATGCGCAGGAATATCAAAAAGGTGCCATTTACCGGCAGATGCTCGAGTACAAGCGGTCAAAGGTCGATCTAGAACACCGTCTACAAGAAGCCGAGAAAAGCGCGGCTTTTCACGATGATCATTTGCGGGTTATCAAGTACTGGCTATCGCAGGTATGTCTCGGCCCCACTCATATCTCCACACGACAAAGCGCGCTGACAACCCCCCAGTTGGCTCAAGAGCTAGAGTTGATTGTCGAAGGGTCACTCAAATCCATAGCCCTCAAGCCCGTAGACTCCAATTGGGTATCGAGCCTCGCCTTTAAGGACAGCAAGGAATTCCGCCAACATCTGGACGACATCAAGAAACCCGTCATTCTCAAGGTCGAGTCGCTACTCAACAAGCTCGCCAGTTCCCGGGGCGAGGTCAAGCCCGATGTGGCGCAATTGGAAGCACAGGTGAAGTCTTTACTGGCAAATCAAAAGGAACTAGCAGTGAAAATCGACAGACTCCAGGCCGAAAATGCGACGCTCTCCGAACAGTATGATACCGCGACTCTCAAGGTGATCAAGGCGGAACGGAAGCTCGATAGGGTTAGAAGTGCCCAAGTCCAAAAATTGGAACAGCAGGCACTGGCCAACTCGACAACGCGACAAACCACAAATGACGAAAATGGCACAAGTTCAATTGCAGAAAACGGCGACGGCGCCGAGTACAAGACCAAATACAAGGAAGCCATTGCCGTGGCCAACAAGCAAAAAGAACAGATTGAATCTCTTCTTGCCGAAATCAAGACCTTACAAGAAGAAAATGCCAATTTCAAGATCAAGAAGGAGGGCATTTCTGAGGAAGATTATGCCCGGACCGACGTATTCAAGCAGTTCAAGGCTCAAAACGAGGATCTCATCAAGCGCATCAACAACCTGGAGGCCGTCAACAAGCAGTTCCGGGAAGACGCCGAGAAGCTGCGGGCCGAACGAACATCGTACCGTGCCACCCTGGAACAAGAAGCCCAGGCTCTCACCTCAGATCTGGAGGACCAGATACAACAAAAAGACCAGGATCTCACTAGGATCCGCTCCGCAAGGGATGAGCTTCTTGCTGAACTTGCAATGCGTAAGGCAAGCCAGGAACAGGAAAAGACAGCATCCGCTCACCTGAATGAGCTTGTTGAGGCCATGACGGATCGGATAACTCAACTAGAATCCGAACTTGAGAGGTTAAGACCAACGGAAGATGCAACCAAGGCCGCCCCGACGGAGGATTTAAGCACTCTCTCGGCTGAAGAGCTCCGTGAGAAGTTCGCCAAGTTGGAGCGGGATTACGAGGCGATCAACAAGGAGCTTCCAGCACTTGAGAAGTCATACAGGAAGGCTATGGGTATTGCCCATAAGAAGGTGATGGATTTCAGTGCTCTGGAGGAGCGGGTTGCTATTCTCACAGCCGAAAAGAGCAAAGCAGACCAGAAGTACTTTGCCGCGCGCAAAGACATGGACATTCGGATAGCCGAGATACGGACATTGCGCGGACAGAACAGCAAGAGCTCTGAGATCATTTCCCAGCTCAAGGATGTCGAGACACAGCACCGAGCACTCATCACCACTTTGGAGAAGCAGATTGCGGATCTGAAGCAGTCCAACATAACTATTGTGACGGAGAGCAAGAAGCTGGAATCCTTGAGTTCCGAGGCCACTCGGCGGGCAGATTCGGTAAAGTCGCAGATTGAAAATCTGCAAAATCTTGTGAAATCCAAGGACACGGCAGGCAGGGAACTGAAGGAGAAGGCGATCGACAAGGAGCAGGAGGCGGAGAAGCTCAAGGTGCGCCTCGACAAAGTCAGCTCAGAACGCGACAAGTGGAAGACAAAGTGCCAGTCCAACTCGACTGAGGAGGAGGAAATGCTGAGGGTAAGTGGTGGTTTGGAGAGAGTTTGGATCTGGATTGATAGACTAACCTGCTACTTCTCTAGAATTTGGTCCTTTGTTCCGTATGCAGGAGCAACTTCAAGAACACGATACTCAAGGGATGCGGGCATGTATTCTGCAACGAGTGTGTCGATAACCGACTGGCGAACCGGATGCGAAAATGCCCAAGCTGCAACAAGGCGTTCGATCGATCTGACGCCATGCCTGCTCATTTGTAATGGGATGATTTGGTGGGAGGGGGGGTTCGGCAGAGAAGAGTCAATGAATGGCTCCGGGAACGGCAACGTTAAGAGGAGGAAGGTATATTTGACAATGTCAGACTTTTGGAGTATTACCATGCCATTATCGATCGGTACGCTCTACTCGAACACTTTACAACGGAAAAGTTTATATGGGGCCCGAGAGACTGGGATGAAATCATTTTTACAACCGGTTTTCTGTCGAGAGAAACGTTCAGAGATGGGTTGAAGGACAAATTTCGAATAGGAGGAACTCGGACAAACATGGGCCACGTTCGCAACATGAGGATGATGGACCTTTGGCGACGGCCCCAAAACCCATCCATATACAACCAGCTCCCCTCGCTTCGACCAAGGATCTCAAGCCATCTTGGGACGAAAGGGTATGTCATGTTAGGTACTGGAATAGAAGGAAAGAAGTACATCCAATAAATGGTTTTATCGGCGTCTTGGGGGGGGTAGCGATCAGCATCCAATTGCTTTGATGTACAACAACACTATGGGAGCATAAACATGACGGGAATAGCGTCTGTGTGTGATAGGGAACGGGATGGGATGGGATGGGATGGTATGGAATGGAGACGGGAGATTCAAGCCACTTAAACTCTGATTTGTTTTTCAGAGCAAGCCTTTGTATAATTTCCAAAGAATCATTATACGCTCGCGCAAACATTATGTCGATACCCTTTCTGCATCGTGTATGTATTTGGTTTATTGCGTCTGTATGTGAGTACGTTATTATCGTTCGTCCAACCAAGCCATCCCTATATAATTAGCGGCGACTCGTCGATCCGAACCCGGTGCTTTCATGGGTCGTCGTCCCCGAACTGCCACCGTTATCCCCCGAATAGCTCCGTGATGAAGATGATCCCCAACTCCTGTTCCTCGAGCCCGACGACGAACCCCATGTGCTTCCGTAGTTATACCCCCTACTGCGATTATCATACTCTTCTCTCCCCCTCCCTCTCTGTCCAGCTAGATACCCAGCCGCCGCACCACCCGCTAGTCCCGACCAGAACCCCGGTCTCCATCCTTGCTGCTGCTGCTGTTGCTGTTGTCCCGATTGCTGCTTGTTGCCATATCCTCCTGATCCAGGGTACGGTGGCGGCGGATCATTCCAATCCCCTCCTCCTCCTCCTCCTCCTCCTCCTCCTCCTCCAGCTCCGCCGCCGCCGCCAAACCCAAGTCCTCCTCCTCCCCCACCACCACCTCCCCACCCTCTCCTCTGCCCATCACCCGCACCAGTCCCACCCCGCCGATTTACCCCAGCCTGCACACAAGCACTATACACAATCCACCCCAACACACCCACAAACAACACCCCAAACAAATACCCCGCCCACTTATTATTCTCCCCTTCTTCTTCCCCCGGTTCTCCTCCCCATCCACCATGTCCATGTCCATACCTCCTCCGTCCCTCCTCCGTCAACGCCAAAGTGTATTCCACTCCACAACTCCCCTTCAGTACATAGTCATCATCCGGTCCATCATACCCTTCGCAAATCACGTCTGTTGATCCCAGCTGGAGAGTAGTAGGAAGCGAAGGCACGGTGCAAGACCACTGGATGTCTTCCTTGTCGTAGCGGGGTCCTTGGTTTACGCAGCGCATTAAGGAGATATGTGGGGCTGCGAGGGCGCAGAGGGGGCGGGAGGAGGTGCATTTCAATTGGGGGATGGGGGGGAGACGACGGCCGGTTGTGAGGGAGGAGGGGAGGAGGGTTAGGGAGCGGATCTATAGCGGGGGGGGGGGGTTGTTAGCTTTTTTGGTACTGGGAGAGGAGGAAGAAGAGGGGAAGAAGAGGGGAAGAAGGGGAAGAAGGGGAAGAAGGGGAAGAAGGGGAAGAAGGGGAAGGGGAGGAAGAAGAAGAGGGAGAGGAAGGGGGGGGAGGGAGAGGGGGGAGATGATGAAGGGAAAAGGGAAGGGGAAGGGGAGATTAAAAAAGACATACATTAGAAAGCAAAACCGCATCCTTAGCTTTACCCGACTTTGCTGCTTCTGCACCGCTGAGACCGTTGGGTAGTAGCGAAGATAAAAAGAGGAGCGCTGTTACTCCCACCAGCGATGACGATGATGGATCGAGGAGGCGCATCGTTGTTTTATGTTTCGCTTCACTTCAGTTTCGGGTCTGGTTTGGTTGGTCTCTGAATGTTGTTGACACTGTTGATGTCGTTGGGGTTCCAGTGCAGATTCGACGCGCGCGCGGAGTGATCGTTTAATGAACGTCGAGCGGAACTGTAGTGAAAAGTAGGTGGTATAATACACAGCAGGCGGAAATGATGCGACTCGGATATACTGAGGGTAGATGTATCGAGCTGATGGAGTTTGCTGATTGATACTCGACAGAAACGAAAGAGGAAGAATGACAAAAAACCGTTGATGCCCAGCCAGAGTCCAGCCTGGGGCTGATGTCAAGTTTAGGTAGTATGGTAGGGGACAATAGATGTATGTATGTATGTATGTATGTATATGTAGGCGATGCGCGAGGAAGATTGGATGTAAGAGGGAGAAATGTCGTCCAGTCAAATATGAAGTGATGGATGCGAGAGCAAGGGTCTGAGCGTCTCAAGTCACACTTGCATATAAATCGAGTACATGCAGCATACAATACCACAGCTACAAAAGGACACTTGTCTACCCCGTTTGTAAACGAGGCTGTGTATAAAACGAACAAGTCTAGACTCACAATGGCAATTAACTTAACGAAGGAACCGATGGAAAGCGGGAATGGAAAGAGGATGAAAGAAATCCCATGACGTTGCCCCCGCGGCCCCTGGTGACCCCTCCTCAGTGACAGTGGGTGGGGCAAAGCGACCCAAAGTGGCGGTAATGGCGGCTACAGGGCGGGTCCCACAGCGCTAAAGTGACAGGTCTACACTAAGGGGGGGACTAGCCCCGCTCTTAGGGTGATGGTGGTGGCAATCACGAGTGCTTAACAGTTTTCGCTGGTAAATGTATGCTAAGATGTTAAATACTTGTGACATGGGATTCGGAGACCTTCACAGGCATCTTTGGCATCACTTACTCAAACACAGGCTTCGTGTATTATTGTAACACCACAAGATGTTTGATAATGTGATTGGTGTCTATTCCTTTTCAACATCCCCCTCATCCATCAACCATACTAGCCATTAATAATACGTACGTACATACAGTGGTATCGTCTAACATGTGCAACAATCCGCCAGTCGTGTCTCCCATCGCTGAAGATATCATCAGCTCTGATATATCCCAACTAACCTCATTCTTGCCATGTATAAAAATTCAAATGACCAAATCCAGCATCTTCCACAATAGAGTGGTGAGATTATCCCTCTAATATAACGCCTTGCCAAATGCAAAAGAAAAATAGACTTTTCAACTTTTTGGTCTTCAGCCCCGCTTAATGCTTCTCCAGACTCTGCAGGTTAACCAACTCTGCATACCTGCCATTCTTCTTCATCAACTCCGAATGCGTTCCCTGCTCAACAATCCTGCCCTGGTCAAACACGTAGATGATATCCGCCTTCTGAATCGTGCTGAGACGATGTGCAACCGCAATGGTAGTTCTACCCTTGGCAGCCTTATCCAACGCCGCCTGCACAACGTGCTCTGACTCAGAATCCAGAGCCGATGTCGCCTCATCGAGCAGCAGAATCTTGGGGTCGCGGATCAGCGCGCGGGCGATAGCGATACGCTGCTTCTGACCACCCGAGAGCAATGCACCCTTGGAACCGACCAAAGTGTTCATGCCATCGGGGAGAGACATGATAAAGTCGTATATGTTGGCTTCCTGGCAGGCGAACTTGATCTGCTCGTCCGTCACGTCGCTGTTGGCTCCGAGGATGATGTTATCGCGAACGGTACCCTGGTACAAAGTCGGTTCCTGCGAGACGAGGGCAATGAAGCTGCGGTATTCGTTGACATTGAGGCTGCTAATTTCGCGGCCGTCGATAAAGATGCCACCGCTAAGAGGGTCATAGAACCTCTCCAAAAGGGCAATGGTCGTAGACTTGCCGCACCCAGAAGCTCCAACAAGAGCGACATATTGACCAGGCTGGATGGACAGGTTGAGACCACGGAGGACGGGTTGCTCGGGCCTAGTCGGGTAGCGGAAATGAACATCGCGGAACTCAATGGTACCATCAACCTGCTTGATCGAGTCACCTTCGTTTGACCAGGTATCGACAGTCGGCTTGCGGTCAAAGAGCTCCTTGAGGTCACGAGCGGCCTCGGTGGCCTTACCCATATCGGGAGCAAAGCTGAAGACGGAACCGGCAGACTGGGCGCCAAAAATAACCGACGAGAACACAATGAAGAAGGTGAACATGTCGTACTCGTGCTTGGCAATCAGAGTACCACCGTACCAGAAACCCAAGGCAAAAGCAAGGAACATGAGAGAGTTGGAAGCAGCAAACAAAAGACTGGACTTGAGAACCGAGATCAAGCTGGCATGCTGTTGCTTGGCCAGTGAGTCCTTGTAGTGCTGAAGAACGTCCTGCTCGCGAGTCAAGGAAGCGACAGTACGCATGGCCGTGATGGCCTCGGAAGCGTAGCTGGCAGATCCAGCATAGGCGCTCTTGGCGCGGCGCTGATAGTGAGCAATCATCCAGAAGCGATAGAAGCCACAGCCGAGAAGGATGGGGATGGTGGCAATGCACACAAGGGCAAGCTTCCAGCCCAAGGCCAAAGCGACAGTGCAAGCGGCAATGAGCGTAGTCAGGACCATGATGATTGTACCGAGGGTGACACCAGACAGACCGGCAACGTGCGTGGTTTCGGTGCTCAGGAACGAAGTGAGCGCACCCGCCGAGTTTTCATCCCGATCAAAGAACTCGACATCCTGGCGAAGGAAGGAGCGGAAAGCCATGTCGCGAACTCTGTGGATCAAACGCTCGCTGCACTTGGCAAAGAGCCAGCCCTGGACGGAGAAGGCGAGGCACTGCACAAGAGCAAGCATGAGATACATCAGACACCAGAAGGAGGCATCCGACTTGATGGACGCTCTGATTTCTTCGTTGACAATGGGGCGAGACCTATGACCGGTTAGTGATTTTGCCAAGAGAAACAGCTGGGAGACAGTGACTTACAGAGAGCTGATGAGCTTGGCAAAGAAGACAGCCTGAGTAGGATTACCGGCACCGCAGATGGCCGAGAAGAAGATACCGACGAGCATCATGTGCCACTCCTTCTTGTTGAAGCTAGCAATAAGCTTAATGAGTGTCCACAGGCCGTACTCCTTGGGCTCTTCCTTCTTGCGTGCGGCAATAGCAACGGAACTGACGCTCTGTTGCGACTTGCTGCGGTCCAACTTTTCGGCGATGTTATCTTCGGGATCCTCCACATAGCCGGCAGCTCCTCCTTCCTTTTGGCTGTTCCGGGTCGCCTTGCGGATAAGAGCCGCTTCCTCTGCCTGGTCAAGCGCCGCCTCTTCTTCAGCCGTCATCTCATTGACAGCTGCAATAGCCTGGGCAGTGACGAGCTTGTAGTAAGCGCCGCGCTTCGCGAGCAATTCAGCGTGGGTGCCCTGTTCGACGATGCGTCCCTGGGCCATGACAACGATATTGTGGGCATCCTTGATGGTAGACAGGCGGTGGGCAATCGTGATAGTAGTGCGACCTTCAGCGGCAACTTCGAGAGCGGCCTGGACGACGCCTTCACTCTTGGTGTCAAGAGCAGAAGTGGCCTCATCGAGCAACAGGATCTTGGGGTCGGATACAATAGCACGGGCAATAGCAATACGCTGTTTCTGGCCACCACTGAGCAAGAAGCCACGCTCGCCAACATTGGTCTCATAACCCTCGGGAAGACTGGTAATAAAATCGTGCGCGTTGGCTTTCCTGGCAGCCTCATAGATACGTTCGCGCTGCTGCTCCTCGGACTCAGACTCCCACTTGGTCCCGATCAAGCCATGGCGAATGTTGTCGTAAATGGTGCAGGCGAAGAGAGTCGGTTCCTGGGACACAAGGGCGATTTGCTGGCGCAACCAACGCACATTGAGGGTTGAAATATCGACATCATCGAGGTAAACTTTTCCTTCAATGGGCTTGTAGAACCTTTCGACCAATCCGACGATGGTTGACTTGCCACTGCCCGAAGCTCCGACAAGGGCGGTAGTCTTGCCAGCAGGGATAACGAGGCTGACGTCCTCCATGACAACAACATCAGGACGGGAGGGGTAGATATGCTTGATGTTCTCCAAACGGATGGTACCGACAACATTTTCGAGCTTGGCACCCTCTTCGCTGGAGGAGTCGATGGGAGACTCACGGTCAATGGTGTTGTAGATCTTAGCAGCAGCACCCAAGGCGGTGACAAAAGCCTGCAGGTTCGGGGCAATGTTACCGAGGTTAAAAGCTCCTATCATCACACTCATCATAACAGTCAGGATCTTGCGGAGCTCGGTGTCGCCGCTAAGAAGGAAGCGGGAACCCTGCCAGAAGGCCAAGCCATAGTTCAGATACAGCACCGTCATCATGCCGGCGACCATGACACCAATGGAACCCTTGAGTCTGAAGCCAAAGTGCTCGGCGCGAGTAAGATGAGCATCGTACCGACGAGCCAGGCGGTCCTGAGTGCCAAAAGCGATAGCATTGCGAACACTGCTGATGACTTCATCGGCAACCGAGCCACCTTCGGCGTAAGCGGCGATGTTTTGCTTGGAGAACTTGATGATGAACTGAGAACCACCACCCATGACAAGGGTCAAGGCGACAACGGTGCTCAAGAGGATGAGGGTAAGCTTCCAGAAGCTGACGAATCCAATGACAAAGGCGGCAATGAAGGTGGCAAGAGCCTGGAGCGTCAAGCCGACCTTTTCGGAAATGCCTTCCTGGATCAAGTTGGTGTCGGCAGTGATGCGCGTGGTGACCTCACCGGCGCCAAGCTTATCGAAGAAGCCAATGTTCTGCCTCATGCAGCTCTCCAAGTAGTGCTCACGAATCTTTCCACTGATGTGCTCTCCAGAGTAGATGAAGCCGACGGTGGTGATGTACATGGTGACGAACTCGCCAATGGCCAGATAGACAAAATAAAGGACCAAGCGCGCCAACTCGTCGGTGAAGTCATCGTAGGTGGTGACCCCCGCGAAGTAGTTTTGGAAAGTACCCTGGAGGTTACCGAAGATGACGGTCATGAGCGGCAGGGCAGCACCAGCAGCGATGGCACAGATAGCCGAGACAAAGATGATGAGCAGATCGTTGCGCGTGGCATAGCGGTAGAGAGTTGCAATGCCAACCTTGACTTCGGGAGTGAAGACCTGCTCCTTGAGGATCTTGGCTTCCCTCTCGGGGAGGTGTTTGTAGGGGTCATCATCGAGCGACTTCTTGGGCGAGACGACCTGTGTGTCGGCCTTTTCGAGACTAAGAGGATCGGGTTTGTGGATGGTATCGCCTTTGGTGGAACCGCCATGGCTGGAGACGGGGAGGGTCGAAGGTTCTCCCTCCTTTTCGGAAAGGCTACCCGCCGCCATGTTGACGGGGCTTTGCGGGGGAGTAACTGCAGTGACCAAGTGAAGCGAGCTTGGCTATATGATGGAAGAGCTGGTTTGTAGTGGTTGATGAATGATATCGAAGCCTCGTCTCTCTTGTCTGTCGACTCGGCTAGCTTTTGTTTGATGGTGATGTACCTGGTACGTACTTTTTGTCGAGGTGAAGTGGGGGTGGGGAACCACGAGGCACGATGGGGAGAGGTTGATATTTTGAGAGGGGAGGGAAGACAGAACTAAGCCAAGGATTGAGATCCTCGAGAGGCTAGCTTCGGTGTCTGGATATAAAGGCTTATATAAGAGAGAGGGGGGAGGGAGAGAAAACAGGCAAGGAGATGGGATGAAGCAGGTAGAAGTAATTATTACCACACTTCCTTGGCTGTGTCGGCGACAAGTCGAAGGAATCGATTGAATCGAATGAATCGATTACATACGCGGACGGCCAGGCCGCAAAAGGAAAGTGCCCCCAACCCTCCCCGTCCAACTCACCCCCGAGATACTGTACACTGCGGTATCATTCAAGAGTCCGAGAGCCCCCAGTTTCGTGGGACGGGCAATACCTACGCTAGGTACATCCACTAGTGTGCACAGCAAACCAAACCCAAACCGACGATAGGCACTGTCAAGATCCCGACCGACCGACCGATGGGTACCTCCAGTGCCCTCCATCATCTCTTCTGCTTCACCAATCATGTCTCTCTCTATACGGCCCGTATCGGCTCCCTTTCTCTGGGGCTCTGACCCACTGAATAAAGCCTGGCTATCCCGGAGGTAACAGAAAAACTCGTCGGCTCTAAACAACACAACATTAAGGTATCTCCAGTTTCCCCTGGCTGGACGGGGTGGAGCTGCTGGTCCCTGAATTCCATCCTTTCCCCATGCCTCATCTAATCTAGCGTTGAGGCTACTATTTAGGGGGTCGGATGCTGCATAACATGTTGTTCATCCCGCAGTGCGTTTTGCACTTATTCCGGTGTTAAAGCCTTCTGTCTCAAACGCATGGCATTGCCTCTCGCTGAGCGTCCTGTGCAAGGAAATTCGCCCCTGTAAATGTCTGTTAGATAGGTACATGCAAGGAGCTTCCTTCGAGTTTTGGGTAAGATGTGTGTGCGTGGTGGGACAACTGCAATTCAGATCTGGCTCACTCTGAACCAATAGAACCGCCGAAATCCCATGCCTGTTGCTGGTCTCGCACTAACAGACTTTTAAGGGTTGAATCTGTAGCGTACCTCTAGTGTACACTCCTGCGTACCTATGATTCAGGATGAAAAAGGCGGCCTATGCAGCTGTCATCTCAGGTGGAGTACAATTGCAGATCTACCACCGAAACATAATCATCACCGAAGCCTTTCTCGCCAGGCAACCAGGTTCCGCGTATGACTACACTACGTGTTCGGACTCGGTCATCCAACTTCACCGCATGCGACCCGCTACCAATTTCGCCGAATCACCAAAGCCAACCCAAGACTGGCAATCATAAGCGATACTGTGCTGGCTGTAAACATTCCAGAAGCTGCCAAATGCTGAATCGTCGGTGTTCGGTCCCCATTGCTGGCCGATGCCTTTTCCATGCCCAGCAAACAATCGGCCAAACGGTCCAGGCCACCGGCATGGGGACCTGGTTGTTGACATGGTTCTGCGCCTCGAATCTCTGTTCAACTTCAACTTTAATCTGAGCCCCACCGCCGGTCCTGTATGTAGTGTACACTACAACATTTAGAATATGTAAAAGGTTTCCATATTCGCGGCGAATGACTCACGCAACACAAGTGAGGATCCGGCAGTCGAATTGGGGGGCTTATGGTGCTTAAGGGATAGGCAAAATTGCGGTTGCCGCGTGGCTGGGCTCACACGGCGTGCAACCCACCGACCTATCAAAAAGACCTCTCGCCGTCAAGATTGGGGGGACTTCAGTTCTCTGGCAGCTTCCAAACTCTTCTCAACCTAATCTTAAATCCGAGAGGAAACGACCGATTATTGGAGCACAAAGTGCGAGCTGGTTTATCTGCTGTCTTGCCTTATCGCCCAAACCAAGACACTTTTCATTAGCTGCGTGCCAACGAAGTCGGTACGTACCTAGGTATGCTGTTTTAACCCGTTCCCCGGATTTGCACTAAGCCCTACACTTGGCTTCACATCACACGGCGACAAATCATCATGTCTATAGATGGCCGGTTGCGTTCGCGACAGCACCTCATCCTCTCATGCAATGAATTCAGGTGCTCTTGGCATCAAAGGAGGACCTCGTCTTCTTTTCGTCTTGACATATGTGTACTGTCCAAGGGCGTGTCGTTTGGATCGCAACCTGGTGTCTTGTCTTCAACGACCTGACTGTCGTTGTGAAGCCGCGGGACGAAACACCAGAACCGGTTGCTCCCGATTATCTCACACCTTCTCCTGGATATCCGTCAGACAAACGGGAGGAAGTCATCATTCGTGAAACCTGAGGAAGTGAGCCCATGGCGAAGGCTATAACGCAACCGCGCTGTTTTAACACTGTTCAATTTTCCGGGATACAGTGAGCTGGATCCACTGAACTTGTTTGAAAACTTCCGGTATGGTGATTCCCAGGTCGACCCCGTCAGGAAAAGCTTTGCTGTCTATGTCGAAGCCTACAAGCTAAGACAACAGGCGCAAATAGGCGAGCTACACAGGCCCAAGGACAACATAGGATGAGTCTTATGAGTTGTCGACTATCGAGGTGCGCGTTTCCATTAGACCTATGATTGTTTGTTGGCGACATGGAAAAACGAAAGCAACGTAAGTTCAATTCCATGTCTATCGTGATTATCGATAGAAGAAGTCAAGAAAATGTCAAAGGTCGGGAGGAAACGATCAAAAACGAATCTCCAAACAACGTCGACACATCAGGGGGGAAACACATTAACAGGGATGCTGGCTGCACAGGTCAAGGTGGGGTAGGCTGGCCGCAGTCCATTTGGGTGGGGCCTGCCAAAATCAATTGTGGGGGAAAGCCTATCAATGGCTCACCGCCCAAAAGTTTCGCGCGGCAGAAAAAAACAAAAGTCAGCGATAGGCGACTGCACCACAGCACCGCCGGCACGGCAGAGGCTCCCGTCCCGTCTGTCTGAATTGCCTGCGTCCAGTGTCAATTGGTGATTCTGATCCTTCCATTCCACTTCCACTCTTGATTCATTTGGGTAGTTGTCATATCCAAAAGCAATCTCCACCACCAACAACCATCTTTTCTTTGTCACCATAGTTCTGTCTCTATATCGGCATTGTTATTGTGCGCTTTCATCTCTTGCAATCTTTACATCCATAACCACCCACACATACCGTCAAGATGCCCAAGTCCAAGAGAGCGAAGGTGTACAACCTCACCCAGGTCACCAAGAAGAACCGCGAACAAAAGGAGAAGCTCTTTGAGAACATCCGAGAAAGCATCCCCAACTATCAGCACTGCTTCGTCTTCAGCATCGATAACATGCGCAACAACTACCTGAAGGATGTCAGAAAGGAGCTGAACGACTGCCGGTATGTTTGTGATTGTCTACCTTCTTCCTACCTCAGTAGCCGAATCGCAATCGCAATCGCAATCGCAATCACTAACCAAAGACTTCTTCTTCTTCCCGTACTACAGCATCTTCTTCGGCAAGACCAAGCTCACCGCCCGCGCCCTCGGCACCACCCCCGAGGACGCCCAAGCCGACGGGCTCGACAAGCTCTCCAAGTACCTGTCCGGCTCCGTCGGCCTCATCTTCACCAACCGCGACCCCTCGGAAATCAAGGACTACTTCGTCAACCTGACACAAGTCGACTTTGCCCGCGCCGGCTCCGTCGCCACGCGAACCATCACCATCCCCTCCGGTCCCTTGTACTCGACCGGTGGCGAGGTCCCCGCCGAGCACGACGTGCCCGTCTCCCACACGCTCGAGCCCGAGCTCCGCCGCCTCGGCATGCCCACCCGCATGGTCAAGGGCAAGGTCTGCCTGGGTGACGAGGCCGGCGAGGGCGACGACTACGTCATCTGCAAGGAGGGCGAGACGCTGGATTCCCGGCAGACGAGGCTGCTGAAGCTGTTTAGCATCTGCTTGAGCGAGTTCCGCGTTAAGCTACTGGCCTACTGGAGCGCGGCGAGCGGGGAGGTTACCGAGCTGGAGAAGCCTGTTGAGGCTGGTGCCGAGGAGATGGAGGAGGATGACGAGTAAGGGATGTGTCCATGAATGATACCCTGAAAAGAGGGATGATTGTGTGGTTGCAGTTGGCGAAGCGGTTGGAAAGGTCCATGATATCAAAAAATCTGCCGGGCGAGAAGGGGAACCTCCACAACACAACAACGCAACAGAACATCGAGGGAACAAGAGAAGGGGGTGGGGAGGGGACCGGTCAAATTTTTGCAAACGTCATTATTTCTCGTTTTTTTACTACTTGGCTTGTTTCCGTGTTTTTACATAGGGAAAGGTTTACGATGATACCATCTTTGTATGGAACTTCTTCTTTTTGGGGAACATAAAACAACCGGTCATTTTAGTTTATGTATTTCACCAGGCGTCTTTAGAGAGAAAAGGGGACAGGCATATGAAAAGCTCATAAGATAAAAGGGCTGTTTAAATCACTTTCTTTTGTGCACACACTTGCTTTTCTTTAGTGGTGACCGTGTATGATCATGATGATTGTTCCTCGGGGTTGGTCAATGTGCCCCCAGCCCATGCCATCGAGTTCAGAGTAAGTACCTCAAGGTAAGTGTTATCAGCGATACTTCCTGCTTAACGGCTCTTCAGAAATTCAAGTCGGCGGCCTGAAGAGCTAGCTGAAGTCAGGAAATCCCTAACTTTCCCCAAATGAGTGTATCCCATACCAGGTGTGATCACAAGTTCATAACTCCATCTCCCACCTGCCCTCCGCCAACACACTTCCTCTCCTGCTTTGTCAGTTTATTTTATCTCCTTCTTTTCCTCCTTTTCTTCTACTCCATGTACATCACTGACATTCAGGACGGTAGCCTCTTTTTGTTGACTTGGAAATGCATTGAAATAGATGGCGTTGAGACGTTATTGCTTCTATGTAAAAAAAAAAAAAAAAAAAAAAAAAGTTTCGTGGTTGTGAGTTTCTTGGCTCTTGAGCTTGGCTCGAACACTGGCAGTTACCCTGGTCTGGTCTGGTCTGGTCTGGTCTGGTGGTTTTCCACTTGTGTGTGCTGAGTATCGAGAATGGTACACAAAGGCTTCAATTCCTTTCGGTTGGGTTGGGTTTGGGTTAGTGTAAATTACAAGCTTATTGTTGCTATTTACAGCTTGGTGAAATAGCTCCCGTCAGGATACTTACGAATGCAAGCATCGATGATGATATCAGCTGTGATGGATGGGGCTGGCATGAATCTCTATGAAGGCAGGAGAGCAAAACAAGAAAGTAAAGACATTGAGACTACTAGTACTCGTGCCCATAGGGTTCGGGTTGACTACCAAGAGGTAGGTATTCACAGTCCGGAACTCAGAGGACACGACCAAGTTTCTAAACCCGTCAGTTGTCATCCCTTACTCGAGGTTTGCCAAACGCACAAGTTCTCTAGTTGTGCTCCGGGGTTATGCTAGAGGAACCTCAATCATTCCTCTCGCTCTACACCCAGCAAGTACGCCGCCCACTTCTCAGAACGGTTGGGACTCAGAGAGCCAATATGATGATGCTACAGTTCAGAAAATACAATGCTACAACCCTTACCAACTTGATACTTTTTACGCGAATAATGTCATTTTGGTTCTTTTCCTACCTACCCACCCGTGCTTTTACTCCTTTGTTTTGTGATTCAACAGTACACGGGCTAAACAAAAACTTGATATGGTACAAGTGAAAAGGAAAAAAAAGGAGGAAAAGGCGAGAAGACATTAGGATCGAAAGCACGGAAAGCAACTGGCTTTCGTTCTTTTTTACCTCGATTTTACCTTCCTGCAACGGATGCTGATTGATGTCTTGTTACTCCCGAAAAGACAATGGCGGAACGCTTTTGAGTGTACTGTCTTAAGTTGCCAAGTGTGTATGCGACGGGCGCCACCACCGTGCAAGCGTTGACGAAATCTCTCACCAGTGCCACCTGGAGTTCTAGACCTCCAGTTGTCTTTGAACTGATGTGACTGATAGACTGATTGGACGAAAGGCCGGACGGATTGCCATTCGGACTTGGGCTGATGAGCATGCAAACCATTGCTCTTTGGATCGTTAAGACGCGGTTACCTTAGCCACCGGAAAAGATAATCACATCCGCTCTGGACGACATAGTGTCTCGAATATGGATACCTCCCACTATTCTTCTGGTCGTGGATAGGTGGCACGGTCCAGTCAAGTATGACACATGAGAAGTGATCATCGTGGCTTACCCTTATCGTCGAAGGAAAAGGGAATAATACTGAAGTGGAAGCTTGAGAGCAGTGAGAGGGGGCTGATGATACCCACCACGAGACAAACCGGACCAGTATGTTGTTGTTGCTTAGGAGGTCTGTCAATGCTGTTTCGCAACCATCATGTCTAGTAGCGCCGCAACTTTCTGGGGTCTTCGTATCCGCCGTCGTACCCGCGTTTCCTGGATGAGTCGTCGTGATCTCTGGGCCTGTCGTAGTCGCGGCCGCCGTGATACCCACCGTCTCTGGATTCCCTTGGGGCTCCGGGTTCTCTAGGCCTGATGGGCTCCATGTTGCTGCCAGTCTGCCGAGCGTTGCGTTCGCCGCCGCGGAAACCTCCGCCGCCAGATCTGTCATCATATGAGCGACCACCATCACGCCCACCGTACCCACCGCTGCTTCCGCTAGGGCCGTCCCTGCGGCTATCGCGATCGCGGTCCCTGTCACGATGACTGTCACGGTCACGGCCGCCGAAGCCACCACCGGGGCCATTGGGAGCATTCGACGGAGGCGAGAAACTGCTGCCACCTGGGCCGCCGAACCCACGGCCGCCGTCACGTCCGCCGCCAAAACCGCCACCACCGCTACGTCCACCGAAGCGATCACCGCCTCCAAAGCCGCCGCCGGGGCCGCCACCACCCCTGAAGCCGCGGTCGCGTCCTCTGAATCCGCCACCGAAACCACCACCACGGAAGCCACCGGGGCCGCCAAATCCACCGGGACCCATGGGCCTAGCAGGCATTGCCTTGGTGTAACCACGGCCACCAAGACCGCCACCGAGACGACGAGGTTTCCATCCCTTGACCGTGCGGCCTCTCTCTACATCGACCTTGATGCGGCGATCCTTGATACGGGCGCCATCACAGCCATCTAGAGCAGCTGGATTGCGCATGCGCCACAGGCGCAGGTGTCAGTAAGGCCTTACCATGAAGAAACAATACTACCTTTCAAGGTATACGACATGGAAGATGAATGGATAGAGGGAAGACGAAAAAGTTTCCGCAGGACAGGCAAGCTTGAGGGCCATTCGAGTCCTGGTTGTGGGCTTACAGAAAGCACCGACAGCGGGCGTTTCCTTGTCTGTGTGTGCTGGTTGAATGTCAAGAGGGGGGGTCAAGGGGGGCTGGTCATTACCTCTCATGTCCTTTTCGCGTTCGAAAACGACAAAAGCATAGCCGCGATGGGGCTTTTTCTTCTTGTTTGGGTTCTCATCGGCGTGGGTATCTCTGATGATACGGATCTATCTGTGTGTCAGTTGACGTCAAATAATCACATACATTAATATGTGGTCATGGTGGAGGATGCAAACTCACACGCTCGATGGGACCGTAGCGGCTGAACTCGCGCTCAAGATCCTGTTCATCAGCACGGTAGTCAAGACGCGCCACTATCAATGTCTTGAAAGCATCGCCTCTGATGTTGGGATCATCATTGGGATTGTCTACAAGTAAACGCCATCGGTTAGCAAGCCGCATGACAACAAGATAATGATCAAGTAAAGGAGTAGTGAGGACAGCTGCGCGCAACGTTGGGGGTTTGCCGCGTACAATTCTTGGGACCCTCGGTCAACAGCTTCTCCAAAGCTTCCTTCTTCTCGCGCTTCTTGCGGTCGCGCGCCTCCAGCCAGCTCTCGGTGGGGTGGTACTCGTATTCTTGCTCGTAGGCCTGCATGGCAGGAATGAAGTCGGCAACGGGGGTGATGAAGGCCGACTTGCGCTCTTCGGGAGCAACATCGCAGGGCGGCACCCAGCGCAGAGGTGGCCGGGGCGCGAAGAGCGCGAGCAGGTTAGGCGGGAGCCGGTCTGTCATTGTCGCTTCACGTGTAGTTGTTGTAGCTGGTCAAGTGGTGTTTTGGTTGATCTTATCTGTCGTCGAATTATGAAATCGATATGTCTGAAACCAGGAAATGGCGTCTGTCGTTTTATCCACTGTTCGGAAAGCCGGGCGAGAACAGTTCAATAAGGCTTAACGCTGTTACTGTTTGCCAATTCTTGTGATGACGATAATGTGGTGGTGTCGGTTTGCGAGAAAGGTCAAAACCGCATTTTCGCGACTTTGCTTGGACAGCTGAAGACGAGAGAGAGGGTGGGAGGCGGGAGCAGCAAAGGGCCCTGTCTAGTTGTTGCTGTGTCGTCCACTGCCTGGCAGCCTTGCAACGAGCTCCTGCTGGGCAGCTCTCGCTCGCGCGCTTGACCACCGACTGAGTGCGAAAGAGGGACCGTGCACCCTTTACCTTATCACTACGTACACACCCAAGGAGGAGTGCAATCGCGGGAAATTCTGCCGACCGCTTTTGCAGTGGGCGGGTCCCCCCCAGTGCCGTGCCGGCGCGCGACGGGGCGGGAGTCTGGCAGAAGTTCAAGTCGCACCCGCCCTCCGGATCATGAACCCTGGTGGACTCGGACTTGTTGCAAGGCGAGGACGGCGGCGAAGAAGAAGAAGAGCATCACAACAATGACGGTAAAAGCATTGACGCAGATCTCCTCTGCCGGCCGTGTAAGTTAGACCACATCCTGAGAAATTAAACAGTTTATTCAAGGGAACAAAAAAATGCTAATTATTGAATGTTTTGTATCTAGAATGGCGTCGGCGCATTCGTCTTGCAGTGCAAGAAGTTGGACATCCATTACAGTGACTGGGCCGGCAGCTCCCGGGGCATGAAGTACGTTTAGGAACTCTTCGAATATAGACATCGCAACCTCGTTCCCGATCGAACATCTTCCGCATATACCGATACCTCTACACGTTCAACCATACCGACATCCTCCAAAGATCTCGAGACCATCCACCACTACATACTCTTTTCCTCGTCCCTCCTCGTCCCTCCCTCCCTCCAGTCTCCCTTCACAACCTCTACAGGCCCCTATACTAACACTTACTTCCTCCATTCTAGCGGCTTCATCAAATCCCTCCTCCCCAAATTCGCCGCCGCCAACCCGCAAATCGAGTTCGTCGTCTCTCCCCGGCCCGCCAAGCACCCGATCCTCATGGGCCACTACATCAACGGGCGCACCAAGGCCATTTGCGTGCGCAACATGGAGCCGCTCGAGATCCTCAAGAAGGCCGAGCTCCTCCGCGACGCGAGCGGCGAGAAGCCCCAGAAGTTCAAGAAGCCCGTCACCAGCACGAACCCCAGTGTCAGAGGCGTCTGGTCGCCTTACCATGGGCAGGGTATGGCTGTATAAAGCGGGAAAAAAAGGGAGGAGCAGGTGCTGGTGCTGGGACTGGTGCTGGTGCAGGTGCTGGATGGATTGGTGCTGGACTGGTGCTCGGCTGGTGTTGGCTCGGTTCAGTACCAGGTGGATTGTATATACCATGTTGAATGTATGAATATGAATCAAGGACATGAAAAGGGTTTCTAGATGTATCAAGGGTTTTGGCTTGGCTACATGGTTGTGATCCAGTCCTTCCAGATATCTCTTGATAGGTTCTGTTTTCCAAGCATCAGACATTATTCTGTGCTGCCGGGTGGTCGACTGTTGATATTGGAACTTGGGATAAACATCCAAGAGCGAATGGAGGAGCCGCAGAATTGCGGTGTCTGGTGTCACAAAAGTCATAAACGGGCTACAGGAAGCAAAACTACGGTCTTCAATCCCAGACCGAACAAAATCAGGACATTTAACTTTTTTATATTTTCGCCGTGTCCTCAACACCATTTCCCAGCCTATATAAGTGCGGCTGTTACAAAGCTATAACTTTTATGGACAAGTAATCTACAGGTTGGCGTTGATAATGTCGACGACTGCATCATGTCATGTTAGCCATCTTTCTTCCTCTCGTTGCAACAATGGCAGGTACTTACACTCGGGCTTCAAGCTGGCACCGCCAACAAGGAAACCGTCAATGTCCTGCTCCTTGGCAAGGTCCTTGCAGTTCTTGGCGTTGACAGAGCCACCGTAGAGGATGCGAGTCTCCTCAGCAACCTTGTCGCTGACGTTCTGCTTGAGCCAGCTGCGGATGGCGGCGTGCACCTCCTGGGCCTGCTCCTTGGTGGCGACGAGGCCGGTACCAATGGCCCAGATGGGCTCGTAGGCGATAACAACGTTCTTCCAGTCGTTGATCTCCTTGGCCAGAGCGGCGAGCTGGTTCTCGACGAACTTGATGGTCTCGCCGGCCTGGCGCGTGTCCTTGGACTCGCCGCAGCACCAGATGACCGAGATGCCGTTGTCGAGGGCGTACTTGGTCTTGGAGGCAATGAACTCGTCCGACTCGCCGAGCTCGTTGCGGCGCTCAGAGTGGCCGAGAATGACCCACTTGACGCCGAGATCCAAGAGCTGCGTGGCGCTGATCTCGCCGGTGAAGGCGCCGTTGGGCTTGTTGAAGACGTTCTGGGCGGCAACCTCAACGTTGGGCTTCTGGAGGTTCTGCTTGACGAAGTCAAGGTAGAGGGCGGGAGGGGCAATCACGACCTCTATTCATGTTCTGGTCAGCATTTGCTCGAAGCATTGTATTGCTGATTCCATCACGTTTTTTTTCTGGCGTTGCAGACATACCGGCATTAGGGTCCAATTGGGCGTTGTTAAGGTTGTCAACGATGGCCTTGAGATCCTTACGGGTCCCGTTCCTAGAAATTGGGGTTTGTTTAGTTGGCTGACCGAGTCATTACCGCGGGGTTTGGGTGGCATATGACGGGGTGCGATAATAATGGTAATGGCGGGGTAAAAGTGTTGGGGAGAGCTCCCCTCAGCTCTGGGATGAGAATTAACGCACATCTTGAAGTTGCCGCCGACGAAGAACTTGCGAGCCATTTTGGGCGATTTGTTTGTTTAGTAGTACTAAAAAAAAGGGGTATCTAGGGGGTTGCTAGAAGCAGAGGCAGATGGCAAAGTTGTGATGATGTTGTTGTTGTTGGAGTGGAAGTTGGAAACAGAGCTCGAGATGGGACAGGACGAAGTGGGGATAGGGTACCTCTATGTAGTGTACCGCTGGAGGAGGGGTGGTCGGGACTCTGAACACTAGCTACTACACTAGGGCGGAGGCATCAGACGTAAAAGTGGATTATCATCTGCAGACCTAGTTCGGGGCACCAGACGGAGTGACTGAGCCTGTCACACATTGCGATTCCCGACCCGGAGCTGGTTGTCGTTCCTCGAGGTTTTCGTGTGAATGGTTGCTTGGCGGGTGGGATCCAGTTGCGAGAAGGTCCGATTGTCAATGGTGGTTCCAAGCTGCAAGTCCTCCTCTAGACTACATCATATGACACCACTTCTCAGCATATCTCATAATGCTTTTCATTCAGAAGCAAATGACACCACTTTCACGAAACAATTCTCAAGAAGACGGGACTCGGCTAAAGGTAGGTGTGTTTACTTTTGGCTGATTTGGTATCATTAACTAGGACCCTTGTGTGTCGTCATATCTCCATCCAGTTGTGGATCGCTGTACCTGCGTCCGACTAATGACGCTGGAGTGCTTGTTGTGTCAACTTCCTGTCCGCTCGTCCGTTCGGCTCTGGGGTGAGCTAGGTATTTGTTGATCACCAGCGCAATGAGATAGTATCGTGTACACGTGTAAATTGTCCGCCTCGTCCTTTCACTTCCTCGGTTCTCCCTCACGATCTGCACATTACCGCCTGAAAAACCCGCCCTTTACTTGCGGCTTCCTGTTTCGGAGCAGGAGGGTCTCCTTGAGGTTCAACGCTTGCCTCTTCACCTTGGGCGCCAGGCTCTGGTTTGTGTTGTTCGGCACAACTCTGAACACTGTCGAACCGACCTTCTCGTCCTTGGGACCCTTGGCCTCACGGACAACCTTTCTTCTCTTGGCTCCTTCGGTTGAATCTGACCTCCGGGGAGCCTCGTCATCTTCGTCGTCAGACTCCAAAAGTTCAAGGGGGAGCAGTTTCGGGATCTCCCGCTTCCTCTTCTCAGCCAATGCTGCCGCAGCATCCTCTTCAGGCTCTGACTCGGCTTCATCCTCGCTCGATTGCTCAACCTTCTTGACGGCGCGCTTCTTGGACTTTGCTTGCTCCTTGAGAATGGCATCGCGCTCTTGGCGTCTCTTCTTCTCCGCAGCAGCTTGCCTGTAGTAGTTGTCAGAATCATGCTTGAAGCGCGTGTCATGTTTCACGGTTCCGCATTGTGACTTACTGCTCGGCAGCTTTTTGAGCAGCCTTCTCAGCCTCCAAAGACTTGGCCTGAGCCGCATGGGTAGAGACCGCCTCAGGAGCTTCATCATCACTGTCCTCCTCTTCCGAATCTTCCTCACTTTGCCCCTGCTGTTCCTTCTTCTCATTCAGCCTCTCTTCCAACGGGTTGACATCCGGTGCTTCTCTTGGCGTGACAAACTCCTCCTGCTCACTGTCATCGAACGTGATGCGCTTTCCCCGCGGCTGCTCAGTCGGGGTCTGGAACAGTTGCGATTCTCCCTCCATTGTTGTATCAGGATCCTGGGCCTTGGTGGTTGATGTGGGAATGGGGATCTCGATCTCGACATGTTTGATCCTCCTGGCCGAGACGGATGATTCTGTCGATGACTCCTTCAAGGGTGTCTGAACTGTGCTCTCAACCTCCTCGGCCTGCTCAGTCTCTACAATCTCAGCGGCCCTCTTCAAGGCAGTCTTCCTGGGGGTGTTCTTCTTGGCCGCAGCCTTTGTTGCACGAGGTGCCTTTGCGGGAGTGGCAGCAGCAGCCTTTTCGGGGGAGTTCTCCCTTGCTACCTGGCCTCGAGTCCTTGGTGCCATTTCGATGATGCGCCGTGGCAAGGTTTTTCAATAGTTTTTCGAAAAACCAATTTTCTTGTGAAGAACTGAATGTGAACTAATATTTCAGTTCTTGGGAAAACCAAAGATTGAGGAATTTGGATGAGGCGATATGAAGACGGGACGGGAATCTCATGTGAAGGGACCAAAAGGGTTCGCAATTCGAAGGTTTGAACTTTCTCCAATTCACACTTTTTTTGGCCGACCAGGGTCTGGCAACTGGGGCAGGCAATCGCCGGGTTTTCTGATTGGTTCAATTCCGGTATTTCTGCGGTTCTTGACCCACTTCTTGTATTTAGCACACCCCCCTGCGGAGGTGTAAACAACATGAAATCCAACGTTCAGGAGCACTAACAATTTCGCTCGCAGCGCTACCGGCCTCGCTGTACTTCATTGTTATGACAGGGTACTGACAATTGTTCGAGATGGCAGAAATAGCATCTTTCCATATCTCTCACGGTCACAAATTATTGAACTATCCAACTTACCGTTATAATTCGAAACCCTCCTTATGTTGAGTCTGTAGACCAAAGCAAAGCATCTCTAAGAGGCAAGGTACGGTACTACCGGATAAACTAACAGCTGGGTACCCGAACATCAACAGTGCCAGGACATATTCTCCACCACACTTCCTCAACCTCACTTCCATTATCTTCTTCAACTCACCTTGGTCGAAGTGGGCTCCAGGCTCACAACCCCTTTACAACCAGTCATGCACAGATCCCGGGCTCTGGTGCGGCAAACATGTCGCCTTTCATCCCTACAGCCAGTGTCGCCGGTTGCGCTTCATCATGTACGGCCGTCGATACCATCTCCCCAATTATCATCATGGAGCTCGCCAAGTAGCCATGGCCAAGCGACATCACAGCAACGACGTCCCTATGCCAAAGCCGCCAAAATGCAGCGGAGAAGAGCTGAAACGGGTCGCTATTTCGAAGAGTACCAAGGTCCCACCCTCGAACAATGGGAGTACCTCGTCCACCATCTCCAGACGCCCAACCTGAGAGCGCAAGATTGCCTCGAGACTGTCCTCGCCTACATGGTCGTGGCCGTCAAGCACGAGTCGACATGGAAGACGCGCATGATGCGCGAGGATTACTTCCCCATCTCGCGTCTCTACTACTGCGCCTTCCTGCTCGTTCACCCGCACTTCGAGGTGCCGGCCTTCTGGCAGATGGGCATGCACATCCTGCACATGCTGTCCACGCTCAACTACCCGCCTGCCATTCTGACCATGTACCGCTACTTTGAGGCGATCGCCCGTCGCCGCGACCCCAAGAGCGAGACGTACCGCTACATCCAGACCAAGTACCAGGAGCTGCTGAACAAGAACGACGCCAACGCCTGCACCTGGAAGGCCGTCGAGCTGTGGGACCCCAAAAAGCCCGAGATCGCGCTGATGTACCTGAACAAGGCCATGGAGGGCTACAAGCGGAGTCCGGGCAGGTACAAGGTTGAGCCCCTTGTTTCCCACGCCTTGGAAGGCGGCAAGAGTGAGAGGCTTCCGTTCCTGGTCAAGACCCTGAGCTTCTTCAGTGACCTGAAGGAGACGATGCTGGGCTTGGTGGTTCGCAAAGAGACCAGCGCGTACGCACTGCGTAGGCGACTGATGCTCGAAAAGTTGTTGCCGCTGGACAAGAGACCTGCGCGCGCGCCGCTCTGGACGTGGGAGGGCATGTACCGCGTCAGGAAGGGGATGGCGCTGTCGATGATGGGGGAGATCCACGAAGCCGCTGAGGAGCTGCGGATCGCGGCCGACGAGCTGGATGTGGAGCAAGGACATTATGCGCTTGCGGTTCTGATGCAGATGGAGGCTGAGAAGCTCAATGAATTTATCAAGACCGAGGGGGAAGAGGGGGAAGAAGAGGTGCTCCAGTTGTCGAATGCCTTTATCGACTTTTACAATGGTGGAGATATTATGGAGGAGACTCTGGCTGGGGCTGTGCGGCTCTTGAATGAGGAGGCGGAGCTACGATTCAAGAGAGCGGCGCAAGGCGGCGATGAGAAGGCGGCGGGAAAGCTGGAGCGCCTTTGCAAGACGAGATTGCACGAGCCCGGGCTTTCCAAGATGGAGAGGGAGACGTATAAGCTGGCTGCCAAGGAATGGGCTGAGCTCTCAGGCAAGGGGAAATCGGTGTATGATGAGTTGCAGAAGAACAGCGGCCCAATGTTTGCTGATCCCAAGCCGAACTACTAGAACATCAAAGTTTGCCCCGGCGTAATCAGGGAGACAAACGACTGTTGGCTCTTTAGGGACGGAAGACACGAAATACAAAGCATAGTTGATACCATCTTCTTAAAAGCTATGTCGAATAATTAGCATCGGGCTATCGGCAGCTCAAGGAAGTGACAGATAGACAAACAAGAGCCCTCGGACGGACAAGACATAATAGATCTTGGCCAGAGAAGTGGCTGGTAGCGTCCCATGTCAGGCACAGCTTGTCTACGGAAGTCGCTTATTGGGATTATTGTCTACTAGGGAAGCTACTACGTAGGTTCCAGTCCACTTTCTTATTCTGTCACAGCTGCTTATTGGCCACAACTACCTCTTTCGATCAAGACTATGGAGACATGTGAAAGGGGAGTTGGAGCATGATTCAAATCAAATATGCATTTCACTTTGAGAAATATCTACTCGGTTCTGGCATATGATCACCACCAGACCCCGTTATGCTACTCCAAATGTTTGCGATCATGATGCTTTGTGGGCGATTGAGTCAAACAGGCCCGTAGGATCTTGTCAACCTCGCGAGGTCTTTTTGAGTTCGGATATATGCTTCGTTGACTATACAGCCTTGCTACTTATCCAGTTACCTAGCTAGTCAGTTACCCGGCTACCCAGTTGCCCAACTGCCAAGTTACTTCAGTTACCTCCCTACCTCCCTAGCTACCTATTTACTTACCTAGGTACTTACACCTCCCTTCATCACTCCTTCCTTTTATCCCAAGCCCAACTTAATCTTTTCATTCGGATTCGATAGAATTAGGTTAGTTCCCAATCAAAACATAACTCCAAGTCACTCAGGTCTAATAACGCTAATCACTCTTCTCACACCAGTCACTCTGTTCATACACGGTATTGACTTCTGTCGCCCCAACCCAAACACCTTTCGAACCGAAGGCATCATGTCTCACCTCTCTCTCCCTTCCCTCGATCTTATGATCTCCAGGGTATAGAGGTACAAGTCCGTTGTTTTTCTCCGAGCCGCGCTCTCCCTATTCTACTGTGTACATCGATACATCGATACATGGCCACTGCACTGTAGGACATCACCCAAAAGCCCGAGGTTCGTTCGACATGGGCAGTGTTGTCGTTGCTTTTGCTGACTAGTTCCTTCAATGTCTCGAGTTGATCTTCGCCTGTTGTGTGGGTAGGGCTTGCTACACTCTCGAGACTACTACTCGTCCTGGGGATCCGAAGTAGGATAGGGTAGGGTAGGATAGGGTAGAGGTAGAGGTAGATGCTGGGTTTGTTAGGCGAGATAGGTAAAGTGTGAGTGATGGCTTGTGTAACTGTTTGCTATGACTAGTATATCTAGGTACCGACCGCTATGTTATCGACACTGACCGTGATGGTGATGGAGAGGACGCGTGGATTTTGCATTGGTAATCTGATATTTGGAAAGTGGAAGTTGGGGCGGCACAGGGATTATCCGTGAGGTTGATAAGATGGGTGCGAATAGGTAGGTACGTGGTCAGTTAGAGAGAGAGGGTCGAGGAGGTGCAACTCGAGGAGTACATGGAGGTGATGGTGGTGATGAACGGCTCGAGGGCTATGAGGAACGGTGAGATATGTGCTGGAGTGGTGGGAAAACTATACTTTCTTTTCGTAGACATTTCACTAGCTTTTGGCTTTTCTGCTGATATAGTTGGAGAATAGCATGGGAGGAATGAGCTACAGGTTGGAGTGTGCATTGATTAAGCTCTGACGGAATCTTGTTGGTTTGCTGGTTCCCTTGTTGCTTTCCATTGTTGTCTATGGCAGAAGTAAGGTAGTTGGTTGCTCTTTCCCTATTCGTTCCATTTCCTCTGGAACCTTCCTTCCATGATACATGATGGGGAAAAAAAAAAAAAGGAACCCTTAGGGTATCGTGATCAGCTAGCTCATCCTTATTTCTTTCCTCTCCCCTCGCCCCCCAAAAAAGCCGGTTCGAGCACTGAAGTGGAAATGACAAAAGAAAAGAGAAAGTGGAAGAGACTAAGGAGAGGGAGGGAAATGTTGAGGAAACAAAAAAATGCAAAAGATTTGCGCCAGCCGCGAATCGAACGCGGGGCCCATCGATGGCAACGATGGATTTTACCACTAAACCACTGGCGCTGTGAAGTGATTGATGGTAGTAGTAGGAGAAAGTAGAGGCTAAGTATGAAACATGACTCATTGTTTACTTATGTCCTGAAAACCCAAACGCGCCAATTTGCAGGAACGCTCTTGATGAAGGTAAAATGCGTTCGTTAGGAAACCATAGCCCGAGACGTAGAATAAATGAAAATGGGTATATAGCGAGCCGTGAACCGTAGAATGGGTGAACCCCGGGAAGAAAAGAAGAAAAGAACCGATTATCAAAATCGAAAAACACCTTCACGAAGACACCCTCTTCTGCCTTTTCCTCCCCTTTTTCCCTCCTCCCCTCCCGCTCTCTTCCCCATCCGCATCCTCCTCATCTTCCTCCCCACTCTCCTCCTCTCTGTCGCCTTTACTCCCACTTCCGTTCCCTCCCTTCTCATTCCCTTTTTTGATACTGATCAAACACCCCTGCCCTTTGAGTCTCTTTGTCAATGGCGTACTCGCCTTCATTCCCGGGAAATCTTTCGCATTATACACGTGAAACGGCTCACTCATCACCGTCGCGACAATACTACTCCTATCACCCGCCATCATCCTCGCGGGGTCTAGCACGACCAGCGCAAACTTGAGCCGAAACGTCCCCGGCGTGCGACAGCTCAGGTCGGGGAAACAAAAGAAACAGCCCTCCTCGCCGTGCTCATCTAACCCGAAAAAGGGGGACGCAACCAGTGTCCCCATCAAACGCCGCTGCTGCCGGAAATCCTCGGGCATGCTGCTCATGTCCTTGACGCCCGTCTCGTCCCAGATGCTGCAGTGGATGACGCTGAACTGATGCCGCAGGAGCCGGCTGTGCTCTTCGCGTGAGAGTGTGTCATTGTGAATGGTCAGCTGCACAATGGGTGGCGGGTCGATGACGCGCCGGTCCCGTTCGCCGAAGCCGCAGCTGCGGGCGGCGAAGGGCTGTTGACGGACGAAGATTCGGTAATCGGTCTTTTTGCCTGAGGGTGGTGGTGGTAGGGTGACCGGGTTCCGCTTGTTTCTGGTGTTGTCGGTGCTTATGAGGTTGGATATGCTCATGGGCCGACATTCCTGCCTTGGGGAACCGCCTTGCTGGGAGCTGGATGGGGTCTGTGACCCCTCGGATGATGGAAAGTTGTTGCTGCTGTGGTTGTTGTCGAGTGTCGAGGCTTTCCGTACCATGGTGAAATGGCTGGATGACTCCTGTCTTAATCGTGAGGGCTGCTGGTGGAACGGTGGCCAAGATGACTCAACATGCGCCTGATGACCGTTGCTCGTCTGCCTTGAACGAGGCTCGTAGGTTGACTCAGCGGTTGACCTTTCACTGGCGGCAGTGGAATAGGCTGGGGACAGACGGCCGTCTAGTTGCCTCCCATGGTAAGAACGAGCCTCGCTATAGGTAATCGGGAGTTGAGGAGGTGTTTGTCCCACTGGTGAAGGAGTTGGGTAGTCGGAGTAATAAGTCTCGCTATGGCCTCGGTAAACTGGATCGCAGGAAGAAGAAACGGGACCAGGAGCAGTGACGGGTAGAATGGTAGTCACGGGAGGCAGCCTGTGTTGTTGCTGTTGGCGATACAAGTGCGGCTGATGTGATTGCTGTTCTGGCATGTAGTGTGCGTGCTTTGAGGAGTAGGCCTCGTAGGGATTGTGAAGTGATCGAGACATGTTGTTGAGCGTATAAGTGGTACCAAAAATGTGATGAGAAGACTCGACAGCAGTAGACATTGAGGAAGAGGGCGTAAGACGGTGGTTGTGGTTCTATAGGTAGGCAGTGTCAGTCAAGGGATCTTCTAGGTCGGTGATGATGCTGCTGCTGTGTAGCAAGATGGCAACAGCGAAGCAAGAGCGAAGAACGCAGATGGAGCCGGTTTTGCTTCCGACCAAGAACCGATACGAACCCAGATAACTGGGTTCTGGGATGGAGCATGAGCGGCATGTCTTACATTGGGAGAACAATAGGTCCAACCAAGACAGATGCCAGCAGTGCAGGCGCCTGGTGTTACATGCAAGGCCGTGGGTATACTTGGCGAATTCCGGGTTCCAGGAGTGAGAACAAGGCCGGCGTAGAGGTACAGGTAAATTGTGTGAGGTTTCGCTGGGGCGGGATGTGGGATGGCGGTCTCTACTGTAGGTAGCCGAGTGGCACTCGAGTGTGTTGAGCAGGATGACAGCCCACCGCGGTGGTCCCTCGAGGCACAAAAACCACAGTTGTAGTAGCCGAAAGCGTTGGTATACAGGCGGGCCTATGCGTATCAACTCCGAGCAATGCTATGTTGCTGGTCTATTCGAGGACAATAAGACCAAAGCGGATGGCAGTGGCACGCAGGGGCGAGGCGCTTATGTGTAAAAGGCGCTTAAGTGAAATGCCGAGGTGTTGAAGGAGCAATTCCAAGGCTAAGCAATCAGACTGGTTGGATTGTAGGGCCAGGGCGGATGGAGGAACGGGTAGGCTGGAGAGGATATATTGAGGCAATATGGCAAAGCCGGGGTAGTTGACAACTGGGGAGATTAAAGAAAGGCTGACATTATGAAGAGAGCATATTGGATAGTGCCTTGCCCAGCACTTTGAGGGACGGGGAAGAATGGATGAAGAGGGGGGGTCTTGAGGCTATCCTAAGTAGTACTACGTCTCAAGAGAGAGAGAGAGGGACGAATAAGACCCAAGACTGTAGATTGCCTAGCAGGGATGTCAAAGTAGACTAGGCGGGTCGATCATTGGCAATCCAGAAAGCGGGTTGATCAGTCAGCTTCGGGGTCTTTTCTTCCTGACACTGTCTTGATATCCTGGCGGCCGCCCGCTGCAGCATGGAAGCGCTAGATTTGGTTTGGAAGGCGTGGAAGTCAGCAGCAGCAGCAATAAAGGGGAACCATTGGGAATGGAACAGCTGTCGGGGCCGGGCAAAATGTCCGTTACACCAACTTTGCGAGGCCCTGATCTGCATTGTGCTCGGCGTTAGTGTACCTTTGTACACCACCGAGCAACATGTACGCAGTACGTCTGTTCGAAAGGACAGCGGTAACAACGAACGATGACGGTCTCGATCTGCACCGCGTAAGTACCCTTGGGAGATCCCGTGCTAAGGGTAGGTAGCCCGGCGTCAACGATGAAAGGCTGTTGGACAAGGGGATGGGTTTCTAGGTTGACTCAGGAACGGAGGGGGTGTTACTGTGTCAACAGGGGGGATACATATGTAAGCAAGCAATGGAGCAACGAAGGGTTGCGCAGGTGGTAGTCGCCCAGGCACGTCACAGTCCACACTCAGCACCGTGGACAATGTTGACGACGGATGGTGAGACTTCAAAGAGGAGAGAGGAGAGAAGAGAGATGAGTGTGGGACATGCAGAGCCAAAAATGTCTACACTGAGTGCCAGTGATGATAGATATGGTCTGAGTTTGGAACAAAGGATGCCGTCTTTCTGTTCCCTTTGAAGCAAACTGATGGGCAAAGGTGTTTTGGCTCAGTCTCAACCACGGAAGAATGCCGTCGAATAAAATCAACATGATGATCCATCAGTCACCTAGGCAGCCTCGTGGGCCATGTCGCTGAGGACGCGGTGTTTGCACAGGACGGACAAAGGGGGCTCTGTGCCACAGTAATGAGAAGCCAAGTTGGAGGGTGTTACTGCAACTGGGACCGACCGTGACTGTGAGTCTGTGACCGAGACTGTGGTCCTTTCGTCGGCTTGTAGAGCCCGAAAATCTGAATGACGGAAATGGAGACTCCCGTCTTTCTTTGAGAAACTGGCCATGGTGCTTCGAGTTTGTTTGTGTAGCTGATCGATGATGCTCTGTACCTAGCTGAGGTCAAAGTTCATCGCATAGGGCCACAATTCACGCCCCAATCATCCCATATAAAGACGCCACTGGGCTGTTTGTTGGACTGACGACTGAGATGATGTGGTCAAGCTGAGAGGGGATGGCTCGAGACTACCTTTACCTAGGTAGGTAGGTAGGTAGGTAGGTAGGTAGGTAGGCAGGTCGAGGTAGCTCTAGTACGTACCTGATGATGGCCGCATGAAATTGGTAGTGGAGAAAAGATGACGGGACTCAGCTTGTTCGTTGGGTTAACAGAGCTACACCACTGGGCTACGACCCCCTCCCCCCGGCACGTGTCCACCAGGGCCCGGAGATGCAGCAAGAAGTTACCTAGCGAGCCAATCTGGAGGACAGATCTGTGAGCGCTCCTGCTAGATGGCCGTCGATGAGATCCATCATGGGTTGTTGCCTGCTGCCGAATTACGAGCGAGAAAGGTCAAGCCAAGGGCCCCATCTGCCCCATCTGCCCCATCTTCGCTGACCTGTCTCTTTCCGTCTCCTGTTGAGGGTTACAATGATGGATGTTCCTCCTTTTTCTTTCTTTTTCTTCGTCTTCTGTGCTGCTCCTGCCTCAAATGGTCGACGCAATGAGCGGGCGGTCAATCCCTTTTGGCTGTAAAGGGGAAAGAGCGTTGAGGGAGGACGAGGTTTGAGGGGCGATCCCAACATCTACCTAGGTAGGTAAGTACCTATCTGGTCACATCCATCCCACTCACTCTCACCGAGCTGGGGAAAGAACTCCTTCGCGATGATACACCACACTAGTGTAGTAGAGGTAGGTAAGACCGGGGCTCGGGGACAAGAGGTCCAGTCTCAGTTAAAGTTTGCTCAGCGTTGCACTCCAGCACTCACCCGCATTCGCTAGCGTATTGCACTTGCCAGCCCTGGGGAGCCCAGGCATCCAGGGTACCTACCTCTAGTGTACACTAGAGCGAGGTCGGTAGACACAAGCTTGCGCTCGCAATGAAAGACACTCGACAGGGAAAGGAAAGATTCCCCGGGACCCGCTTTCTGTTTAAGGCTGTCCGCCAGGGCGTGTGAACGCTGTTACACAGGTACACCTCTGCTTGGATGTAGTGTAGTGACTCCAACCTAACTGCAGCCCGTCCGCTACAGGGCAGTAGCCGCCAATTTCCTGCTACCAAGAAGAACCAACCTGAATCCCCTCATCTCATCTCACTGTACTGCAGGGCACTCGGGCTTTGCTCCGTCCAGTGTTGGTGCCCTGTCTGACCCCGCCCTTTTCTTTTTTCTCGACTTTTTTTTTGTGTGTCGTTGTTGTTCCTATTTCCTCTTTCCCAAGGCAGGGGCAACCTCCACCATTCCTCACCATCCAGCCCAATCCAATGCCCGAGACACGGACGTACCTACCTCTACAGTTCATGTTCCTCGGCATCCGGGAATTTCATGATCCGTCCATTTTTCAACTCCACCTTCCATCAATGGATGATAGGTAGACGGGAAGTACTGATTTCATGATCAGGAAGGCATGATTAGCCTGCCGCCATGAGCAACATGATTCAACCATTCATGAGCCACTTCCTTCTCGTCGCCGGTTTCGTCGTGCATATCGTACCCAACACTACTACACTCCCAAGTTTCAGTCAAGGGGCAAGAAACGAACCCGGTCAGAGAGGCCCTGCCAGGCACACACATACAATTCCAGCCGCCCAGGTGCGTGGGATTTCCAGACTGCTGGTCCCTATCTAAACCCCTCTACCCGTAAGTATGCAACAACGGCGATATCACCCTCTCGTTTTTCCAGACTATTCAAGCCACACTCTACCGACATCCGTCACGTCGACGACAGACTTGTGAATAAACTCCGGCCCCCCGACGAATACAATCTCGCCAATGCGTGGTGGCCACGCAATGGTCCGGAGGACCGGAGGATTCGGTGAAGAGGCTCTCGTTGCTTCTGTCAACTTAAGAGCGCCTTCTTCCCCCAAAACAACAGCAGCTTGCGATTTTACGTACCCTGGGCCCTGGTCTCGCATGACAAGAAAGCTACCTAGAGAACGAGGCAATCAAGTCTAGTCCTGAGAGTTTGGGTCCAGTGCTTCCAGCCAACATGCGCGCGAGTGGTTGTAGTGGAGCAGTTCGCACGACAATGGACACCTCTGCTCCTCTGGCCTATCTGTTGCCTTTATTGTTGCCTTGTTGCTCTGCTAGTCATGAGGCGGCGTCGTCACCCCACGATCCAACCACGGGCACTCATCTGCAACTACCATCTTCTGTCTTCATCTCATCACGAAATGAAGCTGCAGTCTACCAGTACCTATACTGGCCAAAAAGCCGTCATCCGACTCTTGCTGTGACATAACAGGTTCTGGTTTGCCGATCCGCCGGCTGCGCCAGCCAGCGGGACCTCAGTATCTGCCCCTCAACCAAGCTGCGTCCGTCTCGACAAGCATCATGGTATGGTCCGCGGGCTTTCTCGGGGTTTGTCATTACGGTGCAGTAGGTATGCACCTCCCAAACGCCTGTCAGCACCAACACGAATCACTGGCGGCGATGTGCGCAGGGGTGCTGTTAACTTTGAAGCGGCTCGATATGGTTCGCTTCAGATACGACCCCGATTCCCGGTTTCTCATTCACCCCCCGGAAACTCGACGAGTATAACAGGGGGGCCATTTGACGAGTCAGATTGCCACTCCAATATGGCTGATTCGAGGTCGTTTCTTTGCAGACGTTACGACGTGAAGTGTAAGACGGATATGCTCTCCCGTGGCATACACATCGAAGCCGGTCGTCTTCTGTCTTCTGTCTTGAATCTGGACAAAAGCAGTGATTTATCTCGCGATTCCTCCCCAGCGCATGGGGATTTGCCCGGACGAACCTCACCTCAGATATGTAGCTTCACCAGCTTAGACGAGCTCGGTGACGGCGAGATAAAAAGAACTTTACTCTTTACTCAGCCACCTGCGTTCTAAGACAGCCCTATGCCGCAAAGAGCCATGTTTATGCGCGTAGTCGAATTTCCAACCCTCAATGTGCAGGACTCGGCGGAGCCCAGCGGATAAGGGGTGCTCCATCACGCCGATCTATATACCGTGTATGACTGATCTACACTGTACTGTCATGTTCCCTGTCAATGCAACTACTGCGGTAATTCTGGCAGCCAGATTTCTTTGCCAAAGGGGGGGTTGGCATTAACATGGGACATGTGTAGTTGCATCGAATCCAGAGAGCTTATTTGGCGAACCACGGATTCCATTGTCTGGGTTGCAACTCGGCGCCGAATTTGGTGGATGAAAGACGATACTATGGAAAGACATCCCAACAGTCGCGGCACATCTTACAGACGACGACAAGTGTGAGCTTGATCATCCCGTATCTGGTTGCCGGTAAGATCACTACCTGGGTGCTTTGGTACATGGCCGCCTTCACTGTGAAGGTTCCAGGGCTCACAATGCTAGGACATGACCACCCTAACAGCATATTGCTCCGCACGAGGTCCTCATATTGCTAGCCCGAGGGAGGCAAGTGAAAGCACTCGAAGCTCTCTCAAGCATTCATTCACCGCAAATGTTCTAATTTTCTACAAGTTTTTTCATCTTTTCAACACACCCCTGAACACCTGCTAACGTTGAAGATAACAGTTGGACCCGGGTTTATTTTTATTCGTATCCTCATTACACGGCATAAACTAACCATCGCTAGCTAGATTCACCAGGGAAACAGGCCCACTTCGCTGTCCGATTGACGAGAGTCCAGCCCTGGGAAGGCTAGCTCCGCGCAAAATCCTCGTGTCCCCCGCGCCAGGAAGCCGTTGGTCTTGCCAACCGTTAACTAACGAGGGTTGACCTAAATCAAGCGACGCTATAAAAGGCAAGACATTGCCGATTTTCATCACATCTCATGAACCGGACTTTCGGGATTACAGCCTAGTCCTCAAACACTGGGGCCGAGGTCGCAGGGCTCTTGTCTTGGATTGAGACCCTGAGGTGTCGGGGGTCAAAAAACAGACAAGACATTCACGACCCATAAATGCGGATAAAAGCTACATCAAGATCCAGGCTATACGTATCCGGTGGATGGGACAGCTCTAGCTACCTTGCCTTCAGAAGGAAGCCGAGCAGCATTCCCCGCAGTTCTGACTGATGTTGCCCCAGGTTGATTACACTTGACCCCATTCTGTTATCATCACTTGCTTGCAGTCTGCCAGCAATCCTCATCTTGGAGGTCTTTTTTTCTTTTTTTTCCCAAGTTTTTTTTCGCGCGGATGCTTCGGTAAATTTCAAAGGCCATGGCTTCGTCCTTCCATTGCAAGATGACCGCCTTGAGGTCCAGAGATGGGTTATGGCCAAGGTTGTGGTGCTTTTGCAACTCGGTTCCTTTCTCTGTCCTCGAAAACATTTCGAAGCATGTCTCACTCGCCAACTCAATCACAGCACTGAAGAATCTGTTACGTCAACCGGACTCAGTGGTAACCAGAGAGCCTTTTTGTTGTTGGAGAAAGAAGAAAAAAAATCGGGAGAAAAAATTGCAAGCAGCAGCGCCTTCTAGACTGCCGCTCTGGTCTCTTTTCTCGCCAGAACTCTGACGCTGTTGGCTTGGTTGTTGGACACAATAGGTAAGGACTAGGCTCCCAAGATCCTGCCAAGAAGTGGTGATGCGGTCAAGGAACCAACATATTACAAAACTTAGTGTAAAATGATATCGTGCCTGAAACAGTTCCCCTGACTTGTACAACAACGAAAAAGCAAAGGGGAAACTACGCTCGGGAGGTCGCGCACTCTTTCAAGACCACGATGATCACTTACACAATCATGGATGATTTCTGATGATATATCTCGAAGTTACGTATTGGAAATGACAGCCGCATATCTACTTAACGTTCTCGACTCGACAATCCATCTTATAGTGATCTCTCAATATCCGCAATTCGCTGATCTACATAGGAGACTCAGCAGCTCCGTCTTATAGCCATAGACCCACCAGACCAGCCGAACGGGACCAACGCCCAAAAAAAAGGACCACATGACTTCTTGCTCATCCATCATCACATCACATAACGCTCCTTTTCCCAGCCTTACATTGTTTCCGCACTTTCCGCGGATGGATGGGCACGTTACCTTCTTCTTACATGAGCCTTCCTTCCACACATCTACCGCTAAAGGTTCGAGTGTAGCGAATCTGGGGTAAACTCCATCCGGGTAGTCAAAGTCCCTTGAGACAGAAAGGTAGGGCAGGCAGCAGGCGGGGATAAAGGGAAAGCTTGTCTGGCCGATAAATGAGAGGTATGTCATCTTGTCAAGGGGCTTAGTTGTCCAGAAAACCCTGATAAACTCTCTCGGCTCCAAACTTTCTCGATGACCACACCCCCTTTCTATTTGACATGTGTTTTCTACCGGTTCACTGGGCTAGTAAATTGTTTATAGACAGCCATAGGAACATCAGGCTACGCCATGGTACTACTGCATATCTTCCTTTAACATCATAACATGCATATGATAGAGGCATAAGAGGCACATAGGCTATAAACAGGGCGGAAGAAACATGGCTGCTTGTATTCACTTTCAAGATTTTATGCGGCGAGCAATATACATACTGCGCAAGAGACGTGAATTCAAGGTCGTTTCACTGGGTTTTTTTTTTGGGAAAGTCGGGTACCTCTAGAGTAGGGATGAGGCAGTCAAAGTCCAGACAGAGTCCGGACAGCCAACACGGAGATACCAAGAGACAGCACTCACGCACACACCACACTCCAGACCAATATGCCGCGGTATTAAGTACGTTGTGCTGCTGTCAGGCTCGTGTTGCGAGTTTTCCCGGAGTCGTTCGCTTCTTCGGTTGGAAATCAGCGACGCATGCAACTTCGCGGAGAATAGGCAGGTACCTATGTTTCATGTAAACTTTACCCATGCCATGCTTCACTTGACTGTTTTACTAGGTATAAAGGTAGTTCCTAACGAAGTTCAACCGAACCTGAACCTCTGTGGTCATCAGTTGTTTCCTTACACGACTCAGCGATCATCGGCCATCCAGAGTTATTTGGCTTCTGAGTTATACCAGGCGGGACGTACCTACCTAGTTTACGGTCCATCATTTACTGCTATCATTCATCCGAAATTCGCAAAAAACCGTACAAAACAACTTCACAGGCAGCATGGGAAAAGTGAGGTGCTTAGACTTTGATTGTGTTATATATTACTCTAATCACCCACAGACACTGCGCCAACAGGAACTCGCGGATCAAGGATCCCTCTACGTACTTTCCGTTCTAGGTAGGTATGTTTCAGGTCTCTATGTCCCGTGTCCTACCTGGCTGGTA
Organism: Neurospora intermedia; assembly: GCA_037102815.1. Taxonomy (NCBI): domain Eukaryota; kingdom Fungi; phylum Ascomycota; class Sordariomycetes; order Sordariales; family Sordariaceae; genus Neurospora; species Neurospora intermedia. The sequence goes on along the minus strand of BTPP01000004.1, from coordinate 4,345,968 downwards.
TAGCCGGTGGCTTGTCTTAGGAGAGTCAAGACTACCTAGGGACTTCGAGTGAGATCTGGGCAGACAGACAGTACGAAAAACATGGCTCAATAATTCTGTGAAAGATGGGACTGACTGGACCGTCTTTGAAACGCAGTAAACCTAAGCTAAAAGCCTCGAGATCTACAACGCTACCACCTACCTCACTCAGAACGCTGGCTGGATGGATGGCTACATGTACATGTACATACCTCTAGATCTACACCTTATCATGTCCTCCTCCGTGCCTAGGCGTACCCACGACCGAGCGGGCGGATGACTACCACGATGACCAGACGGGGATAAAATGCGCTTGTCCCTTGGGTATGCCTGAGTTCACTCGTCTCAAGATGCTTGCGGGCGATGCTCATAGAAGCTCAAATAATGGTCTTGGAAGAGGAGGGAGGATTTATCTCGTTTGAGAAAGGAACGATGGAGAAAACAAGGACTGCTTGGATTTTTGTTTAGAGTGTCAAATATCGGCCAGTCAGTAGGGCAGCTCGTGGCGGTGTTGACACCCCCAGTCCCAGAAATGCCAAACGACTTAGAAAGTCCGCAACATCATGTGTGTTTAGGAAAAATGTCTCGTACGTGGCTACTTTCGCCCGTTTTGTTGTCATCGAGAGCTTTGTCTTCAATGACGAACAAGATACTCCGTGACGCAAGCCTTCAAGATGATGAATTGCAGAGATAATTACGGGTAGACATTACAACCAGCAAAACAATCATAATAATACCTTATCATAGGCCTGACTACTTACCATGCATGGTACCTAACTGTACCCAGTAAATTGGGCTCTGTTCTTAGCTTCCAATGTATGGTGCCGTAGAAAAGAAAAAAAGAATTCCATCATCAACAGCAGAATCAACGGTGATACTTGCAGGTCTGACGATCCCTCAACTACTCTCTTTTCATGCTCCAAAGCATTCATGACTTAAGGGAGGAAACCTGAAGATTAAACGGATGATAGGTATTGAAAATTGAGCCACTAGTTCCAAAAGTAACCCTGATACTATATACGGGATCAATCCATCGTACAGTTACTGTACGATGAGTGAACAAAGAGATCAAATGGGAAAGACAAACGACGGGGAAGGTTTCGTGATGGGAGATTTGTAACCAACCAGCCAGTATCTCACTATCATACTAGAAGAATATCTTCAAGTAGATTGAGAGAATTCAGGATAAAGAGGAAAGTAAAGATAGAAATGAAACAAAAAAAAAGAATTAAAACAGAGCCAAAAAGATTTACAGCAGTTAGACCCTAAGACAAGGGTCGAAAAAAGGAAAAAAAGATTGGTCTCTCCCGCCGGGAATTGAACCCGGGTCTCGAGCGAATCGAACTGAATGTTCAAGCTTGACAAGCTCACATACTGACCACTATACTACGGAAGATGTACAACTGTTGCTCAGCTGTCGTAGTTGGTTGTTGGAAGCTAACTCAGACGGCAGCACTATATACGCAGTAAGGAATACTACATCGAACAATAACCCTGAACTTCAATTGATCGTTTGCAACGACATTGTAACGACATTATCTTCGTTTTCAAAACACTCCAACAGACAAGAAGAAAAGAACAGTAACTGGGCCTGCACCTTTTCTAAGCCACAACTGCTTTGCGCTTCGTTGCCCTCTTCAAGAATTATACGCTGTACTCAAAGACACACATTCGAAGCGAGAGCGAACAGCGAATAGCGAGCAGTGACGTGAACACCTGGACCACTCCTTTCAATGACAAAATAACGCATCGAAGCCATATCCGCACGAAAACTCAAACACCATACTTGAAAAGAAAGAGAAAATACCATATACAGCCTGCCTTACCACCACCCTCTCCCTTTCTTACTCCTCCTTCTCCTCCTACTCATCCCACCTCACGCTATACACCACTCCCACCACTCACCACTCCCACCACTCACCACTCACTTCCCACTAACCTGCCCCTCCACAAAATTCAACGCGTCCTCCGTCGGCACACAATCAATCGTACTTGTCTTGTTATGGAACGTAACGCCATAGCACTTATCAGCCACCAGGACGATTTCCGGCCGGAACGTGGTGCAGATGAACTGGGTCTTCTGCGTCTTGGAGATAGAGTCCAGCAGCGCGGCGACGGCGGTGCGGTACTGCGCGTCCAGGTTGGCGTCGACCTCGTCGAAGATGACGAAGGGGGAGGATTCGGCGGCCTGGAGGGCGAAGATGAGGCAGAGGGCGCAGAGACCTGGGTGATAACTCGGTGTTAGTAAGGGGGATGGATAGGGGGGAAGGTAAGGAAGGAAAAAAAAGACGAAAAAACACATACTCTTCTGTCCACCACTGAGTTGCTGAATCTTTTGCTGCTCATCCATAACCTTGGAGTTGAAGCTGACGCTGATGCCCACACCGCTGTAGGACTCGACGCCCTTAGCGGAGGAAGGACCATCTTCGTCCGAGTCCTCTGGATTGCGGTTCTTGCTGCCGGCAGCCTTGCGCTGGATGACCAGACGGCCGTGGCCGGCAGGCACAAGCTTCTCGAAGATGGTGGAGAACTCTCTTGACACCTGCTTGAACGTTCGCTCAATGGCCTCGTCCTTGGCGTGATCGAGATGCTGAATAAGCTCCTCGATCGACTTCTGCGAGGTGTCGAGCTCCTTGCGACGCTTCAGGAGCTGCTCGCGCTGGGTTGTGAAGTTGTTGTATTGATCAAAGGCTTTCTTGTTGATGTGCTTGTACTTCTTGAGAGCCTCATTGACCTTGCGCAGTCTTGTTTCGATCTGTTTTTCTCTGGTTAGTATGTAAATCAAGCAAGAATTGTCAAAGAATGATAACTCGCCTGCTCAGACTTCATCTTCTCATACTTGCCAAAGGCTTCCTCAGGCAGAATACCAAGATCACGAATGTTCTTGGCATACTCAGCCGCCTGTTGGAGCAGGCGAGCCTTTGTCTGAGAGTTCTTCTCCAGCTTCTTTTGATACTGATCGATCCGCTTCTGGAGCTCTTGTTGTTCCTGCTCCTTTTGCGCCTTGTGAGCCTCTAGCTCGGCAATTTCGGCGGCGATGCCTTCCGTCTTCTCCTCGTTCTCCTGTAGTTGCCTGTCGACCTCAGCAGCAGCCTTCTTAAGCTTCTTGAGTTCCTTCTGAGCGTCCTTAAAGCTCCCGCTTCCACCGGTAGCGGAGTTCTCAAAGGCCTGACTGCGCAGCTGATCCTCCTGCGGCCTGAGATGTGCACGAAGTTCCGTCTCCAGTGACTTCTTACGGCCTTCCAGCTCCAGACGCTTCCTGCTGATTTCCTTCAACTGCATCTGCAAGCGGTGCTCTTCGGCACCGAACTCCTCGAGCTGACGCTCCTCGGCGGCTGATAGCGCCTTCTTGAACTCGGAAGCCATTTCGGCCCGGTACGCTGTGAGGTTCTCGTCAAACTCCTTCAGGTTCTTCTCGATGGCCGCCCAGCGCATCTTGGCATCTTCAAGATGTCGCCGCTCGCGCTCCAACTGAAGCTGTTTCGTCCGCAAGTCGACCTTTAGGGGATCGAAACCTGACTCGAACTGGCGCAATTGCTGATCGAGCTTACGTTCCTCGCCATTAGCGCTCGTGATCTTTTGCTCCAGAATCTCATCTTCCTTCTTGATCCTGTCCAAGTCTTCCAGCTGTTGCTCGTAGAGTTCCCGAAGCTCTTCGAGTCTCCGGACCGCCTCCAACCGTGATCGGCGAGCATCAACAAAACCACCGGTCATGGCACCTCGCTTATTCGTTGTATCACCTTCGGGGGTGATGGCATCTACACCGTGTGTGCGCGCATACTGAGAGGCTATCGACAAGTTGGGGCAGACAATCGTGCGCCCAAAGACCTGCTGGAATGCCTTTTCGTATATCGGGTCAAACTCAATTTTGCTGATAAGTGGTTGGGCGTCCGAGGCCCTTGGCATCTTAACCTGCCTTGGCCGTAATTGCTCAAGCGGCATAAATGTGACACGACCGCCATAGTTCTTGTGGAGATACTCGGACAGCATGGTGCCCGTTTTTTCGTTGTCGACGACATAGTGGAAAAGGCTGTTACCCGCCACCTGTTCGACCGGCAGCCTGTAAGCGTCTACTGGCACGTTCATAAGCTCTGCCAGAGTACCATAGGCACCGGGAATATCCCGCTCTCTCTTGAGGCGTCTGATCGCTGCTAGACCCCTTGCTGTCGCCGAATCCATGGCATGTGAGAGGTCCGCCTCGGCGTTGTCTCTATCTGCACGGGTATTCGCAAGCAAAGAACTGAGCTTGTCCTCCTCACGACGCAGTCTCTTTCGCTCTTCGTACAAGTGTTCCCTGGCCTCCTGAGCCTTGGTCAGCTTCTCGGCGATTGATGACCGGTCCTCGCCGTATCCCTCGAGCCTGTCACGGATGTTTTGGATCTCCTTCTCTAGTTGCTTGATCGAGTTCTCGACCAGCGTGACCTGTTCCTTCGCATCCATCTCATTGGCCCGCTGGTTCGCAAGCTGCATGGTCGTCTCCTCGATCTCGCTCTTCAGGAAAGCATCGCGCTCGGCCTTTGTCCTGAACTGGGAGCTTCGCGTCTGCTTCGTCAGCAACCTGGTACGACCAGTGGCCGCTAGATCCCTTGCGGCTGCCACTTCTTCCTCCTCCTTCTTCCATTTCTCGTAGTCTGGTGTGATCTTGGCGAGCTCTGACTCGGCAGCCTGGATCCTTCGCCTGACCTCGTTCAGCTCCGCTTCCTGTTGCTGCTGGGCCTTCTCGCGCGAATGTCGTGTCTCGTCGAGATCCTTCAGCTTCAGCTCTGCCTTTGCCTGCGAACGCGCGGTGTCTTTCCTGTCCTCATCCAACTGGCGCCGTTCGATGGCCAGGAGCTCAAGAGTCTGCTTCAGCTCCTGGAACTTGTGGTCGAGGGCAGCAATTTCCTTTTCTGTTTTCTGGAGCTGGACCCGGTCCTTGGTCGTTGCGCCAGCACCTCCCTGCCTCACCTCTTCGATCTGCTCCAAAGTGTTGTTGTTGGTCTCCTGTAGGCGGTGCCAGTGGGCGTACTCGAGACACCTGCGTTCGCGGTCCTTTTCTTGGAAGTCGCGGAGTTCGTCCTTCTCCTCCTCCAGTTCACTAAGACGCTCCTTGATGTACTCGAGTAACTCGTCGATCTTCTCGCGCTTGCTATTTGTCTCGGCCATAATCTTCAGCGACTGTATGCGCCTGTCGTCGTAAAGGTTGGTACCGGCAATTTCCTTGAGCAGGTTGAGTCTTTCGTTTTCCTTCATGTTGGTGATGGCTGCGACGCGACCTTGGGGAACGATGTAGAAGGGGTTCTCTTTGGCGAAACCGGCCGTTTCCAGAATTTTGAGGACATCGGCACGAGTCTGCACCTTCTTGTCGACTGAATATTCATCTTTCTTGAGACCGATCGTCCTCCTGATGACGACCTCGTCGCCGGGTTCGCTGAAGCGTTTATCGGTGTTGTCGAAGATGATCTCGACGTATGCTGACATGACGGCCGAGCCCGAACCCTCGTGAAGCAGGGCCTGGCGCTCTTCGCGACTCATGTTGGTGTAGGCATCGCTGAGGACGAATCGGATGGCGGCGAAGAAGTTACTCTTGCCTGAACCGTTGCGACCAACAATAACATTGGTACCGGGGGAAAAGGGTTCGATTACGGTTTGCTCCTTGTAGCTGGTCGTGGAAGTGTCAAAAGTCAGCACCGGCTTCAACCTGCTTCCATGCGCCAGGCGCGCGCCACACCCAAAACGATGGACTGATGTTGACGTAGAGCCATAGTAGACGAGTATGCGACGCACCTTTTGAAGCCCTGGATAATAATCTGTTTGATATGCATGGTTGCGGTTTTGTCGTCGTCAACTGGACGACAGCGCGGCGGCAGCTACTTTGATGTTGAAGAGACGCTGAAGTGGGATGGAATATAGACCAATGGGAATACAACAATAGACTAGCTAGTAGACTATGTAGACAGCTGCGCGCATCACTTTGCGCAACAAGGGTTAAGGCACAGAGTTCAGGTCGAGAGCTCGGAGGTCAAGAGTGGGAATCGGATCGTCTCTGTTTGCATCGTTTGGTTCGCATCCATCGGTCGCGGGGCGCGAAAGGGCGTTCGTCGTTGAGAATGCTGGAGTCGTCGACCCTTTCCAATTGTCGCGATGTGGGGAGGAAACTGTGATTGATCAGGGCAAGTTTCGGTTCTGGACACAGTTCACACCTGAGGGGGGGTGTTGGCCGCTGGCGGGTGACGATACCGAAGAAGGTAGTAATTCACTTTCAACGCGTCTCGCCGGACGGTTCCCCTGTCGCGCGCTCTCCCCTCTTGCAGGCAGGGGATTTCCACTTCTCTCCCGCAGGCAAGCACCGACAGCAGGCGGCACCAGGGCCAGAGTCGCAGCGCGGGAGTGAGCTCTCCAAAAGGCGCTCGGGCCGCTATGACTATGGCGGTAGAACAAAACGCCTAGACCTATCACGTGCTCTGACCAAGCAGCAGGCTGGGCTGGGTTCCCAAAGCAGCTTGTGATGGATTCGGTGACATGGCGAAACGTAGGAAGGATGACGGGAGGGAACTAAAGCAAAGCTCTTTCATGATTCAAAGCCTCCGTTTGCGCGACATGGTTTGGTAGCTTTGCGTGATAGGCTTTCCAAAGACAGAAACTGTCATCAGAATTGAAGCACAAGACTGACAGTCCACGAACTGAGATGATTGGGACTGTTGAACCTCGAGCCATGTATGTATTTCAGCTCCAAGTTCAATTGCCAGTGTCGCGACAGACGCGTGGCAGGTTGGCAGTACGTAGCTGCATCCGTCAGAGCTCCTAGTGCGCTTGATGCTACTCTCTCAGTCTCGGCTTGTGATGCTGGAGCAGCAGCAACACCACAAAATCAACACCACGATAAATTGCTGTACATAATGGATCCCATACAGCTTGTGTAGAATGGTGCCAAGTTCCAACATAAGGCGATAGAGACAGTGAGGAGAACCAAGGACAGCCACATGTTCACACCCAGTGTAGTTGATATCTGGGACCTCGTCTGGGTTGCTCCTCCAACGCCCGGCGAGTTTATTTGTTGTCTCCATCTAGTGTACGACATATTCGGAACAAGTGTCCGTTTTCCGCCCTCCATTCTCAGGACAGCCAATCGTCATTTTCGTGAATGGAGACATCCAACGTCCCGCATTTTCTCGTCTGGAGTTGGGGTTCCAATAGAGAGACTGACGAGAAAAATCTGTTCGAGGCTTTCGACTCTCTTTGGTGGCTCTCGCCTGGGACCGAAATGGTGCCCGAATGGGGAGCAGCAAGGGACCCCAGACTTTGAAATGATCAGTGGACGTTCCCACGCCCCACTTGAGACGGGAACCTAATTGTTTTTAGCTTGCTCCACTGTCCCTGCGGTGCGGCAACCTCACAAAGACCTCATAGTAACCGCCCATGTGCCCTGGATGCTGCCTTTCTCGATAGGTCAAGTTTGTCAGTAATCTATTCGAGAACCGTCTGGTTCTAGACGGATACTCCAAACAACACTGAAAGGGGAAAGGGACCAAGTCGTTATTGTTTTTGAATGGCTCCTGTGTCGCAGATCCCGCGTGGAGATTGTCCGTGATTACATACCTGTACGTACACACGACCTTGGGCCGTTCGACCAGTACACGCGTATAAACCTGCATCGAAATGTCTGACTTCAACCTCTTTCTGGACATACAAGGCAAGGCGTTGAGATTATCATCGCCAAACAACCTTTGTTACAAACTCTACAAGCCATCAGGTGTGCCCTCGTTACCGCTCTGCAATTTGAGGCTGCTTCCTGAGTACCTTGGTGTTGTTGGTCACAAGATGGCGGCGACGGCGGCAACATCCGAACTGAATGCATGACGGGCGAGACAGTCACCAACAAGGGCACAGTACCGAGATATCCCCAATCATACGGCTTTCCTGATTTCGGAGTCTCACAGCAAGAAGCCGGCCGAAGCCTCTCTTTGATATGGATCAGGCACACGCTTGACAGATGATGGGCCATGGGGTGCGTCGCCAGCTTGCTTATGCTGCACTACCGTGTACCGCATCATGGCTTCTTTTTCGTTTCGCGCCGCGCCATGACAGCTGGACAAACCTTTCCTCGCACTTATAAGTTTGTGCACATCCTCGAGTATCGACAACAGCGAGCCGACGCGGATAGATAGATGATATTGTTTCCATGGCTTCCCCACGAACAGTGACTGTACGAGCCGGACTGCTCACATTTGATATCGTGACCCTGCACAGGGCAGTAGCAAAACTGCAAAGTGACGGGTCGAGCCGACCCGGGGGCCTGGGTTTATATATTTATACCTACCACTACGTAGGTTGCTCTGCAGCTGACCCAAGCCGAGACCGAGACGAGCCCAGTCCTGGATGCGCGGGGAAAGCAAGAAGCTCACCAGCACTTGACTGCTTACTCCGTGGACAAAGGTCGGCTTTTTCGGGAAAAAGTGAGGTCAAGACAGTTATCGGGAGTCGTCATATCGATACCCACCCAGGTCCGGAAACGGATGGGAGGTCGAGGGCCGGAGTACTCCCGAATGCAAACAAAAAGTGTACGACTTCCGATATGTGACTGGACAGAGCGGGAGTTCTGGAAGACATCCACTCCGGCTCTGTAGAGGTAGGCAGGCAGCCCAGGCCTCGGACCGTGATGGCGGAGTGATCACTTAGGTAGGCCAGACGTAGGCCCTAGGTCTCCTGTGTTTTGCAGCGCAGCCTTTCTGCCGGCTATTCGTCATTGGGTCGCACTGGGCTTTATCCCGAAGAGTTAAGGCAGGCAGGCAAGCAAGCACGCATCTCCGTCATCCGACTTGACTCCAAGTCCATTCAGCTGGTTAGGTTTGCCAACAGGTGAGATGGTAAAAGGCAACAACATGAAAATAGGATCCTAAGTAAGCATAGTAGTTGATGGATGGACTGGGCAGATGTGTGAGGAAAGGAAATGAAAGGGAAAAAGGGAAAAGGGAAAAGAATCAAAAAGTCAAGTTCGAGAATGCAAAAGCCCTTTCGACCGTGCACCACGGCCAAACATGGCAGCAGGGCCACAGGGCAAAGCTCAGGGCAAAACGTGATGAAGCTCAAAGCAAAAGCACTCCTTCCTTCTTGACTGGAGAAACGAACTGGGGCATGAGAGCGGACGGCCAATCAGGGGCCGCGGTGGGCCGCACTTGACTGGGGGCGATGAGGTGCAATTGGGGAGGCGCATGGATGGCAGGGGTACAATGGGCGGACGTGGATCGCGCTAAAATTTGAGAAGGGAGGAACGTTGGGAAGTGCCGGCTTGTCTATAAATTTACTAACCAATATTCTTTATAGACAGGCCGCTGCCCTCCACCCGAACCTCCCACTGCCCGCCATCGCCCATCCGACGCCGCCCTACTACTACAACCTGCGCCCTGCTGCCCTGCTGCTGCTGCGCGTGCACGACCCGACCGACCGACCTCTGGCTCTTACTCCAACCAACCACCAATCCGGGCGACACCGTGACTCTGACACCCCAACAACAGAACACTCAGGCACAACCTCAAGCACAGCACCTGAGAGGCAGCACACTGCAAATTGCCTGCCTACCTGCCTGCCCTTCAACGTCACCACCTTCCGATACTTGGCTACTTGCTTTTTCATTTTTTATTTCAAGACGACGAGACCGGGAGTTGACCGCCTGGTCCAGACCCCTCCATACATATTATTTCGATACTTCGTCCCCCGCCAAAAAAGTCCACGGACCACACGGACCACACGGACCAGCTTAGGCGGCCGCTAGTAGTCACCTACCATTGCACCGTGTGTGTTCTTCCAGTGGTGTGTGTGTGCGTGTGTTTGTCTAGCGCAAGGTACCGGCGACCTTGGTTGGCTTGCATACTAAAGAGACTTCCCTTTGGCTGTACGGGGACACCACCACCACACCTTGCTCACCTTGAGCCATTCATTGGACGGTGAGTCTTGACCTTGATATTTCATTTTCATCCCACATGTCATCTCATTACCACCACCATCACCACCATCACCACCATCACCACCATCACCACTGTCATCTCCTTACCTTTGCTTTCTCGCCGCAGCAAGTGTTGTTATTGTTACTGGCCCCTTGAACACACTCACTGTCTGGCTTGAGTCATGCCATCCGACTCCCTTCCTTCTTTGCACTTCTCACACTGCCCGTCCTGTCATTCTGTTTGCGTCTTTCGCGATGACCATGGAGCACCACACACAATGCGTCAACTATGGGATCAGATCCAACAATGTGACGCAAATGGCTAAAACCTGATATTACCCAGACCTTCTGGTAGAAACTTTTTTTCTTCTCTCAACACCACCACCACAGCCGCCAACATCGCATACAGGAGTGTGAACCTTGTGTGTGTATTTGGGACTACAGCTTTGCCATATCTGTGGATATTCCCAAGGTATGTTCACATACCGTACACCTTACACCTCATCATATTTTGCCTCACTCCTCCTGTAACATCACTTGAGTTCAGAACCAGTGTTCTGTAAACCTCATTATCACCCAAGGTCTTTGAGCGTTGTCTGTCTCGAGGTTCATTATCGAGTGGACTGCATCTGCCCTAACCCTCAAGTCACCTCTCGGGTCTTGGCAGGGGGTTCACCTCGTCAACATCTCTTGTTGTTTTGTTGTCGTTCTTGTTCCACTACCCCTGATTGTTCTCCTCCCCCTCACCCCTTGCCTCGTCTTTCAACTCTCCTTGCACACTTCAAGAAAACCTCCAAATCTGCTCCGCCATCCCAAGATTAGACAAAGCTGGAAGGGTATAATACTAACCATCTTGCAGTGCCATGGCCATTACCCCTTATTAATCACATTAACACAGTCTACTGACATGAACAAGAGATGGCGTCTCGGCTAGATCGCCTTGTCACGTAAGTACTTTGTACTTTCTGGAGGTTTGTGTTTGTTTTCTTTCCCGGACACTTGACTAACAATTTCCACATGTAGGCTCATCGAGACGGGCAGTACTCGCCTGATTCGGGATGCTGCTGTAGATCAGCTCGCCACATGGCAAAAGGAACACCCCGATGAGCTTTTCAATCTACTCTCTCGGGTTGTCCCCTACCTGCGCCACAAAGACTGGGAAACCAGATCAACTGCTGCCAAGGCTATAGGCAAAATTATCGAAAATGCACCGCAGTATGACCCCAATGCTGACGAGGAACCCGACGCGGTGATGAAAGATGATGATAGCAATGGCTTCATCAAGAAAGAAGAGGGCCCCCCAAAGCTCTCTCTTGGTGAGGAGGAGCAGTTCAGTCTTAGGACTCTGGACGTTATCAACATTCTCAAGTACGGAAGGTCCTTGCTCAGAATTGGCGACAAAAGTGATTGGGGCCTTGCAGCTCTCGATCCACAGAGTCGGCTGAACCATCAGAAAAGAACGCTCAATGGCCGTCTGGGTCTCCTTGGACGTGAGTTTAAGGATGAAGAGATACCTGTCATTAACGACGCCATCCTCAGCCCTGCAACCCCTCTCGATCCAGCTGCAGCTAATGGCTTCGGCCGTCATGACAGTGTCGGTTCCGCCCAAACTCAAAACGGTGAGACGGCCGGGCTTAGTGCACGACAGCTCAATGTTCTCAAGCGAAAGCGGAAGAAGGAGGCTCAGAAGGCTGCTCAGGGCAAGAGCGGCTTCGGTGACCTCTCTTTGCGCCGAAACACAACCGCCGGCTCAGAGGGCTTTGACGACACGCCCATGGTGGATGCCGACTCCAAGGGCGGCAAGATGAATGACTATTTCAGCCTCGATAGGCCCGCTGATATCGAAGAGGACACTAAGGTTGTCAGCGAATACAAGGGGCCCATTATCCCCATCAAGTCCGAGATTGAGGCCGACGACAATTTGGAAGGGGTCGAATGGCCATACGAACGTCTCTGCGATTTTCTCAAGGTCGACCTGTTTGATCCTCAGTGGGAAACTCGCCATGGCGCTGCCATGGGCTTGCGCGAGGTAATCAGGGTCCATGGCGCTGGCGCGGGAAGATTGATGGCCAAGTCTCGATCGGAGAACAACGAACTCAATCGGAAGTGGCTGGATGACCTCGCCTGTCGCCTATGCTGCGTTTTGATGCTTGACAGGTTCACAGATTATAGTTCCGATACCTCTGTGGCACCTATTCGTGAGACCGTCGGCCAGACACTTGGATCCGTCCTTCGTCATTGCCCTCCGGCAACCGTCCATGCTATTTACGAACTGCTGTTCCGCATGGTGATGCAGAAAGATCTTCAGCTCAACCACCATGAGTGGGCCATTTGCCACGGCGGCATGATTGGCCTTCGTTATGTCGTTGCTGTGAGGAAGGACCTGCTTCTGCAGGATACCGCCATGATTGACGGCGTTATTCTCGCTGTCATGGAAGGATTGGCCAACCAGGACGACGATGTTCGCTCGGTCAGCGCAGCAACCCTGATACCCATGGCCAAGGAGTTTGTCATGATGCGCTCGGATGCCCTCCCCGATCTCATCAACATCGTTTGGGAAAGTCTCTCTAACCTTGGCGACGATCTCAGTGCGTCCACAGGCAAGATCATGGACCTCTTGGCGACTCTTTGCAGTTTCCCAGAAGTCTTGGAAACCATGAAGCACTCGGCGTCGCACGATGAGGAGCGGTCGTTTACACTCCTTGTCCCGAGGCTTTACCCCTTCCTTCGTCATACCATTACCTCTGTCAGGCTTGCTGTCCTCAAGGCTTTGATGACCTTCGCCAAGCTCGGAGGCGACACAACGCAAGGATGGCTTGGTGGAAGGATTCTGCGTCTAATCTTCCAAAACATCCTTGTCGAGAGGGATCAGGAAACACTGAATGCATCTGTCGATCTTTGGGCAGCCCTCGTCCGTACACTTGCTAACAACAACCCTGCGATACTCGCTGATGAGTTTGGACCACATGTGGACACGCTCATGCAGCTGACGCTGCATCCTATCGGTGTGTCTAGAAACCCCATTCCCATGAATGCGAGCTTGTTCCAGAAGCCTTCTGGCGGAACCTATTCCATGCCAGGGCTTGTCGCGGGTGGTAACAGGAGGTCATCGCCACCAGAAGGCGCGGATAGGACTGTCAAACGGAGGAGAAAATCTACCAAGGTCGACGAACCTCCTCCAACTTCCCATACTCACGATGTCGATGGCCACATGATGCAGGGAGATGTCGACCTCGTTGGCATGGATGTTCTGGTCCGCTCCCGCGTCTCGGCTGCTAAGGCCATGGGCCTAGTCATGGCTCTGGTCCCACCATCAACCGTTGAAGCCTACGATGCCAGTATCATCCCGGCCCTCTCATCCGCATACTCTTCAACTCAGCTTACTGCCAGCATTATCATTGACGAGTACGCCAAGAACAGCGCCTCCAGTCAGGCATCAACTCGCTTCGTCCAACCCTTGCTCGCAATTATTGAGCAAGAACGGCCATCCCACTACCGAGACTTGGTTACCTATGTGCAGCGAGTACGATCACAATCGCAACAGCTGCTTAACCTTTGCCGAGATCATGGCAAGGTTTCGCAGAGCAAGTTGCCCACTCTTGCTGTCGTGGTACAGGGCGAGCCCGAAGCCGGTCCCGGCGCTTTCTCTATTGCGAACGCTGAGAAGGTTGTCAACGAAGATTTCGAGAGGCTCAAGAAGATCATGGCTCCTGGTCAGCGGCTGATTGCTGTCAAGGACCTCAATGATGCTCGCGATCTTGTCGTTACTGCTATTGAGGAGGCCAAGGCGGCAAAGGAAGCTCGCGATACTCGTATTCGTGCTGCTGCAGCATGCGCCTTGGTATCCATGGAGGTGCTACCCAAGAAGCCCAGCCCACTCATCAAGGCTATCATGGACAGCGTCAAGGGTGAGGAGAACAGTCTGCTTCAAGGTCGTTCGGCTACCAGCGTCGCGCGTCTGGTACAGCTCTTCACCGAGTCTGGCCGCCGCGGCCCTGGTGACAAGATTGTTGCCAACTTGGTCAAGTATACGTGTGTGGAAACTGCGGAAACCCCCGAGTTCCCTCAGCACGCTCACAAGACGAACGTTATCCTTTCAATGTCCAAGGAGGAGGACAGAGCCGAGCACGAGGATCCAATCAAATATGCGATGGAAGCAAAGAAAGCTCACATTACTCGACGCGGTGCCAAGCAGGCTTTGGAGGTGCTGTCGCAGACATACGGATCTGAGCTTTTGAGCCGGGTGCCTAGTCTCCGCACCTTCATGGAGGAGCCTTTGGTCAGAGCCTTCTCGGGTGAACTTCCAGCAGAGGCCAGAGATCCTTCGAGCACATTTGGTCAAGAGATTGTGGATGCCCTGTCCATCATTCGCACCATGACCCCAACACTCCACACCGCACTTCACTCATTCGTCATGCAACAAGTGCCCTTTGTCATCAAGGCTCTCCAGTCCCAGCTTTCGGTCTTCCGATACATGGCTGCCAAGTGCCTGGCCACCATTTGCTCCGTCATCACTGTCGATGGTATGACCGCACTTGTTGAAAAGGTTCTGCCCTCAATCAACAACCCTGTCGATCTCAACTTCCGCCAAGGCGCCATTGAGGTTATCTATCATTTGATTGCAGTCATGGGAGACGCCATCCTGCCCTATGTGATTTTCCTCATCGTGCCTGTCCTTGGTCGTATGAGCGATTCCGATGACAACATCCGTCTTATTGCGACCACATCATTTGCTACTCTTGTCAAGCTCGTACCTCTTGAGGCTGGAATTCCTGATCCTCCCGGTCTTTCAGAGGAGCTCTTGCGTGGCCGAGACCGTGAACGAACGTTCATTCAGCAGTTGCTTGACCCGAAGAAGGTCGAGCCGTTCCAGATTCCTGTAGCCATCAAGGCAGAACTGCGTTCTTACCAGCAGGAAGGTGTCAACTGGCTCCATTTCCTCAACAAATATCACCTTCATGGTATTCTCTGCGACGACATGGGCCTCGGCAAGACGCTCCAGACAATTTGCATTGTCGCCAGTGACCATCATCAGCGTGCTGAAGAGTTTGCCAAGACCGGTGCGCCAGATGTCAGAAGATTGCCGTCTTTGATCGTCTGCCCGCCCACCCTTTCAGGACATTGGCAGCAGGAGATCAAGAACTACGCTCCATTCCTCAGCGTTACGACCTACGTTGGTCCACCTGCTGAGCGAAAGGCTATGAAAGACACTCTGGACAAGACCGACATTGTCATCACCTCCTATGATGTGTGCCGTAATGACATCGACGTCATCAAGAAATACAGTTGGAACTACGTGGTGCTTGATGAGGGACACTTGATTAAGAACCCCAAAGCAAAGATCACCATCGCCGTCAAGCAACTGGCCAGCAATCACCGTCTTATTCTCACCGGTACACCGATCCAGAACAATGTGCTAGAACTATGGTCTTTGTTTGACTTCCTCATGCCCGGCTTCTTGGGTGCAGAAAAGGTGTTCCTTGACAGATTCGCGAAGCCCATTGCCAACAGTCGATATAGCAAGGCGTCCTCGAAGGAACAAGAAGCAGGCGCTCTTGCTATTGAGGCGCTGCATAAGCAGGTCCTGCCCTTCCTCTTGCGACGTCTCAAAGAGGAAGTCCTTAACGACTTGCCACCCAAGATTTTGCAGAACTACTATTGCGACCTCAGCGACCTTCAACGCAAACTTTTCGAGGACTTCACCAAGAGGGAGGCGAAGAAGATCACCGAGGAGGCGGGCCGTGATGACAAGGAAGCCAAGGCCCACATTTTCCAAGCTCTGCAGTACATGCGCAAGCTTTGCAACTCTCCTGCGCTCGTCATGAAGCCCGGTCACAAGCAGTACGATGATACACAGAAATTCCTGGCCAAACGAAACACGAGCCTCGAGGATCCAGTCCATGCCCCCAAACTCACGGCACTCCGAGACTTGCTTGTCGACTGCGGTATCGGTGTTGAAGGTCAAGAATCGTCTGATCCGCTCTACACGCCCATTAAGCCTCATCGTGCGCTCATTTTCTGCCAGATGAAGGAAATGTTGGATATGGTTCAGAACACCGTCCTCAAGACTATGCTTCCCTCGGTATCTCACCTTCGTCTTGACGGATCCGTCGACCCTACCCGCCGTCAGGACATTGTCAACAAGTTCAACAGTGACCCATCATACGATGTTCTGCTGCTCACCACGAGCGTCGGTGGTCTTGGTCTCAACCTGACTGGTGCAGATACTGTTATCTTTGTTGAGCACGACTGGAACCCGCAGAAGGATCTGCAGGCCATGGATCGCGCCCATCGTATCGGTCAGAAGAAGGTGGTCAATGTTTACCGTTTGATCACCCGCGGAACACTTGAGGAGAAGATTCTCAGTCTTCAGCGTTTCAAGATCGACGTCGCCAGCACGGTAGTGAACCAGCAGAATGCAGGACTTGCGACCATGGATACGGATCAGATTCTTGATCTGTTCAACCTTGGTGATGCCGGACCAAACCTCATAACGGAGGGCAAGAACAAGGACAACCTCGAGGGCAGGGAGGAGGACATGGTGGATATCGAGACGGGCGATGTCAGGCAACCTGGCAAGAAGGCGGCTTGGCTCGAAGGCCTCGGGGAGCTGTGGGATAATTCACAGTACGAGGAAAGCTTCGATCTCGACGGCTTCCTGAAGACGATGCAGTGAGGGCGTGAAAGCTTCCCCTGAACCCATCTGCTGTTCAAGGAACAGAGTACGTCTGTATACCTGCTCAAGTCGTTGATGAGCAGTGGGTATGAACAAGTCATGTACGACTATCCCCATACGCAGCTTCGCAGCTCGCGCATGCCAAGTGCCAAGCCGCGGTGGATGGTGGAAGAACAAAGACAGGACTTGACGCCTGATCACAGCGTTGCTGACAGGCCATTGCCTGGATAGACCCCCTAAAAGTGGGAACGGAAAGGAGACCATATATTCGGGTTTCAATCAGTGATGGTCAACTTCACGACTATCGATCGAGGTGGCAACAAGGACGCTCAAGTCTATCACACCATAAAGTGACGAAGGGAACGTGAAGAAAGATTTGATTGCCATTGGCTGGATGAACATGAAGATACCGATAGGTATCTGCTCATACGAGGATAAGCGAAGCGGAGGAGGAACCACGAGTGACTGTTTGCACTCGATCTGTAGGATATATACAATAACAGCATTGTATCTTGCTTTTTCTTGCTTGTTTTAATTCCCTTCCTTTCTTATCATGCGTGTCAAAAGCTAGATAGCAGGCGAGGTCATTGCTGATTTGGGGATGGGTCGGCTGGCTGATGAGGAGTTACGGTGTTGTTGGCTGGTTCTAGTGCAAATATGGAGAGATAAAACAAGGATAAACGGATTAAGATGGATGGTTGGTGGGTGAGGCGGATGGCCGGATACAATGCATGAATGGACTTGTGGATTTGCTGGAAAAGGAATGGATAGGTAGATCGAAATACCCTGAATTTGCTATGCTACCGTTAAGATGCGTCCTTGGAGTGACTCGTGTCGTGTCATGCCTGTGAGGCTTCGTGTTTGACGTTGACGTGTGGGAAGGCAGTATAACCATACTCGACATAAGGATGTGAGGTTTCTTTGTTACACGTTTATGACGGGATTAATACTCTTGTTGGTTGTCTTGTATCCATTCCGCTGCCCTTTCACTGCCTTGCAAAGCATCCGGGATTCGCCGTTGTTGTCTTGCCACGGATATAATGTGCGATTTGATGCGTTCTGAATGTTGGAACTCTTCGATGACTGCGAGACATCGGTAAGTTTCGAATCGAAGACCTGTAACTGTATTTTAATACCTTCACCTTGCTATACCTGGAGAGCGAAGAGGAATAAAAAGATGATCGTCTGGAGTAGACTTGGTATAAGGGTTCACTAATCCCACTTAGTTATGAATAAAGCCTCTACCTATTTTTATACCTTTGTCCTCCATGTTCCTCCTCCTTTTTGAGGTAACGCCATGAACCGAGCATTACATTATTCAGGCCCCATCTAAACAAATAACACCTCGCCTCGTGCTCTCAGTCTTCCTCACTCAAGTCACCCTCCTCGATTCCTCCCCACTCATCTTCCCACTCCTTCAAATTTCCTTGTCCTGATCCCTCCCCATTTCCATTGCCTTCTTCCCCAGGAACAACAACAGGATCAACATCGACGGCTTTACCTTTTCCTTTCTCCTCTCTTGTCGGCCTTCTGCGCTTCTTTCCCTTTCCCTTTGCCTTGGCTGCTGCTAATTCCTCTCGGGCATTTCTGAAGTATGTATGTTGATTGGCGAGTTCATTATTATCCGTTCTGGAGGCGGTTGTATTAAGGGAAGTAGTTGTAGTTGCAGTTGAAGCTTTCACCTTTACTGTTCCAGTTCCTTTTGCCTTTGGCCTTGCCGCTCCCGATGTCGATGTCGATCCTCCCGCATTCCCATCACCTGTACTTCGACCTGCAACCGAGAACCGTGACGGCATCTGTTTAACCTCCAACCCGCCCAAATCCTTCGGCCCCTTCAACTCCAGCTCCTGAACCCACACCTCCACCTTTTTAAACCGCCACTTGAACAGCTGCGCATCAGGTTCCCATTCTAGGTTAAACGGTCTTTTTTCTATCGCATTTCCATAGTAATCGTCCCCGTCATTTTCGTTTTCCTGCTGCTCATTGGTAGTATCCCTTCCCCCGTTATCATCATCATGGTCATTTGTGTAAGTCCATTCCTTGAACCTCGCCTCCACTTCGGGCACCACCTCGTCCCTCCAGTGCGAAACATCGTTCATCCTCGCGGGCGGCTTCGGCTTGGTTAGAGCTTTGAAGATTTCTAATGCCTCAAGGTTGGCGAGGCGGAGGGTCGTGAAAGTGCCGTGGAGAGTGGTGGTGGGGTGGAGGAGAGTGGAGGAGGGAAGGGGAGGAGGGGGTGGGGGGATGTTGTTGGGAAGACTTCTTCTTCTTCTTCTTCTGGTGTGGGAAGGGTCTTCTGAGTCGGACTCGGAAGAGGAGGAGTAGATGGTTGAGGGGGGTGGTGGGGAGTATAAGGAGCAGGGTAGGGGAGGTGTGGGCGGGCGTGGTGGATTGGTCAGTTGGGTTTGAGGTTGGGTTGGGTTGGAATTGTTGTGTTCTGTTTGTGCTGGTGTGGGAGGATTGGTTGATGGATTTGGCTCTGGCGGAGGTCTTAGATGACCCTCGACATCCGTTTTGTGAGGATCTGGATGGCCGTGGACGTTTGTTGTGGGATGTCCTTCTGACTGAGTCGAGGGGCCAGCGTGACTTTGGTTCTCCGGCTGTGTTTGGGCCTCGCTCTGGGTTTTGCTTGTAATCTCCTGTTGAGTGTGAATCTCGGGTTCCGTTTCCGTCTGATGGCCCTCAGTTTGTGAGTCCATGTTCATCTGGACACCTGAAGTATCCTGATCTTCGCTGATCTTTTGCGTCTCAGCTGCTTCCACGTCCGCAACCCCTTCGTTCGGCTGCCCATTAACGTCCTCCTCGCCGAATAAATCTTCCTCCTCTTCACCATCATCTTCGTCATCCCCCTCAACCCCTTCATCCACTACCACAACCCTTCCATTTTCACTTCCCACCCCCACTCCCGGACTATTCGTCTCTGCTTCCTCACTCGGATAATACCTCACAGCCCAAACAGCCCACATCCTCTTTGCATAAATCCCCATGCCCTCCTCATCCACCCACAACTCCCTCTTCTCCAGCACGTCCCCGAGCATCGCCGCCTCTTCATGTACATAATAGAACTGAACATCGCCATCCTCGTAAAAAATCGTTCCTTTGAACAGGTGGTCGCCCACATATCCTTGTTCCACAGCTTGAAAGGGGATGTCCTCCTTGAGTAGGTTCAGCACCCGTCGTCGGCAGGTCTCGTTGGCCTCCTTTTTGGAGGTGTACACGACCTTCGATCGGTAGTGGCGAACGGAGTCGGACTCGGAGATGGGGTGTTTCTTCGTTTGTTTGATCACGTATTGTAGGATGACGTCGGTGGGGGAGAGGAGAGATTGCGCGGGTACAGCTTTTCTGGGTGGGCATGGAGGAGGGATGGCAGCATCGGGGGCTGGTTCTGGAACTGGAGGAAGAGCAGCTGGGAGGTGATGAGGGGGCGGTAGGTTCTTGTTCGATGACGGAATGGCAGACTTTTTGCGTCTTGAGGCTGGCGAAGGCCGAACTGGTCCCCCATATTCTTTTGGTGATTGTTGGAAATCATTAGTGGCGCGCTGAGCCGTAAACTTGTAACCGGTTCGCTCTTCGTTGAAACTGCTAGGGAGATGGTTGACTATTCTTGCATGCTTCGTTTGAGGGCCCTTGTCCTTGAAAAAATTGAACTGATCTACGTCCGCTTGCGTAAGACGTGGTATCGAAGGCTTCTCCTTTGAGCGAGACTGCTGTGTTGCTTGAACTGTTTGATGGGTTACCGGTTGGCTTGATGCCGGATTTTTGTCACCTTGCGTTCCTCGTGCATCTTTGGTCGACTGACTCCTCGAATGAATGATGGTGTTTGTTGGATTGTTTACAGTCTTGTCACCGAATATGCTATCAATGGGAGCTTTGGTGAATTCTCGTACCACTTGCTCTTCTGTTCGTTTGGGTGCTTGAGTCTCCTTTGCCCTCTCTTTGATTTGCTGGACTTTCTCCGTCGCCTTAACGCCTGCTGTGGTTGGCGTGTTCCTGATACTTTTAGCAATCTCCTTTGACTTTGCCTGATCCAGGCTCGTGCAAGGGCTCATTCGAGAAAGCAAGTTTTTACTCAGAGGTCTCAGGGGCGCTCTAATCCGGCAATGAGATGAGCCGGGTTCTCTTTTAAAGCGCTGACGCTGGTCCTTCGAAAAAAAGTGGTCATAATAGCCGGACCGGTGCTGTCCGATGCTCAATCTCCTTCTCTTCGCACTGTCGACGCTTCCACTACGGCCCAAAACCTCAAGATCTTCGACGACTAGAGGCCTCTTTGAAGACCCAGCTTCGGCGTCGTGTTTGGTCGATGATGTAGAAGAATTTGGCTGGAGTGACTTCGTGGCATCGTCGCTGTCTTCTGTCCCCTTTAATTCTTTCGCATGAGCTGCGCGCAAATACTCGAACCTTCCCCCAAACGGCTCTTTATCCTCTTCTTTTCCATCTCTTGTGGTTTCCTTGGCAGGATTCTGCCGCAGGTGGTCCTGGATGGCCGTATTGAAACAGTTATTATCAGAACTACTTTCATCGTCCGGCTTGGTTCTCTTCGGAGATGATGATGACGTATCAATGGCTGTTTCTTGGAAAGTTGTTAGCTTTTTCGGTCGACATAATGCTGTATGGGGCTGAGTACACACCGTGGCTATGACCGGATGTTGAGCTGTTCGAACTGCGTGCTGCTGGTTCTGGATCCAGAGCCTGGGTAGATGTCGGCAACGACGTAAACCAAGATTTGGCTGGCCCAAATATCGTGTTCATCGTGGTTGTGTTGTGGAACTCCGAGCACCGCCTGGGCTGTATCCGGTGTATGGATACTTGAATCGCTCCGATACGGATCTTTTAATCTCTGGCTGATTGATATTTAACGGTGCGGTGAGTATAGGGAGGCCATTGATCGAGGAAGTTGTTGAAAGGTGGAAGATATGAAATGGCGTAGATCTCTTGTCGAGGTTAATAATGTATTATTGGAACAGCAGCTGCGGACACTTTCAACTCCATAGACACTAGAATACGGACGCAGGACGATGTTCTGGGAAGGAAACTGTAAGAGCAATAGTTCTCCATCGAGGTACAAGTAGGTTTCTTGGCGCGGAGTGTAAGTGTCTTTGAATGATCTCCAGAGTAAAGCAGAGGATGACCAAAGATGCAGAGAGAAGAAGGGAGTCGAGGGAAGAGTATCATGAAGCAGAGGAGGGCGAGGAAGAAAGAGGAAGATTCCATTTATGGTACCGCTTGGACGTAACCCTACGTTCCGAAAGAGTGAGGTTTGGAGGGAGAGAGCACGGCAATGTCAACCAACGGCTGGGAGGGATTTCTTGTCGTCGCCATCGCCATCATTGTCTGTGGTGAATTTAGACGTAGATCCCAGTAGAGAGGTCAGTATACAAATATTCACAGATCGTGATATGGTGTTCACCGTAAAGTCAAGTCCAGATGAAATGAAGCCACCGACATTCTACTCATTTCCTTATCCTAATGGCTTGTGTTCAAGTCTCATGGCCATAACATCGATATCATGAGCCTGCAACCCTAAGTACGGTAAGATCATCATGTTGAGAGGGGTTGTAGTACCGGATATGTAGCGACTTGATGGATTAGTAGAAGTGAAGCTATTCCCATCTTTAGCGACGCACATGATGAGGTGGTGTAACATTGGATGACGGATGATGTTCCTCAAAACAATGCCCGACAGGGGAAGCTTGCAGCTGGTGCCCGCTGGAGGAGCATTCCCCATTGCCGTGTGCTGGGGAGGCGGGCTAGACCGAGAGTATCTTAGCGCCCGTTCTCCGCATTTTAAGCCTTTGTCGCATTGGCCAGGTGGGGGCCAGTCTTGCCTGAAAAAAGCAAAAGAAATCAGATTTGTGAGTGGTCACTGAGGTGTCTCGGGCGCGGCAGTCCACTGTACGTAGCATAATGGCCGGCCCCGGAGCCGCGACCACACACCACTGGCGTTTCAAGCGGACGACCATCTCACCGGCCACAAGACGTCACTGACGGGATCTCTCTTTCTCGGCCGGCTCCAAATCTTGCCTTTGAGCCCATCCTTGACCCGACACGGACCCAGACAACACCACCACCACCACCATCAAAACTACTCCGCAGACGCCTCCATCACCGTCCGCCACAACGGCCGACGATTCGTGTTTCTGACCTTTTTTTTTTTCGTGGCCCAACCAGCGAGCATCGCATTTTCTCCCGCTTGAGTGTGGTGTGTTGATATACAGAATAAATACCCATTGTTTTTTTGGCTTCTCCAGAGATCCACGTTGGCGCTTGAGGCGGCCTTGTCGATATCTCCAGTTTGCTTGTTTCCTTCGTGCGACCAGAGTCCTCCATCAGTGATTCAGCAAAAACACACCAGACACATAAAACCCAGGTCTACCACAAAACAGCACCCATCACAACAACCCACAGTCGATCGCGACGACATTCACAATGGAGAACAGTACGCCGTCAGAGAATACACCGCTCCTCCCCACCACGACACCATCATCTCCCGACGTCAGCCGTCCCACGAGGCCGCAACGAACTGTCACCTTCAACCCCAATCCCGTCACCAAGACCATCGAGCCCGAGGCAGCCTACCGTCAGGCCCGCGCCTCGCATCCAAGCCTACCGCATCCGCCAATGTCCCCTTCAAGTTCCTCCGCCATTAGCACTGGCGGTCTCGGCGGCGGCCCCCCCATGTTATCGGCCCTGAATGGCAAGATGCGGCGACGAAACAGCGGCGGTACCATCGGAACCAACCACAATTCCGGCCTGCCCTATACGTCTGCTGGCAACACTCACCTGCCCAAGATCGGCCCCCAGCGTAGCACCAAGAACGCCCAGAAGCTCAAGCTACTACCCAACCCGGAGCTGGAGGAAGATGGCGTCGACGAGGAGAGCGGTCGCGACGTATACTCGCAGTACACCCGTATCAAGGATCCCACGGCCCGTCGTGATGCTGCGCGCCTCGGCAAGGCGGACCGCGACAGACTGCCCAGAGTGACGGCGTACTGCACAGCTAGTAGGTACCAGATGGACGGCCTTATGCGGTTCCTCAAGAGCAGATCCAAGAGTCGGGGCGCAAACCCAAAGTTGATCGACGAGTGCATCTACACTCCTTATAGCTACAATCCCAAGCAGGCGGCTGAGAACAACCGGGCCGAGGCAGAAGCCCAGGAGCAACAACAGCTGGGCCATTTCGACCCGATACATTCTCGCAGGCATTCCACCGGCGAGGTGACGCAAGGTGACAGCAGTGGTTATCAAAGTACAGAGGACCTGATCAGCCTCAATCTCAATGGAGGCAGCACCTCCAGGGAAGGTGTTCAGGACATGGTGGCCCAAGGGGTCATCAGCGACGAGAACGCTGTGTCGGATGACCCGCTGGCTGATTTCGACATTCAAGTCCACACTCCGGAAGTCTTCCTCTTTGAGTACGGTGTTGTGGTAATATGGGGCATGTCGGTCGCCCAAGAACAGCGATTCCTAAAGGAGATTGCAAAATTCGAGTTGGAAAAGTTGGGGCCGGACGATACGGAGACGGAGTACTTCAACTTTTACTACACACACGAGTATCAGGCCCGCATCTACAACGACTTCATCACCCTGCGAGACAAGAACAACTACATGACGAAACTGGCCATTTCCCACGCTCTGGCCCAGAGTGTCAAGGTTGGTTCCTCACCCTACTAAGTGCTTGACAAAAGGCTACAGGCTAACTCTATCACATAGACGTCTCTCTTTGAAGAACTCATCGCTTCAACCATCGAGACATGCAAGGACATCCCCACGCAGATTGCATTGACGGGCAAGATCGACCTCAGTCGACAACAGATCAATATGCAAATCGGAGAGCTCTTCATATTGCGTGTCAACATTCACCTAAACGGCTCCGTCCTCGATACACCGGAGCTGTTCTGGGTCGAGCCACAACTCGAACCATTGTACAAGGCCGTGCGCAGTTACCTCGAGATGGACCAGCGTGTCAAGTTGCTGACAGAGCGTATGGATGTCATTGCCGATCTGCTAGCTGTTCTCAAGGACCAGCTGACTCACGGCCACGGAGAGAAACTAGAGTGGATCGGTAAGCGGCCATGCACACTACACCCTCAACTACCTGGGCTTATACTAATTACTTTATAGTCATTGTCCTTATTGCTGCCGAGATTCTCGTGGCGGCCGTAAACATCGTTGTCGATTTGTATGCGGGCGTTGACTAGAAGGAGACAGCAACTCGGGATACAGTGCCAACAGAGGGATGGTACCTTCGTAACTCACTTCTTTTCCTTTTAGTTATTTTCTGCATGGAATTGGGCATCTTTTTGAGCACTGGAGGAGTTCTAGGTCTAAAGGCGATGAATTGTGACGTTGTTTTGGTCTGGCTGGATTCGTTGGTGGATAGCATTTAGAAGGGATGGCGCTTCGTAGGGCCAGTGATGAACAAGAAAGGCAGAGAGAGAGCCTTGATATGCCGGAGAAAAAGGATCAAAGAGCGACAACGATATTCTCGTTCTGGCTTGACTACCCGTGATAGACGATATACCAGTAAGATTTCATTTCATTATCTTAACCAGACGTGACACCCGACTCTTCCTGTTTTTTCTATCTTCCCCCAGTGCTTTGATTGGCCATGTGACATCCCCTACTCTTCATCTGATGTTCCAGCAGATACATCATGATACGTACTATGGGACGGTCAAGGCACCAAACAGGCAGGACTGGGCAGGTGTCCGTCGGTGACGTTCCCGTCGCAAACGAGGAAGGAACTGCAGCACGCGGAAGTGGCAGGCACAGCTTCCAGTTCGCGAGGAAGGTACGACGAAGGCAAGCCGATAGCGGAAGTCGCGTCTACCGTATTGCCTGGACAGTGAGGACACTTGGGATTTTCCTCACGGGGGTCTCATTATCTTTTCACCCCACCTCAGCGTTCGAACATTGTTTTCCTACCCTCATCCTTTCTCCAACGTCGTTATTCATCTTCGCAAGATCTGCTCGCATCAGGCCCAGGACTTATGTTGATGGACATCTAGATCGCGGCTTAGATCCTGATCTCTGTCAAGATGGAGGTCGACAATGTCAACTTCTGGGGCCATCTACCCACTATCCTTGACGCGATTGCCGATGCCGAGTTCATTTCGCTTTCTGTAATCGGTTATCCCGATGCTCTCGTCAAAGCTAACCAGACCAAGGAGGAGCTCTACCGCGAATTGGTAGAACACTCCAAGATTTACCACATCTCCAAGATTGGCCTCACTTGCTTCCAATACGACGAGAAGCAAAAGGGTACGTATGTGTGAATTTTCTAAACTGAGTATTAAACGAGGTAACTGACATTCCGAGTCTCAGCATACTCTGCGCGTAGCTTCAACTTTGCCATCACCCCTTGGTTCCTCTCTACAAACATTCAGGCGGAACTCATCGCAAAGACCGTCAATCGAATGTTTTCCTTTTCATACGACACCCTTCAACAGTTGGCGACAAACGGCTGGGGTTATAACGAAGCCTGGGAACGGGGTGTTCCTTACTTGACCCGCCGGGAGGCGCAAACAGTCGAGGAGCGTTTCCTTCAGCCTTGGGAGACCAAGAAGCCATTAGACATCAACAAACTAGATGCCGAGTCCCAAAAATTTCGGGCATGGGCCAATGAGCAGATCTCATCTTGGCTGAAAGAAGAGGTACGATGACTTCTTCTTCTGGTTTTGTCCATCGACTTGCTGGTCATCAAGCTCATGCCCGCCTTCTTTACAGGACAAAACTCTTGACTTAGCAACCCCCTCAGGCGAACGGTTTACTAGCCTTCAAGTTGGACTCATCTGCCAACTTGTCTACTCCTGCTTTGATGACTGTCGCGCAACTCAGAGAGATGACAATCGAATCATGCACATCACCAAGCTCAGTCGCACAGAGCTCACCATTGAGGTCAGGGAAACATCCACAATTCACTAGTTTGGGACTATGTACTGATCGATGCTCACAGAGACTGACGAATCGCCGCATTGCACTGACGCGACAGTCAGGTAAGCGACTCTGATAGCACTTCATGACACCCAGGCCTTTCTGGTTCCACTAACGCTTGTTCTTGCAGGATTTCTCTACGTGGTGGAGGCCCTCCTCGGGGGACATTTTGCCAACGACATCGAGCCCGAACTATGCTTGGCATACGTATCGGTGGTGGATCGTGACTTGCGAAGTCAACTTATCTCGGCTTTCCGCGACAGAATTAGAGCAGCTGAGAATAGAAACAGGCTCAGACGACCTATCCTGCTCATTCACTCTCAGCTCGACATGCTGTGTCACTTTTACTCGACGTTTTTGGGCCCACTTCCGGACACACTCGACGGATTCACAAAAGAAATACACGACATCTTCCCTCGGATCGTGGACAGCAGGATTCTGTATCCCCTCAACAACTATCCATCTCACTCGTTCCACGGGCACAAGCCTTCAATTGAGTTCATCTCTGCCGCAGAGGAAGAGGGAGGACCCGTTGTCACACCAGTACGAGGCTTCGAATACCAGAACAAGATGGCTGAAGAACATGGTCTTTACGGCTGGTATTCCAACCTCGCATTCCTCAAGGTTGCAGCAAAGAAGCTGCAGAAGGAGCAGTGGCTAAACAAGACCCGGCCCGAAAAGACGTGCGGGAGCATGAGAATGAAGACGACAAAACCAAGCAAGCTTTTCTTCACTCTCAATCCCTTTGCACCCAACAGCATCATCAGTCGTCGGTCAAGTATTTGTTCTTCTGTCGCTTCTGGTATGACTGGAAGCATGGTTGACACCCCGCCCAGTGTTTTCGGTGACGGCAGTGATGAGGAGGAGGAGGAAGAGAAGCAGGAGGCACCTGAGGTTCATCGTCTCCCCCCGTGGGAGGCAGTTTTCTGGGAAAAGTTTGGAAACAGATTGATCCTCGACAACGGTGAAGTTGTGGCGCTCACCACTTCGGTTCCGCTCAGAAAGACCCGGATTCGAAATCTCTAGGATGATCATCGGGACCTCCTGTATGAGCTCCTTTTTGTGTGCGCTTTGGGCACGATTTGTGTGTTATTCAGATTGCTTTTCAGATGGGCAGAGATTTGAGACTCGACTTGTGTGTGGTGTGGTAATGCCAACAAGTAATTTGTTAACGATGTTCGAGGAATGGAGGAGTACACCGCTGGTACGCGCGCGAGAAGTGTTCCCGCTAGAGGTGTAAGCCAACGACGAGGATTTCCAGCCAACTTAAGATTACCGTTGCTTTGGTCTGCGGCTGGCACAAGCTTTGACTGTGTGTCTCTAGCCGGGAGCGCCGGTGTTCATCATCGATCAAGGCTGGATCTTGAAGAGGTCACTGTCATACCTATCTAGGAATCTAGTGCAGAATCGGCTTACAGATATGTGATTAGCTCAGGATTTCTGTCTTGTTTGTGTATGTTAGTATCAGATTTCACCTCAGATAGCGGTATGACCAACCCAGCGGATGTCTCGTAGTATTCACCAACCATCTCGAATCCTGTATGATATCTTCATCCCAAATCTCTATACATAGCATATGTTCTTTTACATTACAAACAACACAAGGGACGAGAGGTCTCTTTCCTCGTCCCCTCTCGTCCCTGTGCTTCATGTCAGCCTTCGCCCGCTTCTTATAGACGTGGCATGCGAGCTTGGCTTGGCCTGGTCAAGTACGCTGAGGCGTGCGAGGCCCTTGACCTGTCAAGTCAAGTTCCAAACCATCTCTGATTCTCTTCCTCGAGAACTTTGGTTATGTTCGGCTAAGAGAGGTCCAGGTCCAAGTCCACTCAACGCATAAACAACAATTGTACCTTACCACCGTCCAGCTAAAACCATCTTTTGATATCAATACATTTGTACACATGCTTCTCTCTTCTTCTTCTTCTTCTTCTTCTTCCACCCAATGCACTTCCCCATTCCATCTCCCCAGAAGATAATGGTGTAGTCTCACCGACTTCAACCATCCCACTCACCATCACCTCTCCAACCTTGTTCTTCCTACTTCACTTCACCAGACCATGCTACAAGGGAGTGTTGTGTTGTGTTGTGTTGTGTTGTGTTGTGTTGTTCACCTCTCAGCAAACATGCCCTTGACGCTGTGGAAGTACTCCTCCGCCAACGCGCTGCGCAGCTCCTCCTGCGTGAGCCACTTGAAGTCGACCAGATCATGCAGGTTGTCGGTCAGGTCGGCCTGGCCGGCCATGATGCGGCCCTTGAGGAAGAAGATCTTCTCGCCCTTCTTGAGCAGGGCGCCGTCCTTCTGGCCAAAGACGGGGCGGACGACGTGGTGGGCGACGGGCACGCGGCCGACGATCCACGTGTTCATGTTGACGCCTGCGGACTCGGCAAGGATGCGGGCTGCGGTCTGTTTATTGGCATCATCAAAGGTTAGTTGACTGAGGTTGAGATAAGTAGGATATGGTTGGGAAAAGGGAATATAACGAACCTCATGTAACCCCTCATCCGTAGGCACCACGCCCGTGGGGAACATCCACTTGGCCTCCTCGCCTTCTTTCTCCGCCTTCTTCTTCACCACCAGATAAAGCGTCTTGTCCAGCGCGCGATCCAGCCGCTTGACATCCCCCTTCTCATCCGCCTCCGTCCGTCTCGGCATCGGCTTCTCAACAGGGACCCGGTCCTCAGCAGGGATCTCCTCGCCATCCTCCGACACGCGCATCTCCGCATCGGCAAGCAATTTCTCCACCATGTGCTTTCTCGACGACGTCTGCGACCCCACCAGCACCTCGTCGTTCCACGCCATGCGGCCGCGCGGGTTGTACCGCCCAATGTCCTTGGCGGGCACGCCGTGGCGCTCCTTCAGCTTGATGCGCCAGTCCAGGTCGGCGGCCGTGTCCTTCTTGAAGTAAAAGTCCTTGCGGAAGGGGGCCGTCAGCCGCTCGTTGAGGCGCTTCTGGTAAAAGTAGAAGGACTCTTCAAAGGGGGTGAGGTCGCGCGTCAGCAGCGGGGGGCGCGTCAGGATCACGCCCGACTTGATGCGGTAGATTTGCGACGAGGTCGAGGTGGCGGCGTGGGTGCCTGTTGATGTGGTGACGGGCGGGTGAGGAGGGGGTGGTGTGGTTGTTGTCGTCGTGGCAGTGGCAGTGGCAGCGGCAGAGGCCTCGGCGGAGTAGAAACGTCTAGGTGCGCTGGCGTTTTTGCTGAAGACGGCGACGGCGGCGGCGGGCGCAAGTACTCGGGTTTGGGTGCGGCATTGTAGGCAGATGGAGCGTTGTTGGCCTGGAAGGAAGAGAAGAAGAACAGATTGCGACGAGTTAGTTAGGGTGTCTTTAAGCTTAAAGTTTGCGATCGGAAGCCATGCATGGGAAACACCAATTCACAACGAAGTTGACGATACAAAAAGAAGAAAAAGAAAAAGTGGTCCATACTCCTAAGGAGAGCAGCTCCCCTACTCGACGCCGACATGATGGGCAGTATATATGACTTGGTTGTTGGACGGGGCCCGGGTGTGTAGACAACGGGACACGGGACGGGGAGAGAGTGAATCTTGCGCGCGCGCCAATCCTCAACGCAACTCTCTCTCTCTCTCTCGCAAGTCTCGGGGTGGATTCGGGACGGGGTCGGTCGGTCGGTCGGTCGCTGCGGCGGCGGGCGGGCGGGCAGGCAGGCAGGGCAGAGCGGACGGACAGACGGGCGATACAGCGCGCGGGAAACCGGCCGTGAACTTTTTCGATGTCCGCAGCCCCACTCTTTCTTTCCCTGGGGTCCGCCCGCCTGCCGCGCTGCTGCCGCCGCGCACCGATCAGTCAGGTCAGGTCCCCTGCTCGTTATTCGTTCCTGGTCGCGATTGAACAATTAAGTCTTGGCAACCGACTCTACTTTCCTCACCGCCTTCCCTTTTCGAAGCTTCCCCAAAACTAATTCCCCCCGCTACCCCACCATAACTTTCACGTCGGCTCCTACCTCTAGGACCCCACATGACCACTCACCTGACCGAAGCGGGTCCGGGCAACAAACTTTTGAAAGCTGCTGCAATAAAACTGCAACCAGTCCCCATCCCCTTCTGTTCTTTTTCTCTCTTTCTTTCTTTCCTTCCTCAAGGCACCATTCCTTATCATCACGACGTTTCTCTTCCTCCAAAACTGTCCTGATCATTTAGTCCGTGCCGAGAGGAACCACCATGAGCAGACGAATTCGCTAGCGGTACCTGCCTATAAAATGCTCTACCGGGTTGCTGTTAGATAGAATCTGCTTACATATCTTTTTTTGCCAACTCTCGTGATGTTTTTGCATCGTAATAATACTGCAGACTGTCTTGGACAGTGTGTGTATTTGCTTTTTTGAGGAATCGGCTTAACTCAGTCTAGTCTCATTGATGCATGTACTGTACGTGTGAGGAGACTTCGCTGGATGAAAATCGAGATGGGGCTGGTTCTCGAAAGTGTTATTTTTGCCTTCATGAAATGCCTCTCCGTCTCGAATTTCTCGAGTCCCGCTTTTTTGGCACGCGTGTTGTCTGGCCGCTTGGTGTCCTGTCGATTTGTTGCTTGGCTTTCGATATGAACTTTGAGGTCATTCATGGATCGATTTCCATCCTCGACTTGCTTGTCGTCATTCCGGTCACTGTCGCGATCAAGCACGGCCACAACTACTGAAGTCTCAGCTTCGCCGCAATACACATCACTGCCCAGCTCAAAATATTCATTCCAACCGTCCATGTCGCTGATCACGATATATATGCTTGCTGCATCTCATAGAATTATCAGACCTGCCTCCTTGCTAGCGTTCGGACAAGCTTTTCGAATCTTTACTAGGCTACGCATCAGATTGGATGGACAAATAGTGTAATATCAAACAAGATGAACAAGAATAGAATCAGCAGTCATCACGTTATCAACCGACTTGTCCAGCACACCTTGCTCAATGCCGGACACCATGGACTACACTACATAGTCCAAGTTCCTTAACAATGACCCAAATGTAGAAAATAGTCATGTCTGTTCATTGCAAAGATCCTAATGTATAAAAGCTACCGCACGCCAGTTGTCCGCCAGGATATTTACCCAGATTCGCCCCAGCCGGCCCTGATACCATACACCATCTAACATATACATCACATGAGTGATCAGAAAGTACTTCTCCTTTCTATCATGTCCAATACACAAGCGTCATCCTGATCAACGATGACTGATGCAAAGCTTCCGTGCCAGCAACCGCTTAAAATGCTGGGCGAAGTTTGACGCCTTTTTCCGCGCTCACACTTTGCTTTCTGTTCCCAAGCCCTCGTTGTACCTGCCATGTATTCCCCAAGCTCTGCGACCCCCAATACCGAAACGCCTTGCCAATCGAAAGCCATAGGCATCATGATAGTCAGGCATGTTGTTGGTCAGCTCCCAATAAGCCAAGTGTCAACTCACGCCTTCAACTGTTCAACCGCTCTAGTGACCTCCTTGGCCGCAAGCTTCTCCCAGCTCTGTTTCAACTCTTCGCCTAGATCCATGGCAGGATTCTTCACTTCCTCGTAAAGCTTCCTCGACACATCTCGGTTGATGGCCTCGTACTGCTCCGCAGTGATCTTCTGCGAATGCCAGTGAGGCCTTAATGCTCCCCGAACTATACTGTTGATGCTCTGTTTGACGTCGAGAGGTAGAGCAGGTCGTGATGGCGATGTCTCTGGGGATCTGTGTGACGCATCAGGATGAGGTCGCCGCGCTAGCGATGTCTGGATAGGAATCGATGCCAACGACGATGGTCCTCCAGCGGCTGCCGAGCCACTTTGCTGGCGGGAACGACCCCGCTGTTGCTCCGTATCACTGTTCTCGGGCGAGGTTCGACTCCTAGGTCTGTTGTTCGGCGAGGACGACCGGGAAGTCTTAGCTGTCGGGGATGTTGGTCGGTTGAGCGAAAAGTTTGCTGGAGCATAGACAGGGGCCAGATAGGAGCTGAGGCCAGGGGAACTCGGCCGGCTCATAACCATCGGCGGTGTTGTTGCCCGGGGACTGACATAGGTAGGAATTGGCGACCCCGTGTCGATGCTTCCTGGAACAGGAAATTCGGGAAGATCTCGGAAGCCATCCTCTTCGGAAGGCGTGCTCATCTCTACTTCCTTGAGCAGCGACGATAAGAAAGACGGCGCTGCTTCGGTGGATGCTGATGGTCCGGCGGTGGTGGATGAGCTCGGCTGGTTCGCCGCGGAGGTGGATGGTTCCCCGCTCTGATGGGTGTGTAGTCTCCGCGTCCGAGGCCTTTTCAGCTTCCTCTCGGGCTCATGGTGTGATGCTTCGACTTCCTCAACACTAATGGAGCGTGACTTGCGCTTGCGACTCGCGGAGCCCTCCTGGTTACCTCTGGCCATCTCAAAAGCACCCCATGCGCGTTCTTCTTCGCGTGTCTGTTGAGGGGATGGTTCGCGCGGGATATACCGACTTTGGAACACACTAGGCATGTTGGTGGTAAAGACGTCTCGAGCCCCCAGTCTAGTGGCGATCATTAGACGCTGCTGCCACCGTTCATGCTCTAGCCTCTCCTGCTCCCTAAGCCGTTGTGAGCGGCGGTAATTCTCCAGGTCTTCGAGTGTTCCATCGTCACCATCGTCATCCTGATAGTCAAGGTCCAAGCTCAGGGCATCCCAAACTCTGCCGGCAATCCTACCCCAAGCACCTTGCCACTCGTCAGATCGAGCCCTTATCCTGGCCCGGCGCATGCTGCCTTGGGTTCGTGGGAAATAGTAGTTGCCGCGCTCGCGCCGGGCATTCTGAGAGCCACGACGGGTTCTCGGAGCTGGCGCAAAGTCTTCGGGCATCCCATCTTGCGCGTTGATATCCTCACCTATCACGTCCGCACATTCCATGCAGAACCAGTGGCTAGGCGGGACCCTCTCCAGGCCAATGCAATATGTATGATATGGCACATTGCACCCATCGCACAGCAATAGAACCTCCTCGTTATCTGAGCGGTTGCAGACAGGGCACGGCAGGCTAACATCCTCTTCGGGCTCGGGGTTCTCGTCAAGCCATTGTTGGGGGTCGAACTCGGCTACCTGCTTCTTATCTTCGACATGGTAGGAACTCAGGAGTTTACCTGCCATAGACCGGTTAGCAATGCTGTTCGTTGCCGCATCCACAGTGATTTTGAATGGGAACCGTAAGCGTAACTCACCTCCTATCTTGTCGTACACATGCACCAGGTGGAATTGCTGGCGGCAAATGGGGCAGCTATTGGCCTTGTCGGTCCATAGTCGTAGGCAAGAATCGTGCAGCGCGTGGCCACAAACTTGGATCTCGGCTACATGGTCGTGTTTGTTGTCGTGTTTCCGGGTACCTGTGTTGCTGGCGGTTGTGCTAACGGGGCTGTTGTCGCTGTTGCCATCGTCCTTGGGTGTAACTGCGTCTACTTCGATCGATGCTGCGGGCGCTTCGGGCTCACTTGAATCCCCTGTAGCAGGGCCGGCAGGAGCGCTGACGAAGGGCGAAGGGAGTGGGTCTGGGGGCAGTTGGACGTCTAGAGTCTCTAGACAGACAATGCACTGATCAGCCATCACGACTGGGATGGTGGCGCGATGCTGAGAAAGGCAGCTTCTGGGCAAAAGACGGGTAATGAAGTCATGCAACTGAAAAGATAAAATATGAGATGTGCAGGGCACGATTGGCAACGTCTAAAGGAGTTACCTGACCAAGCACTCCAAGCAAGCGACGATGAGCCTCCCCTGTCCGAAATGAGATAACGTAGGTAGTTAGGTCACTTCAGGGCGAGCAAAGAGGTGTTGAATGTTGCTATGGTTGGCGGTGCTGGCGGTGCTTTTGGCGGTGGTGGTAATGGTGTGTAAGTGATTTGCGGCAGCAGGTGTGGGTTTGGGTTTGTGCAGTGGAGGTGGGTAAGTAGTTTGCCGCTGATGGAAGCAGTGTGGGAAAAGGTGAGGTGAGTTGCAGTTGCAGGAGGGAAAGACGGCCAAAGTGCAGATGGAGGTCCGGTAGTAGGTCACAGGTCGGATCCGTTTTGTGAATGGTGACGGGATGCCAGGCAGGTGAAGGAAAGCAACGTCAAGCTAGAAAGTGGAATTTCAAGGTTGCCGTGAACGGGCCACTCACGAACGAGCGCGAGAGAAGGTGGAAGCCAACAAGGGACCTGGAACCTGAAAAGCTTCAACGAACGGATGAAAGGCTCAGTGTCGAGTAGGTAGAGGTAGGTAGGTAGGTAGGTAGGTAGGTAGGTAGGTAGGTAGGTAGGTAGGTAGAATCGAGGGGCAGATTTGAGAACCTGAAGAGAATCCGAGAACCTTTGTGGTCAGGGAAGGGTCCGGGTTTCCGTTGTCATGCACGGGCGTTGTTTGTTTGGAGGGTCGAGCGTTGGACTTTTTGGAGAAACCAGAGACCACCGCTTACGCTTGTTGGAGCAAGAAAAGAAGGAAGACTGAGTGATGCCTGCCAAAATATTCCAGATCTGGAGACGGCTTTTTTTCGCCTTCAGAGCCCCGTGTTAAACGCAACCGAGACATGGACCAATCCCATGCGAGGCCCCGCCCAAGATTCACCAGCCAAGGACAGGGTCGGAGGTCACATAAATAGTAAGTAGCGGGAGCTGTAGTATAGGAGAGGTAGGTAGATAGCAGCACTGGACAACTGTGATGATAATATACATCCCCGTGCAGGCATGGAGGTGTGTGTGTTCACCCTACTGTATAGGGCCCCCAGCCGGGGGGTTGATGTTCAACTTTCAGGGAAATCAGGCATAGTCTGTAAGCATACTATGTACAACAGTCATGCCCACCAGAAACTGCATGCAGAAGACGGCGATTTTGGATTTCTCCACCCTCCAGCGCCCTCGAAAAGACACGTGGGAAAAGCCAGCTGACTCACGGTTGCTTGTTGGTCTAATAATCTAGACACTATCATGGTTGCCAAAACCATGAAGGTCCCAAGCCTCGAACGCCAAGAATGGAGGTATGTAACGAGCGCCTGGTCCGGGCAGGCAATCAAATGATTCCAGTTGAGGAAAGACACCCGCGGGATGAAAAGGGCGGGGAAGAAGGTAAGATGGTGACGGGCACAAACAGTCCATGTAACGATTATGGAATGAGAACCTTGATGCGTGATAGGTCATCCTGCTCGCTCTTTGGTACAAGTACCTGCCCAAAACTGTTGGTGTGTATCTGGATAACGGAGGGTTGCCTCAAGATGCCCAGGTACCTCTACGGTTGGATGCAGTAATAGGCCGATGCTATTGCTGATTGATGGTAATAACTGTCACTTCGAACTCAACATTATTTGTTCACAACTTTGGAATTCCTCACGACAAACATGTTCGGATGACTATAATCAACAGTGAGGGTCGATGGGGTAATGTGTTGTTCATCGCGTCAATGGCAGTCACAATCCATGACTTCTTTCCGATGTTTCTTGATTTTGGATGTAATTAAGGATGAAGCTACAAAGGGAAACATGATACCACTTTAAATGCATCGACAAGTGCCACCCGGACACTTGTGAGTGCAAGACGACCGGGAGGACGGTCCTCGAGACCTCGTTGAGTCGTTGGTTTGGCAGGGGTAGAGTGGATCATACACCCCGTTGGCTGCCCATGCTACACTACCATAGAGATTCCTTATCTGCAATCCTGTTCACGATCAAGTTGATACGGGGATACGTTTCGGCTCATGTGTTTGTGGGCAGGCTCATAAGATGTGGCTATGTGGAAGCTGGGAGCTGAGGACATAACAATATCACGCAATTATCACTCGGGTATGCACTGTCGTGGTGTATGAATCGGAACCGCGAAGCTTGTGCTCAACATGCCTACCATAGGTCGTAGCACAAATCGCATCTGACCGGTCCTCTTTCCAAGCTCACTCTCTACGTACCCCATCTAATGCCGTCATCACATCCGCGTGCCCTTCAGCTCCATTCTTCAGAGGCAGCCGTCAGGCAAGTTCAGAGCGCTCCCAAATTCATTGTTTGCCGTTCTACAGATGCAGGAACCCGCGAACCAGGAGCGTGACAAGAAAGAGTTCTAAAATATGAGTTTGCGAACATCTGATCACCAAAATGCTGGAGGGTCGTCGGATTTGGCCAACAGGAAAGGGTATCATGGTCATTGTCTACCGTAAAATCAAACCTGGCGATCTTTGAAGACATCTTCCCAAGCCATGCTTCATGTGAGGAAAGAGACGCCGGTAAAACTCCCTGTCTGGATCGCCCCGTCTCCAGACCACGCAATAGTGATGTCGCAATGGGTAGCAGCAAAGTCGTTATTGAAGGAAATCTGTTTCATCCCAAAGTAAATCCGCAGATCCCCAATTATCCTTTTCCATGACACCTAACCCGAAAGACCAAAAATGCCAGCTAAACGACCACTTTAGACCTCAGTGATCTCACGGAGACGGCGGAGGGTGGAGCGCATGGCAGCGGCGGCGGGGGTGCTAGAGATGGAATGTTAGAAGACGAGATACTATCGAGAAGTGTCCATTTTGGTGAAAACTTACGAGACGGTGTAGGCACCACCAGCCAGGGTCTTCTTGCAGGCCTTGCAAGACCAGATGCCGACGGAGGAGCGACGGACAGTGTTCTTGCCGCAGAAGGTGCAAGTGTAGCGGGCGTGCTGGGACACTTCCTGCTCTGTGGGGTTGTTAGTAACCTGATGATGACGAGGCGTGGGGGTCTGTTGGGTACTGACTCTTGACCAGCTTACGGAGCGAAGCACCGTATCTGTTTGTGATTGTTGGTCAGTGATGCTGTTCCTTTGCTGGATTTGTTTGAAAGTGCGTGATCGACGAGATTCATTCGTAGTGGTGCTTCCGTTGTGAACTGATTGAGCCGGGTAGAGTATCCAAGGTCTGTGAAAAGGTAATGAAGGTGATGTCGAGGTGAAGGCGTTCGCAATGGCCCATGGAATTTTCAGGGTGCAGAGGTCGACGTTGTTGATTTAGCTCGAGTGTCGCTCCCACGGATTGTTGACCTTGGTTGCCGAGTCATGTTTTCATATCGAATGCCCTCTCTTTTCCATCCTCAGCACGTCCACCACAGTCGGCGCCCAGAGAGGCTTGTCATTTTCAGCCGTGTAGCTCTTTGTTCTCTGTCGTCTTGTCGCCATTGGTTTCGTCGTCGTCGTCGAATATCCTCGGTGAATCTCGTCGATCAAAGGAGTGTCAAGTCGAAGGAAACCGTCATTACATACCTAGTACCGTACTATTTTCGCAAATTCAAAAATTAGCCATCTCGCCGCAACGCATTCTTTCTGGAAATGGAGAGTTACATACCTTGCCGGAGATTCCGACCTTCTTGGTGCGCTTAGACATTTTGGCTGGTTGAGGTGGTCGTTGTCTGGAAAACTACCGTCCTTGCTGGCGATGTGCGAATTTGACAAAAGGCCAGGGCTTTTTTCTCTTGTGTGGTGTGCGAGCGCTGCGACGGCCGGTCCACACCCCGGGAACTTTTTTTCGGACCCTAGGCAGAACCATTTTGCCGACGGGACTCTGTGCCAGGGCCAGAGTCCGGGTCCAGTGTGTGTGCCTGACAAATGTCTTGGCATTGGCGGGGCTTTTGCCCACATTGGCAGCTGAGCCACTGCCAGCTTCGAATTGACAGCTGGCCCGCGCCAGTCGCTTGTGTGACATCAGCCAACAACAACTCTGTCAGTTTAGAGGTACCCAGCAATTGTTCGTTTCTTCTCCCGTCATCGTCTCCTTTGAACTCCTGTCGTGCTCCCAATGCTCT
Organism: Neurospora intermedia; assembly: GCA_037102815.1. Classification (NCBI taxonomy): domain Eukaryota; kingdom Fungi; phylum Ascomycota; class Sordariomycetes; order Sordariales; family Sordariaceae; genus Neurospora; species Neurospora intermedia. The sequence goes on along the minus strand of BTPP01000004.1, from coordinate 4,307,714 downwards.
GTGAACACCCTCCAAACTCTTTCCGACTCCCCATGTGATATTCAGGTTTCACAACTACAGAACCACTACATACTCTGCAAATTGGTGGACTACCTTACCTACGGAGAAGTCTCAATGTGGGTTTCTTCAAAAAGCATGCAGCGCTCTAGCTCAAATTTTGCAGCGTCCCTCCCGCAATGGCCCTCAAGGTTCGCACTGTCTGCACAAGTGATACTTTGGTGGACTTTACTACCGCGGTACAGTGTTCAAGCGCTGTCAACAAACAACGGTTCGGACACTCAGCCGTAACACTATCCAATGAGATATCTTTACGTCTTCATTGAGCGGAATGAATCCCGACATCCAGAGAAGTCTCTGGGGTTGCTGGACTGCTTGATCAGGGAGGGACCGGACATTGTATCGACGATCTCGGACGCACTCCAGATCTGGGCCGTGTTCCGGCGGGAGGCATTGCGGGCTGCGAAGACTTTGTCAATGGCCCCGTCCCGCCCAAGACTCCTTCATCCGTTCCTCTTGACCGCATGAAACGGCGGTGCTTGCCTATTTCGGATGGCATCCAGAGTATCCAGCGGAACTGCTCAGCTGTTATGCCTCGGCTGGACAAGCATGAAGCGGTTGCAATGGTGACATATGGCGTGGTGTTTTACGCTTCGGTGGAAGCCAAACAAGAAGGGACGGAGCATGTTTGGAAAAGGGTTGGTGTTCCGATGACGCCGATGCGGTCCTTCCGCGGTCCCCCCGTGGTCAAAATCTTCATATAAATGATGCATCATCTCGACCTATACTAAGTTGCTCAGACACTTTTGCTCCGCTCTTTCCTGTTGGCATCCCGGATCCTATAAAGAACTGAAGGGTTGAGATATTCTTCTCTTGTTCACTTTGATATCGATTTCACCCCAACCTCTGTTGTGAAAGACTCCGTCACCTGTCCCAAACCTAGACACAGTTTCACCTACCCTTTAACATACGCCCATCCAAAGACGAAACCAGTCATCTTCTCAAGATGCCTTTGAAACAACACGGCCGTGACTACGACATTGTCGTCTATGGAGCCTCAGGTGAGTACTCAACCCAACCTGAAAGCTCACATCCAACACCAAGCTAACAACCACCAGGCTACACCGGCAAATACACAGCCCAACACATCGCCACGCACCTACCCACCACCCTGAAATGGGCCGTAGCCGGCCGTTCCCGCTCCAAGCTCGAAGCCGTCGTGTCCCGGCTCCAAGAACTCAACCCGGACCGGCTCCCGCCCTCCATCGAGATCATCTCCTCCACCACCGACCGCACCGCCCTCGAATCCCTCTGCCGCCGGACCTTCATCCTCCTCACCACCGTCGGACCCTACGGCTCCCTAGGCGAGCCCGCCTTCGCCGCCTGCGCCGCCACCGGCACGCACTACTTTGACGTGACAGGCGAAGTCCCCTTTGTCCACAAGATGATCACCAAATACTCTTCGTTGGCCGCGCAGTCCGGAGCCAAAATGTTTCCCCAAATCGGCATCGAATCCGCCCCCTCGGACTTACTCACCTGGTCCCTCGCCCAGCAACTCAAGCGCGAGTTCGGTCCCGCGACCAAAACAGGCGAAGTGACGCTAAGCATCCACACCCTGCGCTCTGCTCCCTCCGGAGGCACGCTCGCAACAGTCTTCACCATCCTCGAGACCTTTTCTCTCAAGCAGTTGAAGGAAGCATATAAACCCTACGCCCTAAGTCCCGTCCCGCATCCGAACCCAGATCTCGCCGAACGGCGCACCACGTGGATCACAAAGGTAACTGGCTTAGCTACCACCCCCATTCTGGGACTGGGAACATCATCAGTAGCAGCCAAGACGGACGCGGCGATCGTGCAGCGCACTTGGGGTTTGCTTTCCGAGGCAAGTAACAAGGGGAAAGAAGATGAAAGTTATGGTCCCAGGTTTAGCTTCAAGCAGTACATGAAACCCCGGAACTGGTTGAGCGGGGTGGCTATCCATTTGGGCTTGATGGTGTTGGGGCTAGTCATGGCTACGCCGTTTTTGAGGGCTATTGCGAAAAAGTTTGTCTATCAGCCGGGCGAGGGAGCCGAAGAGGAAGTGGCGAAGCGGGATGAGTTGGAGTATTGGGGGGTTGCGAAGCCTGATTTTGGTGGTGGAGACGAAGTCAAAGAAAGGGAGGAGGGGAACAAGAGGGCGTTTGGACGGTGTTGGTTCCGGGGGCCGGTTTATTATTGTGAGTTTTTGTTATCTTTCCTTCCCCTTTTTCACTGGATGGGCGACTGTTGAGGCACTTACGAGAGTTTTGAGATATGCTAACGGACTGAACAGATACCGGAGTCTTACTAGCTGAGGCGGCTGCCACGTTGCTTGAAGAGGAGAGCGTGGATGAACAGCTTGGTGGTGGTGGGATTTACACGCCTGCTTGCTTGGGACAGCCGTTCATTGACAGGTTGGATAAGGCTGGGTTCCATTTTGAGACGAAGATCATGGAAGAGTAAGAGGCGACATGATTGTGGGTAGTCTGAGGTTGCTTGAGAGTGACCGAAGGAGATAGGTGGAATGCATTGTTGTGGCGTTATTGATAGGCTATCGTTATCTTATACGACAGCTTGCCGTTGAGCTTCGTTATTCTACCTGGGTGGCTACTAGTTTGTAGCAGTCATCGAGCGGGATAAGTCGTAGCACATATTCACTATATTAGTTGCCAGTATACCACACGAAAAGGTTGATCTTATCTACATATCTTGAAGTCTATCTCAACCTATTTATACACAAAGAAGAATCCGCAATCAAGCAATCAAATCATGGTATCATCGCTATCCTCCGACTTAACAAACACGCTGTCTAACTAATCAATCCAATGCTGTACTTCCACGTTGAAGATTCCTCCAACCTTGACTTTCCCTTTGGTATATCCCATTTCCACATTCCCATATCCAAACAGCAGCAACAATCAGTTCGTATCCAACATCCAAAACAGAAACCCCTCACTCTTACACCCTCCTCCCAGGTCTCATTCTCTTATAATACCCCCTCCCCTTCCCCATCCAAACCCAAAACCTCCACCACTCCACACGCTCCTCCATCCTCCTCGCCCGCTCATCAATCTCCTCCTCGCCCGTCCCCACCACCAGCCCCCTCCCATTCCACACCTCCCACTTCCCTCCCTCACCAAGCCTATAATCCCCGACAAACAGCGCCACCACCACCAGCGGCACGCACCACACCAGCGCAAACTTTAGAAGCACCGTGACCGTCTCCTGATACGCTCTGGCAATCGCTTCCCGCTCCACGCTTCCCCAGGGATAACTCCTTGCCACCACCACGCTAGCATATATCTTCTTGGCTTCCCCTTTCAGCGCGTCAGGGAGGTAAGCGACGAGTTTGCGCGGGATCAGTCGGCCCCAGATGACGCCGCTAAAGGCAGCTCCCACGGCGGCGCCGACTTCGACGAGCGTCAGAAACGCAGCGGTGGCGACGCCGACGTGGGCGTGTTTGTCGCCGCAGGAAGCTTGCACGGCCAGTTGCGTGGCGACGTGCATCAGGCCCGCACCAGCGCCGAGGACGGCTTGGGCGGAGAACAGCGAGTGGATGCTCACGCCCTTGGTGCGGGTCATGAGCAGGATGACGATGGCGAAGGTGTAGAGTAAGGCGCCGGTGATGATGAACGGTCGGGGGCGCGGGGATCGGCTCTGGCGGATGCCGAGGGAGGCGAGGATGGCGGCGATGGTGGAGGCGAAACTAAAGGTTTGGGTGATTTGGCCTGCGCGGTTGACGGGGAGGTTGAGAGCCACGAGGAGGTAGGAGTAGAAGTAGGGCTGGACTGCGATGTAGAAGATCATGAAGTAGAAGAACCCTAGGGTGCAGCCGGCGACGAAGGTGCGGGATTTGAGGAGGTCCAGGGGTAAAAGGGGGTGAGGAGCGAGGTTGGGGCGGGATTCCCAGAGGGGGAAGAGGATGAGGAGGAAGATGCCGAGGATAATCATAGGGAGGAGCTTAGGGTCGTGCCAGCCCTGGGGGGAGCGGGAGATGAGGGTTAAGGGGATCAGGATCAGGGAAAGGCCGGCGCTGAAGAGGAGAGTGCCGATGATGTCGAGGTCGCGGAGGAGGATGTGGCGAATCTTGGTCTTGGTGGTGCCGTGGTTGTTGTTGCTGCGACAGTGCTTTGGCTTGAGGATCCCTAGTGCTTCAGCTTTCCGGCGGTTGAGGTACAGACTTAAGGCCAAGGGGAGAAAGGCAACGGGCAGGATGAGCGCCCACATGCCATAGCCCCATCGCCAGGTTGTCGATGCCAGAATGGCTGACGCTATCAGCGGACCGATCCAAACCGTGACCAGAAAGGGGCTGTCTGGCAGACTGGAGAAGAGGGCTCGATTGAGGAAGGAACTGGTATCTGCAATGAAGACCTGCTGGAGAATTTGCAGACCCGTTGAGCCAGCCGCGTAGAAGATTTGTGCCGAAGCGTAGGTTTCTACGTTCTTGGAGGCTGCCATGAGGATGTAGCCAAGTACGCAAAGGACGATGGAAATAGCAAAGGCCTCGAGACGGCCAAAGACATCGGCAATCTTGGCCATAGGAGGTTTGATGACGGCTGGTAACTGTTAGTTCTTCTGTGCCTTAAGATATTCGGTTACTTTGCAGTTCTCAACCCACCATTAACCACATTTTGAACAACAGACACAGTCGACAACAGAGAGTGGTTATTGAAGGAGCTAACAGCGAAAGCCGTCAAGGCATATGTGACCTGACCCTCGAGTGACGTTGTGAAAGCGATGAGAAAGATGCTTTTAAGCAAGCCGTGTTAGCAATCCTCGTCGAAATTCTCGAACAAAACACCCGATTGGACGTAACGAACCTCATATAGGCTACAATCAAAGCAGACTTGGTCCACGCCCTCGAGACAGCTTCAATCTGTCTCACTCCCTCCTGAATATCGGATCCGGGCGTAGTGCAATCACTCTCGTACAGAGGGGTAATAGCCGTGCCATAGTCTCCTCCGTCACTGCCGACCTCGAGATGTTCCGTTGAGAAGTGGCCGTGTAAGAGAGGCGACCCTATCTCGTCGTCGCCGGGCCTCATCTTGCCGCTGCGCTAATTTTATGTTTGCCGAGTAATGCTGCTCATGAATGCTGTTTGGTGATTCAACAAAGGAGGCGGGTGCTGTTTGGATTTGTTTCAAGTGGCGTGAGGGAAATTCGTAAAGTATAATGAAACTGAGGGTACTGTTGAATCCACCTCTTTAATTTCACATGTGGCCTGTTCGGGAGAGAATATCGACGTGAAAGTAATTCACAAAACCAGCCTCGTAAAGATTGAAGTGGAGAAGAGAAAAGAAAGATGCAAAGAAATGAAGAAAGACAAAAGATGAAGAGGTAAGTAGGCAACAATGATCCAAGGTTAGGTGAGAGGAGTAGGACCTGTTGGGTGGTATCAAGTTCTTGAATGTGATAGCGGTAACAGCGGCGAAACAGCGTAGGATTGCGCTCCCAAAATGGAAACCTTTGCTGCGTGCTTTCTCGGCGTAGGTACAGGACAGGATAGTTGACCCCTTGCAAGTGTTTTTAGAGGGTATCCACGAGGTCGGGACTTTGGGTCGGTCACCTTTATGTACAGCCTCAGATCGCCTCAGTTGATGTGATGGGTCCAGTAAGGATATGTAGGAGGATACCTACGTAGGAAAACAGGCCGACCATAGGACAAAAGGCAGCCAATGTAGGGTGACTGTTTGGAGTTTGGATTCCATAGGACCACGCCGCGCATAGAGTATCCCGGCGCTGGGAAGCGGGTTGGATTGGGTTGATAAGTTGGATGAAAACCCAACAAGAAAGCCAGAGTCCAAAGGTTTGTTTGTTGCTGCCTTTTCTGTTGCAAGGTTCAGTCAGTCAGTTGTCTCACCCCCGCTCCGCTTCAGAGCTCGTTTCACGTAGTAGTGGCCGCGCCTGTCTCAGTCAAGTTCCGCTTTCCCAAGATCATCAGGCCAGTACCATACATTACATGGAATACAGGCCCGATGGATGAAGCCCCGTGGGTCGTCCATCTCGTCTGAAGAGAGGAAGAGGAGGGGAAGCAACGAACGAACGAACGAGTTTTCCCTACCCTTCCTGTGAAGAAGAAGAAGTGGAATAATGTAGAGCCAAAGAGAAAGGTATCGATACCATAAACTAGTGGTGTCGGGGTCCTTGGCAACTTCCATGTCACGCAGTTGGTGACTCCAGTCAGTCACTCCAGCATGTGCCCGCCCCCCCAGTGAGCAGTGAGTGTGACCTGACCATTTTCCACTTTCCGCTTGACGATGACGCCCGCTGACAAGGTTACACCCCACTTGGTGCTGGCCACACTGATTTTCGATTGGCCAAAGATTATCAAACCATCTGATAAAAATTTGAGTGCCTCCAGTTTTCCCCTCAGGAAATTCCCCATCCAGCACTTCCCCGTCAGTGCATTGCTTGGCCGCCCCGAAAGCCCCCGTCCCAGTTGCATCTCCGGCCTATACATTAGCTAGTGTACATATTACATAGTGTAAGTGGGCTGCCCGGATCTCGGCGAGGTCGGAAGCTGTTGATCAACGCCATCGAAGGCCAGCCACTTGAATTGGTGAAAGGAGTGCTGTAGTGTAATGCCCACGTACGGGCAGTTCAAATGCTGTGATACACGATCGACATCAACATTATCGCTGCGGCTAGCTGCTTGCTTGCTTCCCACGGCTCGTGCTCATGTTCCTCAAGAAAGTTCAACTGGAAACTGGTACATATTCAAGACTGACTGATACGGTATGTTGCATGTATTACGATGATGGTGATAATGATTTGTTTCACCTAGGGCTTTCAGCTCTTCATCTGCTCCGCTTTTTCCCTACCCTTCCTCCCATTATATCCCCAACCAGAGCATGATGATTGATGCCGCCCCCCATACAAAATTATAACATACATAAATCTCATTCATTTACAAGACCACCACGAGTCCGCCATCCTTCATATCCTCGATCCATCCCACATTTACCTACGACATATTCAACAGCAGCCAGCCCATAGATGCCGATAAAGCAAACCGCCACAAGATATCCAAACGCAAAGCAAAAGTAACCACCACCCATGTAACAGGATATTGTTATATAATGAAGCAAAAAGATGACCAAGTGCAACAAAGCGCGACAGAAGAAGTAGAAGTGGTATCATCGAGCCCAAGGTCGCAATCCAAACCAGCCAACCATGTAACAAGAAGTAGAAGAAAATTGAAGAGAATAAAAAATACCAACCATCGACAAAATATGGTTTATCGGTGGGCAATGTTAGCGAGAAGAAGAAGAGCAAAGCCAGCAGTCCATGAGCAGACCACTATGCTTCCTCCATGATACCGCCTTCCCCTCCTCCCTCCACCGTCCACTCCTGGCTCTTCTCCGTAAGCTTTTTGATGCCGCTGACCCGGCCGGCCCAGAGACTTTCGATCGGTGTGCGGAAGGTAAAGGCCCGCTGAGAGCTGATCACACCAATCGCCTGCAGCACCGCCTTGCGGCTGTCCCGTCCAAAAATGGCAGGGTGATTGATCCACTCAAGACTGGACTCGAGTTCCGCGTCAAGAGCCGACACGGTAGTCGGGTCGATGGCGGATGCCCCCGTGTTCATGGCTCCAAGCGCATCGTTGGACCGGCGGCTTGATATCGTGAAGCCGCCCCCGAGTCCCATGGGGTGATTTGCCATCGTAGGTGACGGCGTGTTCTTCCGGTCCGGAGTGGCGGGAATGGGCGAGTGCGTGCGAAGAGGCGTGGACGGGAGTGATTTGGTGGGCGGCCCTCCCGGTGCGGGTGGCACTGGGGGCAACCCGCCTTTACCGAGACCCTTGAGAATCGATCGCGTCTCGCTCAACAGCGTATGGGCACGATCATGCTGGCCTCTGCTGACCAAGGTCAAGGCTCGAGTCAACATATCCGACGTGAGGATTTCCATCCGCCGCTGTACAATGTACGGGTGGGGCGGTATCGCTGGCGAGGCGGTCCAGTGCTTCTTCGAGCCTGGTGTTGCCGGCAGCATTGTGATTGCCAAAAGCGATGGTCTCGTGTGTTGCGTGGCGCCTTCGCGTAGAATATCCCCCCAGGAAAGGTCGGCCTGTATCAAAGGAACCTCCTCCACCGACATCGCCCTTTGGTCCTCGTCGTCCATGGGTCCTCCTATCGCTTCCAGTCCTGATACGACAGTGTCCCAGTAAGCGTGTGACTGTGGTTCCTCGGACGATGTATCTGGCATAATCGTCAGCTGTACAAGCACGTCGCGCTTGTCGCCAAAGCGAAGGTCGCCCAGGTTGGCTTCCGCATCGCGCCCAGTTGCCCGCTTCGTGATTTGGAGCGCGCCACTGATCTTGCCCAGCTTGGCTGGCGACCCCTCTGGGAGTTTGAGCTTGAGCTTGACATTTTGGTGGGATAAGCTCTGCATGGCACCGAGGCAGCCTGCCAGACACTCTCGGAGCATCATCCAATCCTTGACATAAGTATATGATGCCTTGGTCCTCGTCGAGAGCTCAATCATTGTGTCGGGCTTGTGCGTCGTTCCCAGGCCGAAGGAGTGAATTGTGATCCTAGAATACCGGTTAGTTCCACCTAAAAGAACTCAAAAGGTTGGCGTGGTAAAGAGGAATTAGACATACTTGGCAGCTTCCGCACGCGACACCACAAAGTCGACACTGTCCGCATCGGAAGTCGAGGCATCGCTAATCAGCATGATAGTGGCAATGGGGTTGTTGTACTTGCGCCCCATGAGCAGATCCATGGCCACGTTCGCACCCTCAACCACATCCGCACGATGGCTCTTCTGTCCCACGGGCTTGACCGATGCCAAAACATTGCTCCAGCCAGGCCACGCCTTGGTAGTCATACCCACAACGGGAACACCACCGCCCGAGGATCCAAACGTCACGAGACCCATACGGTCACGATCACCTAGGGAGCTGACCATGAAACGAAGGGCGTCGCGGACAAGGTTGATCTTCACACCTTGCATGGAGGCCGAAATCGGAACAACAACGACGACGTCAACCGGGACGTGGATTGATGGAAGCAGGCCTGGGCTTCGGACATTAGTATACTCAGTCGGGGCCGTGGTGGCGGACCTGGCCCCGCCCCAAGACGACGCCTGGGATGATACCCGCTGCTTCGAACCAGCGCTCCTGTTCCATTCGTCTTCGTCTGCCTCGGAAAATTCGCGGTCGTATTCGGGACTGCGCATTGGTGAAGTCTCCACAGCATTCAGATCCAACAGTGCCTGTTGCCACAGCTTGAGCTGGTTGCGATTCTCGAACCGAAGGTGGAACTGCGGTAGCTCGTTCACTGACAAGCTCAGCGTCAGGATGTTCTCGTCGACAGATCCGGTCTCCGATACGCCGTTCAGGTGCTTTTTGATCAAGATCGATCCCTTCAGCGTGCATCGACCCGTTTTGCGCGCCGCTTCATCCTCCCACTGTCCTGGTGCTGAGGGCACATTCTTCTTCTCCTTTACGCAGATGAGCATCTCAGCGAAGAGAAAACATTCCAGCTCCTGCCATGACACCTTATCTTTGCCTACACGGAGTGTGCCGTAAAGTCGGAGCTTACCAAAGCTAAGGTTCGTGTTAGCGAGAGTACTGAAAAGAAACACTTAGGCAAATCAAGTATGCACTTACCGGCTGAAGTCGAGGCCATGCCAGTTGTCGACTCGGCTGCGTAGATTCTCGGTCATCTCCGCCAACACTTCTGGTGATTCATAGGGGTAGAAGCGAGGCACGCTCCTCGCAGGCGACGGTGCGCGCGGATATGGCTCTTCAGCTCTGGATGGCGGGAGCATGGGCTGTCCATTCTGTAGGTCCTCGGGATCTGGTGTCCACTTGTTATCGGGTACCTCAACCGTAACCAGACAAGTAAGCGTCTGCTGTTGCCGCGACTTGCTAATTGTAGGGAACTCCGACCGGATGGTAACGGTCGGTGCTGGAATTGGGTTCCGGGTTATCGCACGGGGGGGACTTGATATCGACGTTTCCATAGCCTGAACATCGTAGTCGTGTCTTCGCGGTGGACCACTCTGCATCGTTTCCGGATATCCTCCCGATGAGGCCATTCCTCCGGTAGCGCCTGTAGTCTCACTATCGCTACGCGCGTGTCTCGAATTTGGCGTGTAACGATGATCGGACGACGAAGGGGCGTCGCGACTGTCGCGTTGGCTGACCCTTGCCATGGTATGAGGTGCCAAACCTCCGTCTTGCCGAGCACTTGATGCTCGACTTGGTGCTCGTGCTAGCTGATCATCCCATGGCTGCTGCGATGGAGCTGGAGCTGGAGCCGGAGCCGGAGTTGGGGCTGGTGGCGACCGAGTGTCGTTTACGGAAACTGAGCGTACCATGCTGCTGATTTTTTCTGATGTTGAGCTGGTTAGCGCTACTGAGCATTCACGCCAGAAGAAGTCGTTTTCCCTTACCGATATCCAGCACGTTTCCTCCACGGCTGGTGTCCAAATGCAATGGCGCGTTGCATGTTGGGCAAAACTGAGACTCAAACTCGCGGATGAATTCGTAAAAGCAAGCCTCGTGTGACACATGGGTACACGAGAATTGTAATATCCTCTCGCCCTGCAGGGTATGCTCCAGCGGCTCCTCACAAACTGCACACTCACTTCCAACAAACGTGCGCTCCCGGCGTCCCCGGCTCGCGTTACTGTTCATCATGGTGCTCTCTCGTGACTGAGAAGGTGAACTAGGTGTAACTAGTGAGTAGTGTGATTGCGCGCCCAGGTGTCCGTTAGGGATTGGGCTATCTGTTAGGCGAAGCCTAGGTTAGCAGCCAGCTCAACTGAAGGCGCATTCATGATACCTAAGAGTCCTTGCTCCCGAGACACCAAAGCTAAAATGCGGTAAGGGAAGGGAGTGAGAAGGGATGGCCAGTCTGAGACCCAACTATAAGAATATGACCTACCTCTCTCGGAATATGACGTCGCGGGATACTGTCTTGCAGGAACGCTGGAGTGGTTGTGGTAAGAATGGTTGGACCGGTCAAAGTCTGGTCTCCGCGAGCCGCCGCTTGCAGAGAGAATGGATGTTGAAGAGGGCCCAAGCATGCCAAGGTCATGCAACGTCGACGCCTGATGGTCGGGTGGCCGCCTGTTTTGCTGCTCCTTGGAGTGGCCCTTATGCTTGCTGTGCAACCTGCTGAACATGTGGAAGATGGTTTGCGACGACCGAAGTGACGTCGAATGTTGGCTGAGCTAATATAAGGCCGCGGCAGGGTGTTTGGGCTGGGGATGCAAGTTTGACCTGCAGCCGAGCAGTTCTAGAGTGTGTTGCCTTTTCTGCGGAATCTCCTTCAGAAGACTGACGATCGGAAGTCTGTCGCAAAAAACCTAGAGTTCTCTTTCCCCTTTTGCTGCTTGTCGCCCTTGGAAAGGCTGTACGAAGTCACAAAACGCTTGGGTCAAGCCTTTGGAGTACGTTTCAGGGGCCGTATCAACAATGCGGAAACAATCCCAGGGATGGCGACCAGCGCATGGCTGTTTGGAACAAAGCTGACTGAAATCCCGTCCTATACTCTGTCCTTTGTGTTCCCTCTTTCGAAGTAGAAGACCACCGATATGGGGGCCGGTATTAATCAATCCCTGCTATCCAGTAGTTGTCGATGCGAAACCTTGGCCGGCGTGTTTCCGACTTGTGTTTGCTGTTCTCAACGGTCCAATTCCTCACCACGTGAGCCCGTGGCTGCTAGTCTCGCAGAGCACCTACACAAGATACAGTGAGAAAGCCGCAAAGTCTGTCCAACACCAATGCCGATTGGTCCAAGACTCTTCCAAAGACTGTAAGAATAAGACTTGAAGCTTAATATAGTATCAGAGCCGCCCAACCCGTAGAACCGCAAGAAAACAAGCCAGCGAAGGCTAGTCAATGCAATCGTTCAAGATATCTTGTTTTGTTGATTGGCTGCGCAAAAGTCGGTCGTCTGTAGAAGAGTACGATCGGCGGATTTGGCGAGTAGAAAGGGCTGAGACGAGATCGATGGGGCCTTTCGTTGAGCAGCTACGTAGGTGACAGGGAATTGAGGATATCGTTGAAGTCGTCGACTGCTTTGGTTGCTCGGCACCGGCTTGGTTGTTTCCTGCTTTCCTTTCCCTCGTTCCACACTCCGGTACGGGTCGGTTCGATTTCTGCGGTTCTGCAGGTGACTGCTCAATGCAGCAGTATGGCGCGCGCGCAAGGACTGGATGATTGGCCAAGTGTCTGAGGTCAAGATGCGGCGGCGCGGTACTTTATTCGGCCAACGTCAACTTGTTTGTACACACTAGAGAGACGTGTGTGCATACAGTGGACGTGTGAGAAAAGGAAGGGTCGTGACACCACCGACAAAAGGGCGGCTTTCTAGAAACAAACTGAAGAGCGGCTAGAGAGGGACGTGACAGACAGGCAGCGGACTGGAGGAAAAGGGAAAATCGGGGCTCCAGTTGATTTTAACGTGCCGGGCGGTTCGCATCGCAACAGAAGCACAGGAACAGTTAGAACCACCCAGGCAGGTCGCCAGCGTTGTGCTACTCCTCGCTTCTGCATCACGCAAGCTGGGGAGGGCGGACCCATAGACACATGGGAGCGATCGGGGGGGCGTCCCGCTCTAGGGGGGAGCAAGACTCCAGCGGAACCTCTCATGGGCTGTGGTGGGCCACCGGCCGCCTGGGTCAGTGGGTTTGGTCGAGCCCGCGACATCTCGTTGGGGTCCTCCAATCGTCTCTCAGACGCTTCCAGTTCCGACCCTGTTCCTTGTATCGTTACTCTGGTAGTGGAGTTGACCGGGTCAGGCGTGCGCTAAGGAGGACCTGCAGCGAAGGACATTTTCCGCTGTCCACCGCGCGAGCAACGGGATCTCGGTTCTGAGTGGTGAACCGAACAATCCACCATCCAGGGGCATCAGGGGTTAATGAGACCTGCTACGTTGCTTGTGCTGCGCCTGATATTATCTCTATTTGTTTGCAAATTTCTTTTTCTTTCATCGTGGCTTCGGTATGTGCACACTAGATGCTCTGGAGACTTGCAGAGCCTTGTGTTGAGGCAACGGCGAACTGATCGTCAGCACTGCCATGACGATTTTCGATTTTCAAGACCCGATATATCATGGCTGAAACATCTGTTCTTAGCATCCTGAAAGTGCGATCGGTACGCATTACGTTCGTCTCCGGCCAACCTTTTTGTTGTGAGACCACCCAGAAGCTTGTTAGTAGGTAGGTGAGGGTGGGTGAGGGTGGGTGAGTGTGAGACGGGAAGGGCCGTGAGCCGTCCAACCAACACATAAAGTTTCGAGGTCCAAAACCGGAAGTTTTTGCGATGCGACGTGATTCGGACACTATTGGTGGAGGCGTATAGGATATCAAGAAGGAAACCATCTCGGTCATCTACATGTTCGCAGTCGGAGCAGCAAATCGATCACGTCCACCACCGGACCTGGCTACCGAAGCTTTGCAAGGCTGAAGCAACAGCCGAATCGAGTCAAGCCGAGGCGTCTTCTTCCGATCCTCGTGGCAGACGTTGGGCAGAGGTGGGAGCAGGGGAGCTTGAGGGGCAGGTCAAACCCGAAACTCTAGAGGCATCCTTGGTGTCGTTGCCAGCACGTGGCGGTGCCATACATAGAAATCCAGCGCACATCACTTGTCGCGGATGCTTCCTGGAGTGTTCCAGGTTCCCTGACAGGCCCGGCTTCCTGGTAGAGTCCCCTTCGTGTCTTGCCTGTCCTGCTCCCCCCCTTCCCGGATTCCCCCCTGGCCATCACCTCATCGCCCCCACCTATCGCCGGGCTTCTGGACCTGGAGAGCTGTCGGCATTTTGGCGCGGATATTGGCTCAGAGACCGAGGAGGCCTGTGAGGGTTTCTGTGGTCTCCAGTCTTGTCAGGAGTTCCCTGCCCTGGAAGGTATTGCGGAAATATGGTGTCGTTTGCGAGTGTGCCAAGCGCGTGGGAGGGTGGCGCTTCTTCAGGGTCCGCAAGACTGTAATAAGATTGGATTATGTGTGTACACCAGATAGACCAGACACCTTCTTCAAGCGTACTAGCAGCGGTCTGCCTGATACCCTTGAAACCGTTTCAACGGCCTTTCCGTGTGGACTGCATGGTCGAGCTGGCTGGAGATGATGTGGGTGCAAAGTAGTGTAAAGGAAGGTCGTCGTCTGGGCGCGCGGGGTTGATGCCATGGTTAGGACATTGGAGGATTGCGAGATGGTCAGTCTGGTGGAAGATGGACTTTCAATAGTCCGTCTGCCTGGGCTAGATGGTGTCGCCACGGCCGGTTACGGTTAGCAGCTCGGCGATATGTAAACTGAAGGTAAGTACATGAAAATTTCCTTTGTTATCCTCGAGCTACACCTTCCCTCCATACGACTATCAAAAACACGAGAGTCTCAGCTGTTCCTACCTACTTAGCTCATGCCCTGATGTTGCTGATATCGCACCTTCCGAAAAGCATGACTTGCTGGAAATTAGGAGTGGGGGCCTATATGTAAGTGGGGTACCGTACTCACGCTTGATCCACTTCTCCCAGCTGGGCGGGCATGACGGGAGATGATTTGTCCAACTGGGCTTGCACCCTCAGCAGGGGAGCAGTTGCCTCTAATCGACCGAACGAGAAAAACTTGAAAGAAAATAATAAGAAATGGAAAAAAATCGAGAAAATTGAGACAAGAATGAAGCTCAAGGAGAACTTCAGTCAACATCAATTTCCATGACTTGTATTGTTGATTTGCCCTCACACACGGCTCAACACTCGCGGCACCCTTGGAACTACACAAAGTTCATTAGTGTCTGTCTTCTGCTTTTTCATTGGCTCCACCCGTATAAGATACAGGCGTATACTGCGTATAAAATGCTACAGGTAAAAGCCGACCTGTTATTACCCAGACTCCAGACTTCATATCCGCCATCTGCAAGGTAAAATGAAGCTCTTCAGGGTCAACAACAGACATTGGTCCCAAGCATGTGATTTCGTGCGTCCGACTGCAACATCGGGACCGCCAAAGTTCACCGAATCCTTACCTCTTCCCTCGCGGCGGGGAATGAATGCCTGCACTGGCCGAGTTCGCCTATATAGGTTGTCTGCACCCGGCGATATACCGAGTATACACTAGTAACAGTGATGAGCGAACCCAACTATGACTATGTTAGCGACTGCTACCTATACGGCCTTTTCCAACAGTCTAATACAACACCGCCTACGATCTCAACCCAGAACGGCAGCTCTACTCGCGCCCGTGACTCTAGTTGACCAGTCCATGTAGCCGTGCGCTCCATGGTTCTTGCGATGTCCCGAAAATCCCAGAGGCCGTTCGTCGGCATCACGGCTGGAACGGCATCGACGGAAAAGACAAACAGCCCCATCATACGTATCGCTCTGATATCAGATTCATCGCCGACAGCTTCCAGGTCAGGCGGCTTGAGTCCGTGATTTAGCTTCATCCCACGGTCCACCTGTTCATGGCAATCGCCTCGGCTCCCATTCCCAGTTTCTTCTTGCCAAGAAAATGACGAGCAAATCGGCATCCTATCCCGCGGATATTGCAGACGGGCGCGACGCCGGAAAAAAAAAAAAGCATCGCGGCTCGCAGGGTCCAAGCGTTAACAGCCGCGAGCGCTGGTTCGTTTGGGACTCCGGGGAAACAAGGACTGCAGCTCCAGACCGCGGCAAGTGTCGGTGGCTGCCGGTCTGAACTGAAGCTGAATCGAATCGACCAAAAGGGTGTTTCCCAGCTGCTTGAGAAGCTCATCCCCTGTCTCGCTTACGTTTCAACTTCTCTTCAGATTCCCAATCACATCCGGGGTAGCACACACGGGACACGGCCGATGAAGCTATTTCTCCAACAACACTACATACATACCGGTGCACAAGCTAGCCCCATGGTATCGGATGACTGTGATGTGATGGCCAAACCATCCCCAGCCGTGGGACTAAGAGAAAGAAGGCGATAACTCCGGGACTTGCGCGTCCGAGCGATCCAGCGATCTTCTCTCCGTCGCCGCTTCAAGATCGAAGATCGATGGATGGCCTCTCGGATCTCCCCCGCATTTCCAGTATTAACTTGCGAGTTTTCGTTTCATGGAGACGGGTGAACTGCTTGCTGCTAGATGTGTTTGGTCAAGATGAATTCCGACTCTTACTTCACATATACCGCCACCAAATATAGGGCCCCGCAGCATCATCACCAACGACTACTTACTTACATCATATAGGGGCCGTGCGTGATCTGGTGATACGAAACTTGAAGAGCCAATCGGCTCTAATTTCGCGTCAGTCTTTCTTTCCTCAACCTATCTTAGATCCCCGTCTCAGGTAAGAAGGCATTGCAGTGTTGTATGCAGACGCACTGACCTTATATTGCACATGGGCATGTCAATATGGCGATGATGATCCATTTCAGATCCAACACCGAGTAAAAAGCATTAGCCGCGCTGTTTGAGACCTTTTAGCGTTGTGTTTCTGAACAGGAAGATCTCTCTCACCGCCTCCTTCAGGCAAATAATTGACATACATGGAGTGATATGACGATGGATGAATGTTCAGTTACTGGACTCGAACAACAAGTTGGGACATGAAGTGGCCGCTCGAGGGTCCTCGGTGATATCCCCTCGTCTAGCGAAGTTCGCACTTCCGATGATACGAGTAATAGTGCAATGAGTTTGTTCAACAAACCTTATCAAACGCTGATAGTACTTTTCTGGTCTGTCTTCGCAGCAAGAGCAAGAAATGAATTGAAGCGAGGCGGCCTCGATAGCTGAACTGAAAACACTAATTCAGGAAACTTGCAAGAAAGACTTCGAGAACGAAGCCGTGTCTGTACTATTCTAATCTCCAAAGACACTTGTGCATTGTACCCTTGGACTCGCGTCCCCCTCTTCAAGACACACATCACCAGTTTTCTCAGGTCCGTCTTTCCACATTACCATCTAGTTTTAGATTACGGGTCACAAAATCACTCCCCAGATATCGTGAACCATCTGGTCTCTATCATACAATGTGCATGTAATATGCTCAGTAAAAGGGACATAGATGTCAGCAATTATTCAGGCATAGAGCTGTGAGCTATCAGACATCCCGATGAGCCATGTGTAGATTGAATGAATACCCAAAAGTATAAATTGTGTACAAGCCACTTCGAAAGTCTTTTAAACCTTCGCAGCCAGATGGTCACATAATCATCACTCATCACTTAGAGTCAGGGCCAGGAGCAGGTTCGCCAAACTAAAGCTGAGTTGATGCGAGTTTCACACTTCGCAATGGAAGTTGCAGATCATAAACCAACTTGCGAGAGACGGACACTCAGGCGAGGATGATTCCTCCAATGTATACCGGCATCTATGATAACCATCACTGCATTCTTCTTGGTCTTGACATGCCAGTTCTTCCATACCTAGATCTCTCCATCTTGTGATTTCCAAGCATCAGGTTTGCTATCCGAGAGGAAGTACACGGCAAAATCTGCAAAACTCGTGCCTTCTTTTGCTGGGTCAGCTTGTCCCATCGCGGCTGACTTAAAATCTGTAGGCCTGATCCGTCGCCCGCCAGTTCCTGCCTAACGCTCCTTCCATCCCGTCTGTCTGCTCGCTCGCCGCTTCTGCCTCGTCAAACCTTCATCACCGCCCGTACCTGCCTAATCCCGTGCCAACAGTCCAGTCATCCCAAGTCCAACTGAACCCCCGTGTCCCCCCGTTCTAGACAGGGGCATATAACTTCCCTTCACCAGCGCCCTTCCCGTGGGCGGCTCGTTGGTGTAATTGGTAACATTCCCGGCGTGGAAATTTCCGCGTCTGCATACGTGCCGCAGGAAGACAACGGTTCGAGTCCGTTACGGGGACGCCCACGCTTTTTTTTGTGTCCTTTTCGCCCCCTTTTTTTTTTTTTTTTTTTTTTTTTTTTTTTTTTTTTTCCTTATTTTCTGAAAAAGCCTGTCCTGTCCACCCACGCCCATCCATTCATGATGCAAAAACGAAGGAGGAGGAAGAGGGAGGGTCTATGGAAGCTGGTAGGTAATTCGTATCAATGTGAGTTGAAGAAGTGATTGCGAGGCTCGACGAGATAACATACGAGTCAGTCCTTGTTGGATGTTCTTCTAGTTATCACCTTTACACCCATGGCACACCTACCGATCCATCTTGCATAGTAGTTCAGCACTTCACGGCTGATGAGCGGTCAGTAACTGGTAGGTACTTAGAGGAAAACTAGGGTGGCACGAACTACGAGTACTCCTCGGTCGAAAAAGAAGATACGGGGAAGGATCGAGTTCATACCTAGGTAGGTTCCTAGCTCTACCCACACAATGAAGACGCACCTGGAAATGGTAACCGAAATGGGAAGGAAAGCATGCATGGGACGGTGCCATCTCACTCAATGTCTGTCAGACTAGATTACCTACCTATCCACAACTTACAATGAATCCCATTCAAGATACAGCGGCTTACGGCATCCAGGAAAGACCTCGGCGAAACCTCCATGAAATTCCTAACGCTCTCCTGCGTTCTGATCACTGTCAGTCACTCGCGGTTGAACAGGCTCGGAGATAGATAGTTTCTGGCGCTGCGTGAAGAATCTCTTTCGATGTAAGATATCGATCGGGCTTCGTGATTGCATTTTCGCTCACCTGGATTGATGAGGAAAAGGAACATTGATCAAGTTGATATCAATGTTGACGTGAGATGCTTAGGAGTAGAGGGGCGATGATTATTTCGGGAAACGTAAAAAGTGAGGTCGGAGTGACGGTAGAACGAAGATAGAGAAATAGACAATAAAGCGAATAGCATTCGGGCCTAGAATGGAGGTTCTCTCTTGGTATAGAATTACGCGGTCGACCCTGAAGCGAGATGTCTTCTGTTTCCTGTCGCTGTCAAAGAGTAGTTGCAATGACGCGCAACGACAACAGTGGAACATCATCGGGATGTAGACTTTGCAATCGAGTAAAGTGGAAAGGGCAGACAGATCTTGGCCAGACCGAAATTTGGGTATTACTTTGAGTACACGGCTATGTCACCTTGCTGTCTATATCAACAAATTCATTTCACAAGCCGCAGTATCTATCCCTTTGGCTCAATTACACGGTTTTCGCTCTTCTAACAGATCAGTCCTCATCCCAGTTCTGTCGTAGGTAGGTAGTTAGCAACAAATTTCCAAGCCAGTCAAGAAAGGGTGGACTTGTGGGAAACCTACAGGGTTGGGACCGGGGGGCTTAGGACCACCGGCTTGTCTGGCAACGATAATCTGATCAACAGAAAGAACCGTCCTGGCAGCCTCGGTGGCGAGCTTGATAGCCCACTGCTTGGTTACGAGGAGATCGAGAATACCCTCCTTCACGGCATCGAGGGTACCGGTGTTGTCGTTGTTCTGTAAACTTGTCAGTTCACTGCTGAAATCAGGATGAATACATGGATGAAACATACCTCGATATCCACACCTGTGGACCAAGTGTCCTTCTTCTGATGGGCGGCGTAGAGCCTGCTAAGCACCTCGGTGGCATCCAGACCAGCGCTCTCGGCCAATAACCTGGGAACGACCTCGAATGCCTCACCGAACTTCTTGATCGAGTACTGCGCGAGACCCTGGGTTCTCTCGCCAATAGCCTGTATCCTCTCAACGAGTTGGATCTCAGTGGCGCCGGCGCCAGGGACCAAGCGAGCATCCTTTGTGATGGCCTTGACAACGTTGACACCGTCATCGACGGCACGCTCAACATCATCGAGGTGGTTCTGAGTAGCGCCCCGCAGAACGAGGGTTGCTGTCCTTGTAACCTCATCCTCCTGTCTGAACACGGTAACGCGGTCACCGCCAATCTCCATAGTCTCCACAACGTCGATGCTGCCCATCTCGTCGGGCATGGGCGCACCCAGACGGGCCAGGGGAGTGGCACCGACAACTCTGCATACGCGCCTGAGCTCGAACTTGGACAGAACCTTGAGAACCAGGATGCCGTATCTGTTGAGGTAGTGCATCGCCAGCTCACCGACTGTGGAACCGGCAACGACGACTCTGAGGCCGGAGTTGTAGAGCTCCTTGATCATCGTCTCGAGCTGGTTCTCCTCTCCCTTTGTGAAGTCGAGCATCTCCTGGGCGTTGTGTAGTAGGACGGTGCCCTTGGTCTCGGTCTGGCTGGTATCGATGGGGCAGGTGTAGACACCGACCTTGGCCTTCTTGGCCTTCTTGACGGTGCCGCTGGGCTCCTTGGGGAAGACCATACCCTTGACGACCCGGCTTTGTTCGAGGCTGCCACCCATAATCTTGACAACGCGGATGTTGTCAACGTTGAAGTTGGCGGGGTTCTTGGGGAGAACGGCAAGGATGGCCTCGGCGACCAGATCAGCAAGGAAATCTTCGCTGCCGTTCTGCTTGCTGGCAATAACGGTCCTGATGGCCTTGCTCAAACCGGCCTGCGAGCGCAAATCCTCCACCTTGTCGACAACAAGCTCCTCCAGGGTGTCCAGGGCAATCTTCTGGGCGCGCTCGTAACCGGTGACAATGTCGGAAGTCTTGAGACCCATGCGCAACAGGTCCTCGGCCTTCTTCAGGAGCTCACCGGCAAGGATGATGACAAGGTTGGTGGCATCGCCCATCTCGGATTCTTGTTGTTGACTGGCCATGACCAGCAGCTTGGCGGCGGGGTGGACGACATCGAGCTCGCGGAGAATGGTAGCGGCGTCGGAGGTCAGGATCATCTTCTGGAGATGGTTGATGACGATCTTGTTGCGTCCATAGGGGCCGAGGGAGGTCTGGACGGTCGAGGAGATGGCCCTGCAGGCATCAATGTTGCGAAGGACGGCGCCATCCTCGGAATCGTAGCTGTTGGTGTTGTGCCATGGTTAGAGCTTGGGTCCTGTCTTGGTACTGCCGTATGTATAGATCATGAACCCCTTGGGACCGCATAGGCGCAGGTAAAGCGACGGAGGGGAGTTTGGCGGGGTAGTAGGACTTGACGTCGATTGCTGGCAAGAAGCAGAGCCAGGGGAATAAAAAGAGACAAAACCTACTTGTTGTAGCCGCCTTTGAACAGACCGGCGTTCGGGGCGTTGGGGATATTCAAGGACATGGTGGGCTGATTCTGGTGTTTCTCCTGAATCTTTGTTGTTTGGGTCGGGCTTCCTCTGTCTTGCGGTGTCTTCACTGGCCGTAGCCAAATGCCAAATGGACCTCAGGAGCTCCCCTCCCCCCCAAAGCGGTGCGGGGCCCACAAAAAAAGTCGATGAAGCGGATAGAAGACAGCAGTGACGGACCTGACGGCAGGCAACACCCGAACTATGTGGATAGGAAAGCTTCAGACCTCCACTCGGGCGAAGCTGCTTCAGTTGAGAGCTAAGCGTTTAATACCTCCAGGCATACTGCATACTATTAGAATATGCCAGAGCATCCCGTCCCTGATCCCGCAACCAAGAATTGTCGACTTTCAGACCTGAGGGAGCATCCAGAACAGCATGGAGCTGGGAATCTCTTAGCTACCTACCGAGATAGTGGGCCTGTAACTGTACGTGGTGTACTTGGGTACTTGGGTACATGATCAGCCTTGTCCCTTCGCGATTGTTACAGCGGTACGTGGACAGACAGGCGTTTTGGTCGTTTCGTGACTTTCAGGTCCCGCCGCCGCCGCCGCCATCCACGTCCACTCAGTCCAGTCCATTGATTCACTTGTTCCTTCTCTCCGTCCCAACTTCAACCTTCATTTCCATTGTGACCGCCCGACAGACAGACAGTGCAGGTTTAAAGCAGCAGGTGGCCGGCCCTTTTTACGCTCCCTTCTCTTCTCGCTTTCCGCCGCAAACAACAAGTCGCTTTGCTTTTTCTTTCCCTTCGTTCGTCATTCTTGTAACGATTCACGATCGCAAACAACGAACAACTCCACTATTAATCATTAATTCACCACCACCACGGTAGAACTACTCCAACAATGGCACCAGGTAGGTCCAGGTTCCCAAACACCCAAGACACGTTCCCACATCTCCATATTCTGCCCTCCCTCCGTTTTTTCCCTTTGATCCCTTGCCTTATCTTGCAATTGCGCTTTGCGAATTCCTCCTTCTCCATCCATTATTCCTCGTCATGTCTTCCTCCATTATCCTCAAAATGAAGAAAAAGGTTACTGACCCTTCTGCCCATCGCCCCCCATCAGCGAGCTCAGTTCCGCCCCAGTTGCCTCCCTCGGTCGAGGAGGCCTACCGCAGGAAGTGCATCCAGCTGAAGCAGCGCACCACCGAGGTTGAGGAGGCCAACGATGCCGCTCGCCTGCGTCTGGCCCGGCTGAAGCGCCAGGTTGAGAAGATGAGGCTGGAGCGAGCGTTCCTTCTTGAGCAGTTGGCCAAGAGGACGAGCACTAACGTGGAGGACTCTGACGGCAGCCCCAGCCCGCCGCCCACAGTACGTGACGCCATATCATCACCCCCAGGATCACCTCTCCATCCGGGCGGACATACTCGCCATCACAACCAGCATCATCATCATCACCATCACCATACATCCCTTCATCAATCACGCACAGGTCGGGTCGGTAAGCTGACAGCCACAACCGCGCAGCCAAAGGAGAAGCCCTTGCGTATCAAGCGGGGACATCGCAAGCCCTCTGCCATGCCCAACCTCGACCTGCCTACTGCCGCAGGCGCCACCTTTATCAACCAGAACCTTCAGACCCAGTCGCCGAGTTCCGACGCCTTCTCGGCCGCCCAGCCGACTAACGGTCTGCACAAGGGCACCCTTAGGCCCCTCAAGCCGAGCAGCGCGTTTGAGCTCTATTGTGATGACAAGCGCGCCGCGTCGAAGGAGAAGGCAGCTGTGGCAAAGGCGGCGGCGGCGGCGGCGGCCAGCAAGGAAGCCGCC
Organism: Neurospora intermedia; assembly: GCA_037102815.1. NCBI lineage: Eukaryota > Fungi > Ascomycota > Sordariomycetes > Sordariales > Sordariaceae > Neurospora > Neurospora intermedia. Next base: position 4,284,918 of record BTPP01000004.1, on the reverse strand, counting down.
GAAGGCTCCGGCAGCCCCGAAGATGTCGACAACGACAATGAGAACGAGAACAACGGCGATATCACCGATGTCGAAGAAGAGACGTTGTCGCGCGAGTGGAAAGATCTCCCCGAAGACCGCAGGAAAGAGTTCGAAGACCGAGCCGATCGGGACGCGGAGCGATATAAGAAGGAGAAAGACGCCTACGACGCGGCCAAGGCGGAGGAAGAAGAGGCGGCAGCCAACGCGGAGAAGGCGGCAGCATCAGCATCAGCAGAAGCAGAGGCAACTGACAAACCCAGCGGCTCGTCGAAAAGCAATATCGGCAAGACGGATGATGCCGAGGGTGCCACGGCCGAGGAGATGGACGTTGATGCTGATGCCGATGCCGAGACCACCGACGAGAGGAAAGCAAGCAGCGCCAAGGCCGGCGAGGAGGGAACAGACACGCCGCGGGCGACACAGGAGGACGTCGAGATGGCCAATAATGACACCGATCAGGAGACGAAGGCTGAACAGCCGCAATAGGAGAAGCGCACCATGTCTGAGCTCGGGGATGCAACACTTTTGTTGTCATTGAACTCGGAGGATCACTTCTGGTCCGATAATTGAGGATAATTGACAGTTGACTGCAGTATGTGTATCATAGAGTTCCTATTATTCTCTTCCATTACTTACAGCTTCGCTTTGGCTTAGCGGTATACCGACGTGTCTGACGGTTCTTGGGCAGGGGCAGGCAGGATAGGATAGGGTTGCGGTTGCGGTCGCGGAAAAATTCAACATATATGTTCCTTATTACTCATCATACGTTTCGAGGACAACGAACTTTGTGTAGTTGCTTCAGAAGACCAAAGAAAGCTTCGTTGCACGAAATTGAATAGAAAGATCAGCTTTAACATTAACAACAAGCTCGAGACATTGCTTTCTACATATCAACGTCCAAGAAACAAACTCCTTCGGCAAAGGATCAGAAAGAATTTCGCTGTATGTCTGTCCCTGACTCCCAAGTTGGGAATTCACATAATCGGCTCTCGCTTCTACATGGTATAATTCTATATCACCATCTTGAGACCTCCTCTTCTCTCCTCTTCCGTCCCCCCCTTGCTTCCGTGTCTATGTATATTTCTATTTCCATTTCCACTCTTACTTCTCCTACCTCTGATACTCAACCCGCTACGATCGTCTTGACCACCATAACCACCACTACCTGCAACAAATTGAACACCCATCCGCTCTGGCTCGGGATTAACGAGGACGGCACTCATCTACGGCCCAATCCCTTTTTTTTTTTTCTTCTTCTTTCTGTCAGCTGGAAGGTGACGATTTGGGCCCGATGCTTTGAACGCTCAAATTTTTTCCTATTAATCTGCAGACTTTGCAAGAAGCAAGCCCTTCTTCACGACCGCCACTCCTCCATCACCGCCATCACACTCACACTCAGTCAGGCCATGTACGAGGCTTTACGAAGACTCAACCACACATAGAAGAGGTAGTATAGGCGCAAAGTTTCGAAATCAAGATCCGAGCCATGCGCCACCGCCCACACAGTTGGTCAACCAATGCCAGAACTGATGATATATATATGGGATGTTTGCCACGTGGTTAGTTACCTCATTCTCTATGCCAACTTACTCTTGTCGGTAAGTATCAAGTGTCAAGAAGGAATCTAAATCCGACATTTGCCTACGTCCCTACCATGAAATCTTGGTCACTACACAGTCAACGCAAAGTAGAACACACAGGAAAACGTGAATGAAATGAAATGTATTAACTATGAATCTTCTCAACGCCAAAGCATCGAGTTTCGACTGTTATTACTTTGAAGAAAGAAACCATTAGTGATTAATGATGCATGTTCTGCCCAAGTCAACCAACCACTTGGGCTCCGTCATTTTCCTTGCCATGAAAGCTTGTTCGTATACTCGTCGTTGAAGTCCGCGTGAGAACCATCCTCATGAACAGCTTTCGTTACCCTCTCTAACCTGGACAACGGGCTCTTCCTTGATGAGAGCGTTCTAGATCTGGCCATCGTTGCTTTGAGTGACAGCAACAGGAGTATTCTGGATTTGACCGTCACCGATCTGAGCAACGGGAACAGGATCCTCCTCGGCGGGAGCATTCTGCACCTGACCGTCACCGATCTGAGTGACAGGAGTTGTGTCTTCCTCCACAGGGTCGTTTTGAACCTGACCGTCGCCGATCTGAGAAACAGGCTCGTCATCGTCCTCTCCCTCCTCTGCGGGAGCATTCTGAATCTGTCCATCCCCAATCTGGCTAACAACCTCCCCATCCCCATTCGCAGGAACACTCTGCACCTGACCATCACCGATCTGGGCAACAGCCTCTCCGGCGGAGTCACCCTCGGGCTGTTGTTCCTCAGAGCCCTTCTCGGCGTGGTCATCCTCCGAGGTTTGCTGCTCAGTGTTTAGTACCTGGGCGTCGGGGATCTGAGCAGCAGTCTCCCCAACCTGGTCGCCCTGGGGCTTCTCTTGTTGAGCCTCCTAGACCGCAACCTTGGCCACCTTCACAGCCTTGCAAGTGGGGTTCTTCGGCGCGCCGCTAGTAACCCACGCGAGTACGTTGTAGTAGTAGCCTCCAACTTGCGCCCAGCATGCCTGCCAATTCTGGAGGGCGATGGTGCCAGTATTCTGGGGGTATTGGCCCGGAACATACTTGGAGTCGTCGATGTAGGTAGGAACAAACAGCTGGTCCTCGTTGTCAAAGGCGACATTGAGGCTCGGGGAAGTAGAAGGCTGTGAAGGTCATGTTAGTAGGTGGTACTCGGCTGGACGAGGGATGACAGGGAGTAACATACCATGAACAGCGTCGTGGCAACGTTAGAACCAGGGTCGTAGTTAAAAGACAGAGGGGAAGAGACGGTGATGACACCATCTGGGCCGTTAGCCTGGAGGTTCCAGATCAAGAGACCGGAGTTGGAAGGAACGTTGTCGTTGACGGTGTAGTTGTAATAGAAGGAGGCTGAAGAGGAGCCGGCGGGGCTCTCGGTGCTGCCAAGGCACAGCGACTCAATGGCGGCGCCGGCGTGGCAGGCATAGAGGTACTTGCCGTCGAGGGAGGAATCGTCGGACTTGAGCTTGAGGTTGAAAGGGCCATCTTGGGAGTAGGTCTGGGCCTGGACGGCAGCGGTGGCAGTGAGAGCGGCGAGAACGCCGGACAAGGTGAAAGACTTCATGGTGAAGAGTGAAAAGGTGTGGATGGGATGGAGACTGGAACTGATAGATGCAATGACGATGTTCTGTGTCTAACCAAAAAATTGTATAAGTGGTGTCTGCTGGTGATGCTGTTGATGAAGAAGATGAAGAAGAAGAGAGACCAGAGTCGATGGGGGAGAGAGGATGGGAAGTTATATAATGGTCCAGAAGCAGAGAGTTTCTACAGATTTCTTTGTGACTTGACGTAGCAGCTGAAGGGCCTCAGGAAGGAAGGTTGCACTGCAAACCAATGCCGATGAGGATCACGAGAATTCTGGGGAAGGACACCCATGGAAGACGGGAGATGGCCGGCGGATTCGGCATGATGGGCCCATTGCGGTGACGATCAGCGTGATCACTAGTGGTTCGGCGGGTCGGCGACGAGGGTAAGAACGAAGCGAAGCTATCACGAACTTGGCCAGAACAGGAGAGGTTCAACCCGTGTTCAACGAACCAGTGCAACCACGTATTGCATGGTCGCATTGGCAGTCCCCGTTAGTGAGTATCATCCATCACGGCTCTCGTATAAGCTTTACGAGAGAGAAAAGGAAAGATGACTTTACCGATCCCACATATGGGAAACTCCCGCTTTTACCGGTGAAGTCAGTACGGTATTGACGACTGGAGTAAGAGCTTCAGTGTAACATTCGGGCAGTTACCGACTGAGCCTAGTGTAAGCGCCAAGAACCGTGACGTTGATGAGCCGAAGACGGCCGCAGTAGCTGACCAATGCCCACGTCCTTATCATGAGTGTGGCGGAGGGAAGGCCAGACCCTTCTGTTGTAAAATGCAGTTTCAGTCGATGAGCAACTGCAAGACAGAGCTGAGGTAACTACACCGCGGGCACGCCTAGTGTGGTGTACGAGTAGGACTGCCATACCTAGTGCGAGGTAAGCGACGACGGTTTTCTTTTGGGGCAGTCGGGTGCTACTGTGAGAGGTCCATCGTCACCGCCATGCTGCTATCACCTCTATCTGTTCTCGTATTTCACAGAGCTCTTGCATCGATCCAAACTTAGCTGACGCTTGGAGATAATGCGGTTAGGAAGGTCGGTAGTCGGATACCACTTGCCGAGATAATCCACCTCTCAAGATAGCCCTAGAAACTAAGGAGGCGCATTAGCGCGGGACTTTATGGTGTCTTCAACCGACGTGACTTGATTCTCCGACTCTGTTAGTATGCTCTGTCTCAACAAGTGTGATTGTTCTTTTAAACTTCTTCCAAAATTCTGATGTGATCCGATGTGGATTGAGTTAGTTCTTCGTGACCTTTTGAGCACGATCAAAGGTCTCTTTGAGGAACCAAGCCAACAAGACATCAGCATTGTGACTGTTCTGAGATCCCCGGAAGTCTGACATTGGGCTCAAAGCAGAATGTCCGACTTGTGTTGCAGTGATCGATCGATGACTGTGGGAGTCCCTTCTCGCGCTTACTTGAGCAAAAACTGTTTCCGTCTTCCATTGAGGACGGAATACGAGATAGTCTCGTGTGCAAGTATGCGGTGATGACTACGTATCGAGGGTAGCATCGTCGGCATGCGCACCGAAAGCGACCATCATGATTCATAGCTCTCTTTCCCGTCTTTCAGCTTCAGGAATTCCACTACCATCACGGCCATAACCTCACACACCAAACCCCCTTTTTCGGCTTGATAGATTACTAAGTGCTGGATGCGGTGGCCTCCTAACGGCCTGCCTTTGAGCTCCTACTGGTAGACCTCCTCGCCGTAGGGGTCACTAGAGGTTATACTGAAGGACCAAGCTGTCGATATAATGAATCGAGTGTTGCTGATGATGTCGTCGGGGAACTAGAGGAGGCGAATGCGATCTGGGCCGTGAAGGGAGAGCGACGTGCAGACGGTTGGTTCGCTGGGTTGGAGAGGGAGGTTGACGACGGCTGTCGTTTGGAGACAGTCGGGGAAGAAATCTTAGAATTATTGACTTGGTGGGTTTTGGTGAGGGTAGATTGGCGGTTGAAGGGAGATATAATGCAGACATGACCGATATTGCCAAGCCTTATAGCAGGGGCAGCAATATAAAATGAGGCTAAGTACTGTCGTCAAGGCCATGTTTATATGTAGCCACCGCGAGACGTTGAAGCTTGGAATCAAGCGTTGCCTCATAGGGCTTGATTCCTCACTTCAGAAAGCCGCTTTTTGACATACATAAGAAATCGATGGAGAGAGTAGAGTGAGGGGATTAGATGATTCAAGGTTTACCTTTAGATGCTTAACTGTTCTGTATCATAGGGTCTCCACGAAATGGGTTAACGGCCCAGTAAGAAGGACTTTTTAGTAGCCTCTCTTCAGATTATCTTCAGATGATGATGATGATGATACTCCAAACCCGGGGAATTGGAAGATGTCAAAGATGGAAAAGAGTGATTACCCTGCAGAATGGAAACCCCGCCCTATCCCTCCCCGCACTCACAGCGCTCAAGCACCATCAGAGTGGCAGATCTGACGGGCTGAAGACAGCGCAACCCTGGTCGCCCCAGCTGCCCTGGCGGGCCTTACCCGTTCCTGGCGTCCCAAAACTGCGGGAGTGGAGAAGCTGGAAGTGAGTGGTGTGTGGTGAGGAGGCTGGGGTGGGATGGGGTGGCCCAAGCTCCGTCGGTTCCCCAGCAACCAACCACTTCCCCAGCCTCCATACTAAATCTTGAACTGCCCGCAGCGCTGCAGGGTCTCTGTCTTTTGCCCACTTTGTGTAACGAACAGGACAACGCGAATGCAGGTTCCATGACGGTTCAATGGACAGTAGGGCGACCAGCGCCGGGAGAAAAGCCCGTCATGTGCATTCCCGTGAATGGAAGGGCAAGTGCAAGTGCAAGTGCAATTCGTGCAGACACTGAAAGGTCTTTTCTCCGGGGTAGAGGTAGCGAATAGCGACAACAGCGACTCCCTACTGGCAATACTTCTATCTGAGTGCCAGAAGTAAACAATCCCTCATCGGTCACGACTCAGCCCTCCAACTTCAGCTCAGCTAAAAGCTCGCAACTGGTGCTGTCCTGTCCTGTCAGTGTGCCTGGGCTGTCCTGCCCCGCTACGTATCGCGCCTGTTGATGCCAGCCCCCCCCGTTTCCTGTTCCTGGTCCAGGTCCCAGTTTCCGAGCCAGGAACTTGGTTGGCAATCTTTTTGTTGCCAGGCGCGAACCGCCGCGCGACAGCTTCGCCCATTTTTCATCCAACTTTTGCCAATATCGTCGTGCCTTCCTGTACTTACTTGGTTGCAAGAAGACGGGGGATTGAGCAACTTCTGTCTTGATCTTTCCTCGGCCTGTTCCGAGCTGGCCGTCTCTTCAGCAAGTCGTGCCCGCCCGCCATGGCGAACAATCTTTCACCGCCCGGGTCGAGTTCCTACTCGTCCAATACCTTGACGGTAGGCGATGGCACTTGGGATTTTGAGAAGAATACGTTCCTGCTTCCCAATCTCCAGGGTCTCAACTTTGATACTATGCGATACAATGGTATGTGCGGCCCATTCTTTCATCCATAGTTGAATCAAAAGAATGTAACTAACAAGGAACTCCGACTCTTCTCATCAATCACAGGCATGGGCAATCGCTTCTCGACCTTGACCGAATATCACAGTCTCATTATCGGCCACGGAGTGATAGCCGCCATCACCTTCCTCTTCATCATTCCAATCGCCGTCCTCATTGCCCGCTTCTACTCGCGCCGACCTGGATACGCCATTCGATACCATGCATACCTGCAGATTATCACTGTCGGCCTCAGCACTGTGGTCTTCGTTCTCGGCTTCATCGCTGTCGGTCCTCCCCGGAACCTCACAAACCCACACCATGGCATCGGCGTTGCCATTTACGTCATGATCTTGGTGCAGGCTTTTGGTGGCAGCCTCATCCGCAAAATCACCGGCCACTCCTTCCGCCTACACCTTCATCGTTGGATGGGCCGCGCTATTGCCATCCTTGGCATTGCCCAAGTGCCGCTTGGCCTGACGCTCTACGGCTCGCCCAAGTACTGCTTCATTCTCTATGCCCTTTGGATGGGGTTTCTCCTTGTCCTGTACTTTATTCTTGATTACAGAGACAAGGAGCGCCGCGAGTACTACGCAGGTGGCCCCCGCTCCGAAGTTACTGGATACACGGATGAGAAGTCGGAGAGCCATCACCATGGAAGGAATTGGCTCGGTCTGGCAGCCGGTGCCGGCGCATTGGCTATGCTTCGTGGCCGCAAGCGCAACCGGGACGAGGAAAGGGCTCTGGACCGCAGTCCCAGTCCATATCGCTCCCATGCTCCTCATGACGGTGAAACTGATATCACCTCCTCACATCCACATGCCAGGCACGACAGCTATCACGACGACAAGTATACCGACGTGTCTTCGCGACGCAATACGGGTGAAGGCGGCGGATGGATGGGTAAGCTGGTTGGGCTTGGTGCCGGTCTTTTGGCCGCCAAGTATCTGAAGAAGAATCATGACCGTCGTGATGACGAGTATTCGGCTGTCTCAACAGAAACAGGACCTAGTCGTCTTCCTCCACGCAGAGGAGGTCCAGCACCAACCGAAAGCGACTATACCGACTACACCGACTTCACCCGAACAGACAATCGACGAAATTCCAAGCAGAACCCGGTTGTTGCTTCCGAAGCGGAGAGCGCTGCAGATGACCGACGCCCTTATCGACCTGGCACACCACCACGCTCGCATGCCGGCCGTCGTAACTCGCGATTCGACAGCACGATTGTCTCCGACTATTCTTCCTACGTCAGCCCTTCTAGAAGAGAAGAGCCCGAAAAGAAGCGGAGCAGCGGGGCTGGGAAGGGTCTGCTCTCGGGACTTGGCCTTGGCTGGTTCGCCAAAAAGACGGTAGACCGCCGTGCAGGAAAGGAAGAGGATCGCATAAGGGACGAAGATGAGAGGCGACGTGAAGAGGAGGACAGACGCTTTGAAGAGGAAGAACGCAGAGCTGGACGTCGGAACTCCAAGTTTACCGGTGATGGCTACCCCAGTCCTTCCAGACGTGACTCCCAACGTCGCCCAGCGGCTATGCGCCCAGCAGCACCAACAGACATGACCAGCACGACCGGCACTTCGGTTCTCTCTGACGAGTTTACTACCATGGAGCCGCGAGGACATGCCCCTTACGACCCAGCGCCCGTGAGCGGCGGAGCTCGACCACCACCCGCACCCATCCCAGTTGCAGGAGGTGCTGGTGCGCCGCCTACAATTGTTCCCATTACTCCTGGACCCTCCGGTTATCCGGCTCCTGGAAATGGCCCGGTTGCTATGCCCGCGATGCCTCCCGACCCGCGCGGCGTGTTCTACCCACTGAGACCCCCGACCGATACAAGCAGCAGCGACCTGACAGATGTCAATGCTGACAGGCGACGACGAGAGGCTGAGGCGGCGGCCGCAGCAGCAGCAGCATCCGCCAGTCTCCTGGCCGCACAACAACAAGAAGACGATCGGCGTCGCAGAGGCGGCCCTTCTGACGGCGTCAAGGTCAAGGTGCAGAGTGACAGAGATAGGAACATCACTCTGCGTAGGATGACGGATGAGGACGCCAGGAAGGGCAGCAGTAACAACCGGCGCCGCCGAGGCGACTCGGTCAGCAGCAGCCACTCGGAATCGGATCCGAGTAGCGGTAGGCGGTATCGCAGGTCGGATCGCCGCGAGAGCAGGAGTTCGAGCCAGCGCGGCCGAGCCGAACGGGCCGCCGAGGCAAGGGTAGACCCTTCGGCCAACCCATTATATCCCGCCCCTCTTAACACGGGTGGTAGCGGTACACCGAGGCAGCAGGCATCCCACGGTGGAAGTAGCGGGGTGCCGCCGTATGCTGGACCGTCCGGGGGCCAGATGCCCAATGTCGCAGGGACGATTTCTAGTTTGGATAGTCCCGCGCAGTGGAGCGCGCTGAGCCCGAGCGGGGCGAGCCAAAATCCAGGTGGTGGTGGTGGTGGTGGCGTTAAGAGAGAGGTGTCGAGTGCGGCAGAGAGGAGACAGAGGAGGAGGTTTGAGAGGAGAGAGGGAAGTAGGCAGCGGGCTGGTACGGAGTCGTCACTCGGAGGTTAGTGAGTGACTAGAGTGTTGAGCCGTATTGGGGTTTATTGGTTGGCTGGTTTTGCTTTTCTTTATATGGGTTGGGCTTCTTCTCTATTCCCCCTTTTGCGTAGGTTTCTTTCCTTTTCTTTTTCTCCGCTGGATTGTATTTTCATCCATGCCGGCATGGCGTTTGGGCTTCCATGATGGATGATGGATGATGCTGTGGATATATTATGACCTGCATGATGGGTGCTTTGGTGCCATCAGTTGGACCAATTCTCAATAGGAATGTTGACGAGTCTATGGAATATTGACTCGATATGTCTTGTATATATTTGTTGTCAAGGTAAATGATGGATGGATGAGTTATCTGCTACCGCTCCTACATCGTTACAAAATTCGTGATGTATCAATGCCTCTCAGGATACGTCACTGTACCTTGCAGGAAGTGACTTCAACTTCGACTCAATTGGAAGGGCTCAAGGAAACGTCGAGGCCGCAGATCGGTATCAGTGATGCTAAGCAATTTTCGTGATTTTTGCTTGACTTATAAGAGAACAAGAATCGTTCCCGTCGGTCTAAATGGAGTTCCTGTTGTGTTCTTGGGCTTCACTAACCGTTACAGACAAACAGGCCGATAGCGGAATTGTTACTTATTACCTTACGAGGAACCCCCAGGGTGTGTGATTTTAGGGGCACACAGGGGCCTGCATTTGCTGTGTTCTGCCCCGCATTCCCCGCCATCTGATCGGGTCCAGTTCGTACCTAGGGTACAGGTTCCCTACAGGTGAGGATCGCCAAGTTGCCCGTATTTGATCTTATCTCACACGCGACGCGCTTTCCATCTTCACACCAAGACAACTACCTACGACATATAACCAATTGCGACAAGTGGAAGCCTCGCCTGTTAACAACAACTTAACGAATCCAACCCCAACTGTCAATTCAGGTAGCGCAAAAGCAACGAGAAACAATACCATGTCAACAGACCAACCACAACAACAACCAGAAGCCATGCCGTCGTCGTCGTCGGCGCAAAGGCAAGGATCGCAACAACCGCAATCACAATCGCAACCACAGCCACAAGAAACGAACGGTCACAACCAACAAACATCATCCCAGTCACGAAACCAACAACCACCACCACCACCAGCAAACCAAACCCAAACCCAAACTCAAACTCAAGATATTCAACAACAAGCAGCCGAACCCCCCTCCTCCTCTTCCTTCGAACCCTCCCAACAACAACAACAACAATCTCAACCCGCCGAAGAACAAGAACAAGAACACCAAGAACAAGAAGAAGAAATAACCCCAGGCCCCCGCGCCACCCGCCTCCAACAGCTCTTTAGTACCACCCTCCGACACACCCTCGACAAGATCTCGCGCGACAACTTTGCGGCGTGTTACCCGACGATAGCGGCGCGGGCGCCGGGGACGTTGGAGTTTGTGCAGCGGCAGATGGTGGAGCGGTTGGGGGTTCAGTGTGATGTGAGTTTTTACTTTCCTTTCCTTGTTTTGGGTGTGGGTTGGGGTGAGGTTGGGGTGAGGTTGGATGGTTGGATGGTTGGATGGTTGGGTGGGTGGGTGAAGGGAAGGGGGAAAAGAAAACAGGCAAGAAAACAAAACAGAAAGAAAAGAAAACAAAAAACAAAAAAAGACAAAAAAAAAAAAGAATGGCGATAAGGGGGAACGGGAGGAGATTTGAACTTGGGGACTTGTGTATAATAAGTGGAAAAAGACGGGGGAAAGAGGCCAGAGCGAGAGGATGCGAATTTGGGTTGTTGTTGTGGGAGGTCGTGAAAGCAGCTGGGCAAGTAAAGTTGTGGAAAACTAGCCAGGAATATCAGGGTGGAAAAAAGAAGAAGAAAAAGAACAAAAAAAGAGCAGAGTTGAAACTGACCAACCCCCTCCAAAACAACAGAAAGAATTCAACTCCATCTTGCAAACAAGACAGGTAGTTCCCAAACTCAACGAGCTCGAGACGCTGGTCGGCGAAGCAAACAAGAGGAAACGAGAAGCTGGCGGTGATGAAGCCACTCCGCCCGTGCCGTAAGTCGTTTTTCTTTTCTTTTTCCCCTCTATTTCTCTTTTCTTTTTTCCCCTTTCTTTCCTCTTTTTATCCTTCCCTTCCTTTCTTATCTCTTTTCCCTTTTTTTTAAAAAAAAAAATTCTGGTAACTAACCGTAAAAAAAAAAAGACCACACACCCTCCCACCATCCACCATCCTCTCCGCCCATCTATCTTCCCACCTAACAACCACCCACTCCTCTCTGACCACCACCTTACAACAAACGCAAGCCGAAAACCACCAACTGTTTCACGACATCCAAGCGCAACGCGCAGAAATCGAAGAGTTGTTGGCTGTGGTAGAAAAAGCGCTGAAGGATGTCGAGGGGGCGAATGAGTTGTTGGAGGGCGTTGTGGAAAAGGAAGGGTTGGTGGAGGAGACGAGGGGGGTTGATGGGGAGATTATTAGTTCTGTTGGGCGGTGTTGATGGTAGGTAGGGAAGGTAAGGTAAGGTAAGGTAAGGTAAGGTAAGGAAGGGAGGGGGTGGAATGGGTGGAAGGGTGGAAGGGTGGTGGAAGGGTGGAAGGGTGGAAGGGTGGAGAGGTACTGTGATATATGGGTTTCGGGCGTGGATTACCAGAGAGAGGGGGAAAGAGGGTGTGTGTGTGGGTTGAAAGGGACGGAAAAGAGATCAAGGACCACGGGAAAGAAGAAAAATCGAGACGAGAAGAACGGAAGCAGTGGAGGAAAGTGACTCCGACTGGACTTAAAATGGGTTCAGTCATGATGCTTATGATGTGCTTACATAATAAGTATATCAACATGGCGTCAGGGAGTTGGTTCATCTCATCATCCACCGCCCTCTTTTTCAACACGGAGACAACCTGAATTAGGAGTCAGAGTTATCTGAATGTGGGCCGTCATGAAGTCGGTACCTAGGTACCTAGGAAACAAACTGCCTACTGGCCATTTCACGCTTGGCCTAGACTACCTGACACAATGGTGCTAGGTTTTCCTATCAAATCGGGTTCTGGCTGTAAAGATGTCTCCCCCTCATCATCCTCGGACACGGGCACATAACATCACACTCGTCAAGAAGACTACTTTGTGATATGAAACTCTGAATCGATGGACTCGAGAATGCTGTATCAGCCATGGTATGTCAGATTATACACATATCTTATTGGGATTGTTGCATAGCCGATCAAACCAAGTCAACCGCTTGTCTAGCCACCTGGGTTAGCCGTCATCCTGGGGTACCCCTTTGTAAGAGCTTTGAATCTGATGTCTCCTAGTAACGCTGGCAAACCAACGCAATGCAAACTAGCAGACAGTACCAGATACGATGTTTCATCAGATACGATGTTTCATCCTGTGTCATGGCTCGTTCATAACGAAAATGATAAAACCCCTGGCCGTGGCCTTAGCAGGCAATTAGCCAACTGGCAACCTGAAGCGAGCGGTCGTAGCAAGAAACCGAATACGGATGGTCTAATACCGCTTGCTATATTCCAGGAAGGCTGTTACTAAAATATGTTAGGAAATAAAATAATTCCAAAACACATTGGCTAGAGTCTTCGAGAAAAGTTCTATCAAGGGGCTACCTAGAAGTTGGGTTTGAAGATATAATGAAGACTTAGGTGCGTAATAACAGTACGCCCAAGGTCTATATACTGACTATAACGTATGCAAGTTGTTCTTACAACCCTTCGGCAAGCCAACTAACTGGGTCTCAACAGTTTTGTCAGGGACGAGCATCGAATCCCTTTGGCCACAGCTGCTGCCACCCGTCAGCCCCATCATCCATCAAAACACGATGCCAAACTCCAGTAGCCAACCCCCCTTTCCTTTCCAAGAAACAAAAATGTGGTATTGGTATAGCAAGGAAAATGTGGTCGAAAACTTGCGAGCTCCGAATTCGCAGTCTCTTTCTTATGCTTCCAGTAAATGCAAACGGATCAATCAAGATCAATGCAGGTATATGCCACTCCAGCCGCTCAGTCAGTCCGCTGACCCAAATATGATGATGACGATAAATGGAAAAACACAAAGGAAATGGGTATATGATAAAAGTCAGGCAATATCACAACAACATCCAGGCCCGATACAACGACCGGGCCAGCATCCCCCAATTTTTCGTTCCGATGACCTTTCAGAGCAGTCTGTTTTCCGCCCGAATGATCTGCCATGGGCCGAATAAGTCGACCTCTCCGTATGCTGGAGGTAGCACGCGTACCATCCGCCCTGTGGCCCAGTCCACGTACCATCGCTTGCCGTTGGAGATAATGTAGTTGCTTTTCCGTGGACTCTTGAACAGCAAGACCGAATAACAGAGCTTAGCGTAAAGGTGATCGTGCGTCTCGGTCCATATTTGTCTCGGCCGCCATTTTCCCGTGTCTGGGTCGACATTCTCGTTCGGATACGATGTTGTCGATAGCCGGCCTACTATCGGATGTTGACCGATGCCTCCTCGCTCAAATGCTGCATAGTCGTTCTGCCCCTGGTTTCCGCGCTCGTTCTCTTCTTCGTGTATCGTTGGTGGCCGTGCTGTACTGTTTATCCCATTGCTGTCATCTTCCTCGTCCTCCTCACCACTCCTACTTGACGCAGTACTTTGCCTCCTCTCGTTCAACCTTTGAAAGCCGCTGATGTTGTCTTCCGGAGTCGGCCTTTCCCCCCGAAGCCATCGTATCCTTTGTAGTCGCGGTATACTTTGATCCCGAGGGAAGTCTCGCTCATCGATGGGTGCCGCGATGTTGATAGCGGCAAAGATGCAATCAAGCCACTTGACAAATGTCTTGAGCTCGACACATGATAGTAGAAATTGGTCCGTCTCTGCTCGTAAACGGATGACGTAGCGCCGCCTGTTGTTGTGTCAGCCATCAAGACTTCAACCATGTCAAGATATGTAAACGCACTTTCTGTAATCTGCGGCAATTCCGGCATCCGCATGCTGTAGACTGTAACTCTTTTCCAAAGAACCCTTCTTGACCCATGGAGGACTATCTGGCGAGATATCGGGGCCGTCCGGTCTCGATGAAAACCATGTTCGTTCCTTCTTAACCGAGTAGATGTTGAGTGCAGTCCCCCTCAGCTCGACGTAAACCATCTGCCAATTGCGAACCTCGGCGCGTTTGATCGTGTGCTCGATTTCCATCTTCCTCATAAACACGCCTTCCGCAACCACATCACACGAGTACTTGGGCAGCACATCTTCTGGAGGAGCGACCGGTTTCGAACCCTGCTGTGCCGCGGCTAATGCTCGCCTTTGCGCGGCCATGGCGGACTTCATGGCCGTCTCATAACTAGGTGGGTTCGCCGGTCGTGAGGTCATGAGGTCCCGATAGAACAAATCCTCCTCCATCGACATGCGGCGCGGGCGCTGCGACGCCTCATCGCCGACGGTGTGCTGCGAGAAGGCATCGCTGGAATCCATGAGTCGCCACCTTCCCGCTCTCCGTGTGGGCGAGTGCACAACGTGTGCTTCAACTTTGACAGGCCTGGCTACCTATAAATTTCCAATCCGCCTATCCGTCTGTCGGCGGCGTTTGCTGGACCAGTATCGTCAAGGGGCCGTTGTCACCGCCTGGAAGCGATCCAAGGAATCCGGCCGTCGGTCGTTTGCTGTTGGCTTCCTCCTTCCTAATCCGTGCTTTCTGGCATGTTGCCCAGCCCCGTGCCAGGTAGTGATAACTTGCGATCAAAAAGAACTGGATCCAAGCGAAACAGAGGTGAGACAACGAAAGTCGTAATCCTTTCACTTGGCCAGGGTTCTTTCTCCCAGAAATTGGAACCCAACGAGTAGTTGATGCAGCGGCCCGAGAGGTGGATGAGAGCGACAGATAGACACGGACAGAACCGACAGTCGCCTTTGTTCAAGTTGCTTCTTGGGTGTGAAGGCGCTGAGCTTGGGTGGCAGTGTGGGGAGGTGTGACTCTGTGGAGTGATCGTCGGGGTGGGAAAAGCTTAGCATAGAGAGACCGTGTCCGACGGAGGGTGGAGGCGCATGAGACGGTGCTCTGGGTGTGTGTGCTGGTATAAAAAAAAAAAAAGCCAGCTTGAGACGCGCGATAGAGAAAGACGGGAGGTCGCGGAGAGGCACCTAAGAAATTCAGTCTAAAGGAGGGAATCGATATGAGGTAATCCAGGTTGTCGTCAAAAACGCGGCACAAGTATCGAAGGAATAAGGAAGGAAACGGTCAGATCCGTCCGAAGCCAAGCCAGATACTAACAATGTGGCAGGGGTGAGATGGTATGGTATATATTGAAGAAACGGAAGAAGAGGGCAGTGGTAAGGTAAGTTTTCTAGAGTCAGTCAGGGCTTGCCCGGGGCCGGAAGTGAAGGGTGGAAAGGGCGAAAGAAAGACGGATGAATGGGCAAAAAGACGGGCAAGACGGGACTCGGCAGAGCAGTCGGGTTTGAATTGTGTTGGTGCGAAATACGGAGCTGAGAGCAAAGTGAGCGAGCATGAAAAAAGGTGGTGGAGGAAAGTAGCAGTGAGGTGGAAAGTGCAGTGCAGCGAGGCAAGGAGGAGCTTCCATCCAGAGACCAGAGAAACAAACCTAAACCTGCCACGAACTAGACTAGAATAGTGTAGGTGGTGACTGTGGCTCGGGCTGTAGACGTAGGTAGTGTACTGTACACGGGGCTACTTTAGTTGAGTGTGCCTAACTGGGACACAGGACGGGGAGGTACAATGAACCTTTCCACTTTCTACCTCAGCTAACCGTCCGGCCCGGATTGAGTGCGGGAGATGCAAAAGACAGGGGGCTCTGGTGGAAAGCGGTTCCCAATATCGAATCTCTCTCTTTCACCCCCTACTTCGGTTTTCCCCTTGAGGGCCCCCCCTCCACTACCCTCGGCCGGGCTTTCCACGTTTCCCGGGCGTCTTGGCAATGCCCTCTTGGTTCACCTAACGAAGGGGCTGAAAGAGCACGCATAATGGTTTAGGTAGGTAGGTACCTAGGTAGGTAGGGAATCGCCTCGTTTCCAAACGAGCCCCAAGAAGCACCTAGGACGGACTCGATCGGTCCAAGCAGCCCACCGACGTCTTCCACCACTCACTGCGGTCCCGTAATACTGGACGCGCATTGCCAAACCATCTCAGCTCAGCATTTAGTATTAGTATGGCCAAGTCCAAAAGAGGTTCGCCGTTTTTCTTCTTTTTCCCGTCCAGGCAAGGAAGCACCAGTGGCAGAGGATCCATCAACGAACGGCTTGCAACGGCCGTACGGTCACTCTGTTGTCCACTTTTTAACCACAACTACCGGGCCACGCTAATCGCCATCATGATGATGATCTGATCTTATGCACACCAAGTCCCATGAACCATGCCTGAGACTTTTGAACCTTGAGACTTTGACAAAGCAGAGAGGATGTCCAGCAGCTGAGTTTTCAGACGCGTGATGTTGAATGGCCCGGATCTGTCTGTCTGTGAAGCATAAGCGGCAACAACAACAACTGGCTTGCAGTTGCAGGTGTCCATCGATCGTTGAACGACGTCTCTATATGCAAGACAAAGAGGAAACAAAACGTAAAAGCGAGATCGGACAGCCAACAGGGACTTTCAGATTGTTTCCGAGACGCATGACGCGGCGAAACACTTCATCGTCTTCAGTTTCCAAGCTCGTCTAGTTCACTTTGAAAGTTTTAACCAAATATATTGAACGATCGTTTTAGCTCGCATGGTCTGCGTCTCGGCCCCACTGCACCTCTTGCCTTCCACAGCCGTAGCGGCCCCAGCTGGCCGTCTATCATTGGACACACGGCGCCATCCAGCCAATCATAGCTTTGGCTTCAAGCGGATGGGCCACTCTGCGCATGGCACGCTAGGCTGTTCCAGGGAGGTGCTTTTGAAGAGAACGCCAGAGACATTCACCACCGACGCTCGAGCCATTTCCACGGGCAGTATTTCTACCGCCGACCGACCGGGAGTTCACTGCATTCAGTTCAGTTCCGTTCACCATGAGAAGGAGTGATCCGGCTTGTTGTTCGCTTTGAGAACACATTCAGTCGACCGGCTGCCTACCTAGTCATCGAAACCTGAGAATATGGCATCCGCCATCGCAGGTGTTGCCGGCCGAGGTGTGTTATGTTTTTTATTTTTGCTGCAATCCGCATCTCCATCTCTTGGCGGCATCCTGGAAGTTGGAAGCAATTTAGTTCTGTGCGACCCCGGCCGTGACCTGCGCCAGAAAACGACTGGAACATCCCAATTGAGAAGGCAGCCGAGGAGTTTTGTTTCAGGCTGGGCATTGGGGACGTGGGTCGTTTTTGACAAATTGAGGCCCTTTGTGGTTGACGGTCCCGATTCTCTTTTCAAGATTTACTTCGTCTCTGGAAGGCATCGGAGTCAGAGTGCTGGATCAAGTGAGAGATATCTCCTGCAGTCAACTTTGCACTGTTTCACACCTCCCCTGCCTCGGTTTCAGTCCAGTCGAGTCTTGTGTGTTGTGGACGGCCGGCTCGACCGAATAAGGCTGAGATTGCTGGAAGTTCAGAGCCAGTCAAGCCAGTGAGGGCTGCCTATTTTACTGTGGTAGGGGTGGGACCCCTGGCCAGACCTTCTCGTTTGGTTGAAATGCCAATGTCTCGTTCTCGTTTGGGAAGGTGGGAGTGTTTGCGACAATCCATTTCTCGGTCAACAAGCTCACGGGTTTCTCTCCGAGTCCTGTGCTGACCCGGACCCGAATGCTGTTGGCACATTCAAGCCAAAAATCTGTTGCGTCCTGTCAGCTTCGAATTGTCGTCTCTCAGCGTCGCGCCGGACATAAAGGTCTCCAGTCCAATTGTCACTTCGAACCCCCAATCCCATTCAATGTTGCTGTTGGGGGTTTCAACGACGGGATGCGTTTATCGCTGGCAGACTGACATGGTGGTCTGGCATGGGTACTGTGGACCCTGAGGACCTTGATGTCGGGCTCTCTATCAAATCGATTTTGGCCCTTGGATGGTCTCCAGATTCGCCCCTGCCTGCCATGCCCCCAAAAAAGATCACCCGCATCTCGCTCGCAATTTCCAAAATAAAATCCGACGAGAATGGGAAGGTTGCTTTTCCTGCTTCTTGGCTTATTGAATGCCAAGATGCCTTCCGGATTCCGATTTTAGTTGATTACGGAAGGCACGATGACAACGGCGGCCATCAATGTGCTCCGGTTCAATCTCCGGCCTTCATCATCGGAAAGAGGAATGAAATGATTTGTCTGGGCGGAGAACCGAGCATACCATCCATCCTCGCAACTGCTGATCGGGCTATATGTAATCCGACAACTACTTCCATCACATCCAGGGAGTGCCTTGCCATCCTCCCTTCCCCGCGATAGCAGCAAAAGCACGCAAGCGCCCCTGTTGACAGGTTGGCGTCAACTACCGGCAGCTGCTGTTCGGGGTTAACGACTCAAAAAGAGGCAAGAAAGGATTGACACTCCGGTGTCGGCAACTCTGGGGGCTTCACCGGGCGTGCTGACAGTCACTCGACTTGTTGGGTTACCAACTGCTGCAGACTTGCTTATGTTCCTTGTGTTTATCACGTCTCTGGCACACATAACACTTGCTCCTGCCTGACTAGGTCAAACAGCGTGCCGATCCGGGTGCCGCTCTGTTTATGTATACCCAACCTCAATGTTACTCTTTACCACAGCCAGATTGGTCACGGCAGTTGCTCCTTCTAACATGGGCTAGACGGGCATCGATCAGAGCAAGAACAACCCAGGCGTGCCAGGCATCTCCGTTGGCCGACCGGAGATCATTGAAGGAGATCGTCCAGATCAGCAGAACTCTACGTCAAGATCGATTGGAGACTACCGCAGTGGGCCAAGACTCACGAATCCCCTCAAGTTTGTGTCCATACGGGTTGAAATGAAAGCCACAGTCGCAAACTTAAAGATGACCACATGCCTCTTCAGTTGATTGTTATATACGGCAAACACAGTCAAAGTTGACACCCACAAGTCCATCCTTCTCCATTTCAATGCAGGAACAGGGGCACAGCCAAAACGAGATAACCTCGGATTCAGTGCCATGATGGTGTCGTCGCCATCAGTATGTATTTGACAGACGTGGAACCCCGTTCGAGTTGCCCATTGGCATCACACGTGGCTGCCCCGGTCCCCCTCTTAGCTCCCGAGACCGGGTGCCACAACAAGGGCTATGTACCAGGCTACGCCAACGCCGTGAGGCCACAGCTTGGAAGTCGACGGGGAACGCCCCTGTGATACCAATACGTCCTTTCCCGTGATCAATCAATCATCTAGGGCTCCAGGGACCCTGGGACGTCCGAGTGTCAAATTAAAATACGAGCGAACAATACCTCAAAGTCAGAAAAGGGTTGTTAATGACAGCTGTCTTGCAATCTCAAGTCTCCGTAGGCTACCATCACTTTCTGTTTCCTGTCGAGGGACTGTCAAGGAATATCATGACGGACGCGTTGTCTTACTCTGTCGTGTTGCCTGCATGTTTCAGGCCCGGATAATCGTGCGTTACCTATACCCGGACTTCGACCTTCTAAATTCGGTCAATGGTCAGACTCTCCGATTACTTGGTACGGTCAAAAAAGTCCAGCATGGTCAAACATAAAGCGAAGCCGGAGCCGCGTCCTCCACCTCTCAGCTCTGTTATATTTTGTAACTTGAAGAGGCTGGTGCGTAATCTATTGACCTTCTCAGAACAGCAATACCTGGAGATAGCTCCCTTTCGCTGGATTGAAGTTTACCCTCCCTTGAGCAGTACCGTGCATACCACCACCACTCAGGCCGTCAGTGGCTGACTGATTCAGCAGGTTACCGCTATAAGCAGCTCGATTCTCGGTCCTTGGTGGCAAAGAATCGTCATGACTGTTAGTCAGGCTGGCAGAAGCACAGGCAGCATACCTCTAGGTACACCAGTAAAGCCTCGTTATCGGATTCTTCCCTCTAAAAAGACCGAACCGACGACTTATAAACCACAAAAGGCTTGTGATTCAACCACAAATGGCGTCATCCTCCGCCTTGGAGACGCGGAGAGCTCTATGCTCCGTACAGAGGCCGAGATTCAATTGTAATTCGGTTCTTCTTCAAGGTAAAAATAAGGAGTGATATTATACTCCCATAGGTTGGCCAAAGTCTCTTGGGCACCTCACTGGTAACCAGCAAGTGCTAAGAACAAGCAGACAGTGCACATACCTATGAAGATATCTTAAAGTCACCTTCCTTCGGGGTACAGGATCCGCTTCTGGTCCAAAAAGGTCAGGCAGGACCAACCACTACCTACGCAAAAAGAAGGGTACCCTACCAGCACTCCTCCTCCTGACTTACTGCGTACGTCTCCGTGTAACACACGAGTACCACATCTTGATCCTATGGAACTTGAAAGCGCAGGACTAACCCCACCTCTTGACTGTTGGTGGTTCTGGGTTAAAATCTCGTACGACCTACATACTGACCCCAATAGCCGCGCGTATTTCACAATTTCTGAAAATGTCTGGTGTATCAGACCTGTCAGGCAGTCTTTGCCTTATCTCTTCTTTCTCTCATCGTAAACCACCAACCATCCTGTGACCACTTGCGTATGTATATTTCTTACCTTGACTCTACCAGATTGAGAAGGACACTCCAACCTGGTGGCAATCCGATGGATACATATTGGGCATGAATATCAAAAGTATATGTAACCTCCGTCACCGGAGTGCTATCGATGAAAGAATGCTTGAAACCGCGCCAACCGACCGATTAAAGACCAACTTTCGGAAGATGGATGGAGAAAACGGAGTCCACCCGTACCAAGCTACCGGACCGGACCGAACTACGTACGACACTTTTTCCTTCACACCTTCCTGAATGGGCAATTCGGTTTTCTGTTAGGCTTACATTCCTTCTTCCGTCCCGATAGCGACTCAACTGACTGACGTGTACATCATATAAATGTGCACGTAAGCCTCGGGTTAGTTTACATACATACATACGTAGATATCCTCAACTTTACGCTGTTAACAGTCTTGAAAAACCAAGAAGGAACAGGTATGTGTGTCATGAGCCCAGAAGGACCGAAGTTTGGCTGGTCTTTGAAGTGGTGTTGAGAACTTGAAGTAAAAAGTAAATCAACCGTATCACAATCAACACCTGGTTAAGTACATATTAATGGGGAGAGGAAAAAAAAAACAAAAAAAAGAAACACTCTTTACCTCCATCAACATGCTCTCTCCACCCACGATCCCCCACCATAATAAGCCTCACTCAAAAAGACGTATGTACAATGCTTGCCCTGCCCTCCAACCTCCAACGGCCCTCAACGCATCAATCGATTTCTACCTCCACAAAGCAATATGATATCGTGACCCTGGTGTTGGTGCTGGTGCTAGTGCTAGTGCTGGTGCGTTGTTGTCGCCAGTAACGACGAAACGACGCTTTTGATTTCGACCCGTATTGTACAACCCTTAAACTACCGTATACTCGTTCGATTTAAAACTTGATCCATTTTCCATGTCGTCATTTGATATCCCTCCTCGGGACGAACATCCAGTCTTTTGATAGTTTTTCAATAAAGGGCTTCGTGTGCTGTCTACGAAGCATTCGTTTCGTAGATCTGTCAGCCATAAGTAGACGAGGACTTTCGTTGCCCGACTTGAAATTTAGCTTAAGAGTTAAACCCGGTAGGATTTTTCGTCCTTATTGGATTAGTTGATGTAGGTCTAGTCAATCCAGATGCTGATGATGATGGAGATGGCGTTCAGGTCTAGGTGGTGTGGGCAGGGAAAGGAGGTGACGGAGAGGGAGAGAGCTGTCGAGGGAGGAGGTTATTAGGATTTGTACTAACAATTGAGCGCTGTGTCTATCTCTATGTCTACTCCTATCTCTGTTTCCAGGTCTCACTCCTTGTAGTTTATGTTGCGGTAGGAGGTTGTGGTTGTTGAGTTGACAATGGAGAGTCTATGTGTTTTGGTACTATTGGCCCATACATACGTACCACAGCGCAATATAGCATGGGGCTCTGGAGAGAGTCACGGCGAAGAGTTGGCAGCGGAGGGGATTGGAGTCTGGATACTGGAAAGAGTTTAAGGGTTTTGTGCGGCATATCTTGTGTGATAAAGACTTGGGAGGAGAGTACAAACTACGAAGAATGCTGACAGTGGTCATATTGACACTAATTTACATGTCGTTTAGTTTCGACCTGATGCTTATGATAACAAAGGTTGAGACCTCACAATTTCAGGCCGTTTCTTACGCCCATGATTATTGAGCTGAATGTGCTCAACATAGACGCCGGCCAAGAAATCTCACCAACAGGCGTGGTTAAGTAGTAGTGTAAGCAAGCTAATCAGGTAAAAAAAAAAAAGGCGCGCCCAAAGCCCTATCCGTGTTCCAAGGGTCAGATGTCAGACTAGACTCGAAGCTGAATATTGAAAGGGGGATTGTGAATAGACTCGTCCGGCTTTGCCGAACAAAAGGCGTGCATTCGGAAACCACAAGCTCGCGATGGCTGGCAGATACTATCTACCTGCTGGCTTGTTGAATCTCCCACCTCTTTTGTTGGGGTCATGGCTCGTAGTGTGGAAGCTTCCAACTGCAGCTGTGACCTCTGTTAAATAACCTCACGCCATTGCTCCTCTTGGGAGCTGATACTGAATGATACGCGCCTACTACTTGAAAACTTCCCAAGCATGAGGTCAGAATACAGCAACACAAGACGAATGCGTTGCGGAAAAGCTGAAATGGGAAGAAATGCAAGTGGTGAAGATTTTGTATATGCATGATCGCTCCGAAACTCCAAGCATAAAAACGCAACCAAACACCACACAACCGTATTGGGACCCTGTCCGCCCACACAAAAAAGATAAGAAACAAGCCTGAATATGGATGCATCGTAGCCCTCTCTTCCTGGCCTGTCTCCTCCCAAAAAAATGAAAGTCATTTCCCGTTATGGTCGCGGCAATCATTCCCACCAAAGACGAATTTTGTGCCTCCTTTTGTCTTCAGGTCTTTTCCTAACCTTCCAAACAACTCCAGCCCATCCGCAAGCGAGAGGAACAACCATATATATCGTTTGATAAATCTTATCAATCATCACACTGGGCAATGCGACGAGTTCTTAGGCAATATCGACTGTGACCTTCTGGTCAACCCTTCACGCCACCTAGGCGGTAGGGGTTTGAGCAGTAGGGGCACGGCCACGGTTGGCTCCGCCACGGCCACGAGACTGGCCGCCGAATCCACCGCGGCCGCCGCTCTGGCTGCCAGAGCGACCACCCTCGAAGCCACCACGGCCACGTCCAGCAGCGCCGCCACGGTTAGAGGAACCGTAGTTGCTACCACCGAAGGCGGTAGACTTGGGGCGACGCTGCTCAACAACAATGTTCTCGCCGTTGACGGTGTGGGGGTTGGCGGCAACGGCGGCGTTGTAACCGGCTTGGGTCTTGAATTCAACGAAAGCGCAGTTCTAAGAGGTTGTCAATTCCCACTCATATCAGCGAATAGCAAAAGCGATGTAACATACCTTGGTGCGGTTGATGTCAAAGTAGACGAGCTCGCCGAAGCTGCTCAAGAGACCCTTGAGGTCCTCTTCCTTGACCTTCTCCGTGACATACTTGATGTAGGCCATAGCGGTCTCCTTCTCGGCGCCGGCGATCGTGGACTGGGGACGACTTTGGCGCTTGGTCTCGGCGGTTTGCCACTCGTTGGCCTGCTCCTTGGGAGCGGCAGCGGTCTCGGCAGCCTGAGGAGCAGCGGCGGGCTGCTGAGCGGCCGCAGGGGCAGCGGCGCGGGTCTGGGCAGGAACCGCAGGAGTAGCGGCCTTGGTCAGAGGAACGACAGGCTTGGGGCCGGCGGCAACAGCGACCAGGTTGGCCCAAGTCTTGGGCTTGGGGGGCTCCTTGGGCTTCTCGGGCTCGGCAGCAGGAGGAGCAGCCGCGCGAGGAGCAGCAGCAGGGGCAGGAGTGGGTGTAGGGGCCTTGGGCTCCTCAGGCTTCTTAACTTCCTCCTCGGTAATCTCCTCAACAATCTTCTCCGGCTCGGCAGCCTGCTCGGGGGCAGCCTCTGGCTCAGGCTGCTTGGCCTCCTCGACAGGCTCAGGGGCGGCCTCGACGGGAGCAGCGGGCTCCTCCTCAGCAGCCTCCTCAAGCTTCTGGTCAACAGCGCTGGCATCAAGCTCGGCAGCCTCCGGCTCAGGCTGCTTGGCCTCCTCGACAGGTTCAGGGGTGGCCTCGACAGGAGCCTCAGGCTCAGCGGGAGTCTCCTCCTCAGGAGCAGCAGCGGCCTCCTGGGCGGGCTCCTCGACCTCCTCTTCACCCTCCTCCTTGATGTAGCGGAGCATGTCGTTCAGAACGAAGTAGCCAGAGGGCTGCTGGGCAAGGACGAAGGTCTGGACGAACTTCTTGGGCTCGGCGCCCTTGTTGGAGGTCTCGCCGATGACCTGGATAACGATGTTGTCGCCGGAGCCTTGCGAATCGACATTCGAGATGCGGACCTTGCAGTCCTGGAAATCGAGTCCCTTGATGCGCTCCTGGATGCCCTGCACTTGGGAGTTAGCATGTGATGACATGTGGGGTCAATAGGGGGAGGGGGTAGGAGCGAAGACGACTCACCTGTCTGCCATAGGAAACAGAGGAGACCTCGGCCTCCTGACCGTAGACGAACTGGGACTTCTTGCCGTAGAAGAGCTGCAAAAACAGTTAGCCATAGCTCAGTAGGAGCTCAGGGTGGGATCAATTGGACGCACGTGGAGCTTCTCGGGGTTCTTGCTCAGAGTGGTGTAGTATTGCTCGACGAAGTACCAGCCGACCTCATCCTTGGGCAGGGTCTGGTTCTGGGTCTGGGAAGTGGTGGAAGCAGTGGCGGGGGCCTCGGTTGTCGAGCTGGGCGCTGCGTACTGGTCGCTGTGATTAACATTACCGTTTGTTGCCATGATTGCGGTGGTGTTCGTAACGCCAAGAAAAGAGAGTTGATGGATGTGGATGTGAGTGCGGTGTCGTGGAATGGCGTAGATGGCAGGATGAATGCCAGAAGTAGGCGCGTGTCGAGGGAAAAAGCTGCCGATTTAACGTGGACGACCAGCAGAGTGGGGCAACCAAGAGTGGAGATCTGAGCTCAACCTGGGGCAAACGTCAGTCTGCTCTGTGACAACATCCCGGGACCTTGACTAGACAGCTTGACAGAGGGGCTAGCTTCTTACCTCGTGCTTGGGCGAACTTGGGCAAGCGGATTACTTGCTGCGGCGGTTGAGGATGAGGCCCGGTGCGTAGAAAAAAAGATATCGTGCGGGGGCGGCCACACAAGAAATCTGGAAAAATTATTGGTGGCGGGGGGGTAAGTAGGTAGAAATCTGCCTGGCGAAGGAAAAAGCACCTTGTCCTCCTCGGCGATGGCTGTTGTTCTTGTAGTACACTACAGTAGTTGTAAGTCTGGCGGAATGGAGAGAAACGCGTTGGCACTGGGGACTGGGTACTCCGTCGTGGGTTGGGAGAGAGGGAAGTGTGAAAAGGTCAGTCGTAAAGATACGATGGCAGTTTGTGGTTATGCAGTGCAGTGATCTTGGTCTGTTAAGGGCAAATGTGATCCCAAGCTGCAGAGTGGTGGCAGCAACGAACAGAAAACTTTATGGTTTGGGTTTGCGGTGTTGCCGCCGCCCGCATTTGGGGAACCTTCCCGTCCTCTGAATGGTAGAAAGCCCCACACCCAATCCAAGCTCACCCAATTCGGAAGTAGCCGTGGGCGTGAGGATGAAGGGGACTCAGCTGTTGCTATTGGCAGGCAACGGGTACGTACCCCTCTCTATCTGAGAACCTTCCACTTCTCATCGCCTTTGCTCCCGAGCTCCTTCCATCTTGCACATGAATGACGGGCACTTGCCCATGATCTGAGCTTAGAGCAAGCCGATGAACGGACCGAGCCCAATGTCGCAAATGGTGGAAGACTACCTTCCCTCTAGGCTTTTGTCCGGATGACAAGCTTCCACTCATGACAGCAGTCGCTTCCAACCTCTTCCATCACCATCATGGAAACTACCCAGCCTGTGGTATTTACCTCTTATGTTTGCTGAGAATGTCGGGGGTTTTTTTTTTGAGATTCTTTGACCTGAACCACGAATCATCCTCGATCCCACCAGACGCCGTCTCAGGCTTGACGCAACAAGACCTACTCGTATCCGTCAAAGGTATATACGGCTTTGTTGAACCGATGACACAAACTGGATGCCAAATTCGAAGCGACTTGAGCTTGAATACGTGTTCGAGACGGGAAAAAAGATTTTTTTTTTAAAAAGAAAATATTCACACGGCTTCCAGAAAGACAGGAGGGAGGCATAACATATCAACTTGGGCTTCTCCTAGCGGGCGAGACACGTCGATCAAGTGTAGCCAAAAGGTGTCTGGTTTCACATATGGCATACAAGGAGTGTATGTACCAGTGTACTTCCCGGGCAGACCTCATCGCGATATATATGTATACTTTTCTGCCCTTGAACCCTCGCCAAGCATCAAGTTCCTCCCATGAACGAAACTGACATTCGCTTCCATTTCCCAAGGAACACTGTTGTTATACCACTGCGCACTCGCCGTGCCTGCTTTGGACTCCTGCCAGTTTGTCGATATCAAATTGCTAATAGTCGTGTTAGTTTCCATCTCGAACCCATTTCTTAACACTCTGCGTTGTTAGCAAGCAGATTGTGTCCTAACTCCTAAAGGGTTGAGGCGCGCGCTAGACATCCGGGTTCCGGGATATCATGGAAAAGGGCTGCAGCATCAGGGGTAGTGGGGGACTTGCCCCTTAATCCCCTGCCCAACCACCAGACGCTGTACTTACACAACCCTGGATGGCCGCAATAGAATACGATATCTTCTTGCGAAGCATCTCACGGAATATCTCCACCTCTCGCCGTCGTCGTCGCCAACCAGCTATGTGGTCTGTTGTTTATGATTCTTCGTGGCCCAGCAAAGCTGTTTAGAGCCTAACGACTTCGGCCTTGGAAATGCTGCAAGTTGGAGACCAGGGCTGCTCTTGCAAAGCTAGATAAGCAGGGGTTTCCACTTATGCAGGCTTGACAGCTACTGTGCCATGTATGTCAAGGTACAGCATCACAAAACGTTTGTCACATGGCAACACCACAACCAACACATCACGGCCACTTTTGACGGTGATACAAGCTACATAGCAAAAACAGGCGGTTTAGATCAAGTATTGACATCTTGGATGAACTTCCATCGAACCCTCCCGCCGCCAGAAGGGCCGAGAGAATTACCCGTGCCCGGTCTTACACTGCGTACAAGGATCGTCCCCCCACACCACACATTCGCTGTGGATGTGCTCCAACAGTGCGGTAAGCGGAAGCGCACGGCCCTTATAATGGCATGTTTGGGTTTAAACCCACAGAAACAGTGGTTCATCCAACCAGCTGACCGTGCCAGGAATCACAATGTTTTCTGCTATGGCTCGACGTGGAGACGACCGGCTACATACCCAACCTCGGACCGAGAAAGCTGAAGAGGTAAAGACGGTCATGTTCGCTCTTCACAGGATGGGGATGAGATCAGCTTCAACCCAGGGGACGCCTTCTGGGTTTCGCTTCATCGTTTGTACTCTACACTCCATGCCTTGATGTGTGGTGACTGGGGACAAGAAGCTGGGAATGCAAATCTCGGAATGGAGTGCCCTTTTGCTGCCTGTAAGTAAATGCTGAGGTGGTAATCTCCGCGCCGGTTGATACCTATCCCCACGTTGCTCTGCTACCATTTCGCCGGGAGGACTCAACGGCAAGCATAAGCCGCTGTCTCTAGCGGGAGACTAGGAAAACGGCGTGCTTGATGTGGAGGCATATGGCATGGGTTTGCAGTGATATGCCGCGCTTTTCCCACCATTTTACGATCTGCTTTCCCTATCCGACAATTGTCTCGTAGCTGGTCTCCTCCTGGTCACTTTTTGACACATCACGATACGACCGACAGTCATTCAGGTGGAATCGACAGTACGCCCATTGTCTCTGCAATCACTGGTTACCGACGCCGGCACACGGAATCTATACATCCTGCAAGTACACTGTCATTCTCGGATCGTACCGAACCATGGTCTATTGCGGCAAAGCCTCCCAGGGGTGCCAGAACTGTCGAACCAGGAGAATCAAGGTTTGTGCCGCCCTATCCTTATACATGTCCGCTCCCACACAACACCTTCAAGCCCCAGCACTGTCTCACAATGTGCAACGAACAATAATCTACAAAGTCCAAGTACTCATTGTCCACGCCGAGGCTGTCACATTATTGGGATCATCCTCTGCTTATAGCCGAGCCCCAACCCATAAGAGGTCCAGGTCACAACGACACAAAGCATATATATCTCGATCTTCTGCATCACTTTACTGACAAGTCATTTGATTGCTAATATCCTACCTCTACTTTATAGTGTGATAAGATTCAGCCACAATGCACCCAATGCATCCGAGTGGGCAAGAGCTGTCCCGGCTATAGAGACCAGTTGTCGTTGATGTTTCGAGATGAGAGCACCAAGGTTATCCAGAAGGCACACGCTCAGTGGGGGATTTCAGACCTCCCGGATTCCGCGGATTCGCCTTCAAGCTCTTCGTCATCTTCATCTTCGTCTTCATCGTCAACTCCCTCTCCCAAGAGTGTCGTCTCCAGTCGAAGCTACTTCTCCGAAAGGCCGCGGTTCAAGTTGTCAACATCACCCGAACACAGCCGTACAAGGCTACCAAAAGAGATCTACGCCACTAAGGACGACCAGGCCATCCAGTTTTACGTCGAGCATTATGTGGTGGGACATCCGGACGAACCTACCGCGGCACATGAGCTGCGGATGGTGGAATGGATTCATGCCCCTGAGTTTCGGGACATGATGGCAGCCGTAGGGTTGGCGAGCATGTCCAACCTCACTGGCAACAAGGCATTGGTTACCATGGCGAGGCAAAAATACGGCTTGGCACTTCAACATACGGCATCCTCGATAGCAAACCCTCAGGCAATGAACTTGGATATCTCTTTACGAACTGTCATCATGCTTGCGATCTATGAAGTGAGGACTATCTCTTTATGTATCATTGATTCTTGGACCGTGTTACTAACATGCCTTTCTAGGTAATCCGAAACAAAGGTCGACCAACCGAGGCGGTGCGAACCCATCTGATGGGAGCCACAGCCTTACTCAGTAACTTTCTATGTATTCCTAACCTACCTCAAGATCTGATGCGTGGTTTCCTACAACTGTGTCTTGCCCTGGTACCCTCAACCCCCCAGCTTCAACCCATCCTACCGATTCTCAGTCAGACTAACACGACCACCAGCTCAACCCATTCTACGTCGGCAACCTCGCCCTCCCACCCGCCTACAGCGGCTGGTTCGATTTATGCAACCGCCTCGCCGCACCCTCCGACAAACCCGCCGTCGAGATCCTCGACATTGCCACCCGCTTGCTTGAGCTAAATGCCTACTTAAACAGCTACGCCCTCATCGACGGACGGCCCAAAACTTCGCAAATAATCCGGAGCGCCCTCGCCATCGACGCCGAGCTCGATGCCTGGGAACGCCAGCACAGCCAAGGAAGTGTCAGCTCCATATGGACCGTCCTCGAAGAGCGCTGCGCCCCCGGCTTCTTCCCTTCGGACGGCGTCTTCGAAGATAGCTACCATGTCTATGCCGACCACTGGGTCGCCCGCGGCTGGAACCACCAGCGCTGGCTGCGGCTGCTCACGTGTCGGTTGCTGATCGAGTTTAGCGATCGATATCCGCTGAGCTTCGCGCAAGTGTTTGCTCCCGCCAACATGGCGGCGGAACAGCAGAACATCCTGGCCACCATCCGGCGTGTTGCGCGCGACTTGTTGGTTTCCATCCCGACGCATTACCGACATCCGAGGCTGGAAAGGCAGCATCGAGATTATATCGATATGACGAGCGGAGGGGCGGGAATGGGCGTGGTGGGTTTGCCGAACTTGTTGTTCCAGATACAGGTGGCTGGGTCAGCACCGGGTGTGCCAAGGCATTATACGGTGTTTGCCCGAAATATGCTGCAGACTATTTTTTCAGATACTGGAATGTTGCAGGCGAGAGGGCTGGCAGAGACGTTGGTGGTGGTGGATGGTGGTGGTGTTGGAGGCAGCGGCAACAACAACAAGAACAACAACAACAACAACAATAACAATGAGGTCAAGCAAGAGAGGGCCGATACGCCGCCGGAAGGGGTGTTGATGTCGATAGAGTCTCTGCCTTCATCGAGGAAAAAGGCGCCTATTGTTGTGCCGCAACCACAGACGCAGCTCGCGGGAGGGCAGCAGTTGCTTTGGTATCACGAGAGGCCGGAGGAGTCGTATTCTTGACAGGGTTGGATATTTGATATCCGGCGAGAGGGGGTGAGGGGGTGGCTTACGAAAGGAATTGGGAGTATTCAGATCAGGCGACTGGGTGGGAATGGGCAAATTTTTGTAGGATTGGTGAACTTATATGGGTATGTGGAAGGCTGGCACTGAAGGCCAGAAACTACCCCTTTGGATACCCAAGTTAAAACAATAAATCTTCTCCCAAGTTACATTTCGCTCACTTGGGTATTATGTTCACAGCTGAAAGGAATCAAGCCGAGGTCATTAAATGAGTTGTCACGGTATATAGTACTGCTCATAAACTAGGCTAAAGAACACTACTCTTGTCAAATAGACCGAATGTGTAATAGGCCTGTTTGATCTAAGATCCCCAGATATGCCCTACTCTCATGATCATACTCGACTGTGGACAACGCAAGACGCTAATTTCAAGCCCTACTAGCCCTCCCGATGTATCTCGTGAATAAAATATAATAAATTGCTTTTCCCAACCTCTCTCTATCTTGATCCGCCCGTTTTCTAGCTTTTGCCAACTATCACAGACGCCCATGCCACCAAACCGCAAATCTATATACATACAAGATACATCCATAATGTCTCTACTTCTCCTCTCTTCTCGGACCGAGATAACTGAGACTCGGGCAGCTAGCCAGTCGCGCTCTGGCCTCTGAGGACCCTGTTTTTTTCTTCTTCACTCCATCTCAACTCCCACACTGTCTCGCACACACACAACAGTGGCAGACTGGTAGACAAGCAGACTTAGCCACGGCACTCCTAGTCCTGGTTGATCTCGCTCCCATCCACCCTGCTCTTATACTTCTCCGCCTTGACCTTTCTGTCCGGCGCCCACGTGCTCGCCTCTCCAAAGTTGGGATCACTCTCGTCATAGCCGCCCAACTCCCTCCTGACCTTGAGGACCTGCTCCCTCATCCTCCTTGCGCACTCGATCCTGATCTTCTGCGCCTCCTCCGAATACTTGAGCTGCTCAGGCAAGTCACCCAGCAACCTCGGCTTGGTGCTGCTGCTCTCCACAGTAACCAATTCCTTCCCCTTGGTAGCCTCTTCTTCCTCTTGTTGACGCACCCTCTCCACCTCCCTCCTCCACCTCCTCCGCAGATCCCCAAACTCCCTCTCGTAATCCACCACCTCCCCAAACGCCACCCGGATCTTCTTGCCGATCCTCGGCAAAAAGCGCGGGAACCCGCGCTCCTCGTTCATCACGTGCTGCGTACCATCGATGAACATGGGCACCACGTCAGGAGCCGGCTCGCTCTCGAGAATCAGGCGCGCAACGCCCCACTTGAAGTACCGCAGATCGACCTGCGGGTGCTGGTGGACCAAGCCCTCGGGG
Organism: Neurospora intermedia; assembly: GCA_037102815.1. Taxonomy (NCBI): domain Eukaryota; kingdom Fungi; phylum Ascomycota; class Sordariomycetes; order Sordariales; family Sordariaceae; genus Neurospora; species Neurospora intermedia. The sequence goes on along the minus strand of BTPP01000004.1, from coordinate 4,253,072 downwards.
AAGACGTGCACCCACGAGTGTCGGTTGCGAGTGTAGATGGAGGGGGCGGGGTGGGAGTCGGAGCCGGTGGTGGAGTAGGTGAGGGTGCCGATGGTGAAGGGGTCGGGGATGTCGACTGCTGAAGGAGTCGAGAGGGAAGTAACGGGGGAGGTCAGGGGCGCGGGGGAGAAGCCGGGTTGCGTGAATGGTTGGGAGGATAAGAGGCGGATGGCTTGCGTTAGGGAGGGCTGGAAGAGGCCGCCGTGCGGGGAGTGTTTGAGGCGGTGGCAGGGGAGGACTTGGCCGGCTGTGAAGAAGGCGGAGAATGTTCTGTGACGGAGGTTAGGATCAGATGAGATGAGATGGGATGAGGGGCAAGAAGACGTACGGGTTGGCGAAGCAAATGTCATGAGCGGCCAGTGTCCAGCGAAGGTTGTTCGGGTTGAAGGCGTAACTTAATGGGAGGACGCCCCATACTACCGGGTCATCGAGACTGCATAATGTCATCACACATGTGAGCTTTGGTGTTCTGGGTTGACTGTCTGGAGCTCACGGACATGAGACACTTACACACTGATATGGTTGGAGACTGCAGTTTACACTGTTAGCATGGACACTTTAATATGTAGTCGACTTCATTCATTAACACACCTGTGAGAAGTCCACGCTCTCTCCTCTCAGGATCTTCGCGACTGTCTAGAAGCTGCTTGAACCTGTCGAGGCCCTTGACTTCGATATCGTTGAAACCGTACAAGAACGTCCTGGAGATGATGCCCGTCAGACCCATAATCATCACCGACGCAATGCGCGACGGGAGATTAGGGCTGTGAGGCGCTTGTGCGTGGTTCTGTATTTGCTGCTGTTGCTGTTGCTGCGGCGAGGCCATTGTGCTGCTGCTGGTGGTGACGGTGGTGGTGCCATGAGAGCCAGTGGCAGCATCTGCAGCCGGTGCTGGTGGTTTATAATTTGCTGACGACGTCATATTGGACGACATTCCCGAAAAGGGCGAGAGTGACGGTCAAGGTATCACTCTGTTCTGGTAGGAATCAAGAGAAAGCGGCGAGTGGCGCGGTATAAAAAAAGAGAAGTGTTGTGACCAATGTAGGTATTTTGAAATTTTTATCACGAGTCAAGCCCGGCTTCTTTTCATCGTTTTTGCCATCCGCAGAAAGTCAGGTCAACTGGAGTGGAACATGGAGCAAGCGGTCGATCCCATGGATAGCCGTCCCTCCTCGCGACAATCACCACGAAAGCAGTGGGAAGAGAGTGATGCCAGATTTGGAATTAATTGGGAAAAGAGACAAATATCTAGGGTACTTAGGTTACATGACAATGAGAATTGTTGAGGCGAAAAAACATTCGACTTTCTCTCGGTTCTTCCCCCGTCTCTTCCATTTTCCCAACTTTCTGCAATGGAAACCAAGGGGCGGGAGGCGATCGGCGTCACAGCGCACGGCAGCCCTGAACGAACCCTCATCCCGTCCGTCCGCTGTAAAATCCGACGGGCCAACGATTTCAGCATGTGCCTGACAGGGTCACCACAGTGGACAAGTCTTCCCCACAATCCCCTTCCACTCCACAAGAGCCGTCCACTGGCGCCCGCGCAAACAGTGGGCCTGGGGAACTGTTGTTGCTGCAATTCCCTTGCCTGTTCAGAGGCAGCTTCGCGACTTCTCACCTGTGACCTCACGACTACCCGACTGCTTCTCCAACTTTCACCAAAACATCAACAACCCTCTTAACGACCACATCCCGCAGCCAACAACATGTCACACAGTAAGCCCACCCTCTCTAATTCTTCCATCACACATCCGAGACGTCCAAGACTCTGACCTCTCAGGCAAAAGAAACACCAGCCGACCCGTCTTTACCTCGCACGAGCGGCAGCTAGCCAAAGCCGCCTGGACCGCCTCCTCCGCCCGTCTCTCGCGCGAATCCTTCCTGCCGTTTGCGTCATGCTCTCTCTGCCTTGAAACCGCCATCGACCCGGTCGCCTGTCTGCACGGCGACATCTTTTGCCGCGAATGCGCTCTCACCAACATCCTGGCGCAAAAGAAGGAGATCAAGCGCGCCGAGAAGCTGCGGGAGCAGGAGGAGAAGGAAGCAGCTGAGGAGCAAGCGAGAAGAGATGCCGAGGCGCAGGAGAGGGCGATTAGAGAGTTTGAGCTTACGCAGGCCGGGTTGTCGGTTCAGAGGGGCAATGGCAATGGGACTGAAAAGCGAGACATCACATTACCAAAAACCGAATCGACATCAACCAAGAATGGAGATGAGAAGAGGATAGAAGAAAAGAGGGGAGAGAAACGCAAGTTTTCTCTAGATGGAGACGAGGTTGCGAGGATTGCTGAAGAGGAGCGAGCCAAAGCAAGGAGAGCCATTGAAGACGAAAAGGTATGCCTCCCCTTGCTTCTTCCACCTTATATCGATCGCGCTCCATACTAACTTGTCTTGTTTCCCTAACAGGCCTCGAAACCCAAACTCCCCTCCTTCTGGTCGCCCTCCGTAACTCCCTCCTCGAACTCAAAAGACATCCTCCACGATATCAAGAAGAAAGTCAAAACCCAACCGACATGTCCCGCCGCGCCCGAAGACAGACCGCACTTTTACTCGCTCCACACGCTTGTCGCTATCAACTTCACGGAAGAGGAGGACTCGAGCACGAAAACCAAGACGAGGATATGCCCCGCCTGCAAGAAGGCGCTGTCCAATTCGTCGCGAGCAACTCTGGCGAAGCCATGTGGTCATGTGCTTTGCAAGAACTGTGTCGACAAGTTCATGAAGCCTACGGGACATCATGATCCGCATGCGCCGGATGTAGATCCCGATGCTATCGTGTGCTATGTCTGCGATACGGAGTTGACGGAGAAGAAAGAGTCGAGTATTAAGAAGGGGAAAGAAGGGAAGAAGGAGAAGAAAGAGAAGGAGACGATAAAACCTGGGTTGGTGGAACTGAGGCGCGAAGGTACGGGGTTCTCAGCTGGAGGCACGAACCAGGTGAAGAAAGACGGAGTCGGCTTCGCGTGTTAAGTTCTGCCCTTGACATTCAAGTTCACCATTACCGTCACAGATATATATACCCTTCAGCCAAAACCAAAACAGACAAGATTTTGTTCAAAACATGCTCATCCCTAATAATACATACATACGCCTATACGCCACCCTATGCAACCGCGGCTGGTCACACCAACGCCCACCATCATGATCAACCCAACACCTCTTCACTCCCACTCACCCTTCCCCTTTCCAAGAACCCCAGCCATCGCCAGTGTCTGCCTCAACCCCCTCTGCCTCAGCATCTGTGCAGCCAAAGTCGCAAGCATATAATACCTACTCATATCCCCTCTAGCCTTCTTCGCCCTCTTGCTCACACTCTCCCTGATCTTTCTATAATCCTTCAACGCCGCCACCACAGCAAAGTACAGCTGTATGATCAACCCATGGATAATATCCTTTGACAACATGGTCAACCCATGGTTGAAGAACGCCTTGAGCAATTCCCCTCCAATGCCATCATACAGGGCTTTGACACCCTCGGTTTCTGCTATTTGACGGACCGTGGAGAAGATGGTTTCCCTCCTCCTCCTCCTTCCCGTAGTAGCTGCTGCTGTTTTCTTCACCTCCTTCTTCACCTCCCCCTCCTTCTCTTTTTTCTTCTCCCTACTAGTATTCTCATCCCTCGATACCGATGTCGATGCCGATGCCGACGAAGAAGAAGGCGCCGCAGAAACTTGCACCCTAGCTTTCGCAATCTGGAACGGATACGTCACGCTCGTAGCCATGACCTTGCTCAACGCCGCAATCACAAACGTGACGGCACTCCCTGGTTCCTCCCAGTCTTCTCGTGAAACCAACATCCGCTTCAGAATCTGCTGCAGGAAAAAGGTCATGCTGGGGTTGAGCGTCAATACCAGGCTGGCCGAGTATCCGGCCCATAGCCCGTTGAGCAAACCGCGCTCGCGGTAGATGGAAACGATGGTTTCGGTGAAGGAGAGGTCTGGTGTTTGTGCAGAGGCCGTAGCCGGGGGGGAACTTGGTCGTCGTCGTCGTCGTCGGACTGGGCTGCTACCGCCGTCGGTAGGGGTAGACGGATTGCTGCTTCGTGATGCAGAAGAGGAAGAGGAAATCAGGTTGGCTGTTTGGCGGCGCGTAACGACATTGGAGACGGGCGTGGTGAATAGCTTTGCGCAGGCGCCGGCTGCGGCGCCGACGGCGAGTTCCTCGAGGACTTTGAGGTAGGGTTCGTTGACGCGGAGGCGTTTGGCGCGGAACCACTGTTGTTGTTGTCATCTTTTATTAGCATCATTTGACTTTTAAAACCTTCTGTCCTCTTTTTTTTCTTCTCCCATTACTTCCCCTTCCTTACAGCACCACCACCACCACCACCATCACCACCACCACCATCACCACCACCACCATCATCACCACCTTCACCATACGGCCCCCCCGAAAAAAGGAAGAAAAAACATACCGTATAAAACAAGAAAAACAAAAAACTATCCGCAGCACTCTTGCCCAAATCCGCTCCCAACCCCGCAAAGAACGCCTTGAGCCCCCGCCCTTCCCTCTCGTAAATCGCCTGAAACGCATCCCAAACCCCCTGGTACCCGTCCTCGGGTCCAATGGCCCCGTCGGCGCGCAGCTGGCGCTGGACCTTCAGGCGCGTATTGACGAGGTCGAGCGGGTAGGTGGTCAGGGTGGAGATGATGGTGCCGCCGGCGCCGGAGGCGGCGTGGCCTAGGGAGGGGAGGAGTTTGGATGCTCTGGGCATTTTTTTTTTCTGTCTTTCTCTTCTCTCTATCTCTCTGGTGGTTGAGGTTGTTGTTGTAAACTGGGCTAGGCTAGGCTAGGCTAGGATAAGCTTAGGGGAAATGCTAGTGGTGGTGGGTTAAGTGATGAGGTGCGGAACAAAGAAGTAAGAAATCTAGAGCGGTAAGTTAGTGAAGTTGGTGAGAGGAGGGGAGGGGATAAAAGTGGAATGGAAATGTTGGCTGGACGGAAAGAATATTACGTGAACAACAGGAGCACCGCTGGTAAATAAGAGAAACAAGCGAACAAACGCAGACACCGCAGAAAATCAATATAGAAATCGATGATGATGATAGGTACCTAAGTAACAATGATGCGAGAAAGGAAGAAGACCTGGGGTTGGACAATGTCGGGCAGATGCCGAGGTCTAGAACTAGCCTTTCTTGCTACCTAGCCTGTGTGGGCGCGATCCGACGTCATCCCGTCCTTGGCGCACATGGGGTCTCTTGAGTGATCGGCAGTTTTTGGAGCATGTGCTATTCAGTTCAGATAAATAAATGACACTCGTATGGACACTTTATCAATACCTCAAAGTGCCATCTATCAGATTTGAGTTATCACGCTGACTATATTCACCCTTCTACTTCTACCCCCTATCATACCGGGTGATCGCTTCGAATCCCAGACGTGGTTCCCAACCCAAACCCACCACCAGGTTCGTCTTCATGTATCTGTAACTAACTGAAGACCCAAGCCCTATCCTACCCGCTTGAGTTGATATATTGACCAAGCAAGCCCCGTCAATACGGAATCAAGAACTAAAAGAAAATAAGAGAAGGAAAGTTAAAGTTGCAAAAGAAGATACTACGTAAAGATAGGTCAATAGTTCCAACTGTATAGAGAACCGATCAACGCCTATGCCTTCCAAGTTCCAACCAGGTATCCGAAATGCAAAATCCGTTTGTTAAACTTCCAACGCCAAATGAGAAAGTAGGCATAAAGGAAAAGCAGCATAGCTGTAGTGCAGTAAAAGAAACCCCAGGCTCATGTTGAGAGCCCACGCCAATAACAGACTGGAGATCCAGATCCCCCCCAGTGTAGGACCATCGTCTAGTCGCATTTGTCGAACTCCATATCCTGACTGCATATCGATAATTCTAAGCTGTGTGGTCGAAGACTCCGTTGTCGCGAGCAGCCATGCCTCTAGTGAAGCGGAGGTAATCCAACTTCCTCGGTTCGCTAACTTTTCGAATGCCGTCTAGTCATCAATACCAACCAGACTGCTCTCCTCGACCGAAGAGTCCTTGAGGCTTTTACCTCCTACTTGGCCGTGCGTCTTCCTCGGTGAACTCACAACATCTCGTTGAGGACCTCCTTTCGTTGGTGAAACGCTCATATTCGGTTGCAGAGTACGCTTCGGTACCTTGAGAATTATTCGTGGTATAGGACCAGACCGCTTGCGCTGATGATTCCCGGCGGTATGTGGAGTGTCGGGAAACCTTTGCTGTGTGCTGGTCACCGGTGACGATACTTCCGGCCGTTGACGAGTGCCTGCTAGAGTATTCGAAGGGGAAGCAGTACCGCCACGGAAAACCGTACTAGAGCCGTGGCGAGGGGAGCAAGTAGGTCTGAATTGCGCTTGTTCCAGCGCACGTTGAGTTTCATGATGTTCGGTTTGATCGAACGTTGAACGAGGGGGGACCTCAGTCGTTGGGCTTGCGGACTGCGGTCTGGTTGGTTGTTTCCCCCCGCTTGAGCCCTTTTGTGCTTGTAGTCGTTGCTGATAAGCTTGGTATTCCTGACGGTACTCATCAAACTTTTCCGGGTGCTGCTGACAAGCCATATATATCTCCCGAATCATATCCATTTCTTCCGGTGGGATTTCTGGACATTTCTCAGCATCCATTGCGCGAACTTCATCCGGAACATGGGGACTCAGGTGTAGAGAGTTTTGACCGGGTGATGCTGAGGACAGCCGCCGACTTGGATGTCGAGCTGGGGTCCGTGCGGCTGCTGGGCTCACAAGGTCATTCCTTCTTGGCGATCCGACTTCTGAGCCGCCTCCTCGAAGCGACACACCAACTGAATCTTTCCGAGCGGGTGATTCGTTGTAGTAATGTCCAGTCGGTTTTGAACGGGCAACGGTCTTCTCTGCATCGCGGCTTGGAGGTCTTTGTGTGGGGTATGCCTGCCTGGGCGGCTTAGGTGAGATTGCCCCGGTTCCAGGCCTAGATGAATTTGCTGGATGAGGTGATCGGACGCTATCATCTCTCCTAACAGGAGCAAATGTCTGTCTGAGGTATTGTTCCTTTGTGTCTGCTGGGCGCCTTGGGCCCCTGGGACTCTTCATAATATCCGACACATGTGGTGGCAAAATTTGCCGTACCAGCTTCGGGTTCGGTGATGATTTCGGACCTAATTCAGGAGTCAAGCGCACTCGTTTCCGTCGTGATATATCCATTAGTTCCTCCTCAAGTTGGTCTGTCTGCCGTTTTCGTTTCGGAGCAGAAGTACTGGATACCGTGTAGTTTTCCAGTATCGGGGATAAAGCAGTTTTAGGATTTCGATGTTGCGATAGGGGGCTATGTGGCCGAGCATCCTAAGCTCTGCTTGTCACTGATGGCCTTCGCTGCGGTGGTCCTGCAAGACTGAAAGTCGATGAACGTCGGGAAAATGCTTCTTGCATGGAGACGTCCGGATCACCGGCATGTTCCTCGTCTTGCTGATAGAGACCGGGATGGCCCTCCGGGAGCTTTTGAGCACCAAATCCAACAACCTTGAAAATGTTGAGTCGGCCGCCGTTCGTTACGGTCTGGATTTGCTCGTGCAACCGTGCCAGCTGGTACTGCCTCTTGATCGGTGCAATGATAGGTTGAGGGACAACCGGTTGCGGTCGCCAGTTCGCTAAGGCGTTCATAACGGCAGCTGTCTCCTCGTCACTGTCCACCGCACCGGCATTCGGATCGTCATCGTCCTCCAACGGGGCATTGGCGTCGATGGCGGCTCGTTGCTGCTTTGCTTGATTCTTCTTCTGATATGCCACAAGGAGCATATCATACGGTAGGGATCGCCCCGGCACGGATCTCTTGGCCGACATACTATGACTCTTGCACGTGAGTGAACGAGCGCAGGGCTGTCCGTTGGGCAAGATGACACCACACTGCCTCTCAACATCCACAGGGCCCTTGGGCTTGGCAGTCTTGGGTTTCGGTTCGTCCTTCTTCTTCTTGGCCTTGCCCTTCTCCAGATCTCCCTCGGCCTTCCTCTTCTTTCCGCCGGTATCGGGCTTCTTGCCGGTAGCCTTCTTTGTCGTCTTTCCGCCGTTCCCTTTTCTCTCGGTGGGCTCGTCGGCGTCGCTGTCGTCATCGTCGCGGCCCGCGGCGCCGTCGGGGTCGTTCTTGCGGGCTTCCTCCTCACGAGCAGCCTCCTTGGCGCGCTCACGTGCCTCGCGGGCCTCCTTTTTGCGTTGTGCCTTTTCCCTCTTGATGCGAAGACATTCGTCGATATGCTCCTTCCCGGAGGTCCTGATGACTCCCTTCTTGCAGAGCTTGCAGTAGATCAGATCGGGAACATCGTCAAGCGGCCGGCCGGTGTCGAATGTGACTTGTGCGGGGGGGTCTAGTTGATTGATGATGGGGCTCGGAGGAGCGGCGTTCTCTTTGGCCCTTTTCTTTTCCTCGTCTGAATGTGTGTTAGCAATCGGTTAGCGGCGGAAGAGGAACAGGTTGATGGATTCGGTGATGAATGGGTACATACTGTCAAGCGGTGCTATGGCATCCTTCCAATTGCCTATCCTGGAGAGCTTGTTTGTTGGTTGCCTCTTCAGCTTGACGACATTACGGATCGCCTTTGACGAGGCAACCTTGATAGTGGTCGCCTCCTCGCCTGCTCCCTCGCACAAGTATGGTCAGCGTTGGTCTGTGGAAAGGCATCGTCTTCGCCATCATTGCGGGCGCGTCCGAAGGTGTGCCATACCTTTGCGTGACTCTACGGCAGCCATCGCGGCGACTGTTTCCCGGGAAGGCGGTTTAGAGCATGCAGTGGAAAGCCAGGGGTTGTCGATGGAGAGACGGCTGGTCGGTTGGTTGTCGCGACAAGTTGCGTTGTCGGTGGCCAGGAGACACAGGAACGAGTTGTCGTTGGAAAGTGAAATGGGTTGTTGTACGGTTGGTTGTTGCAGGGCATGGATCAAGCTCGGGCAGTGCCAGTACCGACTCTTTGGTAGCGTCCAAGTCCGTCGCAGTGCGCCATGTCCGGCGCTGGTTACACTGGACTGCGGCTACAACAAATCAGGTGGAGCAGGCCCAGGCGTCCAGGCACCTCCAGGGATCAAGGCTTATCGATACGTAGTAGACGCTCCCGCCCGCCCTCTTGCGGGGTGTTCCACCTTCAACAACCTAACGGGCAGCGTGGAGTTCTGGGGAACCTACCTAATGCATCATGCCAACAACCTGGAAGGAACATGAAAAGGTCATTGTGTCTATAAGAGGATCGATACCAGCAATCACGAAAGGCCGTTTGGCTTGTCATAAAAGCTCGCTTGTTTAGACAATGTACATACACCGCGTAATAATAGCCGAACATCCGTCTCATCACCAGCATTTCTCAGAACTCATGTATAACATTGATGCTATCTCGAATTGCAAATATACAATTCAACCGGCTAGGAGAACACCCTAAACTCTCTAGTAAACAGATACGGGAACAATGAGAATAATGAAGACTATCATCAATTTTCGCTTTGATTTAACATACATGAAACTTCCGCTGCTAGTCGTAACAACTATTTGAAGGAAAGGCAAATGCATAAGTACGACACTACAACCCTTCTCTGGCGTGCGCTACCCTGTTCCCGTCATCTTTGTCCAAGGCTCCAGCTATGCCCCCGTTTTGCAGATAATGACCATACCAAAGTAAGCATGATAACGTAGACTAACGTCTACTGATTTATTGTGCTCGTCCGCCGTGTGTCATTAGCTTCGCGAGTATAGCTCGAGGAACGTGCAACATCGGCGTATGTTCTTGTCCGAAATGATCGAGAATCAGGCGGCAGCTTCTCAAACCGAAATACTGGTGAACTTCTCTCTTTATCTTTAGGTCCGGAACCGTTCACATCTTGGGTTGGGTTTGGAAACTTTGTGGAAATTCCATCTGTTGATGTTGAGGCTCATGTGACGCCGGTAACCTCGGTAATGCCGGTGGAGGAGGGGGAGCCGGAGGCACGAAACATGATTGAAGCAACTGAAATCGCGGCGGCATCGCATTTGGGTGTCCATCACCCATAACACCTGTTTGTATTGCAGGCCTGTGTGGCATCATTGTATTTCGCTGTCCATTATTATGTAGAAACGGGTTGAAACTGGGGTCCATGGGTAGTGACCGCCGTGACATGCCCATCCCAGAAATGTCACTCCTAATATTTCCCTTCCACGCTATTAATTGATCTGTAGTCGAACCCATGCCACGGTTAACCAAATCATTTTCTCTCGGTAAAAACCCCGTTTGAACCTGTTGACCTGGAGGATACCATGACATCGGTTGCGGATGTTTCCCACGTGGAAGATGCCCGGGAATTGGTTGAGAATATTTCCATGCGGGAGGATGCCCGGGCATTGATGGATAATTTCTCCATGCTGGAAGATGTCCGGGTATCGGTTGAGGATATCTCCCTGGTGGAGGATACTCTGGCATTGTTCGCCCTCCTAGAAACTGCTCTTCGGTGTAGCAGCCCTCTCTTGCTGGCATCAGTGGCTCCCAAATCTTCTTAAATCCTGGTGGAGGGTACCCTGGCACTACTGGCATCGACCGATGCCACAAAACTGGTGGAGGAAACCCCAGAACCGGCGGTGTCTGCCTTCCGGTTTTTGGGAGGTACTCTGTCTAGTAGCCCTCGTAGTTGGGCTGCGGCTGCCCGTAGCCTCTATGCTGCTGCATCATTGGCTGTTGCTGCATCATCGGCGGTTGTTGCATCATTGACTGCTGCGCTTGGTGATGATGCTGTTGGTGGACCAGGTCGTTGAACCAGTGGTGTTGAAGCGCATCATGGGCCGAAATTCGCAATTCCGGCCGCAACTGGAGCATCCGCTGAAGCAAGTCGATGCCGTCGCGGTCAATCTGAGGCAAGATGGATGACAGGCTCTGTGTCGCATACATTTGCCAGTTAGGCTTGTACTCAGGGAACGAGGTGAGGCCAGGCCATGTACGTTCCGTCGGCGTGCCCATTATCCTGAAAATGCGAACAATCTGATCCTCATTAGTGGTGCCGGGAAACAAGGGCCTGCCGGTGAACATCTCAGCCATGATACATCCCGCGGACCAAATGTCGATGCTGGTGTTATAGGTTCGACTTCCAAGAAGCACGTCGGGAGCTCGATACCAAAGAGTGACGACCTCATTCGAAAAAGTGTTGACTGGAATACCGAATGCTCTCGCCAAACCGAAATCTCCCAGCTTCAGAGCGCCCTTGCTGTTGATAAGGAGGTTCTGCGGCTTCAGGTCTCGATGTAGGACCCTGTTCTTGTGGCAGAAGTCAATACCCTTGAGCAACTGATGCATGAAGGACTTGATGACATGTGGCTTCAGGGCTCCCCTCTCGCCGTTGGTGTCCATGAACTTTTTGAGATCGCCATCCATGTACTCAAACACCAACATAAGCTTGTTCTCGGTGTGAATAACATCGTGTAGAGCAACAATGTTCTCGTGCTTCAGTTCTTTCATGAGCGAGATCTCGCGGATTGCCGTGCTCGGTGTCCCCTCTTCGGAGTCAAGGTGAATCTCCTTGAGAGCTACCAGCTCGCCCGTCTGTCGGTTGCGGCCTTTGAAGACCTGAGGACGTAGTGTCAGCCATTTGCAGCCTACAAGTACTTCCCCGTATTCACCGAGGGACAGTTCTCTGGGCCAAGGAAAGATCTCTTACGGTAGCATAAGTACCCTCTCCCAACTTTTCAAGCTGCTGGAAAGAACTTGGGTGTTTCCTGCCGTCCATGGCTTCTCTGAGTGCCGAAGATAGATCCGACTGGTCTGTGGTTGAAGAAATGGAGGAGTGTTGAACTAGATAATGAGGATGTGGCGAAGGTTGTCGCTGGGTCGTATGGGCGCGGTTGAAAAGTACAGAGCCAATAGTGACCGTCTTGCGCAGGGGATTGGGGGATTCGCCGCCTGTTGGGTCTTGTTGGTCAGGCAGCTGTCGCCCGTGAGAAGCCGTGATGGAGAGCAGAGATGCACTGAAGCAGTCTCTGCGCCGATAAATCTAACAAGTCCAGAACAATGTGAAGATGGGATTGGCGATCGTAGGCGGTATGGGAGAGGCGGTTCAGACTTTATGGGAGATGGCGTACGGTAGATGTTCGCAGGCGGTGGAAGGGTCGGGCGTGGATGTCGGAATGAGGACGGACGGGTGGTGGAAGGGTCAAACGTGGACATGGAAGTGGAAATAAGGTTGCCCTGGGTTGGTTGTTTGGGTTGGGCAGGCGCGCGCCAGGAAGGCAGTGGGGACCTGAGGCGATGGAACTTGACGTTGTGACTTCCTTGAATTCCACTTTTTACAGCGCCAACATGGTCCTGCCCCGCCACCCCGCTGCACCCCTAAAGATACATGTTGGACGCCTCTAGAGGGCTGGAGGGCCACTCTAGAATGGCAAAAACCCACTTCTACGATGGGCTTGTGATACTAGAACATGTTGCTCTGGATTACTCAAGAAAATGATTTGAACTCTGTACTAGGGAATTATACAGTCACCTCTAATAGTTCGACATTGACGCTTGCAAACCGGGGGCATACTTTGCGTCGAGATTCAGTCCCGAAGTCGTGTCTCCATCGCTCCACCATCCCATCCGATTACACCTTCTAAGTTGTAGATCAGACCACAAAGGAGCATCTAAACTTAGATTCAGAGTGTACCGTGACAGCACTGCACTTTCATCCACGACTGGTTTATACATAGCCGCCTACTTCAACCATGTATATTATATTGACAGCTTCTTATAAGCCTACTAGTGAGCAACAAAACAAAGAGACAAGATATCCATCAAGGCCCTTTCCCAGCACCCTCACCAGCCTTCTCCTCCCCATCAGTAGTCCCCTGCTTTGCAGCAGCAGCAGCACTCTCCCCTTTTCCCTCCTTCCCACCTCCAGCAGCCCCAGCCTCTCCTGTCGTGGCCTCCAGATACTCAATAGTAAAAGCCGTCACGATCCTCGCCCAATCCCTGACCGTAGGCAAATCCAGATGCTCCCCATCATCCTCAATCTTATGCCACACATGCGGAAACGGGGTCGGGATCATATGCAGCACCGGCGCTCCTTTAGCCATGAACGGTTGGTGATCGTCGCCCACGTAGGCCCTGCCAAAATGTTCCTTGAGCTTGCCGGCTTCGGGCAGAAACGGGTCCTTGGGTTTGCTTTCCAAGAGCCCAAGGGCGCGCATGCGCGACTCGACCGCGGCCATGTTCTTGTACGCCCAGTGGGTGGTTTGGAAGTACGAGGGCACGCCCGGGTCGGCGGAGCCGAGGAGGTCGAGCAGGACGAAAAGGTCAATTTGCCGGATGGGGTTGGCGAAGCGCGACAGGGCCGGGTAGGGTGTATTTTCCCATTCCTCGGAGAGTGATCTGTTTTCGTAAGCAGTGTGGTGTTAGCCTCCTTTCATTCTCCTTGATAGATCATCCAACAGACTAGGGAGGAAAAAAAGAACAGGCAAAACTCACCTAGCACCATAAAGCGAGTCCGTATCCGTCCACTCCTTGAACGCTTCCTCGCCATCCAGCAACAATATCTGCACCCCCACTTCCCTCTTTGGGTCCTCCCTCCCCTCCTTCCCTAGTCCCCCAGAAACCCCTTCCTCATAAACCTTCTTCAAATACCCCTCCACCGTCCTAGCGACATGCATCAACACCGCACAAGGCGCCGCGCTATCCGTCGCCCCGATGAACCCTTCGGGACTGATTTTGGAGTCATAATGCGCCACCAGCGTCAACAGCGCCGCCCTGCCCGGCCCTCGCTCCTTCGTCCATGGTGGTTCCCGTCGGAAGATCAGGTTCTGGAAAGGAACTTGTTTCTTCCCTGAGAGGGGAGTGGTGGCTGTTGAGTTCTGCCACGAAATGTCCCATTCGGGCAGTTCGCGCGAGAAGAAGTCGACAAAGTGTTTCTGGACTTTGGCCTGTCCCGGAGTGCCGGGGACGCGAGGGATCAGGATCGGGGCGAGGAGCGCGCCGGTTTTGATGTCGAAGTCGGAATTGAGGGGAGCGGGGATGGCTTTGAGTTGGGTGTCGGAGAGAGGTTGGTAGGCGAGGGATGGGGTGATGAAGAGCACGACGGCAGCGAAGAGGAGGCTAAGGAGGGTTGGTAGAGCAGACATTGTTGTTGGTCGCAGAGACTTGGTCCCCGCCGTAATTGTTGGCTGCGACGACCTGGTCGCAAAGCGGTTGCGTCGTGTCATTTCATTTGGTTCGTTTGTTGCCTGGTTTTCCCGTCTCGGATTTTGGTTGGGGACCTTGTTGTCTCTGAGGACACCTAGCTGTATGTTGGTCTCCCTTGCCCGCCACCACCTTTCCTTTGTCTTTGTGGCGCCGTGAAGTTGTACAGATTTCCAGCAGCCGGGCAAGTGCGATGTCTTGGTGATCAACGTGGAAGGGTTCACCAAATTGCCGGTCCGTTTAATTGAAGCTCAGGTCAAGTGGGTTTGTACCGGTAGACTAAAAGGGAGACCATCCATGCCAAATTGCTGGGAATAAGTTGAGAATGGCATCGCGACGGGAGGAACTTGTGACACGGGCTACGACTTGGATGAAAATGGGGGTGCATCAGTGGTGCGAGGTGACAAGCCGCCATGACAAACAAAGCTTGGACGGGAGAGACCTTCCAGAATGTTAAGGCATGGTTCAAATGAATTCCTTCCTTCTGATTGGTTGCGCATGAGCCGCCGTTGCCCGGACCCGGGGCACCGAAGTGACAACGGACAGCGTCCGGCTTGGTTACCGCCGGTCCGTGGTCCCGAAGGGAATGACTTGTGGGCATGGTGACATAGACAATTGCATGTTTAAAGAAGTCCAATTAAATCAGTTTGCCATTGCATACGGAGCATTAGACTTCGTGTACCACCCGCCATGTCTCCCATCTGGCTGCCGCTTGCTCAGAATTGACAGGTTATAAGGTTCCTCGTGTGCCCACTTGCGTTTGTAACATGATAAGCCTTTACCCTTACAGGGTAATAGAAGGAGAAGCGTCGCTTGTAGCAAATTCAATTCAATGCTCAGAGAGGAAATGTCTGCCTCCAGTAATACCGATCCCATGAACTCCTGTCTCATCAGTTTCATGCATAATCCTTTCCAACCCTCTGCTCCTCCAGGGTATCATGCGAACCACAGCGTGCCATTATTAGTATGCTTCTACAAATCTTCATCGTCCGAGTCCCTCATTGACCTCCTCCGCTCCATAGCCTCCTCGAATGCCAATCGCTCCGTAAAACTGCGGGGAGTAGCACTGGCATGGTTCTTAACCAAATATGCACGGTAGCTCCCCATGTCAATAGCCTCCACGCCGCTGCGGCCATCGACACTACCAACAAAGGTGTGTACGTTTCTCATGCCAGCAATTTCATCGTACAGCTTCGGGTTGCTGATGGGGTTCATGCGCATCGAAGTTCCCTTGTATGATCCGACCGAGTGGCCAAACAAGGCGGCCGATGGCGTAGCCGGAGGAACCTTGCGGACCGGGGCCGGCTCTGTTGAAGCATTGGATCCGCTAGCTATGGAGGCTACTCTCGGGCGCTCTTCAGGCGGTACCTTGCTCGCAGCAGCGTCGTTGTCGTCGTCGTCAAAATCATCTTCGGCAATGTACTTCTCTGTATCGGACTCTACACCGGTGGAGATACCCTCTCCCTCAAAGTCAAAGAAGGCATCTTCGGGTACGTCATCCACCACTTTCCCTTTACCGAACTCATCCACTACTGGCGATTTTGTGTGAGCGGCGTTGTTGGGCGAGGACCTCGCAGTGTTTTGAGCGGTCTCGGAGATCGTAGGTAGGCGCCCAAATGAGCTTCGAATTGTTGGCGAGACCGGCTTTTTCTTCGCTTTCATCGAGAGAAATTCGTCATCGTCGGAACTGTCGTCGTCTTCATCCCGTTGCAACTCTTCCAGTGGGGATCCGAGACTCTGGTCGCCATTGGACTGTTGCGTTACAACATGGTGTGCAAGGGGGGACGATTTGGTCTCGACTTTGTGTTTGGTAAAGCTCTGTGCTTGAGGATGAAGCTGTTCGTGATGCTGGCCGTCTTGCGGCTTTACTCCAGAAACCTGTCCTGATGGCTGGTCCTGTTTCAGGGTGCAATCATCCTGCTTTCCGCCGTTCATCTTGGGCGTCTCTTCCGGATCCGCGTTCACCTCTGTCCAAGTTCCGGCATCCAGTGGGGCATTCCGAGAGAGGGCGCGAAGTGCTTGTGTGGACGAGACTTTCTTAGGCCTCGGTAGAGCGTCCTCCTCGCCTTCAACGTCAAGCAACGATATTCCAGTATACGCAGGTGGTTCGCTTGTCGAGGGTATGATGGGCGCAGCGGCCTCCAGTTGAGGAGGAGGGGGAGGAGGAGGAGGAGTAGTCTGCGCCCCATCAGCCCCATTATCCCCACTCAGCGGGGGCGGGACTGTAACGGCGGAAGCGTCCTGGGGAGAGGTCGATGGAAAGACCTCCTCGCCCGCAAATTCGAAACGCACCCGGCGCGGGCTGCCCTTGGTTGAACTCGAAGAACGTCGCAAAGCGCTCCTTCGCACTTTTGAGTCGCTTCCAGATATCGACGACTCAACTGACGACGAAGATCGGTCGGTCAACCGTCTGACCGGGGTCGGGCGGATGTCAAACTTTAACATGGCCTCTGGCTCCTTGAGGTCATCCACTTTTTTCACATTATCTTGAGACAAGGGAAGCGGCAGCGGCGTGGGTACTGGAGACTCCGGGGGTGACTGCAGGCCGCGGTGGGTGCTATCGAGCAGGGGCAGGTATCTAGGAGTGAACAAGCCTTGGAACTCTCTCTCGCGCTCGTGGGGGCTTCTTGGGCCTTCCTTCGGGGTGCCGGATGTATGGTATAAGATGGGCGGAGGCGACTTGCGGGCGTCTCTGCAAAGGGCTTCACTGTCGAGGATCTTGTCTGTGGGCGACTGAGGTCGGGGGCTGTCAGAGTCGCGGGCGTCGCGGGCCATCAAGGTGAGGGCCGGGTACTTGTGCATGGACTCTGCTATGACTCGTGAGACCTCGCTGGAAACGTGTTCTGGGTAGTTTTTCAGACAGTCATCCATGTACCGGTGAAACTCTTGAAGCATGTCGCGCACCTTGCCGTCGAGGTCAGCGAGTTTTTGTTGCAGATCCGAGACCAGCTCCGCGGTGCTGTCCATTGTTGCGGGTGCTGGAGGTGCAACTGCGGGGGAAGGCGATGCCGGCCGTTCAGATTCAACACTACTATGCATGACCAAACGGGTAGGCGGCAAGAGGGCAGCCATTCATGGTCCGGAGGGCTATTGTTCTGGAATCGTTGGTTGCAGCTTCCAAGAATAGCGGCGAACCCGTTCGGAGGAGGCGAAGGTGATGAAAGAAAAGAAGGGCCGGATGTGGCCGATCTGGTTGGGCGGTTGGTTGCCTGGTACGGAGGTACGGCAAGGAAGTGCTGACTGATGGAGTTTTTGCTGATACTGTCTGTACCTATGCTTGTAACAAGGCTTGGGGGGGCGAGAGCCTCTTTCCCTGGTGGTTGGAGACGGTAAATCTTGCGGGTTTGAGGGATTCGCAGAGTGCAGTGTCGCAGAGGCAGCTTCGGATTACCTCTTGAGAAGTAAGTAGGTAATTAGGTGCAGGTTGCAGGAGGAACTTCAATTGATCGTCGGGGGACAGTCAGAGACGGTGGAGGTGAGCTACTAAGGTGGTCGCCGCATGGAGACAAAGAGAAAGTGGAAAACGGCCGCACTGCCCCAGGTGGTCCCCTCACGGTGGTGGAGGTCAGTGGAGCGTGGACGGAGCGTGGAGGAGAAAGGTGGAAGTGGCCGGTGACAGTAGCAAGTAATGAGGTAACCACCGCCGCATAACGCCCGCAGCCGACGGAACGGGGGCTTCTTCTACACTACAGAAAGTGTTCAGAGATCTCAATTCAACCTAGTTTCACCACGACGAATGGGAAGGGACTGGGGAAGCTTCCAGGCTTTGCCAGCTTTTGTTCCAGAACATCCATCATGAGAGGCATGTAGGTAGGCTGCCAGATGAAGGAAGGCGGTGAGATGGTTTGATAGCAGTACCTAAGGTGATCTGGCGATGTCATGCCCGGACCTCGGGCCTTTCCATGCCCGCCCAGTAACCAGACAAGAGTCATGGAACGGTTCCTGGGTGCTGCCGCAACTAGATAGTAGGTACCTACCGGTAGCGGCCGCTTATTGGCGGTCATCGGCGACCCAGATGGTACCTTGATATCTGATATTTATAGCAGGTGTGATAAAGTCTTGGTGGATGTCTTGAAGGAACCTCCAGCTCCAAGCTCCATCTGCCTGCAGTAAGTTACATGTATGCACATCCAATCATCATCATCTCCTCAAGTAGGTATCACGATGGGGTGATATGCCAATGACATTACCAATTAGTGGCAGGAACCAGACGGACTACAGAACAAGGCATTCTCTCAGTCAATTCCAGGCATTAGCTCAAGGTAGCTACCCACTCGTCTACACTGGTGTACAAAACTCGCTACATATTGAGGAATGCGTGAGACGGACCCTAAGCTATAGCCGACCACCCGCCCGCAACCAAGCCGACGGAATGAGACCTATCCTCGGCCAAGGCATCGTCGATCTAAGACCTCTTGAGGAACCCTGGATGCGGATCATGGTAGCAATGGGTGTGGTGACCGGTTCTGCCATACATTCCCGTGATAATCAGATGCGATGTACCAAGATGACGCATGCATATACAGTCCAGGACTGGTTTGTTTGTTAGTTCGAGACCTCGTGTCAACTTTCCTCTGCGCTTTCATGGCTAACTAATGCATAATCTTATTTTGAAAACGCTATCTCTAACATTCAGATTGCCACATCGAATCCAGCTGATGCCTTTTAATTTGTCAGTGTAAGCTTTGGGAGTATTCGAGATACATTTCGTCTAGTGCACTATGTATATTGCACTACCAGGAGTATCTACGTAGTGTACCAAGCTAACAAACACACCAGCACCGGACTGCATACACACACAAATGTACTTGCCGCTATAGGGCCTCTTAGCAGGCAGATATCAACAATACCGGTATCGATATCGTTATCCAAAACATGACTGCGGTCGGGCAGGGTAAAACTTCCAAGAATAGGGGACAAGCAACCCAACAAAGTCAAAAATCAGATCTTGACATCTTTCACGCGAGATCTGAGACAGGAGGGACTTGGAATGGTGCTGTTTGCCAGGTTGTATGGGGAATTGATCTGGCGGGATGATGTCAGGTGGGAGGGCTGTACACTCCTGAATGGTGATAATCTTTGGTGAAAAATTGTTAGTACGGCACTGTAGTTCGATACTGGTTTGATTGTTAGCTCCAGATCTCGAATTAACTTTCCTAGGTGTTTTACCTATACTTGATTATCTTAGTTCCATTATCATGGCATGATGCTACTATGAATATGTGATTCCCAAGTTCAATGTGTCTTTTTGAGGCTTGTCAACGTTTATCTAGCCATTTGATTTTATCCTTGTGAGGCTTAGACAATCCGGGCTGGACACCAACAGCACCAAGCTAACAGACCAAGCCAAGCAGTATTGAGTGTACTGTACTGTAAGAACACCCAAACAGTTAGGCACATTGTTCCCGTCCCGTTCGTCAACACTCGTTATCGCAAAACAATCATTATAAGCGGCATCGTTCTTGACCGGTATCCCTCATCGAGATGCAGGCTAAATCACACATCTCAAAGTTCAAATTGACCACTCGGGAATTCTCTCAAGTCGGATGCTTTCCCTTTTTCACATATTCCGAGGGCCGCATCTCACTTATCTTGTCGGAACGAACACTCGGTCAAGATAAGCGCCCTCGTTGTCCAAACATGCCGACCAGTCGATGTATCTCGAGTGGGATGGATGATACGGGGGTCAATTGTTCACTAGCCTTTCTGCCCACCGGATGAGCAAGAGTCTGTCAATTGAGGTCTATCTACGTATCTCGGAGTGAGGGATCCAAACTGTGTTACACAGTTTGGTCTTCTTGATCTGACACCAACCGATATGATTTCTACCTAAATCCTGAAGGCTTCAGGCTCCTCGAGTGTGAGTTGTGTCATGAACCAGCTGCAGACATGTAGTCCCTGTTCATACATTGAAGTCTTCCTGACAATAGGCGCTGTCTTGACATATGCGTCGCGTATTTTTCTTCTTCTGGAAAGCAACCATCGGACAATAAAAGCAATTAATTTTTTTCTTGGCATCTTGGCCTCTGAGGACCATGTATCAAGGACTTTAAACTCCAATCGAGTTCGAGATATGGACAAGGAGATGTCATTATATTCGACATGGTGCCCAAACATCAGAAAGCAGTGGTTTGGACAAATGAAAAGAACTTGAGCAAAGATGTGGAAGCAATATGGTTATGCAAAATAATGTTCGCCCAACCTGATGAGCTTCGAAAATGGTGATCCGACGAAAACGGTCGAGTTACTCCCTTTCCTTCTTGATGGGAGTGGATGCGGCATCGACAGACGTTGCCGGTGATGCCAGTGTCAGTCTCGATACTCCGCCAGAAAACGTAAGTCCGCTAGGGGAGTTTTGTTGCGCAGGGGTCGTTGGAGAAAATGGCGATTGATGCATCATATCAGCCATCCGCGATCTTCTGCTTGGTGTAGACGGATCCGCGTCAGGAAGACGCACACGATAAGGTTCGATAGCTTGGTTGTTATCTGACGGAGGATCCTGTGTCGCGGCCTTGAAGCGATTGTCTGCTGTTTCTAACATCTCTTTGATAACACGGCGAGACGACTCGAGAGCTTTGAAGAGATTCCGATCCAAGACAAGGGATCTGTAGTCGTCATCGACACGTGCAACAACGCTGTTGACTTGTTCATCCACGTCAGAGCGAATTTCTTCCAGTGTTTTGTGTATACGGTCGCCGACAAGGTCTGTGGCCGCTTTGAACATGTGCTGGGATGCGGTTTGGATGAACTCCTCCATAGAGTCCTTCATTCTCTTGTAACTACCAAGACCTATTATCATGTTAGGAATTACCAGTCTTGATCATGGGAAGTAGCATCAGCACTCACCACTCTCCTGGCTGCATGCCTGGTACTGCCCTCTCATCATATCCGCAACAGCAGGTTTAAGTAGCCGAATGGCATTTTTCTGGCCAGTTTTGAGGGACGTCTTGCCCCTCAAAGAAATAGTGTCTTTCAGGTTCTCAGCCACAGTCTTCGTCTGGTTCCGTACCAGATCATACGAAGGCGAGTCTCGCAGCTGCTGCCGCTCGTGCATCCGACCCTCGAAGTCCTCAAGTGACTTCGCTAGATCTTTTCCCAGTTGTTTTATACCGCGCGGAAGCGTTCTACTGAATACATGTTCCCAATTGGGAGCAATTCGCTTCTCAATCGGGTCACACAACTCCTGGTTCCAATCAAGGGGGCCTCTGGCGGCTTTGAAAACGCCGTCCCTGAGGCAGGTTGCGCGGTAGGTCAAAAATACAAGCCCACGTCTGCCATCTTGATCTCGCAATTGTCCCCAGGTTTTGGCAGTTTCGGTCGCCCTGTCTGTGGCGATTCGAGCTGAGGACCCAAATTTGTCGACAATATAAGACTTGATGGCCTTTTCGAAGCCGTCAAAACTTTCGTCGACCTTGGAATGTAGTTTCTTGGTCAGCTTCGCCAAGGCCTCCTTGAGAAAGGCAAGCTCTCTCTCTTTCAAGTCATCAGCGAGTTTCAGGGGTTTCTCAGCGATGATGATCTGCACGATCAAAGAGACTATGAAACTCAAGACTTCTGTTAGGAACTTGCGGCACCCTGCAGCCCGCGTCTCGGCAACGATCTTCATCGCGTGATCCTGGAGAGCAGGTATCTGGGTTTCTTCGATGGAGAGGAATCCCGTTGTGGGTTCGTCTTTCTTCAGCATGCCCGCCATTTTCAAATAAGCGCGACTCGAGACACAAAACACTGGAAGCCGTGCTGCGACCTCTGTGTAATCTCTGGCCTCGAACGAAGGGTCGAAATTATCCTCATCTTGCATTGCTGCGTTCTCCTGGTCAAGCCTATCATCTCTCAGTTAGGTTCCTGCTCCATAGACAGTTACACCAGATTAACGTAACTTACTCTCGGATACCTTCCGCGAATTGCTGTTGGATCACTGGCCGGGAATAATTATTCCGGAACTGAATACAAGCGCTTTTGATAAGTGCTTTCATGTGTTCGCATTCATGTCTGGTCTCTCTCAGTTGCTTGCGGACACCTTTAGCTCTTCTCTCCAAGTCCGAGCCCTGTTCCTTGAGAGCCTTTTTCTCGGCCTTGAGGGTTTTGAGGCGCAGCTCTGCAGCTTCCATCGAGATGATTTCAGTATCCTCGGCGTATTCCGCATCATCGAGGTCATCGTCGGAATCATCTCCAAAGTCAGACTCTTCACGCCACTCTTGGTCTTGTTTCGAGCGCTTCCTTGCATCCAAATCAGTGTCTTTAGGTTTCCGCTTTGCAGCGACGGACAGTCGTGTCTTCACAAGAACTTGGTCGTCGTCGTCCCCGGCAAATTCGATAGCCGTCTCTAGAATCTCCATGCTATCCTCACAAGTCTTCAAGGAAGCCTTGTTTCCCTCTAGCAGGTTCTTGATGGGCAACAGCTCTTGTTTTAACTGCTCTTCGTTCCCTTGGAGCAACTGCAAAGTCGCAAAGTCTGAGTGGATCTTATGGCTTTCGGGCATTGTCCGCAGGAACTCGGTGACAGATACATCATCTGACTTGGAGCAAACCACTGTCAGTGCAGAGTACGTTCCGTCGAATTGGAGCTGGCGCCTGAACGAAGAGCCGAGAAGTGTCTGGGCGGCCTTGTCGTCTACGGCACGAGTAATCGGAGCAATGACCCACAAGCCAGTGCATTCCTCGATGTACTTGGACGCAATGGTAGAGCGGGCTGCGTTTGAATCATGAATACCCGGCTGCAAACTGTCAGCTTTGGCCAGTGTTTTGGGGAAATGCATGACTTACAAGATCGACCAGGACAAGACCTGGTTCGAGAACCTTGGATTTGACGAACAAACGAACGACCTTGATCAGAGGCCAGAATTCGGTGGTTCGGTCTGAGTCCTTTTGTCGGCCCTTGGTCTTCTCCTTAGAGTCGATGTAGACTTGAAGTTGCTCGTTGAACTCCTTGATAGTCCAGGCTCGGACCTCTTTTACAGTGCCTAACACACCGGAAACTGAGGGATCCTGAGCTAAACCCTGTGGAGTGAACTTGCGCTTCAAGATATCGTCCCTGAGCAAATGGGGGTAAACGCATCTAATCTTGTCATATGCAACAGCGGGGGCGGATTCGCTACCAAAGAATTCCGCTCCGGTGCTGCTATCTCCTGACCTATTGTCGCCAGGCGCTTGCAGGTCATCGAGGAGAATGTGTAGTTCTTTCATCCATTCGTCCTCGGTGACGAAATGAACCTCCCCACGGAAAGATTCTTGACTGTCATCCGCATCATTGTATTGAATCTCCGTAATGGTCGCGGTGCATGCTCGCATGCCGTTTGTGGGCACCAAACTTTCTTGGTTGAGAACGGCGTTGATAACCGAGCTCTTACCAGCGCCAGTGCTGCCGACGACACCAACGACGGTCCTTTGCTTGCCGGACTGCGCCTGTAGATCTTGGATGGACTTGCACCATTTAGCGATTTCCGGAACAGTGCTTGCATCCGCAAAGGCTTTCTGGATATCTGCCAGAAGACCAACGCCGGCGTTCAGGGCAGCCTCAAGCTTGGCTGGTGATGTTTCCCTCTTCAGTGCCTGAAGGCAGTCGAGCTTGATCATGTTTAAGTCGGACATGGTGCTCGCTTCATCAGCACGTCAAGCTGAATCAAGACCTTGATCTGTACAGCGAATGTCTGGTTGTGAATGCTACATTGATGCCCAACGGTCAGCCAGTTGCCGTTATGACATTTCTTGTTCTTAGTAGACATACCTTCAATAGCATCACCGCTTGATTGAGCAGCGACGAGTTCAACTTTGATCACGAAGATTTGATCGTCACACAAATGATTGGTGAGAAGGAACTGAGATGTGAAATGATTGGTTTGGTGGCGATAGCAAGACAAGAATGGCGGGTGACAACGAACTAATCCAGATGTCAGTACTGGAAGGAGAATGTTGGGGGAAAAACCAGAAGAGGTGTCTTGAATACCTACCAAGATCTGCCACAATACCCGGATTTCTGGGAATCCGTCGTTCTCACAACTGGCTCAAATCTTCACGTTCAGAAAGTGAATGGGCGCCTGGATTGGAACCAACAGGTAATATCACCACGATCTTAGAGAAGAAAACGCAAGGGAACGAATGGAATTGTGAGTGAAGTGGGAAATGTTGGAGGGGAGTCCCAGATGACCTCCGGTCGAGAACACTGCGGGGCAACCGCGGGAGACCGAGTAAACAAACCGTAGAGGTTCTCAATGTCTGGCTCGGCTGAGTACTTTTTTTCTTGATCAGCTGGGGTCATGTTTGTAAAGCAGAAGATGAGACGAAACAAGAAATACTGGCCAATCGTCCACACTGATAGACTCGCCTCACTTAAGGGGGGTTTGGAACAGCAAACCGTGGACCTTGTGCCGGAAGAGTGGGATAGATAAGGTAATCGGGTCAACCAAGAAAGAGGGCAAGTCCCGTACGATCGTAGCTGTTGGGACAATCATTCTTGCCATCTTCTATCACGAAGACCAGAGGCAAGGGCAGCAACCTGGATGACCATTCTCAACGCCTCAATGCTGATGCACTAGTACGCGTATGCAATTGGGATTGTGGAGTTGATAAAACGAGG
Organism: Neurospora intermedia; assembly: GCA_037102815.1. Lineage (NCBI taxonomy): Eukaryota > Fungi > Ascomycota > Sordariomycetes > Sordariales > Sordariaceae > Neurospora > Neurospora intermedia. The sequence goes on along the minus strand of BTPP01000004.1, from coordinate 4,228,366 downwards.
CCATAATCGTCGTAACCTCCTGAACCGATGGTAGTAAGGATCACCAAGTATATCCAGACGTTTGAACGTTCAGTTGGCCAGATGGTATTGAGGTTGGTGTCAACGACGAGCTGCACCAGCTGTTATTATTTTTTTGCCATATATGCTGTGATTGTACTCATCACCAGGAAAGTACCGTCAGAGTGTTTTTTGAAAACCGTGATGCCGACATCTTGCCAGGTGTGCTAAGTATATGTGTCAAGTTCTCATTGAAGAAGTTTGGCTAGAAGCCAAGAACTCGATATCTCGATCTTGCTAGATGTCATGGGGAGTTCGCAATTGTATAGTGCTCGGACACTGTTCGCATATAACAGCTGAACAATAGCCACGAGCAGCATCATTGGAACACTAGGTTCTCAGGTGATTCCATTCCAGAAAATTCGTAGTTGTCCATGAGGCCATTTCTCGAGCTTGTGGCATCTGGGCGAGAGATGTTGACGTTGGAGGAGTTGAATGCGGCTCAAAGTGCCCAGGAGGGTGCCTGGCCAGCTCCACCATGGAGCTACGACCCACAATTTTTCGGAGCTTGGGATTTGACCGCCTTCCCGATCTGGCTCAAGTGGAATGTCTGGAATCCAATGTCGGTCGCGCCAACTGCTGCGTCCCCCCAAACCCCCCAGGCAAACTCGCGACCAAATTGCACACTGCCGTACCAAAACACCCAACAAACACCGAGTGACCGCTTAGTAGTTTGTTTCTGTACTGCCTCCCCTCCCACTTTAGTTTTGTCCATCTCCGAGAGCGCATTGCGCCGACACGAAGTTAAACACTGCCCGAAGAGTCTTCACTACAGCTCCTGTGACAAGAACCATTTCCAGACTCCATTTCTCAAGTAGCTCTTTGGGATCCTTTACCAATAGGTTCCTTCTGCCGAACCAAACAGCCACACTTTCCCATCAAGAACCAATTCCGTCGTGTCGCAACAGAGAACGCAACAAACAAACGGCGAAATGTCTACAATAACTCCCAACGCTCTCCAGAGCTCGGTGCCACCGACCATTCCCCTGCCCTTCAATGCCAACCAGCCCGAGACCATCCGCCTCTACCCGCTATCAAACTACACATTCGGCGTCAAGGAGACGCAACCGGAGGAGGACCCGAGCGTGCTGGCGCGCCTGAAGCGACTCGAGGAGCACTACAACGCGCACGGCATGCGGCGCACATGCGAGGGCATCCTAGTGTGCCACGAGCACAACCACCCGCACATCCTGATGCTGCAGATCGCCAACGCCTTCTTCAAGCTACCAGGCGACTACCTGCGGCCGGAGGACGATGAGATCGAAGGGTTCAAGCAGCGGCTGGACGAGCGTTTGGCGCCCGTGGGCAGCCTTGGTGAGGGCGAGAAGGCGGGTGATTGGCAAGTGGGCGACTGCCTTGCGCAGTGGTGGAGGCCCAACTTTGAGACGTTCATGTACCCCTTTGTACCGGCCCATGTGACGAGACCGAAGGAGTGCAAGAAGCTTTACTTTATTCAGTTACCCAAGTCGAGTATGTCTTGTGCTCTTCCTCCTCGTCTATCTCCCTTTATTTTTTTGTCCTGTGGTTCTGTTGTGAGACGCGTGCTAACCCTCGTACTTTTTCTCCTAAACCAGAGGTCCTCAGCGTGCCGAAGAACATGAAGCTACTGGCTGTCCCCCTTTTCGAATTGTACGACAACACCGCTAGATACGGCCCACAACTTTCCGCCATCCCCCATCTTCTCAGCCGCTACAACTTTGAGTTCGTTGACGAGAACGGCGAGGTGGTGGCTGTTACTCCGGGCGATGGAGACGGCTACGTACCCAAGACCAAGGTCCTTGCGAGTGGTGATGATGTGGACATGAAGACGGAAGAAGGCAACGGTCCTTAGAGAGCACAGCAGGCTTTCTTTTCCCTGCTGAAACACATGCATGAACGCGAGGACGGGGCCCGTCGAGATCACGACGATTGAGACCGAAAAAGACGAGGGACATTGACTGTCACGGCATCGCTCAACGTACAAGTCACTTGGTTCGCGTCCGTACGAGGAGCATGAAGATTAAGGGTACGAGTGTTTAGACTACAGGAGGAGCAGTGTCGTCTGCACAGCCAGGCGGGCTTCTGCTCCTCCATTGTTCTGATAATACCGAGCAGGATAATAAAGGGTCAAAGATGACTAAAGATGGCCAAAGAGTGAGATTAGGCGAGACACTGACTGACTGGGTTGGAATAAACGCATGACAGACAAAACAGAGCTCTTGCTCCTTGGTATTGAGACTATGTCTAAAGAAGGGGAAAAAAAATAATCATAGCTTTTCAACACACCCTTACTCCTTTGCCTTTTCTCCCTGAATGGTGGCTACTATGTTGCGCCTGTGCTTGTGAGCGCGGAACTCGAGATACCAGATGCCTTGCCATGTGCCGGTGGCCTGAGGACGCATTGATGTCAGTGACTACGAGCTTTAGTGGACATCAAGGTATTAAACGTACCAGCTTTCCGTTCGTGATGGGAATCGTCACGCTCGTGCCAATCAACGACGACTTGACGTGGGCAGGAAAGTCATCCGGGCCCTCGTCGTTGTGTCGGTACAAGTCCGGGTTCTTGCTTGTGGCCTCGGGCACGATGCGATCGAGGGTGTCGCTCATGTCCAGTCTCACATCCTATAACGATGACAACACATGAAAAGTTAGACGAGGAGCTGATATATGTGCATAACATTTTCTTCATGGAGCTTCAAAGTTGACTTGGATCGTATGGTATAGTATGTCCAAAAGGGAATTACGAGAAGATATGAGCATTATCAAAAAGACTCATTCCTCAAGGTTTCAAACGCACCGGATCCCAATTCTCATTCAAACTCAACGCACAGCTCGTATGCTGAATGAACAAATTCAGCAATCCCACTTTATACTGCTTGATCTCCGGCACCTCCTTCGTCACGATGTCCGTAATCAAGTAGGCTCCGCGGGACTGAGCGGGCAGTGTAAAAGTCTTTTGCGACCACGACATAGTGGCTGAGGCTTGTTGTGATGGTGGTTGTTGACAGTACGGAAGCTCAGTAAAATTGGGCAATGACGTCGATGGTGGCGGCGATGCTGTCCCTGACGAGGATGAGAGTAGCGACGACAAAACACCAAAAGGAAAAGCCAAAAGTTTGAGCGGGAGGTTCCACAAGTAATGAAAGCTGCTGGGGAAGAAGGCGACGAGGAGAATGAGGAAAAGTAAAATGGTGGTTTTTTGGGAAGTTTGGGGGGCGGTTCGTGGAGGCATCGATCACAAGCTGGAAAAGATGGATGGAGTCAATTTTTAGGTAAGTACCAGAAGCTGTCACGGGCGGTAGGTAGCTGGTTAGGTAATGTATATACGCAATCCTGGCTATGTAGAGGTAGAGGTATGTAATGGTGGGGTGGGGCGGGGAAGCAGTTTGGTGGTAGAGGTGGTATGTATGAAATGTAGAGTGGAGGGTAGGCAACTGATTTCAGAACCGAGATGTGCTCCAGCTCCGTCTCGCTTTCATTACCTACTTGTATGTTGAAGACGATGACAACGAGGACTTCTCGGGGCTTGGAGTTTCAACAGCTCGCCTTCAGGCTTCAACGTCATTGCTCTGTTGTGCTGCCCGTCAGTTGGTGTTACACGCGAGTCCTATTTGCGGGACACTGAGACATAGTCTAGTGTATTGTGGGTGTAGTGTAAGAGCTGCAATTCGGATCACGGTTCATGTGTTGTGAGGATGAGTGCCCCATTTCTTTAGACGTCAAGGTTGAGAGACAGAATACATATCATATCTATTTCTTCATACGTTCATGTTGAACATCGACTTTGGCCGGCCTATCGGTAGTCAGCCAGTCATCCCGTCTGAGCATATCAGATGCTTCACGTTGTCGCCCTAACACTGTCTCACCGCTGTCATCTTCAATTCGTGAAACATCTGATGAGTCTGGACAACCTGCCAACGCACTTAGCGTGGTATTGGTGATTATTGTGAGCAGTGAGATCCTTCCCCCAAGCCAAGCGTTCACCTTCAGGTACATAGTACACCTATTGCAGCGGAAGATGGACGCTATGTTCAATTGCCGTCCGTGAGCAGGGCGGGACGTCCCGACACCCAAAGATACCTGAACTTGTTCTGTCTGTTTCCGGCCTCAAAACCCCAAGGACGGGATCGGATATCACCAGTTGAACACGTCTTCCAGGCTCTAGGCAAAGCCTACGTGTCGAGTTTCCATCATCTTCACCGCCGGAATATCGAATATTTCAACGGTGCACTAGACGGGCGAGCATCGTGCCTCGTGCCCTGACATATCGAGGTTGCTGTCGTCACGACTCTGGGCTGCTAGCGCGTTCGAAGCAGTAGGCGGCTTTGCAACGTGGGAACGCTGTGGAAGCCTGTAAAAGTGGACGGCATCATTGGTGGGGCACAGGTGCGAATGTCGAGTGGGGATTGCAGGAATGGCAGCGATGACCGTTAGAAAAGAACATGAGACCGACGACATGCTTCCGCTACGAAGGCAGCGGGATTTGTCAGCGACCAGAGTACTGCGCTATGAGTGCACTTTGGAAAAGTCGCCATCGGGCCAATTGACTTGCCGATCTGCTGTGACATGCGCCAAAGAAAGTTGCATCCAGCGCGAGGAAAGAGCCAGCCACGAACCGCGGAAAGTGCAAGGCTCTCTCTTATCTCCGTCCTTCTTTCCGACTGCCGTCTGTTCTCTGTTCTGCCTGCCTAGCGAAGGTAAGTAGTTGGCGAGCTTTCAATTTAGGTAGAGACGGATTGCAGTGCCCGCTGTTGCCTTCGATCCCACAGCTTCCACTTCTTTCTTGTTTCATCTTAGCTTTTTTTCTCAAGGGTTCCTCTCGCTCGTCTTGATTACCGAGCAAGTCGCCGCACTACCCTAGGTGGGAGACGAACCCACGACTGACGGCACCACAACCACAACTTGACTACTACCTACCTACAACTCCATACAAACAAAGTCAAGACGAGCATCACATCATATACATCGGCGACGATTTCGTTGTGATCCCGCTGTGGGCAATCTGAAAGGTCTTCCAGCGTGTGACACCGACGAGAACCGAATCCCGACTTACACGTTTCGTCGCATAACTTTTCAACTTTGCTTCTTTTCGAGCGCAAAGAGCCTGCAAAACACCACAACCTTTACCCCGTGCTATGACGCGTTTCGACATTGCTACGAGGGTATAGTTGCGCCAATGGGGCTCGAATATATAGACAGCGACGGCTTCGGCTCGCAGAGGGTCCTTTTTTACGAGAGCGGCTCGTTTACTGGTTATCGCCCTTCCGTTTTCGACCTGGGTAGCGGTTATCTTGCGGCGTCAAAGGACTTCAAGCAGCCGCTATGCGGTAACGAGGAGGGATGGGGACCGATGAGTCCCTTTCGATATGATTTCACGCCGTGCTTTATCGACGTGTGGGTGGCCTCAGTTGCTGCCTTTGGTCTTGTTGCAGGATCCGCCGCGGTATGGTGGTTGGTAAAGAGGAAGACGCCAACGCCAGTGGCCAAGGACTGGCATTTCTGGTTGAAGCAGGTACGTTACAACTGTCGAGCAAGACAAGAAGTGCGGCATATGTCTAACACTTTTCGGAAAAGGTACTCCTAGGTTTCATTATAGCCGACGTAACCGTCCAGCTGGCTATACAGATCGTCAGCTACCCCAATATCTGGTTTGGCGATTTCAGAGTCTGGACCACAGCCGGAACCATTCTCTCGCTCTTCGTCATCTTCGCCATCCAGTGGCTCGAACACTCGCGCCTCCGCAATGCAAACGGCGTCGTTCTCTTCTACTGGCTGTTGCTCCTCATCGCCCTTGCAGTCAAGCTCAGGTCCCTCATTTCTCAGCAAATCTATGCCAAGAACGAGGCCTACTTCATCACCTACTGCATCGGCTTCGGTCTCTCTGTGGCCGAGTTCCTCGTCGAGTGGTTGTGGCCCAAGAAGGATACTGCCTATGAGGCTCTGATCGACGAGCCGGAATGCCCGGTGGATTATGCGACCGTTTTCTCCAGACTGACTTTCTCGTGGATGACTCCTATGATGAAGCATGGCTATGCCCAGTATCTGACCGAGGAGGATCTCTGGGGACTGGCAAAGAGCGATACTACCAAGACTACTGGTGGAGCGTTTGCCAAGGCATGGGAACATGAGTTGAACAAGAAGAAGAAGCCCTCCCTGTGGCTCGCTCTTTTCCGTGCCTACGGCGGTCCTTACATCCTTGCTGCCTTCTTCAAGATTGGAAACGATCTTTCGGCTTTCGCGCAGCCCCAGCTCCTCAGGTTCCTGATCAGCTTTATTGACTCTTACCGTGAGGGACAGGAGCCGCAGCCAGTGATCAAGGGTGCTGCCATCTCTCTCGCCATGTTTGCGGTTGCCACTTTCCAGACCACCATGATCCACCAGTACTTCCAGCTCGCTTTTGAGACGGGCATGAGGATCAAGGGTGGATTGACTTCATCCATCTACAGGAAGGCCCTTAAGCTGTCCAACGAAGGCCGTGCCAGCAAGACAACCGGAGATATTGTCAACTACATGGCTGTCGATGCTCAGCGTCTCCAAGACTTGACCCAATTCGCCCAGCAGGCGTGGTCTGCTCCGTTCCAGATCACTCTTTGCATGCTTTCTCTTTACCAACTTGTTGGATGGTCCATGCTTGCGGGTATCGGAGTGATGATCGTCATGATTCCCATCAACGGCATGATCGCAAAGTTCATGAAGAACCTGCAAAAGCAGCAGATGAAGAACAAGGACGCCAGAAGCCGTCTCATTGCTGAGATCGTCAACAACATGAAGAGCATCAAGTTGTATGCATGGGGCACAGCCTTTATGAACAAGCTGAACTACATCCGTAACGACCAGGAGCTTAAGAACCTGCGCAAAATCGGTGCTGGCCAGGCCTTCGCTAACTTTACCTGGTCTACTACACCCTTCCTTGTCTCTTGCTCGACCTTTGCCGTGTTTGTCTGGACCCAGGACAGGCCTTTGACGACCGATATCGTCTTCCCTTGTCTCGCCTTGTTCAACTTGCTCACTTTCCCTCTTGCGGTTCTTCCCATGGTCATCACCTCTATCATTGAGGCCAGTGTCGCTGTCGGTCGTCTTACCTCCTACCTCACCGCTGAGGAGATTCAGCCTGACGCTATCATCGTCAAGCCTCCCGCTCAGGAGATTGGAGAAGAGACAGTTGTCATCCGTGATGGTACTTTCTCCTGGAACCGTCACGAGAACAAGCCCGTTCTTACCGACATCAACTTCCGCGCACACAAGGGCGAGTTGTCCTGCATCGTGGGCCGTGTTGGTGCAGGCAAGAGTTCGTTCCTGCAAAGTATCCTGGGCGATCTATGGAAAATTAAGGGCGAGGTCGAGGTGCATGGAAATGTTGCCTATGTCGCTCAGAACCCCTGGATCATGAACGCCACGGTGCGGGAAAACATTGTTTTCGGTTACAGGTTCGATGCGGAATTTTACGACAAGACGGTCAAGGCGTGCGCTCTCGTTGACGACTTTGCTCAGCTTCCTGATGGAGACGAGACGGTTGTTGGAGAACGTGGTATTTCTCTTAGCGGTGGTCAGAAGGCTCGTGTGGCTTTGGCTAGAGCTGTCTATGCTAGGGCGGACATCTACTTGCTGGACGATTGTCTTTCGGCTGTTGACTCCCACGTTGGACGCCACATCATTAATCATGTTCTCGGTCCTAAGGGTCTCCTTGCCTCCAAGACCAGAATCCTGGCCACCAACTCCATCCCCGTCCTTGTTCAGTCCGATTACATCTGCTTGCTTAGCGATGGCGAGATTGTCGAGAAGGGCACTTATCGTCAGCTCATGGCCATGAAGGGCCTCGTTTCCGAACTGATTAAATCTGCCGGTCAGAACGATTCTGGTTCCAGCTCACCGAGTGGCTCTTCCCCTAATGGTAGCGACAGCGAGACCTCTACGGTGATTGAGGCAGAAGCTGGCCAGGAAAAGGATGAAATGGAGGAAGCGCAAGAAGGACTCACCACACTTCAGGCCATCAAGCCTGGCCCCGGAAGTTCGTCGGCTGCTGGCAAGAGGAGAACTGGAAGCATGGGTACTCTGCGTCGTGCCAGCACTGCAAGCTTCAGGGGTCCCAGAGGCAAGCTCGGCGACGAGGAAGCTCCGAACAGCAAGACGAGGCAGGCTAAGGAACACTCTGAGCAAGGCAAGGTCAAGTGGTCAGGTAAGTAATATCTTTTCTTGCGGTTCTAACAACATCTCATGCTAATTATTGATACAGTCTACGGCGAATATGCCAAGACAAGCAACCTTGGCGCCGTTGCGTTCTACCTACTTACTCTTCTTGCTGCCCAAGTCGCCCAGATTGGTAAGTCATGCTTTCTACTGTTTTCCCCTCCCTTTGTTTTCATACCTTCGCGCGTCTGTGTTCTGGATGAAAGACACAACCTATAGTATCTCTGGCCCGCGCAGACCGCTCCAGTTGATGTCTGCGCGGTCCATACTTTTTTGGAATACTTCATTCATCATTCTCTTCACAGGTGTAGGTCTAACACAACATCTCGTATAGCTGGTGGCATTTGGTTGAAGAGCTGGTCCGACAAGAACACTCAAGCCGGAGGCAACCCTCAAGTGGGCAAGTATCTCGGTATCTACTTCGTGTTCGGCGTCGGCGCGGCAGGTCTTACTGTTTTGCAAACTCTTGTTCTCTGGATCTTCTGCTCCATCGAGGTAAGCTCGTCAAAATTGGAAACTGTTGAAGGTATACTCACGCGCGGCCCAATCAGGCATCTCGGAAGCTGCATGAGAGAATGGCAACAGCAATTTTCAGGGCACCGATGTCCTTTTTCGATGTCACACCAGCCGGCCGAATTCTGAACAGATTCTCCAGGTGAGCCAGTGTTTCCCCTTCTTCTTTCCCGGCCCGTTCAGTTCTCGATGTCGTACGGGATGCAATACAGTGTGAGGTGGACCTCAACCGAGGCTGGATCTGTCTTGATACAAGTCGCAACCTTTCCCCCCACTTATTGCCCGTCACACCTGACTGCTGGGTTTGTACCGAGCATTATGCGGTGCTCTCAAGCTAGTAAGATGCAATATGCTGACTTTGCCTTCCTGTAGTGACATTTACCGTGTGGATGAAGTACTCGCTCGGACGTTCAACATGCTGTTCAACAATCTCGCCAAATCTGGGTTCACGCTTGTCCTCATCGCCGTCGCCACGCCGCTTTTTGCTGGTCTGATCATACCTCTGGGAGCCATGTACATCTTCATCCAGAGATACTACTTGCGCACGTCCCGAGAGCTCAAGAGACTGGACAGTGTGAGCCGTAGTCCTATCTATGCCCACTTCCAGGAATCTTTGGGCGGCATCACGACGATTCGTGCATACAGACAACAGGACAGATTTGAGCTCGAGAACGAGTGGCGAGTGGATGCGAACCTGCGCGCATACTTCCCCTCCGTCAGCGCCAACAGGTGGCTGGCTGTGAGACTGGAGTTCATCGGTGGTATCGTCATTCTCGCTGCCGCTGGTTTATCTGTCATTGCCGTCAGCAACGGTGCCCCGCTCAGCGCAGGATGGGTGGGCCTCGCCATGTCTTACGCTTTCACGATCACCACCTCGCTCAACTGGATTGTCCGCCAGACTGTCGAGGTGGAGACCAACATTGTCTCGGTCGAGCGTGTTCTCGAGTACGCTCGTATTCCTAGCGAAGCCCCGGAGATCATTCACCGCAACAGGCCGCCTGCAAGCTGGCCCGCTCGCGGCGAGGTTGAGTTTAACAACTACAGCGCACGCTATCGCGACGGCCTTGACCTGGTTCTCAAGAACATCAAGCTCGACATCAAGTCGCACGAGAAGATTGGCGTTGTCGGACGGACTGGTGCTGGCAAGTCTTCGTTGACGTTGGCCCTGTTCCGTATCATCGAGGCCGACTCGGGCAACATTACCATTGACGGAATCAACACGTCGAGCATTGGTTTGCTGGATCTGCGCCGTCGCCTGGCCATCATTCCACAAGATGCGGCTCTGTTTGAAGGCACGATTCGGGATAACCTCGACCCCGGTCATGTCCATGATGACACAGAACTCTGGAGCGTCTTGGGTACGTATTGTGACAACCAACCCCCTTTCCCTTGGTGACCATGTGGTGTGTGTGTATAGTCATTGTCAACATGTACTGTACATTGTCAAATCTGGCTCGGCACTGCACTGCTGTGGCACATTATGCTAACTGACTCGCTCGGTACAGAACATGCTCGGCTAAAGGATCACGTCGCTTCTATGGAAGGTGGACTCGAGGCCAAGATCAACGAAGGAGGTAAGCTTAGAAATTTCCCCGTCGCAACAGCTCGTGTTCCCTTGTGTTTTCTTCCTGCGCGGCCGGCTTCTGTCGGCTTGAGAATGCGAGGTTTTTCGTCTTATCTCTCTCTCTCCCTCTCACACCCACACACACGCACGCACGCACGCACGCACACACACATCACGGTTGGTGTGGATCGATTCTCGTCGATGATCTCGACGGTCGCAAGTTGCGGCTGGTTGCCTTGCACGACCCAACTTTTCCTTGCCTCTTCCTGCCCGCCATCCCTGCGGTAACATGAGATCCTGTCGCATGGCGGTGATAGCTCGCCTTGCAGACACATCTCCTCTTGTCCCCTTGCCTGCTTGAACACACAGCATGCCAGCCAGAGGTTTGTCGCCGGCGGCGGGAAGGCGGCGGGATTGGCATGGGCTTTCTTTCTTTTCCCGCGTCATTCCGAAGCCAGCCCTCGAACTGGGAGCTTAGCATTTGCTTCTGCCATGATGCTATCTGCTTTTTGCCGCTCGTGTTCTGTCCTTTTCAGTCATCTACAGCCCCTATCCACCACTCTGTCCCCTGCATGATCGACCCGCGCATGTGTGCAACTCACAACGGAGATTCCGTGTACTCCCCATCGTTGTGATCTCTTCACCTTCATCATCATCATCAGTTGTAGTCACACAGTGCCTAAGTATCCGGCACGGTTCCTCTACACCCTATTCTTCACCGACCTACAGCCATTCACCAATGTGCCTATCGATCTACCTCTACTTATTGCCAGTCTTTGCTTTGTTATTTCGTTTCTGGTTCTGCCGAGCGATACTCCGGTTATCATCCAATGCATTACTCGCCCCGTTCTACGTTCTTGCAGACCCCCTGGCCCCAATATCCGGTGATTCTATTTTGAGTCCCTGGGTGGTAGTGGCGGAGTGCCCTATCAAGCATTTGGTGGCGTTACACCTCCCAATGTCACCAGGATGCAGAACAGGATTGCGGTGTGCTTTAGTGGCACACACTAGTGATACCGGTTGTATGGATGAGGGCTGCATCGTCGTTCCCACCCTCCTAAACAACTGCATCAGATATTGAGATTGGAGAACTAACCATTGCACCCCCTTCCAGGATCCAACCTCTCCCAAGGTCAACGTCAGCTGGTCTCCCTGGCCCGAGCCCTGCTCACCCCATCCAACATCTTGGTTCTCGACGAGGCCACGGCGGCCGTGGACGTGCAGACGGACGCGCTGCTCCAGCAGACGCTGCGCAGCCACCTGTTCGCCAACCGTACCATTATCACAGTCGCGCACCGTATCAACACCATCCTTGACAGTGACCGTGTCGTTGTGCTCGACAAGGGTGAGGTAGCCGAGTTTGACACGCCGAAGGAGCTGATTAAGAAGCGTGGCATCTTCCATGGACTTGTCAAGGAAGCTGGTTTGCTCAACGAGGTGTTGGAGTGAGAAGCTTCATCACGGCAGTCATCAGATCAGGACTCTTTGTCGCTAACATTAGCGCCATCTTCTTCGTCGACGTTGTTGCGAGCCGAAGGTGATTGGTCGTTCTTTCCACCTCCGAAAGCATAGCAGCGCCAAGTCGGGAGGTGGAGTAAGAGCGACAGCAGCACGTTGCAATGCGACGAATGAAGCAAGTCACTATATCAAAATTCTTGTGATGTTCATGGTGTAGTGTTGGATAGATGAAACAAGTGTTGGTTAAAGAAAGCATGGAATGGCGTGATGGGTAGCAATTGGGACTGGTGGTTACGAAAGTAAGGACGGATATGACAGGATGAATGGAAGGATGGGCCAAAAGCGAATTTGTATATGTAGTAAAAAGTGTATTGCATGAAATCATGATGACATGTTAACAGCCAAATATGAAGCTGCCAATGTATGTTGCTTGAGTATCACTCGGTATGGTCTTTGATGGCGGATGTTATTCCAGCTTACAGCGCATCAAACCGATTCATCGAGTGAGAATAGCACCAACTTGACCACGACAGTTTGATAATACTAGTTAGACAGGAGAGTGGTCTGTGGCGGTAGGCATCAGAGGTATTCCAGCTTCATATCATACTAAACCCAACACATCAAGCAACAACACCACTGACCCCGTTGACCCCATCATCAGCGGTGATGATAGCAATCCATATTAATAATAGTGTTATGGCAAAAAAAACCCACTCACACCAACACCCAACATCAATACCAGTAATCCGTTATTACCTTACCTCACCCTTATCACATTCACATTTTCCAAAACCTCGGAGTCCGGATCACGGCGGACAAGCCACACACACTCTCCTTCCCTTACCTAAACCACATATGTACATACTGTATGTACCTAGGAACCCAGCAAACCACTGACTGAGCCCATCGACGTATCGGGATTTCACTTGAGAATCGCTTTCTACCATTAAGGAACATCTGCCCCCGAACACCTCCCCCCCCCCCCCCGAACCATGACTCCGAACTATCCGACGAACGATCCGACGAACTGGCAGACGAATTAAAGACGAACCGTAATTTATCATCCTCCCCTGCACGAGCCACGAGTCAAGGACTACCTACCGCCCAACCAGCTGGGACGGGTAGGACGGGGTGGACAAGAGAAACCAAGAAAGGACAGACAAGAGAGAGATCCCGTGATCACAATCACCTGCAGGCTGTGCCGTTTTTTGTTTTGTCTTGTACTTTGATTTCTTCTTCATCACATTTCATTTATTACCCTACCTACGTTTTGGAGATTGATTTCTTCCAGATTGCACAGTTTAGGGGAGGGGGGGGGGGGGGGGGGGGGGGGGGGGGGGGGGGCACGGATAATATGGTAGGTAGCCAACAAGTGTATTGGGGTAAGGCTAATTGTATATTTGTAGTTTTGTAGGTAGGTAAATTAGTAGATCTGAAGTACGTAGTCTACAGTACTACAGGGAGTCTTGCTAGGTAGATTAGTAGTACTATAGGGAGTTCGGCTTTCGTTAGGGGTTGGGAACTTTGGGGTCGGTACATAGAGGTAGGGAGGGAGTGATAGTGAGTGAGTGAGTGAGTGAGTGACAGGGCATTAATCAAGACCAGGTGAAATAGGTTACCGTACCTCTGGGCATAAGCTGAACGTATGTACTATGTACAGTGCTGGATACGTACGTAGGTAGACAGGCAGGCAAGCAGAAGACATGGATATGGATATGGATATGGAAATGGGCTGTTGGTACTCGGGAGACCCGGGGGGAGGGCAGGATGATGATTACCTTACCTTACCTTACCTCTTAAGAAGGCTGATTGAGGTCTGTTGTAGCCAGACCTATTGATTACTCGGACAGGGAGCGGAAGAGGAAGCGGTGGAAGCGGAGGGGGACAGAAAGGGGGAGGGATCGCGGTTGTTGGTTCATGGTTATCCTGTCCCATATCTGCCTCGCTGCCTAGGCTTGTTGGTTCCGCGTAGTGAGAAACAAGCTGCTTTGAGAAATTGAGGTTGGTGAATATACCTTGACTTGACATGGACAGGCAGTCCTGATAATCCCAGTCAGGTTGGCGGAGGTAGCAGTGGCAGGAATAGTGAATGGAGTCATGGGTGGTAAAGGTGCGATAGGCACCAAACCGATAGGATACTTAGCTTGGGTATCAGATTTTAGTACGGGCGTGTTTCAATGTTTCTTCATGGATCGAAAACATTGTTGGTTGCGTGAAGGTTCTGGGTTAATGGATCGACGACACCTTTGATGATGGAAAATGGTTCATGAATTTCAGATTAAATGTTGTGAAGTTACTGAAAGCGGCTATCTACGGCTAAATATTCAAACGCCTGTTGGATGGACGAAAGAAAGTGATGTACGTGAGAAATTGGTATGGTTTTGATGGTAAACCTTCATTTGTTCGCCATGTAGGTGTTCGATTCATGGTTTCGAGGAGCGAGGTTCTAGAACTCGCCGCTCAAATCGGTCACTCGGGAATGCGACTATGCGAGTGATAGTGGTGTCGTCGATGGGCAGACATAGAACAATGAATGACGATCATGAGCCGTCTTCTTCTGATTCGGGTTCGGTGCCCGCGTTTTTAAAGACCGACCTGACGAGTACCTGTCGTGAATGTAAAACTAATAGAATTCCACCGCGATTCCACATAGTAAAAGGGAGAAAGCAGCAAGTAGGTGCGTGTGTCAGCTGCTAAATCATGACACGACGATCAATCTCCCTTTTCTTCTTAGATCGCATATAGCGAGTGAGATTAAAGATGCTTGGCAACTGGGCTGTATTATTGGCTTAGTTCCAACACAATGTGAGGTAAGCACTAAGTACATTTCTCGTTAGAGCTTTCTCTGCCGGAGACGTTATCGAGGTGGAGGTCGGGATTTTTTTCCGTTTGATGATACCACTGAAGTGGGTAGGAAGGAAAGCATTGAGGCAAATGGGAATGCAGGGAACTGTAAGAGACGATGAAGAACGAAAGAGAGTGGTGGGTTGTGGTAGCATTATATTTCGTCCAAACGATAGGTGAATCGAGGACGTTGGTTTGTCATTATGATCGTGATTGTGATATGATGGTGTGGTAAGACGAAGGGTGCATAATTGGGCCCGATGGGTTGGATGGTTCTTGACAAAAGAATATTGGGGAATTAGGAGGTGAATAAGCGTTTGAAAAAGAGCAAAATGTCTCTGCTGATGCTTAGCTGTTGGGCAATCAATATGTTGGCGTTATCTTGTGCGACACAACTCGTGACGGCTTGAAGGATTGTCAGGGACAAGGCCTGAACGAAGTCTGTCTCTCGTTATCACCTTGGCTCCATACGCAAATCAGGACAGACGGTAAGCTCAGGTGCATATTACTTATATTCTCCTTGGTGCTTTCGACCAAACACGTAGATTCTGCGACCTCGACACAGGAAAACGACGGTGTCATGCAATTGATCGGGACAAGCCAAGATGTAGACCAGGCGGTAAGCACTCGTGTGGCATAGCACGGCACGCTCATGTATGGCTACGAATATGTATGGCCATGGAATATCTCGATACTATCTTTCTACCACAAATACGGTGTTGAAAGCATAACAAGTTCTGTTATAGGGTATTGTGGTGAAGTGTGAGGTTTGGGGTGAACCTCATTCTTTGAGATAACACCATGCTGGACGCTCCTGTTTTTTCTATGGAACTCAAGAAGTAGGATGCATGCCGTGATTGATTGTCTTGTACAACATATTGAGGGTGATGTCGTGACAGAAGCTTCATCACCGAGGATAAATAGGGTGATACATAATTGATGCACTGCCAGAACCAGCAAAATCAAAGGAGCATGGATCAGACAGTTACCACCGGATGTTGTCGGTGACGATAAGAACAGGCGGTGTTGAGTGCGTGAAAGGTGATGGAGGTGATAGTAAGGGATAAAACTTGGTCACAGATGCGCATCAAAGCAGAATGACTGAGAGTTGCGCCAAAGCCACCCGCTGTCAAAAAGTACAGTACCTTTTCCGGGTACCGAACCCGATATCAAATATCTTTGCACATTGGAATGCCCCCAATGGAGGTGATGAAAGAAAGAGTTCCAAAAGTGTAGCAGATGTGATAATGTCACGATCCATGCAGAAAACTCTATTATTTGGGGGTTTCCAGCTTCTTCCATGATTCGTATTTTGAGTCAGATAAACAGGACGCAAAAGGAGGTGCGGGACATGATATTGATGGTCTATCGAAGCCATCAATCCTACCACGACCGGAAGGAATCCCACCACAACAGAGTGGGTTGGAAGTTCAGATTGGCTAGATGTCCATGTTATCATTTCGTTACCAATAAGAGAGCGCATGACAAGACATTATTGCCATAATAACTGCCCACCAAGACACAGCGCTTACTGTGCGCGGTGGGAGGAGGGTCACGGTAGACCAAACTCGTCCCGCCGCATCGCCGACATGGCACGGGAGAGAAAAAGCAACGAGATCAGATTAAAGCGAGAGAAGGGGAAAGGATGGACTGGCTGTTGACCGTTTATGGGACATGCTTCATGATATGTGAATAGTCTGAGCAGGGAAACAGCCATCCAAAGGTCCAGGCATATGCCGTCAACCTGGAGAGAAAACTGTTAGCGAAATGGTATCCATTTCCATGCTGACCATATGAGAATCCGGGGTTGAAACAGGGATGAAGACCCGACTTGTAGCGCAAGCGCCCTATAGGTGAGCAGTCCTAGGTTACACACACCCCTGGCAGACCCAGACATTCAAACATCCTTGCCATCAAGCCGATTCAAAACCGGTGCACCAGAATTGGTGACAGGCTCGCAGGGCTCACTACATACCAGCTGCTTATCACTCAAGCAATAGGAAGGAAAGCCACGGTCCATCCACGGACTATTGATGCATACCTTGAAAACCGGGCCCAATAGGCGACGCAAAGCTGTTCCTATGACGAAGCCTCCTGCTGGCCCATTGGCCCTTGGCCGACTCTTTCGAATTTAGAAAGAGGGTAAGCTATTTCTAAGCTCGACCCTGGCTTCCTACGTCTCACCAGGAGAAGACGTGGCCGTAAACGGAGCGAGAGCGGAACCATTCCGTAAGTGGTATTGACCATGCAAATAAATATATATATCCATCGATTAGTAAGAGGCGGGAATAATGACCGTTTGCCAAAGAACAACAGCAGACCTGGAAGCAATAGTCAGCATTCAATCACCAACTCACGCTGCTTCTTTGGTGGAAAGGAGGCATTCGCCAGCCACCGTGTTTTGGATAAAGAGTGGCTCAGAGAAGTGTCATCAATTGGACCCCATCTTGGCGTATCCGACCTGGATGATGGTGGTCTCAATGCAAAAAGAGCCCAGAGAAGCATGGCCCACTTGTGCCGATGGGTGATTTGGTTGATGGATGTAGGAGTTCCCGTGTAACCCGATTCGACTTGTTGTCTGACGGCTGAAACCTTCTCTGTAAGTCGCGTTGTGAGAGCAATGCCGCAACGTAACGAAGCCTACGATGTCCAATAGTGTGATCTAGAGGAGGTCGGGATGATGGCTTGAGAGTCGGGGAAGTCGACATTTCACAGATCATGCCTACCTGAAACATCATGAAGTTCAACGTCAACTTGGACCAGATTCGCTGGATAAATGCTTGACATGCCCAATAAAGAGAGGACATCAGGACGCCTCTTTCGAAGAATTGTCTGGAAGAACTTGGCTTTGAGATTGCCCTGTGTGATTGTGATGGTGATGAAGCAGAGGCAACCATAAAATCGTCCTCCGAATGAGAAAGAGGTTGCCGTGTGGAGAGAGGTTGAACTCTTGGGGTGCCCACAAACGGCCTGGACGTCTTGCGTAAAACTGCACTTGCAATCCATCCGAGTCGTCAGACTATTCCGGTATGCGAAGCCTCGCAGCAGACTAGTAGTTCTGATCCGTTCCGGTGGGACGAATGGTCGTCTCATTGGCCAGTAGCTTACCACTGGCAGTGCGAGACAGGGGGACGACCGTCATTCCGAGGGTATGGTTGTCACTTTCAGAAACCTCCTTCTCAACATCGTGTTCCGCCAGCTCCACGCTCGTCCACCGTGCAGGATCTCGATTCATTGACATGACAGCCAGGGCCATGGAGACTTGGCAAAGTCCCACAGGGTACCTGTCCGAACGCTCCCGCCTCGCATGCCGGTGACGGTTACACAGCGTGTTCTAGACAACGATTGAAAGGAAACGGCACCCGCGCACGGATTTCGATGTCGAAGTGGTTGATGGATGATGTTATCGTCTTGTGATGGGGCAGATTTCTCTGGTTAGCCTGGATGGTTGGTGTTTTTCCACAAGTTTACATCGATACCGACGTATGAGAAAAGTGTAGATAGGGTATGGATATGTCCGAAAAGACAAGGGGAGAGCGTTACTGAAAGCAGAAGAGAGAGCAGTCAACACATTCGGGCTTCAGGTAGAAAGAACATTCTGAGGATGCTGTGCCTCCGGTATGCGGCACTACCGTGGGTGCGAGATATGGCCAAGGCGTACCTGAAGGATGCACGTTGCACCTCGATTGCACCCAGGAAGGAGCCTTTCTGGGACACTGACAGGATCCACGGTGCCTTGCGTGGACATTGCCCCATTTCATAAGTGGGATGATGGATGATTACCAGGTACTGTAGTGTGCCAGTATTGATGCCGTGGTAGCCGTCCGGGTACCTGACTTTACGCCGCAGACCCCCTCGACCGGGAGCCCCAGAGGGCTATGTAGGAAGAGGGGACTGGACGAAAGTAGAGGTATGTAATCTGGCTTCACCTTGAACCATAATGGAGTGGGTGGTTCATCCTGTCTCGCTTCGGTTGCCCCCTGTCTCGTCTGCAAGGCGGCGTCATCCAATGTTGGTGCTGGGCAGGTTGGCGGGCTGGCTGGCTGGCTGACATGTGCAAAGCCGGTGTCATGTCAATCGATAGAAATGTGCATTTGTTGCTCGGGGTGGATGGGCTGGCAGGCTGGATGAAGTATTGAAGGCGAAGACGGCGACTTCCATTTTTGTTGGCGATCATGATGTCAAGGTGAAGGGTGAGGGCGGGGCGGGGCAAGGGAACTCGGGGAATTGAATTGCGAGCGCTGATCAGTGATCATCAGCAAGCACATTGTCGACCCCGTTCCTTCCCACAAAAGTTTATTTCGATGTTTACCAACCAGCCAGTGAAACGCATGTAGGCATTACCTGTTGGATTAGACTCACGCCTACAAGTTCAAGTCCTCCTCTGGCATCACGGAAACCGCAACCGCAGATGGTTAGAGACTGTTAGCTGGCCAGAATGTTCGCGGATATCTGATACACCTCCCCGTATCCAGAAGCACGTCATGAGTTCCCTCTTGAGCCGAGTGGGACCGGCAAACAGCGACGGTGCGGGTGGCAAGACCTCGCTTGATCCGCCCTCAGAAGGCAATAATTGCCGAAGGCCAGTATTGACCTTCTGTATTGTTGCTTGTCGAAAGCCTCAGGTGGGAAGTGAAAAGTGGCCAAGGGACATTTTCATGCCAAAGAATTGCAAATTAATGCTTGGTGAACTGGCAAGCGTACGGAATCAACCCGACCCAACGATATCCCGGCAGTATGCTCAAGGACTTTTCATTCGACCGCGGAGAATAACAGAAATATCTGTAACCGCAAAGTAACAGCTGTCAATGGACGTGGGGCAACATGTGCCATCTATTCCTCCTCGTGTTTCGAGCATCAATCCATGTTCGGCATTGCGGCATTGGCAACCTTCTTCATGACGAATCTCAGGTCGACCGTTCAAGTTGTGGACGATAGAATCTGGGACCCCTTTGATGGTGTACGACAGCGGCTTCCTTCTGGACGTCTTTCATAGGCGTGACATGAGCCCCCTATTGGCCTGGCTTTGGCCCATCATGGCTTTGGGTGAAGATTTACCTACCATTGCAGCTGCTGGTGCTGTCGTATAAGCCGTGTATATACTGCAATGCAGTGCCAGCAACAAAGAATATCTGCTCACCTGCGCAAAACATGGAGCCAAGGACCTGTTCAAGTGGTCTGATTTGAAAGGCCTGTGTAATAAACACCCGGACATGAGCCGATTGATCCAGAGCAGCGGGGGACAACATCTAAGTCCATCAACAGCGTATCTTGGGTCTTGTCCAAGAGTCCTTCACTGGATCGATGGCGATCGGGTCGCTCACCCGGTGAGATAGTAACTGAAGGTATGCCTCACTGGCTGATGACCTGCCGTCCACTAATAGGCAACCATGGGTAGTTTTACAAGTAGAAGCATCCAGCTTCCGGGGCCCTTCTTCGAATTCAAGCGCCTTGATTTGGTCCGACACTCGCCCGGGAAACTGGGAATGTGCTTCCGCACCAGCTTTTGCTAGGACGCTTCTGAACAAGACTCGAATCTAGATGGACCTGAAGGCATCCGCTTTAAGAAGTTGAGCCCGATTTTCAACGAGCTGCCGGCTCATTGGGAGCGCCCGCTTTCGAGCGACGATAATCGAGGTGGGATATCATGCCGAGAAGACGCAATCTCTATCTTTTCTGGTCCTGAACAGGGGTTGATTGCATGGGCAGGACGTCGGGATGTGGGTAAATGGGCGGGGGTACGGTATCAGTTGATGGGACTGTGGCAGCCGGGATACCCTTCAGGTCCAGCGTTCTCCCGACTCTCTTGCAATAAGACTATCTAGCCGGCAGGAATCGCAAATTGATGCGTACAATGGGTTGAAGATGGAGAATTCTGCCGTTGTCCCCGCCGAAAAGTGGACGGGGATAATGTTAGCTTCCGTCCCAGTGTCCGGGAGATCTCCCCGGCGGACCTTGCAAGGAAAGATCAGTCAGTCTCATGTTTTGCTCGAAGATGGTCACATAATACAGCTTGGACTTGGCGATAGAGCGGAGGGCCATCTACTGCAATCTAGAAGTGGCTGATCGTCCTGCCATGAAGCTAGAGAACCGAGGCGTGCTAGCTTGGCTAAGTGGATGGGGCACCACACCCACCACCCTCCGGTGATTGGAAATTCCGGACGCTGGTGGTGGTGGTGATGATGGGAGATGTCCAATTAAGTATCGGATCGGGGCCAAGACCATGGGCCGTGGTGTATATATAAAGGTCTCCATAAAAAGCACAGATACGGGCTCATCGAAGCTTAGTTGCCATTGTCTATAAGCACTACGACGTCGAGTGTCTCTGTGTGTCTGTGATGATGATGTGCTAGATCATCTTGTTGGTGGACGAAGGTGGGCTGTTTTTAATTGAAGCAACTGGCGGGGAGTTATTCCCGCCTGATATTCTAGCAGTGAGGTGTAGTGAGAGCTGAGGGGTTGGAGGGACCTACAGTAGCGACGGAATTCCCGTCCATGAGGAGCATGAGATCTGGGTGGAGTCCTTTGCACTACGCAGTACATAATGGTATCCACCCAAGCACAGGGTCCAGTACGTACACCACTATCTTGGGTTCTAACTTCTCCAGTCTCAGACAGCATTCTTCATGATCCAGGGCTTGGTTGTGTCCATCCCCACTTTGATCGATTCTGTCTGATGATGTGCCTGGATTAGACGGACGGTTGTCGGCAACCTATGCTCGCTCCCAATGGCAAGCCGGAGATGCAACGATTGCGAGTGATGACGGTGGTGTTTGCGCACCAAAAGCAACAAGTCGGGGACCCGCTGTTAAGGCAGGCGGGCCTGAATGAGGAGGTAGTGGGACATGTCTCCACTCACGACTACAACCCTCTTTCTCCTCTTCTGGAATCTGAACAAGGGGTCCAAGCATGGGCTTTTGGATTGGGAAAGGAAGTCACGACCTATGAATTGGATTTGCAAAGATCAGGCAGCTGCAAAGCGCTCTTTCCATCCTTCATCGCGGAGGAAGTCGCCCGAAAGTTTCGCCTCGGGCGTCTCCTGATTTTGAGTCTAGTCCCCGGGCCCTCACTGCCTTCCTACACTAGTCGCCCGTCTCGCTTTAATCTCCGTCCACAACGGCAAGACACACTCATCCCAGCTTCCACTTGACACGACGGACGGAGCATTCGGTTTGACGACGGCAGCCGCGCCAGAGACATTCCCCCTCTCTTCCTCTCTTGCCGTGTCTTGGTTCTGCTTTCCTTGCCTGTGTCTATGCTGTCTCAGCTGTTTCCCCATCTCTTGCTTCGGCACTTGAAATTTGTCAAGATAACGGGCAGCAGGAAGTGTCCAACATCGCCTTGTGGGCCCGCCTCCAAATCGAGAATGGATCCATGTCCAGGAACACTTCGTTGCTACACTCAGCTAATTTCATTGTGTGCGTCTGGCCGTACCAGGACGGTTCGTTGCGAGCAGTCTCACTGGGCCTCATCAATAACAGAACCCACTTCCCTTGGTCTACCCACACGATCATAACAGCTCTGGTACCATGACGCCCGTGACGAGGGCCAGTATGTACTCATCACCAAGCAACCCAGCAGTACCCACCAAACCCTGGACAAGTCAAGCAACCATATCGGCGGGCGTCCGGTAGTCAACCCTGTCGCAACAGAGATCCCCCGAGGCGAGGACACCACTTGCAACAGGCGAGAAGTGGTCGACGGACAAGATGCCCAGCCACTAGCCATTGGACCTTGGACGCTTGCCTCCTGCGACCTGCGTCGGCTACCGTGTCTGGAAAAAGACGAGCCAAGATCCATGGAGTCTCTTCCCTTGTGCAGTGGTGCTGATGCTTGCTGCCACGGTCCCGTACCAATACAACCCTCCCATCTCACACACCCTTGGCGTACACTACACGTACACCACTGCGGTCCTACCAGCCAGTCCACAACATGAGCCTATCCAAACGCGAGCCACAGGCGCGGTGGAACAAGGGGAGGGGAAGGGTGCCGTGGTGGGTGTTGGCTTTTGTGGCACTCTTCCATACTGCGCGCCAAATACACTAACACTACCTGGAGATGGACTGGCGGGGCTGGAGAACACCATGCCCAATGCTTCCACTTGCTACTTGTCTGGGATAAGTCTGAATGCTGCATGCGCCCAGTACCGAGTACGGACAATGTACTGCATATAGTACCTTCGGAGCAAGTTAGACTACCCTCATTCCCCCATGATCTTGTAATGTACTGACGTAGCCCTCAGGTAGAAAATATACTTCACTTCTCGAGATCACAGTGCGCGACCTTCTCTACACTACTTCTCTACCGCGACTGGGAACCTGGGAGACATGCAGCTTGTCCCTCTCCTCGTGGGACTGCTTTCTGCTCGCTTGTCTTCCTTGTTCGTCTGTCTGATTGTCGTTGCCCGGGCCTTCCGCTCATACGAGACTCATTGGGAAAGGGCAAGAAAAAAAAAACACTACACAACCTTTCGTAAAGAGGTCCAAGTCCAGTTACACACTCAGCCTCTCCATCACTTTGGGTCAATATCGAGGCTTTACGAGGAAACAAGTCCATCTATATACCATCGTTCTGTGTGTTATTTATCCTCGGTATTCTTCGTCTCAGACCTCCCCTCCTGCAGCTAGTGCCGAGTGTTGTTCTCGGTGCGTGTGTGTGGACTCTTAACTGATTCTGGTGGAACCTCTTCGGTTCATCTGCGTGTGGCCAAGATATCTGGATGTCACCTAGACCCTCTCCTCGGCCATCCTCGTTTTTTATTCCTCGTACGTGGGCATCTTCCCTTACTCGGTGGCTCCTTTAGGGCGGTTAGCACACTTTCAAGGCCCCTCACCGTTTCTCTTTCTTTTTCTTTAAACACCACCCGTTTCCCATCTCCGTCCATCCTACACATCAGCTCTCATGTTTGCACCCTGAACTAGGAACACCTGCTCTAACAGCGCGGGCCGTTGAACCAGTCTCCCTCGCTTGGTTAGCATCAACCTGTCCGTCCATCTTGGTCTAGATGTGGTAGTGGCTCAGACAGGCTGTCATCATCTTGGCCTCCTCATCGTTGTCATCGCCAATATCTCCGGGACTACGCCTTCACTGCCCTGGTCGAACCGACAAATCTTATTTACCGTCCTACCGAGGCTCTACCCCGGAATAACACAAGGCATCCACGGCACTGATTGCCACACGACAACAAGGTGCGAAAGCCAAAGGCCAACCAACCTGATAGTCATACTGGTCTTCGAACAACATAGCCAGGCGAGTCTTCCGGGTGCCCGCTATCCCCACACTGTCTGTGTCTTGCCGTTTCCATCGGAAGGTTGCAAGCACCCGTATCTACCAACCTCAACCAACCACTGGTAGGACCAAGCAGAAGTTGTCAAACGGCTGCGCGAGTCCACACTTTCTTCCTCCTTGCAAGGATCAACTGGGGCAGTCCTGATCCCATCTTGCTCTCCTCTTTGCCCCATTGCCAGGCCAGCCACTTGTTTCGAAGGGGTTTGTGCGTGCCAAAGCATTTGTGCTATCACCACTCAGACCGGCACCCATCTCTGGTATCAAGTCAAGCTCCCGCATCGCTTTACTTTACGACGTAGGGGGCGCATTTTGCAGCTCTGAATCCTTTGACCCAACAATTTCAGCAAGGAATATTGAGCAATATTCATCCGATAGTTTTGCGCTCCTCATTCGGGCCTGTCTCAGTCTCGATCAATAAACAAAGACTTTGGTAAGATCAACTTCATCAATTTGATTGCCCTCAGCTGACTTTCTGTTTGAAGCCACGATCCGACTGTCTCCACCTACGCAAAGTCTACCAAACACCTCTGGCTCAATCTCTAACATTAAGGACGCCATTCTTTGTCTCTATGCTTGGATAGATCCACCTAATCTTAGCCCTGATCCATCCAATCTTTCTGTTTGGCAGTGGTTCCAGCTTGTCTCCAGTCCCAGCACGTTCCCGGTCCCTTTGCACAACTGGAGAAGAATCTGTCTTGCCTGGCCACTACTCTTGAAACAAGTCCACTAGCCTTTGGCTCACTTTGTGGTTCACAGCTGCACGTCGAGGCAGAACTGGTTCGACCGAACATCAACAATCTATCCCACCAACACTCAGAGACACTTGCCAGCTTTGTTTTGGTTCAAAGGATCATTCTCCGTCTCAGCCAGTTTTTTTAACTTTGAGACGACTGTTGTTTTCATTGTACAGTCAACCAGCCTGGTAGGCTCATTGAAGAATAAATCAGCACCCATCCCGGCCATTACATCTTGTCTGCTTAACGATTTGGCGTTCCTCAACTTCACTTTGGCCGTCACTCTTTCTTGATCACGTCGACTCTGTTCGAAACATAAATACTTGTTGGAACTCACGAACGGACGTGCCAGCCATGGTCAATACATACGGGCATGGCCATTACACTCGGCCACAATGGACGACGGAGAGACCTAATGGCGAACACATGCCAGACAATGGTCGTTACTACGATACAGGAATCAGGACCCCACCACCTGTAGGTATTGTCTCCTATTCATTTATTTCTACCCGTTGCTGACAATGATACAGACAATTAGTGAAGTATTGCGTGAGCAGTGCAAGATAAACCACCAGAGCTTCTTCCTTGCTGTTCTCACCGAAGATGGTCATACGGTATACTTTACGGGACCGAATAAGTTGCCAGAGGGTGAAATCCAAAGATACTTCGACATGGATCGATTTATCCGCTATCAAAAACGGGCTGCTGAGAGTGAGTGGCCATCTCGTAACATGGTCGGTCCAGACCAACACTAACTTAACCTACAGATGGTCTCGCTGGGGCCTACGATGAGATGTCGTTCGGACCAGAGTATCATGGGCGTCGCGGGTGTGACCGCCGCATGGAAACAGCCGAACAGTTCTACGATCACGTGCCACCAACATATCGGACCCGAAAGCGCCAGAGGGCCAACGTTCCCAGACGTGTCCGCGAAGATGACGAGCCGGCAGTGACCGTATCCGCGAAGAAAGGCATACGAATCAATAACGCGCAGGAAGTGTGGGATTTCTATGACCAGCGCTTCAAGAAGATACAGCAGAACACATGCAAACTGATTGCCAAAGCGTGGATCAAGGCGATTGCACCAAAGAAGCAGTCTACACATCCCTACACAGGAACCAAAATTCCCGACTGGTGGCCAAAGCCTCTGGGCCCAACCAAGGATGAGGGCATGAGGCACAAGGAGCCGGACCACCTGTTCAAACCAGGTAAGACAATTGTCTCATGCGATTTCCACATGTGCAAATAGTTGAAAGACCCTTCCTAACACGATTACAGAGCGCCTCCGTTTGTTATGCCACTTGTTGAGACTCATCGTTGAGCCAAACTCTCAGCAGCATCCGAGCATCCGGGCCCAAGAACTCACTGTCGCCAAGTTGGAGGAGTTGACAATGGAGGCAATGGGAGGCTTCTTCAGCGACAGGGCCAACCCCAACCAAGCGAAAAAGAAACCCTTTTTGAAGGAGATCTTCAAGGTTGCTAAGGTCGAAGAACAGTATAAGAGGGGTGAAATAGGTTAGCTACAACGTTTATGGTGTGCTAAATCTGGGGAGTATTCGCTAACCTCACCAGATGGCGATACGGTTGTATACGTCATGGCCGATAACAACCAGTCAGACTTCCCTTCCGACGATGAAGACGATGCGTGTAGAGAGGAGGATGACGAGCACCATCTTTCGGTAATTCAATCCCGACTCTCGCCTCCTAAGACAACTATGCCTCACGCCCTCATGCCTATTCCGACAACTGACCACAGCCCGACTACCAACATACAACCAGGCTTCGTTAGCGAGATGTCGATTAGAAATCAATATCCAACTACTCTGATGCCGCCAGATCTCACATCTGACCAGCACTATGTGGAAAATGGGGGGATTCCGGTGGGAGGTCAAACGTCTCTGCAGCAGCACGGAGCGCCTGTTCAGATGCAGGAGATGATACCAAGTCCTCACGAAACAAGCCGTCGACCGTCCCTGTTCAGCTCGCCGTCCGACTACGCAAGCACTACTGCCTCCGGGCTGTATCCCGGTGCTTGGCAGCAGACTACAACAGCTCCAGGTAGCGCGACCATATATTCCTTTGGTACTTCCAGTCAACAGCCCCAACAGCCGCCGCACCCGCCACTCCCTCATCCTCAAGGAACCTTTGTTTCGCATCAGGGGGTACAAATAGGTCAGAATCAGCCACCGTACATGGGCTCCTCGTTTGACACGCTCCCTCACACAAACAACGGTCTTTTCCGTGGCCCCAACGTCAGCCAAGGTTCTGTGTCTCATGGGCAAAACTATCCGAGCTACATGCATCATGATTCCAGAGGGTTGCCGGGTGACATGAAGATGGATCCATCAAATCGCGGGTTACCGCCGCACTGAGGCGGAACTGGGTAGCGCAAGATTTGGTTCCCTTTTGTCATTGTTGTTTTCGTGAGTCGACGGATTCCCATCAACATCACTGTTTCCTATCTTACTGCGCAACATTTATGGCGGAAGGGGCATATTTCTGCATTGTTACGCTGGTCAACAGGACAGCGCCCTTCCTGATTCCGGCGCAGTAATTTCCACCTCATGCATACATTTACCCTAATATGTATTCGATACACCTCTCATGATATGGCATCACCACACGCACACACGATTCGATATATTGATATAGCCAAGCAATTGGTAATTATTTGGACGGATGGAATAGGGGAGTGGAAAAGGGTACACGGTGGTGATCAGAGCAAGGAGAGAAAGGACATCTACGGAAGACATGGTGCCATCTTACCCGAGACCTTTTGCGGTCGTCGATGTGGAACAGAACAAGGGGCCTGTTCCTCCTGGTTGAATTTCTCTTCATCCGGATTCGCGTTATCATTTGTTTTTGTTTTCTGTTTGCACTTCTAGCGTCCAAAAAGCCGGAGGTTGTGCGTTATTTGTCTGCGAGTTTAGGACTCGGCGGCCGGTAGTGTGTTTATCGTTCTTTCTCAGTTTGTGTGGTGCCCTTCCTTTTTATCGCGTCTCTTGAGTCTTTGCTTTTTTCCAGGCGCCACACAAAGTTTGCTCTTTTCCAAGTACAACATCGCTGCGTGGGTGGCCAGTCTGTCTTTTTCGTTTACACAATGGCGCATGTGAGCTTATTAGTTGATCTATTCCCCACAAGGTTGTTTGTAACGGGGCTCTGGACTGGTTAGGTGGGTGGCCTTTTGTCGAATTCGTTTGTTAGTTTCTGCATAGCTAGTATATTGCTTATCTGATCGCATGTTGTTTTGAATGCCTTGCTGCCGTCATGTTTGTTGCTGCTACGGTCCAAGTGCCCACATATTGCTGCCCTTCATCTTTACACACTGTATGGCTTCTGCGAGTCTTGCCAATTAATACTGCTTGTATTTTATTCTTTACCTTTGTCATGCACCCATCTCCCACTCAAGCATGATCACGAAAGTAGAGCTTTTCAATGAGCCTCCCTTCTTCGGTCGCAGCTTTTGCGCCCAACTTAACTCGCCTACCCATTCCCATGCCTCAGCCTTCGGGCAGACAGGCAGAAGTTTCCCAAACCGTCCCCAAGAGCTGCATGTGAGAAATCATCAACTATCACTAACTCCTTCTCCATAATACTCAAGCTCCCTCAGTGCAATCATCTTTGGCCTCTTGCCCAAAGCCCAAACTAACCGACCAAATCCGCCAGGAGTCACCGGTCTTCCACGTCGTATAGCGTATCGGGTCACTGCATGAGAACCGAGGTCTGCTGAGCCATCAAGACATTATACTTGACACAAGGACCGCTGTATGAGGTTATGTGGATATGTACGTATGTCTGCTTCTGGACAGTCCCGTGGTGGTCCGTGGCAAGCAGTGGCAGGGCCATGACCATAACCACCGTGTACAGATATTGGTGGGTTGGGCGCCTGAAGGACCAAGGCGGAGAGCCGTCACCTACCTCCCCGGGCCCCGAGGATACGGAGAGGGATAGAGGGGCCAAGCAAAGGGTATCTAGAAGGTGTGGAAGATATGGAACGGTAATTTTGATGTTGGTGTATACATGGTGGTATTGAAAGATGAAAGGATACCCAAATGTGGGTGTATACTGCCTGTCCATGACTACAAAGCAATTTACTTTGGAAGTGTGATACAGGGACTGTGTTGGACGGGCTAACGTTTGTACACAAGTGGGACAGGAGAGGATAGTCAGTGTGGTGTTCTACAGTGTTTGTTGAGTGAGCGTAGGGTAAATACCTAGAGGTGTAAATACAGATATTAAATGAATAAAAAAACACTGACAGTACCCACACAATGGAAGAGCTAACTATCTACATAGGAGTCGAAAGAAGGGTACAGAGTCTCTCGTCGTATGGAATCGCCATCCGCATCATATTCCCCTTCATGCTGATATACTCGTCCTCGCTGAACCATCGACTCTGGCCAGTGGAACTGGCTAGTAGGATGGGCTCTATCAGCTTTTGTGAGGTGCTATGTCATCACTCCTTCGTATCCCAAACGACCGCGGAGATTCATCTACAGTCACCACAGTACCGATACAAAACAAGAAGAAGGAAGGGTGGATAGGGTACACGACTTGGAAAAAGATCACAGTGAATGAGAGAGTGGGGGTCAACGACAAGTGAAGGAAATGTATAAAGGAGGGTTTCCTCGCTTGATCAAGTTGCGTTACGTTCTGGCACCATAGAGGTAGATGGTGGAAGCACAAAACAGAAGATGTCTCTGTGGTGTTCAACCTACATACCTACCTGCTCGTACGCATTTACAAGGGAAGAAAAAAAATACTACATCAGTGCCGCATCATGATGATGTACACTACAAACGGACTCCCTCCCCCACCCTGTCTTTCCAGTCCCAGATTTCGGGCCTGGTGCCAAGGTCCGAACGTATCTGGCGCGGCTGAGTTCGGAGCTCGTGGATGATGAAATGGCGAGTGATTGCTGAAAGGGACAGATGAAGAGGAGACCACAAACCACCACCACTCACATTACAACAACAAGAGAGGCGACACCAACCGGCGGCCGCACCGCACCGCATTCCACATTGAAAATTGAAAAGGGAAGCAAACGGCTACTTGCAGATCGTGACTAGGGGCTCGATGTGAATATGCAGGGTATCTGTCATTTTTTTTTCCCTTCCTCTTTCTTGTGGTTCCCTTTTGTATCTGTTCTCTGTACTGTGAACTACTGTGGTGGGTTTGTGGAACGTGTAGTACAATATCGTACTGTGTGTGCGAGTCTATGTGAATCTATGTACACACGAGAGAAACAAGTATGGAGAAATGGGTAGTGCAGTGGGGGTAGGTATGTATATGGATATATACAAGTAGTAATAGTTGAGATGAGATGAGATGAGATGAGATGGGTGGTAACCTAACTCATAGACTAAACTAAATGGTGGGTTAGACAAAGAGAAGACTAAAGTTGAGGGCTTCCTGTAGAATTTAAAGGATAAGTAGAGACCGAGGTTCATGAAGGGGCAGTGACTGTCTGGCAGCTACACTACACTACACTAGACGAGAGAGCCCAACGGTGGTGATACATACATGCCGCGACGGTTTGGACGACGCCGGTTTGAAGTAGAACCTAGTCTAGTCTACTAGCTTGTGCTTGTGCTTGTGCTTGTGCTTGTGTTTTGGGAACACACGACACACAGTTTGTGTCCGAAATATGGAAGTTACGTTACCTACCTACCTACGAGGGTTCGCTTTTTTTTTTTTTGGTGTCACGGTGTCAGTCAGTCAGACATGATGTCGTCTCGGGAAGCCGGTCGGTCAGTCGGTCGGTCAGTCGGCCGGCCGGCTGGCCGGGGAAGCGGAATGCTTCGGATAGATAATGGGCAGTCTAGTCTCTCCGAGAGGCAGGAGGGGACACGGTACCATAGAGGTAGGTTAGAATTGCTGGTAAAATTTTCAAATCATCAGATCGGACGAGCGGCCCGCATGGTCACAGGAGAGGAGGGAACAATTGCAACGTCGTCTGTGACTGCTTGTGAAGAAATGATGGTTTTGAAGCGAAGGAAAAATGTAAAAAGGAATTATTTATTCTCGTGGGTTGGGTGGTATTCTACCAGTCAGTCAGTCTGCCATGCCCCCATCTGCCCAGTGTGTCAGTTTGCCAATGTGCCATTCAGTTCCTGGGCTCCCAGTAACCAGTAACTGACATCAATCCCAAGCGTTATAGTACATATGGCGTCAAAATCCGACAAATGTTTGCTTCCCCAAAGCGTGGTGCCCGAACAAGGGGGCCGGAACGGTGGGTGGTGGTGGTAGTGGTGTCAAACAATACACCCTTGACTAACCAAAATTGTCAGGAAACTACATAAAGGGAGATTGATTGCTTTATGCAAGTGTGCAGGAAGCATGAACCGAGGCGTTTTTTTTTAGGTAGGTAGCTTTCTTGTCCATGACATGGACCGTTGACGTACAGGTTTTTTTTCTTTCTTTCTCCTTTCCTATTCTCTTTTCTTTTTTTCGCGACCGGTAAGTTGACCCGAACCCGCCCACCCACCCACCTACCTGCTCGCTCTCGCAAACCAATCCTTTTTTTTTTTTTTTTCACACACCCAGATCACGGCATTTGTCACTGGCCAATATGTCGACGGACACTGCCTGACTAACAACCGTGAAAAAAGCCCAAAAAAACCGAAAAAAAGAAAAAAGAAAAAAAAAAAAGACAAAAAAAATTGGACGACAGTCGACATCATCAATCGGGTTCTGATCCCAAACCGTAGGTGACAGGTCTTTTGGTGGCTTGGCTGTCAAAATGCTGCCGCAGGGCATCATCAAGTGATGGATGGGGGCGTGTCGGAGCCATTGATGAAGAGTAGGTAGGTAGGTATACAGTATGTGGCTTTTGGGAAGAGGAAGGAATGGACTTACTTGTTTGATGATTTTTTTCGTTTTCTTTACTTGGTTTTCCTTCTCGTGGGACATCTTTCGTCAGAGTGCAGTGGTCAGTGGTCAATGGTCAATTCTGGCAACGGGATGCAGACCCGTCCCGTCCCGCTATGCGAACGGAGGTCGATGGTGAAGTTGATAGGTCGTGGTAAACATGGTGGACTACGAGAAGAGGATGATTTTTGGGAGGCAATGGTGGGCAAATGTGATGGTGGTAGGAAGTGGTGACGAGATGAAGAAGAGATTTTTCATCGATTTTACTTTGGTTCCTGACCTTTTGGTGCGCTCTTTGGACACAGAAGTGCATGATGCTTCAACGTTATTCAAATCTTGAACTAGGGTTCTCGATCAGATATAAATGCAGCGTGTTCGTGTGAGCATTCCTAGAACGTCTCATTCTAACTGAAGGTTATTCATCAAAAGCTCAATGTTCTTCAGTCATATTCTTTCATGAATCTAGCTGGCCCATCGTTTATTAATGATCATGAAACCGAGTCAGAGTGAAACAACTACATGTAAAAGGTGCTGCTATACTATGCTACAGCTGTTAAAAAAGTCTCGGTCGTTGAATTGTCTCCTCGCGGATAGTGATCGTTTATGGGACATATAACCCAAATCTATGTCAATCCACTCAGCCCTGGATGGCATTTGTTCTGGCTCGATTTTCGTAGGAACCAAAATTTTAAAAGGTAAAAGTAAAAAGATGAGATATCTCGTATGAGATAAATCCTCGATCCACCCAGGGGTCGAACCTGGAACCTCCTGATTCGTAGTCAGACGCTCTGCCATTGAGCCAGCGGACCGTATTGCGATTTGTTTTTGTTGAATGGTAGTTCATATGCTTATGTAGATACCTCGAAACATTGGCCCTTCTGTCTGGAATTTATCTTTGTAGCCAAAGGATTCCATGCTCCTGTGACCAACACATGTCCAGCTTCCGTACACTAGGATTTAAATCTTGTTGGCCACCGATGAAACCTACTTCTGATATCAAATGAATAGTGAAGACGTAGGGAAAACAAAGAAGAAAAAATAAAAGATCATGTACATAAAACCATGTTAATTATCCCATTTCAGTGCCCCCTCTCTTTTTTGACGGGCACTAGCTCATCTGGGCCCTCCAACTGGAATTACTATCAAACTCTCCAAGTGTCAGTGGACAATGGAACTTGATCCGACTTCCTCTTCCATTCTTCGTGTTCAAGGGGGGTGGTTCTTAACATCCCACCATATTCACGCTTGTATGGTAGGATCAACACCAAGGTAGGTCTCTGGTACGGCCAATATCCATCTTCTTTGCAATGTAAAAAAGAAACCTAGAGATGAGACAGATAGAAGACGCACGAAACGAAGAAAAGAGAATGTATCCGAGAAGCAAAACACACATCGCTAGGGTCTTGAGTGAAAATCGCCGGTCCGGGAGTGTGGCGAATGGGATGAGAATTTTCTGGGATAGTACTGCCTGTGAAAAGTGTGTGTGAGTGAGAGTACAAGTATCATCCCAGCCCAGTTCCTCAACGAATAGTGTAGGTATATATCTCGGATGATGAAACGGGGATTCTGAACGAAAAATCTCTGATGTAGCAGTGGTGAGATATAGTTTGACAATCTCGCTCAGCTGTGATGACTCTTACTTACGTCAGTCGCCAAGTGCGGAAATCTCCTGAAAAGGAAGGGTTAATGGAGCATTGTCTACACACCAGCAGCTTGTTCCTGGCGATGGTGATGAAGGTGATGGCTGGATATAGATGTGTTTTTCGGAATGGGGTGAGTACCAGCGAGTAGATAGCTAGGTAGCTCAAAACACATTGAATGGGTGATGATCGCTTTGAGTGACGAGAAGATTCGCCGGGCTCGACCGCTAACATAATCGGACACCTTAGAGGACGTGCTGGTGGATTTTAGGGTTGTCTGGACGAATCCAGCTCTCAAATGGGTTGGTCGTAGACCATATGAGGGTTGAAGAGTGAATCGATGCCGCTCCGTTGGTGGTGTTGGTCCTAGGGAAACAATAGTGCCCTCTCTCAGCATCAATTGAATTTTAAAGTAGCTCAGCCGATGCCCGCGAAGTCCACTGTTTGGATGAAAATGTGACTTGAGGAGAATTACGAAGCTCTTCAATAACATGCCACACTTTCTTTTTCTTGGAAGACTCACGGTACTATCGCTGCTCAACATCAATAACAAAACCTGAACTTATGACGGAGTCTGGAACGAAGCAATCAGGTCTCATTGTGAACAACTTCCTGTTACTATCTCCAAGGGATGGCAATAAAGCAATCTCAGGGTGGCCCAGATGACTCATAATCGGCAGCAGTACAGATGACAGGATCGGTAGGTAAACAGTCGGGGCATCTCATTGCCGCCAAAACACAACCATTGATATTTACGTGTGTCAAGCAGCACGATCCTGACTCCTTCCAAGGGTAAAATAGGCCCACGTTGATTACGGAGTCCCACCAGGAGTGATCGTTGGATACAAAGCTGTTGTCCCGTAGCAAAACAAGCTGTTGACGAGTTGGTATTCAGCAGGACTTGCCTAAGCAGGTTGATCTGAACCATGCTTCACCCACCGTTATACTTTCCGCGTATCATTCGATAATTGCCAGTCTACATCGAGCAGGCGGAGTATCTGGCTCATGTGGTGTATCTCGCGGACTGGCAGGAGGACGGTTTCTCATAAGCGTCTGAAGGCCCCTGCCAAATCGCTCCCTAAACCACAGAGCTCGTAAACCATATCCTATACTTGGAACGACGGTAGTACCGAGCTACGCCACAGAGCGGCTATCCCGATGACGTCTGAACTTGAACGTGACCGTTCCTGGTCAGGGGCTCAACATCCTTCCTGGTTATAACAACGTATGGGTTTCGACCACATCCATTCCGTCATAAACTCCAGGGCTGTGTACGGCGTGCGCACCTCACTCCGCGAGTGAACAGGTGATCCGGTCACTCATTATCGTCAGCAGCATCTCCAGCATCATCCTGCTCGTCTTCGGCGTCATCATCCAACTCTTCCTCAAAATCATCCTCTCCACTGCCCCAATCATCATCACCCCCCTCTTCTTCATCATCATCATCCGACTCCTCCGCCTTCCTCTTCTTCCCCATTCCCGGAGCGGGCGGCTTCGGCACATCGTCCTTCCTGACAAAGACATAACTCCTCGCCGGCCTCTCCTCGCCCTTCCAAGCACCCTCGGCCGCCTCCCCCTTCTTGTTCCTGACGACCCCAAGCGTCCTAGCATGGTGATAGCCCGGATACGCCCTCGCCTGGAACTTGAAGCTCTTCTCGACGGCCAGGTCCGAGTGTCTTGCCAGATCCCTAATGTTCCACAGCGTGTAGGGCTCGCCCTCGAACAGGGTGACGATCACCGAACCGCCGGGGGCCAGCGAGAGCAAGGAGCGCTTGAAGAAGTCGACCAGCAGCTCCTGGTTGTAGCGCACCTGGCGGTTGACGTCAGTGGACTTGCCGCCGACGTGCGGGAAGTTGAAGATGATGCGGTCCATGGTGCCGACCTGCTCGACCCGGCCCGCCTGCTTGTTGTCTTTGGTCTTGGCCTTGTGGGCGAAGGGCGCCATGCGCCGCGCGTCGACGTTGTAGAGAACCTTGCAGCCGGGCACGGCGAGGATCTTGTCGACGTTGGCGCGCACGTGGGGGTATTTCGCGGATAGCTCGTCGAGGTCCTTTTCGTAGACGGAGGCGGTCAGGTTGGTGCAGCGGTGGTGCTCGACCAGGGAGGCGGCGAAGCTAAGGTCGCCATCGCCGATGAGGAGGATGTTTTCGTCGGGGCTGAAGGGTATTGTTGGATCGGAATGCTGCTTTTGCTTGTGTTGCTTCTTGTTCGTGGAGCTGGACGTCGAGGAAGAAGAGGGGAGCGGGGGCGGGGGCGGGGCTGCGGAGGAAGCGAAGGCGGAGCGGGAGGGCTTTGTGGATTGTTGCTTCTGTTTTTGGTGTTGCGCGGGGCCGTGGCCGTGGCCGTGGCCGTGAGCGGACGAGCCGTGGCTCTTTTTCTGCTTCTTTGCCGGTGGACCGCCACCACTACCACCACCACCACCTTGTTTCGCAGCCTTTGCGGCCTGAAGAAGACGACCACCACCCTTCTTTCCCATGTTGTCTTGTTCTATACAGTACCCTTTTACGATACTAGGTGTGTGTGCCAAGTGCGTGGATGCGGTGACCACTGACCAGTCCGTCTCTGCTCTGCACTCTGGAGTAACCCCAGCTGCAAGAAGAAAAAAAAAGCGGGTTCCGGGGGTTCGGGCGTTCGGGGGGGCACGGAGGGCCGGGGGGGAGGGTCGCGGCGGGATTGAAAAATTCAGGGTCCGGATGGACGGAGATTCCCTTGGCATGGGTGAAATTCCACTTGGCTGGTGAGAGGTGGACGGGGGAGTGCCACTGAAGAGACTCGGAGCCTGTGTGAGTGTCAGGGCGCCCGGGCGCTGTGAGTGCTGAAAATTACCTCTACGTACCACCTATGGTACATAGGTAGGTACGGTAGGTTTGTGTTTCCGCTTTTGTGTTCGGTTCCATCCGGCAGGAACCAGATCATGGAGTGCCGTGCATAGGCCCCGCTGTGTCCAGTCCTGTGCCCCACCATTTCTATCCACTGAGAGAAAGCCCACAGGTGAACCCTAGCAGGCGGCTCCGGGACGGGACCTGGCGGGTTGCGCTTGGCCCCACGTGAGAGGTACGGGGGCGACAACAACGAACGGTTGCTGTACCTCGCCCGGGCGTGGTGTGTTTATACTACGAACCTTGTGTGTGTGCCGTTGCCGCCGCGACATTACTGTATGGTGGAATAGTTGTAAGAGTTTTTGATATCGGGAATCATCCATGATTAGAATGGAAGTCTAGAACATTCACCTCCATGTTCCTAGGTATGGAACGAGGGACGGGAGCTAGTTGGGACGAGCACGGAGGCGAAGAAAAGTCAATACCTATGCACAGCATGCGGTGGTCATCTCAGTTATCAAGCCTGGGAGATCAATCTTTCATCCTACCCTTGCCCTAAATGACCAGCCGTATTTCGCACCCCTTCATGTTGAAGCGTTCTGCCTTCTTGCCTGAGTATGACTCTGGTTATTTTGAAGATGGTTGGCATGATATGAGGCTGCCCGGACCTCACTTTCTACCTTGGGGACGGGAAGCTGCGAGCTTGATACCACCTGTTGACAAGCTGGAAGTCTGATAAGCCGGAATTGAGGACGTTGTGGTGGATGAAAACAATGCAGCTCTGAAGCCTTCGGTGATGCCGCGATAAGTATGAAAAAAAAAAAAAAAAAAATCAGCATTGCTTGCGGCGGAAGTAAAGCAACAGGCAATGAGCAGAAGTGCACCAGTCCCAAAAGTGCGCTAGATACGGTATGCATGGTACCTACTGCAGGTCCAAATGGTACGATGACATCTCCTTGCATCGAGGGTGAATCTCAAGGTATGAGCAACATGAGGTAAACACGGTGAGCCTCAACTAGTGTAGATACATATCGATGAAGCCCAGCAAAATTCTTAGAGGGGGGTCATCAGATTGTTGGTTCCGACCATCATCTTGTAATCACGGCAAGCTGGCAATGTGTATGTTCCTTGATGTCCGCTTCCTGTTCGACTATCTAGCCTAAGAGCCTCTCTGGATCTTGAAGGCGCGTCTTTATAGTCGATGCTATCAACGATGCCCTAAGACATGAGATCAGATCTTGATCAAGATCCCCTTGTCCCTCACCCCTGAGCCGCACCAGACAGGGACAAAATTACAACACGGAAAAGGCCGATCAGGTTGGAAATAGCATTGTCTACCGAGCCATCCGTGATTCGACCAAAAGGCCAACACACCAACTACGGTTTATTTGCAATTCTTCAAGCACGCGGGAGACTGGACACCTGGCAAAGTGTGGTCCATGCTCCCGTCGCGACAAGTGCTGGTTCCGAAATGCACGACGAACTGGGCGTGTGAGGACGGAGTCTTGGCAACGTTAAATTCCAAGTTGTGGGTCCTTCTCGTCAGGGTCACTAAAACTTGCAAAGATTTGAAACCACGAGGCGGTGATTAATCATTGCGCGCAATGGAAGTGCATTATTGGTCAACACGAGAATGAAGGGGGACTACGAGTCTATTCAACCATCATGGTCCTTATTGACCGTATGCCCAGTAGTCACTGCTATTGTGTTGTGCCATGGACACCTCTACCTATTTGACATTGGTGTCGTCTGTAGTTTGGTGTATGGTAGTGTAAAAAAGCCTTCACCTTGACATGGCCTGGACGGCGACCAGGTTGGAGACTTTTCTTGGACTCGCTGGGACCAGTTCCATTTTGGGCAGGAGACGGAAGGTTGTGATTGGCTGAAGACGCCGGGTAGGCCTTGGTGGATCCCAGGCCGTGGACGCAGCCGGTCTGTGCTCAGGGCGTCCAAGGTCCGTTAGTGCACCGGCCAGCCCTGCAAGTGAAGCTCTGCAGCGCCAGTGGTCCATTTGCCCTCTGCTGAATGGCTAAAAACACTTAGCTATGGGAGGCCCGGCCAGCGAGAACGATTATTGCCCGGGCCTCGTTCTGCTGTGAGGTGTTGTGTGTGTGTGTGGTCTGTGAGGCACGGATCCATACCTTAACCTGTATTCAGCATCCAGCATTCAGTTGGATACCTACCTACCTCTAGAGGTAGTATCCTCCAATGTGCAACACCTCAACCAAAGGAGCCAGTCCTTCCATCTCATCCCATCCTCACTCAGGTTGACGACGGACCCGACTGTGTGTGTTGGTGACTGACAGTTATTCTATTCTATTCTATTGTCCAGGTCTGACACAATAGGTAGGACGTCCAGTGTCTATTCACTCCGTCCCTTCACTGCCGCTGTCCTGCGAACCTGCAGACCCGAAAATTGGGCAGGGTACTTCTACATACCTGTGAACATTATTCACCCTTTCCACCAGAGGCACCAGCACCACCACCGAACCGCATACTTCTCAACCTCGACTCTTCCCTCACCCTGCACCTTTTGCTGCCTCTTGGACAGCCTTCTCTTTTCTACGACATCAGCAATCTACCTACCTTCTGGTATTTCTTTTCTGCATCTTTGCTGTTGAGGCCTCTTCTGGGCGTCTAGTTTCGACCTCACAGTCTTCTTGGCAGCACTGCTCGCACCCCTACCTAGCAACCAACATACCCGCCGGGCGTATAAGGAGAAAGGATCTGTACCGGGCTACCTACTTACAGAAAAGTGAGGCCAGCATCCCGAACTCACCACAACACCACAACCTCTTATACACACGCCAAACAAACCAGCAATCACAGATACCATACATCGGCCTCTTCTCTTCCCTCTTGTAGTGGCCGTCCATCGTCCGGATTGTTTGTTGCCGCGCTTTTCAGCACACAATTACCAGCATCAACACCACTACTAACCACCTCACTTTCTTCTTACCTTGGCCCGCCTCCCCCAGTCCATGGAATCATGGACGACGCCAGCAGCTCTCAGCAGCTGGTAGACACCAGTCAATCTACCCCAGACTCGCAGAATGAGCCCATCACCAACACAATGACCCCTTCTTCCTTTTTCTCCTCCAATGATACCCCTTCCAACCATGTCCAGCAGCCGCCTGCCGATATTGCCGCCCCATCAGCCCTCATCCCCAAGCCAGCTTCCACAAGAGGCGGCACTCGCGGGAGGGGCCGAGGTGGTCGTGCCAGAGGCAAGGGCCGAGTTGCAAGGGCTGGCCCCAAGATCACAGTAGCCAAATCCTCAACTGCCATCCCCAAGCCGGGCACCGGTCGTGGCCGTCGTCAACGGGCATACCAGTATACCAGGGCCCAGGCCGCCTACGAGCGCAACATGGAACTTCGTTCGGCTTACAGCCAACTCGCCCGCTTGGCCAAGCCCGTGCTTGATGAAATTGGCTCTCGTGAGAAAAAGGCTCTCATGGAAAACCCCAAGATGGTCGAGGAAGCGCCCGAGTACCAGGAAGTCATGCGCTTCCTTGACCAGCGCCGTGACGACACCATCGCCACCAGCGCTCGTCGTCTGGAGTATGAGAAAGCCATGGCCCTGAACGTCTTCGAAGGGCAACGTGAAACTGTTTTCAGGTCAACAACGGTAAGCACAGATCGCTCTCTTCTTCACTTTGCAACCGCTCCCCAAAGTGCTTGACACTAATCCACATCCACCTCTTAGCAACTCACGGCCGAACTATGTGAGGAATGGTACACCTCAATGCTGGCCGAGGTCGAGAGGTTAGAGTTTCTTCACGATAACAAACTTCCCTTGGATGTAAGCTATCTTGCTACCCCTTTGTCCTTGTATCTACAAACTGACAGTGTTACACAGCTGCCCCCTGCCCCTTGCACAGATTACACCTACAAGGACATTTCACAAAAGCAAATGGATGAACAAGGCAGATTTGCCGAACGCGACGATGAGGGCGACGAACTGCCATGCTCGGGCAAGAAGCTTAGTGAGCTCATGACCGAAGCCTATCAGGTCCACTCCCAGCTCCCACCCAAGCGCAAGGCCGATGGCCAGTTGGCGGGCGAACCCAACCCCAAGATGGTCAAGGCCCACACGTCCAGCCTTCTCGGTGGCACCGATACTATTCCGGGAAGCAAAAGCAACACACCGGAACCCGGCTCGAAAGCTCCATCACCAGTTCCCTTCTCCCCGTCCAAGGGCGGAAGGTTCGAACCCAGTCTGCTGGATCCTCCTCTTCCCAAGGGTGCTGAAGAACCGGATGAGTACGGGGTACGCCTAATCCAGCGTAAAGACAAGCGTGCCGAGTTCCACAACAATCGAATCATGGTACCGCCCATTTTCGAATTCGACGACGACGAGATCGGCTTCCGCGACTCGACCAACGATCCCGTCAAGGGCGCCACCAAAGCCAAGCGTGGCAGATTTTACATGACACCTAACTCCAACTACTTTTATGTCGATCGCCGCGTGTCAAACTGGGATTCTACCCAGGTTGAGGGCGAATTGGACGACGAGATTGTCAAACAGTACGGCCTCCATCCCAAGATGGGCATTCCTCTGTCGTCGTCCACCAACGTCGATCAGCCCCCCCAGCCTCATGTTTCTGGCTGGAAGCCTGTAGTCTTGGTCGACCCAAGGGGACAACAAGTTCATGCCTCGCGGACCATCAAGGCAGCCAGGCTGGATGCTCAAGGAAGGAAGTTTGATCTGATGAATGCTTTGCGTAAGTTTTGCGAACAGGAAGGCATTCCCGAAAAGGAACTTGCACCGAGCAAGGAGGAACGCGAACAGAAGAGGAGGCAAGAGCTTGAGTTGAGGGGTCTCGATCCCGACCAAGACATCGAGTCCCAAATCTCGCAATCAGTCACGCCCGCGCGCGTTCCCTCGCCGGTCAACACGACGGTCTTTGATGACTTTGTCCAAGGAGCCCTTCAAGCCGCTGCAGCTGACGAGGAGGCCGAACGGACGGCGGCGGCATCCCGCTCGCAGGCCTCCAAGCCATTCGATGCTATCAGAGATGCACTTATGGACAACTCGACACCTGTGCCGGCCCCACAACCGCCCGCACAGCAGCCACCTGCCCAACTCCCTACTCAGGAGACGCAAGTCACGGGCTTTGCTGATACTACCAGCTTGTCCTACCTTGCTGATGTCGCTGAGAGAGAATATCAAGAGCAGCGGTACCTAATGCACCCTTACCACCACCAGGGGATGCAGTCCGGCCCATCGCGCACTTATTCGGAGGCTCATCAGGAGAGTACCCCGATCGACCCGTCACTCCTGCCACCACAATCACAGCACAACAGTGTGCCTCGAAATAACGATTTCGAAAGACCGCAGCACTATCACCATGTAGAATTTCCTCGGCCAGAAGGATATGGTGTCTATGCCCATCAAGAGCCTCACCCCAACGACGGATCGAGGCCCAATGATTTTCTGAGGACGGCGCTTAATCCTTCGGCGTATCCCCCGCCTCCTGAATCACATCCTGGACAATATCAGGACTACTCCATGCAGGGTCCTGCCACTGGCCGAACGCCCTTCTCGAACACGGCTTCGTCTAAGGGACTTCCAGCTTTGCGACCCATGCACGGGACACCTGGTCCTGATGGACAGGTCAGCCCGGTTCTCCCGCCTTCGGCCCATCCTAGCATGGTGGTATCGAATAGCGGTGCGTTTTATCCTCCGGCGCCTAACAGGCCCTTTCACAATGGTTACTCGGCGCAAGAGTCACCAGTACCTATGCAAGCAGCTGTGCATCATCTACAGGGCATGTCCCTTCAACCTCCACCCGGCCACGCCGAACCGCATCCGTCTCAGATGCAGATGCATCATTATCCGATGCCGCCCCAACCCTACCAAAACGGCCCGATTCCTCTTGCGCCGGCGCCAGGTCCTATGCAAGGCCCCGTACATATCCCCGCGGCTTCTCCGTCGCCTACACCCGGCCCGGGTCATGCACCTCCTATGCTCCAGCCGGCACCTCCACCGCACTCGCTGGCACCGATGCCTGGTCAATCGATGATGCCCACCGCCGGCAGCCCACCGCCCGGACGTTCGCGTCCCGGAAGTTCTTCGGCGCCGTCTGGACCACCTCCTCCCTCCGGGGCCTCTGCCGCTTCTAACAAATACCGAAAACTCGAGCCTGCCCCAACGCCTCCTCACCGTCTCGGCTACACCGCCAACGGCCAAGAGCTACGAACAGTTCAGTTCGACTACCGCGAGGCTATCAAGGACTACACCCCGGTTGAGCCGCCCCCTAGGCATGGACCGACTCACATCCGGGGATGGACCCATAACAACCTCAAGAAGGGCCCTGGGGCCAACAGCAGCCGCCCTACCTCATCCAAAGGCGCCGCCACCACCAACGGCGTCAAC
This sequence comes from Neurospora intermedia, assembly GCA_037102815.1. NCBI lineage: Eukaryota > Fungi > Ascomycota > Sordariomycetes > Sordariales > Sordariaceae > Neurospora > Neurospora intermedia. The sequence continues at coordinate 4,186,034 of BTPP01000004.1, read as the reverse complement.
GGGGCCACAAACAACACCACCAACGGAGACGGGTCGGCATTAGCACCGGCAACAACCTCAAGCACCACCGAGGAAGCCTCCTAGAAAGAGGTCTCTGCCGTCGCTAAGCCGTCCTCCGCCAGTGCTCGTGCTGGCTCGTCTTCGTCGAGGGCTGTCAGCAAGATGCCCGTTGTTTTCCCGCCGCCTGTTATTTTTCAGGCGCCTGCCCCGTCGCCCATTGCGCCACAAGTGCCCACTCCTCCGCCGGCTGCTTCACAATCTGCTATTGTTTCTCAGGGGCCCACTCTTCTCCCAGCATCTCCCATTTTACAAGGGGCCCTCGATCCTCATGCGGCCGACATCCCACAAAATTCTACCACCAATTCCCAAGCGTCTATCAAGCCTGTTCGAGTTGTAAGGACTGCCGACAGGTCTCTGTTGGTCATTTCCGCGTCTGCCATGAAGAAGTTTTATCGGAACAGATCCCAAAGTGCCACATCCAGTAGCAGTGTCAGCAGTGCCAGTGATAACAACGGCGACAATGACGATAAGGGCCCTGACGACGTCGAAGAAGGAATTGAAATCGCGGCCCCTAGTCCTGCTCTCACCCCAGCAACGACGACCAGCATCAGCTCCAGCTCCACTAAGAGAAAGAGAGCATCTTCATCTGAGGACTCAGGAAGCAGTAATGGCCCCAAGAGAGTGAAGTTCATTACGAAACGGGACACAGCACCAGTGTCAGTGGGCGAAGATGCATCCTCGGCGTCGACGGAGCTGCCACAGCTGCGGTCACAGTCGCCTTCTCAGCAGCGGAAGCCGCAGCAAAGGTCGCAACAGGAGGATATCATAATGGATACAATAACAGTCGCCACTATTAGCAGCCCTGTCACCGCTAAGAGCCCAGCAGTCGCCAAGCGCAAGAGCCCGACAACTGCAAAGAACAGCCCAGCTAAAACCCCATCCAAGACCCCGGCTAAAAGGAAGAGGGCCGCAGTGAAGATCAAACAGGAAGAGGGAAGCCCCAGCCCTAAAAGGGTTCGAATCAAAAAGGAGAACGAACAGCCGCGCCAGCCCGCCCACAGCAGCTATCGGCTTAGGAACAGGGGCGGACCGCGGCTGGAGTTCAAGGAGAATTCGAAGGGGGAGATGGAGTTAGTGGAGCTTGGGGACGAGGAGCAGAGGAGGGATTGATTTAGTGAATGAGTTCGGGACAGAGAAGTACAGAGGGAAGTTGGTTTCAATCTTGGTTTGCTTGGCTGGTTGGTTACACCACATAAAATCCACCATCTTGGAGATGGAAAGAAGAGCAAGAAGAATCTTCATCAGAATAAAGCCATAGGCCAAAAGAGCCATGACAAAGGTGCATCTGGATATACCAAATACCAACAAAACTACGACATAACAGATTGCATTTTTTTTAGTTTGCATTGCTTCACGCATAACAAATGAGAAGAGCGGAGGGAGGAAGGAAGGGGATAACCGTGGGGAGCGTATATACCACCAACATTGCGCTGGATAGGATGGAGTTCGTTGTCTTTGATTTGACCTTTTTGGTTTTGGTTCTGGTCTTTTTTTTCTTTTTTTTTTCCGTTGCTATAAGACAGGAAGGAGTTCGGCAGCATAAAAGCATTATTGAGGTTTTTTGATCAAGAAGAACCAGGGAATACAAATTTGAGAATTACTAGTTGCTTTGAGATACATCATACATTGAAATATGTATAAATGAATTACAATGGCGATTTGTGCAAGTCAGCATCATCATCATGTGTGCTTTGGACGTGACATCTGGTTTAATTTTCTACATGACATTGCGGTGATCTTGCACACACCCTCTTTCACAGAACTCCTTCTGTACCTCTAACAGCCATAACGTCCTCATAGGTGAAGATTGCCATAAGTGACTTTCAGCAGGAATAAAGCAGAGTGGTTTCATGTAACCACGCAAGTTCGTATTTTCGCCAGTCTAGCCAGTCAGTCTTCGCCAGCTAGATATGTGGCCCTTCATCCACAAAAGGCGCGAGTCTGTCTGTCTGTCTAAATTTTTTGCTACATTCCATCATACATGTATTCTCGTCTGTCCGCAAGCCATTGGATTACAGTTTACCACACGAACGCCCTGCATCGCATCGTTCTAGATTCCCAAGCACACTCCAGATCGAATCTAAGCCAAGCCACAAAAAAAAAAGGGGGGGGAAAGTAAGCCAGTAATGCGAATAGGTACCTAATCGACTTGAGAAATGAGTGAAGTGAAAGTCAGGCGTTACCGGCACCAGCACTAGAACCTTGCTGCTCTTGCTGCTGCTGTCCAGCGCCCGTGGATTGTCCAGTTGATACACCATTAGCTTGTTGCTGCTGCTGCTGCTGCTGTTGCTCGACACCCTCCATCTGAGACGAAGGCTGCTGCTGCTGTCCTGGCTGGCCTCCAAGATGCTGTCCACCCAACCCCATCAAATCCGTCGTCTGTCCTTCCTTCTCCAACACCTCCGCCGCAGCTTCAATGACCCCCATGGTAACCGGCAACAGTCCCCTGCCGAGCTCTCCCTCGCGGGGATGCAACGCATACACATTCGCCTCCATGCTCTCCCCACTAAACACCACAAAGTTCTGAATCGGCTGCTGCGTCTGTCCCAGCACGTTGATCACGTCCTGCGCCAGCTGCCCGCCCAACACCGCCGCCACGGGAGCCAGCTCGGCGCCCACGTTCTGCAAGAACGACCGCAGCAGCTCGGCCCGCAAGGTCTCCGCGGGCAGGCCGAGGGCTTTGTGCTTGTCGCTGCACATTTGCGTAAAGGCTGCGAGAGCGGTGTGGTTGGTCAGGAGTTCGGGCCCGGTGGGCGGGACGCCGAAAGTGGAGGTGAATTGCCAGAGGGCACGCAGACAGCTGAGGATGGGGGTGACGGCGCGTTTGCGGCGCGGGGAGGAGAGGATGTCTTGGGGGAGGTGGGAGGCGTCGGAGGAGGCGAGGAGCCAGGTGGAGTAGAGTTCGCGTTTGGTGACGAGCTCGATGTGGGAGTCCTTGTTGTCAGGTTCTTTGGGCGCGACGGAGACGATGGAGCGGGTTTTGGTCTCGGGACCTAAGGTGGTGGAGAGGTTGGAGCGCTGGCGCTCGATAATAAAGTCGTGCTCGATCAGATCGGCGAAGAGGAAGCCGTAGAGACCGTGCGAGCCGGCGGCGTAGAACTTGCGGCCGTGGATGCGGGTGGCGGTGTTGATGACGTTGAGGGTGTCGGCGTCGAGGTCGGTGGCGATGATGATGTCGAACGACGAGTAGAAGGACGAGTGCTTGGTCCGGATGTCGTCCGTGTCGACAATGACTTTGACGCGCGGGTTGAGACGCTGGAGGGAGGCGCTGGCGGCAACGGCGCGGTTCTGGCCGAGGTGGCCGTCCTCGGCGGACAGGAAGAATTGCGCGCCCAGGTCGGCTTCGGAGACGACGGCGTGGTCGTTGATGGTTAGGGAACCGATGCCTGCCAGGACAAGGTTCTTGGCGATCTCGTTGGCGAGGGCTTTCATGGTGATGAGAAGGATGTTGGCAGAGCGGATCTTTTCTTGGGCTTTCATGCCCCAGAGTCGAATTTGCCGGTCATAGAGGGCGATCTCATCTGTTGAGGGGGTTAGTTTCGTAACCTATCTCCAGACATAAGGAGGGTTAAGCACTTGCCTGCACTGATGCCAGCAGCCGAATGGGAAGCCTCTTGACCAGATCCGTTGGTCTCGGTGGCCTGGGTGGTTGTGGTAGTCATGATGGGCAACGACTCCAAGGGCGGCAGTTTGGTTGTTGTGATGAGGAACAAAAACGACCCCTTGAACTAATGGTTGCCAAGTGATATTTGCGCTTGTGGTTGTATGTGGTGAGGTTGAGGTGAGAGGTGACTGAACGCGGGCAAGCGAATGATTCGGTTACTGGACCGAGGGCTGGCTGGACTTGGAAAATTGGCGGAGAGTTGGCTTCTCCAGATTCTGACGGCAGAATAGTTAGAAATGGGTTCAAGGGTTTATTTGAGACCAGTGATATCAGTGCGCATACCGTACTATTGGCCGTTCGATCTCAAGTGGAAGGTGAGGATGGTGGTTGGTGTTGAGGTTGAGACGCGTGGTGCAAAAGTAGGTGGAAAAGGCCTGTGCATTTCGGCGGTTTTACTTGACTATCTCCATTAACAAACTGAGTAATACGTAGGTAAGATCGGACAACGGCAAACACTCGCGCTTCTTGGATCGTTCTGAAATGTTTTCGCTAAGGATCTAATAGAGCCTACAAACGCCACCCGTTATCAAGTTTGAAATCCAACAACCAAGGTAGGTAGCTTTGAAACGAGAAGAAGAAGGGAACGGAATGCACTTTGTGGTTTGGATGGGGACTTGGGGTTACACTCAGTGACCGTACGTATCGTAGATCCCGATGCCGACACATGACGCCAGTTAAAGTGATACTTGCACATTATGGTCACTACGGCGCCTCATGAAGTACATGCTAACAATTACACTCCCACAACGTCAGTGAGGGACAAGGTACAGTACCTATTACCCTGCCAGAATACATACCTAGATTCTCGGTGGATATGGATACCTCTATGAATGGTGTTGGCTCGCCCAGCTGCCCGCCCGCCCGTGGTTGACTCCTCCTCTCGTCTCAGGGTGTCCCGTGCAACGGCCGGGTCTAGTGTGTACACTACAAGATGATCGGCCACTCTACAATCCTTTCCACTTTCAACACTCTTTCCTCCTTACGGATCATTTTGACATTTGACTGACCCTTGACTTTCGCCTTCTTTTTCTGTACATTTGTTTACTTGAACCATCTCTTTTTTTTTTCAAGCGCTACTGTGCTACTCCTATCTTTCGGAGACTGGTCCGTCTTGTCCCAGCCGGGTTCTATTCTTCCTTTTACCCCCCCGCCTGCGCCCCCCCTGGTCTTTGTGTCCTCAAGCTTCATGGTAAGTTGCTCTTTCTGATATGCGCTTCCACGGTCCCCATCCAAACCTAACATATCGCCTCGTTATCAAACCTGCCGCTTCTCTGCGCCTTCGACACGCACTGGCGCCTCGACATATGGCGTATGAACCCAGTTCGAAGCTGTAAGCTTCTGATTTACACCCAGACCACCTTACTGCAGGGACACATTTTCTGGTGTCTTGTTACCTGCGATTACTACACCTTAGTACTAACATTCATCCTTCTCTTGTACCCTAGTCCGACAGTCGACCTCTAAGGTCGCCCTGGGATTCGGAATCTCAACCAAACAACGCCCAACCCGATGCCCTCCCGCCGAGATCTCCCACAGCGATATCCCGAGAACGATTTGAGGCTCTAGAGAGATTTCACGACCGCATCGGTCGCAACCTAGCTCTCGAACAGGCTGCCTCCAGGGTGCTCGCTCGGTCCAGGATGTCCTCCGGCTCTGACCGGTCTCTTCGCCGGCGATTCAACCAGGACTCTCAACCCTCTAGCAGCTTTTTGCCGCCTGCCATTCCAAGTTCAACTTCTTCGACCCCTACACCACCCTTACTTCCGTCCCTTCGTTCGCTTGGCTCAAGGCTGCGACCCGGCATGTCGGCGCCCGGAGGCCAGAACGGTCGCCCTTCCCGTTATTCGCCCTTTGATCGGACAATGGAGAGGCACCGAACTCATATGAACCCTGCCAGGGAGCGCAGCTACGTGACGCCTGGCGAGCTTCAAGATTCGTCCAGCTCTTCACAGCCTTCGCTCTTCGGTAGGAACACTCCTCCTGAGGATATGGAAGAACTTGAAAACTTTCGGCGCGCAAAGCGACGGAAGCTGGATTCCGACAAGGTATCGCCAAGTTACAAAAATATTCTGTACGGAAAATACGGCCAGGTGGAGCCAGGTCCGCTTCTTTTGGAGATTGTTAGCTGTGATGGTGGCTTGTTCAGGGATGGACGGGCCTATGTGGCGGAGAATATCCTGAAAGACGACGCTTCCGTTTATTGCACAAGGACTAATCGCTGCAACATCATACTACGACATCACGGTGGTACTGTCTTCAGCTTGAAAGAGTTGGTCATCAAAGCACCTGGTTCACATTACTCTCAGCCGTATGTGTTGTTCTCTTTCAGTTATCTTCCGTGTGCCTTGCTGACCGGTCTCTAGGGTCCGAGAGGGCATGGTGTTTGTTTCGATGGAACATGATGACCTGTTGAAACGTACAGCGCAATATCAAATTCAGTATGAGCAATCAGCGAATCCACGACCACGGACATCACGCGACACTCCAACAATATACTCGGTCCGACACGACGATGATGGACGGATCTACCCCTCGAGATATCGACGCGATTACATATCAGATCTGATCAACACTATAGATGATGACGATGACGATGATGAAGACCAAGCAGCAGCCGCACTACCTCCCGAGTTTTCGGCCGCATCTCAACCGTTCAATGTCACGACCGAATGCAGTGATGATGACAGCGAAGGAAACGAAAATCATTTGCGTCGTAGGCGAACGCCCAACAGGATTGGTGCTTTGCCTTTTGAAAGCGACAGTAGTGATGACGGAAGAGACCCATGGAACCCCAGCGGTTTGGACTGGACTGATCTCACTCGTGCGCGACACTCTGCTAGTTGGCGTAACGAATACGACACGGCAACCCCCGAACTTGAACGAGCGCGAGAAGCCTCGCAGGTGGCCACGCAGGAGGCGGTACGAGCCGTTGGCGGAGCGCTTATGTCTCCGCTGGCCCAATTCTACATTGAGAAGGACAAGAACAAGTGTACCATCAAGTTCGACCCGCCGGTGAGCGCGCGGTACATCCTGCTCAAGATGTGGAGTCCACATCCTGACCCTCTCAAAAACATTGATATCCAGGGGGTTATAGCGAAAGGCTTTGCTGGTCCGCAGCTATTTCCAGCCCAAACACTGCAATGAGACTGAGTCAAAGAAGGTGATCAGTTCTTGCACAGCATGCATCATCCGGCAAAACGGGGTCGGCAATATGAATGTTCGAGTCGTCTTAAAACAGACTAGGCTTACGAGACTAGTGCTTGACGGTCAGCCGGGGGCAGGGGAGTTTTGAGTTTTGATATACATGCATCTTGTTTAAAGGCGTCGGCTTCATGGTACTTGGATGATGGCTTTCAACGGTCATGGGAATTGGCATCAGCGGGTTATATGGAGGTACCTCACGGCATTATTATGGCAAAGTGCGCTTTCTCATCAACTGAACCAGATGTTCCCCCAGCCATACGTTCCCTCTGCCTAGCTCGTAACCCAAAATGACAACCGGGCTCCCTTAGCAACACTTTGGTTGTTCTCATTGTTGTCCTTTCGCTACATGGGCTGACGAGGAGAGGTTTGTGAATCCGTGGGTTAGGGTTGAGTATGAGCTGAGCGGACCAGTCCAACAAAAAAGATAAGCCAAAATGAATTATTCTGTTTCGGCTTCTGGCATCTATACCACCAGGATCCTGTGATATTATACACAGTACACTGCAACAGCAACTTAAGTTCATTACAGTTTGCAAAAGTTGAACTGTTGAAACAAGCCCCAGGCTATTCTACGCCCCGCATGTGAGCCCCTTTGGGTACCTTGCATATCGCAACAATGCGGGATGATTCATAATGAAAATGGCTGTAATGTACCAAACGGGAAAGCCACTGCGAATTTGATTGGGCAAACAAAGCTTCAAGGAGGCGGTAATAGGGTCGGGTAGAGGATCGATAGCTTCCATGTCGCTGTAGCATAGTGCGCTGTGTGGCAAGCCTTTTTGCCATCCAATCCCGAGGGTGGCTAGGTACTGCTCGCGTAGCCTTACGAGGATTACTCTAAAGTGTCTGAGTCACCGGTGATGGAAAATGAAATTGTATCGATGCAAGTGCACTAGTAGAATTTCGACAAACTCATACTTCTCGATGGCAAAAAAATGGAAGGGTTTGAGTAGAGAGGTTGGGTTGGTAAGCCGCATGTATGCGTCCATCGATGTCTTGTTGAAGGCAAGTACTGGTACATACATCTGTAAGGGTCTTGGTACCCGCTGCCGCCAAAAGCTGTGTGGTTCTTCCTCAGTCCAGATTCCAGATTTGATAGCGCCCCACTTTACACATAGCCTGGAGTCTGAATCCAGATTATATTTTCCTTCCATCGCCCACCCCACCAGTCGTCATTCGCAAAGCAGCAAAACGGCATTCTATACCTCCCATCTCCATTGCTTCAGTCGCATAACCTCAATCTCTCCGTCTCTCTCGGAATACCACTTTACCCACCAAGTAAAAGAAGCCCACTAGCAGCACTACACAAGAAGAACCGAAGCCATGGCTGTCCGCGCCCAGTTCGAGAACTCCAACGAGTAAGTTTTGCTTGGCCTCCACGTCCCGAGATGGGGAAATGCGATGCGAAAATCGAAAATCTGCCCCGCCTGCCACCGACAACGACATCAATACCATGCTTCGACACCGCGACAGCAAGGCGACTCTTAAATATGGATGGGGAGCAGAGGGTGGTTCAACGGGATATCAAGTAGCAGACGCGCTAACATTGTCTGTTTTCTCACAGGGTTGGAGTCTTTTCCACACTTACAAACTCTTACGCTTTGGTCGCCGTCGGTGCCAGCGAGAACTTTTACAGCGTCTTCGAGGCCGAACTCCAAGATGTGATCCCTATCTGCAGAACCACCATTGCCGGCACAAGAATTATCGGTCGTTTGACAGCTGGGTATGCGCTTCCTCCCTCGCCATTTTCATTGAACTTTTAGTCCCAAGTTTTCGAGCGGGCGCAACCGAGAATTTGGTTATGGGACATTGGTAAGCTAACCACGCAAAAAAAATCACAGTAACCGCAAAGGTCTCCTCGTCCCCACTACCACAACCGACCAGGAACTGCAACATCTGCGCAACAGTCTGCCCGACGACGTGCGCATACAACGTATCGAGGAGCGCCTGTCGGCCCTGGGCAACGTGATTGTGTGCAACGATCACACGGCGCTGATCCACCCGGATCTGGAGCGCGAGACCGAAGAGATCATTGCCGACGTGCTCGGCGTCGAGGTGTTCCGCCAAACCATTGCCGATAACGTGCTCGTCGGCAGCTACATGGCGCTCAGCAACCAGGGCGGCCTCGTCCACCCCAAGACATCCATCCAGGACCAGGACGAGCTCAGCTCCCTGCTCCAGGTACCGCTGGTGGCCGGCTCCGTCAACAGAGGTTCCAACGTCATCGGCGGTGGCATGGTGGTCAACGACTGGATGGCCGTCACTGGTCTCGATACTACGGCGCCCGAGCTTAGTGTTATCGAGAGCGTGTTCAGGTTAGGAGAGGGTGCCGCGCCTGGCCAGATCAACTCCAGCCTCAAGGATACCATGGTCGAGTCTTTCTACTAAATCCATTGGTTTTTCTTTTGTGGGCTTGTTCTGGAGTTGGTGTTATCTGTGCTTGGTAGGCAAGGGGAAAGGAAGGCAATGTGTGAGGGGGGAGGGAGCGGAGGCGAGAGATGGATGTGTAGGAGGCGGGATTCTTGTCAGGTATACCAACGACAATGGGTCGTTTCTGACATGCATGCTCAAGCGTGAGCAAACAAGGCGATTTTTTCTTCCAATGAATGGTTCCTATGACTGGCGTTTTTGCGTGAGGATGTGGATGTGTGTGAAGATGACCGTGGTTGTGGCTCGGCCTGGATTGCGAGATTGCTTCAAGTTTTGGAAATGTCATCAGGAATACAAAAGCTTCCAGTTGACATGGCCATGGCCGTTCAGACTAATCACGAAGTATATATACTCCTCGAGGTTCAGTCAACATTGACATATAAGATTAGAAGGCGGGACCAATGTCTTTCGGATTTGGAGCAAGGCACGGTTTTCTGCCAAGGGTTAGGGTTGTACCGGTAGTTCTTGGTTCACCTGTCATCCAGTGAAGAAGACCAACTGAAACTCCCAAGCTCGTCCCCTATGCTTCTATGACGGGATCACCACCTCCTTTTACGAATGTAAATCCAGACACCAAGCGAGATGCCTCTTGAGACAATTCTCCATCATCATTGTTTACAAACAAACATCATGCAAAAACATAGTACGGCATGTACTACACCCGATGCTGCCTCGAGTGCCAGGGTTGGTTGCGATCGCGGCGGTCGCCAGCAAGCAGCGGTGATGCAGTGTTTCATCATGCACGATGATGTGGTTGTCCGTTCCAGGGACTCGTCAGGGACCCAGCATTCGTCAACACTTTTGACATGACATGTCCATATGCATAGAATGGGAGGCTATAGAATGCGTATAATACCTACCACGAGTCCAAGTCCACAATCTACGACGGCTACGTATAATGTCTCACTGGGGAATCCTGCTTCTCCTTCGGGAAATGGCTTGGTACGTGATGGGTGGAAATAATTTAAAACCACGCAGCTTTATTCCGTGATGCCCTGACAGACCGTTGAGAGACATACATGCAGCTGTGGCAAAAAGACGGATGCGTAGACTAAACTAACTACTAGACTTAGTCATGAGTGGAAATATCGTTCGGGAATATTGTTTTTCTTTTGAAACGTTCAATTTGGGGTTTTTTTTGTCGGTTTCCAGGAACGTGAAATTCGACGAAATTGCACAGACCCACGATGACCCGTCTGATAGTCCTCAATCGGCAGGTCCGATCTCAATTCTCCGCAACGAGGGACAGCTTATAGGCTTGTGGCTAATTAGTTTTCAGCGTTGTTGTAGATGTGTAGTGTATGAAGCGTATGAGAAAATCCATCATGCAAAAAAATAGAAATGTAGATTGAAGTCGACCCAGATCTCAAAAGATGCACAAGTGCTGCAACTTCAATTGCACAAAACACTGCACTTTGCCAAGTGCGTGCCACGCTGCCGCAGACTCGCAGTCCGCAATGCCGGGCCGGGGCAGGTGCGGACCAATCGGTGGAATCCTTGTCGGGTTCTGCAGACGTCAGGTTGCCAAGGCTTCGAAAAAGAAGGTTGGGAATCTCTAGCTTCTTCACGACCCCGGAAAACGGAAAAGAAAACAGGAACGGAAGTGGAAGCCTGTCCCGGCTTAGCGAACCCCTGGAAGTTCAATTGAAAGGTGGACGCCCGTGGCTCTGTTCTCCTATCCCGCGATCCCTGTTGAGGACGGTGGTGCCCCCTCTACCCCCAAAGTACGGGACTCTGGTGGTGGACTGCCTGGTAGGTGGTGGGTGGGTGTGGTGGACTGCCCGTGGTGGTGCCGCCGCCGCGTGCGCGCAATCAGGCAAAGTGGAAAGGGGAGAACGGGGACTTCGCTTCGGTCCAAACTTCTCCAGACCGTTGGACCGTTTTTTAGTTTTTTAGTTTTTTTTTTTTTTCATTTGGGTCTAACCCCTTGATATTTTCCCGTAGTTTTGGTTCTTGGATGGCTTTAGTTATCGTCAATTCTTTTCCTCGATCACCGTCACGGTTCGAACTTTCCATTTCACCCAACCCGCCTGTTCGGACGATAGAATCTCGTGCGCCTACATCGGCCTACACCTCTCCCGAGCCAATATATCGGTCAAGACTTTGGACCCCTGAAATAAGCGCATGAGCCACGGCACGCCAGCGGCATATACTACTCTTGCGCCCCGTCCACCTCCGCACCTCTTCGAAGCCCGCCCGACTCGAGTTCACCTTTGACGCAAGGCACTCCCCATCTTGGATACCAAAACACGGTTTTAGGATTCCCGCCGCCAATTGCCACCCAATCCACCTCAGCTACGCACCGTGGAAGCTGTGGAAGCTTGTTGCATTCCATTGTCTTGCTTTGGCGTTGAAACTGGTCTCAGCCCCAGACATCACCCCCATATTGTGCACATTGGCCAGCCGAAGCAGTCAATACTCTCTCTCTCTCTGTATTCCTAGAATAACACGGTGGTAGAGGAGCCGGACATTCGGTCGCCTGGACTTGAAGAAACACTCCGGCCCCGCCAAACAGGACATAAGCCGACCGGCCAGACCAACAACGGCTAGATTCGCCTACCAGGGACTACCAGGGGACACACAGGAGAACGGACACGGGACCTCCAGGGATACTGTGGCAGCATTCCAAACTTTTACTACATACATCATGCCCCTTAGACCCAATCCTGCTCTGCCCCCCTCGCAGCCAGCAAGAGACTTACCGCCTCCCCAACGCCCCATTGAACGTCCAACACCTCCTCCCAAAGCCCTAGCCCTGCGAGGATCGCTGGATAAGATCAGATCCGTCAGTTCAGAGCACAACGCCGTCCCCCCCAGAGTCCCAGAAAAGCCGCGCATAGTGCCCGCTCCACCGCCTCGCCCATCCTCGACCATCATCCTCCCAGCCCCCTCCACCTTGGCCCCCTTGCAAGAGTACCACAGCGGGTTTTCTGAGCAAGACGCTGAGTCGGGCTCGGGTCTAAACAAACATCGCCGCGGGTCATCGTTCCCGAACCTGATCGCCCTCACCTTTGGCACCGAAAACCAGCCCGCCTCCTCCTCCTCCTCCTCCTCGGAGCAAACCGACAGTTCCCAAGGAGCGTTTGCCGACTGGCTGAACAGCTCGGGCGCGGCAGCAGCAGAAGCATTGGGAATGGCTCCCACCTTGACAGCCCGCAGCAGCAAAGCGAGACAGGCGGCGGACAATCAGTCCCTGACCGGCTCCGTTCGCGACGGCGACACCTCCTTGGACAAGACGCCCACAAGGTCGCGTCGACGCGGGACCAACGCCAGCCAGTTTAGCAACCGCAGCAGCATGCATGAGCCATCTACGCCCAAGGGTAATGTCACCTCCCGGCTCATATCGGCCATCTCGTCCAAGTTTACACCGGGCCCGGCAGCGTCCTCTGGCCCTACCGTTGACGACGATGAGATCTTGAACCTTGACATCGAGGCTGCCCTGTTCCCTCCCAATGGGGCTGCGCCCAACAGCGACACCGTCTCCCCGGCGGCGTACAAGGACCTGCAGGCCAACGCCATCAGCCTCTTCACCAAGATGCAAGCCGCCTTCCGCGAGCGCGTAATCACCATCCGCGACCTGGAAGCCGAGAAGTCTGCCCAGCGCGACGAGATCGATGCGGCCGAGACGCGCGCCCAGCACCTGAAGATGCAGCTCGAGGGCATGGCGCGTAAGGCTTCCGAGCACGAGCAGGCCATTCAGAAGCTGATGGACGAGCTCGCCTATGAGCGCAGCAAGTTCCGTCCCGTCCCACAGCGCACGTCGACCATCATGTCCGAGTGCAGCGTTGTCTCGGAGGACCTCGGCGTCGACGCCGACTACCAGGCCCGGCGCAAGTGGCGCGAGAGCGCCAGCACCATCAAGACGGACTACTCGTACTCGACTGACACCGACAGCGTCGCCGAGAGCGAGAGCGTGTTCTCCGCGCGGTGCCGCAGCCCCATCGTTCCTGGTGGCGGCTTTGATGGGACCATGAGCATCGTCAACAGCCCCGCTCCCTCAGTAACGACGTTGCAACGGAACGTGAGCGTCACCAACAAGAGGAGGTCCATGGGCCCTCCTCCCCCCGTCCCGACCACCCCCAAGCCCAAGATCATGGGTACCCAGATGAGCGCGTTCCAGAAGATCATCAGGGGCATTGCGCCCGGCTCGGACGAGAACGGGTGCGTGAACTGCAGGGGCCAGGACGCCAGCATGGCCTGGGACACGGTCGGCTTGTTGCGTGACGAGAACAGGCACTTGAAGGAGCGCGTGGGCGAGTTGGAGATGGCGGTCGAGGGATGCTTGGACTTGGTTAACGGCATTGGCCTGTAAAAGCTGTTGTCATTCCAATCCAGCTGATGTGGCGTTTAAGGGTTTTTATGACTTGGCTTTTGTTTTGCCTTTTGTCTCTTCTTTTCTTTTTTCTTCTTTGATTAATGGCCGTGGATGATGACAACAACAACAACAAAGATTTAGCATGACCTAGACCGCCGCGGGCTAGACTCTGGATTTTGTTTCTTTTTTGCATTGTGTGTCTGTGGGTTCCGTTGAAACAGATACCATTTTTGTTTGAGACTAAGATGATATATATACCAGAATGGGGGGTTGGCTTATGTAGGCAGTATGGGAGGATTTCAAAGGGAGAAGAGGCAGCAAGGGCTTTTATGATGTCGGGATGAAGTGGACCATGAGGTGACCGATCCAAGTCAACACAGAGCCTGTACAAAGACAGATAATGTATATAAAAGCCGGGGTCCCTTTTTTGATTTCACTGCTTTGTGTCTATAAACCAAGAATATGTCCATAAGAAACCCGGGCCGGCGCGTGCGTGTACATATGCCATTGCCCAACATACCTGTCTGTCGAAACACATGATGAGAAGCAGATTGTGATATGAACATGTCCAAGAATCACACGAACCTGAACATCTCTGTGACCTTGTGAAATATGTATGTATGCTCATCACGGAGACCAGTCTACAATAGGCACCGCCCTCCCGCAACAACCGCTCCGGGTCAAGTGCAGTACTCTCATATTGCTCTTCTGTATCTTTCCCGCCATCCGAGATAGACTTCCCTGGTGAAGCTCTTTCAACCAGAGCTCGGCTGCCAGCTATGTGCTATACCTGGCGTTTGTAGGCGTCCTGTTTGTCGTTTCGTCTTTGTCCACCCCATATCAACGGCCTGTCCCCCTCTGGATATCCACCCGGATCCACCCAGTCCGACTCAGACACTCTTCTCCATCTCATTGTCCATCCCCACCTATATCTCAGTGCGCAGTTACGGCGGACGCAGTACCATCGTGGTGGTGCTTATCCTTGAGAAAGAGGTGCTCGTAAACGCAGTAAATAGCAAAGGCAACGGAGGCGGTGCCAAAGCCAGGAAGAGCGCCCTTGAAGCGCTCGGAGCGGGAGAATTGGCCGGTGGTACGCCAGGATTCGCTGTTTTCGGGAGGTGGGAGGTTCTCGCGTTGGTTATCAAACTCTCCTCCACCTAAGAGCACAGCGTCGAAAACCTGTACTCACTTCTTGATCCAAGGATCGTGCTCGGGCACACGGGCAGCTCTACGGAACTCGCTGATGTTGAACCCCGTGGGGTTCTTGGGGACGGCGCGGAGGACTCTTTTCGTTGTTGTTAGAAAATCGCAAAGCTGGTACTCGAAGTCATAAGTGAGACTTACCGTGTGACGCGCATTTTGGTGACGGCAATTGTTTGTTAACGTCGATGCGGGAATGGCTTCACCAGAGCTGCTTCGATTGGTTTGGCGACGTCGACGACGTTGTCGCCGCACCCGACGTGCTTGGCCTGTGCGGCTGCTCAGTGTGCAGTGTACACTACAGACACCCGCACCACCACCCCCAACCCTGTCCGTGGCGGCAGAAAGGGGTGCCTCGTCCCCTCCTCTCGTGGGGAACACTGCAACCGTAGCTGGCTCGTGCGCCGCCGAGTCAAGAAATGGTACGTACCTGGTTGTACCTGTGCTCGCTGGCACTTTGACATCAACCTCGACTGTGCTCCTGGTGGCCCGTGCAATCGACAGCCTGCCGCCTCGGCGCCTCCGACGTTCAGTTCCATTCAACACACTGCAACTAGAACTGGAGCAATTGAGCGAACCCAACAACTCAGATAGCAACTGCTGTTGACAGCCCTCGACCGTGCACCGAAACGCACAGCACTCATCCAGCTCTCGACTCGCCCGACGAAATCTGTCAACACGCACCACAGAACTTGACCTCTTACTTGCCAGGCTGTACCCCTCCGTACTTGTTCCCCTCGACCGTAGTCGTACCGATCCTTTGCCTGCCAGCCACGACGACGATATCATCCAGTCCACATAGGCCGATCCCACCGCCGGCTGAGCGCTCGGCCGCCCCTTCGTCATCCCGCAGAGCAGCGCCTGGTCAGGAATGGTGCATACGCGGCTCACACTTCTAAGACCAACCTTTACAAGTCCGATATCACGATAGACGCACAGCATCGAACCCGTCTACTGGCTGTCGCTCTTTCGCGATGCCTCCTCCACCCATCAACAGGTTCCCCAGCGGACCTTCGCCCTACCATCAGCAGTTTCCTACACACGGCCAGCACACGGCAAGCCATCCTCCGCAGCTGACAGGAAACCCCGCCTACCTCAACCAGAACGCCCAAGTGAACCCCTTTTCGGCAAATAGCAACCTATTAGGCCTCGGCGGGGGACTAAATGCTGGTGGTGGCGGCTTCAACGTGGGGGGAGACTCGGGGCTGGCAAGCCATGCTGCGAGGATGGGATTCCAGCACGGGGCCCAGCTGCAGCAACAACAGCAGTCCCAACAACAACAACATCAGCAGCAGCAGGCCCAGCAACAGACGGCCCAACACTCACAACATGCGCAGCATGCCCAGCACCAACAGCACATGCAACACGCACCACAACAGGGTCACGGTGCCCTTGCCGACCATGTCACGCGATCGCAGAGCAAGAGCCGGATACGAGAGGTGTGGAGGCACAACTTGCACGAGGAGATGGCTATACTGAGAGACTTGGTGGACAAGTATCCGTATATTGCTATGGTGGGACTGCAGTCACCCCCTTACTGGGAGAGGAGAGCGTGGAAATGGCTAACGTGGGTTGGATCTCTTTCTAGGACACCGAATTTCCCGGCGTTGTGTCGAGACCGATGGGAGGTTTTAGGGGAAAGAGTGATTACCATTACCAATGTCTCAGGACCAACGTCGACATGTTGAAGGTCATCCAGATCGGCATCGCCCTATTCAACGAAGACGGCGAGCAACCCCCTGCGCGACCAAACTCGACTGATGCTATGGATCTCGCAGGAAAAAGGGCGGCCAATCAACAGGGGCCGTTTCCCTTCGCGTGGCAGTTCAACTTTAAATTCTCTCTTAAGGAGGACATGTTTAACCAGACCTCGATCGAGTCTCTGCAGCAAGCCGGTATCGACTTCAGCTTGCTTGAGCGAGATGGCATCGACCCCAAGGAATTCGCCGCGCTGCTTATCCCATCCGGCTTGGTGTGTTTTGAAGACGTGCGCTGGATCAGCTTCCACGGCGGCTACGACTTTGGGTATCTTACAAAACTTTTGATCTGTTCTCAGCTTCCGAACGACGAGGTTGAGTTTGACCAGATCATGAAGCTTTACTTCCCTTCGACGTACGACGTTAAGCATCTCATGAAACACGCCATCAAGCAGTACAACAGCGGTGCGCTGACCCCCAATGACCCGGGTGCGGCCGAAATCCTGCAAAAGTTCGAGCAGAAATCAGGTCTTGAACACATCGCCGACACTCTCAAGGTTAAGCGCGTGGGTAGTGCACATCAGGCGGGCAGTGACAGCCTTATTACTGGCAAGGTCTTCTTCGAGCTACGGAAGCGCATCTTCAACGGAGATATCGGTGGCGAGCACGTCGGCAAGGTCTGGGGTCTCGGCATCCCCGATTTCTCCGTCGTTGCCAGCCTTCCCACTCTTAACACGGCAGCCGCGACTGCTAGCAATAACAACACTAACAACACCAGCACCGAGAACTCAGCGACTGGGCAACAGGCAAACGGTGCGCAGAACGGAACGCCCAGCACACCCAATGGTGCTCCGGTAAACCTCGCCGGCGCGCTCGCGGCTGCGGGTGCCAACGCGGCTCAAGCGGCCGTTGCTGCGCAAGCTGCTGCCGCCGCCTCGCACAACACCAACGGCGGTGCGGCGGCGCTGGGCAACCTCGGACCGATGACGCCCGGCGGCGGAGGTGGCGTGTTCGGCCAGTTCGCGTTCGGCTCCAACAACAACAACACCAACAGCAGCAGCAACCGAGGCTAGAAACATCCGGCGGCAGGCTCTAATATGACGATGGTTGGAGGCGATGGACGGGTGCAAACAACAACAAGCGTCTCTTAGTCAGACATGCTACTGGTCCTTTTCTTCCTTTTCTTCCTCCTCGCCCTTCTGGGTTGGTACAACATCTATATCCTCATTTAACCTGTGCCGGTGCCTCCTCCAGCGCCAGCGCTGGCATAGGACCCAATCCACCGACGTTACATACCTGAAGAGGAGTAGTTGATGATGTTGGGTGTGCGAGGGGTGTCTAAGGGCGGGATGTGGTGTATGTATGTGTGTGTGTGGATAGAAGGGATGCGATGCGATGCGATGCGATATGCATGGGTCAAAGGAGTTTTGAAACGTGCTGCTGGCTTGTGTGTTATTTTTGTCCCCCTTCCCAACCTAAACCTTTTTTTTTATTGCGCTCCATGTTTTCTTGGCCAAAATTTTTATTATATCTTCGGGGTCTTCCTTCCTACCTACTACATGCTTTTATCAGTTATCATCATCGTTGATATATCCGTGATCAAGAATGGAGTTCGTTGCTCTCTGGCTTGGCTTCAAGTTGTTAACCTAATCCCCTCAGCGGTTTCAGTTAGAGGACTTGGGGAATGAATAAAAAAAAAAAAAAGCGATGGACAAACAAACACCTTGTCGTTACATACATACATACATACATATATGCACGGCGTCGCGAGGTAAAAGCACAACATTAGGAAAACCGCCAGCCTAACTGATGGGGACAAGAAAAGGAAGCGAACAAGAAAAAAAAAAGGAGGGCAAGGGAATAAAAAATGATGGGACTTGCCGGCTGATCCTTGGCTTCCTCTCTATCCACCTCATCACCATACCCTAGCGGAACCAGCTTATTTCTGATGTTTGACTTTGATTTTGGGTCTTTTCTTCTTTCTTTTTTTGGTTGTATACTAGTAGTCTATTAGCGCTTACATCACACCCAGTGTGGTTTACACTTTTATATTGTAACTTTTTGGCTTCATCACACTGGCGAAAATGGTATCAGGGAAGAGAAGCAATCCATTTATGGAGTACTTCAGTGGTTGATACAAAATGAGTCTTGATTTCCATCTCGCTCACTTGATCGTTTTGAGCTTGATGCTCCACATAAGTGACAAATGTGTAAGTCCAAGTCATGAAAGTCACCAGTTTTTTTTTTTACCTAGACTTCTCTTCCTATGATAATGGCAACGCTGTTTTTTGGGCCCATATGCGTATGTCTGCGTGTGTGTGTCTGTGAATACTGTATGTCATGCCGCGTATCTTATCCCCAATCTTACCATCTTGCCATCTTTTATTCCATCCCACGAACATAATAATATAGAAGCCAACGCAATGTATCCCCCATCCGTACCCATTCCCAAGCCGTTGTTTACTGCGCTGTTGCTTCTGCGCCCCGGGACGCAGTCCAGACTGAAAACCAGACTAATAATGATAATTTCCCAAATGATGAGTTCCTCCTCCTGAGAGGCCAATACGATGATAAAATCCCCCAAACACCCGTAAGTCATAGCCGTTAATTAACCCGCGCCGTAGCATATACCCCAAGTTCCCCAGTTAATGAAAGAAAAGATAGACCCCCCTAAAAGAAGCACGTATGTCGCTTCCCGCAAATCGAAGCCGCAATATCAAGCAAAAACCTTCTTCAGCGCCGTCCTCGAATATACCTCGCCGGTAACCAAGTCCTTCACTTGCCCCTCCGCCAGCCCCGCCTTGGCCGCATACTCATCCAGCTTTGCCTGTCCGTACACACGCCCGTTCGGCAATAGCAGCAAGTCGTTATCCAGATGGCTCTTGCTATGGTGCGCATAGGGGACGTTCTTGGCCAACTCGTTGAGCTCGATCGAGCAGATCGGGCATACTGTGCTAGTCATGCTCGTCTGGCTATGCCCGGGCTGTGAGGAAGAAGTCGTCTTTTGCGTGCCGTGGCAGGCGGGCGTCTTGAGAGCCGATAAGCCGGAGGACAGGGCTGTGTGCAGCAAGGGAAAAGTGGGCAGGCCTAGCAGCTTGTTATGCGCTTCTACGAAAGAGGTGGCGAGCTTGGTCCACCGATCCGGACTGTACCAGGCGGCGTATTTGGGTGGGAGGTTCTTGTCGGTGGGTCGGTGGGCGAGAAGGGCTGCCATTTCGCGGACTTCGTCGGGGTATTGCTCTTGGAAGGGGGCAATGTATTTCTTTGCATGGGTAATAGCCTCAACGGATTTGGATGGGGTGTTGATGCGGAGTAGCTCGATGTATTGTTGGCAGCGAAGGAGAAATTCGAGGTTGGACTGGGGGATGGGAGATGAGGTTAGCGGTATGGGGATTGACGGGGAGAACGGGGGTGTTGTGTCGGCCTACCTGTAACTTTCGAAGCTCCTTCTTGTTGTCGTTGCACCAAGCCAACGCCTCGGTGACGCTGCCGTTCTCGAGAGACTCGCGGATCTTGCTCATTGTCAGGAATGTTTCCACGTCTACCAAGTCGTGCATCTCCCGCTCGTTTGCCAGGGCTTGGGCAGAAGTGTTGTATCCGTGCCGTAGCATGTAGTCGACCAGCAGTCGATCCAGACGTTTCCTGGACCAAGCCTCGTATTTAACATCTTCAACCGAGTGCATATCCGAGAGCTCGTGCAGATGCGCCACACGAGCATCAAGCTGCTTATAAAGCCTGGTTTCCTCGTTGGCGTACGTTGACAGCTTGCGTTTCATGCCGCGCATCTTGGCAATCATGGTATCGAGGTTCTTGACGACATCTTCGGGCGATGTCTTGCCGTCGAGGGATCCTTTCGCTGTTTCTTTCAGGAGCTTGTTGAGGGTTGTTGACTCTTTCTCGACGGTGAAGTGAGCAGATCGAAAGTTCTTGCGAAGGAGTTCATACGGCAGACGGAGCAATGGCTGGTCCTACAGGTGAGATTGAACAGAAGATTAGTCGATGGCGATCGAATACAATGATTTGAGGGGAGAGGGGTGAAGGAGCACCTTACCAGTAGTAGATGGTTGTCGTGGTTTATCTTTGAGGCTTCATGATCTGCCATCTTGGCAAGGCAATAAGACACGGGCAAACCGCCAAGATGGTGTTCCGGGGAAAGTTGGAGCTCAAAAGTCCGGAGGTATTGCTATGATCGGAGTACCAAAAAGACAAGACGGGATGAAGGAAGGGGTGGTCAAGTACGTTTGGTTGATACACGGCGATCTAGGATGCCGGATAAGGTCAGTGATGGGACGGAGATGGACCTTGACGGCCATGGAGCCGGCCTGCTTTCCAGTGTTAGTCCCGTGGGACAGACCGGGAGCGGGTACCCCACTAATGTCAGCATTCATTGGCTGCCCCACTACCCCACCCTACAAGCAATCACACTAATACTTATACACTAGATCTGCACAAGTTACATAAAATTACTATCACGAACTAGCGACAAAGACAGGCAATGAAACAACTAACATTTGCTATTGGTTTATAGGTATGTGTGCTAGGAAAGGTTCTTGGGATTTTTGAAACCTACTTCCCAAGAATATAAGTCCTCAGATTCAGCTGGGTGAGCGTTGTAGGGGCTGGTGGTGATGTGATACAGTTTAGGATGGTGATGTACATGATAGGCCTCGACGAATGATTTCCTCATGCCATTGGCTTTTCAATGATGGCGCGTTTACGTACCTACATAACCTGGTGGAAGGCTAATCCAGATGGTTGCCCGGCATGGTCGCTTTTGAAATATCCACGGCGGCTTGGTGAACTCGGAAGGCTGCCATCTTTTCCATGCTGCTTTGAAGCCTGTCCACGGAGGGAGTGATGTTGATGGAGGGTCAGATGCTCGTGCTCGTGATTACAGTCGCCCAGATCATGTGCCGACCTGTCTCACACTGTCATCTTAGAGGCCTCAACGGAATTACATACGTGAAAAGGAGAAGTTGGTGATCGCGGCCGGACTTGGGGTGTGATTGAGTCGTTGCATTCACGATAATCAACGGCCCTTTGCAGTCAGGCACGGGGTTTTCCTGTGCATCAGGACCTGTAGCAAGAAGGCAACGGTTTTCCATATTATGCCCCGGCACGCACATCCCAAAGATGTGTGCCTTTGCCTTGAAGATAGCCACACACTCATGGTCAAGTGGAAAAGGCACTCAGGCAAATGGGATAATTGGGGTTGTATTATTTGGGCGCACGTGCCTGAAATGGGATTAGGAGGCCGCACATGTGCTACCCGGCATAGTCCTCGACGCCTCCAAGGTGCCACGCTCACACTTTCCATGATTTGACATGTTATGTGTCCCAAACAAGATGCACATTGTCGAGAATGCCCTCAAAGGTGTGAGAGAGCTAGAGTGGTGAGAACAAAGCGGAAGATGAGGGAGGCTGCCATATGTACACTACAGTAGGATGCGGCCAGGCTACACTACACTAACAAAACAGTGGGGACAAGGGCCGGGGAGTTGACCGGGGAATGGGCATTCGGGCATTCACCACTGCACTCATTGAAGCATTGCGCATGGTCCGTGCACAGAAAGGTGTGCCTCTAGTCTTTCTTATACAAGCCGGCGGCTCGACCTCCTTCGCTGCCTCTCGCTCAGCTCACATGACTTTCTCCAGATCAACTTCGAAAAAGAGGCTTTTGCTAAGCCCGGCGAACGCAAGATTCAGGAACTGAATTTCTTTCAATAACCGGTACGTTTTCTAACATAATTCGACTGATAAATACCTTTCTCTTGGTGCCCAAGTTTCTTTTTGGCGTTGTTGTTGGTGCTTGTTTCCTTGAAGCGTTGGATGGGTCCAAGTCCTGATTGACGCAGTCACGAGTTTTGCACATGACCTCGACCACCTCGTAAGAATCCCAAGCGTCCCGACCATCAAAACCTCTAGTCAAGGTATTTGCTTCCCAATTCCATATGCCTTTCCCCATCAACACGAATGGAGTCCTGGCTCGTTGATGCACGCTCTTCAACTTGCTGTCAAGTCTTGACAGACTTTTGTTGATCTCCCGAACTATGCGACCGGCGACAGTCTTTTCTTTTGTTTACACAGTCGAAGGCGACATGGATCGGGAGAACATCATCATCAATTCCATAAGCCATCAGGTCCTTCATCGACTCCACATGCCGCATCACGAACATAGATGCAGCTTCATATAGGGCTTGCACGTCGTTCGCGGACGGTCCATGGCGGCCATTCACACTCAACTCTCTTCACAGCGGGGCCAGTATCAGCGTAGCGACGCGTTAATTATGTCGCATGGGAACCGAGCCACCGTCTGGAGTTCTGCTCAAGGCCCATCATTATCACGGCACATATGTCAAGCAAGTGCTTGCCAATCAACTCTACTATTTGGATCTTGAAGATTACCCAATTACTGCTTGGTTCTTTCTCCAAGTTGTTGGTGCCGAGTTCTGGTACTGAACTTGGGGTTGAGATGAGGCAACAGCAGCACGCAAATTGACCGACCCGTGGGTTCCGTTGACTAAGGTTGTTACTGACTATGAGGTCTCAGCATCGTGCTTTCCTTCTCAGAGATCTAAAATGGCTGCCCCCGTTGCTATGGAGCATCCCGACCTCACAGACCTTTCCAACGCCCCAGGACAGAAGCGAAAGCGCGCATCCGAGTCCGCTTCGCCCGATTCTCGCAGAAACAAGCGCGGTGTTCCACCGGCGACAATGGCGGTCCCTGAGCCAGAGGCATTCCTTGAGAATGCTGTCAGCATCGCCCAAGCAGCGCATGATCATGTCAGCGCCGACGATTTCAATGCGCTGGCCCAGGCTGCCTCGGATCACACAGATACGGCCGATGCGAACAGCGCTACTAACACTGCCGCCGCCGCCCTCAACATGTATCCCACTCTTCATGTTCCTCCACCAACTGAGGAGACTTTTGCGCCTCCGCCGCCAGGACCAGAGATGCAGCACCACCACGAGAATGCCTATCACAACCCGTCTCCTGTCCAAGAGCCAGACGGACTGCCGCCTATGACCCCCCAAACATCTCTTCCGCCGGCCAACGGTGTACAGCCTGAACCGCCAAAGTGGGGAACGCATCTCCCGCCCAAGCCGGCCGTTGGCAGTGAAGAGTGGCACAAGATGAGGAAAGACAACCACAAAGAAGGTAGGTACTCGAAACCAACTAACCAGACTAGAATTTTGGTTAACAAAGACAACAGTGGAGAGACGACGTCGCGAGACTATCAACGAAGGCATAAATGAGCTTGCAAAGATTGTTCCCGGATGCGAGAAGAACAAGGGCTCCATCCTTCAGCGCGCTGTTCAGTTCATCACCCAGCTTAAGGAGAATGAGACGCAGAACATCGAAAAATGGACACTGGAGAAACTGCTCACGGAGCAGGCCATCCAGGAACTAAGTCAGTCCAATGACAAGCTTAAACAAGAGGTAGACCGGCTATATCGGGAGAAGGAGATGTGGAAGAGCATTGCCGAGTCAGCCGGTTTACAGCCTCCTCAACCAAAAGAGGAACCAGAGGGCAGTAGCTAGCGGGATGTTACTGAGAGGTTCTTCTGATTCCTGCTTAGGCTATTCTCTTCCTGAGAAATTATTTGGCGTTCTTAGATTCTCGTGGGAGTGGACCTCATGTATAGCGTCACTCTTGATTATTTACCTTATTCTGGGCTTCGACATTGCTGTTTGGAAACATTATAACAACAGCACAACATTCTTGTATGGCGGTAGTTTTGTAGGTTCTGCGCGAAGCCATTCAGCAGGTTCCATGAAATACTCTTTGATCAACAGATTGATGATAGCATCTGACCTTACGTGGAGCTGTGAATGTATGTGTGGAGGAAGCTTGGGTCCAGGACGGAGTGAGGTCCCCAGATTCCAGCGGGGTTCAGCGGGACTCGGCGGGGTCAAAGTCAGTTATCTGATAGGCTGGAGATGACGCAGCATGTTGACTGATACATATCTAGCTAGGATGCTGTGATATGGCGCCGATAACGCGACTTTCGTCTACTACAGTACTACCTATTTACGAGATGAGAATAATGGAGATCAATCACAGAGTAACGGAAAGGGATACAGAGAGAAGACCCTGGGTATGGGGTATCTGCAGTCGGCGGCACAGAGACTAAAGGTGCGGCGGTGCAACGGGTCAAAGGACGGAGCGATTACACTTCTTCATTGGCGTGGTCGGAAGCTTGTCCTCGTCCCTCACCATGTACGATGATCTCGGGATATTTTGCCCCTGTTAAGCGATAGCTGATAGTCGGGGACGAGACGTTGGGTCGTTCCATGTACGTAAACACTTTGTCTCCTGCCCGTGTTGGCAAGGCGGCGGCCAGGGCGGCTGTAAGTTGAAAGTCTAAGGACTCTAGAACAGACGTTGAGATTTCGATCAGCTAATTATCTCCAATTGATGTACGTACATCCTACCTGTGTGTCCCCAATGCTGTCTTGACGTCTGTCCTGTATCGGCTTCCCCGCTTTCCACATCTCATGTGG
The DNA here is from genome assembly GCA_037102815.1 of Neurospora intermedia. Lineage (NCBI taxonomy): Eukaryota > Fungi > Ascomycota > Sordariomycetes > Sordariales > Sordariaceae > Neurospora > Neurospora intermedia. The sequence goes on along the minus strand of BTPP01000004.1, from coordinate 4,160,958 downwards.
TGGCATGGGGTTTCTTATACAAATAATGGCCACTTTACTTCCTCCCTGGTTTACTTCATCGTTCCTTTCCTTTCTAGCCCATTAGACTGAGTGGCGTTTCTTCCTCTTCTCCGAATCACCTGCAGGTATCAGCTGAGGACCTTCACTTCGCTTCTCCAAATCTCACAATTCACTTCACTTCGTATTACTTCTGTAAGTCCCAAACCCTCTTTCGGTTTGTTGCTGAAAATTGGTTGTATTCACCCAAGTTCATCGACTTACACAACACTCGAAGTAGTCACAGGTTAGTCAGTACGGATTTGAAGCTGGGGATTGGGTGTAAGAAACCATCTCAGACGCACACGCCAGCATACCAGTGACACCACATGGCCTCCAGACTTCTTCGGAGCAGCTATAGCGGCAGCCTACGTGCCGTTTCTACTGCTTCAACGGTTCGACCTGCGGCCGTTTCCGCAGTACACCAGTTCTCTAACCGTCGCCAGTTTACTGCCTCTAGCAGCAAGATGGCATCATCATTCTACAAGGACTGGGAGCCAGAGGGTCCCACGGTCAAGACCGAGATCCCGGGCCCCAAAGCCAAGGAGGCCATCAAAGAGCTTGATGAGGTCTTTGACACTCGGAGCTTGAACATGCTCACTGATTACCATAAGAGCGTGGGCAACTACATTGCCGATCCTGATGGCAATGTCTTGCTTGATGTGTAAGGTGACCATAAGTCCCAGACCAAGAATACAGGATACTAATTATATCCCCTTTTTCTTACCCAACAGCTACGCTCAAATTGCCTCCATCCCCATCGGCTACAATAACCCCGTCCTGCAAGACGCCGCCCGCAGTTCCGACATGGTCAACAGCATCATCAACCGCCCCGCCCTCGGCAACTTCCCGCCCACCGACTGGGCCTCGGTGCTCAAGACGGGCATCCTCAAGGTCGCGCCCAAGGGGCTCAACCAAGTCTTCACCGCCATGGCCGGCTCCGACGCCAACGAAACCGCCTACAAGGCCGCCTTCATGTGGCGCCGGCAAAAGGAGCGCGGCGGGCCCCAGGTGGAATTCACCGCCGAAGAAATGGAGTCCGCCATGATCAACCAATCGCCGGGTGCTTCCTCCTTGTCCATCCTCTCCTTCAAGTCCGCCTTCCACGGCCGCTTGTTCGGTTCGCTGTCGACCACCCGCTCCAAGCCCATCCACAAGCTGGACATCCCCGCTTTCGACTGGCCGCAGGCGACTTTCCCGCTGCTCAAATACCCCCTCGAAGAGCACGCCGAGGAGAACGCGGCCGCCGAGCAGGCCGCGCTGGACGAGGTCGAGCACCTGATCAAGAACTACCACATCCCGCCCGCGGCGGTGATCATTGAGCCGATCCAGTCCGAGGGCGGCGACAACCACGCCTCGCCCGCCTTCTTCCGGGGTCTGCGCGCCATCACCAAGAAGCACGGCGTCCTCATGATCGTGGACGAAGTCCAGACCGGCGTCGGCGCCACAGGAAAGTTCTGGGCGCACGAGCACTGGGACCTGCAAGATCCTCCTGACATGGTGACCTTTTCCAAGAAGGCCCAGACGGCCGGTTACTATTTTGGCAACCCGGAGCTGCGGCCCAACAAGCCGTACAGACAGTTCAACACGTGGATGGGCGACCCGGCCCGGGCGTTGCTTTTCAAGGCCATCATTGGCGAGATTGAACGGTTGGGACTGGTGGAGCATACGGCTCGCGTGGGTGACTATCTGTATGGCAAGCTGGAAGGACTAGCGCAAAAGTATCCGGGCCAGTTTGCGAATCTGAGAGGTAAAGGACAGGGAACGTTCATTGCGTTTGATAACCCGCGCAGAGACGAGTTCCTGGCGAGGGCGAAGAAGTTTGGGGTGAATATTGGCGGCAGTGGACCGAGTGCGGTTAGGTTGAGGCCCATGTTGATTTTCGAGGAGAAGCATGCGGATATTTTGGTGGATGCTTTGGAGAAGATTGTCAAGTCATTTCAATAATTGATGAGGGAGTGATGGTCATGATTGATGGGACTTGGGGGGGTTTGTATGATGCGCGCCGGAAAACAGAATGGAAGGAGGAATCCCATTTTAGGAGCGGGAGTTCAAAAAAAAAAAAAAAATCGAATTGACCAATCGTCTCTGTGCCCATGGTATACTGGAAATGATGAGCATGATTCCCTTCGACGATATGCTTCAAACATCATGCGATCAACATCCACCCATCCATGCATGTCTTCTCATCATGATGGAAGAGAATAAACTCTATATCGTGAAAGCGTGAAGACTCATGTATGATATACATATCCAAACGACAACGCTAACATCAACTCATGATCGCTATCCTACATAAGATACAAACGCTACCCAGCCGGTCTCTGCCATGCAACTCCGTTGTCGCTCATGCCAATGTTCAATCTATGCAATCCATTTGTATCACTCATCCTTCCACCCATATCATATCAAGATCGTATGCATCATGTCCTTGTAAACTATAAAGGAAACTCCCCAAAAACGCCTCCTCGAAACTTCAGCCCCTCTCACAACACATGGCCATAAAGTCCCGACTCATACCCGCCATGAGCCACTCCATCATCCTCAAAAGCGGTCGACGCCTTCTCAATCTTCTCCAACTGCTTCTGCGAGGGAGCCTTGTCTCCTAGCTTCTTGACCAGCTCTTTGGTGATATTCTCCACCTCGCTATCCAAATCGAGCCATCCCCTCAGGAATTTGCCGACATCCGTGTTCTCCACGTTACCCCTGATCTTCTCGGTGCCGGGGCCGCCAGAGCTGTAGATGTTTACGTCCACGGCGCTGTGGCCGTGGGTGCTCCAGCCGACGCGGGCGCGGACGCTGACCATGCGGGCAAAGAGCTGGATGGCCAGGGCGGGGTTGCTGGCGATCGAGTTAAGCTCGACCTCGGAGGCGTCCTTGATGTTGAGGTGCTTGACAACGAGCTCGTCGTTGATCCAGCGGAGGAGCGACTCTTCCTTGTCGCCGGTTTCGGCAATGTGCCTGAGGAGGAGGGCGGTGAGGAACTCAGATGAGGCATTGGCGCGGGCGAGGACAGTGGGGTGCCAGTTGTAGACGGGAAGTTCGCTGGGCGCCTCTGTTTAGGGTGTTAGTTACTGTCATAAGCAAGAGGAGAAGAAAAGAGGAAGAGAGAACATACGCCAAGCAGTGGACAGACCACCAGTTTCGTGATCGCTGGTGGCAACCAAAATGGTCTCAGTGCCCGACTTCTCGATGAAGTCGAGGACAGACTTGAAAGTCTTGTCGTACTCAAGCACCTCACGAACCTGAGCAGCAGGATCGTTGATGTGACCGGCATGGTCGATTCTGCTACCCTCAATCATGAGGAAGAAACCCTTGTCGCTGTCCTTGGTAGCCTCCTCAAGCGCCGCCAGAGCCGTGGCAGCCATCTCGCTCAGACTAGGGTACACATCCGCCAAGTTGCGGCGGTCGATCTCGAAGGGGACATCGGTGGTCGCAAACAGACCCAACTGGGGCAAAGAGACGTTCTTGCCCAAGCCAAGGGAATCGAAGCCGGCGCGATCGCTGACGTAGTTCCATCCATACTCCTCCTGAGCGAGCTTAGTAACATCGATGTCATCCTGTCTGCAGCTGCCCGGAGTTCCCTTGGGCAAGAAGTGGCACCTGCCGCCGCCCAGCATAAGATCGACAACGCGACCGAGGGGTCCATGACCGACCTCATGGAGCGCAATCTCATCGCCCTGCATGCGATGGAAGACGTGAGCGGCGAAGCACGCAGGAGTGGCATCCGTGATATCGGTCGTCACCACCAAACCAGTGTGGTACCCAGCACGCTTGGCAGCCTCGAGAACGGTACCGCAGGGCGTGTGATCGGGAAGCATCGAGATGGCGCCATTGTAGCTCTTCAAACCGCAGGAGAAGGCAGTGGCACCGGCAGCAGAGTCCGTCACCAGGCTATTGCTCGAGCGCGTGCGGGAGGTACCCCAAAAGTGACGGTCGAGGGTGAGGGTATCGTCGATAGGCAAGTCCTGGGTGAGCTGGCGGAAGGAGCGCGTAAGAGAGAGCGAAGCGGGTCCCATGCCATCGGATACCATGAAGACCAAGTTGCGCTTGCCGCTCGACGGGGAACCGTGCTTCTTGCCGCCGGCTACAGAGGAGGAGGAGTCAGAGACTGCGGCCGGCGAGATCGACGAGTGTTGGGTGGAGTTACTGTGCTGGATCACCACGGCCAAAACGATGACGGCGGCGGTAGCTACAAGGGCCCAGGTGAAGAGCGCAAGCTCGCGCCATCGTGACCTGGGAGCGGCATTGTCGTTCTCGCGATCGGGAGACTGGTCAGAGGCCAACAACGGCGTGCGTTCCGGAGACGGCGCCTGTGCGGTGGAATCCACCCCTCGGTTAATTCCCTTATTGTGAAAAGTAGAGAGGCGCTTTCACTTACCATTGTGGTGGTGTAGACAGAGATATGATGGTTTGCGATCAGCCCAGCAGAAGAGATCACAGTCAATCTTTGGGCTGGGACTTCTTCCTATACCGAGCTTTCAGTTGCGTAGACAGAAAGGGAACTGAAGAGAGGGGAGAGAAACCTCCGATGCGGAAAGATGGGACGAAAAAGAGAGACCGGACTGAAACCGACCTGACTTGGACCGGCGGCGCGTGCCTGTCTGTGCCCGCCGTCTCGTTGCCTGTCTCCGTCACGGTGGGCGGGTGACGTGGTGCACCTTTCCTACAAGGTAAAGCGCTGGCGGCGACTGTTTGAGCACCTCTTTGGCTATCTCCAGGCAGGGGTCTTAGCAGGACGTCCTCGCATCTGACTGGACGAGACGTTACTTATTAACGCACACTGGACACCTAGGTCACAGCGGTCAAGACGCAGTGCGGGCAGCAGCGATAGGGCTGCATCGGGTGCGGCAGGAGCCCATGATTCGTCCGCCTGACCACTGAAAGCAGCAACCCTGTCTGTTGGTCCCCTACTTATCGTGCGAGCATGTTACTGTAGCACACAGTCAAGGCAAGACTCCGATCCCGGCAGTCACACAAAGAAGAACCACGGCAATATCACAGGAACTCCAACACCAACAACTAACCCTTCACGATACCAACACTCGGCACGCACAACACATCCAAATATCCAAATAGATGTCTTCCATCACGCGGCAATCCCTTCTCAAAGCCTCTGAATCCTTTTGCACCGCCTTCGCCTCCCAATCTCCTCCCTCCGAGATCCTTAGCAAGCACTTCACCCAAAACAGCAATGACATCATAGTCTTCGAGCACGGTCTGCCTCGCTTGGCGCCCTTTCTGGGCCGCGAATACAAGGGCAAAGACGGATTTCTGGACTACTTCAAGACCATTGGGGAGCAATTGAGTTACAAGGACATGCGGTTTTCCGATTACATTGTGGATGCAGAGGTGCGCAAGGTGTCGGTGAGGGGAGAGGCAGTCTTCACCAACAAAAAGACGGGACAGAGCTGGGACGAGGTGTTTAGATATGTTTTGGAGTTTGACGAGGATGCGAGGGTGAAAACGTATGAAATTTGGGCTGACTCGGGGGCTGCCTATCTGGCTAGTCGGGGAGAGTTGTCTTGAGTATGCTGCGTGTTTCGAGTTAGGAGATTGTGGTTATCAAAACATGACTGCTGCTCTGGCTCGTATTGAGGTAAACAACGCTATGCTTTGATTTCATCAAGACATCAACCTCTAACTAAACTCAATAACTAAACAAGAAGGAATACAGGTTAGTATTCCAAGGTATCAAGAACCGAACCGCATTCAACCTTCCAGACGCCCTATCTTTCCGTACAAGGCCTAACCATACTACCATGACCAAGGAATTGCTTACAACTAACCCAACCGCTCGTATCATCAGATAAACAAATCTCGAAGAATCTCGAGACGTTTGCAGCAAAGTAAGCCAGCAAACTACAAAACAAGTAAAATCTCAGTGCTCCGCGATTGCCTCGCTCCTTAAACCCGAATACCGCACGTACAGCCGGTCCTTGAAGTGAGCATGCTTGATGCCCTTGGGCCTGCTCTGAGCAAAATGCTCAATGGCCGCCTCCGGCGTATAACCGCATCGCTCAACGAGGTAACAGACAAGGAAAAATCCCGTTCTGTTGAAGCCGTAGTGGCAATGGACTCCAATATAATGTTCTTCTCCCCAGTTCTCTCTCTTCGCCCGCTCCTTCTGCTCGTCACGGACCTTGTCGACAAGCTCAATGAAGCCCTTGATCTCCGCATCCGTAGGCGGGACCTTGGAAACCGTCGGGAACTTGTGGTAGTGTATTCCTCCCTTCTCGAGACCCTGAGGGTTGTACACCGGGTTATCATGCGAAATGTCAATGACATCCTTAATGACCCCACCCCATTTCTTGACAAATTCCGAAGGACTGTGATCTTCGTCAACCTCGCGCAAGGTCTTGATGGCACGGAAGATGCCTCCAATAGGTTCAGAAACAGGCTCTACTGCCTGCCACTTCTGAAGATTCTTGACATCCCACTTGCCATCACGAGAAAGGTACTGCAGTTGCCAGCCCAGGTCAAGACGACCAGTGATATGCACAACCATAAAATCCGATATCAATCCTGCTAGGATGCGGACTGTTGACGGCGTGTATAGTAAAGCGTGCGTGGCCGGCTTGCCCATGATGATGGAGCGCACAACCTTTTTGGGGTGGAGAGACAAGGACGGTAAACTCGCTGCCTGCTCAGTAGGTGTCACCGGATCGTCCACTCCTTCCTCTGGTTCAGCAGCCTGTGTGCGTTGTACTGGCTTTTGATCCGCGCTTTCTCCAGTATTTTCCTCTCCTTGCCCCAGACTTGTCATAGCATCAATCTTGGACGCCGCTGCGTTGATATCTACCGGCGCTGCCGAGTCAGCAAGAACTGAGGTGCCGGGTGAAATCGTGCCTGGTGTCGTTTTGACTTTTTGCAGAAAGTCACGGATCTTGGCAATTTCCTGGGGCGGGGTGACTCTATCATCTTCTCCTCCCACTAAGAAAACCGGCACATTCAGCTTTTCCCAGGTTTCTTTCGAAGGTAGGCCGCCCTTAGCAACCCCTTTGACATGAGTCGGTAGACAACCCCAAGCCATACGACGCCAGACTGACGTGATAGCTTGGTTGTTGTATAAGTCTTGAAGCCGCTTTGCTTCGGGGTCGGCATCGGCGCCAACGAACCTCCTAACGCTCGCACTTTGGCTTCCGCCTCGCTTGTCCCACGCTCTCCAAAGGTTGAAGATGATTTCAGGGACCCAAAGCAATGCCGTAAGAACCATAATTTGCTTCTGAGATGAAAAACCTGAGGTGGGGCAGACCGCGATCAAGCCAGCGACGTGATCATGCAGTTGAGTCCGGGGTGGTAGTCTCGGACTCGCCAGTAGTGCAGCCAGAGAGGCACCCATGCTGTGACCAATCAGCACTACACCCTGGCCGTCCTCCTTCTCACGGTAATCCTCGATGATGGTCTCCAGGAGCTCTACCATGGCATCTGTCGTGTATGCTTCCCATTGCCGGACTGAAAACTCGGATCTCCCGCACCCTGGAAGATCAATAGCCAAACAGGACGCAATTGAAGTCAGGCTGGTGAGCAACGGGTGAAACTGGGCTACTGAGCCACCAAGTCCATGGATGAAAACGAGCAGTGGTAACGGCGCCGGTGACTTTGGAAGACGGTCGGCCTGTTGGTGGCGCCGATAGAAGATACGCAGGCCGGGATAGGTAAACCTCGACGTGGTGTATGTTTTGATCTCGCTGTTTCTGTCCAGAAGTGGTGGATCCGTGGCCACGGGATCTGTGGGAGGTGTTGTCAGTGAGTACCTTCAGGTTCTGGGGAGCCATATTGGCCATGATTCAGTCGCATGGGGATGGTTGTACAAACCATATGGGGAGGCCATCTGCAGCCAATACTGACGCCCGGATAAGCTGCCAGGTCAGCGAATTATGAAGAGTCACTATGGACTATGGTACAAGTCAGTTAGCATGAAATATGGGTAAGGATGGGGAACGAAGGAAATCGATGTGAAGGCATACATGAACACAAAAATATCTAAGACCGGTGGATGCGTGGCTAAGACGATACGGTGAAGAATGGTTAGAGTAGAGCAGAGAGATAAGATGGACAAGAGATGGCCGGGGTCAGGGTATGTAAATATAATTTATGAAGCGGCAGGACGAGTATGACGTGTGCGAGCAGAGTAGATGAAGAAGCAGCGTCCCGTAGATGTCACCCGTGCCGTGGTGAAGATTGCAGTTGGTTTTTTTCGTTTTTCGAGTTCCACGACTTGAAGAAGCGAACCGTGAGTCAATCAGCCTGCCGCGCGGGACCAGGGACCTCGGTCGGTCATGGAAGGGCCTTTCGACATGGTTCCAATTCTTCCATGTTGGTGGAAAGTACCTACTCACCTTTCTCTCTCTCTCTGACTTGTGCTGCAGTGACGATATGTGGTTGTGCGCTTTCCTCAGGTAGTTACACGAGGAGGAAGCAAGAGATTTCAATTTGATATGACTAGGTAAGTTATGTTTTGAGGGTTGTGTCAAAAGCAGCAGGAGTTGGAGAACGGAAGGAAGGTTGCATGGAAACGATTGAAGTAGAGGTATGGAATGATTTGATTTCAGTCGCGTTCTGCACCCAGTAGAGTGAGGACCCTGGAATATAGGGCGCATCTCCTTACGTTATAGTGGAGGCAGGTACTGCTTGTTGAGTTCATGTCAGAGTGTTAACAGCACCTACATCTAGAGGTAGCGGGGTCAACGATCGCCATCCCGCAAAATGTGGATGAAAGGCGGCCTTTCGAGTTCTTTTTAGGCCTTCAATTGCCGTCACCGGGCAGCTACCTCTAGTCAGACGGGAGTTTATCTGGAAATCTGTGTGTACCAGGTGATTTCTTGGAATCGGTCCAGACACGTTCTGGTTTCCTTACTACCATCCATAGTACTTACTAAACAACCTAATGACAGCTTCGTCAATGTCTTCCTTGTCAGATCCTTCCATCCCATAAAGGTTTTGGTTGCTTGTCGACATGTGCGTTCGAGACATCAGAGCAGAGTCCTGATGCACGTCACTTTCCTCCTTCAGGCCGGGCGGGAACGTCTGACGTGCGTGCTCCACAACCTGAGAACCGAGACCGCCTGCCCTCCCCTGCACGGGCACCTACCCTAGCACCGAGCGGCCTTGCTCTTGGCATTTGTTTGAACAACTCCCGCCCTGCGCTGGCAGCGACACACACCCAGTGCAGCAAGCACATCCATCCAACCGGCTCTAGCCGTTTCATCGCTTCCCATTTTACCCCTGGGTTGCCCTGGAATGGAACGAACCCACCAGAAGGCCGATCCTGTGATGCGCTAGCAACCCGAGACAATGGACCCCGAGCTCCGTTGACGGCGGCCCAGTCAGTCGTGTGCATGACATTGAGGTGATTTCCAACCGGCTGTTCCCGACCCACCATGCCCGTCTAGAGTACTATTACCGACTCTCGTCCCTTTCCTCTTATCCTTTGCTCCTGATCGAAACAACACCTTATTCCCCGTCAATCCAACAGTCGCGAACGAATCCTCCCAGCGCCCACCCATCCAGAACCCCGCGATCCCCTCGAAGCTGTTCCCTCCCCAAAGGTCCGCTTCCAAGATTTGTGACTGCTCGGGCAGCAACAAAGCCCCCATTTTCGACACCATGGCCACCCCTGGCCGTTTGACCTTCCTATATCCTCAGCTGTTCCGCACAGGAGCTCTCTGGTCCGAGCCGGCCGCGGCTCGTGTCGCCCGAAAGCCTCGTCGTCATGTCGCTCCTCTCTCTTCTCAGCCCTCATGCTGCGCGCATACCGCTTCGGCTCCTTTCTCCAGCTCCGCCTCCCGGAGGCAAGCCGCCTTTGTAAAATACGGAAAGGCCGTAGAACCGCAGCCATTACATGACGAGACACCGACAACGTCTTCCGACCCAAAACCAAGCGCCGACCCGAATCCCAATGCTGCACCGGCAGAGAAGCAGCAGCCTGCAAAGAGCGAGCCGACAACACCAACAGAAGGCGTCCCCGATGCGCCAAAGGCAGCCCCAAGCTCCGGTGGAACCCCTGAACAACCACCCACGGCAGCCGCCGCGAGAACGGGCTCAGATCCGACGGCAGACAAAAAGAGCACCACGCCCATGGAAACCATTCTCTACATGGGACCGCCTCCCTCCGACAACACCACGCGCCTCCTGACTGACTCCGACAACGGCAACGGCCGACCACCGCACCTGCAACCGCCTCCCTACGTCCACCACTTCGACAGCTACTCGCTCGTCAAGCAGCTCTCGGCCGGCGGCTACACGCTCACGCAAGCCATCACGGCCATGAAAGCCGTTCGTGGTCTACTAGCGTCGAACCTGGACGTGGCGCAAGCCGGGCTGGTGAGCAAGAGCGACGTGGAGAACGAGACGTACCTGTTTCGCGCGGCGTGCTCAGAGCTGAGCACCGAGGTCAAGAACAACCGGCGGGTGGCGGACGAGCAGCTGCGACAGCAGCGCACGCACCTGCTTCACGAGGTGGACATACTCACGCAGAGGCTCAACCAGGAGCTGTTGACGCTGAACGATAACGTACGCGGCATGTTCAATGATCGGAAAATGGCAGTCAGGGAGGAGCAGAAGGCCGTTGAGAGTCGGGTACGTTCTTCCAAACCTCTGTATATCCTAGATCGGGAACCAAATTATCCCTAAACTAACATTTGCTTGTGCGCGCCAACAGATCCAACAAATAAACTACAAGATCTCCGTCATGCTCAACAGCGACGCCCGATCCGACATTGAAGCCCTGCGCTGGGTCCTCATTCGCCGGTCTGTGGTAGGAATATTGTTTATGGCGGTCGCTACCCTCGGTACTCTGCGCTACGCCACTTATGTGAACCACGAGCGACAGAGGGAGGCCGACAGAAAGAAGCGCGAAGCTGAGGAGGCCAGAAGGCATGATGGCACGAGGGACGTTGCGCCGGCGCCATTTGCGGCAGAAATTCTTGCGGCGAATTAGAAGTAGACCCTTTTTTTTGGTTTCCAATCATGGCTGCATTGTTATAGACACATTGGAGGAAGCGACAGGAGCAGTATTCAAGGACGCAATGACGGCGGTTTATACCAGGTTGGGGGCTGTTCTCTTCTGTTGTCAAGGCGTTGCAAGCATGGGGTATTGGAGAATAGAGGGTTAGGGTCAGATAAGGAGATACCCAAGTAAACAATCGAAAGAAAGGGGGGGCTCAACTCGAGCCAGCCCCTGTTTCCCATTTCATCCGTCTCAAACCAGATCGAAAAGTCCCCTTTTCTCCCCAAGCAAGTCTCTTGATCAACAGTCCACATGCAAGTGTATTACAACGTCCTATACCGTCTATATATATATATATATATTCACTTCCCCAAATTCAAAACCAAGCCCTTCCACACTTATTCACCATCCTCTTCAACCACCAAAGTTCATCTTCAAAGCAATAGTCGGCGCCTGCTCCTCGTCCTCGTCACTTCTCCTTCCCCCCGCACCAACATGTGCACCACCACCCCCACCCATTCCCCCCGATCGTCCACTCTTGATAACCTCCTCCATAAACGCCCTCTGGCCCTCACTCATCGCACCTACCACCGCCCTGAAAGCAGTCTGATCGGCGCTCGCCAACTCCAGTAGCCTTGCGCTCGTCTCGCGGTATACATCATCTTTGGCTCCCTCTGACGCCGCGCGCGAGAGCAAAGTCGGCACAACCAGGGCCATGGCAATGGATGCGCCTTGGCCTCCGTCCTGCGACGATCCTCTGGCAACCACGGCGGTGAACTGCACGAGGGTTTGGGCGATGAGCGAACGAGCTTGTTCCGGATCCTCGGGAGAGGTGTTGGTCACGAAGGCAATGAGGCGCGGGAGGAGGTGGCGGGAGATAGAATAATCGGCTGAGGTGGGTTGGTTATTGGCGTTGGTGTTGAGGAGGAGGGAGCGGATGCAGTTTGCGGCTATTTTGGCGGTCTAGAGTTGGTTGTGTTAGTACATGGAAAGCCCAGTGGGGTTTGGGAGCGAGTAAACACTTACCATCCGGTCTGTCAGGCAGTCTACGAGCTCGTCTAGGAACTTGGCTACCAGCGGCTCGCTGGCTGGCAGGTGGTTCTTGCCGCCGGTGAAGAGGATGGTGATGGCCAGAAGGCAGTTCTTGACGCAGGTCAAGGACGTCGGGGCTTCGCGCTTTTGAGCGTTGAGATAGATGGACAGGAAGCGGCGCAGACATCCCAGCAGCTGAACGTCCGTGGGCGAATTACCCTCGTCATCATCTCCGCCGTCTCTCCTAGAGCCGGTCATGCCGTTGATGAAGCGTTTGAGCGTCGACAGGTTTTGCGGGACAATGACCTCCTGGCATGATGGTGTGGCAAGAATGGTCGCAAAGATGTGCAGGATGCAGGCGTGTAGATCCGTCTTGATTATGGATGGGAACACTTCCGCGGCATCGACTAATGCGTTGAGCGATGTCTTGACGAGGAGGATCGCTTCCTCCGTCATCTGATGGCGCACGGGCTGTTGGGTCTCACTGAGGTTGGGCAACAGTCCAGAGAGGACCAAGACGATGATCCGAGTGAGCTCAAAGAGCTGCTCAATGTCGTCAGACAACTCACTGTTCTCGGGGTCGTCAGCCTGCTTTCTGGCTGCTGGATGTGCCACACATAGGGCACGCGCAATCTCAACGATAACACCCTGCACATCAAGACCTTCGGTGAGTACGAGACGGTCCAGGAGATCCATCGTCTCGGAGAAGATGGCATCGCGATAAATGGCATGGCCAGATACGCTTGGGTGAAGGATCTTCTTGAGGGCGCGGAGAATCTCCAGTGTTTGTTCTCGGGTAGCGAGAGACTCGCTCTGGCCTGGTCTCGTGGCGAGCGCTTCAAACGCGATACCAAATAAGACAAAGAAGAATGCAACAGGCTCATCGCGGTAGTTGATATCTGCCCCCTTTGAGCTGCTGTTGGTGGTAGGTCCTGACAGCTCCTTGCCATCGAGGGCATCAAAGACGAACTCGCTGTCCTGTTCAATGAGGCTGGCGATAGCGTCGACCAACTTCAACCAAGACTCCTGGTAGAATTTGAGCAACGTCTCACGGTTCAACGCTGCGTAGACAGTGTCCAAGCTTCCAGAAAGCGATGGAGGGCCGAGCGTCATGGAAATGTCCGGCTCGAACCGTAGCCGAGCAAATTCGCGGAGCGACTCGAGCCAAAGAGGAGTCAAGGTACCAATATGAGGCTTGAGGACATCCAGTAAGTACTTTTGTTCAGAGCTGGCGACTTGTAGCTCGGCCCAGGCGGCGAAGACGGACATCTTGACCATAACCTGTGCGTTTGAGCTGAGTCCCTTGAGGTCACCAATGCCAGCATTATCCTCATCCTTTGCAAAGTTCTCCAACGAGCTCACTAACGTCTTCAGAATTCTACCCATCCTGTCTACGTCAGTGACAATGCCTGTGGCAATAAAGCTTGCACAAACATCGACGGCTTCCGAGGCCAGTTCGGGTGACGAGTCCGCGGCAAAAGCAGGGGTAAGGGCGGAACTGATTTGCGCTTGGTACTGCTCAAGCAGCATGGCCTCCTCAAAGTCTGGATCTGGAATTTTGCCAAACATTTTGAGAACAGCGCCGATGATCTTCAAGCCCCAGATTCTCTGGTCCAAGACACCTGACGTGGACGCCGAGAAGGCCATGCGGACGACATCAGCAACCTTGTTCTGAAGAGCCGCCTGCGCAGCAGATTCGCCATGAGTTGCGACATCTTTTGTAACCAAAATGAAGATATCGTTCAGGCAGTCCATGGCGAAGGTAGTGACCTGCCACTTCAGGGGCTCCACATCTGAGCCGCTCGGAGTGTCTTTGTCGTCCTTGGCGCCTCCTCCAGCAGCGGCGAAGCCAGCTACCTCTTCGTCCTGCAGGTCAATGCCTCCACCAGACCTCCCGGTGTTCGTGGTTGCCTGCGCGGAGGCTTTCGGTCTGGTCATCTTTAGGACATGCTGAAAGCGCGCAAGCCAAGCGGCTGTGTCCGAAAGACAGGTCTGGCGGAGCCAGTTCCTGATAAGGTTGCGCATTCCGTCATGACTCGGCGAGGCATCGAGAACCAACCACAGATGATCCTCGAAACCTTGCTCGGCGGCTTTGATGACATCGTACGAGTTCCTCTTCATGAGGTTATAAAGACTGTCCACGGCCACATCCCGGAGGGCGGCATGATCGGACTTGATGTATCGCTGAAGCGTTCTGACGTAGTCGATGAAGTCCATGTAGCCCGGAGCATACAATGTCAGATGTTCCATGCAAGCGAGACTTGCCCGCTGAATCTCAAGATCCTCTTCTTGCTGGAAATACCCAACAAGAGTTAGGATCAGCTCCCTAGACTTCGTAGAGTCTTGTAGATCTGGACCAAGAACGTTGATGAGCGCATCAACGCAGCGAGCAATCGCAGCCGATGAGGAGAGGTCAGCCTCCAAGTTCATGGTGATCGGGGAAGCTAATTCAGGGTTATGCGTATCCGAGACGTAGAGCTTGGCCAACATTCCCAGTGTGCTGGACACGAAACTGGAGAAGCCGAGTCCAGCAGCATCTGATACACGTGCTATAGCCTCCAAAGCCCAGTAATGGACAGTCGGGTGCGGATCGTTGCACAGAGACATGAGGATGTTGAGAATTGTCTTCAAATGATACCCAGCCGCCATGCTGCCAATCTTGGTCTGGATACACCCAAGAGCCATGGCGCAGCCCGCTCTGGCGCTAGGTTCTCGGTTGACAACAATAGTGTCAACAAGGAATTTGATCTCTTGATTCGTGAACGCGTTGCCACAAGCGCTGCAAAGTCTGGCAATTGCCTCGTAAGCAATGCTACGGACGTACTGATCGGGGTCAAGTACGAAATCTCTCAGTAGCTCCTGTAGAAGCTTCTCTACGGCCATGTTTGTGATGTCGCCTGGTGACGACTTGGTCTCCTTGCAAGCCACACGGAGGGTAGACAGAAGTGCCGTAACCACGTTGACATCAACAGCAGCCTTGCGGCCAGTTTCCCGCTGAAGGGAGCCAGCCCTTATGAAGGTCGTGATTTGCTCCAAGGCACTCTCCTGCACCTTAGATGGGGTCAAGGGGAAGACAAAGGCAAACAGCTGGATAGCCATGTTAACCACCTCGGTGGCAGCAGGATCAGGGAGTCCCGGGTTATCCGAGTTACCGATGTACAGAAGACAAGCGTCATTCTCCAGGGTACCGCATACCGGAGAAAGAAGCAGCCTCTCGATGCACTCCTCCGGTTCGTACTCTTGTTGGGTGCTGTCTGAGCCGTTGGTCTGCTGTCCCGGAAGGCTTCTTGTCGCAAAGCCCCTAACGAGACTGGTCACTCCAAACCCTGAATTGTCGCCCACCTCCCAAATGGAGTCAAAGGTACCTGCGGCGTTCGCGATGGAAGTGCTGAGGGAGCTCGGTGTATAGTTATCCGGGTCGGCAAAGAGAGAGATGGCAAGAGTCAAAAGGTTGGACTGCAGGAGAGCTTCAGTGGCGCCAGCAGGGCTAACGTTCACGAGCTTCGTATAGCACTGTAGGACTCTGCGTCGTACCATAACCTCCAGATCCTGGAGTTGCAAGGCTGGCGTCAGCCTTTCGCTGATATCATCCGATGTCTTCTTCGCTGGCAGTGTCTTGAGGAATGCAGTGGTACTCTGCAGCATCGTAGCGATTCTCTTACACACGTCCACAGTCAAGAGGCGACTGTTGAACTGGAGGAACGCTAAGATAGACCCGAGCGCACATTCCCTGACATGTGTGAGGAACGAGGCATTGAGCAGATTCCTATGAACCGCCATGCTATCCTTTGCCAGAACCTTGGGCAGCGCATTCTTCCAGAGCAAAAGCAGCTGCGAGAGATGTATCTTGACGAAGTTGGGACCAAGAGACATGAGTCCGCCTATCAAGGTCCAGGCGACTTGAATCTGGGTGCTTGCAACCCGTAGTTCCGAAGTTCCACTTGACTTGAGCAAGTTTGTAGCCATGGTCAAAACACGACTGTTGATCTCGACCGACCCATAGAGCGGGCGTTGCGGGCTTGCGCTGAGCCCGGCGGCGAGGCCGTGAGCGAAGCCAATGCACCTGCGAGGGGAATTTCTACCCGTCCCGAGAAGACTCAGTTCTCTGCTCAAGCTGTTCATGCAAACTGACAAACAGGGAAGAAGCTGTTGCGGACAGGCCAACACAAAATTCTTCATACAGGCCGCGGCGTATACCTGAACGGTATAGCTAGGGTGCTGGAGAACTTGAAGCAGGCCATCGCGACATCCCTCTGAGAAGTCGGTCACCGCTGTGCCCAAACTGGAGATCAGCGAGGACAGAGCACTCAGTGAGACAACCAATGTGTGCTTGGATGGCTCCGGCCTTTCCTTGAGCGCCTGAGGATAGTTCTTGAGGATTTCGTTGACGATAGCTTTAGCAGCCGTGATTTGCCCCGATTCACCCAGGATCCTTTTTCCTAGTATGTCCTGGATTATAGTATCAACCATGCGCCGCGAAATGAGTAAGCGGTACCGGTTGTTGAGAATGTTGTTATGGCCCAAGAAGTCAGCTGTGAGGATCTCGAGAATGCGAAGATAGTTGACTTCTACAGTCTTTTCCCCGAGCTTCTGGAGAACGTTCCCGATACAAATCGCGATGGCAGCCCTGGCTTTATTGGTGGTCGAGATGCGGACGTATTGGGTGGACAAAGTTTTGAGTATATCGGCCAGCGACAAGGTCAAATCTTGGGGTCTCTGGGTTGGAGCAGGGCTTTCGGGCCGTGAGGGAACCTCCTCGTCATCTTGAAGACCCCCCATTGTTGACTGTCTCTTGATCGCCTTGGACTTGGATTTCTTGGCCAGGGGCAGCGGTGCCTCGCCAATGGCTGACTCGGAGTAACCCCCGACCAGCGCTTGGGCAAAGCAGTCCGCTGCTGCCGATCGCGCGTTTGATGAGGGATTGTCGAAAGTCTTGAACAAGGTCGATTTGAGCTTTTCGAAGTCGGTCGAGTTCTTGAAATAGGGGGTATACTGCACAAGCGACCGTAGGCATCGGCAAGCGGCCACGACGACCAGTGATCCTTTGTCTCCAGAGGCATGGTTTCTCCCCTGCTTCCATATATCTCTTGCAACGTTCTCGTCCATGCTCCCCTGTATCATGGTGACAATCTTCCCGAAAGCGGTCAGGACAGCTGCGCGAAGCCCAGCGTGGCTCGAAGCTGCCTTCAATAGCTTCAAGAGCGCCGAGCATACTAGCTGGTGCAAGCCAATGGCGCTGTCACCAGCCGAGCCGTATATATCTCCCAAGCAAGCCACGGCAGCATGTTTCGTCCGTATCTCACCCTCCGTCTTCAATTTCCCACTCGAGATGATGCCGACTAGCTCGTTGACAGTTTCGAACAGGAGCTTTCTATCGCCCTTGTCGAACACGTGCGCAAGAGACCGCCCCAGCGCGTTTCGTATGACTCTTGTTGGCGATGGCGAGGTAAGATTCAGGACCTTGAAGGCTTCCTTCTTTATGTAGAACTGCTGTGCGGTGCAGTCATCTGGTTCGAGCGTCAGGACATGCCTGCTAAGTGCCGAGACGGACGTCAGGAGGAACAATTCCTGCTGCTCGGCGGGGAGCGCTTGAAGCTTGGCAAGATCGAGCTCGGGATTCGTCGTAGCGTGGGATGTCAGCGTGTTCGTGATGCCGTTGCGCTCGCCATTGGTGGCGTCAGCTGGTGTGGATGACATGATTAGGTGCCGGTCGAGGGCTCTGTTGTTGCGAATTCAACGGCGAAATTAGGTGTATATAGCTGTACTGTATGTAGTCTGATCTAAGAAATTCGGATGGTCTGTAAAAAGGTCGAAGCTAGCATCGTCAGGTAACGTGTGGTCTAGAATAGCGAGGACTGTCTGAAGCTTGTTAGGGCCAAGGTGTCAGTCGCAACCAAGTGGAAGAAAGTTGTTGACCTGGGCCAGCTTTGGGTTCTCAGGTTGACATGGATGATCGAGGTCTGTAGAGTGTAGGTAGTGTAATAACATCCATTCAATGCAGCTCACAGGAGGTTGCAGAAGTCTGCGGGCGCATGTACATGGGCGTCCCCTCAGGGAAGCAAGCGTGCTGTACATACAGTGGGCCAATGAATCGTGTTCGAGGGGCAACACCCGACAAGGGGTTCGGGACACGCCCCCTGGTGAACCACCGCGCCGCCCATGTCGATGGGCCGTTTTCCTTCCAGGTTCCCGCCCCGCGCCCGAACCCCGGCCGCCATTCGGCACAGCTTAACCTGACAATTCTCAGAATTTTGACTGGGAGCTCCGTCCATTGTCGCGGGAAGAGCCGTCTCGCCGTTTTGTTTTTGTACGCTTCTCTTTTGGATTGTCGAGTCGCGTCAACTCGCCTTCAAAGGTTCCTACTTAGTGTTTGTCAATCTGACGCGCGTTGCTCATCTTCCAGACTACTTCTCTCGCAACGCGCAATAATGGCTTCCCTCACGCGGAGCATCGTCATCGGTCCACTCTCCCGGTCTTCCTCGAAATCCACGAGTTCCTCGATATGCGCGCAATGTCGGCGCACCTTTGTCAGCAGTCCCGCCCTGCAGTCTGGTCATAACAAGTGGTCCAAGATCAAGCATGAAAAGGCCGCCGCCGACGCCAAGAAAAATGCAGCCAGGACCGTCTTCACCAAGAACATCACCTTGTACTCGAAGCGTGCGTTCCACCGATCATCCCGATGCCCATCCGCCGGCTGAAGCCCGAGCTTACGCAGTTACGCGAGTTAGTCTATGGACCCAATCTCAACGATAACCCGCAGCTTGCTACTATTGTCGCGGCGGCCAAGAAGGCTGGCACCCCCAAGGCCTTGATCGAGGGAGCCATCGCGCGAGGCCAGGGCAAGTCGTCGGAAGGCGCTACTCTAGAGCCCGTGATATACGAGGCAATTGTGCCACCCAACATCGCTCTGGTGGTGGACGCTGCGACAGAAAACACGAAGCGCGTTATAGAAGACCTGAACCAGATGGTGAAGAAGGCGAACGGTGCCAAGAGCCCGTCCAAGTTCCTCTTTGAGCGCAGGGGCCGCGTGATCTTTGAGAAGGGCGAGAGCGGCCTGGACGTAGATGACATCATGGAGGATGCGATTGAGGCTGGTGCTGAGGATCTCGAGAACGACGCAGAGGGCAACATTATTGTCTGGTCGGACCCCTCGTCAACTCAGCAGATCTGCAAGGCTGTTGGATCCAAGTTCAACCTCAAGATCGCCGAGTCCGACATTGTGTGGCATGCCATTGAGGATACCAAAGCTCCACTGGACTCGTCCGACGAGTTGGTCAAGTTTATGGACCTCCTCACAAGCATCAAAGACTACCCTGATGTCCAGGCGATCTGGTCCAACGTATCCAGAGGAAACATGAGTGATGACGAGTGGGCCAGGGTGACTGAACTCATTGACGAGTAGCCCTGGCCTGGAAATCAAAAAGAAGGGACATAACAAATGACTGTAAACATTGATAAATACCCTTTTCCAAAGATGATGTCCGGGCCCGATGCAAAGCAGAGAGGTCCCTCCCTCGTGACCATGATACCTAATAATGACATGTTTTCCCATAAACGCCTTATAACCCATGTCGATACTCTTCCACCACTAACCACCATAGCTGTCCAACCGTGACGGCCCAGCTGGCCAGGTCGACTTCCATCTCTTCCTTTTACTACTCCAGTAATCTTACAATCCCCTCAGCCGAGGGTTGCTCATAGCCCGAACCACAACACAACAACCCCCCCCCCCCCCCCCCCCCCCCCCCCTTCAATTGAGGGTGAATGACTTGTCTCGTCAGTTGCGGTAAACTTCAATTGTACCCGGAATTCTCATAGGCAACCCCCTCGGCAGGTAGTCGATGTCGTCGCACTACTCCTGATCGTTGTTGTTCTGCTGCTGCTGCTGCTGCCGAGCCTCACTCGCCAGCCTCTGCTCGCGCAAATAAAGTCTCCTGGCGCGCAGCCTCTCGAGCTCCTCGTGAATCTCGTCGCGGTCGTACGGGACCTTGTTGGCGTTCTCGGGCTTGGGCCAGAAGTCGGGGACGGAAAAGCGCTGGTCGAGGTTGGTGCCGAAGTAGAACATGATTCCGATGGGGAACATGAGGTACATGCCGAACTGTTTTTTTCCGTAGTGGTCAGCCCACTGCAGCTCACACGCCTTGGTTGAGACAGCAAACGAAGCCGGAGGAGGGAAGAGCAAGGGCGAGCTCTTTCGGGGAGGGCCCGGGCAGCTTGGTGAAGCTGGGATGGGACCTATGGATGGGAGGGGCCGCTCACCTTGAAGACTTCGAGATTGAGACCACCCATCTTGGCTAGATCGGCTTTGACGAGTGTGGTTCCTGGTGGTGGTGGCCGGCTGGTGGACGGGAAGGTGCGGGCAGCTACGGAGCGTGGTGTTGTCGGTACCTTCAGTGTTGACTCGACGGGGCCGGATGAAGTGGATGGACTTGTTCGGGTGATTGACGGAGCTTCAGTGCTCCCAAGTTACAAATTTACAGTGGGTCGACGCCCGTGGGCCGGTCAGCTTTCCCGTAAAACGCGATCCCCACCCCTGTCCCGAGCGGCCGTGCTTCCGCTGGCTCCCCGCAGCAACCGATCCCCCCTAATTCTTGGCATATGTTTGTTTACTTTCTCAACCCTGTCTGTGGTTGTTTCCAGAATTAAGACCTTGCGCAAGGCTCATTCATTTTGTTCTTACCAAGTTCATAGATTGCATTAAGTTACAGCCCTATTATAGAAATGCTGTAGAATTAAACGACCGCCATTGACCGATCATTCCGCCATACCACTCTATCAGTCCTACTTCGGACAAGTTTTGGTAACCCTCCATATCCCGAGGCCCCTCCTCCCAATTACTCTAGTCAGGGTATTCCAAACGCCGTCATCGCCAAAGTCCATGTCATCCAGGTTCAAATGCTGCCGATATCGCCATATCTCCCGAAATCGTAGTCCGTCCAGGCCCTTGTTTGGTAGGTAAGGGTCTAGCCATGCAGCTGAAAGAGGCGCCACCAGATATGTTCCGTTCTTCTCCTTTAGATATTCATTGCTCCTCCTGTCCGCGGGGATATCGCATGTGGCAATTTTCTCCAGTTCCTCGAGCAATATCTCGCCCTTCATTCCCATAACATCTCGTGTGGTGAGGACCTCGTTCTTCCCGTTTAGAAGCCAGGTTGGTGGCATATACGTCTTCCACCAAATTGCCTGGGTAGCATCAGGCTGCTTGCTCAGGAATACTTGCGCTGGCACGATACCACCTTGGTGATAAACCCCAAATAATATGCCCAACACGAGGTTGAACACAATCCAGGACCCCAGCCAAATGCGCAAGGCCGACTTTTGTTTGGGAAGTCGAATGGAAGATAAGATGAGAGGGACTGTCGGGAGGAGGAATCTTGCTTCCTGATGCTTTGATAGGGAGAGAACGACAAGGCCCGAGATAGCAGAGTACAGCCGTATAGAGCATTGCGGTCGGGTGAAGAGAAGCACGGCGGCTGGCCCGATCAGCTGTGGAAGGTTGGCAAGCAAATGTTGGTACCACGGGTGCAATCCATGTTGAGCCAAGTTTTCCGGGTCAATGTTGTAAAGAAAGTTGTTGAGCGGCGTCAATACAGGTCTTCTTATAAGATCCAACCAGGTTATCGAGTGCGGTGTGTAGAAGGCCGTGTCGAGAGCGATGGCAAAAAGCGTTGTTGAGATACCTGCAAAGACCAATATCATGAATGACAGAGGACTATCGACTATCAGCATGCATCCAAGGAAACTGTGATCAGGCAGACTCACTTCTTCCAGTAGTAGTTCAGCAACTGCAAGCCAGGAATCAACACAAAGGCGGGGAATGTGATGCGATTGAACACTCCAAAAACCGCAACAAAACCTAACACCGCTGAGGCAAGGAACGAACTGCGATTCTGTATTCGGATTGTCAGTGACCGTGATACCCAGGCGCATTGAAATCATCTGTTTGGGCCAATTACCGGATTCTCAATAATGCGCTGAATCAGCACCAGACACCATGCTACTACTAATGTTTCCACTGAGTTCGAAAAGGTGTGTGTCTGGAACGTCCAGGTCACGTAGGAGGAGGCGACAATGAGGACAGCAACGCGCCTATGTCTCGGCGATGGTATGAGCTCGTGGATAGCCCAATCCTCCAGGACGAAGCTTATGGCGAACATGAGAACGCGCAGGGTCCAGAACACTGCGATAGGCGGAATCTCGCCGTCATTTCCATTTCCGATCCATAGCCAGCGAAGAAGCAGCATCGGCAGCCCGTATACGGGCCATAGTGGGAAAACGCTACGGATCGGGTGCTCGTTCGTGAATTCCCACGTGTGCCGGACGGGATAATGAAAGATCTGTCCTGCAGCGCGACGAGTGTCAGCATTGCGCCATACGATCTGCGGAGTGCAAATACAAACTTACCGGCTATAACCTCTGGCCCTTGAAAGTTCTCATCTGGGTGAAGATAGCTTGGTGATAAGGCAAACCAGAGCCTTACCAACACCAAGAAAAGGTACGTTCTCCGCAACATGTCGAGTTCGTGATCCTGCGGCTGCAGTCATTCGCGACCCATGTGAGCAACCGTTCTTGGGGCGCACGCAGCCGTTTGACGCACTGGAACTCGCGGGAGCTAAAGGGGCATCACCGGATGGAAATGTTAAGGAGGGAAGTCGCCGTGATTAAAATAACGGCATGATGGCGTGTCGGGGAGAGAATGCGCTCAAACATAACCCGAAAACGACGAGGAGAATCTTTGGGTGTGGTAATCAGAAAGGAACCTGGAAGGGATGGGCCTGTAACCTTTGTGAGAAGGGAATGCCCAATTGCCCATGGGACCGGGGAGTGGACGGTGGCATCGTGCCAGATCTCAGGTACCTCTACTTCGTAGGAGCGAACCCTGTCCGCGAACAGCTCCGAACAGGGGGGGTGATGGTCAGCATCCCTCAGGCACGCTAAAGAATCCGACCGTCCGTTTGAATCATGCAAACGCGCCTTTCCCGCAATTCCCCTGTCCGCTACCATCGCTGTAACCAGGGGCACCTAATCCAGCTTCATGGTGTCACCATCCGCACTAGTACAAAGCATCACGCCTCCCTCGTCAGGTGTTCTCCAGTGAAGGAGCGAGCGATCATGTCTCGCAAGGCCCTTTGAGATGGAAGTATTCACGAGTTTCGAAGCAAGCAAGCAGCTGAGAGTTCAACTTTTCATGGACGGCAGAGTCATATGTGAAGGTAGGTATGTAGTGATGAGCGACTTTTCGCGGCGAGCCCCTGCAGGTACTATTGCTTGAATCTTGACAAGCTTCGGACTTGTTTGCTGCGATCGGAAAGGAAGGGTTCTGGAATTCTTGAATCTCAAATTAGGTGGGGTGAGGATATCTCCAGATTCCCCACGCAGTTGTCCGTCCGCATTCGGGCCAGTCGGCAGGCTCGTTGGCGCGAGTCTAGGTACCTAGAGGTATGTAGGTAATTTCCTCCCGCACGGGTGCAGCAACTTGTCGATCTGCGCGAGCCGGACCATGACGGAAGTGACGAATTATATACCTACTTGTGTACGTCTATTTGTATGTATGTATATCCAAGTGCCGAAGGAAACATATGTTAAAGAATTGACAGTGTGCCTTCATTATCTGAGTGTACATCATACTGCGATACGGGCAGATGGTCAGCAAAAGATGTCCTGGTCTGTTAGCGTAAGAGCGTAATAGACAGCATCTTGTGCTGCATTCCTTAAATCTCCAGCAAAGCGGCCTTGAATATTGATAGGCCTCAGTTGACCCGGGCTTGTCCTTCCTCCCACGGACGTTGGTTTTCTGTGCTCGTTGGACAGGAGGTATCGCAGCTTTTGGCACATTCAAGCTGTACTCCTTTACTTGATAATCCGTATCAATGATGCCAGATAGCAACAAAAGCCAGAGTAGCTGAGGACAGTTTTCTGTACCATTCAGTAGTTGTCCATCATGTAGAGGTATATACTTCACCTAGAAGCTCTTTCAACTGAAGTTATTGACATCCCGACATCCAACTTACAAGCCTGGGTAAAATCTACAGGGCGTGCGGGCGTATCACCCTGAGCCGGAAATACATGGTGAATATAGAGCATCTGGAAAAACGCATAGTTTTGGTGCGGGAAACGGCATGTACTCAGCTGTCAACGAACCTCATTCGTATGTACGTAGTATGTGCCGGTCTTTGATTATTTTCACTATCTGATGCAATGCTTTGTGTGTATTGCAAGCACGAAGACATCTGTAGCTTCAATGTCCCCAGATTACGCCAACGACGGTCCCCACATCGTCTCTTCGTGGCATACATAGTCAAAATACTAATCACTCGTGCAAATATCCCATCGATTCGTTGATGGGAGCTGGATAGTGCCAAAGGTACATGGAACGGCACGTGAACGGTCAGGTTCTCTCTCCAGTGCGTTTCTGTGTCTTCCGTGTTCTCCGGGCAGGCAGGGCCTGGGCACTGACCACCCAACCCCATTACAATTCCAACCCAAGAAGGCTGACGAGCTGGGGAGCCACGCCAGGATTGCTAGGTGGTCTATGCACGCACTTTACGTGCGCGCAATTGGACTCTTTTGCGTGCAGCGGGCTCCACAAAATGAAGGCAGAGGCGATTCGTTTGTCGGAAGGACCGACTGCGCCCGCCAACGGGCACTCACGCGGACCTCCGTCTGTACTTTCATCACTAGCCCAAGCAAACCACAGGCAACCTTTCACGGGGGAAATCATAAGAACCACTGCAGCCAGTTAATCACACCGCGTGCGTTCCTTCTCTCATCATTGCCAAACCTCCTGCAACTCAGAGCAAAGTCACTTTTACATTTGAGCTTGGATTTGCGCAAACAGGTACCTATATAACAACACCGTCTCCCACTTTTTCCCCCACAATTGAACTATCCCCTCTTTACATCATATCTACCACCAGCATCAATCACATAGACAGCCAACTCAACCCATCAACATCCATCGACGTATCTTCTAACGTCAAGACTACGAGTACAGACATTCAACATGGCGGAGAACGACGAACGTGCCCTCCAGAAGGTATCTCTCCAGAGCAACGATGGACAAATCATCACCGTCGGTGAGTCGAGTTACCCCGCCACCTGGCCTGTCTCCTTTTCTTTCCCTGCGACCGCAGCCGACTAACTAGCGTCAAACACAGATCGTGTTGTTGCCGAGCGATCCCTTCTCATCAAGAACCTGATTGAGGATTTGGGCGACGAGGCTGTTATGAACGAGGCTATTCCCCTACCAAACGTCAACGAGCCTGTCCTCCGAAAGGTTGTCGAGTGGTGCGAGCACCACCGCAAGGACCCGCCCCAGACCACCGAGGACGAGAACGACAGCCGTAAGAAGAGCACGGAGATCGACGAATGGGACCAGAAGTTCATGCAGGTTGACCAGGAGATGCTCTTCGAGATCATTCTCGTAGGTTTCTCACTCGTTCCACCCGCTGATGCTAGTTGATATGCAAACATCACTCGGGTTCTGCAGGGTCAGATTGTGCTGACATATTTCTCATCCAGGCTGCCAACTACATGGACATCAAGCCCCTCCTTGATGTTGGATGCAAGACCGTTGCCAACATGATCAAGGGCAAGTCCCCTGAGGAGATTCGGAAGACGTTCAATATTACGAACGATTTCACTCCCGAGGAGGAGGAGCAGATTCGCCGCGAGAACGAGTGGGCGGAAGATCGTTAGCCGATCGAGACCAATTTCCACGTCCAGTCACTTTGCAATGCCGGGGCCACCGTCTGCCAAAGACAGAGGCTACCCTTGTGCTTCGTCTACCGGGACGCACACGTTAGCCGTGTTTGACAGATATGGGGAGAGCTGTTATGTTGGGAGATGGATATCAAAGACATCTCGTATTATCGACAGCATTTCGACGACGACGTGATACGGTATGGGCATTCCTGGGAGGGCCACAAACGAAGCTCTTCCACTCAGTACGTTCGATCGTACCTTTGCGTTGGCAGGCGTTTAGAGGCGTTGTTCTCTAGCTTTTTTCTACGGCTCCTTGTTTTCTTAGGCTGAATCGAGGGTTTTCTTATGATGATACAGTTTGTGAACCAGGTCCTCGCGTGTCTGAGAACTTCCTCACCGTAAAGGCCGATGACGTCGTTTCTATTTTGCTCCGTTTAATTGCCATGATGCTCGCCAACACCACCAACGTACTTTACATATTGGCACCTCGTATCCGCTTATTACGCCCATCATGTGAACTGCAGTATATTGCTAGCAACAACGACTCTCTGTTTCGTAGCAGCTATTCATTGTTTAAGGCGCGGAGTCACCAGGAAGATATGAGCCTCAGAGTAGGGGACAGAAAAGTCAGCCATACATTTACACTACCCTCCATCGTTCCATGCTAAAGCGCTCGCGGTCAAACTGGTAGGTACAGAAATGGCCCTTCTCACTGCCAATTTGACGTTTTGAACTCAACCATGGCCAGGCGCAAAGATGGCATGGAGTAGCCCGTGCAAACAAACAACATACTAATGGTCCAGATTGCAGAGAAGTAGGAGGGAGCTTACCCAAGTTGTATATCATGGCTCATTTCCACTCGATTCAAAAGCCAAGGGCACAGAATTCGTTGGTGGAACGTAGGCGGGCTGATTTGGACGTTGCCCACGTCTTTTGATCATCCTCAAGTCCCCTCGGTGTCACAAACCTTCATATAATACACACACGTACATGGTACATGGACCAATTGTGTAGCACAGTTCCGAGAACATGGGTAGAACAAATATGGGAATCAACTCTCGTGCACCACGTTTTCTCTCATTTCAGATCCTAATTCCCCCAGTAACCGTCCTTCTAGATGTTTGCCATGAAAGCATAGTACTCCGAAAGTTTACGTTTCCCCAAAATAAGGATCGAGTTCCAGGATATTTCCCCCCGCCGAAAGAACACAGCTGAAAACCGACCGCCGCCGAGCCAGAACTTGGTTGTGATCACATCATCTTCCGGTATTTGCCTCCTGGTTGCCCTTGCCCGCTTCTCCTTTGTGCTTGCTGATGATCGGTAACTTCGCCCTAACAAAACAACTCCGTGGCGGGAGGTCGGGAAGATTTCGTTATCGGTTTGATTTCGTAGGACAAAGGCCGAGAGAAGAAGGCCGCCGTTATGGGTCGCATTCCCAGGCTCCAGTTTTCGAAGAATGGAGGTGGTTCAGAGCAACCAGGAAAAGAAGACCATCGTTGGGGGTGGAATATGGAAGAATCGTGAGAGCATTTAGAGGCCGAGACGGGTCTTGCGCCAGTGGCGACGCTTGGCGTTGTAGCTATTTGTCTCTTGTTAGCATCCAGCGTCATGATGAAGCAGTCGCCATGCGTTCTTGATTGCAGAAAGCTCGAGAGAGGAAATGTTGCGCCGGGTACAGCCGAGGCAGCTGGTTTGTTTCCCAGCTTCCCCCATCACCGCCCCCGTCACTAGCCATCCCTCTCCCTCTCCTTTGACTGAACGCGACTGCAATAGATGCTTATGGTGATATGTACCGGATGGTGTTGCCAGTGCGGAGGCGAATCCACTGGGGGATAGGCCTGTTCTGCTTCTGGGCCTTAGCAAGCTTCTGCTTGACACGGAAGGTCTTGTGGCTCTGTTTTCGCGATGCACCTCGTCAGCATAACTTGTCTTGCCGTCGTTCGAGCAGGTGAAGTCATGGACCCCTCCTCCATGCTTCAATCAATCGCTCCGCGATCATCATTTTGGGAATTCCGTATCGCTGCCATTTGTGGCATCGCAGGACGGCCAAAAATTCGACAGCAAAGCAATTCGGAGCGTTCTCTACGCTCAACGTGGTGGGACGTTACGTACCGGCATTTTGACGGTGTTGTCGAGTTACCGGTCGATTTGGCTGGTGTCGATGAGGTGGGTTAGAATATTTGGTGTGGGCTTTCAAAAACCAAGCAGAACACTAGGGCCCGAAAGTGCGCATGTGGCTGAGTCACGTGTGTGCCTGTGGCTCGTACTTGTGGCACAGGCTCATTCACTCTTGGAGTCCGCTCTTTGACAGGCGGGACGGAAGGTCCATTTGGGTCCAGAAGGGAGGCGCACGAGCCACCAGAAGCGGCTATCGGAGGTTTCCACGGCGCCGTCTCGCTGCCAATCGATTGCCGGGATGTTTGCAGTTGGGCTGGGCGCTTGGGGCGGCCTTGCCTCCCGGGACCCCTGAGTGCCGGCACGATCAAAGGAGCTCTTTGGCGGCATTGAGCGACGGCCTCTCTATGACAACGAGAGGAGCATCTTGAAGCAACCTAACCCAAAACACTTTTTTCTCACAATACCACGGCGCAACAAACCCTCGCTTATCCTGTCTTCAATAGTGCGCACGGGAGCATCCGAAAGATACCAGCTGGGCTGACCGCGCTTCCGTTCACTGCCTCTTCGATAATACACTACTCGCCGTCATCATTCCCATCGACTACTACGGCCCGATCCGACACGTTGGAGCCCGATCCGTATTAAGGAGTCGTCCTGCCCGGTCAAATCCTCTCCTTATCCGTCTAATTATCAACTGCCTCGATCATCACACCCCTACAATCTCAACGCGCTCTCAGTTTTCCGGGGCACTAGCCAACACGCAAAGATGGGTCAGAGCATGTCATGGCTGTCTAGCCTGTCCAACCTCTTTTGGACAAAGAAGGAGATCCGCATTCTGATATTGGGCCTCGATAATGCTGGAAAGACAACACTACTATACAGGCTCAAGGTAGGCCCACCTGTTTAAAAGATGACGAATGGAAGCGCGCACGGTTCGGAGAGCTGACAATATGTTGTAGATTGGCGAGGTAGTAACCACGATACCAACAATTGGTTTCAACGTCGAATCAGTCACATACAAGAATCTCAACTTTAATGTGTGGGATCTGGGTGGTCAGACCAGCATCCGCCCGTACTGGAGGTGCTACTATGCGAACACGGCGGCAGTAATATTCGTTGTTGACTCGACCGATATGGAGCGATTGCAAACCGCGGCGGACGAGTTGGCCGCTATGTTGAACGAGGAAGAGCTGAAGGACGCTGCCCTTTTGGTGTTTGCCAACAAGCAAGATCAGCCAGGTGCAAAGGGGGCGGCAGATATCTCTCAGGCTCTCCGCCTGGGCGAGCTAAGGGACAGGAACTGGAGCATCATGGCCTGCAGTGCAGTGGATGGGACAGGCATCACAGAGGGCATGGATTGGTTGGTGGTATGTTTAATCTCTTCTTTTGCTGCTCCCGGCCCGTTATTCTGTCTATGTGCTAACCAAGTGAGCAGCAAACCGTAAAAGAGGAGTAGTGGCCAAAGCAGGGAATGCGCAAACATCACCACCGGCTTTGAGATGACGAGGAGAATCTGTACAACAACAAATGACAACAACATCAACATTCGGGAATAGGTCGTACCGACGGAATTACATACCGGCACATGACTTGGGTATATCGGATACGTATGGCGGCGGCAGGCCGGGTTTCTCGGCGTTCTTGGGGGTTATGTCCCGTGGTGGTTGGTACCAGCGGATGCCTTGATGACAAACAAAACGACATAAGGGTTCAGAGATTTCTGCCTACATATATCAGCTTACGAGCTTTCTATAGCCTTCTTTTAATTAATGGACTGGCTCCGGCGACTATTCAACGTCGGATCGTCGGGTATTGAGACTTCAAGCACACAACAAAAGACAAAATTCGGACCCTTATAACATGTCTGCGCGTTGGGCCATATCCCCTTTCACGCGACTAATTCCCGACCCTGATATTAGCTACATTCTCTGGCGCGGTGACTGTAAGCCTGGTCATCAGTTAAACTGAGTATTTGCGGCTCGAATCCCGAGTGGCTCAAAACAATGCTTCAGGCAAAGGCCTAAAGCCATATCCATATTGAGCTAACAGAACACACCAGTGAGATGATGTTCAGCCATCATGCTCACAGTCCAAAGTTTCCCGATTGCAAATTATACGCTCTTACAACGCGGGAGTGTACTTGCCGGTGGTCGTTCATCATGCCATTATTCAACATGCGATGACCAACTTATCTACGAGATTAGACCGGATTTAACTTTGGCTCAATGCCCGTAGAGGTTTGCAATCTTTTCTGTTTCTTTCTAATCATTTTCTTCTTCTTTTTTTTTTCTTTCTCTTCCTCCTCCCGCTTGTCTTCTCTGATGTCAACCGAAACATTTGGAGGGAACTCGGACATTCCTGATTCAACCAGGAAGAGATTCTGCCCAATACATTGGGAAGCGATTTAAAGGTGTTTTTACTAGTCTCTTGGGCTTCGCTTGACCTATGCTGTTTATCTCTGTAACTCCGTCTTCTCCATTGCCCTCGCATCTGGCAGCTGCCTCACTTACTTTCACTATATGCTCCCATGCACGGCGGTGTTGGCTCCGCTGTTCAAACTTATGTTATGGAGGTTACTGTCAAACGAGTGAAATTGTCAAAAGAAGCTGAGAAATCATAATGCTGACTTTCAGGACGAGCATTAGGCGGAATAAGTGGTCTTGAATAGAGGATGAGAATAGAAGTTACAGTCAGGCAAGGGACAAGTCAGGCTCAAGCAGGCTGGTAATGTGCCACCGGATGGGGGGGGAGTTGCTTTTGCCCTTGGTGAGTATTCATGTAAGTGGACAGGAACAACATAGTGGGCGGTCGCTTCCTCCTGGGTACTCTTACCGTTGCGAGAAGTCATGGCCCACTCAATGGTCACGTAAGCTTACTGGTAAAATGCATTTCTAGCCGACCACGTCTTCCCTTCAACCAGACAACTAGTCCATCTGACTCTATCGTCTTCCCACCAAGGTCTCTCATCGTGACAATAAATGGTTGAGCCATGTAAACATATCTGTCCAACTGTGAGCTCTGCTAGGACGGGTACTGTGAAGCACGAGACCTTCGAAGAAAACAAATATGTACCACTGAATCTCATTCAAGTCGGATTTCTCCCCGTCCCCTGTCCTCGGCAATTAGAGTATTTGATATGCCGAGGTCTGCATGCCCTTTTGAGGCGTCGCCGTGAAGACCTCTCTCTCCACATGTGATTGGCTGGTATAGTTTCGGGGATATATCCGAGTTGGCGATGCAACACAGATGAACTCCTGCAACTACCTACATCCTCCAGGAACCGCACAATTGCATGCAGGTTCAGGGGGGTCTACTGTACTATGTACATACGTTGAGCATCGTTGTGCATTCCGGCATTGTGGAGCGAACTCGGAGATAAAAAGTAGAACAACTTGGGTGCATACGCTGATACAGACACGAAAGACCCATTACGTAGAGGTACGTAATACAGTAAAGTCCCCTGCAAGTGCAACCCCTCTCCCTTTTTTTTCTTCTCTTTTTTTGCTTTTTTTCCCTGCAAACTGACATACAACCTAAGTGGCCCATCAAGTGTAAACCTGTTGGCCGCCCGAACTCCCTTTTGTGTATGAGGGTGAAGCACCAAAAGTTGTACACACGCCATTCAGTGCAAATCATCCAAAGTTGTACCCCCAAACATAGCCAATCCAGACAAACTAACCTAAGCGAGCCGAAATGTGGAGTCTCTTCCCCGAACAAACCACCGTTCTCTCGGGCCTTCCGAAGTTTTGTGCCCCCTGATAGCCGGCAATAACCAATGTGAAGCAGGCCGTTCAAGATTTCATCAAAGGTTTGAGATGGAGGTATTCTTAGTCAAAGCAGATGGTTTCGCTTCAACATCGTGCTGGTACTGCTTACTCAGACCCGTCCCATATCGCACAAAGGTCTCCTGACATCGCGGGGCAGCTTAGGTACCAGCTTAAAACTCCGACTTCAAGGTGAGTGAGATCTATCTGGCATCCTACCGCCTGAGCAGACCAACTACTACATGTGGCACCTTACCGTGTAATCCACAATCCGTTACCGGGTAAGCATCAAAGCAGCCGGGCAAAGCCTCGGCCAGACAGTTGATTGGGCTGCATTTCCTTCGGCAACCTTCTGGATTCCGCGACTAACTACAACATCAATAGTACCGCACTAATAATCGATTTACACCGAGTGAAAGAGTTGTCAGAAACTCGGGGTTATTCTGATGTATAATCCGCTTCCCAGCTAGGCTTAGGCGTCTGGAGCCCCTTGTCGTCGTTTGAGTTCAAAAAAACCGCTATAGTCCGCCGGATGTACGCTGGTTCTCACATGGTTACCCTTCTTATTTTTAACTCGGTTCTTTCTTTACTTGACCCTTCATATCCTACACACTGACCCCGACGAACGATCTTTCAACCATGGGCGTTCCCGAAAAACGAAAGGCCGAGTCGCCATTGTCCGATGCTGCGACTTCGCCTAAGCCAGCAGCCCCTGGTCCCTCCTCTCCTGGTCCTAAGGAAAATTCACCTACTCATGCCTCGTCCTCTTCTAGATCTGAGGAAGGGTCACCGACACCCGCTCCTGATTCTCCAGCGCCCGAATTGCCTGGCGTTATGTCCGGTGCACATTGGCTTCAGCAAGGTCTTCCTGGGACTGACACAGATGACAACGATTCAACTCTGGGAAGTGATGTTGAAAGCTCGACTGCCTCAATTTCATCGAGCATTCTCAACTATCGCACCATCAACGGTCGAACCTACCACAGTGATTCGGTGACAGACGGAGAATACTGGGCTCCCAATGATCAAAAGATGCTTGGAGCCCTAGAGATCTACTATCACTCCCTCTTTCTTATGACGGACAAGCAGCTTTTCCAAGCCCCTCTCAAGGACAACATTCAGCATGCCATTGATATCGGTACTGGCGAAGGATTCTGGGCAATCGACTTTGCCGATAAATTCCCCTACTGCGATGTGGTCGGTACGGATATCTCGCCTATTCAGCCCACTTGGACCCCGCCAAATTTGCGCTTCGAGATTGATGATGCGACCAAGGAATGGACATTCAAGGAAAACTTTTTCGACTATATTCACATCTCGTTCCTCAACGGCGCTATTGAAGACTGGGGAAACTTGTACAAAAACGCCTATCGGTGCTGCAAGCCTGGCGGGTGGATTGAGCACTTTGATTGTTCTCCCATCGTCTCGTGTGATGACGAAACCCTTCCTCCCGATTCTGCGTTGGCCACATACGGAAAGATCCTGGACGAGGCTGGAAGGCGAATTGGTAGGAGTTTGACCATCGCTCATGATGGAACCCAAGAGCCCGGTTTGAAGGAGGCGGGATTTGTGAACCTCCATACGAAGCAGTGGAAGGTATGTTCCGTTACGACCCAGAGTTAGGGATAAAGCTGACCAGCGACTTTAGCAACCCCTGTCTCCCTGGCCGAAAGATCCTAAGCAGAAGGAAATAGGCCTTTACACCTACGCTGCTGTCACATCGGACCTTGAGGGTGTCATCCAATTCCTCTTCCATAAAGTCATGGGCTGGTCGACGGAGGAAGTCGCAGTATTTGCGGCGCACATGCGTCAAGAGATGAAGGAGCAGAAGATCCACGGCTACTGGACCTGGAAGGTTGTGTACGGGCAAAAGCCGGAGGACGCGGAGTGAAGAAGGCAGATAAAAAATGGCGATGAACGGAGATTTCTGGCTGACTGTGTAAGATGTTCCAGAGGACGATAGTCTAATGTAAATAACGCGCTGTTAATGATGTGAAGATCAAATGTAACTTTCAGTGTGTCAGCAAAATCTCGTCTTCCAAAAAGCTGAGCCTCAATGAAACAGAATGATGCAGGAACGCTTACCATCCAAAATGCGCATCGAGGCTGTGCGAAGTGTCAAACCGGAAATATCGATCGATCACTTTGTGTAGTGTAAGCACCCAGGAACCCTGATCGCGTGGAAAACTAGAACCTGGGGAAAGCCACCAACGGAGCTTGGATAAACAAGGGGTGTAGAAAGCGAAGGTCTTACTGGTCCTTTTGATGCTCCCGACACTCTGGTTCAGCGGCGTAGAAGGTGCCGCCTCTCGGGGACTGTGTTCGTATGACCGACCCATTCGAAGAGCTGAGACGATTTTGCAAGAAGCAAGGGCCGTTGAGATTAGTATTTACTATGTGGTAAAGAGACTCCGCTGTCAAAGCTGCGTAAACAAAGTAACAGCTTCTGCAAAGATCCGGCAAATAAAGGACATGAACGTGCAAGTAGCATGACCTGAAGGACAGCCTCACTTTGACAAAAGTCAGTATTCGAGTGGATATCACCCTTCGTCAGCAATCGAACTTGCTTGTCAGAGCCTTGAAGTCCAAGAAAGACACTCACCAGATTGGTTCATCTGACCATCGTCATTTTGACTATCTTCACTTCGGCAACTGCTATTGTCCTCAACGCACTTCGCCGCAGGAAGACATATACCTCAGTAGGATCCCGAATTTCACGATCCCGGAATATCCCGAAATATCAAGTGCCAGGCTTCTTCGGCACTGCCTTTCAAGTCATTTTGGATAGATACTATCTCCAGAGTTCTCAAATGCTTCCAAAAAGCAACCTTGAACAATTGAACTCTGCGATGGGCAAGCGACGTGACGGAGGCAACCACGAGACCACGCGATGGAACCTTAACTCTAAAACCCGCCATTCAGAAGCCTCTCATGCATAACAACCTCCAAACATGAGACAAGGGTTCTTGACATGGGATGAATTGTGTGTGGTTCTGCTGAGGTAGGACTGCTTCTAGCGACTGATCTACTGTGCAGTAGCGCAAGGCAGCCTTTCTCGACAACAAAGAGAAAGAAATTGACCTTTTCCCTTTAATGCCCGATTTTCCTTTCTGGCAATAGCCGATGAACAGCAGAAGCGAAGAGCATTATGCATAAAACCTTTGAGAAAAGTGGGAGGGATGAGGTGGTCCCCTACAAATCGCTCCGCGTCACGTCTTACGATGACAATGACGACGACACCGGGTCGGCGACGGGACTGCGTAACCGCCAAGAAAGGAAACAATCGTGATAAACTCAGTGTGGTGTTCCTGCATTCGTGCCCATTTTGAGCGGCGACCTAAACCGCTGCAACCTTACATGTCCAGGCACCCGAAAAGAACTCAAAATAAAAATAAGGCTCTTCGAGTTGTTCAAGGGGGTAACATGACCTCGAAAGACGGGAATAAGCTGCACCTACCCAACCACTCCTGGGTTATTGAGTGATTTCTTCAGGTCACCGACGCAGTCATCTCGATAGAGAAAATAAGCCGGGACTGAAGCCTCGAAAATGGCTTTGTGTTGATTCGATGGCCGTCGAAAATGAGTGAATTCATGTTTTGATCACAGGGCGATATCATAATCGCCGGGAGATGGTTGACGGCTGTTGCGGCGTGGACGGATGAAGACGGAGTGCTGTCCGGCGAGGAACGGGAACCAGGAACTGTGGAGAATTGCGGATGTGGCAGTGTGGAACATGGATCCTTTGACGATGTCGGGTCCAGTAAGTGTGGCGGGGGCAGCGGGGCCCCTGCCTCCCATCCCCGCAACGTCTCTCGCCGAGGCTTGCTGGCGGGAGTTCGCTTCCCGTGTCTTTGTGCAACACAACCTCCCCACCCATTCTCTTTTCCGACACCGACGGCCATCCGCATCACCCATCGCATCCAGCCAACTACAGTGGGACAGTCCCTATTCCTGGCGGTCAACACTGGCATGCTGCCAGAGCCTTGGTGAAACCCACCGACAGAGCAAACACAGAAGTGGAATGTATGCCCGAGAAGACCAACGTCCACCAACGTCCACCAACCTGGATCTTCCAGGTGTTGTCCCTTGGGCACCGGCATTTGTCCAAGTCCTAGCTGCAAACTGGCTCATCACCACCTGGCTCAGTCCTGCGATAGGACGAGACGACTTATGACGCCGTAGACTACTACACTCGGAGATTGAAAATGCGGGATGGAGCAACTGATAATCATTCGGATAGGCCGACTTGGCAATTTCCACGTCTTTGTTGATCTTTTGCCGTTGTCCTATCGTCAACGGCCTATCTCCGGGGTCCAATGTTGACTCATCAAGTCACGACTGCATTGAGCCGGCCATGATCCACCATTCCCGTTGCTGGTCGGTGTCCCTGTGAGCAAAGACCTGCATGGGGAAGGATCGCAATGGATGCCTGAAGAGACGCTCTTCTTAAGGCGACCAATCAGACTTGCGAATGGCGTCCCTCTTTGGTCAATGCAACGACATGCCATTGGCCGATAATTTACGACAGGGGGGCTAGTTCACATGGAGGTCTTCACTCCTCAGGCTTTTCTACTGGAAGCTGTGCGAGAATGAGCGCTGCAACATTGGCAATACCCACTGCAAGGACCTCTCGGCGAGGACCTTTCTGTCGTTTCATAGTACACTACGTCGCTCGGCCGAGGATCCGACTTACACGCAAATGCGCTCCCACGGCGAGGGCCAAACAACCCCAGTGGAACAAACATGTGCCAAGGGTTCTTGGCCGGTTTGTCTGTCAGAACGCGGCAGCAATCCCGGTACCTTGAGTCCTTGACTGCTTGGAAGGCCAGCTCAGAATGGTTCAACCAGGTACGTAGGACGGAGTTCGGTCTAGTTTTAGGTCACTTACCTTATGGTATCTGAAGAGATATAAGTCGGCCGGCCCGGCTCCGGACTGATGATTTCAGATCTCCTCCTTCTACCTACTTACTCATCAAATATCAAGATCAAGCACCATCTCCAAGCTTCAAGCAAAGTGAACCATCTTTCCTTTGTTCTATTAGCTACATTATCTGAGCACCAGGCGTGCAATAACTGTCTTCCCCCGGCGGGCACTCTCACAAACCAACGACACTACCCGATCTAGAAGAAATCTACACGTGTAGAAGCTCTTCTCATCGTCCTTGGCATCAAAAGTCAAGCATTATATACCACTATCCAACATTATCACCAACTTTCAGCACCAACATCTAGTCATGAAGCGCTCTTCTTCTAGTGCCTCTGCTCCGTCGGCACTCAACATCAACACCACCGGGCCCGTCACAAGCCCTATTACCTCGCCCATGTCTCTTGATAACGTAAGCCGTGCTCCCTTCCGAGTGTCTCATCTCTCCGGTACTAATACAACTCAACAGTACCACGAAATGAGGTACTCTTTCGAGTCTGAGACAACAGTGGCTCCCGTCAACAGCAGAAAGGATTCGGGGAACATCACAAACTCTGCGGACCCATCAAGGCCACTACGGGCAACCAAGTCTCACAACAAGCACGTCAACGCACACAGCTACTGTGGAAGACATTCGACTGAATTCCTGTTTGGAGGCCGCTCCCTCAGGAACCTCTTGAGCAACCTTAAGCATCGAAGGGACTCGCGCGAGTGATCACCCATCGCTCATGGTTCTGAAAATGAATCAAAGTAGGTGAAAGAACTCACCTCGGCTACGGGTTCGTCCGTCTGCACTGGCTGGAACAGGTCGCATTGGGGGGACTTTATAATCAGCTCATCTCGAAGAAGGGAGATTGGAGGCTTTGGGAGGAAGCACAGAAGGATTTACTTCATTTACGTTTAACGATGACATGACAACCGTTTTTGTTGCATGTAACGACCCAATCCTGTTTCATGGTCTTTGCTTTTCCGTGGGGTATGATACCAAGGAGTTTGGGGGCCTAGGGAGAAAGATTTGGAGTTGAGCAATTGTATTTTGTATTTTGGGGTGGTCAATACCAGTTTTGAGCTATGCTTGCGTTCAGAGGCCGATTTCAAGACGTTGGACTTCAGCAGCATAACCATGGACTGAAAATAAGACGAGTATCAAAAAGATTCGTCATGGCCGGTTAACACGGCAGAATGTGTGTTGCGCCCAGCCCTGGGCGGTAACAATCAACGCGCGTTCTCTGCCGAGAATGATGGATGCCGAGGCGTGAGCGGCGAATTGTTCTAAATGGAGGCAAGGACCCAGAACCCAAAGTTTAAGTCAACATTGCGTATTTCCGTTTTTCAACTTACCTTTCTCGTGTTGAATTTCTTTCACATGTGAATGCTCACAACCCACCGGTGACGTCGGCGTTCTAAACACCGGGCCGCCGAAAGATAGTGGGCCCCGCGAAGTCAACAATACCCCACAAGAAAGGAACGGACCCCTGTCCCGACGCGCGAATCCACCTGCCGCGGTCTCGGTTCGGGTCGAAAATTGTTGTCCCCGCGTTTATTCGGAGCAGTCTCGTCCCGTCTTGTTGGGGAATCCATTATCATCCACCTTGTCCGTTGATTACGTCTACAACATTGAATCATTATCTACCTCAACATCCGTCGACATCTTCCCACGTCCACTGAATTGATCGCCAAAACAATACTGACACCACATTACACAACAAACAACACCAACAATGGCTGGCTCAGCTCTCCGCAAGGGCTACCTAGTCCTCTACAATGCCGCTTCGGCCGTCGCCTGGGCCACGATCCTCGGCCGCGTCGCGTCCGTCTACTTTGCCAAGGGCGCGCCCTTTGTACCGCTGGTCGTCGATGACTTTGCTCGTGTTACGCAGACCTTTGCTGTCATGGAGATCTTCCATGCTCTTACCGGTATGCCTTTGCTTGCCCAACGCTTCCCACCCCCCGGGATCCCGTCCCAGTCTCTATCCCCCATCCTTGTCCCATCCTCTACCTTTTCTCTCTCTACCTGTTTAGAAAACAAATGGCTGATCGATGTTTAACACACAAACAAAAACAGGCATCGTCCCCGCCCCCATTTTCACCACGGTCATGCAAGTCGCCTCGCGCCTGATGCTCGTCTGGGGCATCTCGCACCCCTTCCCGCACCTCAACAGCTCGGCCTGGTACACGTCCATGTTGACGGCCTGGTCCACCACCGAGGTGATCCGGTACAGCTACTTTGCGCTCAAGCAGGTCGACTTCATTCCGTACTGGCTGCACTGGCTGCGGTACAGCGCCTTCCTGGTGCTGTACCCAATGGGCATCAGCTCCGAGGTGGCCATGATCTTCAAGGCGCTCGTGGGTCCGGCCGATCAGCTCGCGACTTGGTACCCTTATGCGCTGGTTGCTGTGCTGTTGTCGTATATCCCTGGCTCGGTGGTGCTGTATAGCCATATGTTGAGTCAGAGGAGGAAGCAGGTTGGTGGTGGTGGTGCTGTTAAGGAAAAGAAGGAGAAGAAGAGGCAGTGAGGGGCTTCAAAGACTTCTAGGTCGTGGTTGTTGTAAAGATGTGAGGGTTGGCTTGGGCTGGATTGGCGTGCGACGTATGCTCACAGCTTATCCTCCCCTGCTGTCGAAGTGTCGTGGTCACGGTAAATGATTTCTACAAGCCACTTCAGCTGTGGATTCTTGCGGCCGAGTTTATCAGGGGAATATACATAATACTTTCAAAGAGTTTCGGAGATTTAAAGATAATGATAGACGTATTATGATGGGAAAAACGAAATGACTTGGGCTATTAGATGGAAGGTTACGGTTATTAGGGTGCGCTTCTATGCGCGAATGACATCACCATTACTGCTTTCGTACCAATCGTTCTGCAACCACTTGACAATCATATCTCTAGCATCATGCGCCATCTTGGTATAGCCAGGGTTGTCCTTCAGGTCGAACATGGCTATGAAATTGTCAGTACTCGCTTCACGTATATATAAAGACCTCGCTCCAACAGATTGGGAGGGGTGCACTTACAGATATGCGCCGTTACTTCGTCCTTAGCCTTGTCGTTGATGGCCTCCCTCCAGTCCCCAGCGGGATTCTTCTTAGGCAGGACGCAAAACGTCCGTTCATTGCCCATCACAGTCCCGACCATGCTAACTTCCTTTGACCCCGCGGCCCGTCCCAGCCGGGTATAAAAGTTTCCGAAACCAACTCCAAGGTCATTGTTGAGCCGCACCATGTACGCCACACGGCGCCGCAGCTCTTCTCTTCTATAAAGCACCCCGACAAACTCGAGATGCGACGTCGCCCAGCTCACGCTTTGCGTAATCTGATCTCGATTGTAGTATGCCGCCGCTCCTCCAGCCGCTGCAGCAGCCGCTGCGCCCGCGACCATGGCGATCTTGCCCCAGTTCCCCCAGGCGCTGCCATTATTCCTCTGCTGCTCCTCCTTTTTCTCCGGCGCCGGCAGAGCGGCTATCTGTCTTTTCTGCGTTGTTACGTTCGACTGCGCCTGCGCCCCCTTCGCTCCGAGTAAGCTGGTTAAGCTGCTCAGTTGCGACAACGCCGCCGAAGCCGTCGCATAGTGACCCTCGACGCCGTGAGCGAAGACGGCAGGAGCGATGCCTAGATAGGGTGTATCGAAGCCGAGGACGCCCTGGATATAGGGGAACATGAGCGAGCTGGGGCTGGGTGGTCGGTGGAGAGGCGCGGAGTCAGCGGTGCGATGGTCCAGCTTCGGGTCCTCGACGGCCGGGTCGGTGCTGCCGTGAATAGGCTTGTCGGAGGAGAGCTCGATGGCGGTTTCGGCAGCGACGATGCCGCCCATGGAGTGGCCGACTAGAATGACGCGGACTGAGGGATCGATGGTGGGCGAGGAGGTTCCGGCGGCAACTTCGAGGTCGATGACTTTATTCATGAGCCTGTGATAGCAAGGGCGACCATGTTAGGGATGGTTCAGGGCTTAAGCATGTGACAGATGAAGCAACGGATGCGGTAGATGAGTACATACCAATCTCGAAATCGCGCTACGCACTCGCCTAAGTCTCCTCGAGTCTCGTATTTGGGATATACCACGACATTGACGTTTATCTTGGATAGGTCGGCCGCGACAAGTTGGCGAAGGTGCTCGGTGAAGGCATAGTTGTCGCCAAAGGTCGACTCACCTCCCTTTACATGATAACGTCAGTTTGGTATTGGTTGGGGCGTCGCTTAATCTCAATGTACATACCTTGAAGCCGTGGATGAAGCAGAGAAGTAATGTCTTTTTCATCCTTCCCCATTGAGACTAGGCAAAGTGGAAGTGGTGCAAAAAGAATGTAGTGTAGGGGAGGTTGAGAGAATGGATGCGACATGGAAACTTTCAACGTTGCCCCGGCAGCCCGGCTGTTACGGTGATCCTCCATCTAGCGGCAGCGTCATTTGCAGGGGCCTGCAGGGCCAGTGTGGGGGCGGGGCCGCGCTATGGAAGGGACGTCCCAGGGGAACCAGTGGATGATGCATGGACACCTGGTCAGGTCTTGCCCTTGCTTGCCGCCTGGGGCCAGATCCCATCTTCCACAGGGGCCGCGGCAGCTTTGAAATGTCATCTGTTCAAATCCATACTTCTACTCTACCGATGGTACGTACCTACCTAGCATTAGATAAAAGTTGAATTGGTACTTACAGCCGACATCAAAGAATACGTCCCTGAATATTAGACCAATGTTTACTGCAAAGA
Source organism: Neurospora intermedia (assembly GCA_037102815.1). Lineage (NCBI taxonomy): Eukaryota > Fungi > Ascomycota > Sordariomycetes > Sordariales > Sordariaceae > Neurospora > Neurospora intermedia. The sequence continues at coordinate 4,119,724 of BTPP01000004.1, read as the reverse complement.
TGGAACCGATTCTGCCAACTCACCTGTCCCCATGGCGTTACTCGAATGTAGTGTAAGATGCCCAAAACTGTACAGACAGACATCCTACGCCTAAGTACTTGAAGGAACAGGTTATCTGAGGATGACCTTCTTCTACCTGAAATACGGCAGTCCAGCGGCCTTTGCAATGTGACGACGGATTGAGCTTTTCAGAGCTTGACTCCCTGAATTGTCGGAACCAAAACACCAAAAGCCAACATGATACCCGTCTTATTATGGTGGAGGTACCAAAGTACTTGAATTTCAGTGGAGATTAGGTAGACCGTGCGGGTCCAAGGATACCTCTACTCGTCGGAGGTTTATGGGTGATTCCTGCAGGTTGCAGGGCATTTCAAGTTGCAGTGTCCGGCGTCTCTGAAATAACAGGACATTGCTTCGCGCCAATCCCGCCGCTGCCAGACTTGTGGTGAGTGGGAGTCCGTGCTCAACACCCCAGGCTGAACCAAGACGCGCCGAGTCGGCGACGTGCTTTTTGTCTTCTGCAACAAACGCAGCCCCTTCATCCATCCCCATCAATCACCCTGTCTGGTTTCGGCTTCTCCGACTGCCCCAGGGTCGATATCAGAATCAATCAACTATCCGGTATCACCATCCTTCGAATCAACAAAAAGCACAGCATATCATGACCTGAGCGTTCTTTGCCTTACGTGGAGCTGCTTGGTTCCTTCTGTTCAATCCCATCATAGACTTCTGTATTCGCCCGTCAGCGTTCTCTCACTGCGCCTGCGCTTCTCTCTTTTGCGCGCGATCCAATTTTACTCTTGTCACGACCAGCGTCATCGATCAGTCCTGCACGACATATTTCATCTTCGATACTCTTACCGGCGCATCCAGCACGCTTCCTCGTCCCACCGCGCTTCGTGCCACCATGTCGAACCCCGAACAAACCTTGGGCGTAACGCCTCCTATCTCGACCACGCTACCTACCGACGCCGAGAAACGACAGACCGAGGCCCTTCTCAAAGAGCTGCGCGCGCAGGGCACGTTCGAAAGTCAGGCCGAAACTGATAAGCGATGGGCGGTGCTCGCAGATCTCCAGCGCATTACTGATGAATTTGTGAAGAGGGCCGCGCAGGAAAAGGAGCCGCACAATGCGATTCTGATTCGCGACGCGCGCGGCAGAATATTCACATATGGCAGTTTTCGCTTGGGCGTGTATGGACCAGGATCCGATATCGATACCCTCGTCGTTGTACCCAAGTACGTCACCGTCAAGCAATACTTCGACATCTTTCCCAACCTTCTTGTCGAAATGGCTCCCCCTGGCGCCATCACCGACCTGACTCCAGTACCCGAGGCCTTCGTTCCTATCATCAAGTTCGAGTATTCGGGCATCAGCATAGATCTTATCTTCTGCTCAATTCAGAGCCTTCGTCAACTTCCTGACGACAAGGACTGGAATTTGAACAGTAACAACCTCCTGCGCGGCTTGTCCGAAAACGAGGTGCGCTCGCTCAACGGAACACGTGTAACCGACGAGATCCTTGCGCTGGTCCCCGAAGAGAAGACGTTCAAGCTGGCACTTCGTGCAATCAAGCTCTGGGCTCAGAGAAGGGCTATCTACGCCAATATCATGGGTTATCCTGGTGGTGTGGCTTGGGCTATGCTGGTCGCCAGAGTATGCCAACTCTATCCGAAGGCGACGAGTGCTGTCATCGTCAGGAAATTCTTCACCATTATGCTCAATTGGCCATGGCCGCTCCCGGTTCTTCTGAAGAATATCGAATACAACCAGTCCATTACGCGTGTAGCGGTGTGGAATCCCAAGGTAAGTCAACCCCTCATCATTGTCGCGCTGATGTCTCACCACAGACTAGATATACCCGAGTGATCGCAATCACAAGATGCCCATCATCACCCCATCATACCCTTCCATGTGCGCGACACACAATGTTGGAAGGTCTTCAATGGCGGTCATTCAACAGGAGCTGGAACGGGGGGTGCAGATTTCCGAAGAGATCATGTTGGGTAAAAGGCCTTGGAAAGATTTGTTCGAGAAACACACCTTCTTCACCAACGGCTTCAAGTTTTACCTGACGGTCATCTCATCCGGCAGGACCAAAGAGGCGCAGAATACCTGGTCGGGCTTCGTCGAGTCAAGAGTGCGTGTTCTGGTCCAGAAGCTTGAGCTGCACCCTTCCATCGCCCTTGCCCGCCCCTTCAACGAAGGTTACGACAGAGTGCACCGATGCAAGACGGATGCTCAGGTCGAAGAGATTCAAACCGGAAATCTCACATACATGGTCAAGCCGACGGATATAGCCGCGAATGGGAACGCCAAGAACGACAGCAAGGTTGAGGTCAAGGCGGAGATTAAGACGGAGGATGGTGTTGCACCGGAGCCGGCTGTGCCGGTTGTCAAAGGGGAACCGAACGACGTGGTACATCTAGGAACGGTACCTCTAAAGCCTGAGGACAACTCTGTAAAGCCTGAGGCCAACGACTACGACGAAGACAAGGTTAAGCTGGAGGATATACCGGAGAAGGAGCCGGAGCTTGAGATTTACACCACTAACCATTACATCGGCCTGCAGCTGGTAGAGGGAGCTAAGTCTCTGGATCTGTCCAGAGAAGTCGACGACTTCAAGGCAATGTGCACTTCGAACGACATCTTCAAAGCAGAGTTGATGGGATTGACTATCCAGCACGTTAGGAATTTCGATCTCCCCGACGACGTTTTCGAGCCTGGAGAGACGAAGCCTGTAAGGCCAGTTAAGAAGAAGAAGCGTATGGCCGAAGGGGAACATGCGAACGGCCCGATGGCCAAGCGACAACAGATGGCGACCGCGCCACCGACCATTAAGAGCGAACACTGATCGAAGGATGTACAGACGGATCTTGTTGGCGGTCATGGACAAATGAGTTGCTATGTGCGAGCAGTACCACGCGCGAGGTGTAGAGAAATGTATCTAAGATAGAGTTGCTAAATCTGCTAGACTAATAAATTTAGTTTTTCGGGGCACAAGTGCCCCATCAACTAAGCCAAGTTTCCATCTCGCAGTGGTCTTTGCGTCCGTGACTTTTCATCTCACTTCTTGCTCTATTATACATCATATTGACAAATCCTTTGCTGCGTCGATTGCTTCTGCTAATGGATTGCGCTGTTAGTTCCGTTGTACTCGGGGGAAAACGCCATATGCACCTCAGTATGTCAATGTCAAAATGCCAGCAGCCAATCAAAGCTTGCGCGTTCGCCCCCGTAGATCGTCGGTCGCATGTCCTACAAATAGATACACGGTAACACCTGTCTCGAGATCCTCAACCCAACATCTCACTGAGGATTCTACCTTGTCTCAAGTACTTTGGCCGTGTAAACCCGCCCGAAGTACCTCGAGTATCACCTTCGAGGACCTAAACATTACCTGCCACTTCCATCCGCTATGCCGCGATGATGCACCAGGAAATAAAACCTGAGCGCTCGTCGCTCTTCTACGCGCCAGCTCCTCCTCAACTTCCTCATCTTCCCTCACCGACAGTAGCAGCGGCATCCACGCCCTCATCCTCACCACGGCGCTTCAAGCGCTTTCGCGGCCTACTACCCACAACCTCCTACCGCGCGGTCCTCAGCTCCGTATGCATCATGGCCGTCCTCTTCTGGGTCCTTCACCTCCTCTTCTTCTCCCTCCTTACAGACCTCACCACTGGCAACCCATTACCAACCTCTCCTTCCCCATCACAACCTGGAGAAGAAGAAAAAGACTCCTCCTCCTCCTCAGTAGCCGACCTGGCCCTCCAAAAGATCCTCGGTGACGGCCGCCAAATCTTCGGCACCTTTCCTTCCTCCTTCAACAAGTCTGCAGCCTCCAAGCGTCGCGCACAATGGATGACCCCCCTCCCGGACTCCCTGCCGCTCACCCGCCTCAGAGCCATCCCGGGAACCCACGACAGCGCAACCTGGAACTTTACTACGGAGACGAGAAACTCGATCCCCTCTAATCCGAGTTACTTGCCGGCTGAATGGTTTAGGTGTCAGAAGAAGAGTATTTTGGAATCGTTGGAGGCCGGGGTGAGGTTCTTTGATTTGCGGTATGCTGCGTTGGATGCAGGTACGGGTGGGAGTGGGAAAGGGGGAGGAGGCGGAGGACAAGGGACGAGATTGGTGTTTTGGCATAAGATGGCTTTGTTGAGTGAGGTGGCGACGGTGGAGGATGTTTTGTTTGGGTTTTATAGTTGGTTGGAAGGGAGGGGAGCGGGGGAGGTGGTGATGGTTAGTTTGCAGTATGAGGTGAGTTTTTTTTTTTTTTTTTTTTTTTTTTTTTTTTTACTTTTCATTTTCTTTCTTCCTTTCTTTCTTTCTTTCTTTCGTTTACATATTCATGCTCTGGTTTTGGGTTTCATCTGGGGTGGGTATAACTGGTTTGGGTTATATGTAAACAAAAGGGGTCATCATCATCACCGTCCATTAAGTTACCACCACCTCTCCCGCTCCCTTCGCTAACAGACTAACAGCATCCAACCCGCTCCCACGCCTCCAACACCCCACAAGTCCAACGCCTCCTTCATTCCCTCCTCACCACCCCGGCCGCCCGCCGCTTCATCTACCCGTCACACTCCCTCCCGCCCACTTTGGGAGACGCCCGTGGCAAGATCGTCCTCCTCAAACGCTTCGACCTGCCCGACTTGCCTCTCGATCAACAGCTGGCTGTACCGGGACTCAACTTTTCTCCTAGCCTATGGCCGGAGAACAACAGAGGGTTTGAGTTGGTCTATAATCAACTTGACGTGGGTGACGGAGATCAGAGCAAGGGAGTAGAAGAGGGGGAAAAGAGGAACGAGACGGCGTATATCGAGGACTACTTTGAACCTAACGACCTGCCGAGTGGGATGAATGGAAGTGTGACGGAGAATGTAATGGCTAAGTGGGAGGCTGTGGAGGGCCATTTACGGGCTGCGGCGGCTGCTGGTGCTGCTGCGAGCGGTCCCGGAGCAGGACTGGGTGCACGCGGGGAGGATGATGAGGATGATGGGTTGTGGATCACATTCACCTCGGGGGAACATGTGTTTAATGAACCGAACATTACGCCGGAGGTTATGGCGCTTGGTCCGGAAGAACAACGGCAAGGTGTCCCTAAGGTGACTGGCGGTGGAACGGTGAAAGGAGGAGTTAACGAAAAGTTGTTGGCGTTGTTGAAGGATGATGGACCGGACGGGTTAAAGGGGAAGAGGTTGGGAGTTGTGGTGATGGATTTCTGGGAGATGGAAGGGGAGGGGGATTTGATTGGGGCGTTGTTGGGTTTGGATGGTTAGATACCCAGGTAGTTGAATGTCTGGTGTAAAGGCAGAAGGACCTCGGGGATTAATCGTCTTGTCTGCTTCACACTTGAACACGTTGTTGATTGCTGCGTCGACCGATCAATCGTCATCTCCATCATCACTTCCACTCGACCACCCCTCATGATATTCATCAGCCATCTCCGCCAGCTCGTTTCCAAGCTGTTCCCTATCCTCCAATCCAATCGACCGACCGACCGTAGTCCTCAAGGACTTCAGCCTCCTATGCACTGAAGCATCCGTAGACAGACTGCTAGTGACATTGATCCCTTCTCCTCTCTTCAATGGCTCACCACTGTCATCCCTGAAGATCTGAGGGAAGCTGTCTAGAAGAGGGAAGCGAAGGGGTGTGTGATAACTGCATGAGAGGGACTTTGTTAGCGAAAGATGACAAGGGAAAAAAAAAGAACACAGAAAACGGACCTTCTCATAACAGTCTCGTACGAGCTCCTCCTGCGGAACCTCTCGTCCTCCTCAGCCTCCTTGGCTTCCTGCGCCTGCTCATCAACCTCATAACCTCTCGAGATGAGCACCTGACTGAACACCCTCGGTCTGTCATCATCGCCGCCACCACGGCGACGGACATAGTCCAACTGATCGGTGGGAGTAAAGTTAATATCGAGAAACACTCCCTCCGGGTTCTCCTTCGCCATCACAGCCGCATGTCTACTCGACTTCTGGTTGAGCAACTTCTGCCTCTGCCTGAAATCCTGCGTCCCTTCCATGACTACATCTTCCTCCTCCGTCGGCTCTGGAGCAAAGCTCATCCCCAAGCTAGCCACGTTCTGCTTCCCCATCGCATTGAGCGTATCAGCCAGCGTACCCATCGTATCCCTGTTCGCCGGATCCCTCAGCCGCGACGGAAGCGTGACGCTCTCTATCGCCGCCGCCGACAGCGCAGTATTATGCCACTGCGAGCCCGCATCCAGCACCACACTCCCCGGCAGCGTCGCAGGCACCGTAAACGGCACGACAACGCTCGCATACTTATACACCTCCGTCATTGTCCTCGCCTTGTTCGCCAATCTCAGCAGTCTCTTCTCCCTGCTCAATCCCCCAGCCCTCGCCGCCGACTCCTGCTCGCTGCCCCAAACAAACAGGGCCGTCTTGCCGTACTCATCTCGTATCCTCTCCAGGTATTTTGCCGCAAACCCGCCCCAGGCGTCGTCCAGGCCTGTCATGACTTGGATCCCTTGCATCTGGTCGGCCTCTTCGATAAAAGGCCGCAGGTCCCGATCAAGAAGGTCATGTTCCTTGTCCAGCGACGCAAACAGGTCCTCGCCCGTCGCGTAGCGCTCGAATGGCATGATGGACGAATTGAGCTCGTACTCGTTCAGCTGGACGACGGAGCGCGGGTGGTAGAAGACCCGGTTGAAATCAGACCAGTAGCGGACGGTGTCCGTGGTGAGGGGAGGGGGCTCGAGGCCGGCGTCGAGGGATTGTTGATAGGCGGATTGTGGGATGGCGGGCTGTTTTTGGAGTACGGTTGGTCCATTCCTGTGGTGAGAAAGGAGGGGGAGGTGAGTCAGGAGGTAGACGAAGGGGAGGATGGGTTTGAACGCTGGAAGGATGTCGATCGAAAATGACGGAATCTGGTGAAAGATGTCCACCAGACCGAGAGTGATGCCCAACTGAACTTACCACAATGCTTGGGGCGTCTGTCCCTCCTCAAGGTCGTTATACAGCGCATTCGTCTTTGCCATGGACCCAAAGCCACCCTTCAGATCGTAGATGACGGTCCGCGGCATGTAGGTTTCGGTGCCATCCGCACCGATGCCGGGACGCCAGTGGATATCATGGTTGATGGCTGGCTCTTGATCCTCGGAATATGTAAAATATGATTCCTGAGAAAGTGTCAGCTGTTTCCGCGGTTCCAAGTGAAATCAATGAACATGCTTACCTGGGCGTTCCAGAAATGCGTGGCTAGATAATTGCTCTGCTGCCCGAGCTGCAGCGTGATAATTTCGTGCATTATGTCGCTGTATCAGAGAACATGGAATGTCCACATGAAATGTGCGTCTTTGTGAAATACTTGTCTAATGTTCTTTTTTTCCGGACAAACAATGGGCTTTAAGCTGGTTGTTGAGTCCAGCTCTCAAAATTATCTGTAAGAGCAAAAACGGACATATGACGATTGTGTCGATTGCCTGTGAGGAGCAAAAGTGCGATACGTCGGTACTGCGTAATGTAACCCTAACCCTGTTCCTTGTTGTGCTCATCTCAGGGGCCGACATCACCACCACAACTCAGTTCTATTCCACAGGATTCTGATTTGACTGTTCTAGAAATCAAACCTCCAACGAGCTCGTAAAGTTGAGCGGTACTGCAAAGATAGCGATACAGGCCTCAATGTGAATAACTTTTAATCTATACAGTTTCAGACGCAACAGCCCAGACAGGTGGTTCCGTCGGAGATATGTCTTGATAGCCCTTGATAACAGGCGAAAAGAAATGGACAAGAAGACAGTACGTACTGCTGTGAGGGCTGCAAGAATAACTCAAATGTTTCATACAGGATACTTGAAGAGAATTGTAGGACGTCATACAAAAGAAAACATAAAAAAAGAACCCGTTCGTTTCATTGCCCCCTCGTCTAAATCCTCCTTTAAAAACCCGTCTAAAAACCCCCATTTTCTATGACCAAAACAGCCCGAGACTCCAGAAGAAGAAAAGGCAAAGAAGTCCCCAGGTCCGCACTCGCTATACAAGAGACACGCTAAACATGCCAAAAGAGCGTGCAGGAAGGAGAGATTGAATTTCAAGTCATGCCATAGTTGCGGCAGGTCGTTTACTCGCGAGAAACGTCGCGGCCGAAGAGCTTGGACTTAACCCAGTCGTTAATGACAAGGAGACGGTTGCGAGCTGGCAGGAAATGTTAGTCATACTGCTTCTTAGAAAGTAATTACATTCCTGGGGAAAACTTACTGCTGAAGCACATGGACAGGTAAGCACTCCTCCAGAAGAGGAAGGTAAGGCTGCCACCAGAGGCAAGGTTTCCGTTGAACCAGCTCACATCAGCGACGGCCTTCTCGCTTCCAATGTAGGCAAGAGAACCCTGGTGAGAGTAGTGGAAGGGCTTGATGTCCTTGATGCGGCGGAGCTGGCGCTCATGCTCCTCGATCTCCTTGGAGATCTCGGCAGCGTTGCCGGGCGCAAGGTTGAGGGAACCGCTGAGCTCGCGGACGCGCTGCTCAAGGACCTCGGTGCGAGCCATGTTGTTGAAGAGACCAGCCAGGAAGTTACCCTCCTGAGAGGCAACCTGGGCGGTAGGGGCGTATCCAGCGACGGCGCAGTCACCGACAGCCCAGATGTCGCGGGTACCCTGAACAACGAGGTACTCGTTCACGGCAAGACCGCGGCGAGAGTCCTTCTGGGCAGGGATGCGCTCCATGAGGTCCTTGACGACGGGGCGCACGGCGTTGCCAGTGGCCCAGACGAGGAGACCGTAGGGAAGAGTAATCTTCTCACGGGTACCATCGGGCTTGCTGATCTCGGCCTCGACAGTCTTTTCGGTGACCCTCTTGACCATGGTCTTGGTCATAATGTCAATCTTCTCCTCCTTGAAGGTGCTCTCGGTGTACTCGATCAGCTGCTTGGAGAAGCTGGGAAGGACGTTGGGAAGAGCCTCGATGAGGGTGACACGGAAGCGGTCAGCAATATCGGGAATCAGCTTCTTGATGTCCTCCTCGAAGAAATCCTGGAGCTCGCCAGCGAACTCGACACCAGTAGGGCCACCACCAACGACAACCATGTGCAGAAGACGGTCAATCTCCTCCTGGGACTGGCCCTTGAAAGCGGCAGTCTCGACGCAGTCCATGATCTTCTTGCGAATGCGCTGGGCATCACCAATCTCCTTGAGGAAGCAGGTGTGCTCACGGACACCGGGGATACCGAAAGTGGCGTTTTCAGCACCGACACCAACCACCAGCATGTCGTAGGGGATCTCGGTCTCAACGACGTCGCCGCGGATCTCGGAGGTATCGAGGACGCGGACGACCTTGCGCTCGGGATCCACGGAGCTGGCCTCAGCCTCGTAGAACTTGACGTTGGCCTTCTTGTGGCGCAGAATGGTGCGGATGGGCTCCATGATGGAACGGTGCTCGATCAGACCGGTGGTGCAGGACGGGAGCAGGGGAGTGAAGAGGAAGTAGTTGCGGGGCGAGATGACGATGACATTGTAGTGCTCAGTGTCGAGCTTCTTGAGAAGAGAGACGGAGCCCCAGCCAGTGCCTGAGCGATATCAGTCAGTTTGAACTCGTAGATGGAGAGAAAGCGCATGGCGCAAAGCTGCGCGTGTAGCTATCTCGTATGCGCAAGGGTTAAAACTCACCAAGAACAACGAGAGTCTTCTTGGACGGGTCAGGCTCGACCTGAGGACCAGGGTTTCTCTCCTCGTAGACACCCCAACCGACATAGGCGATACCGGCGAGGGAGGCGAAGAGAGGTGCCCTCCAGAGCCACCTCAACTTGCGGAACCGACGACGTTCCTTGGGGGGCTCAGGAAGAGGAGTAGTCTCTGTGTGGGCGCGACGAATCTGCTGAGTGACAGCAACCTGCCTGGACTCGGAGATGAGAGCGCGACGAGGCGCAGAGCTGAGCAGCCTAGAAACGGCCTGGGTCTGGAGACGGGCAACGCCCATGGAGGGGGCCGAAAGCCTGCCCAAAGCTCTGGATGTGGACGCCATGGTTGGTCGTTTGTCGTTATTTTTCTTCGAATTGACGAGCGCGACGACGCGATATGGGACTGGCGACCTAGATGGCCTCGAGAGGGGAGGGGAAGAACACGGAGGGAGGGTGGAGGTAAGAAATTAGGTGTGCTTAGGTGAGGAAGAAGGAGAGAAAGAAAGCAAAATGGAAGAATCCTGAAGGGGAGGCGGGGGATAAGAAAAGCTGAAGCTTTAGCAGAAGGCTGTGGCTGCGTGATAAGCGACTCAGCTAGGATTGGTTGCTTGGCCTTGTAATAGGAATTGGAGTTGGGAAGAATGACTGTTTTTAGCCTCTATTAAACTGGTGGCCGCCCTCTGTCTTTTTTTTTTTTTTTTTTTTTCTTCGTTCAATCTTGCAACCTTGCTTGGGCTAAAAATGCGCGGATCCGTTTGGAGCTACACCGAATCTAGAAACACCCCCAAAAACTAGACCAGACCTAGCGCTGGTTAAAACAAATTCCGTGTCTCGATTCGTCCCGTCCCGCCTCTTCGTCCTGGTTCTTAGTCATCCTATCCTATCGTCCTCCTTTCTCTAACGGCGCCGTCCATGCCGTCCACCCGTCAGCATGGGAAGTTGCTGGACACTGAAAGGGTCCGAGTCTGACTGATCCTAGATCGGGGCGCTGTCTTGTCTTTGCAAAGGCTTCGGAAACGATCCATGTGGAAGGAACCCGCCCGAGTGGGACCTCTAGACCTGGCATCGGGCCTTAAACCCTCTGCAAGGAGTGCCCTATTCCCTATCAAGTTGGCGGGTTTTGTGGGTTTTTGGGATGAACAACCATCGATCCCCCCCATTGATACAAAACAGGTTCACGTCATACAAATATGCGATTGGCCCGGCAGTTGACACAGACTCTCTTTGCCTCTCGTCTCTCAGGCACGCCAGGGTTGGATATGTGTCAAAGAGGAGAGCCAGACCTTTGGACCCTGGGAAACGGCGAGACGTGATGGAGCGCATGGGAACAAAGCCAGCGAGAAAGACGGAGGAAACCAATTCATATCAAGCGCCAGCACTGGGGGAACAGGGGTAGTCGCTGCGGCTCTGGCAGAGTGGCACTCGATGGCATTCATCCCATCTGGTCGGTGCGAACTGGTCCCTGCGTTTTGACTACTTGTCAACTACACTAAACATGTCAAAACAGAATGCAGAGAGTGGCGTGGAAGGCACATGTCAAAGCGACAGGAGCCTCGAGCGCTGCCAGGATATGTCACATGCACTGCCGTCTCAGCATTCGAGTCGGTGGTTTCGGTCTAGGTAGCCCGAGTCGTGCGCTCGTGACTTTTCCCTTCCGAACGTTCCAGCAGGGCTCCGAACATCGCAACCGAGGAGAGATGATGCCAAGTGTGTCCCAGCGTTGGACACTTTCCTTTGACAGCCGGTAGGCAGGTACCGGGCCGGTGGTCGGGGTGCCAAGAAGGAAGAAGTAGGTGCCCGGTCCGGCCTCAGCCCCTGCACGGACCTAGCAGCACGACACGACGACGACAATTGCTCTCCAAGATGGTGGTCTACGTCGACAATATTTTGCTGCCAATTCCGCACTTCCTTCCGCCCGGCATACGTAGTGTAGAGGCGTGTAATAGTACATCAATGGATGGGTGGCATCTTGCATCTCAAGATGTCGTACCCAGTAGGTGGTGAGGATGCAGATACAGTTGCAGTTGCAGTCGGTTGCAGGGAACCTGAATTTAACACTAAAATAGCCGGAGGGGCTAGGGCTCCTCCCTCTGTGGACTCTTGTTGACGGCTCCACCTGGCTCAACGCCGAAGTTCTGCACAACACTGCTGTAACCTCGACGGCAGAGACGGAACTCGAATGGGATCTCGGGATTGACAGTCGATGGATCTCGGCATCTCTGTGGTCTGATAGTAAGGTTGACATTCCGAAGTTGCCTGGCACCCTGCCTTTCTTTCCTGAAGAAGCAACTGGATGTTTTCTGGTCATGATGATGACGAATATACATGTTATACACTACTCTACGAAAGGGAAGGTACCTTGACTGGTGGATGCCTTCCTGCCTTACCCGATCGAGACTCGAAAGTTGCAAATGCCTCGAGTCATGAACTCTGGGGAAGGTGTGTCTGATCGCCCTTTGCCCTTGTTCCTTCCGTTCACAAGCTCCATCGTGAACAACCCTGCCAGGCTCAGCTCTTTGTATGTACGTACCATGGAGCAGTGCCGGAGTCTCGGAGGCTGAGATGGAACGATATCTGCCCGGGCATTGCAACCTTCCGACTTTAAAAAACTTCCACTTGAACTTTCCACGACATCGATCGCTTCACTTGGCAAGACCCTGCCCAGCCAGCATATTTCTAAACTTAAACGGCAAACGACATGAGGCGGCACAGCTCACACACTACAGTAGTGTCCTACCATCCAAGTAGCATCCCGTCTGATCCGGTCTCGCCCGTTCCGACTCCGACCAATCCATCTTTAAGCTGACCCTCCCTCCAATCTCAAAAAAACAATTAGACTCTATCCGGATCTCGGCTGGGATACAGCTATGTCAGATATATGTAGACGACGTCCCAAAGCTTGTCCCCCGGCTGCTAGCAAGAGAGGGCCATCTTCCATGAATACAAGTGAGGAGATGCGGCCTTTCTCATATATGTAAACACAGCGGTACACTCGAGAACATGAGAGGGGTCGAGCACCCATTGTCCCGACAGCTTGTCACCACAAGGCTTTCTGGTTCATTGGGGTGAGGCGGCTCAAGGCCGGAAGAGTTTACTGCTGTCATGCGCCGGTACGAGGTTGACGGACTCGAACTTCGAGGAGTCGGGTTCGATTGTTGCTTTGTGCTAAGTACTAAGAGCACCGCCGTCCTACTTGAGCTGACACTTCTCGCCCACCACTTTCTCTTTCTCTTCTCTCTTGCTGCTATAGCCAAGCTGGCATGCTACTTCATTGCTCTCATCTACATCATCGCTTTTGGATTGTTACCACCAATTCAGGCGTTCGAGCGACGGAGAAAAGTCAGCAAACCGAAACACGCTGTGGCTTCAATCAGCCCCCATCTTCCGCTCCTGCCTCCTGCCCCCCCCCCCCCCCCCCCCCCCCCCCCCCACTCCACCACAACCATCACCTCCTCGCCGAAAACACCACGCTCAACGCTATCGACCGGCTAAGTGATTTATGAAGCACTTCGGGCACCGCCAATATCGTAGGGGGGAGGTGGTAGTCCGTGTTGTGATCTCGTAATTGGCAGTGTTTTCTGCAGGCCTTGTTCGTTGTTGCATGTACCTAGCACCCGCCAGACGATACAGCCTAGTACGTCTATCGGCCATACTCCAAGAAACAAGATAGAGGCTAGGCATATTCTTGTAAGACGCGTTCGTTGTGTGTTATCTGGTACGTCGGCAAGAGTATTGAAATTTCCGTTGCACCGAACCCAAACTTTCGTCGATCGGTACCAAAACCAGAAATAACCGATGAAAACCCAACTGATGATGACTGGAATCAAAGTGTAGGTTTGGAAATTGGCGTTACTAGCCTTATGGGCTATCGGCATAGTATCGTTCATCCTACAATATTTATTAGTATGTTAGAAAGGAGTTGGAGAGACGGGAAAGTAGAGAGTAGAATAGTAAGTAAGAGACATACTTGGAAGAACACCTTCGAGGAAGTCAGGTCTAATAGTCCAATTGTTGGATGGTCTGACGGTCTGAGAATACTTGATAGAATTTTTGTATGATGTAATTATCAAAGTTTGGTTGAATGTTGTGAGAAGAATTTGAGAGGGGGGATACAGTAGTTTAAGTACCTGCTAGGAGAGCCCGGGTCGGGTCCTATCTATTTGCTTTCATCCTTGTGACCGGTTATTCTTTCTGCACGAGTGAAGCTCACTTCTGCAACTGTGTATGCAGGTTCGGAGGTCCGAGGTTACGGTTGCTGAGTTTGACGCCTACCGCAAAGACTCGAGGCATCCGGATTAAGCTTTCTGGGAAATCAGGCATATTCAGAAAGCACACTGCACGAATATATGCTTTTTGTATCCGATAAAAAGAGTAGAGGAAACAGCGTAAGACCCCGGAGCACTGTAGGTAACTTCAACTCTTCTAATGCCCTGCCTTTTCCTACCTACTGCAAAACCTCAAGGCATAGCTTTTCAACTTCCATGGAAATCAAGCATAATCAGGCATACATATGCTCGGTTCTACATATTTGGTGCCCTCAGAAAAGAGTTGGGGAGCACCTGCCGCAGGTGTTTGGGTTGTGATAGGTTTTCTGATCTTGACTCATCCGTCCCCGACATCAGAGACGACTGAGACCGTTGCCCATGTCGAGAGTGTCGGCAGCTTCTGTTGGTGGTATGAAAAGGTGAATAAATTGCTGCATCAACCACACACGTCGGGTAACACAGTTCAATATCAGCAGTAAATTCTGTCCATCAACATTGCCGAAGTCCCGTACTGTACGCGAGTTTTGAAGAGGTTGCATATCCAGCAAATATCGTTGACATGCGGAACTTGGCATCTGCCATGATGTATTCACATCAACCCTAAAAAGTCAGCTCTTCCGACCCGTCGTAAAACGAATCCCTTGCGACGACTGCAGTTTCGAATGGCACGAGAAAAATCCAGCATGTCAGCCACTATTATGCAAACTACTTACTATCACCCTGCATCACATTCAAAGGTCGACGCCCTCGCATGAGGAACATATCCTCCCTCCCATCTGGATGCGGCGACAGAAATATGATCGTACCCGAACAAAACCTCAGCCTCAACAACCAGCCGCCTCAATCTTCCTTTCTTCGCCCAACGACGCTACGGATCGATTCTCTGGGATATCAACACAGCGAGGATACGCCAGCACGTTCGCCGAGTCTGAACTCGTGGGTCGCTCAGCAAAGCGGTCGTGTCAGGCGGGAACAAGAACTCGACGAGGCCTCATGCTTGGCTTCTCTGCCACAACTTCCCTGCCAGCCTGGAGTTCCTCCATGGCATCCACAATCCCCCAGTTAAGTAGACATTCAATTCGATGAGATAACACGGGAAGTCGCAGCCAGTCGAGCAGATGATAATCCGGATGCGATGAGCTGATTGATGAATGGCTAGGGCTGGCCTCGAACACATGGAAGCTTCTACTCAGACGGAGAGAACATGAATTAGATATGATGGACTTGCAAAGTAATTTAGCGTGATCGGCACTGACATCTTAGGTATGTTGGTGAATTTCGGCCATTTTCATCTACATTCATAAGTTCAATATATCGGACTGAGTCGAAGATCATTGAAAAGGCGTTTTTTTCGACGCCAAATGAGTGCATCATCAACGTCAACTCCTAGCCAGCCGAGGTGCATGATGTCAGTGTTTGGATTGGCGCTCTTCCGAGCATCCCCCTGTCGTATGAAGCAAATGAGTAAACAGTTCATTAGCCATGGAATAATTGAGTGTGAAGTTTGGCATATTGTGTTACCTCGTGCTTTTGTCTGCTTTTCTGTCTCCGCGTATACGAGTTTCATCTCTGTCGGCTCGACGGTTAAGACGGCATCTGAGGACATCATTGGACGTCAGGTCATGTAAGTGACTTCCTTCTGCTGCTGGTTTCCCCGCTATAGGGGATGGGGTCGTTAGTGCACTTTACGATCCTCTGGGGGGGGGATATGACGTCATTTCCAACACCAAACATCTGGTCCATTCTTGGCCGCCAAACGCCCAGTCTGTTCGGGCACACACACTCCAAATGCATCGCAATATCAGTTTTTGGTCAAAATCAAAATCTTGGAAGACTGCGCAGTAAATGATATTGACTCTACCAAATCCTCATTCTATCTTATGTCACTGTAAAGGAAGTCACTGCTAATATGATTGGAAGGAAGTACTAGTGATATGTTAGTTATAACTATAAGAAATACTACAGTACACTACCACAATAACCCGAAAACTTCTTATGCAATCAGTAGAGTAATCACATGCGGTATTACAATGTATCAGAGGTCGGTGTATGCCAAGACCAGACCAAGTGTTTGGCAGCGGGAACAACAAAGACAACAGGGTATCCGGCCAAGAGCGTAACAACATGGATCGATGTCAGTCTGGAGGTTCGGTCAAGTTCTTGATTACGACTGCGTGGTTAGATCGTTCCTAGAATACAAAACCCATACAGATCGAACTATTTGAATTATCAAGTTTACAAAGATCAAGAAGGCGCAGAGAACAACTCCTCCAACAACTGAAGAATTGCTACCAACTGGACCTATACTGAACGCCTACTGCATTCGAACACCTGAAGTCGTCGATCTCGTACCTATCCGTCTACGATATTATCTACGAATTACCTATTCTAAACCATACTGGCACCTTAACTTGTATGGCGATTCAATCGCCCTTCTACTTGACCCAACATTCACCACTGCCAACCATCACCACATCCTCGACAGTGGTATCTGTGCAGAGCCCGGCTACATACGCACAATCTCCTTCAGCTCCATCCTCAGACTACCCACCACCGCCATAAACGAGCCCCAACTTCTCCTCACCCACATATCACAGACACAATGGGCGGACCAGCGCATCACGAACCCTTCCAGGCCCTCGGCCCCATCTCCTGGCCTACCGACCTCGCCGGCAGACCCGACTCGGACCTACAAGCCCTCATGACCTCCACGTTCACCGATGCCCAAACCCTCGTCGACTCGATCCCGATACCACCCAGCGTCGCTGCCGCCACGGCGAAAGCCGCCGGTGCCGCTCAAGGCCGCCCCCGCTCAGCAACCAGCTCGGCCGTAACTGGTCGCCACCAGCCTGACAATTCCGGCTTCCTCCCAATAAAGCTCTCAGCGGAAGCAGCCGAAACAGCCACCAAGCTCCGCAAAGAATGGAAAGAGTGCAAAGTTTCCAACACCAAAGAGAATCCGCTCGGCATTAACGTGTACAAGCTCTCTGCGAAAGACGGAAAGGGCTCCTGGTTCGCGCGGAGGAGCGTCCATAAAGATGTGGCTTTTGACAAGTGGCGGGCTGGGCTGGAGAGGGAGTTCGCTGAAAGTATAAAGCGGTACCAGGAGAATGGGACGGAGCCGGGGACGGGAAATATTAGAGGTATTGGTGGAGAGAAGAGGCTTGAGCGTCTAAATGTAGGCGCCGGAGGAGGAGGAGGAGCAGAAGGTGATAGCAGCGGGGAACAAGGACAAGGGAGGCTGGAGGTGTTCCTGGTGAGCGCGAGGTTTCCTGGGCCAACTACGCCTAGGGACTTTGTCACCTGTCTGATGATGCCTGGGCCTGGAGCTACTGGAAATGCGTCGGAAAAGGGACCGCGGCAACCGAGACAGTTCATGTTGGTGTCGAGGCCTTGTGAACACCCCGATGCCCCTGCTAGGTCGGATTTCATCAGGGGACAGTACGAGTCCGTCGAGGTTATCAGGGAGATTCCGCTGGATAGGCCGTTGAGAAGGACGAAATCTTCTTCGGAACTCAGTAGGGAGGAGTTTCACGAGATGAAGGATGCGTTGGATCAGGCAGACGTGGATGACCTCAAAAAGGAGGCTGTGCTACGGTCTGCTAAGAAAGCGGCAATGGCAGTGGCAGATGGAGACGATGATGACCAACAGTTTGCTGTCGAGTGGCTCATGGTGACACGCAGTGACCCCGGAGGCAGTGTGCCTAGGTTTATGGTCGAAAGAGGAACTCCTGGCGGAATAACGAACGACGCTGCCCGTTTACTGGATTGGCTGTCAACCAAAAGTATCGAAGAGCTTACCAAAAGTGATGGCGAAGAGGTGCTGGAGCAACCAGCGCAGGCTGTCCCGCAACCTGCTACAGCTACGATGGCACCAGACGATGTTCAGCGCAAGGACGTTACCGTACAACAGAAAAGAGCTGCTGGTGTCGATAAGGCCGACCATGCCCAATCTCCGTTGCGAGAGACAGAGGCTGTCGAGGAAGAAGCCCCTGCTTCGCAGTCGAGTGGACTCTATGGTATGTTGACCGGTGCTCTCGGCGCAGCAGGCAATGCCGTAGCCAACAAAGTGGCCAACTTTGCCGGCGCTACCAACAACAACACCGACGACGACACCGCTTCACTCGCCTCCTCCATCTCTTCCTCTGACATTGACAGCGACATGTCATCCATCCGCAGCTTCGTCTCCGCCACAGAAGGAGAAGGCCACCCCATCAACGCATCCGGTCAGTCCCTCACCGTGAACGGCAACGGCGACCTCTCCAACGATCCCACCAGCGCGACGTCCATCCGCTCCGAACTCTCCGCCACCGAATCCGCCTCTTCTCTCCAGCCCACCGTTACCGGCGACAACAGCAGCATTCATCTCCCCGACCACTACTCCGCCCGGCGCGAAAAGCACGAAAGAGAAGTTCGCAAGCTCGAGGAGCGCCACCGCAAGGCCGAAGAGAAACTGCACCGTCTCCAAGCCAAACAAGCCGCCAAGCGGCGCGAACAGGAAGAGAAGGGACTCGCCGCCGCCGCGGCTGCCGCTGCCCTCGATGATGACAGCGCCTCGAAGCACAACAAAAGCAGCAAGACGGTGCACGAGGACGCCCGGCTCGCCAAGCTGCGCGAGAAGCATGAGCGCGAGCTCGCGAAGCAGGAAGAGAAGTACCAGCGCGAGCTGACGCGGTTGGAGCAGCACCGGCTGCGGGAGGAGCGGAAAGCGAAGGAGAAGCTGAGGAAGGCGGCTGAAAAGGAGGAAAAAGCTAATGTGCTGAGGGAGATGGAGAAGGTTAAAGCGGAGAGAGATCTGGCGTTGAGGCAGATGGAGATGTTGAGGGAGCAGGTGGGCGAGTTGCAGAGGCAGAATACCATGTTGGTGGCGAGGCTGGGGAAGTATGAAGGGCCTGGGGCTACGGTTGGAAGTGAAGCAGCGGTTGGGGAAGAGGAGGTTGTTAAGAACGGCGGCGCTGTTGGGGCGTAGGATGGAACACCTCGCTGGTCGAGGAGAGGAAGTATTTCGGGAAGAGGTGGAAAGGTAGGAGTAATTATGATGGGGATGGCGAAGAGGAGGATGACGGGTTGACGAGTTGACGTTTGGTTTTATGAATAGAATAGGAGAACACGAGGAGAGGATACATTTTTCTTGGTAGTCGTGATGGATTATTACCGGTTATAACTCTTGCGTCCTGAGTATCAGTTTCTTTTCGCATGACGGTCCTATTCATCTAGTGGATGCGTTTGGAAGATGTGGTTGCCAGGCAATGCTATCAGCGTTATGTCATGCAGAAAATACACCGGATCATGAGTTGCTCTTTAACTACTGTTTGGCATACGATTAATATCGCAAAGCTCGGGAAAATCAAACTTGAGCACTAGAGCAAAAGCAAAACACACAACTGCGACAAGAAAACTTCCTGCAAACCACCACTTATTATCCGTCAACCCTAAGATTACCTTGAAAGCCAAATAACTCATCACCACACTCATCAACTCCGCGGTTATCTGCCACCTCACAACCCTCTAAATACCTCTGCCTTCGCAAATTCTCTTTTCAGATCTTCTTCCCCAAATCCCTCGCCACCCCATTCGCAATCCAATCCGCAATCGCCATGTTCGTTACCATTGGATTCACTCCACTCGCACTCGGAAACACGCTCGCATCCGCTACATACAACCCCTCGGTGCCCCAAACCTTCCCCTTAGGATCCACCACGCCGTTTTCCGGCTTGCTACTCATCCTGCACGTGCCCATTTGGTGCGCCGATATATAAGGCGGGCAAAGTGGTGCGTTATCCCTCTGGTGGAGGAGGGTGGACAACCACTTCTCAAATAGAGGGTCCTTGACTCCCTTATCGTAATCTTCCTCCGTGGCTTCTTCAGCTGGGGTGGGAGAAGTACTACCAGGGGAAGATCGAACAAAAGGTTCCACTCCCGGCAAGAAAGGGTCAATCTCGCTCGCACCCGTGACATAGGCGATTTTGGCCAAAGCGATGATGCCCTCGAAATTGAGGCTCGCGTCGAAGGGCGAGGTGGTGTACTCGATGCAGAGTTTGCCGGTCACCGGGTCGGCGTAGACTCGGCCGGTGTCCCGGTCGCGCGAGA
Organism: Neurospora intermedia; assembly: GCA_037102815.1. NCBI lineage: Eukaryota > Fungi > Ascomycota > Sordariomycetes > Sordariales > Sordariaceae > Neurospora > Neurospora intermedia. Next base: position 4,099,718 of record BTPP01000004.1, on the reverse strand, counting down.
GAGAAAGCCACGCGCTTAATTGTGGGTAGCGCAAGCAGGATAGCTTCCAGGAGAGGGCGCCGCGCCAGGGGACTTGGGATAGGATTGAGTGAGGCTGGTTGGGAGCGAGGGGTTAGTATGGTGAGGGGTTTGAAGAGAAAAAGGGATGGGGTGATAAGTAAAGGGGGATAAAGGGGGGAGAGAATACGTACAAGCATGCACGTGTCTTCTAGCTTAACGCCGTGGCCTTGGCCGTCGAGGTTCTCGAAGGCGGTGCAGATGGTGGTGATGACGCCACCTATGGTCCGCATTGTGGTTAATTATGAGAATGCTGCAAGTGGCCAGACAATGCTGGAGACTTACCTTCCCAGGGATTCACATCATCCTCGTAGTAAGCGCCGAGGAATTTGACGGGATGGACATGGAGGTTGCGGCCAATATGGTGGTTCTGTTCAGATCGTCAGTCTCCCAAATCCTCTTGATTAAACACAACCAGTCGTTGGTGAGCACTCACATTTAACCCGCTCCTGTGAAGAATTAAAGGACTGTTGAGCGTTCCAGCAGAAACAATGACCTTCTTCGCCTTGATAACAACCTTTCTTGTCTTCCGTTCCCCAATCACTCCCCCATTAGTATCCCTCGCAGTCCACGTTCCCTCCACGCCTACCGCCGTCTTCTTCCCTCCTGATCCGAACCACGACGACGACGAAGAAGACTCATCCCACAAAATCTTGTCCACTGAAAACCCTTCCATGAAGGTAGCCCCCTTTTTCGCCGCTGCCGGCAGCCAACTGACCGCCGGCCCCTGCTTCTCCGCGCTACCACAACCCAAAGGGCAATGCCCACACCAGTGTTCCTTCCCGCCGTTATTCTGGGGACACACGTGCGCCTCGTAGCCCAGCTTCCTGCTCCCTTCCAGCAGCTTCTGCCCCCGATAGGTTGTCCGCACTTTATCACCACTTACAACGCCCATGAACTCGTACACGCGATCCAAGCAGTTCTGGAACTCGGCGCTCTCGAAAAACGGCAAGCCGTGCTGCTCCGACCACTCCTTCCTCACATACCCCGGCGTCTGCAGGCTGACGCTCCAGTTGACACTACCGCCGCCGCCCCAGCACGACCCCGCCACGGCGTTGATGGAGCCATCAACACTATTGACGAGCCCGTTGTTTTCGAACAAGTGAAACCCGCTCTGCTCCATGGGCATGGGCAGCTGTGACGGATTAAAGTAATACCCCTTGTCGACGACGAGAACGCGGTGCCCCGCTTCGGCGAGAACTTTGGCGCACACGCCGCCGCCGCAGCCAGAGCCGATGATCACAACGTCGGTGTCGACAGTGGCGGGTTCATTGACAGAAGTGTCGAATTGTAGAAATCCAAAGTCCTCTGTGGGGCCTGGATTCCAGTTGATTGGCACGTCCGGGTAGCCGGTGACGGTGCGAAAGAGGGGGCTCGTCTGGAGCCAAAGTACTTTGGCGATGGCAGTGAAGATTTTGTAGAGGGTGCGGGGAGTGCCGAACCATGAGGAGGACCAGCCCCGGAGGATGGATTCTCGGATGTGGAGGGGCTGGTCCTGGATGGGGGTGGCATAGCCTGTCAGGAGGAGGCTGCCAGGCCGTGTCCTAGGGTTGGAAGGTCAGCACTCATATCTTTGTCTTATTTTGTTTACACCTGAATATTTCAAGGAAAAGGGGTAGTCCGGGGCAACACTTGGGTGTGCGTTCCCGTTTTGGAGTTCATGCAGTGTGTAACCTGAATGGAACCCTAGTATTGTATGTGCTGGTGGTGGCTTACGAGAGAGCGGATAAGACGCCTCCGAGCCGCTTTTGTGCGGCTGGCGGGACGTTGCCGAGGACCCGGCGCACGGCACGGCAGAAGGCCGGGTCATTGGACGGGCTTTCGGCCAGATAAGCTGTGATATCCTCAACAGCGGGTTTCTTCACCACACTGGCCTGTGCCTTGGCGACGATTTCCTTGAACTCGGCATCGGTAATCCCAAGCTGTGTCTTGTCATCTTTCCTTTCTGAGACTGCTGTAATGGAAGGAATAGTAGCGTCCAGTAGGGACATGAGCACAGACCACTGCGTCTCGGTGAAGTAATCGCCGTGTCCGGGCGGTAGCGGCGGTAGCCCGGGCGGAGTGGGGCCGGATACAGAAGAGGCCATTTTGGGCGTTTAGATCTTGGAAAATGCGATCAAGACGCGACGAAATTGCAGCGACACCAGATCGGACGAGATGGAGATGGGAATAGTGTCAAACGTGCATTCCCAGATCTTAAGCTTAATTCTCCCTCTTGTCCCGTCCCCCTCTTTTCACCCCCTCATCTGAACCCTCTCGTGGACACATGGTTACACAAGACTGGAAGAGTGTCCGTGCATACCTCGGTTGGACAAGTACGACTGGAGGTGAAGCAACGTTCCTTCGCTGAGACCCTTGAGGGTGTCGTCGCCAAGGCTGGCCAGAAGTCCAGGTCCATCTTTGGCATAGCGACGGAGTTTCTTTTGCTGGAAATGAACTTTTGGTCAACATACAGGCAAAGTGCAGCATTGCCCATGCAGAAAAGACCATAAATTCACGACCTTGTTCCAATTGCTCACAACGGACGGCCATTGTTATTTGGAAGCAGCTATTACCGTTTCTTCGCTGAACGGCAATCAAATGTCGCTTGGCAAGAAGGGAGTTGGTGTACCTTATCGATACTTTGGATACACAAGAAGACACAATTCCTTGGTACGCCCAAGCGGCTCACCTTGCGGGAAACCATCTGCAATCCAGATCTTCTCCTTCACGGCTCAATATCCTTGTGATACCCACGCGGGAACGGGAGGAGCACGGCCACGGAAGGAATGCGGGGGAAGTGGACGTTGTTCTGGAGAAAACTGGCGATCAAAGGCGTGGGCAGCGTGGGCAGCGTGGGCGTGGGCGTGTTTGACAGCACTTTTGCTCTTGGATCCATGTTCCTTTCACGTGCTTGTCGAACTGTTGACTTTTTGTCTCGTCTGGGGAATCCTCACGTCCCCTTTCTCACCCTTCTTGACGACAAGCCATTGCCAACGTTGTGGGAGGCGACAGTCGCAATGAAGAAAAAAAATAAAAATAAAAAAAGTCGTGTAGCGGGGGTTCACCTTGTGTTTGTAGTTTGTACGGTGTCATTCAACAGAAACCCCAACTTGATGCCAAGATTTGCGGCGTGCTACCTTCCACTTGCCTTCTGCGCGGCCAAAGCCCCAGGCACGAGACCTTCCGCCTTGCGACATCTTGCTTGCTTGCCTGCCACAGCCCCAGACGCGAGTGTGTAGTGTCCGTAGAGGTAGTTTTAGTGAGGCGCGCGCAGAGTTACAGTGCATGAAATGCAACCTCTTTCCAACTGTTGGGGAGATGTGGATCAAATGGCGGGGTAAAGAGGCTGCCTTTTTCTGAAACTTTTTGTTGAATTTGTAAGGTAGCCCTAGCGACGGGATCTCGAGCGCCTAGGACCGCGCCTGACAACCGTGAACCGCGTCCTCTTTTTTGACGATTCTACATATCAGCCCTTGTAGGTTTGTTAGCGCGGTTCTTGCCCCATATTTTCTCACAAGGGGGTAGTAGGGCAGAATACGTCTATCTGTACGATCTGATTGGTTGAAACTGCCAGATCTCAAGGAGAGAAAGAATCGAAAAGGAGGGATTCAACCTGCCATACACATAACCCCCTATACTGGCTCGAAATCACCAAAATCACCAAATTATTCCTTACTACCCTCTATAGCTAGTATAGTTATAGGGCGTTTGTAGGGCATTTGCAGCTGTTACATTCCAATTTGTCTTCCCCTCATACAAAACCCCTGTATGTAGGTACCGAGCTAACGAACCTACCAGGGCTCAAGTGTACATGGTGTAAGTGCGATTACTCCCCAAAGTGGACCTCATCTTCGACAAACCTCGGGATAATGGATCCTTTGCCTTTGGGATACCACCAATGGAGTCTCGAAATCTATAAGCTCCCTGTCTTGAACTTTCACATGCAAAGTTTGTAGCGAGAGTCCAAATCGGCCTAGAGGGAGTTGAAAGCTAGTGAAGCCCAGGGTCGACGTGATCGGACGAACCATGCCGGTCGGCGATTCGATTTGGAGCGGCAACGCCAAGCCGTCGGCACGCCTGGGTCGCCAAATGCCATCTCATCCGATTTCCAAACTGACATCACCTCCCGGCCGTTTGGCAACAACAGGATCCGTCTCCATGACCGCGAACGCATCAACCCTCGGTTTCGCATTGCCAAGACAACCCAAGACGTCAAAGCTCACGCCGCGCCACCGAGTGATCCGGTGCTGTTGAATCTTGTTCATCTCACTTCCTTTCCATTCAGTTGCTGGTAAAGCTGAGTGATTGCCTCTCTTGACAACACTGTAACGCCTCTTCAATGACATGACATGCACCTACCTTCGTTGGGGCAGATACTGGATGGGCAGATGCCATGCTTGGTAGCGATAACCGCCCGCCTCTTGCTGTAGGTGCTGCTGCTGCTGTCGCCCTCGCCCCGCGGCTCCCGATATGGTCGCCTTCATCAACAGAGCGTTCTATTGTCCAGGATCAAGCAGCTTGTGAATTACTCAGCTGGGTTGGGAAAGTGAATATGGTGAGCCAATGAAAACCCTCAATGAGTGCTTCTCCTGCTGTTTTTGGTAATATATGGGTCGGCTGAAGCTGGTCTTGACTTGCACCTGTGCCTTGTACTGCCAAGGTACCGATACCTACCTGAAGCCTACGAACTCGCGGAGTCGCGATAAACTCGGTGCATGTACTATGGTGAGATGGGTAATTTAAACCCGTGGATCAGGTCGTCGACCACACAGTGCTCACGAAGCTCTGGCTGTGGTGGTCCGTGCAAGATACCTGACAAGGGGGTTTTACTTTTGCTCGCAACCGCAGTATGAGTGGACCCTTGCCCAGCGGCGAGTGATGTAGGAGAGCAACGCCCACGGTACTGGTGCCAAATACTGGCAATAAAATGTTGACATCTTGGCTGAATGATTTGCAAACAGGCCGGGCATGTTCCTGTTTGCTTTTGAATTGTCCAATTTACCTTCATGGAAGCTTTATGGAAGTCTACCGGAAGCTACCTATCTACCTTGCCTTTGTCCACCAAACCACCATAGGTACGGGCATGATCTGGATTTCTGAGATACTAGGTTCTGGGTGGAGCCTTTGGGACAAGTTGCCATTCTCAACTGGGAAGTCTCGTTCATGGCTCACCAGCAACGGCAAGCGCTCTGTATTATCATGCTTAGAGGTATCGGCGAAACAGCCCGGTTACGGTATTGCGTGACGAGAGGTGCCTTTGAAAGGTGGCTTTGGAATGTGCCCTTTGCGAGGCGCCTTGACGGGCAATGTCCCGGAGTGCTGCGGTGGTCTTGCCATGCGGATGCAAGCCCAGCCTCTGGCCCAATAATCCAAGGGAAGTACGTAGGAAAAAGACACCAACAACGGTTCAGCCTGCCTCTCTGTCTGCCATGGATGAGCTGCCCTCGCCCAATTTTTGCCTTGATGTCTGCTCATACCTTTGAGGTACCTTATCAGTCCTGCCGCTCGTCGCTCACTGCCCTCTTCGACCCCTCGTAAATCAAGTTTGTTGCAGTGATGAGATTGAGAAACATATCGCCTCTATCTATAATGGCTATCTCCCGTCCCGTCTGGCTGCTTGTATTCTACCTGGTTTACTCCTCATCTTCTTTACTAAAGTTGATTTGTTCTCCCCATCCCTTTCCCCGGCCAAGCAACCAGATATCACACTCTGCCCGGTGCAAACTTCTTGACTGGGCCATAAAGTTTGTAAACCTCTACTTATCTGATCACGCTCGGCCTGTTTCCCGTTCCGAGCCGATCCGACGCCGGCAGCAACCTCATCCACCCGGCGAATAGGACCATCTCATCAACCCAGAGGCTCAGACAACGCAAACCAGTCCCGGTCGTCTCCAGTGTCGCCATCCCGCGGGCGTCCATCTGGCCAATTGTTGACGTTCACCACGACCCCGCAGTTCACTAAAGTACGTACCCAGAGGTACCTAAAAGTACCAAGTACCTTTTTAGTGAGGCGCAGAGATTGGACGATCCCGAAAGCGTTGGGGATCCTCTTATAAGGTTTGTTTAAAAAGTTGACAAAAGACGCAAGAACAAAACCTCGCAGACGTCCGTTACGGTTTTCGAGCTTTCTCTCTCTCCGGTTCTCTTTCAACACCATCCTTCACCGAATTCAACTCGATTTAGGTTGCACCAGGAGTCAGAATGACGTCCATCTTCTTCTCCCTGCCCAAGGCATCCCTCTTCAAGTTCCCACCCGCCACCAACCCGGGCTTCGTTCCCCCTCCCCCAGCCGGTCCCAACTCCGCGACAGTCTTTAACATCCCCGATGATGTCTACTACGCCTGGTTGGACCCCAAGGTCCCTCTCACGATCGCTACCGTCTACGCCGTGACCGCCAAGCTCCTCAACATCTACAACAAGTCCACCGGCAAGAAGCCCTGGGCCATCAGCAAGACCAGGCCTTTCCACTGGTTCGTCATTGCCCACAATGTCTTCCTCGCTGTTTACTCGGCCTGGACCTTCATTGGCATGCTCGGTGCCGTCCGCCGCTCCTTCGTGAGCCCCTTCGGTCCTGAGGGCCTTGCTGGTTTTGTCGACTCCGTCTGCCGCATCAACGGTCCCGCTGGTCTCAGCAACTCTGTCTTCTACAACGATGAGGCTGGTGCTTTCCAGACCTACTCTCCTCACGTCACCCTCGGTGCCGATGGCAACCCCAGCCGCTTCGACTCTGGCCGTCTATGGAACGAGGGTCTTGCTTTCTACGGCTGGATCTTCTACCTCTCCAAATTCTACGAGGTCGTTGATACCCTCATCATCCTCGCCAAGGGCAAGCTTAGCTCCACTCTTCAGACCTACCACCACGCCGGCGCTATGCTCTGCATGTGGGCTGGTATGCGCTACATGTCCACTCCTATCTGGGTCTTCTGCTTCGTCAACTCTTTCATCCACGCCCTGATGGTAAGTCTAAAGTCAATATCGCTTTCCAAGCATGAACAAACGCTGACAGTTTCCTAGTACACTTACTACACCGTTACTGCCTTCAACATCCGCGTTCCTACTCCCATCAAGCGTACCCTCACCAGCATGCAGATCACCCAGTTCCTTCTCGGTGCCTCTTACGCCATCGTCCACTCCTTCGTCTCTTACACTATCCCCGTTGTTGTCGCCAACCCCGAGAAGACTGCTTCCGCTGTCGAGGCTGCCGGCACTGTTGTTGACAGCCAGAAGGTACTTGTCTTCGGCAATGCTACTCGCGTCGACGCCGCCGAGGCCACATATGGCCAGCGCGTTGTCCCCTGCGTTACCAGCAACAACTCCACCTTCGCCATCTGGCTCAACGTGTTCTACCTCGCTCCTCTCACCTATCTCTTCATCTCTTTCTTCATCGAGAGCTACACGCGCCGCAGCAACGCTGCCGAGAAGACCAAGAACACTAAGCCCGTCGACAATGTCGCCATGGCTGAGAAGGCGGGCTGGGAGGCTGCCAAGAAGATGGAGGGTGAGGTCTATGGCGAGACTAAGGAGGACACCTACGAGGCTCGCACCACCCGCTCTGCCTCCAAGCGTACCCTTCGCCAGCGTGCTTAAACGGTGTCTGAGCACTATGGCCACTATCTGATCTAGAGTCAGCCCCATAACCTCCAGTATGTCCAGTATGAACAGGGGTTTTGCGCTCCGCAAGTCCGGTTGTGATCCAGACCTGGCGATAGCCTCAAGAGGCCAGATGATGTCAGCTCTCATCCGGTGTCTCTTCTTTCTTCGCTACTTGTTCTCCCCTTGGAACCAACAAAAGATTAAGTGGGGAAAAACGAAAAAAAAGAAACAAAAAAAACTGACATACAGAGATACCCGATTCTCTGCGCCGCACCCACGCCTCATTGGTATGTGGGTAAACACCCATGTTTCTCAAGGCGGTAGCAGATTATCTCAAAGCCAAGAGCAGGGCCACTCGGCTGTTCGAGGTTGTTCGAAGATAGGAAACAAGAAACTTTGTGGTTCTCTTAGATGAGGGATGATTAACGTTGATTGGGTTTTATTAGCATAAGGAAAGAGAAAAGGGAAGGGAAATAGCATAGGACGGATATTTTGCTTGGGTTATTGGCATATCATTATTTCATCAGCACATTTTGGCATTTCATAGACTAGAACTGTTCATGGACCATCTTCAAAGCTCTAGACTATCATGAAGCTCTTGTGTACTGAGTGCTGCCCTGCTCATGATGTTTTGTTATTACACTTGGAACGTCTCATGCCGGCGTTGTAGTGACTACGGACGTTATTCCTGTATGGTTATATCTACCGCTATGTAGGCGACAACGCTATGAAGTCACATTTGGGCAGCATACAATCTAGGCGTCTTTTCACATCGGGAATATTTGAGGTGATGACATTCACGAAAACATATATATATACATATATAGAAAAATGAAAAATCAAAAACCCCAAATAAAAAAAATCGAACATACAACAACGAAGTGTCAGATACGCAGGCTGAATTACAACCAAGTTTCTCACGTACTTAACATTGTGGTGTCTCCTTTGGTCAAGACATTTCTACGCAGTAAGTCTCCAGTATTACAGTGCCCCGGAAAGTCAGAATTCGCCCAAGTTAAGTAACCTCTTTCCAACCCACAGTATCGCATCCATATGTGCAGGTTCTTTCCCCAATTAGAATTTTGCGACCAACGAAACTGCTCTCCGCGCCTTCCCTTCTGCCTTCGCTTCCGGTCTTCTATCGGGGCCAAGCAACAGGAACCGTCGGTCGCACTCGCACCTGCCAAAGTCTCTGGCCAGTCTTTGGCTGACGGACCTTCCGAGCCCAACTTATCTCCCGTCTACCTAGAGGTATGTATTTTCTCTTTCAGCACCAATACCGCCATTTTTTGCCTTTTGTTCGTTCGGTTCAGTTGTCACCTTGATTCCATTGGCGATGATGTATGAACACAGATTATTAAAGCTATCTCATTTGCGTTCTCATTGGATTCGTTCGGAAGAAGAAGGTTCACAGATGACTTTTGCTTTTGATGACTTGTGCAAAGAGCAGCATGCCGCGGCTGCAATCATTCTTGCAAGCAATGTGGGTGTAGGAAGGTAAGTAGAGGTGTCGACTGCACGTCTCGCTCTCGGATGGGAGTTTCGGCTTGTATATATATACTCTCAAAGAGATCCAAGTAAGCCGTGTAATAACGTACCTGGATTGAGATATCGATTCGCGTGTTTTTAGAAGAACACACACACAAACAAAAAAAGGGAACCTGAGTCAACTGGCTTCGAGGAATCGGTATCTCTTTCTTTCTTTCTCTCCTCGTTTCTTTCTTTTCTTCCTGCCTTTCTCTCTCGCATCCTATAGGCTTCATGTCCCTTTTTTTGTCCTGTAATATCATGCCCCCAAATTACCCGTCCTTCCTCATCATATGGAAGCTGAGGGGAGCTTGCCTGCCTACATACATACATGACTTGAATACTGCAGATCTGCCTGCCCGTGTACCGTCTTATTGAGCCATTTGTTATATGGAACTCGGTGTGATCAAGCTCGACAAGGTAAAGGGAGTACAGTAAAGAAGAATGACAGCCACTCACTCGGTTTAGTCCATCAGCTTTAGGAAGATCAAGATTGCCCCCCTTTGCCTTGACCTTTGAGAGTTGAATGAGAGTTGGCGGGGGGGTTAAAAGGTTGGGATAACAATTGCATGAAATGCCGCCAGACAAAATCTCTTGGAAGACTCGTTTTCCAAATCGCAGGGTCAATATGTGGTGTCCCGCAACCATGTGCATGTTCTCTGACGGCCACCAAAAGCAAGCGTTTGACAGATCTTTGACCCGATCTTTTCTACAGCAACACGAAGAAAGAAAAAAAAAACAGTTTTCCGGGTCCTGGGCGCCCGGCGATGGGCAACGTGGAAACCATCCACTCAAGTCCAGACTGCCGAAGACAGGCTGCAGGATGCCAGGCACGCACGCACACATGCCAACGCCACTCAAACATGCACGTAAGCACATCTAGGCACTCCGCCCGTCTGGCACCAAGTTGGCCGTGAGCGGCAAGACAAGGATGCCAATGGAGACGAGTTGAAGTTGGGAGTGTCAAGTTGATAACCGTTGTGCGTTGTAAGAGAGCTTTTGTTTGGTATTAGACACTCGTCTAGGACTCTTACGGACGATCATGCCTAGCATGGAACTACCTAAGACTACTCGTAAGGAACGGACTAGACGACGGTACTTGTCGGTATGCTCTTCCTTCAAAGATGATGTCCTAGACAGCTTAGGAAAGGAACATCGGAGTGCCTACTGACTTGCTGTGCAGTACAACAGCAACAGGACTACAACAAAGAAAACTGATTGTAACTGATCTGGATATGATCCTCTTCATACGAGTACCTTCAACTCACCAGGTATTCGATCCAACTTCTCCGTCTCGCACGTTGACTCGTATATGTTCCTTCTACATCACTTATACACGAATATCGACACGCAAAGGCAGTAAGCGAAACGCCGATCTGAAGTTCTGAATATGAATCGATAGCCTCCGACTCTCCGACTGCTTTCTCATTTGTCCCATGTTGTTGTAAATGTACATCCCAAGAAAAGAAAAAGAATAACGCCTATACATTGTCCCTAGCAATGTCTCTCGCAAAAATGATGCAGATCTCAACAACAACAAAAACAGCAACATTGCAAAGGCCGAAACAAAAGGGTCCTCCTATTCTCCGGACATGCCTGGAGGAAAACAGTAAACATTCCGTCGGGAAACGCCAATTATGCAAATTTGCAAATCCGTGGGTTGAGCTAGCTGGCGGCTGGCCCCCCCTTCAAACAGAAACAGCAAACAAAACCATAGAAAACTTCAACAACTCTATGTATGATAAGTGAGGGAAAGGGAAAATTAGGCCCTTGCCCGGGTGCTCTGAATCTGATCCCATGACCAGATCTAGTGTAACTGCTCATCCTCAAAGCCAGATCGGCGGAAATCCACTTGATAGGATTGGTAGGGGTGGAGGGGACCGCGTCGAAGGTGAAGAAAGTGGAGTCTTGAGCGGGACGACGTGGAACCTTCCTACTCCGACGGCGGGGAGCAGCCTCAACGATGCGGGTCCGAAGCTGCAGGCGCGAGTCGTGTGCTCCTCCGCTCCGCTCGACGAGAAGCCCACCGAAATGTCGCGCAGGCAAACCCTGGGCAATCTGTTGTGCGTAGGCCCAAAGGGTCAACTCCGCCAGTGCCCATCCCGCCAGAGGCCCAGTCTGATGCGGAGGGTTTCTTTGTTGTAATATGCACGCTACTCTTTTCCGACTTTGTGACGTCCAAAGCCAAGAGGTCGTGATAAACTGAAAGCAAGCCGAAAAGCAGACGCTCAATCCCGCAAACGCTGGGAAATCCTATGCCGTGTAGATCAGAACGAACCATCTAGAAATGTTCATCCGACGCAACGTAACCCATTAATTCCACCTCGTTGTGCCACATTAGGTACGTCACGCATTAAGCGTATATACTCTTCGTTCAATCTCGGGCCATATCGGTCGTAAAAATAAACATTGGCCGTTGTGGTCGCCGTTGCCGGATGGGAGGATCCACTCAACTCCGCGTCTCCGGTGGATTTCGACTCGGGAGGAAATGTACACATACTCTATGCGATTGGTCCAAAAGCGAGCAATCCATCTGGATTGCAGAGTGCGAGAAGAAGTCTCTAGCCAGGAGACATCTCTCTGGAGACAATGACTTTCACAAAGGCCAATCATGCCTTCAGAATGTGCTCCAGTTCCAGTCCCTAGGGACGCTGTGGGCCACCTCGGGCATGCTCGGCAATCCCAGATTGAATCCCATCTTAATCCCCGAGGGGGTGATGGGGGAAGCAAGAACCGGGCTGCCCGGCTCAGAGCTGGTGGCATTGCCATCCGAGGTAGACGAGCCGCTGGTCGACGACTGGCTGTTGGCCCGGCTTCGCCACTCCTTAAACTGGGAATAGCAATGCTGACAGGCGCGACTTGGAGTTCCCCGTGGGTTGTAGTTCGCATCTTGGTCCAAGGGGATCTCGAATGCGCTGTGGACGTCACAGAAGATGTTACCGCATCTGCGACAGTGGTGACGGCGGGTGAAGTAATTGAAGTTCTTCTTGCACCTGGCATCATCGCATACCGTAGACTCTGCGTCGGGCTGTGAAGAAACAGTTAGACGTGTCAATCCATGCATCTTGTGTCACTTTCAAACACACAAAAGCCTCACCGAAGTGAGACATGACAGGGAAGACGGGGGAAACGTACCTTCCAGTGCTTCCGCGTCGGAACCCCAGTCGGCTTGGGATAATGATCCAGGTTCACGTTGGGGTCGATGCACATGCCGCTATCTCCAGTGTTTCTCCTGCTCAACCGCCCCAGGGCACCCCGTCCGATATAGCTGGTGGTTGGTTTCAACTTGCGCTCCTCCTCAATCTCCTCGTCTTTGGAACTGGGCCTCGACGTCGGCGGCTTGGATGCGTACTGGTTCGGCCTGAGGGCAGCCGGCATATACAGCGGGCGGATTTGACGAGTGAGGGTCTTTGGGGAAGTTGGCGAAACATTCCCTGACGTACTGAGAGGGGAAATTTGTCGGCTGTTGCCATTGCCACTGCCGTTGTACTGGGCGGATGGTTGATAAGGAGCACCCGTGCTCACTTGCTGAGGCGGCGGCTGTTGGCGATTCATACTTGGGTTATTATGAAAACCACGATATGTTTGCTGGAAATGAGGTTGTTGCTGGTTGTTGGGGAACTGAGGCATCACGAAGTCGGTAGCCATGTCTGTGGCGGTGGGCTGATGAGGCGGTGATGTGTTTCGATTGCGCAGAACAGAATGTCGAGTGTAGTTGTAGATAAGTACCCTAGCTTCAAACAACCTGGACGGAAGCGCGGGATGGATGGTTGGCACGTGCGGCTTGTTGAATTGTCGTAGCAGACAGAATAGGAAGTCGCAAGAGACGAAGTTGAAGACGTCTCAAGAGCGATCAAGGGTTGATGAGGAGAAGTTTATTGCTTCATCCAGTATATAATGGATGGGCGATGTTGAAGGAAGGAAGGGTGAGGTCGAGGTGACTTTGGTATCGATATTAGTCGGCAAGTATCCGCAGATAAGAGAAAGCCAGAGCTGATCACAGTTGACGTTCAACCTCGTTTGGTTGATGCGTCGATGATCTAGACTTGAGGGGTCCGTGTGTGTCCAAACTCCGAGTTATGTATGCTGCTTGCACATGGGCAAAGAAAGGGTCAGGTTTAGGTAATGAGAGAGTGCGAGGCAAAGAAGCAGAGTAATATATATGGTAGGTAGTGTAGGAAGCACAGAGTGCAGTAGGAGGCTTGGGAGGGAACGGATAGAGGTAAGGTAGGTGGTAGGGGTATGTATAAGAGCCAAACGGAGCAAGTTGCGTTCGTTTGCAGGACGGATGGTCGGAAGGACGCGGACGATGAATCGAGAAGTACCGCCAGCTATATACGGGACGGTTACCCAGGTAGATATCTCTCCTTGTGGTGTACTTGCAGGAATAGTCCATACCTCTATGGAAAGAACACGGATGCACCATGACCACACTATTATCATACCCAACAGGTGGATACCTCAAATTGCCAAAGCCCGCAAGTCTGGCCGACGGCAGACCGCATCGATGGAGATCTGACAGGGAGCGCTCACCAGTGTGGGCGAGGCTCGAGAAGCTGACCAGGGGGGACGAGGTCGCGTCGGGAAGGTCGACTTCGTCAATCAACGGAGCAGACGAGGGAGAGCCAAGCGAGTCAAGAGCGAACGATGGTTCCTGTCCAGGTTACGCCCGACTGCCCGGCAAGACGTTGCACCCTGGACTTGCCTTTAAAGCCAATGGGATTGGCTCGGCCCTGGTCTGCAGCAGCGGGTCCACCCACCCACTGCACTGCGAACCCACTGCAGAGAGTCTAGTGTCCACTGCGCTGCGTCGCCGTCCCAACGTCCCCCAGCATCCCGCCCGTTCCTCTTCCATCTCTCACAAGCGAACGGCACCGCGACGGCAGAGTGAGATCGCTGGGGAAACGAATGGCGAAGAGCCACAGCTCACTGGGCTTGTCCTAATCGGTGCAAAAAGCGGTGGAGCACCACAGGCATCGCCGGCGTCAAAATCTGGTGTAGGTGGAAGGAGGAACCGACGCATGTGCCGGCCACTTCACGAACCCCCCTTGTCTCTTTCCTAGGCTTGTCTACACTACACTACACTACACTACACTACGGCTTGGTTTTCCTCTTTGAGCCATCTCCTCGTCATTACATACACTACGACTACGGGTCTTGATGGTTGTCGTTCCATCAAGGTCAACTTTTGGTAGGAAGAGTTCCAGCTTCACCAGTCTGGCCATCTCTCGGCCAGAATGTCATGTCCAGCTTTACATTATTGGTGATGTACAGACGCGTAGGCAAGGCGGTTCGATGGTCATATGTGTGTAGTTACATTTGTGCGACCATGAATGACAAGTACCCGAAAGGCTTCGAGATCCGACAAGAGGTGGAAATCCGCGCGGTGTAATATCCGGACCTGGTGGAGAGGATCGATGACTTTGTTCTCGAAAAGGTCATTCAAGGCATCGATCCCATCCGTCTGACTCGAAGGAGTTTTGCTCCATAGTATTTCATACTGGGTAGTCGTGGAATCATATACTATGTACCTCATAGGGGTAATACTCGTTGAGAGGTCCGCGATCCCTTCCAGACTCGGAGCAGAGTGCATGTCAAAACATATTCGCTTCGCGGGTGAACACTGTACACCCCAGACCCTTTTTTTCGCTTCAGGAAACCTCGTTAGAAGCATGGGCCGGCGTTCCGCTTGTTCTGTTTATGCTTTCTAATCACCTTCCACATCATCAGTCCGTCCCCTTGAAAACTTTTGTTCGATGTTCCAGGAAAATATTCTTGACAAGTGCGATTGTAGGGATTTGAGTAGTCGTCTTAGTCGTCATTGCACATGTCAATCATGGTTGAACAAAAAGCAAATGAAAGGACACGGAGATGCAACAAGAGCCCGTGTTAGGACAAGGTCTTCCTATAGTAGCATTGGCACTAACATGTGCTAGCGGGGCGGTGTTTGGCCGACGCCCGCCTGACGGCGCTGTTCCAGCCCAGAGGGCATGGGTCTCGATGGCCTGGCCCAACAAGAAGCGGACGGCTGTGGTTGGCTTCGACACATCGCCATTCAGCCTCGAACAACAGCTTGATTCCATCGATACCTCATCGCATCGCCATTGCCGCCATCGATCGCGCGTCGTCTATCAAACCCCCCACCCCCTAATCCATCGACAATCGTCGAGCCCGAACCACGACCGACACAGCGACGCGCTTCCTTGACCAAATCATCGCAACTTACAATCCATTAACCTAATCTAACGACGAACCCTACGAATTGGTAATTCCAGACCTCATTGCTCCCCACGCCATCACATCGGCTCTCTCTATCCCAACGCGAGACATCAACATCATCGTGTACAGTCAGGAACCATCAACAGCGATACTCGCCTGGTTTGCGCCAAAGCTCTGAAACACGACCACAACAAAACCTCGGGGACATTTCAAATACCGCTACCATGAAGCTCTACTACATTGGTGTAAGATACGGCTGCTTTCATAGGGGGTACAAGAAGGTACCTGCTGACCGCAAACAAGATCTACAAAAACACCGAGCAGCCTGCGGTGCAGCTCTGCGGTGCCCACGAGCTTAGCGACTTCTCCAGGTTCACACGAGACCAATACAAGAACTTCATGACCATGATCAGCAGGACTGTCGCAGAGAGGACGAAGCCTGGCCAGAGGCAAAGTGTTGAGGAGCAAGGTGCGTCTATGGTGAACTCTCTGCTCGCATACATTTGCCTAGCTGACAAGGTGGTGTCCGAACAGATTACATTATCCACGCCTATGCCCGCTCCGAGGGTGTTTGCGGTGTCGTCATCACCAAGGACTACCCTCCTATCGCCGCCCACAGTGTCCTTTCCAAGCTCATGGACCAGTTTCTCTCGGAGAAGCCGGTTGCCACGATAAACGCCGCCAAGAACGACGGCGACATCCCTTTCCCGGCCATCGAGCAGTACCTTCGCGACTACCAAGATGCCAACAACGCGAGCAGCATTGCAAAGATCCAGCAGGAGCTCGACGAGACCAAGATCGTCCTACACAAGGCTATTGATAGCGTATGTCCATTCACAGAGGGTAGCAATGCTCTATACAACATGCTAATCTAGTCTTAGGTTTTGCAACGAGGCGAGAAGCTGGACGACCTGGTCGCCAAGAGTTCCGACCTGAGTGCGCAGAGCAAGATGTTCTACCAGAGTGCGAAGAAGCAGAACTCGTGCTGCCTGGTTATGTAAAGATCGTTCATTAATACCAACCAACCACCCGCGACTGTCTTCGCTTTTAGTCAGCCGCACTGATATATGCCATCGACCGCAACGTTCCCCCTACCAAATACAAAGAGCGACTGACCCCTCGTTGTCTTCGAGACACTGGCGGGGGTCTCTTCTAATCCAGCTTTTGGTTTCCGCGCAGGTTGCAGTTTGGCTACTGACGACAGAGGGCCTTATAGTAGCCGGTTTGGATATGTGAAAGCTACCTACCTTGACGGCTTCGTGGGCTCTGAGAATGCTAAACTTTTGATTCAACCTGCAATATACCCTTTTTTTATTCATTGTTGTGTGGTACACACCCGAAACTGTGAAAGATTGACCACTGTTTGGCGATAAAGCTGTGAAATATATACTTCGACTACCATATGTAGGTAGTCGTGTTATAGAATTGCTTTGTGTCGAATCCGATGCTGCGCACTTATCTGGAGATCTTCGCTCCGTTTTTTGCATACCCGTTAGTTTCATACGACATCCGCCCTCCCAAGATTATATGTGATGGGCCGACACAAGCGAAGCGGTCGGGTTCCCCAGTCACGACATTCGGTTGCAGTGATGACGACCTTGTCCGCCACGCCGTAGTGGCGTAAACTGTGCGAGTCGTAACTAATGTACACTATGGTATTATTTTAGGGGTTGTTGTCCCTCTCCAAGCTAGCACAGGCAAAAAGACTCTTTTGAAGATCTGAATGGAAACGTTGAAATTCAAACTACAAGACTACGCAGCAGCATCAATTGAGCTGGTCGATGATGGCGGCATTGCGTACGGATCTTCCTCCATGCCGATCTTATATCGGCTCCGTCGGCGTCTACTAATGTGCACTAGAGACGTTGGATGCAAGCTGGGGTTTGAACAACATCATAGGAAACTGAGACTGTAGATTTGCGGGGTGGCAGAGGCGCTCCTACCTGATGTCGCGCCTTTGCTTCAAGTGAATGGGGATTCGGCTTACGGCAAAGAGCATATTAGTAGAATTCATGGGATCGTCATTGGGGGTCTTTGTAGGTGTCTGAGTGACATGTCGAGAACATCTACTTTGTATAGTCAAGGTTGAGAATATGTCACAAGTGAGAACTGCTAGATATACGGCGTAGACCTCATTGTATTGGGCTGAGCTTTATTTTGACACTAATCGAACCCTAAACAAACCCATTGCCGGGACCCGGTTGACTGGGCAGAGATAGGAGGAACATGCATATGTACACACCTGCTCCCGAGACATTTTTCACCGTCGTTCATTTTCCAAAGATGTTGGAAAAAAGGATGAATCAGGTTGCATACATCATACGCACATACGTACATATAACACGCAGTGTTATCATGACCCTTTTTCCGCGGAATTGACATTCGTTTTCATGCATGGTGCTACCATAAATTGGAAGCAACACAAAAAGGCCATTCGCTTAAGACATAGTAATTAATGAAACCCGAGTCCAGTTCTGACAGCTGCATACTGCAGGACTGCATAGGTTTAGAGAGTGCCCTTACTAGGCGTTGAAACCAGAAAAGAGAAAAAAAATAAGTGAATAGAAATGATAAATATTGCAAGTCAGCATAGATAAATATTCGTTCGTTTTCGTGGTGTTTCGGTCGAGTTTGGTATTTGTGCTGGGCGAGGTCAAGTGAGGCTCAACGACATGTGCCGTCTTGCCAGAAACGCAAACAAATTCACAGTTGGGTTGAACACCAGGAACTGGTCCCCACAAGTTTAGAAGACCAAGGGTGTTTTTGGGGGGAATAAAAGGACCGGGCTCACCGCCCGTCCTCCCGTCCGAGGATCCATGGAAGTGTCGTACGAGATCTTGATTGTCACCCTTCTGCCAGGTATTCCCCGGAAGAGTGGAAGGCAATTGATGCAGTCAATCAGTCAGCTCAATTCTGGTTGGACGGCACCTTCCTCCTTCAACAACAAGCATCCCGAACGTCAAAAGTGACAAGGAATGGAACAGACAGAGCAGGCCAAGCACAAACGGCTACGGCAACCGCTAGGCTTTTTTTTTTCTTCCTTCGTTTTTTTTTTTTTTTTTCCAAGTGAGAGGGGGAGAATGAAATGTCTCATCTCACTTCGCTTTCTCATCACTCCCGCCGTTGCAGTGCATTAGTTCCTTGAAAGTGAGGAGGGGTAGAGGGGCAGGAGGTGAGTGTTGTGGTGTTTTCTCTCTCTCTTTTTTTTTTTTTTTTTTTTTTTTCTTTCCTTAGCTTCCAGGTGGCACGGTCGACACTGAGGAGGGGAAGAGGCTCTGGCATGACGAGATGGAAGTGGGTGTCCTCTTCGAGAGGGAGGGAGGGAGAGGTTGTGTGTGTGGCCAGCTAGCCTCCCACAGCCTGATCTACACTACCAGGTGGTGCCAAAACACAGTACATGCACGACCACTGCTTTCGTGGTGAGCCCGTCTGTATTCTTTGTTTTTTGCACCACCTATTTACATACCTTCTGTGAGGATAAGGATTCACCCACCAATTACCACTCAAAACCGTAGGGTGCACAATTGCTGATGTGGGCTGGTGAAGATGCACAGAATCGGGACTGTATTAAATGCTCGTAAAGATACCATACATCACTACATCTCTTCCGTGTCGTTTCCACGTTACGACATGCCGCGTTTCCATGCGACAAAGAAGAAAGAGTTTGGAGAAACGAGAATGCAAAGAGTCACTTCGCTTGACGCTGAAAAAGTCGAAAACTCAATGACAAGACATGATGAACATGGCAGAGGTGCATTTGCATCAAGCGTTGAACATCAAAAGCATGCTTTGGCAAGCCATGGCACATGTACATAAGCGGGGTTCTTTGAGTCTCACGACCTGATTCGTCAACCTCACCTGAAGGTTATCGCAACGAGCTGATTAGCTGCGACTTGGATTCTGTTTGGAAATGTCTCGCATCTGTTCCCTGCCCAAGAGAGAATCCAAAAGGTCTCCACTCCAAGAGCCACAAGCAGGGTCAGGGGGAGAGTGGAACTCTTTTCTCTTGTGTGTTCTTCAAACCTTTTTCGGGCATGGTCATGGTTACAGTCTGTTTTTGCCTTGCGTTAGTGCAGTTACAGGGTCCCTCCAATCCCTCAAGGACCTGTCTCCATCGCCCCAGAGTTCACAGCGGGTCCATGCCACTTTGTTACCTAGTCGAATTGTCCAACTGGCGCTGTGAGCGCGCTGCCGGCGGCTGGAGCGGCGCTGGAGAGCCATGGCAGACAGCGAATATCGGACTTGGGGGTGGGAGCCCCAGAAGGGGTTTCGAAAGGTGGTGAGGCGAGATTCGTGCGAGTCGCCCCGAAGACGCGAGGTGCCCTGATTGGACTTGAAGCCTTGACTGTCACATCACTGCCCTGATGCGAACGGGAAAGGCACCCGTTTGACCGGCGACGGAAGGAACCAGAAGTTCGGAGAAGAGGGTGAGGTGTGGGAGTTGCCCATGAAGTTCGGTTGCGGCCGGTCGATGTTGAGTTAGGAGCGGGAGACCAGCGAACGATGTCCCGCCCATTTCAAACTAAAAGTCGCACAGTCCATACAGAAGTGTTGTTACTTGGAACAGCACAACCTCCCCCCTCCACGGGAGCGGGAACCGGGACAGGGGACTGACAAACTGAGATGGTCAACTTGACAGGTTGTGCACACCACGAGATGTCTCGTCTCTCGAATTTGGAGAACCCGGACTTCACTCAAGGCTTTGACTCGAAATATTCCACAATTCCCGTTAATTAACATCTGCATAGCCTCGGTCGACCCGCCCTGCGCAACATTCAACTGTATTCTTTCTTTTGTCGAGGGTCCTCCCGAGATCTCAACCCCTCAACCCATCCCTTTCTCATTTCGCATCTCATAAGCCCTACAACCTAAAACGCAATGGTCTCGGGGATCCCTCGCAGTGTTGGGGCTCTGCGCGTGCTCCCATGGCTCCTACGAGGTCCCCCCAAAATTTACTTACATCCCGGGCAGCGGCAACGGAATTAGACCGAAAGCCTGTGATATTGTTACGTCATGACAACTACCGTGACTAACCAGTCAGGGACCCGAGCCCAGTCCGGACTCGTCGTGGTCGGCGACGGGCGGCAAAGGACACAACCACGACGACGATGAACCACGAGGAGAACGTAATCTTCAACTTTCCCGGCCCGATACTGCGAAATTGCTTTTTGGGCTTTCAATTCCATGACTCGGAGGAACCACGGTGCGACGCAACGACCTGAATGGACGGGACAAGCAGCTGCTAGCTTTGCACATCTAAATAGCTTTCAACAACGCCAAGCCCCCGCTTAAAGTAGGCCCTGGCTGCCGGCTGCTGAGGACGGGACATCGGGGTTCAGCGTTCCCGTCAAGCATGGTCTCAGGGATACGCGGTAGCGTCCGTAGGGGCTCGAGACTAGGGTGGCGACCTGAGGCTATTCCCGTCGAGCTATACTAATTCTTGGAGGTTCTCGATCGACTGCATCAAATTGATACTGATGGCTTCTATGGCGTACCCCAGGCTAAAACCACACAGCGATATTTACGTTGCCAAACAAAGTCTAGAACATATGGAAGATTGCAGTAGCAGCATATTTGGGGTAGGCGACGGTGGCGGTGGTTATATAGGTTAAGTCGAGACCGATCCCGAGGTCCTTGGCGAATATCTTGGGTTTGCCTAATTAGGTAGGCATGATAGAAATGGATGGGAGCCGCGCGCACCGGGGGTAGTTGATGGCCAAGAAATTCAAAGTAATGCCGAGGTTACTACATGTTTGTTTACTTCCATTTCGAACGTGTCAGTACGAGTGCTTGCAATAGGAGATGGCATTGGTGTCATGACACACATGCCGGTCAACAGCAAGAGTGAATTCATGTGTGTTCGTAGTGATATGTGTGCTTTGGACTCAATTTTTGTTTGGAAACGAAAAGGATAAGATGGTGTGAGATTGATGTTTGGCCTCTCTTCTTCCTAGTTCAGATACAGCTCATAGACCCCGGTGCAAAGAATGAAAGATCATCCACCAATTCGGTGGCCTTGATCGCTTTCACCTTCAAAGAAAAAGGTTTGGAAGCTCCGTCCTATCACAAGGAGAAAGGACTTCAACATCCCACTCGCTGCAAACACTCCGTCTCCCTTTTCCCCGTCAGTAGTCAACTCCTTCCCTGGCACCCATTGCCAACAACCCCGAAGTCCCTCCATTTATAAACCGCATCTTACTCGCCATCCTCTTTCCCTTGGGATCTAGCTCACTCACTCACGCTCTCCCCCTCCACCCATTTCCCACTCTTCCCACCTTCTTTCATCACCACCCTCAACCCCTCAACCCTCATACCCTTATCCACCGCCTTGCACATATCGTACACCGTTAACGCCGCCGCCGACGCGGCCGTCATGGCCTCCATCTCCACGCCCGTCTTGCCGTAGCAAGATACGGTGGCTCTGATGTCGATGTATCCATATCCCTGTCCCTTTGCACCTTCTGACCCCGCAACGGAATCGTCAACCGGAGCAACAGGCGCAACGGGCACCAACTCGACCTCAGCATGCGTCAACTGAATCGGGTGACACAGCGGAATGATATCTGGCGTCCGCTTGGCCGCCATGATCCCCGCTATGCGCGCCACGCCCAAGACGTCGCCCTTCTTCAGGGAGTTGGTGACGACGAGCGGGTAGGCGGTCGGGTTGGAGAAATGCACGGTGCACCTGGCAACGGCGGTGCGCGAGGAAGGCGTCTTGGTGGTTATGGAGACCATGTGGGCTTCGCCAGTGGGGGTGAGGTGGGTGAGTCTGGGCTTGAGTTGGGGCCGTTCCTTCTCATTGTTGAGTGTGGATTGTTCAGGTTGTCCCTTCTCATTGTTGTGGTTGGAGTTGCTGTCTGCGGAGGAGGAGGAGGAGAGGAAGGAGCGAGTGGTGGAGAAGAGGCGGAGGTGCCCATGTCCTTGAGAGAGGGCTGAGGTTGGAGGAGGGATGAACGTGCTGGCGCCTTGTATCTTGCGTTGGGCAAAGCTGTTCACGTTTCTGCTGAGGGTATTGCTGGTGAGAGGTGAGAGAAGGGAAGAAACCCCGTTGTGATTCCAATGGATTTGATGTTTGTTGTGGTTCGGTGACTGGTATGACTGGGGACGGTGTTGGAATATAGCATTGGTATTGGTATCTGGGTAGACGAAACATCCTTAGTATGTCTACCATCTTGCAAAACCAAATGTACTGCTACAAGAACGCCCCGAGTATGACCATTGACCGTGGTTCTGTACGTAAATATCTCACAATATAACCACCCATATGATGCACATGCCTCAAAACCTCCATGCCAAGAACACCCTCACAACTCCGGCCAAAGTGCAGCAGAAAACATGAAAGCAAGCAAAGGAGGAGGACGAACATCACCCACCAATCAAGATCATTGGCCGGTTTTTCATGTTTTCGAGCTCGCCAATGCCGGCATGCTTCTCCTTCTTGTTCTTAACGGCCATGCCGATAATATTCAGGAGCTCCTCTGAGTTGGGAGCGAGTAATGGAGAAGCCCCGTCGGTGAAGGCCTGGCCTGCCTTTTCCAGCGCCGCCTGCCTCAAAACCTCAAACGCTTCCTCATCAATGGGTTCTCCCTGGTTGATCTTGCGCACAATATCGCGAAGAGAGACCTCGGCGTTGCCAAAGAGGCACACCTTGAGATTCCCATCACTGGTGATTCGCAGTCTGTTGCACGTCCCACAGAAATTGTGCGTCATGCTCGTGATGAAGCCAACCTTGCCGGCAAACCCGGGCACTTGGAAGGTCTTGCTGGTGTCGTTCTTGTGACCCTGGATCCTCTGTAGGTCCGGGTACTTGGAGCGAATAAGCTCCAGCATCTCCTGGTAGCTGAACATCTTGCCCTTGTTCCATTTATTGCCGTCAAACGGCATGTACTCGATGAAGCGAACCTCCACGTTCTTATCCCGTGTCATCTCGACAAAGGGAAGTACCTCGCGGTCGTTCAGACCGCGCATGACGACGCAGTTAATCTTGAACTTGATGCCGGCCCCAAGGCGGTTGAGCTCGAAGATGCGATCGATGGATTTTTGCACGGCACTGAAGCCGTTCCGGCGCGTCATCAGCTGGAACTGCCAGGGATCCATGGTGTCCAGGGAGAGATTGATGCCTGTCAATCCAGCCTCGACCATGGCGTCCAGCTTACGGTGCAGCGAGAGCCCGTTCGTGGTAAGACATAGCTCCTTTAAACCGTGAGGCCGTAGGGCGCCTATCTGCTGCATCAGGGGCACGATATCGCGCCGCACCGTTGGCTCGCCGCCAGTGAGTCTGATTTTCGTCACGCCTTGCGAGACGAATAAAGACGAGAGCAAGACGATCTCGGGGGTAGTCAGAAGCTCCCTTTGAGGCGACAGTGGAACACCCTCCTCAGGCATGCAGTACAGGCAACGAAGATTACATCGCTCCGTGACTGAGATTCGAAGGTAGTCATGCTGACGGTTGTAGTTGTCAGTCAAAAAGTCGGAGAAAGGTTTTGCATCCTTGAGCATGTCCCTTCTTGAGGACGTTGGCGTGGGGGCTGCTGGATGACGAAGTGGCTCTTCTGACTCCGTTGTCGGAGCATGTAGAGAAGCCCCAACGCTGACGTCGACAGGCACGCTAGATAAACTATGTTCGTCTGGAGTCTCTGACGCTTGGGCAGATGACAGGTATGAGGAAGCGTTCCTGACTATCGATGCTGGTGACGATGTGGTTGTTGTTGGTTTTGCGGCTGCAGCTGTGGCAACACGTCGGGATGAGGGGATCGACGTCCTGGTAAGGTGCCATGTTCCGATGCGGACTCGGAGTCCTCGGGCCGCATGGCGGGCCACAGCAGACATGACTGATGGCTTCTTTCTTTTTTTGTTGATTTTCTTTTGTACTTTAGACTCTCAAAGAACGTTTGGACTGGAGAGACCGAGAAAACCAATCATGATGTGGCTGGAAATAGGCAAACTAAAGTAGTATGTGATGACCTCATCAGCTTAATTGTCAGCTTGCAAGTCCGGGTTCCGGTCTATCAGTTGGTTGGGTTGGACTCGCATCTCCTTAAGTCAGGATTAGACTAAACTAACGAGAGTTGATATGAAGCAGCTATTGTACAGATTTACATTTCGGTATTACAAAGGTCAAGGAAGAAGATGTGGCGCGGCAGGATAGAGGCAACAGTCTCATATCCACTGAGATAGGGCAATACACAAATACCATGACAAACCGTAGTAACACTGCTATCAATTATCTCCAAGAAGATGGAGAAAGTGGTGACAAGGTTCAACGTTCAACAGTAGTGTACTACTGGTAGTGTAAGCACGGAAACCGACGCTGGACTTTCACCCCGCACCATGTTTGCGGAGAGCGGCGAACATCAGGATTTCCTATGATAGGGCGCACTGACCACCTCTCCGATAGAAGCCTCCATCTTGGCAGGGGAGTCAACACTGCCAAGAGAGGATTTGTAGTTCTTTACAAGTACACTATGTACTGTCCGGCAGGCAATCGCCGCGTACTTCGGTTCATTCTGGACAGCTTCCAGTCCGTCGTTGACAGCTTCCCTTTGAGCTGTTCTGACTGTGCACCTCAGACATTCCATCTAGGTAGCGCTGCCTAGCGGGAGGTAGGTAGAAAGGTACCTAGCGATAAGATAGCGTCCTTGGTGCCTGCACGACACAGGGCCGGACTGCACCTTTGAGCTCGTGACAGGAAGGAAGGACGGGAAGAATCCATTGAACCTGTCACTTCTCGTCTCATCAAAACAGTTGGTGATGGAAGTCACGTTGTTGGTCGACTGACTGTTTGCTGACCGCCTTCTTTCTAGGTAGAGGTAGTTGCCAGTGTCATCCTGCTCAATTGCTCTTTCTGACGCGTGCCCCCATTTCCCCTTCGCGTCTAGACTTTCTCTTCCTGTTCAACATCTTTTGCCAACTGGGATTGACCAACAACATCTGGCCAAAAACAGGCCCAAAAATAGCAGAAACCCACCAAAACAAAACGACAACTAAACCGTACGTGGACCACTAAACTACTTCTTCGGCCTGACCGACACAAAAACCGACGCTGGACTTTCGCTGAACTCCAAAGCGACAAAGATGTTGTTCTCCAAGAACGTAAAGTGTAGGTGAGGAAACATCATCACCACCACAACCACAACATCCACATGTCCTTCAAGACAGGGAGGGCCTGGGCTATCATCAAGATCCGCGGCAGCTGCCCTCGGAGCACTCCAGGTTGCTTGCCAAATCCATTCCCACAGGCACCATGGCTGATCGATGATCTGTTTCATAGCTTCGGCTCACTGCCTGCCCAGCCCTGATGGCCGATACATCGCGACTTTGTTCCCAACTTTGATCAATGTCCGGAGCGTCCAGTCATGGGAGCTCATCCACGTTGTCAGACTGCCTCAGGACTTCATTGGCCCGTTTCTCTCTTTTCAGTGGTCGCCGTCTTCCCGCCTGCTTCTCGTTGCCAGCTCCGACCAGCTTCGAGTGTTTTCTGCTCTGGATGGGAACTATCATGCCACCGTCCGAAACCCTGTTGCTCCCCATCTGAAGCCTACCTACATTGACTTTGGTGCATCGGATACAGAAATCTGTGTCATGGCCTCATTCGGCCTCAAGTTGGCTGTCTTTGACCTTAACTCGTCCAAAGCCATCGAGATTGGGAGCCCCAAGTTCTCGTCCTCTACGGCTGTTCGCAGAGGCTTCTCCTTTCGCCCTCAGTCCAACCACCTTGCCCTATTGACCAGGACGGCTGGTAAAGACATGATTAGCATTCACGCTTTTCCCAGTAGGGAACTGCAGAGATCGTGGGCTCCTGACACAATTGATGCACAAGGCCTGCTCTGGAGTCCAGATGGGAGATGGCTGCTTGTGTGGGAGTCGCCCGCCCTTGGCCACAAGGTGGTGTTTTATACGCCAGATGGCAATCTGTTCAAGATCTGGTCGGGTCCCGTCAACCCCACACATGAGGAGAAGGATTTTGCTCTGGGTGCCGGTGTCAAGACGGTGCAGTTCTCTCCAGATGCCCGCCTGCTTGCTATTAGTGATCACAGCAGAAGTTTATCCATCGTCGATATGGCATCCACAATGGAAGTGCTGCGGCTCCAACATCCCAACAACCTTGTCCCCAAGGGCACGCTACAGGTAAGATTGTAATACGGGGCCTGGCTCCTGCGAGTCAGACCAGCTGATGGTACACAACAGATCTGGCAAGAACGAATCGGAATCTCTCACGGTCCCATCATGCATACCTTTATCCGAGCCTCTCAAGCTATCTCTCCGCCTCCGAGGCCCCAAGAGGCTGCTGAACAGCTGTCAGGTTGTGCTACCATTGCCTTCGACCTGTCATCGAATCTCATAGCAACCAGGATCGAAGAATTCCCTTCGACCGTCTGGATTTGGGACGTACAAGCTGCAGTACTTCGTGCAGTTCTCCTTTTTCACGGCAGCGTCAGCACCCTGTCGTGGCATCCTCACGTTCGCGAGACCTTGCTCATAAGATGTGAAGGAGACCACTATAATAGCGTCGTGTTTGTCTGGGATCCTCTGTCCGAAGGGCCTCAATCGGTCGACTTTAGCCAACAACTGTCCGGGTTTAAAGCGGTTGGTAAGTGGCATGCCTCGTGGCTCGGTCTCGACGCATCTACTCCCCTGTCCATTTTCTACTCGGATACCCAAAACTATGTGTTGGCATCTCTTGCCGATTCGGACAGAGAGTCACTGCCGTGGATCAACCCACGCAACCCACAAGGCGGCGACGGCCCGAGCCGCGCTGAATCGCCCCTTGAACTCGTTCCAGCAACAGAAGACGAAGCAGACGAAGAAGATGCTTTACAGACTGGGGATGACGGTGACATTGTAATGGAGGACTCATATGGCTACAAGCGATAGGCGATTTTTGTGCGAATGGTCTATACAAGCGATATCCCTTACCTTGCCGCATATGCCTTGGTGCTGGAGCACTACCTATAGGAGATGTCCTAGTTTATTTCCAGGATAACCGACCCGGGGCTTTGGCTCATGTTCCCGTTCACGTTACTGGCCACTTGAGAGCATGACGGACCACCCGCGGATGTTGTTGATGGGCCGGCCAACCCTCCGTTTTATGCTGTCAAGTCACAGTAACAGGATCCAAGACGCACTGCTTGGACAAGTTAGGCTTTGAGCCCAACATCAGTAGCGTTTGAACGGGGGCCTATGATGAACTGGCGCAGCGAGTGACCCCCGCGCTTTGATCACAGACAGTGGGATATTGGTAAATCGACTCGAACAACCTCCTGTTCCCATAAGGCTTCACGCGTTCATCCCGCTTGCCAACTCACTTGTTTCAATATTTGCCCAAAACAAGATTGGAATGACTCGTGCAGCCTGATAGCTGACGAGGTCCAGAATTGCAAACAAACAATGTGGTGCGTATTCGGAATGAATTGTTCCAAAAAGATTACGGTCTGGCCTTCGAACCCTGTCAAGTTACTTCATAACCCAGAATTTACCTTCATCTGCAGCCGCTGGCGACCCGGATCTTACCGCTGTATCCTTTCGGGCTTCGATGTAATTCCTCTTACAGATGGAAGTCCAACGCCAATTAGACTCTCTCGCCTTTATCAACACAGGTTGGCAGACGGACGGACCCTTGCCTGCATTCACCTTGTCTTACACACGAGTTTGAGCGTTGCCAACCATGGATCACCGTTATAAACCGCCTCGCTTGACACTGAGACAGCAGCTTGACAGGTTCCCATCTCTTGAGCCGCGGCTGTACGTAGCTCAGTGGGTCCTTACCGTTTCCAGTGCCCCTTGGGTAGTAGTTGACAAGCTGGCATCATACAGTTACGAAACGGCGACAGCGGGAGGTGGGTTGGTGCGTTACCTACAGCCGCACAACTCACGAGCTTCTATAGGTGCTGCATCACGCATTCCCGTAACGTGTGTTTGCGTCTCCGGTTCTGCATCCGTGAGACTGTTACGACGAGTACGGATAGCATTGCCGGCCTGTCGAAGCTGCACACATTGCTTGTAGCTGTGAGGGGATATTAGGGGTATCAACGCCGCTTCCAAATCACCTCTGCTGTCGAACATGTCTCATTCCAAGGAGAACGCGGAGTAGCATTGCTATGAGAATGACGTAGAGTGGCCAAGAGGAATCACCTTTCCTATCCGCAAGTGGTCATGGTTCCGTGCATCATTTTATCAGATGTGATCAGTTCACCCCACGGCTCGGAAGCCATGTCAACAACTCTCGGATAGAGATTGAACAGGATGCATTGCCCTTAGTGATCATTTCTAGAGGAAACCTACAATGACGCCGGAAGGCCGCCGAGCCTCGAGGGCCAGGCGACGGCAACCTTCCGTTGCATGCTGTTGGACCTCCCCAGATGTGTAGAGCCTTCGGATTTAAATAGCTGGCCGGCGTCGATTTACGAACTTGATGATGACACGCAGTCTCAGGGGTAGGAGAGTTGTCAAAACTTCGGTCCTTAGTCGGAGCCACAATTCGTTGAAACTGAACCAGAAACTTCCTGACAGACCGGCATCGACCCTTTACACCAGGATGACCCTGAATCTAGAACAACGCAACTGTCAATAGTTGAAGGTATATCCAAAGCTCCACTGAGAATTGGACTCGCCATAGCTTTCCCTCATCAAGGTGATTCGAGGCAAATACTCAAGAATTCCCAGATCCTCCGTCCGTTAGGATCCTCTCTATTTCCGCTGTCGATTCGTTCATCCAGCCACAGCCTCACCTCCTTAAGGTTCACCAATCTGCCAACCCAGAAGAATCCGAGACTATCAGCAACTGGTTTCGGTTTTCGAATGCAAGCAGCAATTCTTGATCTTGAGGTCTCCGCTTTCACTCTCTTCTTGGACAAGATCACCCAAACCACGCCAAAATTGCCCCTTGGGCCAAAATGCCTGGCTCCAGGAGCTCAAAGCATGCCAAAGATTCTATCAGGACGGCGGACACTGTGTTCGTCGAGGATGGTGAGCTGACGGGAATCTACTACATTCCCATCTCTGGTGTTCGTAGCCTAGCTCTCTCCTTAGCAATACCGTTACATTGACTAACAATCTTCTTTATGCAGCTTCCCCACACAACGACGTGGCAACAGTTAAAGGACCACGTAAGGAGGGGATGTGGTGTGGAAGCCGATAAAATTGAGGTTTATGCTCCTCTCGGTGGATGTGTTCGAATCCGAGAGAGGGACAACTTTGACAAAGCGTTCAGTAAGTGATAAATCATCATCTTCAACTACCCTGATCCCTGTTTACTGACAGCATAGTCAGCTTTCTTAAACGGCAGTACCCTTAACGGCCGTGCCCTTTTTGCTGATGGGAGGAACAAGGGCGGAAGGGTCATGGTCAAGCCCACCATCGCCGTACCTTTGACCGTTCGACCTACTGCGTCCCTAGAGACAGACCCCGCTCCAGCTTATGGTTATGGCTTCAGTCGAGGTGGTGCAGCCGGTGGTATGATACCGGCCTTTACGAACATGGCCATATCCGGGTCTCCAGCGGTTTATGGGGCCGCGCAGCCGTATGGAGGCCATGTTGTGGCGCCATATCCTGAGACCCCGTTGATGATCAGTCCCTACAGCGTCGATCCGGCATGGAACCCCTATGCTTCGATTGGACAGCCCTACAACGCTCACCAAAGCTTCACTTCAGATTACGCTGCCCGTGATCACGGTCAAGATGCTCATACTCAGTCTTACGTAGCTGTTCCAGTGTATCATAGCCCTCCTATCTATCCAGAAGGATACAACAACTACGAGGGAACCATCGCCGCAGCCGCTACGCCTCCTATTCCCGTCCAGGTCCAGCGCAATAATAGCATCGCTAACAGTCTCGCCTCCGTGCCCAGCTTCAGCACACCGACTACCACCATCATCACCAACGTTGGCACACCCAATATCGTGAACACCATCAATACAGCACTGACCGCTCCCTCGCCCCCTCCCAATGCTCGCAACCTTCCTTTTTCGTTTCCCATCACCTCTCCTGGACCCCACCCAATGCAGGCTCAACCTCAACAGCAACAACCACATACGATCCTCATAACCGGTCTCGCGAAACAAGATCTCACACCGGATAAAATTCGTCTACTTATCTCTAAGCACGTCTCTGAAGTTGTCGCCGCCCAGATACAAGGTATCCAGATTTCAGACAGGAAGGAAACGACACCCAACGGATACACAGCATACGTGCGGTTCAAGACCATCGAGGACGCGGAGTTGGCGGTGGCACATCTGGATAAAAAGCTCTTTGGGAAGTATACCTTGGGAGTGGAGATTTGGGTTCCTGAACGGGGGGCGATGTTTGTCGGGGAAGAGGTTGATAGTAGTGGCGGAGGGAGGAGAGGAGGTGGAAGGCTAAACGTGGGTGGGGCCGCAGCAGAGGGTGAGGGAAGAGGCGGGGGCGTGAAAGAGAGCGATGATGGAGGTGGTAGGAACGATGAAAGCAAAAATAGGGATGGATCGCGCGGTAAGGGAAAGGAAAAGAGCGTCCAGGGGGCGAAGGACGCCAAGATCAAAGACAACAGCAGTAGGGACGATGATGCCAGTGGGCAGAGGAAGGAGACGCAGAAAGTGCAAATAGTCAATACGCCATCAACATCGACATCGGCAGCAGCGCTAGCGGTACCTCCCAAACTGGGGCACAGAAGGGAGTCAACAGGCGGCGTGGTCATTGCCCACGGAAGCTATACGACCAACACCACCACTACTGGAGCGACAGCGGCGGGAAAGAAGGATAGAAGCAGTAGCCTGTCGGCTATGTACAAGTCAGATGTGGTGATTGCCCGTGGGAGCTGGGCTACTACTACCAAGTTACCAAGAACGAAGGACAGAGAGACAGACGATGGGACGCAGTGAGAGAGAGATTGGGTGGGTTAGGCTTGGAGAGCAAAGTGTGTTTTTCTTTGTCTGTGTGGGTGCATGAGCGATCATGTGGCGGAGCCTGAAGTTTTAGTCTTTATGTTCTCCCCCCTCCCTCCCTTCCTTTCCATTGAAATTCTCGTGTCTGTTCCGTTATAATTTCTGTTTGACAACTTTATTCAACAGATTGCATATAATTCCAGTTTGTATGTTTCTGGGATGGGTTTGTAGAAGGAGTTGGAGGGCAGCATCAAATGCGCAAAGATACAAGAAGGGAGCGAGGGCCCAAAGATTGGAAAACCGGGCTACATGCACGATGATGAATTGAAGAGATGAAGAGACGAGGAATGAATGAGATACGAGGTACATGAGAACGAGTTAACAGATAATCAAAGAGAAATGAGATATGAGAAACGAAGAACACGAAAGAACGACTTGTTTTTTTTTTTTCCCTGCTTCTCTGCGTTCTACCTGTGTAACACTTTCCTTCTTTGGCTGGTGGTGAAGGGCTGTAATGAGTCGCACTTGCTCCAATTAACATAAGTCTCAGACTATAGATGAAGAGAACGCAACAGGTAACTGAATTATTGCAAATGTAATAATCAACTTGTGTGGCTTGGACAGGATGTTACGGGAGAGTGAAGTGTGGAATTGCGGACTAGGCAGTGTTCGCGATACCTGGTTCAATAAAGGGGGTTTGTTTACTTTCTGTGTCTACAGTGTGATTTTCCCGCCTTGTGTCACAATGAATCGACAGGCTGTGAACAGACGTTTTAGACATTTAACATCACCAATTGATACGTGCCGTTATTGAACACTCAAGTTTATGAGGAAGAGTAAATGAGATATATATACCTAGGTAGGCTATATACATTATGTCTTGAAGAGCCTTGAGTGGCTGAGGTAATGGTAATACATGGATACTCGAACCTTGGTGATCCTCCGCCACTAATACTGGTATCACAACCCCTTTTTGGCATTGCTGGCTAGGATGCAAGAGAATACATGCAGTATCCAGACCGGCCAACTGATCTATCCACTTGTGTATGTCCTGGTTCTAATATTAAACGTACTCTCCCTGATGCTTTCATATCTTGTTCGCCCCCCCAGTCTTCCCTCTCGGGTATCGATAAGAATATTAAATAACCAATCAACCAATGAAAGGCGACATCTCCACCTGCCTCATCTTCTTCCCCTCCCACAACGCTCTCTGATCGGCTTCACAAGCGCCGCAGTATTCAGCATACCACTTCTTCAGCGCGTCTCTCCTCGTCATTTGCTGCTGCTGCTCACCATCGCTGGAGGTAGTAGCCTCTTCATTGCCTCCTCCATTAGTTTCCTTCGTACCCATAGAAGTAGTATCGGAGCTCAAAACACTTTGGCCCCCCCTTGAGCTTGAGGCATCATCATATACAACCTCTTGATCAAGAACGTCACTGCCATTATGACTGGTAAGCAACATATTGCTCACCTGCTCGCACCTCAAATTCTCATCAGCGAGCCAGTTCTCCCACTCGGATTGGATCATTTCTCTCTCGATGCCGTTGACGACGCGCATGGCAACGAGGAGATCGTGGCGGTAGGTGCCGAGACGCTGGCGCGTGCGGCGGAGGCGGCGGGCCGTGGCCTTGCCTGTTGTTGAGGCGAAGCCGGCGCCGGCGTCGGTGTAAGGCGCGTCGATGTCGGTGGAGTTGACGATTGATTGGAAGGTTTCGTAGCTGTTATTGGTAGGTTAAGTTAGTATTGTCTTCAAGTTTGATTGCAGAAGCATGGATGAATGCAACCTCACGTACCATTGACTTCCAACGGGCCTCTCCACCACCACCGCGCTTCCCTTCGCCGCCTCCTCCAGATCGGCCAAAAAGATGGCCTTGCTCATGACCGTATTCGGTCCGACCCCGATCCGCGCCATATACCGCGCCGCCTTGCGCTCCGCCCACCATGCTGCACCAGACTGGCTGACCACTACCAAGTTATACGCCGCGCTAGCCATTAGTAGGACCAGCAAGACCCGGTGCGCGGTGATAATCGAAAACACCTTCTTGACTACGGCAAACGCCCACATCATGACCGACGTGATGGCACTCTCCAGCAGCGATCGGCCCGTCTCGAGAATCATGGCCGTCAGTGACCGCACCCGGATGGGCTGACCCTTCTTGGATCCCGACGCGGCGCCGGAACCGTCGAAGCCCGCGTTGGGCGAGAAGACCACAACCTGTGTTTGCTGGCCGATGTTTCCATACACCTGAATGGCGCGCTTGGTACGGCTGTGGGGGCCGAGTCGGCGGACCTGGTCGGTCGCAACCTCTGCGAGCTCCTCGGCGTCGTTGGCGGCGTCATCGAGAGCCTGCCGCTCGACCATGTTCTTGGCGATGGCTGGGGCCTTGGACCAGTCGGCCTTTGTGTAGATGGCGAGCTTGCACTTGGACTTGGCGACGTGGGTGATGACGACCTTGGTAATGAGCTTGAAGGCGTGGGAATGGGGCAAGTGCCATGGGGTCTTGACGTGGGTGACAACGTAGGTGATGTGATCGTTGAAGATGTCGATATTTTGTGTGTCAACAATGTTTGCATCCGTTTTGCGCCCGAGCATGTCGGCTTTATCGACTTTGAACTTGAACTGGCGCGCCATCTTGCCACCGTGGTCTTTGAGCTCCCAAGGCCCTTGGGCGATCTCCTTAGCCCGGCGCTCAAAGTAGAGCTTGGGGAAGATGAAGCTCTTGTCACCAAACAGAACATGGAAACACGCCTTGGCGCTAATTTCGAAATTCCGTTCTGCTACAGGTTTACCCATATCCTCTGGTTCGAAGTAAACAGGGTGCGCTGGTAGCTGGAACTTGTGCATTGGAGCTTTCTTCAAACCGCGTGCTCCTTTGATAAACCGGCTACTCAAGTCCCCGATTCGACGTTGAACCGGCCTACCCTGGGGTGTTCCGTCATCCATGGGCGTGTTCGACGCAACCTCCTCCCAACTTTCCGCACTTGGGCTCCTCTTGTCGAAGCTCTCCCCTTCGAGGTTTACCAGCGCAGTGATGATCTCTTCTAGACTCATTGGCTCGGCGGCCTGGAGATCATCGACCAAGAGATTGAGTCGAGCATGCAGGAGTGTAAAGTCCTCCAAGAAAATCTTCATGGTGATACGGGAAATGTTGAGATCGCTGGCATCCTGATTCAGATGCAGGAAGATATAATCACAATCCTTTCCAGGGGCCGCCGTGACCTCTGTAATGCTGTCGAGACTGATGGCATAGGCAACGACGAGACCAAGCTGGTGACCAAAGAAGTACATGTTATCGGGCGTCACAAAGATACGTCCATTAGCAGCCATACCTCTTCCTTCCTTGCCTTCGCCAGACGAGTTTGACCAGGCAGCATTGAAAACCAAGACCGGCTTCTCCTCCGGAGCAACAGTTGGGAAGACCAACCGGAACTGCGCATACTGGGCTCTCAACTCTGGAGGATAGTTGGCCGGGAAGGAATCGACGAGTTGGCCATGCTTCTCCTGAATCTTCCCATGGGCATCAGACGCCGCATCCACGCTAAGGGTCTTTTTGTGCAGGCTGGCAGTCGAGGCCTTGTCGCTCGTGGTGCCGGGAGCTTTCGGCTGGACGACACCTACGAGCGGATCGTCCAAATCAACCTTTGGCGTTCGAACAGTTTCAGGCAAAGGCGTAAAGGAGGATGCCCAGGGATTGCTGCCCCAGTAGTTGGCAAGGACCGCACTCGGCAGACCGCGATTGATATCTGCGGTGGCGCTGGCCATAACAGCGGCTCTGCTGAGATTCGTCGGGACCGGAGGTTTAGATAATGTTGCAGGCGCAAGACTGGTAGGGGCGTGATCAAAAGGACCGCCCAGCGAGGGAATTGGTACCCGCACAGCAGGAGTCTGGGGCGCGATGGGTGAGATAGGGCTATTGCCTATGAGGCCATGACTTGCATTTATCAAGTTGGCGATACCTCCAGAAGACTGAGCTTGCGTATCCGAGTTGGCAAGCATAGCTTTCCTGTGCAAATCCAGCCTCTGCATGAGCCGGGCAGCATGCTCCCGGCCGCTCTCGCCCTCCTCTCGCGCTAATGTTGTCGTGATCGAGCGCCGAGGAGGATTGGCAGCGGCATCAAAGCTGGCGCGCGCCGCAGCGTCAGCACCTGGGACAGCGAGTGTGGCCGTCCGCTCAAGGCCAGGGCCCGGCCCATCACCCTCGACGCTGTCAAGGGATTTGGCTGAGAACTCGGGAATTGTGGACGGGTTAATGGAAAAGGCAGGATCAACGGCCCCGCTCACAGCGTTTGCTTCTCGGCCCATTGTCGCCTCAAACGCTCTCTTCTTTGCGACTTCGAAAACCTCCAGCCACTCCATCAACTGCGTTTGGGTTTCGGCCTGTAGCAGAAGTGTCTGCGTCTTGGTCTTTACCTCAAAGCAGAAGCGACGTTCCTCCTGAACAGCCGGCTTAGCACTACACAGCAGCACACCGATCTCATCTCCCTGCAGCACACCCTGGGGCCCATTCATAAGCCAGCCGAACTGGAAATTGCGGCAGTAGTACCACCGGCGCACCCAAGTGGTCCTCGCCGGCTTTCCTGACACAACTCGTAGGAAGAGCCACCCCTGCTTCTCTGCAATCACATCCGTCTGATCTTTCTGCTGCATGTTCATGGGTCCTCTAGACCCCAAGTATGGCACCGTAGACACGCTATAGTCCTCGATCTCCCTCGAAGGCTTGTAAACTGCCAGTGTCGCCTCTCCAACCTCTTTTCTTGCCGCCTGCAGCTCTCGCTTAAACAAGGGCTCATACGACTCCATCTCTTTAGACCAGCCGCGTATCCTTTCCAGCTCCTCCGCCGCAGTCGCCGCGCCCAGAGGTGCGTCGCCCCGCGAGCGCCGCATTTCCCTATACATATCCGCGCAAACTCGAACAAGCAATTTGTCGAGCGCAAAGCGCAGCTGGGGTGCCGACTGGCAGAAGTCCATGCTAGCCTTGAGGTACGCCTTGCGCGTCTCAAACACAGCAAAGGCGTCTTCGCGCAGAGCACTCGGCTCTTTGGTCTTGTTCTGGCTCACGTAGCGGGCGAGTGTCGTGTCGAACGTTTTCTGGGCCGCCTCCAATGCTCGCCGAGCCTCTTTGAATGTGCGAAGTTCACCATTGACGAAGTTGCGGATGGGCTCGACGCTGACGGGCTCGAGTCGCCGCACCGTGGCCATTACCCCGGTCCACCAGTCACGGGCGCCATCGCCGGCCCGTCGGAGAGCTAGGAAGGTATAGTCGGTGTCAATGATGGCGTCGGCTTGGGCGGTTGCATTGACGGGTGGCGGCGCAATCTTTTGGAGATAGGCGTGAATGCTGTCCTCGAGTGCGAGCAGGTCGTTGACCACCTTGGACGTGCTGCGGATGTAGTTGTCGAGCCATCGCTCGATTACGTCAAGGTTTTCGGAGAAGTGGACGGTAGAGGCTCGGAATGTCGGAGAATCGAGAGCGGCTTCGTTGAGGCTCACGGGGTTGGGAGCGCCAGGGCGTAGCTTCTTGGTCAGGGGTAGTTGCGACTGCGTTGTAGACGAAGGGCCTTGAGTAGGACCAGATGCCGGCTGCGTTGGTTGCGGTTTGCTCGGAGCCGCGGCGGCCGGCGGCAGGACGGGGAATGCCGTGGTATCGGACATGATTTGTGGTGTTCTGGGGAGCTCGAAGGGTATAATCGGTGGCTGTTGTCCACAATTATGACGATCTCGTCCCGTCTGTCCCGTCGGCACCTTGTAGCAAGGGCAGGCAGGGCAGCACAAAGGCTCGGGGAGGCGGGTTGCACAGTCGCGATCGAGGTGCGAGAACCTTTCTGGCAGTTGGACCGAGTCTTTGACGGTAACAATGGTGGTGGCGTATTAGAAAACTACTCTCGGTAGCACCATCCGTAAAAATCCCTTTTGGTATCTCGTGATCTATTCGGCTTCTTCTCTCATTATCGATTAGTAGGTTTGCTAAAAAGCCAGTCGTTACAGTTGGCGCAAAGGGTGGTGCAGTTAGTTGGTTGTGGTGGAGTTCTTGTTGGAAGAAAGTTGGTGGTGGTGGTGACGGGATGGACGTCAATGTAAAAGGAGACAAGGCGGGATCTGGGCAGTATCAGCTAGGTCCTCCTCAGCAATACTTTTAGCACACCGTCATTCAGCTGTCGTGGAGACTTTCACTTCCACTTCCAGGTCGCTACTCTAGGTACGTAGTGCCTGTACTACCGCAGCCTGGACCGCTGCAAACGCAATGACGTTGTACACTAAACGGGACGGGACCGGGCGAGTGGTCGCTGAGGTGGCCACGAAGTGGAAGCCGTTTCAGGCTGCAGTGGGTACGATGGGACTGGAAGAAATGGCAATTCGCACTGGGGTAGGTAGGTGAGTGACGGCCCGAAGACTGGGCTGCAGTGAACTGGAATCTGCTGATCCCCTGAATCGAAGCTTCCCACCGGCTGCCACGCATTCTTCCGTTCCGCGTAGTGTATGGATCCGCCGACCTCCATGCCCTGGGCTGGGCTGGCTTTCAGGACCGGTGGACTCCCGCTACTCTACAACAACCTAAGGAAACCCCATTAGCCCTGTGGCTTGGCTTGCAGAACCCATGGAACTCCGCTATTTAGTGGACAAGGCACGCCCTGGCAGCGCACCCGACGCTAACGGAATGATTCTCATTTCAACCTATTGTCGGGCAGC
Source organism: Neurospora intermedia (assembly GCA_037102815.1). Classification (NCBI taxonomy): domain Eukaryota; kingdom Fungi; phylum Ascomycota; class Sordariomycetes; order Sordariales; family Sordariaceae; genus Neurospora; species Neurospora intermedia. Next base: position 4,061,795 of record BTPP01000004.1, on the reverse strand, counting down.
CTGGCTCCGCTCATCGTTAACAAACAACACACGGGAATGCGTGGTCGAAATCGGACACAAGACCGAATATTCCTCGCGAGGATGAATCGATGGAAGTGAAAACGAGAATTTGGAGACTTTTGGAAATTGGCACTGACTGCACTACCAAAAAGATCAAGTGAGAAAGATTGGGAATCTTTGTTCGCAACTAGACAGACCCGGTTTGATAACCGAGCAATACGGTACCTTATCCATGCCTCCCATTCATACAATGAAATTCCTCATTTGTAACAGCCCTTCTCCTAATCATACATCACGAACGGGACTCATAAGTGCAATCCCCAGGTAATTGAGGGTCCCGCTTCCCGCTATCGCCATGCCCCAATCGCATTACCGCACTTTCCGACCTTCCGCTCTACCGATGTTCTACTGGCTGTTCTCCATCACCACATCTTCCTCTTCACCTTGTTGCTGCCATGACTTCCTCGCCGTCGGTGATACTTGAGTCCCGGAACCTGCCTCAAACTGGTCGGGAAGGGCATATGTCTTGTAGGCCGTTCTGTCACGTCCTAGTAAACAGACCCTAGCAGGAAGCTCGCCCCTGGTTTTGCTCGCTTGTTGGACTTCCATCTGGATAGGCACAAAGCCAACCGCGTCAAAGAAAAGTGGAACATACGGCACTTCTGGACCTCCTATATCGATTGCTTGGGGCCTTTCTCCTACTTCGTATGCCGAGTAGGTCAGGTTGGGTGACTGATACCCGATCCTCACCAGTGCAGGGCTTTGCTCATCTGACATGGGAGTTAGCTTCATCTTCACTGGCCTGGTCTGGTGGTGTCTTTGTTAATAATTCCAAGCCGACTGACCTTTGAGTTGGCTTAGCACGAGCAAAGTCTCGTCATCCAAGAACTTGATATCAACCACGCTGGCCCCGTTGGGAAGGACCAGACTACATGCACTGCTAGAGGTTGTGCCACTCACGCCGTAGACGACCGGAATAGCGGTTCGTACAATGAAGACTACATCCAGTCTTAGCTAAATGCTCAACGATGCAATAAAAGGGAGACATACTCTTGTTCTTGTCACCTTCCGTTACTGTAGCAACAAATGTAAGGACTCCAGACTCAGCCTGAATTTTCGCGTTAGCAATCAAGTGCTCAGGGAAAAGTGAACTGCATAACATGACTTACCGCACTAGATCGAGAACACAGATGAATATCATGCCTCCATATCTTCTCGCCAGTAGATATCTCCACAGCCTCGTTGAAGCGCACGCTTCGTTTCTCTGCTTCAGCGATCTCCTTGAATACGATAGCCGACTTGCTAGTGAGATGGTCTACCAACTGATCGACTTGAGGTAACGCCTTGTGATAAGGCTCACCACGCTCCTGGTACTTCAACTGCTGATCAACCAGTTCTAGCATAGAGGTGCCATCACTCTTGTCAACAACTTTCCAGTCCTTCTCGCGCTCTTCCGCGGTGACATCACCAAGATACACAGCCAAGGGACTGCCCATCAAGTATCGTTGGATATATGTCAGGACCTTGACATTGTCCATAGTCGCCTCTTTCTCTGTCAACTCCTCAGCAGCGGCCAATGACGAAGCCAGTTTATCGATTTCCATTCGAAGCCATGACGAAAAGCAAGTGAAGTGATCTAGCTCGTCCATGACCGCCAGTAGAATCTTGTACGAGACCAAGGTCAGCGCCGCGACCATGTCCAGAAGCTTCTCGATCTGCGCGGCGGCAAAGCCGATGTTCTCACGCGAGCTGTGGAAACGAGCGAGGCCTAGGAGCCGGCTGAGCACGATGCCGCACCTCTCGAGCGCAGGCAAGAAGTTCTCATGGACGAGGCTTCTGAGATTTTGCAGGCCGCTTACAACTGCTTTATCCCAACGCTTGTGTCCCTAAATACTTGTCAGTCCTCTGGCACTCTTCACATTTCACTACTCAACTTACTCTCTCGGCTAGGCTGTCGACGAGCCACTCCTTCACCGGAGGAAACACATGTCCTGTTGCAACTGTGTGATACAATGCCTGGACAATGGTCACCGGCCCCTTGGGACTCCTCTCTAGGTCCTCTTGGACACCACGTAGAAAACGCCCAGGAAGCTCTCTTGTCGATTTCCATTCACTGACCATGTGTGACTGTGCCTGCTTCAGATATCGCAGGAGATTCTGAAGTGTGGTCGTGTTCGACGCCAACAAGGACAGGTTGATAGGCGATTTGTGTACAAAAGTGAGGTCCATCGGAACAAGAAAAAGGGATATCGGACTACCCTCCTTGGGTCTTAGGAGGAGTGCGTGAGTAGGCACTTGGTGATGTGAACTATGACCGCAAAGCTGGAAAGGACCCTCGTTTGAGGCAGGTCCTTTGGCAGTATGCGGTACATGTTGAAAGGTTCCAATGACAAATGAATCGTAGATGCTGAGATGAATGCCTCCGTCGGCTGTGCCGGTGATCATGACATGTACATTGTCCGAGTCCTCGGGCCGGTAAGGGCGGAAGACGAACTCGAGTGATGCCGCGGTAGAGAAAACAAACATATCGTCCCTATAACCATGTCAGTTACGCCATCATTTTTTTAGGTTGATCTCCCGGCACTGCAAGCTCATGGGTCCTGTTTACTCACCCGATGCCTCCCGACAAAGGAAGAGGACTAATTTTGGGGAGAGCAGTCTCAATTTCCAGAAAAGTCAACTCATGAGGGAGGTCCAGAACATGCTTCTTCTCATCGGGCATGAGATCCCGCCACGGCAAGTCGGGGAGGTCATTATGCTTCCCGGCACGCGACTGCTTGCCAGTTTCGTTTCTGGCCCAGGCGATGAACTCAATTCTAGAAGGCTTTCCACCATGACCTGCCACGCGGATGTGGTGCACGGCTTTGTTGCTTTCCAAGCCGATCAACCTCACCACGCCGTCACTCCAGCCGGCAGCTAAAAATTGGCCTGCGAAATCCCCGTAAGACAGTGGTTTCTCTCAACAGCCATCGGAAGAGAATCACTTACCGTCCTCTTTCCACTTGATTGCATCAACCTTCTGGTTTCGCTCTGTATGCTTCGAGACCAACTGATTGCTGCCACGCCAGACATAGATCGTGTTACCGTCGCCGACCGTGGCTGTCAAGTCGATCACGGGATTGCATGCAATTTGCTTGCCTGAGACTGGCACACTCAAGGCGCTTGAACTGAATAGCTGAAGTTGCCCATTTGGGGACATTGTGTAGGTAGGGTCCGTTGGTGACTTTCAGTTGGATGATGATATTTGGATGTGGAAAGCAGCGGCTAAGTGGTTCCAGCCTTCAACTCCGGGACGCAAGATTTTGATTTAAATGACACGCGCAAGTCCATAACTTGGCAAGTCGGTTTGTATGTTTGGGGAATTTCAGTTTTGGTTTGCTAGACCTACAGCTTCACTTGCCTCGGCGTGATCTCGTTGTTATTGTTGCTGCTGTTCTGCGATTTAGTAGTGTGGTCTTGTCCTGCCTGTTGATTCAAAACACAGTGCAGAGAGAGCAGTTGCTACAGTAATAGAAATACTGTGCAGGGGTTTTTGTACTGTATAAGTAGGTATGACCTTTACAAGCTAAGTAGTACCTAGCGAACTACCCACATCGACATCAATTACCATACTCTGTGCTTACAACAGCGATGATTGAGTTGGATAGCTCTTTGCGTAGATAGGCTTCTTTCTATATGGTATTAAATCATGAGGGTATCCATGCCCTTAGAAATGCGTAGGGCGCGTAGCTTACGTGTTACCTTCAAGGATCCCGGAAGCGTCAAGATCCTTTTGTTCAAAAGTCAAGTATGACCTTGGACATCAACGGAAGAAAAAGAATGACAACTCGAGCACCCACTGGCGCTGGCCATATACAACAGTATTCATTATAAAGGGAGTTGGACAACTCGGTTGCTTCCCATACATTACTCTAATTCTGGTGCGGAAGATGATGATCGAGACGCCTGGCCGGCATACGACGGTCGCCCCTTTTTGGCTCTGCTCAAAACAACGACAACAAACCCTACTCAATGAGGAACTTGTCGGCCACCGATCTGATGTCCTTGGAGAACGAAACCTCTTCACCTTCATCCACCAGCTCAACAGATTGAACCTAGAATGTGTCAGTTGTTCCGTCTTTACCCGTTTTTCTGACATGAGGCGGCGACAACTTACATCAACCTCCACGAACGGCGACGACTTGGAGAACCGTACTTGCATCGGGAAGAACTCGTTCTCGTCGTCCGTCTGCGCCTCAAACTCAAATGATCCGCTGGCGTTCTCCTCGCTTACGGTGCCTATCGACCACTCTAGACTGTCACCAGACACCTCATACACAGCGTCGAAGCTAGACACCTGAGGCTCTGCGCTCGAGTAGGGGATGACGACAGTAACGTCCTTGAGGGTATCTCCGCCAGTGAGCTCGTACTCGACCGTCAACGTGCTGTTGCCATCTGAGCCCTTGTTGACCCAAACGGTGAAGCTAATTGGTAGTGCGCTGGTGTCGTCGACTCTGGGACTGGCCCGCCACCTTAGAACTCCGACAGAGTTGTTAAGGGGGAAACCCTTTGTGATTTGAGACAGCTGGATAGCCTGGGAGCTATTGAAGACATTCTTATCGACGTTCGGGTGAGTGCGGAACTGGGCGCCGTGGGTGGGTGTGGCGCTGAGGTTGAGCTTGATCCTTGAAAGCGATGGGTCGGAGACGCGAAGCTGGAGGTCACCGCTGACCGAGAGGGATTCGAGGGCACCATCTCTCGACAACTTGGCACTGATTGCCTCGTTGATAAGGACGTGAATAGCATCCCTGTCGAGTGTCGAAGAGACTCTGGAAGCAGCAGGCTCTGCGGCAGCTGCCGGCGTGGCTACGGGGACAAGGGGCGCTTCCTCGGCCTCGTGTCCAAGATCCCCCTTCACGCGCTCGAAAATATCCGTGTTCTTGGACTTCTTGCCCAACTGCATACCTTTGCCCTTTGGCGCATTGAACCTATAAGAATGTTAGCTTGCAGGCCAGCCAGCAAAGAAGAGGGACTAACACATACTTGGCCTTGTTCTTCTCGGCTTCATACGTGTCATAGGACTCGGTGACAGCAGGTCGCACCGGAGGGGTGTACGTGGGATATACCGGCGTCCGGGGTACTGCGGACCGACCAGTTCTGGCCGACTCCTTGCGCTGCATCTCCAACTGCTTGGCTTTCCTCTTGCGCTCTTCGGTAGCCTCCAGCTCCTTGTTGCGAGCGATGATTTCCTGAATGCGCTCCTCGTGGCTTTCCATCTCGAGGAAGGTCTTGATCTGGCTGATGGTGAGGTTCTCCCGGTAACCGAGGGTCACCAGCTCATCGAAGGCGCTGAGAAGTTCGTAGGCATTTCGGAGGATTTCGCGCTCGTCAAGGCTCTTGCAGGTGCTGGTGACAACCTGGGCAAAAAGGTGGAGCGAGTCGATGTCCTGGAGGATGTTGGACTGCTTGTTGGTGATGAGGACCATGTACAGCTCGTCCAGGGGCTGGTAGACGAATCGGACATTGTCTTGCTCGACGATGGTGTGCTGGGTGCCCGAGTCGGCGGCTTTGGGGAACGAGGCGAGGAGAGCTTCGATGCGGGAGCGCTTGATGTCGTTGAAGGCGCGGGCTAAGACGGCCTTGCCGCCGCGGGTGCAGATGGAGGCAGCGAGGACAACCTGACATGTTCCGTCAATCGCTTCTTCCCACCAGGAGACAGGGATGGATGAGTTACCATTTTGACAGCAGTAAACAACAACCACGACTACTGACTCGAAGGGCGCTTCGTGGTAGGTAGTGTGGGGAGCTTTGGGATGCGTTCGTTGGAGGTAAGTCGTGAGCTTCACCTCCTGAAAGTTGTCGTGGACGGGAAGGTTGATGTGGTCTTTCCGTTGCCGTGCTGAGGTGTGCTGTCGGTCAGGTCCAATTGAACTGAACGAAAGGTGCCATCTGGAGGGACCCAGCGGGCAGCGATAGGTAGAGGTACCTGGACGGCAGCTTCACTGCAGCGTCAGGGCAGTCGGGTTCAGGCGGGCCAGTGGAGGGCAACACGGCGGCAGCGTCCTGGCCGGCCGACGAGGGGCTGCCAGCTGTCAAGGGAAGAGAAATCCAGGGGCACACCATACATAGTAGATACTAGTACAGTAGTAGGTACCTCTAGGCACCCACAGGGCCCGCTAAACTCCATGCGGCACTTGCTTAGGTAGAGGTTCAGTTTCCTTCGTATGATCAATTCTGCGAATTTCACCGTTGTCCACACACTGCGGCAAAAGCAACAACTGCACTTCTTTCTTGAACACGCACAACAGACGGCCCCGTGTGTCGAAATTTCACCATTTCCATTTCCATCCAAACCACCTATCGCCTACCTCGAAAAACAATTCGCCGTCAAGAAACTCGTCTCTTGGTCGCGTCAAAGCATTGCCGTGTGCCCAGTCGATACGAGTCTCGTTCACGGATCATCAAATACCTACGCTACCTTTGTGACACGCCTCGTCACCAAGAGCTCATTCGATTCCGTTGCACTTCACCCACTTCCCAGCTCCGACGCTCCGTGAAAGTGAGGCATCACGATTATCTGCCTGCCGCGTTTCAGCATTCCATACCTCGATTCGATGTGCACATTTGCCCAGAATAGCCGCCCCAGAACTCTTAACAGCGGTTAAATCGTGTTGTCGGAATCCGCCAGTCCACACGTGTCGCCTCACATCCCTTTACCGGTTCATTTTGCGCCCCAGAAGCGCTGTTGTTTGTCGGGCGTTCTTTGTCGAGTGCGGGGTTGCCCATTCTCAGCCATAACTCCAGAACCCGTGGTCTCTATATACCCTACGGCTACGCTTCCAAGAAGAAGTCACAGCCTTTCAGTCCAAGACATCCACCGAAACCCATCGCCAAGCTTGGGGTTTTGACCAGTGCACCAATTTTCTACGTCTTCGCTTCCTTCATGACGCTTGCTGGACGTACAACATCTTGACAACGGCAATACGTCGCACCTTCTAAGAAACTTCGTGGAAGTTTTGCGTTACTTTGTTTAATTGACCCGCCAACCGCCTATCATCATGGAGCAAGTTAGCTTCGACGTTCGTGCCGAGGCGGGGAAGGCGGTATTTGACGATGACTTGATGCTAGATGCCAGCATGCAAGCCGACGAGCTTGTCTTAGAACTCGACGACCTACATGACAAGGAAGATGAGTACCAGACGATCGATCTTGATGCCCAACCCGCCACAGCCGATGTTGAAGTCGCTGTCGATGACCTCGAGGCTCAACATATTACCAACGATGAGCAAGCAGAGGCGGCAGGTGGTGCCGAGCAAGATGCTCAGGATGTCTCCATGGCATACAATGACGAGATAGGTTATGAAGAGGAGGAGGGCGTTGCAGAAGAGGCTGTTACTGAACACGAGCCTGAAGGTACCACTACATCAAAAACGCCGTCTGCAAATGACGAGAATCCAGATCTCCGTGAATCGGAACAGGAAGCCCAGGACGTCCAGATTGATCTTGCTGAGTCCAAAATGGGCGACGATGTGGAAGAGCAGCCGATCGGGCGTGAGGCCGAGACAAAGAACCCTGTTGATCAGGAGGCTACTGAACAAGTTGCCGAGACCGATGTCGGTTTGGACGCCGGTGGCGTTGCAGCTACCAACCCTCTGGATACAGCTGTCTCGGGAGCTGAACAAGCGGGCGAGGCCGTGAGCGGGGATCGCCAGCTCGAGGAAAGCCAGATTGACCATGATGAGGCCATTGTTGATGATGCTGCATTCAGCATCACAGATATCACAGTCCAGTATGATGGTGGCAGTTATGCCCTCTTTGGGAACTCGGACATGGATCCTGAGACCTACTTCCTCACCGATACTGAGATCGCAACCGCCCCGTTGTCGGAATTACTTGCATCTATCCGCTCTGTCATTGCCTCGGAATTAACACCCGGAGAAGAACTGGTCATCGTTATTGACTCACTTGATTTGAACTTTGGCGAAAGGTCCAGCAAGGACTTTTTGCAGCGCAGCTTTCATCAGATTATTTACTGCTACAACGTCCTTCTAGCTAAAGGAATCGTCACAGAGACATCATTAACGCTCAATCTTTTGGTCCGTCCGGACCCCGAGGGCCGGTTCCTGGACTTGCTCGAGGAGGCGGGCATCTGGAGTGGAGCAGACTACTCTCCCGATTACTCAGATGCCTCCGGGGAGGATGAATATCTGGATGACGAACAGGACATTGAAGACTATAATGACAATGACAACGAAGGCCTCGAAGATGATGGTGATCATGAGGATGTCCAGGATGCTGAATTTGATGACCAAGAGCATCAAGACGAGGAAGGCCAGCAGGATCAAGACCGAGAAGGGAAAGAAAATGACGAAGAGCCAGAGGTCATTGAGCTCACCGAGAATATCGAAGTTGCAGAGGATGTCGAGGTTGCTGAAGACGTCCAAGTCAGCGTGAATGTAGCCGAGGTTAGGGATGTTACCGTCTCAGCTGGACACATCCAGAAGGAAGCATCAGAGGAACCCACGGAACGTCAGGTCACCGAGGATGTCCTTGAGAATGAGTGTCATACCGAGCAATTCTCGCTAGCAGACAACGTCGATCAAGCTGCCCAAGCAGAGCCATCTGCAGAGATTAACGGGTCAAGTCACTTTGATGCCAGTGAATCCTCTCATGGCCCGGCAGGCATCGTTGATGTCAAGCATGAGATGGACGGTGATCGGGGAGAATTTCAGCCCGGCCTTGAGGGGACGAGCAGTGATTTGGAGCTTGCTCCTGAAACCAAGTCTGCTACGGACGAACCTCAGCCGGAAAACGGTGATCATACCGAAATTATCAACGAGGAGAAAGAGGAGGAGGTTTATGATGAGGACGAGTACATCGAGCATCATGAAGAGGCTGAGGCTGAGGAGCAAGACGATCATGAAATTGATCGTACAGCGGGTGCGGAAGAGCTTGGTGAAGACTTGACACTCAGACAGACGTTGGATGACGGCAACTTCTCCCTCGACATCACGGAGGGGTCTACTGAAGGTAACGCAGTGCTCGGCCGTGACGACAAGCGAACTGGTAAATACCCTTTTCTCTTCTCCTCAACCACACACAACCCCAGCACACACGGCCCCATGGTCGTTTTGCACACAGGCGAAGCCAAGGATGACGATCTCATTGACTACACGGATGACGAAGGCCCAAACTATGCCATGCCTGGTCTTAAACGGAAGTCCGTGTTCTCCGACCTAGTCCACGGGGTAAAGAAAATGAGGTCCGAACAAATGGATGGGACAATGTCGCCACTCCATACTAGCAGGTCCTCGGACAACGTGTCCGGCGGAAGCCAACTTGCAGTTGAACTGCGACCCAATCAGCACCACGGTCTTGCAACGTTATCTCCTTTCCGCTCCGACTCACCATGCATCAAGAAATCCAATAGCCCCGTCAACTTCTCTGCACCCCACCGAAGCAGTGGCAGTCGTTTTTATTCCCACAAAGACTCCCATTTAAGCGTCACCTTCTCTGACTACGATGATGCTGACATGTCCTATCAAGGAAACAACGAAATCAGTACTTCGCGCAATCTCGACTCCACCGCCATGCAGGAGCAGTACACTGACGACGGCCCTAACGTGGACGACTATACTGAGGTAGAAAACGCGATCGATATCGAGTATACCCATGAGACATCGCATCTCACAGTCAACACCGCCGACCCCAAGGACCAGACCGAAGAAAGTGCTCAGGAGTTTACAGCCGAAGAATCGGCCAACCGCACGAGCACAACCAATACCATGAGCGGCGACGAGATTGACTACGACGAAAACGAGGAACAGGATGCATCGTTCGAAACAGAAGGTCATATACATGAGTTCAGCAACGCTCAAGATGACGACGAAATCGGATGGGGAGACGATGGAGAGGAGGACAACAATGATTTTACACAGCAGACTACAACTTCTCAAGACCAACCCCCCCTCACAGCAAAGAGAGGTCGGACTGATGACCTGGATGAGGATGCCGAAGAGGCCGGTAAGTTCAACGAATAATCCGTACGGGAAAACATCTTGCTAATCAGGACTATAGATGTCAAGCGTCGTCGGACCTGATCGGCCAAACTCTGGCCTTGAATATAGCATCACCCCAACACCTCCATGCCCCTTTTTTCAATCTTCCCAGCCCCATTTCCCCCTTCTCCTCCCCTTCCCCTCTAACCGCTGTGGATCAGCCTTGTATTTTGTGAGTTGCTCTTGATGTTCTTGGTTGTTCGTGGTCGAAGAACCGACCACGATTGTGCGCTGAGAGAAGCTTGAAGCTTCAAGAATGGTAAGGTAAGTTGAAACGGATCGGCCGTACTCGATGGGACACGTCGTGTCCCTCTACTTCATTATTCTTCACCCAATCGGCAACACTTAACACCAGGATTCGCGACAACGATCTCGAGAGCGCAGCCCACCTTCAGCCTGCATACAGCGGGCATTGACAATCGAAAATTCTGGGACGGCCTGGGGGACATGTCGCCCGAAGAAGCGCAATTCTGCTGAACAAACCAAAATACATGGGGTACCTCAGGGATTGCTGGTTATCTTTGCAATCGTAAACTGCATACTTGGGACTTCTCTCCCTAAGGTCATTTAGCATATTTTATGGTGTATACTTCGGTCTGTACTATAGTATTTGTTGGCGTTTGGTAGAACGGTGGTGGGACACGGCTAGACTATCTTTAGGAGCCCTCGAGGCTTCAGAGGTGCATTGAAATCTGGTGGATATATCCGGGCAACATGTGGTCATAGCAGTCGAGACTATGCAACATGTGGTTGGAGCGGGGTTTTTAACGAGGTATGTAGAGCTTTTCTGTTTGAGGTGGCGCATTCGGTTTGGGATGGGTGGATACGGGTTCTGCAAAACCAAAATAGGCGTTGAGAAAAGATAGCGAAGGCGAACCACGTAAGGAAAATCGGATACTTACTTGTAGTGTAGTTGGGGGTCAGTTATCAGTTTAGATGGGGATGTGGATGAACATTGAGTCTTCTAATATCCCAATGGCAGAGAGTCATCAGAGCCAAAATGCTAGATGAACCTGGATGCAAGGCCGTGAATGTCGATCTGGCCACGTTGTGGTGGAAATAGGAAGCCCCAAACACACGCAGCTCTCAGTGAGAGGACTCCACAGCATTCGTAATGTTTTGCTTCGCCACAGCCGGACCTCAACTGTAAATTATTTTGCATTTCCTGGCAACATAAGCTTCGAAGATGCGTACTGCATGCTTTGCCAGGTTACCACGTAGCAGTTGATGACAACCAATACCAGGAACAAAATTACCCCTTCTTCGTATACTGACATCAGTGATTGATTAAGAAACCCCTTTCCCGGAGACCGGGAGGAGGACGGGACGGAATCTTATCAAATCGCTTCTCCCCGTAACGGATCTGGGTTTAACTTCACACTAGTGTGAACCCATTGCTTCTGGTATGGCGATCAGTTACCAACTATGTGTAGGTTATGCGACTAGCTATTTTGCTCAACTGCAGGTAATTGCTGTGACACGCACGGTGATGTGATCGATGGAGGCTTCCCGCGGCCTGCGTCGGACCCCGTCGGCGTGGGTTTTCGAGAGAAGTGGATAACATTGGAGACGCGGGACGGAGGACAGCGGAGGAAGAGTGTGTTTCGACGAATGCACATGTCCCGGCGCTTCCAGAGTCACGTTTTAACTTGGGCCGCTTATAAAGCTCAGGTCATCTGGATCTTGTTTCTTTCGTAGGTATGCGGATGGAACGCTCAGAACGTTTGCTGGAGAAGTACATCATCATCTCAGTGCGTAAGTACCATACCACAGGGGTTTTGAAGCATAGAATCAAAAAAAAAAAAAAAAAAAAAAAAAAAAAAAAAAAAAGGGCCCCTATCTTATACACACATATCAGCATGTTTAGACTCTCAACTATACCTCGAGGTATGCCAGGCACAGGGAATGAAGTCACCAAGACTAAAATAAAAGTGCGGGGCAATGACCCTTTCGGGCCTACAACAACCAAATTTGGAAAGATCAATGGAAGGTCAGACACACTCGCAGCGAATCCACCCTGATGTCGAGGAACAAGGGAAGGAATGCTCCCGAGCTTAACACCAACTAACGCAGCTCAACTTCGTTCCATCCCTTGAGTCGAGTACCAGAATAAGGTCCACCTGCTGGAGGACAAATATAGGAAGGCGCTGGACGGGCAGCACGGACGAGGCTACGAAAAATATCCTTCTACATTCGAACTGCAGGTCGCGCTGCGCATGGAAAATCCCAAGTGACTGTGATGGCCGAGGCTGACCAGCGTGTTCGTCTGATACAGCCATCGCCAATACTTTTTACCTGACTGTACACACGCGTTCGTCGGCAAACATCAACTTGTTTTCAAGTAGCGTGCTCGGACAGCATGCCCTGGACACCTAGACATTTCCCATCTTAAGCACGTACGTACATACTTATAGATATGCAAGGAAGCAAGTGGTCCTGGCCCAGCTCGGGCGCTTTGGGATGGGGTTTTGAGTGGCTGACTAACAGGTACGGGCACCCTCCCAGTCTTGAGAGTGACCAGGTTGCCATACTTATATCCAGGGGTTCGACCACATCTCCGACAGGGGTGCCGAATCCACGCCTCTTGTGATTCTTGAAACGTTTTGGCTCCATGGTTTCTCCCTCCACCACTGGCTCGACACTGCACCCAGACACTGCACTTGGCCTCACCACAGCGCCGACGCACCCATCGACAGCGACCACAACCCCCCAGGAACACACAGAGATTCCAGCAACAGAAACAGGTGCCCCTCGAATTGAAACCACCTGGCCCGCTGCCGTGACACTGGAAAGTGCTACGGATTTTTCCTAGCACAATTCATCAAACGCTACGACCTTCACTTAGTTGCCTTTATACCTGGGCCGCCCACGTACCCTGCGCGCTAAAACACCGTTCGAAGAACCGGAGATTCCCCAACAGCAACCTTGCCTCAGGGCACCACTGAGGAGGCACCACCACCGCCGCCACCACCAACGTCCAAAACTCCAAGACGCACGACGACACCTTGCCTTACACAACCGATTTCGAACGAGCGAAACCACCCTGATCTGACCTTAGGGAGGGCCTGCAAAACACACACACACAGCTTGACAACTCTCGCCGTCGTCGCTCTTTACACGTACCGATTGCCCCCATCCGTTACCATTGTCTGCCGTTCGCTTCCGGGCGCGTAGCGGATGCATCCAAACCTCACGACGACCAACTAAGCCTCGGAATTCCTTTCTCTTCGTAAACCTCGCCCGGCGCGAGTCCCGATTTTGCTCTCCATTCGAACTTGGGAGAGACCAACAGCCACCACGGCTACCTTACGAACTACTGTGCAGCGCAATTCTTAGCTGTCGTTACACTCGTTTGATTCAAGATGTCGTGGATGTTGGAAGAAAAGTAGGCCAGAGCAACAGCCTCCCCATCACAGCCAGGACCTGGGTTCCGGTCGAGAGGAGATCATTCATACTGATGGATATGTGGACAGGTATATCGGTCTGGCGCTAGCCATGACGTCGAGTTTAGCAATTGGTATGCTTGCATATTCCCCAGATAACGTTCAGGGACAATGGCCTCTAACATACTCCACCACGCAGGCACGAGTTTCGTGATCACAAAGAAGGTACCGTACCAGCATCTCGTCCGCTCCGGCCACACTTAAACATGCCTCGGCTGCGAATACCAGATGCATAGCGAGAGAACATGCTAGCTAACACCAGCTTCTCGTAGGGATTGAATCAAGCAGAAGAGAGACACGGCTTCGAAGGAGATGGCTACGTATACCTCAAGAATCCCATGTGGTGGGCGGGAATTGGATGCAGTATGGAATACCCACAACCAAAAATTACGGTTTTGCTAGAGACACCAAAAGGGCTAACATTTTTTCTCCCCCTATAGTGGTTGCTGGCGAGATTTGCAACTTTGCGGCATACGCATTTGCTCCAGCCATTCTGGTCACTCCACTAGGTGCGCTGGCGGTGCTAATAGGAGCTGTACTGGGATCGTACTTCCTCAACGAAGAGCTTGGAACCTTGGGCAAGTTGGGAAGCGCCATCTGTCTCATCGGCGCAGTCATCATTGTCCTCCATGCTCCCCCTGACGAGGATATCCAGACGATCGACCAAATTCTCAACTATGCGATCCAGCCGGGTATGTCTTGGCTCCTGATCTCGGATTCGCTTCACAGTGCCTAGGCTAACTGAATTTACCAGGGTTTCTCCTTTACTCGGCTCTGGTATGTGGCTTTGCCGGGTTCATGATCTACAGGGTCGCTCCGGTCTACGGCAAGAAAAACCCCCTCGTCTATCTTAGTATTTGCTCCACCGTGGGTTCGATATCGGTCATGGCTGTCAAGGCCTTTGGCATTGCGCTGAAGTTGACCTTCGCGGGCAACAACCAATTCACCCATCCGTCGACCTATGTCTTTATGATCATCACCGCCGTCTGCATTCTGACGCAGATGAACTACTTCAACAAAGCACTCAGCCAATTCCCTACCAATATGTAGGTGTTGAAGGTCCAAGATCTGGTAAACCACTGGGGATTCAGCTAACATACATCTGTAGTGTCAACCCTTTGTACTACGTCACATTCACCACCGCTACCCTTTGCGCCTCGTTTATCCTCTTCAAGGGCTTCAACACTACCGAGCCTGTCGCCACGCTCTCGCTTCTTTGTGGTTTCCTGGTCACTTTTACCGGAGTCTACCTGCTCAACCTAAGCCGCGGCGATCCGGATGGCACCAAGCACCTCGCACGACGGAGCCGCGGCGATGCCACTGGTACCGACATGATCTCAGGTCTGCAAACCCGCATGAGTATGGAGAGACGGCGCTCACTGGGACGTATGAGCACAGGCAGCAACCGCGACCGCGACAGTCTTATGAGGGCTTACGACGAAGAAGAGGCGCTGGGGCTGGCCGATCTTGCCGAGGATTCAGAGGAGGAGGATGACGACCCCCGCTCGCCCATGATCGGCAGCTTCAGACACAGCAACGGAGGCCCAGTCAATGGAAACACAACGACGACATCAACAACACAAGGGGGGCGTCTCGCCCCTAACGGGAAAAAACACGCGGTCGGCGATTCAATAGAGATGCAAAACAGGAAAAAGTCTGGAGAGAGATGAATACGATACCCCGATAACACCAAGCCGAGCAAAGGTTTTTCTTAACCCTTTCCATTTTCCTTGTTTTCTTCTCTCTCCTGTTTTACTTCGCATATTCTTCTTCATCACGTACAATAGACCGACTAGGCTATTTGGGGACCTAAAGGGGGGCATGTCGGTTGTTGCATTTCTCTGTTAAACGTTTGCCGGTCTACAAAGAGAGAGGCGGGCAAGCAAGGCATGGGCTCAAGGGGCAGTCCAGATCCTTATGTACCAAACCATTCTACCTACGCTATCTACTTCCACAGATGCACGCCTAGCCTTTAGTGCAACGGACGAGAAGTTCACCTCCCACTCTACCACGATGTCGAGCACGAGAAACAAAACAAAAAAAACGGTGGGAATCGGTGTATGGGCCCCACCACCAAGTTCAACCGAACTTGCCTAATCCGAGACCGCAGTCTCGAGGTCTGCTTCAAGGAGAGTTCCCTCTTCTGAAGGGATAGTTGAGGATTTATCTGAGTGTATACCTTGAAAGTCTTCAGGGTAAACGAAGAGGCGGGTATCAAGAGGGGCGCATAAGTGAAGAAGAACCCGAGGCACCCCAAAATCTGTAACGAATGGAGCGAATTGATTGTCGATCTATACACACAACACAGCACCTTTCAGATTAAGCAGAGCAAAGACCGGACGGAGATATAGACAACATATGGGAGTGAGGAGGAGGAAGAGGAGGGGGAGGGAAATCACAAGGGAATCATCTATATACGGGGACCAAGACGGATGGATGATTGAGAAACCAATACAACAAGAAAAGTGTTATGCGTGCCGTGACTTTTCTTTTTCTTCTTCTCCGTGAGATAAGTACAAAGTGTAAAGTATTTCTACCTTGTTTCTTCTCGGTTCCAAGTACGAGCGGGTGCCTTACGATGTGTTACGCCTTCATGGCACCGCCCACATGTTCCTAACCTTTTCGACTTCTGACTGCCCCTAGGCACTATATACTATTGTACTCCCAAGTAGCTTCTTCTTTCCCTAAAACATCTATATCCTTTTCCTCTCTTTCTAAACTCAAAACTCGGGACTGGGTGCCAGAACGGGATCCAGGTTACTTGTCTCGAAGTATTTCTGTGTCAAGTCTTGAACGATTGAGCAGGAGTCGGTCAGCTTGAACATCCAAAGTCTTGGTAACTGTGTATTTCAAAACAACGTCGGAGCGAGTGAGGACAGAGCTCACCAAGTGTATGTTAACGTTTCTAAGTCCTCCTGTGTTCGTCAAATGTTTGGTGTGAAGCTATTGAGAGATAGGAAATCTTGAACGGCTGGATCTTTGTGGGGCGTTGCCCTTGAGCTGACAGTGGCTGATGTTTACCTGCTTACATTCCATGTCCCGACGTAGGCCATGATATCATATGAACAAACGTACGGACGTGTCTTCACATGCCTCACTTGGGTCAGTGCCTATGTTCCATTAATCGTCTCCATCATCACATAAAAAAATATGGCACAATTAGCAATCGCAAAACAAGGCAAGGAAGGAGGGCTTGTTCAGGTATCTTATTTCCCTGGCGAAGTCAGGAATATCCCGACGTTGCTGCTTTGATCGTGGGGTTACAAAAAAACAATTATAATCCCAAGCAACAATCCGTCCGCCATTTCCCCTTTTCGCAAGTCTTAATGCAAATGTGCTATGACCATAGTTGACGCCAAAGTGAACCCATCCATTTCCGCAACCCAGTGTTTGTTTGGGCTTGCAAGCACATTGAAAAAAGACCCCGCCCAAACCCAGCGGCCTTTACCAGACAACGGAAGTACCGTCCGCGGCAAAATGGAACTCCGCCACAGGAGCGACCTCAGGCTCGTCGAAAGACACAGGCACCTCGATCGAAGGCAAAACCTCATTTGACCCGACGTTGAGGTTATCCTACTCCTCAGCGGCAGGAGCAGCGGCCTCCTCCTCACCGGCCTGCTCCTCCTGGCGGGCAGCCTCAGCGGCAGCCTGGACCTGAGCGGCCTTAGCGCCGTAATCCTGGCTGATGGGCTGGGTAACGGGCTGCTCCTCCTTGGGCTCGATGATGGTGACGGCGTCAGGGAGAGACTTCTGGGGGCCGGACTTGCCCTCGGGGTCAGAGCCGCGCATGATCTTGACCTTGATACCGAGGACACCCTGGCGAAGGAGAACGTGGCGAGTGGCAGAGTCGATGAAGTCCTTAGCGGGCTGACCGGAGTGGATCATGAAGCCATCGGTGAACTTCATGGACTTGGCGCGAGCAGCGCGGAGCTTGCCGGAAACGACGACCTCGCAACCCTTGGCGCCGGACTCCATGATGAAGCGGAGGACACCATAGCAGGCACGACGGACGGCAAGACCGTTGAGAAGCTTGTAGCGGAGGGACTCGCACTGAGCGACGGCGGAGAGACCGCGGTTCTGGACCTTGGCGGCGTAGAGGGAGACAGAGTTCTCGGGGAACTTGAAGCGCTTCTGGATGAGCGAGGTGAGCTCACGGATGCGGCGACCCTGCTCGCCGAGAACCTCCTGGGTGTGGGTGGCGCGGATGATGATGTCGGTGACGGTCGGGGTAACGCGGACCTCGACACCGGAGTAGCCCTCCTCAGCGAGCTCGCGCTGGAAGAACTCGTTCAGCTCGGCGTAGAAAACGCCATCAGCGACGAACTTTCTGCGCTTGGAACTGTAGACAGAAAGAGAAGCAGTCAGCATCAACGCCGCTTTTGCCATATTTTCCAAGCCACCACTTTCTAAATCCCACCCCGTCGGCTGAATCTGCTGCAACAAGCGGGCAGCATATCTCCCGGCTTCGTGACTGAACGCCTTCGTTTTGCATTTGCACCCCCACAGCAGCAGCAGATCGCACCGACGTGTAGACAGTCGTGAAGACGTGTAGTAGACATGTAGGAGGCTTCCATGCTCTTGGTTTGCTCTGGTTGCTTACATCTGGGTGCCGGGAACAGCCATTTTTGCGATTTGGCTATGAAGGTCCTGAGGGCTTCAATTGTGCTGCTGAGGAGGATGGAGTGGGATACCTTCTCGCGGTGTTCACCGGACTTTTCAAAAAGATGGGGGGAAATTCGACCGGCACAGCTACTTTTTTTGCGAATTCCTTGGTGGGCTGCCCTCTACCGCTTCTGAGTGGCTGGCCGAGTAGGGTTAACAGCCGCCACGGCTCATCCCGGCTGGCAAGCGGCTGGCAATCCGCACCCAGTCTGCGCGCCCAACGCTAGGAACCGCCAAGCTCAACCCAAAAAGGGAGATACGTACCTACCTCTGTCCTCTACAGATCTCACATGTGGGGTTGCTTCCTTGCGCTTCCCGTCCCCGTCCAGGCCCAGCCTTGCGCCCAGACCACCTCGTGCACTTCCTTTGATTGTCCCCTCACAGTCGTTGCTGGCTCGGGCAATTTGTGACGCCGGCAGGCACCATGAACGTTCCGTCCTCAGTCGGGTTCGGGGTGGCGCTGATAGTGGGGTGTCCATCGACGTCAATCGTCGCTTCCCCGGTTCCAGAGCGCGTTGCACTCCAGATGCTGACTTTCTGCTTGTTCGCAAATCGCAGTCACTATTCACATACCCTTGGATCTGGACGGCGGGAGGATTAGCAGCAGAGGTTCTGTAACTTACAAAGTTATCAGTCCCTGTCGCTACAAATACCTGTCCTCCAAATCGATCCCACGTGGACCTCGGGGATCATCTCTTGAAATCCCAACAAGTTCCGCGTGAATCACTTATCGTTGACCGGCACCAGTGACTACGCGGCGGAGTTCCTCCTTTTCGTTTATATTAGGACACATGTTCCTAATTGGTACATTTTCTGGTTTCCAGTCCTGCATTCTGGCACTATTGTACAACTACGATACATCTTAAGCGAAGCAGATTCTATTCTCCCCGTTCCTCTCGCCGCAACCGCATTTGTCAACACTTCTTGCGCTCCTGTCCGGACACATTGGGTCTCGGACGTCCGGTCATCTACCTCGGCTGCACAGCGCCTCCATAGTGCCGGGGTAGTTAGCATTACCTCCCAACATCACGATGGCGGCGCCTCACCTCAAGCACGTATGCTCTCCATCATCTACCTTTCCAACTGCGTCTCGTCTTCTTTACTGAACCGAATGCCAGACTTTCGCAAACATCCATGCCTTGCGAGGCGGAAAGCCGGAGCTCGGCGACCTTGCGCTCAGTGACTACCATCTCGTCTTCCGCTTCCCCCCCGAGTCTTTGACTGCCGCAGATCCGAGTCTCAAAAAGAGTGTGAAGCAAGTGTGGTTTGCCTTCCACATTATCTCACAGTGCACCTTACGGCCCACGCCCCCTTCTAGTGGCGTTCCTTCCTCGATACGTATTCGGTTCAGAGATTTTACATATGTTAGCTTCAACTTCGCAGGCGACAAGGAAGCCCGGGAGGCATTCGAGTTCATCAAGTCCAGAACATGCAAGCTAGGAAGCGTCGACAAGCTGCTGGCCTTCAGCTACCGACCTCCACCAAACTCACCCGAAAGCAAAATCAACGGTTGGGACCTATACGATGTCAGAGCCGAGTTCCGCCGGCAAGGGATAAGCGAAAAGTCACGAGAACTGGGATGGAGGATCTCTACGATCAACAAGGACTACTCCTTCTCCCCGACCTATCCGGCCTTGCTTATTGTGCCCTCCAAAATATCCGACGCAACGCTGAAATATGCTGCGAGTTACCGGTCGCGGCAGCGAATACCAACTCTCACCTACCGCCATCCCGTCAACAACTGTACCATTACACGGTGCTCGCAGCCACTTCCCGGCATATCATTCAAACGCAACATTCAGGATGAATCTCTAGTCAGCGCGTGCTTTTCAGCTTCGACCGAGTTTGCAGGCGGCATCTCTCTCGACATGCCAGCTGAAAGCCCGCCCCCGAGTATGGCTGACCTAATGATAGAGAGCGAGAACACGGATGGTTCCATGTCGGATATTCAGAAGGCGGAGGATGAGCTTACTGTTGGTGGCACTATACTTTACGACGGAAAGACTGGCAAGAGACTGATATATGGAGCCCAGCAACAAAATCTGATCGTCGACGCTCGACCAGTGATCAACTCCTACGCGATGCAGGCAATAGGATACGGCACCGAAAACATGGAGCACTACAAATTCGCCAAGAAGGAATACCTGAACATAGACAACATTCACGTCATGCGAGAGTCGTTAGAAAAGGTTATCAGCGCCATCAAGGACGCCGATGTGTCACCTTTCCCACCGAACAAAGAACTCTTGGCCAAGAGTAAATGGCTGAAGCACATAGGCGGTATCTTGTCCGGATCAGCCTTGATTGCACAAAGAGTAGGTATCCAGCACTCCAATGTTCTCATTCACTGTTCCGATGGATGGGATCGCACAAGCCAGCTCAGTGCCCTTTCTCAGCTGATGCTTGATCCCTATTATCGCACTCTCGAAGGCTTCATTGTGCTGGTTGAGAAGGATTGGCTGTCTTTTGGACACATGTTTCACCTTCGGTCAGGGCATCTAAGTCATGAGGACTGGTTTACAGTGGACGGCGATGCACTTGCAGGGACCGCCGTGAAGCCAGGGGAAAATGATGGTCGGGCAGACCATTTCGAGAACGCCATAGCCGGCGCGAAGCGATTTTGGAGCAAAAAAACGGCTAGCGGGAAGGAAGCCGTTACTGATGCGGATGGAACGCCCATCGAGACCGGCGTGGAGCCGGCTGTTGCCGAGAATATGGCAACAAGACCCAAAGATATCTCGCCTGTCTTCCACCAGTTCCTCGACGCCACCTACCAGCTCCTTAGGCAACACCCGACTCGCTTCGAGTTTAACGAACGATTCCTACGCCGCTTATACTACCATGTGTATTCTTGTCAGTACGGTACCTTTTTGTTCAACAACGAGCGCCAGCGCCACGAAGCACGGTTACAAGAACGTACAAGAAGTGTGTGGGCCTACTTTCTGAGCCGGCGCTCGGAGTTCACGAACGAGCAGTACGATGCCACAATTGATGATCACGTCAGGGGCCGTGAGCGTATACTATTCCCTCGCTGCGACGACGTGCGGTGGTGGCACCAACTCTTCAACCGGACGGATGATGAGATGAATGGCGATCTAAATGCCTTGGCCGCAACAGCAGAGCGTGTTGCTGCTTATCAGCAAGCTTCATCGTCATCAGAGCTTTCAAGGCCTGTCGATGCGGGTACGACTGATGTGAACAGCAACCCACCATCGTCTGGCGCCCCATCGCGGACATCGGTAAGCCCCACCCGGAGCCCGCTGCCGCCGGGCTTGGCAGCTACTGCGGCCGGAGGGTCCGTGCTTGCAGGCGTGGAGTCGGCCCACGAGGTTCTGACGCCCGGGACTAGAAGTCCGGCGCCACCAAACCGAAATGTCGCCGCTGGAGATCCTACGGGCACTTTTGCAGCTTTTCAGGAGAGGATTTCCGGATTGTCGCTTGGAAAGGCTATGTTTGGCGGCGGCACCGGTGGGAGCACAGGGCGAAGTTCGACAGGAGGATCTGGTTCTGATTCCGGGCGGAATTCGCAAAACGAACTGGTGGAGCAGGAGATGAAGAGTATGAGTTAGATGAGTGGTGAAGACTGTTGGAGAAAGAGTAGAATAATACGTGGGCAATTGGTTCCCGTCATGAGAAGAGCACGTTGGAACAGCATGCTCCCTGATGAAGCAAGGTTAGCGATGCTTTAGTTGCAGTAATGCCTGACTTTATAAGACAGCAAAATATGAACAGCATACATTCCCAAACCGGTTTTAACATGTGATCATGTTTGATTGAGTCAGAATTGGAATACCTACGTCGGTGATGTTGTAACAACTCACCTTAGGCTGTAACAAGGCAGTTAGTTGGTGTAAAACATTCTCCCCTTCTTGCATCTTGATGGCTGTTGCCATTCTTCTGGAGCTGTACCACCTCCTTTTTATCTCTGTCCCCAGTGTTGTTCCAACAACCCTACCTCATGACGATAGGTAGGTAACTTGAATAGAAAGTGCGGCTTATGTCGCGAATTGGAAGCGAACTGAAGTTGTTCATTGATAAAGGTACCTACCTCTACTTATGTACTTAACTCTCGTGGTGCAGCAAGTAGAACTAAGTGGTGCCCGGTGCGCCTTGAGGGACCACCCCTACGACGGGAACGGGCGGCTACGTCCCAAGCTGAAATGGCGAGTGGCCAGTGCTCCTTCTCTCACCCTTGTCCGCCCGGCCCCGTCATGAACTGGACCCCAGCTTTCCTTGCGCGTCAGGTCAATTTGTGTCGAAGACCGGGTCCAGCTGTGTCCCGCCGTTGGTTAGGTGACCTTAAGTGCTGCCCTGCTGCCCTGGCTGCTGTTGCTGCTCCTCCTTGTTGCGGCCCTGCGGGGACCACCAAGCTCGCTCCGATCTCCACCTCTTGGTGTAGGTGAGTCCTCCCCCCCCGAACAGGAACCACCGTCAACCCTCCATCAAGCAACCCTTACCTATTATCAAGCAAAACCGTCCAGTATCATTCTCTTTGCCTGCTTGCTGCCCGCCGTGTCGTGGCGCCGTGTGCGAAACTACCTACCTACCTTACTGCTGAGAGATCGCATCCAATTCCGATTTCGACCCGACGAAGCGTCACTCTTGCTTTTTTCTTTTTCAACCAAGCAACCAAAACCAACCTACCTAAACACAACAAACCTACCTACCTACCTAGCTGCCCGCCCAAGCAACGCAGTTACCAAGTTGCGCACACGCACGCATCCACTTTCCTCTCTCTACCACAATCACAGTCACTGGTACCGCCGCCGCACAGCGTCGCCCGACCGGCTACCAGTCCAGTCCACACCCCCCCGTCTATTGCATCACGCCCGCAAGCGAACATCCGTACCAAGTCAACCAGTTTGTCCAAATCCGCCTCGCTCGCCGACTGCATACTCCCCCGCGATCTTCCGCGTCCACTTCACAAATCGCCCACAATGGCCGACGCGACGAACGCGAACGACGAGCTCTTCCCCATCGCCGTGCTAATCGACGAATTGAAGGTATGATGGCGGTGACCCGGACGGCCAGAACCCCTGACTATCCCTTCTTGTCTTGTTGATGGACTGTAAACCCTGATTGACTTTGGGCAGCACGACGAGGTCGTCCTCCGATTAAACGCCATCCACCGTCTGTCGACTATCGCCCTTGCTTTGGGTCCCGAGCGCACTCGCGAGGAGCTGATTCCCTTTCTCGATGGTTAGCCAACCCTTCGACCCAGCTTCAGCCTAGCAAACCCACCTGCGCCGGCCTCCGGCTACACAGCCGCTGGGACTCTTGGATACGGCTGCTGACACTTCTGAATGCAGAATCGGTTGAAGATGAAGATGAGGTCCTCGTTGCCCTGAGTGAAGAGCTTGGTAACTTTGTCGAGTACGTGGGGGGCCCCGCATGGGGACATGTCCTTCTTTCCCCCCTTGAGAACCTCGCTGCTATCGAGGAGCCCGTGGTGCGAGACAAGGTACGGATACGTGACCATTTCCTGGCTTCTTGTCATGCGATCCGCATGTGTACTGACAAACGTTTTAGGCTGTCGAATCATTGAACAAGATCTGCACCCAACTCTCTTCACAGCAAGTTGAAGAATACTTTATCCCTCTTACGATTCGCCTCTCCAAGGCCGACTGGTTCACGTCCAAGGTTTCCGCATGCGGCCTGTATACAACCCCCTACTCGAAAGTTTCGCCGCCTATTCAAGAACAATTGCGCCAGCAGTTTGGACAGCTTGTCCACGATGAGACCCCCATGGTGCGCCGCCAGGCCGCCACCAACATGGCCAAGTTCGTGAAGGAGATGCCGGCTCCCATCGTTATCGAGGAAATGATACCCATGTTCCAACACCTTGCCCAGGACGACCAGGACAGTGTCAGACTCCTCACAGTCGAGATTTTGATCTCTATTGCGGAGGTTGTGCCCAAAGAGCAACAGGCCAGCCACACCGTGCTCCTCACATCGCTACGCAGCTTGATAGAGGACAAGAGTTGGAGGGTCCGCTATATGATCGCCGACAGGTTTGAGAAGGTTCGTAGTCGCACTTAGCGCTTGGCCTCCCCTCATATCGCTTCTTGGATGACTAACAGCACATACAGATTGCGAAGGCGGTTGATGATGAGGTTGTGTCCAGAGATCTTGTTCCTGCATTCGTAAAACTCCTGAAAGATAACGAGGCTGAGGTGCGGACTGCCATCGCCGGCCAGATCCCTGGCTTCTGTGCTTTGGTTGACCGCAACGTTCTCCTGAATGACATCATGGGAAGTGTTGAGGATCTCGTCTCGGATAGCTCCCAGCATGTCAGAGCTGCCCTTGGCACACAAATCAGCGGCCTCGCTCCTATCTTGGGCAAGCAAGAGTACGTTCCCGCAGTCAGACACGGTTTCTTTGACGCGTATGCTAATTATTGCACAAGGACTATTGATCATCTTCTGCCCATGTTCCTTCAGATGCTCAAGGACGAGTTCCCAGAGGTTCGCCTTCACATCATCAGCAAACTGGAGCTTGTGAACCAAGTTATCGGCATCGACCTCCTTTCTCAGTCTCTCCTTCCGGCCATTGTACAGCTAGCCGAAGATAAGCAGTGGCGTGTACGCTTGGCTATTATCGACTACATTCCGCTCCTTGCCAGCCAGCTGGGTGTCAAGTTTTTCGATGAGAAGCTCAGCCAGCTTTGCATGGGCTGGCTCGGAGATACTGTTTTCTCCATTCGTGAGGCCGCTACTCAAAACCTAAGGAAGCTGACCGAGGTGTTTGGTGTTGAGTGGGCAAGCGAGGCTATTATTCCCAAGGTTATGGCTATGGGTGCCCACCCCAACTACCTTTACCGGATGACCACTTGCTTTGCTATCACGGTAAGAGACTCAATGGCATACGAAACTCCGTGAAGTTCCTGTCTGACTAGTGTTTACAGACCCTGGCTACCGTTGTCAGTCTGGATGTGATTGCCAAGTCCATCCTTCCGATGCTGGAAAAGCTCACAGCCGATTCGATCCCCAATATTCGCTTTAACGTCGCAAAGACATATGGCATCATCATCGGTGTTCTGCGTCGTCTGCCCGACGAGGGCACCATCTATACGCTAGAGAAGGAGGGCAAGCCTGCCACCCCGTCGCCCAAGGGTCAGGAGCTCATCCAGCAGCGCATCATGCCGTGCTTGGAGAAGTTGCAAAAGGATGATGATGTGGATGTGCGGTACTTTGCGACGACTGCTGCGGCTCAAGCAACTGGTCCTCTTATGGGAGCTGCCACCGAGGCAGGAAATCCTGTTCCTAGCGGTGGGGAGCCCATGAACACATCTCCATAGACAACGGATTTTGAGACGGAAGAACATAGGAAAGCAGAGAGTCCCACCTAATGAAGAAAGTTTTTGTTACCACCAATGAGCCAACAGAGCAGCGTTAGGACTATGATAAATTAGTGGCCAGTTTTTCTTCCTTAGACTTGTCGTAGTCACTCGGGCACTGTACCATCACCGCTGTTTATACATTACAGATTCAAGAACATAGTTTTGCACTTTTCTTGTTGACATCTTCACTTTTTCTGTGGTAAGATTATTGTACGCTACAGGATCGCGGAGGTTCTATTCCTTTCTGTTCGTTAGTTGATACTTCAATAGTTGAGCATGGTCGGCTGGCTATATGCCCATCAGAGGATAGAGTGGAAGGGAATATGTGGGCTCCAGCAACTACGACCCGAGATACCAGTGGGAGCAGGCATGCCAATAGGAGAAGTATTGGTACAAGGGACGATAACAATCAGCGATCACAGATAAAGTGAGCACACAGACGGACATCACGTAACAATCCGTAATTCGTGGACGTCGTAGACACCCCGATGCGAAGTCATTTGTAGTCTTTCCAAATATGTGCATCAAGACGTGGTACTCCGTCATCCAGACATCCTTCCCGCGCATTGTTCTTGAGCATTCCACAAATCGCCTCTTGAACCCATTACATATTATCCTCTCCTATTTTCTCCGCAACTTGACCACTACACCTCTCTCGACCTCTTAAATATCCCTTTTCTGGAAACAAAGCGTGCTGATCGTCTGCCCCTTGACACCCCCAAAACTAAAACTAGGGTACTCAATCCTACCTACCTGCCTCAGGCCCAGCTTTTTCTTGTCCGTACCGTCATAAACCTCGGCAAAGTCCGTCTCGAACCACCCCTTTAGCTCCTCCTCGGTCCAGTTGCAGCTGGTCACTAGGAAAAACCCACCGGGGCGCAACAGCTGAAGTACGCGCGCGCCGTAGTTCTCGCAAATTCGCCGGCCTCGAGCGTCTCGCGAGTCGGAGAGCGAGACGGCATCGAAGGTGCCTTTGTCTAGGACTAGGTCCCAGCCGGCGTTTTTGTCTCCTTCTAAGGGTTGTTGGGAAGATGGGGGCCGGGCTTGGACGGTGGAAAAGTCGCCGTTGAGGACGTCCCAGACTTTGAACTCGATTCCCACGTCTTCATCTTGTTGTTCTTGCCGTGTGCCCTCCTCCTCCTCTTTTGCTGCTGCTGACTGTTCTTCTTCCCCTTCTCCCTCCGCCTCAACCTCAGGCACCACATCCTCTCCCAAAACCCTCGTCCTCAGCACCCTCCTTGCCAACTCCACGCTCTGCTCCGAGTAATCCACACCGCACAACCTTCCCTCCCAACCGTCATCGTGCAGCGCGAACAGCAGGCTGCCATTACCACACCCCAAGTCCATAATCGCCGCATCGTCGCGCGAAAAGAGACCGGAAAAGAGCTCGTGTTCCTGCTCGTCGAGGAACTGCACAATCTTGTTCTCCGCGTCCGAGTCGTCGAACCAGACCGTTCCTTCGTCGGAGGGGTTGGAGGCGTGGTTGGAGATTTCGCGTGTGTAGAGGGCGTCCCAGCTGGAGAGAGGGGAGGAAGGAAGGGAGAGGTTAGTTAGGACAGTGGATTGAAGGTTGGTGCTGGTAATGAAAGGAGGATTGGTTGGTGAAGGGAAGGAGGAGGAGGAACTCACTACTCCTTCGTACCCAACTTGGAGGGTTCCAGGTGAGCGGGCTTCTCACCACCCGCCGTCGTGGTGACAGGCGTTGTGTTGTCGGCGGACATTTTTGGTGGCTTCGAATTTCGTAACCGAAGGAGCCAACTGGAGATATCTGAGGTTTCGCGCGACAAAATTTTGGACTCGTTCCACTGGTGGTATTCCTCTTCTTGTGGAATTTTAAGTTGCTCGTTCTGAAGCCAAATCTTTCTTCCAGCACTGCTCCTCGCGATGCGGCAGAAAGCGCGGAAAGTTGCGATTTGGGGGATGGAGGGGTAACCCGGCCTAAAACGGAAGGCGGTGAAGGCTGGATAGTAAGTTATGCATCGATAAAGCGTCAGGTACGATGTACTTCGACATGAATCCCTTAGGCACACACAAGTATAACAGGTGCTGTAGATCGGGATGTCCCATCCCAGAGAGCTTAGAAGAGAATTAGAAGAGAATTGACCATGCGGTGGTTCATTGCCCTTAAAGAAATGCGAACCCCCCCTAGCAACCCCATGTTATATTAGACAAACTCCCAAAATGTCAAGTCTAGCATCATCAGCAGGTCACAAATCCATTCCCGATTTTCATTTGCATCTGCATGCCATTGCCCGCAACAGGGCTATGACTTCCCTTTCAAACCGAGTTCACTCATCCGTCTGCTCAAGTCATCCCTGTTCCATTTTAACAGCTTGAGAAACAGTCAGGAGAACGGGTTCTCAACAACTTGTCTCTCTCTCCGTGCACACATAGCGCCCTATATGTGTCCCTACTTATGGCCAATTACGAGTAGATAGAAGATTTAAAGGAATGAGAAAAGCGCGGAAATCATCGACCCGTCAAGGCCTCAAATAGTCCAGACTGGCGCTTTAATCAGAACATGGCGACCCCTAACTTCCACACCAAAAGACCCGGCAAAGCGAACCCTTCCAGCATCCTTGGATTGTGAAGCCGCCCCAGATTGTGCTGTCGGCAGCGTCGAATTGTCAGCAATACTTCCCTTCCGGCTACCGGGTGGACCGCTGGCGCTGCTCCCGCCTATGGTGTGATGAACGGTGTTTAACATACCGGATCTGGCCTTGTCGCCGCGGCGCTCCTTGGAGGACTCCTTGGCTCCGTCACCTGCGGTCCCTTCCTCGCTGGCATCGGACGGGCGCGACTCCAGGGGTGGTAATGGCGTCTTTTCGACTTCCATGAGGCTGGTCTGAACTGGCTGCTCTGGCAACGGATAGATGATGGCAACATCGCGGCTCTCAAGGGGCAGGTTGCTGGCAATCCCTACCGCCAACTCCACAATCATGCCTACACTTCCGTCGACTCCAACGGGCGCAGGTTCCGTAAGGTGCTGGAAAAGGTGAGCGGTCAGATTGCTAGTGGCGCGCCGGGTGAAATTAGTCTTGTGATCGTCAGCCTCGGCGCTCCTAAGAACATCCTGAAGTCCTTCCAGTGTGGTCATTCTCCAGCTGACAACCTTGCTGGTCAGCGCATCGTATTCTTCCTGGCTGTTCAACGTGTAACTAAAGTGTCTGATGTTCTGCTCAATCGTCCTAAGTTGTTTGCTTAGCTCAGCTTCCAGGCCAGGGTGAAAGCAGCGATTGAAGATCTCATCAACCACCCAACGAGTTATGACTGCGCGACCGACGGCGGTCATTTCTTGTTTGCCCGTCTTCAGCGCATTGGCGGTCACGTATGGGTCCAACCACTTTGGCAATGTTTTCCATTCCTTCCTGATATTGAAGGCAAGGTTTGTGATGGCACCCTGCAAGCGATTAAACCGCGTCGTGTACTCGCTGTCGTCCAACGATGTTCGGCTTTGCGATATGCGCTGGTTGGCGATTGCATTTTGGAGCTGCTCAACTTGGTTGCCCAGCTGTTCGATTTCCTTCTTGCCGTCAAAGTACAGTCTCTTGACGTTCTTGTACTTCGTCACTGCGTCATAGAAATCGCCTGGTCAGTTTGCAATTCACGGGGCAGAACGGGGACCGGGGGTTCTACACACGCAGCTCTTTCAATGTCTTCTCTTGGTCGTCCGCAGCACGTTCAGACGCCGGCTGGGGGCTGTTACGCCCTTGGACTTCTCCCGATCCATCGAAACCTTGTCTGTCTCCCTGGCGATGGCTGCCAGAGCTTTGACCGCCTGCGTTGGAGGGTTGAGACAAGTTGTTCATGCTGGGCTGTTGACTTTGGCGATAGCTTGGAGGGGGGCCAGGGGGTGGTTGTACCTCGCGAATCCCGGTCGCCTTATCGGTGGTATCCTGGGACCGGCGTCCGCCGGGTTGTGGGGCCATGACTTGCTGTTGCGGGGTCTTGCCTTGGGATTGGGCTGCAGCCTGCGTGGGGAGTGGATTCTGACGCAGGGGAATATCCTGGGAATGGGGTGTGTAACTGCTCTCGTCGGAAGCCTGTAGAGACGATTGAACGTTTGTCGCTGAGCGCTGGTCCGAATCGATGGTTGGCGATTCGCGCGAAAGCTGCGATACCGTCTCGGGATTCTGGTGCTGGGGATTGCCAAGGTGGCCCGAGATTGCAGAATGAGTGCTTGCCTGGTATTGCACTTGCGACGAGGTCTGATATGGGTCCTGGGGGGTCACCTGCTGCTGCTGTTGCTGGTGCTGTTGTTGCAGTGCGGCCTCGAACTCAGCCTGGTTGAATTGTTGTTGCTGGAGATCTGGAGGGATCTTAACCTGCAGTTGCGAATGGGCTTGCTGTTGATGGTACCCGCTTTCCCCCACTGAATAAGGCGAGACGTCTTTCTCAGGAGGGACCGGTCGAATAGTGGGGTTGTATTGGTCTTGCGGGTTCTGGAGATGCAAGTCTCTTTCTTGTGCCGCAACAAGATACGAGTCTCGATACTCTGCCGTTTGGAGAGGCGAAGGCTGCGATGAAGGATACTGGGCTTGCCAGTCGGCAGGATGGCCAAGCGAAACCTGGGATACACCTGTGCGGATGGCGGGAGGAGGAGGCGGCTGGCTTATACGCCTTGACGATCTGCGAACAATACCTGAAGGATCGCTCCACGAACTTTGTCCAGATTGAGAATCTTGGTTACGATGCGAGGACGAGCCACTCAGTATGTTTTTGATCAGTCTGCGCGTGGACTGCTTTGTCTTGGGCGGGGGTGGGGGCGGCTGCTGGTTTGCAACAAAAGCTTGGCCTTGTCCCTGGCCGGAGAATGGGGAATTATGAATGGAAGCTGTGTCTGGTAGATTATCAACTGAGTTTGATCCAAGACTTGACTGCGGCTGTTGTTGAATTTGAAGATGGTGGTGCTGTTGAGGTGTGGCCGGAGAGGGTTGCTGTTGTTGTTGCTGCTGCTGTTGCTGCTGTTGCTGCTGCTGCTGTTGGGCCTGGGTTGGTGAAATTTGGGGGAAGTGATGGGAGTGCGACCGGGCCACTTGATCTGCGAAGTCGTGGTCTCTCTGGCGAGACTCAACGACACCAATTACCGTGTTAGAATGTTGCAATTGTGGAACAGAATCAGCGGGATGAGAGGGGCCGCTGGCGGGATTGTTGTGAATATTCACCAAGCGCGACGGCTGCGACTGTGAGGCCTGTACGAGGTTCAGTCTTCCGGCGCCGTTATCGATCTGAAAAGATTCGTTGGAGCCAGAGCTGAAGGTCGAGTTTGGTAAGGCTGAAGAGGGGTTTGCAGCGCCCGGGCCCAGGCTCGCGCCTGATTGAACGGAGGATGTTGCCTGCGAAGGGTCTTCAGCAATCGATGACCCCAACAGGTTGTGTTGAGATCGGTTGTGCTTAGAAGACCGATAGAACGGCATTATCGGGAGAGTCGAGATGAAAGGAAAAAAAGAGAGGGCGGTGTTGTGCTGGCGACGATCAAAGAGCCGGACCCCGTTACCTGGACAGCAAACGTGGGCTGCCGGATGCGCGGGGGGTGGTGGTGGCGGTGGTGGTGATGGTGGTGGTGACAGAGGCAGTGTCTTCCTCCTCTCTGCTGTTGCGCTGCTGCCGGGTTCCAGTAATAGATCTGATAGCAGCAGATAACCCCAGACGGGTGCTGACAGGCCTTGGACTTAAGCGGGCAAGCTGGGATGGATGGAACCAGGCTTGGTCTGAAAGAAGCACCGTTGACGACAAACTGAACTGGTTCT
Source organism: Neurospora intermedia (assembly GCA_037102815.1). Taxonomy (NCBI): domain Eukaryota; kingdom Fungi; phylum Ascomycota; class Sordariomycetes; order Sordariales; family Sordariaceae; genus Neurospora; species Neurospora intermedia. The sequence goes on along the minus strand of BTPP01000004.1, from coordinate 4,030,564 downwards.
GTTATTCCCAGAGCGCTTTCACTTGTACCGCGTCGTCAGATAGCCTGAATTGTTTGGGCGTGAAGGACAGTGCTGGCCTCACAGGGACGCACATGCACTGCGTACGTACAGGTAGGGGGATGATAGAAGCCCACGGCACAAAAGACGCATGTAAAACTGAACCACAACTGAAGCGTCCGATTCCACGCATACAGGTGACAGCAGCAGAAGCAGTACGGCAACCAACCGCAGCGAACACTCTACTCTTGTTGGAACAAAGCGGGAATGGGGAGTGGCCTCCTCCGCGAGGTAACGTCAAGATCGCCGTGTCCGGGTTCCCAACGCCCTACGAGGACGGAGCAGGGTATGCGAAGAGGTAGGTAGTAGGAATAGTGGCGATGGAACGTGAGGAGACTGTGAGAAGCCCTGGCGCCTTGACATTCAAATGTTGGCTTGCACAAGTGAGATCACAATGGAACACTGTGACGGGGTTTCAGTCTCTTAGAGGGGTTCCCGTCTCTTGGTGCGCACAGCTAGCTGTTCGGAGCTTACCAAAAGCTCCGAGTTTGATGTCAGAGCTTAGAGCGGGCAGCTGTGGAGCAAGGGACGGGGCACAAAAAGGAATGAGATGAAAAGGGTTCAAGGTTCATCGGTTCCAGGCACCTAAAATTCCAAGGATCCGCAACACGGCAGGCCGTTGGTGCTGAATGGCCTCCACCCCCCGCAAGGTGCAGCTGGGCGGATCCAATGGATCGGACGAAAGCAGGGGACGGGGGGCCATCAAAATGCCACTTTCTGCCACCCTGGGCCATCCTAGGGTCTCCTCGCGGGGCTGTGTTCCGCGTGCTGAAGCCCTCTTTTCGACTCCTTCGATACTATCAACCGGTTGGATGTGGGTAACATCACATTCGCAGGCCAAGGTTATCAAGGCGCCATGACAGTTCAGCTTGCTGATCAAAGGCTGGGCAGAACAATGTCGGAAGAGCCGACTGATATCGATGCCGTGAGTATGGGCATTGGATGCAGGACGGAGATTACCATTGGAATTTTTGTTGGAAACAAAGGCGGAGACGGGAACGGACCTTGAGCCTAAATCTATTTGAGATTCCAAAGACGTGAAGAGCGTATATAGATCCGTAGATAGGCTAGGCCGTTCAAGCCGCACAGCCTTGGCTTTGTCTAAACTAACCTCCATACCCCAGAGCCTTCTCAATACATCCGCCACTGCGGTGTTCATATCGTACTTCGATTGCCTTGACAAGGACCTGACTTTTCTCACGGCAACCGAGCCGGCTGTGCTGGAAAAGAACGAAGTTGCAAAACATGGTCAATGGACGGTGAAATACATGGTGCGCCTTGAAACACATATCAGGATAGAGTAACCTCAAGGTGGGAGCGGCGGATCAATGCGGCCATGTTTTAGGGGTTTGATGATCTTCTAACCCCCAATAGAGAAACTTCATTGTTCTCAGGATATCCAAATGAATACATTGATGGGAGCAGCGCCATGGTGATTTGCAACCTAACGACGTGCCCTTCATTGAAAGCCATGAACTTTGCTTCACATATGTACGAGAGTTGACATTAAAGAAGCCGAGTATCAACATGTTGGAGCTTGGTAATTGATCTGCGATGTACAGAAATGGTGATGTGGTACCAAGATGAGCTTTTGACGGATTGAATGCACACATCAGGTCCTTGCCTGGTCAAGCCCAACGGGGCCGATGGGTGTCAATTGGACGTACACCACAAATGCAGTGTCCCAACCATGACTCCCGGTCCTTCGGGGCCGATGATATTTTTAGCAACAACTAGCGGGCACCTTGACGCTCGCTCGGTGACACCCGGGTCGTTGCACTGCCCTCTCGGTGGCCAAAGCCTCCAAAACTGAAAAGAGCTGTACTATGCATTAAAGCTCTTGCAGCTCACAAAGTCGCAAGTAAGCCCTGCCCATCTCACATGCTGTTGCAAATGAACTGTTGATATGGAGATAATGTCAATATGCAACTAGAACGAGCTGAGGACCAGATAGAAATCAAATGTTTGCTGGCATTAGACTCACGCTGCACTCTTCATCCGTCACGCGAACCGATTCCCTAAATGACGATTACGTGGGTGGCCTGAATATCTACCGATCCCTTGTGCAGGCTATTCATACCATAAAGCTCCTGAAGGTTAGATTTCAGTAATTCAGGACGAACCGGGGAGTTAAAGGGCTTTTGGGGGGGTGAAAGTCCGTTGGAGCCACAGCGGAATGGACGTTGTACAAGTGTGTGACGGCATCTCTCTTCTCGAGCCTTTGGCTGTTTTCCAAACCTCAGCTGCTCTTCAAACGTTCAAACAGCTTCAGCTCCGGCACGATACAGATAGGCGGAGGAATACAGTCGTAGTGGATATGTTGCATGAACTGTGTGTGCGTGTTCCGACGGGGGTGTCCATGTTCGCTGGAGAGATTGTATATCAGGCCGATAATCGAACTTCGTCGACAAATTGACAGAACGTGCGTCCATACCGGCTCATGAGATTGCATTGTAGCTGTCTAGCAAATCGAATCAGCACGGGCTTACTTTGTGCCCCTCGAAGCGATTAAAATTCCATTCCGTCATTATTCAGTTCTATATGTACAGGTCCCTGTTTGACCTTCATCACGGACTGGTACCGTGGTACATTTTCACACTCGACGTCAATCAGACTGCGGCTGGTTCGCTCTCCTTTATTGAAGGGGGTAGGAGGTCTGGGGGAGGGACTCGAGGTGTTTGCGGTTGTGTTCATTTGCCTGCAATATCACAACATTAGTTGCGAGTTCGTACCCAGACAACCACAGCCTGTTGTCAACTTACGAAAGGAAGTCCACAGTAGTTGCAAGTGGCAATCTCAGGCTTGTCGGTGTTGATGTAAATCTTGGGGTGACCAGCAGGGCCACCACCGCCATCGCATGCCACGATACGCTCATGCACCCACTTGACAGGCTGCTTGTGGATAAGCTCTATGGCGGCCCATGGTTGAGGCTGTAATTTGGAACTGGAGTTAGCAAAAGATTCAAGCGTTGTTTGTATCCTGTCTTGTCCGGAATATTGGGTGCGAATTGCGATTGCGCAGAGATTCGTTCCTGGTCGCAGGCCGTAGCTCACCTGGAGATCAAAGTTAGTCTGCTCGAAACGGGGGCCGGTCATAGCCTCGGAGCGGGGCTTCTGACTCCGGGACCAGACCTCCGCGCGGTTGGGAGCCTGCTTCACGACGGCGGCCGGTCCTGTCGGCGTAACTTCGACAGTCTTCTGTTCACTCTTCTCAGGCGCCGGAACGGTCGATGACGAATACAATTGATGGCCAGAAGTGGTGAACGAGCGCGCGCATTGGCGCGACAGCTGTTGGGCTACCCGCAATCTTGAAGGGTACATGGTGGATGTTCGGTGGAGGAGGTTGTGGATGGAGACGGGAGTGTCTCGAGTCAGTCGCTGCGGGCACCGGCCGAGAGCTGGACCAGGTACGTATGATGAAGTTGAGCTTCCCTTCCCCAGTGGGTCAATGCTGTTGTCGGCAGCTGAGATGGATTGTCGGGATGGGGGTGGTGCGGCTCAAAGCTAAGGTTGGATCCTTTGGCTCGTGCACAGACTCCGACTCGAGCTGGCATTCAAAGTGGGGCTCAAATGGCCATAGCCAGAGGTCCCTGGGCTGTAGTGTAGAACTAGTAGGGAGTAGTCCCACCTTGACGACTTTGAATTGGAATTTTTGTCTCTTGTCAAATGTCAACGATTCTTCTTGCGACGTGCGACATCATCACAACGACCACGCGCTAAATCTTTATCGCTGCGCCAACTCCTCCTCGCATTACCGGGCGCCGATCCAAGAGTGGCTCAAACTATTGTGTCAAATTACGAGACCATTGACGATAACATCTTCCAGTCGTCAACGCTACCGCGCGCCTGTTCAACGTACTCACGATGGCTCCCACGAACCTGCCAACCATGGCGGCGCCACAGACGCAAAAGACTATGTCTTCTCGCTTGATGACGATGAAGTTCATGCAGAGAGCTGCTGCTACTGCTGCTACTGCGTCACCAACCGAGAAGCCCAGCACCCCGAAGACAGAGGAGGAGGGTCCCTCAAAGCGCCGGAAGCATTCCCATACATCGAAAACGAGCACACCCAATCCGGAGGCCGACCAGGCATTGTTTGACCAAAAGGCCATCCAGGCCGCGCTGGAAGAAGAAGAGAAGAAGCGACAAGCTGCCATTGAAAAGCGTGCTGCAGAACTTGGTGACTCCCATTGGGTCTTACCTGGTGCTTCCCTGGCCCCGAAGGCCGGGGCTCGCCCAGTGCTGAATGTTGTTCAAGTTGGATTTGCACAGATTGATTACTCAGGCAATACGAGTGGTGACGATGACGCTCCTGCCGCTGTTCCCACCACCGCCCGCTTCCGCCAATTCAACATGAAGAAAAAGGCATGTTTGTTTATAGAGCAGCATTCTTTGGTACCACGCGCTAACGTGACTATGTAGGGGGAGACGAAGAAGAACGAAGACGGCGACAGCGATGACGACGACGAGAGTGATAGTAATAGTGATAGCTCAGGCTCAGACTCCGATGACGACCGCTCTGAGGGTGAAGCATCTTCCGACTCCAACAAGCAGGCAGACCGGGGCCAACAAAAGGGTGTCAACCCCAGGGGACAGAAGCGGGCAAGACCGGGATCCTCGTTTTCTGATAAGAGAAGCGAGGAGCGCAAGAAGGCAGCACAGTTTGCGCTTGGCCGACGGAAGAGGGAGGTGAATCCCAACCGTCCTGCCACGATATCTGGATCGGGTGTCCAGCCACAAGGCGTTCACCGGCAGGCTTTCACCGGCGCCTGCCACACATGTGGACAGAACGGTCATCGAGCTGCTGACTGCCCCCGCAAGTCGCGGAAGTAGTGTTGATGACTCGGCATCCATTTTAGTCCCGATCGTGCGTTCCGCTGTTCTAAAATTGGCCGCAGTGCTTATAAGCTTCACGATCATAGGTCATTGTTTTCCCTGCCGGGGAGAGGCTCAAGCATCTATGAGTGCCATGGTGCCTACGGAGGACAGGGATATATGTGTCCATGTCGTCCACGCCAGTGTAGAGCTAAAGTTTTCTTTACCTCGTGCTGCAAACGGGGTTTCTCGATGTCCTCCGTTGCTAACCGCCGCTTGTTGTGGTGGTGCAAGGACTAGAGTGTACATCTGGTATGGCATCGCGCAACATGCGGTCTTTGGTCTCTTTAGACATTTTAAAGCCTTCGATGTGATGGATCGCATCGTAAATACTCAGAGATATAGGCATATGGCCCGTTTACTGATGGGCGGTTAGAGGGGGTGGAAAGCGTGATGAGTTTGCATGCTGTTAGGCAGCTTACGGGGTTTGGAACTGTTCTCTCGAACCCGATCCCCGCGGCGCCGAGGTACACTTACCCGCCGTCGCCTTCTAGGCCGGTCACTGTTGAGGCTCATATCCAGCCAAGACTTTCAATAGATGATGACTTGTTTATAACAAACATGGGCGTCATCTTCTGCTAGGGCTGGGGAAGGACAGGTTGCATGCAGACTAGATTGCTTTTACCGCCGAACCGCAAGGAACATCAATACCCAAAATCACAAGCAACCGCAATACTGGCTTTTGACGGGTGACATCTGTCCCGTGTGGTTCTTCATCGCGGACAAACTGATCATGGCGGCTGAAGGTCTCGGGAGCAACCACGCAGCTCAAGGCAGTCTAGTAGTCCTACATCACCTCATATGGTCTCTGCCGCTATAACATAGTCTTGCACCTGAGCGGAAGCACAGCCCACAGGGTAGTGGAATTGCTCAGTCTTTGTCACATGGCTTCTGTTATCCAGGTGGCCGTGTCATAGACTGGTGAAATGCGATGACATATACGATAACTAAACTAGACTTATAACCTAGTATTCGGCGTTTCTGTGTTAGTTCTACCGCTGTTACGCGCTTGTGCTATATTCCGCACAATGCGTGTGTGACTTTGGCAGTTTGCGATTTGTTTGTGGTTTGGCAAGGCATATAAAATGTAAAGAGAGCTGGAAAAGGTAAGAGTAGGACTATGGCAACCTTCTGAGTAACATCTCAATTGCTCTCGTCCACTTACTATATACAAACTGACCATGTTTGATGATACCACAGGCATGTAAGACAGGTTGTCAACAGCGTGTTTTTTTTTTTTTTCGCTTGGCAGAGCAATCATTTCTCTTTTCGAGGACTATGAATAATCAAGTTAATGTAGGAGAGTCAGTGTCCAAACGGAACAGATCCAACTGGGCGACACAAACAGCCAGTCAGACCATAGCGAGATTTACAATGAGAAAAAGATTACACGTAAGAATCAAAGGACAACGACAACAATGCCCATTGATGACAAAGCTGCTACACATTCCCGTAGTGAAAAAATTGCGCGGAATCGTCACTCCGGCAGTTGACGTGTGTGAAAAAGTGTATGTTCGGATCTCACTCTGCATCTATTTCTCGAGATGTGCGGCTCTCCTGTCACATATTACGAAACTTCGAGAGTGACGTGTGAGTTGAAAGTGATAAGGTAGTGCAAGAGGAGGGACCACTTCATTGTGCGTCCTGTGGTTGCCCTTGATGGCTTTTACAGGATCGATAATAGGGTGCGTTGCATATGTCTTAATGAGGTGTCAACCAGTATCCAGGACTATTGGAAATTCGAACATACTTTTCATCCCATAATGTAAATTCGATCCATTCAGGACTTTGCGCTCTTGTTATCTGATAGACACTCCTCAAGTCAATGTCAAACTCCCAACGAGTTGACCGGACGGTGGGCTGGCGGGGTTCGTGGGTCCCAAGGAGCCAAGGTACCTGTGACAAACAAGCATGCCAACCAGAAAGGGTATCTTCACTCTCTATCTACTGACCAACTCTCACTCTGGCTGTTCTCTCGAGGATAGGTACCCAAGAGATCGTTATCAGTGGATGTTAAGGCCCTCTGCTCTGTTCAGCAAGGTATCCTGTTACCCAGATATGATCTCTCAGCTGAGGACGATCGGACCATCCGTAAGCTGAATCTGCAGCCTGGATAACTGTACATTGATCACAGCTCTGCAATTGCCGTTGCTCAAGCCTTGGACCGGAGTACTACCATGTAAACGTGTCGCTGAAATGCTACAGCTCCTTACCGCATGCGGAAAACTTGAAGCTATAGGGTGAAACCTCAATGGTCAACGTGATCAAGTGGCACCCAGTGAGCCAGGGAGGGCTACGTAGAGGTACCCGTAGCTCGGGAAGTTATGTCGTGAAGCTGCCCCTCTTCCAAAACATTCCCTCAAGAGAACCATGATCAATACGTCGTCTTACTTTACACTCTAGGCGGCCTTTCTTCTTGGACTGGTAGCTGTGATACATACGAACACCAGGAGAGGTCATCGTGGGCTTTCGGTTCCCGTCAGGTGCTTCACAATTGTACATCTAGGTCGTGAATCATTTCCCCAGGCGCTGTGACGTACCGTAGAGGTACCGTCTGTTCCGTTCCTTCCCCACTGGGCGCTGGCTTGTTCGTCATCACCCCAACCTCTCTAGCGTACCGTAAGGCCATCGAGGTTCCCGCAGACTACCTACGGATAAGATCCTCACGGAAAAAGCAGATGCGCGTTTGAACAGCGTTCACCTTCTCTGATTCGACCCACGACCCAGTCAACCAGCGAGTTGACCGCAACGAGAGACTCTTCACGGCAGAATCAGGTATAAAGAGTCGGCAATCACTTCCACTTGGATGTCTACGTCTCGTCTCCTCACTCCTCCGGCTCTTCTGAATCCGCGAAACCGGCAGCCACGACACGGACCTGGTAACATCCCGTATTCCCTCAACCAGTGCCACCGCAACCTCACACGTCTCCCCGCGTCGGCGCACAGCCGAAACAGACTTCAAAGACCAGAGTGCCGTCCTACCGGAAGTGTCACCGCCAGCCCGGATTTGCTGGCACCCAAATTGCCGGTAACCTTGCCTAGCTCTGGTGCTGTGTCCACACCCGTCGCACAGACGCTGACACCATTCTGGACCCGCCCCCGGAGTAGCAGGACCCTAGAGCTAAGGACCCCTGGGACAGCCGCCTCCACGGCCCTTGACCTACCGCCACCAACGCCAACGCCGCCCCTCTCTTCTACGCCGCCCTACTATCGCCTCCCTGTCGTCAGCCGCTTCCTGTCAGTACTTGCTGGTCCCGCTGTATTTCACACCCAGCTTGAACATCTGTCTTCTCCTCCACTTTACAACACCCAACGCCTTTCCGGATCATCGATTCTTCACTCCTTGGACCGGCGTCATTACTCGGTCATGTCCACCTCACCTCAAGATACGCCCAGCAAGGGCTCACCCGCTGTTGAGCGGGTCACCGATCAGTTGGAGAAACCCTCTCTTGATGATCGCAGCTACCGGGTCATCCGTCTCCCCAACAAGCTTGAGGCTCTCTTGGTGCATGATCCCACGACGGACAAGGCCAGTGCTGCCTTGGACGTGAATGTCGGAAGCTTCAGTGATGAAGATGACATGCCCGGCATGGCCCATGCTGTCGAGCATGTGAGTTTCCGCGCCTTGTTCACACGTAAAGGGAAATTTTTGGTGATTTTTTTTTTACTGACCCTGGTGATCATGATTCTAGCTCCTGTTCATGGGTACCAAGAAGTATCCGGTCGAGAATGACTACAGTCAGTATTTGTCGACAAATTCTGGTAGCTCTAATGCCTTCACTGCAGCAACTCACACCAACTATTACTTCGAGGTGTCTGCCAAACCCAGCAATGACGAGGAGCTTTCGGCCACCAATCCCTCCCCCCTTTACGGTGCTCTGGATCGTTTTGCTCAGTTCTTCGTTGCGCCGCTCTTTCTAGCCAACACCCTTGACAGGGAGCTTCGGGCTGTGGACTCCGAAAACAAAAAGAACCTACAGAACGATACGTGGCGACTTCACCAATTAGACAAGTCCATCTCGAACCCCAAGCATCCGTACTGCCATTTCTCTACTGGAAACCTGGAAACGCTCAAGGTGTTGCCTGAGTCCAAGGGCGTCAATGTTCGTGAAAAGTTCATTGAGTTTTATCAGAAGCATTACTCGGCCAACCGCATGAAGCTGTGCGTGCTCGGAAGAGAGTCACTCGACGTTCTTGAAGGCTGGGTTGCCGAGTTGTTCTCAGACGTAGAGAACAAAGATCTGCCACCCAATGAGTGGACAGATGAAGCTCCTCTTACCCCGGAGCAACTCGGAGTCGTGACCTTTGCCAAACCCGTAATGGATTCACGAGAACTCAACATTACCTTCCCCTTCTTAGATGAGCATCTCTTGTTCGAAGAGCTTCCAAGTCGTTACCTCAGCCACTTACTTGGCCATGAGGGCCCGGGCAGCATCATGGCTCATATCAAGTCAAAAGGTTGGGCTAATGGTCTTAGCGCTGGTGCGTGGACTGTTTGCCCTGGCTCTCCTGGCATGTTTGATATTCAGATCAAGTTGACACAAGAAGTATGTCCTCCTTATCTCCTGATTATACTTTAAATTGCTGACCAACATGCAAAGGGGCTTAAAAACTACGAAGAAGTTGTCAAAGTGGTGTTCCAATACATCGCCTTGCTCAAACAAACGGGACCCCAGGAATGGATCCACAACGAGCAAAAGATTATGGGAGACATTGATTTTAAGTTCAAGCAGAAGACTCAGGCTTCCAGCTTCGCAAGCAAGACAGCCGGAGTCATGCAACGGCCACTGCCCAGAGAATGGCTCTTGAGCGGAACTAGCAAGTTGCGCAAGTATGATGCCGACCTCATCCGCAAGGGCCTTGATTGCTTGCGGCCTGACAATTTCCGTATGTCCATCGTCTCGCGGGAGGTGCCTGGGAAATGGGAGCACAAGGAAAAGTGGTACGGGACTGAGTATTCCGTATCCAAGATTCCTAGCGAACTTATGGAGGAAATCAAAAAGGCCGCCACCATCTCCGATCAAGAACGGATCCCTGAGCTTCATCTCCCGCACAAAAACCAGTTCATTCCTACAAAGCTGGAAGTGGAAAGGAAGGAGGTTAAGGAGCCAGCTCTGGCGCCGCGGATTGTGCGCAACGATGACCTAGTACGCACTTGGTATAAGAAGGACGACACGTTTTGGGTGCCCAAAGCGAATTTGATCGTCAGCATGAAGAGCCCTTTGATCCACGCGTCTGCTGAGAGCGTTGTCAAGGCGAGGCTCTTCACCGACCACGTCAAGGATGCCTTGGAAGAGTTTTCGTACGATGCCGACCTTGCTGGCTTGTCCTACCTCGTATCACTCGACAGCCGTGGGTTGTTCGTTGAGGTATCTGGGTACAATGACAAGCTTCCACTCCTCCTGGAACGCGTTCTGACCACGATGCGGGATCTCGAGGTCCGAGACGACAGATTTGATATCATCAAAGAACGTCTGACCAGAGCTTACCGTAACTGGGAGCTTCAGGTCCCGTGGTATCAGGTTGGCGGCTTCACGGAATGGCTCACTGCAGAGCATGACCACACAATCGAGGAGCTCGCGGCTGAGCTACCACACATTACCTCGGATCACGTCCGCCAGTTCCGGAAAGCCCTTCTTGCTCAGCTGCACATGGAGGTTTACATCCATGGAAATCTCTACAAGGAGGACGCTCTGAAGTTAACGGATATGGTCGAGTCTACTCTCAAGCCGAGGGTGTTGCCGCGTTCTCAGTGGCCGATCCTGCGATCCTTGGTGCTCCCACCCGGGTCCAACTACGTCTGGAAGAAGACGCTCAAAGACCCCGCCAACGTGAACAACTGCATCGAATACTTCCTCTATGTCGGTGACAAGAACGACTCTCTTATCCGTGCCAAGACACTGCTTTTGGCCCAGATTCTCCAAGAGCCATGCTTCGATCAGCTCAGGACCAAGGAGCAACTAGGCTACGTGGTGTTCTCTGGAGTGCGTGCCACTTCCACAAGCTACGGATTTCGATTCCTCATCCAGAGTGAGAAGACAGCCCCTTATTTGGAGAACAGGATTGAGCTGTTCTTGGAAAGGATGGCGAAGTGGATCGAAGAGATGGACCCTAGGCAATTTGAGGCTCACAAGCGCAGCTTGATCGTGAAGCGCCTTGAGAAGCCCAAATTTTTGGACCAGGAAACCAACAAGCAATGGAGTCAGATCCATAGCGAGTACTATGATTTTGAGATCTGTAAGTACTCGACATTTGAGAATGCCCTTACTACCTTGAGTCTATAAGTACTGACCTTTTCCATTAGCCCAACGCGATGCTGCTCACGTCAAACCTCTTACTAAGGAGGAACTGATCGAGTTCTTCAAGTATTACATCCACCCCTCGTCGCCTAGTAGGGCCAAGCTCGCTATCTACTTGGAGGCTCAGGCCAAGAGCGACGTGACGACTGCCCAGATTACCGAACTCGTCAAGACACTGGAACTTGATGCTACTACCTCGGCCAAAACCGCCACCGACCTCCAAGCGAGACTGAGCGCGGCTGATCACGACGAGGAGAAGGAGATTGCTGGTCTTAAGGAGTATCTTGGCAGCCTCAGTGTTACCGAGAGCAATATGGATGCTGCCACCGAGACATGGAGGAAGCTCCATGCTGAAAAGGTCAGCGGGGTGGTCAAGGATGCGCCGCCGCCGTCGTCAAACGGCACGAAGCCTACCCTCATTGAGGATGTGCGCAGCTACAAGGCTGGGTTGCCAGTCAGCGCTGCTGCTAGGCCGGTGAAGGACCTGAGCGAGTACGAGGAGTTGGATTCCAAGCTCTAAGTAAAGCATCAAACAGTGCAGTATAACGATTTTCGTATCAAATGGTGCTTTCGGAATTTCTGTTAAAAGAAAAAAAAGAAAAAAAAAAAAGAAAAGAAAGACTGTCATGGGAGACCTTTTTTTGTTGGTAAATTGATGTGCCAAAGTATGCGTTTGTCTGCCATGTTAAGACAGCGTGGGCAGTTGCATGCATGAGATGGAGTTCTCTCCTTCGGAAAATAAACCGAAAAGGCATTCGCTTGCGAGGAAAATACCCCTTTCTCCAGTAACTACATTAGAACAGACAGCTTCATAACAGTAGTCTTAACCCGGTTGTTGCTATGATGATGTGGTGTTTGGTGTAATGAACCAGCATAATGTGTTCAAACAAATGATGACGGTGCAAGCACATCCAGATACTATGAACTTGCCAATACAAGAAATGTAATCGAAAGAAAGCCCGTTCCCCAGGGTGAAACAACGGCGAGGGGCGATATAGGGATGAAGAATAATGAATCATGCTATTCGTGCTCTCAGAATATTTCATTCTGAAGTTTCCAAAGGCAGGACTGGAGAGGCGTGCTTGACATGATGTACGTTTCATTCTTTCACCTCTGTACAGGTATATAGTCAAAGTATAACCATCATCGTAACAGAGGTTCGTCGTTTGATCACAGGACAAGGCTAGCATGAGTAACACCTTTAGGATGAAAGAGAACGGAAGTTGCTGTCTGCTTGATGTGATACACGGTTGATTTCACCTACTACCTGCTGACTCGCCATGTGTCTCACGGCGGTAAGTTAACTTATAAGATCACAACTGCCCTGATAACGTTCGCGCCTGTTTCAACTAGCCTTCATTCCGATCGTAACCCTCGTATCTCTTTCTGAATCCTTCTGTGTGCTGGTGAAGGAGCCAAACAACACACAGAAAAACTTGGAATACATCACTCCCTCCCCACGAAGGACAAGTGGAAGGTGTAGGGGGTTCTATTCGATACTGACGCCACTACCCGCCCCTGGACTGCCTACCTCTGTGTACCGCTACTTAGTTGCGTGCTCGAATTGCGGGGTGTGCTCTTCCCCTTGCCCAGGGCGCTTCATCGGGCAACCCTGCGTGGAACCCGCATTCCACAGGGTTCGGGAGGCGACCCAAGAGATCCCATCGCGGTTGTTTTACAGGTGTTTTACGGTCAGGGCAGAGCAGGGCCGTGACGCGACCGCGATCCTAGAGGTACCTCTAGAGGTATTCACTTGCAAAGGCGCTTGCGCTTGCAGGTTGCAACAACGAACCAGCCCAGACTGAGAGCGGGACCACGTTCGGGTCATAGAACAGCCTAGATAAGCTGGCTGCAACTTCCGCTGCGGTAGGAGGGGGAAAAAAAATAAAAAAAATAAAAAAATCACAGAAACCCCATGGGTAGACAACGCCTAAGATTCCATTGGATAGAATTTCCATCACCCGCTTCCCAAGCCTGTTGCTCCGGCTTCGTTGTTGACAAGAACCTCACTGCAGGGCAACCTCAAAGAAACAACAGACACGGTTGTTGATGTTTCTTTTTAATTCGGTATCATTTCTGGCCACCACTCCAAAAAAAAGGTACCAGGTTCCCGTTTGACGTGACGCAACAAATCTCCACGCTGTAACACCCGATTCCCGCTACTTGGCCTCCGTCGCCTTTTCCGGCCCCAGCGTGCCCTTGCTGATCGATCGCCCGAACGAGTCCCGTCGAGGCGTCGAGTCCACTGGAATCAAGACTCAAGAAGAAAAAAACGACACCCCAAAAAAAAACAAAAAAAAAAAACTTGAAAGACTGTCGGGCCAACCAGTCCGCCCGATGCACCACGGCTAACCTATCACGGACGCCACCACCCAGCGTCAACGCAACGACTCGCTTTCCCCAGACCCAGCTTTATTGTCTGGCTTTGCTCCTGTCGTTTGTCAGTCAGTCAGTTCGTCCACGACCTGACCGTCTTACCTGCCTCAACCACTCAGCGCTCCGTCCGAGTCGCTCTACCGTGCCGTGCGTGACTACCTACTCTACCGATTCGTCTCACTGGGTTGTCACGATCTCCCCGATCTCCATCCGGCATCCTCCACCGCGCGCCGTCCCCCACTTCCCACCTTCCATCACACCGACCCAGCGCCTTCCGAGCTGCACAGGCAGCTCACCTTCACCACGTCTTCCTCAAAGAAACGGAGGGTTACCCGCCAGTCGACAAGGGAGCAGGGACAGGAAGGGTCTACCGACGCTGCCCTAGACGTGGTGCTCGCTACCGAACAAGAAGCAGAGTTCGACCCGGCCTACCCTTTTGATCACCACCGGTCGACTTCCACATCGGCCTCTGCCTGCAACACTCCGGCATACAGCCGCGGCGACTCTTTACCACCATCAGGCATACCCCCGCACCTTCAGAATCAGTTTAACACACTGTCTGGCTCTGCGACCGATTACCTCTCTGCCGATTCCGCCGCCAGTTCACCCTGCGCTGCCTCGGCCGATCTCTCCGTTGACAACGACCGTGATTCCGGACAGCTTTTCGACTCGAGCTCGACTTTGCAGGCTGCCAGTTGCGGGACCTTGACAAGTCAGCCTCCCTTCATCAATACGTCCCACCGTGCGCTCATGGGTGGCGCTTCAGAGCAGACACATCGATCTGGTTCTCCCCTGAAGCGAAGAGCATCCAGTATGGATCCAGAGTATGAGAACGCGGACTCGCGGGAGGACGTGGAAATGCTCCCGGTTCCTGATGCCCAGCCGCAAGACCAACAGTCTGGGCAAGATGTGGAAGAGCCTCAGCCCGTGGAAGCAGACGCCGCCGCCGGAGGTACCAAGGTGCCCATCGCTGATATGGAACTGCCCTTGAAGACAGGTAAGCATGTCAGCTGCTCGTACCTCAGTTAAAAACGCGCAGGCTTCTGACGGAAGGAAATGCAGAAATCCCACCGATCGAGCAACAGATCAAGACGATCGAAACACTCCTCAAGGCCTTTAATGATAGGGGCGCAAAAGAAGGAGATGTGGCATACTTAGTATCACGGCAGTGGCTGAACAAGGCCCAGGCGTTCGGTGCTAATGGGAAGCCTACAAGCAAGGAGCCTTCAGGCGAGGTTATTGGGCCGATCGACAACTCGGATATCATTCAAGCTATCTTCACCGACTCCGCCGACCAGCAGTGCGTGAAGCTAAAGCCGGGTGTGGGATCAGAGTCTGCTGAGCTGTTTCCCAAGGACGCATGGGACCTGGTGCTATCATGGTATGGCCTGGCGCCTGGACAGGCCCCTATTGTCCGGATAGCGCACAATACCGCCCTTGATGCTGCCAGCGAGCCCAACGTTCAGTTTGAGTTCCACCCCCCCGTTTTTACCGTTCACAGGCTATGGTCGGCAGCGAGCCCTCTGCCTATCGAACAGGAGATCAAGCTGAAGAAGCCGCCACCGCCCGTCATTGTCCAAAGCGCATCTGCCTCATTTCACCAATTTCTCAAGCAAATCAAGAAGCTGACTGGTGTTCCTATGGATCGTAAAGTCCGGGTCTGGCAGCGGCTGCAAACAATTCCTGCCACAGAGGAGGCTTCGAAGCCCTCTGGCATGGAAACCCCTCCTGATTCCCCAGGGCGTTCCTCTAGCATACCCAACTTCCTACCTAGGGCCCCTGGCTCCTGGCCGGAAATGCTCGTGGATGTTGAAACTTTCAGCCAACTAGAGCGTGGTGTGGAGCGCGATCACCTCGCAGCAGAGGATACCACAACCAATCCCAACTACAACGGGAGGAAGAGTCTGTCATTGGTTGGCCTTACTGTGGACCAAACCTTGATCATCGACGAACAGGTTGACCGAGATGATTACGTCTCTACATTCTTCACCAAAATGGCCAATGGCAACAAGACCGTCGGCAACGGCATTGTCGCTCAGGCCCGTGGTACTGTCAGCGGACGCAACAGCCCGGCTCCCCCAAGTGTCCTCAACAGGGGCCGGGTGCAACCCAGATCCGGTCGTACGCCAGGGTGCGTTGGCTTGCAGAACCTGGGCAACACATGCTACATGAATTCGGCTCTGCAATGTCTACGGAGCGTTGAAGAGTTGACCAAGTATTTCCTCACTCACGAGGCCAAGAAAGAGATCAACCCTGACAATCCGCTTTCCCATAACGGAGACGTTGCTATGGCATACATGCGGCTGTTGGATGAAATATACAAAAATCCTCCGCCCAACTCGGTCGCGCCCCGTCACTTCAAAGGCATCGTAGGCCGATATGCCCCCGCCTTCTCCGGATATGGGCAGCAGGACTCCCAAGAATTTTTGGGTTTCTTGCTCGATGGCCTACAAGAGGACCTGAATCGTATCAAGAAGAAGCCGTACATTGAGAAGCCGGACTCTACAGATGACATGATTGGTAACCCTGCTGCTATCAAAGAAATGGCCGAGAAGGTTTGGGATATCACCAAGAAGCGTGACGACTCGATCATTGCCGACCTGTTTACCGGATTATACAAGTCGACCCTTCATTGCCCTGTGTGCGACAAGATCAGCATCACATTCGATCCCTTTAACAACCTCACTCTGCCCTTGCCAATGAGCAACGTCTGGTCCCGGACTGTCAAGTATTATCCCTTAAACGAGCCCCCAGTGGAAATCGTTGTAGAGGTCGATAAGACGAGCGCCTTCAAGGCAATCAAGGAGTTCATTTCAACGAGAGTCGGTGTCCCCCCGGAGCGTCTTGTTGGAGGTGAAGAGTTCAAGGGTAAATTCTTCAAGCAGTACGACGACATGATGGCGATCAACGAAGAGATTCAGCCGGGTGACATTGCAGTGATACATGAAGTGGAAGCGCCGCCTACCAATGTCAATGCAAAGAAGGCCAAGAAGCAGGTATACAGGTCGCTGCTGGACGATGCCGAGGAAGAGCCCGCTCAACCCACGTCGAATCCCCTGGCGGAACGTCTCCTTGTTCCAGTTCTGCATCGTACCATGGACCCTAATGGGGCCGGTGTCAGATATCATAGGAAAGTAGAGGACATCCCACCGCCACATTACATTGTGTTGACGCCTCAGGAGGCTTGTGATGAGAATATCATCCGCAGAAAAATCCTGCAAAAGGTGGCCACCTTGTCTACGTGGTCGGAATTCACTGCCGACGAAGAGGCATCAGAAGCTACGGATCCCGAGATGGTCAATGGCGCATCGGATATTGACTCTGCAGACTCTAAGGTAGTTGCCAAGTCTGTCGAGGGCGAGGAAGATATTGTCGACGTGACAATGGGCAACACTGGTTCTGCCAAACCAACAGCGTCGCCAGCTCCTCAAACGTAAGTGACTTCCATGAGTATGCTGATCTGTACATGGTGTCGCTAACTAGGCACAAAAATAGTCTTCCGGCGCTCCTCAAGCGTTTCAAGTCGCAGCAGCCTAAGTGGTTAGACCCTTCAGTATTCCTGAATCCAGCCCTGCAGAACCTCTTTGCGATGTCTTACTTTAGGGAGTCCCATGGCGGTGTTCCCACAGGGTGGCAAAGCGTTAACGACACAAGCAAACACGAAAGACTGAGCTCGAGGGCCCCTAAGACAGATTCCTCGGATGTGGAGATGCGGAGCCCGAATGCATTGGATGGCTCGGATGACAGCGGTAGCGAAGAAGCTTCTTCGGAACAGGTGGATTCCGTGACACGGATGGCCGATGAGTCAAGCGAGGGCTCGGATGCCCCGAAAGGAAGTGTAAGTCAAATTGATGCATTGTCCCTAGTAGTTTGGTTAACGTGGTACAATGTGCTGACGCCTTGATTAGGATCGATTCATCGCTAGTCCTCCTAGGGGAGCAAATGCCGGTCCGCGAGGCAAAAACAAGAAGATGAAAGCTGGCCGCACTTATAGCAAGAAGGCTAAGAAGCGTTTCGAGAAAGAACAGCTGAGAAAACGGGCTGCGGCCGCCCAGCAACCCATCGAGGTTCCTGAGCAAGATTACCGTGTCGACTCCGAGGAAGGGCCCCTTGTGCGTCTTGGCGAAGGCATCGTTGTGGACTGGTACGAGGACGCTTTTGATGCTGTCTTCTCCCCTGCGAACAGGACCTACAACAAGATTGAGACTTTGAATGACCCGTCGTTGGGTGCCAAGAAGAGGCAACGGGAGCTGCGTAAGAAGCACGGTATCAGTCTAGATGATTGTTTGGCCGAGTTCGAGAAGGAAGAAATCTTGTCGGAGCAAGATACATGGTATTGTCCCCGTTGCAAGGAGCACCGTCGCGCAAGCAAGAAATTCGACCTTTGGAAGACGCCAGATATTCTGGTCGTCCATCTGAAACGCTTTAGCTCCGTTGGCTGGCGTCGGGATAAGCTGGATGTCCTTGTCGACTTTCCCATCGAGGGCCTCGACCTCACCGAGCGGGTCATTGACAAGGAAGACGGGAAACAGGAGATCTATGACCTGATTGCTGTGGATGACCATTGGGGCGGCTTGGGCGGTGGCCATTACACTGCTTTTGCCAAGAATTTCGTTGATGATCAGTGGTATGAGTTCAATGGTAAGACTTTCAATACCCTCGTCCTTGGCGGACAAGGCAAATGCTAACAAGCAGTAGATTCATCCGTTTCGAAGGTGACCGATACCTCCAAGGTCGTCTCACCCGCTGCCTACTTGCTGTTCTACCGTCGCCGCTCAGACAAACCTCTAGGCGGGCCCAAATGCGAGGAAGTCGCCCAGCGCTATTCCCTTGACGACGATGAGGAAATGCTGGACTCGGGGGAAGGCCAGCGTCTCGGTCATGGCTCCTCCCTTCGTGGGTCGCCGAGCGCTTCGAACGGAGCAGGTCAAACTCTCCTGCGAGGAGAAGTTGGTTCGGTTAGTGGCCGCGGTCCAAGTGGCGACTCCGAACTGCCCTCCTATCAGGAAACCAATGGCACGATTACTGGTCCTGAGGTGCGGAAGAGCATTGAGTTTGAGGACGAGGGCATTGATCTACCCAACTACGAAGCCGCGGGCAACATGTCCGGCGTGGCCTCTGCTCTCCCCACAACCTGGAGCTTTGACAACATTCCCAAGACCGGCTCCGAAGCGAGTGGCTTAGACGACGAGATCGCGAGTGATGTGGCACAAGGCGACAACTCCGGCGACGATGCCTCGGTCTTTGCCGGTATCAATGAATATGGCTCCGCTGTAGATTTCATCGGACCAGCTGCACAGGACGACGATTACTCGGCATTCACTGACAATGTCCCGCCGCCGCCGTCAGTGCAGGATCAGGACACCATGGACCAAATCGCGCAGATGACATGGGAACACAAGGAGCAAGTTCATGAGGTGTTCGTCAATGGCGGCGTTGACATTGACGACGATAAGGTTGCGGAGATTCACGTCGACGATCACGAGCAGCAAAGACAATCACCAGCAGTTCGGGAACCGCCAAAGGAGCCGGAAGGAGGCGATAAGTCGTCAGACTAGGGGCGTCCGGTTTCGTTCGCGGGCCGCAGCATAGTTCAATAGTACAATTGGTTGCTGTGACGTCTTTTGGAAGCCTAAATCCCCTTTGAGAGATCACAAATCCTTTTGTTGGGAAAGTGGAAGATGTCACCACCTCGTTGAGTGTCATCACCCAGTGTCTATCTGGCACTCACCCCCCCTCCATGTTTCCTCCCAGTGTTTGCGCCGTGGCGGGCTTGCTTTTGTGTCACAGAATCGGTAGGCTTGCTGATCACTGCTGTTGAATAATTTTGGGTTGTGCATGGGCATCAGGTAGAGGTTTCTGTTTGTCGTATGGTCTGGTTTAGATGTTTCAACAAGCGCATTGTCACATAACATGCATACACATACACACACATAACTTTACATACATACACCTACATACATACAATGATCACAGCGAAGCCTGGATGGAACCCTTTCCCATTCGGGCAGCAGAAATAGAGAAAGAGGAGCTCCTGGAAAGAGAGGCGGGAAGGAGTACAATGAGGTTAGGGAATATAAAAGCTTTTCTTATGAGAACATTGGAAGATTAGGATGGCCATGAATAAGAAATGTCTGTCCATGGTGTTATTGCGTAGGTAGCTTATCTGCCATACCGTGCAAGCGATAGATCAATAGCTATGAAACTCATGCTTGCGCTCAAACCAGCGAAAGGAAAAAAAAAAAAAAAAAAAAAAAAAAAAAAAAAAAAAAAAAAGGCCGTCAAATTCCATCTCCACGAACATCCACCAAACTTTATCCACCAAACCACTTGGCGGCATATCCAAGTCCCAGCGGTCGCTTATATCATCAACCAACAGGCTAACCCGGAGAGATTTCCGATTCCCCACGTTCACGAGATGGAAACGAAGATCGTTACCTACTACTGAGCGGGTGCTGGCAAGTTAAGACCATGATATTCACGGAGGGAATCCACGCATCCACTGTAATCCCTTCCTTTGTTTGCAGAGGAGAGAGAGAGAGAGAGAGAAGGAAAAGGTGTAGTTGAGATTGGTGTCGTGACCAGGAGGAGGAGGACCGGTTCAAGTGGGATAGATTAGTAGATGAGGTGGGATATGTACGTAGATGAGTGGGATGGATACATACTGTATACTAGACGAGTGTGGGATACTTTTTTTTTTCACACATCTTATAGAAAGAAAAAAAAAAAAGTTTCCCGGTTGCGTGGTTTTTACATGGGGCGGTGATCATTATACTACGTAGCGGAGTTATGTAGGAAGCTGGCGGCCAAGTTGTACAGTAAAGTAAGTAAGTAAGTACATGGAAGATTTCCATCATCCGCTTGTCGTCGTGAGGGAGGGCATATGTTTTGGTGAGCAACTGAAGTTTCCAGCGACTTTTGAAAAAAAAAGAAAAGAAAAGAAAAAAGAAAACCTTTGATGGCATCTATTTGTCGGTAGGTAGGTGTTGTTAAGAGGATTGGAGAAAAGTTTTATTACCTTGGATTCTGTGTAAAGTGTTGATGATACTGACTGATGTTATGTACGCACGCTGGAGTGAGTGAGGTCGAATCCTGCGGTTACATAGGTAGTAGGTATGTACTGCTAGAGCCAAACAGGAGGTGATTGATTGATGGCCCTTACGTAGTCCCGTACGTACGTACATCGTGATCGTGAACTAAAGTCTACCTAGGTAGGTAGTCAGTCCACTGCGTACTACATACACTACAGTAGTGTAAGTATGTACATAGCCCTCTCACTAAACTACCTAAAGAAACTAACTACCTAGCAAAAGGACGATCGTCATCCCGTCGCCGAGAACGCCGGCGGCGTCCCAGTCACGCACGCACGCTTGTGCACCGACGCACCGGAAATACAACTAACTGCCTAAATTGTTGTCAATGAAATTCAGTGGGGTTCCGTCTTGAGCGGGTACATGGTGATGTTTTAGTAGTCACCTCTCTCGATTCTAGTGTTTCAGGTGTGTGAATTTGGTTTAGTTGCTTTGGACTTTTTGGAAAGTTGAAAAGATGGGGAGATGTCAGTGTATGAAGGGAATGAACCATCAGTTTGATGCTATAGAGACACTAAAACGTGGGAAGCTGTATGATGTAGGTAGTAGCTTCGCGAGCACAGCTGAGGGTAGCTTGTATACATATGGTCCTGTGATTTTTTTTTTTTTTTTTTTTTTTTTTTTTTTGGAGGGGCAGCAGATTGGATTTAGAAAGAAATTGTTCTTTGTAACCATGGGCTATGAACGAATTCTTTTGATTCAGTCGCCCATCGACACCGGATACATACTTACATACCTATCGACCTACATACCTTATGGCAGCTTTGTCCCAGTTTCCGACCAAAAATGTTCAGCCTTCGTTCAGAACTTCAAAACAGGTGCTCCTCATACTGGATTACGGATGTATACCCTCTCTCATTTTCTCTATTTTCAAGGACCCCAGCAAGCGGCGGCACCAGTGGCTGTAGAGCGGCAACACTCACTAACAAACCCCCAAACCCAGACAAAGCCATGATCACCAACACCCAAGGCGCAATCTCGATGACAAGATCTGTAGCAGCAAGACAGAGAGATGTGCAACATGAGATGAGTTGTTTGCGCGTGTGTGAGTAATGGAGTCGACTAACAAGTACATGTATGTATTATGGTTCAGATCAACCTCGGCAGAACTGGAAGCGAGCACATTATCCACTAGCTTCCTCTAGGGAGGAAGACTGGTGAGACTGGGAGAGGAGAGGAGAGGAGTGACTAAGAAGTGGATATGGAGGGTGATCGACAGGGCTGAAGCAGAAAAGGAAATCATCTTTGGAAAGGGATGGGAGACGGTTTTTCTGGGAGGGAGCCACTTGGGAAGATTAGTAGGTAAGATACCGTAGGCTGTTATGTAACAGGTTTGGATAATAGGCAGCCACTGGTGGCTAGATGGACGAACCAAGTATAGTGTACAAATCAGTAGTAGAGTCCTAGTATTATTTCAGGTGGGCATGGTTTGTGAGATCTTTTAGTACTGTTCGGTTCTGGAGTGTCGTTGCATATCCATCATGAATGCCATTGTGAGGAGTCCGAACCTTGGATAAAGTTAGGGGGATCCGAGTCCAGAATGTGAATTATCATTGCAGGTCAGGTAGTACTTGAAAAGGGCAGGGCTCTTTTCGAGTACATCAAGTCAATATATCCGTATAATGTAGATAGGGCGCCAGGCTTCCCTTAAAAAAGCCCAATCCACAACATACACCCGACTGACTCATGTTCTGTGGCACGGCTTGGCGTGGCGATTCATTCCAATCTCGACTGCTGAAAATTCTCCGTGGCATGCTGGAGTGAGGTCCCCCGTCCTTCCAGTCAGAAACTCGATCCGGTGTCTGTCTGTCTTCCCTGGCGAGGTCGTTCAGCATAGCGTGATGCATGTCTCAGATTGACAAGACCACCAATGTCCGAAGCGAGGGCCAGGATGGGAGTCGGGGAGGTTGAAGGGGCAAACTAAATCGGCCAATGTACACTATAGAGATGTCTTGTGATTGCCATCCTGGGAAAGCTGAAGTATGGAGTTGACGATAGTTTTCCCCATATTTACCGGAGTATGTAGACAGCTCTGGCTGGGATAGGACATGAGGAGCTTCAGAAGGTAAAAGGCATAGCACAGGCCAAGCCGAATCTGACATTGATGATGACACCTGAAATTGCTCTGCTGTAGAAGCGAGAGGATATACCTGGCCTGCTGTTTGAGGAATAGCTTGTTGGTCGATGGGCGAGTTTGATCAGGCTGAACTGGAGGTCGTCGTACAGGCGAACGGCCATATCGGGTAAATGTTGTGCGACTGTTATTCGCAGGATCCCGACTACCTAAACCAGATTCAAAGAACGTCGGCGAGACGACTAATCAATCCACCATCTCACGTCTGTCAGTCGTCACCCACCCTGTCATCACATATGCCTGCCACCCTCTCAACAGCCTAAGCGTGGTTAGCTTGTTCCGCGTTTGCTTCTAGAAGGATGTCGTGACAAGGGGAAGATCCGGATGGCGAAAGTGAGGTGACTGGTTGGTCCGAATCCCACCCACAAGACGGGATGCGAATCTCCTCCAGCTCTGTACTCCCCGGTCATGCAAGACGAGATCTAGCGCCGAGCTTGATAAGGAAGGTCGTAGCATTGGTGACAGCGGGGTGTGGCCCGAGCTGCATGACGGATTGATCAGACAACAACTGAAATTGTGAGGGTTCGTTCAATACGGCAACGATGGGATACTGGAAATTATTCCCTCTTTCTGTCCGGTAGCTGCTGAGCTCTTCTGAGGCCTTCGATTTCCCTGGAGCTTGATGTGGAGGAGCAGAGGAGGTGGTGACAGGCTGAATCCAGATGAGATGCGTACACGTGGAAGCCACCGCCGTGTACAGGCTTTCACACCGCCACTGTGTGATTATCTGTTGCTTCAGGCGATGGTAGACTTTGTCCTCGTGCAATAGTTCGTGACAAACATGGTGGTTTGGGGTCTGGTGATGCTGGGAGCCCAGTGTTGGATCAGTGGATAGAGTTAGGTAAGGCACAAGTACCCGCCTACTACCAAAGTCGAGAGCCGGGCACCGAGATGATGACATATCACAGTGGGGTGAAGAACCGCTGAACATCATCTTGACGCCTTAGCATTTGCAGGGCTCTAGGGGCTTAAGGACGATCCAAACCCCGAAGCCCAGGGAGCCGGCAATAGGTAGTCCAACAATTGGATCCTCCCGTACACTACAAGACAGCCCTAGATCTCGACCCAACCCCTCTAAGCCACAGTCCAATACGTACTGGTTTGTTTGTTAGGTAGCTCGAGACCTCCTGCTAGCTTCCCTACCCTACCTAGGCATTTTTGTGTGTCATTGACTCGTTCTGTTCCATGATCACGGCGTGATCCTACCTTGGGGATATGCTATTTCCGAGTTTAATGTCCTGTTGAATGTTGTTCATAGTCCTCTGATCCGAACCTAGCCACTTAATCTGTTCCTGTAAGGTTTGTGACAAATCGGCATCGATCTCGTCCAGTATACCAGGAGTGCTAAGGAGCTAAGCTAACCAGAGAACCAGTATTAGATTGTATATGATATTGGGCCGTGGGAGAGACTAAAGGGTGGATATTTCCGAGGCGAATCAAACCCAGGCACGCCAGGTCAGCAAACATCAAAAAGAAGGGAAGGGAAGCCAAAAACACCCCGTGCCTGGGTAACTTGCGCGCACGAAAAGCGAAGACCTGGGGATTTGACCCATGCCATCGTGACATATACGAGCCTATAAGGACTGGGTTGGGGACGGGCAAGACGGGGGAGAATCAAGGTGTCAATGTGGCCGATATAGACCCATATGCGAGATGTGTGTGTAAGTGCATGCGATGTAGACAGCTGAAGGCGCGTGGTGGAGGTCGCCCCGAGGTCGCCGACTCCGAAGATCACTCCGCTTTGGGACGCCTTCAGCATTCAATGGCATGGAAGTTCGCGAGGTTGGAGATTCGGTGCAAGTGCAGCTTGGGCGACGATTTTTTGCCTGGGACCAGCACCGAGATCTGATCAATCAATGCCTGTGTGTGCCTGTGAATGCCCGTTGAACCCCTGTGAGCCGTCGGCATCGGTGCTGTTCGGATGTTGTTTGCCCCGCACCAAGTCGGGACCCTGTCAACCTGTCCACAAAGCCGGTGAAAAAACAAAAATCCTTTCCTGGTCTATCGGGACGCTGCACAACTTCCTGATCTTGCTCGCAAATGCGGGCAGAGATCATGATGGTGTTGTTAGGACGCGTGTGGTTCCTGATTGATGACCACAATCCTTGGCAGCGCTAGCGGTTCTTCTGATTAAAAACCCCAACTGCCCCTGGTGATGCGACTGGGTTGTGCACATTTGGAGATTCTGACACGCCTGGGCATCCAGATGATCCAGCGGTCGTACCTGCCGCAATACGGGCACACAATCGAGTCCGCAGGTTGCGCACGTCGAGGAGTGTCGCAGCCGGATCTGGGTGACAAGAAAAGTGAGAATGTTCTTTCCTTCGAGAACAAGATATGATGACAGTGGGCCGTGCAGCGCAGGCCACCAGGGCAGGGCCACCAGACACAGCAGACCCCTCCCAGATCAGTGACCGCAGCCAGGCCTTGGACGGAAACGACGCGGCTGCACGGAGACTGACGGAGAGCAATTGCCCAGACGGGACACCGCGGACCGGGGGGGAACGGGGGTCTCCTAAGTGCCCAAGGGGGGGTTAGCTACCTCTAGGTACCTAGGTATCTAATCCGCTTTCGCAATCCCAGTCATGATCAGATGGAAGGTGCAGTGGTCAATGAGCAAATTTTGCTGCACCCCTTGTGGGTCCGAGTTTTCGGCCCACCTGTCAAAAAGAGGGAAAGCGCACACTGTCAAGGTCGGCCACAGCGACCGGGCAGGGCAGTGATGCGAACAGGCAAGTGGTAGTAAAAATTGCTTGTGCAGGTTTGTATGCGTTTTGTTAGTGAACCTGCACAAGCGATTTTTACTACCACCTAACAGGGCACTGCAGTGACCACTGCACCTCGACCACCACTGCACACGGTAAGTACCTACCGTATTCGCTGACTTCCAGAAAAATGGAAACCCCCGCCGGCCGTGGGACCTGCGGCGGGATGACAATCAATCTGTGGTGCGTCCACTCGCAGACATGAATGCATCGAGTCGTGTGCTGTGAGGCGCAGAGGATAGGATGCTGCAGAAGGGGCCCCTCGGGCCTCAGGTGCTTCCTTCAATTTCAATGGTGCCTTGGTGTGCTGTGCGCGCGGGTGGGCGGGAGACGTGGGCTGCCTTAGCGCGTTCGATGATTTTTCTCGAAGACGGCCAAAAGCTGGGGCTGTTGGCTGATGGGCCACTGAAATGTCGTGCCAGCGATACCTTTCCCGTTCGTTCGCGCAGCAACTTCCCCAACCGTCCATTGCAAGGCGGCCGACCCTGGCTGGTCTGCCCGCCCATGTCGCGCTTCCTCCCATTCGCTCCTCACTTGAGGTTTGGCCGAGCCTGACTGGCTCACAGAAAGGGGGAACACTTGACCCTGGTAGCATCGACCTGGCCTGCTTGCTTCCCTTTGCAAGAAGCCGTCGCGCGCGCCGCACACATGGCTTCTCGCCAAGCATGGATTGTGTGGCATCCGTTTTTTTTTTTTTTTTTTCGACTTTCTTTCCCTTCTTGTTGTTCATGTTTGGATCTTGACGTAACAGGCCTACCTAGCGGGCGCTGATCCACGCTCAGGCATCGGCCAACCCGAGTGCCATGCCGCGCAGGTTCGGCGGATGAAACGAAAGCGTTGATACTAGTGCAGCGCTGGATGGGTTCCATGATTCCATGCCGGCTTCTACCAGTGTTCGGTCGCCAGGTCTCGCGCGTCATCCCAGTTCCCAAGCCAAGGACCATTGAACCAAAGACCGACGAAAAAAAAATAAAAAAAATATTAGATAGAGTACATGTAAGAAGCGAACCCCGCCCTTGGAAAACCCATGCCCATCCAAAGCGAACGGGTCTAGCCTCTCCCATTTTATTACATTTGCGGTTACCAATTGAGCAACCACCACATCTCCATTGGGGCCGTGGCTTTTTCCCTTTCGTCGCCGGCCTCCCTGTCTCTGTCATATTCCAACCACTGCTGCCGTGGCAGCCAATATCGACCAACAAACATCTCCTGTCCAATGTACGTATAGCATCGCCCTGCCCCCCCCCCCCCCCCCCCCCCCCTCCTCGGGCTCCTCTTCCTTGTTGATACCCGCCCGCTATCCGCTGCTTCGACGTGGTAAGAGGTAGTGTAGAGGTAGAAGGGAAGGTACCTGGCCTTTGTCACCCACACTCGGGTCCCGTCCCATTCTTTGCCCATTCCAAAAGGTACCTTAGCTGCCCTCTACTTGCACAGCAAGGTACATGCACCTGTACCTTTGCTTGGCCTGCCTACCTACCCAGTGTGCGTACCGAGTACGGATACTGCTACCGTTAGCACCTCTCACTGGAAAGTAGCGAGTTCTAAAACTCCTTCCACGCCCTCCCCTATCTCTTCTCCCGTCTACCTATGTCTGCCACTACCTCCAGTCCCACGCCCTAGGCGATTCCATCCTTCCTTTTTGTTTCTTTGCATCCTCCTCGTCTTCCAATTTCCCCCGAGTCTCAGTCCGCCTGAAGCACGACAACAACCACCCGTTACATGTCATCAACTACCGACTACCCGCGATTTACGGCACAATTGTCTAGACGCGCATGCCGTCGTCGCCGGGATTCTGTTCAATCTGACCTTCTGTGCGTCGCGTTTCTAATCCCTAACCACCCAGGCAACTCGACCTCGATCGGACCTTTAGCAGTCTCCTCGCCTCCTTGAGCGTCTCGAGAAAAACATTCCTACTCGTCGGACACACCACAATTCCAGTTTTGTATTTCATTGTCGCAAATATCGCCTGCCAGCATTTCCAGTCCACTTTTGAAACTCGTGCCGAGATTTTGGAGCTCGCATCCCTCGCAATCACACCGATCACAACCGCCTCGCCTTCGGAATAGAGAAAACCGATCCAAGATTAAACCAATTAGTGGTTGCGTCAAAAGAGGCATCGGCGTCCAAACGCTGTCGGAGTCGTCTTGGCCTATTTCTGGTCCCTTTCCCCGAGGCCAAAACAAGCATTGGCTACTTTCAGTGCGTCGGCAAGAAACCCAAGCATTCAAGGTTGTGGTTCTGGACAATTATCTTTTTTCGGCACCAGAGTGCAGTCGCAGGGAGACTGTTCACTACCAAAAGTCAACATGGATATCATGGAGGAACCACAAGTTGCCATGGAGGACATCCACTACCGTGTCATATACGTCAACCGCTCAGTATCCGAGGACCGCTGCATCCAACGAAGCGCAAGGCATTTGGACGAGTATGTTGCAAAGACGGAACCAAGCTGCATTGCCGACACTGTGAAGTGCATTTTGGAGATTTTTCCAGAAGGTTTGCGGGGCCGCTGATATCCATCCTTCATGCCGACCCTTTGTGCTAACTGTTCGGACGCAGCTTACTTGTGCAGCACTGAGGGTGCCTGCATGTCCCACTGGCTCCAGCCCCAAGAAGATCACGAGGCCGATCTTCAACCAACGATTATCCTTCTAGACACCCCTTACCAGCAGTTCTTCCCGGCCCAATTTCCGAATGAACGCAGGGACGAGAGCCACGATGGCAACTCGTACGGCCTCTCGCTACTCAAGAAAATCGAGTCCGAAGCTCGTGCTCGCCATCTCTACGAGCAGGTTATACCTGTCCCACTCATCCAATCACCCGACGCCATGAACAACGTCAGTGGGGCAGATAGGACGAGGATGCGACAACAATGTATCGATTTTGGGGCCAAGGCAGTCTTGTCGGGTCCCCTGAATGCTAAGAGCATCGCAGTGATTCAAGACAGGGCATATTACGCTTACAAGGACGCTCTTTCGAGGAAACAAGCATTGGCAGACGTGCGTAAGGGCAGAAAACGATCACTGATTGCTGTGTTCAACGATACCCGGCCGTATGGTTATCTTCGCGAATACCTCGTGGAGAGTTTGATTAAGAAGATCTGCAGCACGGAGGACGACAGAGATAATGAGATCTATAAGGCCAATGTCTCGGTATGCCCAGAGAAGCGAGCTGAAATTTCCCGTGCCATCAGCACATGGCATTTCGATGCTCACAAATTTGACTACGACGAGCTGATAGTCGCAGCCGAACTCACATTAAACCATGCCTTATCCATGCCAGAGCTAAAGGCATTTCGCATCTCGCCAACGCAGTTGCAAAATTTCCTCAAAGCTTGTCGGGCTGCTTATATGGGTTTTGTGCCATACCATAACTTTCGACATGTTGTCGACGTTCTACAGGCAACTTTTCAGCAGCTGCTCCGGATTGGCGCATTGCCCCCTTATCCAAACGTCAACGGTACTCATACAAGCCCAATCGCAGAATCTCCTGGGACACCCTCCATAGGTCCGGAAGAAGCCTTCACCCTTCTCCTTACTGCCATTGGTCACGATGTTTTGCATCCCGGTGTCAACAACGGCTTTCTGATCGAGGCACGAGCGCCTCTCGCAGAGCTTTACAACGATCGCTCAGTCCTGGAGAATTTTCACAGCACCAGCTACTGCCAGATCCTCAAGCGACATTGGCCGATTTTTTACGAGAATAGGCGTCTGCGTACGTTGATGATCAGTTGTATCCTGGCTACGGATATGGCCTTGCATTTCGACTACATGGCAAAACTCGGAAACTTGCAAAAACTTCAAGCTCAAAAACCTGATCTTGACGGTTGGAATGAGAAGGCTGTCGACGAGGCGAGGGTGCTAGTGTGCGCTCTTATAATCAAGTGCGCTGACATCAGTAACGTCGCACGAAGACACGATATCGGTGCACAGTGGATGCACCTGCTGAATGACGAGCTCATATTGCAGACTCAGATTGAGATGGATATGGGTCAGAAAACGGCACTTATCGCTCCACCATCGACGAGCCTTGACGGCCGGATCAGATCCCAGCTAAAATTCATGGAATTGTTTGCCTTCCCTCTGTTCCGAGGCGTGGCAGATATTCTGCCCGGTCTACAGTTCTCCGTTGACGAAATGGAACTCAACCTTACTCACTTTGAGAATGAACTCCTACTCCCCTCGGCAGGATCGACGATGGAAAACCAACCTGGCATCTCTAAATATAGCCCCCCGCCGAAATGCGATTCGGAGCCTCCAACAGAAAAAAGTGCCCTCGATGGAAGACCTAACGGTGTGCTTCCTAGTCTTACGACTACCGACTTCTCCCGTGGAGGTGCCGGGTTACACGGATCGAATCGCCAGCGGTGCAGTGAGGCGACCGAAGGCAGCTCAGCACCCTGCTCGGGAGAGTGGGGTTCGCAGGCAAACAGCGCGACGACGGGCAAGATGCCGCTCTCGCCTAGTACGCAGGGGACGAGCATCATCAGCAGGGACTCGATGGACAAATCTGTCGGTGTTCCTGTGACGACTGTCACAGCCCCAGACTCTCCGACTGCAATTCCTGAGGCGACCAATATGTCTTCGGACCGAGATCAGCTGCAAGTGAACGAAAAACTCGATCATTTTATAAGCGATGACGAAGATAACATGTCTAACGGAAACGGTCACATGAATGGCAGCGGATCGACATTAGGACAGGAATATCTGAAACCGGAACAAGACACCGGCAACGGCAACGGCAAAACGATGAGGAAGAAGGCGAGTCTGATGGGTCTCAAGAACAAGTTTTCGTCCAAATTCTCCTCGTTCACCAAATCGAAAAAGGGAAAAACATCATGCCCTGCAAGCCCCGAAAGGTCAGCAGATCCGATGGGATAGAGCACCATCTCTCTGCTTCGGCTTTCGTCGCCGCCTCCGAAACAAGGCAGCATGCTTGTCGTCCCGGCAGATGATAACGATGCTACGCTCTCGGATGCTTCACCCGATATTGTCAAGCGCGCAAAGAAGTGGAGGCCTCGATCCAGCGGCTCATGAAGCTTTCCGCTGTAGATCGTACAACATCGATAATACCGCAATAGGATTTGATGGCGTTGACGCAAAGTGTCTCCCTTTCCATCTCATCTTTGGGGTGTTGTTGAGACGCCTACCCTCATAGCACTGCCGCTGCTAAGCCCGGCTGCAACTTATAGACTCGAGGTTCGCGAGATTCTCACGAAACGCCAGCCTGTGGCCCATTCATCATTGGCTCCACAAGTCTTAAATACCGACTACAAGCCCTCTCAATTGGCATCGATGCTGGTTGACACTGGCCTACTGGACGCCCAGAGATTATGAGGAGTGTCAGTGTCGTCCCCCAATCGGAAGAAAGATGATTTGTTCTGGATGGGTTTGTGGACCAATACACAAAGTTTCTTTTTATTCACATTTGGTTGCTCATTATCAGGTTGGGACAGTAAGGGGTTGGAGAGAAAAGATGCATTTATGATTATTGATTGATCGAGTTGGTTGGGATTAGGAAAGGATGCACCGGCGAAATTACATACGTATACACATGATTAGGAAAGGCAATGGGAGGGGGTAGGGGAAAGGGGAGAGGGGGAGAGAGCATTTTTACCATCGGCTTTTTCTTCTTCTGTTTCTGTTTTTTCGTTTTTTTTTTTTTTTTTTTTTTTCTTTTCTTCTATTCTTCTTCTTCTTCTTCGTTTTCTTCTTGTTGGTTGTTTATCCTTCCTTCCGAGTTTGTTTCACACAGACACGCTTTTTTGTGTTTACTTTTCTTCTTTTGTAGGAGGTTTCACTACCACCATTTCCACCTTCATACAAGAGCGAGGGGAAAAGAAAGAGAAAGAAGCTCGACTCTATTCTGGGCTCATCCGAGGAAACAAAAGAACTCGCGAATTCTACTTCGGTTGTGTCAGTGTATTAGTAGAGGTTTGCATGGGACTTGCTTCATTCTCATCACTTCTTTGTGTGTTTTCTTTTTTTCTTGTTTACCTGTCTTGACAAAGACTTGACCTTCTATATGATACCTCCCTTTTTTTTGGCTTCCTTTTCCGTCCGTCATTCATTCTTGTTTCTTTTTCTTCAGTTGCATGGTTCCTTCTTTGGCTTGGCTTGGTTTGGCTAGGGCTCATCGTCGTTTGGATCATCATCACAATACTACTAGCTGCTTAGACTTCCCGGAGTTCAGTTCTCATTATAACATACCCAACCCATCCATCATCAACCATGGTTATTTTTATCATCCTCCTACGTGTCGTACCCTCCCTCCTAATTGAGCCAGTCATTTTTTGATATGAGGAAATGAGGAAGAGCAGAGCTGAGCTGAGTGGTTGCCAGTGAACCAAAATATCGTAAAACAGGATGATGTATGACATTACCATCTTCGAACTTTTCTTTTCTACTCGCTACCTCTGCCTCCCCTCAACGAATCTGCTCGTTTGGTTTGTGTGAGACTGTATGCGTTCATTCTTAAACTCGACTTCCTCGAGAAGCCAGACAGCTACCGCTGTCAACACACCTGCCTCTATAGACACAAAGACAGCAGTGTCCAACGCCCTCGCAACTAAGATCCCCTAGATAGAGCCTTCTCTCTTATCACAACAATAGTTACTATAAGAAGCATCACACAGATCGGATGCACGTTTTCTGGTCATCAGTTCCAAGCACACAGATTCGACAACGCGAGATATCGGGTTTGAGAGTCGAGGCGGGCTCAACCAGGTCGTCGGAACATATCTGACAGTAAAATTGGAAGCAAGAGACAAACATCTGCGCATTGTTCCCTGTATACTATTCAACATCATGATGACTGCCCATACTTGGCTGTTCAGGTGGACTGTCAGAAATGGTGTCCATGAGCTCAGGAGTAGTATTTATTGACAATAAAACAAATTTCATTCTGTATACAAACTCTACTGGGTGCTGTCCATTACGCCACGCTGTGTTTTGTCTGAACCATCAAACAGACGCGAGCTCTCTGACACTAGCCAAGGTAATCCGTAAAGTCCCTATGGTCTTTACCCTCGTTGTATACACACGCCCTTGTCGTAAACCAAAACCTATCCCGTATCATTCATTATCCATCATACACTCATAAGATCCCCGATTGCCAGTCGCGATTCATGTTAGGTCATGAACCTCTTACTGCTCGAACCACTCACCGCCCAACCACCTGTTGAGGAAGTCAAGCGAGTTCTCGGGCTGGTCCATTGGCACCATGTGGCCGGCCTGGTAGATCTGCATGAATGTGAAGTTTCCGGAGGACTTGACCTTGCCGTACTCCTTGTCGGCCTTGGGAAGAGAGAGGTCCTCGAGCTCGGCCTTGTTGAAGCCCTTCTTGCCGGGCCACTCAAGAGCCTCGCTCCAAGCCTTGTTGCCGAGCCAGTTGCAGATGAAGTCGGCATCACCGGCATAGATCAGGACGGGGATCTCCTTGAGGATACCGGGGACGAGGCGATGGAAGGGCTGCATCCAGTCACCCTGGAAGAGGAAGTTGCGGTTGATATCAAAGTTGCAGCTCTCATAGCCCTCAACCTCGACACCGAGAGCGTCCATGACATCCTTCTGGTTCAAGTAGTCGCTGATCCAGCCAAGAGCGCTGTAGCAGAGGTTGCTATCATCCTCGCACTTTCCACGGATGTCATAGACGTTCTGACCAGTGCGCTGGTAGGGGCCGATGAACTGATTGTTGCAGTAGATAGCGGCAGGAACGCACGACCAGACACTGCCGCTCTCGTAGCAGTTACGGATAAGAGACTGGCATCTGGGGAGGGCATTGTCCATGCTGCGGCACTCGCTCTCGCTGAGAACGGCGGGGTAGCCACCTTCGCCGCAGGCCATGGGGCGGTAGTGCTCATACTGGGTAAGAGGATCAGTCAAGCCATTGCCGATAAGGACGGACTTGAGATTGATGTTGCGATCCTTGTGGGACAAGATCTCGGAAGCAAAGACAGGGATGTAGTGACCAGCATAAGACTCGCCGGCAATGTGGAAGTCCTGCTTGGCATACTCGGGGAACTGGTGGAAGAAGAGGGTAAGGAGAGCATAAACATCCTTGCCGGCAGCGACAGTGTTGCTGACGGCGTTGCCGGAGTACGAGTACCCGACGTTGACGGGCTGGTCAAGGAAGATAACGCTAGCGTTGTTGTTCCAAGCGTACTCGTTGCTGACAACCCTGAGCTTCTTGTCAATGGAAGAAGGGCCGAGCTCAAGGAAGAGGCCAGTGAGCGAAGAGCAGCCGGGGCCACCGTTCAACCACAAAACGACAGGGTCGTTCTTGGGATCGTTGCGAGACTCGAAGAACCCTGGACAGTCCGAGTCAGCACCGTGATTTTTACTAACCAAGTACACTCGAGCGTGATTGACTTACAGTAGAACAGGTGCTTATCGTTCTCCTCGTCATCAAGGTAACCGCTGTACTGCTTGACCTTGTCGACGCCGAGCTTGGAAGGATCGACCGACTTGACGCGCAGGTTGAAGTTATCGAGCTGGCCACCAACCTCACGATGCTTTTCGCCATCGGCGCCCTTAACCCACAGCTTTTGGACATCAGCGCCCTTGACGACGTGGTCCCAGTCCTTGCGGCGCTTAGCAGCCTTGGGCTTGCTGAACCAGGTGGGCTTATCGAAGGCATTCTCGGGAACAAGCAGCTTGATCTCGTCCCAAAGGGCCTTGGCCTGGGAGTTCATGCCATTGAAGGCCTCCTCAAAGCTTTCGAGGGTAGTGTGCGCGAACGAGTCGGCGACGGGCTTAACGGCGTCATGGGCCTTGTGAAAGTTGTCGGCAAGGACATGCTGGGCCTGGTTCTGGAACGAGGCGGCCGAGGCAGCCGAGGCAGCCCCGAGGAGCACGGTTGAAGCCGAGATCCTCATTGTGATGATGTTAGAAGTATTGACGTTGTGATACAGATGGATGATGAGAAGAAGATGGAAGAGGGGAAGAGGAAGGAAGAGGAGGTTGATAACGGAAATGGATGGGCAAGCAACTGCCAAGGTAAAACGCCCCGGAACCGAGCTTCACCGGACGCGGATGCAGCAGAACCCCCCAGGATTTGGGGCAAGCTGGCATGGGATTGGATAGACGCTGCGCCGCCACATGAGTGCATGCCCGGGTATTGGTCAGGTACCTTGCAGGGCGGTCACGCTGGTCATGAGAACGGACGCCTAGCCGATCAGCCAGACAAGAAAATCACCAAACGCCTGTAAAGGAAGCCGCTTCTAAGACTCTCACCGCCATGTGTACCTCTTATTTTCTTGTACAGTCTGGCCTCAAGACGTGGCGCCAATCAACCTGGTATCAACCTATCTGTCTGATAAGCTACCTTTCGTCATTGTCTCAACCTCGCCAGCGAGGTCGCCTCGATGCGACTCCACGTCCACCGCCCAACAACAACCCACTCATTTCCTTCTCATTGCTGAATTATTGTCCATGTATGATACTCCAGACTCCGGATATAAGAATATTGTTTCCAGGAGGAGATGATAATCCTTCACGGAACTCCAGTAATGCTTATGAGTCGCGCATTATGCAGCGTGATACCCCTGAAAGATATCAGACGAACGGTGATTTTGTGCTGCTTTCCAGGCAAGTTCAACTCAAACAGGCGCCAGCTTCAGAGAATATGTGAGAATGGTGATGAAAATGAAAAAGGATCCCTTATGAAATGAATGACTTCGACATGCATTTCCTGTCTTCGAAACTGAAGAGGTCTGTCTCACTTCGTATCAGTCTTTATCATCTTGAACATCTGACAAACCCGTCTCCAAGCGTGATGTTACCTCTATGGTATCGATAACAGAAAGACCCACTGACTCATCCGATGGACAAATGAAATTCCCGCATCCCCCTCGCGTGCTCGACAAGCCCGCTTTTTGCCCGCCGTCAATCGTCATTCGGCTGGGGATCCGATGGTGCGGCCCATCCATCCATCAGAGGGAACTGGGGCGGCACGGCGGGCAGGCGGGGCAGCTAGACCTACTTTCAAAGCCCAGGCTCTGCAGCGGAGAAAAGTGGAAGCTGCGGGCGACCAAGAATTTCTGCTCCACGGGCATATCGTTATCTCTTTTACGGGCGCATTCTCAGAGAAACTGCAGGAAGTCAACTTCTATGCCCGGTTTCTGGACACATACCAGCTACTCGGAAAAGCCAGTCCAGCATCCTATATAACTGACTGTTACTACCTTTGAAACTATTTTCAACAGCTTCATTTCCCGGAGAATCAATACCGTCGAACCATCGAATTATACTCTTTTCACGACAACCACACAACCACCGCCAAAATGGTGATCCAACAACCCTCCAACCAGATCAAACTGACCAACGTCTCCCTTGTCCGGCTTAAAAAGGGCAAAAAACGCTTCGAGGTCGCCTGCTACAAGAACAAAGTGCTCGAATGGCGGTCCGGCATCGAGACTGACCTCGACAACGTCCTGCAGATCCCCAACGTCTTTTTGAACGTGTCCAAGGGCCAGACGGCGCCGACGGCCGAGCTGCAAAAGGCCTTTGGCAAGGACACCTCGGTCAATGACATCATCCTGGAGATTCTCAAAAAGGGCGAGATGCAGGTGGGCGAGAAGGAGCGCAGCGCGCAGCTGGAGCGCGTCCATAACGAAGTCGTCTCCATCGTCGCCAGCAAGCTGGTCGACCCGCGCACCAAGAAGGTCTACACCACCGGCATGATCGACAAGGCGCTGGACATGCTCAGCTCGCAGGCGCATCAGCTGCAGGAGAAGGAGAAGGAGAAGAAGGATGCGGCCGCGAGCGGTACGGCGTCGCCTGCGACAGGCGAGAGCGGCGAGGCGAAGCCGCAGCCTACAAAGTCCCTACCCATCTGGACCGGTGTTTCGACAAACAAGAGCGCAAAGTCGCAGGCGCTGGAGGCCATGAAGGCGCTTGTTGCCCATCAGCCTATACCCGTTGCCAGGGCGAGGATGAGGTTACGCATTACTTGCACGACCAATGTGCTCAAGCAGGCCGTCAAGGCTCCCAAGGGGGAGGCCAACAAGGATGGCGAGGAGGGAGAGAAGAAGGCACCCGGAACGGTCAAGGACAAGATTCTCAGCTTCGTTGAGCAGGTTGAGAGCCAAGATGTCATGGGCCAAGAGTGGGAACTGGTGGGCTTCGTAGAGCCCGGTGCTTTCAAAATCTTGTCTGACTTCATCGGAAGCGAAACCAAGGGACAGGGAAGAGTAGAGGTCCTGGATATGGCCGTCACTCACGAAGATTAAAAAGCAATGACTTCGTTTCTTAATTAAAATGGCTGATACTCTCTGGGTCTTCGTCCATGGTAGTCTTAGTCATATACATGGGATGGGCGTTATGGCATCGAAAATCATAGTGGGTTGTTTTAGGCAATGGATTAAATGGATTTGCGTGTTTCACGTCCAAACAGACCGAATGAAAATCCCAACAGTAAATCATTTTCCATATCCACGCCGTTTATTGTCATGCTGTCAATGATGTGTCTTCCATTATGCGAGTTCCCCCATTAGCCATAGGCTACCTAGAATCCAGATACGCGCAGGGCGAAACAATTCAGTCCCAGATGTCCATGACTGCCCGTCTTGGAATAACACCACCAATAACCCAGAAAAAGCAGCGCCGAATATGCCCGCACAGATTTAGTTGCCCTTCTTCTTGGAGACACCGACGGTACGACCGCGGCGGCCAGTGGTCTTGGTGTGCTGACCGCGAACACGGAGGCCCCAGTAGTGACGGAGACCGCGGTGGGCGCGGATCTTCTTGAGGCGCTCAAGATCGTCACGGAGCTTGGAGTCGACACCGTTGGCGAGGATCTGAGAGTCCTTGCCGTCAACGATATCGCGCTGCCTGTTGAGGAACCACTGTAGACAAGTTAGACGACGAAGTCATATCGAGTGAAAGCGGTTCAAACGTACAGCGGGGATCTTGTAGGCAGTGGGGTTCTGCATGATGGTGACGATGCGCTCAAGCTCCTCAGAGGTGAGCTCACCGGCACGCTTGCTCAGGTCGACATCGGCCTTCTTGCAGACGAGGTTGGAGTAGCGGCGACCGACACCCTTGATCTTGGTCAAGGAGTAAACGACCTTCTGCTTGCCGTCAACGCTGCATAAAAGTCAGCGTCCGTATTCAACATATTGACCCTCCTCTTGAAAACGGTTCTGTTCCGGATTCGCGATATGGTTTGGATCATGAAGTGCATGGATGAACATACTTGGTGTTGAGCAGACGCAAGATGTGGTTGAAGTTGCTCTGAAAAGACAGTTAGCATCCGAAAGCGTTTTGTAGGATATCCGGTCGAAGATCATGCATCCCAGCGCTTGCCGGTTTTGGTTCTTGGTTCTGCCGTGTTGTTCTCCTTCGGCTGCCGCGATATCCAAGCATCGGTCCTAGAGCTCAGTGCTCAATCGAATGCTCATGGTCGCGTGTTCGTATTGCCATCTCTATTATCGCCCACCGCATGCGTATCATGTCGAATAGCAGTCTCTCGTCGTCAAAGGCCGTGTCGCTCGTCTTCATCCTCGGTCGGCCACAGGCTAACTGCAAAGCCATATCCACTTCCATGCCTACACATCGCTTGGAGCCGTCATCGGTATTCGGAAGTCGGCGCATCGATGAACCGTTTGTTTGTCGCGACATTGTCGTGGGACGCCACTTCCTTGTATTTTCGCGTTGTATCGTCTCGTATTTGCATCGATTTTGAAGGTGGGCAGCGACGCCAGCTCGTCACTCGTGATGGCATCCCCACGACGCCAGAGGATGAACAACGACCGCAGCCAAGAACCTCGGTTTTTTTTGGGCAACGCATGATCTCCTTCGGGAGGAGATGAATTTGCAGGATTGCAACATACCTTCTCGCCGGACACCAGAGACATCTTGGGCAATGATTTCGAGGATACCGCCTCGATATTGTCTGTGCTGTGTGTTCGGTCGCAGGTTCGTGGGAAGTGCTCCGTCGAATTCGAGCCCAGATGGTTTTCGAAATTTGTGCGTCACGTGGCGGGGCAAAAGTGTCGTGCAAATGCTGTGAATGAAGCAGATGGCTCGTGCACGGGCAGGTGCCTGTCAGTTGCCTGTAATCGTCTAGCTTCAAGCACAGCTTTAACCCTAACCCCGATTCTCGTTTGCCCCTCCACTTCGAGAACCTCTGACGTTCAGCAGTCCTTCACCTCAACAGCAAATCGTGTTCACGACGAAGTTTCGCAGGTTCTACACTTCAACCAGTATACCAGCCAACTTCCTTCCGATCTGATCTCCTGTAGATATCGCGTCTCAGGGCACTTCAACCTGTGTGAATCTACCCCACTTACAAACGGTTCGACAGAACAACAACTTCTTGCCAATGCATGGTATTGCCGGTGACCATATTTATCAAAGTTAATATAGCGAGTCAACAAATGCGTTCCGCCTGCTCCAACAGCCAGAAGTCTGTGGAACCAGAAATACGCTCGGCCACCGCTCAAATGCCAGAATAACCCAACCATGATAACCATTACACTGGTCAACACTTAGTCGTCGTCACAAACCTCCGATCGCACAGCCATAGCCCAAGTTACGAATGTCGTAGTAGGCGACACAAGCGCCACAGTGATTGCAGCCCCAGGTGTCACAAAGCCCTGAGAACTTAGGATGTCAGTGTTGATGGTTGATGTGAAATGTTGAAGTATCAAGGGAACGGTACTAGAGCGCAGTAGACGAGGTAGCTGACAGCTGCCAGGACCTTTTGGCAATTGGCAAGGCAAGAA
This sequence comes from Neurospora intermedia, assembly GCA_037102815.1. Lineage (NCBI taxonomy): Eukaryota > Fungi > Ascomycota > Sordariomycetes > Sordariales > Sordariaceae > Neurospora > Neurospora intermedia. The sequence goes on along the minus strand of BTPP01000004.1, from coordinate 3,991,242 downwards.
ACGTCTAAGTGGGTCCACATTGAACCTCGAATTAACTCATTTTTCAAGCAAAACCTCACCCTTCCTAACTTCATCACCCGTTGACAACTCAAAGACAACTCAAAACGTCAAGGCTTGCACGTCTGGTGAACTATATGCCGGCACGTCACGTCTTTCTTCATGAATGTAGGCCAAAAGCAATGACTACCATTCCGCTACCAAGAGCCAAATCATCGACCCAGCTGGGGCACAAAAGCCTTATGCGGAATGTGTCTCTGTCCTCCCAAATTGAGGACGTTAGTTCGACACGATAAACAGTAGGTTCCAGTGCCGTCCATAACTATATCTTGTGCGATGCCGTCTTATGCCTGATTCGGTCAACTATCCTGCCCTGGGGTTGATCTTGAGCCAGGATGCGCCTCCTTGCGAGCTGCGTACTAGACAAGAATAAACTCTGTGACGTTCATTGAGTGCGGAACCTTCTTCTTTCCCTATGGAGGCTTTCGCAATTTCTCGTTGCAACATCTTCCTTCCCAGTTGGACGTTTGTGTCCTCGAGAGTCGAGACCCTGCTGCTGTATATCGACTGCTGGTTTGAGATCGAGATCCCCCCCCTTCCCCCCTTATGTGATCCATCCAGCCCCTGACATCTACAACTCTCCATATACTCGTTCAAGGTATTCGGACATTGCTCAAACATATCAGCGAGAACCCAACAGGTTGTCATTACGGCTCGCTTCCACATGCCCAAGCGCTTGCACTTCGGTCATGTTCTGCATTCCTCCACTTGAATGACCTGGCTGCCCAACCCCCTATATGGCATACACACCCAAAGCATGGCTGGCACGACCGCCTCACCCTCCCGAATGTTATTCCCTAGTCGAGCTCGGGGACGCGGAGTTTGAAAATGAGTAGCCCCTGGAGATTTGCCCGCTCTTCATCCGTGCGCTTTGTGCTCTGTCTGCCGTTCACGTGGGAGACACAAACCGACGTAAGGCCTCGAATGCTGAGCAGTTCCTCGATTCCCAGAGCGTCCGCAAGTCGAGCCGGCTTCATCGAATGAAAGAAACGCCGCATCTCCTTCTCCCTGGGAGTCTCGAAATTGGTGGTTGACTTGGAGATGGCTATGTCAAGATGTCTTAACTCCTTGCACTTGGCGAGACGGCTGAAGGCTTTGTCCGACACCGGGCCTGTCCAATGGACCTTGATTGAACGAAGACTGGCACGCAAGGTTGAGTTGCCTTTCAAGCGCTTATTCAATTCACAGCTGCAGTCGAAATATAAGGTGTATTTGTGATAGATGAATTCGAGGTATTCGGACTTGATTTGACTGCAGGTCCTAGCCAACGCCATGTCTACGCGATGTATAGCAGGGAGAGTTGAAGGATTTGGAGGTGTCCATTTGCCGCAGTCGCAACCCACTGCGTTCGAATAGGCAACTAACGTCGTGGCTACGATTTTGGTGGCGTACCAGCGATATATGTTCTGACGTAGTTCGGCGGGTAGTTTAAGGAATGGGAAGCCTTCCAAATCGGGCGGTTTGTCTAGTCAACAGCACTATTAGCATATGGGTCTCCGTACCAAATGTATGCAGTACAGATGAACTGGATCATGAAGAATAATCCTCACCAGCAGCATCCAGAATCTCAGTACAGGCCTGGATGATATCGATACAATTCTTGACCTCGGCAGGTTTCTTGCGCATTATCTCGGCGCATTTGGTGATTGTATCTGTGATTGACTTGCGCATGTCGGGAGACATTCGGACCAGACGACCCAGTTGATCTCGCTCAAGGCCTCCCATCTTCCAGTGGTCGTGAGCTCGGAGAAGTTTCTTCGCGTTGTCCGATAGTCCATACCGGGCGTGGAGATTGAGCGTCTGGTGCGCGTAGAACGTCGCTCTAGATGAACTCATTGTTTCCGTGTGCTCACTGCGTCCGGATCCTCAATGGCCTCGAGATCTCAGCTTTTTCGTTCTTGCGCGGGGTAAACGCTTGCAAATTTAGGTGTCAACAATCAATCAGAAACGAGTGAGAAAGAATCAAGGATGCGCTGGTGTCTGCAGTGCCGGTAGCGAAGTTGTAGGATAATTTATCCGTGGGCGTGAGCAAACGGCGACCGCACGAAAAGGTGTGAAGAACGAAGAGGTTCAAGCTCACGCGAAGGAGCTTGAATTACTTGATGACGATGAGATGGTGTCTCGACCATACCTTCCCGATAGTTCACCTCTGGATCAACCTTCGCATTAAGGAAGGAGCGGCCAGAATCTATCCGCATGACAGTGAAGGTTAGTATGGAGACTTTGTGTAGTGGATAAAGCGTACAGTTCTTCTGCCTGAGCAGCCAACCATTCGATCCCGTTGACGGCAGGTGATTCTCGAATCGGCCGAAAAGAACCTCTTCAGCAACGACTTGCCAGTCTCATCCAGTTCCCTGTGAAGAGGCAAACGGAAGGCAACGTTGGAAATCGGATGAAAAAAAACAGCAGAGAAGTACACTCTTTGCTCCTAACAGTACGGCATCGATTTGTTCACTTCTTTGAGTTGCCTTTGTGTTATGACTCACTAATCGTCGAACGTTTAGTAGAGAGCTGATCATGAAGGGCGAGAGAAGGGGGAGGGGGTGGAGCACTTGGAAGAGAATAAACAGTTGATTTATATATGCGAGTGGACGGCTTTTCTTTTCCACTCAACCAAACGAGGATCTCGGATGAAACGACAGGGCGGTATGGATAAGCTCGTCGCCTGTCAGTGAACAGGAGATGTTTGGGCATGGTATAGAAGAAACTCAGGAACGTGCTGATGTAGAAATATAGCTGGTGAAGACGGCATAGCCTCACAAGAGTCATGGTAAGGGGAGAATACCGTAAAATCTCCATCACCAACTCTCGTGTAACACCCGTACTGATTGTCATTAAGCAAGTTCGATTGTGGGTCCAATTATCCAGACCGCAGGCCAGTTTGATCAGGCCAGTCTACCTTCACCCCAAAGCACCAATTACACCCTCGAACAAAAGTTACGCCCAACGCCACGGTGACCATGTGCATGAGCTTCTTCAACCCAAATTATTCTAGCACTCTAGTTTAAACAAATAACATCATCTATATCATCGCCAGAGCAAAGACCACAAACGCAATCAGCGCGACATTCATGCCCATCGGCGAATGGTTCTCCCCCGCGCCACTCGTGCTCCCATTACTCTCCCCGGACACCGACTTCCTCCCTGTGGCCGTGATCCCATTCAACCGATCGGCTGTATCGATCGCCGGCCCGTGATCGAAAAAGTCTACCAAAATAAACGTCGGCTTCACTCCCCACTGCTTGACGCAGGTATCAGCGTGCAAGCCCAGGTTTCCCGTGGTGGAAGTATCCGGGCTGTTGGTAATGTCGATGTCCGTCTCGTCCGGTATCTGGACGCCCTGCAAGAGCAGGCTGTCCGCGAAGTGGTTCATCAACGGCATCAACCCCGCCGAGATAGCGTCCCCTGCCGAACCCTGTCCCTTGGGCCGATCCAGGGTGCAGTTAAACCCGCTCAGGCTGAGGACATTGTAGGCGGTTTCGAAGACATGGTCGAACTCGCTTAGCAGGTACGGGTAGGTGGGCGAGTAGTCGATGGAGGCGATGAAGGTGACCAGGCGCTTGTTGGAGGTGATCATGTCTCCTAGCGTGGGCCAGGTGTTGCTGGCTGAGCTGCCGTTGCTCAGTTGGTAGCCGTAAGTAGAGATACCGGATCCCTCGAACACGGCGGCGTAGTCAGAAACGAGCTTGTTGTCGGAGTTGACAAGCAAGATCGTCACCACCTCGTTGGGGTTATTGTCCATCCAGAACTTTATCTTGGCCAGCCAGTCTTGGAGTGGCCCTGCGTCTAGCAGGTTGCAGCTGGTGTGACATAGTTGGAGTGTCCCGTTGACATCGTGGACTTGGGCTTGGAGCAGTCTGATACCGGCGTCGAGGGCGACTGTTGCGTTGAAATACTGATTGCCGGCTAAGCTGTCACTGGTGCTCGCATCACGGAGAAAGGACGAATCGTGCGCGCCCATGTGAGTGACATTGTTGTAGGCCCGATCGCAAAGCAACGGTGAGTTGTTACAGGCAGAGATACCGCTGGCGGCGTTGCTCGATGACGGTGATGCTGTTGTTGCTTGGGAGACGGCTACGCCTGCCGTTGATACCGAGGCTGCCGCAACCGCGCTTACGATCCCACTCTCGGCTCCAGATGGTCCCTGTGGAATGGCGCAAATTCCAGAAACCAGTAATAGCGCCGTTGCCAGAGATGAGATGAGTGATGGCATTATTATTACTTTCAAATTGACCCCCGTGGAGGAGTTGCGGTGATTGGGATCGTGAGAAAGGGTCTCGGCTCTCTGCCCCCGAGCCTGGCTGGTATCGAGTGTAATAAGCAAACGACTAGAACTAAACTCCCAAAAATGCCGTGAGTATTGAAGAGTCTAAGGAAAAGAAATATCGAAAGGAGTAGGAAGAGAATGTCAAGCAGAAGAATGCAAGTTTTCCGCAATCGTTTTGGGCCTCGCCTCATCCACCGACTTTCCTTTCTTTCTGCACTAGAGAAAGACTGCTCTTCGAACGGATCTGCATGGGTACGCATGTACATTCACCTTTACCCAATGGGTTGGGATCCGCTAATGAGTTGAAGATCACCCCACCCCGTCCACGTCTTTGCGACGACAAGGAGGCTCTGTTTCTTAAAAAAGAGAGAGGGAAAAAAGACTTCCTCTCACCAGTCAACTTCAGCGTTATGAAACAACTTTGTGCTGTAACTTGACAAGGAGGCGTGCTGCGCCTCGCTTTGATGTTGTCAGTCAGCCCGCTTATCTGTAAATGGTCGAGCGGTTACCCCCAATCTTCGCCCTTTTGGACTCGCAGATTCACAGCGTGCGCGGCTCATACAAAAGCCCCAGACTGAGGCCGAAATTAGGTGAGGCTGCGTCTCATGGAGTAGAACGGAGTTCCCAATCTGGAGATATGTGTACGTACCGCCAACTTTGTGTTTGCGACTCAGGGGTAACTATGCAGGAGAGGAATCGCAGATTCTGATTGGCTATTGGCGACCCAGAAAAGGGTCTCCCCAGCGACGGCACTGAGGGGTCCCATGGTTTTCCCGATCAGGCACAGACGAGTATAAACCTCTCAAACACCCTCGAAACATCAGGGACACCACTCCTTGATTCTCTCACTCAGGTACTCTTCAATGAGGAATTCCGTAAAACAATTACCATTCGTATCTGGCCATACCAGAGGTTGTGAACTTGCGAGCACCTTACTGGGCAGCTGTGTCAGCTCAGCAAAGAAAACGTAAGCTTGTGGAGAAAGAGGCTGCTTGCTCTCGCTTGGGGTATTTCAAGATGAACGAATAAAACACCCACGCAAGTCTTGACCATGTTAATGCTCTCTTTGATCAAGATTGGTATCTGATTGCGTGGCCATTGTGTTGCTTACGGACAGGACCAAGGCGATCAACTGACAATCCCGTAAACTTGGGAGTGATGCTAAATCTGATATGCTAGCCATAACTCAGTAACAGAAACTCGACTGTAGGACGATTCAGCCAACTACCTGCTTATTGGTCGAAAAGGCGATCCGTATAGTGAATTCTGAAAACAGGGCAGAGCTAACACATGACCTTGATATAGCTTGAAGCCTGGTATGCTTCTATGTTCGTTGCTATGTCCGTCGAAATTACAATGCCTATGTCCTAACGGGTTCCAAGCGAGAACGAAAGGTACGAAGACGGCGTCTTACATCAATCATTCCGGGTCACCAGCGGGCTCATCTGCGTGCTTCTTGGCAGCTTCGATCTCCTTCCACTTTTCCTGGCCCTCTTGTGTAGTGGCATCAATGATTTCCTCCTCGAGACTCAAAACACCAGCCTAAAGACCTCACGTTAGCAATTCTGTTCTCGCAGCGAACCAACACGGGAGCAAACGACTGTCAACTTACATCTCCAAATTTGCTCACCAACTCCTCAGCCTCCTCAACCTTCATCTTGCCCAGAACCTTGTTCACCTCATCCAACTTGCCCGATTCCAGAGCCTTCTTCATCTCGGGACTGAAGCTCTCAAAGATAGCTCTAGCTTGCTGTACCTCCGGGTCTTCACTGTCGGCTGGAGGAATGTTGATGTTTATCACCGTACCAGGCTCTACCGCATGCAGTTGGATCTGTTCCACACCCTCTTGGCTGCCACCTTCGGCCTCTTCCTTTGCCCTCTGTAGGTTGATTTCTCTAGCTCTATTCTTGATCTTGTAATATGTGTCCTGCACATCCTTGAAGAAGACCTCCTGGGCCTGGTGGCCTTGTGTCGTGATGCGCTTGAAGAACAAAGCGACGCCGTCGCGTCCCAAAGCCCGGCAGTACTGCAGCAGGAGTGCTTGGTGGACGCAATTGCGAGCATAGTCGTCACGGTTTTGAAGCTGTGCGTCGAAAGCGAGGACGAGCAAGCCATCGGTTTCTTTTTCGGTAAGGATTTCTGGGTGTTTCGTAAGGAAGGCGAGGGACTCCCGGTAGTCGTCTGCCTTGATCGAAGCGAATTGTTTGGCGGCAGGAGAAGCCTCAATTTCAGTATCATCGTCATCATCGTTCGTAGTCGTGCTGGGCGCAGGTAGGCTGTCGGTGGCGCTGTAGTTCGGGTTTAGAAGTTCGACCTTGGACGCCTCCTTCTTGTCTCCTGAGGTAGAGGCCTTCGCCTTGTTGATGTGCGTGCTGTCAAAGCCCGTGTGGATAGACTCGCTCGTAATCTTGCTCTTGTCAATCTTTTCCAGCTCGTCAAGCTTGTTGAGCAACTCGCACTGTAGGGTTGTGACTTTCTTGAGGTGCTCCTCCACTTCCGCGATAGTAGCTTCGTATCTCTTGTCTTGCTCTACCTTCTTCTCCTCCAAAGTCTTGTTCACATCGTCAAGAAGCGTGGCCATCATCTTGGTGTACGTAGGCAGGGGTTGTTCTGCATTGTGAACACCGGCAGGCCTTGGTGGGGGCTGGTCATCCTTGGGATCTAGACCAGCGGCCGACTCTATGACAGCCTGGAAGGCCACCTCGCCTGGGTTGCGCGAGCTGACTTCCGAAGCATGAGCCTTGAGAGAGGCAAGAAGGGAGGAGATCCGCTTGATCAGAGTATCGTTGATGATTCTTTCGTACTTGAGGGTCTCGATCTGGAGCTTGCGTTGCTGACGTTCCGCATGAATCTGGTTCTGCTTGGCGCGAATGAAAGACCGCTTGTCGACGTTGGGATGAACCTCGACATCAGAGTCATCGCTGAGCTCCAGCGCATCCTGAATCGGCATGTCAGTGCATCTGTCCACGAGTAGCACTCATGGTGGCCAAAAAATGGCAACTTACCCACTTGCTGTAGTCGACCGGCATCCTGACGCTTTGCGGCGAGCAGTAATTCTGACTATTGATTCAGATGTTCGAATTGGAGAAGCGCTTCTGAAATACTTTACTGGTGTGCAAATCGCAAAAGTGAAGCAGTGTCAAAGACTTGCGCAAATACGGGTAAAGATTTGGTTCCAAGCAAGTTGCCATGTAAGGAGCAGAGAGCGGAAGAGGAGGGGAGGGGGCCAGCTTGTGTTATGGCGGGGTCCATAACTCCTGACGATATTCAACACTAGGTACACCAGAGGAGTGGGGTCATGTAGAAAGACGTAGAAGACTCCCGTCCATCGCGCACCACATTATGACTGCATGCCGTCACAGTGTTTGAATAGCAGGAACAGCTATCAACAATCGCTAGAATATATAGAGGGAAGGATATATCCATTCTACTCAAGCTTCAGCTGGCACGAGCTGCTTTGTTTTCTTCTTTTTCCAGGCCGCCCACCCTAGAGGTTGATAGACACGGTAAATATGGCATCTTTTCAATTCCTAACATTTTCCGCGTTTACTGCGCTCTCGCGGCCCGTGCGCCGCTTGCCCGTGCTCAACACCCACGTTCTGCAGTACTGAGCCAGTAACGAAATGGAAATGTAAACAGCTTACCGCATTCGGAAAACAAGTCAACAGACCGCCAGTCTAATCATCCATGTAATGATCGATGTTTGGGGGATTCCGTGCATTTCTAAAAGCTAGCCAGAGTCGGGTTACCCTGTTTTACATCCTAAGATATAGAAAGAGGTCACATACCGAGTCATATGAGGGTAACTGGAATGGAAAGATATCTTTTCCATTTCGCTATGGTAAATGTCCACCTTTGAAATTCCCACTAATAACCGTAACTCAGCTTCCACAGTCTCTCCTTGTACCTACGACACTTCAAGTTCATTTCTTCCTTCTGAGCCTCGATACAGGCCACTGTGTCATCCGAGGCTTGATCTGCCAAACAAGCTACCCCTATCAGCATTATTGAGTTTGATTGTGGGACGGCCACCCTTGAACCAGGAAAGAGAAAAAAAAAAAAAAAAAAAAAAAAAAAAAGGAAAGAAAGAAAGAAAGAAATAGGACGAAAAGAAAACAAAAGGATCTTGCCAAAAGCCGTTGTATGTGTTGTGGATAGTCGAAAACACCTGAGCAAGGTGTCAAGATATTAACTTCGAATTCAGAGCATATAGGCGGAGAATGTGCTGGACGTCGAACATGATATCAGAAATGGACTGTTATGGACATGATTCGTTTTCCATTTCTTTAACCACTCGCTTGAGTCCATTCGCATGGGGACACAAACTGGATGAGACGGTCAATCATTGCAACACTTGTCTGCTTTTGGTCCGCTCACAAAAAAGAAATGCCAGTTTATTATAGAAATGGTCATGCAAAGCGTACCGTTCAGCGCAAATAGTATTGCAAATTATATCACATGAGCGTTTTCTGGAAATCTCGAATGAAGATGTCCATCAAATTTCTTCCGGGCACTTGATTTCTCTCTCCCTGCTCTTTTGTGACCGGCAACAAACATCATGTGAACATGTTAGCCACTCCTGATTTTCTCCCATATCAGGGGCCCTTCCAACTACTCAATTGAGCCGCGGCCTCGTTTGTATCAGTCATTCGCAGTTTCCGTGCATTGAGGGGCTACCGAGACTCTAGTCGTCTAAGTAGTAATCTTGTCCGTCAGAGTCAATGAACTGGATATCAACCTTTCCACCAAAGGCTCGCTTGGCTGCTTTACAAAGGCGTTTGTACTCTCTCTGTCCAATCGAATTGCCTTGCTGGAACACCGCGCCGAATTCGAACCCCTGATGGTCATGATCGGGGGTTTCTTCCATCTTTTTGAAGAATTTCAGGATCCCCGAGGCCGTGAAGGCTGAGTCACCTGTGACGTATACTTCCTTAAGGCGCGGAAGGTTTGCAAGTGGCATGATGTGCGCATCATGAACCAGACTCCCGCTGAAGGTGATTTTTTCCAACTTCAAAGCGCCTTCGCTGATCATGCTGATATCTGCGGCCGAGAGATACTCTTCCGTCTCCAATTCCTTAAGCTCTGGACAGCGCGATATGCCTGCGGCAAGGCCCTGGCATCTCCCAGTGGCAGGTCCAAGTTCCTGAAACTCTAGCTGCGGAACTTCAACGTTCAAGTACTCAAGTTTCGCTTGGTGATGTAGCTCGCTATACCAGGGCGCATTTGCCTCAACTGAAACCAGGGCGAGAGACTTAAGACGGAGCTTTGGCCCTGTCAGTGAATCCTTGAGAAGTTGCGTGCCACCAGGGAAAAGGCTCAAGCTGAGGTGCGTCATTTGGGCGCAGTTTTGCAGCCATTCCACACACTGACCGTAGACTGCTGTATCTGACCGTACGAAGTCAAAGTCTGGGCCAGCGCGCGAAGCGTCGAGACACAGACTCTCCAGTGCATTGCATTTTTGGAGCTCATTCAATGCGCCCAAAGCTCTGGCTCCCAATTGTGACAACACAAGGAGCTTCAGAGAGCCAGAATGCTTATCCAGAGCCTTTAGTACGTGTGGGCCCAATATAACACCTCGTATGACCGTAAAAGATTCTGTGTTGGGTCAGCTGCCGATGCCGTTATTGACCACCTTCAACGGAGGGACGTACATACCTATTGTGTTAGGAGGAAGCGTTTGCAGCAAACTGCTGAGATGTTTCTCAGCTTCCTCATCTGGTATGGTAAAACATATACTACCACGTTTATCAGGTCAGCAACTAGATCTCAAACGCACACTGGTATAGACTTTTGACAAGCACGTTCATTGAGAGGCTAGGCTCTCAGTTTTGAGTAGAATGGCCGCGAATGCCTCCGCGTAAAGTGGCATTTGGTTATAGATGGGGAACTGAAGAATGCTCACAAATGTTTGAGGGCAGAGCAGTTCTGAGCAATAGTCAGAATCACTTGTTCGTTCAGTAAAGCTGTGTTGTGGATATGAAGCGTTGTCAATCCAGTGAGCCTTGAAATCCACACGGGAAAATACCTTATACAAGGCAGGTATTCTAGGTCTGGAAAACGAACTTTGGCTAGACGGGAAGTGACGTGCCCCTGCTCGACGGTAGCCTTGATACCTTCTGTAATCTTGCTGACGACTTCGCAGAATAGCACATGTGGACCTACGTTGCCATTGAGATGGCCATGGCTGGATATATTAGTTTGGAGCAGTTGTAGGTAGCGAAGTGGAGGGCTGTAAAATGTGTAACGCAGTTGGGCATCCTCTGACTTGTCGATATTTTGGAGGAAGTTGAGGAGGTCGGAGAAGTCAAGTGTCTTAACCCAACAACAGTATGGATATAAAGTCTTCCCCAGGCTGGACACAATGATAGACCTCCAGAAGCAGACCGACTGCTTGTTCGTGAGGGTATACGTTGACCTTTTGACGATGCCGTACATTAGCGGCAAGACAAAGCGTGCCATGGCACGATTGAGACGAGCAATGAGCGACATTGTTGATACGTCTTTTATACTGGCAGCCTGGTCAACAACAAGCCACCAAATTTCTGTGGGAAAGCCCCGGAAGGCCATGGCAACTGTTGAGGCCAGGACGGAACAACCAATATGATAGACGTGGGAATGGGTGACGCAGTATAGCAGCCCACGGCACGGCGGAAGTAAACAGTTTTGCTGAGTTTGTCTGGCAAAAGTCAGAAATATTGTACGTCTGAAGGGGGCTGAAGGAGCAGGTAAGGGAATAGGTACTGTGACGGAAGGAAGGGACGAGAAAGCACCACGAACTTAATGTGCAACTCAAAAGAACCGTGGAAGTATGGGTTCCTCTCGACAAGCAGAATGAATCTACCAGCGTGACTGGCTGAAGTCTTGAAAAGTCTCAACGGCCTATGCTGGTTGTGGAGGAGCGGCTACGAAGTGGAAATCCAAGATCGAGTATCCCGTGACAATGCCCGCGTCAGCGGTGATGCTTATGGACAAGTTGGCCCGGTTGCTGGGTGCGATTCCCCTGGCAAATAGGTTTCTGTGATGCACTTGTGTGGACGAGCTTGCCAAAAGGGACAGCCGTTTTTGCCGAGCCTCACGGTGAAGTTGAGTAAAGGCCGGGGTCAAAGCAGTAGATTATTGTTTGGGAGGGGAACCCAGAAGGTGGAATGGTTGTTTGCAGATTGTCAGAGCGATCTGGGCGGTTTCGCACACAGAGAGAGGAGATATCTTCGGAAAGTGATCGGATGGCGATTTCTATTCGAAATCAATAAGCAGGGTACTGGAGCCCTCTTGTCTTGTTACATGCGCGCGCATGCTCAAGGCATCAGAGCGCGCGCACTGGTGGATTTCAGAAATGCATGTGGGATTTCCTTCCATGTTCACAGCTTAGGTCCAAACTCAGGTTGGTGTTTCCGGAATTGTGTTCGTTGAGGTGTGTCAGGTCTCGGAGCAACCTACATAGTTGAAGACTCGGATATCCAACAGCCCCACATTGACTACGATACCTATTGCTGCTTGCACAGTATCAAATCACTTGTCCCATACGAAACGGGAATGAATGGAAAGGTGTACACTTGAACATTTCTGAGGAACTCCCGCGCGTGCCAACGATAGTCCATGGGAGCTCCTTTTTCTGTAAACTCGACGGGAGTTCAAGCTGCAACAAGGCGCAAGTGGGAGACATTGACCTGAAAGACCGGGCTACTGGTAGCAGAGGTACCTCTACCTAGGTAGGTAGAGGTATGTCGCTCATGAAGTCCGGCGAGGTGACGGAAGCGTCGATCGGTCCCTGTGTGTACCGTCCAACCTATCTTAGAGGGCCCTAGAGCTAGGCTACAGTGCTAGGCACTGGAATTTACCGCCCCAATGTGCTTCGACGCGGTCCCTTGCGAGTGCGGGTGGGAGCAGCCGCGCAACCATCACAGGGCAGTTCCCTTGCACCTTCCATCCATTGAGGTTGTTCACTTGCTCTTGATACAGCGTTTCGTGTCACGCAAGAGCACTCCAAGGCAACTGCACTCGGCCTTGACTTATTTTCCATCAAACTCCAGGCCACTGCAGGCTCACGCCCTTCTGTCGGGCCATCACAACAGAGATCGCTGACTGGATGCGAGAAACTGAGTGGCTGGACTTAGACCCGAGAAACCTCTTCCTGACCAAAAGAATATAAGTCGATCGACTAATTGCGACGGCGGCCACAAAATGGTAATCTTGAACTTCACGCTCAGCGAGGAGGGTGTGTCTGTTTTCCACGACGCCCTCGCTTGCATGTACAAGTTCAGTGATGATGTTTGCTTGGAAGCAAGAAGGGACAAGGTACGTACAAATTTTCCCTTCTTGAGATTGTGATACAGCTGCTGATTTATTTGTCTCTTAGCTTACCTTGACTACTCTCAACATCTCAAAGTCAGCATACGTTTGCTTCACTTTTGCCGCTAACAGGTTCTTCTCCCGTTACCATTTCGAGGGAAATGCCCAGTATCGAGATAGATTCTTCTGCCAACTCTATATCCGGGTGAGTGGTCGCTCCTAGACCTATGTCCCCTGGGTATTTACCAACAATTTCTCTCAGTCCCTCTTGTCCATCTTTCGGTCTCGCCAAGGTGGTGATTCTGCACGAGATAAAGATGCTTCCATTGAGCGCTGTGATGTTGCCATTGACGATGGCCCTAGCAAGAAGAGCCGGTTGATTGCAAGAATCTCTTGCAGGAACGGTACATAACGCTCCGATCTTAATCATACCTACAAAGCTCACAACGTTACAGGAATCACCGCATCTCATTCTCTACCGTTCGAATCAAAGCCACCAACTCATGCCAAGTTTGAAAAGGACGAGGCTGGGAATCGTTGGTCGATCTCATCCAGCACACTGCGACAACTCATGGATCATTTCGGTCCGGGTATTGAATTGCTTGATATCAACACGGATGACGACGATCATGTTGTGAACTTTACCTGCTTCACGGACAAGGTACAGAAGCGTGGCCCTCATGGCAATGAAGGTTCGTAAGACCTCCCTTCAAGCCAAGTTGGAGGATGATGCTGACAATGGCATGAAAAGCTGTCCTCAAGAAGCCGCTTCACACCAACATTTCTGTAGAAATGGCCGAGTTTAACGAGGTTGAAGTCCAAGACAAACTTCACATCATCATTAGTGTCAAGGATTTCCGAGCCATTCTCCAACACGCTCAAATAATCAGCGGAGAGCTCGCAACCTACTACTCGGAGCCCGGACGCCCGATGAAATTATCTTATAGTGCGGACGGTATCCTGTGTGAGTTCATCCTCATGACGGTTGGAGAACAGGATGCCATCACCCAGAAGCACAAAAATACCAGGGCAAGGGCTTCAAAGACCCCGAAACCGGGTTCGGGTCCGGGACCGGGTCCTGCGTCTAAGCCTGACGGCTCTGTTCCAAACAATGAGGCCAAAGACGTCCCAAAGCCAGCGCAGAAGCCTCCCCAACAAAAGACATCTCCACGACCACGACAGACACAATTTGAAATTCGACCACCACCCATACCGCCTCGAAGCCCGGTGGCCGCCAGGACTGATCGATCTGATTCGCCGTTATTCGTTGAGCAAGGCGACGAGGACCGGCAATGGGATCCCGTGGATCGTGAGGATGAAGAGGAGATGGACAACGCTAGAGTCGAGTGGAATGCAACGGGCGAACCGGTACTTCTACGTCATTTCCCTCTAGTCGCCAGGAAAAAGATGGCTAACATCCACTCCAGAACCCGCCGTCCTTGCGAATTAGCAGTTTACTGGCAAGACCGGCTGTGTCCGGTAATGAGCCAGACAGACTTGCTGGGGGACTCGAGCCAACCCAGCAGCTTTCCGAGGCATGTACTATGTTGTCTCCTATGTCTATTCTTTCACTAACTGGCAAACAGGTTCGGCGCTTTGGTTTATTTTCCTCTTGACCAAGTAAACCGAGCAGTGCTTGAAGGGGTGGTTTAGTGCATGTACTGTAACATACGACTTAGCAGTCATCCTCGGCATATCTTTGACTGTTCCCAAGGCTCTAAGTTCACGGCATCTGTATTGCCACCCAACTCGTGGCACAGCCGGCCCCGATGGTGGTTATTTGAGCGCCCGAAGGAATGAACTGGGACGATGCAATAACGTTCTGCTGACCCTTTGTGACATCCGAACTACTGAGCGGTCCGCAGTTGCCGTGTTCACCCCAGCCCCAGGCTGTAACGTCGCCCTCCTCGCTTAAGGCCAGTGCATGTTCGCTCCCCACCGCAATATGTTTGGTTTGGGGTAGATTCGCGGGAGCGAGTTGACCATGGTCATTACGGCCCCAGCTCAATAAGCTTCCATCTCCCTTCAAGATGAACAGGTTGCCCCAACTAGCACCGACCTCTCGCCATCCGACAACCTGGTCCGGAACTTCAGCCCTGATCCCCCATTTGTCTGAACCAAGGACCATGATGTTACCGCTTTCCGGGCTTCCCAGCAAGCACGTGAATTCCTTTCCACAGACCGCTTTCACAACCTTGAAGCCCAAACCCTCGATTTTGCGGGGTGAGTGAACAATATCCTCCGGCGCTCCGATCTGACCCTTCCGGCCATTACCCCAACCCCAAACGTCACCATTGCTTAAAACTGCAACGACATGGCCCATACAAGCGGCAAGATCGACAACTTCCGTGTCCGGGGGAGGGAAATCTGGAATAAGAGACGGAGTCGCCGTACGGAAGATGAAAGTACCCAAGCCCAACTCGCCTTTCAGGCCGGTGCCGCAAGAGTAGACTCTGGTGTTGTGACCTTGGGCATCCAGGCGGGTAAAGATGCTTGCTTCCCAGGCAGCTGCAACCATACCTACCCTGAATGGGTCTTGGGGTGTTGATACAGATGAAAGATCGATAGGGTGAAATCGAGGAGGCTGCGAGATTTGTGTTTGAGTGAACTTGCCACAGGCACCAGTATTCGGGTCTCCGCTCCAGTAGATGTCGCCGGTCGTAGTCAAAATGATTGTGTGGTTACCTCCTGCAGCAATCTTAGTGATGGAGGCGGTATCCGGAAGGTCTGCATCAAAGTGGGCATCCTTTGGAACGGAAACGTCTTCTTTGTGGCCGATGCCTAGCTGGCCGGAACCATTAGATCCAAGAGCGAAGAGTAGCAGCATTCTGATACGACTTCTTGAGTAATGGACTGAGCGAGGCGAAGTGATGATAAGTCGATGTTTTCCTGGAAATGTCCCGTCTTTTGATCGTGGCAACTAAGGATGACGACGGCATTCATTGCAGCCTCCGCGCACAGCCGGTGCCGGGCCGGGACATTGGTGGAGTTTTGGTTCGGAGGCTGTAAGTTCGGAGGCATGGCTCCATTTGCGGTGTTGGGAAGATGGTCCGAGCTTTCAAGTGCAAATCAAAGTGGGGCGAAGCACACTGACGGGATTGGATTTTCCAGTCGTTTTTAAAATCCCACCTTGCGGCCTCCCGAATTGAAAATTTCTTCCTTCCGTACCACAAAGCCAGCAACAGCAACGCAGCCTCACCCATTGCTTCTCGCGCGGTCATCGAGCGAGTGCTTCTTTGGTGCCGAGGGTCTTGTGTGACGATGTGATAGCTGCCGCAATCGACCGGTCCTGCTGGAAAGAAACAATACACGCTTCAATATGGTTTCGACATCGGCACCCCCCAATATGACCGGCTTCACAGTCGGCCTGATTGGAATGGGCGATATGGGCAAGATGTATGCCCGGAGACTTAGCAGCGCAGGTTGGAGGTAATAATTCTTCCTCGCTCGTCTCATCGTCGTCGATCACGCCCAGGCTCTTCGCGGAGCCTGTCACCGCGACTAACCTTCAACAAACATTTCGCAGTTGTTCAAATGGTACGTTGCAACAGTTCTTCTCATTCCCCACCACCCCTTAATATGATGACTTGAGTGCATTTGGCTAGAGTATCGCGCCTGTCACGGCTGGTCAACCGTTCCGGTCCCAGTTTGTGTAGGGAGCTTTCCATGATGAAAAATCTCAGCTACCTTACAATTTTCGTCTGAAACAAACACATCTTCACACATCTTTATATCTTGCAGCATATGTAAGGGACTTGCGCTGACCAGATATCAACAGGTTCTTAGTGTTACAGCATGATCAGGAATCGGTTGGCTAACGATCCCTTCCAGGATCATGGCCTGCGATAGGGAAGAGAAATATGATGAGCTGGTACAAGAGTTTGAGGGGAATGTACGGTCGCACACATTTAGCCCGATCTCTTTACAGCAGAATCAGTGCTGAGTCTTCATATTTTGCTTTCTAGAACAATATACAAATTCTCCGTAACGGTCATCTCGTGTCTCGCGCCAGCGATTATATCATCTACAGTGTTGAGGCGGCGGTCATCGATCGTGTCGTCGCCCAGTACGGTCCATGTGTGTTGCCATGACCTCTCTCTCCCCGTCACGTAGACTTAGCCTTAACCGCGTATTTCGTTTCTAGCGACCAAGCTCGGCGCCATTGTTGGCGGCCAAACGTCCTGTAAAGATCCAGAGATCAAGGCTTTCGAAAAGTACCTGCCCGCCGACGTTGACATCGTATCCTGCCACTCCCTTCACGGCCCCAATGTCGATCCCAAGGGCCAGCCGCTGGTGCTCATCAAGCATCGCGCCTCCGACGAATCTTTCTCCAAGGTTGAGCACGTACTCTCCTGCCTTAACTCCAAGGTTGTCTACCTGAGTGCCGATGAACATGACCGCATCACGGCCGATACCCAAGCCGTCACCCACGCCGCTTTCCTCAGCATGGGCAAGGCCTGGCATGCAACCAAGCAATTTCCCTGGGAGGGAACCCGTTATGTCGGCGGCATCGAAAACGTCAAGATCAACCTCATGCTCCGCATCTATGCCCAAAAGTGGCACGTCTACGCCGGCCTCGCCATCCTCAACCCCGAAGCACACAAGCAGATTGCCCAGTTCGCCAAGTCCACCACCGAGCTGTTCCAACTTATGCTGGAGGGTCATAGCGACGAGCTCCGCGCCCGCGTGTACGCCGCCAAGGAAAAAGTCTTTGGTGCCGAAGGAAGCCCCAAGTGGGCGAGCAAACCTCTCCTCCGTGACGATGTGCTCGACCAGTTCAGCCTCCGCCAGCCGGAAAATGGCGGCCCTTCGGCTCCCTCCTTGCCCAACAACCACCTCTCGCTGCTTGCCATGGTCGACTGCTGGAGTGCTCTGGGCATCGTGCCGTACGACCACATGATCTGCTCGACTCCCCTGTTCCGACTCTGGCTGGGCGTCACCGAGCACTTGTTCAGGACCCCGGGCTTGCTGGATGAGTGCCTGAAGGTCGGCATCGAGGATCGGACTTTCAGAAGGGATGACTTGCAGTTCACCATTGCGGCGGCGGGCTGGGCCGAGTGTGTGGGTCTGAGGCAATTCGAGACGTGGAGGGAGCGGTTTGCGGTTACCCAGGCTTTCTTCGAGCCGAGGTTCAAGGGAGCGGTGGAGGTAGGTAATGCGATGATCAAGGCAGTCCTGGCAAGCGATGAGAAGGACTAAAGGTGTGTACGGAACGGAGACTGGATTGGAATGCACATGGAGAAGGTTGAATGCGCGAAGGGCTGTGAAACGGTATCAGGGGGGGAAAAACGGGCATCTTGATGGACGAGACATATCTGTGGATACACCACGGCTACCCTGGCGTAGGCTTCGCAGGAACGGCCGTGGTATTGATAATTGACAAGCTGACTTCTGGATTTTGGAAGATTCGTCTCGGTGTGTCTTCTGATGATGTGCGATTGTGAGATTTGCTGTAATGCTATATGAGGCATGGCGAGATATGATGCTGTCCTGGTTGCAACACTACCTACCTACAGAGTCCTATTTTCGTATCTTCTTCCTATAGTCAGCCCTCCAACTACCGTCATCAGGTCATGTTTGCACAAGGCCCTTCCTCCGCTGGTGCATCTTCATGATGAAATTTGGTACACCGAGTCAGGAGATGACATTGCCCGGCAGGGCTTCGATGTCGACAGCTCCACGAAGTGCTCTTTGTTGTTTTGTTTATACATAGGTAGATGCCTGCACAGTACATAGAACCTTGATGGCTGATTGCCGCGGCGCCAGAAGCTTATCAGCTTCACTAACCCCCGGGCCCCGCATCGCAGGCTGGTACCCCACCATAATTTGACCCACATGAGGCCGTATGCCACTGCCCGCCTGCCGCAATCAAGCTTTCGCCTCAGCGTACTTGCAGCTTGCTTAGTTGGAATGTTTCCTTACCTGTTACACACAACATCACCAGCGCGACGGACACTGCTACTTTCCTTTGATTGTGTCTCATACAGTTATCCGATCCTCTCACAACATCCACCACGGCCAATTTTCAAAAAAAGGATCACGAAATTGTACCCAAAATTTTGCGTATACCCCAAGCTACCCTACAATAGCTCGGCGAGAGCAACCGTTTGACCACGATGGGTAAGTTTTCTGTGGGCGCAAAGTGATGAACGTTTGTGTGCCACTACCTAGCTTCCCACGGCAGCTAACCTCCGATCCCCATTATAGAGCTGCCACCGAATCCCGGCCTCGTGGACATCCAACGCGATGCTCTCTACGCCTACGACTCGGAAGCCCACAAAGCCGTTGTCAACTCGCGACCATGGACCAGCGATTACAAATACTTCAAGACCGTCCGCATCTCCTCCGTTGCCATGATCAAGATGGTCATGCACGCCCGCTCCGGCGGCAATCTCGAGGTCATGGGTATGATGCAGGGCTACATTGAGGGCAGCACCATGGTCATTACCGACGCCTATCGTTTACCGGTAGAGGGGACAGAAACCCGCGTCAACGCCCAGGACGAAGCGAACGAGTACATGGTCGAGTATCTCCGTCTCTGCCGTGAGGAGAACCGCCCTGAGAACGTTATCGGGTGGTATCACTCGCACCCGGGCTATGGCTGCTGGCTAAGCGGTATCGACGTCGGCACCCAATCCTTACAACAGCAGTTCAACGAGCCGTTTGTCGCAGTGGTGATCGACCCGGACAGGACAGTAAGCCAGAACAAGGTTGAGATCGGCGCGTTTAGGACGATTCCAGAAGGGATCAAGCCTCCCGCAGCAACCAATACGACAACGGGCGATGGACAGAGCGTCCCTCTGAACAAGGTGGAGGATTTTGGCGCTCATAGCCATCGATACTACGCGCTCGACGTTGAACACTTCAAGAGCACACTCGATAGCAAGCTGTTGGAGACGTTGTGGAACAAGTACTGGGTGCAGACGCTGGCCCAGAACCCGCTGCTTACCAACAGGGACTACACGAGCAGCCAAATGGTGGATTTGGGATCCCGCATTTCGAAGGCGTCAAAATCGCTGGAGATGCTCTCAACGACTGGGCAAAGAGGTCCTAAGAGTGATGCGGTCGATCAAAACATAGAGAAATTGCTCAGCGAAGTGAAGCAGATTGCTGCAAAGGAGAGGTCTGGACTGATGGCGGCGGATGTCAAAGGCAAGGTGTTTGGCTGTGGCTGTCGTGGGCAGGCAGAGGGTGTCCAGCCTGAGAAACCATGATATTATTGGATGCTGCAGTGAGGACAAGGGTGAACATCATTGCGCGAGTGTCTGGGACGAAAGGAAATGCGATTAGGCCAGCATGGGTAGCACCAAAGAGATATCCCCGTATTAGAGAGCCCCAGGGAGCATTTAGGATGCGCATGAGAATCGTTAGGGACAACAGGACCGCATAGACGGACTGGAGATGATAGTCAACAAACGCCCTTTTTCTCCAGGAGAAGAGACAACTAGGGACTAGCCATGAATACTAGATGGACAGGTCCAAACAAGAAATAGTAGTACATGGCACAACAGCTACAGCCATCCGCCCAAAACCACCGATATTTTACATGCCATAAGCCATAAGCCCTTGCCTTTGTGTTCTAGAACAGGTCAAACAACGCCAGTCCAAGACCAGTTGCCACCGCATCCATTGTGCCTGAACCACTTTCCCCATTCTCTGCCTTCTCCTTCTCCAGAGCAACCTTGTACGAGGCAATCAGCCTCTTCATCGTCTCCTTTCTACCCAGCAACTCCATGACCGACACCAGTCCCGGTCCATGATCGCCCGCCAACAGCGCCCACCGCAAAAACTTGTAGCCGCCCGCGCCCTTGATCGGCTCGCCCGTTTCCGGGTCGCTGACGCTCACGGCCTTGACCGTAGCATCCACGACCGGCTTAATCCTCTCAGCCGTCCATTCTTCCACTTCGGCCTTCTTCTCCTCCGCAGATCCCTCTTCCCCTTTGGATGAGACAATATCGCTGAGCTGTTCAACGATGAAGCGCATGACGACACTGGGACTGGCTTCCTCACCATCGAGCTTGGCGTGCTGGAGGGACGGGGTTTCGTCAAAGTTTTTGGAGAGAACCGAGGGGGGGATGGTCCAGAAGGCGTACCGATTCTGGGAGAGGAAAAGCTCCAGATCGGGCTTGATCGACTTGGCTGTGCGGAGGGCGCGGAGAATGTAGTCCTGGGCAGAAGCAAGGGACTCTTGGGTCTGGGGGATAGGAGAGGCGAGGGAGGGGAGGGGGATGTTATGAACTGTAGTTTCCTCAAGGGCTCCCTTGGGGATTTCGGCGCGGGCGCCCTCAACAGCCGTGATCATATCCCTGATGGGGTTGATCAGGTAGCTCTGCAGACGCGGCAGGTTGGGCGGTTCCTGCCGGAGTAGATGCTCAAAGTGCTTCTCGTGGAGGTAGGGGAGCTTGTCGAAAGAGACGACGATGTCACCCTTGCTGAACTTGAAGGAGAACCGGTCGACCATATCTGGGAGCGTCATGAAGTCGGGCTCGCCACTCTTCTGGCTCCACCCGAGCAGGACGGCGAAGTTGAGCAAAGCCTCGGGAGGGATCTGGTTGTCCTTGTACCAGGACATGTCGACGCCCTTGTGGCGCTTGCTCAGCTTTTGGCGCTCTTTGTCGACGAGGAGGCCGACGTGAGCGAATTTGGGTGGTTCCCAGCCGAAGGCGTTGTATAGCTCGACGTGTTTGGGGGTTGAAATGAGCCATTCCTGGATAGTGAAGGGTAAGCAGATATAGAAAACATGACTGGTAGGTTGAGGAAAATACAACGTACGGCGCCGCGAATGACGTGAGTAATCTTCATGGCCCGGTCATCGACGATATTGGCAAAGTGGTAGGTTGGAAAACCATCACGCTTCCGGATGATGAAGTCCTCCTCGGGCTCCCTCTTGCGGTAACGGGTATAAAGGATATCCTCGATAATGATGGGCTTGTCGCTGCTCTTGAATCTCACGGCATACTTTTCCCCTTTGGCGGCTCTGTCGTCTGATTCCTCTAGTGAGACGTTGCGGCATGTGCCGGGATACGCTGTCGACTCTCCAGACTCGTGTGCGGCCTGCTTGTGGCGCTCAAGATCCTCGGGCGAGCAAAAGCATCTGTACGCTTTGCCCTCGCGGATCAACTGGTTGGCATGCTCGTCATAAAGTGACAGCCGTTCGGACTGGCATATGTAAATGGTTAACCAAACCCCCACCCGTGATTCACCAGAGCTGCTTCGCGTCTTACCTGCCTATACGGTCCATATGGTCCCTGAACATCGGGGCCTTTTCACAGAACAAACAGAGTTAGCATGAAGAAGCAGGTATAAAGGACGAGTGCAGACTCATGGGTCGTCCCTGCCTTCATCCCAAGAGAGGCCGGCCCATCTCAAGTCATCAAATAGCCTCTGCTCAGCGTCGTGTACAAGGCGAGTCTACGGATACAATAGAGAGCATCAGCCTCTGCTCCTTCTACGAATTGACCACCTGTGATCCTGGGGTACAAGGTGCTGAGTAGTAATCACCTGGTCTGTGTCTTCGATGCGGAGAATGAACTGGCCGCCGGTCGCCTTGGCAAGAAGGTAGTTGAATAGAGCGGTCCTCAGAGATCCCAGGTGCAGATATCCGGTAGGCGAGGGCGCAAAACGGGTACGGCACGGTGAGTCTGGCAGCTTCCACTTATCCTCAGCCTGTCTTTTCTTGGATCCTTTCAAGACGCCTTCACCTTGTTGTTGCTGCGTAACTTGCGTTTGATGTGGGCAGAGGGTGGATCTCGTCGATGAGAACCACAAACGCCGCGAAGAAAGACTTGAGACACTCGCAAGAGAAGGACAGCCTGGCCTCCTCAACAGTAGCCCTATGCCCCTCATCTTTCAGACTGTCACCTCCCTTTTTTTTGGTATTTGAAATTGTGAAGTCAGATGCTGAGACTAACAGTATGAGAAGGTGGAGGGAGCAAGATGATAGCATGTGAGAGTTTGGATCACGAACAAGAATGTCTACAGCCACAGAAGCGGTTCTGGCGTCTTACTGCGGTAGTCGGTAATGTGGCGGTGCGATCCGTGGTCTAGAAGTGGGTATTTGGGGGTTGTGGAGCTAAGTTTTGAACCGAACTTCAAAGTGGACCCTGGGGTGTCATTCTGCAGTCTTGGCATCTCATCGCACCTTCAATTCTGAAAAGACTGGAAAGTCAAGGGTCGCTCGCTGGCGTGTACTAGAGGTACCTATGTATGTAACATGGATATCGTTATCATCAAACTACTTTAGCGATACCAACATCGCCCAGAAGTCTATGACGAAGCGCTGGTAAGGGTATTTTAACACAACTTTTTACAGAAAAAAAATAAACCAGCCGCAATACACGACAGAACGCCTTGTAGCCGAACAACAAGTGATGTCGTTGTTTGGGCAACCTGGAGTGCATGCCCGTGCATGTGTAAAAAAAAAAAAAAAAAGGTAATCGCGGGTGGGCTAAAATGGATGGCGCTGTGCGCCTTATTGCTTCCCGACCGTCGTTATCAGGAACACAGCGATACGGATACCGCCTTCCATGAGGGGAAGCTGCATTTGTCCTTCATGACATACTTTCCATAGGTTGTTATACGATTCGTTTTTTTTTGGGCAAAGGTCTCAGCAGTACATCGATGTGTCTCTTCCGTCGCTCGATCACTTTTTGCAAAGAAAGGTTGACGGTGGGTTATCAAACAAACTTTGACTCAGCAGTAGCTAGCAGGTGAAGTACCCAAAGGGAGCCGGGTATCCAACGCGGGGCCGCTTAAAATTTCCCATAACAAGACCGGGACGGAAAACGAAAAGGAACTTCCCTCCTCCATCCGTCCAGTGTCCTCTTGGTGCAAAGACCACAGTCTCCCCGCCTTTCGTCATTTGCGAGCTGCCCTTTTTGTCAACCGGATTCTTGACGGGGTATACCGACCGATCCTTCAACCAGAGAAAACGACTTTACAGCGTTAAAGGACCCCAGATTCGCTATCACCATGAGCAGCAACAGCGGCGACGAGGGCGACCTCGATCTCTATGGTATGCCTGCCATTAAATACAATTTGGCCGCGATACTGGCAATCTGTCTCGGCATGTACTAACTCGCTTCGTGTAGCCATTCTCGGCGTCGACAAGTCGGCCAGCCCGAATGACATCAAGAAGGCTTATCGCAAGGTGGGCTAAATCACCACGCACACAACCGCCTGTCTTAAAGCTCCTAGATGTTGTGCTGACTCTTCAATCTCCAGCTCGCATTGATTCACCATCCGGACAAGGTCCCCGAGGACCAGCGCCCCGAAGCCGAAGTCAAGTTCAAGGCCATCGCCCAGGCGTACGAGATTCTTAGTGACGAAGAGAAGCGCGAAATGTACGACGTCCACGGTATGGCTGCTTTCGATCCATCAAGAGGAGGCGGTCACGGCGGCCATGGCGCCAACATGGATGATATCTTTGCTGCTATGTTCGGCATGGGCGGTATGGGCGGCATGGGCGGCATGCCTAGACGCCCCAAGCGCAGCCCAGATGAAGAGCAGCCCTACAAGGTTACGCTCGAGGAGCTCTACAAGGGCAAGACTGTCAAATTCGCTGCCGAAAAGCAGGTTGTCTGCCGCCAGTGCAAGGGCACCGGTGCTAAGGAGAACGTAAAGCCCAACAAGTGCGAGCGCTGCAGGGGTCGCGGTCTTGTAGAGGCCTACCAGTCCATCGGCCCCAACATGGCCCGTCAAGTTGTTATTCCCTGTGATCACTGCTCTGGCTCTGGTATGCACTACAAGGAGAAGGACCGCTGCAAGAAGTGCAAGGGCAAGCGGACTTGCAAGGAGACCAAGGCTCTCGAGCTCTACATCCCTCCCGGCTCCATGCAGGGCGATAGGATCGTCCTGGAAGGAGAGGCGGACCAGCTTCCGGACCAGGCCCCAGGAGACCTCATCTTCCACCTTGTCGAGGAGCCCCATGACGTCTTCACCCGCATTGGACATGACCTCTCAGCCGACCTCAACGTTGCCCTTATCGAGGCTCTGAGCGGCTTCTCACGTGTCGTCGTTAAGCACCTTGACGGCAGAGGCATCCACATTAACCACCCTCGTGGCAAGGTTCTCCGTCCCGGCGACGTCCTCAAAGTCCCCGGTGAGGGTATGCCCGTGAAGAAGAGTGATATGAAGGGCGACCTGTACCTCGTTGTGAAGATCGAGTTCCCTGAAGATGGTTGGTTGCAGGACGACAGCCAGTACGACGCTTTGGCGAAGCTCCTACCTCCTCCGCCCAAGCCAATCGAGGCCGAGGAGATCGATGACGTTGAATACGAATCTGGTGCCGATATCCAAGAGGTATGATGATCTTTCAAAAATGTGAGGAGAGAATCTGTGGCTAACATTTGAACCTAGATGGGCGCTCACCAAGGTGACCCGCGCTACGGCAATGACTGGGAGGATGATGACGAAGACGAGGGTGCTGGTCCTCAGTGCGCTACCCAGTAAGGAAACACAAACTCTGGAGGGAGTGCTATATACCTAGAGCATTGGCAAAGTCCTTGTCGCCATCGTCCCTCAACGAGCACAACGCGCCAAGTATCGAACTCGGCGTGGGTGGCTGGGAACGAATGGGACAGTCCAGGACTTGACAATCGCCCATCTGCCACACCAAGGAACGCACGACCAGAGTAGCCGTTTTCTTCAAACCTTTGGCGGTCCATATAGCTCTGTTGCAGGGCGGCGGTCCAGTAGTATGCTTGGGAGCATGGCCAAGCCTGGTTGGATAAGCGAACTACAAGTTCCTATCCGGCAGGCCATTTGCTCACACCGTCATAGGATGTGGCAGGTTTGGAGGTTTTTGGTCAACATGGAGCAATGGCCGTTTCTACATATCTTGAGCGACCATTTTAGTGAGGCAAGCATGCTTTTAGACGTCGAGCAGTATTGCCCATCAAGCAGGCAGAATCAGCCCTACCTTTTAGACTTGACACATAGACTTGTGTGTATACTCAATACCCAGCGATATGATGGCGGGTGGATAGCGTTTGGTTGATAGTGAATCGGGGTGAATGTATCTGCGTGTTGTGTCAAACGTTCCCATTATTATTGCTGGACTGTGAATGATGATGCGTATCGCCCGAGTGGATCCATGTAATCCAATGCGTTTGGTTTTACCTCTTGGAGGTTGAACTCTCATCAAGACAGAGTTCCCGGGTCACGAATGCCGGAGAATGACAGCAACGCAACACATTCCGTATTAGTTCAGTAGAATGGGTTATGTATGCTATAAAGACTCCGAATCGAAAGTGCAGTCCATAGAGGTAGTTGGTAATAGAATTGTGGCCGGCGAGATGCACTGCATACAAAGAAAGACGCAGCTCCTGAGATGGTCTCGGACGGCTGGGCGCTATCTCCAGGTGCGGCTTGACTGCCAAGATTTACAACTGCCACCCAGATGGTGACCCACACCAGTAAAATTCTGGCGAATCACAGCCGCGTACCAAGCCTCGCCTTAACAATTTCGCACAGCCCTAAGCCCACCAGCTACACTTTCTCGATTTTTTTCCCCAGGTCCCGCCGTGACGCTGCCCGCCGAAACAGTCCCCCATCACTCGATAACAGACAGTCAAGGTAGGCACCCTCGCTCAATCGTATTCTCAGTAACGAAGCAATTCTAACAGCATATTCAAGATGGTTGCCGCCAAGAAGCACGTCCCTATCGTCAAGAAGCGTACGTTTTTCCTCAATTCCGCGACTCCAGCCGACACGAAAAATGGAAATCCCCTTGCTAGCTCGAGCTCGAGGGCCGACAACTCCATCACCGCCGTTTCCCGACACCAATCGACGAAAGAGCGATGCGAATACCAGTGGAACTAGAATGTTGACGAAATATTGGTGAACAGGCTCTAAGGGCTTCATGCGCCACCAGAGTGATCGCTTTATGCGTGTGGACTCGGCATGGCGCAAGCCCAAGGGTATCGATAACCGCGTCCGCCGTCGCTTCAGGGGCACTCTTGCTATGCCCTCGGTACGTTTGGCCATAATCCGGTGGTGGAAGAAGACGGAGCGAATCTGGACGGGAGCCGCAGGATTGGATTGTCCCAAGTCCCTGGACAGAGACGCTCCGCGGGTGATCGTTGGGAAAACGATGGGGAAGTTCAAATCGGTCAAACGGCTAACCAAACGCGACTTGTTTCGCGCTTCTAGATCGGCTATGGCTCCAACAAGAAGACCCGCCACATGATGCCCTCCGGCCACAAGGCTTTCCTCGTCAGCAACGTCAAGGATGTCGAGCTCCTCCTCATGCACAACAAGACCTACGCTGCTGAGTACGTTAGATCGATATCCATTCATTTCTTGGGGACATTAGTCGGATTCGGGATCGTGGAGTCGCCTTTGCGATGTACAATGGACAATGGAGGCAATGAGCAAGGGCGAAGCAATGGACTGTCGCTAATATGCTTGACTATAGGATCGCCCACAACGTCTCTTCCCGCAAGCGCATCGAGATCATCGCTCGCGCTAAGCAGCTCTCCGTCAAGGTCACCAACGCCAAGGCCAAGGTTACCACCGAGGTCTAAATCTTCCTGTCTTCATCGTCATAAGGGGGCACTTTTTTCGTCATGTGTGATTCTGGGAGCATCTCAAGGCGGTCTCAACGGGAAATGGGTTCTGCTTTCTTTGGTCAGCGGGTTTTCTGCTAGCAACCAATCCAGGCTAGTGAAAATACAAACGCGGCTTGCTTGTCAAGGCACACACTACGAAGACTAAGCATCTACTACCACTGGACACACATACAGACAACGGACGGGAACGGCGTTGTGATGAGGAAGACCAAGACGTTGGCCTCTCATCGTATATGTTGTCTCTGAGATATGGGACAGCAATGCACGGACAGAAGATATGAAATGATACCAGACCAATTTGACGTCAGGCAGATCGCAAGCAGTTGTGTCATTGTGAATGGTATCGTGTGAATTGATGTCCGAAAATAGGCTCGTTGCCCGCTTCTCAGATTTGACCTGACTACATTAGCACGGCCATTCAGAGCTGATGCCAGGTTTGTTGGAAGAACAGTGAGAAGTCCCAGCGACCATATCCATCCATCTTTCAAGACACTTGGCTCTTGCTTCCCCAATAAGGGATTCCCCAGATTCAAATTCCAGTCACAAACTCAAAAGAAACCCAGGGACCAGGAGCAAGGCATAGCATTTTATTAAACAACGCAACAGAAGACTTTCGGCATACTATAACTAGGTCTTTCGAAGGCCGGTGCACAAAGGTCACACGACACACCCGTGGTACTAGTAGTCTCTCGCCTTCCGTCACCAAAAGCGGTAGCGGTACCTAGAACGGAACTTCACGCTAAGAGGTAAGTATGCAAGTTTATGCCCATCACAAGTGACGTGATAAGGTCCCAATTGAGGGTCGAGGTATCCCTGGAGTAGACAGGACGTCGAAGAAGATGGCAAAGTTCTGATTCTTTGGTGTACTTGCTCCCTAGTCAGTCAGTAAATAGAAACTCGTTATCTTATTGCTAGACGAGACCAAGTGACCGGAACTCGCTTCAGACTAACTAACGTACCTACCTTGTGGAGAGCTGAGACACACACAGCCTTGGAACATTTTTAGGTTTTCGGTTTATCATACCATTACTTGATATTCTCCGACTCTCAGCTCGTTTTAGCGGTTCCGTTCGACTGACTCCGTGGAAGGATTGTGCACTCATGCTCACAAGTGTGCAATGTCGTGGAACCGCGCGCTTCTTCTTCTGTTGTACCACTCATGGACGTGTCAGTGTCGAACTATGTATGGATGACAATGTCCGACTTCCAACGTTTTTTGCCTGACTAAGAATGCCTCAAACAAGGTATGTTTCGGAATCCTAGTGGCAAAGTAAGTGATGATTAGGGTAGTGTATACTATACGGAGAATAGATTGATAAGCGAGCCCTACGTACCTATCTTAGAGGTAGTCTCGTCATTTGTATGGGCCGATGCCGTAAGAACTATGGAGATCCGATATTGTAGACTGTATATGGCCTTAATCAATTTCCATACGTCGAGCATGTACGTAATGTCACTGTGGTCTTCTTGGTGGCCATGATGCGAGTTGCGAGTTATGCGTCGCCCCATTGTTAGTGGGTAAGTACGAATGTGTACTAATCTCTGACTTCTTGTTGGATGAAGAACGACTGCTTTAGGGTAAGTATGTGAGAGTCAGTGATTGAGAAAAATGGAAGCTACCAGGACCTCAGCCGTAGTACAAATTTTCTCAAAGACCATATTGTCATTGTGACTTTTGGCAGTTCGCTAGTGTAGGGATGCTGTCCTTAATTAAGATTCATGGATATTGGCTTGGCTATCTGAGTTCATGATGGGAGGTCATAATGATGTATGGATATATTGATGGACAAGAATCATAATGCTATGGATAGTCTCTTACGTCGAAATTTCGACGTTCGACTTCATGACAGCAGTGAAAGTCGACTGACTGGAGCTTCGGACACAAAGGGGTATGACTAGAGTGATTGGAAAACCAATGCTTGGTCCGTAAAGTAAATTTGAAGTCAAGATTAATGGAGTGCAGTAGAGATAACAGTTAACCCTGAACATGGCAGTTGGTCAGTTTTGATGGCCTACAGTTATCAAATCCATCTCTGGCCAGGGACCACAAGTATCGAGACATAGCACATGTACTTAACGATACCTACAGCGTTCCTGAATAGGCCTAGCCACCAACAGTATTCATAGAAACGTAAGGCTGTCTGTCCATGTATTCGGTGTGCTTTCCGGGACTTCATGCTTCTCGTTCCAGGCATCCGGATGCATTTTAGCCGCCCGAAGAAGCCACACACGCGGTTCTCGAACAGTTGGAGCCAGTCTCTTACTCGCTCATCATTTTGCGGGGTCGACTAAACCTGCATAGGTTTTGCAACAAGTTGCCCGACTGACCAGATCATGTTTCCATTATTCACAGATTCGGGAGGCGGGAGGGAAAAACATAACGGAGCATGTGACTTTGTATACACGAAAGCAGTGGTCTAGTCACTTAAAGTGCGTGCTGCTTGGCCACCTCCAGTGCTGCTGAGAAGGCTTCTACGAACAGTACGCAGTCCTTGAATGTGTTATACAACGGGGCCGGTGCGACCCGGATGACGTTGGGCTTCCGCTCGTCAACGATAACCCCGCGCGCCTCGAGCTCCTTCATGACGGTATCTAGGAGCCCGTCGGAGAGCATGAGACTCAGCTGGGCGCCTCTTTCCTCTGACTTGGAAGGGGTAATAATACGGAAGTGAGCGCGGTCTTCCTCCTTCATCTGACCGAGAGTAGCTTCAAGGAAGTTGGTCAGCTTGAGGGATTTGCTCCTCAGCGCTTCCATGCCGCCAGCCTCCTGGAAGATCTCCAGGGAGGCGCTCAGGCTGGTGATATCTAGAATGCTGGGGTTGCTCAACTGGAAGCCAGCCGCGCCCGCCACGGGGTGGAATTTGTTGGCCATGACAAATCTCGTCTTCTTGTCATTGCCCCACCAGCCCGCAAGCCGGTTATTGTAGCCCTCCTCCGGTTTCTCATCCGTAATCTCCTTGGTTACGACGCTGTTGTTGGTGTGAACAAAGAGACCGCCGATACATCCAGGCCCGCCGTTGAGATACTTGTAGCTGCACCAAGCCGCCGCATCTACTCCCCAGTCATGGAGGTATAGTGGTACGTTACCTACCGCGTGGGCGAGATCCCAGATGACGAAGATGCCGTGCTTGTGGGCAAAAGCTGTGATGGCGGGAATGTCAAGCAGCTGACCCGTGTAATACTGGATACCAGGCAGCAGCAGGAGAGCTGTGGTGTCAGCATGAGCCGAAATTACGGACAAGACTTCTTCGGTGCTGATGATGTTGTCCTTGGAGGAGGACTCTATCAGGACCATGGACTTTTCAGTTGACAAGCCATGATGACGAATCTGGGTTTCGACCGCGAACTATAACTCTTTTGTCAGTCATCCAGCTCCCAGTCTGACAGACACCCGACAGGATTGGGTTGTTTACATGGTCACTAGGGAAAGCCTTGTTCTCCAGAATGATCTTGTGACGGCCATTGATATCGGGGCGATAAAAAGCAGACATCAAGAGGTGAATGTTGGCAGTCAAGGTCTGCATGACAGCCACCTCGGATACATTGGCTCCGACGACGGGCGCAATAAGCTCTGCAGCTTTGGCATCGGCGTCAAGCCACGTTGGGAGAGGCGACTCTTCAAGAGGCTTGAAATGGCCCTGCACTCCTTGAGTGGCCCATGTAGTAAGATACTGGTTGAGACGGGTGACGGTTCTCTTGGGCTGCACACCCAGCGAATTGCCGCAGAGGTATATGCACTTGGAATCGTCCTCAGACGCTGGCAAGGCGGCTAGTATCGAGCATTAGCCCCCATCTTGGTGAGCCTCAGCGGGACTTCTCTTGTTCATGATTGGCGATCAAACCTGGGTGAGAGTCGGCCAAGCGGGAGCTCGCTATTTGGGCCTTAGTAGGAATGTTGAACTCATCACGGACGAAGGCGATAGAGTCCTCATTGTCCAGAGCCTCGGCCTGCTTCCGGGCGTCTTGAACCGCTGCGGTACTCATACTTTTTTTTTACTTGCTGGGTGAGTTGATGGAGTGGTTGTCGTTGTTGGTGGACTATGCGTTGCAGTCATAAAGTTGTGTGAGGCTCTTGCCGCTATCGATAGTGGAGGGTCCGATGTTGTCTTTTCTCAAATAGGAAACGTTCGACATGCCCCACCTTTCCCGTTGTCATCGGGCTGGCGTGGCCCGTGGGTGCCCCTCACTGTTCCCCGTCGGTCGCAGGTCGTTCGGACTGACGGGAGGGGATGGACTCCTCCTGAGCGGTGGGGAAGACTTTCACTTCCAAGGCCGGGCCTGAACTTTTCAAGAAAAGATTCCCGTCTCTCCCGTCGCTATTAATTTTCCCCCAATCGCAAATGGAACGCTGTCGGTTCAGTTGTCAAGCGTCTGTCACCAAACCACCGGCCGCCAATCTGCAAGAGCCAACGACGAAGGATATGGAACCCACGGGGTGAAATCTCTCATGCAAAAGGCACCAGTCCGCGGCTTCTGCAACTGTATTACCGCCCACCCCAGGCATTTGACGGTCAACGCAGGACAGGTGCCTAACGATCACCTCCGACTCAATGGAAACACCAGGCACTGCGTTCAATGCACGCAAGCTTTCAACATGCGAGGACCCAAGTCTCGTGAACTCGAAAGGCAGGTTGAATTCGAAAGCCCTCACTTCTCCAGAGCATGAGCGTCATCGTCTCCGCATTCCGCAATAGGTGCATCATCGGTGGCGCCTTGCCATGTGAGAAAATGCCAGTGCGATTCAGGGCCTGTTCGCAAAGAAAGTCGAATTTGTAACGACATCTTTGAAAAGCCTAGTCTAGAGGTTCTGCCATATGCGGCCTCCATTGACTTTGCTTTTAAGGACAACTTGCCGGTGCATGCTCCCAAGACCAGAAGGTTATGGGGAAGGGACTTCAAAATACCTGAACTGCAAGCACCTTGAAAACTCAACAAAATGACAAATGAGACGCCAAAGGCAATGGGGGTATACACCGTAAGACAGACCCACGACGGTTCTCTCGGGTAAATCAGCAGATCGGAATGTCTACCGTGGGAAATAAGTCTTTGGTCAGCTGAGCAAAGCTTGACATGAGGCAACGGTATGGACAGTGAGACACGAGGGCCATCACTTGTTTATTGAACTCTCGGTACTATAGCATGCTTGACCATTGTGGAATCCACCCGTGGCGGTGCTCCCCGTCTCAGCTTGTACCAAAACACTGGAGCTGAGCTGTAATGTAGAGTACTAAGTGTACATTTCTTTTGACATTGAGAAGCTGTCTCGTCAGGGGAACCTAAAGTCTGAATGAGGAGTTGTTAAGGTATGTTTGGATTGGCGGGCCAGGATGTTGGGTCTGGGGAAAAAGCTTGGATTGCTTGGCGGGATTAAACAATACCAACGGCCGGTGGAAATTCCTGAAGCCACGCTCCCGTGACCAGTCAGGTTTGTTTTGGTGGAATTTCACAGCGCTCTGCTAAAGCCTGTCGAGGAGAACACGAGACCAACAGAACTTTCGTCCCTGACAGTAGCCACAATCCATGGTTTCCGCCAGCCCCGCCAGCCCTCCCGCAAGCGCAGCTCGCAGCTCAGAAGCGACGGTGTCAACAGGGGCAGGACTTGCCCCTCCTCGGTAGGCGATCCGGAAGGTAGAGGCTGTCGTAATCCCCGGGGGCCGTTACGGCACATCAGCGGTCAAGCCTAGAAAGAGAGTTGTGGTAGGCGGAGACTCCCATCCCTTTAACGGTGAAAAGGGACCATTTTTGCCAAGACTGGGGGAGACTTGCAGTACTTAGTGACTTTTTGATAGAGCCAAGCAGCGTATTGAGCGCGTTCATTGGTCAAGGTAACCCCTGCCCCCTCTGCGTCAGCTTACGGCATTTCCCTCATCGAAAAAGTGCTGCAAAACCTGATGCAGCCAAAGTACTTGTAGGGATCGGAGGTACAGGTGGATAAAATTACGCCATCCGACTGGCCACTTTCTGGTCTTGGCAAAAATGGTCCCTTTTCACCGTTAAAGGGATACGGACCCTCGTTGACTCCATACCAAACGCGCAAGTTTGGGCTTAGTTCTGCAACAAGAGCCAACTTCAGGATCCCGTGCGACGACCAGCTAGTTTCCATTACCCCCAGATTACTTGATGGCGTCTCTAGCACACAAGGACTGGCTCAAAGAAGTACGGTTTTGGGAAAAGCTGGGGGTAATGAAAACCGACGGGACAACCACTCAGCAGCCGCCATAGGTTCCGGCTATTCCAACGGAGCCGGTCTGGAAAGACAGGGAGTGATCGCGGAGTACAGGCCGCCAGGGAGCTCCAACTTCCCCAATTTTTACGTACTAGGGGCCATCACGGGACCAGCTTGTTTGAAACCTTTACGATCACAGTCAAAAAGTGGTCCAAATTTAACGACGATTTAGAGGCCCCGGAACATCGATGAGGCCAGTATACACGATTATGATGCCAGTAAGCGTTTCCTAGCTCGCTGGACTCTCAATGGCCAAGCCAAGAGGCGGTAAAGAAGCACCGACGCCGTCACACAACATGATGGATGTTGACGAAATCCGAGTCCACCGGCAGCACCACCTACTGTCTAAGGCTGCTTCCACCTTCCTATGGTATGCATAGTGCTTTACAGGGCTGCATGCGATGCAAAAATCTCTTTCCGTCCAGCTGCCATATCCAGCAGAGAATCCGGGATACGAAGCATCGAATACTGTGGAGGTACATCTTTGTCTCCTGTCCAGCTGCTCACTACGACTTGTTGTATGTAAACCTAGGCTGACGGAGAGGCAAATGTCCCGGGCCGTCGTGATCCCCGCCAGCAATAGTATACATAATGTATCCAACTTCGCACAGTGTACATTACGACACTGGGTACCAACGGGGCAGACTGCACCAGAAAACCTGAACGCTTGCTTCCAGAACGTGCCCGATGGGCGATCCCCCCTATGGCCGGTTTGAATGCTGTGATGAGGAGCGGGAAAATCGTGGTGAACTGTGCCTGCAATGTTCTGCTTGTTTGTCAACAGTCGACCAGTTGACCACTTGACAAGCATCAATGCGCAGGGGTGCTCCCCGTATGAAAGTCGCTTGAAGGTAACCTGAATATTGAGGCCCTCATAGCAGGTGGAAGCTCTGTGCCGCATGAAAGAGATGCGTATGTTGGCGAGAGCGAAGACGGCAGAAGGGCACGAAGAGGAGTCACAATGACTTTTGTTCAAAGGTTTTACACAACCATGAGTTGGATGGCGACATTACGTACAGGGAGAAACTGTCAAGTCCAACTGGAAAACCTCGAATAGCCGCTTTTCTGGAGAAGGAGAAGGGATGCCCCACTGAGGAGAGGTACGTACCCCGTGCCTTGACTGCAAATAGAAACGAGGGAAGCCCCGGTTACCCGTTCAGGTACCGATCCTGTGACCCAATCAGCACAGGCCAGAAGCATCCCGATCAGGCTTAGGTAGGCAGTCCGGCACGGCAAATTCGTTGGTGACAGAGCGAGAAAAGGCCCACAAGCAGGTACGTACCTGTACCCCAGACTCTCATTGGACTCTTGCGTTCTGGGGATAATAGTAGAGTTAGCAACTCATCCATTCCTTCTTTGACGACATGGCACATCCATCGCGAAGGGAATCAGGAAGGTACATGGGAGTTACTTTCGCTAACTCTTTACCTACCTTGTCAAGTGGAAGTCAACGATCCTCGCAACCTGGCTGCTGCAGCGTTGTAAATTTCTGACAAGCCACGCATCGTCAATACCTATCGGTCGGGGTCCATCACGACCCATCGACGGCGGTCCATGGCTTCCCTTCCATCCTGGTAAGCTCCCATCCCCAACTCCAGAGGTCACTTGTTGCAGCAACATGGATTGCCTACTCGCCGGAACTGTGCAGCCATATAAAGAGCTCTGTGACGCCCGCCCCGTCAGCCAACAATCACAAGGCTCGAGATCAAAGACTATACTTGATACACACACTTCATTCCTTGATGTTAAGGTCAACAACTCCAGGCCTTCTTTCTGTTATTGAGCCTTGGCCGGTTGTTTCATCCTCGGCGGTTTAACTCCGACTACCTCTAGGTCTCTTGCACCTCTATATCCACCCGCCAACCGACGAAACCCATAGCTGTATTCCAGCCCAGCACACAAATCCGTCGTATCTCTGTGCGACAAACTCTGCCGAGTATCCTCACTCAGCGGTCCATTTTGGTAGGTGGCGCTTTTTCCCTTTTACCTGGAAGATACCCTCGGCGGAGATGTCAGGGCGATTACCTCTATGCCACTAGCAATTACCCTTCCACTTGGCGACATGGACAAGACCAATGTATAAGGTGCTTGGGTCACCCCTGAACCACTCAGCACGGTTTACCACCATTGCCGCTGCAACCACTACCTACACTACACTGCCCTTCCGGGAATACCTACCTACACCTACCTACTTTCACGTCCCCCGAATACCGATCTCCCCTGGATCTTGTCTCTCCGTCCCCACCACCTTCATGTTTCCATCCGGGTATTCCTTCTCTGCCCCTAATTCCCTTATCTCGTGGGATCTCAGCCGTTGCGCGGCAAGGCGGAAGTTCGCATTATATACCGCCGACGAAGGCTGGGATGCCAAGGCCGGGTGTTGCCCGAGTCCTTGCTCGGGGTGATATCTGGCGCGTGCAAAGCGACCTGAGTCCCGTAGCTCTGGATGTTGGGATGAATGCCTGGCATCATTGGGATGAATCCGGGTGCCACCTGTACCATGGAACACGCAGTCTTATGTGCTCCTTCTCTGATTGCAATCTCTCCCGATCCTCATTCGAGTCCTTCAGCGTCCCCATTGGCGGCCAGACGGAAAGGATGAGTCGGTCAGGAACGAGAGATGGGAGATGGATTGGGACCTTTTCCAAGTCGCCATGGAAAATGGAACCATTCAGCCGTTTAAGTGGCTCACCACTGCATTGAGGGCTCCTGGCCAACAAGCACACGATTCCTTTCACAATGCGCATCGTGTTATCTGGTCAGTCTTGAAAGCCGCGTTCTAACAGGCCAGCAGGAATCTGGGCATTGCTGTCAACAAAATACCTCTGACAGCTTCTCACACTTGTCCTCTTTGTCTCTCGAAGCCTCCGAGACACGCTTACCCTTATCGCTGGACCGTTGCATCTCGCTTGCTTTGGTTCTTGCCCCTCCAGGTACCATTCCTCTATTGCCCCGCCAACGAGCACACCAGCACACCAGCATCACAGCATCACTCTACCGACGCCTGTGATCTTCTCGAAATAGCACAGGTCCTCATACACACGGATACCTGCCGCCCAGCATCAGCACCTAAGCGCAAGTATCTGTGCTGCTCTGAAATTGCCATTCCCTTTTTATCTGCCTAGGCGGGTAATCTCGACTGTCAAGCAAAGTTCTGACCAGGTACGTCTCCCTCGCATACGCCTTCAAAAGGTTGTGTCTTTCTCTTATCAGCACGAGATGAAACACGAAAGCATGGCTTAAGGCGCGGTAAGCACAAACTCGCATGCCGGAGCTTACACTCCCGCAAAACCAAACGAGGCGCGCTCGTTTTTTTCCTGCCGTCCCAATTTGGCGGCATCGAGTTTGTCTTGCCGTTATCAATGCCATGTTGCCGTGTCACCCTTTCTCCCTTCCCTGGCTCACGGCTGTGCCACGATTTGTGGCCGACCTGGCTTATCCGATCCCAGGGGCTTGACCTGTTTGACAGGATACGGGGCCTTCCATGTTCTGGTTATTCTTGTTTTCACGTTGAGCTTTCTGATATCGGTCATACCACGGTCAAGATGAAAGGCCAACGGCTGTCATTGCACCATGAATGCCCTACAAAACTCCCTTCTAGAAGCCTCATCGTTCCCTTCTTCTTTGTCACTTTCCCATCTGTCTCTGTACACCTCATTCTACACACGTTGATTGTAGCCTGGGGGGCTTTTGTCACTTCACTCCAATCGCCATGGCGGACGTGGTCATTCCCCTCCCCACCACTGGGGGCTACAAGCGCAGAGCATCTGGCTTGACCATTCAAACTGACCTTCCCATGTCTAGTTTTCCCGAACTTTTCGAGTCCTCAGGCGATACCATGATGGATTCTCCTTCAGCCCCGGTCCCAGCCCACAAGTTGGTTGATCGCCTCAAAGATCAGACGCCCAGACATCCTTCTCCTCAGCCGACTCATGTCAGCTATCCCAAGGTGAACGGCAACGGGCACAGGGTGCTCCGCTCCGCTACTGTTGGATATGTTGCCCCTATCTTTCAGGGAAAGGCAGAGCAGATGAAGCAAGGTTGGTAATTCTACGCATATACTGTGCTATATCATTTACTGATATACATCACAGTCAAGGACATCATCGTCCAGGGCGGCTGGATTCCTGAGACTCTGGTTGACGGTCAGATTGCTTGGTTCTATAATGAGCTTGGCATCGACGACGTCTACTTCCAACTAGAAAACCCTCAGGCGGTTGCAAATCATATCACATCTCTCTATGCGGCCAAAGTTGCTGCTTTCTCTCGCGAGGACAAGCGGGAAGAGATCAGACTGGATATGGAAGCCTCGGACCACGCCATTTACATCGACACAAGCGAACCCGGCATGACCTCCTTGGACGGTCCGCGATATGAGCACAGACTCGAATCCAAGTACTTGGATGGCGACGATACTTCGAAGCGCTTCCGTGTCGAGACTTTTAGATCCCCCGGTGTCCTGGGACAGAAGGAGAACTCCAAGGCAGCTCTTCGTTGCTACTTTGTCTATCAGTGTCTCTTCGTTGACTCTAACGCCGATCCCAAGGAAACTCGCCTGGAAGTGATCAGCGACCGCATGTTCCTTGCCAAGGCTACCAAGAACACCAAGCAGATCTACCAGGACATCATCCAGGTTGCCGTGAGCCGACATGGTCCCGTCATTGAGGTTTTCGACATCGAGGGCTCGGAGGAAATGAGACTGGTCGTTGCCTTCCGCTCTCGGACAGCAAAGGGTATCTTCAGCGCCCTCAGCGACCTTTACCACTACTACGGCGTCACAAGCTCTCGCAAGTACGTTGAGCAGTTCTCCAATGGTATTACCGTCATGAGTATCTATCTGCGCCCTGCTGCGAACATCGACGGCAAGCACCCTCCTCTTGAGCAATCTATTCACCAGATCACCAAGGAAATCTCCTTGCTGTACTGCCTTCCCCAGAACAAGTTTCACAACATGTTTGCCGCTGGTGAACTCAGTCTGCAGGAGACCATCTATGCCCACTGCGTCTGGGTCTTTGTTCAGCATTTTTTGAACCGCCTTGGAACAGA
The DNA here is from genome assembly GCA_037102815.1 of Neurospora intermedia. NCBI lineage: Eukaryota > Fungi > Ascomycota > Sordariomycetes > Sordariales > Sordariaceae > Neurospora > Neurospora intermedia. Next base: position 3,952,787 of record BTPP01000004.1, on the reverse strand, counting down.
GTACACTTCGCTCATTGCAGCCCTGGACCCCAAGAACAACTCGCATGTTGAGATCCTCTCCAAGATGAAGAAGCGTCTGCGTACCGAGACCTTTACGCCTGACTACATTCTTGAAATCATCAGCTCCCACCCACAACTTGTGCGCGCTCTCTACGCCTCGTTCGCCAGCGTTCACCTTCGGGTCGGCAGCGATTATGATCGCCACCTCATTGCGCCTACGCCGGTCATGGAGGTCCTCTCTGATGCCAAGCTTAAAGAGAAGATCACCAAGGACGTTTCTAACGAGCACGAGGAAATGGTTATGACTGCCTTTCGTGTATTCAACAATGCAGTCCTCAAGACCAACTTCTTCACTCCCACCAAAGTCGCTTTGAGCTTCCGGCTTAATCCCTCGTTCCTTCCGGAAGTCGAGTATCCCAAGCCGCTGTACGGAATGTTCCTCGTCATCACTTCCGAGTCGCGAGGTTTCCACCTCCGTTTCAAGGATATTGCACGGGGTGGTATTCGTATTGTCAAGTCTCGAAGTAAGGAGGCTTACCAGATCAATGCCCGCAATCTCTTTGATGAGAACTACGGTCTTGCCAGCACCCAGCAGCGCAAGAACAAGGATATTCCGGAGGGCGGATCGAAGGGTGTCATTCTCCTTGACCCCAAGCAGCAAGACAGGCACCGTGAGGCCTTTGAGAAGTACATCGATAGTATCCTTGACCTTCTTCTGAAGGCTGAGACGCCTGGCATCAAGAACCCTATTGTCGACCTCTACGGCAAGGAGGAGATTTTGTTCATGGGACCGGATGAGAACACTGCTGACCTTGTCGACTGGGCCACTGAGCATGCCCGGGCTCGCGGCGCTCCTTGGTGGAAATCCTTCTTCACTGGCAAATCACCACGTCTTGGTGGCATCCCTCACGACTCCTATGGCATGACAACCTTGTCGGTCCGTGAGTATGTCAAGGGTATTTACCGCAAGCTTGAGCTTGATCCCTCCAAGATCAGGAAGATGCAGACTGGTGGTCCCGATGGTGACCTGGGAAGCAACGAGATTCTGCTCAGCAACGAGACTTACACTGCTATCGTTGACGGATCCGGTGTCCTCTGCGACCCCAACGGCATTGACAAGGATGAGTTGCGCCGTCTTGCCAAGGCTCGTGCTATGATCTCGAACTTTGATATCGCCAAGCTTTCCAAGGATGGTTATCGTGTGCTTTGTGACGATACCAACGTCACACTCCCCAACGGAGAGGTGGTGCACAACGGCACTGCATTCCGTAACACGTACCATCTTCGCGACAACGGCATCACTGACATGTTCGTGCCTTGCGGTGGCCGTCCCGAGTCGATCGACCTCTCCTCAGTCAACAAGCTTATCAAGGATGGCAAGTCAACCATCCCATATATTGTTGAGGGTGCCAACCTTTTCATCACTCAAGATGCCAAGCTCAGACTGGAGGAAGCCGGCTGCATCGTTTACAAGGATGCCAGCGCCAACAAGGGCGGTGTAACCAGCTCATCGCTCGAGGTCCTTGCCTCCCTCAGCTTTGACGACAAGGGCTTCGTTACCCACATGTGTCACGATTCCCGGGGCAATGCGCCCGAGTTCTACCAGGCCTATGTCAAGGAAGTGCAAAACAAGATCCAGGACAATGCCCGCCTCGAGTTCGAGGCCATCTGGCGGGAACATGAGCAGACTGGCCTTCCTCGATCTGTTCTCTCTGACAAGTTGTCATTGGCCATCACCTCCCTTGACGAGGATCTCCAGCGTTCTGAGCTCTGGGACAACGAGAAGATTCGCAGGTCCGTCCTTGCCGATGCCTTGCCCAATCTTCTCATCAACAAGATCGGCCTCGATACCATCATCGAGCGTGTTCCCGATTCGTATCTGAGGGCCATCTTTGGCAGCTACCTCGCCAGTCGCTTCGTCTATGAGTTTGGTAGCTCGCCTAGCCAGTTTGCTTTCTATGATTTGTAAGTCTACCTTGAACATTCCTGAAGGGATAACCAAGACACTAACTCTCTTCTTAGCATGTCAAAGAGAATGGGAAACATCAACAAGGAGTAAATCTCTGATTGCTCGCAAACACAACATCAATCGTGATTGTTCGTTTTGATTACCTAGAATGGGTCTTGGCGCAAAATAACAAACAAAGAGAAAAGAGAGAAAAAAAAAAAAAAAAGAAAAAGGGATGATATGAGCTGACGAAAGAGGAAGGTTTTTTTCCGATTTGGACGAATAGTCATATCGACTTTGAAATGCTCACCTAAAAGGTTTTAGGGAGATACATATGGAGTTCACGTCCGGGGCTTGATTTGCATTGATAGAGCGTTAGCGTGTGTCTAGAGAGGCCTTATATTTAATTGACCTCTTATCTCAAATAGAACCTTTTCACCACACGCATCATGTTGAATTTGCACTTTTCTTTTCTCCTAGACAGCCTTTGTTTACTAGGCAATGCCTTATTAACCACACCTTCACGCTTGGTCGACCGACATCAAACACGGATCCTTTCTGGCTCTCGCAATAAGGGGTCATTCTCAGCCCTTCGATACAAGATAACAAAGTTGGCGTGCTCCATGTAATCGAACCTGAGTCATCATTATCTGCTGCAGGTTCTACCGGATGTAACAGCGGCTCGCTTGTCATCCCGCTCTGCCCCAGCTTCCAGAACATGTATGGAAGAAAATGGATGGCGACACAACGTCTCCTATGTAAGCCTGAATGGAGCCGCACGAATAACTCAGTGAGCCGTCGGCGGGATGACGGACCTTGGATAGCCGATGAATAACAGAGGCAAAGACCCTGGAAGGACTGGACTGAATGGCCCTTGGTAACTGAATGGTATCTTTCTGTTATACAGGGATACACAAGGGCCGGGACTCGGGACTTGATGTCTGTAGTCTGGTGTACAAGGGGAACAAGACAGGCGTAGAATGGTAGAGATGTACTACTTGACGTGACGCCTGATACCACGTTTTGAGTCAGACCTTTCCGGTACTACTTACACAGTAGGTGATAATGTGTTTCCGGATGGTGTCTCTTGCGGCCGGCCTTGAGTGGAACCAAGGGACTGGAGGTAATGAAAGTACCTTGGTATTCCCGCTTGGGCTGCTATGTGTAAGTTTGGGATTGAGGAGGAGGATATGAGTGAAACTCGGGAAGATACCTAGGCACAGGCTGTGGGTGAGTGTGCTAGGAAAGCTGTAGCTACCTATCTACCTACCTAGGTATTGACTTGTGGGCGCGAGTCGCTGTGTAACGTTTGGACAGTGTGTTGCCCATCCAACCACATAACCGTACTATACTACTGATAACTGAATAGCAGATGACATCTGGCAATACTCATCTCTAGTGTGTAGGTAAGTATCTTGAGAGAGCAGAATGGGAGGAACTCGAGCAACTGAACCTCCAACTTCAACTCGAGTCAAGTCAGACGTGGAGACTGGCCCTCGGCAAGGGGCTGAATGAAAGTAGAGGCAAGAAAACAAGGTGAGCGAGGATCTGGGGGCATGTATGACAGGTGCCCTATCTATGATGAGAACTATATCCGAGAGAAAAAAAATGTATATTACAACTAGGACGAGAGAACTGGATCGAAAGTTGGTACTTACGAGCTTCCTCTGATCTTGATCTGAGCTCATTCGGACCAATTCGGCCCGACCAAACTACGTTAGAAAATGAGAGGAGTGTAGTAATCCCTTGAATGTTTTCGGGTTGATCTGTTCTGGATTTCAGTTCTGAACACACAAATCGATGTACTTGCACAGTCCGTGCTTACCTACCTTGTTTAATGGTTTGTGTCGAACGAAGAATTGGGACATGGATATTTTTACACACTAACTTGCCCATTACACACACGTCTTGTATTTTCATGCTTGTACTTACAGTTGTACACGTACTCACGTACTCCCATTCCCATTCATGCTTCTAGAACGCGAGTGGCGAATGTTCTTCCATCGCAAGTGAGGAGATTGGAAACCATATGGGCATCTCGAATTGATTTCTAAAGTAAAGATCAAGACTATCTAGATTTGTTCCCGTACGATTTTCGTACAGCACTTTGAATAAATCAACTTGCCAAACTCAGTTCGAGACCCCCAAGGCGAGTTACGACCCAACTCAGAACAGTCAGGTTAGCAACTTGGCGGCCTGTTTAAGCAGCATGAAAGTGGTCGCATGAGGTTCTAGTATACACGATAACCGTGCCAGAACAAACGCAGTCCCAGTAACTAGTAGGCATCATGGCCTCCTGGCCGACTACAGTTAGACCCTCAAGCTCAATCGCAGCGAGTGCAAGGAACGAAGGGGGACAAGGACACGCCTTTGCTCTTTTCCTTTAACCTCCTCGGTAAGATATCACTGCTGAGGATTTCGGCACGTACATACCTAGAGGTCTACACAAGATCGAGAAGTTCGTGGTGGCATGTTGGTATTTGGCATCATCATGTCGAAAAGCAAGAGCTCACAGTAAGAGTTGTAGAGCATCTTTGGCTGGGTCGGGCAGTATACCTCTAGTATCCAGTCAGTTACTGCGTGAGAAACTTACGGCTGCTGAGAACTGAAGACGGAAATGTCTTTGAAGTGCAGTGAGAGGTACGGAAGCTTAGAGGAGGACGGTCGTTACCCCTAGCCAGTTGCCGGGGCGATTAAAAAGGCACAACCGTTGCAGGGAAAGCCCGGGACCACTTGCAATTGGTTGCTCCCTCGTTGACGGATGGCTGACAAGAGTTTCTGAGAGTAGAACCATGCCCCTGAGATCTCCTCAGTCGGCCCCAGCTAAGCTGGCCTCACTGCAGTCTAACCACCACGGGAGAGGCGTTCGATTGCCAGCAGTTGTTCTTGCCGAACTGGAGCGCTTGGGAAGCAGCCTGTTAGATGTGACGACGGATCGATCAGCAAAGGAAGGAGCGAAGGATCAGAAACTAGGACTAAGTACTGGGAGATGTACATCTGTTAGTGAGGCCCGACCTTAACTACTAGTATGTAAAATTTAATCGCTCTACTACCCCTTCTAACAGATATCTCCCCAGTGTACTTGAGTTGAGTGGTCATGGAAGAGCTCTTGCCTTTTGATGTTCGTAGTTCTTGATGAGCCTGTCCGTACTGCAGTCACAAGCACTGCACGCAATGCAATATCGAGACGGAGGCCGGAATTGTCAACGGCCCGGCAATCTTACTCCTGAATGTCTGACACTGCAACCACAGACGGAGCAGTTTGTGGGCTTGCAACCAACATCCACTAACTCTTACTGCCTGCACTTCAAAGACATTTCTGTCTTCAGTTCTCAATTCAGTTCGGGACATCAGTATGTCCTGTAGAGAACTTGAAGAGCGTTGTGGTGCATTTATCCTACCGTCCCACCACTTAAACTCATGTACCTCTACCAGCCTGAACCACTGCAATTCAAATTACTAGTCCCAGTCGCTCCTTCGCATTTGACTTACATTGAGGTCACTCACAATCCGCACTCATGGCCCGTCCTGTAGGTGTGGCCCAACCGAGTGCCGAGTTCGTTACTACCTCATTGCAGCTTGAAAGGGAAAGAGAAAGAGCAGAAGGGCCTTTGGAGGGCCGGGGCATGTACCTCTTTATTACAGGAGTGAGACTGTAAGTACGTTGGACTCAAGATCACTGGACCATCAGATACCTCTGCTTATCGATCGCTCTACTAACTACCTCTACCTAGGTAGTAACGTCATCAACAGAGTTCTGACAGTGCACACTGCAGTTCGCTGTTCACAGCCAAGTACTACACCGCACTTCCCGGCCACTTTGCATCGATGTCTTGCTGTTAAATTATCAAATAGTATTATATACGCTGCTGATCTCCGCTAGTGCCGTATCCAAGGTGCCTTCCATCTTCCAACTGAAAGCCATTGATGAATGGAAAGCAAAATCCTCAGTCCGGCACCTTTTAAAGTAGTCCGACTCTGTGCCCGAGTCCCTCTGTCTATGTACAAACTCGCAATAACATAATGTATATATACCTAGTAACCTCTATTGTCATTTCAGTTCCCCCACCCCTGCATTCAACTCAGCTGTTCCAAGACAGCCGGTTGTTTCCACGAACAAACAAGGTTTTTGTTGTCCTTCACACTCACGCCAATGTGAGTAGTACAACGGAAACGAAAGGAAAGAAATAGAAAAAAAAATTGACAATAAAACGTAATGTCAAAATGACACCGACTTGACTATCGAGAAAGAAGAATGATTATAGAGTTGTAAAAAGAGACACCGTCCACTTCCTCATGGTCCGACTGCTTCAGGTATTCGCACTCGCACTGAAACTCCTACTCAGCCGATGCCCAACGATATCCGGCCTGGCCCCGCCAATGGCTTCAATAGAGCCAGGTCCCACAGCAGCATGTGCAGTGACCGGCCTCCTATTCTCTAAATCTTCACTACGCTCAGCTTCTTCTTCTGCGACCTCTTGAAGGGCCCGGTCGCTGTTCAAGATATCGTCGCGAGGAGCCGAAGTGGGACCGGGACTAGACTGTGATTGACCCCCACGGTCCTTGAGCCTGTTGGAGATGGCACTGAGCTTATCTCTCAAGTATCCGGCCTTCCTCTGCGTCGCCTCTGGGCTCTCCTTGTCGTCTCTCAGCACCGTGTTGGACTGTCGCAGCATCGACACACCGCTGCTGGTGCCGGGTCGAGAGATGGATTCCCCATCGCCGTTGGAAACGGGACTGGCGCCGGATGTTCCTCCGCCACTGCTACCAAACAGTCTGGACCCGGCACTGGTTGCGGGCCGGAGCAGGCTAAACGCACCCCGATGCGGTTGGTTGCCGTCCATACCTGGCGGTAGGATAGGTGTCGGCGGGGTCATGGTGAAGCCGACGGCCGGTGGCCCAGATGCAATCGACTGGGCACTACTGCTAGTACCAGCCGTGGCGGTGGTCTGCGGCACGAGTGGTGATCGCTGCGAGGAAGCAATGCTAGAGCTCCGGCTCTCCGAGCTGGGAACCACCGAAACTGTTTGCGAGCGTGCAATCGACCGCGGCGGCGAGCGAGAAAAGTCCACGATGGAGGCGTTGTATATCGAAGACGAGTCATCCCCGCTGTTGTCGCGTGATTCTGAGAGAATAGGAGCTAGTAGGACTGAGCTTGTGGCGAGTTCGCGAAGCTTGGATTGCTGTGCCGTGTTGGGCCGGTGTTTGGAGAACTTGTTGCCAATAATGGCGCCCGTGTGGCTGATGAGGGCTTTGATGATGCGATTCTTGAGATTGAGGGCAAGGTCAAGGTTGGACCATGTCTTGTTCTGGTATTCGATGGTGGGTAGCCTAAACACAAAGTTGTGTACGTCCTCCAGGTTACGGTCTCCCTTGCCCTTGTAGCTCAGGCAGAGTACCACCGAGGGCATCTTGATGTAGGCAAAGGTCATGTAGTTGGACGCCCGGTCAATCATCTTGGTTAGATCATCCGACTTCTTCCTCTTCTCCACGTCCGCGGCCGTCTTGCGCAGCATGAAGCGAGTTCCCTTCTTCGTCTCCGGATTGGAGCTGCCATCCTTGGTTGATAAGCCCGTGGATGTCCTACCAACGCTAGGTCGTGGAGTGCTCGGACGAAGTGATGACTCGTCAGAAGGTGGTTTCTTAGACACCGTCTTGAACCCAGTACCGACAGACCGGAAGAGTCTGAAGGAGCTTCCTTCTCCAGTGTGGATGCTCAAGGCCTTGTTGTTTTTGCTAGGTGTGGCTTCCGGATCGGATGTCAAGGTAGGGCGCAGGCGCAACTCGAGAGAGCCCGCCCGTGTTGAAAAACCTCCCAAATCCCTATCACTGTCTGGTATCCCGACGGTTTCGAGAGACCCATCGTCTTCCGCATCCTCGTCATCCTCCGGCAAGGTCTGCTTGATGATGAAAGGAGACGTGTTCTTGGCGGCAGTGGCCTCGTCACCATCAATGCCAGGGAAGACGTACTCGAACAACTTTTTACCGACCTCCCTCTCCAGCTGAATCTTGAGCGGGAAGAGAGCGACCTCGAAGTGATCCATGACAGGAATACCGGCGATGGCCTCGAGCATGTGGAAGTACACCCGAATCATTGGCTGAGAGGTAGGGTCAAAGCCACCACGGTGACCATCAACGTACGGCGCGACCATCACGGGGTAGATTGCGTCAGGAAGGAGGTTGAGACCAAGTATGCTTCCGACCTGAATCAAGTTCACGTGCGAGCCGTCCGAGTTGTCAGTACGGTCATACTCGACGTTCTTGAGCTGGAGTTCGACAAGCGGTTCGCTAGTGTCCCGGATGAGGTGCCACACAATTTCCTTTGCTGTAATGCTCCACCTCAGGAGTGGACTGCTTGTTGAGCTTTCGTACTTGCGCTGAGACGACGTGATGGCCTTCATCATGAAGAAAAGCTCATCCTCGCAAGCGGCCAAATCGCGTTCCAGTACCAGTCGATCTTTCCACCCTCTCTTATCCATGTACTTGCCATGCGTTTGGAAGTGGGTTTTGATGTCTTCCAATTGCCGGACACGCTCTTGAAGTTTGATCACCATTTCAGGGGCACCTCTGAGGTCGCTAAAGTCTGAAGCAAGCATAATCTTCTCAAGCCTCTCGCTGCGCGTCTTTTCCAGAGGCTCACTGTACATCAACAGATCCACCACAATGACGTAGAAGGCATAATACTGAGAAGAGTTGCACAATGCGTGAGCCTGGGGAAATTCGATCCAGAGGTTGTCCATTCTGGATTCGGTGTTGTCTGCGGCCGCTCCGTCGTCATTGTCGGTTGCTTCGCTGGCGTTCACTTCGTCGTTATACTTCAATCGAAGCGTGTTGTAATTGTCATATCGCAACATAGCAGACGTCTTTTTGACAACGCGTTTGAAGCCGAAAGGATCTGTCTCAAAGTCGAACATGACCTCCATAGGAACCCAAGGCGGCCACGAAGACCCAGCCGGAGTCCCGTAAGTATTCCCCGAGTACATGGACACCAGCTGTGTCGAAAACCACTTCTGGTGGGTGACGAAGAACTGTGTACTGTCCATGTTGACGAGGAAACGTCGCTGAACGAGACCACTGACAGTATCAAACAGTCTGCTTTGGTCCATCACGTCGACAATCTTCAGCTCCATGCCTTTAGCGGCAATAAGGACCACGTGTTTCTTGTTCTTGTCGCTCTGCAATTGAATCTGCGGCGCAATGACACGAATATGGTAGCTGCTTTGGGCCATGTACTCTTTGGCGATACCGCTGGCGAGGTCGGCCATAGATGGACTCCCAGGCCCTGCATCCTCGGCACTGGCGAATTTCTTGCCATCCTCCAAGATTTTGCGAATCCTATCCTCAATGTCTCCCTGGGTGTCCCTCTCTGCACCATTGACATTGGGACTACTTGCTGACGGAGTCGAGTTGCTTTCTTTTGCCACTTTGTTCTTGTTTTGCTCCTCAACGATGTCCAGAATGAACTTGACCGCCGGCCGCGACATATAGTAGACGAACCCTCGTCGTTGGCCAACCTGATGGATATAGCGTAGAATAATGTTTCGTAGGGTGTTGTTCCACTTCAATTGCAAGTTGTGGACGACGAAACGGTTCTTGAAATCGCTCGCAAACTCTGCTTCCGTGGGAGTTGACATTGAACCCCTAATGTCCGCTTTCGACTTCCGCGCTTCTGCCTTTGCCGATGAGGAAGATGACGAGTCCTCACTCTCAGCACAAGTGTGCGAGGTCTGCGTCATTTCCTTAAGCATGCCCTCCAGGAAAACCCTCTTCTCAACTAACACAGTTGTGTGTCTGGTCAAGGCCTCAAAGTCAGCCTTTAGATCCGGATCCTCGTCGCGAACCAGACGAAGCTCGATTTCACCCAAGTTGCGGCTGTGCGTCTCCATTTGTTTATCCAGCTGCTTCAACCGCTGGCGAATCAACTGAACCTGTATCCTTCTAGGATCATCATCCTGGCTCATGATGCACGAATGGGTTGGCTCCTGTCCGAAAGGGCTGCTTCGGTCCGGATCACCGTCAATGACACCGCCAATATCTGTCTGGCGGAAATAGGTGATGCGAGGCGCGAAAGCAAGTGGAAGAATCTTTGTGTCCGGGTTTGGTTCCGTGGGCAAAATCCAGTCGAGCTCAACAAAATCATCCATGTCGATCCACGTCAGGTCATTGTCAGGAATGGTGAATCGAGACAAGTCCGTGCCATCTTCCTCCTGGTCGGTGACGAAGGTCGAAAGCGAGTGCTTTAGGAAGGCATCAGCGGTCGTGCCCCGAATACTAGCGGAGACAGCGCGGATATCCGCAGAGACCAGATCCAGTTGACCTGCGTGAAGCTTCATGCTGCTTATTCTTGTCTGCGTTCCGCGCCCGCGGTCTCTGGTGTTGAATTCCTCCCGCCGCTGGTGCAGATCGAGCATGAAGCTATCAAGCCGAACCTTGATACCCGTTGCCGAGACCGCGTTCTCGGAATAGTCTTCGACGTCCTTGTGCTTGTAGATATGACTCAAGAACAGAGGCGCAAACATGATGTTATACTTGATAGTGGCCAAATGCCTGCCAAACTTCTTACTGTTCTTCTCCCTGTTAGGCCAAAGGGGACCTTGACGGACAGGAAGAGAGAGTGGGCCCGAAAATAACGACAACCAAGAAAAGAAATGGGTGAAGAAGCGCGGCGTGAGGTGAATAGCATTATAGCTACGTGATGGTGGAGGGTTGGATGCTGTCCATTCTCGATCGACAGGCGCGCGGATCGCAACTGAAAGATGAATATGCTGGCTGCGGAATCCACGGAAAGCATCGTAAGGAAGACCGTTTTGTGGCTTGGCATACTGCGGAGATTTCAGAACAACCTCGTAGTGAGGCTTGAACTCAAAGTTCCTGTTGCCGTTTTCGATGGCCTGCTCGAAAACAAGACCAGCTAGCCATTGTACCTTCCCTGAAAGTTTCATGACTACCTTCTTGAAGGACGCAGTAGATTTATGTCTGCTCTCGCTTGCGATGCTTTCATTTTCTCCGTGACGACGACGATCTTCGCGGACTTGGTGGCTGTAGTCTGGAACCGCAAGAACACACTCTCCGCTGTCGACAGTCATGAACTTTTTGGGGTCGTCGTCAACGTTGATGTTGAATCGTACGTCATTGCGCCAGCACATCAAGAACCCAGCACCATCGCCCGTAACTTCGTAAGGATCCCTGCTTCCCTTGAGTGCGAGGTGGACGTCGCCATTTCCCCTCCAAGTGACGCGGAAGCGGGAATGGAAGCTGAGCCTGATCTTGTCCCAGAAGCCTACCCTCTCCGAAGGATCGAGTTGTGGTTTGGTTAGAGATTCAATAGCCATCATCATATCTTGGACTGCAGGCTGATAAGAAGGTCCCCAAGTTATGCGAGTTGGGTTGGCAGTATGGACGTCGATATGCATGTCCGAAAACATCTTGACGGGCCCGATAGTCCTGCTGACGTCTATTGCGAAGCTGCCTTTATTTGGTTCAGACGAGTCATGGCTTTGCGGTGGTATCACCTGAACTCTGATTTTCCGAGTAGATTCGACGCCTCGGAACTCTTCGGCGATTACAAAGTCCGTTTTGAGTGTCAGAGCGGGTAGGCGGGCAGATTGGTTCGACTTGGTGGCTGGCACATGGATGAAAGGTAGAGGATAGTCGCGGAGAGACACTCTTGCCTCTCCCATACTGATCTGCACGCTCAAGGGGACGAGCATTGTGTATTCCATGTCTTTCGGCATGCCCTTTCCGACCTTATGGAGGAACTCGGGAAGGTCTCTAAGGGGAAAAGACGGCTTGTCGACCACGAAGTGAAGGTCGTCGACAACTGCGGACATCAGGGCGTGCCGTAGGGGAACCTCTAGTATGTTCTCGCCCTCGCCCAGATCCTCTGCGATGGTCTCGTCGCTGCCCCAGTAATCCTGATGCAATTCCTTCACCTCATCCCTGGCCGCAGCATACTGTCGGTCGATACGCCGTTTCCAGCTCCTTGCATTATGAAGATGGAGATTATGCCTGGCCTGGCCAATGGAGATTTCTGTGTTACCGGTAATGTTAAGTCGTCCCCCATCTGGGTCATACCTTGGTACACGACCCCTGAAGTGAGGGTCAGTGCCTAGCTGGTGACGACTATCAGTGCTGTGACTCCTGACATGGCCACCGCCTCCTGGAGAAGCTCGTCCTCTTGGTGCAGCAGACCGCGTCCGTAGCTTGCTCGAATCGCGTGTCGCCTCTTCGTGGATTTTCTTGACCTTGATGCGGAAAGCTTCCTCCCGTGCCTGACGTTGTTTCTGCTCAACGCGAGCCGCACGGTAGATCATACCGAGTTTCCACTCGAAAGCACCATCTTCCAGATCAAACAGCAAGGTACGAGCCCGCAAGGAAACCTTGGGAACAGTTTTCGGACCTTCAGGGCCCTTATCGAGGATGTACTCATTGGTGCCGGTCTTGAACCGATGGTGAAGTTGCTTGGCGGATTTGAGCACATTGACAACGTTGTCCGTAATCTTGTGGCCGACCATTTCATGTGGAACAGCGACTCGGATTGTGTCGCTGGCAATGTCAACCATGCGCTCATCGCGCACGCTTCCGTTGCTGAACTTCCGTCTCGACTCCCGATAGTCCACCCGTCCGTTCTTGATGCTGAGGACCCTAGCCCAAACCTTGCGCATCCTGGGAGCCTCGGCAAATAACCTGATAAGCTTCGCCTGACAGAAAGGCGCAGACCACCGCTGGCGGCCCGCTTCCAAAGCGTAGATGTGGGCCATCAACGGGGGATCTGAAGGCAAGTCCGCCTTGACCTGGATCATTGTTACCTTGGCATCGATAGTGACGAATTCTCGGGCTGTTGTTGATTCGTCGTCCATCACGAGAGAATCAAAACCGCTATCGGCTGACAGGGGAGAAAGAAGACCTACCACCCGTCGTTGGGGTGATGCTTCCGTGGGAGTTGCTGGTTCTGCCGCTGTGGGCTTTCCGGGCCTTCCAAATGCCTTCAGCAGAACCGAGACAGCCAATGCGACGGCGTAGTGGCGATATAAAGAATACTGAACAAGGAGCTTCTTCATATTAGCCTGGACATGGAAAACTGGGCCTTGGTTGTCGCTTAATGTTGAGAAGGCGAGCTCAAGCTTGGGCATGCTGAGGAAAGGCTCAATTCCAATATCATCTGATTCCACCATAAACGCCTCCAAGCCCCTCACATGGACCGCAACGCGGCGACCATCTCCTTCGTGATGGTGCTTCTTTCTGGGGGAAGTGGGTGCAAGTTTCATCAGCTCTGCTTCTGACGGTATCAAGCTGCGACTGCTTGCTCGCCGCCTGGAGGACCGTCGCTGCAGACCATCAATTCTCTGAGCACGATAGTCTATCGACCAAGATTCCAGCTCAATGGCGACGCCCCGGGCATCTTCTGATATCTCCTTATCTACCCCAGCCACTGCCAAGCTGAAATCCGAGCATTGGAATTGGAACTGAAGCAGCCATGCGGGTATGCCACGAAGAAAGTTAGACTTCTTGGGGGAGCTCTTCGGCATGGCCAACTTGTCCGGCTTGACATCTGGGCGGAGCTGTCTCACAATGTGATGTAAGCCATCGCCAATTTCTCCGCGGACCAGTTTCAGTGCAAAGGTTTGGAGGTTTCCTTGCGCAACCACGTGGACATCAGGTGTAGCATTGAGTTGGACTTTCAAGTCGAATGCTTCTGTTATGAGGAGGTCGAATCTCTCACCAGAAGAAGTCTGGTAGTATAAATCGTGTGTTTGTATGCGCAAACTAGCAGCTAATGAATAGTGTAGCTCCTCAACTGCGGAATGGAAGGATTCAAGATCCAAAGACACTGATGAAATGGACGAAATCAGGAGGTCAAACTCATCAGGGCCGACACCTTTCTCTACTGGAGGAAGGGTTATGCGCAAAACGGGTTCGTGCATCGAGAACTTGATGTTAGCCTTGGGCAGAAGTCGCGAGATAAGCATGTGCGGTTGCCGGTTCTCTGTCTTCCTTGTAGGCTTCGGTCGCATAATTGCCAGAAGTAACGGAAGATGCCTAGGGTTGAGATCGACAGACGGGGATGTTACGACGGAATTCGCAAAAAGCATGTTTGCATTTCGCTCTTCAGCAGTTCCCTCCTCGGCTAGCTCAACGGTCTTGGAGGGCAGGGTGGTTCTGACGGTGGTGGTGGCCATCGGGATATACATGAGTCTCTCGGGTTTCCCTTGCCCGTCGTCAATGCCAACTGAAATAGAGAGCGCGGCAGCCAACGCCTCGTGAGCAATGTCTTTGGAGGGAAAATACATCCTATGCGCCGGAGATTTGGGATCGAGGCGGTGGAGGTCAATACCAACTTCTTTCATGGAAGCATTTAGTACCACAGGAGTCCCACCAGCCTTGACACTCTCGACTTTCTTGGTGAGGCCGATGAAACTGACGGCAAACTGGACCTCCTTTACGCCCCTGAGGACGGAGCTTACAAGCTCCTTTGAATCAGAGACGGTTTGCATCAACTCCCGGTCCGTACTCCCAGGAACGTCGATCTCCTGCATGACCTTTTCGACAAAAGCATCAAGTGGTTTGGGCTGGACCCCGACGACCTGTTCGGCAAGTTCCTTGATCTTCTTATAAAGCAAGGCGCTGTGCTGCACATCGTCATAGGGAATGTGAAGACGGCCCAACTTGAGACCTACAGCGGCATCTCGGAGACCGTCTTGCGTTCCATATAGGAAACCATGAACATTGAAACTGGCCCCGTCGAGGATTTCGGTGGCCTGCCGCCCATGGGCAGTAAATAGTACGCTTCGTATGGTGATGATCCACTCGGCCTGTCGTTGTTCTCCTGGCTGATCCGACCTGCTCTGGAGGAAGAAGCGGGCGCGATCTACCATCTTGTCTCGGGTGTCCACGGCAAGGGTAAAGCTTCCAATCTGTACGCTGCCAACATCGGTAACAGTAAGGGTCGAGCTGGTGGCGACGATATCGACCATATGCAGATAATCCAGGCTCCGATGCAGCCGTTTAATCTTCTCTTTCAACTTTGTCAACTGTTTCCAAGTCTTGCCCCGACCCTCCGCACCCGTATCGGCTTTGATGCCAGGCACCTGTGGCGGTGTTGGAAGCAGCGGTTCCGTCTCCCCCTTTTCTCCTGGCTTCGTGTTGTCGGAGGTGTCGCCCGGTGGTTTTCCTGTAACGTGCTTGGTCTTGCTCTTTTCTACTTCCTTGACATCCACGGTGACGGCCAACTCGTCCACCACTATACTGAGCCAAGTCGGTTGGGCAAATGTCGGACGATGGACATTGAGGCCCAGGCCGCGAATCTCGATCTTGATGCCATCTTTTGGCGTGTAGGCGAGCCGTCGGAGGGAGAAATAGCCAATGCGCTGGATCGAGAGGCCGGTAAGGATGCGAACAACGGCGAATATTATGAAGGAGGATAGGTATAGAAGGACGAAGATGCCGAAGATGAATGTGGGATTAAGCAGTGCCATTGTCGATGCAGCGCCAGGCGCGTAGCCGGCCTAGGATTCTTTCTTAGTCGCGCAATGTGTTGGTCAAGCATGCCATGGTTCGAACGGTACGGAATCGGGTTAGGTTGGTTGACTATCGAGTGTCGAGCATGAAATGCGCCCGGCCGTGCCGCTGGCCGTCGAGGTAGTCAAGATAATGGAGAATCCGAGTTGTGATGTTACGGTGCTGTCTGCCGTGCTGTCGTGCTGTACGGACAAAGTGGTTAGTGTAGCTGTTCGGATGGTAGACGGACAGGTACTCAAATCCGTAGGGTGACCGTCGAGTCGAAGACGTAACTACGGAGCTACGCTGTCGTTCGTCTGCGACTGTGAAGGGAAGCTACCTGTACAAAGGTACCTGGCCCGGCTGAGGTACGTTACTCACTAAAACTTGGCAGTAAGTACTCCTTGAAGGGGGCGCGCACACTGTGAGGCTGCTTGATTCGAAGGGCAATGGTAATGATGGCTCGCTGAATGGGGGATAGATTGATGCTGCTGATACTGCCGGCGAAGAGCAACGTGGTGTTACAAAAGATGGACAGGCAGAATAGCAGTGAGGTGCTCGAGGATGGGTTCTGAGAACGGAAAAAGGGAAAAAAAGAGACAGGCGTACGAATAGAATAGTAGTGTAAAGTGTCCCTGACTAGTTGAATCTGGTTGGCTTCCGGCTGGCTTGGGTTGACCTGCCCGAACTCAGGAGGGAAATTGACGAGATGGATCCCCACTTCATTCCACAGGCATTCCACAGCTTCCACCGATTCTACCGATTCCACCAAATCCACCGCGCTGTCCGGCTATATTGAGCCAGCCAAGTGAATTTCCGCGACTCCTGAATTCCACGGTCTTTTGCCCTAGCGCATCCGCCATTCGCCATTCCGCTCGCAATGAGGGACGATCCAATGAGTGGCAACCGACGAGGTGAGATGCCCTGAACTGATGACTGCAGCCCTGCCCTGGAGCTCCCGTCAAACCCGCTACCCGTCCCTTTCTTCATTTGCTTGACCGCCTGCTTGGGCTCGTTGCAGTGGAATTGGATGGCGAGGGAGGCCTGGCCCGGAGGCGTGACAAGTTCCCGCTTTCAAATCGACGGAGAGCCGGGCGAGCCCCGGTCGGACCCGGGTCCCAGCACTGTGGGTGCCCCCCCCAAGGTGGAAGTCTCGATAGTGGGGCATTTGACGTTTCCGCCCGTTTGATAAAGACAGCCACGGCACCTCATCTGTCTTCCTCAGCTTGTACATACTGCCATCTACTACCGCCATTTTACCTATGCCTGTAATACTGTACAAATGTGCACAAATTCTCTGCTCGGGTGAGCTGCCCGAATGTGACTTCAACCCATCCATTTCCCACAGCTCCTCTCTGCGCTGCTCTCGTGCAAAGAATGCCCCGAATGCACGCGAGCACGCTTCAAGCAACAGACCAGATCTCTGCACTAAGCTTCTTTAGGCAAGGATGATGCCTGATGCTCCGCTGGAGTTGGAACCGCTTCCCGGAGGTTTTTCATTCATTGGAACACCATGAACGTCACCTCTCTTTCATCAGGTCCCCTGCCCAGAGACAACCTTCATTGATTTGACATCTTTCTCCAATTCTATTTCGAGTGAGCCGCCGGCCTCACGCCCACCGCACGACGACATCCCATGTATATACCCCTTTTCCTCATGATCGTCCGTATCCAATTAGTACCACCATGGAGCTTGGCTCACTACTAAAAAGCTTAACTAAACTGACATCACACCCGCTGGGACTTTCATGGTTCGTTGTTTCCTTACTTCGCTCTGATGAACCATCCGTTGCTGCTCGGTAAATATTGCTTGAAGAATCGTCTTTTTGGAAAGGTCTGTTGCCCAAAGACCAGGGCTTCCTGGGTTGCTGCTCAAGCAAAACTCCATCCGTTTGCCGACGGGTTCGCTGATTTTTGTATTGGAGCGTGATCCACTAAATAATTACACCTCGTTCGCTTCCCGCTTCACTCCCGCCAGATTCGAAGTGTTGCTCGTCTAGTTCCGAGACCGTCGTCAACGCATTGCGCGTACGCCACAAACATAATCAAAACATCGTAACGAAGGATGTCTATGCTCCTTGTGCTCAAGGCGACTTACATATTCCGGGGAGTCTCAAATCTATGTTGCAGAAGGTTACCTCGGTGGAAATCCCCAAATGCCAAGAACTCCCCCTGAAAGCTTGGACCACATAAACAAGGACACAGGATAAGGGGTTCATGGAGAGAAAACATTCACGTCCTCTCGAAGCGTGCGAGAAATCTGAACTCGTGAATAGGACGTCGTCAAAAGGCTCAGCTGCTGTTGGGCATGGCTATGCGCCATCATAGCCGTTGGTTCTACAAACATCCTCAATGGTACGAAGCGCACCAGGGTCAACTAGGTCTGTCTTTCGTTCTTGCGTAGTTCTTCGATCGAGTCATCCAAGACGGCAATTTCTGTCTCAACTCGCAGCAGCTTCTCCTCAAGTATCCTTTCCCAATCCTCATTAGTGATGCGGGTGATAGGGCTCCATTTCCCGTCAATGACTTTGCGGAACCAACTCTCAGATTGCTCTTTCGACTTGATTCTGTTCTGAAGAGCCGCGCCACCCAGGCCGAGCAGTGAAAAGACGACTGCGCCCGGTAGGATGTTTCTCGGTCCGCCTGCCATCTACGTTAGCTCGGTTGCCGCACCCCTGGATACCTCTACTGTTCAACTTACGAAGTAAGCCCGCCGTGGCTCCCGAAAATGCACCAGCAGAGCTAGTTGCTATGAGATTGTTGCTCGAAGGGGAAGAATCGGTGCCGTTTGCCAGAGAATTAAGAGCAAACTGACGAGCACCTGGAGAAGGTTAGTACCATAGCTTACATGGCATTGTACGCTCAAGGGCACAGCATACGCACCCCAGAAACTGGAACTCAGGACAAACCACTGAATACCAGTTGTCGCTGCATATAATCCTGGGGGCGCTGACCGAATGATGCCGGCTGCAGCTCCGGTAAGGAGACCCAAGGTTCCTAAGCCCGCAGTGTCAGTCCGTCGGCTGTAAGAAAAGTCAAGTAGCTTGGGGTTTCAACTCACCCACACCAACTCCAAGTTTCAATGCAGGGCCAAGGACTGGATTCGGCCGTGTATAAGAGAAGGAAGGGACCTGATCACCCATCTTTTCACTGGGCGTATCATCTGAGAGAGTCGGCATCTGTGCACTGTTTACGTTGTCACTCAACACCTTGTTGAGGACAGGAGACTCGATCCTCTTCATTTCCAGCTGTGGACGGGACTCCTCGAGTCCGTTTTCTCTTAATAGTCTGATCTGCCGAGTGCTGTGAACCTCGGATGATGGCGTAAACCTGTCAGATGCGCCCCGTGAACTAAACCATACAAAGAGTTGGGCTTCCCACTACTCAGAGCGCATTTAGTAAGGTACGTAGTATTGCTCTGGGTTATTCGTTACTTGAATCCAGCCTTGGTTTCCTCAACCATTTGGAAGGCGAGATGGAACTGGAGTTATACTATTTGCGGCTTTCGTTAGAGAAGGGATCGGGAGGCTATGAGCAGCAACAGTGAAGTGGAAGGCACGGGGTAGCGATAGCGGGGGAGCCCAGAATGACGGCCCGCAAAGAGGGGTGCGAGAGGAATGGAAGGTCCAGTCGACGCGAGCAGCACCAAAAGCGGCACCAGGGCTCTCTGCGCTGCAAGAACACCACTGAATCCTTCTGCTAGCGCGCAACTTTAAAGTCCCGTCGAGAAGGTGGAGGTGCGTAAGTTGACTTGCGCTAAGCCACATGCGAACTAGCGCAGCCATTGCACCGCACGCACTTTCCCACATTCACCCACCAGGCCACCAGCGCCCACGCCCCACGCAGCCCACCTGCCCACTCAATGCCGAGTAAAAAAATGTTAACCCTCCACTGGATTCCACCTTCTATCAAAAGACGAATTTTTTTGTCGTCCTGCCCGCAACGCCGAAATCTCGAACCCACTTGGGAAATCACGACGGAACCAACGGCGACCCCCATCCTCGTCTACCATTCGTCCTTCCCTTCCACTTTGTCGGTACCACCAGCTGCGTCCTCTCGACGGTACTCGACACTCCTCCTCCATCGCTCTCGGATCACCTCGAGGTCATTACCATCAACCCGCCGGCTAGAATACTCCTCTCCGGCAAACCACCCCCCCCTCGTCTACGCTTGCGACCATCGTCTGTCGCGACGTAGGCTTTTCAAAAAACCGCAATCATGGGTGAGCACCACCATCGTCGACGACATCATCATCACCGTCACTGTCGCCATGACTTCGTCGACCACTCTCCAAACCCAACCTACCATACCTCGTGCCCCTCCGACCCTACCGTCCCACCGTCTTCTCGCTGGCGTCACATGCTGATTCGGGTTTGCAACAGCTCCCAAGAAGAAGGAAGTCCAGAAGCTTTCTCTGGGCGAATTTTTGAACGAACCCTGTGAGTTGACCCCTCCCCCTCCACGCCAAGGCACCAGCCCGCCTAGCAGGGTGGTCATGTCAATCCCGTTCCTGTCGCTTAATGAGACCTACGACTAACATATCGTACAGCTTTCGGCGGCTCTTGGGCTGATGAGGTCGAGGACACCTATGGTAAGTAACGTCGCCTCCGTCGTCCTTTGATATCGTTTCGTTAACATACAGTCTAGCCTCCGGCACTCAACCTCTCCCTCCCTCTGAGCGTCGCGGCCCTTCCACCTATGGTGGAGGCTCTTCGTTTGCTGACCGCGGTAGGTCAACCTTCCAACAACTAGTCGGCTTGCCCCTGTGTTGACCTTGGAGTTATGACAGGTTATTCCTCCCTCCGCGACAACATCAGCCCGGCCCAGCTTCCTACCAGGCCCCCTTTCACCGCTCATCTCGGTAACCTTTCATACAATGCGACCGCCGAGTCCGTTACCGAGTTCTTTGAGGGCTGCGATGTCGTGAATGTCCGCATTATTGAGGACCGCGAGACTCAGCGCCCCAAGGGTTTTGCCTATGCCGAGTTCAAGGATGTCGAGGGTCTCAAGACTGCCTTGACGCGTGACGGAGAGACCTTTGACGGTCGTAGCATCCGCATCAAGATCGCCGATCCCCGTATGTGTTCCCATATATGAGTCCTATGTCTGATTGTGGTACTGACAGCCTCGCAGCCAAGCAGGGATACAGCGACAGGGGTGAGTCGAGCCGTGATCTCCCTACCTGGGAGCGCAGAGGACCCCTTCCCGACTTGCCCGGACGTGACCGCCCCCAACGTGACTTTGGCGAGCGTAGAGCCCCCAGAGAGTTTGCCCCTGCCGACGATGGCAAGGTTCGCGATTTCGGCAACTGGGAAAGACGTGGTCCCCTCCCCCCCGCGGAGCCCACTGAGCAAATCAGAGATTCCTCTCGCTCGCGTCCCCTTGAGGCCCGTGGCGAGTCTTTCCGCAATGATAGGAGGGCTTCCCCCGCTGCTTGGGGCCCTGGTGAGGGTCGTCAAGATACTTCCCGTCCTCCCCGCCGCGAGTTTGGCGACCGTCCCGAGCGCGCTCCTACTGCCGCTGAGAAGGACAACCAATGGCGCAACAGCATGCGCCCTGCTACCGAGTCTCGTGAAGGAAGCGTCCCCAACTCTCCGGCGCCCTCGGCTGCTCTTCCTGTCGGTCGCCCTAAGCTGAACCTCGCCAAGAGAACCGTTTCAGAAGCCCCCGAGGCTGGATCGACCGCTTCGACTGACT
Source organism: Neurospora intermedia (assembly GCA_037102815.1). Classification (NCBI taxonomy): domain Eukaryota; kingdom Fungi; phylum Ascomycota; class Sordariomycetes; order Sordariales; family Sordariaceae; genus Neurospora; species Neurospora intermedia. The sequence continues at coordinate 3,931,645 of BTPP01000004.1, read as the reverse complement.
CGAAGGCCAGCCCCTTCGGTGCCGCTCGCCCCATCGATACTGCCGCCCGCGAACGCGAGATCGAGGAGAAGCGCCTTCAGGCCCTCAAGGAGAAGAAGGAGGCCGACGAGAAGGCTAAGGAGGAGAAGCGTCTTGCTAAGGAGGCCGCTGCTAAGGCCGAGGCTGAGAAGGCTGAAGCGGATGCCGCGGCCGCGAAGGCTGAGGCTGAGAAGCCCGTTGAGGCCCCCGCCCCCGCTGCTGAGGAGGAGGTCAAGTCCCCCGGTGCTGCTCCTGCCAACGGTGTAGCTGCCGATCAGAAGCTCCCCGTCAAGGCCCGTGAGCCCCGCGAGGCCCCTAAGACTAGAGCCACCGAGAGCGGTAACTGGCGCTCTGCTCCTAGGGAACCTCGTGGTGGTGCCGCTCCTGGTGGGCCTCGCCGCAACGACCGTGTTCCCGCTGATCGCGCTTCTCGCGCTCCTCGTAGCGACTCTGGCCGCGGCCCTCGTGCGAACGGCGGTGCCCCCGCCTCCCAGCCCGCCCAGGCTACCCCGGCTGCCGGTGCGGAGCAGGCTCCTGCTACTCCCGCCGCCGCCGGGGAAGATGACGGCTGGACGACAGTCTCTGGCCCCAGCAAGAACCGTCGTGGCACCAACCGTGCCTACTAATTGTACACTCGACGACATCCCGTCAGCTTTTCACGATCGCCGGATAGCCTCTTCTGCAAAGCATGGTGCATGGCTTCATGTTGCCCTACTCACGTTTTGCCAGCCCAATGACTTCGAAGAGAATCATTCCACTCTCAAAGGAGTCACAAGCGATCACACGATTCAATCACCCTACGCGCGATCTAGTCCCTGCTTTGGATAGGCAATGTCCTCCATTGTAGTAAGAGCATTCTCGCCGCAAATTTACCTGGGTTTTCTTCTACTTTGCTCACATCTACGTTTGCGCAAATTCAGAAAGGGGTTATAGGTATTACCAAATGGGTGTTTTTTTCCATGCCTTTTCTTTTTACATGGGCGCATCATTTTCCTCACAGACATGGAACGTACGGATACCTATTCTATCACAAGGGATAGAAGGAGATGGGCGAAGCAAGAAAAGAAGGAAGGGCGGAGGGGGGGAGAAAGGTCGATGACAAGATGGGGAAGCTACAGAATGAGGAGAGGGCAGAAGAGAGGATGTTCGGTGAAGTCGATGCGTGTCTGTCTCCCCAGGCTTATATCCAAGAGGGACACGCCACGCCGCGTATGTTTTCAAAATTTGTTTGTTGGTAGAGAAATAAAAGCGGATTCGGTTCAAGAGACTTTGCAAAGAGAGAAATGGAAGCGGAAATTGATGTTTCTCGGGACAACTGCCATATCAGAAGGCTGATATGCTTTATCGCGATCGAGACTGTGTCCCATTCAATCCTGTTCAGTAATCCAAATGTCTTGATGCATCTCGCCTGTTGATAGTTAGTACCGTCGAGTCCATGAAATCCTTCATGTGATACTCATTCCTGGAACTCTGGTATCGCAAACATCCGTGCCTGTCAGATACGTCTCCATCTACCATCATAGCGGGCTTGGCCCCGCGCAATCCTTCAAGGACTAATTCAGGAAAGAGACTCTGTATCAGGCAAACGTTTCAGCATAGCGCCTACGATTTCTGTTTACTGATCTTAGGGGTACTCGGTGGATACCTATGGAGTGGCTCATGAGGCGCATGGTGCGGGAGGAATGGCTACAAAATTTTGGACCACAGGGGCATGGGGCACCGAGTGGATCGATCCTTCTTCCCTAGGAAGTTCCCCTTCCATGTACCCCTGTCACCCCCACACAAGCTTCATCCGCGCCGTCATCGAAGGAGCTGTTCGATCGTGGACCCCTCCTCACTGCAAGTGTGATATAAAAGTGCCTCTGTCCTCTCTATTACCTGACTGAGCATATTTGGCGTACGTCACTGCATCGCACTTTGAAAAGCAACAGAATACTTCACAAACTTCCATTCGAAATTACTTGATCACTAACTCCATCACAATGGCTCCCTTTCTTGATCTTTCGTCCAACTGGTCTCTCCATTCGGTATGTACCTACCTTGTCTCATAACATGTGAAGAGAAATCGATGTACGGTTGTTTCCCTTCACGCTTCCGTTTCTTAAGGCAGATGACGTACCTTCATGGAATTGAAGAAAACCCAAATCACATCAATCTCGACGAAACAAATTTCACTCTGACACACAAGCTATCACTAGGTCCCCGCGGCCTTTGTGCTCGCCCTCCTCCCCAACTTCTACGCCAGCATGGCTGCCGGTAAGAACTATGACTTGGCCAAGTAAGTACCCTACCCTTCCCGTCCCGTCCCTCCATCATCCCATCCCATTCCCAGTCCAACGAATGACCCTCCCCTCGCCTCCCCTGTCCCCTCCGTATACACATACACTACAACATTTAACTTCACCACACGACAACGACGAACCACTAAACTCACTCTTTTTTTTTTTTTTTCCTCCTTACAGCCCCCGCAAAACAGAGGAACACCTCGCCAAGGACACCACCCTCTCCAAACAGCAGGTAAACCGTATCCTGCGCGCCAAGGCGGCCGCCAACAACGGGCTTGAGACCATTGGGCTTTACGCCGCCGGCGTCGTGGCCGCCAACGCCGCCAAGTTGCCCGTGGAGACGGTCAACAAGCTCTCGCTCTTTTACCTTGGCACCAGACTGGTGTACAACCTTGTATATGTCTTTTTGCAGGATAACCGCAAGTTTGCGCCTGTGAGGAGTCTTGCGTGGATGGCGGGGTTGGGAGCGATTTTCAGTCTCTTTATTAAGGCTGGGAATGCGCTTTAACTAGGTAGCCTGGGTCTTTTGAGGGCTTTGGGTTGTAGGGTAGTGTAGTCTAGGTGATGGAAATATCTGATGAGGCGTACTTTAAATCTTCCAGCATAGGTATATCGATGGTTGCGTAAAAGTTAGCGAAAAGTTGCTTTTTGTCGATTTCATAATTCAGAGATATGGATGTCCTCGTCGTCCTGACGAATACTATCTGAGCTTCTTGGTCTTGGCAATGTGTCTTTTTGACATGACGGAGTTGGAAGATGTTGGGGCAACGGCAATCACCAGCATAGAAATCCCACAGTTCTGGAAAGTGTTCAAGCACCAAAGTTGGTAGTCTCTTCACTCTAAATGATAAATAGATAACACAAGAAGTTCGAAAGTTTTCTTAACCCACCACTTGACCCCCATCCCTTTCCCGGCTCCTCTCCTCTTTGATGTCCTTCTCCTTCTTCCTCAGCGTTGCTTCAATCAACCAGACCAGAGGAGTTCCAAGCACGTTGATGCCAAAACGTGTTGTTCTTGAAAGATGTAGACGACGCTTTCGGATGGGATTGAGTCCACCAAATTCGCCTCCTTCTCCGAGTTCCCCCCGTTGCGCAGTAAGCTATTTTCTCCAACCCGTTGCAATGCCGCTCACCAATGAATTAAATAGGAAAGATAACAAAAGAGGCAATGCTAACTGGTATACCGTTCTCATACACAAAATATTCTTGGAATTGTGTATGTGGCGATTGGAGTCCATGTCAGCGGTTGCCTTTCCACCAACTCAGCTATCAAGCCGCCCATTCCAGCCCAGATAAGAGCTAACCTGACGGAACTGGCCGCCGGTCATGCGACACTGAACCGTTGAACATCGACTCAGCCTTCTCTTCTTCTCATAAACATTTCCACTCAAGCGACGGACCTCCAGTTATGCCAGGGCTTGCCTCACAGCATAATCCTCCGTCACGCTATGCAAAAGCTGTGCAGCCCGGAAAGGCACCCCAGCGGTTCGGCTCGGATAGTGGATGGGCAGTACCCAGCATCACCACAGTCTCGCTCCCGCCCCAGTATTCGCTTATATGATACCTCCCGGTGGGTCGTAAACGGTCGTCGCCCCGCGAGCCGCAGCCGATAGTCCTGCGCTCCCGGGCTGTTCCTCCGCTGGAGCGTTGTTCGTCTTCCTTAGCATAAACATGGGCTTCTTTCCTTCCTTGTCCAACTGCTTGAACAATATAAGAGGCTTCTCGTCCAGTCCCAGACACCGTTCTTGATCGCCATATACGATATACAGGGCGTATTGATCCCACGGAGCGTTGATTTGGTACTTTTTGAGCGCTGCCGGAAGAACTTTATAGCATGGGTCATCCATACTGACCCTGAATGACTTGAAGATCTCGACGGACGCGTTGCTCGCGGAACCAGGGGTATCAGGTGCTGGCGTCTGTCCTCTGCGGGGAGCGGACACAGGTTGTTTGTCTTGAGAACCGTAGTGATCGTTATCGCCAAAGGTGGACCGGCTCGATGATGGGGGTTGGTTATCACCGCGATAAGACCTCGGATCGAGGGTAGTGCCTGACATGTTGGTGGTGGGCGGAGAGGTAGGCGATGGCATGTTCGGTGATGGATAACCACCAGAGGTTGTGTTCGCACTAGACCCGTTCATGGCGCCAAGATGAGACGACGACAGCATACCTCTACTAGATGCAGAAGAGTCGTATGGCGGGCCGTGGGAAGTCTGAAGATGAGAAGGGGAGACTGCTTTCGGCGTTGTCCCAAGCATGATCCTCTTGGTAGAGTATTGCCGACTTAGGCCGGCACTTGGCTGGCTACCCGCCGACGAGGCTGGAGCTGGCGGTGACAAAGTAGATTCGTAAGACGGTCCGCTTGGTAGCGGTTGCTGAGCATCCTTGGCGAGTCGCAATGCCGGTAGCATATCTTCCCGTAACCTCCTAAAGTCTTCGGTTAACCGGCGCAGGTCTTGCTCAAAGAGGCTCATGCGCTCGTCTCTCAAACGCAACTGCTCAGCGAGATGCTTAATATCGTTGAGGGTGGCGTTCGCTGATAGCGCTTCGGTCGCGGCGGCTTTGCAAGTTTAATATGTTAGCACGCGAAAACTGCACAAGGTAAGGGGGCGCGACACGTACTGAGAGGCATGTAATGGTCGTCCTCGATAGGAACATCTTGAGCCTTCTTTACATCGTAGACAGATTTCAGAATCATCAAGCGGTGACCAACACTGTTAATGCCCATCGACTTGAGATCATCATGTTGCAACGCGACCAGGGCCTCTCCCACAATCTCGTTTTCTGTGCGTGGAGTTAGCCGAAGTCAAGGCCATAGGCAACCTTTTGCTCATGTAATCGCAACGGACCTATAAATCTATCTGCATATTGCTGTAGCCCAATCGAAGCAATGAAGTCGGCGCAGTCGTCGGCAGACCAGTCGGATATCAGAGTTTCTATGTGTCTGTCTGCACTATTCCGGTAGCCATATGTTGTAGGGGTGTGTTCGGCCGAGGGGGGGCCAGAATCGATGGGCGAGTGCTCGACATCGGTGTGATCGATAGGGGAGCTTCCGTGAATATCGCGCTCATACTCGTCGTCGGCGTCCGACTCAGCGTACGCGGTGCCCGAGTCAAAGTTCATGTTCGCGAATTGGCCGGGCCTCCACAGCCGGGGCTGCGGCGGCAGGAGTCAAGAAAATCCGAAGTCGTTCTTTATGGGAGGCTCGAAGACGGAGAAGCGGGAATCAGCGATGGGCGCTGCGTCGTCCGGATCGACATGCGGGGGAAAGAAGAGCGAAGGGTCCTGCTGATGTCGACAAACGAAGAGGAGTGCCTCAGTTTCCCAGCGAGACGGGAAGCGCAAGAGCCGTTCCGCGACGAGTAGGATGGAGGAGGAGGAGGAGGAGGAGGAGGAGGCGCGAGTGGGCGGGTAGAGCTGCCACTAGGCCAGCAGCGGTGGGCTTTCCAAGCTTGGCTGGTTGCAGTAACAAGACGTTGGCCGGATCGTGCAACAGGAAGCAGCGGGCAATATTTGACGAGAATTACGGCGGTGGGAGCAACAGCAAGCGTCGGGTGGGAGAAGCGGAGGCGGGTTTGAATTGGGTCTGACTGACAAGCAACAACTTGTCGTCTCGTCGGTCGGTCAGGTTCCCGTGTCGTGAAGTGATGGAAATCGGCCGGATGGAGTTCGGCTAGAGGTAGAGGTAGAGGTAGAGGTAGAGGTAGAGGTAGGCGAGAGGTAAATGGATGACAGACACCTCCCGCTAGACAATGAATGGGCTAGGGACCGGTCGGTGGTGACAGTGGGATGTGGACAGTGCAGCAACTCTTGAATGTCCCTGTCGCGGTGGTGGAGTTAGTTGGATGGATTGTGGTGGATGTGGATGTTTTTGGCCCAGAGATGCAAATGGTGATTGAAAGCCGTTTGCGGTGCAGCCAGTGCCTGCGTCGGTGCGTAGGTGGTGCAGTGGTGCGGTGCAGTGCCCGGTGTGGAGATCACGAAGTTGCTCCCGTCTCCCTGCTACCTCTAGCTACTCCCTGCCACTGTCTGTCTTCCTTGGGGTTTCCATTCCTGCTGCCCTGCACCGTCTAGAGCGCGCTGTTGTGTCCAGACTGGTGCAGTACGGGCGTCTCTTCCGTCCACACTTCACTTTCCTTGTGAGGTTCTTTGGGCGGCAGGTGCTTGTGGTGCAGTGTGCACAGCAACACACACCATTTCAGGTCCACCTATTGCCCGCCTGCAGCTGCTAGCCGCTCGCCTGTCCCAGGTCGACCAGTCAGGCAGGTGGCCGCAACGTATCGGGTCTGGCGGGTGGCCGATTGTATTGAGTGTGTGGCTCCATTTTATTGTCCAAACCTACCACACTACCTCTAGGCTGCTACCTACCTTCTAGGTATGGATGGCTCCAAGATGGTCAAATTAGGTAGTTTATCGCTTTCAGTCGGCGGTCCTCAGAGTCTTTTGGTTGGCTTCCCTTGGACCAAAAACTTCACTCACTGCAGGGTACATCATACCCAAGGTACGACTTCTAAGTTTGGGAATAGCAACGGTGCACTGTGTAGCACTTGGTTGCTTTGGGAGCTTGGGCTGTCCGGATATTGCTCCGTCGCACTGGACGTTTCTCACAGGTACTTACCTTCCGTCGTCACCTCTGCCTGCACCCCACTCCTTCTCCCCTGATCTCGAATCTTGAATCCTGTTTGCTCTCTGCTGCCCGCTTTAGCTCTCCCGGCTCTGCTCTGCAGTGCAGTTGGTCGAGATCACCATGTCGGACGCTGCTGGATGGCGGGAAGCTTCAGTTCTGTCAGCAGTGTCATTCCTGTCAGGGGCACAGCTAGTCTTCTCCAGTCTCTCTGCCAGTGGCCCAGCGATGGTGACGTGGGCAGGCTGGCTTGGACGGGCTTGAGGAGAGGGGGGGGGGGGGGGGGGGGGCACTGAAGCTGGGAATACCATCCCATAAATCCCATCACGGAAGGTGTCCGAAAGGGGAGGGCTATTTTACTACTGCGTCAGCTTGTGGGCTCTTCTCATTTGTTCAATAGCACCGTCGAATCGAAACTTTTCTTTCATCAGACACATAATATCACTCAGCATTTCCATTTTTCATCTTTTTTTTTCCAGGTGCGTATATCTCTCAAGACCTAAACCAAATTTATCCAAGTCTTCCTGTTTTTGTGGGTTAAATGCGACATGACCGCCGCGGAGAGTCCCAATAAACAAACCGAGACCCGGAAATTCGACCAAACGATCCCACCCTCTTTTGTCGTAGTCGGGCTGCCTATATCCGTTAACTTGATATAGCTTCATGAGCCGAACACAACGTTGTCTGGCATGACAGCGACGGCGGGATATCAAATTCTTATGTTTTTTTGTCTCTTTGCTCGTCAATTCCTGCCGTTCTGGCTGTGTCCGATGATGTTGCGGCCTGAGCATCATGGTTCGGATCACTAATCCAAGCCAGAGTGGCTTTGTGGGAATGACGAGCCAATACAGCGTGTCTCTGGGGACAGCCAAATATACTTTTTAAGCAACTGGACTACATATCGGAGAGCCGCCCTCCTCCTAACGTGCAAATTCTCAAATCATTGCTGTCAACCACCATGATCAACCAATAAATACGAACTGGATGCCTGTGTGAAGTAACCAACCAACTCTCCACCCTGTCAAGCAGCCCCTCACGTTCTTGTCCCTCATTCCTCAGCTTCCCCTCCTTTCCAGCAAAAATTGTCAAAGTCACAAGAACAAAAACCCCGTTCATCCCGCGTCACCGCGTTGCCGCAACGGAAACAAGCTGCATTCCGCCTCAGTGGTTGCGGCTGGGGAAGCATGAGGAAAGATACGCAGAAGCATGGAGGTACCTAGGGAACGGGTAGATTCAAGAGATATGGGACGGACGTGGCAAGCAACCTGCTACGTAGACGCGAACAGAAACGGTTCTTTGAATGTACGCGATGTAGTCTTTTTGTGTAAAACCATTTCCTGGTGCTCCTCCTGTGCAGAAGTATCTCGTGGTTGTACCAAGGTTATGAATGGCTTCAGCCCATTAAAACCCACCTTCACGAGACCACTTGCGTAGGCCCGACCAGGGGAAACACTACCTAGTAACGGTCTTCATAACCCGGAAGCCATCGCATCATGGTGCACATCATGAAACAGCCCGGTTACTAGTATGAAGCTTTGATCAAACGTCCCCTTAGCTCGAGCGTTGGTAAGGGTGTTTCACCTGTTTTGTTCCATCCACGTTTCTGAACGACCCCGGTGCCAGCTAGGCTCGCAAGGGGCAACATCTTATCTTTTCCTATAATGTCCTGATATGTACTATAAGGCAATGAGATCTGACGCTTACTTTCCAGAGGAATGTCAGTTTTAGTTATAGGAAAAGAACAGAAATACAGGGCCAACACTATACACGGAAACTGTTGCCTCTGGCAGTATCTTCGTCCCGTCATGATATAAAGATAGCAGATCCTCTTCTCTAAATAAATCCACGTTTGGCCACGCCAGTGATGGTCTAGATAAGTGAAATATGCTGCAGTACGCCTACCAACTCCTTCCAAATGTGATTATGCATTCATAAACCAGACATGACATGCCTAAACATCCTGTATCAAGAGGTGCCTACCAAAGCGCACTCTTCTTCTTTGCAATTTTCCTATTCCTTTCTCTGTCCCTTTCCCTCTCTCTATCGCTTGCACCCAAGCTCCCATCCCCGCCAGTCAGGCCAGCAGAACCCTGGCTATACCCGTACCTACCACTGCCATTCGATTGATCCGCTGATAAGTACGGTGCACCGCTGCTGCGTCTCCTTCCCGAACTACCAGGTCCCGGAGTTCCAGAACCACGATCCAGAGCTGGTACCACCACGCCATTCCACACTTTGTTCAGCTTATCACAATGAAATGGTCCTGGCCTGCTATTACTGCTACTCCCGCTGACATGATGCGACCCCGGCGGACCAACACTAAGGGGCCGCGGAGGCAGAGAGGGTGTGGCTCCCCAGTTTGTGGTTGGTGACAACTGGCCCTGGCTTGGCTGTTGGAAGAGGTGCGGCGGAGGTTGTGTATTCTGGAAGGTTTGCCGTGGCGGGAGGGTAGGGCTGCTAAACGTGCCTCCGTTCTGAAGAGCTGGAGGGGAGTGGACAATCGATGGGAGTTCCTGCCCTTCCATTCCGTATTCTCTACGTAACCGCTCTGTCTCGGCTGCGACCTCTGCTTCCCTTCGTTGACGTTCGCGCTGTTCTTCTTCTTCAAGCATCCTCTTAATGCGCTGTTGCTCTTCTTGTTCACGCTTCTCCCGCTCTCGTCTTTGCCGCTTTTGCCGCTCTTGTTCCTCGTGCTCAACCATTGCTTTAAGCCGTTGCGTTTCGGCATCGATATTTGCCTTTGATGATGAAAGGTTTGTCGCGCTTGAGGCTGTCACGGGTATAGTATCTGGATGGCGGATCGCGTTCGTAGCAACAAATTGTCCTCCTGCCCCTGCTGGACCACCATTGGTTGCCACAGCACCAGACATGATGGGCATTCCTGGTGGCGTGCTGGTGGGCTTTGAGTTCTTCCTCCTGCCCGCTACTCCGACAGGGGAGCCCCCTCCTCCAACGTTGAAGACATCAGCCTTCGGTGACAGATACAAGTCCTTGATCACCTCGGCTCCCAACAACAGTACGAGCTCCAGCCCCTTGCGATCCTCCACCTCCACCCGGTGCAAATTCGGCTGGTAAACAGTGATCACGCTCTCCCCATCCCTGCGCGTGGTAGTCTTGAACATGGCAATAGTGATATCCGGCTCTTTGTTCTTCCTCCCTCCCAAGCTCGTTCCGCACATGTAGCACGTCATATCCTTGCTCAACTTGCTGTCTTTCTTCCATCTGAACATGACCCTTGGCATCAAGTCCGGCGGCGGCAATCCTCCGTTCTCCCTGTCCAGCTCACTGCCCGATGGCTGTTTGAACGTCTGGACCGGCAGCTCAAACTCCCACGAATCAGTCTTGTTCCACGTGCCCGGCACCATCTTGATTGCGACGGTCGAGTCCGGATTATACAGCTGAATGGCAAAGGTTTCTGGGGCCAGCGCCGTCGCGGGGGCAGGCGGTGCGCCGTTCAATGCCTGGGCGCGCATCTCGGCGCCCGAGATAGAGGGTTGCAACCATTCTGGGGTGACGAGGACTTCGGCGTAGACGACGTCAGCGTTCAACGGACCGCAGAGGGCGGCGGCATACTTGTTGCGCGAGGACGGGAGGACCGGGTCGGCCCGTCGGAGGATGTACTCGGGGCTAGGATCGGCGCCGTTCTGTGTAAAAAATAGGATGGAAGAGAGTGGGTTGTCCGGGGACGGGCGGGAGCGGAAGGTGGGAAAGTTTTCGTCGAGCATCGTTTGTTGGAGAGGAGATGAAGCTGTCTCGGGTACTAGCTCACAGTAATCCCCGCAGAAGAGCTGAGTCTCTCTTCGACGCGGTAGTGCTTTGTCTGGTTCACTCGATGGCTGGAAGTGCCCCTACAGTCATCGACAGGTGATATAAGTTTCCGGGAGTGATGTAATCCTGACAGGCGCAATAACTGCGTGTAAATTTGGTGTAAACCTAGTCTCGTGTTCGAGGTGAAGTAGCTTCCAGCTCGTCTTGGTAACAATGAGCAAAAGACCCAGCCTACAAAAAAAACGCAAACAAGAGAAGATGAACAATGGAGAAAGGGAGTCATGATAGAGGTAGTGTACGTAGAAGGCAATCCAGAAGATCAGATGGAGTTCCAAGAACCCCTGTCCGTCCCCGAATCTGCCCTGATGACCAAACGCCAAGCGGGATTCCTTCCAGGCCACGAGCTCCATGTTAACAAGGAAGTGGGCACTCAGGAACCCCACGCCCCACTCCCCCAGTCGTGGTGGCTCCTCCAACAGGGCTGGAGCTCCCTGCAGGCTGAGGAATGCGACTAGGATCCACCAGAAATGCACAGTGACGGGAGCCCGGGGCGCTGCAACACCAAAGAACGGGGCCTTGCAGAGAACGTCAACGTTGCCAGCAAACCGCATTCCAATCATGTCATGTACTATCACTTTGTTGGCCGCGGGTGTCATTTGCTGCATCTTCTCGGGACACCAGTGCCTTTTCCGCGTATGTACTATATTCTATTTTCTCCAGGATGGGGAGCGGCAAGACTTTTAAGCTGATGTTGATCCTTTCACAAGGCATAATGAATTTCCATTGGCTGCTGCATAGTTTTCAGAAACGAGGCAGTGCAGGTTCTAAATCTTTCCGAGCGTCTCCTCGCCGAGTCGGTTGGATGTGCAACGCGCGGCCATGCGATTGAAAACGGACTTTCAGGGAGAATCTTGCTAGCAAACGAGTCATTCGTCAATCACCAACGGTAAAATCATCCGAGTTGATCAGGCACGAAAATGGCATAATTGCCAATCCTAAAATACATACACTACACTAGTTTGCAGCTACTACCAGTAAGGGATAGAATCCGCGATTTTGATTCGCTAGTCGTGTGTTACTTGCACGCCGTGGCTTTGTTCTTGTAGGTGTTCAAGGTCAGAGCCTCGTCAGACTGCCTGCGTATCCCAATGGCGCAGTCTGGGTTCACAACAATTTGTACAAGGCGTATTCCAGACAAAGAACAACTCCAGCTAAGCTTACTTCAAGAGGACAGTGCCAATCGTTATGAGTTGAGTCGACATCGCATATCAAGTGAGAGTGTCCGTTATTGAACAACTCCTTTGCCCTCGGGAACCAGGGATGTTGAGACACTGGCGTGCTCGACTAATAGAGTCACCACATGGCGAGTAGACATAATATGTTTTATTCGCTGTAACAACTCACGACATATTTTAGTCAGGTCTTGTGCCCCTAGCCAGACCCCGAGGGACCACCGTGCCCTCCCCTTCCCGTTCCTCCGTCTAATAAGAGTTTCGGTTTTATATAGTTCTCGTCAAACTGTCTGAACAATGCCGTTGGATCTTCGCTGCTAAAGAGCTGTCGAATAGCAGCTGTGGCACTGAGACCTTGACCACCTTCGTTGTTAGAAGTTGATCTATTCCATCCGCTGCCACGCTCGCCAGGTCCAGCTTCCAGATCCGCATCTCCACCTCCCGGTATCGGACTCGGTCTCCTTCTAGGAGCGGGTGGTGGCAAATCTGACGTGTCGATATCACTACCAATCTCCGAGTCGGTATTGTTCCCTGAGACTCCCAGTAAATCCACCCTCTCATGGTCATTGCCGTTCTTGACATCGAGACGGCTCGACTGTCTTCTTGGCATAGGATTCGGGGATCGATGTCCAGATGCCCACCCGCTCCTGCTACCGGGACTTCCATTCCTCTCCGAATCGAGGTTACCCAATGGCACGGTTGATCCCCTACGAGGGGCGCTGAACCCAATGCCCGTGCCAGACCGCTTGTGCCAAGTCCCGCCATGGATGGCTTCGATATCGAACTCGTCGTCTGAGTCAATTTCCTCAACAACACCAGTCTTAATCTCGAGAATCTCCAACATGCGGGCGGTAGTTCCACCGAAAATAATGACAGTGAGCACAACGACAACAAGCACGGTCGCTTGCAAGGCAAACCTGCTCTTGCCAGTGAACGCCGCGGCAAGAGCCACACCGACGGCACCCCGCAAGCCTGCCCAGAAGAGCATCGCTTGGTAGTTGTAAGGCAATACATCGGCAGCTTCCCTGCCATGGCGCCGAGCCCTGTATCGAATGAACCAATTGATGAGTCGCGACAGAGGGAAAACTGCCAGCCACCTTGCTGCACATACCGATAGGACTGTTATGATAATCAGAAGAGGCTGATACAGCAAGTTCTTCTCTGTAAATAGTGACAGGCCGAGATAAATGAAGATAAAGTTTTCAGATAGCTGAGCAAGGACTTGGAAAAAGAACTTGGTGGTCAGCTGAGTCCGGCGTGACATGTTGAAATAGGCATAATGCTTAAGTGTGATGCCGCAGAAAAGCAGCGACACGATGCCTGTTGCGGGGTTAGAATTTGTCCTGGAAAATGTAAATAAGGAGTGGCAGGTCTTACCGGACATCTGGATGGCCTGTGAAAAGAAATAGGTCGAGTACGCAATCAGAACAATCATGCAGCTCTCCATCTTGGGATACCGCCTCAGGTAAGTAAACTTGAGAAGTACGGCAGCCAAGATGCCAACAACAGATCCAATTGCCAAGCTGCCGAAAAACTCCTTCAAGAAATACCAAATACCATGGATGATACTGACTATGCCGATTCGCTGTCCGTTTCCATCCGCATGTTGCGCCGACTCGAAGATAACAATGGCAATAGCATCGTTCAATATCGATTCGCCAAAGATAACCGTGTACAGCTGCGGATCGACCTTGAAGGAGTTGAAGATTGCTAAAATCGTGACGGGGTCCGTGGCAGACAAAGACGCACCAACTTGGATTGCCTCTCTAAAAGTCACCTCCAGCCCTTCGAGCGGGATCCTGGTATACAACCATAGTAGCACACCGATGACCACAGCCGATATGGCCGTGCCAGCAAAAGCAAAGGTCAGAATTGTGCCAATATTTCGAAAGAAGTTCGCCTGATGTAGTTCGTAGCCGGACGAGAGGATAATCGGAGGTAGCAGAAGGTTGAAAAAGATTTGTGGACTGAAGCTAAGCAAGCTTTGGATGTTGTCGCTGGGGAAGATTCGGATGATGAGACCAACGACCATACCTGATGAGAGTTGGTGTCAGTACGAATACGGCTATGGCAGGTCTGGGAGTAGCATCATACCGGCAAAGATAGACACAACGGTTTCGTGAACAGCCTGAATCTTCCTCTCCTGCATGATATAACTCGTGAAGAAGGCCGTCATGAGAAGCAAGATGAAGATGAAGATGGCCATTGCAGAGTACATCTCCTGTTTGGTCGGGTTGTCGGCTGTTGTTGCGTCTCGTTAGCCTCTCTGGAAGCGCTGTACATCAAGAGGTGAATTGGCCTACCCCCGGGATCTTCTTCATCTCTCTCTGGACACGATCACACGTTAGTATCGATCCGTAGAAACCAAGTTTGGCGCAAAGAGGACGGTTGAACATACTTGCGAGCTCCGCCAGGGAGCCAGCAATCACCTCGGAGAGCATCGCGAGGTTGTGATGGTGTTCTGTAGGGCGACACTGGTGATTTCGAGCTTGGCGCAAGTTGCCCGGACTGCGGCGAGTCGGGGAGAGAAGTATATGTAGCTCGACGGAGAGCAGCGGCGAAGATGCTGCGAAACCATGAAAGCTCTAATCGATTGTAGATGTGAGAATGACAGCTGTCCAGGTCGACGGTCTGGACATCAGACCTTATTCCTTCGGATGCCGGTCCAGATGTTGTTGGTGTTTGTCCAGAGTCGCCAAAAGTTGGACAGATTGAAGGCGTGCCCGCTGTTGGGTCGCGCTTTCAGGCTGGTGCATAGCGGGGCAGGGACCGGGTGTCTGTGCTTGGCAAGAAGAGAGCTTTGATTGGACATGTGGCATCTGATCACTAATATCCGCAATCCTAGAGGTATCCTAACTGCATTGCGGTCGGTTACATACACTAACTAGAGAGGTATTGTGTAGAGGTCACAGGGAAAGACGCTCAAATGTTTGTTACATCCAGATATTTGCAAGGGTTCCGTTGAGGAATTCTTCACATTTGTGAAGAGCGAAGCCAGAAAATACAACATCTGCACCAAAAATCGGTTGCTCATAGGGCTCAAGTTGGCGACATCAAATGCTTCGAACTCCGCAGAGTTACACAATGTAACCCAAATTTTTTTGTGGACGGCCTTTGGACAAGAGCACAACTTAACGACAAGTCTAACCTCAGCTCCTACCAACATATAAAAGTGATCAATTGTAACTGGTGTCTATGATTCGCTGCGTGACCATCACCACCACCACTTCAGCAGAAGCTACTGGGCTGAGTATGGATGTCAAGAGCGCACATGTGGTTTATTTGAGGTGTCAGGAGGTTTCTTGCGGCTTTCCGACCACGAGTAAAGTCGAGCCGGGAAACTCTGATGCGGGGGATCACCATGACTTGAACATCGAAACCCCAACCCAGTCCCGCCGGAGTCGCAAACCCCCCCTCCACCTTCACGTTTCAGAGTCCATATCTCGGCTGCGGCCGGCCATTTGAGTCTCCACATGCAGTGGTGCCGGTCCACAATCCTACATACAGTCCAATATGTACTGGCTAACTGGTTTGCTTGACAGCTCGAGACCCCCGAGCCAGCTTCCCTAGGACTTTTTTGTCTGATTATCTCGCTTCATGATATGACCAAAGCGTGAGCTGACCTTGAAGAAGCTCTTTCTGAAAGATGGAAAGTGCCATATCGAATCGTGTTGATGGCTTTCCGAGCTATACCTAACCTTCCATTTCAACTACGTAGGTTTCAGGACAAAGCGGTTCAGATTTCGTATGATAGACTAGGAGTACCAAGCCAGCCAAAGAAAAAAAAAGCCGACATTAGATTGTAGTCGAGGTTGAAAATCAAAAATTGAACATGAATACTGCGTTTAAAGGGTTGCTGACTATGTGTACAATCTATTCATGTTATACATTCAGTAGTTTAGTCCGCAATTGCCGGAGCGTGACCACTCTTGCTGGGGATCTCCCTGCAACTTTTTCGGTTTTGACGATCGCCCAAAACGTAACATCAAGACTGCGTTTCCTGCCAAAAGGGACTTGTGATGGTTGCCCACGACAGGAGACTGTCAAACTAACTGCACACATTCAAAGCTTAGCCCTAGGTATTGACTGCCGGCCTTAGCGCGCGGCGGCGCAAAACATCGAGAACAAATCGAAGCCTCCTCCTACCCTCCATCATTCGCTTCTGCTTCATCATACCGTGTAAAACATTCACCGTCCCCTGCAGGATATGCATGTCAGGCGCATGTATTACTGCCTCGTGCTTATCTTGTCTTGGCTAGGTTGCTATAGGATTGAGATAGAGAGCACCGTCGTCCCTCCTTACCTGTAGTACCCCCTCCGACCTAACCGTGATCTCACGGTGCCAGCACAGTTCCTCGATCTAAACAGTTTGTGTGTTATAACTAAAGAATCGCGGTATTTAATTTACAAATAGTTTACAGTAGAGAACGGTTTATTTCAAAAGGAACGGTTAGCTCACAGTAATATAGCACGGTAAAATTTGTAGAACCGTAATTTCAGGGGAACAGTGAGAATATATAAACGGTGCTAGGTCTGAGTGGACCAGGTAGCTAGAAACCCGCCCAGGTCTAATTACGTACATCGTAGTACGTACTGCCCAGGCCTGCTTCCGCCCGCACCCGCACCCGCACCCGCGTATTAGCGCACCCCCGTATGGGGCACCCGGCGCCCCGGCTGGTGCACCCATTTTTGGATATACCTTTAGTTAATAGATATAGGAAGGGATTATTAATTAAATACAATAATAAATATATAAATACGACTAATAAATAAATTATCCCTAGACTATACGTAAATTGAATTATAATAACTTATTACCGCCCGGCGTAGAACTAAGAATGAATATCCGACCGCTATTTTTATTATTTAAAAATAATATAAAATAGAAGGATAATTCTAAGTCTAAGGAGGGAAAGCCAATAATAATTTAATTATTAGTTTTATTAGTTTAGTATTAGAAGGAACTTAAAGTAATAGGAAACCCCTCTAAGAGCTTTAGGATTAAGAAATTACTTATAGTTTCTACTTCGCTAATATCGGTTATTACTATAACTATAAGGAAAATGTAGGTAGGGAAGCCGGATCCTAGAGTTAGGTTTTACTTTAGGTTAATATTAGTAGAATAAAATATAGAATCGGAATTATACTTTCATTAAATAACTAAGAAATATACTTTTAAGTACGGCGGCCGATAGACCAATATATAAAAACAACATTCTTAATACGTATACGTTACTAAACGTTTAACCTACTTAGATTTACACACTTTGCTTATATACATATATATAGTAGATGTCCGTACTAACTCGCCAGTATATTCCTTAGCTAACAAAGGCGGAGGAGACGTTGTAACGTACTATAAAGTAGTTAATATATTATAATATAATCCAAGCGGCTAACGGTAAAAGATAGGTCAATATCCCGATCGACGAAGGATAAGTACTATATATACTAGCCCCGCGATAGGATATAGTACTTCTTAAGGCCCGACTTTTCGTCCCTATATTAAATATTAGTATTAATAGCACCCCCACTTACATTTACAAACTCTGCCTGTAAGTATTTATAGTACGTCAAAGGAAAGTCTCTTCTACTAATATAATATATAATTATTAATAATTACTAACGCCGGCTTATTATAATCTATACTATATACTTTTAATAATATATATTCGAAGGCAATAGGTATACGTCCCTCTTTTATTAGTATTTTAAGGGTATCTCTATAATATTTAATAAATAACCGACTAATAATAGCCGGATTCTAATATTTCGTATCGCCAATAAATTTAATTTTAGTATTGGTAATAACAACTATATTATCGTCTACTTCAATATATTCGGCATTAGGAATTAAGGATGCGAATAAGGCCGGCGCAGTCTTTTAGAACTCTTTAAAAATAGCTACGATCTTAGGTTCGTCGTAATTAAATCCATCTAATGATAATAGACGAATAATTTATATTATATTTTTATAATTAAATAAATCCTTATTAGGATTCTTATAATTCGTTTTAACTACTAAATTTTTAAATATCCTACAATATTTCTATACGTTAGTATAACACTTAATATTTAATCGAATACTTATTTATATTTTATTTCTAAGTATAATACTATAATTAAAAATACTAAACTATATCTTTCCTTTACTTTTCTATAGTAGAGGCCAATATAAATATTAGGTCTATTAGCCTATTAACGGTACTTAGTAGCCTTTTAAGCTAGGTTCAATCGGCCGACGTTAATATTATTATTAATTATAACGCCTATTAATTCTTCTATCGAGGGTAATATACCCTAATCCTAATCGTTTCTACTAACTAATAATAATACAATAGTTTCAGCCCTAAGGGTTCGAACTCGGCTTTAAACCCTAGCTATTTTAATATCGGTAATATTTACAGCGGCTCTATATATCTTTTAGAAGACCTCTCGGTTAAATATAATATATTAATCGAATTCAATAATCTAATATAATATCGGGTTATTAATAGATAGTATTATATTAACCTCTACAATACCCAATATATAATATACAATTAGTCTAGCGGTAGGAATATCTTCCGGTTTATCGAATATTCTAAAATCGTTATTATTAATTTAATCCTAAAAGATACCTTTGAAGGATTTAACAAAATCGGCTTTAAAGTAACAATCCCAAAGTTAAATAACGGATAAAACCAATATATATACCGACTATCGAACGTATTCTAATAGGGAATAATATAGAATATAGTATAGGGATTGAACCTTCGTCTATTTAAGGGGGTATAGTAACTTCCGAAGCATCTAATAATATTCAATTATATTAGCTTCTATTATAATTTAATTAATAATAATCTAATATAGCATCTTTATAATACCGGCAAATTCCGAATAAATTATATTAGTAGGCCTACTACTAATAAAGTCCAACGCTAGCGCAATATATATTACAGGGGATAGGTTAATTAAAATACCTATCTTAATACTATATCGCTTTTTTACCGTCTAAATTAACCGTTACTCTAAGTACCGATATTAACGTTCGACTTTAAAATAAGTACGATTATTAGTAATAATATTAAAATCTAAATTTCTTTAATCTATTTTAGAAACTTTATAACTCCAGTAACCTTTATTAGTAAAATACAATAAAATACCGCTATTTTCCTATTATTATAATATATCTCCAATAAATACTAATACAAGAGTATAAAATAAATATAATTTACTATTAATATTAACTAATATTCTATTTCTATTATCTAAGGCAGCCAAAGGTTCTAATACCTTTATTATATCTTCGAAATTCGACCTATACGGGCTAAGGGTAATTGGGAAAATATTATATTGTTAGGTGAATTCTTTTTTAGGTAAGGATATAAATTGAATATATACCCCTATTAAAAATTTATATATTATATAATATAGCCTAAAACTATTAATAAAGATTATAATTAGTAATAATAATAGTAGTACTCCCCCTATTGCTTTTAATTAGAAAAATCTATCGACTAGGATATTTCAGCTAAATATCTATATTTTTAGGAATTCTAGAATTAGCGAAATCTTATAGATTAGAAGAATATAATCCTTCTTCTTATAGTATATCCGGCGGATAATAAACAGCGTTTTAGGGGTTTTATTGTTATTAAGACGGACCGAAGACTTAAAAACTATATTAAAGCCGAATATATTATTTTAGTTAATAACTATATTAATAGAAATAAACTCCCGTAGGTTGCTAATTAGTATATATTCGTTCGGTAATATTAATTCTATCGAGTACGGGTTAATATAAAGTTTAATATTTTTAAACTCTAAATTATATAATAATATTTATACTTTCCAAATCCTACTAATTATAATTACAATTTCGCTTTTATTTCGTTTAACAACCTGATATGGACTGCTTCTGCCTCAAAGAACAACCCTGCAATTGATGTGCAAAAGCAATAGTATTCCTGTGTAAAGCGTGATGCAGAAGGAAGAATCAGGAAGAGTGGGAGCCGCACGCAGATGGATTGATGTAATCCATCTGGGCGGACCCACCTCCTTATCTTATCGCTTAGACCTACCCTGCAGCCCGGCAGGCGGGCTGGGCAGGGCGGTCAAGCGACCTACATATACTGTCAATTACTAAGCTAATCTACATACATGAAATGGACTGTATTAAGTCCCGGCTCGCCAGAGGAAAAAGCAGCTGTCCTTAGCTATCCTTAAAGATTAAACCTTTTTCTTTCCTAACCCTTTAGGGCGTCCTCTACCGCGTTTCTGGCCGGGTTTTCCTCTTTAACGATCCTAGTACTCTATTAATAATTCTTAGTAATTCTCTAAACTTTTCTCTATTATCCAATAGTTATACTAATATCCCTAACTCTTTTATTTAATTAGAAACTTCAATTTTTTTTACACTTCCTTATACTTCAAGATTATCTTTATTTTATATTTATTATTGTACTAGGAGTCCTCAATAGGGCTAGGAGGTAGTAAATTTTATCTAAAGATATCCTTTCTATCAGGTGCTAATAATAAATGCGCTATAAATATTACAGGATGAATCTTTATACCCCGAAGTAATTTAAGCCGGTATACGAGGTTTCCAATCTTTTCTAGTACAGTATACGGTCCCGAACGTTATTGTAAGAGTTTGTACGAAGGGTTATTAGAATAATAGTATCCGTAGTAAAGTCGTAGAAATATTCTATTTCCCTTCTAGAATTGGATATTACAGTAGTAATCGTTGTATTTCTTTTTTATATCGACTACTATAAAATCTATTACTAATATAACGTCCTATTTTAAATATTCTTTAAGAATAAATATTTCGGGATTATATTCTAACGGTAGTAGGGTATTAAAGGGGCCGCGTAGTTTAAATCTATATAGTTACTCGTAAAGGAATATATTAGTTAATTGTATAAGGGCGCTATTTAAATTCTATTAGAGTATTAGAAGGATATCGTACTAATTAGAGTTTAGAAAGTAGAAATAGTGAAACTATATAGCGATTTCAATAGTCTAATTCTTCTACTCCAATAGTCTATTAGTTTAGGGGTGGTAAATAGTTATTATTAATAGCCTAATTCTCTACGCCTTCTATATGCCAGTCTATAGGCTGGAGGTGAACTTACGGTCCCTATCTAAAATAATACCCTTGGGTATACCCCAATCGTTTAGAATAAATTATTATATTAATACTATACTTTATTCTTCTACCGTATAAGAGGAATATCCTAGAATAAGGAGTATACGCTTAGTAGCTTTATTAATTACGGTTATTAAGGTATTAAAGACATTATACCCGTTAAACTTCTATAGCGAATTTTCGGCGGAAATTTCGGGCAAACCTACAATAAAATCGATAGCGATAACACTTATAGGTAGTATATATATATATTCTAGTTTGATTATTTAATAACTTCCGTTAGGGGGGTTATAGTTTATTTAATTTAATTAGTATTCTAAATAGTACTTTAAATACTTTTTAATTAAATTTATTTTATAAGGGATAGTTAAATTGTAAAGGTCGTATATTATTCGTTATTTGCCGAAATGATGTTTGTCGTTGTAGGTTATTTGTAAGATTTCTTTAATGTAATTGAAAGGTATATATAATGCCCTAGAATTATTTAAGCAATTATAATAAATAAATTAATTTTATTTATTAATTACAAAGGGGTAATTAAATTAGTAAAGTATTTTACCGTCCTTAGTAATTTCCTTTAGGTTAGCCAACACTTTTTTAAATTTTATATCGGAGTTATAACTTTTTACTATATAGGCCCGGAATACTTTATTTATTTTTACCTCTATTAAGAAGGGGTGCCGGTCTCCTTCTTTTTCTACTGTAGGGTAGGCTTTATTATTCTTCTATAAATTATTTAAGGCCGGTTCTCTATTTAAGTTCGGTCCGTTACCGACCGTATATAAGCGGCTGAGGGTATTTAGTACAAAATTGAACTTACTAGAAATATAGAAAATTTAAAAGTCGTATTACAATAAGTAAATAAATACATTAATAAAGCGTTTATTCGCTCGATCCATCAAAGTTATATATAAATTAGTTTACTCTACAATTCCTTTTATTACTAAATAGTTAGTAAGTACAATAATAAATTAGTTTACTAAATAAATCGTAGTTCAAAATTACTATACTACCTATATTAGGCACGCTACTTCTAGTTCGGAGGGGCCGTATCAGGTCTCTACTTTGGTTAAATATTTATTTAAAAATATAATTAGTAATATTTAGCTAATTAGGATTTGAATTCCTATTCGCTATTTATATCTATCCTTAAAGTAAAAGATTATTACTCCGAAATTTCATTCGAGGGAGCCATCGATTTATATAAATAGCTACTTATCCGGATTATAGTAATATAGGATATTTAATTTCTTATTATTATTTAAACTATATAAGGCTTCTTAGAGTATCCGGAAGGACTCTAGTTCGGCTGGTATTGGTTTATATTTAATTACAACGTAGTAATACATTTATTTATTAGGGTTACCGACTATTACCTTACTTAATTCTCTTCCTTTAGCTAGTAATACGACTTTTTTTACTTGAAGAGGCTCGGTTAATTAGATATAGTAAGGAACGAAGTACCTAAGGAAGTTTGAACTCCCAATATATTATTCGAGTACTTTAAATTAGTCCGGGAAGGCTAGGTTCTTTAATACTACAATACATTCAATAATTATCGAAAGGCCTAATATATTAACTTTAAATCCTAATAGTTCGATATTGGGGTAGCCGAGGTAGGATTTTTTGGGGGAGATTAAAATGCCTTTCTATATAAAAAGGCGGAAAATTACATTTAAATATTTGAAGTAATCTTCTAATATATTTAATATAATAATAATATCGTTAATAAAAATTTAATAATATACTTTATACAGCGCGAATAGCCTATTTATAAATCGTTGTATATAGGTTAGTAAATTGTAAAAGCCTATTAGGGTAATGGTTAGGGTTTCGAATTTTCGATAGTTAATTAGGGTGAGGCGATTATAATATAACGGCTATATACCGAATTGGTAAAAGAATAATACGGCGTCGATTACTATAATATATTATTTACTATAAAGTTTTGTAATAACCTTTAATTAAAGCGGTAGTAAGTAATTATTTAGAATTGTAATACAATTAAAGGCTCTTAAATCGATAATAGGGCGGCCTTTTACTTTATTTTTTATAGTCCTTTATATAACGAAAATTGGGTAGGCGAATAGCGTAACTTCCTTATACTATTTTATTTTTCCCTAGGCGTAGAGTCTATCGAAGATTTTATTAACTACGGCCTAGTCTTTTTTATTTAACAGGTATATTCTTATACTAATTTTTTAGTTTTACTAACCTTCGACCAATAGGACCTTTATTTTATCCTCCTCTTTAACCTCTATTATTCGGCCTTCTTCTTATATATCCTTATATTTATAAATTAAATCTATAAATTCCTTTAACTCTACTTTTGAATACCCTCTATATACGTAGACGCTTTACTTAGAGACTTCGTCCGGGATATTGCCGTTTATATAGATTCCTAGTATAAAGTATTTTTTAGGTATATATAGTTTTTTTTTAGCAGAATTTTCGCGCTATAGTATCTTTATAGATTCCTACTATAGGAGAGCGTTAATATGAAAGGTACTTATAACCGATATTAGATTTATATTTAAAGCTATTATTTAAATAAGGGGGTTTAATTCAAATTCTCCTCCTAATAGTACCGCTAGTAGAGTAAAGATTATATCGTACACTCCTCGATTATTTATACTAGAATAATTTTAAGTAGTAATTATTATTTAATTTAATACTACCGCTTTTTATACTTTATCCTATAAAATTTTAAAGTATATACCTTCGTTATTCTTAGTAATAGAGCCAATATAGAAACGCTTATTAATCGTTACTATATTATTAGTATTATTTTTAATAAAGACTACTATTAATGTTTTAATATTAATAATTATGTTAGTAGCGAGGGTATATTTTATATTAAATATAAAATTCTTACCTTTAAGTAACGGCTTATAATTTATTGGAAAATAAATTTATTACCCGGGCAATAGGGTAACTTTCTTTAGCGTAGTAACTTTCTTTACGTAAAGAATATACTAGTAGTCTACTGTAAATAGAAGTATAAATCCTTCTATTATTTTGAATTAAATTGTTTTAGTAGTATAATTAATATAATTTTATTTAATATCTATAAAGTCGTTGGCTAGTAATAGTCTAGTTGAAAGGTTATTTATAACTTAAATTGATTTTACTATTTTTATTAAAGTTAGTTTACTATCTTTAGTACCTATTAGATATAAATAGAAGGTTACCTATTTGTTAATAGTTTAAAATCCGCCGATACCCTTTATATATTGTAATTACTTATATTCAATTATATAGTTGAGGGATTATAAGTATTTGTAATTAATTAATAATTTTCCGGCGCTAGGGTTAATATAAACTTTAATATTAGGGGATTATAAATTAGCTTTAATTTTTACCCTTAGGTAAGTATAGTTTAACAATAGACCCTTTTTAATATTTTATTCGTTTAATAGTAATACTTTTATAATATTGTACTCCTTTAGTTCTTCGTCGCTTTCTTCGGCTAAATATAATAAATTTACTGGCATTCTATTAATAATATTAGCTTTAACCTTAATATAGCGTTTTGTATATTGAAAGAGCGAGTTTTAGGATAATATTTAATATCCGTAATAAATATAAGTCTCTTTTATTAGTTTGAGTACCGCTAATTCGGTTTTTGCCTATTTATTCGGCTTATATTTATATTAGTAACGCTAAACTTCTATATCGGATGTAAATATATAATAGTATTTATAGTATATAAGGGAGGTATCGTAGACTATATAAGTAATTTCGTCGTCCGAATCTAATAGGGTCGAATAGTCGGATGCGGCGTCGTTATTATTAATATAATGAGCTTCGTTAGCGGTTTATTTATTAGCTACGTAATAAGCCCGGTCTTTATTATAATTCCAATTGCGTCGGTCCGGGTTGTATCGGTTTGAGTCGCGCCGGTTTTGGTTATAATTATAATTATAGTTACCGTTTTATCCCTAGTCCCTATAGCCGCTCCAGTTACTCCGGTACTTTTTTCTTCCTTCTTATTAGGTCGGTTTAATTAATAGTTTAATATTATTATTTTTATTTAAGGAATATATAATATATTTAACATATAAGTAGCGTTTGGTAATTACCGATATTAATATAGCTTTAGCTTTATTGATTTCTTTAATATAATTGCCGAGTAAATTGTATTTTAGAGGTTTGAGGTAAATTTAGATGTATAAGTCTATTTTAAATTAAATTTAAATTATAATACTTGTCTAATTTACTATATCTTTGCCTAGGATGCCTATAGTTCGGGTATAGCGTAGTTATTTTTATATAAAGTCGGATAGAGTATTTTCGTTTGCTACAATATTTTTTAGGGAAATTGAGCCTTCGGTAAATTTCTTAGTAGCGATAGCGGGATCCGGCGTTTAGCGTTTAATAAGGGCGTTTAATAAGTTATTAAAGGAGTTTTATTATAGTATACGTTTAATTTCTAGGGATATTTCTATATTCTATTATCGAACGGTAAGTCCTCCTAATAGGATTTGAAATATTATTTTAAATTAGTATTTAATCGATTCGGATAATAAATCGTCTTTGGTAAAAAACCGAAACCGGTTTATAAAATAGAATACGTCGGTATAAATTAAATTACGGCTATTAGTAATAATTCTTATATCGTTGGAATTTTCCTAGTAGGGGTAGAATTGGCCAATCTCTTCCCTCTTGAATCTTATTTCGAATTTATATAATAAAGGTTCGTAGTAAGATTGCTCCCGGTTAAATAGACGGTAAAGTGGGCCGCGGCCGTTTCTATTATTAGGATTATTATTACTATCGTTATTTAGGTCATTAAAATCTCTTACGCTTTATAGCGGGCTATTTAGCGGGCCGTTTAGCGGACCGTTTAGCGGGCTAACGAGTATAATATTATTTTAAGATTATACTACTTTAGAAATAAAATATTTGTATTCTCCGGGTATATATAGATTTAAATACTCCTCGGACTAGTAATAAATTATTTATAGGATAAGAATAGCGAATATAGGGTTTCGTTCTATATTTTAAATAGTTTTATATAGTTTATTATATAATACTCTATTACTTATAACTTAAAATAAGGCTAGGGCCGTAGGTTTAGCTACTAGTAAGGTTAGGTCGATAAAGGATATTTGCGGTTGGACTATAATTTAGGTAGCGAAGTATTATTAATCCGATAGGCCTTAATATTTTTGGGGAACCGTAGGGATTAGGGCCTAAACCTTTTATAAAGGCTAAATTGGGTTTATTAGCAATTATTTATTTTATTATATTTTTAGAACTACGGGAGGTTTAATTTTGGGCGCCGCTAGTTAATTACTCCAATAGGGCGGTATTGTAACGTTTTAAGAGTTATATATAGGGACTTTATTTTAAAAAGGAGGAATAGCTAATTCGGTTATAGTTAAGCGTAGAGGACTTTTATACGTTAGGGTTAGAATTTTATTTCCTTCTTCCGCCTAAAGCGATTTATATTTGGATAGTCGGGTTTTAATTAGTTTAATTAGTAGGAATTTTATTACTAGATTAGAATTATTCCGCTCGGGAGAGTTGGAAAATCCTGAAAATAGCCTAAATAATTGACCTTGGGTTAAAAGGTTGCTATAATAAATAACGGTATCCTTTGAATTGTTAATAGGGAAAGTATTATTATATTGCTTATTTATACTTTCTGGGCGATAGGGAGAAAGTTAATAAGAATTATTTTTGTAGGGGGGAAGAACGATATTCTTAGGTAGTTTGAGATTCTTTACTATATTTACTATAGTTTTGGCCAAATAACTTTGTATTATAGGTATAAAACTATTTAGTTAGGTGCTCCGGGCTTGAGAGGCCGGGCTTATTGAAGAAGAAGAAGAAGAGTATCGAAGGGAATAGTAATTTAGTAATTGGGCCGGTGGTAATACTGGGGTACGATATATTATTATTTTATTTATTTTCTCTATTATTAAATTGAGTATAGTATTTATACCCTATTCTATAGTATTTATTTTTACTCCTATAATTTAATGCCTTTAATTGTTAATTTTATTAAGGTTATCGAGGGTATTTTTAATATTCTTTATATAGCCTATAGTTTTATCTATTTTAGCCTGTAGTCTATTAGTATTACGGTCGATCCTTCAATATTAAGTATTTTGATCGTAGGTATTCCAATTAATCTTATTTAGCGCGTACATTATTATTTCTATATTATTTCCAATTCTTTTAGGTACGATTAGTGTAGGTGGCCGAACGGGATTGAGTTTTTCTTCGCCTTGGGTTTAAGGTTGATTAAGAAGTAAATTTATTATTTTAGATTTGCGGTCGACCTATTCGCTAATTAATTTGGAACGTATATTCTTTACTAAAGTTCGAAGGTCGTAGGGTATTATAAATCGTTTGGAGGGCGGTATTATACCAGCGTCGGATTTAGCGCGGTTAGGCGGAGAGCCTTTGTCGGGTGGCTTATTTGGCTATTACGATGCTATATTAATTAATAATTTGTCGATATTTCGACTTTCGGTTGTTAGCGTTTGGGTAAGGGTAAGAAATAAAGTTAAGTAAATATAGAAAATTAGGATGCTTACTTTCTACCTAAATTCGAAAGTAGGGGGAAACCTTTTGTATTAAGGGTATTTCGTACGCTTACTATAATTTAGCGATTTAAAAGCCTTAGATTTAAGTAGTAAATTATATAAAAATTCAAGGTTCATTAAGCGGGGTAATTATTGCTCGGCCTATTATAATTCGGCCGGTTAATAGTAATTATTGCGCAATCTATTACGATTCGATTGTTTGACGGGAAGTATATATCGCTGTAGTCTATTATAATTCGACTAGGCGAGGGAAGGGTTATTTGGATAGGGGAGCGATACAACCTACTTAAATCGGTTATTGCGATACTATTTAGCCTACTACGGTTCGATTGGATTGTGGGTTTCTGTGCGATCTATTACAATTCGATTGATAGAGAGTGTTAAAAAGGTGATTGGATTAAAGTTATTGTAGCTACTATATAATATAGACTATTTCTACCTTAAAGAACAACCCTATAATTAATATACAAAAGCAATAGTATTCCTGTATAAAGCGTAATGCAGAAGGAAGAATTAGGAAGAGTGGGAGCCGTACGTAGATGGATTAATGTAATTTATTTGGGCGGACCTACCTCCTTATCTTATTACTTAGACCTACCCTATAGCCCGGCAGGCGGGTTGGGTAGGGCGGTCAAGCGACCTGTATACATTGTCAATTACTGAGCTAATTTATATATATGAAATGGACCGTATTACAACCAGAATATTCTCTAATAAATTTTTATTAGAAGGTATTATAGTATATAACCCTCTTAAAAATTCCTACTAATCTACTTAAATTTTAAAAATTTAGCCGGTATAATACTTATTTTTATTATTAATATTTCTATTATATTAATAAAAATAATTAAGAAAAGTATATTTAAAATCGATAATATCGTTAGGAAATATTGGGTTCGGAGTCTTACTATTGCGGAAGTTGTAGGAATCCGGATAAAGGGTAAAATCGCTAAATATTATTCGAATTAAGCCGGCCTACTAAAATAAATAGTACGCTTTAGTAAGATAGTCGACTAGATTTACTATACCGGTATATATATCCTTAGCAATTCGAAATACTATAAATTACCGTATATAATCGATAGGATTTAAGAAGAATATATCTTACTTAAGATATTTAGCCTTACTTTTATTAATTTTAATAGCCCGGTTTTTTTTAATTTTAAAAACCTTAATTAGATTTAAGGCCAATATTACTAATTTTATTTCCCCCAACGGTATTATTTCTCGAATATAGCGTTTAAGGGTATCAATTATTTAGGGAAACGATATAATTTTACCTTCTAGGTTAGGAAGATAAGTTAAAATTTCCTTAAATATTTTATATTACTCTTATAAAACATTCTACTTAATATAATAGAACCTAAATATTAATTTAAAGTCGTTAAATAAATAAGTTTTGCAAAGTATTTCAATAATACTTGAACTAGGAAATAGGTTCTCCGGCGTAGCATTAATTTAAATCCTAAGTAGTAAGGGTAGTTATTCGACGTTATTATTATTAATATTATTAAAATTATCGAAATTATTTACTTTATTTAAATAGTCCTAGAATTTATCGATATTATCTTCGAATTAATAGTCGGTAAGGTTTCGAAGCTCTTCTAGTATAGGAGGGTTGAAATTTGGTTTATTTATATTAATATCTTTATCGACACCGCTAATTAATATCCTAGCTAATTATACCTTATCGAAGTCTTGTTTAATATAAGTATAATATTAAATTATTAATATCTAAATATTAATTTACCCTTATATTAAATTCTAGCTCGCTATTATCGTTTACTATATTAGGTATAGGGTCGAATATTATATTATTATCTTCTAAGTTTTAGTTTTATCGAAATCGTTTTAAATTCTCTTAAGTAAAATTTATTTAACTAAGTTCTAATTAATTAGGACCCGCGATTAGTTATTAGCTTTAGTTGTTAGGGCTTACGATTATAGTATTTAATTAATTCGTTTTAAGTTAGTTAGTAACGGTTTTAATACGTTTATTTATAGTACAAAGTAGGGTAGTTTTACTTTTATAATAAATAGTACGGGGTATTATTTAAAGCCGCCGGTTAAAAATAAAATTTAGTAGTAAAATTTAGGTAAAGTTAATATATAAGGTAGGCAATTAAAGGTCGGATTTAGCGATACGCGCGCCCAATTTCCTATAAAAAAAAAAAAGGTATAAAGGATATTACTAAATATTAATCTTAATATTTCTAAATTTTTAGATTTTTTAAATGTAATATAGGCAAAGAAAAAAAAGTTACTAAAGGAAGAGTTTAATAATTATAGTTCGAAAAAAAAGTAGTTGTAGGTCTAACGGTCGCAGTATATTAAATTCGGTTAGGTATTAAAGCTAGGCCCCTTTTTTCTAAATTTATCTTTTAACTTCAATTACTAATAATACTATTACCCTTAAAAAGAATTTAATAATATAATTTTAATACTCAAACTAGTATAGAACAATTGTATAGAAATTTGCCTTATAGCCTCCCTTACTCGGATTATAGTTACTATTTACCTATAGGTAGTAGTATAAGATAATATAAATTAGGACTCCTAGTAGGTCTTATTTTAGGACTTATTATTACTATTTTATTTTATAAAAATATAGGATTAAGATAGTATAGAAAGTTCCCCTCGCTAAAATTTCGATATATTAGTAGTATATAGATTAGCCTTCCTACCCCCCCTTATTCGGATTGTATACTATTTACCTACAAGTAGTAGTTTAATATAAATATTAGGATTCTTATCGGGACTTCTAGTTTTTTAGGACTTACGGGACTACTATTAGTATATAAGAAGTTAAATTATAGGAAGGATATAATTATTTAAGAAAAATTAATTAGGGAGAAATTAATTAGGGAGAAGTTAATTGGAGAGAAGTCGAGAAAAAGGAGTAGAAGGAGGGGGTAAATATACTTCTACTATAAAATTCATTTCACTTTAAATCCAATTACAAAATATAATATAATATGTTTGTATATGTATTGGCCGATTGAAATAAGATTGAATTTAATAATAATACAAATAAGAAAAAAAGGAGAAAAAAAAAGGAGAAAAAAAAAGAAAAAAAAAAAGAAAAAAAAAAAAGAAATACCTTCTCATATAATTACAAT
The DNA here is from genome assembly GCA_037102815.1 of Neurospora intermedia. NCBI lineage: Eukaryota > Fungi > Ascomycota > Sordariomycetes > Sordariales > Sordariaceae > Neurospora > Neurospora intermedia. The sequence continues at coordinate 3,900,909 of BTPP01000004.1, read as the reverse complement.
TATATTCATTCTAGTACTATACTTAGATACTACCGGTACTACTAATACTAATACTATTAAAAGTACTATTAAAAGTAGTACGAAAAGTACTACTAGACGTACTACTATAGGGAGGGGGCGGCGGCGGGGGGGGAGCATCGATTTTGAAACGAACTAAAAAAAAAAAAAAAAAAAAAAAAAAAAAATATCAATTAATGAAAATAATTAAATAGATAACGGTACTATTAAGTAATATACCTATAGTAGTATCCAAGGCGGGCTATTTATTCTTTTTAACCCTCTTCTAGCTACGGCGAAAATTGTAGGAGAAATAAAAACAATTGGTAGTAATATCCTTAAATTCGGGCTTATATAGCGCCGTATTATAAAAATTCAATATCGCTTTCCTCTTTTTACTACCCGGATTATCGATTTCGCTATTAATAATATCTTTCTTCTTTTCGTAGATCTAGGTAATTATTTTAACGGCCAAACCTTTGAATATCCCTATAAATATATAAGTATTTAACCTAAATAATAATAAATAATATACTTATATTCTATATAGTACTTTCCTAACTTTTGGGAATTATTATAGTTAATAGCTCCCTTAAGCTAAGGCTAGGCGAGAAAGAAATTTTCCGGGGACTAAGTAGTATAATATATAGTCTTAAAGCAACTAGGCCGGATTTCTATATTAAAATCGAAGAGGGAAACGAACTCGGGCTTTTTAGTATACTTAAATATAATATCCTATATATATTATAAATAGTAGCCAATATATCAACTAATATAGTACAAGACAAAAAAAAAAAAAATAAAAAAAAACATACCTTCATACCATTTATAACCTTACGCTTACGGTACTTCTAATAGTCTTTAAACTTTTGCTATATATTAATATAAACCCTATTATTAGGGTCGACGTCCGGGCTATAAATAGCCTTTATACGCTCCCTCTTACTATAAATATATATAGTTAGTTATTTAATATTTAAATATTATAGGGTAAATACTATTAATAAAGTAGGAATATTCCTAGTAAAAAGGAATAAAAAAAGCAGGCCATTACAATAAACTTTATACTTATAGTAGTTGTTACGCTCGATCTCGGCATCGTCTTCGGTAGGTACTCTCTTTCTCTTTTAAATACCCAAATTAGTAGCGGAAGTATTAATTTCCGTACGGGTTATAGTCGTTTAAACGTTTACTATTAATATTATAATTCTTATATATTTATTATATTAATTATAGAAATTTATAATAAAGCCACCCGGGATTATCTAGACGGGCGGAGGAATGGAAGTATTATCGTTGGGGCCGGAGCCGGTAGTGTCGTTAAAGTCAGCTATATTGCTATTATTATATTAGTATCTCTTCCTAAACTTTGAATTTAGACTACAAGATAATTAAATATATATTAATAATATAAAGGGGGTAGAGAGGGATAATAATAGTAATAATATTTATAATATATTAATTAATAGCGCGGCGTATAGGCGAATTTAGGGGCGTGTTATAAATACTATATTAAGGAAGACGGCGGTACTAATAGATAATAATGAAAACGACGAAAGATAGAGAGGTAATTCGATTAACTACGAAATGTAAGGAGAAAATATTTACGATAATTCTGTGTGTATATAAAAATTTGATTAACTTCGTGGAAATGAATTTAATGTAGAGTGCCGATACCTTTAAGTTCAAATTGGGCAGGAGTACTTTCGTACCTACCTTTTTTATTAGGGTTTTTAACCCCCTACCGGAATTTTACTATTCTCTTACTATAAACGGGTTTCTTACAGTTCTTAGAAAATCACTAGTCAGATTGTTAATGGTTAATATTATAAACTGGAATTTGGCGGTTTACTTTCTTAAATTATAGTCTATATTTAACCGCCGTATATATTAACCTTTAATGTACGGTTCCTCCTATGTATACTAGTTATTAACGGTTGATAATCTACAAAGCGTTATTTAATTAGGATTTAACGGTTCCTATATTAAAACGGTTGGGCAAATGTCTTTCCGGTAGAAATTTGTATAGTTAAAATATTGAACCGTTACGATGCAACACCGTGAGAATTCCAAACCGTTTGCATGAAATAAACTGTCAATTCACGGCTCCCTGCAAATAACGGTATTTTTACCGTTCGGTCCAAGGGGGTTGCGCAGCTAAGTCCTCCCTCTTACGACATTACTTTCACGCTTTGACGTCGCACTGTCCGAATGAGCGAGACGTGGTATAGTTGACGACGGCTTGCACATAAAACATTGATTCTTAAACTGACTACCTGTTTGTTACACCAGCTCATTACCATGCGTCGATCTGGTACATATTGCTGCGGTCATTGGCTCTCTCGCTCGATCATAGTTGGCCGTCTATGGACGAGACGAACTGAACGCAAAGCACGCCTACATCAAGCCTAGGTCATCTCTTACTCTGACTGCTGATTAAGGTCATTGCTGAAACGATTCTGGCTTGCGTGCGTACGCGACGCGAGTCGTGTACATGCCGTGAATCCTGGTATTCTTCAGCTCTCTCCTGAACGCGGCACAATATGTGCTGATTTCCTCAGGAGTCCAGCCTAGCACAACGCCCCAGATGTAATTGACGTATCCTTCAAGATCCGACTCCAGCGCCATCTTGGCCCAGATTCCCAATTCCTGTTGTGTCTTGTCTTTGGGCCAAGCGCCAACAGGCACCTGGATGTCGTTGATGACAATATCAACGAAGCCAGCCTTCTCCATATACTTTCGGTGGATGTCATCCTCGACAATCTTGAAGGTCCTTCCAAACTTGTTTCCGCCCTCAAAGAAGACCTTCCCCCACTGGTCAAGTGCACTGCCCTCCTTCACAGTTCCATCCAGACTGAAAGCCTTGACGGAGTTGCTGACATCCTCAACATAACCGCCCGGCTTGCAACAACGGAAAGCCTGGCGATAGAACCCCTCCCAGTCCTCGACTACACCAATTAAACTGCGTGAATGGATGTAGTCGAAGGTGTTGCTGGGCCAGGTCCATTCGAGGTTCAAGTCATCGATTTCGAACTTGAGATTGGGTGGAACCCAGGTAGGCTGAATGGGCGAGACGTCAGTGCCGATGACTTCGGCTTCAGGGAACTCATCGGCAAAGTCGATGGCCCAAATGCCTGTGCCAGTTCCAATGTCGACGGCCTTCTGGATTTTCTTTGGAAGCGGGGCGGTATACAACTTTCCGGAGAGGATGAGGGTGTTCAAGTGATGGAAGATGTCCATTGCTTCGGCATGACGCGCGTCATTGGGCTGCCATGCTTCAGCATTGCCAACGTTGCTGTGATAAGTTCTTCCAAGAATTTTACGATACTCAAAGATGCTCTGGGAGAGGGAAGCGGTGCTGGAGAGAAGGGAGCCGATGGTGGAGGCAGTATCGTCCGTATCGTCGGCGGCATCTTCCCCCTGTGCTTGTTGCCAATGCGAAGCAGGCAGAATGCCCAAGTTGCCTGCAGCTTCGGCAGTGAGCGGAGCCGAGATCGGGACTGGCGGCCCCCCTGCCGCCGCCGGTCGTGAGGCGGGAGCCGGCATTGCCTCCTTAGCTTTGGGACTGGCGACCATGCTTGCGATATGGGGTGGGGGGAAGATGACGGATCGAAGTTCTAGTTGAGGCCGTCTAGGGAAGGCAACAATGATAAGGTAGCTTGACGAAGAGACTGGTCACCTTTGACAGATGCTGTCCTTTTATGGCCCGAAGGTCGATTTTCCCATATACAAGGATTCTGGGACCCTATTCCTCGTACAGAAGCTGATTCGATGTACGGCACGCAAGCGGTTGCAACATAAGCTGCCAGTACGTCGGTTAAGATGCTATGTACCATCATGAACTTTGCACGCTTTCTTGAAGAAACGTATGATCATTGTGAATCTAAACCCGCGATGACCCGAAAGTAGTAGGATTCAGAGGACGACGAAGAGCAGCAGGAGACATCCAAACCAGCTCTTGATCTGAATCGATACTATTGGGCTTCTGGCGTTGCTTTTGTGGGTTACGATTGTGGTATGGACGGTCATATACGACGACGACTTTGGTGAACGATGTCTGCTGTTGTTGCGGACTTCATCGCCAAGCAGCCGAGTGCTGACTGGACCGTGATGGGCGCCCGGGTGACGTGGGTCCGGGTGTACGTAGGTACCTATCTCGCATGAATGTCTCATCGCTCGATTTGGCTGTGCTCCCCCAGCCTTGTAATTGTTAGTGCGTCTGTCTCATAGTCTAGACCTTAGAGAGACTCTCTTGACCATCTTGTAGACCCTTTCTGTGCCTTAAGCTTCTCCTGTCCGACCCTGGGTCTGCGACTTGCCCTGTGTCTGTCTCCCCTCATTTGACCCTCATTCAGCAAGTCGAAGATTCGCAGCAATCGATCCAATCGAATCACGACGGTCTCGTGGCATTCGTTGACTTGCCCGCGTGACGATTACGGACAAGCGACAAGCTCGCCTGAGCACCAAGCTGTGTGATGTTGGGAACTGATCGTTTGCTTATTACATAACATCCGGGTCAGCTCTTGCCCAATTTGATCACTTTGCACCTTAGATTCGCCTTTGACGTTGTTTGAAAGACTAACTGCATGTTGTTTGGTGGAGCAGCAGCAAGTAAGTACCTACCTAGACTAGCCTCAACACGCAGGACATTTCGATATCTCTGGCGAATCGCTCGTTGGGCGGCACTGGGCCACCACGTTCGGTGGTGTAATCCGCGGTAGGGCACCTATTCCTTGCCTCCTCTAACAAACACTAACACACCGGGCAACTTCTCTCCTTCTACCTACAGACCTACATAACCCTCCCGTCTCAACAACCCAATCCCGACCCAACTGCGCATCGCAACAAACCCGTTTTTATTTCCCAGCAGCTCAGCGCAGAGGGACTCGTCAATACTCTATCCCTAGCCGTTATAAAGGCATCCGTTACGCGCGATCGAGAGACGCAGGTCACCCAAACGCATCGATAGCCCACATCTCCGCATGACGTCGTCATTAGCAGAGCATCCAGACCGGGCCCGCCCCGCAGGCAACGAAGGCCATCAACAACAATCGGAACAGCCCAAATCTCGTCGCGAAGAGCCGGCATCACGCCTCAGTACCGGTCGTCGCGACGGTGCGAGCGAAGACACAAATCAGCAATTCCTGGTCGGCGAACAGTCGCCACTGCTCTCTCCAGTCGATAATCAGGATGGCTCCTCCAGCGATCAAGGTGCCGACTCGGCCGACGAGTTCCAAACCACAAAGAGCGTATGGTATATGATCCTTTTGACCGTCAGCATCGGCGGCCTGCAGATTGCTTGGTCGGTTGAGATGTCCAACGGATCTCCATATCTGCTCTCTCTCGGCATCAGCAAGTCTTTGATGGCCTTGGTTTGGATTGCTGGTCCTCTCTCGGGAACCTTGGTGCAACCATACGTCGGCATGATGAGTGACAACTGTCGCATCCGCTGGGGCAAGCGCAAGCCCTTCATGCTCGGAGGTGCTGCCGCCACGATTCTCTCGCTGATGTTTCTTGCCTGGACCCGAGAGATTGTTACTGGCATCCTCGGGCTCTTTGGTGCCGACCCTCAGTCCGAAGGCGTCAAGTTGTGCATCATTTGTACCGCCGTGCTCTGGATCTATATCCTTGATTTCGCCATCAATACTGGTATGACACTCGCAATCCCCGACCTGAGTCTATGTGCCCTGCTGACCTGTCAATTCCAGTCCAAGCAGCGATTCGCGCCTTCATCGTTGACTGTGCGCCCACTCACCAGCAAGGTATGTACTCCTCCGATAAAGCCCCAGTACATCGACGCCATCAATCACTAACGTCTTGAAGAAATGGCAAATGCTATGGCCAGCAGGTTCGTAGGCATCGGCAATATTTGCGGTTATCTCGCCGGATACGCCAATCTTGCCCCAGTCTTTTGGTGGCTTGGGGATACTCAGTTCAAGGAACTCTGTGGTATTGCCAGCCTTGCCCTCGGTACTACCGTTCTCATGACTTGCCTCTTCATCAAGGAGAGGGATCCAAGACTCGAGGGACCTCCAGCAAAGGATAAGCCTGGGGTGGTTGCCTTCTTCAAGAAGATTTTCACATCGATCAAACGCCTACCGCCGCAAACCAAGAAAGTCTGCCAAGTACAGTTCTGTGCCTGGATCGGTTTCTTCCCCATGCTCTTCTATACTTCATCCTACATTGGAGAGATTTACGCCGAGCCATATCTCGAAGAAAACCCGAATATGACTGACAAGGAGCTCGACGAGTTGTATGAAAGGGCAACACAGGTTGGCACTTTTGCCTTGCTCATTTTTGCCATCACAAGTCTGGCCACAAACATCTTCCTGCCATTCTTCATCGCGCCAACCTACGACCAATCGATGGTTACGGCCGTTGCCCCTGGCGAGGCTCCTGCAGTAGTAATTAAGGATTACGAGCCCGAACAGAGGTCATGGACCCGTCATCTGATCATCCCCGGATTCACACTTCGCCGTGCCTGGATGTTTTCGCAAATACTATTCACTGGCTGTATGCTTTGTACCGTATTCGTACGAACCGTTACAGCAGCCACTGTTCTCATTGGTCTCGTCGGCATCACCTGGGCTTTGACACTATGGGCGCCCTGGGCAATCATCAGCGCTGAAATATCTCAGCGTGACGAGGAACGGCGGTCGCAGCAACAGCGCCTTTCACCCAGTCGCCTTGACAACCTGGATGGGTACTCGTCCGATGGAAATCAGGACAGCGACCTGGGCAAAGATGATGAAGAAGCAGCGGATCAGGCAGGCGTGATCCTCGGTATTCACAACATGGCAATTGCTGCACCGCAAATCATTGCTACGGTAGCAAGCAGCATCATTTTCCGCCTCTTTCAGAAACCTCGAGGAACGCCCGGTGACCACAGTATTGCCATTGTCTTGGCTCTCGGTGGTATCACAGTTTTGATCTCGGCCCTCTTCATTCACCGCATTCGGGACGAGCCTACTGTCACCTATGACGAAATCAGTGCGGTGGAGGAAGGAGATGCCGCTCCGAGACCGAATGTACATAGTCGAAGCCGCTCTTTCGATCAGCCTCCACGAGCGAGTCTCGAACGTGCAACGCTTGTCCGGAACAAGAGCTTCGGGGGCATGGAGTACTAAAAACCTGCCGTAAACGTTCGACCTTTGGAACACTGTATGGTCGAACTTGACCTCAACTCTATGTCAACTCATCGAGGAGTATAGACCATTGGATACGTACCATACGCTACAGTTGTGGGCAGTCATACCTTCGGAAGAGCGGGCAATTATGAGAAGATGCAGCGAGTTGGGTTTCTTTTATCGTTTCGTTTGGGATCTCTGGTTTTCTAGCCTGGGTAATGGTTCATCAGCGCCGCGCACTTTGTTCATCTTAACGTGCTGGGCCACACAACGCGATCGTCGTGTCTCGGTAAGAATTTTTCCTTCCAGGATCCTTGGGGTGACATCTTCAGAACAGTAATCCTCATCAGAATTTAGTTTAGACAGTGGTCTAGGTTTAAGACAGGAAACTATCACACTTGCCATGCTTTCCGAGGTAAAAGGCCGTGAGGTTGCTAAAGCTACAGCAGTCCAATGCATTCTGACACCCTGACCCGGATCTGATCAAGCAGTCAAGGTCGTCAATCACGCAACGGCTGAGAATCTCCATGAAGCCTCCAATAGGCTATAGTCAGCCCCATGTGGTTGATGCCGGGGAAAGATCATTACAGGCTAAACTGCGAGGGTATCGATCCAGCCGATCAGTATCGCCCGTACATAGAAAATCGGAAGCTGCCGTCCGCAATTTGCACTCCAACTCTGTGCATGATCTGTTCATCCTCCAGTAACGGAACGTTCTTCCCTCTCCCATATTACTCTTTGATACATACAGCTTTGGAGAAAATGCAAGTTAATTACTACCATATGCATATGTGACCTAGGCTATCTGTGAACACGAGTCCGAAATACTACAGACACTCGAATTGCTCTTTCTCTCCCCCCCCCCCCCCCCCCCCCCCCCCCCCCCCCCCCCCCCCCCCCCCCCCCCCCCATATTGTGTACCTCCCCTTCCCCTCGACACTGTTCTCTCCTTCATTTCATAACCCCATCTCAACCAAACGAAAAAGAAATGAAGTCAACCACTCTCCTAGCCGCCGTTCTTTCGGCTTTCTCCACCACCCACGCCGCCCTTCTCTGGGACGGCCGCTTCAATGACTTCACCTCTGCCTCGGACCTCAACAAGTGGTCCTGGTCCAACCAAGTCGGTCCTTACCAATACTACATCCACGGCTCCTCCCCCGTCGACAAGTACATAACCCTCTCGGAAGGCTACAAAAACCCCAACGACACGCGCTCCCGCCAGGGCGCCCGGTTCACGCTCGACAGCACGGCGTACTGGAACGGGCAAAACATGCGCCGTATCGAACTGATCCCGCAAACCAAGGAAGCGATTAACAGGGGGAAAGTGTACTATCATTTCAGCATCATGAGGAGCGACAAGAATGCGCCCAGTGTGTATAGGGAACATCAGATTTGTTTTTTTGAGAGTCATTTTACCGAGTTGAAAAGTGGATGGATTTCGGGCGAGTCGGGGACGAGTAATCCCAACTTGCAATGGATGACGAATCAGAGGAGTGGGTGGAAGACGGAGTGGAAGGCGGGGGTTTGGCATAATGTTGCTTATGAGATTGTAAGTCCTTTTTTTTTTCCCTCGATTTGTTAGGTTGGGTTGGGTTGGGTTGGGTTGAACGGGGAAAGTCCGTCGTCGTGAATGTTAGTAATGGGAGTAGAAAGAAACTGACTTGTCTATTTTGCAACTATACACAGGACTTTAGCGCTAACAAGGTCGGTTTCTGGCACTCCGAGGGCGGTGAGCCTCTGAAGCAAGTCGTCGCTCCGGTTTCAGTCTCAACTTCGTCTAACGGTGCGGACTGGCACTTGGGCGTCCTGGAGCTTCCTAGGAACGGGTATGGCGATACGACGGAGGACTTCTACTTTTCTGGTGTCTACATTGAGACGGGTCCGATCACTACTGCTATCGGTGGCCCTTGAAAAAGCGATTGAGAGTATGGTTGTTGAGGGAAGTTATGGGAATGGAAAGAGCGGGAGTGGTAATAGGTGTCTTTCTGTAAAAGCTGAGCGGCCAAACAGGTCAAGAAAATAAAGTCCTTTCCCAACCGTCTTTGAAACAAAGCAAGAAAAAACTCGGCCGCATATTGAGCAAGGCTGCCACATGCCGCCGACTTCTACCACCACAAGGGCCTTTGCTCCTTCTTCCTTTCCGAAATAGAGCCACTCACTGCCTTCAACGAAAACATTCAAGGCAATTCCCTCCTTCCCCTAACCAGTCTCCTTGATCTCCCACAGGGGTAAGGTAGGTAGTCATATCCCTTCCGTACCTCACGTAAATCACCTCTTCTGCACCCTCGGCCCCGCCGTGCTCTTATTCCTCGCCGCCTCCAGCATATCCTTAAACTCTCGAAACAGCGCCTTGACCGTGCCATTCGCCTCCCACTCGCTCACAACTTTGGCCACCAGCTTATACTTCTTTTTTGTTGTCCTCTTTTTGCGCTTCTCTTTGCTTTCATCCTCGCGCTTTTTCGAGATGGCAGCAGCAGCAGCCAGGTGTCCGTCTTCCGATAGGCGGGTGTCGACCCAGTCTAGCAGGGCGTACTGCCAGTGCAGCAGGTTGTGGGCCGTCTCGGCGTTGGAGTGGCATACAGAGCCAATCTTCCAGTGTCGCGAGGCGGCGGGGATGGTGTTGCCGTCGGCATCGTTCTCATCTGGATCACCGCCTTCGTCATCGGGGGAGGGGGAGGGGTTGTTGTTGTTGGGGACGGCTTCGAGGAATCTTGGGTGGGAAAAATCTTTGTAATAAGGGGAGCCAGAGAAGGCGATTTCAAATCTTGGTGGTGGGTGGTGAGGTTAGTTTTGAGGGGAAAGAAAGGGGAAAAAAAAGAGACATAACAACTCACTTTGCAGGATGTCCGCTCCTTCCACACGCCGCGCAATTACTAAAGAAAATACCTTGCTCATGCGTCTCACCACTAGTATAATAGGGCCGGGCCCTTAACGCCATATAAAAATCCGTCTTCCAAGCCGAAGAAGCGAACTTACTCTGGGCCAAGCCACGGACCTCGTCATCGAGCTTCCTCCAGCCGAGCCTATACAACTCGGCAGTTTTCTCCGGGAATTTGGGGTGGATTTTGTAATGGACTAGCCATTCGACTACATCGCGGAAGTGTTCCTTGAGCGGCTTATGTGCGTGTCTAGTGAACTCGAGCGGGATACCAATCTCGTCGGGTGCGCCAATAGGGGCGTCGGAGTCGTCTTCAGAGATGAAATCCTGCATCTCTTCATCTTCATCGTAGGAACCTCCTGCGTTGCGCTTTTCGTCGTTGTCTTCGGTATCCTCCGAATCAGGGGATATCTCTCTTCGCTTCTTGCCCTTCTTGTCTTTCTTTCTGGTCTTCTTGTTGTCCTTCGTTTCCGTTTTTCCTTTTCCCTTCTTTTTGTCCCTCTCCTCTTCTTTGACAATCTCTTCCTCGTCCGTTTCCTCGTCCTCAAACTCCGAAAGAGCAGGATTATCCGAGTCTGTGTCGTAGTAGCCCCTTTTAGGTAGCTCGACCTCCGAGTCCTCATCTTCCTCCACGTTCTCCAAGTCATCGATAGGTTCGCCCGCCCGCTTGCGCCTCAGCAGCTCTCTCGCTCTCTCCTTCTCCGTCATGGGCTTTTTGATTCGACGCTTGGCCCTAACGGGTCGTGATTCTGTTGAGGACGTGGCAGCAGATGAGCTGCCCGTACCGGTAGCAACCTTTAGCCTGCCCTTGCCTAGGCGACGAGGCTTGTAATCATCTGAATTCTCTTCCTCCTTAGCCGAGCTTGCCGAGGATGGAATACCCCTTCTAATCAGCCGTCTCTTCTTCGTCGGACTCGACTCCTTTTCTCCACCGCGCCTCGTTGCCCTTTTCCTGACTGCCGACGACAAAACTCGGTCAGAGTCTGAGTCCTCTTCCCCGTCCTCGTCATTAACCCCAGCCTTCTCCTTGACCTTGCCCTCACGCTTCCCCTCATCGTCATCCTCATCCTCATCCTCATCAGACACAGCCGCCACCTGCCTCTTCACACCTCTAGTACGCTGAGTAGGCAGCGGCATGTCGTCATCCTCATCCTCCTCATCCAGCACAATAACCTCCTTTTGATCACGGCTACCAGCAGCAGCAGCAGCAGCAGAGGCAGCAGCGCGGGGGTTATGTGTTACCGTCACTACAGCTTGGGACGAAAACACAGGTAAGTCGTCAGACTCAAACACAGCCCCACCGTAGTCTTCCGCCTCGAGAGTAGGGTCGGAGTCGTCGTCAATGACGATGGTCCGCTTCTTAGCCTCGGCTGTGGAGATCTTGGGAATGAAGACTGCTGAGGAGGCGGGGAGTTGCCGGTCTGGGGAGATGTCCTCCCGTTGTCGCTGTCGCTGTCGCGCCGGGGCCATGGCTGTCGTCGCCGGGGATCTGGCCAAATCCAGTAGTGGTTCCTGGCCTTTCGTACTCGTACTGAGACTGCTGCTGCGGGTGGATATTTTCTTGACGGTTGGGGGTTTGATTCTTGGTTGGCCTTGGGAGTTTTAGTTAGATCAAGATAAATATGATGAGGTTGGTCAAATCCGCTACGAGTGAGGGAAGAATGAGGGGGAATGGGTAGACGAATGGTTCGCGGAAGGGTATCATAGATTTGACGGCAAACTCACCCAAGGAAGCCTCCAAGGTTTGTTGTTTCGGCTTTTTGGTCTTTTTCCCTGGTGGCATGGTTGCGGCTCTGGGTTGAAGTGGGTGTTGGTTTGAAGAATGGGATAAAAGCGATGCAGAGACGTGAAGGTGGCGCAGGATGCAAACGGAAGAGGCCTGTCCTGGATTTGAGAGAATGCCAGTAAGGTTGCGAAGCTGAGTGAGAGTTAAATTGATGTTTTAACGATCGACTTGAATCGGCGATCTCGATTGATGCTTGTCGATCAGGCGAAATCTGTCGTTTAACAGCAAGGTGGAAGATAGTGGACGAGGTGGAGGAGTCGAGCGAGGCTATTTGATGAGCAAGCACTTGGAGGTTTGAGGCACAATGCTGCAAGACACAATCCCACGTGCAGTATCCGGATTCATGCCCAAAAAGCTACACAATTCATCGCAAGTCTCCAGTCTATTAGAAATGCGACGCGCTGATGGATGAAGCTCGCGTCGTACCATGACGAAAAAAAAAAAAGTGGTGATGAGCGCGGGTTCACGTGTTTTAGGCGGGGTAGTATTGGAGGACGACTTGAAATGGTCTGTACCACACTCACTGGAGCAGTCCAAGATCACATATTCAGACAGACCAGAAGATCTATGTAGCTTTTGCGTTAATGTATGTAATGATTCATTGTAATATGTTTTTACATTGAAGGATCTTTCCTTTAGAGTGGTCTATTGCTTTGTGCGTCATTAAGACCCCCTTGTCCACATTCATTTTCGTACAGTTGATTACCCTAACCAACCCAACTCCAAAGCTGATATCATATTAAATGGGCAAACCTTTGCAACAGGCTATGCTTTGCTCATTCGGCTTCCGTCCCATTGCTTTCTCTTGAACGTTTTAAACATTAGGCCCATCCCTGGCATACCCTCATTAAAACCCATGAAAATCCTGCCGATAGCAGGAAAGAAAAGAGAGATGCCAATCGACATCCTCATGAGGCCCAAAGGGCAAAGAAGATTCCCAAGAGGAGGCACATGGTTAGCGTGCCTAGCCGCCTAGTACTATATATACAATTGCACCGGCCGCCTCAAGTGAGTGCCAGCCGCTACCACACACAATCGTCCAACGAGCGTTTTACCTCAATGGCCGCTTGGCGTCCTCGACACCACGTGCAATGACGTCCTCCAGCTTCCACCTGGGTGGCTTGATGAGAGCCTGGCCCTTAGCCTTGATGTACTCCTTCTCCATCTCGGGGGTAACACCTGCAGGCAAGGGTTCCAGACCTCCCGCGACACCAGTAGAGAACTTGATCTGGAGAATGTCACCCACTTCGTCGCAGGCAGCAAGGAGGCGATCAAGATCGTCCTTGTTGTGTGCAGCTGATACGCAGAAGCGGGCACGAGAGCTGATGAGAGGTGTAGCGGGATATCCAACAACGACGACCGCGATCTTGCGCTTCAGCATTTCGTGGCTAAAAGCAGAGATCTTGCCGGGGTTGTAAAGCATGACAGGAATGATAGGGGAGTCGTCGTGGCCGTAAACAATGAAGCCAAGACGCTTGAGACCGAGACGGAGATAGCGAGAGTTGAAGGCAATGCGCTGAAGACGCTCCTCGCCTTGACCGGGAACAAGCTCACCCTCAATGATCTTGAGCGAAGCGAGAATCTGCATCAGAACAGCAGGAGCAGGCGATTCACCAAGAAGGGTAGCGGCATTGGTAGCCTTGAGCTTATCGATGATGTGCTTATCGGCCGCAACATAACCGCCATTAGCACCGAAAGACTTGGTCAGAGTTCCCATGAGAATGTCAACTTCAGCAGGATCGACATTGAAGTAATCGCAGACACCACGGCCGTTGGCACCAACAGCACCGATACTGTGAGCCTCATCGATGTAGAGGAAGAACTTGTACTTCTTCTTGAGAGCCAAGATACCGGGCAGATCGCACATGGTTCCCTCCATCGAGTAGAGACCTTCGATAGCGACAAGGATCTTCTTCCAGGGGCGATGAGTGCGGGGCTGACCCTGGGCAATAGCCTCACGAAGCAGCTTCTCGAGATCCTCCATATTGTTGTGCTTGAACGACCTGATAACCGCTCCAGACAGACGGGCACCGATACGAATGGAGGCGTGGTTGAGCTCATCAGAAATGATGAGATCACCCTTGGAGACGAGCGCAGGGAAGGAACCAGCGTTGGTGACGAAGCCCATCGAGAAAACCATGGCAGCGGGCTTGCCAACGAACTTTGCGATTTCGCGTTCAACCTCGAGAGCGAGATCAGAAGTACCAGTATCCGCGCGAGGGCTGCAGGCGCTGAGGCCATACTTTTGAACGCACTCCTCAACGGCATCGGCGCAAGGGCCAACGGACTGGGCGAAACCAAGATAGTTGTACGAGCTCATGTTCAAGGTCTCGGTGGTGGTACCGGTGTACTGGTAGTTGCGATTGAAGTCATCAGACTTGCGGTCAAGGAGAGTGATGTAGCGGCCAGGGACGCCAGTGGTGGGTCTGGCGAAGCAGTCGTCGATGCGCATCTTGAGTCTACGGACGTAGAAGTTGTCGAAATCGTCGTTCAGAGGTGCGTAGCCGTTCTGAGCCCGGAGTGCCTTGTAGTGGTTCTGGTCGCCGAATCTCTTGCCGAAAAAGTCGCGGGCGTGACCGAAGAAAATTAGGATAAGGTAGCTGAGATAAGTAGTGAGGACGTAATAATATGGGGGCTCGTCTTCAACGGGCGGCTCGAGAGTGCTGCCATCGTGTGTGCTGATGTAGCGGTGGCTCTGGCTGTTCAGAGGACCGAACTGGGCCTCGGCGCGTTGGCGCTTGAGCGTTTCCTCGGGGGAGGGGGGCTGGAAAAGAGTGGTGGACTCATGGCTGTTGAGATGCTCGGAGAGCGAAATGGAGGGCAGCGACAAAATGCTTGTCGCCGTACCGGCGCCCTGGTTCTGTTGCATGGCCTGGAGGGCCTGCTTTTCCGAGAGCTGATCCTTGCTCTTGGGCGAAGAGAAGAACTGGGCGATGCGGGTGGCTTTGGACAGAGACGGCCTTCGCTCGGCGGCCGCGTCAGGATTCGGCATAGTGGAGGAAGAGGAGGAGGAGGAAAAAGGGTTGGTAATCCTTCGGGGCATGTCTAGGGCGCAAGTGAGGGCGCAACTAGGTGGTTGGATGCAAGCAGACGACGGCCGCTTTCAGGACGTGTAGGAAGTAGAGCGATGCGCAAATGCTAACTCCAACAGATGCTGTAATAGAGAGATATCAGCAAGGTGGCCTAGAAGGATTACTTGATATTGAGACGGGCCGCGAGCGAAGCCAAGGGAGAAGACGAGTTATCGCAACAATTTGGGAATGATGGAGTTTCTGCTAACCACGGAGCAACTGGGGATGCTGTGCTGGTATGCCGCTTTCGCATGCTCGAAACATATGATGGCCATGTCAAATGACGAGACGCAGGCAATGCACAGCGCTGCCAATGCAGGTCCAATCGAGCTCCTTGCATGTGGTAGCGGCTCCCAGATACCCAAGATGCCCTTGCGGGTGTACAACAGGAGCAGCTTCCACTTCCAACCATTCCCGTCCATTTACCGCCTGGGTGCAACACCTATCCATCGCCCTGGCTCCGCCGCGAGGAAAAGGGAGAAACGGAAGATGGAAAGCAGCATTCGAAACACTCACCTGCCCTATCATCCAAGAGACGTGTGTACGAGTACAGCAGCCTCCAAGAGCAACGTACAAGGCGGCGACGAGGTTAAAACTGGATCGAGCGATTATAGTTTTGGAGACAAAAAGGCGGTCGCGACAGAACCTCTTGGGCGGTAGCGGTAGGCGGTGTCGGCGGGAAGAAAACCAAACTAAGAGAGGGGAACGTCGTCGCGCTTGTCGTCGCAGTCGAGTGTCGCCCGTTTACGACTCTTCTGCTACACCCTCGCCCCTTGTTGATGAGCAGGACAGGTCACGGTAGGTTGTCTTGGAAGAGTCGAGGGCGTCGGCTGTCTGGGAAAAAAGAGTGGACGAGGCAGAAGATTTCAATGAATTGCGGAAAGGGGCACAGGCATCACAACAGCGGGCAGCTCACCAGTGGTTCAAAGACAACCCACCACAAGTCGGAGCGACAAAATCCACCCCAGTCCACCACATTCCCACCGCAGCCGTCCGAAATTGTGGGACCCGATTGCGGACGGCCAATGAGGGCGGCACTGCCAGCGAGCTGTTGACCCCGGTCTCCCCGGTGTTGCTTTCGTTGCTTCGCAGCCACACGTTAATTTGGCCAGTCACTGCGAGTCTGACAAGAGAGCAACGATTGGGGACTTGCGCTGTTGTTGGCGTTATCCAGTCATGTACCGTGATACCGCTAAATCATGCAGCTGCTGCCTTGTGAGATGTGTACCGTGTACTTTAGGTATAGTACTGGCAGTCTGGACTTGTTAGCGCATCCAACCAAGTCCCTCCGTATCTCCCGAACACTCCGGATCGGTGGGATCGGTTGGTGGTCTTGTGCTCGATGACGGGACTTTTTATCAATTACTCGGCCTTTGTGCTTCTTGAAGCTGATCAAAGTGTCGTTTGCTTGCACGTTTCTTTTCCAACTGGCTCACTGGCTTCTACTCAAGCAGACTGTGATAGACAGGTCGAGACTAGCTATCGTCAAGGTATAAAGCCGGCGTTACGACTTGAGACAAGACTCCAACGGCTCTCGGACTCAGGAAGACTCCGACACTGCCTGCACCTCGACAGGATCAATGTTAAGACAATAGTGTACGTCCCTGAGATGGGATCGCCTCGAGCCACTGCAGGCACCATGGACACGGAATTGTCCAGGCGCGACACATCGGCGGATGTGCCAATCACCAGCCGACTTTGTTCCCGACTAGGCAAGGAACTCTGTGTGTCTCGATGTGTTGTGTACCATTGCCACCGAGCACTTCGGAAATGAAGGGATCTCAGGGAAGGAAAAAAAAACCCTATATCATGATGCGAATACCTAGCACACATCTCTTTTCCAGTTCCCACACGCCCAATTTTGACGGATTATCCTCCCGCTCGGCATCGCCTACACTACCAGACTATCATACTCTCTCGCCCTTGGGTTGATGCCTGATCAACGATGTACGGCAGAATTATCATCAGCCCCAGCAGTCAACCACAGCCCTGCTGCATTGATGCGCCCATGGTGTGATGGCGGTTCTCCACCAAAATATGGACACCTCGGACGCTTGGCAAAAAGAGACTGGAACATGGCTCGCCCTTCGCAAGGAATCGCAGCTCGTCGCAGGTTGCTGGATTCTCTCTTTTGTAGTTTGGCGGTCAAGGTTCGCGATCACGGCCTGTCCTGAAACGGTTTGATGGCGATGATGTGGTGATGCAGAGCCTGCATTGCAGCACACGGGACCGCATGAGACTTGCAGCCGCCTTTTGTATTGCAGCCGGCCTGTGCTGCGCTAGAAGCACTGCTAACAATCGCGTGACTTTGTCTCTCTGTCTGCGTTGGCAATTGGCTGACCCCGACAGCAAGGAAGACAGAGAGACCTTTCTGGAGGACCATCACTGCAGACGTGAGACGTGAATCATGATGACGGCTTGCCTCGAGTTGAGTCTATGCAAGGTACGTATGTTGATTTGATTGATTGACGGACGGGATGGAAGACGAGATGGAAGCAAGGTATGGCTTCTTCATCTGGGATTGTACCGCAGCGAGGCCCCGCCTCCGCAGTTTGGACTTGACCTTCTCGACTTTTTCCAACAGCACCACACATCGTTACACAATTTCTCCGACAAGCTGGTTTTGTCCAGCTGGATCTAACAAGTCAAGAAAAACATCTCTTGTTTCTTCAAACTCGAAAGACTGTTTGTCGAACAATAGCAACGGAACAACACAAAGACCTCTTTGGGAAACACTTGGCGAACCTGCAGCGGTTTCCAATGTCTAGAAGTACAAGGTAGCTACCTAGCTTTGCCCAGACTCGGCTTTGGACGGGTCCCTATCAAACCTCGGGCCATCCATCCCATCGGAACGCGGAGGGGTGGAGGAGGACGATCTCGGCCACTCGAGCATCGAGTTTTCTTCCATTTCCGTCTTTCCGCCTTTCCGCCTTTCCAGCCAGCTGTGGCATTCTGCAATCCCGGCGGCCATCGTCGGCGGCATCTGGCACTCGAGCGGCATGCCCGTCCCGGCATTGAACCAGCAGACTGCGGCGCTACAATGGTCTGTGAACCCAGCATTCGACTGTGTAGCTTACAAGCCCGAAAATATGGACCCCCCCGTAACCGTGACGGGAACCTTCAACCCTCCTTACGCTACCTAGCAGGAGCCTTCGTGATCACGTACACCCACCCTAACCGCACAACACTTCGACCACCACGCGTTTCCCACCCTCGGTCTGGGCATTGAACGCAAAGTGGAGGAGCAACAGTTAGAGCCTCTTTCCGATATTGACGAACCCCAGATTCTCCGTCTCGGCCATCAGAATCTGATAACTGGCCAAGTCCCCGTTACCCCGGACCCAACTGTGGAAGTTTCCCCGCGACTACCCGAATCGTCATCACTCCTCACCCACGCATCTCTTTGAAGTTGACTTCATTTTCGCTTCACGCGTCTGTTCTTCTCAAACGTATCTATTTCTTAATCATCTTCAATCCTTCACCATGACGGTCACCAACGAGCTTTGGAGACATCCGGACCCCCAGTCCACGCACATGTGGAAGTTCCTTGAGCATGTAAACTCCAAGTACGGTCTCCAGCTCAACGATTATCCATCCCTCTACAAGTGGTCAGTCGACAACGTTGCCGCCTTCTGGGAAGAAGCATGGCACTTTACCGGTATAAGGCATTCCAAGCTGTTCGATGAGGTGGGTGGCTAAGTATTTTTGTTCTTCTTCATGTGATCCCGTTGGCTTCCGTGGATGGTGTGCTTGCCATTTTCAAGAACCATCTCATTTTCTTTTCCGCGGGGTCAAGGGAAAAGGGGGGGGGGGGGGGGGGGGGGGGGGGGGGACAGATGGGGAACCCCGGACAACCCCAACTTTTGTTCAGCCCCCACTTCCGGTTCACGAAGCACACTGTACGACCGGAAGGATGTCTACAATATCTTGCTACAGATGAGATGGGTTGGGGAAACTGTTGTCTCATACGGGCGTCGCTTGAACGCATTTCACCTCATCTCATTTGCCCATGTTGATGGCCGCAGTTCGTCGTCAGGGTTGCCCAACATTTATTTCATGGTGAACCTCTATACCCCTAAACATACCCCTATTGGCAAATAAACACTGCGAGCCAATCAGCAAATAAGGGAAAGACCTGTTTAGTGCTTCTTATAGACTAACCATGTCAACTACTATAGGTGCTCCCTGAAAATGCGCCCATGTTCCCTAGGCCTGACTTCTTTGCTGGTGCCCGACTAAACTTCGCCGAGAACCTCCTGTTCCCTGGAAATGCCCAAGTCAACGGATCTGATGTCGCTGTCATCACCGCCACTGAAAACGACGAGCACCTCACCGAAACCACATGGGACGAGCTGCGAGAACAGGTCCGGCAATGCTCCAATGCCCTTCGAGCTGCTGGAGTGAAGGAGAATAGTGTTGTTGCTGGCTTCGTTGCCAACCACGTGCAAGCCTTAGTCGCCCTACTGAGTGCTGCCTCCCTCGGTGCCATCTGGACGGGAATCAGCCCTGATAATGGTGTCAGTGCCGTCTTGGACCGTCTTGTCCAGATCAAGCCCAAGGTCCTCTTCTCCGATAATGCCACTCTCTACAACGGCAAGGAGTGGTCCGGCAAGGCCAAGACCCTCGAGGTCGTCGAGGCGCTGCAGAAGCACGGACTCGAGCTCGTTGTCGTAGTTAAGGGCCTCCAGAACTTCGAGACCGGACTGGACGAGATCCGCGGCAAGGGCGTCAAGGCGGAGGAGTACGATGAGTTCCTTCACAGCTCGCCCAACGAGGAGCCCCTCGTCTTCGCCCAGCTTCCTCCCTCGCACCCTCTCTACGTCCTCTATTCCAGCGGCACCACCGGCCTGCCCAAGGCCATCGTCCACACCGCCGCCGGCACCCTTCTCCAGCACAAGAAGGAGCTCTTCATCCACTCTAACCTCTCCCCGCGATCGCGCATGCTCTACTACACCACCACCTCGTGGATGATGCACCACTGGTCCGTTTCCTCGCTCTCATGTGGCGCCTCGCTGGTCCTCTACTCCGGCTCCCCCTTCCGCCCGCACGGCTACCTGTCCCTCCCGCGCCTGCTCTCCTCCCTGAAGGTAACCCACTTCGGCACCTCGGCCGCCTACCTGACCACGCTCGAAGCCAACAACGTACGCCCCATCGATCCCGTCCACAACCTCGACCTCTCTTCTCTCGAAGCCATCTATTCCACCGCCGCCCCCCTCCCCCCTTCCACCTTTGCCTTCGTCTACACTGCTTTTCCCTCCACCATCAACCTAGCCTCTATCACCGGCGGCACAGACATCATCTCCCTCTTTGGCGCCCCTTGCCCTCTTCTCCCGGTCCGGGCGGGAGAGGTCCAATGCGCCGGTCTAGGAATGGCCATCAGCGTAATCGATTCTGCCTCGGACGCTTCCGACCCCCGCCCTGTCGACCCCGTCGGCTCTGAAGGCGATCTCGTCTGCCTCAAGCCGTTCCCCTGCCAACCTCTGACTTTCTTCGGCCCCGGAGGCGACGACAAGTACCGCGCCGCCTACTTTGAGCGCTTCGGCACGGCCATGTGGCACCACGGCGACTTTGTGCGCATGAACCCGTCCACGGGGGCGTTGGTCATGCTGGGCCGCTCCGACGGCGTGCTCAAGCCCGCTGGCGTCCGCTTCGGGTCTGCGGAAATTTACAACGTGCTCACCCGCTTTTTTGCTTCTGAAGTCGAAGACGCGGTGTGCGTGGGTCGCAGACGCGAGTTTGATCGTGATGAGACGGTTTGCCTTTTTGTGGTCATGGTGCCCGGCAAGTCGTTTAGTTCGGAACTGAGGGATCGGATCAAGAACGTGATCAAGCGCGAATTGAGCCCTAGACATGTACCGGGCGTGGTGGAGGAGTGCGGACCGGCGGGCATTCCGAAGACCGGGAATGGGAAGAAGATTGAGGTGGCTGTTAAGCAGATTTTGAGTGGGTTGAAGGTGAAGACGAATGCGAGTGTGGCGAATCCAGAGGCGTTGGAGTGGTTTAGGACGTGGGCGAAGGCGGCGGAGGAGGAGCAGTTGCCTAAGTAGGTGGATGAGTACGCAAATAGATGATGACCCGTTATAAGATGCTGAAGAGAAAGGTGAGGATTTTGCTGTGGTGAATGGGATGCACATCTATGGATGGCCAATGGGTGGGTATATGATATGACATGGGATTGGTCTGGGGATAAATAAACATAATAGATGGACACACATAACGTTGGGGGGGGGGGAGCGCGGATAACGTTTTCATGCTTTGCTTTGACTATGAAACACGAGTTACTAGCATTAGGGATACCGCTAACCGGTAATGAGAAAACCAGGTTATCTAACATTGAAAGAATAGAGACTGGAATGAGCGCAACTCGATTGACGAGTTGTTCTTTTCATCATTAACATGGGGAACATATACCCCCTAACCTGTGTTATCCTTTCTCAACAAACTTGACGACTGCTGCACAAGACATTGGAACTTCATCACCACAAAAGCATGCACATCTGAGTTGATGATAGCTTGGTACTGTTCGTCCTTTTAACTCAATTCGTTCCTCTCCCTCCTACCATATCCGATTTCAACGCCACCTAGTGTGAAGAAGCACAAAAAAAACAAGAGAAAACACCGCGCTGTCCCTATCTCCTTTCAAATGAGCAATATTTTCCTTCCTGTGTTTTTTTGTGGTGTCCATGTTGCACTTTCAGATTACTTTGGCAACTATTACGATGCCTTCTCCAACCATATCTGCAACTCATTAGCTCTCTCAGCATGGTTTGTCCCATCCTCCTTCCTCTCCTTTATATGTCTCCCCCGATGATGATGATGATAATGATAATGACCTCGCTTCCATCTTTTTTTCCACCATCAGCCGCAAATTAACAGATAGATCAATCCTCTGTCCCAAAACTCAACTCGAACACTCAAGGATACCTCCCCCCATCAAGTACGAAACTAGCCCCATCCATCGGATCCATTGCCATAAAATCCAACAAATCGACACCACCCACATTAACACCCTCAGCTGTCATCGACACGCTCGTGTTGTCGATATTCTGGAAAAAGGCCGGGCCGGTGGGGAGGTACCACATCTCGTTGCTAGGGTTGGCCCAATCCGTGTTCTCAAACATGCTGTCCGTCAAACCACCACCACCACCGCCGCCGCCGCCGCCACTCCCGTTGCCATTGCTGTTGCCATTGGTATCGGGTAAGTTAGACGTGGCGGCGGGTGTAGATGGGCCGAACATGGATGCCGAGCCGGTGGGGTAGGGAAAGTCGCCAGCTGCGACGTCCCAGGGGGTAGCGGAGATGTTGTTTGTAGGATTGCCGCGTTCTGTTTGGTGACTTGTTAGTTTCAATTTCTTGAAAAGCAATTGAGAAGAGAAGGCCAGGATAACTCACCGAGATTATTAGCAGACAGCTTGGACCAGACGTCCCCTGAGGAAAGATTCGGCGCCCCATGGGGCATGGGACCGTTGCCGTTGGTAGTATCGGCTTGGTGGTTTGGGTTGGGAGACCGACCATCTGTAGTGGCAACGGGCGGCGGCGGGGCGTGAATGAAGCGGTTGCGTAGACGGCTCGTCAAAGTTTCGAGCATGTCTGCGAAGCGTATTCCCAGATGAACATCGTCAACGACGCAGTGCCTCAAAGCATCTACCGTCTGGTCCATCAGGCTGATGCTCAACTCGACATCTGATTTGGGCGCACCGAGTGCAAACGTTTTGAGCAGAAACATGGCACCACTGATGATGCGGAAGTAGGTCCGCACAGGAGCGTGTTTCAGGTAACCCTTGGGCAAGAGACCATCGACAACGGTTCGAAGCAGGTTTCGGCTGCCGTTAACAACCTCTTTCACATACTCCTCGTCTTCAGCCCCGAACCCACCAAGCTGACTGAGCGGCAGCTTTCCGAGATAGTTCTGCGTCTGCGGTGACAGTTGCGGAGCAGAGTGTCCCGAGACGCTTCCACCGTTGGCTGAGCCTCCGCCTCCAACGTTGGGATTATTGGTACATCGCTCAACGACAGCCTGCAAAGCAAGCGAGTTGACGTAGATTCGGACGTATTCATACTCGATGGTTAGGATGTGCCGAATGTATGGTGGCAAAACAAAGCGGTTGAAGTCGTTCCACCAATTCCTCAACAGAGGCTGGAACTCCTTCAACAGTTGTATGTACTTTCCGCTCTGGATAATATCGGTGGTGTAGTTGCGAGACCGGAAGAGTTTCTCGTTGCCCCTGTGCATCACATTGCTAACACCTGCCCAGCAGAGGATAATCTGATCGTCTAGCTCGAGGTCGGGGATGTACACAAACCCGTTGGACGTGGACGAAGGATTGGTTCCCGGAGTTGTTCCTTCTCCCGAGTGAGGTCGCCTTCGTGACATGATAGGATCGTTACGCATGTTCTCAGGGACCATGTTTGTCCAGTTGAGCCGGCCAGCAAGCTGGCTCAGGTAAATCAGGAGTAATCTCTTGATGCGATGGGCTCTAAGGCGATACGACTCATCTTCATATTCCGGCCGAGTTATGGATCCGGTTGCGAGCAGTTCGTCAATTTCGTCAAAAACTCCGAGCTCGTACGCCAAGCCCAAAGCGGTACTCAGCAGCATCCAGCACATACGGTCACTTCGCCAGGCAGGCTCCAGCCAGCTCTCTATTCTCCTGCCGCCAATCCCAGCTGAAGGTTTTTGGTTGTTGTCATCATCCGCAGAATTGTGCTCATACGAGGGTAAAAGCAGCTCGTCGATGGCCTCGCTCGGCGGGAAGTGGAGGGCTCGTGGATGCCACTCCGTCAGGATCATAAGGGACTCAATTGTGCCGAATGTTCTGAGACTGCCGCGGCGAAGACCCCTCCATGGTGCCGTGCTAGAACTCTGCGATTCGTCCGCACCCGAGCCACAGAAGCCACCACCAAATGCCTCCTGACCCCAGACCACGCGCTCGATCATGCCTCGGAGGTAGGTCCATAGCTGTTCGTGGATGGCATGTGATCGACAGTGGCCTCCGGTTCCTGGCATGCGGCGATACCTTGACGCAATAGTGAGGAGTGTCACTGTCAAGATGGGTTCCTCCGTCAACAATGTGAGGTGCGAAGCTGGATTTCGGAACGTAGGAGGCGATATAGGCGTGAGTGGTGAAAGATATGCATAGTAGCTAGGTGGCCATGTTAGCTTAGCACAAGAACAACATGTAGAAGGCAGCAACCTACTATTCTATGTAATCAATCGCCTCCTGCGCAGTAAACCACCCAGCCCGCACGAACCGAAAGCGCGCCCATGCTTTCAGCGCCTCGTTGTAGCCCGGCTCCTGTGATATGTCACGCTTGGTGAGTTCCGGGTCGATAGATTCGGTGGACGCTTCCTGTCTTGAAGCGTGACGAGAGTGGTAACCCGGACGGTCATTGTGGTGAGATGAGTGACGCGAGTTCAGACCAGGGCGCCCAGCATGATGATTGGTCCGCGAAGAGCCCCCAGCGGCAGTAGACTCTCCGTCCTGCCTATGCATCGGGCTACGCAAGCGCGCGACATCAGCATATGGCAGTCTCTGTGACCGATCACTACGGGTATCAACTAACTTGTCGGTCGCCGCCTTGTACAACAAGTCTAGAGCGTCGTGTGGACCGTAGACCTCCCTGCGCATAACTGTTCTGGCCTCGAGGTTCTCCAAGGGAGTGTTGGCCTCACCAGCGCCAAACTCGCCGCCGGTAGTACTCCGAGCACCTCCAGTACCCGTAGTGCTGTTGGGGCCGCCATCTCCGGGTCTCCTCAACGGTTGTGCCCGACCCCGACTACCCCCAGGAGTGAGAGGGACATCGCTGTAGAGGCGGCGATCAAGAGGGGCAGCCATGACCGGACTTTCACCACTGCGTAGCTGCTTCCTGCCGTTGCGGAGAATGTAGTCATCATGGTCGGGATCATCAAAGATGTCAGTCATGTCATCGTCCACCTTGCGCTTGCGGCGGGTTGCGCTGAAGTAGCATTCCTTGCTCTCGCGCCGGCAGCGGACACATGGCGGATCACTGGGGTTATCGACGGACCCCAGATCACACCGGACCTTGCGACGGCGACAGGGAATACAAGCTTGATACACCCGCTTGTGTTGGGCTCCTGTAGTAGAAGAAGCACCACCGCCAGCGGCACCGGACTGCGACTGGGACCGGGGCTTGTCCTGAGGTTGGGAGGCGGAAGAAGATCCGGCTCCACTCTGGGCCGTGGCGGCAGACGGAGCGGGACCCGCAGCTGCAGCAGTGCCGGCCGGAGCGGTGCCGGATGGAGTCAATGGCGGAGCAGTTCCGACCGAGGCGGAAACGGAGGCGGACGGCGATAGCGGCGAAAGAGACTGATGGCCAGCAGCGGCTTGTTGAGCGGCCGAGCCGGCGTACTGGGCCATGGTTGGGGGCGGCAATGAAGTCAATGCGACCCGAGGCCGACGGTAGTGATGATGTCGGGCTGTCGGCCAGGTAGGCCCCTGGGTCGGACCTCAGTGTCGGTTTGCAGCGGTTTGTGGTGGTTGAAGAGAAGTCAGGACGGCTATCAGGACAGGTCTTGGTAGTAGGATTAAAGAGAGCCGAAGGGTGACGAGGTGGGCAAGCGGCGATAATGGTTGATTAGCGGGAACAAGAATAGAAGAAAACGGCGGATCTTGCCCTTGCCCCTCCCGCTTGTCTCCAATCGATCTCCAACAACTTCAGCCGAGGGATCTCCAATCCAATCGGTTTTTTTTCTTCTTTCTTTTTCCTTCCTTGTTGCAGATACTGGAGTCCCAATGCCGTTGTGTCGGGGTCGCCAAATGGGGGACGTGCAAAACGTTTGGAGTGTACGAGTGGACCTTCCTCTCTTTTTTTGCGGGGTGGAGTAAGCGGACAGGGATCAATCAACCACAATGCTGATGAACTGCAGTGCAGCGAAGGCCAAGTCTTGAGAGTTCCGTCGCTGTGTTGATGCAGTCTCGTAATGCGTCCTTCAGTAACGAGAGAGTCACAAGAGGTTCGCAAGGTGTGTCTCTGGGGAACAGAACGGCGGCGCTGATCCAGGCTGGTACGAGCCTATCAGAATTAGGAAGAAGCCCCGAGAAAAGAAAAAAGTCCACCACCAGTGCAAACACTGTCCGACACTGTCCAGGAGCACCCACAAGTTGGACTTATTAGCAATGCAACACTGTACTGCGCCGACGTCCTCCTTCGCTTCCTCACCCACGACGGGCACCTCGTCGGTGAACCGACCAACACCTTTCACTATGAACCCCTCGAACCCCTCCTCCAAGGATCTCGTAAAATGGGGTTTTGATATTGTAATCCGTCTTCAAAAGCGGGCTCCTTGGTGGAATCTACAGCAGATTCATAACATGACTATCGACCCTTGACCGCCGAACCGTCCGTTGCTGTTGATAATGGAAATCGTCGGCTTTTGGGCGGGCATAAGGCAAACTTTGTCTTAGCATCCAAAAATATCAAGTATCAAGAGCAGCTATTCTTCATCATCAGAAACGCCTTCAGAAATAGATCATATGATGGCTGGTGCCAAGGGAAGATACCAGCAGCAAGTATGAGTTCCCTTCTGATCTGAATTGCTGGTTAGGGTTAGGCTGCAAGACCTGAAGTAACGCAAGACATGTGGGAAAAAAAGAAGGCTGCCAGACGCCTCCATCCCTCATCCTCTTGCCAGTCCGACCTCGACATAACGGACACACACAGTAAGGGGAAAAAAAGGAACAAGAAAACAACCAAACAAACGATTTATAAACAAGGGCGGCCAATTGCGACTCTGAAACACATGTAAGGAAGCCACGTGAGCCTCATTCAGTCCTTCATTCAACCAAGACAGCATCACAAGAATGGTACGACGAGCACCAGAAAATGATGATACTGTACTAAGCAAAGTACACTAAGTATAGATGGTAAAACCCAAAGTGGAAACTCGTTGACTTACAATCCGTGTCTAGGGCAGATTGACGAATTATAAGCCACCGTTCCACTTATTCCCTTTTGCTTGTCAGCTGTCTGTCACGCTCCTTGCTCTTTCTTACAATGTACTTACTCCCTTGCTGTTTGCTGTTCACGTCACGCGGTCGATATATATTGTTGTTTCCTGGAATTCTTTCTGCCACTGCCAGTCCCGTCCCCTTGTTTACGGTTACTCAAGTGTAGAAAAAATTACTTTCATGACAGCGTGACACCAACGTCTAGCCAGCGATCCCGAGATCTTTCGTACACTAGACTACTGTCTGTTGCAGTCATTCCTCCTACGGATCTCGATCCAAACCCCAAATGTCAAAACTCAAAACTCAAGAGATCAATGAAAACCGCCTTCAGAAAAAAAAGCAACTGCCAAGCCAACCTCCTCCTCTCTTCTCGCCAGCAGAGCCGCATCTGTCATCCATCTGCAACCTCCACTTTCCCCAGTTTCTTACTGATCATCAGGTAACATCGCGGCTTGGAAAGAAGCGAAGAGAACCCTTCCATGTGTACATACAAACAGTATGGATCTCGCATCTGAGCAGTTGCTAGGCGACCCAGGCTGGGCCGGAGTCTCAGATCTACGATCTCAGGTGGTGCTGCCGCAACCCAGGAAGAAAAAAAAAAAAAAAAAAAAAAAAAAAAAGAAAAAAAAAAAAAAAAAACCCCGACCTGGTCTTCCCCATACTAGTGGGCTTGCATATCTTTGACGTTGACCGATTTCACTTGATACCTGCTATGTACATGGCTGCTGGGCTTCTACCTTCGGATGAACAATCCTTCAGTTCACCATGCCTGCTGATCTCAAGAGATTACGAATAATTGTAGCAAAGCAGTGTACATAGATCTGTCAGTCCGTCAGTCTTCACGCTTCAACTCACCCATTTCTCCATCCCGCATTCTCAAAAACCTGCCAAACTAGCTAGGTACCTGAATATAAGGCTGATTGATCTAGGTAAGCTCGCCATGTCAGAGAGCCATCGCCCATCATGTCTCTCGTCCTTCAAGATTTGCCGTCTCTGTTTCCTCCTCCCCTAGCGCTACTGTCAACTTCTGTGAGATGTTTTGTACAATCCTCTAGTTTCGCAAAGCTATACACAGTCCATATTCACCATGCCAATGTACAAAAAAAAAGGCGAACAATATCTACGCAGGTACAGTGTCCACCCCGCACACACATTCTAGAAGCATTATCTGTCTACAGCCGTTCTTACATATTCTGCATATGTACCTAACCATCATCTACGCATAACAAAACTTGCATTACATAACCGCCGCCGATGACATCGCCTGCCGTAGTAACTCCGGACATAAGCCAAGAGCTCATGCCTACAAAAGATGGATATCTGGCAGGGTGCTGGCAGATCTATGTATAGCGCTCTACCTAGTCCAGGCACAGGAGACACGGGGACTTAAAAGGCGAACGGACAGTTACATACTGCTGCTCCATACCCTGAATTTGTGTAAACTAACCATACAGCATGTGTTCTCTGCTTCTAGACTAGTACCGCCATACGACGAGCAACGTAGAGAGACCGACCGTGATCGAGAACTAGTGTAGGTACCGCCTACAACATAACCGCTCTCTTCCCCTTCCTTCCGGATTCCATGGGCGTCAGGGATCCATTACATCTGTCTCCTGTCTACCTCTTACCCATCCTTTCCCGAACCTCTTTTTTTCCAATGGAAAACTCTCAAATTTCCCTATGACGATTCCTTCCTAGAAGGGCAACCTTCTTGCACATGATAAGGTTCAAGGTTCGCCCAAAACACAACTGATACAGTTATGCCACCCCCTTCCATTGAAGAGCAGGCTTCACGAATAGACACCACCAATCAAGGCAACGATCCCACCGGCAGAAAGGAAACGGTACGACGAAACACACCCTGACCATCGAATTCACGTAAAGAAAGAAAACTGGAAGATTCAAATCAGGCTCAAATTTTGTCAAGAGGAAGCTCTTGAATCTTTCTCAATTTTTGCTTTTTGCGTATCCCACCATAACTCCATAAACGCCATGATAATGCAGGAGCCGAAGAAGCCTAAGGCTATAATGGCATGATGGTGAAGGTGGTTGATGTTGATGTGGATGGAAGTATCAAGGGATCAATAATAGTGAATAAAGAGAGAGGGTGGTGGTGTACTGGGTATGGTATGGTGCGCACTGCGATCTAGTAAGAAAGAATGTTCCCGTCCCTGATGACTTCGTAAATCGATGGCCATCGACTACTGTAGGTAGCTTGGACCAACACAGAAGTCGTACTATGAGACTACGTTGGCTTTGACCTGTGGTAATATTAGCAATCTAGCTACAGAAGGATCCGATTGAGGGAGATAGAAAAAAAAATGGAGAAAAAAAACTTACCAAGAACTCCCAGAGCATCTTCATGAGGTTGTCAGGAAGAGTGTAGAGATCCACCGAGAACTCGCCCGCTATAGACATGTCCAGTCAGCCATCAACTCTTGTTGTCTCCGGAAACCCATGCCACACTCCCCAGCGGGCAAACTTACCATCGAGGTTGTTCTGGATGTACGTATTGTCATCCTTGTGATCGTGGATCATCTGAATGACCTGCAGGAGGTCATCCTCGCCCAGCTTCGTCAAGCCATCCGCCATACGCTCGATGTCGTAGGGCCGCTTCTTCTTGGAACCGCCGTCCACCGCCTTCTTCTGCTTGCGCTCCTCGTCCGAGGGCAAGGGACCCGTCTCTCTCAGGAGCTGCTGGAGCGCCTGAGATGGGTTACGGAAGGTGACAGTATGGATGTTTTCGTACTCTGATTGCTGGAAGTTCAGGTCGTGCGCGATCGAGATCTTGCCGCCTTTCTCGGTGGTGTACATATCGATGATCATCTCAAACTCACCCCAGCCCTCGTTGGTGCATTTGAAGGGAGGATCGTTGAAAGCTGAATTCGCGACACGTTAGCCGACCTCTGGCTCTTGAGACACAACAGGGGTGGGGAGAGGTGACCGGCGGCTGCTCCGATGTCTACTTACTCTGGATAGGGTTCGCGAACGAAGGGTGAAGGTTGTAGGTCACCTTCGTGAAGCACCTGGCGGGCCTCTCCTTGCCATCTTGGTCGAGAATATAGAGCTCGACCGTCCACTCCTTCATGGGGTAGCCCTCCTGTGCCGCGGGCTTGTTGATGTTGTGTTGTTCTGTGACAACCTTGATCTTGCGCTGTAGACAGATAACCCACGTTAGCCGTCGAATCTAGTCCCCGAACAATGGCTATCCCGCAACGTTCTCCTCCTAGGGCCTTTCCTTTCCCTGCCTCTGCACCTCTTCTGTATGCCACTACAGTGGTCCACCCTGTTTGCGCAAGCTATCAACCAAACTGGACTGGGTATCCGGAAACTAACCTCGACGATCATCTTGTTTGCGCCTGGAATCCGCTTCGGATTCCTTCTAGTAGCTTTGGCTCGAGTACTCTTACTAGCACTACTGGGAACGTCCGACCGATCCTCAAGGCCCTCTGCTTCCCAGAAATTGGATGGATTCCCGCGGTTAGCTTTGTGTACTTCTCTTCACTTGATTGTGTCCTAGTACTCGAACAACACTCTTTTTGACAATCGGCGAATCGGTCGGTGTCTCGAGTACAGGACAGTAGTTAGACAGTGGCGTTCGGGCTCTAGAGGAAGAGCAAGGATTCGAGAATGTACGACGGTGTTGTATCCGTTGGGCTGTCTGGGAATGGGCTCTATAGTGTTTGGTGTGTTGTATGTGTTGGTGTGTCGCAGATTCCGTCGCGCTGCTACAGTTGGGCTTTGTAGCGGTAGAGAATAAGGTTTCGTCCGTTACGGAGGGGTAAAGGTACCGCGGCGGGCCGTGGCGGTTGGGAGCCAGGGATAATGATGGGGATAAGGCAGCTCTAAGGTGTACAGCGTACAAATTGGGATAGGCAAAAGTTGGATGGGAACGCGATCGTGATTGTGAAGAGGGGCTAAGGTTGAGAGCGTGTCTCCTCTCTGATGGCCTTGGGTTGAAAAATGCTCAAGGGAGTGTTCAAACAAGGCAATGTGGGAAGGGTTTTTACTGAGTTATGGTGCTGATGCGACTTGGATGGTTGGGAATTTGGGTCACTGTGCAATATATGTACACTCCGATGAAGTCGGTTCAAGCGGGACATACCTTCGTCATTCGCGAACGGAGGCGTCGCGGCGCCGCCATAGTCAAAACCGTAACCATGGCTGAAGTCGACCATTGTCCCGTCGCTAGCACTCAGTGAGGTACCACTGTGCGTGCTGTGGCTGGTGCGCTGTGATGCAGTGAGCGTCAGCTCGCTTTGCCGGGATTCCTCTACCCCTCACCGTGGATGTAAGCAAGGTGAGCTCACCTAGGTGAACGAAGATATCACCACTTTAATCGAAATATCGCGATGATCGAAAAAGCAGAAGTCTTGAAAAGATGTTGTCAAAGACGACGGTGACCTGAAGCAGACTCCGAAATCTTGAAGTAAATTGCTCCAAGATGTGATTTTGCGTCGTCGGGAGAAGAGTAGTGAGAGACGGCTGGCGAAGAAGAGGATCGTCGTCAGCTCGCCGTAAGGTAGTCAAGAAGAAAAGAAACCTCCAAACCGCAAAACGAGCAGATTATTTATACGGTCGTCGGCAGACCGCGTCACGGACGACTTGGCAAACGGAATTCAGTATTTGTGTTTCTTTCAAGACAGGCTCAGGTTTCCGTCAGCTAGCCAGTCCATCAAATTCGTCTCATCTTTTGGTGGACCATCGTGCTTAGCCGTCAGCCAAGTATGACGAGGCGAGGTTGTGTGTACAAGAACTCGATCAAAAAACCCCCAAAGGCAATACATCGGTGTGAAGGGTAGTGAGTTGTTCTATCTAAAACTGTTGGTTAAGCTAAAGGTTATTTAGATCCCTTGAGAGTAATCCCCATCCCCATCCTCCTTGCCAGCCATAGTCGCAAAAGGGCCGTCGTAGTATGTTACCAGTATATTGAAATCCCGTCAAACGCACACCTGAATAGTGCTTTCATGTCGGATACTTCAACCTCTTGTTCTCGCACACGCTGCACATGTACCAGCTCTCTAGCCTAGGAATCATCATCGTCATAACTTCTGTAGCGGTCCTTTCATTCATTCCATCGCCCAACCCATGGAGGTAATAATGTCATCGTCCCCTCTAACACCTAGCAAAACGGAAAATAGAACGGTGTGGTTGAAAAACTTTCCCTAAAGCAACTTCAAATTCATGCAAAACTAGACCACACATCTACTCGGCCTTCTCGTCCTCGGAATCCTCCTCAGCCTCCTTCTTCTCGGCGGCCTCCTCGGCAGCCTTGAAGAGAGCCTCGTTGTCCTTCTGGGCCTTGATAAAAGCATCCTTGAAAGCGTTGGCGTTGTCGGAGTTGGCAAAGCGGATCGCGAGGGTGACGGCCTCGGGCTCACCCTCGGAAACATCGGCAGCGGCGTTCCACACCCAGCTGCGGTCGGAACCAACGTTGGGAGAGAGCTTCATCTCAGGAACGACTAGTAGAATCGTATGGTTAGCAAGCTTTATTCAAGTACAGCTTCAATAGAGTAGGGTGTTGCTTACTGTAGTGGTTGGCGCAGACCTTGAGGGTCTTATCGCGGCGCATGACGAGACGGGTCTTGCCATTCTCGTGGTGCTTGAGGAGACGGACGTCACCGGTACCGCGCTCCTTCCACTCGCTGGCCTCCTTGACGAACTTGAAAAGCTTGGCGCGCATCTTGAAGACCTGCTCCTCGGACTCCTCGTTGGTCTTGGTCTCGACCTTCTCGGTAAGGTGGATGACGGGCTCGAAGTGAACGTCCTCAGACTCGGGGGCCTCATCCTCCTCGCCCTTCTCAGCAGCGGCAGCGGCAGCAGCCTCGCGCTGGGCCTTGGCGCTGCCAGAGGTGTCGCCGCGCTCCTCATCCTCCTTCTTCTCCTTCTTAGCACCACCACCGAACATGGAGAAGACGGAAGAGCTGGAGAAAGCAGCGGGCTTCTCCTCGGTCTTAGTCTATAAGCACCATCGCGTTAGCCTTCTGTTGGCTCTGTGGAAGCGCAGTTGTGAAAGAAAACGGGACAGTCGCGCGAGATCGCGGCCCCCTCTGTTCGGTTGAGAAACTCGATGTCTCCATGTTCATAAGATTATTACACGGAGCGATCGTCCGAGACAGAGAAAATCGCGACCCCTTCGCTACCCTCCCGACAGTTTCTAGTCGCCCGTTCGAATCGAAATAGGATGTTTGCGGACAGGGAAGGCGAACGTACCTCCTCAGCGGCGGCAGGAGCGTCAGGCTTAACCTCCTCGACAGGCTTGTTCTCGGTATCGGACATTTTGATAGACGGTTGGGGTTTGGTATCGGGGTTCTGTTCTAGCGGTTGTTGGCTCGGTTTAACTAGGAGCAGGGAGAATGAGTTAGAACACTTCCGTGATGACACATGGACAAGTTTCGCAATGGTCCCAGGTCTTTCTTCGTTGTTCTTCCTATCATGCAGGCATCATGAATCGCTAACTACCCCCAGAGAGACGTAGAGAGACAGAGACAGAGAGCACCCGACCATCCCATCCCGCCATTGCCGCTAGCGAACCTGACTGGCTTGTCTGACAGGCGGTGGTACTTAGGCGCACGACACGACGGGCCATCGAGGCGGGGTTTCTTGTCCTGTCTCGTCTTGTCTGTTGCTATCTCTCTCTCTGTCTGTCTGTCTGTCTCTGCTTCTCGACTGGCGAGCGAGCGAGCGAGCGGCGCAGCGCTAGCAACAAACCACCGGCAGAGATTTGAAGCGGGGTGTGTCCCATGTGCGGGGAGGTTGGATGTTGAATGCCTGCACGGGTCGGTAGGTAGACAGAAAGAGAGAAACAGTCCCGCCCAGCAAAGACTTTGAGCGGGCAGTGTGTGCGAGAAAAAAGAGAAGAAAAAAAACATATAACATACTTACCGGATACTTGAATCCAGAAGTCAACTCGTTCGGCGGGCTTTGGAGAGGATCGATGTGTTAGAAAGAGAGTGGAAAATGTTAGAGGGGAGTGGATGGATGGATAGTTAGTACTTAGGTAGCTCTCTGCTCGTTGGGGTGGGTTCCCGTCTTCTCTCAGTCCGCCAGGCGCATGGCCCGGCTGGGCTCAACTCAAGTCAGGCAAGTCGAAAGTCTCCACAGCCCAAGTCAGGGTCAGGGTCAGTCAGGGTCAGGGTCAGGGCGGGTGGATGGGCCAGAATGGAATCCAAAAGATTGCCCCTCCCTCTCTGCCACTTGCACAGTAGATCCTCCTCCTCCGCGCTTCCATCTGCCATCCCACCTGTAGTGTACACTACTTACCACTCCCGTCCTGCCTAGGTAGGTAGCCCTGTTCGCCCAATGTCGTTCTCCCTCCAGTCGCCCTGAAAGCTGAGGTCACTTCCCAAATGTTCAACAACCGAAACCCAAAGGTGCCAACCGCATCCGCTGATTGGATCGTGACTTGGTGCCCAGTCCTCAGGCTCATACCGACTTGTAAGGAGGTTGTTGTGCAAGTGTCCGTGCGCCAGTCGCTTGCTGCCTGTTCTCATGTCGGGTCATGAAGCGTTGTTGGGTTGTTTACAAGCCCGGTGAAGGGAGAAGAGTTCCCTTATTGAGTACGTACCTGAGATCACTACCACCAGCGTCACCATCGCTACAACGATGATCAACGTCACTTTGTCACTACAAGCACAACTCAACCACCGTTTTCATAACAAGTTGCACATGTCAAAGACAGCAGAACTAGAAACCAGCGAAGGATCGTTTGATCTACAAGACTCGCGAAATGACAAAATGCTATGGTTACCTACCTACAATACCTGGACCGCTCAGCCCATCATATACACCACAATTGTTGTAACTCCAATCCAGTCCCGAGCTCTTGTGATCCTGAGTGTCCTGATATGTATTGACGCCCCCAATCCCCTGTAGTTTCCCAAATAACCCGCCAAAGGAAAATGTATAGCAACTTTGAAAAAACAGGCAGAAGTTGTTTGAAAAAAAAGTGACAGTTACGAATTCATGCCATAAGCCTCCACAGCATGTCCGCGCCCTTGTTCCGTCCTTGTGGGCTCTGATCCTTCTTGTCCTTCAGCCCCGAGCGGAGTCTTCCCAGAAATCCATACAGTCCATCTGATCCGGCTTCTTCGTATGACTCCTCCTTCTTCTCTTGGGGTGTCGCCTCAAATTCCTGAAGAAATCGAGTTGCATTGGCGAGGTAGTCGTTGTACTCCTCGCGCGTTCCCCGCAACTTGAGCCAGACTAGCTTGGACTTGATTTGCGCCTTGACAACGGACACTTCGAGTTGGTGAACTCCCTGATCCACTTTCTTCCAAACTCTAGCAATATCTCCTGTAGAAACGGTATCCCTGACCTTCTTAGCCATCTCTTTGTAAGTGTTCTTGGCAGCATTGCGCGTTTCGGCCACCCGAGACGATCCAATGTGCATCGCCTCCTTTTTCGCAGCCGAAAGGACACTGGTAAAGTCCTGCAGCAGCAGCCTGCTTGCCTCAAACGCTTCGATGATGAGATCCTTGCCAAAGTCAACCTCAAAGGTCTCGTTCATCTTGGGTCTGCGGTTGCTGATCACGGAAACATTGAAGCGCCCTTGAGCCTGCTTGACCGGCAATTCTACCAAGATACCTTCATCCACAGACGAAAGCTTCGTCTTGAGGCGCTCCTCCCCCTGATATACATCGATGTCGATTGCGCCTTTTGCCAGCCACATTGCCTTGCTGCTGGAGGGTATCACGACCAGCAGTTCATTCGGACTGTTCACCCGCACAGAGCAAACCGTTTTCTGTGGTTGGGAATCAACCGGGGTATAGGAGGGCCGATCCAAGAGCAGACCAGCGTAGGATAGGGCAGAGGCCAAGCTACTAGCTGATGGCTTTGCTGAAGGAGTGGCCTGAATCGTCTTGGTGGATGTAATATTGACCACTACTGTCGCCGTTGAGGTGTGCGTAATCTTGACAGATACAGTAGAAGGGAGTACCGAAGTCGTCTCGATGACCGCTGGAGCTTGTGACGCCCGCGATGACTGAAGGTGTTGCGCTGGAAGAAGTCCCGAGTAGGCCGAGAAGAGCTGGGCCAAAAGTGCTCCAAACAGCGGGAGAAACAAGGTAAAGAGCCATCTCTTCCATCCGATTGCCTCGATGACTTGGTCCCGGGACATTCCCGAGGGCGTCAAGCTCTGCCACCACTTTGTAGCTTTCGTAGCTGACTCGTGCTGCTTTCCGGGCCCTTTCGTATCGGACAGACCCGTCAGATAGGCGATGTTACGGTTCATCTGCCAAGCATTGATGTTCCCGAAAGATTCCAGATCGACAGGCAGTAGTCGGGGAACCATCGTCTTTGTGGGGTCGCTGGACTCGAGAGAGATGTGGATCGCATGCTTATCGAGATACTTGCTCCAGTAAGCAACAGCTTGTTTGTCGATGCGCAGATGCTCGGAGATGAAGATGGATGGAATCCCATGACGTTTGGTGAATCCCCACGCGGCCTCTCTGGTCTTCTGATCTTCCTCATCCTCGTTTTCTGAGCAGTAGAAAATGGCAAGGTGAGGGACATCCCACTGAGGGTCAAGGACGGCTGGGCCGAAGCGCGAGGGGCAAGAAGCGTAGATTCGCTCGTGCTCAATGGTAATTGAATAAACCGTAGAGGGCCCATGTTCGGGTCCATTTCTCAGTGGTGTCGCAGTAGCTGAGGTGCAATGCTCAACTTTGATTTGGTAGCTCGAAGCTTCCATAAGGTCCAGTTCTGGAGCAGATCCAAACGAGGAGATCGGCACAATGTTGTAAACCCCTTCGCGGTGCCTCATGAATTGGCCGTCCTCTTTCTGGCCGTCCTTTGGTGAGACCCAGATAGCGGATGAAACTTTCAGTAAGATATCTCTCTGCGCTGCTGCCGACCCTGTGTAAAGGACTCGCAAAGGCTCCTCGGTGGAGAGGCAGGCCTGGGACATTGTCTGGCGCAGTGAGACCGACAAAGACCGGGGTGGCTCGTGAGTGTCCAGAGACTTGCTCAGCGCCTTGGCCTCGTCATCCGTGTACTCCTTGATCGCATGCCGAACGAATACGGGTGAACTGTCAACGGCGTCGCTGGCTGCTTCCTGAAACTCGATAGACTTTGACGTATCTGGAATGGACGCCACCGAGCCATAATGCAAGGGGTTTGCCGGAACACTTGTCGATGGAGACTGTAGCGCTTGATCCGTGTATTTGATGGAGGAAGCACGAGAGGAACTCAATTCCTCGGCACCGTCCGTGTCCGTTGGTTCGTCTTCCTCCTCTCGTTCTTCATCTGACTCGGTCGTGAATTGGTCCTCCGAACCATCTAAACTGCGAACATCGTCGGAAGGGTGTGGAGGCAGAGAGCTGATGCTCTCAGACAAAGCGTCATCAGGACTACTCAAAGGACTGTCTTGGCTGCTGAATTCAGAGTGGTTCCCAATCATTTCGTAAGCCGAGTCGGCCAAATCCCCATTGTCGGACATGATGGGGAGATTCTGTCGGATATCAGGTGAGCTATTGGACACCCAGGTTGCAAGCTTGTCGTTCCCTTGCGGCTTTGGAAAGAGGAACGCTGGAGTGGAGGACGAGAGCTTCCTTTCTTCAGGCAGTGTGGTGCGTGAAGATACCGGCTGGTTGGCTTCGGTACCTGATGTTCTTGTAGGATCGTCTGCCTGCGATTCCATAACGAGGATGGAGGTCAGTTAACAGGCAGCATCACCCGGTTGCTTCTCGAAATTGCAGTATGAACCGAGACCAATTCCAGGGGGATGTGATCTTTGGTGATGTGGTTGCAAATGTATGAACTTCCAGGCGAGAAGGAAGCTGAGATGTCGTGTTGGTAGTATGGAAGAAATCAAAATACCGGTCGAGCTGTTGGGAGGAAGATGGAAGGAGCAAGGGAAGGAGGGGTTCGGTGATTGGAATGGGGGGTGGGGGGTGGTCAGATCAAAGCGAGCCTGATCCAGCAGCGACGGAAACAGTTCAGTTGGTTGAATAAGGTAGCAAGAGCGCAGTTCCAGAACAGAGCAACTGAACGAATCGAACTCGACTAAAAGTGAAGATATTACTAACGAGAAGTACCAGGTTAATTCTGGTGTCCGTTGATCTGGAATTCTGGGGCAGCCGACACCGAATTCCTTGTCGTACAGCACTTGGCGGATGAGGATGGAGGATGCAGTAGTTGAAGTTGCCTTCCCCTCCTTCCGCCTGGAAGATATGGGATTTGGGTTAGGTTGTTGCCTACTTACACCAGCAGGCGCCTGCACGGCCAAGGTGGGGGGAGGAGCTCAGCAGCAACTGCCCTCTTTCCGCTGGCGGGACGGTTTCAGATGGCCAGCCCCAGCTCTACCTGGCAGCCTCGGACTTTATCGGCGACAGCTCGAGCCGGGTGAATGACCGAAGAGAATGTTATATAGGTATCTAAGCGCTGTTCTGGTTTGTCGGGAGAGGTTCAGGAGAGAGTCGAGGAAGACCAATCGAACAAATCGCTACACTTCTGGACGTCTGGAGGAGGCACGATGAATAGTTTTGATCCGCACTTCTCGTTGTACTATAGTTGCAAAAGCCGAGTTGCAAACGGGAGAGCAGGAAGCGTGGAGGGGGAGGGGAAGTTGCGGGATATAGCCCAAAGACAAAGGTAATATGAAACTGAGACTGTTGGGCGG
This sequence comes from Neurospora intermedia, assembly GCA_037102815.1. NCBI lineage: Eukaryota > Fungi > Ascomycota > Sordariomycetes > Sordariales > Sordariaceae > Neurospora > Neurospora intermedia. The sequence goes on along the minus strand of BTPP01000004.1, from coordinate 3,862,461 downwards.
GAGTGTGGTGGAAGGGAGAAAGAAGAGCGGTGCGGTTGGAGAGGTGTGATACGGTCTGAGAAGCTCCCCCTCGTCTACTTGACGAATTCCTACTGGTCCAAACCGGTCAGTAACGAGCTCTTAGAGTGTAATGGTGCTGGTCTGGGCAGCGACGGACTGACCACTGCGCCGTCCACATCCTTCAATGAAGTCACCCTTTGCTCTGTTGCGGCGTCCAGCCTGCCTCACATTCTGCAGGAAGATACCACATTTCCGACGAGGTTCCATTAACCTCAGGCCGCCGCCTAAGTAACCATGGAGAAAACAACGGAAAAGGAATGTTATTCCAGCTATCACAATAAGCAGCTTGTTCCCACCCAGGCGTGTTAACGTCACGAATGGAGGTCTTCACCGTTGGTCGTCAATGGTGGGGTCGGTCTTAGGCAGATGACCCCCTGGACGACTGTGAGGGGTCTGAAAGGGGATTCGCCTCGCCCGGGCCCAAGCAATGTTTTTCGTACATATGCGACCACAAAGGACAACTTGACAAAGAAACGAAAATGGGAGCATTCCAACATTCTCGATGCACAGGAGCTTGATCTTGAGGAGGTTCCTGCCATCAAGAGGTGGAGGGGCACTCCGAACGGCCCGGGTGTCGGTGCGATAGTACCTCTAGCACTTAATGGACCCTGGCAATCTGGAATGCTGCAGTGTGTACTACCTACTGTACAGTGCCACGTACTTACCTATTCCTGATGGCCCAACGAAGTTCTTCATCCTCATAAGGATCTATGCAAGAAAAAGCCATGACCAGGAGAGCATCAAGTTGCACAAATTGCTCGGAGGGAATATCAAAATGCCTTCGGGCTTCAAAAACTGAGCCGGGTTTACCGAGAAGTATGAGCAAAACCGCTTGTCTCTCGAGGCGGGACCTTCGTCATCGCAGTACAGTGTTCTTCCAGTTCACGCATACAGTGACTATCGATAAGTATGCAGTGTAAACCCCTGGGCTCCCGTCCCTGTTCGTTCCGGGGGATCTGCATCTCCAAAGTGGGACGCTTCACACATCTTAGCGTTCACTTTGGGCCACTCGGATGCTCCAAAATGATGCCGTTCTCTTGTTTCGAGCTTTCGAAGACCACAATGCTCACCGACACAGAGAGCGAGGAAACAGTTTGCGTATTGCCACTGGTATAGCCTCCAAAGGTTCGATTGTGAACATCTACTTGCAGATTACAGTTTTAAGTGTGTAGATTGATTACCAGCAACGATTAAAACAAACTCAGAAGACCAAGTATAGCTTCTCTAGCGTCCAGACATGACCATCATTTCAGTTTTTCCTCATTCGAAAACACCATGTATTCGTACCCCTTCGTAACAGTCCATATATTGCCTGCTTCAATCACGCCTCCAGGGCATGAGCTGAGCGCACTGTTACTAAAGCCCAAAGTCATGTAATCTCTACTGATCGCTCGCGCCGGAAGTCCAGCTGGGGGAAACCGTTCAGTAGTCGAAGCCTGATGTATGCATAGAGCTGCCTAGGTATGCCAACACGCCCTGAAATCTGGACTATGCATGCCGCGGCAGAACAAAGAACCAGGACAGCTGCCGTATCTGCTGGTGTCATCGAGGACACAGGAGCACGCAATTTCCATAACAGAATGGGGAACATGCTCACGCGGACGGCTCAGTGCAAGCACTACGTCTTTCCCGTCTTCCAACAAGAAAAGACAGAACAGAACAGCGCCGACCAAGGTCTGAAGGGCATCATTGGCTGGCTGACTGACTGACTGGGAAATCCAGGAGCAGCATATCACCATCCGGCAGGCTCTCCCCTTTGGCTTCGTAATATGCCGTGCCTCTCGAAAAGCCGTTTGAGTGTGTCGCTGTCGAAATCCTCGTCGTCCGGAATCATCTCGATCAGCCCCGTGAGATTCGCAAAGAGATCTCCCTGGTTGCGGTACGCCAGGATGGACGGGACGGCCGCGTTGTCGAACTCCATCTCGGCGTAGTGAACCTTGACAAAATGGATGGCAGGATGGGAGTGGACGATGGGTCGGAGAGCAATCTCGATTGCTGCTGAGACAGGGCACTAAAAGTGGGAAAATGGTTAGTGAAATGCTTCAGTTGACAAGGAGAAGGGGAAGGTGATCGAACCTCGTGATCATAAACAAATACCACCACCGCCGTCTCTGGCCCAACTTTCTCAATAGCATCCAAGTATCCAATCGCATCCACATTGTCCAGCCGGCCAAACTGTCTCGAGCTGGGGCTCGTCCTCCTCTGTCTCGAAGCCGGGTTCATGCTGCTCTTTTCCAGCTCGCGCCGCCTGCTCTCCCTCCATTTCTCCAAAAACTCCTTCTCGTCCTCGTCCATACTATCCAGTCCCGCATCGCTCCCGAAATCGCTGTCCAGCCCGCTGCTTCCCGCACCATCGCTGTACTTTCTGCTTCCACTCTTCTGCTGTTCTGGAGATGCGTCACCGCCGCCGCCAAACACACTCCTCCGCGCGTTGCGCACCCTGTTCTTCCACTTGGCGCTGCGCTTGGCATTCTCGTAGGCTCGGGCGTCCGCGATCACGCCCTTGACGCCTGTGGCGGCGCCGGCGTCGAACCCGGCGGGCGGCAGCCGGATCTCGGTCCGCGAGTCCATGGTGGGCATGCGCATGGCTGCTTCGATCTGGGCGTTGCGGAAGCGGTCTTCTTCGTCTTCGTCCTCGCTGTCTGCTTGGCCGTCTGAGTGGAACGCCTTGGAGTCGTGGTAGTCGTCTCGATCCTCGGGATGGGAGCTGTACTTGGTTGAGGAGTTCTTGGCTAGGAAAGAGGCGAACTCTTCTTGGGCTGGGGTTTGGTCTGACATTGTGAAAGAAGGGGGGAAGAACGTCCGTCTTGAAGGGTGATAGGTTTTTATGATAATGGGACCGGGGAAAACTTGGGACAAAGACAGCACGGGGCTGAAGGAAGCTTTGGTGGAAAGACCGGGGTAGCCCAACAACGAATGCTTCTCGAAGGGCGGACTCGCGTGGTAGGGTTACAATAAAGGGACTCCCGAGGGCAAGTACCTGGGACTCAATCCTTGAATAGTATACGGTTTGGCGCCCGTGCGAAGGGAAGAACGGTAACTCCGCCTCAGGTAGGGTGGTAGACTTTGCAGAAATAGAACAGAGGATGAGCAAGTGCTGTTCCTCTTACTCTGCTATCGCGTCTGTGCGTTTGTGTCGATGATGGTACGATAAACACACGGAAATGTGGGCTTGTGTTTGTCCTCGGCAGGTACCGATTCGCTTCAAACAACTAGTCTAAGGTGACTTCTGCCTTGGCTCTCTTTCTCTTTCAGATCAGGTACGATCTACGGCCCTGGTTTGAGCAAGTAAAAGAGGAGAAAGACGCAAGCCACGACTGACTGAGTCAGCTTGATTCGCGAAGAGAACGAGACACCAAGCTAGCGTCTAGAAAGGAGTGACGATCGGACGTTCCGACCTGCTTCAAGGCTGGGATAGGCGAGACGCAGACGCAGTGACGCCAAACCAGTTGGATGAAGGTGATGCCGTCGTTCTCTCTTTTTTCCTGGAAACGTGTCAGGTACGAAGTTTCACACCTTGAATGTGGATTCCCAAATGCGGCAACAGAAGAGACGAACTTGTTCAGTACACGTAAAAGACTGAAACAGGTATCCAGGTATAGGACATGCCATGATACTGAACTTGGGGTAGTGGGATGGAGATTTAAGGGGAAACCAGGAGGCACGCACGGGCTGACGATGAGTTTACCCCTGAGGAGATTCCAAAGAAACCGGTTGTTCTTCACATACCTTATTTTTGGGCTTCTTTTTTTTCGCCCAGCGGAAGGCAAGGGTTCGAAGACCTGTAAGATCCACGCAAAGCTGGAAGAGGCAAAGCTGAAGCAAGGCGGCAAAAGTGAAAGATCGGAGACTTCGGTTTGAAGGAGGTGGTGTGGTGGTTGTGTGCCTGTCCTCGCTTCCACCCTCGTGTGTGATCGGCTACAATCAGGATGGGGATGGAGTGGTCCCTTATCCAGCCTAAAGAGGGGCTGCTTTTGGCGAATTAGAGGCCTAGAAGGGCGCCAGTGCACCAACCGTTGTGCCTTTGGCTGACACTGGCTGCCCGCTGCATGCCCAGACCTAGTCGCGTGGTTGACTGGGATTATGAGACGCCGCGGCAATTACTCATGCAAGGACGGTGCAGGGATCACTTAGGCACGCCGTTTCTGGTGTCAAGGAAAAGAAAAGAAGGGGAAAAGGTTGCTGGCAAATGGAATCTGCGACGGTCCGAATTGTTCTAATATTACCTACCAGAGGCCAACTGAAAGCATCGAGTTTGAGGCCTCATTGCACTCGATGAATTCTGAGGAATTTCCAGGCCCTCCCCTTCTTGACGGGGCCCGAGACGGGACGTGGAGAAAATGCGGAGTGCACCCTCGACCCGCGACCTTAGTTGCCGTGATGGGGATTTCTGATCTATGGCTGACTTCAGTTCAACTTATAACTAGAAAGAGCAGAGAACGAGGATAATTGACACACACTATTCAACAACGGGAGAAACCCAGACAGGGACGAGACCTACATGTGTACATGTTCTACTGTGTACTGTGGTAAGCGCTGCTTTCGGACCTTGATGCTGGCGCACGGAATCAAAGATCGGCAAACACCAACGAACATGTCCGATCGAGATGGGCTATGAGGAATTTAAGTCTGCAATGCCACTTTGATCTTGTCTCCGCCAAAGCTCTGAGTAAGGATATCATTGTATGGCCACAATGGCCTTTATCTTGGTCAGGGTGTTGCGAGGTTCTTCTGATTCTGGCTTTGATCACGGTTCAGAATTGGTTCTCGGGACAACGACGACATTTCTCGAGTTCCTCGTCAACGTTTGTGACTCCTCGAGAACACATACACTAACCAGTATAAAGCGGGTGTTCACGGGCCCTGAATTGGAAACCTACGTCATAAGGGCAGCGAAAATTGCCCCCCTTGGAAGTGAATATCTACAAATCGTGAATGGGTTTTGACCCTTTCCCCAGCCGAGAAAAGACCCCGGATTTGGTCCATTAGACCTTGCAGGTTCATAAGACGAATGGCATATGACGCAAGAAGTTTTGTCATCGACAGGGTCTTGGCTATGTTTAGACTTTTTGACAGGACGCGCGGGATGCTTTAATGTCTCTTTCTGTCCCCTCAACCACGACGACTACCTTGTCGTGTCACACTCGAACTCTGCCAAGGTAGACAGGACCCTGTAAACCCTCTTCTCAAATTTCCAAACTGGATGGATAGGATCACTTGAATCTTGGACAGACTTCGAGTTCTTCCTAAACTCCATTAACACCTACCATCTAATTTAGCCGTCGTGACAGCAAGTGACAATAAGTGATAGCGGTAGCAATGCGCATGACAGTTAATTTTCCATGTGTCAATTAGGTCCTTTTTCGAGAAAAACTTTGGTTACGTATGCTGAGCAAGGGAAAATATCGTTACGATCAAGGGCACTGGCCCACTGGGGACTAGTATATCTACGAAACTACTACACAAGAATATTAGCCATATCATGCATGTTTCACTTTGTTTCAGTCTGGCCCTGTAATCCACGTATACCTCGTTCGTTCGTTGTTACGTAAACGTGTGTTTGGAACGTATCCGTGTCTGGTGCCTGGAACAAGGAAGCTAAAAGGACCATTCAGTAGAGACGTAGTTACGTTGTTGTTATTTACACACTGTTTCTACTTACTCTTGTAGCTAATAATTATTCATGATCGCTTCCTGAGGAGTAGGAGATGAAAGGCCCATCTCTAAGGTAGAAAACTTTTTGAAAGGCTTCGATGGCAAAGGGAAGCTTGGTGACGAGAGGTGACTATCTCTACGATTGAATGCACACTTAGGCCGCTCTTTCTCTTTCTCCGGTGGCACTTCCTTGCCTGATAAAGATGGAATGCTATATCAATGAGATTTCATGTTAATGGGGCTCTTTTTTCTTTCTTTACTTCAGTGACTAGAACATTAACATCAGAATGGCCATCTCTTCTGCATACTATCCAGGTTGTCTGTACGAACTTGGATGACCTCGATAGCTTCTGCGATAATCTCAATGCTAACGAACACGGGAGAAACCACATCGTGGGCAGACGCCTTACATCAGTGAACTGAACTCTTATGGCACCTGTAACTACGCAGGGCCTGACTTACCATATGTTACCTGCTACATCTCCGCAAGCAAGTCTCGCGTCTTTGGCATTGTCTACCATTATGAATCCGGACTTCCCGTCATTTCAGGCTTGCCGACGAAAATCATGAATCGGTGAGAGTCACACTCACTCCCGCACAAAGCATGACTAGACTAACAAACACATTGGCCAAGCTTTGGAAACCAACTTCACGTAGACCTGATGCATACAAGCGAGAGCAGATTTATAGAATGAATTGAGCATTCAGTGCAACTATAGTACACAGGCAGGGCAGATCAGGGCTCGGGGGTAACGTTTGAAAAAATATTTTAAAAAGCCAGTCACATCTCCCTCCTTCCCTCCACTTCTGTTCCTACCATCTCATCCAGGCCATAGCATATCCACCATTAACCATCAGTGAAAGAAATAACCGTCATAAGGGTACTAGGTATCAGAAGAGCGAGGTAAGGAGAGAGAGAGCAAAAGGGCAGATGAAGAAAGATAAGATGACAGAATAGGTAAGATCCCCACGATATACACCCTTTGCCTAACGAAAAATCGGGGAAATAGAAAAAGGGTATGGTACCTCCCCCAAAGCCTTTACCGCAACTGCTGTTTACCGTCGCCACTCGTGAGCCGATCCCCTCCTCTTTCTCGCGAAAAACATAAGACAAAGGGACCGTTTTGCATTCCCGGCCTACTTTATCAACACACGTGAAAATAGACACCCTGACGGTTTCCTACCCACCCCGCCGGTAATAGACTAGAGAAAGACCAAACGCTGAGAAAATGCGCGCAAAGATGTGGATAAATACGTATAGAGAGGGTATCCGGTAAACTGCTTTAAGACACAACCCCTGTGAGAGACACTGGCAACCACTCATGTGGAATATGATACGACCCGTCGAGCCAGACCTTGATGATTATTGGACGTTCTGCTCCAGCCAAACCGGGTCCAAAAAACCTGGTACAGACGTCCCTGTAATAATGCCCGGGGAATTATGCGACCCGAAGTTGAGGAACGTGTCGGATCATATTATCCGGGGGGACGTTTTCTGGAGGGGAGAGGCGGGTTGGCGTACGGAGAGCTGAACAAAGTCAGGATATCGCTGCCGCCCACCTTGCGAACTGAACCCGCCGAGAATATGACGCAGCAAATCGAGTGGAGTATCGGAAAAACCGCTATAGAAGCTAAAAAGGGTTCCAACCGGGGAGCAAGGCCAGTTGATGATGGTCCAAGCCCGGGGAGCCGAGATTGTTGGGTCGAAAAATATGTCGTGACTTCGTCCTGTCTACGCCAGATCGCAAGGATCGAGAGGCGTTACCAGGTTGAATAGAACAAATAGAAAAAAGCACTCGATAAGCTTGGCAAAGTGACGCGTCGTGGTCGGGTATCCAGAGGGTGCCGGTCGTATCAGTATCACACATGCGCCTAATATGCCCAGACCTTGAGCTGTGAGGGAGTTAGTCTAACCTGCGGCCTGTACCATACCGATCTGATGTTGCAGGTAGATACTTACCAAGGAGTCCCAAGAGCCTGTGCACAAACTTATTCCATCGTTGGAAACGCCCAGACAGCTGACACGATTCTCATGGCCCACGAGAGAGCCAACCTTTTCAGCGCGAGTAAGATCCCAGACCTTGCACTCAAAGTCATCGTAACCGGCAAAGAGCAAACGTCCAGAGACTGATGTCGCGACAGAGGTAATGCCGCAAAGAATAGATTCGGACTACCCAAATGTTAGCTCCAAAGCCAGCAAGAGAAAAAAAAAAAAAATCGAGAACCGAAAGAAAAATAATCCACAGGTAACTTACGCGATAGCAGTTCAACTCTCTGTCTGCGCGGATATCGAAAAGTCTGCAAGTAGCGTCATCGGAACCCGTTACGAAAGAGTGGCCATCGGGGAAAAACTGGATGGCGTTGATATCGGACTCGTGGCCAGCGAATGTTTGTACGGCCTTGCCGGCGCGGATATCCCAAAGCTTAGCGAAAGAATCGCAAGCGCCCGACACAAAGGTATTCTGGTTTGTGGGGTTCAAGCTGATGCTCATGACGTCGCCCAAATGGTCGGCGAACTCAACAACCTTTGTTCCTGTCTCGATATCCCACTTCATGCATGTCATATCGCCGGAGGAGGTGAGGATGCTGCGGTCGTTGATGAAACGGCAGCAAGAGAGATAGCCCGCATGGCCTGAAAGCTCCCGGTAGACACGAGTCGGGCCGTCACGGTTCGAGTTCAGGTTGTAAATAGAGCAAATGTTGTCAAGACCACCGCAGGCAACGAAGTTGCCGCTCGGGGCATAGGCGCAAGTCATAACCCAAGACGATCGTAGGGGAATGGCGTGAACTTTGTTGGTCGTATAAGCGTCCCAGATGATGAGCTTGCCGTCCTGAGATGCTGAAACAAGGTGCCTCCGGTCGGTAGACCAGTGCATCGCATAAATCTTGGCCAGATGGCCCTTCAGCGTCTTCTTTGTTTTCATCATGTTGTTCTTCGGAAGTGGCTCATGGGCCTGTTGCGCGACCTCGTAGACTACACATCATGTCAGCAACGCTATGCAGCGGTCAATCTGCCGTTGACGACGGCATGCAGGGGCGGCCAACGGCGCAGTTCGCGACCTGCCGACAAGGGGACTCACGGGAAGTATCGGCGAGCCCTTCCTTCTTCAGCCTGATTCTGTCCTTGAGATTCTCGGCCTCGCGACGCGCTTGTTGAATTCGTGCCTGCATCGCCTCTGGCGACACATCGCTTGATCGGGAGTCCATCTTTCTTTTTGTTTTCTTGACGTGTGTTGGTTCAATGCGTAATCACAATTGGCGACGAACTCGTACGAGGGACGGACTACTCCGAAGTGATGTTGTGGTGACTGGTTGGGACAGGGAGAATGACGATGACAAAGGTTGGACTCTAGGGACGTCGGATCTTCAAAGATGCAGCAAGTCGGAGTCGGTTGCTGGAGTGTGGATGTTGTGAATGGTGCAAAGCAGTGGTGCTGGTACGGGGCGCCGGTGGAGGAGGAATTGCTAGCTCCAGGGGTCGGGCGATGCGATGCGGTGGTGGGCCAATTCAAACAGCTAGGCAGGCGAGGCAGGTCCCGATCCTGCTCTGAACGAAATGACTGCTGTTGGAAAAAATGAGGAGAGTGGTGGAGAGGGATTGAGGGGGAAAAGCCTCTTTCTTGCTTGTCCACGGACAGACTCTTGTCGAACGAATGAGTGGATGGCGGATATTGACCAGGCGAAGAGCGACCCTGACAACCTAGAGTATGGAGACTAAAGGCAGGCGTGCGTGGCGTCAGCTTTCGAGAGAGGGTGGCAGTGATGGACACAAGAGTCTCGAGCGACGCGACCGACGCGAGTGACTGTCAGGTCGTAAAAGCAAGTTGGGGAGGCTGTCGCTAATCGACAGGAGTTCGGTGGTGAAGAACAGAAAGAAGGGGAAAAAGAAGGACTGGGGATCGATTTCGGTTCTGCGAGTGGGCGGGCGGCCGAATCGAGCTGGCGAACCAAGAGGCTGGCCAGAGTTCCTTGCGATTATTACCTGGTGCCAGATTGGGAATGGGCCCGGGGGGAGGGGCCCGGTCGGGGGGTAGCACGATGGAGCCTTTGCTGGGTCGCTGCGTGCACTGCACTGGGCTACTGTAGTACTCTACTGTAGGGGCAGAGCGGAACCTCCTCACACAAAGTGACGGGAGGCCTGCACTGGGTCTACCTGTACCTACTAGCCTGTACTAGTGTCCGGGTACCTCTACGCTTGGGTGGAAATGGAGGCCGTGTCAAACATCGTCCTGTGAAGCAGTGTATGGAAGCAGAAGCGAGTGCAGATTGGGGTTGTGGTGTGCAACTATGTACAGAGGAATGGCGGATTCGGTTTTTCCAGGTTCGTTGGTGTCCGGTCGGGTCTCCCAGGCGATGGACGGGGGATGGATGATGCGTGCAGCAACCTAACCTCCTCAATGGAGCGAGCACACTACACACCTCTGCATGAATATAGTTTACACTTTACATACATACTAAAAGAGCAGCGCGGTACAGCCAAGGAGCTAGTGGTTCTACAGAAATATTCTGTTTGAGAATGATCAAACTCGTTATTTCTTGTACCAACTGAAACAGAGATCGCCCAATTCACGATATCTTGTCCATAACACAGGAGAGCCCGGTCAGCGGACCGCGGGCTGGATGGCGGGCCGAAGGGATTGGAGGATGGATCAAGACGGGATTTTTGAGAAGGGACGGAGTAAAGGGATTTGTGAACCTTGGAAGCTGGAGCAGTTATTTCGACCTCTTCCATCCAGATTCTGATCATCAACATTTCAACGGCGGACATGGACACCTCGCGCCAGCCACGCCGCACCGCACTGCACCGCACTGCACCCCCGGTGAAATAGGAAGAAAAAAACGAATAAAATCGTGCCAAGCTCTTCAACAAGCCTGGCCGAAGGCACCGGAGTCATGGATCTCTGAAATTGAAGGCCCCGTTGCGCCCCATTCCTCGGGTGCAGCTCCTCCCCCGTGGTTGATGGGCGCATGTCGACTTCTCGCAGAGTGGATGCAAAGAATATCCCGCCGACTGACGAGACCTCCACCGGGCAACAAAAGCCAGGAGGTGGAAGCTAAAGAGACTGTGGGTTCTCTGTGGACTTGGTCACCCTGCGTCTTTGCAGTGCCCTGCCCGGTCTTGGGACTTGTAAGCGGGCGGACAGCAAGGCCCCGCGGACGAATTACACTCTGCGCCGATGGAGAGCGGAGACGGCCCACGCAAATGCATGTGCACGGACTGGCTCCACCGGGACGGACTTGGGGTCGTAAATGTTCGCTCGCGCAATGAACTCGATTGAAATCAACCAGACTTTACAAATTTCAGGCACCCACGCTCGCACGGTATCATGAAATCGCTTCCTTTTGATTAGTAACCCTACTTCGATACAACACCACCGCGGCCACGCTGAAAATTTCCCTTGCCTCACGGAAGTACAGCGAGTTTGACATTGATACAGTTGAGAATCCGGCGAGCTTGTCTGGCCGTCCATGTGAGCTGTCAAGCTCCAAGAGATTTCAAGGTCTCATTAAACAGGCACTCCGTCCAAAGGCGAACGCGCAAGGCACCAGGGGCAACCTGCCAGGAAGAGAAAAGGAGGCTCCAGCCGACCGGGTCTACACTAGGGACAAGGACCTGCCCCCTTGTCTGCAGCGTTATGGCGCGACCAACCATACCCAAACAGGACTGAAGCTATTCAGTAGTCAGGGCCAATTTGCGGTTAGCTCCTCCTGTGCGCTAACAGCTTGACAGTATCTCTCACCAAAGAAAATACTGCAAAGAACTTGTTTGATAATAACGCATAAAATCTCACGGTCGAGCAGCCCCCGGCACCTTTCTTGCAAGCCCTCCACTCTGTCTCCCACTCCTCCCGCCGCCCTCTCCCTTTTTGATTCCGAAATTCGATATGCAGGGTGACTGACACAGATCCATCGAAAGAGCTCGGGCCGTACAGAGACATAGTTCCGGCAAAAGAGTGCGTTCACTCCAGCTCGCTTGTTCAGCAGTTACGATCTATCAGTCTACCACTGGCGGGACCTGATGAACGGTGATAAGATGGCCGGGGCCCAAGGTCACTATGTATCTAGGACACGAGGTCTGGCGTAAACCGTTCCTCCAGAGTGACCGGGACCGCATTGCAGGTGTATCGGTGATCTCTATGGATGACAGCCCGCTTGCTAACGGCCGACGTGCCGATGATGGAACCCGGATGCAGGAACGGATGCTCCAGTGATATTGGATACGTCTGTCTCCTTGTCAGCCAGTATAAATCCACAGGACAATCAAGCATGGGAATACAACAACCCGAGTGGCGGCATACTACCGAATTTAATATTACATACGAGCGCTGCAAACATCTTGCTTGCAAGCAGAACTGTAGCCAAGCAGCAGCAAGTTTCCACGAGCCCAGCTATCCGGAGGTCACAGATATAGACCCAACCGCGCAAAACTCGTACACATGGGTTGGTCGCTGAGGTGGCTTTGAGTACGTACCTGATATGAAGCATCAAGATGCGAAGTCACGGCGTCTCGAAAATTGGCTGCTCAAGGAAAGCAGCGTATCTCATCGTGCGGCACCTACAAGACCGTAGGTACAATACGATATACTACGTAGCTCGAACAACCCCTGTGGCCCCTTGGGACCCTACCACCAAAACCCAGCACTCCCAACTCGAGGATGACGGATCAACGGTTGTAATCAATCGGACGGGGAAATCGCGTCTCTTCTTGCTGGGATTTTCAAAGACGCCCTCCTTGGCGAGTTGAGATAGCCATCTGCAACTTCGATTAACCGGAGATGCCTTGGTTCGAATCACTACTTCTCTTGGCCTTAACTATGGAGCACAGCAAAAGTTCAGGAATGTCGGCGGGGGGGCGAAACCTTGCGCATAGAAACAACGGACCCGGATCTTCCAAGACACGGGCATAAAGTTTGTGAATGCCATGTCCGTAACCAGGCATTGAGTAGTCTAGTGTAATGTCATAGGCAATCAGTGAATGACTGACGAAATCACCGAGATCACCAGTCCTGTCTTCGCCAGCTTCCACTTCAGGTTCTCGACAGTTAGGATAACTCGAGTGCAACGGTAGCAATGACGGCGACGCGCTGTCATCTTTTGCAGCTCGCTTATTACAGACATTTCTAGCACTGATTTCCCGGGGGTGCCTATGTACCAATTGGTGAACTGGCGGACCGTGTGCCTGTCTGTGCAATGATGTGTTGCGAGCAACTTGCCCTATCTGGCAAAGCACACATCCTTTCTGAGGCTATGATGCGCCGAGGTATTAGTCAATCATGGGAGATTGAACAAATACCCCGTATTGGGAGAAAGCTAAAAGCTCGCCAAAATGCAACCAGTGAACTCGAAAAAAAGGGCGCTTACACAGGGACAGGACCCGACACCTCCCCTGCGACCACGAGTTGAGATGAAATCGCCGAAGTTTGCCATCCCAATGCATGTTGCTGTTCTGGAGAGCCCATAAGATGGAAAGGGGCATCCAGGAACCGCCAGGGACTGAAACAGATCATTATTACTTCCAAGGACAAATGCTCGGTGCCGTTGATATGGATCGGCTTACTGCAGCTTATAAGACCCTGACCCTCCAGATGCGGGTCGAAATTCCAGGTACGGTAAAAAGTCCACCTACACGAGACAGGAGGGGAGAGGGAAAAGGTGGTATTTGTTCGACTTGTAACAAGCTAGGAATGGGGCCTCGAAGTCCTGGAAACACAAATTCCTCAGCAGCTCAGGGAAACACCGACTGCCAATGCGGCAAGTACTATGGTATAGGATATTCGGGCCACGGTATAATTGCAGCTGGCTGATACCTTTTAACAATTGTCCGTTGTGAGACAAGGCATGCCGACATGGCAGTACATACCTACGTGATATGGCAAGCCCTGGCAGAGGAACCGGCGGCGCTGGTCGGCATCCCCACTGCTTATCCACGGCGCCGTTCAAAAGTCCCGGCGCTACGGACGAATTGCACAATTGACAGGTACGGAGAACACTCCGACGCCGGTTGGCTCCGTACTAGTGCGTATCCCGCGTACACTACATGCATACCCCGCGCGCTTTCTTGGTGATAACTTCAAGCGAGTACGAAACAGTCCAGCCTCGGTGCCATTTCCAACCGACGGTGAGCAAGATCAACATCAAGAATCAAGTTCTAGCAGAACACTCGCAATGACAGTCGATGCTGTGGATTACAAGGCGTTGCCCAAGATTGAGGTAATCAGCCAAGAACAGTCGCCGGCAATGAGCACATCGTTAGCACACAAATATGATGTTCTTGATGTTAACGTTTCAGGATCCCAACTGACAAGACATTCTGAACCAAACAGCTTCATGCCCATCTTAGTGGCAGCATCAGTCGCCAGTGCCTCCATGAAGTCTGGCTGAAAAAGAAGGAAAATGGCGAAACGGACCTTCAAGATCCCTTGATTGAGATGCCATTGGGTAAACATGATTATGACTTGAAGACGTAAGTCTCGTGCACTGGAACTGCGTTGTCGCCTTTTCCCATCCCATCCGATCACCTTTCTACATACTCCGGCGTCCAAGAAGAGACGGGTATGCGCAAGCGGGCCGTGCCGTTTGGAATTCCCAGGAATGGATATTGGAGAGTCAGCCGGGACCCGAAGGGGAGGGCTGATCTTGGTCTTGTTCCTTGTGCTTCTTTCAAGTATGCTTTTGGAAGTGGATGTACCTGGTTGATATCCACCAAACCTCCTCCCCCGATCAGACAACCCATTATCAAGTTCAGACGAGATGAACAAACCCCCCATGACCAGTATCCGGCAACACAAGAAAGGCCATCCACCACATACTAACTAAACAACACCAGCTTCTTCCCCCTCTTCTCCTCCTACATCTACCACCTCGTCTCCGACGTCTGGGCCCTCCGCTACACCACCCTCTCCGTCCTCTCTGACTTCGCCTCCGACGGCGTTGTCTACCTCGAGCTGCGCACCACTCCGCGCGCCATGCCTCACGCCGGTTTGACCAAAGCTCAATACGTCTCCACCATCCTCTCCGCCATCGCCGAGTTCGAAGGCACCACCACTAGTGCCTTGAAGACAAAACTAATCCTCTCCGTCGACCGGCGCAACACTCTCCCCGAAGCCTACGAAGTCCTCGCCCTCTGCCGCCAGTTTTCCGGGCAAGGCGGGGTGGTGGGCATCGACCTCTGCGGCGACCCGGCAAAGGGGCCCATTGACATTTTTACTCCTGTGTTTGAGGAGGCTAGGCGGACAATTCCTGGGTTAGGAATGACGCTGCACTTTGCTGAGGCCGAGGCGTCGGGAACAGAGGAGGAGTTGTTGACATTACTGAGCTGGAAGCCGGATCGGATTGGGCACGTAATTCATTTGAACGAAAGAATCAGGGAGGAGGTGAAGAGGAGGGGTGGGATGGGGTTGGAGTTGTGTCTGAGTTGTAATGTCCATGCGGGCATGGTTTGTGGGGGTTTCGAGAGCCAGTAAGTGTTTGAAAGAGTCCGAGTTTTGGATGGGGGAAAGTGGTGACCGAGTTACTGACCTTGCGCGTGAAAAGTCATTTTGGAGAGTGGTGGAAGGTTGAGGAGACGGTTGTTGTTTTGAGTGTAAGTCTCGATATCTTCCCCTTCCATCGTCTTGAATCTGTTTTCGATGGTCCCAAGATTCTGGGCCGGTTGAAGACCGCAAGACAACTACATGAAAGGGCTGAGATTAACATAGACTTGATAGACCGATGATGTTGGCGTCTTCGGCAGCCCGCTGTCCAACGAATATGCACTCGTGGCCAAACACTTTGGGCTTACCAGAGGCGATATCTGCTCGCTTGTGAGAAGGGGGATAAATGTCATCTTTGGAGGAGATGAAGAGAAGGAGAGGCTCAGGGCTTTGATGTGGTCTGCATGATGGTTATATGCAAAGTGGCATCGGAAGGTACTCGATAGCAAGAAGAAACACAGTCAATGGATGATCTATTACCAACTCACCGTGACCCAGCCCACAATATTCGACTTCGCCTTTTCGGCCCTCCACCCTCTACGCCTTTTCAGCTTCCTCTCCCCCTTTTGCTCCAGATACTCTCAGTTCATGCTTCTTTTTTCCAGCTTCCCAATACGACTCCTTATCCCACACAAACGGCAGAATCTCCGGCCTACTATAATGACCATCAGCATCAACCCAAATCTTAACCATACCCAGATCCTTCAAGTCCACCTCCGCCGCGACCAGCTCCTCCTTCTCCCCGGTGACCGGCCCCGCCAACACATTACAAAACGGATGAATCACCGCCGACCAGCCTCCCCCACGCTTCACAAACCCTTGCTCCCCAATATTCTCCTTCATCCACTCGAGACACGTCTCATCCACATAGTTACTCGCCACCACCACAAAACATTGCGCCGTCAGCGCATGACACTTCATCAACGCCTCAATCTGGCTGTCCGCGCTCTCCTCAAACCCGGCCATCGTCGACAGCGCCGGCCACGCCGCCGCGTGCACGTGTTCCTGCTGGGTGATCAGGGCCTGGCAGGCGAGGAGCATGGTATGTTCCCAGCAGGCCAAGCCGCCTACGTTCCAGGACTTTTCTTTTTTTCCATCTGCTGCTGCTTCAGGGTTGCCAAGCATCATGCCCTTCCAAGTCTTGAGTGTCGACCCATCCCCCTGCGCCCAGATGATCCTCTCCACATACGTAGGCTGCAGCTTCCTATGCGTTCCCTTGATACCCCCGCCTCCTCCCCTTCCACCGGCAACAAAAACCTGCGAGTTGAAACACGTGTAACCACCCTTCATCCGTTCCGACACCCCCAACACAACCGACACACCTGTGGTTCTGCAGGCCTCTACTACCCCGTCCAGATCTTCATCGACCACGACAGACTCCTCGGCATACTTGGCCAGAGCAGCGACTTGTTTGAGGGGCGGGTAGCACTCGATAAAGTAAGGATAACCGGGGACGTAGGTCTCGGGGAATACGAGCATAGAGACGCCGTCGCGCGCCGCGGCGTGGATCAAGTTGATGGCTTTGGCGAGGGTGGCGGATTTGGACATGTAGACGGGGGCCGAGTGCGCGGCTGCTAGCTTGATTTTTGTTGAGGAGGAGGGTTGGGACGCCATTTTTGAGCGATTGAGGTGGTGGATGGGTGGGATAGTTTCGGATATTATCGTGACGGTGATGAGAGGTAGTCGGTGGTGGGTGTAAGAGGAGGGACTGAGACTGTTATATGCCAGTGTCTGCTCCCGGGTGGTCCGAGATAGAAACGAGCGCAGCGCATAGAGTCATATGAGATGCTACACGAGAATCGAGAGGTAATCAAGGATATGCATGGCTACGGGACCCAAGAAAAACGGGGTATTCGTGGGATTATAAAGCAGGATGGATTGAGAATCAACCCCGGGCCACCTTGTATCTATAGCATTCAATCCGTTCCCTATCGCATGACTCCCGTTGTCACTTTTCCCGCCCTCTTGCAGCTACGTATGCTCCATTGTAGAAACCGATAACCAAGACCAGTTCAAGGGAGAACCGCACAAGCGACACTAACCAAGCAATTCACCAACTTCGGATCTACATCTCAGAGGGGAGAATCACTTCATCAGCTATGTCTACCCTATCATTTCTCCGTCCACTCATAAGCTCGTAATACATACGCTTGCAATTTTAACCTCTCCTTCCTGTCTCATACAGGCGATCTATGTGTGTGTGTGTGTGTGTGGATCGTTTGTGTGTGCTCAAAACAAGGGGTATGATGATAATCTGTGTTTTTCTCACAACAGGCACCAGTAACGCCGACTATAACAAAGAAAAGCCAACCAAAGCGGAAAATGCCTCCCCACCCAGGCCGTCTAGTGGAAACCTCCAATACCAGCAAGACCGGGAGGATGGCCATCGAGATCGACAGCTTCGACAACCCGACGCTGATGAGCGCTTTCGCGGACAAGATTGGCAAAGTACTTGAGCGCAACGTCGCTCTCCGCCTTGACACGCAGAGTTTCGTTACGGCGTCCGTCCAGCTTCTCTACCGAACGCTGAAGGCCAACGCGGAGGGAGTCGGCGGGGAAGCGAAGGACCTTCCGCACCGAACCGGAGATACGAATGCTGTTCGAGTGAACGTAGTCGATGGCAGCGAGCTGAGTGGAGATTTTCTCCTTCAGACGGTGCGGAAGAGAGTGAGGAATCTGGTTCAGGACGTAATATGTCGCTGCCACGGCTGTGGAGGAGTCAAAGTTAGCGCAATGTTCAGACGGGAACTGCTCAAGAGAATCTAGACTTACCGGCCGCAATCAAACCAGGAATAATGAGGCGGCGCACATTGTCGGTTCCCAGGATCTGGGCTGCACGAAGAGCAAGGTTCATCTGGCTATAGCCGCTGAGCACACTTGTACCAACGACACCGGCAACGGTGAGTGCCATGCCGGCCTTTTCCTCCTTTTGAAGCACGGTAGACCAGTCAACAAAGTCCCACAGCTCGGTGGGAATGTCGACTTGGCGTGCAAGAGCATCCTTCTTGCGGCGGAACATGACATCCGGGCGGAAGGCCAGATCGGTGTACTCGTTACCTAGATGCAGGATTCCGAGTTGCTTGATCATGTTGACACCGTCAACGGTCCTGGCTCTCGCGTGTTCCTCGCACTGAGTGACTGAGGCAGCAATCTGCGAAAGCATGGCCTCCTTGAGTTCCTCGGCATACTCGAACGCACTGAAGAGACCAGGATAGGGGATTCCGAAGTTGCCATCACCGGCGTGTTCGATCGAGTTGCTAATCGTGTTGCGCGAAAATTCGTAAATCTCCTGGCAGGTTTCTTCGATCGTCTGGTCAACCTTCTCATTAATCTCCTGCTTGGCCTGCTTGCTCCGCTCAAGTTCTGGCTCAAGCTTCTGCAGCTCCTGATTCATCCGGTCGAACTCTGACTGGGCAACTTCCTGGTTGACAGTAGCGAGGACGTGGACGTCGTTCAGAATGTTGGTGAGATAGGTCTTGGCCGGTGCCAACTTTGAGCGAGCCCGCTTCTCCAAGACGAATCTCCGCAAAGACTGTTCAAGATTCGAAAAGTCCCGAGCCATCTCCTTCTTCTTGCCCTTGCCCTTGGGATCATCATCGTCGCCATCATCACCGCCACCGCCACCGCTTGCGCTGCCCGATCCACCACCATAAGAACCACCAGGAGGCGATGGAGCCATGGGAATCGCAGTACTGGAGACGAAGTGTACCAGCTCATCCGCCTCTTTGTGGGTCGCAGGGCTCAGACCCCTAACTTGATTAAGGATGAGCTTCTGGCAACGCTCCTTATCTCTAATGGTGTCGAAGCCATTGACAACGATAAAGAGGTAGGCCTTTTCAGCAGCAGCAGCCCTGATGAACTCAGTGGCCGTTTGTGTGAAGTGGTTAGTAGCTGAAACAACGAAAACGACAACGTCGATCTCCTCCTGTCGCGCAAATATGGCCGTGGTCTTGGTAGTGTCCATGTTCAAACCAGGGGCGTCAATGAGCGCAATGTCGACAACGCCGTTGTTCAGAAGAGACTCGTCAATCGTTCGCGCATCCCGGATGTAGATTTTGCATTGTTGATAGGTCTCGTTATCGGTCACAATTCTCTCCAACTCCTTTAGGGAATAGACATCGTAGGTGGCCTCATCGTGACGATCGTAGATTGCGTCCCTGTGAACTGCGTGGACTTCTTCGATTCCGCCGTTCTCTCTCGCGTCCAGGACCTCGCAAAAGATACTCGTGCAGGGTTGTTGGTCCTCGGGAAGAACCTTGCGCCGGAGCAAGGCATTGCAGAACGTAGACTTTCCCGCATTCAGATCACCGGTGACCAGAACCTTGCTTGAAGTATCCTCGATTCTCTCGCGCAGCGAATAAAGATGTTTGATACTGGAGCGAATTTTACCATCGAGCAAAGAAGCCACTGACTCCTTTTGCAGCGAATGTACGAGATCGGCCTGGTGTAGAGAGCCCAGATTAAGATCCAGCTTGAGGACGGAGAACTCTTGGGCAATCTGTGGGGAAACTAGTCGAGGTTCCGAGCTGGTGTTCCTCCTCTCGGCAGTCCGGCTGGATTCGGGCTCGGCGTGGTCGTCGCCTGTTGTCATGGATCTTCGCAGTGAGTGGGGCGATGGCGGCGGAGGAAAATCTGCGCCCATGGTTGAAGAGCGATGCAGACCCGGTGGACCATAGTTGTTTGGCTCGTCGAGAACAGCCCGCTGGACAGAGGGATAATGTGCAGGCCATGTCACGTTCATCTCCTGCAGCTTCTTGAGGAGCTCGACGACGGTGTTGATGGAGCGCCCTAGCGTGACGCGATGCTGGTTGTACCATAGCTGGTGTACGGCGCCGGCCTGCAAGCGGCGGTTGGCATCGTCATCGTGAGTGGCGGTGGTCGGAGTTGGTAGCGGGCTATCGTGGTGCACAGCCGAGTCCCAGTGGGAAGGGGCCCTTGAGTCACCGGCAATGCTGCCGCCGTAGCCGGAGTCGTTGTCGAGCATGGCCTGAAGGCGAGCAGCATGTTGGGAAGTCGAGCCGGTGCCGACGGTCATATACCCGGGCGTAATCGGGGCTCCCGGGACCTGCGGGTGGTGTCCGGCGCCGTCATCGAATTCGCGCGGTTCGCCGTCCTCGTGTTGCTGGGGCGCCTTGCCCTTGGACGGGTAGTAATCCTGGCTCATGGTCGTGGAGGGACTTGTCGCAGTGTCGAGGAGGGAGGACCGAGCGGATGCGTGCACGAGGCGTTTATCAGAAGAGCATCGAGGGCGGGAGATCGGAGGTTTGAGCGGATTCCGTCGTTAGGTGTGATAGTAATGGAGACGGGAAGGGTGATGGTGGGCTGTTTAGTGTCAGGTTAGGGCGTCACGGATGAGAAATCCAAAAAATTGGAGGAGTCCATCCATGTCGCACCTCCTCCTCCACCTTCCACTCCATGCCAAACCTGAACCACCCCCCCAGGCCGGGGGCCCATGCGGGCATGCGGGACATTTCAATGGCTTCATTGAGGCTGATAGGTCGAATTGCAGCGAAGCACGGAATTCTGTCGGCAGTCCCCTCATGTTTTGGTGATTAGCCGCTAGTCCTGTTATGGACAAACGTGGCCGACGCATCCCTGAGCCTATCTAGTATTTGTGGCTTGACTCTGCTAATCAATGGCGATGAGGTCACATCTTCTGTGGCTTTGGGTGGCTCACTACTTACTAGTAGTATGTAGCAGCAAGGCCCCCACCCAAGGCTCCAGCATTGAGCACCTTGGCGTCTGGGGGTCTTGGCATCATCAGTCCAGCAGGGTACCAGAACAACTGCGCAACTGCCAAACCACCTAAACCAACTGCTCCCAGTCCCAGCAACTTCCGAAGCCGATTTCCTTGAGTTGTGGACGGCCAATCTTCTCGATCTGATCATCAAAAAATTGTTAGCTCGACGCAGGGCGTGGATGAGGTATCAGAACCAGTCATCTAGCGCTTTCCTTTCTACAGGTCTTAGTTATCAATTACCGCCAGCGCTAGCAACATGAACGTGAGTTTCCGTCGTCGGTCGATGCGCATCCAGGCCGCGCAAGCTAACACCATGTTTCAACAACCAGGTCCTGGAATGGGCTTTCGGCAAGCGTATGACGCCGGCCGAGCGTCTTCGCAAAAACCAGCGACTCCTCGACAAGGCTATCCGAGAACTGGACCAACAGCGCGTTAAGCTCGAGAAGCAAGAAAAGACACTTGTCTCCCAGATTCGCCAGAGCGCTCAGAAGGGCCAGATGGGTGCCTGCAAGATCCAGGCCAAGGACTTGGTGCGCACACGACGATACATTGAAAAGTTTTACAGCATGAGGAGTCAACTCCAAAAGATCTCGCTTCGCTTACAAGTGGGTGCCACATCTCCGCCGATATACGAAAGACTAGTCGATTGACAAGATCCATCTCTTAGACATACCGTACGAACGAGCAGATGATGCAAGCTATGAAGGGCGCGACGATGGCTCTCGGAAGCATGAACCGCACAATGAACCTACCCTCGCTGCAACGTATAGCTATGGAGTTTGAGCGCGAGAACGATATTATGGAACAACGACAGGAGATGATGGATGACGCTATTGACGATGCAATGGATATGGGTCTTGAGGAAGAGGGTGATGAGGTTGTAGAGCAAGTGCTGGAGGAGATTGGCGTAGATCTCAGTCAAGCGGTAAGGCTGTTCGGTTGTATTCGCAGCAAGACCACGTTACTAACTTGTTCTTTACCAGATGGGCGAGACACCATCGGGACTACAGGTTGCGGCTGTCCCGGAGAACAAAGTCGCCCAAGCAGTCGGTGGTGGGGGTGGTGGTGGTGGAGCCGACCCAGGCGACGACGACTTGCAGGCAAGGTTGGACAGTCTGAGACGATGAACGAAACTCTAATGAACTTGGAAGAAAATGCTCAAGCTTCCATGTTCCCCTCTCTGGGATGGGAATGGCTCTTCAAGCTCGCCGGTTTCTTGATGCATCCAAGACTCGGAAAGGGCGATATGGTTCATATGCCTACTTGCAAAGAAGTGGCATCTATGAGGACACATGAATGCAGCATGACTGCGGGAGTTTTAGGCGTACGTTGGATTGAGTGGACTGTTAGAATAATGGTTAGGTGATGAGTTGGTATTCTCACGAGAACATGTTACTTCTTTCGTTGGTTGGCTCCGTCGTTGGGCAAAGTGAGTTTCATGTACAGTGCAGATCGCGCGACTAACATCCCATCCCGCTTTGTTATGCCAAATAGCGTCCAACGGTCTAGCCGTCCAGCCGTCCAACAGGCTATTCTCAATGTATGAACACTACGAACAGAAGATGGTGAGTCTCTAAGGGAGGAGGACTTCCACCAGTGTTGACAAAAATCACCACGATCAGGTCGAAGGATAATGGGGGTGACAGCATCGATCAGCATCATCTCGACAATATCAGATGCGATGCGAAGTGAAGTGTCGATGACAATCCCGTTTCCTCGTGGTTGCAGTGAGCGTGAAATGAGACGGTTGCCCCTGATAAATGTAGCAGTAGAGGTAGTCAGGGTACCGCACCTGCAACACCCCGCGTCTAGAAGCATCCCTCTATTCTAGTACTTAGGTCAGGCAGGTATGGTAGAGGTAGGTAGCTATCTGGACCATCGCGAGTACCTACTGTATCGGTGCCTTTTTGGCGCCAACGCCCGCAGTCTGGCTGTACTACTAAACGCTTTGTAAACACCCGACGGCACAAAGACCTAACCTGAAGATGCGCAGTCCCCGGATTTCCCGCGGGTGTCTTAACTCACAACGTAGTAACTCTTTTCTCTATATTGCCGAGATGGACTAGGCGCATGGTAAGGTACTGTAGTACAGATAGTCTACACCTTACCTAGTCTTTCAAGGTGAAGCTCCCTACCTCTAAACACCTCGCTGCTGTTGCATGGCAAGTGGAATCCGGATTAAGCTGTACAGTACCCCACTTTCTGGGCTGCACTGTCACACACAGATCAAGTTTGCCCGTCCCTACTGGTGCCTGTGAGGTCCCCGATTTCAGAAGGCCCTCAGGGTCCCTTCAGGTCGTGGCCTCTGACGGAAGGCGGGACTGGAACCTGATGGACTCGGACTGGACCTGAAGCATCTCCACTTCATGCTGTCAGGCGAGCACCCTGAAGTGGATGCGGAGGAAGCTTGTAGGGCGGTCCAGCCATTCAGATCAGCAGGCGCAAGTCCAACACCGATCCGCAGGCATCTTCCACTTCGTTGAGCTTGGGCCTCGACACACACGGGCACTTTCACCTCACCTTTTCATCCCTTTGGACAACATAGCAGTCGAACTGCCTTTCTGCCTCTTCATCCGCACTTTTTAGGCTGCAGAGAACAAATCTCGATTCTGGTGCCACTTCAGTCGACTCGAGCCTCACTTCTTCCCCGCGGTTGCTCTCCTGAAACGCAGCACAGAGCATTCAGTTGCAGCTTTGGTCCGAACGGTGTTGTTGATTGTCGTTGTTGCCGTTTTCGTCATCCATTTCTCTGCCTGGCTCCCTTGGACAACTACTACTACCTCTACCTACCTACCTTACCTACCTACTGGACTCGGTGCTTGCTCCTTCCTTGTGTAGTGTACCTCAAGCTCTCCACCCGGACCCCGAAATACTAGACTAACCTCCAAAAGTGCCCCTGTGCACCTTCGACTTTCCTGCTCCCGTCACTGCTGTGCAGCCCTGAACAGTGGCTCTTCAACTGGCATTACATCATCTCAGCGCGGTGCATCACAGCCTGTCACCAGACCCCTCCCTCCCTTCTGCCTTTCAACAACCTTTCGCGATCTCCGCCATTGCATCAGCTCCATTCAACGAATACCTATCAAACTTACTCCAGCCTTCCTGCAACAAACCTTCAGCTTCTCCCTTGCGTCCTTGTCAATCACAACCGGCGCCCTCACTCCTCCATCGCAAAGCGCAACGAGCGCGCATAAATCCCCAATAGGATTTCAAAAGTAACAGACGCTGTCCCTATTCACGACCGCACTTCTCCGCAGACCGGCCTTTCAGTACGGCATCTTCTTGCAACGTGTCGCGCCCTCACCCACCCCACCCCCCAACAACCAACCTGGCAGGCAACAAGCGTCGCAGTCTCTCCTCTCAAGGAGGCCTGCTGAATAGGATGTTCGGCGGCGGTTCCAGCTCCGCCGCCTCCAAGTCCGTGAGCGGGTCAGCTTCAGATTCGGGCAGCAGTGGAAAGGACAGGTCGAGCAGCAAGTCGCCCTCCCCCGAGAAGGAGGCGCCGGGCAATGGAGGCGCGTCTCCCAAATCCATCAAGTCCACCGATCAGTCCCCGGCCGGCGACACTCAAACCGGCAACGGGAGTCCACCGAGCGCTGGTAGCTCGTCCGATAGCAAGAAGAAGCGGAGCAGTGGGGTGAGCGGTAGAGCCAGCAGCCTGATTGCCCAAGCCAAAAATACTCTGTTTACTCAAGTTGCGAACCGTAACAGCGGTGATATGAGTACTGACTCCAAGAACTCTAATCAGACTTCCTTGCAAAAGCTCGGCAAGCAAGATCAGGCCCTTGCTGTTCCTCAAGGCCAGCACAACAATGCCGCTGGTGAATCACTCCCCGGGCCGCGCTCCACGTTCAAGGTTGGTGTCTGGGAGGACCGCAACAAGAAGTGCAGACGTACTATGGAAGACACACATGCTTTCCTCTACAACTTTCTCCATACTCCTGCCCCTGTTTTGGGCGCCGAGGGCTCGGCTCAGAAGCAATCAAAATCGGCCAACGAATCACACGAGAAGCGCAGTAGTAGTTCCGCCAGTCAGAATGCAGACATGATCGAGACGGACAATGGCTACTTTGCTATTTTCGATGGCCATGCTGGCACCTTTGCTGCTGACTGGTGTGGCAAGAAGCTCCACATAATCCTTGAGGATATCATCAAGAAGAACCCGAATGCTCCTATACCGGAACTCCTTGATCAAACTTTTACCACTGTGGACACCGAGCTAGAAGCGCTTCCGCTCAAGAATAGTGGCTGCACGGCTGCCGTTGCGGTTCTGCGCTGGGAGGACCGAGTTCCGAGTAACCAGTCGGCGACCGGCTCTCAAGCTATCGCCCCTGCAGTTGTCAAGGCCACTGAGGATGCTCTCAAGGTGGAGGATGGGCAGTCCGAGAAAAGCCTCAACTCTTCAATCCCGGAAGCTACACACGCCAAGCTGAAGAATTCTGCCACAAGACAGAGGGTGCTCTATACAGCCAATGTGGGAGATGCTCGCATCGTCTTGTGTCGCTCTGGCAAGGCGTTGCGCCTATCATATGACCACAAAGGCAGCGATGAAAATGAGGGCAAGCGTATAGCAAACGCTGGAGGTCTGATCCTGAACAACCGCGTAAACGGAGTCCTTGCTGTCACCAGAGCTCTTGGCGATACTTATATCAAAGACCTCGTCACTGGTCATCCTTATACCACGGAGACGGTTATCCAACCGGATTGGGACGAGTTCATGATTATTGCTTGCGATGGGGTAAGTAATACCAACAGCTCTGCAGTCCACCTTCTCCACTGTGCCTGAAGATACATAAACTGACAAATTTTTACAGCTTTGGGACGTTTGTTCGGACCAGGAAGCAGTCGACCTTGTGCGCGATATACAGGAACCTGTGATTGCGGCCAAGAAACTGGTCGATCATGCTCTGTCTCGTTTCAGCACCGATAACCTCTCATGTATGATTGTCCGGTTCGACAAACAAGCCCTGCTTGAGAACCAGAACAACAAAGACAGTGCCATTGGCGTCGAGGGCGATGCGACTACGGCTGCGGGCACGGTGACTGAGTCGGAGAAGATTGTCACGGCAACTAAGCAGAAGATTGCGGAGGGTAGCACACCGGCGGTTGGGATATCTGCGAGCAACTTTGGTCGCGGTCACGACCCCACACCCCTCGAGGACGGAGAGAAGAAGGCATTTGTCCCTACTACCATTGAAGGTTCTGTGGAAGAAGAGCCAGTTGTCCTCAGTGACTCTCCAGAGGCGACCCCGGACGGTTCCGTGACGGCGATGAAGTTAGATTCGGTGCCTGAAGCGAAGAATTCTTTGGACGCGTAGGGTCTTTGACTACTAGCTGCAGGTCATGGCCGCAAGCTAGGATATCGGGGCCTATATCACGTCTGATGCGATTGCTTCCTCATCTTGGAATTTATTGAAGTCGGCGGGCAGCCACCACAAACTTGGGGGAGGAATTGAAGTGAAGAGCTGGCCTTCATGCTGTATTTCGACGTCCGAGGACACGGTGACATATAAGATAGGGATCTATGTTGGGAGGGGAAGCAGGAGTATGGGGGTCGTCTTCATCAAGCCAGTCATTTTGAGTTGTTTGTGCTATGCTAAGAGAATACTTTTCTCATCTCTACTTTTTAGTCACCACCCATTTTTATGGTGCATTTGCTGTATCTTTGCTGTCATCAGTTGCCCATTTTTCGTCCTATGCGTTGCATGACCAGCCATCATAGACGGTTTGTTGTTTACTTCGGCCTCTCAACTAACCGGAGCTGGATTGTTGCTCGCAAAACATACGCGCTTTATGTGCGGTCTTGATCGTTGCAGAAGCAGATACGAAATTTGAAGAGGCTGCATACATACATGTTAATTGTCTGCGTTTCAGTGAGATCTCTGAATGTTTCCTCAAAGAGGAGGGGCCTTCCGAATATGTGTTTGTGAAAAAAAAAAAAAAAAAAAAAAAAAAAGAAAAAAAAAAAAAAAAAAAAGAAAAAAAAAACCGGTGTTACCTATCAATATCATCATCACTTTCGTTCCACCCTTCATTGCCAATTCTCTACAAGTTACGTTGGCCACAAGGAAAATATTACAGTAGTGTGTGTGATTGCCCGTCGTCGATCAACGCGGAGGTTGTTGATGATACGGGTTAGTACACTAGGAGTGTAGCAGTACGCTAGGTGATATCCGATTTATGAGAGGGTGAGTGGTTGTTTGTCCAGAAGGAAGAAAATCTAGGTAGTGAACCAAGGTTCATTAGGTTCCCTTTTACGGATGTGATACTAGCCTACGATTCCCATTCAGATTTCTCGCCATTTGCCATGGGCTCTAGGGCAGTTGGGGAGGTGCCTGGGAACAATGATTGTTACGCTACGTAGTAGGTCGCCGGGCATGGAGATATGCAAGGCATGGAGGCCGGTCCTTTTCTGCCTTTCGCGCCCTTCTTCTTTGGTCCTTCTTCAGGCCTTCTTTTCCTCATACAGTTTGTAGGGCGGCCGGACGGGACGAGGGGGCGGGGCTGTTGTCCCAAAAGGGGCCTAGAACAGTTGAGAGACAGTGTAAGTGTGAATGTGACCGTGCATATCTTCAGGTTCAAGTCGTAGTCCAGGGGTCGGGCAGCACTCACTCACGCAGCACAGCAGAAGCGAGAAGTCATGCTTGATTCACGATGGTTGAGGATGGAACGGCATTGATGCATAATTGGATGAATAGTAGCTCTGCCAACAGGCTAACATATGATCAGTGGCACACTGTCAGAGAGGAGCCTCTTGTTCTCACTCCCGTCCGTCGGGAGCCAGAGACTGGAGCCTCAAAATGCCCCTCCCTCCCTCCACAACCGCCGCAGCGTCCAGGGAAATGGCCAGGTGCAGTTACTACTGTACTGTAGTGCGTGTCTATCTCTACGCACTGTGCTTTAATAAGACGAGAGGTTTAGACCCTGGTGACCCTGCAGTGGTGGAATTGGATCTTGCAACCATGTTGCGACACGCATGCATGGCTTCCCCGGGCGCTGGACGCTAGTCGCCGGTAGTCGCCAGGTACCCGTCTGTCGTGCGCGCCCAAGGGAAGGTCCAGTTCACGATCAAATTCCCCCCTCCCCAGCCTAGGCGCTCCCTTTACAATTTACAAAGCAGAAAAGCGCATCGATACCTTGCCCACAGTCATTCATTCTCATCAGTCGCATCGCATCGCGTCAATTCAACACTATCCATTCTTTTCGTTACCGCTCGGCTATTGGGTACATGCTACCCCCACCGCAATTAGTTTAACATATTCCTTCATTCGTTCACTTCATGCAAGTTGCTCTGCCCTGCTGTTGGTGTGGTCTTTGCGGTTGCTCCGAAAACTCCAGAGTTGTCGCGCACAACTTAGCTTAGGTTGTGAACGAAGGAACACAAATCGCGACTTTGCGCAGACTTCACTTTCTGTTTGGCCCTTTTCTTTCGCTTTATAGCTCTTTGGCTTGTCTGGGTGCCCAACTCTACCCACTGACAGGCTAATTAGCAATCTCTGCCTTCACTTCTTCACCTTCATTACCGGCATCATTATTTTTAGACTTGTTGGGCGACCTACACAGAAAAAGGTTGTTTCGACGTCATTGCTTTTTTACCTGAGAGAGTCTTCAAGCTCCACCTCGGTCGGAGCCGACTTGCGATCGATTCTAGTTGGACTGGCCTGCTTTCGAGCTTTCGATACTTACCTTTCGACCCAGTAGATAACCACCAAACCAAAAAAAAAAGGCTCATTGCTCTAGGAACATAACGAAACGACTGAACCTTGCGCATACATACATACTACCTACCCACGAACTACTTCCTGTCTGGCGCCTCACAAGCTCACTGACCACCGCCCGAGCCTGACGTCGGCTGCAACGCTCGCGCGACCACCCCCGGTTTCATGTTCGTTTGCCCTGAGCATCAAAGACAGGGCAGCTCCCCGCGTTTCTCACCGTCCGAGCGACACAGGATCCTATGACAAGTTTTTGAGTGGGAAGGTGCTTCATGAGGAAGAAGCTCGGTTCAACCAAGGAGACCCTGGACGAAACCTGCACGATCATCCATCCACAACCACATAACTGACCTTTGCCTACTCGTCACGTACTCGCGCACCCGAGCCCGGCGCCCGGATACGTCGTCTGCTGTACCGTACCTACCTCCTGCCCGTCAGGTCTGTAGAGGTACATCAGTCCAAGCACCCCCGAGGTGATCTAGAAGATCTAAAACTGCTGCTCCATCGCTGCCGCCCGCCGCTCTCCCGTCTCGCCGCAGCATTCAAGTGCACACAGCACATTAGAGTACACATACAGAGCTTGAGCGCCCTTTCGCATACCAACATCGGCGCCAACGATATCTAGTGCCGACTTGTTCGATCTCGAGAAGCCAACCAATCGTACCGACCGACCTGCAGTTGTGACGAGGAACGTTGGCCAACAAGGTCACTGCGCAACGAAAGCCAAGCCAGAGATAACCAGACATGTCGTTGAATGGGTTGGACAATCCCGCAGTCAAGGAAGCCCACGAGGTTGCGCTTATCGAGCCTGGAGGATGGTAAGTCCTGCTGCCGTACTTTCCTTTCTCCTTCTTTCATCCTGCTTTGTGTGGTTGCAAAGCGCCGCCTGGTTTCCATCGATCCTAAAACTTTGTTATTTTCTTGTTTTGGTTTGCTTTCCCTGCGCCGCAAACTGGCGTCGTCGATTCGCTCGTTCGCTAACACGGTGCCTGCCACCGCGCCCAGGTTCCTCCTAAAATATGCCAGTCGTGATGAGCTCGAGTTGCTAGGACAGGGCACCGGCGGTATCGTCGAGATACGAAATGCGATCGCCGAGTATGAGGATAAGTCGCCATTGTACGGCTATATGCGATATAGGCGCCGCAATGTCATCCTCAAATACCTGCCTGAGGGTTGCTCGAGGCTGGTCCAAGGTTCGTGTTTCTCTTTCATCTGCCCCTGGGATAACCATGTGATGATGTTACCTGAAGGGAAGAAAGACTTACCTAGCTTGCTAATCGTGTTTTAGCTCGAGTAACCGTTCACTTTAACGCCATTTGCGAATTTCTTTCACCCTACGATGCCGAGTTCTCGATCGCCTCTGCGTCTGAGCTCAAGGACACCAAGCTCTCCGCCGCATGCTCGTTGCATACGTCGACCGCTTCCGCCTCGTCCATCACAGATTCCCTTCGCGAAAGGCTGTTGGAAGAAGCTTCCGAGGAGGAAGAACAAGAGCGAAGAGAGACAGAGGCGGAATCAGTAGCGGATGAGGAGGGACGGAACCGGGAAGATCCCTTGAGTGGTGTTTCAAGGGACCCGGACCTCGCCAGCAACCCAGACACCATACATGACGCCGATGCCCGTTCTCTAGCCGGAGTTTTGCGACCCTCGTCGCCCACAAGTATGGTGGATGACTCGGCAAGGCGCATGTCCTCGCACTCATCTCGCTCTCGCCAAACTGATTATTACGGTTACGGCTCTTATAAGCCGCGCGTAAAGCTTGGACCCAGGCCTTCGGTGGATAGTGTCGGGCGACCGCGAACAGGAACTTCTGGAACTGGAGAGAACAGGCCGGTCTCATCGATCCCCGTAGGCCTCAAGGTTCACAAAGCCTTGAACAAGAAGAGCCGAGCCGAAGAACAGGATGAAGACGGACTAGAGCCGTCGACAATCAAGGAAGACGCAGAGAACAAATCCCTGGCAGCCAATTCGACAGCGGACCTGGCTGCTGCCAAGGTCACTGAAACTGAATCTGCTCGGCCTATTTCTAGTGGTGGAGTGGAGGATGAGGTGGCCCCGGCATCCCCTATTAAGCTAGAAATCCCCACATCGGCCCCGCCGCCGCCAGCCAAGCAGACCGCCATAACACCTGAAAAGGCACGGCTACTGAAGGCGATGAAACTGAGGGAGAAAAAGAAGATGATGAGTTCGAATTCCACGCCAAAAAATCCTACTGAAGGTGCTGGCGAAGCGCCTTTTGCGCCAAGCTCCCACTCACTCCAAATCTCAGAACCACTCCCAGACGCCACAACAACACTGGTGGCCCTCGAGAGCGCTAATCAGGGGCCTGCCGATGCTGAAGCCCAATCTTTGCACAACCCCTTAATAACCAATTCCCAGGGCGACTCGGGAGTGGACAGGGAGGCCGCTGGCGATCATTCGCCAGTTGATATGCGCACGGATTCTCACCCAACCTCACCCATAGCAACTGTTGCGACCTCATCAGATCTGAGCGAATCTACGCAAGCTTCCTCTCTTTTGGAATCTACAGATGAAACCGTTCTCGCCGACAAGGAACAGAGCCTCGAAGGCGCGCCAACATTGCTCGAACAGCCTGCAACTATGAGTGCAGCTGCACCTACTGAAGATCGGACTGATGCGCCTCCCGCGCAGTCAGTGGAGGATGTCGAAAAGCAGGAGGAGCTAGCGGCGGAAACTAAGGCAGACTCACAAGCCGACAACAGCCAGGAAGAAACGATTGGGACGCCTGTGGCTGTGGTTGAGAATGCTGCGGCAGGGGAGGCAGGAGGTGCAGCTTTGGCACCGGCTTTGCCGATATCCAAGTCCTCGGGAGCAAACGACGCATCACGCAATGCAGATGGAGATGCAGACAACCAAGCAGCAATTTCCCCAGAAGCGAAAGAGGGAACCACCCCGGAAGTCGACAACTCTGCTGCGGCCACAGATGCCGAGGACCACGGATCACCATTGCCTGAATTCCCAATACCGAATTCCAATTCTTCGACTCGAAACAGCAAGCATTTGGCCGATGAGCCTAGCCAGGAAGTTCCAGAAATCATCACGCCAGGCCAGGGTGACGTGCCTGGAGATAACGTGTCTTCTCAGGAAGGGCAATCTGAGGTTCCAGAGAGGAGGGAACCGTCGGCTGTCCAGACTCCGCAAGCGAGGCCAAAGTCTGCATTTGAGCCTCTTCGACCAGACTACGATGGAGTTGACAGGGACAAGCGGTTATCGGTGGTCAGCCTTGCGGATGACGACAGGCTTATGGATGAGTTGCAGTCGGCAACCGTACAAGGAGCCAAGCCGATCACCGCGTCAAGGTCACCTGGCTCATTGTCCCCCGGTGACGTGTCATACAAGAGAAATTCGATGATCGAGACTGGTTCATCCGCACCGCGATTCTCGAGGACGGTATCCAGTCCGGTTAGGAACACGTTGCTTTCGCCTGCGAATGTCCAAGCTGGCACGTCCAGGTCTCTCTCGACCAGTGCTGGGTTCCTCCAGAAAATGGGACAACAAGACATAAAGCCAGTAACCGGCAAGATTGGCTCGAGCATTTCGCAGCGAATCAAGGCACTCCAGACGTTGTCCGGTGCCCCTGCTGGGCCGCCGGACCCCGCTCCGAAAGAGCGACCTGCTACTACTTTCTTCGCAGTTCGGAAACCCAGTTTGCGTGAGACACCGTCGAGATCACCATCCGTCGCCGATAGATCACCATCCACCACGGAAGCCAGGACGTCAGCAAATCCGCAGTCGCAGATTGGTAGGTCCGGATCCGTAAAGAATCGACTTTCCATATTTGAGGGGGGAGCCGTACCAAGGGGCCGGCCTGATCCGGTTCAAGTGACCGCCCGCATAGTCCGAATAGATCCATACAAACAGCCTTACCCAAAAGCCCCAGACTCGAAGAAGGCTGACCCAGCGGATTTTGTGCGCTTAGAACTAAAGCAGTCCCCGCTAGATACGCAGTCCGGTGACCGTTCCGCCCCGTCGCAAACCGCGCCAGTGTACCAGTCTCAGTCCGAGGAACAGCGTGCTTTCTCGAGGAAGGAAGGGCCAGAGAGTGTAGCGGCAGAGGACGACGCCAACTCAACGAGACGCTCTTCCATGGCGGTCGTCAAGGAGTTCATGAAGGACCGGCTTGGCAAGGGCCCATCATCCGATGAGCTACCCGCCGGTCTTGCGTCGCCTCGATCGCCATCTCGCCAATCGACGGTCCAGCCCACCCAGTCATTCAAGTCGTCTCGCCGTGACAGTGCTGGCAGCAAAGCATCGTCAATCGAGCACGGCTCCCCTTATCATGCGGAAGATGAGGGACGACTTGGATCTAGCCACTCAAACGCTGATTCTACTCTCAGTCCGTCCAGTGGCAAGAAGGATGGAAGTCGTGCGTCGCGCTTTATGCGCCGCCTGTCTAACATTGTCCCTAACCGTAAGAACGGCGCGCCCAACATCTCGCCCACTCTTGTCGAGGAGGATGTCCCCGAAGTTCAGCCCGCGGAGAAGAACCCAATGTCTCCGCCTGAAGTACGGACAGTTATCCCCCAACAACACAGAACGCCTCCTCAGCCTTCCCGCCAGGCCCAACCGTCAGCACCTCAACCGCAGGTGCAGGAACCACCCCAGCCAGCCTCGCAGCCTCAGCCCCCGACAATCGTATCTTTCATGGGCGATGTGAACGTCCAGTTCCCCGACACTCTCCTCTGGAAGCGTCGGACCGCGTGTCTCGACAGCCACGGCTTTCTCATCCTGAGCCCTGCGCAGAACCTCTCGGCCTCGCTCCAGGCTCAGGCTGTAAAGCGATTTCACATGAGCGAGTTCAAGATGCCCTATGAGCCGGAAATGGAGATGCAAGAGTTGCCTAACAGCGTAGTTCTTGACTTTAAGGAGGGCAGCGGGCTGCAGATTGCCTGTGGAGATAGGACCGGTCAACTTACTGTTTTGAAGAGTAAGTTTCTCTCCTCTTATGAAGCTGCCGGGTATACGTGAACGAAAGTAACTAACGAGAAATGAAACACAGCACTCCAAGATGCTCACAAGAGTCATATCAGCTTTGGACAATGAAATTGTTTTGACGACTACCAGAACACATAAAAATTGGAAAGAGCGAGGAAACCACAAAAGAAGAGAAAAAAAAAGCGTTGACATTTGAACTACCTCTCTACTTAGTCCGACGACTAGCCCCTTTATTCCTTTTCAACTTCTTCTTCACATACAACACACAGACATCCTCTATACGTTGTTGGACAACATGGACACACTACCGAGATGGGTAGGTAGAGAAAAATGGATTCAGGAAATCCATCCATCAACAACCTAAACCAGCCCACCGGTCACTGTGTTCCATCACACTTGCACATAACATCATTACCCACACAAACAAACAAACAAACTGAACTCAAACACATTATTACTATGTCACATTCGCTTATTACATGTTACACCCTTTCTTTCCTTTGCCTGTATTTTTTTTTTTTTTTTCTTGTGGATCTTGAAAATTCCATCTGCCTATATCTATCTATCTATCTATCTATCTATCTATCTGTCTGTCTGTGTATATAGTCAAGATTCCCCCTCCCCCGGTTCTTCTCTCGTATAAGTCTAATAAACAAAATGTTTCAGCGCTTGACCTTTGTATGTGATTTGGTACTTTTATCATAGGACTGGCAACCTGTGTGACATGGTTATAGAGTGAGTGAGTGTGCATACCAGTCTTATCAGCTTTATGTTGCCCTTGATATTGGGGGGTGTATGGGTGAAAGTTGTAATAAGTCGCATAGATAGTCATGTAACTCAGTGGGAGAGATGACAACGAAGTGTCATTTGGATCACTAGAGTTCACTGTCTTGCGACTGTCATGTCACGACTACACAGCCACCGCCGTTAACAACCATAATTATACTACAAATGAGATAAATAATCCACTTGGTAGGCAAGGCTTAACAAGACTCGTTCATTCACTTTGTATCCTTTTGCATAAGGACATACATGTATGGCTTGGTTGGCGAGATGGTCCGAATCATCTCCATGACAGTAACGACTATTGATAGATATCATCTGGGCTGTCCGAGGACGTCCCCTTATTATTTTTCTTTTTCTTCTTGTTTTCCCTTTTGTTTTTGTTTTACTTTTTTTCTTTTTTTTATCATTATTTTTTTCTTCTTTTCTTTTTACTCTTTTTTCTTTTTCCCGACTTTAGGAGAAGCATATCACGTTTCGGCCGGGTGGCAATTGCTTTTCCTAGTTGTTTAAGTGACGGTTTTGGTAGCTAGGTATGTTACGGTTGGGTCGTGCTGCAGCTTCTTAGTAAACAACAGATTGAGGACGACGTGTTCAGTATTTCTAAATGATAATAATAATAATAATCATTGACAGTTCACAAAGAAAAGGAAAAAAAGAAAGGGGGGAATTCACAATCATGGTCGAGTTTTGTCTGCGGCTAAAAAAGTCCGCCTATGTACTGTTCAAGTCCTCGTGACAGGATGTTGAATACATATCCACTTGTAGCACGGTGAGTGTGGAATGCAGTGTCAGTCATGTCTTCTATGAGAACCTTGTGAAATCCTGGCTACATTCGCTCGGGAGTCCTACCGGCTCTTTCTGCGTGACCATACACGAAGCTCAGGTTACAAATATAAGGGCGCACCAGAAATGAAACAATAAGTACTGGCGACAGATGATACGGATAAATGGACTCTTCATCAGGATCATTTCCCTCGTCTTACTTTTCGTACAATAAGTGGATATGGGTGTTGTTCATCATAAACATGTCGTTGGGGAATTATAAATGCTCTCTATCTCTTCTTCCCGTTTCCTTTTTGGCTCCCTTCATTCCCGCGGTACGCTTCCGAAGAATACCATTACAACGACCATGCAAAGTGGCGGACAACCCCAAAAGTACCTAACAGATAATATACAATGTGTGGTGATGTGTGTGTTTGAGCGGGGAGAAGTGAGTGGAGTTTCGAGAAGATGGGAAATGCCAAACGTGAGGGATGGCGAGATAATCATCGTAAGCTGGTTAACGATGCTGGCCTTCTTCTTCTATTTTTCGCCCAGAAACGAGATTCCGTGGGTGTCGTTCCGTTGGCCGGTCTTGTCAGATCAGACTGCGTCAAGTTGTGAAACCGGGTGCTGGTTTTGGTGTATCCGTTCAAGGCCTCTGCCGGAGAGAACTCGGGGTTCTCTTTTTTTATCCCCCCCAAACGGTCCCCATCCTGGAAATGCTGGTTTCCAGCCCGCCGCCCTTTGGTCAGCCATCCCTCTCTCCCCTTCACATCTCCCGGTTCACAACAGCCATCCGTCCCGCGCTCATCTTCGTTTTTCATTTTCCACACTTAAGACTCGCGGCCTCCCTCTTTAGAGCGCAGGCCGAGCCCCCTCGCCACCGATAGCAGCCAAGGTCTTCTCGGCCGTACCAGCCTGTCCCTCACCACCAGCAGTGAGAACATCAGAGCCAAGCTCGCGCATGCGCGCCTCCTGCTCCATAGCGGCGTAGTTCTGGTCCTCGGCGAAGGCAATGGCGAAGGGGACGCCGATCAGCAGTCCCGAAACAGAAACGGCCCAGGCGGCGCGGCCGGCGAAGGAGAGTGTCGACTTGACAAAGTTGGTAGTAGTGGAGTACTTGTGGTAGAACCAGCCGCGCGTGGTGGGGCTGACCATGTCGCGCAGGGCGTACAGGCGGTCGGTGAAGGTCTCTTGGGACTCGTAGTCGGAGTCGACGGAGATCTCGGAGTCTGTTTATGTGTAGAGGCGTGGGGTTAGTGGGTTGTTTGGCCTTGTCGTTCCGACTATCTGTCTAGACTTAAGAGGAGAACAGGCCCATGGTGGTAATGTGTTGTATCTAGAGGACTCGGGCTAAAGATGTTAAGGCTAGATTGGGTGGTGGTAATATGGCGCGTGGTTGTTGGGCTGATGGGACTCCAAGTATGTCATTGTATGTTGAAGGGGGACGTGTGTGTGTGTATATGTAGGTATATCGATGTTGGCTGGCAACTGCGTCTGGTAGGTTGTCGTTTTGGCGTGGGCGTCACGGTGGCATGACTTAGGATGGACGGCGTCGGGATGCCATGGGTATTTGGTGATGGCGACAGTGACGTAGTCGTACAAGTCCTTATAACCCCTCCAGCCCGAGACTCCTCTCTTTCTTTGTCCTCGACAGTAGAGGAAAGCTTCACTCACCAGTGTCAGTGAAATCCTCGTCATCCTCCTCAGGGCCGACCTGCGGCTGCTGGAAGTGCTCGTCTTCGACCTCGGTGAGCTGAACCATTTTGGATTATGTGGGTGGGTGGTGGAATAGGTAGAAGGACTATCGTTGGTGGTGGTGGTGGTGGTGACTTGGGCCCGACAGGTATGGAATCGAGGTAATGTTATCGGCTTTGTGGATGTCTGTTGCAATTGAGAAATCGGAGAAATCGGATAAGTGGATACAGGCACAGCGTGTGAGCAAAACAACCTGCTTTTTGACGGGCAACTCTGCTGGACAGTGGACAGTGACCTGAGAGTTTCAAAAAGTTGGATTGGACCTCGAATCGCACCGACCATGACGAGTTTTCTTATCGGACGCTAAGCCATATCGGGTACGCTTCAGTCACGGGACCGAGGATTCAGCAGTTAGGTACATAGCACATGTACTTCCCCAGATTTTCCAACTTCCCCCCCTTTTCCCACCACTGCAGTGATGGTATGTATGTGCAATGTAATCGTTGTCAAGGGGATGGATCCCAAAACCAACTATGTTTTTCGAGTTCACGCAACCACGCACATGATCCTATTCCAGTCAGCAAACATTGTCAATGCCATCCTTGGTACTGCCGGCTCTGCATGTATACTTCTCGCTCAAAATATCTATTTAAAAGAATAAACATCAAACACTTAAACATCTCGCTGCATCTCATTACTCTTCCACTTTATCGTCCGTAGACACATATACAGAACCCATTCATGCTCAGTCCTCATACCAAACATTATTCACTAAGTCAGTCAATCATTTAACTCATGTCTCTCGCCTGGTCGGCTCCGCGAACCTGATCCCTCTCCTCGGTGGCGGGATCCTGGGGGTATCATCATCCTCGCTATCCTCGTCCTCAGCTGCGCCCGGAAACATGCCCAGAGCAGCTTCTCTGCGCCGTCTTTCCGCTGGTGTCTCACCCTGTTCCCCTTCTCCGTCGTCTCCAACGCTCTGGAGCACCGCCAGCCTGCGTCTTCGCTCTGCTGCTGTTTCTGGAACGTCTCTGCTTGGAGCTGCTGATCCGCCCTCTGCCGTGAGAGGCGATGGCGACCTCGACCTCGACCTCGACCTTGACCCCGACATCGATGGTGACTCGCTGCGTTCAGCATTGCTACCTCCGCTCATCATCTCCGACTTCTCAGGACGCCCTTGTCTTGTGAGGCTATCCTTGCTGTGGCTGGACTTGACAGATCCTGCGGGAGATCCTCTGCGCTGTACCGGCTGTGGTTGCTGCTGCTGCGGTTGCTGGAGCTGCTTAGGCGTAAGGTCCGCTTTGGCTAGGCTCTTGACAGCGCTCGATGCGTTGGACTGGTCCACAATCTCCTTGCGCGTACTCTTGTCCAACTTCTGCATCTCCCGGATGAAGTCCTCTTTGTTCATGCGTTGGCCAACACCACCAATAGTGAAGCGAATATGACGATCGTCTTCTTCTTGTTCTTCCACCGCATTCTTCTTTTTCGATGTATCGCCGCCACCAACCACGGCCGAAGCCCACGTAGGACGTTTGGTTGGTTTGGACGGCCTAGTGGCCGAGCCCTCGCCACCGGCTGCACCTCCTGCGACTTGTGCCTTGTCCCCACCCTTGATACCCATGTACTTCAAGCTCTGGGAAACAAAATCGTTTTCTGGTTTCTCTGAAGGCAGTTCATATTTCTTGAGGACCTCGCCATCTTCATTTTCGACAATAATCTGCATGAAAAGGTTAGTTAAATAAGCGAAAGGGGGATGCATCAGCGGTACTAACCGTTGTACCAAACTGGTACGCTCTGGCCGGTTCACTTCTCCTAGTAGACTTCTCCTTCTCCTTGCGCTTTGCCGCTTCCTCATCACGCCAGTTCTGAATCTTCTTCTTCAAGGCGTCATAGCTCCAGCCCGATGGCCCAGCCTCAGCCTCAAGCTTCTCCTTGAGAGCCTCCACTGGATTCTGGCCTTCGCCCGTAGCTGGGGATTCCACAGCCAGAACATTTCCTTCGCGATCCTCCACAATGACATGGTCGCCCTCGTCGTAGTATTCAAGTTCCTGATCCCTCTGTCCAGATGTGGGGCTCGCTTCGTAAGGGGAGGCGGTTTCATCAGATGATCTTTCCTTTTCACTTTTTCTTACCGAGCGGCGGCGCGTAGTCAAGGCATCCGAAGGTGACAACCGCGCAGTGTCAGATGGCTCGAGAGACATCTCATCGTGCGGCGAAGCGATCGCCTGTTCGCTTTGGCTTCGGCGCTGGGGGAAGATTGCTGACTGGCTAATAGGGCCTCCGGGTCCGATCCCGTCATCCCATCTCTTTCTCCGACGCCGGCCGTTGGCCGATGATGATCGGCTTCCCGCATGACGCCCGGTGCCTTTATCCTCTTCCTTCTGGCGACGCAAAAAGGTACCGGGAAGACCAGTAGGGGGCAGCGTGCCAGGGGGGAATTCAGGCATCTTCATATCATCTTCGGTGTCCGACATGTTCCTAGCTTGAGAGCGGGAAACCGAAGTGATGCGGGGCAAGCGGTTCATCCAGGAAGGTCCGTCTTCATTGGCTTGCGTGTATGACATGGTGATGGTAAGAGTGTTAATGTGCTTGCCGAGCGTAAACACGGCGACTGATGAGCCATGGACGATAATCGAAGACACCACCAAGAAGGTAACAATGGGCCACACCAGTCGGATCAGGTGGAAGTGCGGATTGTTCGGGTTGATGTTGGAGATATCGGCA
Source organism: Neurospora intermedia (assembly GCA_037102815.1). NCBI lineage: Eukaryota > Fungi > Ascomycota > Sordariomycetes > Sordariales > Sordariaceae > Neurospora > Neurospora intermedia. Next base: position 3,822,892 of record BTPP01000004.1, on the reverse strand, counting down.
AGGGGGATAGGATCCTCATGCTCCAGCTCAGCGCGCGCCAGAATGGCGACAAAGATGGCACCGACGCCAATAGGACCGAAGTGACCAGCAAACAAAGCCTCGCGCCATGTTTTGATGTCGGGTATCAGTGGTTTTAGAGCCATCATAATGGGGATTCGTCTGAAGAGAATGACCATGATGGCGAGAACGACCAAGCGCCAAGCGCCCAGTCCGATGTCGAAGTTGTTGAACTGCTCCCAAGGAATGATGGTGCCGAGGTAGACAAAGTATGCCAAGTTGATGAGCAAATCAATAACGTTGGATACGTGGGATTCCTCCGTCTTGTTTGTGAACCAACCGTCATTGGAGAAACCGACGCCGGCAGCGAAGCCAACAAGAAGATCATCTACGCCTAGGATGCTACCAGACCCAGCGCAAAAGAGGGCCAGGACAAAGTAGAAGACGAGGAAACTCTCTCGGTCGATCAGCTCATGTCTCTCTGCATACTTGATACCGTGGCGTGCGATATAGCCGACCATGAAGCCAAAGATGGCGCCGAAAACGCACTCGTAGAGAATGGTGAAGACGATCCAATGAAATGATACGTCTCGGGCCTCACGGTGGTCTAGAATGAGGTACAGAGAAAGGTAGACGAAGGGGAAAGCCATGCCATCGTTGCAGCCGGATTCGGCAGAGAGCAGATCTCGCAAATGCTTGGGCACTCTTTTTGCGAACTTGCCCTTACCGACAACAGATGAAGCGAGGACAGGATCCGTAGCCGTGACACAGGCAGCAACAACCAGACTGTCGAGCCAGCTCAGGGGTGGAATCAGCCACCAGACAAAAAGGCTGGTGATCAGCCAGCCCCAGAGCATGACAGGAATAAGGAGGAATGTGACGGATCTCCAGTGCTTTTCCATGTAGAACTTTGGCAATTCGACTCCGACGGCGAAACATTGGACGACGAGAACGAGGCGAGAGAACTCGATCGTGACGATATCTATATTGCCCCACTCGATAGGGTCTATGAGCCCTGCAGCATGAGGGCCAAAGATGAGGCCGCAGAGAGTGGCCACGGTAGCTTCACCAATGTACATGCGCTCCTTGATGATGGAGGAACACAGCATGAACAGAGAGGTGAAGCCGCCCAGGATAATGTACACCAGGTGGGGCCTGGTGATGGAAAGCTTGTCCCACGCCATCCTGTCGTGGCTTGTACGGACAAGCCGTAAGTAAACCCGATAGTTGTCGTGTGCTCCGCAAGCAGTCGGCGCAAAAGTCGAATAGATGTACTGTTGATGAGCAAGACCAAAAGGCGAAAAGTCGAAAGAAGCGAGTAACTCTGACCTGAATGCCCAGAAACAGGGAAATTTGACCTGTTCCTCCTTTTGTTTTGATGTGGGGCCGAGGAGGCTGGTGGCCCGTAGCTTTTCGCAGGAACAGGGTCCAAGGTGTCTGAGCTAAACGGAACGGGATGGCCCTGCGATACCTTTTAATCGCGAACAAGACCTCTGCTTGTTTCGTTTTCCCTCTTTCTAAGCTGCGGGATCCCCAATGTCCCGGTCAGCCGGTATTCTCGCCCGTTGCCCGATGATGACCAAGTGATGCGCGCAGGCGGATCCTGGCTCAGCCTCAGCCCTGCTGTTGTGTATCTGAACCGAGTGGGTTTGTGTTTCGTTTCTTAAAATAAGATCCAAGACAGACCACGAACGCTGTTCCAGCCAACTCAGTAACCCGGATAGGAGAGGGAAGCCAACGGAGCTTTATGGCGTACGGGAGTAAAGCGGCGTAGTGTTTAGGAAGCTGTGACGACCGAGAGTTGTTAAGCGACAGTTAAAGGATATCGGGGATCGAAAAGCGAAGGCGGAAGAGAAGCCGAACAATCTCGCCGGGCTGTAGTTAGGGATCGCTGTTGTTTGTGCTTTGCAAGGTGGCGTTTGTCCCCCTTCCTCTGAGTTCCCACCACTCGCCCTTCGGTCGAATTCGATCTCGAGCGCCAAGCCAAATAGAACAGCAGCGGCGACGTCACTTTGTGCGGGAAGGAGCGCTTTGGTCGAAACCGTAAGTCGCGTTGTCGTCGCAGTTGCTGCCGGGCGTGGTAGCCAGACTTGATAACAGTCGTAACTGGCAGAAAATCCTTCTTTTTCGTTACCAGTCCCCGCGATTCAACTTAAAGTACTGGAATGGTGTAGTAGTAGTAAGTTTGGGTGATAGTCGTAAACGGTGCCACTAAAAGGTGCCAACGAGTGATGCTTTGAGGCGGCGGACAACAGTGATCGACAATGAACACCGCGCAAGACTTCCGAACCCGAAAAGAAAAAGGAAGGAAAGAAGTGATGAATGAAAGGTCAACATTGAAGCAGGCTGGGACGGGACGATTGCAGAGGGGCGGGAATGGGCACAAGATAAAAGTGCTGGAGAACCTGGCAGAGTTCAGAACATCTGCTGCCAAGAGAGGCAGATTTTCTTTGGCAACATTTGCCTAGACTAGGTGGCAGGACATGATCCATCACCCATGGCCCGTCATGGAGAGAGGAAGACGTCTGCGCCACGGGCATCGGTCTGCGCGCACAGTACCAAACGCATGTGGTTTAAACAACTTGTAAGTGGACGTGCCCGATCCCGACTGGGACCGATACCGTCAAGAGAACCTTGGCGGTCGAGACAAACACCAATCGTGTCGTGGGCTTGGTGGAGCGTTCCCCAGCTATGGGAGTATGGCTACCCGCCGCGCTGCAAAAGCTGGATACAGGTGGGGCATCGTGCACCAAGGCAGAAAGGGACTTCCATGGGGACGGGAGAACCAACCTCCTGCTTCCATCTCACAGCGACCATCATGTCCATGTACAGAGAACAGCATGCACCCCACGGGAGAACTGAAGTGTGATGATGAGACAGCTCGGATGGGTCTGCGGGGGTTGGTAGGATCTGGTATTCGGTTCTGTATGAAGGCTGCATTTTGCATATACATATGTATATTCCATCTGGGGTCTTTTTGTGCATTGCCGTAACACGGGGGTCACGAGAGTCTTCCTATCCCACCTTCGGCCTTGTAGGAAAAACACAAAGTTCAAGGGACGGCATCTCGAAATAGCGGTCTTGTGTGTTTGGATGTGACGATGGACGAACCCTGCACTGCCTGGTCATGACATCCAGATCCACGTTTGCGCCGGTCCCCTCTTTCTTCTTTGGCGTGACTGATGGGCATTCCCATATGTATATCACGCCTCTTCTCTCACCTCCCATCCCAGGTACCGCACAACGACCAGTCTCGATCGCCATGGAAGCTTCTCAAGATAAGGCTAAGGATTGCCGAGCCGGGTGGCATGGGTGTGGTACTGTAGCTGGATGTACGGTAAAGGAGGCTGAAGATACACAGTGCTTACGTAGTGGTAATCGGCACGACACCATCCGACCGCTGTCCGACTCTATTCCGTCGACAAGCTGCCTGCATACTACACTAGTACATTTACGAACACAGTGTCGGAAACCGGCAAGCTGGTCACCACTTCAGTTACGTACACCTCGACATTTTGGTATTGGGTTTAACATATCTGACTCGAACTCCAGCATGGTGCCTTGTGTGTAAGTCTACGTATACCTAATACACTATATCAAACCGAAGCCGCGATCCTAGATCCGAATCAATTGCCAGGTTTTGGGCCCAGATCACCTACACTACCTCAGCCACTGCCCAGCACATCCAGCCTCTTATTGAAAAGCTTCTCAACGGAAAGCTTTTTCTTGACTCATGCTCAAGCTCATTTCCAAGAACCTATCCGCAACCGTGATTACCGAGCCAAGCATTGGCATCACATGGAATGCATATCCTCGGCCAACAAGAAAGAAAGAAATAAAAACCTGGAGCTGTGTGATACGGTGGAAGCGTAGGAGGTTGAGAGGAATCCCTGTTTGCCTTTGCGGATCGATTCAGTCTTGCGCCATTTGATTCATGCGCTTAAAATGAGCAGAAAGAAGAGAAGCAAAGATATCTCTCTTTTTCATATGTACGTGTGACCAACTGCTAACCTTGGGAAGGGGAGAATCTCAACCATGGGCCGGTGCGCTAATACGGTTCCACAACGGGGTCCTACAAGCTGGGTCAACGAATCGACGGCACTTTATACATACGTACTAGCAGTGACTAGAAGCTGTCTTTTGGCGGTGGCCGGATCGTCCCCGAAATCTTTCTCGACCACCGCTTTTTAATGCTGCGGCATGTCCGACAAGGAACACAACATTGCCGTGATGAGTGAAATTTGTCCGAAAGGGAAATAAATCTATGGAAAACCCAACGGGAAACGCCCACCATGAAGTGCTCACAGGAAATGTTCTGAAATAGGTCAGTGTGGCAATACGGGCCGTCACGCGGATCGTGGATTGTTTCTTTCTTGATGGCCCGCCAGTTTGGGTTCTGTACCCCTCAGGTTTTCCGGCTGTTGGTAAAGGTATGTATGTAGTATACTATGCAGTATATATATACATATATAATGGACGCGTGACGATCTCATTTTTGGATCTACACCAATGTCTATCTCCGAATCGATTCGATACATTGAGAGCAGCATTTATCTCTTGCTTAGAATATGAGCAACAATGATAGACTGGCAGAATGATCCACAATCTCTTTGCCCTACTCTGGTCTCTGGCCGGTGTACAACAGGAGAGGGGAGAAAACATCATGTTTGAGTGGTTGAATATGTTCCATCACAGGTCCTTCTAGAAGGTGAGGAAAACAAACTTGCACAAACTCCATGAATATCTCGGCCTGGTGGCATACGTCATCGCAATCGCACACAGGTAGTGATGGTTATTTTCTGAAAAAATAAGAAAATTCCCGAAATTATCAATTTTCCGAAAATATCGAAATTTTCGTTTGAAAAAGACGGTCTGTGCGCCCACACACAGAATCCTCCCCCCCCCAACTGCAGCATCTCCCATCGCCAGTCACTCTTTCATTTAACCACCATACCACACGATTCCAAACGCGTTCGAATGCTTAAAGCCATCGCAATAACCTCACGATGCCTCCCGTACGAAATCAAGCGATTTACCGGCATTTCGAACTCCGTAACCGCCCTAATAACCGAGCCTAAGATGCGAAGTGCCGATTCTATAACTAGCTCCAGCGTACCAATATCACCCGTATAAAGGAACATCTACAAGTCTACATTATTTACTAATAATACTAGATCAACCAATAAATCGTTAACAATAAGGATATTAGATAATACGCTCTAGTACTAACACTCTAACAAATAGAGTACAACAACCTCCTTACAGCTAGAATTATACTATATAGGGGCAAACTATTCGGTACCCTAGATACCCCAAAAATGAAGGCGCTATTCTAATCGGTCAACCCAGTATATACTCCACCAAACCGCCGTAATATTACAAACGTATACCTCCCCAAAATCTACGAGCAAATTAGAAAAACCGTAATAGATAAACTCAATAAAGCAATATATATTAGTATCGTCTTTAACGAATTTAATAATTATACTAGCCGTCGTATATTTAATATCTTAATTTATATTAATAATAAGACTTTATTTTACTAAAAGAATATTTATATTAATGATATAAAGTATACTACCGCTGATATTATATAGTTAGTTTATATAGAAGCTAACGTTATTATTTAAAATAATTGGGTAAAAATTATAAGCTTCGTAACTAATATATACAGCGGCGCCCGGCTTACTAGTAAAAATCTATATAAAATAGACCAATTGAAATATACCTTCCTTATATTATATAATTCGTATAGCTTTCAATTACTTATTAAAGATATATTAAGTATTAAACCGTTCAAATTAATTACTAATAATATTAGCTAGCTAGTAACCTTCTTTAAAACTTCTAAATTCCAATTATTAAAATTACAAGTCTATATACTAATAGAGCTGTACAAACTAATAACTATTTTATTTATATAAATTACCCTCTCTTATCGAATTATCTATATATATTTATATATATAATCTAACGTCTAGTAGTATAATTACCCGCTAGGAGTTACAATACAAATCTATACTCTCTATACAAAAGGCAAAATATACCTTAATCGCTTTTATATATAATACTCGTAATAATATTTAGCAAAATATTATACCCAACGACGTCCCCCCCGCTAGTAATAATAACGAATAGTGATGTGGGGTGGTTGGTTCTTTTTTTTTTTTTCTGTTTTTTTCTTTTCTTGCTTTGAACTTTTGCCTTTATATAATGAGTGGAGGTATTAGGGCCTTGGCTTGTTATGTATTGAGGAGCAGATCTACTGTATTAGTCGGTTAGGACCCTAGGAATGTATTGAGTAGAGAAAGGGATATAAGGAGGAGATCCCGAGCTGAGAGTAGGTAGAAGGATAAGTATTCCTAATTAGACAATACTTTTCCTCGGAAATAGATTAAGAAATTCCGCTTCTAAACTATAGAGCTATTATTATATACCCTAATAATAGTAAGTTTAATAACCTATCTATAATAAGATTAACCTTTAAATCTATTCAATTAGCTAGGGTTAATAAGAAGAGTTTTATTTTTCTCGTTGGTTTTTAGTAGCGGTTAATAAGTTATAGTATTATTATTCTATTTTAGTTCCTAAGGATAAAGGTTATACCCAATTCTAAATTTACTCCTCGCTATATTTAGGTATAGTAGGGTACTTTTTTTTATTAGTATAATTTTTACTCTATTTTAAATAGTAATAAAGACGAAATAAGTTTTAAACTCCTAACTAAATTGGCTAATACGAACTCAAGAAATTCCTAGAAAGGAATTCCTAATAATATAGAAATTATCCTCGAGAACCTTAGAATATTAATTTAAGCGCTAGGAATTAAATAGTAAAGGATTAGTTAATTCTTTCAATAGAAGAGCCTCTTACTCAACTCGACGGAGACTTTAATTTTAGAAGTATTCAAATCTCTACTTTATTAACTAATTTATAATTTGCCGGTAGTAGACTATAGATACTTTGAATTACTATACTTACAAAATTAGGATAGGAACCCCTTACTTTACAATTTTAGGACCGATTATAATGAAGAAAAAAGATAAAATTAAATTAGAAAGACCTTAAATAGTACCTAGAAAGAAAAATTAAATAAAAAACGACGGTCGAGAAGAGGGTTTACGTAGATCTACCCCTTACTAAATAATATTCGGTATTCGGATACTTATATACTATATACGGAGCTAGCGCTTTAAGCGGTCGAAGTTACTATAAGACTAATAGTTATATTATTCCGCTCCTTGCTTAGCGTTTTTAGAATAATGTAAGTAATATTTTATAAAATTAATAAAGTAGGCGAAAAAATAGTATTAATAATCCTAATTTACTAATTATACTACTTGCTAGACCCCTAGAACCTAATACCTATATAGGACCTTGAAGATTAGTTATTATAGTTATTAAAGTATTTATATAGAGAAGAAAGGATTGAAAAGGAGTACTAAATTAGCTCCTTACTAAAGAAGAAAGAGAAGAGCATCGCTTTTTAGTACTAATATTATAAGTTACAAAATCGTTATTAAAATCCCTATAGATTTAAATTAATTACTATATTTAATATTAATAGTACCCCTATTAATAAAACTCCTTCGATCGATACTCTTACTCGTCCAAGTAAAATATCCTTTAACGCTATTGCTACCCTCCTTACAAATAATATTACTTCTATTCGAAAAATTCTCTTAAAGAAAAAGTTCAATAGAAAAAGAGTTTCTAAATATATTGAATTATTCGAGGAAGAGGTCGGTATCTATAAATTTGGAAATAACGAATTCAAAATTAATACCTAGCTTTAGTAGTATAAGAAGGAGCTTAGGGACGTTAGTAAAGGTTTCCTTCGTAACTTTAAGGTTAAAAATACTATTATTTAAAAGGAATTTACTAAGAAATTTAAAACTATCTATAAAGTAAAGGATCCTAAGTAAATAGATAGTATATTTACTACCCTAAAGAAGTTTTATATTAAGCGCATCCCTTATTAAATAAATAAAATCGTCAACGCCGTTCTTACCTATTCGGTACTATTTATTCGTTAAAAGGTATAAAATTAGTATAGCGCTAATTGTAATACTATTAAGAACTTTTATAGGAAGTTGTATATTAATATAAGATATATAATTACTATTTTCTTATAGAAGTTGAAGGAGGAACTCTATATTATAGAATAGACTAAATTCTTTTAATCCCTAAATAAATTTGTAGTAGAATAGTTTAATAATATTAATTCTAGTACTTTATTAAATATTAATAGTAGTAGTAAAGAGGAAATATCTATTAAGAAGCGTAAATATAAAATTAAGTACGTAGTTAATTTAGATAGTTCTTCCGAATCCTCTAAGGAAAATACCGGTTCTAAGGTCCTTATTAAGAAAACTACTACAAAGGCGCAGATCCCTACTAAGGCTACCTTAATTTTTAATAAAAAGACTATAGATAGTTTAATTAATTATATAGAGCAATTAATAATTACCCGAAGCGCTACCTTCGCCCCCTAAATTTAATAATAAACCCCTCTCCCTTAATAGCCCGCTCCTTATTAACTTACTTAATTTATAAATCCTTAAATTAATACTATTTAAATTAATATTTTATATAAAAGAATTAGGAGTAAATAGAATATAAAGAGAGACGATAGAGGAGGGTATTAATAGTAGTACTATTAATATAATCTATTCAATTACTATATTTACAACTACGAATAGAAGGAAGTCGATTATAATTATAATATTACTAATTAGAAACTTACTAATTAAGAAAGGGGTACGAATATTATAGTATTTATAGGCTCTAAAATAGATTATAATAATAAGGTCCCTAGGGACGTATATTCTCGAATATTTAATTTAGGCCGATTGGGGGATGCAATCCGCTCCTTTATAACTCTAATTATTAATTACCCTAACTACTAGAAATTTAAAAAGTAGGAATTCGAGGTTTAGTAATAGTATAACCCGTAGAACGCACCGTTTATCCCAATCTTTAATTTACTTTAAAATCCTAAGTAGGCTAGATAATATTAGGATTAAATCTAAACTAAAAACGGTTCCTCCGTTATTACTATTAACTATATTTTAATAGAGGTATTTAAGGAGCTATATAAAATATCCTTTCTTACCCGGGAATAAATAGCCCAAATTTATATAATTGTCGGTAATCTTAATAAGGCTGCTAAATTAAAGGAACTTTCTAAAATAGATATAAATTAAGAAGAGATTTATATTACTTCCTAAAATACTATAGTAGTAATTAGCGAATTAAAAAGGCCTAAAACCGATAATATAGTACTAAGCTCTATAACTACCCCTCCTTTTACCCCAATCCTTTATTTATCTATTACGGAAGTACTTAAATTAATTCCCAAGTAGCCTAGGACTATTCTAAATAACGAAATTCGAATATATTTATTTACTCCTACTAGTAAGGTACTAGAATTATAACTTAAGAAGGTTTTATTCGTATAAAAGGAGGAAGGACTAAATTAAATATATATAAAGGATATTCAAATTCGAAATAATATTTCGGATATAAAGGAAATATACCCTATAGCTACTAAATTTATAAATATTAAAATTACTATTACTATTAAAGATATTGTCCGAGACAACCCTACTAATACCCTAACTATTTATAATTAAATTAAATAATTCTCCGGGGTTCTTTATAGTAAAAACAGAATCCCTACTATATAATTTAAATATTATAATAATACAACCCCTAATAATAGTTCGGAAACTAATAAGTTTATTCTTATTAGGCTTAATAAAGTATAAGTCTATAGTATATTTATAGATAGATAAAAACCTAAAATAAATATATTAATAAATTTGGTTAAGGTCGCTTTAAGAAACGATAGCCCTATATTTGCCCGACTTACTTTAGAAAATAATATTTTCTCTCTATTTAATTAGTAAAATATTAGGGATTAGAAGAAGAGTAAATTTATACTAGTACGTATTATCTCCCTTCGGGATACTCTAATTCTCGCTATAAATTAAATAAAATTTATTAATAAGTCCCCCCTTACAGAGGGTAATACTATACGTTTTACCCCTTTACTTATATTTTATATATTAATTAAATTTTAGGGAGGAAAGAAGGTCGCCGCCCTATTAGATATAGGTATTAAGTACAATACTATTTATAAGGTATTAGCGGATTCGCTAGGACTTTAAAATATTACTATAGAAATTTCTAATATTAATAATAATAGAGGAAGGAAGGGATTTTTTAATAAAACTTACGAGAAGGTTTAACTATTCGATAAGGGACGGGAGGTCTATTTTTTTATTATAGAGTAAGCTCTACCGAATTATAATATTATTTTAAGGTTACTATTCTTTTAAAATATTAAAGTCTATATAAAGTATAAAGAAGGCGGAAGGAATTATATAATTATAACGTTCGACGGGGTAGTAATCTATACTACTTTAATTATTAATTTAGAAATTTTCGGGGGGAGGTAAAGCGACGGGTAGAGGGTTTAATTCCCCTACTATTATAATAGCCTTGTATATTAAAAGGTAAAGAAGTAGGTTTAACAAAAATTATATAGAAGAGACTACCTTATTAGTAAATAGAGGATAATAATTAGAGAATATTTTAGAGGAAGATAATAAACGGATTACCCCCTTTAGTAATAAAATAGCGGAGGATTTAATAATTTTCTTAGAGAAGGAATAGACTTTCTTAGTAAGCCTATAAGGTCTAAATATCTTTCAATAGGCTTATTATTATTAGAAAAAGCTAATTTTAAAATTAATAAAGATTATTAAATAAAATCTCCTACTAGTAGGGTATTTACCCGTATTAAATAGGTATAAGAAGGTTTAAAAAGAGTTAGAAGGTACTAAAGGAAGATTAGAATATATAATTATATAAATTAATATAATATATAAGCGGATAGTATAGAAAATAAACCTAATTAATAATATTGTATTAAATAGGTTAAAGTTTGGAGGAGACTTTAATTAGAAGGAAAAGAAGTTAGTAGTAGTAAAGGAGCGGATCGCCTCTACGCTCAAAAATTGCGGCTTAGAATAGGACTACTATATAGTATTAAGGTTTATAGAATTAACCTAAGGATTATATTTAACGGAAAAACAATTCTAGGTTTTATTAAAAATAGTTTAGGATACTTTAAACGAAGAAGAAATCGAACTATTTACCTATATCCTCTTTAATAGGGAGTAAACTCTAGCCTAGGACTTTATTGAATATAGAAAATTGGACCCTAATATTATCCTATTATAAGAGATCCGTACTATCCCTTACTTTGTATAGTAAATAAAAATTATTCTAATCCCGAAAGCCCTCTATAATAAAGTATATAACCTATTAAAGAATTGAATTAAGAAGGGGATTTTGGAAGAAAGTTATACGGTATATAAAAATAATTAGTTTTTAGTTATAAAGAAGGATAGTAGCCTACGTTTTATTAATAATATTTAGTAGATTAATAGGGTAACCCTCTATAATACTAACCTACTTTTAAATTGCGAAGAGTTTAGTAAAGTATTTAGAGGTTGTAAAATAATATTCTTATTAGACCTTTTTTTAAGGTACGATTAAATCCCCTTCAATAAAGTAAATTATAACCTTACTACCTTCTCGACCCTTATCGGCTATTTTCGAATAATTATTCTACTATAAGGAAGTACGAATTCTATTGTCCAATTTATAAAAATAATAATAAAAATACTATACAATTTAATTCTTAACGTCTATTAACTTTACTTTAATAATATTTATATTAAAAGACTTTAAAGTAATTATAAAGAGGAGTAGATCGGTATAAAAGGAATTAGGAAGTACGTATTAGAATATTTTATAAATATTAATAAAGTATTCGTTAATATAAAATTAGTAGGAGGAATAATTACAACTATAAAATCCTAATAGTATTAAAGGGAAGCGGTACTAGTAAAGTACCTATATACATTGAATAGAAGGGTACTAGCTATAAATAAAGTCGTAAAAATTAATAAATAGATTTACTACGAATATTAAACCGATAAGAAGGGAAAGGAGTTAGAGTAAATCTACACCTTCTTAAATATTATAAAGTATTATAGAATTTAGATTAGAGGGTTCGGTATTATTGTAATCCCCTTCTATAATTTAATTAAGAAGGATATTAAATTCTAATAAACGGAGAACGAATAATTTATAATAGAATATTTATAGTATATAATTACTATAACACTAATCCTCGCTACCCTAATATATAACAATAATTGCTATAGGACGATTTTCCTTATAATTAATATATTATTAGAAAATTGGAGTATAATTCTAGAATAAATTAGCCCGGACGGAAAATAATATTTATACTAGTTTGAGAGTAGGATTTAGTCCGGTATTAAGAAGAGGTATAATGTTACGAAAAGGGAATTTTAAAGCCTCCTCTACGTTTTAAAACGTTTAAGAAAGTATTTATTTGGTATTTATTTTATAATTGAGACTGATATTATAATTCTAGTATACTAATTAAATAGAATTATAAACGATATATTTAGTATATTACTAATACGATAGATAATTTGGATAAAGATCTTTAACTTTAATATTAAATATATTTTAGGAAGTAAAAATATAGTAATTAATAGTTTATTTTATAAACCCCCTAAACCTTTTAACTTCTACGAATAAATATATAAAGAAGATATTAATAACTTTATAGACGTATAAATCTATTCCGTTTTTATTATATATATAAATAACCTTTAGCTAATTTTCTAAGGGGAATAATTTAAAAAGTCGGAGGAGATCGTTAGGTATTTATTAACCTACGAAATACCCCTAAAGTTAAAAGGAACTACTATAAAACGTTAATTTAGGATTAATACTATTAAATTTATAGTATACGATAGGATCCTTTAACTACGCCCTATAACTTTAATTTAAAGTTTAAAACGATTAGTTAATAATTTAAAAGAGTATTAGTAAATTATATTCTATTACTATAACGAGGTAGGATATAGAGGCTAAGAAGGAATATACCGCTGTATTATAGAATATTACTATTAGAAGGGGATATATATTTAAATAGAAGAATTAATCCGCTTATACCCTAATTACTAAATATTTAACCCTAAACAATTCGAAGATAATTATTAATAAACTTACCTAAACTCTTACCCCTTTAGGAAATAGACGTTAAATATTTAATACCTCTTAAGTGCGAACGGTAAGGGAATCCCTCTATTGGAAGTTAAGGACAATTTAATAAATTATATAGAAGTTACCCTACTCCTTATAGTTTTATTAAGTAAAGTAAAGGACTTTCTTAAATTCTTATTCCTAAGGTAGGGTTACCTTCTAATAATTTTAGTTAATAGTAGTATAGAATTCTAAAAGGCTATTATTAAATATTTATTTTAATTAGGGATTCCTAGGGAGTTTATTACGCTTTATAATTTACGGGCTAATAGTATAAATAAATAAAGGTATATTATAATTACTTCTTCGCTTATAAAAATAATTAGCGGGAGTAGTACTAATTAGAAGAAGTATTTACTTTATATTCTTTTTATAGATTAAACTACAATTAGAGGAAGCTATAGGTATATTCCCTTCTAACTAGTATATAACTATAACCTAATATTACTAATTGAATTTAATTTACCTTCTTAGCGAATTACTAACTAGAAGAATAATAATAGAGTAATAATTAGAAAGGAATTAATTAGTATAATTACTAAAATATATAAGGATTCTAAATATAGATTTGTATAGGCTATAGAAAAAGTCGCTATAATAAGGGAAGTAGCAGCTAATTACTATAATATACAAAATTAGCGGAAGATGCAACTTAAAAACGCTTAGATTAAAATTGGCGATTTAGTTTTAAAGTACGATAATATTAGAAGGATCGATATAAATTCTATAAAGAAGTTTTTATACCGATAGTAAAGCCCTTATAGAATATATTAGATTTCTAATTCGGGAAGTATATACTATATTAGTATTTTAAATAGGATATAATTTAGTAAGTTTATAAGTATAGGGAGGATTAAGAAGTTTATAGTTAAGAATAGAATAATATTAAATATTAAAAATCTAAGTATAATACTTAGTAGGGAGTAAATTTTATTTAAGGACGGAAAAGGTTAAAGAGACCTTAAACCGACTAATAACGGATTATTTATAGAGGAAATTCTAGGATAAATATTATAATATAAATTTAGAGAAGGTATAGCCGTAGAGAAAAGGAAAACGAGGTAGAATACTTTTAAGGATAGGATATAGAAAGATTTAATTTAAATAAGGATTGAGGTTATAATCCCTAAGGGGAGGCCCCTAAGGATATAAATAAATTTTAAGGATTAATTTAATACCCCGTTTGTATACTTTAAGAATAGGTAAATCTATACCCGATACTTGCTAATCGACGTATAATAATAAAACCGAAGTAATAATACTACCTCCTTTTTCAACCTTTTTCCTTATAATATTTCCTTTAGTATTTATTTTTCTTTCTAAATCTATACTTTATATATTTATAATTATATTTCTACATTTAGAATACTTTAATATTTTTATTTTTTCTGTTTTCTTTTAAAGGGAAGTCCTAGCCGGTCTTATAATATAAAAGAAGTTAAATCGAACCGGCCCTAATATAATAGTACTATATAGTAGTATTATAGAGATGAGTATAGCGGATCTATACTATATAATTAAAGGACTAGTAATTTAAAAAATATATTATTATTATATTTTATTACTATTCTATATAATTCTTATTTTTTTTGTAGCGAAAGTAGCAGATTGGACTCTTACTACTTTCGAAGGGAAAACCAAATACTATAAGTATATTAAGGAATAAGGGAAGAAATTTAATATAAAATAGTAAAATATTTACCCCCCTACCCCTTTTCCTTTTTTACCTTTTAAAGAATCTCTCTTCCCTATCCTATAAAAATTTAATTAGTTAATAGAAAGATCTTTAAAAGCGGCCTAATTGTCTAACTCTATTGGATCCCCTCCCGAGCCTATAAGATTATTAACGATAATAGGGGTAGTATTGATATTTCCCTTAGTATTAAGGAATTCCGAAATATTAAGGAAATTGCTAAAATTGTTACTACTTTCCTTAAATGAGGAGATTACTATAAGATCCCCCTTTCCTCTAAAGCTATAAATATTAGGTATAGGATCTTTATAATAAAATAAGGTCTTTAATATACTATTAGTACTAATAAACTTCGGATCTATACTACCCTTCTTATTACTAACCTATTTATAAACTTTAATAGTAACAACTATAAAAAAAGGAGCTTCTTTATTTATATAAATAGAAAAATCCGTAGCCGAAGGATTAGTAGGAGGAAAGTACTTTAGAATCTTAGGAAGAGGAATTTTAAAACCTATATTACCGCCTTCGGCGGGAGTATTAATCTCTATCTCGTTACTAGCCTTCTTATTTAATTACTTATTATAATAGTCTATTTTAAGGGTCTTAAGGACTATTAAAAGAAGAGCTACCTAATCCCCAGCCTTAAGTTCTTCAATATTATACGAATTTACACTTTTATCCTTACTATCAACTTTTATATTATTATTAAATAGATCTTTATTATTAGAAGCCTTATTAACTTCCGAAGAATTAGAATCGACCGTTAGATTTTCAACCCTCTCCTAAAAATTGTTACTATTATTAAGAGAATATTATTAAGCTAGATAGCTCCTTTTAATAATATTACCCTAACTTTTAATTCGGAGTTGAAAATATTTAAATTTTATATACTCTTCCTAGAACTTCTTATTGGGGGTAATTTATTTATTAGTACGAATTTAAATACTCTAAATAATTTTATTAATTATTAAAAAGTCTCTACCTATACTTCTATTCTTATTTATATATTTAGTAAGATCCTTATAAGAAGCGGAGGGTTTATATTCGGTAATAATCTAAAGACCCTCGAAATTAGTAGCTAAATAAATATATTCGTCGGTTCGTTTAATATCCTAAGTATAATTACTATAAATCCCTCCTTTAATATTACTAAATATAGAAATATATTTAATAAAAGGCGACCAAACGTTAATCGTCTCCTACTAATTTCTTATAGAAAAGATAAAAATAAAGGTTTTCTAGGCTTTAATTAAGTAATAAGAATAAGGGAAGCGATTCTTAAAGAAAAAAGTTAATAAAGAAGAGTAAAAAAGCGAAATAAAAAAAAGATTTATATAGAATATTAAATACCTAAATAAAAAAGCCTAAAATCCTCTCCTTCCTAATATACAAATAGGTACTATAATACCCCCAAAGCTAAACCCCCTTTTTTTTAATAAATAAATACTAAAGAAGCTAATCGTTAAAGTTTTAGATTATAAAATAAACTACTAGGACTATATAATATTAATCAGTAGGACGAAAAACGTTAAAGAGTTTAGTAAGGCCGGTAAGGGATTAAAGTAAAATCTATTCTATATATAATTTCCTAGTGAAAATAGGTTTAGAAATAATATAAACCCGAATTAAACTAGTAAAAGCCTTATTAAATTTATTTAAAATCGTACTTTAGAGAGAATTTAGAATAATAGGTTTAAAAGATAAGTAAATATATACCTTAAAGAGTAATTATTATTTACCGTTAGGGCGTTTGTTAATATAGCAAGGATTATTTTTTATTATTAGTAGGTAAAATAGAATCAGCCCTTTACTAAGGATTATATTACAACCCCTCTTAATAATAATAGTTAGTAATAGAATATTGGAAATTAATTAGAAATTTATATTTCGACGCTTAGGAAGAAAGTTAAACTACTATATAAATTCCTAAATAAAATTACTAGGAATAATATATAAATTCAATATAATAAAGGTAGTAAAGCTAAAAATTAATATTCAAAGATAAAAAAATATTAGTGTAGGAATAAAGGAAACGAGGAGCGGATTTACAACGAAGGGAAGAAGGAAATATACTTACTAGCGGGAAGTAAATATAAACAACGAAGTACGCATCGCCCAAGTAACAACGGCGGGAAGGTTCTAAATAGGGGTAAAAAGTAAATAAACGGACTATAATGTACCCCCTTAGCGAATTAGTACTAAAGTAATATTTAGAAGATTAAAGAAGGTTATAAAATTATATTAAATTACTATTATAATATTAGTTAAGTAAATACGTCCGGAAAATTCCAACCCCTTACTACTCTTAAAGATAAACTAATAAAGAAAAAGCCTCTTACCCTCTAAGGATAAATAATATAATAAGTAGATTATTTCCCTTTTTATTCCTAAATAATACCCTTTAACCCCTTTAACTTCAAAGAAGAATACTTTGAATTTTTAATAATATTAGGTAAATTGGAAATCGCCCTATAAGTATTCTCTTTCGAAAGACCCTTTAAGAAGTCTAAAAAGAAAAAGATTATAATAATTTTAGTTAATAAGAGTATAATTATATAGAGAGTAAAAATAAACCGCCCTAAGAAGTATTCGGTGAAACTACCTATTAGGACCTTTAAGAGTAGTAATAAGGAGTAGATTATTATCCAACAATTGTCTATCTCTCCTAAATTAAAAAAGAAGAAATAATCGAAGGTAAATATTACTATTAAATTTATTACAATCTCTAGTAATTTAAATACGTTTAAAGAAGTAATAAGGTTTTAGAAGGGTAAAGACGAAAGTATAAAGGTTGAATTTCGCCGGATCCCTATAATTTAAATTATTACCGAAAACGATAGAAATAAAAAAAGTTCTAAAAGTTCTAAGGGGAGTAAAAAAACCCTAAAGAAAAATAAAAAGTTATTAAAAAACGTATTACTACTTAGAAGAGATCTATTAAAGACCCCGAAGGAAAAGAATATACCCTCAATAAATTAAACTCCTAATAAGGCTAGCAAAGGAAAAAACGAAACGATCCTTCCTAGTTAAGAACTATTAAATAATAATAAAAAAGCGTTGAAAAATATATTCTTAATCGCTATATATTTAATTAGTACTTCCTAAATATCTTTAATAAATCCGACCCCTATTAAGAAAGGAGAAAAGAAGGTTAATAAATTTATAATAGATATATTTACTAGGAAAGAAATTTTACTAAGTAAGAAAATCGACAATAAACCTTTAATACTATAAATCTTAATTAGTAATTCGCTATTAAATAGGGAATTCCTAATTATAATAGATCCTCTCCCTTATATATTAAAAGAATTAATACTTCTACTAGCCCAAACTCCTACTAAAAGTGCCCGTAAGGCTAATTTTATTGAGAGCCCTATTATAAACGAGTAGGAATTTACTTTAGGAAGAGAAAGTAATAATAAAAAACCTATATTACTAGTTCAAATCCTTACCTTACTATTAATTGTCTTATTCTACCCTACTTTACCTTCTATTAATTCCGAATCGTTCTACTTTATAATAATAATACTAGAGAAAGAATAGAGAGAAATTATTAAAAACTATAAAACTCAATAGATAAGAGAGGTAACTAGCTAGTAAAATACTATTTTAAAATTTAGAGAAGTTTATCCCCCTCGGAGAGAAGAGTTGAGGAATTTTAATCTAAAATTTAATTAGAGGCTACCTAAATATTTAAATAATAGTCTAATAGATAAGGATTGGATAGCGCTATTTAAACTAATATTTAATACTCTAAATATCGATTTATATAATATAGTACTTAGGGTAAATCTCCTTCCCCTAAAGGATTAGTTAGTAATAACCCAACTAAATAAAATAACCTAGTACAAATATATAATAGGAATAATAAACCTATAGTATACTACTTATATTAAGGGTTAAATAAATAGAGTAATTATAAGTATAAACTTAATTTAATTACTTAAAATATATAGAGATTTAATCTACGTTCCCTCCTCCGCTCAAACTATAACTAAAAATAAATTAGGGAATTTGTGCCTAGTAGGTATTAAACGTATAAAAAAAGCCTTTTTATTATTAATAAGGTAATAGTATATTCCGATCTATAAAAATAAATATTTTTCTTTAGCTATCTTTAATTAGTTAGAATATTTCTAATATTATTTTTATATAATAAAGTATAAACTTAGGATACGGGAAGTAATAAGAATTTGTAGTATATTCGTACTAGCGAATTATAGATACTTTATTAATAGAGGAAGATGGATTAAGGTTAAAATATACTTTACCGGCTACGAATTCCTTTAGTAAGTAACTATATAGCTATACGGCTTCTAAGTATTGGAAGTAGTTAGAATTTTCTTTCTAAATACGAAAAGAGTAGATCGGTACCCTAATAGAGTAATAGTTCCTTATATTAAGCTATATATTTAGGAGTAATTTAACTATTGGAAACCTTAGACGTAGCTATTAGATTTTAAATAGTTAGAAGAAGCTATAATTTATTAGTAAATAAAAATAATTTACGATTACCTAAGGATACTATAAATTAAATTATTAGTAATTCTTATAAATTAAGAGTAAAGAGTAGATCTATAGTACGAAGTAAAATATAGAACAATACGGCACCGAAGGATCGAAGTAAAAAGAGATCTTTAGGAACCTAAACTTATAAAAGACAATAATATTATATAGGAATACTTAAGAGACCCGTTCGCCCTCTATAATTTACTAATCTATACTTAAAGTATCCAATAAGTAAAGAAGTTCTCAATATTTAAAGGACTAAGAGTAGAGAATATTAGGGATATATTAATTAATAGTTATAAGGATAACGAAAATAAAAGTAAGGGGGATAAATACGTAAATAGACCTATTATACTATAATACTAAATCTTTTTCCCTTCGGACAATAAAGTACTTCTAAGGCCCCTACGGAAGTTAAAGGCAATTAAATAGGCGAAAGGCTGCAAAACTAACGAATAGGTAGAATTATTCAACTTATATAATAGATTTATTATTAATTACTTTATTTTACTTAAGAAGAAGAAGGCGGATCTATACTTATTAGGAAGAAAGGTTAAGGGAGAAGAAAAAGAGAGGCTAATTATAGAGTACTAATACGTACTAATACTAAATAAATAAGTAGTATAAAATATTCCTACTACTAATAATATTAATATAAAGGAAGTGTAAAAAGTATTGAGGATTTATAAAATATTAATCCGGAATATTAAAAAGGAGGCAAAAGAAAAGAAGAAGACTAAGGTAAAGGAGGAGAGGATGAGAATTCGGAAGGCTATATAAGATAAGAAGAAATAGTATTAACGGATCTACTTCGGGCCCTTTACTTATATTATTTATTACTTCTATTTTTACTAATAGTAATTAATATTCTTATTTATATACGTATCTATATTTAAGGTCTTATCTAATAGTAAGGGTTATTAGTATACGAGTATTCTTATAAAGGATTATAAAAGAATATTCGAAGGGAAGTTTAATATAGGGTAATTAGTTCTTTTTTTTTTTTTCTATTTTTTTCTTTTCTTACTTTAAACTTTTACCTTTATATAATGAGTGGAGGTATTAGGGCCTTGGCTTATTATATATTAAGGAGCAGATCTATTGTACTAGTCGGTTAGGACCCTAGGAATATACTGAGTAAAGAAAGGGATATAAGGAGGAGATCCCGAGCTAAGAGTAAGTAGAAGGATAGGCACTCCTAATTAGACAATACTTTTCCTCAGAAATAGACTAAGAAGTTCCGCTCCCAAACTATAGAACTATTATTGTATACCCTAATAATAGTAAGTTCAATAATCTATCCGTAATAAGACTAACCTTTAAATCTATTCAACTAACTAGGGCTAATGAGAAGAGTCTTATTCTTCTCGTTGGTCTTTGGTGGCGGTTGATGAGCTGTGGTATTATTATTCTATTTTAGTTCCCAAGGATAAAGGCTATACCCAACTCCAGATCTGCTCCTCGCTACATTTAGGTGTAGTAGGGTACTTTTCTTTGTTGGTGTGGTTTTTGCTCCATTTCAATAGCTAATTAAATTCAATAACGTACTAATTATTATCGAGAATATTAATTTCTAATATACTTTCAATATTCTTAAACGCTTTATACAACCAATTTATAAGGTTCAACGTATATTAAAATCTAATAGAGTAATAATCAATTACATTATCCCCAAATAAATTAACATCTAATAAACTTAGTAATTATTTTAGCGTAGTATTATACTATACAATTAAGAATCGTTTATAGCTACTTATATTATAAGGAGGAATAAATAATTAACTCCCATAAATTAGCTAATATACTTTATTTTACTAGATAATATAAGGGTATAAATTTAATAAATCCAGCTAGCTATTCCAAAAATTATACCCCAAATCTATATTTTTATAAACTAATATAGCTAATCTACTAATATTAATAGCCGTAAACTAATTAATAAATTCTTACTCTATTTAACTAGAGAAGGGATATTTGCCCAATAACGACTAATATAGCAATTTAACCTCCAACCTATTATTTTTTAAACTTATTACTATATAAAAGGTAGTAAACTCTAGCAAATAGCTATTAAACTACTACAAACGCCAGCTAATAATATACCTTCTAAATATACTTTTTTAGTAATAAATTATATCGAAGGACCATTATATAGCCGTATAGCAGTTAATAAGATAAATATAATAACGTTTATCTTCATAAACCGTAAAGTTCTTAATAAGAACCACATTCCCTTCATAGTACTACCAGAAGCGCAAAGACAAGAATTCTTTAACGAACTAGAGGATCGGCTATATATAGAAATATAGGAGGACAATCCCATTGTATTGAATAAGGACTAACCACTACGGTTATAGTATTAAATATTATAGGTATCGAAATATAGGTAGAAAAGACTATCAGATTTAATTAGTTTAATTAATATTTACTTGGATATTGAATAATTTATATAGTATTTTGATACAGAATGTAGCCTCAAATACCAGATTTACACACCATATATGTGTAAAACTAGGGTATAAGGTCACATATTGAGTCACGTACGGAAAAAATCCTTATTTTTTCCTTACCTTTCCTTACTTTTCCGTTCCTTACCCTTCCCGTGAAATTCCGCCCCTTTACTACACACAGGTGGTGTGGATGTTAGCAGTTAAAGACATGGCTACCCCATGTTTCGCGGGTACCTTTTGGTGTTCTCACCGAGGTGAGGGTGGTTGCAATTCTTAGTTGGATGTCTTGTTTTGGTCGCTGGGTCTTCACCGTGGTTGCCATAGTTCGTTGCCCCCCCAAAAGCGCCAGGGGCACTGCAAACAATTTGCAGGGGAACCCCCCGCCTCGAGCCCCTCACATTGTCTGGATTCCACTTCCTATCGCCTCGTGCACGGTCCTCCGTGTTTAGTGGAAAATCAAACGAACGCGATTTTCCTAGACGAACGCGTTACCTGGTATCGCTATGGTGTGCCATTTTTTTGTCAAATGCAAGATGACAACTGGAATTTAATGATCCAATCCGAGCCAAGACTTTACGCCAACTCGACCGAAAGGGTTAATCGTGAAATTAGCGTACAACGATACTTTAGCACTCGACAAGTGGTGGTCCTGTCCCTCTGAGGGGTCGAAAGCTGTATGAAGACTGGGCTGCTTGCCGGTCACCACCTGCTCCTGCACCGGGCCACCATCAACCTGAACCTTTCCCCGAACTGGTCAACCTTCCAAGCCGTTCTCGTGCACCGCGCACCTCTGCGAGCCCATGTACACAACTCTGCGCCCAAGTGTGCCGCCTTCCCACTCGAAGCACTCCACGACGAAGACATCATGTTTGGCAGGGCAGTCCAAGCAAAGGCCGCCGAGGCCAACAACAACAATAACAAGTCGAAGCCCGGTGCTTCGTCAATAACCAACAACGCTTCCTTGAAGCAGCAACTCTTTCCTTCTAGCAGTCCCGCACGCGCCCCCTCAGCCGGCTCCCAGTCCAGGACATCATCCGTCGCCGACATGTTCAAGAAACCTGGGTTCGGTGGTACCTCTAGCGGTGCCATTTCCGCCAGTTCAAGACCTTCAGCGACTACCGACCCGTTGACGACTCGGCCCGCGAATAGTGCTCCGCGACCACCTCCCAACTACGGCAGCAGTGGCAGTGGCAGAGCGTTTGCGTCGCTCTACAACGCTTCTGACTCCTTCAATGATACCCCAGATGTGATCGACCTCTCCATGCAATCGGCAAGGCGACCTCAGCACGATTTGACTTCGTCGGTGTACATTGAGGATGACGATTTCAGCGATGACGAGAACCTCGATTTGGACTTCGAAGCCCCATCCGCCTTGCCAGTCCTCCCAACTGGGCGAATAAGCCTCGAACAACATCGGGAGTTGCAAAAGCAACAGGAGGAGGAAGTGAAAGAATCTCGGTTCCGCGAGCCCCCGCCAGGGACTCATACCAGCGTTCTTTCTTGGCCGGAGTCTTCGCCATCCCATCTTCAACCCCCCAAGCGCGAGCTGAATCCCCCTCCCAATACCAACACGAAACGCGACCGCCTGCACGACGACGACTTCGATTTCGAACCGCCCGCCGCTGTAAAGAAACCAAAGCGCGAACTACCTTGGATCATGGAACCAGAAGCAAGGGAGGAAGAGTGGAAACATGCCGAAACATACCCAGTAGAGAAGAGCGGATATGCTCCCACGCCGGAATCGAAGCCCAAGGGGTCCATGCTGTGGAACACTACGGCAAGCGCGGTCAAGGAGCAGAAGAAGCAACTCAAAGACAGGCAAAAGTCTTCTTCGGTCGCTCCCAAGACGGAAATACCCATGGACGAAATCAAGAAGGTCGTTTCGTCCCATCTTAGCAAGGCGTCAGCCATTACATTGAGCGGCGAGCAGCTTCACGTGAAGAGCTTGGTGGTAGAAAAGGGGCAGAGCGTTTTCTTCACAGGTCCGGCCGGTACAGGAAAGTCGGTGCTGATGAGAGCGATCATCTCAGAACTCAAAAAGAAGTTTGCTCGGGAGCCGGAAAGAGTAGCGGTTACAGCTTCGACCGGCCTTGCAGCGTGTAATATTGGCGGCATGACATTGCACAGCTTCGCTGGCATCGGTCTCGGCAAGGAGGACATCCAAACGCTTGTCAAGAAAATCAGGCGCAATCAAAAGGCCAAAACCCGATGGCTCAAGACCAAGGTTCTCATCATCGATGAGATTTCCATGGTTGACGGTGAGCTTTTTGATAAGTTGTCCCAGATCGGTAGAATTATCCGCAACAACGGCAGGCCTTGGGGTGGTATTCAGCTGGTCATCACTGGTGATTTCTTTCAGCTGCCTCCTGTACCGGACAAAGATCTGAACAAGCAGAGGGATGTCAAGTTTGCCTTTGATGCAGCAACTTGGAACATGTCCATCGACCATACCATTGGGTTGACTGAAGTGTTCCGTCAGAGAGATCCTGGTAAGTAGTTCAACTCTGAAATATTAAGTCAAACATGCGGCTAACAACCTTCAGAATTTGCAGAGATGCTCAACGAGATGCGGTTGGGAAGGATCAGTGACAGGACCGTCAAGAACTTCCAACAACTTAGCAGACCTCTAGCCTTTGATGACGGGCTTGAAGTAACAGAACTGTTCCCGACGAGAAATGAAGTCGAGAATTCGAACAGACAACGACTCGCTGCCTTGAAGGGCAAAATCTACCGCTACGAAGCGTACGATACCGGTGAGCCGGCGGTCCGCGAAAAGCTTCTTGCCAACATGATGGCTCCTCCCGTAATAGAGTTAAAGAAGGATGCCCAGGTCATGCTCATCAAAAATATGGACGAGACGCTCGTGAACGGCTCCCTCGGGACTGTTGTTGGTTTCATGAACGAAGCAACATTTGAGCTGAAAGCGAGCAGTGATTTTGACGACGATGAGGATCTGGACAAGAAGAGAAGAATCAAGGCCTTCACCAGCGCGCTTTCCAATGCAGCTATTGAGAAAGGTGATAACACAGAGTATCCGTTGGTGCGATTCCACGCCGTTGATGGGACCAGGAGAGACATTCTGTGTCAGCCGGAGGACTGGAAGGTGGAACTTCCTACTGGCGAGGTCCAGGCTTCTCGAAAGCAGCTTCCCCTGATTCTTGCATGGGCTCTGTCGATCCATAAAGCGCAGGGCCAAACGCTTGAACGCGTCAAGGTCGACCTCGGCAGGGTTTTTGAAAAGGGACAGGCATACGTCGCGCTCAGTAGAGCTACCACGCAGCAGGGTCTGCAGGTGCTCCGCTTCCAGAAGGACAAGGTCATGGCGCACCCGAGAGTCGTCAGCTTCTACAACAAGCTTTACAGCGCCGAGTCGGCAGTGATGAAACGAACGAAGGTGGACCAGTCCATCACCAAGTTTGCGTACAAGACTCCATCTGTCGCCCAGACGATTACGAAGCAGCAGCAGCAGCAGCAGCAGAGGAGAGAGGTGATTGACCTTGAGGACGAAGAGGAGAGGATGGCAGGATATGGTTGATGGTCGACTTTGGCGAATAAGGTTAATAAAACAAGGTGGAAGGGACATGATTATGGCAGCATCAGGCGGTGTTATGGTTGAGTTGACTGTTATTTTGGGCGGCGTCAAGGTCGTTGAGCCGAGGATTGGCTTTGGTTTATGTATCGGTAAGGTGGACATATTCAAGGAAAAAGGTTGCCCCAGGTGAGCTGGTACTTTGGGGGCTGGGACAACCACTCACAGCCTATAGACCTAGATGGTCTCGAACGGACGGAAGTGTGCGGACAGCAGCAGATAGCAAGCTGGCAGATATCGGATCATGGCGAGGTATATCTCCTCTCCGTCATCCCCAATTGTCAAAAAAATGTTGTAAGGAAGATCAGCAGGCACATATAGCGGTACCTGTAGATCTAGGCTCGCGTGGCATTATCCCTTAACATAAAAACAACATCTTTAGACATTTTGCCAACATAACCAATTACCCAAAGCGATCACAAGGCTGAAGGTCAGCTACAAAGGACCGTCCTCCTTTGTACACAAGGTGTTGGCATCTTCAACTATGGAGGCCATGCTTTGATCTCTAAGGGTCAGGGGCTTTGTAGTAAGCATGGTAAGTGGCCTGAACTCCTGCTTTTGGTTGCAAGAAGAATCGTTGTCGGAATTGAGTTGCAACTGCAGGGGTTTATTTACTGGTGTACATACACAAGTGGTTTGTTGGTCAGACGTTGTGAAACACGTTTATGTTTTCCCTCCGTCTTCATTCGGCCGCCCACCTGCATTTGGCCCCGTCCCCTGTCAGGGTCATGTCTCTTATTGCCTCGTGCTCTCAACTCCCCTTTTGAGATTGGACAGACGTTGATGAAGTGACTCGACGCCGAGAAGGTTCGTGGTAGATCGCTGCATTACCCAAGTACTTGTACTGCGGGCACTTTGTATGTGGCTATTTACAGTGCCGTGTTTTATGATATACTGCTCTGTATCGGCACACTTGCACGGCTCATTCGAGTAAGAATTCACGTGCACTCGTACCGAGTTGAGCATTTCACACTGTATTTCACGAACAAGACGCGCAGTACCGGTACACCGCTGGCGGTTGCCAAGCTTTGTCGCACCTGTGCAGCTCCCTTCAGTTCCCTTCACCACCAAAACCGGCTGTTATCGATAAAGTAAAAAGTGGAAGGGGGAACTGAAGCCAGGACGCGCGACCTTCTTTCACTTGGCACCAAAATCGCCGGGCGACGGACTGGCACCTTCCCAGTCTCTGGCACGATTCCATCACCCGACTTCACGACTTGAGTCCCGTCGTCTCCTTCCACTCCAGTGCTCCAAGCGTAGAGGTAACCACTGCTCCGACATCGATCCAGTTTCGTCGCGCGTCCCTTCGCCATCTCAAGTGTCCAGAAGGCACCGGATCCAGATAGCTGCACCCCACACACCGCACCGCATCCACCGTTGTCGGCTGTCGCATTGCAGCCAGACAGCAAAGGACTACGGATCCGACGAGATCGCACGCCTCGAATAACCAGCCGACCCTGCTCGTTTCGTTGTTGTTCACAGTCTGTTCATCGACTATCACACATCAATTTATCACACCTCTTACTATCTACCCACCCGGAACCGTCCCTTTGTCTACATCGTCATCCTCGGGACAGTTCGCAGCCATGGCGGAGGATTCGTTCATCGGTCTTCCCATGTTGGTGACGATGCGTAATCCGCCGGCGAGACTGAAGGGCACTGTCAGCGAAGTGCAGGCTGGACACGGCTTGACCCTGACCAATGGTTTGTTCATTCCCTTTCCCTTTCTCTTTGCCTTCCTCCTGTCTTTCGAGGCTCGCCTTGCTAACGTGAATCTCTTTTCCCAGTTTGGAATGTCGACAACAACCGGTGGGAACCGAGAGTCTCCATTCTCTCCTCGAACATTGTCGACATTGTCTACTTGCGCGAAGAACCTTCTCCCCAAACCGCCGTGCCACCTCCGGTGCCCCCTCCTCACGTCATCCCACCTCCTCACGCCGTCCCCCATGCCATTCCGCAGGTCGCTCCGCCTGTTGCTCAACCGCCGCCGCCGACTAAGCCAGCAGCCTTTGTGGATCCCGCCATTTTATCTGTTGGGAAGCGCCCTGGCTCTCTGTCAGGTCATGCGTCGGATACCTCCCGTCACCAACCTAACACGAGTGAGAAGAGAGACCCGACTCCGGCTGTTATTCCGTCGAATAATGTTGTACCCATCCCCTCCGGGACTGCCACCCCGACTCTCCCTGTAGTAGATAGGCTGAGACGCCTGGAACTGGACGCTCAAGCCAGCACCCAAGAGTCTGCGGACGAAGACCTTGCACCCGATGCCAGCTCGCAACAAGCAGCCGCAGCCGCTCAGAAGAAAAAGAACAGACGGCCACGCAGGACTGGAAACAACTCGAGAAGTGGGCTACAGGAAGACTCAGAGGCGTCTCCGCAGGTGTCTCGCGCAACTACAAAGGGCAAAGGCTGGAGACAAACGCCCATTTTGCAGAGTACCTCCTCCTTCCAGCCCTTCAATTCTCTGAAGAAGATGCGAGGAGCAAACGACAACGGTTGGGCTTCGGAAGATGTCACTGATGTGCAAGAAGCTGGCGATTTTGACTTTGAATCTGGTCTCGCCAAGTTCAATAAGCAAGATTTGTTTGAACAAATGCGCAAAGACGATCTGATTGACGAGGCCGACCGCCTGGTATCGCACAATCGTGTACCCAAGCACAAACCTGGCACCGCCGGCGGCAAGAACCTGCACCATTCGGAGAACGTCCTCGACATGCCATCTACCATATTGAAGCCGAAGCCGATCGTCAAGGAGACATCCAACGACTTTTGGAACAGTGAAGCTGATGATGGGGTGATCAACGGAGCCGATCGACTGAGTGGGAGAGATCAAGCGAGCAGGCAAGGGTCACGCCGGGGGGACAGCAAGGTGGCATCTAACCGGAGGTCGAATTCCCGTAAGGCAAGCGGCGTCCCGGCGGCGCACCCTTTGAGCAGAGTGAATTCATCTGGTGTAAGCCACTACCGCACCCTATCAGCTAAGGGCAGTCGGCCGAGTAGTCGGCTCTCAGCGAGGGCAGCTATCGTTGACAAAAAGAAGCAACCGGCGACAACGGTCGCAGTAAGTCCGCAGGGTCTTTACGTGCTTCCGTCGAATCGCAAGATCGAGCCCGTCTCGGCTCTGCAAATGCTCAACCTAGAGAACATTGCACACAACGAGATTGGCCTTACAGAGGAGATGATGACCGAGAATGCCGGACGTGGCATTGCAGAGGTGACGCTTACAGCGCTCTCGGACCCGGCTATCAAGGTGCGCCACTCAAGCATCGTCGATCCCACGTCCGGTAACCCGCCGCCACCGACAGTTGTTGTACTAGCCGGTAACAACAAATCTGGTATTCGGGCTGTTGCTGCCGCCCGGCATCTTCGCAACAAGAATATCAGCGTGATCGTGTGCGTGGTTGGCCTTGAGCGTGGTGAGCGTGATCTCCTCGAAGACATGCGCCAGCAAGTTCGCCTCTACAAGAACATGGGCGGACGCATCTTCTCCAAGAGCGACTTCTTTGAGCACCTTCGCAAGATCAGTATTCCTATGCTGACAATCGACACACCTCGCTCGTCACTAAGTAGCCTCGCTAACCCGGCTCCTATTATGCTCATTATCGACGCGTTGCTGGGCCTGGCCATTTCTTTTGATGAACTGAGAAACGGTGACCAGGCGACGGTCTATGAGCTTATTGAGTGGGCTAACCGTAATGAGGCCTTTGCCCTTGCAGTTGATATCCCCACAGGTATCGACCCATCGACAGGCAAGGTCAGCGTTGTTGACGGTAACAAGTTGTATGTCAAGCCGCGCTACGTTGTTGCCGTTGGTGCGCCCAAGCGTGGACTGCTTGAGGCTCTGATGGCGGCGGAGAACGATGATGGGGACACGGTGCTGGCTGGCGGGGATACCTCGTTGCCAGATGATGCCGTGCTGGAGTGGAAACTCTACCTGGTGGATCTGGGTCTTGGCCCTGCCATGTGGAAGAAGGCAGGGACGAAGATGCGTAGGGGCATCGACTTTGAGGACCGTTGGGTGGTGGAGATGAAATATCGCGGACTAGTGGAGGAGGAGGAAGAAGAGTTAGCTTAGGCATCTTGCTGTTCCTCCACAGGAAGATGTATGTCGGATGCCTACGCCGAGTCACTGAGGTGGTATCCATCCAAAGATAAGCGTTTGAAGGTCAGGGGTTTCTTTCGGTTTACACAAAGTCGAAGACAAGATTGGAAGGAAAGAACGGAAAGGAAAACACTCGAGATGGGGAAGAGAAACTAGAGTTACGCATGCATTAACATCTTTCGGTTGGGTTCTTGGAAGCGAAACATGGGCGGTTTGTGCATTTACTCGGAAGCGCATTATTTTTTCTCCTTTTTCGGGCGTTGGTGTGTTGTCTGATGGTTTGCTTCGGAAAATATATGTCTATTGAACAGGGAGTTTTGTCAACATTCAGATTACACAAAAATTATGAGAAGTTGCATGATCATGGTCTAGCTCTTGCATTGACTTCAATGGTTCGTTGTGTGATCACACATTCGGTGCTAACCTTGGAGAGCAGTACGGCTTTTGATCCCATACAACCAGGACCGGCCGGTCGGTATTGCTCGCCACGCAAGGACAACACAGCGGTCAATATCGATCAACACTTTTGGTGTGGATAGGCTAGAAAGGGTTGGTAGGTAGGTAATAGCAAGGAAGGAAGGCTTTCCTTTGATTCCAGTATCAGTGTTAACGGTCCAATGTGTGCTGTCATCTCCAGTGTTTATCATTCCTTGGCATTGAATTGTGGGGCTCCGACTTCAGCGTTGATGATTTCACACTTGGTTTTCTCTTGAACCTAAGCTTTCGCAACAACATCAGCAGAACACTTCGCGGTATAGTTTGGGGCACCGTCTGAGTCACACTCTAGCAGCCAAACATTACATCAATATCGACAATAGGTAAGTTGTCTCTCCTTCTGACCTTTCACCTCAATGATGACTGACGCCTCTTTTCAGCGACCCAAATCGGAAAACCCAACGCCAGCAAGCAGAAGCACCAAACTCCCTTGCCAAGACTTTTTACCCCTTATCACTCTCTCGATCATTGTTTACATTCACCATCATCTCACCTCACCACTACCTACACTATATCCTCGACAACACCAGTCAGATACTTGACCATGGCACCACCACCACCACCACCACCACCACAACAACAACCAGCACCTGGATCCCAATCCCAACCAAAACCAGCCAAGACCCTAACCTTCGCCACCCCCCTCCCCCAATCCGCCCGCTCCGACATCCTCGAATGGTCCCTCCCCAAACCCTTCTCGCACTACGTCCTGACTGGCAAATCGCGCGCGGCCTGGCACACCTCCTTTGTGATCCCGCAACTCAACCTCCTGCTCGACGCCGGCTTGGTCATCAACAAATCCCGACCGAAACACATCTTCATCACGCACGGACACAATGACCACGCGCTTTCCTCTCCCGTGTTCATCAAGCGGGAGGATCCGCCTGATTTTCATTGTCCCGTGGGGATGAAACAGGTGTTGGAAGACTACCTGCGGGCGAACACGATGCTCAACCTGGGGGGTTTGATAGCGCCGAGGCCCGGGAAGGAGTTACCGCTGGAGGTACGGGATCCGGAAACGGGGGAGGTGGTGCGCAGTGAAATCAGGCCGACGCACGTGACGTACGGTCTGGAGGCGGGGGATGTGGTACCGTTGAGAAGGACGAAGAATATCAGCGCCATGGCTTTTGCTTGCGATCATACGGTACCTTGTCTGGGATATTTGTTCCAGCAGACGACGCATAAGCTGAAGCCCGAGTTCGCGAAACTGCCACCCAAGGAGCTCAAAGCGATCAGGGCCAGTGGACAGGAACTGACGGCGCCGGTGACGAGTCCCATCTTTGCGTTTTTGGGGGATACTACCACCAAGACGCTGGAAGAGGAGCCGATGAGGGGGTGGTTAATGAACGATAAACTGCCGGTGGTCATTACTGAGTGCAGTTTTCTGTATGAGGAGCATAGAGCCCAGGCGGAGAAGACCAAGCATACGATTTGGGCGGACCTGGAGAAGGTCATAAGGAAGTACCCCGAGACAACGTTTGTGGTGATGCATTTTAGTCTAAGGTATAGTGTGGGACAGGTCAGGAGGTTTTTCAAGGAGAGGGCGGAGGGGTTGGACAATGTGGTGGTTTGGGTTGATGGGGAGGGCGAGGATGGGGATGATGTGGGCGGGGAGGGGGAGATGGGTGATGAGGATTAGAAACGAGTAGAATATGAGCGGGAGGTCTCGGGTTAATGTCTTGCCATCTGTATATATTGTTCGAATGTAGATGTATGGACGCGCGAACGAAACGCCTACCTTTGGATTCGCTCAATTTCAACGTTACCAGCGAGGGCTGCAATCACATTTCGCAGGCCACCCCAATCCCAACCACTAACGACCGCAAGGTGAGGTTTCCCCAGGATCAGAATACGTAAGTCACCCACCTGTGTCTCCAGAGTTTGCGGATGACTTCTCACCCCGGTTTGTATATCAGACAGCCAGTCGAGTCATGGTTGACTATTTGTTATACTTCCAGTACAGCCCTTCAATAAGACACCTTGGAAGGCTAGAATTGATGACTAAATCCTAGAAGGATTGTACATATTCCGACTGTACAAAAAACCCAGTGCTTATAAGCAACTTCCGAACATACTTTGACAAGTCGAACATTCATTCGTAGATGCAGTGAAGGCACGTGCTTGGTGTAATATCATATTCGATCACGAGTGGTCCAAAAAATTCCATGAAATTGATCACAAAGCAGAGTCACTCGGATTCAGTTGCACGGATATCACCAAGTAAAGCCACTCGGCTTTGGATGCGCGTAGTACAGAGAAATGTCATGTATGAGACTTCATACTATGTCTGTGATGGGAGCCTATACCATGTTATGAGATACTTCCAGAAAGCCAACGAGATATCAGTTCAAAAAACCAAATATCTCAGCCAACCAAAGCTTATCTTCTTTTACCGGCATGTTCCTTCCCAAACACTGAGTGATCCAGTTAGGAGAAAGCCCAAAACAAACCAGCCAAACTCCAACCGAGACAGAAGAAATGTCTTTTCGAAAGAGAGAGACACTCAAAATCCTAGGGTGTGACGGCGATACTATAATCTGAAAGGTCAATTAGGCGCCGAAGACAGCACCCAGGGCGGCAGAGGCAATCAGAGCCACCGCAAGATGAGTGTAGCTGACGCTAGAAGAGGTCGCAGCGCCGGCGTGCTGGGGATGATCAGCAGTGGCGGTCGGAGAGGCATAAGTACCATTAGCCGCAGAATGGTAGGGTCCGGTGGCCCAAGAAGAAACACCAGTGCCGGTGCCGGTCATGGCGATGGCTGTCTTAGTGGCGGTGCCATTGTACTGAGTGGCAGTGGTCGTCAGGTTTCCGGCGGGCTGGGTAGCCTTCACGAATGTAGTGGTATGAGTCAAAGTGGCAACGGCAGTCTTGGTGATGTAAGTCATGGGCTCGCTGGTGGAGGCGCTGCCCTGAACACCATCGACTTCGCCAGTGGTTTGAGCGGCAGCGGCGCTGACCGAAGGCGTGACAGTGATAGTGATGGGAATGCAAGCCGAGCCGCTAGACACACAGGTACTGTCAGTGTTAGTCTTCGTTTGAGAATCGAGAAATCACAAACTTACCTAGAGCTGGAAGCAGCTACAGCACCCGCGCTGCCATAACCCATCTGAGCGTTGGCACCGGTAGCGCTGAGGGCAGAGATGGCAGCGGCCATCAGCATCATGTTGACCTTGCGGCCCTTCTTCTCGGTACGCATAATAACGCAAGGCTCCTCGGTGTTCATGATAACGCAGGGCTCCTCGTTGCCGTTACGCATGGGAACGCAGCCGATGACACTGTTGTCAGACATTGTGGCGGTTAAAGAGACAAGCTAGAAAGAATGATTAGACGACGCGCAAGATGAGAGAGTAACCATAACTCATGGGCGCGGGGCAGAACAGGGGAAGGGAAGAGGGGGCCCAGAAAGGCTTTGCGACAACGGCGACGAGGCATGACCACGCCGGTGAGAGTCCGGGATCAAGACCTCTTGATGCTCGCAGAGTTGCCTGCTATGGTGATGAGACCGGGCGCATGGTGAAGAGGTGCCCCACGAAGGTATCGCAAGACCATTGTCATGTTGCGATCATGTTGCGATCGAGGAGCCTCCCCACCATGCGACGAGTCGTGGCGACAATACAAACAAATGAACGAGAAATAAAAAAGGAAGTAGGAAGATGGGGCTAGGTGCTTACGAGTGATTAATCCTGGAGGGCTGGATGCGCGCGCGCTGAACGAGTGGCTGTTGAGAGTGGAAAGACGATCCCGCAGTTGTTGAAGAAGAGTGCAAAGGTGGGAAGGAGGAAAGGTGGAAGGAGAGATTGCGGGCCAGCTTTGGGATTCTTATACGCGGGGGAAGGAGAGGGTGAATGTCAAAATTATTGCAGCAGCTGCCATTGTGGACGACTGTTTTCGACAGGCGACCGAGGAGAAATGGGATGAAAACGGTCCAGCAAGAGTTGAGAACCTGAGGAGTCCTCCACACGGGGAGGTGCGCTTGTTGGAAACGCAATTCACCTGAAGCTTGTCCGTACAATTAGCGGCGTACCTTCCATGTCCAAAGGTTTCGCGGGTAGAGGTAGGTACGACGAAGTAAGGTAACCCTGCTTTCACCTACTAGTCGAGGTTTGTTCAGACGAGTCACGAGGCTAGGTCCTCTCGAGATCTTTGAACCGTCTGTTTTCTTCGGTATGATGGATGCTCAGATCTGTTCTTGTAATCTGCCTGGGTGAATGTTGCAGGTTTGTGCGGGAAAGAACCACGCAAAATGTTATGTACCGTAGCGACCACTCTGGTTCCAAGTATAGCTAGCCGCTGAGAGGGTATCATCTCACAGTATCTGGACATAACCACTTGCACCATTCGATTGTTAGTCTGCTGCTGTTTGATCCAATCAGATGTAGGATGATTCGTGAATGTATCCATGTCCTGGTGAGCATGATACAAACGGATGATAGATGGATTGCAGTGTCGTAGGAAGTGTTGGATATGAAGTGAAGTTTAGGTATGTCTGCTTTGTAGCTTCTGGGATTAACGCAAGGTTATCCCTTCCGGCGAGCAGGTAGACATGACTTTGGCACATATGATACCTTGTGGAAGCGTAACGATTTCAATTCGTAAACGTTAAACGATGCGGGAAACTTTCCGAGATGAGATTCGCAAGCAAGGAACTGAAGATGAGAACGAAGTAACGCATTGTTTTGGACTATGTGAAATTGTGAAGCCATTGAGAATATTCATGAACGTGTCGAATAAAGTGAGCTGGAATGCATGAAAGAAAGATCCCAAGACTTCTTCCTCTTGCGCAACACGTCAAACAAAGTGGACTAGTGACGGAGTCAACGTGAACATGTTGCGCTGTCAAAGGCCTCCATTCAGTACAAATGTAGACAAAATAATTCCAGAACAATAAATACTGCTCAACGATGACTCGTAGTTCACATACTTTGGGTAGCTTTCACCATGTTTAGGATGTTGAATGAAAGAGTGTCATGGTTGAGTTCTAGGTGGTTTGAGAGGCTTCGTTGACGTGCGGTTGAATTTCAAGTTGCATTGACAGCGTTGTTTGGAGTTTGGACAGTCCCCAAAAGTCGGGCGTTCTCGACTTTCTGACCATACTGTAATTACTGATACCATATTTCCATGCAGATGTAATGCCTGTGCGGCTTACTGAAACAGTGAGTGGTAATTTGCTGTAAGCTGATCGCAACGTTTCACCGGGCCCCTTGCCAGTGGTCACAGGGCCCCTGTCCCCTCATTGCGGACGCTGCAGCTCCTTGGCTCTTGGGCAGCTCTCTGCCTGCCATCCGTCCCGCCAATTGTCCCCCCCAGTTGCAGTTCACGAATTGTTGTACTGCCCGTCACGCGAAGGAACAGGACGGGCAAGCGCGTAACACAGCTGTTGCCGAACCATATCAACGACTCATCATCCCACCGCAACTGAAACTGACCGTATCCTCCTCCGAGCTCAGGCGGCCTGTCGCGCGACATCTAGACACCACCTGCGCATATCATCATCTCGGATTATCTTTCGTGGCCCGCGATACCAAGCTGCCCGTATATCTCCAAGGACCCGCGCGCATCGCCAATCGCGAGCCGACGGCCTGAGCCTCGACGTTTCTCGTCAACGTTGCACCACGACACCACGCGCGGCTTGCGGTCGCCCGGCTCCTTTCTGCCTCCGCCTTTTCATTTGAATCAGCTTCCCATCCTCGCCGCTTGGTCACTTGGCCAAGTCAGTTAGTCAGCTAGCTCGTCCTCGAGATCATACGCAGGAAGGTAACCGATCGCAGCGCATCAGCCGCCATGGCGCCACGTCGAAGCGCTCCCGAGGAGGAGGAGGAGCTCGAGCAGGAGCAGGAGCAGGAACAGGGACTGGTCGCACTCGAGTTCAACGAGCCCTTGACATGGCGCCCCGGCAAGCCCATCTCCATCGATACACTGCTCAAGAGGCTCGACACCCTCTCCAAGGAGCTGTCGGAGATGGATCAGGAGACTGTGGACACCAATTCACTGGTCAAGGTTGCTAAGGACGTAGCCTCTCATCAGCTCATCCAACACAAGGACAAGGGCGTACGAGCATACACAGCATGCTGCATTGTCGATATCTTGAGGCTATGTGCCCCCGATGCGCCCTTTACACCATCGCAACTCAAGGTTCGAGAGCCAGAATACACCATCTCATGGACCACTTGCTGACGTTGGTGATCGCGAAACAGGACATCTTTAACCTCAGCACCAACTCCATCATTCCCGCCCTCTTCGATCCATCGAATCCTTACAACAACCAGCACAAGTATGTGCTTCGATCCTTTGCCGAGATCAAGAGTATCGTTCTGCTACTTGATGTTGAAGGCAGCGAAGCCTTGCTACTCAAGCTTTTTACCACAATTTTCGACGGTGTCTCGGGTGTCAAATCTTCCAAGGGAGAGCAGGTTGGAAAAGACGTCGAGTTTAGCATGCAAGAGATGCTGGGAGTACTCATCGACGACTCCGTGACCCTTCCAGGAAAGGTTGTGGATGTCATCATGGCCCAGTTCCTGAGAGCTGCTGCTCCGGGACTAGGCAAGGAACGGCAGGATCATGTGCCAATCGATGACAGCCAGGCAACGCTGCTCCTGAAGGAAGAGCCCGAGGCTTACCAGATGGTCAGGAATCTATGCCAGACTTATGACGACAAGATGGCCCGTTTCGCCAGTCAGTATTTTAGTGATGTGATTGTCGATGCGACAGGGTTTGCGGGGAGGTCGAACGGCAACAGAGACGAGGATGACGAAAACGATGAGGATGATGGCCCGACAGGGCCCTCCGAGTCCGACTTGAAGGAATTGAGGAAAGCACATGTGCTTATTCGGGAGATCTGGAAGGCCTCTCCCATGATCCTTCAAAATGTTGTCCCCCAGGTTGATGCAGAGCTCTCAGCAGACAATGTGCACTTGCGACAGATGGCAACGGAGACGCTCGGAGACATGATTTCAGGCATTGGCGCGGCAGGTCCGCCTCCACTGCCCGTCCTTGATCCAGCTGCGTACCCGCCATTGAGCCTGGAAGAAGAAGAAGAAAGAGCGGAACCCCAAGTAACCAACATCCTCACCACGCCACTTTGCTCCATATCCTTCTCGCAAACACATAGTACGACGTTCCACAACTTTTTGAGTAGGAAGAACGATAAAGCCCCGTCAATTCGCGCTGCATGGACCACGGCGGTAGGCCACATTCTCTCCACCTCTGCTGGAGGAATCGGACTCAGCCGCGAGGACGAGGCTACTTTGATTCGAGGGTTGGGAGAGAAGCTCTCGGACAGCGATGAGAAAGTCAGACTTGCAGCTGTTAAGGCTGTCGAGACCTTCAAGTTTCAGGACATTATTTCCAAGCTAGGACCTAATGGAGGAGTAGGCAAGGACGGATCGGTTCTCAATACGTTAGCCGATCGCTGCCGCGACAGGAAACCCGCTGTCAGAGTTGCTGCCATGTCACTGTTGGCTAAACTCTGGGCTGTCGGGACTGGTGAGATGCTTGCTGGAAATGAAGCGGTAACAGCAGCATTGTCTGGCATTCCGTCGCGCATCTACAACGCCTTTTACGCCAATGATCTGGAACTCAATGTCCTGATGGATCGCGTCATCTACGAGTTCCTAGTACCTCTTGGGTATCCGCCAGCCAAAAAGGCGACTAAGAATTCCAACGCCAACGGCAACTCCCAGTCGCAATCGGCTAATGCGACATCCATCGACCATGATGCGATTAGAGCAGAGAGGATTCTCCTCCTTGTTCGCTCTCTGGACGAACCGGCGAAGAAGGCATTTTTCGCCATGCAATCTAGACGGCCTCAGTTCGCCAAGATTATGGAAACCTACCTCGACCAGTGCGAGAGGTACAACGGTGGTGTTATGGAAAGCAACGCCGACAAAATCACCAGCAACTTGAACAAAACGGCCGATTACATTGCACAGTTTCTTCCAGAACACGTCAAGAGCAAGACCGACCTACTCAAGTTTGCTAAAATTCACGACCGCCGCAATTACAACCTCATCAAATATGTCATTGGCCAGGAGAATGATTTTAAGACAGTGTATAAGGCCTTGAAAGAGCTTATCAAGCGCTGTATGGCCAGCAAAGACCCCTCAGTTATTGACACTCTGCTTCCTCTACTCTACCGTTCTGGCTGTCTTCTCTTCAACCGCAGTCACTTATCTACGATCATGGAGTACTCCAAATCAGATAAGGACGGATTGGGATCGGTTGCGCACGAGATCCTGAACGAGATCTCTCAACGCAACCCAGACCTCTTCAAAACTCACATCGGGCAGCTTTGCAAGGATCTCGTTGATCAGGCTCCTACTGCCACAAAGCCGAACGATCCCATAGTAGCGGAAACGCTCAAGGCTTGCTCTACGTATGCTCGGAAGTTCCCTAAGGATGTCGCCATGGATCGGAAATTCGTCCAGACCATGATCAACTATGCTCTGTATGGCCAACCCGTCAAGGCCTCGAAACATGCCGTGAACATTGTTCTTTGTAAGAAGGATGACAAGAGCATGGTTACCGCCACTGATCTTCTCCAAAGGATTTTGAAGGATTGGTCATATGGGTCGAGTAACTTCCTTAACAAGCTTACCGCTGTGAGCCAGTTGGAACTGCTTGCACCCAAGGTTACCGAGGAGGCGAATGATGAGATTCTCAATATGGCCTTCAAGCAGATCCTCCTCCAGGTGCGGACCGACGCCAAAGACAGCGATCCCGATTGGGTCAATGACGCCGAGATGGATGAGGAAATCCAGGCTAAATGCCTTTCCCTCAAAACACTAGTCAACAGAGTGAGGAGTATCGAGGATATCGAAGACGCAAAAGAGAAGGCCAGTAATGTTTGGAAGGTGCTCAGGAAGATTATCAAGGAGAAGGGCGAAATTGTCGAGGAAAAGGAGACGCCCAAGCATCACAAGACAAGGCTAAGGCTCTTGGCTGCGCAGTTGATGCTCAAGCTCTGTACACAGAAGCATTTCGACGACATGCTTACGCCATCAGACTTCAATATGTTGGCCTTGACCACTCAAGATATGGTGGAGGAAGTGCGTCATGGTTTTGTGCGAAAACTCCAAAAATATCTTGCCGATGGTAAACTGCGGTCGCGCTACTATACCATCATCTTCCTCACTGCCTTCGAACCCAACATTGAGTTCAAGAACAGGGTGGAAACATGGATCCGTTCTCGAGCGCGCCACTTTCAGAACCTCAAGCAGCCTGTTCTCGAGGCGATCATGGCCCGCCTCATCTCGCTTCTGGCCCACCACCCCGACTACAGCAACGAATTAGACTACCTTATTGACCACGCTCGATACATCCTCAACTACATCGTGCTGGTGGGCACCGAGTCCAATCTGGGCTTGATCTACAAGTACGCGGAGCGTGTGAAGCAGACGCAAGATGGTCTTAACCCGAACAGCGATGCGCACAGGGTCCTGAGTGACTTGGCGCAATCTGTTATCAGGAAGTGGCAGGAGAAGAAGGTTTGGGCCTTCAATGCGTTCCCCGGAAAGGTCGGCCTACCCGTCGGTTTGTACACGGCCCTCCAGTCCCATAGCGAAGCGCAGACAATTGCAGAGAAGACCTACCTCCCCGAGGGCTTGGACGAGAAGCTTGACGATCTTCTGAGGGCTATGGATCGCAAAAAGGCACGTACACTTAAGATGACTCTACGCCGTTCTGATGCGATAACTAACAATCCTCCTTTTCCTTATAGAAACGCAAGTCCATGTCCGCTGCAGTCGGCACCAATAACCGCGACGGGCACAAGTCCAAGAAAGTCAAGCAATCATCCGGTGACCGCGACGGCGACCGCGAAGCCAAGTCCTCGCGCAAGATCGCCACAGCCAAGTCCAAAAAGACCCCGGCCAAGAAGAGGTCCGACCGCGACGACTGGTCTCCCGGTCCGGCTGTTCCCGAGTCCGAGCGCCGGCAGAGTTCCCGTCGTGCCAACAAGAACAGTCGTCCCTACACTGAGCGCGACTCGGAGGATGACGATGAGGAGATGTTGGAGGGCGTGGCCGAGTGGGAGTACCTTGATGAAGACGAGGAGGAGGACGAGGACAGAGAGGAAGGCATTGATGAGGATGGAAGCAAGGAGGTGACGCCGTCGTCTAAGCGGACAGCTGCCAAGGCGAGCGCACCAGCAAGGAGTAGCCAAAAAGAGGAGAAGGAAAGTCAAGAAGACGAAGAACGTGACGAATCCGAAAAGGAGCAGGAGGGAGGGTCCGAACAAGACGAACCCCCCGCCGCTGCTACCAAAAAGGCCAGCGCCGCCGCCAGAGGCAAGAAAGCCGCCTCTCTGCCAGTTAGAAACGCTACAAGAAAGAGCGGGCGCGGTAATACCGCAACAGCGCCAGCCAAAGATGGGGACGATAGCGATCTCAGCGAGCTAAGCGATGTCGAGATGGTTGATGAGCCTGAAGCTGAGGGTGAAGAGCCAGCGGAGGCGGAGGAGAATGAAGAGGAAGAGGAAGGAGAAAAGGCATCACCAGCTCGCCCGGCTGCGAACGGTCGCAAGGCAAAGGCTTCTGCCCCAGCTCCAGCAAGGATAAAGGCTGCTGCTGCTGCTGCGACGACAAAGGGGAAGGCGAAGGCTGCTGCCGCCCCGATTCGAGCTACGAGAAGCAGTAGGAGCACGAGGGGAAAGCAGCCAGCCGAGGAAGAAGAGGAGGATGAGGGTGCTATGAATGACGAATGAGGGATGGGGAGTAATGAGGTTTTCGAAAAGAGAAGAAAGGTTCGAGGAGGAGGAATTTAATCACGGTGGGCACAGACAAGGGCGGACTGTGGTCAGTTCCGTTATTATGTGAGTTGAGAATTGAGTATCGATATGCAGGATGCTTTCCACTTGGTAGTAGCGTACTTTCTTCGCTCAAAATGGATGGTTGCGAGCATGTTTGCGTGCGTGCGTGCGTGCGATGCGATATTGAAAGCCGGAATTGGAGCAGGAGCTGCGTTAGTCAGTTAAATTGTGGTGACATCGCTTCATCACTGGGTCAAGTTTATATCGACTTTTGACGAGAGAGGATTCCTTACGAACTGAAATTAGGAGGCAAGTCTCCTAGGGATCAGTATTTGTATGAGGATGTGTGGATTTTCGGTGTCATGGTCAATCAACATCTCGAGATCTTCTATCCATCTTCTTTTGTCTGCTTCCATCGGTGTACGTAACGGAAGCGAAGAGCTCTCTCTATGTAGGTTAAAAAAAAAGACAGCTAGCTATGTGAGACAACACGTCTTTCTCCACCGTCACCGAGCAAGAGCATCATGATCCAAAGAAGAGTGAGGTGTAATAGTATTATACAGCTTACTCTTGTCAAAAGACAGAGAAAGAGAGCATTGAAGGCATCGCCTTGCCTGTTGGCAATGTAGATACTACCCACAAGCTGGGTCGAATCCGTCCGGCCGGCCGTCTGTCCGTCGAAGCCACCATTCAACCAAATCTGCAAAGTTTATCTCGACCCTATTTCTCCTTTGTACATGGATTTCTTGGTTTTTTTTTTTTTTCTTTCCGATATCCATCATTCAGTTATTTCTCTTGTGGCTAGATGATTATAACTGAGAGCGAGGTTAAGCTTCACCTCGATTGACCTCAATTCACCTGAACTGAACCTCAACGACACGAGCACGAGCACGAGTACATAGGTCAAGGATCGATGATATGTTTTATTCAATGTAACCCTTTCCCGTTTTCAGTTCATCGACGATGTGATGAAACAAGATAGATGTTTGATCTGGCGAGACTGCCGAAACGAGTGAACCGGGCCCTGGATCTTTTTTTATCTTCTTCTGAAACGACGAGACAGACGGCCGTTGTTTCATTTGTTTTAATAATATTTTTTTCTTTATATAATGCCTTCCTCCTCGCCGCCGCAAAACCGACCTCTTCCGAATCTGTACACTACCTACCTACCTACCTGCCTGCCCTGCCTGCCCTGTCTGTCGCTTCCCTGCGTGTCTGACCGAAAATATCAGAACACTCTCGCGTGACCAGCCAGGCCGCTATGATGTTGTGTAGTATGTACACTATACATGGACAAAAGAAAACCTGCGGCTCGTGGGTTGAACCTAGAGGGAGGACGGTTGGTTGGTTGCTTGGTTGGTTGCTTGGTTGGTTGGCTGGCATCGTTGGCTTGTCGTTGGCTGTTGGGTTGGGTGCCTGCTCGGGTAATCGTCAGAATGAGTGTGTGCGCAGACAAGGCAGGGCGCGGCGGCAGTGGCGTGAGCGGGTGATACAAAGGAGGGCAAGCAAGCACTCGGGCTAGGGTGGGGGATCTAGATGGACTTGGACTCTGGATTTGGCCGGCTTTCACGCAAGACTTCGACGTTCATGGGAGTCAATCCTAATCATCATCAAATAGACTTGTTCATAGGATAGGCAAGCGAGCATCGCTGCCTCTGCTCTGCTCTGTGTAAATTCATTTTCGCAGTCCCCTTTCGACCCATAGAGAGTATAGCTAAGCATGTGCACCATAACCTATGCAAACCCTAAAACATGGAAATGGTACGAAACCCACAAGACCCAACAAAGGATATTAGTCGTTCCCAACATCTGGCTAGGTTTCCTTCCCACCTTCCCCGTAGATCATCATGCTCATGCGTCCACATCTATATCACCGTTGTGGAGTACCGCCGCATCACTGTCTGCGCTCTTCCTTCCGTTACTCTTCCGTTTTTTTCTCCTGGGAGGCGCTGGCTCCTTGGTTTGCTTGGCGTTAGCGACATCGTCGGTCGCAGCCGGCGAAGAAGGCAATTCCTTCTTCACCGTTGGCGTGCCCTCAACATCGCGGACCGTATTTTCCGACTCCCCATCTGTGATGGACTGCGACGAGTTCGTCAAGCT
This sequence comes from Neurospora intermedia, assembly GCA_037102815.1. Taxonomy (NCBI): domain Eukaryota; kingdom Fungi; phylum Ascomycota; class Sordariomycetes; order Sordariales; family Sordariaceae; genus Neurospora; species Neurospora intermedia. The sequence continues at coordinate 3,780,052 of BTPP01000004.1, read as the reverse complement.
CGGGACTTTAGATGATACCAACTGATCCTGGGAGGCAGCCATGGGAGTGACAGGCTCCAGCATGCTCCTGATTTGGCTTGTCATCTTCTCCATCTGGGCGAGCATAGCACGAAGACTCTGTTGGTCCATGTGGTTCAGGTTACCATTGGCAAGGTGATCAGAGTTACCGCTCGCCATCAGCGAGATGACCGAAGGATCAGCTTGGGCCTGTGTCGAAATGTTAGTCATGGTAATTGCTGAGGCAACGGATGAGGAAGCACATACCAACAAGGTATCAACTAAGGTATTAACACCGCTTGTGCCTTGTCCACTCAGCGCAGCAAGATTGTAAACTGCTTGCTGCTCTTCCAAGCTCCGCTTGTTGAGGAGAGATGACCCAACTGAGGCCGCAGCGCCGGTGGTCTGAGAAAGGTTGAGAGGGGGAATAGGTTTGCCCTTGCGATTTTCACGGACACTGCCAACAAGTTAGCCCTGCCGTTGCCGATAAATTTCGTACAATGTACATGAACACATACCGTGACAAGAAGTCGAGCTTGATGCCCTTGGCAGGCAATCTCACAACCTTGCCATAGGTCTCGACGTTCTTCCAGCCGCTCTCGTCGTCGCTAGCCTCGGGTTCTACCTCGATGTAGCCGTTGTTAACATAACCGCGACCATAAGCCGGCCTGATGACCGATGCACCCTTGATCTTGCGGAACTTGTGAGCCGGCGCCAACTGGCCTGGCACCTTGGCGAGCAAATCATCAACGTGGCAAGGACACTTCCATGTCCGGAGAACAGGCGGGTTGGCCAGAGGCGGGTCAAGACAATCCAAGTGCCAGAAGAGACCGCATAGACTACAGGGGATTATGGCCCTGGTACGAGCGGTGGCTCCTCCTTGACACAGATGGCATATTGCCGGATCTCCCTTATCATCACGTAACCTGAAAAAATCGGGTCCGGACTCCTCGTCGCTCTTTTTCCTCCTGCGGCCGTTTGTCAGTATTTGAGGCGCAACTGAGACATCACACGAGGAAATGGAACATACTTAGCCGGCGGTTTGACTAGAGGCACAATCTCTTCATACTCGCCATCTTGACCGGTGCGGACAGCCTCGAAATACTCGCGCACATCAAGCGGAAGGGCGAATGCGCTCGAGTTCTTGGCTTCCAGCTTCTCCATCAAAGACGCAAAAGGGCCGCTATACACGGGGAAGACCGGAGGATTGTGAGCGGTGCGACAGACATTGCAGAACCACTCGTCGGGCATAGCACCCTGCACCAGCGGCGGATCCACGCAACTGAAGTGAAAAGAGCGGGTGCAACCATCGCAGCAGATGAGCTGGCCGTTACCACCACAGGATGAGCAATAATCATCATTGTCGTCCTGAAGTACCTCATAATAAGCGGTTAGCGACGACAGCCTTGACTTGGGAAAAGTAGACGAGAGCGATGATTTGTGCGGCATATTTCACGACCGGGGACTTTTTATAAAGTGACCAAATGGCAGCAGTCGGAACAAGAAAAGACAAGTAGTATGTAGAATGTGGATGTTGGTAGCGTGTTGTTGTTCGCCACTAAAAATATCACAGACCCCCCCGGTGCCCGTCCCTGCCTTGCCAACTACTGCGGCCTGCACGCGTTGTGTTGTGCGGATGGAGGCGTGGCATGGGCACGAGGGATGGCGATGATGGGAATGGGCGTAGACATGGGCATGAGATTGGGAGGACAAGAGGACGAGCAGGATGGATTAGGACGGGGTGATGTGATGAGCAAGGGGCATGGGGGCTGTTTTTTTTTTGGGCGGAATGGGGGCTGTTTTTTTTTTGGGCGGAATGGGGGAATGGGGGATTGGGGGATTGGGGGGGATGACGGGAGGGAAGGAATTGGGTGTACGTATGTTATGGGGGATGATGGGCAGGCAGGGCAGGGCAGCAGATGCTGTGTAGGGTAGGTAGCCGAGTGATGGGGAGGGGTGATCAGACTGTGGAAAAAGGGTCTCCGGAAAGGAGCGAAAGGCCGCAAAATCCAGTCCAATCTGTGTTCCGAGCTAGCCAAACGCTGCTCCCCCCCCCTCTCTCCCCCAGCAAGCCCAGCACCATTCGCGTTCTGGCATCGCTTCCCAATAGGAAAGCCCAGCCACCCACAAACGGACAGGAAAGAACACACATCATACGAAAAAAAAGAGCAGAAACAGAGTAGAGAAAAGTTGGATCGATGAGAAGTATCTTCTTACCTCCTTGGCATAGTTGCCAGTGGTGATGGTCGGACTACTTCGCTCTCCGCTCGCCCGCGGGATGCCGGCCGCGGACGTCTTCTTCTTCATCGGCCTGCATTTGAAACTATTAGCGACGTGAACAACAGGTATAACGACAGATGCAGCGTTTAACTATGGCCACTTGATGATGCAAACCGCTAGTCGTTTCTCTCCCCATCCCTCTCCATCGTAGAGTCGCGAAGGTGAGGATACCAAAGCCAAGGCAGACAGACTCTGGTGTGACACTTGACGCCAGCAAGAAGATTTGACCATGACAAACCATCCTGCCTAGTCCATTCATGGCTTGCACGCAGCCGCCTTAACATTGACCTTTCCGTGACGGATCACAAGATGCACAAGAGACAAACTGCCGCGGAAAAAAAAAAAAAAAAAAACTCTGGGGACATGTAGATAAAGGAGCGATGGATTACTCACGAATTCTTCACCCTCAGACCCGTCCTGGGTTTCTTTGCGGGCCGCAGCGCAGGCGTCCCTGCTCTCGAGTTCGCAGCCGTAGAAGCAACGTCCGATGCAGGAAAAGTAGCCGCCGTAGGTGATGACTGCTGCTCTTCCAGTTCAACATGCGACCTCTTCCTTGATGCGCGCGTGCTCCGGCCTTCGGCTGAGACAGAAGTAGCACGCGTTGTCGTCTCTGGTGCTGCTGAGCTCATAGGTCGCGTTAAAGGCGCACATACCAGCACCTCTTCCACCTCCACAGAAGGCTCCTCCTTGGGATACGACTCTCTGGTGAAGCTCTCGGGGAACGGTTTGTTGTAGTTGGCCGTGATCTTCTTGGCGCTCTGTCGCAGGCGATACTTCGGGTCATTCTCATCAATCCGCCCAACCTTGCTAGGGAACACAACGCCCTGGACACCCGACTTCGAGCCCTTCTTTGAGTTCAGATTTGGGAACAAAGGCGCGTCGACGACGGCAGGCATTTCATATGGATATCCAATAGCGGGATCCATGGAATCGCTCTGCCTACCCGTGGGTGAGGCCGGTGATGGGAGGGCAGGTGAAACGTTCCTGTTCCTCCTCACGTTGATGCGGCGACGAACCGTGATTGGGTGTGGCGCAACGGCATCACGATTGCCGCCCTCGACGCCATTACCAGCTCCAATCGCAGCAGAATCGACCGCTGCGGCAGGAGAAATGATGGGCGCTGGGCTGACACGAGAGGGCGAAATCGAAATGGCAAAGCTGCTCCCTAGCCCATCTTCATCATACACGTCTGCTGGTGGTGAGAGCGATCGTGCGCTCGACAACGACGACGAGCTTGAGATGGAGCTCGCCCGCCCCCTCTTCTTCGGCGAAACTGACTTGGCCTTTCCATTCCCCCCGTTGACGACCATCTTTGCCTTTGCTGATTCAGGTTTTCTTGGTGATCTGTGCTTCTTGCGGACATGAATTTCTCGGATTTTACCCTCAGCTTCCTGCTCATGGTCTGGCGGACGCTGCTCTTGTTCCGGTTCCCGTGATGCAGGCGCAAGCGCAGGCGCGAGTGCAAGCACAGGTGTCGTAGCAGACGTCTTCAAAGCCAGCAAGTGCTCTTGCTCCTTTTCCCCTTCTTCCTCCGGATCCCGTTCAAAGTGAGATGAGGAAAGGTTAAGAGGTGGGTCAGAATGAGATTGCTGATCTTTGTACTCTTGCTCTTCCTTGTCAGCTTTGCCTCCAGTGAATGAAATCCTGGGCGTAGGGTTAGAAACCAACCCCGGCTGAGGTGCTTGTTGTTTTTGTTTTTGTTGTGGTGGTGATGGTGGTTGCGGGGATGGTGGTGGTTGTTGGTGTGGAGGATTAAGAAGTTGAGGGTCGAGCGGAAGATGTTCAAGAGCAGGCTCAGATGTGGGTGCCAATTCGGGGTTGGGTCCTGCCACTGGCTGTTCAGGCTGTTTTGGCTCAGGTCCTTGTTCAGGGTTGGGTTTGGGGTGCGGACCGGGTTCAGGGTATGTTGGCAGGTAGTGCTGAGGCTGCCGTTGTTCCTGCTGGAGCTGGAGCCGCTGGCGGTATTGGAGATCCTGCTGATTGTGCTGGTGCAACGATTGTTGCTGGACAACAAAAGACGGTTGACGGACCCGCTCCGGAGCATCATCTCCATGAATGGCTTCCTCTTGCTTCACAGCACCGGATCCAGCTCTTTGCTGCTCAACCGCATCACGATAGCGTCGCACGGCGGAAATGTCTAATGTGACTAGATGGCCGTACGAGGCCTGCTGGGGCTTGGGCGGCGCCTGGCCCATGGCCGTCATACCCTCAAAATAATTCAAGCCCATGTTTTTCCTCTTCGCTTCCTTTTTCTTTTGGTGGAGCATCCGGGCAAATTCTTCGAGCATCCCGGCATCTGCAGTCTGCGTGAAAACCTTCTCCGCAATAACCCGGAACCTGGAGTTGTGTCGATCCTCCTCGTAGAGCGTCTTGAGGGCGTACGCCGTAGGATACCGGTGATGCGCAACGGCCTCTTCCACCGCCTTTTCTATCACTGCGTCCATGAGCTGCGTCCGAGGATCCACCAGGAGCCCGTGTGAGGTAGCTAGGGTTTGAGAAACTGGCAGAGGGCGGCGCGTCGAAGCCGAGAAAATAGGGGCAGGAGTCATCCTCTCCGATCCCGTCTCATCGGCGCCCGTCATGATGCTGCCGTTCCCGCTTTCCTCTTCATCTTCAGTCTCGTCCTCCTCAGGTGCCGGGGTAGTAGCTGCGGGAGCCGGCGCAGGTGCTGGGGGCGCTACAGGCCGCTTGATCACGATTCTCGTCGTCTTGAAAGGCTTCGACTCAGGCGGTGGTGGTGGTGCAGGTGTAGCCTTCTTGAAGAAGCCCGCCTTGGGCATCGTCCCCAGGGGCGCCATTCCCTCGACAACACCGTGGCGCACCAAGCCGGCGTCGGCAAAGCTGGGCTTGTTCTGCACAGGTGGTTCCAGCCAGCGATCCATGAACGTCTTTTGGCCTTCTGTTCCCGAGCTCTTACTGTTGCCGCCTCCGCCTCCGCCTCCGTTCCCTTTGCTCTTTCCGCCGCTGCCGCTGCCGCTGGCGTTGCCGCTCCCACCGCTCCCACTCCCACTCGCGCTAGCACTGCGTTGCCCCTTAATCGAATCAACAGAGCCGAATGGTATTTGGCGTGGACTGGAGTATCTCGAGCGTGTGCTTCTCGTACTTGGTGAAACCATGTGGTATGGCCAGAAAGACAGGTCTTTCCTTTCCTTGTCCTCGACGGATGGCTGTGTTTGGTGAAGGGATGCGCGGGCCGCAAGCTGGAGGGGGTAGGCAAATCGGACTGCGGGCTACGAGATTATCGAACGGACCGCGGGTTCGCCCCCTTTGCAAAATCCCAAGTGCTGAAAGGGGTGTGTTTAGGCGGCTTCGATGGGACCACCGCCCCAGGAGTCCCTTCCGGTGTGTGCACTCGCGCCTATACCAGCTACTTAGTATCGCCGCGATAAGGAACCGATAGGAGGCTGTGAAAGTGTTACCTGCTCTGTGCCCAAAATAAGAAATATGGCGAAATGACCGCGTCCGGAGCGATGGCACGCGTGCAGAATGGTAGGGATTCAAGGGGAAGAACAAGGCGGGTGAAGGTGGAAAGAGGACGACAGCTGGTGTTGTTTGGGGGGTGACGGCAGGAAGGGGGCCGGACTCACGGTCGTAAATAAGTCGACCTAGGTAGGAAAAGGAGGGATGCTTGGGATGAAGAGGCATTCAGTAGAGGGAGGAGCAATCGAAGGGTGCTGCGGTGGTGCTTGCAGCGAACCCCTCAGCGGGTTGTAGTGGCCGGAAGAATGGTAGCTTCAGGGGGTCTTCTACGCTGTTGTTGCCGTAAACAGCCGCTAAAACTGAGTTTCGGCTGACTGCCCGGTTAATCGATTCCTTCCCGAGCAGGACTTTGGTTCACAGGTGGATGTGCCCTACAACACCCGGACCCGAGTAGGTGATGCGCAACAAGGAATTTCAAGATAGGTAGGTAGAGGCCAGGGCTCAATCAAGAGCGTATTCCCAATTGCTGGAGCTTTTTACCTTGGGCCCCCAGCTCGATATACCTTGTCGTTCACGTGGGACGTGAGGTGAGGTGAGGTGAGGTGAGGTGAGGTGAGGCGATAGTGATCTGTGATTCACAGGCACCGTATCCCAGATTCAGAGATGCCTCTAGGAGACTCGTTGTTGACATCCCCTGACAAGTTTACGTCACGAACCATGCGCACGCATCTGGACGATTCAACCCTTTTGTCATATGGTCCCCAACCGGCACGTAGGTAGTCCTGGTTTCGTTTCGTGACAGCGAGTGCTGGGTGATTGATGGTCAGGCTGGATACCTAGACGTCCTCAGTTGGCCGCTTGAGCAACACGCAAACCACGGGTTGCACGATGCTGAGGTTCCGGGCTCTAGTTTGCTTTCCGGCGGGCTCCTGCTGTGGAGTTAGTAGGGTAGTTGAAGCTGTTGTTGTTCTTGTCATACGCTGGTGGGCTCGAGGAAGAAAACATGAGAAAAACGGGTGCTAGGAGCGCGCTGACTTGAGTAAATGTAGCAGGTTCTGTTTTCCTCTTTCCAGTGTTGGTATCGTGCGTGTGAGCGAGAGTGGGATAAGAAATGGAATGTTGACGAGCGGTCCTGCAAGAAGTTGAAAGTGCTGTATTCTGACCAAATCCGATACAGAACGCACCTGATCAATACTGGTTTGGCCAACAGAACACAACTGTCCATCCAAAAGCAGCAACCCCCAATTGGAATTTGACTGGAAGCAACTTTAGACAAAATGGCCAAGCGGAACACTTTTGCACAGTCTTTGGTGACGGAGCTCCGAATTTCGCACATGAGTGCCTATTGCATGGCAAGTGCATCAGCCATAGCCATAGAGGAAAAAAAAAAAAAAAACATCGATTGAGTGTACGTACGCATCCGAAAACATAAACATAATACTGGCGCTGCCTTTCCCAACAACTAGACATAGGTACCGTAAAAAACCAAGAAACTGTATGATGTTACCACTAGATTAACGATTTGTTTAGTTTCTTGCTTTGTTTTCTCATTACTTAGGTATTGTTCAATCGCTTTTGATATTTCGAGGACTAACCCAGGATTATGTATTGACCCACCGCTTAGCGAACGCCATCCTGCTTTGTACAGTGTTGATAAGCTAAGGAAGAAAAAAAAAAAAAGAAAAAAAAAAAAAGGTTGCAATGAGGAAGGTTCGTCACTGGGATGAATCCTCCCACCTTCTTCCGGTCCCCTCCTGTCTCTGATGGAACCAGTTGTCGCTTGCGGGTTACCCCTCGCAATGCCACGGGGATGCAAAGCGTGCCGGACCAAATGTTCCATCCAAGGACCAACAACCCAAAAGATGCACCGGAATTAGCCAGGGAGGAGGCAACTTTCGAGCTAAGGTAGCCCAACTTTCCACATTAATCCATACATCAGACTACTACAGCCAATCATGTCCAAACTGCCCATTTACTCCTCATCGGCCTTCTCGCCCTCCTTCTTAGCGGCCTTCTTCTTCTTGTTCTTGTTCTTGCTGCCAGTGTTCCTGGAGAGGGGCTGGGCAAGGATGGCAAGAATTTCCTCATCCTCAATCTTCTTGTCGGTCTTGAACTTGGAGAGATCGAGCGCAGGGGCGGCGCCAAGCTTGGTGAGGCCGTTCTTGGTGATGGCTATTGAACCAGTTAGCTAGACTGCTTGATTCTAGTAGACGCACACGAGTCAAGCATTCAATACATACCAACAGTGGTAAGGAGTCTGGCAACAGGGGAATTGTCCTTGTCACCAACAACCTCGTAAGCGCGGAACACGTTTCCACGAACGCACTCAATGACACCAGACTTGGCATCACGCTCATCCTCAAGCTGCCTCAAGCTGAAAGGGAAGGTACCGAACTTCTTCTGGACCTCAGAAAGAAGCTTGCGCGAGCTGGGACGCTTGAGGGCATAGGTGGTGGTGGTGCGGCGGTGAAGGGTGGTGCGGTTCTCGAACTGCTTGACCTTGCCGGATCCCAAGCTGACGCCCATCTCGACACCCCAGACCTCGCCAACCTCGGGGACACCCTCGCCCTTGGTGTTGTCGCCAGGAGCAATAACGATCTTCTTCTTGCCCTCAATCTCGTTGCGGTCGAAGAGCCACGAGGTGGTGCTCTCAACAAGGTTGCAGTCGTAAGCCTGGACAACCTTCTGAAGAAGTTCGGTGATCTTGGCCTGCGAAGGAGGCTTCTGGGAGGCGGCCTTGGCCTTCTCCTCATCGGTACCGGTAGCGAGGAGGCCAGGGGGAACCATAAGGCGGAGGAGGAGCTCGTTGGCGTAGTAGTTGGCGAGGATCAGGTCAGCATTGCGGCCCTCGATAACATCATCGGTCTGGTCCTTGGCAGGGGCAACGACGGTGTCGCAAACTATGGAACCGAAGCCATCGATCTGAGCACCGAGCTGAATCTTGACGGGCTCGCCGGCCTGGATCTCAACAGCGGCCTCCTTCTCGTCCGAGGTCAAGGGAGTGTAGGGGGTGACGAAAGCGGCGGGAGAGACGGTGGTGGGGTGGGAGAAGCCCTTGGTGATCTTCTTGCCGCGATAGACCTTGGCAAGCTCCTCCTCGATGAGCTTGTCACCCTTCTCGCAGATGTCGACAATCTTCTCACCGGCAGCAACGAGCTTGGAGACCTCAGCAAGGACCTTCTCAGAGATCTGAGCAGCGGTCTTGTACTTGGTGAGGGTATCCGGGTTGTTGAGGGAGTAGTCTGGCAGCAGGGTCAGCCTATGAGAAGCAGGTGGGCGCATAGTATACAGAGCAAGCCAGCAACAAGCAAGCGCCCGAGCCTGTGTGTCGCAGGCTCGGGCCGGCTTTCCCAGGAACGACGAGGAACAAGTTAGGAGAGTCTAGACGCCAACCTCTCAAAGTGCGTAGCTGGAGGAGGGGGGAAGTAGAGGACGAGAGGGAGGGAAACGGAAGAGAAAAGCTTCATGCTTGCAGCTCAGCTTCGTTTGCAACTAACCGATCTCCTGCTTGGTAGTTTCGGACGCCATTTTGGGCAAATGTACAGCGATAGACTGTTTACTACTAACTAAGGCTTAGAATAAATGTGCGGCGTCAAAGATTGGGCGGATGTTGAAGCTACCTACCTTGGGGTGTGGATGGTGGAGAGTGGAAAAGAAGGAGGAAAAACAGCAAAGTCGGGAAGCTTCAAGGTGGACCTGCTTGATGCGTTGCGATTTTGCTTTTGCTCGTGGATTTTGTGAAGGCGGGGGAGGGGGGTTCTTTCTGGATCTGGGTCTTGTGCTCGCCCAGTGCCCAGTGCTCAGTGCTCACGCCTGCTGCCATTGGATTCCCTTGAAGCCTGTGTGCTCCACTACCTCTATGTACGGGATCCAGCCAAATTCAATGCATGACGATGCGATGCTCTTTGCGATTGTCATTGCGACTGGCGACGGTCACTTTGGCGGGCTTCTTGGTTGTCACAGAGGAGCGCATTCACATCGCATTCTTGCGCACTTTAACTGCCTTTCATCAGTCTGGGCCAATTTCTCGCTCCGGGATTTCCAAGTCCACAAACGTTCACGGTTCCTGCGTGTACCGGCGCAAATCCACGTTGACGTCCATTGAGTTCTGTTGCCGTTTTGGGGCAGGCCCGCGGCAGCGCAATGGCACGGCAAAAGAAGCCTGCCGGGACTCTTTCTCGCAAGTCTTGCCAGTGCCATCGATGAATGACAGTAACACGGGGGTTCAGGCGCGCCAAGAAGCAACTGCTCTGGTTAGAAAAAGAGATCCGCTCAGGCCATGAACTGACAGGTCCTCGATACCTCTTCTGACGAGGTATTGGGCGCCAGTGACTGCGTACCTAGTACTTCCAGAGCGACTGACACCCGCACGCCCTCCCTGTCTGGGACACGGCTGTCTTCTGCTGTTGTTCCATTGGTCAGGAACAGAGCAGCACTGCAACGCTAGGTCGCTCTCACCTTTGGCATCCAATTGTCAGTGGAAGATGCGCCGTGCGGTGCCAAAGTTCAGTTGCCTCGCTGCCACTGCCTCAGTCCCGTTGTACCGACCTGACCTTACTCGAGCACACTACCTCTACCTACCTCTACATAGTAGCCCGTCGTGGTGTATGCCGCAGCCCAGCCTCATCTCCTCTCCCAAAAATTGGAAGCTGACAGAAAGGACAACAAACACGCCACGGAGCAGCAACAGACGATAGACGAGAATTGGCATAGCTTTAGGCTGCATCGCATCACGGCGACCACGAAACGCGAGAAACAAGACGGAACATCGCCAACCAGCTGCCCTTTCTGCTGGCTCCAGCGCACGACAGGATTTTGGCAGAGGTTACCTCGAGACAACGCGACCTGTCCAGTTCCTCAGTTTCTCGGATTTACACCAACATTACCACGGCGACCAGAGCTACCAGTAGCTAGCTACCTAGCATTGACAACCACCATCCATATCGTTCATTCCTTCCTCTGTAGTCGAAGACGCGACCGACCGGTACGGCGACGCATAGCGACTGCGACTCCCCATGGCCGCCTCGCTGTCTTCTGCCTCGGCCATGGCCTCTGGCAGTGCCGGCGCTGAGGCTGGCGCTTCTTCTGCCGACGCCTCGTCTTCGATCAATGCTTCCGGAACGCCTGCCGCCTCGGCTTCGCAGGCCCCCTCGGCAGCCTCCAAGGCCGGTAGCCCTCAAGATGGCGCGACGCCGCCCGTCATCCAACGCGACAAGGATAGTTTGAATAGGGTCTTGGTTGACCGTTTCGTCACGCGCGACATGATTCACGCCGCTGCTCTGAAAGATTCGCAAAAGGCCCTGAACCAGGACATGAGCAACAGGTTGGCACGGGTTGACCAGTACAAAGCTATGACCAGTCGCGATAGTCGGAATAGGGTACCTCCAGCTCAGCTCTACGGCCAGGGCTACAATGGTTACGGGAACGGGGTGACAGAAACGGGCGGGCCCGTCAAAATTATATACCCTTCACAGAAGCCTCGGCCGGGCAAGCGGACGACACCGCCGCTCAAGTTCAGTCGCAAAGATCTCAAGAAACAAGCCGAGCAGCATGAGGAGCTGGTACCCATCAGGATAGACGTTGACTGGGACAAGGTGAAACTACGTGACACGTTTACCTTTAACCTCCATGAGCGTCTCATTCCCGTCGAGGTCTTTGCCTCACAGTTAGTCGAGGACATGGGGCTGAAGCCGCCTATGGACAAGCACGTTCACGAACAAGTGGTCACGCAGATGGTGGAGCAACTTCAGGACTTTTATCCCTTTGTCCATTCAGAAGAGGACGCCTTGGACCCTGAATTACCCTACTCAGCGTACAAGAATGATGACATGAGGATTTTGATCAAGCTGAATATCACTATTAGAGAGCACACGCTGGTGGACCAATTCGAGTGGGATATCAACAATCCCATGAACTCACCAGAGGAGTTTGCCGCGAGAATGGCCGATGAACTATCTCTTTCGGGAGAATTCACAACGGCCATCGCCCACTGTATCCGCGAGCAGACGCAGCTCTTCACCCGCAGTCTCTATAGCGTAGGACACCCTTTCGACGGGCGTCCCATCGAGGACCCAGACCTCACGGCCGCCTTCCTCCCAACACCGATTCCTTACACGCTGCGACCCAACCAACAGCAAAAGGACTATGCCCCCTACCTGTACGAGAACACCGAGGCGGAACTGGAACGGACCGAGACTATGTTCTCGCGCGAGCAACGCAGACAAAAACGATCCGTCAACAGGCGTGGTGGGCCCCAGCTGCCCGATCTCAAGGAAAGGCAAAGGACGATTCGGACAGCCATTGTGTCTTCAGTCATTCCTGGCGGAGTTCTGGATATCGAAGACAGCCGGCTCTTCAAGAAAACAACGGGACCAGTGGCGACTACTGGTGGTCCGGGACGGGGCAGGCGCATCATCCGCGACGGAGACCTTTCCGATTCAGAAGACAGTATGGACTCCGCGCCAGACTCACCCGCCATGTCGGTACCTCAAGGAGGAACCGCACGAACGCGTGGAATGCGTGGGGCCGCCACGGCCGCTGCCCAGCGCATGGCAAACATCGGACGGTCGGAAACCCCTGAGACCATTGTGCACCATCACGAGACTAGGATGTCGCGTAGGTTTGGCAGGGAAGCGACACGGGAAGAGACCGAGGAGCCTTTGCAACAGCAACACATTGTTACTCTTCGGGTTCATCCCGCAAAGCTACGGAGAATCATACAAGGACGAGACAGCAGGACGAAACCGCCGGCGCCGGCTCCGTCTGGCTCTGGGACGCCCGGTAACCAAAGAGCCTCAAGCATAGCACTGCCTGGCTCCATGGGTCCACCGCCCACTACTCCAGCTGCTGGTTCACAACACAACCTAACCATCAAGGTTGCTACGCCGCCGACCTCTGGGGCTGGAGCTGCGGCTGGCGGTGACGATGCTATTGTTGGTGCTGTACCGGCTCTTCCATCTCCGGCCAACGGAGAGGCGCTTCCTCCATCGGAAATACCCTCCCAGTTCACACCTGGTCAAGGATCGTTCGTGGTACGCAGACAACACTGACATTGATCTTTGTTTTTCTCTATGCATTTTTGTATAGCCCCCAATATCAGAATGGCTCAATAAACGCCTCGAAGTGCAACACAAGTACCCATATGACTCTTATGACTGCATAATGCGCCACAACGTGGTGGTGATGGCGGCCTGGGACGGTGGCAGCGGCGGCGACGTGGTGGTCAAGATCGTGCCGGAAAAAAAAAAAAAGCTCAAGAACTTCCGCCCAACGCCTAGTACATGTGGCTTCCACGAATTCAATGTCCCAACCGTGACGACACGATGTATGTTGTAAGTCCTGTCCTGGCTCGACGTTGCCCAGGTTCAAGGCGCACTTGAAAAACTGAGCTCGTTTGGAAAACAAGAAGGCAAAGAGGACTTGACGAGTATTGGCAGTAGTGGGTCGTTAATTGAGCGAGCGAAGCTCAAAATAATGCAGCCGCTTAGTATACTCTGGCCATAGCCGCAGTATCAGCCGGCGATTTTCACCTTCAAGGAGAACCACAAGCCCCGGCCATAACAACTGTTAGCACCCCAACAGGCAATAGGATGATGTGATCCTTGTGAACATATCCCTGGCAAACAACAACCCCCCTGAGTGACAACAAATCAACACAACACAAACAGGACGCTTCAGCCAATGCCTATCATTCCATTCCTGGACCCAACGTACCCAGATATGGTCCTTGAGATCGACCTTGACATTGACGTCAACTCTTGATCGCTCTCTCACTTGTCGCCGCCGCCGCCGCCGTCGCCGCCACCATTATCATCAAGCCCCGAGTGCACTATACGTGTAGAACTAGCATGACAGTTGAGACAAGCGTCAAAATAGGGTAAAATGGATGGTCGTCGAGGCGAAGAGAACAGATTGGAATGGGAATGCGTTGGGGGGGGGGGGGGGGGGGGGGGAATTGAATTCGGATTTGAAACTGTGAGCTGTGAGGAAGACGGGCAAAGGGCGAAGAAAGCGAGTGACGGCGTGAGGGACGGGAGCTTGTGTCAGAAGAGAGGAGAGCAAATGAGAACAGAAGGAATGGGATGGGCGATAGGGGCGAAGGGAGGGGGCCAGAATAGAGGTAAATTTGGAATCAAAGAAGCAGTTGGTCAGGAAACAGCGGCAGTGTCATGATTGAAGAGATAGCCTTAGCATCGGCATAAATGGAGTAACAGATGGAGGTTTGGGTTCAAATTTCTGGACAATTGAGGCGACAACAATACCTAATTCAGCCGGTGATACTGGTTGATACGATAGGGTTACTGTTGGAAGACCTGTTACATCCATTGTACTAAGTAACCGGAATGGGAGATGTGATGTCCAACGTACAACACAGCAATAAAGTATGATACGAGAACCACAAAAAGTGATCTAGTTGATGATTGGGTGACAGGCACACTTGGAATATAATAATACCCATCTCTCTCTCTCGGCACCCTCTTATTCCTTATTTTGGACACGAACACAAACAATCAACGAAACATAATGAAAATAGCTCTGAGTAGAAGCTACATTTTAGTAAACTTTCGACTTTTGGGCGTCATTGCCATCCGCCTAATAGATTAATCAGCCCACCAAACGCAGTCCAGTCCGGTCCAGTCCAGTCCAGTCCAGTCCAGTACATCCGTCCCTTACATAAAAACGAACATAAAGCAACACCTAAAACCTAGCAGCCAGTCCATCCATCCATCCATCACCCACGCGCGCCCCCAACCCGGCTCTAGTCGCCGTACCAATGCCACCCACCCATTTAAAGACATGAGAAGAAGAGAGATGATTGTGAAGAAAATAGATTTTGGAGGTGATGGGCAGTAGTGGTAATAATCATACCCTGTCGGATAGAGGTAATGGAAGAGGGGAATGTAAAGAAGAAGAAAAAAGTGTGGAAAAAAAAGGGAGGCCAAAGCTTGAAGCTTATTAGTGCAGCTATGTAATTGGTATTGTGATAATGCGGGTATGATATCGCTTAGTAGCAGTAGTATCATCATGAGTGGAAAAGATCCCAAGCTCTTTCGCAAAGCCTGATGAACTCCTCCTTCTTCGCCCTTTGTGTCTCGGGGCTATCTCTTCCTTCGCCGAACGGCCCTGACCTCCTTTGTGGCGCCCTCCCATTACCGAGCGGGGGGGTACCACCTTCCTCGTACTCGACCCGCGACCTCCTCTTAGGAGCGGACGACGAGGGGAGTGTGCTGCTATGCATGTTGCTGCTGCTGTAATTATTGCCGGGAGTATTGTTACTGGCGCTTCGGCTGGCGTCGGTCATATGATTACTGATATGGGAGGGCGGGCCTCTTTGAGAGGACGATGCGTGCGTAGAAGGCAGATATGTTGGCGGTGGTGGCGCGTGATGATGCGCTGGGCCGTTGGGGGGAGATGGCGGTGTCGGGGGTTGGTGTTGACTGCTACTGCTGTTATAGTGTACATACTTGGGCAGTAGTTCTGTTCGGCCGGCTGCCAGGTCTTGCTGTGCTTCCTCGGCGGACTTGTACTCCCTTGTCCTGGCAGATGCAGGGGCTTGAGGTTGCGGCGGTGGAGGCGGCGGTGGATGGTGAGGTGAGGCCAGCGGTCCGTGGTTGTGACTCTGGCTGGCAAAGAGGGCATGCCCACTTGAATCCGGATGGCCAGACAGCCCCTGACCAAATACATCTGAAATGGGCGGCAGTCTATTGTTTGTTTGCTTGGCAGGCACATGGTGGATGTGCGATGTGCTGGCGAGATTCGAACTATGGTTCATGAGGTGACGGGTCAAGGGGTGAGGATTCTGTCTGCCAGGGAACGACTGGCCAAGGGGCGCAGACTGGATGACCCTTTCGTTGGCGAACTGCTCGTGGGAGGGAGCGACGATGCTCAATCCTGGCGGAGGGCCACGCTTCCGTGCTAGGCCTGGTGTCTTTGCAGCGAAGTGTCCTCCATCCTTATCCCTATCTGGAATTTCGGGGGCCTTGAAGCCGGCCGACTGTTGTTGTAACCTGGACTCGATGATCCGCTTCTGCTGCTCCTTCACACTCATACTGCGATGTACTTGCTCCTTCATGAGCGGGTCGTGGGTAACGAAGCCGGGCGATAGACAAGCGATGCCGACTTCCTTGATACCGAGTCCACTGGTGTCACGGGCAGTGAGTGGTCGCGCAGAGCCCGGAACGCCGTTGTTGGTGGATGTGTTCTTGGAAAGATCCAGTCTGCTGGGTCGGTGCCTGGCAGTGGGGGGTGGTGGCGGTGGTGGTGGTTGTTGTTGTACGTCGGGCGAGCCTGGTTCCTTCTTGACAATGATCCTGGGCGCCGAGCCACCAGCACTGCGGGAACTGTATTATCGAAGACGGTGGACTGATTAGTGACTGCTCGGTAACAATAGCGAAAGACGAAGATCGAGACGAAAGATGGAAAGAGGAGAAAAGGAAGACGACAGACACGGACAATCAAAAAAAGGAGATTACTTACGCGCTGGGTGGAGAGGATTTGTGTGCAGCGGGTGTCGCACCCACAGCTCGGGGGCTGCCACTACCTGACCGGGGAGCTGGCGCATTCGGGTTCGAAGAGGATGGGGGCGGCGGTGGTGGTACAGCGGCCGTTCGTTGCGCGCTGGGCGACGATGTGGAAGCGGGCGCAGCGGTGTTGGCAGAGACGTCGGAGCCGTAGTTTGGCCTATCGTGAGGAGCCGGAGACGCGGCCATGGCAATGGCGGTGCTCATGGTCGACTTGGACACTGTTGGAGGTTGTGGGAATCAGGAGAGCGTGATGGGGAAGAAAAGTAAAGATTGGAGCGACACGGAGCGAGTGGTTGGCTTTGGGATGAGTGGTTGAATATCCCTGGGAATGCTCTGCAAATCCGGGGGGGTGTTGGGTCGGCAGGAAATTGATTGAAAAGAGGCGAACAGCTGTGCCTTGAAGCGCGGCGGACGGGATTATTGGGGGATGGGGGGGATTGGAAATCGACGTCGGATGGATCGCAGCAACGTGCGTGTCCCACGTCCCAAACCAGGTTGGTCGCAGGTGAGCAGCCCCCCTGGGACAAGGTATAGTCGGACTAGTTGTTAGGTACCGAGCCTGGGTTGGTTGCTGGTGTGCCGCCGGCCTATCAATCGCGACGCTGGCTGACGTCTCGACGCGCACTTGGGCACTCCTTTTCTCCAGGGCCCCTCTCTGCTGTGTTGTTCCTGCCCCTAGTGTGTGTGAGGCGATGCAGAAAATGCAGATAAACCCGAGGATGGTGATGGTGCGGGTTCGAGACCGCAGGGAAAATGGACTTGGTGGAGGTGAGAGTGGAAAGCGGAAGACGGCAAACGAGATCCCGAATGGATTCCTCAGGATATTACTTGCCGGGTGACGAGCGGAAGCTAAGGTATGTCAACTGTTTTGCGAGTCCTCAAGCAGAACCTTGCCAAGCTTGTATGTGTCTTTCAATATTTCGGTCTTGCTGCTTGCGCACTGCAACGACCTAATCCGAGTGCCGGGCGCTTCCAGACTGGCTGAGACAACAGTGCGATTCCCAAACAATTGCTTCTGCTTGCTTGGGTTGACCTGGGAAGCAAGACCGATCCAGCCGCTTGACTCGCTGCAGATGTCTTGAAACAAATTCGGGTTCTGGTAGGTGGTGTATGAATGGTTTGTCTCTTGGGCACAGTTTGTGGTAATGGTGGTGGTGGTGGTGGTGGTTGCCAGTAATGGTGGCAGATGGTGTGGAAGTGGAAGTGGGTTGCGCCGCCAGTGTCAAATGCGTGCCGGAAATGTGACTGATGCGTCCGGGTGCTGAAGTGTTTCGCTGGGTTTGTTGCGGATGTCTGTGGGTTCGCGATGCACCTTCCTCTTTTCGGCAGACTCGTCCGTCGTAATAGGAAAGTGTCGCTGTCGTCCTCGAAACCTTACGTTGCTGGATTCGCTGAAGTCGCTGCCTACAGACTTGCAATCGATGGCTCGTATTGGCTGGAATTTCCCCTCCGAGATGGAGAGATAAGTACGACTCTGTGAAAAAGAAGATGATCAACAATTTGTCCCTTTCTCTTTATTTTTCGCCTTTCGATGATTACCCCTATTCGGCCATTTATCGAGGAAGAAAACAAACGCTATCAAGTACCCTAAAGTGGAAACTGGTCCGGTGGATTGCCCTTTGGTGCACGCCGAATATGCGCGGTCGCTACAAGGTGCTTTCTGTCGCCTGTCGGAGCTCGGTCGTCGGAGATGCCGGATGCGCCACGCCGCAAGCAACGCAAAAATGGGACACAACTGAAGGGCAAAACGTGGAGTGCTAGAAGATAGGTAGGAAAGTCAACTACGCGCGAGGAATGAGAGCCAAACCAGGGACGGGCAAGAGGAAATTATATTCTTCTTATGGCAACCGGCGTAACGAGCTCCAGGTTGGCAGGAAAGTTAGTCCCTCCCCTCACTTTGTTTGGGCTGTAGGTAGGGGTCCCCGCCGATTATGAAAGGGGACGACCCAGCGATAATGATGCAAGTTGTGTAAGAGGTTTGTGGCTACATGGATCCAGCCCTGGTACCTACCATGCTGGGTCACATCTTTGTCCCCCATGATCCAGTGGTCCAGCGTTTGATGTTCAACGTTGTCGCGGATCATGGGTCGGAGATCTTGCAAGTGCCAATCCGTACCTGGAAGATACAGCAGAGGCGATGGCGGGAGGTCTGGCAGGTTGCTGGCTCATACTAGGTATGTACAGCATGTCAAATAGGCGTCCAATCAGTTTACAAGTACCTCAGCTGCTTGAAAATGCACCAGAGCTGTGCAGCTGTCTCGGCCTCCATTACCTAGCCTGTTGCTCACACTGGCTGTTGCGATGGTCGCGAGAAGCTGTGCCTTTTGAACATCGAGGAGAGTCTCTGAAAAGGTACATATCTTCCACGAGGATCATCTGCGCATAATCTGGCGTCGATCCACGCGGCTCTCACGGCCCTTCCATCTGGCGGACAGACAGTCCCCAACTTCCCCAGAAGCATGTCGAAAATTCGTGAGTTGAATGGCTGACGATAGTACTTGACAACTGAGTCCCCGGTCGGTACATTACTTTTCGCGTTGAAATCTAGCGTGATGGGGAAAGGGGGAGGGGGCCTGCAGGGGTCGTCTTGAGATTTGGGCTGTCCTTGTCGCTGATTGGGTTCTGGATTTCTCCCCCACCATCGTCTGCTTCCATTCTCTCACAACGCAGCCTGGCCGACCAGCCAACCCGATTCACCTGAAACTCGTCAACGATAGAGAGAGGACGGCCAAGGAGGGGCACATCGTCACCTAAACATCCGGTCCGAGCTCGCCTGTGCCCAAAGTGCCATCGAATGAATCAAACATCACCCAACCCACACGACGAACACGAAGGCAGCTCTCTCATTGTCACCTGAAAGTCAAAGCTGATATCAAGGATCCAAGCTGCTCGTCCTCAACTCATCATGGACTTCTTCCCGGCCAAGTATCGCCCCCATGGCTTATCAAGTAAGACTCGAGTAAACTTGCCCCGAGAGGCCACGAACAGAAGATACACATAGATTATTGTACATACTAGTGTACACAGCGTATCTTGAAGCATGCGGAGACAAGTGCGTTGACACGTACATGTAACTGCACGACGTACGTACTGTAAGTGGACACCTCGCCCATGAAACTCGCAATCTGCGACAGTAAAAGAATTTCCATCTCGGACGTCTGGATCGCTCGGTTAGGTGGATCTCGGGCACTTCCACACGGAGGGGTCACATTTCACATTTCTCACCCGTCCAACGTCTTGTTTGGTCCGGGCTTTTCCTACGGTGATACATTTGATACTTGGTCCATGTTCGAACGGTCAGAGTTATCCTGTTCTGCCCATTCTTTTGTCCTCATGCTGCTCATGATAAGTCTGAGACTACTCTTAATGAGTTGCTACAACATGTAGTTCGTCCATCTGAGACGGCCTCCAGCTGCTTCAGGCCAGAGGAAAAGGGCTTGGAACGACGAAAGGAGTATAGACGCTACTCTCGCTAGTGTCCCGCAAGAATCGAAAACTCTCAACGAGTATCCCAGTCAAAAGTCTTTGGATATCTTCTGCCACTACTACGGTATGAAACGGCCACAAACGTCGGCCCAATGGAATCCCTCCCTTGGCGGCCCCGAGGCCCCGGAACAATTAACGCCGGCAACAGTCTGTGCATCAAATAATGAATGTCGTGCAGCAAGCCGTCGACCATCATGTCACAAAGCCCTTAGCTTGGTCTGGGCAGACCGTTGAACGACTGGACAGCAGACTCATACAATTACCGTTATCCTCGGCCAAGGTCGCACCAGCCAATCTATAATAAATGAATTAATCCAGGGATTCACGACCGCGCCGAGCTCGCCTTTACGGAACTCGTTGCCATTTATAACTCTGCTCACTGGAACACATTGGCCAGCCTGGATCAGATGGTTCGTGTGGTGATGATGAGAAGGAGTCTGCACAAGATGCAACCCACTGGCACAGCACCCATTCAGTCGGTGTTAGGTAGTCACCAAAAAGAAAAAAAGAAAAAAAATATTCAAGTGAGAGATACATATGACGACGTTGCTATAGCGAGGTTCAGATCACTTGAACATTGCTTGTTCAGTTTTTGTTGGTCTTTCTCGCGGATATGGAGACGTTTCGTTCACTATTACCCACCATCCACATAAAACCCCCATTCGGCTGTCGGCTGTTCGAAAACTTCCCGCTTTCAGGGTTTAATTACCAATTCGTGTTGGCTTCAATATTTGATGCCCTCTGATATCACCAGGCATCATATAATAAGCGTTGCATGCTGATATTTCCGACGAGCATTCCAGCCAAGACTTATCCCTTTTCAACACCGCACTCGAAGCAGAGACAGCACGCAACGGTAACGTGGATTCGTGCAGGACTCCAGAAAGGGTACCTATGATGAAACTGGTAGCATTACATGCTTGAGCCTCATCATACTTGATTGCTAAACCATGCCATTAACTTGCTAGATCTTCTGGGTTTGGGGAATATATGCAGGCATGTTCGAAGACAGCAACGTGGATTGGATGCCCCTGTTTCGCGAATGGACAAGATCCCAAGAAAGACAACGATTCCGTTCTTGCGGTAGATGGAATAAACTGTAGCTATTTCATCAAAGGACAACTCATGTTACATTTTACGTGAAAAACGGAGACGGTAGGTACAAAATATGAAGAGAGGAGAAACAATGTCACTTCACAACGAGGTCCACGAACTGAACATAGATCTGCCAACAGCCTCTCAAGACCGCCGACGTGGTAGACAACTTGAGTTCGCGCTCCAGAAATAGGACACGTACCTACCAATGAACCCCTACCCACAATGTCTGTCCACTCCCGGCTCGCCGCATTATCTTAAATCATACGGGACTACACTACAATACAATGCTGGTTTCTTTATATTTGCTTGGTGGCTGGTTCATCGGTCATAGGTTTAACGGGTTAGTTTTAGAGTTTTTATCAGTCTCCATGAGAAATTCCATCCTCCCTTTAAAGTAATATAGAACAATGGCAAGAGTTTGGAATGCCACAAAATCCTCTGGTAGATGTCTCCCTATATCGATCTCCATCTCCCTCAAGGCCTTCAAAGCCGTGAGATATCAGTCTCAAAGCGCTACGCGATATAAAACCGAACGCTTTTCTGGATCTATCAAAATCTTTGGATCCTTTGTACCAGACTACCTGACAAACAAACCAGGGCTGTGTTGTACACCATAGAGGTAACCAGCCCCTACCTAGACTAGCCCGTGATCTCTTCGTATCTGCGGCTCGGCGAGCCGCGGAATTACCTGTTCACTGTTTCCCCAGGAACGAACGGGTCCTTACATACCTCTACATGATGATTTTGGCCCTGGCTACCTCTAGTGAGAGAACGGTGAATCGATGCACGTGCTCATAAGGCAGACGGATCACAGCTATTTGCTGGGCTGGTCTGATGGAAGTTGTGATAAGCCGGCTGGAATGACTACGTATCTGGCAGTCGCGTTTTCTTTTTCTTTTTCTTTTTTTTTTTTTTCCATGAGGCTGGGCTTCCATCATTTCTACCACCTAGTCAACGGAAACAACATCCTTGTTCTTCTTGATTGATGAACTTTGGTTGGATGCTATGGCAAGGTGGAGATGATGGGTGATGATGACCATATCATTTATACCCAAGGTACCTATGCCGGCGATGAGTGACTTGAAGAGACACCCCTATTTCTGAATTCTGTGTAATGGCTTCCAAAATGGGAATCGGTCGATGTCTGCGGATTAGAGATTGATATACATTGCCGGTTAGTTGTGAGGGCACTGAAATACATTCAACAGGATCAATAGCTCGAGTCATGCTCAGCTTCCAATATTCGCAAGACGAAAAATACATGAGAGATTGAGATATCATTGTGAAAAAAAACTTGGGTTCTATCAATCCGATGATACTACAGAGAGCTACGCCACCCCATCGGCTTTGATGCTTTCCAGAATCCGAGTAGCCGTTCCTAAAGTTGTGACATCTTGTCTCCTTCTCCCTAACACACGAACCATTCGTCGAGCCACAAAACTCAAGTGTATTGTTGGCCGAGAGCGCAATATTGCTCATCCATTGGATTCAAAATGAAGAAATAGTAGGATGATGATCAGCTTCTGAATTGGATTTGATATGCAACAAAGACGAGACGAACACCAAGGAATGACCAAGAGTGATACCAGGTATGTTTGCCATTTGCTTTCCAAGCAGTTCACAGTTCCTACATACTTGCAATTACATTCTAGCAGTATAATTCCTGAAACGGTAGCTAAGCCATATTTGTCGAGTCCTCCATTTTTGTTCTCAAGATACACCTCGCCATCTCACCAGGCAGTCATCAATTCACACTACCAAGTATCAACGCACTGAAGATGAACAGTTAAAATGCCTGTAAGGGAATGGGAGTAGGCGTTCCATGTCCCAGCGAGTACCTCCCACCTCACATGGCCAGCTGTAGTGCCTACCAACTATCGGAACCGCCGCATCTCGGGCAACAATTGATACGTACCTAAACTTGGTTCAAAGACCAGTAATTAGGCAAGAAATAGAAAAATACAGACAACGCCCATACCTCATTTGAACCCTTATCAACAGTATAGAAGGTCAAGTACCTGAAACTGGAACATTGTCCTGGGGAAGACCACAAGCCTGATACTGCTCGGACCGACGACACGTTGAGGAAAAACTCGGATTGCTGTATAGCAGACGATGTGGTTGACTTGTACCAGAGATCCAATTCGAGGGTGGTGTGCATGGTGTCACTTTCTGGACAATGGCCTCCGATTCCACCTCTTAGTGTCCGCGAGCGTCACTCTCTGCACTTGTTTGACTTTTCCATCTTTCTTGATCCTTGTTGAAGTGCTTCCCCTTAATCCCTAACATCCATAACAACATTCAATGCTCTGACGACCGGAGATGGATGAGGACCCCGTGTGAAGTCTGTCCTTGTCTCAAGTCAAGATTTCGAATTGCGGAGCGTAATCAAATGCCATAGAAACTGTACACTTTGAGATGGGTCCAAAACCCTTCCAGTAGAATTTGGCTACCACTAAGTCATTTTGAGGAGGGAATGGTGATAATTTGAGTAGTACAGAGTCCAGGAACCTCGGGTTCTAGAGTTGGGGGTTAATCGTCAACGTGATCGAGGGTGTTCTTGCCTGAAGAGTTTCGCAATCCCAGGATATTGGTCACGAAATGATTGCTATACTTGAACACCAAAAGAGCTTATTCAAATTCCGGGAAGACTGGCTGATCAAACAGTGAACCGAGTGTGAAGTCAAGTATTTGGAGTCTTGAGTCCGGGAAGTGAATGTTGAAACCGAGTGACCTCAAGTCCCCAGCGTGGAGTTGCGAAGTCCAAAGGCTCATCTCAGCTTGGTGGAGTATCCTCAGCAATGGAACGCGGGAGCAGGCCAATGCCCGTCAGCAGGTGGGGTAGGTAGCTGCTCGCCTAACTTTCAGCCGCCTCCATCTTCTTAGTGGGGTGGGCGAAACCTTGCATTTGTCAAATTCTTGGCGACGGATAAACTCTTTCTTTCCACGCTAAAAATTTCTCCGATAACAGAGGCAATAGAGGCTCAGTCAGGTTGTTGTTCACCACTCGCGCGCCGCCGACTGTTGAATTCAACCCATCCGTGTGTTCCTGGAAGGATTTACACAATCGAATAACAACAACTTTATCCAAAGACCCACTTCATTTTTCAGTTACCGGTAACTCACGTTACCAACAACTACAGTCAAAAATGGGCAAGATCACCAAGTTCGGCGACGAGGGCGAGGAGGTTACCATGAAGGAGACCCCGACTTCTCACCAGCCAGAGGCTCAGGATGATGTCTCTATGGCCGATGCGGGCGAGGACGGAGAGGAGGGAGATGAGGAGTATGAGGAGGGAGACGGTACTGAAGTTAGACTTGTACGTGAAACCCTCCATGACGATTTCATGTCGACTTGAGACTAACACCTGAGCACAGCTTCCTGGCTCTACGCCCACGGCCGCTTCTTTCGAGTTCCTTGATGAGAACCATACCCTTGGTAACGCGCTCAGATACGTCATCATGAAGAAGTGAGTACTGGGAGCTTCACTTGTAACATCTTAATGAGCTGAGCTGTGACTGTGCTAACACCATTTCACAGCCCCGATGTCGAATTCTGCGCCTACGCCATTCCTCATCCCTCCGAAGCCAAAATGAACGTCAGAATTCAGACCTATGGTGCGTGATCTTACTCGTCCATTTCTTAGCGAGACCCATGAATATAGAGGTGAACTAACAGTAACATGCAGAGGGAACAACTGCTGTCGAGGCACTCCGCAAGGGTCTGCGTGACATTCAGGATCTTTGCGACGTCGTATCGGAGAAGTTCCTTGAGGCGCGCAAGGACTTCACTGACAAGAAGGCCGCTGCGTCTGCCTAAGCCTCTTGTTTCTCACCTTTCTTTTCATCGTTAATTTTCACCAGCATGGGTAACGGCGTTTTGGGGCTCGGATTGGTAGTAATTCACAGGGGGGAACCAAAAATAGACAGAGGAAAACTTGCTGTGAGTGGCCATCAAGAGAAGGGGGGAAGATAAAAGAACAAGCGGCTGCGTCCATGGATATTCATCTGGCTTGCGTTATATACATAGGCTCTAGAGGAAAGGCTGACATTGATACCCTTCGTTATTACTCTTCTTAGTTGCGACCCTAGATGAAAGAAGAGTACTGTGAGCTACCCGCACGATGAAGTGGCCATCATCAAAGACAAAAGAGCTGCATGTATAGGCTTACCTGCAGGAAGCCATCGATAAAGCTGGAAGGAAGTCTCTTGGCTCCACGGAAGCTCTCCTCGTTGAAGTACGACATCATGTGAGTCGTCTGGCGCCAAAAGTTCATGGTTTCCTGATAGACGCGTGGGGAGTCAGCGTCAAGTTACCAGAACAATCAGTCCGAATCGCCGCGACGCATAACATGCGCCAGCGCTTTGATATTCCCTTCTGGCCCCTTGTCTGGAACCCTTTCCCTCTTCTTTTTGGGTGTTCTCCAGATTTTGGACATGACCCCACTGCTGTGCCCGTTTCTGGGGATCCCCTGATTCATGTCCGTGTGGATAGTGACGATGAAGTGGAGCCTTACTTGATAGTCGGCATGGCCCTTTGTGAGCAGAACATCCACCACGGGCAACTTGTTAACGAAGCGGTTGCGCTCGAATTCCTGCCTGATGCGGGTGCGAATGA
The DNA here is from genome assembly GCA_037102815.1 of Neurospora intermedia. NCBI lineage: Eukaryota > Fungi > Ascomycota > Sordariomycetes > Sordariales > Sordariaceae > Neurospora > Neurospora intermedia. The sequence continues at coordinate 3,754,630 of BTPP01000004.1, read as the reverse complement.
CCGAAATGGGGAGGGGTAGTGAGTACATGGACTGCATCTCGGGTGTCTGTTGTATGTGATTTCTTGGTTAGCGAACCCTCGGTCGGGATCGTTCGCACTCCCTCCATTATATACGTCGATATCCAACGTGTTCTTCGAAAGCTGGAACTACTCGTTCTATGTAGGTTCGCTCGTAACGTACCGAACGAAGCCATCGTCGATAAAGGGCGAACACCCTCCGCTTGGCGTCGCTCCAGTTTGCCGCTACAATGTCCGTCAGAGTTACTCGTTCAGCTTGTACAACTGGGGTCACTTACACTGCCTGGTGGTGATGGCGTACTTGGTAGGTGTGATGGGCATGTTGGGCCAATTCGCGACTCGAAGACCTTTGGAGGTTGTCGCCGTTCCGTTCGCCAAGGTCGGTCGATTCGTCCGTCGTTCGCATGACAGCTTGTAGCTTCAGCAGTCGGTTCGGGGTCGGTAGCATCCAGCTAAGCCACAGTTGCTCTTACACACAGAGTGCGGGCGCTGATAGCACTAGCCACAATCACCAGAGACCAATGACGTTGGCGCCACAATTCCAAGGCGTTTCTGGCAGGCAATTTTGAGCCAGTTCACTGCACTTACGCCGGGGATCACAGCACTCTCCTCTTGGTCAGCTCATTAGATTTGAAGTTCTCCATCCTCCAACCAAACAATTGCGATATCACCACACACTCCGATACTCTTCCGAGGATATACGTTAGCGCAACGCAAAACACGTTATTCAAAGCGCCGCTTACTAAATCCCGAAACCGAGGACCAGCGACGACCTCAAAATGCCAGCCATTCGCCCCGCCTCGAAGCGCAAGCCGCCCCCAGAGGGTTTCGCCGACATCGAGGAGGATCTGCTCATCTTCGCCAACAAGATGAAGGACGCGCAGAACGCCCCGACGGACAACATACCCAAGCACCAGGCCAAATGGCCTATTTTCCAGATCTCGCACCAGCGGAGCCGGTACATCTATGAGCTCTACTACGAAAAAGAAGCCATCAGCAAGCAGCTGTACGAGTGGCTGCTCAAGAACGGGTACGCGGACGCGATGCTGATCGCCAAATGGAAGAAGAACGGCTACGAGAAGCTCTGCTGCCTGCGCTGCATACAGACCAAGGAGACCAACTTCAACTCGACGTGCATCTGCCGCGTGCCCAAGGCCGAGCTGAAGGAGGGCCAGGATGTGCAGTGCGTGAGCTGTGGGTGCAGAGGCTGTGCTACTGGTGATTGAAGAGGAGGAGGCAAGGATTTGAGGTTATAAAATTGAAGAGGGACGGCAGGGACAAGCAGCTTTTTTCAAGGCTGAGATGTGGTGGAGAAACAATGGGAAGCCGGGGGCCGACGAACGGCTGTTCAGCGCCGTGATAATGATACCAACAACATCTCTTTGTCGAGCACGCATCGGGAGAGGGAAGAGGCGTTCATGGGGAGAGGGTAAGATAAGATGCTTTCTCCTTTGCAGAGCTATGTTTGACGCTTACTGTTGAGGGAGCAGATTGAACAAACATACGAACACGTTATGTCATGATGTCATGGAATGTGAGGACCGTATCAGTATGTTTTCGCTACGGATGTGCAATAATATGTTTCAGCTGCTCAGTACTAATGAAATTGGTTTGCCCAAGTCTTACCACATCTCATTTTTGCACTTCCTCTATTGTCACCTTTTGGCGAATCCAGTCTTTCCTCCACGACCACGACCAAATCTGACACTGGAGGGCACGAACTGCAGTGCAGACATCTTGCCTACCAAGTCCCCCATATCCACGTCAGCCGGCTCCTCAACGGCCTCCTCATGCGGTTGGTCTGTCATCTCAGCATCGGGTTTCGTCGATGTTGGGGTGGGCTCGGGCTGGTCTACTTCCATCTGCTCCTTCATTTCTGATGGAGCCTTTGACTTGGAGGTGAGCTTTGGCTTGGAAGAGCTGGCTTGTGTTTCCGCTGTCGATGGCTTGTGGACCTGTTTCTGTTTCGGCCGCCGTTCATCCAACAACATCGATTGCCGCCCGTCAATACCGTGCAGTGTCACCGCGAAGAAGAAATTCTTTGGGTACATGTGCTTATCAATGAGATGCATCCGTCGCTTTTGGGGGGTCATGCATTTCCTTTCGCAACCTTCCACGAAGCAGGAGTACTGGAACGTTCGTTAGTGGCAAGCTTTTCAAAATTGAATCGGCACTCGGCAAGGCCAAGGACACGCCAGGATCAGGAGGGGAAAGAGGAGAAGTTGGAGGGCAGGACATACCGTGTGTTCACCTTTGTCTCTTTTGACAGCCGTGAAGGAGTCATGATTCTCCTCGATGTGCAGCCCAAGTAGATGAGACGAGGGGAAGTTTTTACGGCACTCGAGACACCGGTTGGTGTGGATGCTGTTGTAATGGGATTCGTACTCGGAGTATGTCGAAAACACCAGTGTGTCCTTGTGTGGCGGCAGCGAACATTTCATCTGCATCCTGGGTTGGCTGAGGCTTTCGGTGGGATCTAGCCCAGCGATCTTTGCAGCGGGTGGTGACCCGGAGGCATCGGCGCTGGTAGATCGGCTCGTTGTTGTCCCGGTGGTATCACTCAATTGCTGTTGGTTTGGATAAGGAGAGCTCGTCGTTGTCACTGTTTGTTGATAGGACAGAGGGTCCTCCTCGGGTTCGCGTGACCGCTTCATGTTTGTGGCTTTTCGGTATTCTTTCGGGTGCGTTGATGGACTACGTTTGCGATGACATTTATTTGTGCCCGAACTCTGTTGGTCATGGGCTAGGTATACCACTTGCTCCCTATACCCTTTGTTTCGTATTTGATATTGAGGTCGGTTGTAGTGAATCAGACCAGCAACGTTGTCGTGGAACGATTCGATACCGTAGTTTCTCCAAGAGTCCAACTAACCCTACTCCTTGAGTTTGAGAACTTCGATCTTCTGTTGTCCGGTTTAGTCCTCTTTATCACTAGTGATATGCACGTATTCCATTCGCATATGATTGATTGTAAGTTGACGCAGGCTCAAATATCGTTGGAGTGGAATTCGACGTCGACAGATGATGAAAACCTCACTGGAGTGAAAGCTTCCACTTTCATCATGTCTAATGTGCACGGGCCAATTGCCCTCTGGGACATTGTTAGCGTCCAGTGCTAGGGAGCCGTTGGTAGGTACTGTAGGGTACCACTTACTGTACTGTGTAGAGGTAGGTACCTTGGGACAAGTGGAATCCTGTACATCGGCCAGCTCAGTTCAACGTCAAAGGACCCGGACCCGACTCTTTGGCGAGCGGCAGAGAGGACGGACCACACACATGATTGCGCGCGTGAATCCCCTTTGATCATCTTTTGCATCTCTATCAATCCCGTCCGACCCAACTTTTTTTTTCTTTGCAGACCCCCAATCTTCGTTTTGGAGGTTCCGCCTTGCGCGCGTCACCGGATCGGCATAGGTTTCCTCGCAACAACCACCACTACGCTCGCCGCGTACTCGTCTCCGATTGCCGCGATACGGGTCTCGCCTCGCCGTTCTAGTCATACAATTTTTTGTCCCGCCTTCCAATGTGCTCAACATCGCCGGACCGTCGTCGACCTGCAGCCCGCGAGACGCAGCGCCCCCCTGCGCACATCCGCCGAAGAGAACTTCTGAACGAGTGATGGAGCACTTGCAGTACAACCGCCCCATCTCGGTTTGTCCAGGCTTAGTGTAGAGCTTGATGCTCAATTGCCCGGAATTTGCACAACATTTAGTCCGGTATACCTCCGACTACCTACGACACGCCGAACTCCACGCATACATACATAGGTACTCAATCCTGCTCGGGCGCCCACCCTCCACCATCGTACATAACGGCTCCAGTCGCCCCTCCAGACGGACGCCCATCGATTTGTCGTCGCCTTGCCTTTTCTGCTCCGCACAACAACTTCATCCGCGGCGGGTGACATCGACTGCTCGTCGACTACGCCCAAACCCGGCATCATGGCGACAACAGGTGCTATTCCACCGGCCGAGGAGGCATGGAAGTGAGTAATCTTCGAACCGGGGCATAACGGCTGTCTAGATGTGGAATATCTCTGCTGGCTGGACTGTTCACTAGAGATTCTTTGCTAACCAAGTCGGTGTCGTAGGGCCGCCCAGAAGCTGCGAGCTGCGATCCACAAGGAAACTCAAAGCATCCAGCATGGCGGACCGGGTTCGAATGAGGAGGCTCGCTTCCAAAAGATCGAGAAGCTAATGGAAAAGTGGGAGCTGTCCTTGACCAACAAAGACTTCACGTTTGACTAATACGCTGCTAGCTACCGTCTCCATTGTGTTAGCATCATCTGGACTGACATTCGCGCGGCGAGCGAACTGGACGTCGAGCAGACCCTCTGGAGCACCCACAGCATGGTCACCAATGCCTACCGAAATGCCATCGGCAAAATTCAGGGATCTGGTCAAGCGGTCCACAAGCGCAGCATAGAGAAGCTCTATCTGGCCTTCCTCAAGACGACCCAATATTTCTACAAGGGCTATCTCCAGCGAGTGTGCGCCCGCTACAACATGAAACAACTAAAGCGTATTGCCCGCATGGCCGACCTGGAGGACATGTCTGTGCCGGATGAAGACAGGGTCGACGCCACCGCTGCGAATCTAGAGGGGCTTGTCACCGCGTCCTGCCACAGAACCTTGGTATATATGGGCGATTTGGCCAGATATCGCACCCTCATCCGCTCCAAGGACCGCCGCTTCGATACCGCCCTGGCTTACTACTCAATGGCCAATGACCTCGTGCCAGAGTCTGGATTTGCCCATCACCAGAGTGGTCACATTTATGCCACCCTCGAGAACCATCTGGAGGTTGTTTACCATTTTTACCGCGCCATCGCCTGTGACAAGCCGCACCCGAATGCCCCGGCCAACCTCGAAACCGAGTTCAAAACCCTTCGAAAGCGGAAAGCTGCTGCCGCGGCTAAGGGTAGTGATGATGCTATGATATCTTGGTTTGTCAAGCTCCATGCCTTTTACTCAAAGGGCGAGGAGTTCAACGAGCGTAAGGAACTTGAAGCCGAGGTTGACACGCGTTTGGCCTTGGCTTTGACCAAGAGCAACCAAGCCGATGTTACCAAAGTTCTTCTCAAAATGGTCCTCATCAACATCACGGCTTACGTTGTCGGAAAGAAGAATGTTGAAGGTAAGCAAAATCTCAGTGATTGCGACATGACCAGATGCTAACATGGCTGCGTAGCTGGCTGGACAACCGAGAAATCTCTGTCCTGCCAATTTATCCTGTTGCAGAACGTTCGGGTCATCCACACGATCTCCCGCATCCTCCACGAGGAAGTTCAAGATATCCTGCGGCGTCCGGCTGCCCCTGGTGATGCTTCCACGAGGAAAGCGGATACGACCAGCAGATATACTGCCACCTTCCAACGCACGCTGCCCCTTTTGCGCGTGTATATGACCTGGCTATGCTCCTACAGCAAGGACATCGTGGAGTTCCAGGCCTACCTGGAGCCGCTTTACGGAAACATGTGCAAGGCTCTCGGCCGCGCGCTCACCGTTCTGTTCGAGTTGTGGCTGAGCGATACCAACCTCAAGTCTATCGTTCCATACCAGTTCCCCGAGGACGAGGAAACCATCGGTATCAAGTGCCTGAACGGGCCCGACCTTCATGACGGCTGTCAACTGTCTTATGATCCTACCACCTGCAAGCCGAAGCCCAGAGCTGAGGACGTCAAGGATGCCAGCTTCACGGAAGACGACATTGCTTTCACTCGCATCTTCGATGTCCTCTTCTGTGCAATCGACCTTGCTGAACGCTCGGCTTTCCCTCTCATGGTTTGCAAACTTATGGAGGATTCGCGTGAGGTCACCAAGTTCGCGTATGCAGAGGGCGGAAAGCAGGAGTCCGTTGCGCAACCTGAAGTCGAACAACAACCTGCCTCCGAGACCGGACTTCCGGTTACTGAGCATATTCCGTCTCCCATAGTTGAGCAGGTTCCCGTGGATGCTCCGATTGCGAACCCTGTTTCGGCTCCTGTGGCTGCCGCAGTTGCCGCTCCTGTCACGGCACCTATTGAGGAGATTGCTCTAGACAGCCTAGACGAGTTTGCTGAAGATCGTGATTTCTATAGAGATCCTAAGGAGATGCAACCTGCTGTGAGCCGGGCTTCTGCTTCACGAGCACCAAAGGCACCCCAGGCCGCTTCAAATTCCGAGTACTCCATTGACGCCCAAATGTATCAGCTCTTGAGCGACTTCCTTGCTCCCCCCGATACCACGGACCATACTCGGAAGCCCAGCAGCCATGGACCGGACGAAACTTCGTACGGAATTGGTTCTGTCACTGCTAACGAGCTTCGCAATGCTTTCGGATCTCCTAGCCCTGGCTCTGGCTCGGGGCATGGTTCTGCTTCGGGGTCAGCTCCGGGGTCAGCTACTGCCAGAGGATACCAGCAATTGCCTTGGAACTATTTCTACACTCCTGCGGCTGCTGACAACGACGTCCCGAGGTCTTCTGTGGGCCGTGGTACTCCCGGTCCTTGGGGAGGACATGGATCACCATATCTGCATTCCAAGAGCATGAGTAACACCGCAATTCCGTCAGGAGCATCGATTACCACTGGCCCTAGCACTGTTGAACAGCAACTGGCCAACCAGCTGGCCAGCCTTATCCCGTCCACTTCCGCAAAGCATCAGTCTGCTTCTCCCCGCGGCGTATGGCCGGAGCTGGGACAGACATCAGCTTCGCATTCGAGACAACGGTCCAATGTCGGCGGGATTGGTTCCAGTTGGAATCCTGCTGTCGGCAACCCCCCTGGGCTGTGGAGTGACATGCCCAACTCCCCCTTCTCTTCTATGTCCTTCTCGGGTGCAACTTCGAGCCTGCCGCCAGTGAATAGTCCTTGGGGCTTGCCAGCAAAGTCCCACTGGGACGCGATTCCCAATCGCAACCCCGGCGTGTCAGCGGCTCCCAAGTCCGCCGGTTTGGTTGGTAGGATCCCCCCCGGCTTCGGACCTGGTCACGGAAACTCGAGCCCTAGTGGCGCATATGGGAACGGAGGACAGTTTGACGCAGTCAACAACTTCGGACAGAGTGGCTTGGCTACCAGGACCGCACATCAAAATGCCTTCAACCAGTCAAATGCAGACACATATGCCACTTCTCAGATGGAGGAGTACAATAGGCAAGCTCTTATGAACGCTTGGGCTAATGAATACGGGCGCACCTCGGCTGCCTTCGCCGCTGCACCTCCGGGCTTCGAAGCTGGCGGAAGGCCCCAGCCCCCACCCGGGTTCCCCAAGCGCTGAATGCCGACGCTGATCATACGTCAAAACACAAACACTGGTTTTGTTTACCATACTGGTACTCTTCAATGATGGCAATAACAGTTGAATGGTCGGCCGTGCCTCTCGCCTACAAATCTGCGTTAAGAAACCCATCTGCTTAGTCTGGTCCGGAGTCCATAGTATTGTTGGTAGTAGACGCCGACACGACGAGGATTTGCGACAACACGTTTACGATGACTTAAGCGATGATTCGCAGAACCCGATTTCACATTGGGGTCAACAGATGGCGAAACCGGATAAGAACATTTGCGATAGCTTCTTGCCAAACCATGCTGGACGCTTCAGTCATTCTGACTGCCGTTAATACTTCGACAATTGATTGTCTGCACGTCTGCGCTGTCCCTCCCTTAGGAGTCGGGGAAGAATGATGAGGCACATGGAATACAAGACGGAACGCGCTTGAAAAAGGAATCTGCAAAACTCAGTCAGCAAGGTGATCACCCACCCAATGAGTTATTCTGCTTCGCACAGCCTCGTGCTTCCTTTACTAGTGGCGTATCACGCACGCATCTTGGATTCATTTCACTATTTGCGCGTTTGGTCTTATTCGACCTTAACCGTCCCTTAGTCCTGCCACTCACTGGAGGCAAATATGCAGGTTCTCGTTGCTTTCGTCTCGCCTCTTTTGAGTGACAGGAACAGCGTTTTACTATTGGCCCAAGTATGTGTATAAAAGGGCTTTTTGGAAGGAGGCAACAGGTGAAGAGTTTGTAGAGAAGCGAAGGAATCAAGAAGCAGTGGGGTTTCCGTTCTCAAGGTGGAAAAAAAAAAGACGAGGATTTGAGCAAAAGAGGAATCGGGCGCTCCAGATGTTGAAGCTTGCCCAGAGAGGAATGAAGACACGGAAGATGACTCGGAACGAAAGATACTGAACAACATAACCAAAAACTGAATTTGAGTTTTACCAGATTGACAGACGCGCGCTACGACACATGACTTTAAAAGCAGAAATTGAACGAGGAAAATCAAAGCTATATTCCCATACACCATGTCTCTGAATGTGTCAATGCTAGTCATCTTAGACCTATCCGGTCGGGACATGAGTACGCTGCCTCTGGCTGATGTTCCTTCCTTGCAAATGAATAGATGTATTTCCGAGATCAACCATGTAGTAATTTACCCGACAACTAGGGAAAGATGGGTAGTGTCACCATATGTAGAGGTACGTGGTTGAGGGAAGGGAAGACTTTGCGGTCTCTCTTGTCGAGTCGAGCCGTAGACTTGAAAGTGATCCGAGTTGAGTAGGCTGGGTTAGCAGAGCCTCTAGTCAGTGGAAACATGACCAAGCCGATAGAGATACTGTGATGGTGGATCTCGCACAGCATGCCCCCTTCGAGAAAAAAAAAAAAAAGAAAAAAAAGAAAAAAAAAAAAAAAGAAACAAAAGATGGTCAATAAAAAATCCCGAGGAAGGGAGAGGAAGAATCGCTCGTAGCCAAGTCGAACTCGTTCAAGCTAGAAAACCATGAACCTTGATACAGGATGAACGGTATGTATCCCCTTGGCCGACGCAAAGCCCGCCCCAACGAGGAATTTGACATATCACCTGGGGGCCCAATAATATAATATAGGTGATTCAAAGAGGAACCCTGTCGCCTCTACCTTTGGATGGCCAAAATGGTATCACATGAGAAGGAGAGCCGAGGTTCTTGATGTCAAGTCGATCAGGTCCGCTGTCAGGATCCAACCCCTATTTACAGTCATTCCAGCTTCTCGCGATTCTTCGTACCAGCTTACCCCACACCACTGTTGCAAACAAAAACACTAGCGGGAGTAAACATAAAAAGACATGGATGCCGTAAAAACCCGTGGTATATTGTGCCGTTGTTGAAACCCATTTTGTGACCAGGATAAACTAGTCATGATCCTATGCCAAAATTTGAACCATGTGTATGCAGTCAAGTGAACCTAAGCCTGATGTTAAAAGGCTTCCTGGATACCTTCACAACCAACGCCTCTTCTCCTATTGCGCTGAACAACAAGAACGCTCTACGAACGAACAACTCTTCTACTTCTTTTCCAATTCACGCCCTGCTAGCCAATAAAATCTGGTCTCCCAGATCTAGTTGTGGCCGGGGTAAGCCTGCTTGGGGAAGGGGTAGCTGTTACATACGTCGTCAGTTGATACATCTGGGATAAAGTATTTGCGGAGACGAGGGATGTGAAAACTTACGAGGGGCCGAGCTCCTGGATGGAGAGCTTAGCGAGCCATTGGCCCATGTGAATGGACTCCTCGATAGACTTGCCCTCGACGACACCGGCAGCGAAGCCGCCAGCGAAGGCGTCACCGGCACCGTTGGTGTCGTTGATCTTGGCGGGGTCAATGGAGTGGACGGGGTACTCCTTGACCTCATCCTCGCCCTGGATGGCAACGATGGTAGGCTCGGTGCCCTGGGTGATGATGGCAACGCGCTTGCGCTGGGTGTTCTCCTTGGGAAGGTTGGCAAGAGCCTTTGCGATCTCCTTAACATCGGTGGTGTTGAGGCCGTGGGACTCGGCGTAGGCGGCGGCCTCGCCCTCGTTGCCGATCACGTAGTCCCAGTAGGGAGCGGAGGCATCAAGGGGCTCCTTGAAGAACTGGCAGATGAAGGGGGCGGAAAGCGAGAGGATGAAGGGCTTGTTGCCGCTGGCAGCCTGCTTAGCGAGCTCCATGATGGCGGGAGGGCAGACGGTGAAGTGGTAGCCGCCGACATAGTAGACCTCGGCGTTCTCGACAAGGGACCAAACCTCGGGCTTCTTCAAGTGCTCAAGGTCGTAGTGGTTGGCGGCACCGAGCTCAGTGCACATGGAGCGGTTGTGGCCAGTGATGACAACACCGCAACGGCCGGTGCTGATCTTGGGGTCGACACGGTACTCGACGCGGAGGCCAGCCTGCTTGACAGCGTCGTGGAGGATGGCAGCGTACTTGTCGTCACCGACACCGCCGAGGTAGACGACGCTGTTGGGAGGGAGGAGGTACTGAGCACCGCGGGCGGTGTTCTGGGCAGCGCCACCGGCGATCAGCTTAGCATCGTAGTTCTGGAGGAGGTCCTCGAAGAGGCCCTGGTGCTTCTCCTCGGCGAGGATGGCGTCGTTGGCCTTGAGGCCGTACTTCTCGAGGAGAGCCTCATCGCCAAAGGCTTGGATGTCTGAGATGCAGTTGTTAGCTACAGCTCACTTGCATCACGCAGGTTTTTTTGCGAACGAGGGAGGACGAAGGGTTGCGCCGTGGTGTTGCGAGGCGAATTGGGAGTATGGAAAACCTGGATGCGCCCCAACTGCCAGAGAAATTTGACAGGCGCCAACTCAGGTGTAAACAAGATGAGACTGGCGGGAAGGAGTAGGACTCACCGAGAAGGGGGTTCTCAAGGCAGAGAAGTCTGTAGTCCTTGGTGGCGGCCATCTTGCTTAACGAGTTGCTACGAATGCTGAAGCGACTTGGGGTTGTTGTGTGGAAAGAGTTGTTGACTGGGGTAAGATTCGAAGCTGACAGCGAGAAGCAGCCCACGGCGGGGTCGCAACCGCGCACTAGGTTCGAGGTGGAAGGATTCGCCGCAGGGAATGGATTCACTGGGGCGGTGGAGTAGAAACTCCGACTTGCCCCAGCAGCGGCACTGGGTTGACCATGTCGGCGAGCTCCAACGGCAAATGAGACACCGATGAGAGACTCAAGCTTGCCGGTGATGATACGTTGTGGTCGAGTTATTGGATGTGTCAAAAGCATTTTGGGCCTCAGTTCGGTGATACCGCGAGGAGATTGCACGATAACGCACCACGCTAGAAAATTGGGCATGTGTTGCTGTAGTGCAATGCACATGGAAGTAAATTTAGGAGCTACGACAATCCAAGTAGACGGTCCATCGTCTCCAGAATTTGACGTCAGGTGCCAGTACGTACACAACAGCGTAGAGCAATTGGGTATCAAGTTTCTCCCTGCTAGCATCATGAGTATCAGATGCCGTATAGTCTTCTCTCCTTTTCGCATTACCCCTCATACATAGTCTTGTCACAACGAGTAGACCAGTAGCTGTAGTTGCTTCCTCTTGACCGAAGAAAAACGATCATGTCCGCTCATCAATTTGCCTAGGATGATAGTTATCATGCCCTTCCGAGTTTCCTTGATGTGATTGACGCGCCCTGAACTCAAGGGTCGTGCTCGCTCACCATCTGAAGGACCACGGCTCGCATCTGGCACCCGTCTTGCTGCTTTGTGTGGGAATCATTTTTATTCCGGTACGTCCCAAGATGCTTGCAAAAAGAGGAAGTCTCCCAGCCGCCTTCGCAGTACCGTAACTACAAAGCAGCAAAGACCAATGCAATCCCAGAAACCCCAGCCCAGATGACAAACAAGAAATCGCTTTACTCCTTGGTCTTCTGGGTACCGCGGAGGAGACCAGTTCTCCTGGCGGCAATGAGACCCGCCTTTTGACCCTGGGCAGCGTACCTGGAGATGGTAGAAGCCTTACCAATATGTTGGTGGTTACCCTGTAGCACCATGTCAGCTCGCGTTCAAAGTTCCGGACACCTGTAAAACTTACACCACCGTGAGGATGGTCGACGGGGTTCATGGCAACACCACGAGTCTTGGGCCAGCTGTTGCGCTTGACAGCGAACTTGTGCTTGGCACGAGAAGCCTCTGTAGAATTGATCAGCATTTTTACTCTTTTTGGAGAACCACTATTACCGGGGAAAACGTACTAAGGAGGGGCTTGTCGGTACGGCCACCACCGGCGACGATACCGATCATGCCACGAGCGCTGCTGGAGACAACCTTCTTGGCACCGGAGGGAAGCTTGATGCGGGTCTTGCCCTCCTCGGGGTTGTGGCCGACAACGGTGACGTAGTTACCGGAAGTACGGCCGATAGCACCACGGTCACCAACCTTCTCCTCGACGTTGGAGACGACGGTACCCTCAGGGACGGAGCCGAGGGGGAGGACGTTGCCGACGGTGAGAGCAGCGTTCTTGCCGGCGTAGATGAACTGGCCGGTGTACATGCCCTCGTTGGCGATGAAGGTCTCGCGCTGCTTCTTGAACTTGTAGGGGGAGTTGAAGACAACGCGGGCGAGAGGAGCACCACGACCGGGGTCGTGGATGATCTCCTTCACAACACCACGGATGTAGCCGTGGCGCTCGGCATAGTCGAGAGATCTGAACTTAGCCGGGGCCTTGTTCAACCGGGTGTTGGCGGTGAAGATGGAACCGCGGCCCTTACGTTGGTTGCGAATCTGAGGGTAGAAGATGCATGGTCAGCATCGACATCATTGCCGTTTCGTGCTCCGAGCCTTTCCTCTGCCATTTGGGGCCAAGTGCTGGTGCATCCCAAATATCCTCTCGATTCGATCACTTCCAAATCTCCAAATCGCCCCCTTGCCGCCCTGGGCGCCGAATTTTATGCGATTGTCGGTTTCCCCCCATTGTCGTCGTCGGTTTTCGAGTTTGGAAACTTCGTCGCAATCGTTTCGAGAGAACAGCTGGATAATGAAGATATCGGGATTTACTTACGACGCGACCCATTTTGTCCCTCCTACCTCAAATGACTGAAAGTAAAGGCCGGGTTTCGGTAAGTTGAAGGTTGAGTTGCGCTTCGTAAAAAGCTCCCGAAGTCAGTGCAAGACGATATTTTTCCAAATTCTTGTGTGGACTTGCGCGAAAACAAGCCACACACTAGGCCTGTGCGGCTCCCCAAGCTGCCCTAACGCGGGGAGTAAGTGTGGCGCGCAGCAAGGGGCCTGTGGCTTGCGCTCTTCTAATTGTTCAATTGCGTCACGTGGAGACGCAACCACACGCTTAGAAACGACCGTGACTGGTGCCCCTCCCCTCCACAGCGAGCCTTGTGCCATTCACGTCTCAGCGCTGTTATTTCAATCAAAGCAACTTACATAGTATTTACAAATAATGGCACATGGGTGTTTCTGACATCTTAGAACTTGTCTGAGCTCACATCTTTCTGTCAAATCCCCTTATTCTTTCTGTCTACTGTTTGGGGTGTGATGATGCTGTTCGTAAATCGCATTGCATCTCGCAGCGCGACGGATGAAACTTGAAGTACGACGGACAGTGCAGCGTCTTCTGCTGTAGTTTGGTCACACGGTACGCGGCAACCGGATCACGCCAAAAGCAGGAACGCCGCCCACTTCCTATCGTCATCCGCCCAACTTCACAACTCTCGTCGGATTGACGCGCTGCAGTGATGCCAGCAATGTTGACTTTCAACGCAGGAGCGACCAAACAAACAACTGCATGCTATTAGTTAAGTACGGCAGATTTATCCCATTTACCTTTTTATCTCCATTCCGAAGGTCTTCTAACAATCTGATAGGTGTGATCAACTGAATCCATGAGTGCGTTGTACTACCAGCCGTCCGATGAACTACTCATCGTGATCGCAACTTTTGTGCTGCGATTTTGGAGTTCTTCAGGCCCGTGGCTCTGCTATGTGGACCGTTTCGCTGCAAGACCTTGGGTTTGTGAACTCAAATCGTTCAAGCGACCGATGCAGTGGATGCAGGCCCTCCCGACCTGGGACGAAAGGCAGGAGCAGCGTCGTTGAACTTTTGCCAACCTCACCTCCTTCCCGTTCACCGACAAAGGATGTCGCAAGCGCGAGTCGATATTGGGCTGATGCTTGCGCTTGTCCATAATTCCAAGACATTGTCACTATTTGGGCACGTTGCATTTTGTTGGTAGGTCTCGAAACTCTTTTTAGGCGCATAAAATGTGGCCTCCGCATACGCGATACGTCATCTTATTTTTTTGTTTGTGGACAACGAGGGTCGAAATGCGAATAGCTTCAAGACTCGAGTTGTTGTTGCACCACTCGTTTTGGCGATGGAGATGGAGGCACGGCTCTCGCATCAGAGGGTCCCTGCTAGATCGCGTTTATATGCCGTCTCCAGGCCAGGCAAAAGCGGCGCCTTGGCTTACTCCCTTCATTCGCTCCCTGCATCTCTCTACAAACTCTCCATTCGCGTCTTGACACTTGGGGCATACCACACACCAGTTGGGAAACATCGAGGGCATGAGGATCATGGTCCTTGTTGGGATCACACGTCGACACTTGGAGCTCACCCTCTAATTTTTTTTTGGGTGGAGGGGAGGAAAACATGGGGCGCGAAAACAATCCCCCCATCACTCTGCTTCATAACACCAACGCCCCGGCGAAACACCCATATTCCCCAACCGCCACCTCTACAACCGTTCTGAATAGCGACAGTTAGCATATGGCATCACGAGTTATGCACCTCGGGCCTTTTTTTTTTTTGGGTACTTGAACATTTGACGAGGGCTTGCCTTAAGCGAGCCATGCGGGCTTTCGCCGATACACTGAGCGCTACCTGGAAATCATGTTATGGCATCGACAGGATGCTCAAGCTCTGGACTCTGGGCTACGGAGGGGATGACCGACGGGCAGGATTTCAAGGGGAGGCGATGGATTGTGCGGTTGGATGGAACTTTGTCATGATAACAAGCGGCCCGTTGAACCTGACACACCTGGCTCCAGCGCTAGCTGTAGATAGAAGAAAGACGGCTTTTCGCCTTGGATTCGTTGATGAATGTGCCTATCAAGCAGGCGCCTTGTGCAGTTCTCTTGCTGTGAGCTTGGGCTGGAAGCCCTGGGACTGTTGCTGGCGGCCCGGTACGTAATTTATTGCGGCCGATCTCTTATAACATTCAGTTGCTCCTCACTGCTGCACCCACTTTCTCTCTTGCAAGCACCCTTGTTCGTTCTTCCACCTCAGCACCGCAACGCGCAACGAGCAAACGAAGTGCCATCGGCCACTACAGCACATCATGGCTGACGACGACTCTTCCGATCTTTCATCCATCTCATCGCTATCGGCGCCTCCGACTGATGATGAAGCCGACATCCAGGTGGAACGCCATCAGGGCATCTTGAAATTCTTCCACAAAGTCGACAAAAACCCGACCTTGAACGCACCCAGGGAGACAACGCCACCGCGACGCAAGAGAGAGCCTTCCCCTCCTCATGAATACGTTTTAGCCGATAATCCTGATATTGCCGTATGTTATTGCGCGTTTCGTCGCGTTCAAAGGACGACATCGCACAAACAGTCGCGCGTGTCATTGCATGTGACGCCACCGGTTGCTAACATGGGTATTCTAGTTCATTGTTATGTTCCGTTCCCGATTCACCGAAGCGTTTCCGAAAAGTTTGGCCAATTTCGGACCCCAAGAGCTGGAGCGTGACGTGGTTGAGACTATCCCAGGCGAGCGCGTCGAAAACTTTCTCTGCGCGCTGCTTGGCCTTTTGCTTAATCGCAAACAGGACGTCAAGTGCGTATTGCCCCGCCTACAGCAGGCCAAAACCATTTCTAGCAAAACTTGCTAACCATCAAACCCAACACAGAGCCGGTCATTATGGACGCGCCCTCGAAGAAGCTATTCAGTCGCACAAGAGTCAATGGGCAAAGGAGTGGGAGGGTCAGAACCCTCTTGCTGGAGGTGCCACCTTTACCTCCATGACCCCAGTACAACGGGTATGCCATTTCACGCCGCACTCAAAATTTCCAGAGATGCAGAAGGAAAGAAAGGCTAATCCGCAATTGACCTCAAGCTTGCTCTCCTACGCACACTGATCCATTGGTCCCTTGCGTCCTCCGAGGTCGTCAAGACCATGATCAATAAAAACTACAGGACCCGCCACGAAGACGATTTGAATGTCGGGGTCAGTGTCCAACCTTGGGGCACCGACGGCGACAAGCGGAGGTACTACCTGATCGAGGGGAACGGCGACACGCATTTCCGAGTATATAGGGAGAGCAATCCCGCAGGGCACACACGAACATGGTGGAGCGTTGCCGGTAACATCGAAGAGCTGAAGCTGCTTGCTGAGAAGCTGGAAAAGAACGACGGAGGACCCAAGGCCCGAGCCCTGGCCAAGAGAATCGCCAATAGCATTCCGCGATTCGAAGCAACCGAGGAGAAGCGCAGACGAAGAGAGTACCGGATCATGCGCAAGGAGCAATTCAAGCGCCCGGAGCCCGGTCTGTCGCTGTACGAGGGCCGCACCCGCGGCAAGCGGATGAAGTACACCTTTTCGGACGACGAGGACGACTTCTATACGGATTCGACCGCGACCCGGCGGTCCGCCAGGAACACCAGGAACCACACCCCCGCCGAGCCCGCCGGCCCCATCACCACCGCCAGCGGGCGGCAAGTAAGAGCACCCACCCGGTTCGAGACGACGGCCAGCAATCCTGCCAGTGCCCAAGGCGACGATGATGTCGAGATGACGGGAGGCGTCGCTGACGCGAAGAATGGAGACCAAGTAGAGCTCACAGTTGGACCCACAGGCCGCCCGAGACGATCAGCCGCCGTACATCACAGCATGAACGGATGGAGCTCTGCCGCCGCCACCACCAGTAAGAAGAAGCGCAGCAAGGACGATGAATACGATTCCGAGGACGAGGACGAGGCTAGTGACGAACCGGACTTTGGCGATGATGAGGAAGACGAGCATGTTCCGGCCGCTGACGACGAAGAGGAGGACGAAGAGGACGAAGAGGAGTATGAGGAAGATGCAGACATGGCGGACGAGGACGATCTCGATGATGGTGGCGATGCTAAGGATGACGATGATCACGACAACAGCCTCGTGTTCAAGTTCCCCATCCGCGTAGGCTTCGATGAGAATGCCAAAGTCACCAAAATTGATGGTCCGACCCCCTCGCCAACGATTACTCACAAGCATCCCCGGACGGCACACAGGAATATCGTGGTGAGCGAGCAGGTGATTCCCGCACAGTCTCGAGGTCAGTCGGTCGGCGATGGTAAGGAGAACGATGTCCCCATGGTGGACGCGGATGATGAGCCAGCAGCCAAGGAGGAGATCGTTGCGATCCCGCTCAAGAAAGCAACGGCCGAGCCCCTGGTTGAGAAAGGCGGTGGTGGTATCAAACGTCCCTTATCACCGCCCCCGGGCCTGGGTCCGCCCGGAGGACAGCAGGGTTTACCGATTAGGAGCCCTGAGAAGCCTCAACCTCAACAGCTTGTTGGCCTCTAAATGAGCTGTTGACAAGTGTCAGAGCATTTTCTGTTACGTATGGGTAGCCACGGTTTGGTTTTCTGTACCCTTCTATTGTTGGGTTATGTTGGAATTCAGTCACGGGTTAAGTAGGGAGTTCTGGGTGTACAAAACATGGATGAGGAGTATCGCGATGCACGAAACTATGTTCTGTCAATCAAGATTACGTTATGATTCGCGGCTAGGAAGAAAAAAAGACAAGTGGAAGGGATCAGTAGGCTTAGTTGTGGGTGCTGGTTCTCGTTTTCGTTACCTTGAAGCGAACGGAACTGACGCCAAAGCTCGAAGGGGAGCTTCAGAGAGAACGGAGTAAGAATGAAGTGTGTGCCACACAAGACGGGTGAAGCAATTAGGCCGGCAACTATGTGGTTATGATAGCATCTCGATCCTTGAATTCCTTAGTTACGAGACAAATTGAAATCTTGCGTGCACAGCATGTGACGGTCTCTTACCCAACGGACATGCAGCCAGTCGGATATGGCCAATGTTCACATCTTACCATAAATACTTAAGTCAAGATGCTTGTTTCGAGTACATTCACAACACCGTGCAATGCAGCGAGGCAAAGACCCTTCATCCCCAAAGCCCCTTTCCCACAACTATTTGTCCACTCAAGCGTAACCACCGCCCAACTCCCTCTGGAAGTTCTGGCTGAACGCCTCCACCACCTTCCTCCCCTCCCTTCCTCCGTAGCCACCGCCTCCGCCGAAGTTCTGTTTAAGGTTCCAGCTGCTGGATCGGCGAGTCTGGAAGATGCGTACATTTTGCGACCTGTTTTTTCGACAAAGCGAGGGTGAAGAAAAGTATAAGAATGGATCCAGAAGATAAGTTTTCTTTTTGGGCCATATGATAGCTTATGATTTAACAGAAGAAGAGGGACCAGGAGCAGGGGGGATCTCCCAGTTGTTGACCCCGTACCACCAGCGCCGCACCCGGGCTCCGATCGAGGAGCCGTGAATCTGGGCGTTTCGGTTCCAGGACTGCCAGCCGCAGACTAGGATATTGTAGAGGAGACCTTGAACTAGGGGCATCATGACCTGTTGTTTTTGGACTGTTAGTTGTCCGGTATTCATTCTGAGAGGACGGCAACGTCGGGTGTCTATAAAGCTAGCGGGGCAAAGGCCGGGAAATCTCTAGATGAGAGTGATGATGGTGGTGTAAATATTCCAAAACAGAAAAAGCAACTTCAACATGCCTGATCCCTCGCCGTAATCAACACCACCTTCCACCACGTATCTGCATTGCGTATACTGTGCAGGTAGCTCTGCTCGTACCGCAGGTCCGGGATCGGGGGTAGGTGATGGATGTTGCGCCGGGGCCGGGACTTGACCACGTTGTATTCGCTCGCCTCATCCGTTTCTGTTTCCGACTGTGCGTAGTCCTCCTCGTCATCGTCCTCGTCGATTCCGTCGTCGGGTATTAGTGAGTCATGATGTTGACTGTGACTGGTCTGGGTCTGGAGGGACGCAGGCTCGCGCTTGGACGCGGCGGTAGAGGGGTTGATGTCGTGCGAAGGAGAGGGATCGCGCTTGATGTGCGCTGTTTGGATGGTCTCAGCGATCTGTATGGGGATGTCGGAGTTCATGGTTTACGGCGCAGACTGCAAGTTCTATAGCCCGTCTCGAGGTTGTTGTTTATGGGAGGTGTATGGTAGAGGACTACTCTGAGCTGCTCTGAGGTGAGGTTACGCGCGAGCGGGAGATAGCGAACATGGAGGTCAATCGACATCATAGCTTCAGGTACCTTCCGGGGTTGGCGCAGTCCACTGGAGCGGTACGTAGTAGCTCCTGTACATTGCACTACACACCAGGGCAGTGTACGCACGTAGGGCTACGGGCAGGCAAGGGGCCGACACCCAGCAACTAGGTACCTACCTAGGTAGAGGTACATTGCTCTCTCCAGAAAATGTGTCACGGTCGCAACTTGCAAAGACGTAACCATGGAATACACCCGACAGTATAAAGACAGTAACATTGAGGCCAAACGTCAAAAAGTCGGCTGTGAACGAACGGCATGACACATCCCATCGAATTTCCAAGTGATTGACTAGGTACCTAGAGGTAGGTACTAACAAGGCCAGACCGCTTCCATTGTCATCGCCTCAAGATTGCCATCGTTGTTCCTGCTGTAACGACAATCCTCGAGACAATCGTAGGCTGATACGGCGCAATTCTCTGCAAGTTCAGTCTGAAACGGGAAAGAAATGTGGGACCCGGTGTGCTGGACGGCCAAACGCCACAGCCTGAAGTTGTGCCAAGTTGATGCGGTGTTGAACTGAAGGACGAGGTCAGGCGGGAGAAGGGATGTGCAGGTGTGACGGGAAGGGTTCAAGTTGCTAAGGCCCAAGGGACCCCCCACGCCAATGATGACTCGCGTTTCGCCCCACCTGTTACGGAGAAAAAGAGAAGGTGCCTGATGTTCACACGGGCAAACAGGTCGAACAGGGCAGAGGAAACCCCTCTGTACCTTGTGGCAGGCGTGGCCCACTCGCTACGTAGGTAGGTAGTGAACATACCGGCAAACTACCTACTTATAGGTACCACCTACGTCTGCCGCATTTACTCCAGATCAGGCGGGGCATTCTCCCGGCTTCTTTGGATTCTTCTTACTGACAAGCATCAATTCAGCCAATTAGCCCATTGTGCGCCTTCAAACCGGGTAAGCATTTCTAGAACTGGAACCCCACTGAACACAAGGAAATCCAGCGGCGAGGCACATTGGCCAAGCGAGGCATAGTCGAAGTAGTGGGCAAAAAGAAAAAGAACAACCCCGACCTGCCCACTTTGTGGTCCTGCCCTGCTCGCCGCCCGTTGAAAGCAGATCCAACCAAGGACGGACGACATCACAAACCTCGCTCGCTGCACCAACTTCACTTCAGGGGCGCCAGCAGCACTTCGTCTTCCTCATCTTCTTCACCACCCCAAAACCGCCAAGATGGATCCCAACGCCAACGAGGCCGAGAAGAACGTGAGTTGGCTCATCGTCATCCCTCTCCCGACTGCGCGCGCGCGCAAAAAGAAAAAAAAAAAAAAAAAAAAGAACCACACAGTTCCCGACGTGATGTTCGCATGCTGACGAGATGCTCTTGTCCCTCACAGATTGAGATATGGAAGGTTAAGAAACTGATCAAGCGTCTCGAGGCCGCCCGTGGAAACGGCACCTCCATGATCTCGCTCATCATCCGTACGTTTGTCTCTACCATGGCATTGTCACCGCCGTCTACCCTCCCTTGATCACATAGCGAGATTATTGGCAGTAATCCTCGCTGCTCTGCTGCTTCTGGCCCAATGTCCAGTGGTGCTAACTCTTGATCGTCTCCAGCCCCCAAGGATCAGATCTCCAGAGCCGCAAAGATGTTGGCTGAAGAATATGTGCGTCACCATGCTTCCCTTCAATCTCGACACCCTCATTGTGTCGGACAGTTGTTCCTGACTTAGCACTATAGGGCACTGCCTCGAACATCAAGTCGCGTGTCAACCGTCAGTCCGTCCTTTCGGCCATTACCTCGACCCAGCAAAGGCTCAAGCTCTATAACAAGGTGCCGCCCAATGGTCTTGTTGTGTACTGCGGTGAAATCTTGACCTCAGAAGGCAAGGAGAGAAAGGTCAACATCGACTTCGAGCCCTTCAAGCCCATCAACACCTCTCTTTACCTTTGCGACAACAAGTTCCACACCGAGGCTCTTGCCGAGCTTCTCGACTCCGACCAGAAGTTCGGTTTCATCATCATGGATGGTAACGGTGCTTTGTTCGGCACTCTCAGTGGAAACACCCGCGACATTGTCCACAAGTTCTCCGTCGATCTTCCCAAGAAGCACGGTCGTGGTGGTCAGTCCGCCCTGCGTTTTGCTCGTCTTCGTGAGGAAAAGCGTCACAACTATGTCCGCAAGGTCGCCGAATTGGCTGTCCAGTGCTTCATCACCAACGACAGGCCCAACGTTGCCGGTCTCGTTTTGGCTGGTTCCGCCGATTTCAAGAACGATCTGAACGCCTCCGACTTGTTCGATCCCCGTCTCCAGACCAAGGTTGTCAAGGTTGTCGATGTCTCGTACGGTGGTGAAAACGGTTTCAACCAGGCTATTGAGCTGTCCTCCGAGACCCTCGGAAACGTCAAGTTCATCCAGGAGAAGAAGCTCATCGGCAAGTACTTCGAGGAGATTAGCCAGGATACCGGCCGCGTCTGCTACGGTATCGAGGATACCCTCAAGGCTTTGGAGCTCGGTGCCGTTGAAACCCTTATCGTTTTCGAGAACCTTGAGGTCAACCGTTGGGTTCTCAAGGATAGCAACGGATCCGAAGTTATTCTGCACACTACCAAGGCACAGGAGCAGGCCAGCCGCGACGCTTTCATGGACAAGGAGACAGGCCAGGAGATGGAAGTTGTTTCCCAGGAATCCTTCCTTGAGTGGATTGCAGAGCACTACAAGGACTTCGGTGCCACGCTCGAATTCGTCTCCGATCGTTCTACCGAGGGCAACCAGTTCGTCAAGGGCTTCGGTGGTATCGGCGGTATCCTCCGTTACAAGGTCAACTTCGAGCAGCTAGCTGACGTCAGCGACGATGATGAGTACTACGACGATTGACAAGTTGAATCCCTCGCCGACAACGAGGGACCCGGAACTCAAGCTATCCCGTCCGAGCCGACGACGACACCTAAAGCTGATTCAGCGCCGCTTCTCAAGCCAACCAGCTCGGGCAAAATGTCCGCAGCTCGCTCCGGCGCAAGCCCTCATCAGCCGGGTAACCACCAGGTGTCCCGCCCGAGCCCGCTTCGCTCTATGATGACGGCTTCTTGAGTTTGATTTAGTGGAATCTAAGGTATGGCATTTTCTTGTTTTGGTTGACCTCTGGCCACTCGCTAACAGCCGCAACAGAATCAAATTGCCTATGACTGAAGCGGAAGTTCTATAAATGGGATGCAGAGTTGATTCTTCGCAAGTTTTACCAAGACCAGCGAATGATTCATCCAAAATCCCTTAGCTGGACGCAAAGCAATACCTCAAGTTGGAAGATGGAAAGGATTGAATGTCTAGCGCGGAACCATGAGGAATGGATTTGCTTTTATTCCGGGGACTGACAGCGTCTGTCTTCATGAACACTCTTTTATACTTTCGGTTCATCAAAAACTGGGTTATGGAATCTTGGGTGGAAAAATCAAACAGGTCGATATGAGATATGGTTTAAGTAGGGCTTAGTACGCGGTAGCCGAGGACCGAATTCCACGCTCATTCTGTCTTTGTTAGATCTTGATGGCTCTTGGTCTGTATTGTTCTTGATAACCGTCTTAAGAGTAAGTGTGTACAGTCGGCGCTCTCAAATGGTGCCCGTACCCCAAGAATCAATAAAAATAAAAATAAAAAAAGAGCTGTCCTGTTGTACTGTTAGCGTAGATTCCAGTATTGAAAAGCAGGGACTATGCAGTCCTCGGCGATCACAATGTCATCACTCGTTCATTGTGGGGCTGTCCTGGAAACGCGACTTTGATGAGGTCTGGGAAATCTGAAGCCGGTAATCGGGGCCGGAGCGGGGCCCGGCGGTCGGACCTTCGAAAGGCAACCGCTCGTGTGGCCGGTCGAAACCAGCATGAAGACAACTCGAGATGGCCGGTGAGTCTGAGTTGGAATATCATGCAATAGAGCAGCTTGTTGCTCGGGGCAACGACACATGAATAGTACCCCGGGACTTCAAAATTACTTCTTTCACCAAAAATCCATCTACTGCGTCAGGTACCATGCACATGGGTCTTCCAATGCTCCGCTGCGCTCTATGAATGATTGGTCACTGGCACCTTTTGTTCCCAACTCATACACAAATCAGGGGACTTCACTCTTCCAACTTCCTACATCCGTCCACGATAACCTAGGATCTCTTTGAGCGGTGATCTGGGCACGTGTGTTATTGGAAGCATATTGGACGGGTAGACTGTACGGTTGTGAACGGCCTGCGAACATGAGCTCTAGAACGGCCACTGCGCCGACATCGGAAGGGACTCGCGAGAGGAGTCACCGGAGGAAGGTCGCCTTCTTGGGACCTTTTGCTTCATATTCTCATCAGGTATGTGATCCGCATGAATTGGGCTTAGAAGGGACGGTTGAGTGATTTTGGGTTACTCGTGGGCTTGATGGACTTGGGTTACCTTGGAAAATGGGAGCTATCGCGGCCTGTCAGGGTTGAGACAGTGCATTGAAAGGAGCCAGAAAAAAAATGGATAGTGAGACTATCCAGCTTGAGGGAGATTCAAAGGCTTTGATATGGCTGGACAATTTTTCCTTCCCAGTGGTGTTCACGAGACTAATATTATTGACTTGGGGTTGTTGCAACGTATAGGCGACAAAATCTGCCTTTCCAAACCAGGATAAGTGGGAACTCATCCCTACAACGACGATCAGAGGTCTGTTGAAGTCATGTTTTCTGAACATGAGAAGCTTCACTAACACCGACTACAGAGGTTGTTGACGAAGTCCAGGCCTCCAATGTGGACTTCGGCGTTGTCCCCTTCGAGAACTCAACCCATGGCACCGTCAGCTTCACCCTCGACTGCCTTGCCGACCGCGCCTCTACCTACCCCAACATCACCATCTGCGGCGAAGCCTATCTAGACGTCCACCATTTCCTCCTAGGCCGGAGAAAGTCTTCCCTACTACCTAATGTTGACCAAAACGCAAAGGGGACGCCCCTAACTTCCCTCTCCCACGTCAAACGCGTCTACTCCCACCCCCAAGCCTTCGGCCAAACCGCCAAGTTCTTCGCCACCTACCTCAAGGGCGTCGAGACCATCGAGGTCTCCTCCACTAGCAAAGCCGCCGAGCTCGCTGCTGCCGACGCCACCGGCTCGAGCGCTGCTGTAGCGGGTGAAGTAGCCGGCGAGATGGCCGGCCTGGATGTTCTTGCGCGCTGCATTGAAGACCGCGAAGACAACACAACCCGCTTCTTTGTACTGCGCAGACGGCCCTGCAGCAGCCGCAGCGACGACGGTGTCGAGCAGGAGGTGCAGCTGCCTGAGGGATTGCCGTGGACCACGGACCGAGTAGAGTCTCTGCTTGAGTCTCCAACCTCAGGAGGATCGCCCCGTTCTCTGTCGCCTCGTCCCTCTTCGTCGGTTTCTGGCAGCTGCGGCGGAAGGAATGATGATACGGAGAGAATTGACGCTTACAAGGGCTTGTATAAGTCTATGGTCTCATTCACGGTGCCGCATCATACGCCCGGCGCGCTGGCGGATGTCTTGGGGTGCTTCAAGCGGAGAGGCCTGAACCTGACGAGCATCAATAGCTTGCCGAGCCTGATTGCGCCGTTTCAATATCTCTTCTTTATCGAGTTTGAGGGCAACCGGTGGGATGATCCGGAGGGGAGAGTGAGTGGGTTGGTTGGGGATGTGGAGTGGGTTGAGGGCGTGGCGGAACGGTGGAGGTGGTTGGGTAGTTGGTTGAATCAAAGGAGGAGGTAAAATGGAGGACATGCTCATCGGACAGGACAGGATAGGCAAAAGTTCGAGAAGGGGGGAATCGAAAATAGACTGGCTGGTTTACACGAAGCGTGTCATATATGCCATGGGATGAAAATTGGGCTAGAGTATGGTACTCGAGCCTCGAGCATCAATTCGGTCAAGCTAACTGACGAAAAGTACTAGGAAACCTCCAAAGTCACCCAACGCTTGAGATTATGCTAGCTCACGTTCGTTGACAGAAATCCTCAACCATTTACAAATTCAGTGCGAAACAAATGAATTAAGTCCTTCTTGGTGAGGCCATCCACCACCTGGGCGTCTGCCTAAGGAAGGATGTTGAATAGAGTGCACATGAATCGATAAAGTGGCGCAACTAACACTTCTTAGGGAAGGTTCGCATTGTTGGTTCTCTTGCGGTTGCTTTTGGTCTGTAATCCGAGTATCGGGTTGAGTCATCGTGGTCCTGACTCTCCAATCGGCAGCTCACCACCACTATTGAGCATTTTGCGGTGCCTTGAACGCGTATGGTCTTTGCGAGAATGATACTACTTGTAAGTACAAGTCAATGCTGGTTTGTTTGTTACTTTGATTCTTCGGCCATGGCTTGAGCAGGGGAATTCTGGAGCTCTCATTAGCCTTTAAAGAGAGAAACTGGCCTCCGTTTGAAGCGTCATGGGACAATGGCCGGAGTGGAAAACGCCACAGAAGCCTTCTTATGCCTCTCTCCGTCTCCTTCAGGACCCCCGAGAGTGGAAGATATAAGAGGGTAGTCCCCTTTCAGTACCCGTCTGTTTGGAAATCGAACGCTTTTCCTGCATTTGGTAGCTCTAGAGTGGAATTGGGCGTTTTCTGTACCACACTAACAAACAAGCCAAAGTTAGATTGTAGTGTGGAAAGGGTCAAGAGCCTACTTCGAGAGATCAAATAAAGCCCTGTCTCATATGGCTACTCCGTCAAAGGTAGTATGTTCGATAATCATACTTCAACTGCTGCTCAAAAACGAGGAACCAATAAACTGAACCAGGAAGTCAACAACGACAACAAACAGCTGTAACGGTGTAGAAAGCCTACATTGAACGGGACATATGGTATGGCTTTGTCTTCTACTTCTCATCCAGAAAATGTCGTACACCTCCGATTGACAAACGCTTTTTTCCGTGACAATCCCGTTTGCTCTTTTTATGAACTCTAACCTTGACCACTCCATCCTCAGTAAAAATCTCAGAATCTCACCAAAGGGCCATACAAACGAGTATGGCCCTTCTTCGGCGCCTCTTACGGCACGGTCAAGTTCTTGGGGCCATCTTTTCCACGAGTATTCTGAAGCCTGAGCGAGTTCCACGGAATATGGAAGCGCGGTCTTTGCTTTTTACAACGTGTTGTTATACCTTCCTGTGACTAGCAAGATAAACCGGGCTAACAACTTTCCAAAAGCCTCCCAACAAATTATGGCAGCCAACGACTATCTTTCGTATCAACCACCTCGTTTTGCGCTGCAACTCGCGAGCCGACAGTGTCAATTTACAATCACTCCAACTACCGCTTTTGTTCTAGAATCTAGTGGGGCCAGGTTACTCTGAGCATGAATGAAATTTCCATCTGGTTCTTTCGAACTCCTTCCCCTTTTCTTCCTTGTACCTCACCCCTCCGTCACTCCGTCACTGACCTGCATACCCTTCCTGCAACCCTATAACGCCTCTGACATTCAGTCCTTCTGATATCTTGTTGACTGCAGAATCGTCTTCACCAAAACTCCCCAAGCAGTCATGGAGGCAAATTTGAAGGGCGAGAAGCTCATAGAGGCAATTGCCTCGGCGGATGAGTCCACTCTCCGCGCAGTTCTGCGCGGCCTTTGCGCTGAGCGTGAGGTTGCAGAACTCATCAGCAAGCATTTTTATGAACTGAACAAGTTCAACGCGGCCAAGGGAGGAAGTTCTGGCTCCAAACGGAAAGCGACGTCTCCCGTTCATATCTGCGTTGAATGTGGCCAGGCTTTTGAGGAAGACGACAATGAGAAGGAATGCCGCTACCACTCAGGTAAGTGTGCGGCTTCTGCCTCTCCCTTTGGGCAGGTAGCTAACCGGCGAATAGAGGAAATGGAATATGACGAGGATTCGTCCACATGGGATGACTGGAACGAGGATTGCCATGGCTATATGGATTCGGAAGAGAACCGTCGTAATCCTGACCTCCTCGGGGGATTCGTTTATCCATGCTGCAACAAGCGAGCCGATGAGGCAGAAGGGTGTCAATTGGGTTACCACCGGGCTGTCGACGGCAAAAGAGGAAGGTTTGATGTTGATAATTCGGCGGGTGAGAAGGACGAAGGGGAGGATAATGAAGAGCAAAAGGAGGATGAGTAAAGCGATAGCAACGGCAAACAAGCCAGGCGATACCACACAATCCAGCACTGGTATGTTTGTTAGTCTCGTACAAAAAAGCTTTACTAGGTGTATAAAATATTTTAGCCCTCTATAAAGGATTTCGTTATACAGGCTTTTATTATCCAATTTTGAAGGCCTTGAAGGAAATCGAGGGAGGCATTGGAGGATTCCCATCAGAGGCTTCTGTATTAGCGTCATAAACCCGTACCAATACATATCCCTATCGCTTTACACAAAGAACAGTTCCTCTTCTTAAAGGATAATAAGAGCTCCAAAGCTCCACTATTCAACACATAATCGAGGAACCAAACCAACAACACTGACAGCATGATGATAATATCCCAAAGGAGGGCCCAGTCTACCAAGTGCAGAATAGAATTTCTCCTAGGTCGTCTTTCCCGTTTTTTTTCCCCTCTGATACCATCTCTTCGGAATATAGCTACCTGCTCTTCCAGCTATCCAGAACCCCCCTTGGACTTAGCCTTTTTCCTTATCTTTCACCATTAAAGTACCTCCTCATACCTCTTCAGGTGCCATGTAAAACAGATCTAAGGACGAGAAGCTCGCAGAGGCAAATTGCCCTGGCCGACGGAACCAGTCTTCGTGCCGTTATGCTCGCACTTAGCATCAAGCCGGACGGTATTCGAGACCAGATTAGTGATTGCTTATTCTTAACGGTGTATCTATACTCAAGCATACCCAGTAATCACGGTGTGAATCGAAAGGCGCCATTTCACGCTTAGATCTATCTGTAGGCGCTGCGGCGACGCTTTTGACGACAACAATAGAAAAAACTGTTGCTCTTATTAGGGTAAATAAAGTTCGCAATGTTCTGCAACCTCCCCGTCACAAATGTCTCAAAGTCGTTCGCAGAAAGCCTTGTGATCGACTCCTGCTCCAAGGTGCGGGTTTACTGGAACTTCAATTTTTATGGTTCATGGATACGCCAGAGAACCGCAAGAAGGACCACCTTTAGGAAGGGTTCGTGTATGCTAGCTATAACAAGCATCCTCTCCCCTAGAAGAAAACCGGCTGTAGAAGGTGTTAAAAACAGGCTCCTGATGGCAAATGAGGAAGCCCTGATATCGGAGATCCTGCTGATGTGACGTGTCGCTTGGAGTGGGATTCGGTTGAGCTTGACGAGGACGAGGAGGAAGAGGACTAAAAGAAGCGGAATGAAGAATGTGGGACGATGGTCAAGCTTGTCGTGGTGATGATGATCTTAAGACCGAGGGAAGGAAGACACAGTGAAGACGACCGGCAACCTGGAGTATTTTTCAATGTGAATATAAACGATAAAAGAATTACATTACCAAACGCTATGCTATGCTCGTTCGTTAATCATATGCTACTCATCCTCGTCGACGTATTTCCTCCTCGTCCGCCTCCTCTTAGGATGGCGGCGAATCTGATCGTCCTCTTCACTCTCATTCCGTGACTCAGTTCTCTCACTGGCCTGCTGATTTTCCACACTCTCAGCAATCGCACTTTGGCCTTCACTCTTCATTCCCTCTATAGGCGGGACTCCAAGCCGCGATTCCTCAAACAAAATCGTACTCCTGTCCCCAACATCCATCACCTGTTCCTCTGTGATCCAGCCCTTCTCCACCGCAAAGACCACCACATCCCCCGCCGCACCGAAACCAATGCTCCCTTCTTGCCGCACATCATCCACTTGCTCTGGGTCCAGGTACCTCCACATCTCCTCTGTTTCCTCCTTCCACGCTTTCAGCTCGCGTTTATCCCCTTTGAAGTGTTGACAGAGGTAACTGTAGATGTATGACAGCCATAGGACATTAGTGTACGGGTAATATCCCGCCCAAGAGATCGGTTTTCCTTCTGGCGTGTTGTCGAGGAGGTGGGCGCGCATGAGTCGGTAGATGTCGCACTGAGGCGCGTGCGTCGAAGTGAACATTGCCGGGTCTTTTTCCAGGTCGTAGAAGACGACTGCTTCCTCTTTGACTTCTCTGTCGGTCGTAGTCTTCCGTCCGATAGGTGATGTCAAACATGATTCTACATCAGGCCCGATCGTGTCTGGATCCGTAGCCCTTGAAAGACCATAGTCCAGAATGGTGACCTCCAATCCTGACCAACCGAACTTGACTCCTCCTCCTCCTCCTCCTCCCGTCGTCTCATCATCCCCCTCGACCGGCTTCTTCTGCCGCGCACCCCTGACCCTTCTCACACACAAATTCCCCTCGTGCAAATCCCGATGCTCAAACCTCACCATCCCCTCCGCCCTCGCCATCGCCACCGCCGTACTCAGAAAGACATCCCACAAGATATCCTCCGCCCCCGTTTTCACTTCCACCATGAAATCCTCCAACGCCGTGCCGGCGTCTCCCAACTCCACCACCAGAAACCTCGTGCCCTCTAGATACCGACTCGGAGACGGATAGAATTGCGCCCTTCCGGGGTCCTTCCTCTTCATCTTCCTCTGAAACACCTGATGCGTCTCCAACAACTCCTTTGTTCCTTTGCCTTCGACAATGAACCGCTCCTTGTAGATAACGAACCCGGGGATGTCGGCTAGCCATTCACTGATTTTCAATTCGCCTTGCAGGTCCGATTCGGCATGGGGCTCTTCGTCCACCAACCCGGACTTGATCTGGGCTTTGGTTTGCGGTCTGATGGGTGATTGCAACCGGATCACCTTGATGATGGACGTCCCGCGAGGGTTGGTGATGCGGTAGACTTCGGCGTAGGAGGCTTCGGCTATTTTTGTGATGGAGTTGAGGGGCGAGGGGGGACCGCAGATGTCGGACCAGGAAAGGGTGTGGAAGGAGGAGGTATCGTAGAAGGAGTATTCTTGTTGTTCTTGGTGGGCTTGGTCTTGGTGGTGTAAACGAGGGTTGGCTTCTTGGATAAGTTGGCGGACTCGTGGGGATTTGAGGGGGAATTGTTGTGGGTGGCGGTTAGTTGCTGGACTTGGTTGTGATGGAGATGCAAGTTTTCTGAATGGAGAAAGGCGTGGAGATTGTGATGACAGTGATGTCCTAGGCGGTGGTGGTGGTGGTGGTTGTATGGAAGTATTGTAACTCGTATAACTGCCTATTGAAGGTCGCGGCGTAGATGCATAAGGCGCATCTTGGTGATCGTCATCTTCATCAAGCAATATCGAGTCGAAGTGTTCTGTAACATCATGAACATCGTCCTCATCGGACATCGGTTCCGGTTCTGGGGCTGGTCTCGACTCGTGGTGCTCATGGCAAGTCGGATTGGGCTCCAAGATTTCGGGCTCCGAAATCTGCAATGGTCTCGGCTCCAGAATCTGTGGTATGGGCTCTCGGCGTGGCTGTTTCACCGGAGTCTTGGGCAGTTCCGCGAAAAGCAGTTCTGCCCTGCTCTTCGTGGTTGGCTTTCCGTACTTGCGGACCTTTGTTTTGGTTGCAAGTTTCGACATCTTTGCATCTTACTCATCGGGAGCGTTGCAATCGACCAGAAAAAAAAAAAAAGAACGAGAGAAGTGCATGCGATTGTATTGACGATTAATTCTCATACAACGACACCGTCAAGGTTCTTTGACCCGTGCATCGCAACTCATACTCCTCCTGATTCGTTGATGATCGTTTGTTTTTTGTTGTCAGGACAACCGCGTTTTGAGGTTCTCTCAAATAGCAAGGTCCAAGGGCGCACGGGCCACCTTCCACACTTGTATGAATGGGGAGGATGTAGCGCCTAATACAATACGATTTTCGTACATGATAGTGGTTATGAAGGACGATATGTAGAAGACGAGAAGCGCAATTGTTAAACCACACATGTTCTACATCGATTTTCATTTCTAACTCTTTAGTCCTTCGCCCACTTCCTTCCCAGCCACATTTCCACAAGGACGACACATGCCTACTTAAGTTGCCATAAGGGTATCGTACGCGCATAGTAACACTTCGAAACTCCATCGGAGAGAAGATCCAAAACCCGTACATCATGTTGTATATCACCGCTTGCTCTTCTTCTTTCTTTCTTTCTTTGACAAAATTTCCAGACCCAAACGACGATGAACCCACCCGTCCACCCATCCTCTTCACCCTACCACCCTGCCTAGGTATCCATCAGTATTAAAACGTCCCTTTCAGGTTTCTTTCATGCAAAGGTAGCTTGCTTCTAGCTAAAAAGACTCCCTAACCATCCACCCCCATCCATCACCTATCATCACTGCCTCTTTCATCTCATCAACAACCCTTTATTTCGCGGACCTCTTGAAGGCAAGCAGCTCCGCCAAGCTGCTCAAGGGACATCCATGCTTCAAGAAATCGTGCTCGATAAGCTCATCCGCCGACGCACGGCTCTTGACATCCACGCAGAGACACACCGACAAGAAAGCTTTCAGCTCCTTACTGAGCTTCTCGGGTTTCTTCAGCCTGGGGGTACCGTTGGTGGCGATGAGGTAGAGGGCCTTAAGCGGCTCCTCGTTCAGGTAAGGAGGCTCCGACTCGATCAACTCAATGGCCATGATACCGAGCGACCAGATATCGACCTTGGGGCCGTACTCCTTCTGCTTGACGACCTCGGGCGCCATCCAGTAGGGCGTGCCGACCATGGTGGCGCGCTTGGACTTGGCTTCGGTCAACTTGGCGCAGAAACCGAAATCGGCTAATTACAGAGTTAGTTGAGCGTAAATGAGGACGTATTGTAGAGAGAAACTTACTAATCTTGACATTGCCACGGGCATCCAAGAGGACGTTGTCACTCTTGATGTCACGATGGATAATGTTCCTTTCATGGAGATGTTGCAGACCGCGGCATGTCTGTACAAGTTCCAGTCAGTAAATGATCGTATCACTCTCAGAATTAGGCCTGCACGGCAACTCACCTCCAAGCAGATGGTAGAAATCTGCTCCTCCGTGATAACGGGGTTATTCTCAATGACATCAGTCAACGCACCACCCTCCATGTACTCCATGACGACCCAGAGTTCCGAGTCCTTATTCTTCAGGAAAGCTTCGACAAAGTTGACAATGTTGGGGTGACTGCTGTCCTTCATGACCATGATCTCGTTCACGATCAACTCCTTGCGCGGCTGGTGCGCGAGATCCATCTGCTTGATCGCAACCTGGCCGCGTCTTCTGGCAACGTTGGGATCCTGGCCGGGTCTCTCCCTGATCTTGGCGACATACACGGAGCCAGAGGCACCCTGTCCGATCTTCTTCTGCTTGGAATACTTGGCTTCGGGGTCTTCGTGAGACACAACTTCCCTGAGCTTCTGCATAACCTCCTTCTCCGACATGGTCGACATGCGAACATCCTTGGAACGCTCAGAGGCAGCCGGCTTAGACGTAAGGGCTGCTTCAGCAGCCTTGACGCCATCTTGAGGCTGCTTCGGGCCCACGTTAAGCGGCTTGACGGTCGTAGGAATCTTGGATGGCTGGTTGGCCGATGGGTGAGGTGGTCGTGGCGGGGCCTGGTTCTGGTTCCGTTGCGCCTGAGCCTGCTGTTCGGCCCGTCTCTGCGCCTGCGCCTGGGCAAGATCACGCTGTGAGCTGGAACTGGACTGCTGTGCGACGGGCGGGCGGCTCGAACTGGAACTTGGTGGAGGAGGCGCAGGTCTCTGAGCTTTGAGACTCGGTGCTTGCTGCAAGCCCTTGGGTGCTGGTGGAGCGGCGCGTGTTGGGTTGAAGCGATCGGCACCACCATAACCACCCCCTCCAATCTCCTGCTGAGCCATAGGAGTCTTTGTCTTGGGAAGGGACGCATTATAAGCTTCCTGATCCCGGCGATCCCGCTCCTCCATCTCTCTCTGCTGGCGCTCCAGTTCGCGCCTTTGCTCCTCTCTCGCGCGCTCAGAGTTGTAGCTCGGCGACGCCTGCTGGCGCTGCTCGGGGGGTGATGAGCGAGAACTGGCGCCACCTTGCTGCTGCGGCGAGGATGGGTAGTTGGAGCTTGGGTTGCGCTGTTGCAACGGCTGCGTAGGGCGCGGCGGCGCGACGGAGTTTCCACCGCTCGGGTATCCGAGCTGCTTGCTCTGTGCGCTGTTCGATGGGGGAGCGGGAAAGTTGGGTGTGGGCGCTTGGCCGCCATTCTTGTTGAAATCGGAATAGAAATCGAGGACTTCAAAGACGGCTTGAGGGTTCCTTTCGTAGTCTTCCTGGGTAATGGCGGAAGAGTTGAGCAGCTTCGACCACTCAGGAGGCAGGCCGACGAACTCGCCGGTCTGGGGATCGAATCCAACGTGAACGGCATGCGAAAAGTTGGTAGGATTACTGACACCGCCCATGCCTGGGCAGCGCGCGTAAATAAAGTCAATCCATTCATAAAGGTCGTCGTCGGCCTTCACGCGGATCTGAAGGGTCCTGATGCCATTTTCCTCCTCTCCGGGACTCGTGGAGGCACCGCTAGACTGCCTCTTGATCTCGAAAATGGTTCCTGCGGCCTCCACACGGCCGACATTGATAACGTCCTTGAGGTAGAGGGTATAGGCAACCTTACTGCTCTCGGCCTTGTGGAAATCCAGTGACTCCTTTCGCAGGATCAGGTACTTGTTCTTCCAAGGGTTGATGAAGTTCTTGCTCTCCTTGACACTGGCCCAACCTTGCTTGATGACGGCAAGGCCGCCGGTGCCGTCGTTGTTTGACATTTGTCGTTGGATAGGGAGGGCGATGGTCGAGCCGCTGTATGTACTAGTTACCCCTGGGGCAGGCGACCGGAGGCTCAGGTTGGACATGTTCCCAGGAAGGTTGGAGATGTTCCCGGGTGAATTGGTGTTGGGGGTGAGGCCGAGGCGGGGCTTGTCCGTGGGAGGTCGCGGCGCTGGGCCTGGGTTCATGAACGGCTCCCTCGAGTATATGTTGCTGTGGTTTAGGTCGAGGTTAGCATAATGTCCACGGACCCTGCTAGATTTCCAACAGGGGAAGGAATGAAGATGGGCCAAGGTAATGAAGCGAAGCTCCACTAGGGAAATTGACCAAGTAGCGGGAGCGAGATGTCATGTGGGAGAGGAGAGATTTGCGTGGTTGGGCGGAGTGGGAGAAGCATAGCAGAGGGCGGGCATACCCATTTTGCGCCATTGTGCCGGATTGCAATTACTCCTTGACTAGAGATAGGTCTGGCTGTTCTGGAGCCAGAAATAGACTGCGCGTAGTCGCGACGATCCCCTGAGTTGCGGGACCTGGAGTGTGACGGGTGTGCTTCCTATTGTCGCCGGGTCAATAGACGGTTCGAAAGGCGGGGTTGCGCATATGGTGGCAGGGTCGCCAACGCACCAGGAGGCCCAAAGATGAAGCCGGCTCCGTCCGAAAGACAAGGCGCAATGTGTGCTAAAAGAATGGACCAGTATCAAACGGTGATTGTATGGTCCGTTGGCACAGGTAGGTGGGTTTGAGTTAGAGGAGGACTAAGCGAGTCGATTGCGACAGGGGAGAAGCAGCGACCGAGGAGAGGGTCGGTTCAGGCGCGTTCGAGCAAGGCCAACAGGCGACTAGGGCGACATGTATTTGCGGTCCTGGCTCGAATACTTTTTGTTTCTTTAGTTGGATGCCACGGAAGGTTCAAACTGAAGCACGCCTCGTCGCAGTGCTGTGTATTCAGTTGCTGGTGCTGGTGCTGGCTGCTGTATGTAGTGAATGGAAGACAGAAAGCCGAACGATGCGATGGCGGTCAGGCCAGACGATTGCCTGTCTGGTTCGCGAATCTGCGTTATCCTTGACGCCGGTGATCAACGGAGACAGGCTGGCGGGTGTCAAAGGGCACGATGAGAGACAACGCTCGGAGTTGAAAGAAAGATGAGCAGAGTCGAAAGGGGTTGGCAAGGACTCCAGGCCGGCGCTGTGTGAGGTTGCAGTAGTAAGGGGTACACTACTGGTATTATTGCCTGTATGGGGCAAAAACGTGTAAGGGTCCTGGGATCCCGGTCGAGTGTTTGGTGCATCCAGGTTGTGGTGTCTTTCTTCTGGTACTTGGA
Source organism: Neurospora intermedia (assembly GCA_037102815.1). Classification (NCBI taxonomy): domain Eukaryota; kingdom Fungi; phylum Ascomycota; class Sordariomycetes; order Sordariales; family Sordariaceae; genus Neurospora; species Neurospora intermedia. Next base: position 3,719,565 of record BTPP01000004.1, on the reverse strand, counting down.
TCCCGTCTTCTATCGCAACAACCAGGGCAACGACAGTGGTACCTCTAGTGTACACTACCTACCTCACGTATACCATCCATAACTACCTACCTTACCTACCTACCTACCTACCTATGGTCCAGACGCTCAACCCAGGAACAACAACAACAAGCGATACGGGTGAGATGCCGTCCAGACGCCCTACTGTCTCCTCTTTGCGCTGAACATCTCTCACCACAGTAAGTTGAGTGGTCGGATCCAAGAGTGGGAGCAGGGGCATTGTAAGGGTCCATCAAACCGTCAGTTACAGCTGCGGCACCCGTTCGAGCGACCATTGAACGTTGAAGCCTTGGACGGTTAGCGTGAGAAGAGTGGGGAACGGGGCAGATGCAGTGCGCCAACGTGTGGAAGTGGCAGAGTACCCAAGACTGCGGCGGGAAAGGGGGGGGACAGCGCCGCGACCAGTCAGATCCATTGCAGACTTGAGAACGGGTACGTCTTCATCTTACTGCCTTGGCTCGGATGGATACCGAGATACTGGGTTTTACAACATATTTGTGCCTAGCGCGCAGGTACCGACTTAACGTAGCCTTTTAGCTTTTTTGCTGTTTGTTATATCGACTTTACGCACCAGCGGCATGGTGAAAGAAGTGAGAAACGCCCGGCCACCGGGGAAACCTGGAGTTCATTGCAATGGAAATTGAGATTCTCTGCACCAGTCTGGGACCTATGAAGTTGTCAACAGCGATTGGGGAGCCCATCCCAAATATCTCTGCATTTATTCCCTTCCCGGTCCTATATGCTGTCCGCCGTCGCGAGGCTCTCGCAGCACAAGCGTACAGATACCCATAACTCGTTCTGAACACCCTGACCTTTGTATGATCTCAAAGATATTGGGTGCTACCTTCTTTGTCATGGAAGTTATGCCGTCATTACTCCAAACGCTTCATTCAATACCTACCTCTCGCCCGGTACCGCTGAGGTGTTCGGTTCCGATGTGGACAGATCACGACGGTACAAGACACCAATCTTAAACACCCTGGGGAATCTCTGCCACTAGTCCGACCGTGTTATGCCGCTACGATCAACCGACAGATAAGTCTCAGCTTTCAGACGAGGGTCATCGTACGTCGTCAAATAACACATGGATCACATTTAGCAGCAGAAACAACGGAGATGATACGAACGGTTCGACCAAGACAACTTTGAAGAATTCAAGGGTTTCTGGGTCTTGTTTTCCCGCTGCGGAATGCGGATACGGGCATTCTTGAGGGACCTAGTGTTCCGTTGAAACACAGAAAGGAGAAGGACGGGAACCAGGTGATCGTCCCCTCGTACCGGATTTGGGTTCGCGTAGGTACCCCTTGCTTCAGCTCTTGGGTCATTAGTTACATGCCTACACTAGTAGAACCCCTGACTTTTGGGGCTGTTTTTGGATCTGGTCCCTTTCCGGAAGAAGAAATAAAAGAATCGTCATCCATTGAGCCCCTCTGAACAGACCTCCTCTGTACATACCGGGTTAGAAAAAGGTTCGTGTCACGTTCAGACTGAGAACCTCGGTACAATGCGATACAAAGCCCCCAATCGCACGGGGCTCTTTTGTGCGTTACCACACATGGACACCACACTAGTGTACAGATCTAGCCGCGCTTCTGATGCGCGACAGTGGCAAAGACAAAGCCTCGGGAAGGATAACCTTGAGACCACCCAAAACATCTTGGGGGCGGTTCTAGTTTGGCGCTGAGGGGCTCGTGAATTGCACCCCTGTCTACCCTGAGACGGGAACTCGAGGCCTATGGTAGCATGCTGACAAGGGGCGTCCGAGGGTTTTCTCTTACAAATGTTTCGAACATCGATTCTTGTTTTTGTCGTCGTTGAGTAGGTGTTCGATTCGTTAACGGGACGGAGCGTGAGAAGGAAGGAATAACAAGGAGAAACAAGAAACGAAATGAAGAGTACGGCGTTTTGTTTCAAGTTGTGTTCCTATTCCTCAAGCGCGTGACCAAGCCACCGGGCCGGACCTGTGAATTAATTCGGCGAGACCACCTTCGCATCACATTTGACGAGAATACGACATTGCAAAGAATCTCAAACCCTTTGGGCGCGCATCACAGTTGGCGTTGGTTTGCGAATTCTTGTGTTCCTACCAACTGGTGTATGAGCCAGCTGTGCGAGCCTTTTTATGACCCAAAAGATATGACCCTTAGGATTCAATGTGCAGTGATGAAGCTTCACACAATAGGAACCAAGTATTACATTTTGGCTTTCATTCATTCATTTCTCGCTCGCTCAAACGATTTGTCTACCGCAAAGCGAACCAAAAAATCTCCAAACATGACATGCTAAATTAGCAAAATCCCTTTACCTCTCCACTCATTTTGATATATTTTAGTTCTCAGCAGGGCGGATCTCAAGTTCCTGGCCCTCGAAGATAGGGAGCTCGGACTCGACATCCTGCCATGTCTTGGAGCCCTCAACAAGCGCCTTGATGGCATCAACAATCTTCTCCTCCTCAGCACGGACTTGCCGTGTGCTGTCGCGCTCACGGAGGGTGAAGGTACCATCTTGAAGAGTCTGGAAATCGATAGTAAGGCCGAAGGGGGTACCGAGCTCATCGTTTCTGGCGTAACGACGGCCAATGGAGGCAGACGAGTCATCCACACGGCTGGAGATACCGACAGACCGGAGTTTCTGGGACAGCCTGCGGACGTGAGGAGCGAACTCGGCCTTGCTGGAAATAGGAACGATAAGGACCTTGACAGGAGCGACGGCGGGGGGGAAGGAGATGACCTGGAAGGGTTTGGTTAGCAAATGTTGCCAAGTAAAGCTTGAACATGTCACTTACACCGCGGGCCTCATCACCCTCGCGAACCCAGTAGTTGTGCTCGAGGAGAGAGTAGAGAATACGGCCGATACCGAACGAGGGCTCGATAACGTTGGGGGTGTACTCGCGGATGTTGATGGTGTGCTTCTTCCACTCAATGGCAACCAGGTCCTTGCTAACCTCAACCTTGCCATCACCAACACCGGGAACGTCAACGACGATCTTGCCGTTGGTCTTGAGCTCCTCAGCGAGCTTCGCAAGCTCCTCCTGAGAAAGAGCAAGGATAGCAGCCTCAACGGTCTTGGCATCCTTTCTGAAGGTGGGACCAAACTTCTTGCTGTTAATCTCGGGCTCCCACTTCTCCACGATCTCGGGGGTCTCGAGAGTCTCGCGCACAACGAGGGGCGCACCAGTCTTCTTGGCGTGCACAGTCAAATCGTAGGCACTACGGTCAGCGCAGCCAACGCACTCAACCCAGCCGGACGAGGTAAGAAGCTCAGCATCCCAGCAGTCGCAAGCATAGTGAGCCATCTCGTTGCCCATGTGCTGACGGAAGCGAATCTTGGACTGATCGATACCGATCTTCTTGAGGAAGAGGTGAATGCGAGCAAGGAAGTAACCGAGGGTTTCGTTGTCAACGATCTTCTGCTTGACAGCTTCGCCAATGGTCATCTTGGTGACAGTGGTCTGGCCAGAGAGCTGGACGTTGCGGTCGAGAAGGGCAAGCTCAATGTCCGCAACCTCGTGGAACCTTTCGTGCTTCTTGTGGCCGGCGGGGTCAACGAAGTGCTCGATCTCGGCCATCAGGAACTCGCGGACACGCAAAAGACCGCCGCGAGGGGCGATCTCGTTACGGTAGGACTTGCCAATGGAGGCAGAAGCGAAGGGCATGTTGCCGGCGTTGTACTCGAGGAGCTTGGCGAAGTTGAGGAACTGGCCCTGAGCGGTCTCGGGGCGCAAGTAGCCAGCAAGGTTGCCGCTGGGGCCAATGGCAGTCTGGAACATGAGGTTGAAGGCCACGGGAGGCTCAGGCTGGACACCGGTGGCGGGGTTCCTCAAGTCGTACTTCTTGATGAGCTCGCCGAGCTGCTCGCCGTTGTAGTTGTCGATCTGGGCGAGGATCTCCTCGTACTCCTTGACGACGGCGTCCTCAAGCTTGACAGCCTCAGTACCCTTGGCCTTCTTCTTCTTGCGCTTAGGGTCCTCCTCCTTGTCCTCTACCTTCTGGCCGCGAGCCTCCTTGTCGCCCTTGAGGCGGGCCTCGAGAACGTCCTCGACGAAGTGGTCGGCGCGCAGAATGTCGCCGTTCTTGGGGTCCTTGCACATCCAGTCGGCGAACTTGTCGACGTGGCCGGAGGTCTTGAGAACATCGTGGGGGGTCAGGGCGGTGCAGTCAACCTCGAGCATGTCCTCCTCGAGGACAAAGTGCTTGCGCCAGATGTCGATGATGTTGGCCTGGAGGGCACAACCGGGCGGGCCATAATCGTAGAGGCCAGCAACACCGCCGTAGATATCGAAGGAGGGCGCAAAGAACATGCGGCGGCGCAGCATGGACTCGAGAGCGCCCTTGTCGAGGGGCTGGCCCTTAAGGGTGGTGGCCGTCGAGGTCATCTTGGTGTTTTGTTTTTTGACGTAGACTTGGAAACGATAGTGCGAGGTAGAGAGGGAGAAGGATCGGAGCGAAGTCGAAGAGATCCGCGGGATGGGCGCCGGGGTCCAAGAAGTTCGACTGGCGACGGCTCGGGTGGATAAGGTCGATTTTAATGCTTGACCAGCAACAGGAGAACGGAGGGAGGCGAGACGGGCAAGAGGTCGCATGAATTGGTCTTGTTACAGTGCTCAAGGGAACCAAGTGAGTCACGGTCGCCCACTGAGGTTTCGTCGAGGCCTTTTCAATTGAAACACGTACTTCAACAGAATCGCGGGATGATTTTTTTCTTTGGGGGGGTAGAGGGGCGCCATGGAGGGGCCGGCACCAACGACCCAGACAACCTAAGCCAAGGGACAGCGGTCCAGATTCCCGCTCTCGAGCCGCCGTCAGTGGCGGCGCGGTACGCGACAGAAGGCTCGGGGCCTGATCGGCTCGCGTGACCGTAACCTCTAAAACGTAACCTTTTTGCCAGATGAGTGACTTCTGTGTGGAGTGCCAGTTGCAGGGATTTGGGGCTCGTACCTAAATTTTGGTGTGTGGAACCAACCAAGACTGACTAATCCAAACAAAGTATAATTTATTGGAGTACCTCAAAGGTTACTAGGATAATTTAAGCTATTGCTGTGGACTACTATTGTGGATTGCACTGCTATATAAAAAGAGAAGGGTTGTAATCCTTTTTTAATATTGAAGCTCTGCCGTAGATTTTGAGGTAATAATCTATAGTATATTAATATCGATTATAAGTAGTTAGTATAATAGTTAATAGTCCGCCTAATAGCCCGTTAAGGAGGATTATATTTAATATAGCTCCTAATATAAACCGTCCCTATACTTTTAATAGTAGTAGTATAGGGGATCCTAACTATTGTAGTATAGGAATTCTTAGTATAGGAATCTATTATATATAAATTCTTCGCTACCTTAGTATAGGATATAACTACCGCTTTTTATTAGTAACTATCCGGTTGCTATATATAATATAGCTATATTATCGTCCCTAGTATCTATTAACCGCCCGCTACCCCGCTAGCGTACGGTATAGAATATTATTAACGATTATATAAAGTATAACTTTCCCGACGCGTTTATTTTCTCTAACGAGACTACGCTTTCGATAGTTAATACTACTTACCCGCCTAGTTCCTAGGCGAGATTTATTAGAATCGATAATAATAATAATAATAATACGGTAAATATAGGGGGCGAGGTATAGAAGCGGTTTTAATTATTTAATAACGAAGAGGTAGTTAATTAATAATTTAATTAAAAAAAGAAAATTAGTAATTTAATTGTAAATTAGGGATTATACTATTAATTTTTTAAAATATATTACTAGTTTATCCTCGTTGCTAGAGATTCTTATTTAGGCGGGTTCTTAATTATAATGAAGGAGGGTAAAGGCTTTAAGCGCGATTAATATAAGTAATAAGTAATAGTATTAATTAATTAGGTTTATAAAAATAACGATTCTAATTGGGTTATTACGTAGGAAATATATTAAAGTATATTTACTTATTTTAAAATATATACTAAATATATAAAGTAGATAGTTAAAAGTTATACTAGTACGTCCTTCGATTACGAGACTAGTAAAATCTAATATTCTAACGTATATTAGGAACCCTTCGTTAAAGAGTTTAGTAATAAGGGTAGTTAAATAAAGTTGGGCGCGTATATATTTAATAATACCGACGGTTACTTTATTTTAATAAGTATTTTTATAGACGAACGGGCAATTGGGTTATTTGTTTGGTTAGTATAAGCTACGGTTAATAATAATAATAAAAATATATTATTATTTCCCCTACTTCGTCGACGCTATAAAATAATTACCGCCGAGAGGAAGGAAATCCGTACGGAGAGGGCGCGAGAGAAGCGGGCAGTAAAGCGCGTTTTATAATAGAAGGTTATTAACCCTAATTTCTAGAGTAATAAAGATAATAGTAACGAACCGGAAGAGGAGGAGGGTAGTAGGTTTTAAGTTTTATCCTATATTGTATCGATATAGCCGACTAAGAAAGTATCCATTGGGTAAAGCAGCGCCCTAATTGCGAAGTTTATTAGTGAGGTAGTTAAATCGATTAATAATATAAAACTAATTAGCGTAGTTGATATTAAAACGGTGGTATTAAACTTTTAGATTAATTTCGTAAGGGATTTATCGTTAGAGATAATTATTAATATATTTTAGAAGTTAATAAAGGAAGAAGTTATCTTATAGAATACGATAAATAATAAATTTAAACCCGTTAAATTGAGGCGGTTGGTAAGAGTAGTTAAATTCGAGAGGAGGGCGCGTAGTAGCGACTATAATAAATAGAGTAGAATAGAATAGAGGGGGTTAATTACTTATACCTAAAAATGCTAAAAATCCTAAAATTGCTATTAAATTCAAAAAGTCGGATTTTTAATATGTTAATATATAATTAGGGTTTACGAGAGCCACTTCCCCGGATTGTTTATAAATGTTTACTACCTTTAATAGCCCGTATACCTTCAATATAGTGTATTATATTAATTTAAAAACTTTAGCGTATATTAGCTCCTATTTTAGTAGGGTAAATTAATATTACAATCCTTTTATATTTTAGCGCTCTCTAGTATATCCTACTATAAATTGAAAAATCGAAATCTAAAAGTAAACTGTTAATACTTTATATACTTTTAATTAATTAATAAATTAATTTAAACTTATTCTCTTTTATACTTTTACCCCCTCCTCCCCCTCCTTTAGAGATATTACTACTATAGCTTCTACGACCTATTTACAATTTAGACTCGTATAACGATAGGATTATTAAGAAAATATTTATTAGTACGTTTTTTTACTAGTACCAATAATTGAGTAAGTAATTCCTCCTCCTCTTTTATTAATTAATAGTACTAATAATAAATAAAGTTATATAATCCCGTTATAGTATATACAAAGTTGATTTATATATTAATAGGGTATTCGGGCGCTGACTCTCGTATTAATTTTACTATCCTTTTCAACCAACCGAACGTTTATTCAATTAATACGCAATTTATACTATACCTTAAATTATACAACTCCTTTTTTATTATAGGCTATTTATTACCCGGGGCATCCCTCTAATTTTAGAAATAGTATTATACTGTTGGGAATGGGATTAAAATGCCTCTCTATTAATTAAAGCCCGCGTTGGTTAAGTAAAATCGCTTAGGGGGTATTTTAAATCCGTAGAATAAAGTAATACGAAATAGTTTCGCATTTTATATCGACCCTTCTACACCGGCCAATACGTACGAGAAGGCGCTATTAAATTGTATTATAGTAAATACATTCTGAAAGATAAATCCCTTTCTATTGTACTAGCGGTTTTAGTCCTTTATTAGTACCTTAACGTAGATATAAGTACTATTGATAGCACCGATCGTACTATTAAACCGCTAATTGCCCGCGACGAATTCGATTTTTAACGTTACGTAATTATTATTTAATTGAATTACGAATTCGGTATAAAGTTTAATAAAGACTAGTATTATTTGGGTAATAATATTCGATATTATTAATTAGGTTATTAAGAAGTAGTAAGCTATTTACCGTTAAGTTTCGTTAAATATAATAATCTAGATAAAGACTATTAATTTAAGTTTAATAGTTATTACAGGGCTAGCCTGTAATGTAGTTGTACTACACTAACCGTACATATGCCACGCCAGTACTTTATACTATAGCCTAGAGCCGGGCACTCGCACTAGTCACATACTTCGTTACGTGCAGTCTCACGTACGCGCGTACGGACTGGCCTGTCTAGGCTCTCGCTTATATAGCCAGTCCTCTACGCACACTTCCCTTTCTCCTCCTTCGTACAACAACGCATATCTTACCCTACCCCCAACGGTGCCCTCTCGCCCCGTAATAGGTTTAGTATTTAGTATTGTGTATACTACTACTTTTTCTTATTTACCTTACTAAAGCTATAAATTCTGTTTTTATTATTCGAAAGAGTTTAAAGAATTACTTATTATAGCTATTCAATAGGTATTGTATTTTAATAATACTAATTTCTAAATTGCCTTCGTTAATAATTTTAGGGTCGTCGCCTTACTTCCCTCCTATTAAAGTAATAGTAATAGTAATAATATAAATTATAATAAATAATATAATTCTCTTTCTATAGGCTTCCTCCTCTCCCTCCTTATCCTTATCCTCTATTACTTAAGTATATTCCTCGTCTCCCGCTATTATTACTAATGTAGATTTAATACAATCGGTTACTTTACTATATTTCCTATACAAATTACTATTATCAGCTAGCAATATAGCCTATATTCGCAACAATACGTACGAGTAGTCGTATAATTACGTAGTATAACTAAAAATCCCCGTAATCAATATAATACCGCATTATAGACTATTATTAAATTACCTACTTCTTAACTGCTCTATAACGATTATATTTATTTTAAAGAGGTTACGGGTTATATAGAACACTTCGAAGGTACTTTACGTAACCTCTTTAATAAATAGGGCGGTAGATATATAAATAGGGGTATTTATATTGCTTCTAGCGTGCGATAGTTGGTCGCTATACTTTATAGGGATTGGCTCACCGCTATTAATGTGCCTTTGACTTATTATTACACTAGTACAAAGAGATTTTGAAAAAAGGTTACGCATTTACTTTGTATAAAACGTAACCTCTTTTTGGATCCATTTGTGTAGATTTCGCCCGTATATACAGGGATATTTGGATCTATATCCAGGTCTTGGCTTGTGTATAATCTAAAAGGTTACGGTTACGCGGTTACGGTTACGCGAGCCGATCAGGCCCTCGACTCGCTGGAATCCACCAGCCATATCAGGAAGTGGAACTGTACATGCTACTGTACAGTACCTCTACCTACCTACAAAGTAATTCCCTTACAGAAAGCGCATTCCGCTGACTAGCGTTTCGTGACCTTTTCATCGGCTAGAGGTATTGACATTTGATTATCAAGAGTCCGTGATATCGCCGTTCTTCATCCCAAAAATTCTGCTTCCGTCCCAACTTACAGCAAGGGACGGGATGGAGTCATCCTGGGCAGGCGACAGTCAGGAAGTACACTGAGGGGTAGCGGTACGTACCTGTCCCCGGCTGAGGCCGTGCGCTAGCTGTTGGGGTACCCTTGTAGCTGCACGCCTTGGCGCCCTTGATGGCTCTGGGCCCAGAAAAAAAGTTGAGAGAAAGTTTACTGGGCCCGTTCAATTGATCCGTCAGAGGTAACAACAACTGCCCAGCATCACGTCGAAGTTTGAACTGCGACCTAGAGAATTGATCCTACTCTACGATTCAATCACCGCGACAACTACTGATCCTATCGCCGCGTTATCACATCGTAGCCGATATGCCGTCCGGTAACAAGGGCAAAAACCGCTCCGGCGGATCGCTGTCGCTCAAGACCTCCAACAAGATTGTCAGAAAGCAATTATACGTCAAGCAAAAGAAGGAACAGGGAAAGGAACGTCATGAGGAGCGTCACCGCCGGAGGAAGGAGGAGGCCAAGGATCCCAAACTCAGAGAAGAGCGCCTCGCAAACAACCAACCCTTGACCATTGAGAGGAAACGTGTGTGGGACGATGTTGACGACGACAGCCTGGGCGTCGCTGTGGATGTTGCCGAGCTCAAGAGGAGGCGCTTGGAGAAGGAGGAGGCCGAGGCCGCCAGGCTAGCCGATGGAGTCACGGAGGAGGATGAGGAGAAGGATGACGATGCCGATTCTATGTTGGACTCGGACGAGGAGGGCGACGACGACGACGAAGATGCCGAGGAGCGCATCGAGAGACTCAGACAGGAGCGTGCGCAGAGGAAACCCAGCATCGCTCCCTCGACCACGTCGACAAATCTAGACATGACTCCCGACTCGCTCACACGACAATTCCCTAATCTCTTCAACGAGGAACCCCCAGTCGATCCCAAGATTCTGGTTACCACCCATTTGAACGGCACCATTCACAAGGAGGCGGAGGACATTGCTGCTATCTTCCCCAACAGCACGTACATCAGACGCAGTGCGCACGCTTATGGACACAAGTATAGTGTTCGCGAGATCGCAAAGTTTGCCAAGAGTGAGTAGCGCACCCAGGTTGGAGCTTTGTTGCCCAAGAGAAGATTGCTAATACAGGCCTGAATTGTTACAGACCGTGGATACACGATTCTCATGATTGTCGGCGAAGATCTCAAGAAGCCTAGCTCCCTGACCGTCATCCATCTCAACGGCGAAGATGTTGCCCCTGGTCCTTCGTTGACATACACCATCCGGAACTACCTGCCTGGAAAGGCCCTCCTTGGCCACGGTAACCCCACAAACCACTACGTAAGCCGTCCATCCTGATCCCCAAGTCCCGTTAAGAATAGGACATTGAAACTAAGTTTTGCAACAAAAAAAAACACAGCCCGAGCTTCTCCTCAATGGATTTAAGACCCCTCTCGGTATCCTCGCCGCTAAATCCATGCACACCATGTTCCCACCCAGGCCCGAGCTTTCGGGTCGTCAGGTCGTGACACTGCACAACCAGCGTGATTACATCTTCTTTCGCCGCCACCGCTACGTCTTCCGCGAGGCCCGCACGACGGAGAAGAACGTGGTCACTGCGGAGGGCAAGGAGATGGAGGGTATGCAGGGTATCCGTGCTGGTTTGCAGGAGATTGGACCCAGTAAGTCTTGCTGCCGCGGAAAACAATAGTTTTGGCGGATGAACCGAAAGTGGCTGACTTGTTGTGATAGGATTCACTCTCAAGCTTCGTAGAGTGGATAAGGGTATTGGTCGGGCTGGCAGCGAAGGAGAGGATGCTTTGAAGTGGGAGTGGAAGGCCAAGATGGAGAAGGTTCGCACGCGCTTCAACCTCTAAGGGAGCTGATCATGATGGTAGTATTGGTGATACCCTTCTTTCAGTATGCCATCGTCTCTGTTGGCACTGGAGAGTATTTGTCTTGTTCAAAGTGTGTATGCGGCGTTATCGGTTCACAAAAGGGTTGGGGAGGAAGGCATGATTCATCAATATCAGGTCACTATAATTGTACCTCAAGACTATTTTTTGTGCATGTACCGCCGGTTTTCTCTCCCTTTCTATGATTTATGACCAGCCTCCTTGGCTTTCTCCTTGAGCATAGCCACTGAATATCGAACCCAGCAACGACATGTCAGCCATTCTTCTCGACATCATCGGCAAGAGAGGCTGGAGATGCCGCCGAGTTTGCCGTGATAGTGGGCGATCCAGATGGTGTAGAGGGACGAGCCGAGGATGCCGAGAAGGGAGAAGAGGATGCCCTAGGGGGTTGTGGTTTCGACTTGCTTTTGGGTTTGAACTGTTGCTGAACCAGGTACGGTTTCGGTTGAAGGAGGTAAAAGGTAGGGTATCATGATGACTGACTATCCACATCCCCCCACACAAGCTGGGACCAAAGCCAATATCGCTCTCTCGGGTAAGACGGAGTGGTAGAGAACGTGATTCGTCACGCCACGGTTGGCGTGAGCAAGATCCAAGCGATTTTGGTAGAAGGTTACAGAATTAAAAGCTATTAGCCAATTAGGGAGGATCACATCGAGGGACATGGCCACGCTGAGGGGAGTGTCCCGGGGAGAGATGGAGCGAGGACGAAGAGCGAGAGGGGAGGTCGCGATAGGAGGAAGACGGTCAGGTGTCAGGTGGGTGGTGAGGAAGTGGAAGGTTGTGAAGGACAGCTGGGTTAATAGTTGGAAGGATGGGGTGGAGAAATGGACTGAGTTGTGAAGACCCGGGTTGGTTCGGTTGTTAGTAAGGGACTGTTGAGAGAGGAGAGCAGGGAAAGATGAATAATCAATATTGAGACTATGATATTGACCTCCATTCAGATGAAGGCGGGTGCGGGAGAGTTTTCTCTTGATGGTTAATGTGTTTGGATTTCCAATTTAGAAAGCAAGAGTCTTTTAGTCCGATTCATCTTTGCCAACTTTGAGGTCTCCCGGTGTCTTGGGCTTTTCGAGATGGAAGCTGTCGTTTCCGATTCGGGTGTATGTCTCGCTGATTCTGGTTGATCTAGCTTACTCTGAGGGTGACGATGCGCTTGTGGCCGTCTTATTTTGATATTCTAACATCTCGTTCGTCAAGTGTTCTGGTTTTCTTACTAAGTAGTGAATTGTTGAAGTTGAAAATTTGGTGACGCGCAATATAATGCAAGACCGAGACGGTAGCTCTTTCTTCGGATAACGCGGGTATCAGGGTCACATCTACCATTTACCAATCGGCTACAACATGTCGTGAAAGCAATAGTATATGGAAGGAATGTCGAACCCTCACGGAAGAGGAAAGGAAGATGACATTGACCACGGGTCTCTGTGTAAGACAACCTAAGATCCGATAAACAGGATCCAAGTACATAAGCCTTTCCAAAACATTTCGTATGTCTAGACTACTGAGACCATCAACATATACTGGGGCCCTCGGCATTAGCAATGATTTTGGTGCTGAATCCGAAACTGTTTCTGTCTCGGCTATAGAGAGTTCCCTTCTGTGGATGAACCAGAATGTGTGCCAAGACGAGGAGATAGCCATCATATCCATCGCTCAGTAAAATTTCGGCTTAAGTGACACTGGGTCAAGTTCGTACATGAAAATGCAACACGGTTCAGCGCAGCTTCGAGCGACTTGACGTCTCGATCCGCGATGACCAGCATACAGGCCGATACATGTGCCAATGTGGAGGTGGGTGTGGTATCCTGGCTGCAGTGCAGGACGTTGAGAATGATGCGCCTCGCATGAAGCTAGTGGAAAATCTCATTTACGGCGGAAAAAGTGCTCAGACAGAAAGAAAACGGTTCCTTCAGGAATGAAGGCGTGTGTTTGCTGCCATTGATTGGGTCTTTCATTGTCTCGTTCATAGTGGCCAAAGGGATGAAGACCAGATGGACGATGGGAGGAAGGCCGAGGGTTAGGTTATCATTAGAATGGCCGTTATGACGCACTGCAGACCTCCACCAGGAGAGCGGAGAACCCTAAACTTTACACTACACTAACGCGGAGATAGTGTATGGGGAAATCGGCGGCCAGTGGACTTTTATGCGGGGCAGGAATGGAATTTCAACCGCGCCTATCAGGTACACAGAAGTTGGGTATTCCCAGGCTTTTTCCACTTCGATCTGTCGAGTCATTGAATCAATTCAACCTCAACCCGCAGTGGGCTATGCCCTCGTGGGGACCCTGGGGCATATCGTTATTTAAAGCCCCAGTGGTGGTGATAACCAAGTTTCAGTTCAGGGGCAGCACCGCAATCGTCCGTCCCAAGTCCCAGAACAAACCGGGCAGGAACCTTGGACTGTCGATGAAATGTGGCAGTGACATCCTCCCGCGGATCTTTCCCCGTAGCGTCAGGCAACTTTCAGGGCTGTACAAGCATGTTTACTTTGGTTGACGCGGGGTCTCATTCCATTGGTGTAGCAAGTCAAAATTGATTTCTCTAGAAGAGAACGGAACCCAAACCACAAAATCAAACACAAAAGTGGCAAACCCCAACCTTCCATTGTGCTTCTCTTCTCCCATCATCATCATCACCATCACTCTCTTTCTCACGGGTTACGCACCCTCTTGTTCCCAGCCGAGGTGGTACGTATACCGGTGCGCATACCGAATTGGTGCACTGCGTCTTGGGTGTCCGGAGGGCCAGGGTCCGACAGGGATTAATGCGACCATTACCATTACGACAATTACGAGAGCTTACCTCTAACTTTCTTCCACCACATTCATGCCAACTTCTTGGTTGTGTCACTGTCACGCCGTTGTCACTCGTTTGCTCCTCGTTTCTTCAACCTGCGTTTCTTCTCAGTTCCGCCCCTCATCATTCGCATGGCGCGTTCAGTCCGTGACTACTACTCTCGACCGTTTCGAAGACTAAAACAGGCGCCACATCCTCGAGGTTTTGTCAAGTAACTTACACAATACCCTCGCGCGTCTATGCGCTCTGCATATTTCACTGCACCTTTTATGTATGTGGTTGCCCAAGACACAAGTCTCCAATGACGCGGTGCGAGTCTATCACAGATTCAGTTACTTACAAACGGGAGAAGGAATGTAGCCATTTAAAACGAAGAAAATAACTTCAAATAATAATAATAATCCCAGTCATCGGGCGTACGCATACGCCTCCACGCGAACTCCCAGGGTGGCTCATAAGGAAGGGTGCACCGCATCCAGCCACTTTGCCATCAGACCTCGCTTTTTCGGTTAGTCAGAGGCGGCCAGAACCAAATAATGACTTTCGCAACACAAAAGCCAACTAGCCGGTACAACGGCGGTGAGTCTATTTTCCATGTCTTTCACTTGTTTGACTTCTATGCTAACTCATCTTCGTCTTGTTAGCAGTTACGCCTATTTCACCCAGCTCTCAACACGAGAGCCCTTTCGAGGTCAACCAAGTTTGGCGTGATGCTCCTGTGTTCACCGGCACTACAAAGTTTGATCCTCTGCCTGATGTCAAGAACATTATGGTGACAGGAGGCGCTGGTTTCATGTAAGACTTACCCTACTCACGATTACCGACCCCTGTCTAGCATGAATCTGCCTTTCTAGTTTTCTTATCCGTACCTTTGGTTAACAGAGTTGGTATGTCAGAGCATGCTGGGTTGTCAGACACTTGGTATTGACGTATTCAGAAGCCTACAATGTTGTCTCATTCGACAAATTAGACTACTGCGCATCGCTCAACAACACCAGGGTACTAGAACATGAGCCGAACTTCTCGTTTTACAGGGGCGACATTACGAATCCTTCCGAGGTTATGGACTGTCTGGAGCGATATAATATCGACACCATCTTTCACTTTGCCGCTCAATCACATGTCGATCTGAGTTTTGGAAATCCGTTCGGCTTCACTCATACCAATGTTTACGGTACCCATGTTCTGCTCGAGAGCGCCCGAAAAGCGGGCATCAAGCGCTTCATCCACGTGTCTACCGATGAAGTATATGGCGAGGTAAAGGATGATGAAGATGATCTTCTGGAGACGAGCATTCTGGCACCCACTAACCCCTATGCGGCCAGCAAAGCTGCTGCCGAGATGCTGGTGAACTCTTACAAGAAGAGCTTTAAACTACCCGTCATTATAGTGAGGAGCAACAATGTCTATGGCCCTCACCAGTACCCGGAGAGTGAGTTTATTCCTTCTTCCCCACCATGTTTGCCTTGCTAATGCCTCCGCCAGAAATCATTCCAAAGTTCACTTGCCTACTCGCCCGAGGAGAGCCCGTCGTCCTTCACGGAGATGGCTCGCCCACTCGTCGTTATCTTTTTGCAGGTGACGCCGCCGACGCTTTCGATACCATTCTGCACAGAGGTCAGCTAGGGGAGATCTATAACGTTGGTTCTTATGATGAAATCAGCAACTTGTCGCTTTGCCACAAACTCCTAGCCGAGATGGAGATTATCCCCTCTCGGTCTCCGCCATCATCTCCTCCTTGTAACTATACCACATCCCCGCCCTCATCGTCGCCTCTGGGGGCAGAACAAGAAGAGATCAATCGTTGGGTCAAGTACACTCACGACCGACCTTTCAACGATCACCGGTATGCCGTTGACGGTACGAAACTGCGAAAACTAGGTTGGGAGCCGAAGACAACTTTTGAAGAGGGGCTCAGGATCACAGTGGACTGGTACCGACGGTTTGGGGAAAGGTGGTGGGATGACATTACCAACGTATTGAGGCCCTTCCCTATAACAGCGGGGGGCGCAGACGGGGTCCTGGATCAAGAGGTGGCCGAGGTGTGTGACAAGCCCGTCACTTTGAAATCAAGAGAGAATACGGGGGTTAGGAAGTCATCCGATATACTGAAGGAAGCGTCGGGTTCGTTCAGGTCACGCCACCAACAATATCAACATCAACATAATCACATACACCGCACAAGAAAATATCATCACCACACAAGGGAAACATCGCGAGACAACACGGATTATTATTCTAACAGGATACCAAGAAGCTGCGCTCTAGCTTCTCCACGCCCACGAGAGCTCGCCTCCAGCACCGGCCTAGTAAGCCCAGGGATCACATTAGATGAGGACGATGGTTTCGACGATGAGGATACGACATATAACCAACTAGCGATCGTTTACGACGACGAGGCACGATCACGAAAGAAGCGCAAGCTTTCAACCGTGGTCGATGATATCACCAACGATAGCCACAGCTTCAACAAAAAGGCCTGGGGAAACAGTACTCAAGAAGGGGATCGCTGTGCTAAACTGTCGTGGACAGGCTTGACAAGAACGTTGTGAAATTTGCTTCCAGACGGGGCTACCGAGGCACGAAAAGAGTTGTTTGAATGGAAATGGCGCAGGGGTAGCACCTATAGAGCGGAGAGAGGGTCAGGTACCTCTTGTTTGATCTGGAGTCCTAAAAAACCATTTATTGTGCCACACTTTTTGGTGTTTTCTTCTGATACCAGATGGAAGCAATAGGGATTGATACCGGGATGAAAACGGGAGGGTGCTTTGCTGAGCAACGCCGGAGTTTGCGGAAAGAGAACAGCTAGGGATGATGGAAGAAACGGGTAGGTCCTGTCCAGTAGGCTCGCCATGGTTCAGTTCAATGACTATGGAAGAACAAAAAATTAAGAAGAAAAATTTAGAGACGACGGAGTGAGGGTCAATTAGTTGATGTGATCTTGCACATATGCTCTTGCCTATACATAGTATGTTGGTTTTCTTGGCCTCTTTTGCACGTATCTCTCGCCCTCCTAGCGAGGAAGCAGACAAGACGAATCTTTTGAACACCTCGATTACCCCAGAGGATAGCAGCGAGATCTCCTGCTTTCCCCTTTACTATTATGAAACCATATTCCTCAAAACAGACGGATGCTCAGACCATTACACACACATCTCTACACTTTTCGCCTAACTCCTATCTCAGGGAATGTATGCTCGCTGCTTAGCCTGTTTACTGAATAGAAAGAAGAAGGTTGCCATCTCTCGATACGTTATCTGCGTCTCGACCATTAAACCATTTTTTTCTTGATAAACAGATAGATCATCTATTCTTATTCTATGCATATTCTATTTTTTGATGAAACACCCGAAAAAACCGAGGGAAGAAACAAGCAAACATCCACCGACAGAAAAGAAAGAAAGAAAAAACGGTCCAGACCCGATAACCTGCCGCGAGGGCCAGTCTATCCAAGTCCCAAATTTCCCACCCTAAGCATTTAGTATAGCATGTATCCCAAGACATTAGTCCTCAACGAAACATTCGACTTTCTGGATTCTCCGCCAGGAAAATTGAAAATCCTTTCATCTTTTTAAGTCAAATACTACTGGGAAACTCCTTTTCGTAATTTAGCTGGCCCAAAAGGGGGCTTTTTGGGTGAAATGCTGCATCCTGGGTTGTAGAGCACATTTGGCCGAGTGACATGTCTTGAGAAGAAAAGAGGTCTGTGCACTTCCTTAAAAGGGTAAGTTTTTGGGACCTGGATAGCATCGCCCGCGACGGTCAATCGCAGTATCGCATTTGCTTTGATCCTTCTTTCTCTCTTTCTCTCTTGTTTTTTTTTTCCTTCTTTTTCGTCCCTTGTTTTCGAATTTTGGGGGTCCAAATCTGTCCGGGCAACCGGTTGTTCGGACCTGTTTTAACACAGTGTAACAGACTGGTGACAGTCGGGTGTGTATCTGTCTGGACCTATGACGCACGAGGGGAATCTGTCCGAAGACGCGGATTGGTCATGGCGTATGAAAACACGTGCGAGAGGTGGAGGTAAGGGAGAAGGGGGGGGAAAATGAAAGACCTGTTGGTGCCAGAAATTGACCGCTAGTTCAAAAAGTTGTGTTGCAAGCGAGGGTCGGGCCGGTCCCTTTCCCCGTCTACCTCTCAGCTCTCTCAGTGCTGAGCACGGCCTGGTACCTACGCTATGTATGTATACAACAGAAGCACGCCGCGTGGCAGGAGGGAGTTGCATAGTGATGGATGAGTCTGGAAGGATGGGCGGGATGCATGGAAGGACTGAAGAGAACATGATGAGGATTATCATGAGTTTACACTAGACGCATTAAGATTTACAGTCTTGACCTCAAGGGCTTATCCACAGGAGGGGATGCCTGGCATGCGCTTTGCTTGCATCTGTACAGTATATTGTACTCCGCCGCCGGATGTTGGGTCGGGAGTTGTGGTGAGCGCCTGTTTGGAAGATAAAAGAATATATACATAGGTATATATGTATGTATTTCCCGACTTTCATCCTGGGGTGGGGTGGAGATGGCCGGGACATCGGGGGCCAGACCAAGAACCAACCACTAATAAAGTTCATGACATTGAAGGCATGCTGCAGAGCACATGTCCGGAGTCCATAGGTCATAAACCCGAAGGAAGGTTCAAACAAACCCTCGCAAGATGGTTCTAAATGAGTAGAAGATCTGTACTGTGTAAGGGGCCCGATTTGTTGCTACTACATATGCAGTACGTAGTGTATATAATCTTAACTGACGCCAGGTACGGGGGGTACGGACGGAACACTTCAATGTTCGAAGATAAACATTTTTTTCTGTCTCTTGAGAACTCTCCACCCACATGGCACCAAACGTGTGCCTCCATACAAAGTGGGGAATGTCAAGGGACCCCGAGTCCAGCGCACCGGGTTCGGTTTCGTCCCAATCAGCTGGTTGTTAGTGAATGATTGATGGCTTAGGCCGAGACGATGTGTCTCGGGGGTATGCCCGTCCGCGGCGGCTGCCACTCCTGCTGGCTGTTCCCGCAGCTGTATGGTGGTACATACATACCTACTGTATATAGGTAGGCATGGTCTGTTGTGTACGGTGTACGCAGTAGTATGTAGGCTGTGATATGTGTCGGAAGCACAAACGTATGTACAATTACTAGCTATACGTGTATCCAATGGCGATTGTGTCACCCTTCGGAGTCTTGTGGGATACGGTCAGATTGAGATGTTGCAGGCGGATTGCATTCCATTGCAGACGGGGAAGCGCACCCAAGAAACGCGATGGGGTCTTGTTTTTCATTCAGTTGGAAAAAAAAGGAAGGGACAGAGTACCCGGAGGTCGGCCCTTTCTCACCAGTCCATCCATGTCAACGGCACTGCTCCGTCCCTGACCGTCCACCCATTCCGTTGCGGCTGACTCCACCATCCAGTGCCGGGTCAGGAACTCAAGTATGTATGGGTGTAAGAGCGCGCACGGTCTCTTCGGCATTGGTTCGGTAGGTCTGGCTGAGAGGCTGGGTGTCGGAAAGGACCTCTCGATCCGGCAGCTGGACAAGACGGTCAATGTTTAAATAAACATGGCCATGGGACATGGCCCCAGGTGATGCACCTGTTCACCTTGTTGGTGCATCTTGTCGGATCGTGGCTGGGCCGTCGAGTGAAAACACTAAACATGGGGTCCACCTTGAAATGCACTTTGGGTTGTGATGCGACCTGTCCGGCATCCGGGTAAAACAACATGTCAGGCCACTTTCATGATCACTGATCTCTTTTAGGTACCATCAAGGTATCATCCGCTTTGTGAAAGAGTGAAAGCGATTGCTACCGAGGCAGTTTCGCAGCACAATCGGGTTGGTGGTGATTCTAATCGAGTCCCTGGCCGCAAGTGGCCATTCGGGGGAAAGCCGGACGGTGAGACTCAATGCCCAGGCCCCATGTGCTTGCTCTCTTCCAACTGGCTACCGGCTGTTGGTTTTACGTGCGAGCATCTGCAGCACCACCACAACGAGCCGATGCTGTGCCGTACCGTATGTACTTGTACACTACCAACAGTATGTACATATGTATGTATCCTATCCCATGGGGGTGGACCTCGTTGGCCTTCGTCCCAGCTCATCGTCCTTCTCCGCTCTCATCGTCAGGGACGGGACGAGAGACGGATGGGATCCAACCTGACGGAATGGATCGATCACGACACGGGCAAATTGGAAGTGCAGTTTTCAAACCTCTAGTGGCAGCCAGTCCCAGTGGGACGGTGCCACTGTAGCTTGAAGGAGACTAAAAGGCGACCCTAAGGGGCACTAGCTACAAGTGCGCTAGCTCGTCGTCCACCCTCACTTTATTAAATGCGGGCCTAGAGCCAGACGCCAGAGACTCTGGGGGTTGGGTTTGGACTCGGTTAACAGTCCCGGTCGCCTCTCTCTCTTCTCCCTCTTCACTGTCTTTGTCTGTCGTTGGTCTGTCTATTCTTAAGTCCTTCTTCACTTTTTGCCCTGTCCTGGCTCCAGCCAGTCCCGTCCCGTGCTGGTGTTACGTACCCGTCTTCTCCGTCTGGCCTCCTCATCTGGCCGTCTCCCATTTGGCTCCGACTGGAGGTCTGGAATGACTCGGGATCTTCTCCATCCCACTTCACCTCCTACCGACTATCTCCTCCTGCTCCTCGCTTCCTCTTGTCTGGGTTTTCTTTTTCTTGTTCGGTTTCCCCAACCCTTGTGTGTTTGTCCTGTCCACACCTTCGTTTGACCAAGCAACCACTGTATGGGGGGGACGAAAACGACCACAACACTGCCGCTTCCTCACTTTACGCTGCCTCTGATGCAGTTTCTCAGCTAGTTCGCGACTTCAGCAATATTCGCCAACGAATCTAATGGATAAAAGACGGCAACGAGCAAACACGCCCAGCAGAATTATCAGGCACTCACTAAAACGATAGGACCAACAACAGCAAAAACAAAAGGAAGAAAAAAATGCCACAAAATCAGAGAGCCTCTCCCGGCCCCAACGGAGCCCCAAGTCCTAGACCTTTGGCTGGGAGTGTGAATGGTCCTGCGGCAGGAGGTCAGCAAGCAGGAAATCAAAGCCCGTCAGGAGACGCTCCGATAATAATGGACAATCCCGCCATTGCTCAGCTCGAGGTAGACGACGAAAACGAAGACACAGTATCCATATACACCATGGATGCCTACCCCAATATGACGGCTGCGTACCAAGTCGACCGTCCTCATCACCCTGGCTCTGGCTCTGCGCATGATGATGCCACAATGTGCGTTCAATGATCTTGCCCAAATGACGTCTGTATCTGTAATAGCAGAGGCGTACTCACAGTCTGCTTTTTCTTCTTCCAGTGACTCGGCGCGAACACTGTACGCCGAAGATGTCGACTACACCACCGAGCACGATCGGACCTACTGTGGCGACTACTTCATGCCAGTTGACCAGACCGAGCAAACGCGCCAATATGTAGCTCACCAAGTGTACCTCAAGCTGTTCAACCTCGAGCTGACCACGGTACCGTTGCACAACCCTAGCTACATTCTCGACATCGGCACGGGCATCGGTGAATGGGCGATAGGAATGGCGGAAAAGTATCCGCGGTGCGAGGTGTTCGGAACCGATATTGCGCCTATCCAGCCAACCCATCAGGTCCCCTTCAACGTCGAGTTTCACATCGAGAACGCCGAGGACGAGTGGATTCGCCCAGCTGACGCAGTGGATTTGGTCCATTTCCGGAACATGGAAGGCGCCTTTTCAGACTGGCGCTACATCTACCAGCAGGCGTACAACTGCCTCAAACCCGGCGGCTGGATCGAAGTTATCGACTACGACGACCACTTCACCTCCGAGAACTTCCTATCCTACTTCGCGCCAGACTCGCCCGCGCACCTGTTGGCCAAAGGGGTTATGGAAGCCGCGCGAGTGGCGGGGCGGCCGCGCGGGATTGACCACATGAGCAAGGAACTCCTCGAGGAACTCGGGTACGTAGACGTCAAGGAAACCGTGTACGACATGGGAGTCGGTTCCCGCGAAAATAGCAGCTACGGGAGCTTTTATCTGTTCACGGTCGTCACGGGCCTGGAGGCATGCTGCTTACGCTCTCTGACCAAGTTTCTGGGTTGGGATCCCAAGGTGGTGCGGGACATGTGTAAGCAGACTGCCCTGGAGACGAGGGCGATTGCCGAGGACACCTCGAGGACGGGCAAATTTGTGGTCAAGCTTCGGGTCATGGTCGCCAGGAAACCAACGGCGCAGGAGCAGTGGCTGGCGGCTAGGGGCACAGTACCAACGGAGTCTGACTGCGGGACGCTTCGGGATGGAGACCAGAGCACGATTAGGTCGGTGAAGACGGTGAAGACGGCTATATCGGACGCGACGGGGCAAGAAGCGCGGCCCGTTTCTCAACGCTCGAAAATCACCGAAGGATGAGATCTAAAGAAACGGATGAGGGGTTTTCTCTTCCTGAACCGGGGAAAACTCCATGCGAAACTCGGAAAGAGCAGAGCAAATGGACGAAGCAGAGTCTTGGAAAGGATGACAGCATGTCGAGCAGAGTAACAGGATGCTTTGTTGTTGCATCCTCTTGGTTATGTAGGTAGATACCCGGGCGTGCGAACCTGTATATGACAGACATGGAAATAACTCTTTTGCAAATATTCGTGTTGCCTATAGCTGACATAATCCAACCAATTAGAGAGGAGAAGAGGAATATGATCAAGTGCAACCTACCGGCATGTCGTATTCGTTCGGTGCATCAAGCTATTGGATATGTGCAAAATAATGCTGAATAGATATATAGAGTTTTTCAGGTTCATGATGAAGCAACTAGAACGAGAATACCGGACGCTAATTCGGACGAAGGCAGAGCAGCGAGGAATCAAGACGAACAATGGGT
This sequence comes from Neurospora intermedia, assembly GCA_037102815.1. Taxonomy (NCBI): domain Eukaryota; kingdom Fungi; phylum Ascomycota; class Sordariomycetes; order Sordariales; family Sordariaceae; genus Neurospora; species Neurospora intermedia. The sequence goes on along the minus strand of BTPP01000004.1, from coordinate 3,696,542 downwards.
TCCATGTTGTGAAGAAGAGACAAGCTCCTTTGGTGGTTCCTCAGTCCCCATGCTCCATAATGGTGATGCTCCCCGCGTTGTTTGAAATGATGTGAACTTGCAATCCCGGACTGGTGATTGGAGTAGGAATGAAATTGGGACCCTTCTATGATGCTAAGCTTAGTATCTGATTCCAGTCGCCTGCCGGTAATCTAAAAAAAGCCTGGTGACACCCGTTGACTAGAGGTATGAATATTTCTAAATCGAGCCCGGCGTGTTAGAACCTCCCAAGTCTCTACTTGTCCGGATCACGCTCCGACTGGGACACAGGGTGTTCAAATTATCTTCCACATCCGGGTCTTGCCCCTACGTAACCAACCCATCTGGTAGAACTTGGGGAAAAGTAACAAAAAAAGGAACATACAGCACCTCGGATTCGCTGGTCGTCACCGACCCAGCTACTACTTAGGCGATATGGAGGCAAGACGGTAAGTAGGGAGGCGGCACTAAAAAGATTAATAGGTATAATTGGGCGGACTACGAGAAAAAGTTGACCATCCTAATATTGCGACTTGATCTTTTGCACGGATAATACCCAAGATTGCACTCGGTCAGAAGACCATTCCTAATTAGTTCCTAGTATTCCTCGGCCCAGTTATACCTCTATATATGCAATAAGAGTGTGTGTGGCAAGGGAATCTCTCGCTCTTTTCTTGTTGGATTACGGTTTGATCTATTACGACAAATTGATCACGATGAGGTCACCTCCTTTATATTATACTTGCCTTAACCTACCTCCTCCATTTGCCTGCATTAGCCTACTTACCTCTTCCCTTCTATCCTGGCATGTTATAACTACCGTAGAAACTCGCGAAACTGGCAACCGTCAATTTCCTCTTTGAGCGCCGGGCAGGGCATAACGCGGCGCCCCGTAAGCCAGCATATGCCAACAGATGTATCTGTCCAGTTAGTGAACACTCGAAAACATTATCCTCCACTGTAACTTGCGCGCGTTTCAATACACAGAATCGTGCTTGCCCTGCACAGAACTGCCCCCTGCCCGGCGCTATAAGAGGTAATTTACGGTTGCCAGTTTCGCGAGTTTCTACGGTATGGTGGTTGGCTTGCAACATACTGCCGGCGTAGCCGCCAACACCTTTGTAAACGAGTCGATTAGGTCATAGAGCTGCATACCAGGACTGCGAAACAAGGTGACGGCGGTGTTGAGAGCGATAAGGCAACCACAGCTCTACTATGTAGGATCAGAAGCAAGCGGGCAGCCTCCAAAGACGACATCCACGCGCTGTCCCTGATCCTGCCGCACTTCAACTTCCTGTGCATGCTCTCCTTACCTCGGCGGCGTCAGTTCGGGAAATGTGATCATGGGCGCCCTGCTCAGGCGATACTAGCAGGGTTGACGCAAATGACGGACAACGCTACACATAGCGGCAGAGAATGGGCATCAGGCGGTTGTTCAGCTACTCAGCCTTGCATCCAAAGAGGCAGGCTTGGAGGACAACTTGTTATCGGGTGGGCCTATCCCACCCTGATTGTGTGGGTCCAGCCCTCACATGGACCCGGACCTGGACCCTTTCTACATTCCAGCCATCCACATTTCTTTTCCTTCTTTGTCTTAGCTTCTCTCCGTTCACACCACATCTACTGTACACATCGTTTTGCCCCCTTAGTCCAAGACAGCTAGACATACACCTCGATTCAGCCTTGAATGGTACTGGGCAAAACTCCCTTCCAGGTATTTAGGCTGCCCCGGTTTCCGTTGTCTCTTCCGTTAAACAACAACAATCAAAAGCCCTTTTTCATTGTCGCCTTTTCCAGGCCACCGGTAAGCGCTCTATTATGGCGCCCACGCGCAACTCGTACCTAGCGTACAAGCGCGATACCAGCTATCTCATCTATTGGATTGTGCAGACATCCAATTCCATCATCAAGTCTCTAGCAGCGTCCGATAGCCCTGCGGATGGAATCGATGGCGCCCCTATGCTGCCTCTCACCTCGGCCGGGATCACCGTTGCAGGCCTGGTTTCCCTTTCCAAGTTCGTTGGCAAGCATATCGACAGTGTTCCCTCGACTATTCTTGCCCTCTTTCAATCCGTCATCGAGGCAAGAACAGCTACCCATGCCGCTTTCCAGCAGATGACAGCCAGGACTCCGGACCCGGATGTCGAGAGGAGCAATGCTTCTCACAAACGCTTTATCGATGCTCTGAAAGAATCGTTTGATGCGCTTGGTGGTCGAAATTGGAAGCCCAATTCCTCGCCCGGCGAGTCAGACCTTCTGGCCAACACCGAGCACGTCAAGGAAGAACTCGATCGCTTGCTGGCCAACAAATTCGGTGCTCTTGAGATTCAACGGTCTCCAGAAGCCGACGAAGCCTCTGACCAGGAGGGACCTCAGGAAATCCACAGCAACGTCTCGCGCCAACGGAAACAAACCAAGCCAGGCAAGGGCAAGAAGGGCAAAAAGGGGAAAGCTAAGAAGAGTTCAAAGCCCAAAACTGCGCCCGCCAAGGAAGACTCGGAATCTCTCGAAGGTGTGCCACTGGAGAGCTACCGCATTATTCAAGATCAAGATGGTATTGTTACGGACTACCTTATGGCTGTCTACGATCTTATCAAGGAATGCATGACCCTCCGAAACTACTTGCAGGGCATCTGGCGCGAGGTGGCCTATGACGGGCTCAACAGCGCAGTAGCGGGTGCCCTTTCTAATATGGCCATCGCCATGGTTCAGCGCTCTGCATCCGAGATGTTTGTCGATTTCCCCGACCATGACTCCTATGAGACCGTCATGAATACGATTACCCGTGGGAATGTGGAGAAGGCGCAGGGCATGTTCCACGTCTTCCACATGTTCTTTGAGCCAGGTAGCGATACCCCACAGAGAAAGGAAAAACAGGAGGTGGATATCAAGGAGCAGTTCCTGATTTATGCCTACCACGATCTTCTTGATTTCGTTACTGATTTCCAAAAGACGCGAACGGGCAAGGCGACGAAGCGGATGCTGGAAGAGACCAGGAACTGGGATCCCAACTTTGACCTGCGGCACGCTACGAAGGAAGAGCGTATCAGATGGCGTCGCTCATATACCATCAACTGGCTCTATGACCTGGTCAATCTCTTTTCTTCCATTGTAGTTCAGCGCAACACTTTACGGGGCGAGAAGCACGTATATGAAAAGGTTGACTGGTCTCCAACGGGCCCATGGGCCCAGCATCGGCGACTGTTTGGGCTAAATGAGTTTGCTGGTTTCGTAACCTCTCTTGCTATGCAGAAGCCTGGCACTGATGTCCGGAACCGGATTCTTCCCCATCATGTTTTTCAACTGCAATGCATCGTCGATTCGCTGACCGTGACCAGGGGCTGGTCACATCACCTCCTCAAGGGACATGTTGTCGTTGCACCGCCGCCCAGCTATAGGTTCCGTCCCCGTCGCGATGTCGACCTTTTCTTGGATCGCGAGGTTACGCGGGATGGTCGAGGCATTCTTCAAGCATTCGACGTTCTAGAGCAGCTCTTTGAGAGAGATGGCGCACTGCACGGAGATATGAGGCGGCATGCAGCTAACAACGAAATGCTCGAGGGATTCCATATCGACTATATGAACTGGCTCGGCGAATCCAAGTACATGCATGGTCTCAATACCATCCCTCCTTCTCGCTTCTCTCACACTAATGCTAACGGGCTGTGGGAGTACTCGCCCTTCCTTTGCGGTACCGGTCTCGAAGAAGGTCTGGAGTTAGCGTATATATCCGGAATGACGATCTGGGATCGCCTCCCTGAGCCCATGTTGCTGCTACACTTGCACAACATGTTAGTTCAAGAAGGCTACATCGAGAGGCCAGTCGGCCTATTTGCAACTTTACAGGAGCTTTTCCCAGAGTGTTTCTTTCCCGACGGAAAGCCGCCTGTTGCGAACTATGACAAGGCGTTGCAAACAATGGTGGACAACCGTGGCTCCCCAAGGGAAAGGCAACAAGTAAGAAGGGTTGCTAGCTCGGCAGCAGACATCCATGGGATCTTGAACCCCAAAGTCAATGACTTTTTCCGGAAAAAATCCACTCTGGTTATCTTACGCGAAGCGGGTTGGAACATCGACCGCATTCCCGATGCCGATGTCTCTTTCCCCTCGGTGCTGGGCATGCTCCGCATCACCCAGACAAAGCACATTACTGATCCCGTTACGGGCAAGAAACGGATTGAGGAAACAGAAATCACCAAGAGGGCCAAAGCCATGGGCATGAGCGAGGAAAACATGTTCAACATGGCGAAAACGATGGAGGTTTTACAGGCCACGAAAACGAAGGCGAACGAGATCCCCGCCGAGCGGGTCGCCCATGCCATGGCGCCCGATTACTCCCGCTTCCCTGGTCGGTGCGATCCGCGCTCCACGCGTAAGGCGCGCATGGCTGCTGGAGGTGAGTGCGTCGACTTTGCCGACCGCGACATGCTCGATTTCATGAAGCTGGACATCCAATCCGACATCTCGGGCGAGCGTCCGCTGTCGGCCCTGAACTTCCTTTGGACGACCACGTACTTCTACACGGTCTTCATGAGGATCGAGGATGAGCTGGAGAAGAAGAGGAACCCACTTTGGGTACGCGCGTACAAGGAGGCCCGCGGCCCGCTCGCGAAACAGAAGCGCCTGAGCCTGACGCTATTGGCCATGATTGAGCAAGATAGGGAATGCTTGGAGGTCATGGCTGATGTTTTCACGAACCCGCGAGCAGGGTTTTTGCAGTTCATTTACTGGGACGACATCGAGTTCGTGGCTGAGAAGGTAGGACAAGATCCCCGCGGGCCCCGGCCTAGGTCGGCTGCTCCGGGCGATGTTGACCCAGATCTGGATCAGTGTTTAGTCATGTAGATGGCTCAGCATGTTGCGAGGTATTCAGGGGGTAAAGAGATATCAGGGCATTAAAGTTGTACGAGAACTAGTACGTCAGAAAAACGGTATTGAGTATCCGGAATACAAGATGGGACGTACCTCTCACACATTGGTAGCTAAACTATTACTCTTGGTGCCAAGTTATGAAGTCACTCCTATTTTGATACTTCTTTATAACTTTACGAAAAGAAACTGCAACGAAATGCTTCTGATTGAACCAGTAAACGCAGCGCGCCCAGTAGCCGGCTTTGTTATCGGGTTGTGGTGAGGTTGATGCAGCGGGCGGAAGTGAAGGAGTTGGGATTTTAAGGATTTTTGTTTGGGCGTGTGGCGGGAGTTCCGTTGGTGGGCTTAAAAGGTACGTCGTCTCATTCTATATTCTGGATATGCACTCCCCACTCTTGGGAATACCCTCGTTCGGAGTTTCCAGTCATTCAAGTCAGTAATTTTTATGGCAAGATCCTTCGTTAGGAATGCTACACTAGATGGAGGCTGAGTTGAGGCGACACTGGGGAGTTCGAGTCTCGTCAGTCAAGCAAAAGGCCCGAAGCGGTGTAAGGAGGTGAACCTGATCAACATGAAAGGGAACGTTTTTGTAACATCATGTCCGTCTTCAATACGAATTGACATGAGCTAGGAAGGGTCAGTTATTATTGGAAACGACAGTTCCAGGCTGTGTTGGTTTTTGGTGCCGGCCAAAGATGAAGGCGACAAAGGAGGGTCGACCGTCCACCGCCGTGTCGGTACCGGCCTTTACACCAAGACGGGCGAGTTGTTTTAGACTGTCTTGTTACATAATGCATTCGACGGGAGTGAAGATTTCGGTCTTACCCGTCTTCTAGTCCCTTTTCCACGCCCAGGTCTTGGCTTTACCCACCCAAAGCGGAACCGAGGCCGTCATCGTATCCTCAGATCTCGTATAGACCCTAGTACAAGTAAAACGTCTAGTGGACAGCCCGATGTAAATCATCGTCAGTTTTCCATTCGTGGAGTTTCCAAACATCTTCCATACGATGCCTTTATGCAATGATCAGCTCTTTCCCTCGTCATCACGGCCAATGAACGCAGCCCTTGGGCGTTTACAAGAGAGCCGGGTTCCGAAGCTACAGAACGCCGGTACGGCTTGGCCCGCTTGGCCTGCCACCTAACTTCAACGGTCAAAGCCGATGACATCGGTCAGGAGGACCTGCTGAACTCGTATCGCGCTTCGCTTGGAGTATACGGAGTTGACTGAAGGCTGCAGAAGCTAGGTGTAGCTACGAGCTACTCGAAGACGTCGAGATTGGAGATGACGGGTGGCGGCCGTCGGCGGGCGGCTTCATGTATATATTAACGGCATCTCTCCAAGTTATAACGGCTTCCTTTTGCTCCTCACTCCTCGCAACATCATCACAACAGCTACTTGCCTCTTAATACATCAATCTTAATCATCTCAACTACCTAAACTCGCTATCAACGCACCCTCACAACCACCACCCACCCAACCATCACCATGCAGTTCACCACCCTTGCCCTCAGCGCCCTCTCGGCCGCCACCGGCGTCTTCGGCGCCCCACCACCCAGGAGGCCGGCACCACCAACTCGGACCAAGTCATCTTCGGCGTCATGTCGATCCGGTCCGCCAGCCCCGTGCACCTGACCGCCTGGGGCGCCGAGCACAAGGGCATCTTCACCAACCTGTCCAAGCAGGACGCCGACTGCTACAACAGCCCGGCCCAGAACAGCGCCACCTTTGTGCTCAACAAGGCCGACGGCACCCTGTCGCTCTACACCGAGGGCAAGCCGTGGCAGCAGCTCTTCGTCGACCGCTCCGGCATGGGCCAGGGCATGATGCAGTACACGACGGGCGCCGAGCCGGCCCCGCGCAACGCCGAGCGCGGCGGCTGGGCCATCGACGAGGCCTCGCAGCACCTCACCTTCGCCGGCAGCGACGCCTTCCTCGCCTGCCCCAGCGGCGCCGCCGACTCCTCGTACCGCATCCTGCCCTATGTCGGCATCGAGAACCCCGCCGGCTACACCGACTGCCTCAGCATCGCCGCTCGCGTCGTCGTCGCCGAGAACCCCGTCAAGTGCCTGTACTCCCAGGCCTAGACGCGGACGCCTCCTCCAGACGACAGACCACCACCTACGACTACGACATGCTATAATGGGAGGAGAGTGGGATTAGCGCAATCATGATTGTAACGTGGTGACTTGGCCTTGGATATATAGGGTATAGACGAGCATTTTTTTACCCACAAATAGATGTACAATGGCAATCCAAACAAATCTCTAGACTTGTGATTCTCCTTGTGTCTGTCGTCCATCTTCAAACCGTTTCGCGTGTCGCTGTTACCCCGAGGCGTCACCCCCTTGCTCACTTCATGGCCGTAACGTCAGCGACCAACTAATGAGCTTTTGTTAGTGTTAAGGGAGTAACATTTTTGAATTATCACCAACCAGCAAGAATCAAAGCCAACCCACATGGGGAGGAAGGGGGTAAAAAGAAGAAGGTGGAGCGAACTCATAATCCTGGAACCCAGATATCCTCAGGGTACGCGAGATCGAAGCACCTATTTGGCACATCACTAATAGATAGACATGTCAGCCGAAACACTGCACCTTCACACGCTTTCCCCCTCCCTCGCCCGTAGTCTAAGCTCAAGACACACAGAGTTATCAGGTTATGTCTGGCACAGGAGGTCTAGTTATTTGAACTTCGACAATACTCGTTATTATTCAGCTTTTTCAAGACATAGTAATACCTGTTTATGTGCCCAACTTGGCTCACGCTTGCCTTCGCTATGCTCTTCACTTTTGTACGCATAGTTTTGACTCTTCGTTTCCATCCGGGCACGCTGAGAATTCAACATACGGATGCTAAGCCCAACCTAACAACTGGTTTTCTTTCTTTTACTTTGTAGTAATGCATGGTCGTCGACGTTTCCCCTCTTCCTAATCTTCGCGCTGCAATGGCGTACTCTACAACGGACTGGCAGACGCCTTACCCGTCGTTTTGTTTCCCATCCAAGCAAAAGCAGATGCACTACCAAGAGGGTTTGTGGCCGATCTGGGAGCCGTCGGTGTCTTAAGTCCATCCTGATGCATGGGACTGCCCACCGTGGTTGCCAGTGACGAGGACCTTTGCTCTCTAGTCTCAATGCCCTTGCCACCTTCCAAGTTTCCAAGGTTGGAAGCGCTAGCACTGGTGCTCAGACTGCGTTTGGAGGGACCCCAGCTGCCTACCGTAGGGCTGCCAGTGTTGCTCTGACTGTCTTCCGCCACAGCAGCGCTAGCTGTTGAGCCCTTGGTCCGTCGCAGATCAGTTCCGTTAGACCGCGGAAGGGAGGGAGATTCGAACGCACCCGTCGACCGGGTAGTTGACGGAGAGTTTGGACCGGCAGTACTGTTGCTGCTAATGGAAGATATCTTTGTCGGCCGTAAGATCTTCATACTGCGACCTCTTGCAGCTGGCTGGTAGCCGCTCAGCGGGGTGCTTTCCTTATCGGCAAGACTGGCAGCCGTTTGTCGCCACGGAGTCCTGATGGCCGCGCTAGGTTCCCGACGAGCGGTGTCGGTCGTTGAAGTGGGCGTAGCATTTTCTTTGGCAGCGTCTCTGGAGACGTCTTCAAGGACTACAGAATCGGCTGGAGCAGATGGTGGCCGCTGCTGCTGTTGCTCCTGTTGAGATTGCTCCTTATCATACCCTCCACTCGCTTCATTTGATGCCGTGCTAGTTGCCTCAGTGGTCGCCTTCACTGGTTGACTTGGCGACCTCACAGGCGAAGGCAGTGCTCCCTCCGAGACAACATCTCCATTCTGCTTGGGGACCGGTTCTTCGTTGCTTTTGGCCGACGGTTTTGCGGCTCTGTCTCCAGCAACGAACTCGGGCGCGGCAGCATTCAGCTTGGGCTTATTCCCAGGGGCCATATTCGTGACTGCAAGATTCTTGAACACTGCATCGTCCTCAGGTCGAACAAAGGGTACAGAAAGCTTGTCCCTGTCGGTACCATACAATGTCATTGAGTTTTGAGAAAGCAGAAGGTCTGCACTATGCAACCTCAACGTGTGGTTACCGATAAAGACGCGGATGCTCTTCCTGGTTTCAGGACTTTCTGGTTGATCCATGCCTGTCACTTCAAAAGAACACGTGATGCTGGGCGGTAGTGGGTGAATCGGGCTGACAGACCTAGAGTTGGATTGAATGACTCTAGCTTCGGTAAGGAAAACCGGAAGATCGATCCTGTAAATGCCGTCCATTCCTCTTTGCATCTGGTTGGTTAGGTTCAGGTCTTTAACCACGCTATAGTCCACTGTTGACTTTTGTGAACCAGTACAGACGACAGCATAGAGCAACCTTTTGTTGGTGATGTTATCAGTCAAGCAACAGCGGATGATGGACGGAGCTGCGCCCAGATAAAAGAAACCTGGGGGAGGTTCCGGGACATCAAGGGGAGAGTCGTCCTCCACCCCACCAATCGAGAAGTTGGTATCAAGACCGAGACTGCTAGCTCGGCCAGAGGCGGTTGAATGCACTGAATGAACAGAATGGCCGGCAGAGCTATGCCTCCCATCAGACTTGTGAGACGAAGAGCGCTCAGTCATCGGATGGCCTCCCATGCCACTTCCAGGGCGCGTTAAGCCATACTCGGTCGAGTGACGGGTGCCATGATGGCCACCCCATCCGTGCAGAGCGCTTTCATCGAACCGCACACTGTTCGCCCTCGATGCTACCCCTCGTCGTATAGGCTCGTCTTCAGGCTCAAGCTGCAGTCTACCAAGCAAGTTTTGGCCCTGCTCGTCAAGATCGTCAAATAGATCGTTGGCTGGCAAGTGAACTGGCCCTGAAGTGTTGTTAGTGAAGCCCTGATTGACGAAAGGACTATCGTGAGCTGCGAAAATCTGACCATGCTGAGGGGTTGCCGTCCCGAGCATACTTGGGAACGGCGAACTCCAGACAGACTTCAAGGCGGCATCGTCGGCCTGACGTTTTTCCAACAATCGTAACCGCTCTGAGTGCTGATGCTGGATGGAATGAAGGCGCTTCAAGTCCATCTGGACATCGTATAGTTCTTCGCGGGTGACGATGAAGCGCGGATCCATACCCAGATGGTGAGGGCGGAGGAGTGATGGCAAAATGTGGACGTTGGATATATGTGCCCAGTGTAGCTGGCGGAGTGGAGGGATCGGAATATACTATTAGGATGAACCAAGGAAAGGACGGGTTGCGACTCCTATGTTGACTACGGCCTTGTAAGCGTATCTACTGGTGTATGACTGTGCCTGTCGCAAGCTGGAGGCCGTCTTGATATGACCTCGACCCTGTCTGCAATTCAGATATCGAGGTCCACCCTCCCCCTCATCGCCCGCAAAGGACCACCGCGGTCTTGTGCAATGGTTCCCACACACCTGAGTGTATCCTTCGCTAGACACTACCAGCGTAAGTCTTTTTGCTTGTACAGTTTGGGTGGTGGCGTTGGAGACACTGAGCTGATAGCGTAAGCGTGAGGGGTTCGGGTTGAGACTGTTGTCGAATTGTGACTGCTGGTCGCCAAGGCGAGTTGAGAGACGTATAAGGCGTTCAACAAGGACCAGCACCACAAACGAGCGCGACAGGAGGAATTGTCAGGGGGGTGCTAAAGAGTAAGGCTCGCAGAGAGGCCAGGAAGAAGATATGTCGAGGGGTAATGGGTTGGCGCGGGAGCAGCGAGCGAATTCGAGATTTGAGAGTATTCTCGATCCACCACGGACAGGCTGGGTATGGCCGCAGGTGGAGCTTGGGCGTGAATGTCGTTCGGCCTATTTCACCCAAGAGAATGGGGGGGACGGTCTTTGCACAAAGCTTCGATGGCGTCTATGGATTAAACGTCAAGTGTACGTCTAGCGGGAGCGGTGATCGGGGGTCGACGGGAAGGACGGGACGCGGTGGTCAGTATGTAGAGGGATGAGGCCGGCGTTGTTGACCTGAAGTCTTTGTGGATGGCGGAATCGAAGGATGCTGCTAAAGTCTACCTAGCGCTCTATCGGATTGCAGAACAAGAGCCTGGGGACGCGAGTGCGTGCTAAAGAAAGGAACCTGTTTGGAGGCCGCTGACGGTGTGATATGGACGTCTGACTCGGAAGATACAAAGAGAAACTGAAGTCAAGGTCTGAATTGACTCGACGTTCTGTGTGCGGTGCGTGCTTTGGTGCGTGTGTCCCTTTCAGTTGAGAACGAAGTGTTGAGGTGGTGCGTGCGAGCAGAAGATGGAGAAGCAGACAAGGTGCAAATTGATGGAAAAAGAGGAACTGTGAAGACGCCGTTGCGCTGGGCGAGGCAAGGCTCCCGTCGTTCGTGGACGGTTTCGGTGGAGTTCTCTCGGGTCTCCAGCCTGCGGGACGGCTCAGAACGGGACTTGAGGTGTGCTTGCTGCTTGCTGTCAAGCCGTACTGGGAACTGAACTAAGAAATGCGCCATTCTCAAAGGACATGTCCGCGGCAAGGGCAATTGATAGGCTGCTCCTGCCCCATGGGTGATGCTTATCAACCAAGCTGCAGTGATCCATCCATTGCTCCCTGAGGATTGGCAGGCGCAACCACACACACTCCCACTCCCGTCCAGGTCCCATGCCCGGATGGGCGACGGCATCCCATGGAAGCCGGCAAGCCAAGCACCCAAGGCAGGGGGATTCGGCGTTGTTAGTAATGCAGTGAAACACTCAAAAAACCAACAGCAGCCCTTTTGCTGGCCGGATGGCTAGAGGTCAGTAGGTAGGTACCTCTAGGTAATGAAACTCGCTGAACCTAAATCCGGTGGGTGCATTGGAGGCCGGGAGAGCACGGGCGGCAGTCTCACATGTCGACGGCGGGGGCTGGCACATTGGTGCCGGATGGACCACTTACACACGCCGCGCCGCCAACCTCCCCCCTTAATCGCACTTTGTCCATTCATCATCCCCTCCCGTTTGAAATCGCGAAGAGCAATGCCATCGTCCTGCTCCGATGTCAAATACCAACTTGAATTTGCCCTCACCTTTTCATTCTTATTTTGGAACTGAACAATTCACATCATACACCGTTCAAGCGACGTCAGATGACATAAGTGCCCCCGCCGCGACAGCTACCCTAGCTCCCCCCACACCACCATTAGTCTCTCAACTATTATCACATCCCCACAATGATTGACACGATTCTTTAAATGATATCAACTTGCAATTTGGAATGGGAACAGACTACTCTGAACTTTGACCCGCCGAATCTAGTAGCATCATTTCTTCGCCAACGACCACATATTTCGCTAGGACAAGTTCAAGGTTTCAACACATCCTCCTCCAACCAAGGCGCCACCTTCCAGTCCGGCAACACATAGCCCACCCTCTCCGCAGCGTCCGTCCCTTCCCACTCCTTCCCCAGATGCGGCTTCACGGCTTCGTACAACAATTTGTATGCTTCTGAGCTCAAATGCAACCCATCCGGCAGCAAGTTCTTCAGATGGCCCCTCTCTCCCGTCTCGGGATCACCCAGATTACCCTTGGACCTGTCAAACCCGGGCGTCTTGGAGATGGCGTAGTCCATGACAGCCTCATAGAGATCGATCAGGCCGACCGAGTGCTCAGCGGCCACTTGACGGACGGCCTCGGAGTAAGAGGCGCTGACGCGGTGTTTGCGGACGCCGGGTTCGATCTCGGATGCCTTCAGCTCGTCCAGGGGTGGTGGTGTGATAAGAAAGATCTTAGGGTTGTGGGCGGTGATGCTGGAGTGGGTAATGATAGAGACGAGGTTCTGCTTGTACTTGTCTAGAGGGACGTGCTGGTTGTTGACAGGCTGGGGAAGGGCAGCGTCGTTTGCACCCAAAAGGACGAACTTGTGCCCTGGTTAGACAAAGTTGGTTTCTGTAAAACGAAAGAGTTTTAGACTTACAAGGTAGGCAAGCTTGGGCACGCCTGGACCCGGCGGAGAGAAGATCTGGGGCAAGAGCTTCAGGGCATTGGAGGTGTTGTAACCGGAGAGACCACGGTTAACAATGTCAAAGCGGCGAAGAACCTCTGGAGGTGAGTCAGTAAGCTCACTATACGAGACTTGTGAGCAGCTGGCAGAACACGTACGCTGTTGAACGGCAGCTTGGAAACAGAAACCATCCTCAAGACTTGCGGCACCCTGAAACAGGGAATCGCCAAAGAGCACGATTTGGGGGTATGAGACCTTTAATATCATCTGTTAAAATCGTAATGACTCAATCTCCTTCTCGGTTTATACACGGGCAATCTCACCGCCATGGTATACAAAGTTGACTTGTAGATCTTTTGAGAGTGGTGTGCAAAAGTCAAAAGATGCGAAGGACCGCGGTATTCAAACGGAGTAATCAAGCTTCAGCTGACTTTGACAAAAACTTGAGACGAGTGCTCTTAACATAAATAGGATCTATCCAGACCCCAAACTCCGCCCGTTACATAACCGGGAACACAGCCCTGGGCCGGGTTCTTACAACCACACAACCATCAGCCAGGGGAGCAAGTGGAATCGAGACCCATCTATCCCGTAGACTCGGAACCCAACCCCACTGTTACCGCGGCGTCTTCTAGGTACGCAGTACATGGATATCTTCATACTGCATCCCATTGACTCTATACCCATGTATGTACGGTCGCGTGCCATACCTTGCTTGCTACCCCACAACGAGTCACAGTAACTTCCAGGATCTGGAGAGCTTTTGCTCCAAGTGAACGACTGACCAGGCGTGGAGGATGGGTGGCCCGGCCTTGATACTTGATTCAGCTCTTATTTTCTCTTTGCTCCTCTTTGCTGCCTCCTCTCCCAGTCACCTTAGGGTAACATGAAAAGCAAGGGGCATTAGGCGAACCAGGCACTCCTTTGGAATCAACAGCTGTCTCGCCGATGCTACTTCGCTTTCAAATGTTATCCTCTAAACCTACTTAGTATAGGGCTCGACAAATTATGTACATTAGCTTACCGCCCGCCCGGTCTTGTTTTCCTCTCGGTATCGTTGAAGAGCCGTTCTTTTCGTGGCCCTAGAAGCGACGCTAAATTGGAATCACCCCACGGTCATGGCCCTTCTGGAACCGAAGGGCTTACATCCCGCCGTATACCTAGTCTAGAGTGTGGTTCATGGGGCTTTGATATTACCTTGACGTCTCTGCTGCGCAAAGGTCAGTCATATCGGTCGCATTGGCGACGTGTTGTTCCAGATGTATCACGCCATAGAGTCTCCATTCGGGGCGCAGAAGCGAAAACAATGTTGATGGCGATCCGGGCTAGTTGTGCTGTGCCGTCTGGCTGGTTAGAAGACAGGCCATGATTAACATTGCGGCAGAGAAGAAAATGGAAAACTGAGGGTAGTTCATGACAGCTAAGGCAAAGCTGCCCTTCAGGAGAATAAACGACATCTGCATCCTCCAAAGATGGCAGGATCTGGTAGGTGGTTAATTAAGAGCTTTGGTCAGCCAAGATTCATCAGCTTCGAAATTCGTGGCTTGATAGATTTTGCCTCAGATCGGGCGCTTGATCGCTAAAGAAGTCGGCGAGTTTTGTACAATTACTCCTGTTTTCTGCTCATTCGAGAGGTGATGATGCTCGGAAGCGGGGAATGTTGCACGACGTCCCTCAAGAACAAAGTAAAAGTGAAAATGGCCAGCTTGTCCAGGACAAAATAAATGAGGCCTTTGGTCGTAGCCTGGTTGGGTAAGAATAAACCGAACAGAGACGGTCCGATACCGCTCATTATGGTTAGAGGTAGGAAAGGCCGTTACAAAATCTCTATTGAATGGGGATTACAATAATTCGAAAACACAGTAGCTCGAGTTCCAGGAAGTGACTCAAACTCAGGTTCAAAGATATACCAAGAGGTAGTAAAGATGCTTAGATGTATGTATACCTAACAGGTATACCCAAGGTCTACCATGATGTACTGGCTGTGACGTATTCGGCTTATTCTTACCATTCCATTTGGCAAGTCAACTGGGTTCCCTCAAACAATTTCCTTTGTCAAAAACGAGACCAGGTCCCTGACAGCGCTGTGGAGAGCCGCTGACAGCTCCTCCTCCGTCGGGTCTGCCCCCACGAACACTTGCGGGGCTGCGGGGTTGCCCTCCGGCTACCTATCGATAAGTCACTTTGCCCCCACATTACCGACGTCAATCATCTCTGTTCCCGTTTTGAAGATTTGTCAACCCTTCAAGTCCAACATGACCATCTAGATCTTCGAATCTGGAAATTCTCATTTTCCAGTTTCTCACCTTGCCCAAAAAAATACACAAGATATATGTTTGTTCCGCAAACAACTGACTTTCAACCATGGCCTGCTGTTGTACCTGCGCACAGCTATTACACTTGGTGCCGCGCTTCGTCCAGGAGACCGAGAAGCCTCTTCCGGACGATCGCCGATTGAGCTGTTGCGGCCGAGTAATTTGCGGTAACTGTATATATGTAAGTATCACCAAGCCGTCAGTCAGGCTGAAATTTGACCGCTACATCACGCCGCCATACTCTGCGAAGCGACGCAAAAAAAAGGCACCTTGATGGCCAACCTTTTATTTCCATGTTTTGTTCATAGGTACGATAGACAGTCTACTAACACTCAAACAGAACAACCCCCGTTTCAGCAGTTACTGTCCTTACTGCCAAACCCCCTCATCATCATCTTCCTCTTCATACCCTACTCCCATAATAAACCCCCACGGTCCCAAATATCGCCCTCCTTCTCACCATTACCGAGCTGAAAATACACAAGCCGCCGCCCACGACGACAACGATACACCACCACCATACCCCGGCCCTATCTCCCACAACAACAATCATCTTCCTCCCCCATCCTCTTCACCGCCCCCTTATTCTTCAACCATCTCTCTCACAGCCACAGCACCAACCCAACAGAAGCCCCCCAAACCTCCACAAGACAACCCAAACACCACCACCATCCCAGACACAATTCACCACCTCACACCCCACGACACCCTCCCCTCCCTCTCCCTCCGCTACTCGATCCCCCTTCCCGTCCTGCTCGCGCATAACCGTCTCCCGCTATTCTCTCTCTCCACCTCTCCCTCCCCTTTCCACTCCAGTTCCTCCGCACTCCTCTTCGCCCGCGGTAGACGCACCATCCGCATCCCGGGAGAATACAACCCCTCCGGCGTATCGCTTTCTCCTTACCCTGTAGAAAGCGACGAGGAGGTTGAACGGAAGAAGAAGATAAGGAAGTGGATGATGAAAACCAAAGTGGCGGACTATGATGTTGCGGTTTTGTATATGGAGGGAAATGATTGGAATGTGGAAAGCGCAGTAAAGGCGTTGGAGGACGATGAGATGTGGGAGGCCCTAAACCAACCACCGCCTACGAAGGGGAAAGGGAGGGTTATGGGAAGGACGTGGATTAGTGGGGTGAAGAGGTTGGTTCCCACTGCTTCTGGTACTGCGTCGAAGTTTGGCAAATAGGTGTAGTCAAGCTGAGGATCGGGGCTTGAAAGCCAGGAGTACTGGATCGTAAGCAGTCACGATGCCATGCTTTGTGTACTCAAAATTTTTGTATATTGCCAAGCAATATGGCTCTTCTTTTCCTTTTTTTTTTTAGCCACGTACCATTCTGTCTCTTCTTTCCATCGTTAGATCTAAGCACAACGGCGTACATACAATTGACGCCTAAACCACTTACCACCACCGGAGCGCCTAGCTGAATCAACAGCAGTAATCCAAGACAACATTACAACAAGGCTTTGATCCATCCCAGATTTCTGTGAAAACGACGCGCTTCTTTGCAAGGAGTTTCATATACATTAAACCATAAGCTCGCAGCCATTACTTCTCACCCGAAACGATGTGATCATGTTTAGAAGGCAGACCGGGTGCGGATATCCTAAACAAAGCAAGCAGGTTAGTAAGTAAATTGCTTCTCGAAATCGAGGGGGCGTTTAGGGAACACGTACCGAAATCTTGCGCTCGATTTCCCTCACCGAGCGATCAAGTTCTCCCGCAATCATCTGCTTCTTATCATTCGGCAGCAAGCTAAACCTCTCGCACAAGTCACCATCGATCACACCCTTGACGGGAGTATAGTAACCCCTGTAGATCAAATGATCACGGCCGGCAAGCGGCGGGTCTTCAGCGCGCATATGGTTCTCCAGATTCTGGAAGAAGTCGACATCCTCGCGGCTGACAAAGGGAATGAAGACACCGACAGTACCCTGCAAGCCGCTCCAGAGCAGCACGTCCTGACCACCGACAACTAGGCTAGTCTTGCATATGCTGGTCGGCAAGTCCTGAGTGTAGAAGTGGACCTGGAGGCTCAAGCGGTTGGGTGTGCCATGAAGGTAGTTGCGGGCGTGCATCAGGTGGATCTCTGATCCAGGCTCGTCAGTTTCCTGGCTGACGCGCTCTGGGCAACGGACGATGTATATGTTGCCGAACTTGTCGCCGCCGGCAACGGATTCGTAGTCGACCATGGTGGTGCAGGTTGTCCAGCGGTTCAAGGTGTCGTCAGCAAAGGGAATGAGTCTATTGCCCTCGGCCTTGTAGACAACATACGTGATGCCTTGCTGGAGATCGCCGACAATGATGCGGTTACCCTGGCTTTGTAGGGAGACAATGAGAGTGGGCGTCACATCTGCTTGAGCTTTTCGGAGCAGTTGCTTCAGACCGAGGTCGTAGATACGGAGTGTCTTGCCGACGCCAGCAAGCAGACGTCCCTGGAACGGAATGAGTGCCAAAGGCGGCTCTTCTACTCGGGTCTTATGAATGAACTCCAGGTCCCGGCCGTCTTCATGGAATCTGTAAACATGGATGTAGCCCTCGGTAAATTGACGTGGGTCGAGGACCATATCTTTGCCCGTGCCCACAACCAGGAAACTTTCACCCTCTTGACTGGCAAAAGGTACAATAGCCGCGCTGACTGCCGCCTCATTGTTGTCAAGATCAATCCTTTGGAGGACTCTCGGTTCCTCGCTGATAGGATCGATAATGCTGATGCACGATGCCCATCTGCCTTTAGCTCTGGGATATCCAAAGTCCTCTGGCGGCAGTACCGTTGCGTCGCCATTGCTTTGTTGCTCCAGAAGCTTTGCCCGCAGCTCCGGGGGGAGGGTGTTATTGTCGGATTCGATGGTGTAAAAGTATGGCTGTTCGGGATGCTTGACCAAGTGCTTAGGTGTGTAAGTCAAAGGAATGGATTTCTGAATCATGTTGTCGCCCAGTTTTTCGATTGAAAAGATTCTGCACTCAATGTCAGTGTCTGTGAAGATAAGGATGTACAAAATGCATGGGTGTATCGGGTTGTATTTGAAAGAAACAATTGGTACAATCACATATGATTGCTTCAATCACTTCATTACCCGAGGGCATGAGTTCACTTTCCTCATCACATAACTGGACGCCAAACATTTTGGAACAAACTAACCTTAGGTAGTTGGCATGAATTCCAACCATGCCTTCCAAGCACTGTTCGCTACTGAAGTTCCAACCATACTCAAGCTCGGTATAACTTAGGGGCGTCATCATGAAGCCCTTGGTAAGTGGGTCGGTGTAGCCTAACCATGGCCTCGAGCTCAGCGCAAGGACACATGGCTGATCCTGAACGGATACTTGGAAGAGTTTGGTAGGCTTGGGCCCTAAGAATTTTTGACGAGTGTCTGTCAGTTCGCCTGTCACTTCATCCAGCACAGTCCGAAGGTAAACACCCGAATGCAATCCAATGTGCAGATAGAGCGTGGATCCACCGAACGAGTCCTCCATCGACATGATTGATAAAGCCGAGGGTGCGGCTGTCAAAGCTTGGATGGACTTCATCTCGAGTGTTGAATCAGGGTCCAAGCTAAGAATGCGGACTGTGCAATCATCGCATCCTACAGCTAGGAAAGAGCTTCGCTTCAGGCCCTCCGGTACTTGACCGACGCTCAGCGATGTGACGGTACCCGACATCTCCTTCTTTTCGTCATACTCGGCGAGCGAACCATCCGAATCCATTTCGAAGTAGACGATTTCGCCAGAGCTCAGGGCGATGACAACCTGATTCTCATTTGCCGTGGCAGCAACAATCGAGCGATGCTGAGGTGCAGGCCATTCATTGACACGACCTTGGACGATGTGGCGAATGCCCTTGGGATGAACTTGTATCAAGCCATCCTCACCCATTTGCTGCACTGCTAGGGTAGGCGCCGTAGTCAAGAAACCACTGTCGCTGACCTCTTCTACCGTCTCGCCAATGCTGAGCACCAATGTTCCGTTTGTGAAGGACAGCACAATATAAGCATCGTACTGGTCGTACTTGGTCAACTTAGTCGTCCATACAGCAGAAGGTGTACCTGGAAGCTCTGAAGCGACAATTTCAGACACCTCGAGTCCGTGCTTCAACATGCGGAAAGTACTCCGCGCCCCATTTCCACAGACAGAGTAGATCTGAGGCGCGTCCTCTCCCGTCAGATTCGCAACCTTGCAATCGACCTGAGGGTTCATCGAATCAATGCTCTCAACCAGGACCAGATTTTCAAGTGGCCTGGGGTGGAAGTACACCGGGTTATATGAGGCGGTAGGGTCTGTCGGGAAGTCGTCGCTGCTGAACTCGAGTTCCTCGTCATCGTCCCCGAGCTTTTCAAATTGGTAAAAGTGATGGTTTCCAAACTCGCTAGCGGCAAACAGGAAGCCGCTCTTCAGGATGCAAAGACTGGTGGCTACTGGTATCGTGTCGAAGTACTTGATCTTGAGGCGCTTGACCTCTCCGGTGGGGTTGCCGTCACTATCTTCGATCATATCAATGGTGACTTTGAAAAGATCCCCATCGTCCGTCTGAAGAAGGAAGAAAAAGGCGCCCGCGCTTCCCTTGAGCTTGTGCATAACGCCAGAGACAATAACCCGCTTCCTCTGAGGATCTTCGGTGGCACCGCTGCGTCTGGGGATGGGGACGCGGAAAGCCTCTTGATTCGAGTGCCGATAGGTGACATTTTCCTCGCCGCACACCAAGACACCGCTGGGACCGTCGTTGCCGCCGGGTACTTGGAAGAGAAGTGAAGAAGTGCGATCGACAGTATCTGACCACTTGCGTACAACGTGGTTCAGGCCCAAATCAAGTTCGTAATATACCAACTGTGTCTCGACCTCTTCTCGTGCTTGGCCCGTAGGATCTTGGTCCGCGTCCGTGTAGTCCAGTTCCAACGCAGCGAAAACGGGGTTTGCGTAACCAACATCAAGGGCAACAAGAGACAGCACCAACACGCCTGGCTTGTGGGCTTCCAGTGGTGACGAGATGGTAAGCTCGGCCTGTGAGTTTCGGTTGAGAACATAGACCAGCTTGTTCTTTTCGAGTGCCGAAATCAGGCATGCTCTTCCCTTTGGGTCTGCAGCTAAGTACTGGCCGGGGATGACTCGGCGGACGCCCGATTTGCCGAAAGTCTCGAGGTGGATGCGCTGAAACTTGTTCGTCTTGGGGAGATACTCGATAATCGTAACACGGCCCGAATCAGTGGCGAGGATAATGTAGTCTGGGTGGCACAGGGTTTTAGCACAATCCCGCTACCGAGTTGAATGAGTCTCAAGTCCCCAGAAGACTCGTAGGCCTGGGTGCATGGTACGTGACCATATGTGTGGCCCCTCTACCCAGAAGCACCTGGGGAACGGATCCAGAATCACTATATTGCCCAACACAGGAGGTGACGGGGAGGTTACTCACCCTTGTGGCTGCCGGCCAGACGGAACGACGCGATGGCGCGTACGATGCCGAAGATGTCATGAGACAACAGGGTGTTGACCTTGCCCTGACGGGGATCAGGCTGAAGGAGGGTTAGACGCGATCCAGACGCCGTAAGAATCTGCTGTTCCTTGGTTCCCGAGAACTGACCAAGCAGAGCCTGCGTGACAGCGGTGGGTGGCTGGATGGTCAAGGAATACAGGAACATGTTCGACGTAGTCGCCATGGCTGCAACTGGGCGCAGATAGCCGGCGCGGCTCTGCTTTCTCGAGGTTGTTTTTGCAAGTGGGTGGGATTCGGTTGTGCTCTGTCAATGCTGCCGTCGTTATGCTGAGAAGACCAATGCGCGAAAATCAGCCAGATCGTCGAAAATCTAGAGTTGGATATCGAGTTGATGATTGTAACACGGCAAAAAAAAAATGAAACACGGTCCAGTGTTCTGGCACTCTGGCAAGGTAGATGGAGTCGGTTGCCGTCGATGGTATTTCTGGCCAATTGGTGCAGTCCAGTCACTCAGGTGGTTGCAGCGGTACGTCGGTCCACGGTAGGTCGTAGACGCCGCCCCCCGCGACTGTGGCTCGCTCGTAGCTAGGTAGGTCTCTGACCCGCATAACGTCAGAGCTTACCTAGGCACAATTGTGGCTGGTGAAGCAAGCACAAAGTGGGTCATTCGATGGACGAGAGTGGACCCGCCTAGGCACTTGGGTAGGTAGCGAGTCGGGTCGGTGGGAGAGGACCCCGGATTGCTGGGAGCTGCTGCCAAAAAGTCAATTGGAAAGTCGCATCGAGGCCCGGCGATCCAGATTCTCGATCGAACACCATCCGACCTCTTGAACTCCCCATGGCCCTCCCAGCAGACCGCGCCGTGCGTCCGGCCTTGTCCAAGCTTTGCTCGCAATGCTCGACGTTCACAGCTAGACAGAGCAGGCAAAGTGCTGCTTTTTTGCAGTCAGCCCAGCAACGCTCCGTCAGCTCCATCCGCGGGGCACAGAGCTCTTCCAAGTCTTCGACGCAAGTCGGCGGCATCACCAGAACCATTTCGCGTCCGACCCAGGCTTCGATCACAAGCAAGCTTCCTTCCGTTGCTGCCCAGTCCAGAACCAAGGCCAGCAGCTCGACATCGTTTGCCACCAACGAGGATCTGGCCGGTAGTGGTATCCCCTCGAAGCCGATTCTCGAGCAGGACAACCTCTTCCACTCCTTCACCAACTCGCCCATCCCCAAGATCCGCCAGCGTGCGGCCTTCATAAGACAGCACGCCAGCTGCCCTCACCACAGCCACCGCCCAGGGCAGTTCTCCGAGACCAACCGCCAAGTCGATACCGAGTCTGGCTCCCAGCCGCCGAAGCACGTCGATTTCGAGTGCCCTGACTGTGGCATCCCGGTATATTGCAGCGAGCAGCACTGGATGGACGACTATGAGAAACATCTCGAGATATGCGACACTCTGCGACAGATCAATGAAGATGACCATGACCTCCATTCAGGCCGCCACTTCTACGAGTTCAACTACGCCGGTCCGCAAATGGATGACGCCATGGTCAACATGACCAACTGGGACACGTTTATGTATACCCGTCAGTTCGAAGCTGTCAACGATGACCGGTGCATGAGACAGGCGACTAGGTTGTTGACCTATCCTCTCACGATCGGCAGCGTTCTTCACGAGTTGAGCCCGTACCATATCCGGAATCGCCTCACCGTCGAGGGCTTGAAGAGTTTGACGGCACTTCGCTATACCCTGCATCCTCCCAAGACTGGAGGCAACGAGTCTATCAAGGGTCTCCGGCCTGAGGCGCCCCCCGTGCGTGTCTTTATCCTTGGTGCTCGCGCTGAGTCGTCGCTGCCTAGAGATGCCTGGGTGCAGTTGGCCCATCTCTTCCCCCTGTCGAGACTCCATCTGATTTTCATCGGACCCGAGAGCATGATGAACCGCGACGACGAATTTCCCCTCCCGCCTCGTACTCCCGAGAACCCTTACGGTGCGGTTGTGGAGGACCGCGTATGGCCTACCATGAAGATCAGTACCATTGTGGACTATTACCATACTATCCACAAAACGGGTTATTTCGCTCCTCACGATCCTTACTTCGACTGCTTCGTCCTCTTCCACCCTGGTTTGGGCCACCCGGCAAGCTCCCACGAATGGGAGGAAACGCTGCCTATGCTTCTCGAGACCAAAGCTCCTATCATTGCTACGGGCTACACGCAGGCTGACATGGAGCGTGATGTCGAGTGGGTCAACAAGAAGGCCAAGGGTGAATTCGACATTCTCATGGAGCCTGGCGAGAACATCTTCCGCAGTCTCCGGTGGGATTTGAATGATCTTGACCCTCAGGACGTCAGTGCCGGTAACTGGGGTGTGTGGGCCTTCCGCGGAAAGAGGTTGGTGCTCTCTTTATTTTTTTCCTCCGCACAACTAGATATGGTTCGAGTGCTAACAGAGTTATTCAGGTACGAGGCTACCGTCAAAGACAACGTCATTGCTGTATAAATGAGCCATGCCCATGCTGGTCGTTGCATCCTGTAAGATGTAGTAGGTGTTGGCAACCGGGCTGTTAGGAGCCCAGACTGTATAATAGGAATATCGAACAAACGCATTGTCACGACCATATCGGCTTTTTACGCTCCAAGACTTTATGGTATCATTTCCGTTTCTAACGGCACGGGCTGGATGTTACGGATGTCGGATCCAAGGTGTGTGTTCAAAATCTTGTGGACAGTCTGATAGTCTCGTAGTTGTGGGCCTAGGGAGGCACTGATCTGCAACGGTCAGGCTCGGGCCGCATGCAGCAAGTGCCTTGTGTCACGGCAGTCTGCTGTGGCAAGGGTGATGACAGCTTGAGCCTCATCGACGACAGACGGTCTCTTTTTTTGAGAACTTTTCGTCCGTCTCACGCAGCAACTTGCACCGCGCAGTAAATCTCGATCAACGTCTGTCAAGCAAAGTGCAACGATAACAAACTTCAGGTGTGGAGATTCCTGACCTGGTAGCAGTATGTATCCTTGGTAAGAAACGAAAACTACCCATTTCCTGGGAGATGACTCGCACCCACCTGACTAGAGTTAGAGGAATTTGAAAGCGGTCGAGGATGTGGTACCGCCTTAGCTGCGTAAGTCAAAGGTGTGTGTGCTTTGTTGACATTCATTCAGGGGAAGCTCGACGACTTCAAGGGGTGATCGGTTCCATGCTACGGGCAACGACCATGTTTGGTCTTGGCAAATCTCACCGCCTACCCGTTTTGGACAGGTAGTAGCTGATAAGCGGCAAGGCCGGGGTGCTTCCTTATCACCTGGGCTACTGCCGCTGCTGGCTGGGGTCGCCGTCCACCACAGGTGCGGGACAGGCGTGGACCAACACAAGACCGGACCACTCGCTACCTATCAACATGCACCCAGCACCACCTGTTCACCAACCACTGCACCGCGCAACAGGCAATCACACCTCGACGATTTTCTCTTGTCTTCCGCCTCTCGCGCTTCAAAGAGCTGCCAGGCTCTGAATTGTCATAAAGAGTGGACGGCGCTATGATATGAACGGGTGCGCGCGGGGCACAATGTTTGGACACCGCTAGTTGGCCCGTCATGACAACTGCCTCGACTACCTCTACTGCTGCTGCTGCTGCTGCTCCCACTTCCTCTGCGCCCTCTGCGCCCTCTGCGTCCCCTGCGGTCCCTGTCACTGCACAGAGTCAGGGCCCCGCTCCCACTCCCCGTCTCTCAACCCCACGACCAAAGTCGCCCAGGACGAGCTCAGAACCATCGTCGTCGACAAACAACCTGAAGGCCGGCACCAGGTCACGGACCAAACGGGGATCGCCGTCGCCCCAGTCCAACGCGCAGCGGACAGGCCCCCTTTCTGACAAGGCCACCGTTTATCTGATCAGGCGCATCTTGTGTCCTCAACACCAGGACAAGGGCAAGACCCCGCCGGTATCGATTGAGGATGTGCTGCCGCCTCTGACCAGTCGGAACGATGTCGACCTGCAGCTGTACGCACTAATTGCCATCATCCTCCGGGAATATGTCCAGAACTGGTACAACAAGATCACCCCCGACGACTCGTTTGTCGCCGAGATCGTCCAGCTTATTGCCCATGTCACTAGAGCGCTTGAGCAGCGCCTTCGCAATGTCGACCTCGAGAGCTTGCTCCTAGACGAGCTGCCCGATCTTCTCGACAGGCATGTCACTGGTCTGTTGTAGCTCCACCAATGAATTTCGGGTTCGCTGCTAACTTCTTCCGTCCCATCAGCCTATCGAGCAGCTCACAATCCCATCACGCAGTCTCCCCTTCAGACGAATGCGCGCGAGATCTATCACGCTCTGTGCCCCCTGCCCGCTCTGTCTCCCGTCCCGTGCTCAGGAAGCCCGGAGAGCGTAGCTGAGCAAGCCGAAAATGAGGCGGCCTATCGTCAGCTGCTGGTTCATGCTGTTCTTGCCGTACTCTTGCCCACTGAGGATCTCCAGAACAACTGTCTTGTGGCCCTGGTTGGCCAGATATTATCGGAGCTGATAATCGGGAATATTCTGGCCAACAAGCTGTCAGAGCCTTGGTTCATCTGGGAATGTTTTTCAATAGCGTCCAGCGTTATCACACGGCGCAGATCTGCCGAGAATGAGCCTCTGCCCCGAAGGAAGAGCAAAGTACCGCTACAGGCCCGCACTTCGTCGTCGGTCCAATCGATCCAGGCACTGTTCTGGACCATCGTTCATTGGATCTTCCTCACGATATCGTTTGTGAGGGTGGCTATCACTATCTTGATCACCTCCCACTCCCTACCACCTCGTTCATCGCGCAGCACGACCGCATACGAGAAAGTGGCGGCTCACCATACGACTCGAATCGACCTCGAAAAGCATGCCGGTTCGTCCGATGTTGAGTCGGAACGCTTCAGGACACCCGTTTTGGCATTCAGATGCTGGTCAGCAATATCCAACTTGATCGAGATGGACGGCCGGATGCCGTGGCTCAGCGGCACAGTGGCCATGTTGCAGTGGATCATGATGAGAAGCCCAGGCAGGCTGGGTGGTGTTGATGGGAGCATTGACAGGTAGGTCAGCCTCTTCTTTCCTTGTCCTTTTCCCTCTCTTTCCTACTCTCTTCTGCACATTCGACTGTTGCACCGCATGATTGTCAAGTCACTGGATCTGGACGCGTACCCACCCATATCGAAACTGGTGCAAGTGCACGCAAGAGACTGGCAACCATCACAAGAATTGCAAGGAGCGGCCAACCAAGGCATATCGATTGAGTGCCGGAGCTTGGGCCACAGAGACGAGGTCAGCGGGCGCGACGCATCTGCCAAGGCCAAGCTGTTACAAGGCATTTGGGTAAAGGCGGGTGTTGTGGAACACACCCCTAAAAGACCCTGCGGCCGAATCGGCGACCGCCAGACCCCAAGTGTTCCAATCCCACGATACATGCATTCGGAACGTCCAACTGCAGCCAGCCAATCATGGTGGGATATGGCCTTGGCCATGTCCCATTGCACCATGGGCTTCGTGGGGCTTACTAGACGGACCATCGACGAGCCTTGTTTACGCGCCGGATGGGATTATTGACAAGGATCCGACACCCCTCCTCGACCCATTCTCATCATCCAGGTTCAGGAGACAGACTACCAGAAGCATCCGGCATCGAGATCACTTTCCGCCAGAATTCCGCTTCATACCACACCCCACCGTTGGCCGTGTCCGTCGCCAGGCGCAATCATACAGCGACATTCTGCCATACGCTGCGATATTCAGATGGAACTTGCCCTTTTCTGGATGGACTTGTCTTTGTCCCCGGCCTTGAAGTCTTGGATATCTCGGTAATTCGAACAAAACAGCCGTCCCCATGACTGGTCATCTCGTCTCGATATCTTACTGCCAATCCATCCTTCTTCTGGACTGCTCGATTGGCGCGCAATCTGCGACTCAGAATCCACGATGGAGGATCTGCTGATCAGATATCTGCGATATTCCGCAAGGTGTATCGCGCCTGAGCGCGTTTTACGGCACGCTGGGCACCACGATGCTTTGGCACGGAGAGCTTGCTTTTCGACCACCCCTCCTCGTGCTCGCAAGCCTACCGTTCACCCCAAACTGGGGCCGTCACTGTCTCTTGCACTGTGCGGCGGTCCAGTTCCCATGGATCTCGGGGAAGGAACGAAATTGGTGAACAGCAGGGTTCTTGTCCCAGTGCCCTCTTCACGACCCATGGCCGATGGAACTTGTCACCAATGTCAGCATCTCCCCACCGAGCCTTGGTCTTCCTGTTCCCCGCAGTCACAATGGAAGTGAGGAGCTCGTCCTCGCGCTTCCATCTGTGGCTAGGGTCAGCGGATCATGTTATTACCAGGGGTTGAGCTCACGAACATGGTGTTACGATCGTTTCCCAGCTCGGGCCTTCACGGCGGTGTCATGGTGGTTTGTTGATACGAGCTGCCCTTGTTCGTCAGCATCTACGGCCTTCGACTTGTTCCCCCCCCCCCCCCCCCCCCCCCCCCCCCCCCCCCCCCCATACCATGAGATACACGGTCCATACATGTGATGTGAGACATTATTCTTGACAGCAAGAATCCTCTTCATGGATTACTGGCAGTTACTCTCACTCTTAGACATGCCAGAGCCCGTTATCCTTCAATCAAACGCTGCACGCGCATGGATACACTCAAAAGGGACACAAACACTGGTTTGCGCGCACCACACACATCGCCGTACTGCTCCCACCCACTTCCCGTTCTCGAGTGTTCTGTTCCCCCCACTTAATGAAACACCATACCTCCATTACACACCCCTTTCCCCCTTCAAAGTCCCCCAGAGCATAGAAGCGAGATATCTTCCGAGTGTTACACACAAAATGTGCACCAGAAAGAAGCAAAGAATCGCAGAAAATGCAGATGTCCCGTTCAGGCAAAGAATACCGGACCGGCCAATAACTAGCAGACAAGCCGTTTTACTTACCATCGATTCAATCATAGGCTACTATCTTACGCAGTCCACAAGTACATCCTTGACCCATCGGGTCTACCCCCACTTCTCCGCAGTGTGCGAGGCGCACTCTTTCCCAACAACCTGCCAGGAACCTCGAGTCTGACGGCACCCTCGTCTGAAGACGAGCTGCTTGCGCTAAGGCGCAGGTGTGCTAAGGATATTTGGGCGCTAATTTCGCCTGGATTCATGGCAAAGCTCCTTGGGTCCGTTTATTTCAGTGGCCGTTGCGGATCTGGCGGCAATTTTAGTCTCAAAGCCACGGCCGCAAGCCTAAAGGCCAGGCCAACTGCTACTGTTAATAACGGTAGTACTAGCGCGCCCATGGTGGTAAGTGAAGAGGATGCCGAAAAGGGAGGCGCACTAGCCGGTGCTTCTCGTTCTACGACCAGTCGGGGAGCAAGCAATGTCGGTCCTGCCACTGTCCAGCCTGCTGCTCCTCAAAACTCATCACAGACGCCGAAGCAGGATCAGACACAAATGGAACAGATGCGGAGCGGGAGCGGACCGAAGAAAAGCGGCCTAGATCAGGGCCAGCAGGCGGTGGTTCCTGGTTATGCTAGCACTACTGGCGACCCAGTCCCAACTCATCAACAGGGGTCAGGGTCGTCTGGATCGCTTTCCTCGTTATCGTCTGTTGCCCCTGCCCCTGGATTTAGAGCTGGGCCTGGGTCTGGCCTTGGCCTTGGGTTTGGCCGTAGAGGGTCAGCACCTTCGGCAACAGCAGCAACCATTACTACCAGTTCCGATCCCCGGTCAGGTAGCAACAGCAGCAGCTCTAGTACGGGTAATAGTCGGAGCAGTAGCAAGCTGTCTCTTACTGGTGGTGGTAGCACTAACGATGCCGCCATCCGCGCAGCAGCCTCAGCGACCAAGACCAAACTAGCCAAGAGGGTGGAGGACCAACACGCTCATGTTGTTGAAGTCCATTTTCAGCAAGAGCCTGACGCGAATGCAGATGCCGAGGCAGGTGATATACACGCCGCTTCTGCATTCGCTGCCACAGGCGGTCAAGCTCACGTTGATGATGCTGACGATGATGTTGACGATGGAAACCCAGATGAAGAGACGATTTTGACAGAAATCGAACAAGGAATTCTGGATGTGTTTAGCGATGCCTATCTAAACAAGCACCTGATTTACTCCATACTGGAGTTGATCCTGGTGCGGTTGATGCCCGAATTGGCGGAGAAGAGGGTTAGCGAGCTTTGGGAAGAGAGGCTTGTTTGAAATGGGGATCGAATAAGAGTACCGAATAGGGTTTGGTCGTTGTTCTTACGAGTCTTGTATCTGTCGATGTTTTTGGTTTGTGTGTTCGTAACAACAAGCAGTCTAGTTTTTGGGGAGAAAGGGGGAGGGGGGGTGT
Organism: Neurospora intermedia; assembly: GCA_037102815.1. Taxonomy (NCBI): domain Eukaryota; kingdom Fungi; phylum Ascomycota; class Sordariomycetes; order Sordariales; family Sordariaceae; genus Neurospora; species Neurospora intermedia. The sequence continues at coordinate 3,667,674 of BTPP01000004.1, read as the reverse complement.
GTGCGAGTTCATGGGTGCTCACATTGTCAACAGCAAGAAAATACGCTAGGAGAAGGAGCGATGCACGAGCAATTTAGATGTGGGAGTGTTACGCATCACCCCTGGAGAGTTCGTTAGCGTGGTACTTGCAGAGGGCTATTTTACCACTTTCAGGCTAGTTAGGTAGCATTCCTGACCTGCACAGCACCCGCCTGGTTCGTTGTTGGCCGCTGTGAATGGAGTCAAGTTTTGGTGCATGTGTGTGGGACACTCGGTGGGACACGATCAATTGTTGAACTTCTGACCCTGGTTGTAGCGAGGTTTGGGCTAACATGATGGTTCAAGGTCCCTGTTCTCTCCCTTGTTCGAAGACACTGTGAGTCTCACTAACAAACCTCGAAGGGTTGATCTATATACCAACATGCCCTGATATGCTAACATGTACTAACGGTGGCTATGGATGGTTCTTCTTTATCGGAAAAGCCCCCATTTAGCCGTTGTTTCGTTCCCTTCCTGCGTTCAGATTCCCGTCTGTTCCTCCATCTGCCTGACCCCTTCGCTCCGACGTTGGGGTTGTCCTTCACGGAACAACAAGCTAGTTCGGGTAAATATAAGTCGGGGAAATATGAGAGAAGTCCTTGAAAGAAACCAAGAGCAAAGAGTGGAAAGGTGGACAAAAAAGCACATGAACTAAGTAACTGAAGTTCTTCCCACTTAACAGAGCCATAGAGATCCGAAAGATATTCGCACACGACCCGGGACTTAAAGCTTCCCGAATTTCCTCGATTTTTTAAAGCAAAGGGTAGGCGTGGGAAAAAAAAAAAAAATAGCGAAGAAGTACAGATAACACGCCCTATACCACACTGTACATATCCTGAAAAGGCTTGCCACAAGCAGTGCCTTCATTTTTCTTCCTTTTCGCGTCTGTCCAGATTCACTGCGTCCATACTGAATCAATACCGTTGCTAGTCGCCAAAGTCGTACTTTTTTCCCCTCCGCCCCAAGGTCCTCACCATCATCCTTATTACCAGGACAGCTGAAGAGGGCTATGTTCTGGTTCCTCCCAGACGACGAGTTTTTCACACTCGAAGGAGGGAAGTGGGTGGGCAAAAAAGATACATGTGACGAATTTGTGACAGCTCGGTACAGGGGTCAGCTAAGGCGATCAAACATGGAATATGGAATGGTGATACCCAAAACAAGAGACCCGTCAAATATACATAGAGAAGTTGCGGACAAAGATTGATATAGTGAACATGATGAAACATGGTTAAGCCAGGATAAGCATGGGAAAGGTTGCAGGCGACGGCGTGGTTTCTCTGGAGGATGCTTCGAAACAGAGACCCGCGGTCAAAGGAGACAAGGCAGACCAAACAGAGCCAAGGGTGGGACTGGAGGTCAGATCTTCAAAGGGGAGAAAGATGGGACAACATAACAAAAAAGAGAAAGAAAAAAAAAAGACCGGAGTAAAATCACAGCCGAATAGCTGGGAAGTGGATCTTTGACTCCTTATTCGCGTGAGCGTTGGTTCTTATCGCAGCGTGCGAGGTATATTGGCAACTCCGTCAATCAAAATGATAGCAGCAAAAAAAAAAAGGGGGGTATAAGATGTTTCTAGAAGAAGAGAGGCAGGGAATGTGCAAGTGAATGTAGAAAGACCAATTTTGAACCGGTCGTCTCCTTGAAGAAAACAGAAGCCGAGCCAGACAGACTTCTTAGTTTCCGGGTATTCCTTGCGATTCATGCCGCGGTGATGGATGGCATCGAAAGCGATCTGTCTGTAGCTTGTTCAGCAATCCTGATGGGGATACAGAGTTTTGAGGTCCGGGCGGTTTTGAGACGGCAATATGGAATCTCTGAACGTCCAATCCAACTTTACGTCCCCATGGCCTGTTCCACTTTGGGTATCGAAGCTGCTTCAGCGTTCTGCATCTCACTATCGCCCTCTGGTATCCGAGAAAGCCCACCCATTCCCACTGCTGTGTTCTTGGCAAGTTGTGCCTGGTGAAGCCGCAGTTTCTCGGTGAGTTTAACAACCGTCATGTATTCATCGTGGTCTACAAATCCACCTGAATGCTGCATGAATGAAAGCAGGGTGTCTGCAGCCCTTCTTGCGTCCTCCTGAGTAGGAGAAATGGGAGACGTAGGGTTTGCGCTAAGCGGTGTAGCGATCGACCGTCCAGCGAGACTTCCACTGCTGCTGCTGTGACGGAGTCGTGGTGAGGTGATTATGTGATCCATGCCAAAGTGCGAGGCGCCTACTTCATTGGCAGGCGACTCAAGGGCCGAAGAAGGTCCCGTGGATGACACATGATACTTTGGCGTCAACGAGTCTCCTGATTCTTGTTGATTCAGGTATTCGAGGTCCAAGGTTGGGAATGTCTGGCTTCTTGGTCTTTGGAAGTTGGACCCGACACCGCTTCCCGGCGGGAGCTGCCTAGCTTGATCCGCTGTAAGAAATGCTCCAGAGTTTGGATCAGGCGAAAAACTGAACGAAGCTGTTGGGCTAAGGGTGCTCCCAGAGAACGTTGAAGTTCCCGCGTCAGTAAATGCGCTATGTAACGAGGTTGTGCTGTGTGAGCCCGAGTGCTTGTAGCTGTTTTCAGTTGAATAGTCCATGTAGGTTGCCATGTTATCCTTCTCCCCTTCGCTTCTATTTGCCGATAGTGTAGATGGAGACGTGTGTCCCGAAGGGGAGAGCGGGGAAATGGCGCTTGACGGTTGTGATGTGCTCAAGGAGGGCGATCCTCGCATGCTGCTACTGATGTTGGCTTCGGAGGCACGACGAAGTAGCCTATTCGGCCCAATGTTGTGTTTAAGCATGAACTTGTCCAGCCATGCTGTGCTTCCTGACTTGAGAAAATCATCTTCCGTGACACCCATGGTACTTGCAAACAAGTGCGCCTTCTCTTTGATCAGTTCGGCAGTTACTGGAACGCCTTTGCCCTGAGACTTTCGGAAAAAGTTGGTCAGAGCCTTTTCGACATCCGCGCCCTTGACTTTGTTACGCTTGATCGGAGAACTGCTGCGGTCCTCGAGATTCAGATACTTATCCCTGTGGCGCAGTACCTTGGACACGGTGCTAATAAAAGGTTGTTAGCTTGACTGGGTTCCGCAACCAACACGAACTCCCACAGATCATGGCCTACCTTCTCTCAACACCAAACTGAGCTCCGATATCCGTTTGCTTAGCCGTCGGATGATCCATAGCATACTGACACATACGCCGACGGTCCTCGTCGGTGAGTGTTTTCCTGGGCTGTGATGTTGTCTGGATAGCTGGCAGTTTGGAGTTCTTGAGCGGTGTTGTTACCGGGGGGATGGCGACGGGCGGGACAGGGTGTGAACCGTATGTTGGATTTGTCAACATGCTCGGCCAAGTCGTCGTCGTTTGGGGCATCATCAGCATGGGAAGAGGAGGGTGAGAATGTTGATGAGGTTGAGGTACATGATGCTGAGGAGGCGGGGGAGGAGGCATCCTGCCTAGTGACTCGGAGGGCAGCCCATGAGAGATCGGTGGCATATAACCACCGTAGCTGCCGCCGTAGTCCGGCATGGTGGTCTGATGGTGGAATGGGTTCATATCCACCCAATTGTTGTTACCATACGTGTTGCTGTCATGAGCGATGTGACTGCCTTGGTCCATGCCTATCGTGCCAATGATTTGATCGTGCATGCTGGCGATGGATGTGATGAGCTGAAGCAATATCGTTGGTGGGTTGTTGAGATCAGTTTTCTAAGACGAGCCGCTCGGTTGGAGGGACCGAGTATACTCTCTTTCTAGCAGGAGTAGAAAGTGGTCCGTCAATATGGGGGAGCTGGTCGGGATGTCTAGGAGTCGCGGTGCATAATATGACCAGCCAATGGTTTCCAGAACGGGATCGGTAATGGGCTGGCTGGAGAGGGGTCGCAAGCCCCAAGAACGCCTGAGCGGTGCTATTGTGCCGGGGCCGCAGAAGAGTTTGGGGGTAGGATAGCCGGGTATGGGACCGTCGAGGTGGCTGTTGAGTAGATCAACCGCACCAGATAGGTCTTGAAGTGGGCTGGCTGGACGAAAAAGGCAGCGGGCAGCAAGCAGTGCCTCTTGTCAGGTTAATGAATGAGCGTAGCGTAGTCGGCAGAGTCGGCTGGATGGCCCCCAACTTGATAGTGTCTGGACTGGTATCCAAAAGAGAGCTGGAGGCTAGGAGAAGCAGTCGAGGTATGTACTGTGTAAGCCCTGTCCAGATTCCTGCCGCGAGACGGTGCCGCAGCGGGCAAAGCAGCGTGACCGTCCGGTAGCCGATGAGACAAAAGGCGGATCAGTTGCTTCTTTGGGCGGCGTAAACTGCCCTATGTGTGGAGGTAGGTCGAGTACTAATGACGCCCGGTGCTTGCTTTAGCTAGAAGACTGGATGACTGGGATGGATGGACGTGTGGATGAATGGGAATCGAGGTCCAACTTCAGGTCGGCAGAAGGGCTCTCTCTATGGAGGAATCCGTGGTATCCAGAGCGGGCAACAGCAGCAGCAGTTGCATCGACAGCAGCCGTGGGCAGCAAACAAGGGGAGCCGTGCCAGTAGGGAGAGAGGTCGGCTGCAAGACAGACGCCGCTACGTCCGCCTAAGCAATCGGGACTCTGGAAGAGGACTGGGCTGGGTTGAGATAGGGTAAGTCGGAGAGACCAGACGCACATGAGACAGGCATGTGGGTGGTGGAGGGCAACCTGGGGCTACATCTACTAGTTATGTAGGCGAAGAAGGATGTTTGTGTATAGTCGAGCAGGGGGTGCAGATGAGTGGATGGGGACCTACCACTCTACCAGGCAGCCAGAAAAGAAGCTAAGAAAAATTCGCCCGGGGGGAGGGGGTGTGTTGTATCGTACCGTGTGAGCTCGACGACGACGACAGGTAGGGGGGGGGGGGGGGGGGGGGGGGGGGTGGGTTAGATACAGTAGCGTATGGACCTAGACAGATATCCCCAGTGTTGATGGCTCGAGTGAGGATGTTGAGGATATGGAGGATATGGAGAAAGATAATCTCAGAAATCATGAGCTACAGATAGCGTGGGAGCCAAGCAGCAAGCCACTGGCCAAAAATCCAAGAGGGATAAATTGCGGAAAGGTAGAAGAAACCCGAGAGGAACTAGCAACCTTGATGGGGTCGGTGTTCAGTTGGTTGCCAGAGTTCCAGTGCTAAACCACATTTACCTGAAGTCCACCTTGTCCTTTTGAAAAAGGGCTGTCGAGTGCTTGAGTGGTGCCGGTGCTTTGCGGCAGAGAACGAGGGCTTCCAGGTTGTCTTGTCCGAGCCTGCTCCCCATGTCCAGATTGGACGGGAGCGAGCGGGACTCATTGGGGAAGGGCTCGACATGGGCAGAGACAAGAGAGAGAGAAATGACGGATATGGACAGGGGCATGGGGCCATTGTGAAGAACAAAAAAAAAAAAAAAAAAAAAAAAGGTCATCCATACCATGCCGAATCCAGGCTATTATCGACAAGGGCGACAAGGGTCGATGGAGAGTGCCAACCGTAACCTCATCAACCGGAAGCTTGTAGAGAGTGGTCCATCGATGGACACCATACCTCTAGTAGTACCTACCTACCAATACCACCAGCAAGACACGCCGTGGGCCTGGCTTTACCCTATCGTGAGCAGCCCTGGAAGCCCTGGAAGCCCTGGAGATGATCGTTGAAGGCGGGTTTCAGAATAATAACGGCAATGATAACAAGTTGCCTTTTCGAGCACACATGACGAATGGGAGTCGACAACCATGAGCCGTGAAATTCCCGCTAGTCCCTCTGCCGAGCTTAGTGTAGTGTAGGTAGTGGAGTAGGCAGCGCTTGTGTTGAAACTGCCCTGACTTTGTAGACCTGGACGTCCGTGACGCTTCAATGGGGACGGATGGAAGCAACTGAAAGACGAATTTCTGGAGGTATCCAGTATGTACCAGCTGCCGGCCTCGACCACTTGACAGGAGACGAAGTGGGAGACAACTGAAGCTAACCTCGACGGGGATGGCGGGAACTGCCCGGATGAGAAGGCGGCCGGGCGCCAGAAGCTGCTGCAGTGAAGCAAAGCAGAAGAAGAACGAGGCCAAACATCGGGACGATCCAATGTCTTACGGTTGAGCATGAGCTATTCCTCAAAAGACTGAGACACGGCGGTGGCCGAGTGGAAGGAAAGGAAAGGGCCGCGTGCTAGGAAAATTGCAAGTGGAAGGCACCACCAACCACGGTCCACCAGAGCAATCCTCATGATCATTGTAACTGTACCAGGTACTTTCAAACCTCTGTCATAGGCAGTCGCATGGCAGCAACGGGCAATTTGCAAGTCAGTAGCATGGGGTGGCCGGTCAAGGTACTCGGTACCACCACACCCATTGTCACACTGGCTCGTTACGGTAATTGTAGGTAGAGACGGAATGTATGCATGTTTCTTCCAGACCGGCATGGAAGCAACTGACAACCTCAGGAACGGGCGGAAACATGATGAATTCTGGACCAAAAGAAATTCAGAGACATTCGATGCGTTCCTTGACAGGCTGGCCGTCGACCACAATGGCTCCGTCCAGTGGCTCTCAATGGCTCCAAATGGGTTCCCCGCCGAGGGCGCTGAGACAATCCGTTTTGAAGAAGTCAATGACTTTGACTTAGCGTGGGGCAGAACTTGAGAAGATCATTTTTGATACACGTCGTTGTCGTGCTGTCGCAAATCTCACTCGACGGACAAGCGACCTCGTGTGCAGATAGTACCTCCACAATCTCGACTACGTAGGTGTGCGGGACAAAGTCGCGCTCCAGAGGTGCGAATCAGAGTCGTGAATGAGCCATCTCGACGATGCTTGGCTGATTTTCGGGATCGCAGTGTATGGCGTGTATGGTGTAATTGTCATCTGGTCGATACCACTCGATACCACCAGAGGTAGGTAATCAATCCCATTCCTGGCTGCAGCCCGTGCCTGTTGTGGTAACAAGCGAGTGGTTGTGGAAGCTCGGGTAGGTCCAAAGGTCTGTGTGCCGACTGCGGACTGTACTGCGACCTGCGAGCCGTTCCTGCCTGCATTGGCCTACACTACCTTGCCCTGCTGAGCAAGGATGGACCGTCAGGACAAGAGTGGAGTCTACTGAATATGGAGCGGGCAGGGTCCGTCGGAGTACACCATGTACATCTGCCACTGCAGCACGCAGGCATGAATGCAAGTACCTTTTTCACAGGTACATCATGCCTCCCGGTACAAAGGCGGTCGCTTCAAAGGGCCCGCGTTGGAACCTTGTCAAAGCCAGCGAGCAGGAACAGACGGTTGGGGACGACCAAGCTCTCTCATAAGGCGGTTCCTGAACTACACCCAGACGGGACTCCGAGTTCAGGTACAGAAATGTCGACTGCAACATTTCAATCGCATCTCATCTTTTGTTTTCGTCATGGGATCTGCTCCACGTCTCCCAGACCAAGACCGCCAAAACTCAAATCTCGACTGATTGACCCGCGACCTCCAGTCTGCAACGTCAAGATCGGAAATGGATTCTTGTCGACTCCACCGTGGCCGGACGGCCGCTAGGCTAGAGACGCCGGGAGATGCTGATCTTGCCCACAAGCATGCTGCTCGTCAGCATCAGCAAGCATTCAGTTTCCAAGTCATTTCGGGATTGAGGCTATCGACAAGGCGAGGGTGCGAACCCGCGGATCTAGGGCCGCCTAGGCCACGCTTGCAAGAAATTGCCTACTGTACGTGGGTAGTGGAAATGCTGGTATGTTCAGCTGATGGACATGGAGTGAGTGGACGGAATCGGGTCGCACGCCGGAGTTTTTCCTTGTCTTGTCTGCTTGTCTCTACTACGCGGATGAAACAATGGCATTGTTCAATCCTACGGCAAAGAGCACCGCCCACACACACCCACATGCCCTGCTCTCATCTTTTTTTTTTTTTTTTTTTTTTTTTTTTTTTTTTTTTTTTTTTGGGCTATTGGCTGATTGGGCGGCGGATTTGAGGCTTGCAGGTGGAAAGGGCCTCAATTCCCACCACCAGTACCCGAATGATAATGGAACGGCTGATTGCAGTCCATAGTTTTGGCCCTGTTCCCTCATACCTGGGACTGGCTACCGCCCTACCCTTCAGGCTTGTCGTCATTAACGGCTCCTGGGCAAGGCAGTGATACCTACACCACAGCCGGCGAAAGATGGATGGACGGCTAGCTGCATAACCCGCATCCCTTCCCATCAAGCAAGAGGATGCTCTTCATGAACCTCACTTTGAAGTTGCTGTGTATGCTAAACAAAAGCAGACGTCAGGAGATTTCGGCTGCGGCAGGGGGTCGTCCCAGCTATAAGTTTAAAAGCAAAGCTTGCATTAGGTTGCTGGGAATAGAACACCCACGCCGCCACAAACTGCCAAAACCCAATAGCGGCCCATGACCAGGCATTCTCTTTCCCATTCGACCCAAATGCTACCACCCGACTGCGCCCAAACTCCTCTTGAGTTATGGAGTCCAATGAAATGGACTGTCCCCTGGCTCCTGAAATCACTCGGGCTGTACAGTCAATGGAGAGCTGGAAACTGGAGAAAGCGGGAGCTCCCAGGCCGCAGCTCGCAGCTTCCCAGCTTCTTCCCAGCTACACTCCTGCCCTGGGCTGCCAGTCCGGCTTGGCCACCCAGAGTTCTTTCCTTATCTGTCTCTGGATCAAGCCAGCGGCATCGAGCCATCAATTGGATTGTACTATGTACTTGCCAGGTTAGACTGGCAGTTACCCGTCACGGTCTTCAAGCTCACTACCGTTACTACCGTTCAAAGGAGTTGACTGGAAGTCTTTCCGAATTCATATTCGTCAGGTGCCACTGGCTGCTCCCATAACAATCGCTGATTATCCTACTACTGTAAACAAAATGATTTCCCCGCAAAGATCTCGACGTCCCTTCCCCAAGTTTGTCTCTATCTCCATCACTCTCCTCCTGACAATCTCAATCGGGTCAATCATTCTCTTCTGAACGACGCTATGGATGCTACACCAACTCTCCAGACATACCACCACCCGATGGCTACTTTCTTCGGGTTCCAGCAAATTACATAGCGCAAGGAAGAAGAAAATGAAGAGGCCGTTGAAGTTGGAGGAATTGGACCGCCGCTGCTGCGATATTTCGATATTCTGACAGCCGTGAGCCGCCAACTACCAAACTGGGAGGGGAGAGTCGATAATTGATTGTTATTGACAGTTGACAAGGACCCCGAGCTCAAGACCTTAGGCTGGTCAACGGCCAGTCATTGTCAGGCACTACCACCACGGGGAGGAGCATTTCAATATCTTGATCGTGGATAATTAAAAGAAGAAAAAAGAGAGGCCCATGTCATGTGGGACAGGGGTTGATATTTGACATCCAGGTCCAACACGAGCCTACAACCCCCGACTGAACACTCACAAACGATGCCGCGAGATGCGATACCTGACTGCGTCAAGCTCAAGGGCTCAAGCCGCGTCAAGCTCCAAGATACCATGGTCTAATCTCTCCAGCACGACATATGGAAAGGGAGCAATCAAAAGACGGAAGCGTTCTCCAGCGACGTAACATCCAGCGTTGTTACCGTAGGAAAATCCCGAGGCTTCCGGGGGGTCTCCTCGAGTCCCCCGATCCCTTCACGTTTGTCTATGCCCGTGGTCCATGACTCCATGTGGGTGGGCAGGATGGCAGAATGGCACCGCTCCCACACATCGCTCCGGTTACCAACAAGCGAGGCTGTTGTCGTGGCCGCTCCATGGGTTTCCTACGGACCGCCTTGGCAGTCGCAATCGTCCTTTCTTCTGTTGCTTTAGCTTTTACCGTTTGTTGTCGTTGGCCGTGCAATTCCATCATCTTTGTGCGGCCGTGTCGAAGGGCCAACAGATCTCTCGAGACGGTCGTCGAGATGGGAAGTCGTCCAACAATCGCAGAGAACCACATACAGTATGGATTCGTCATTGGGTATACATCCAGCTTCAGCCAGACCCTCCCCTGTCGCCATTGGGCAGAAAAGGTAAGGTCCAAGCGAAGCGTCGACGGCTAACATCCCACTGGTCAGCCGCTCTCAATGCCTGACATCTCCATTCCACAAGGAAAGCTGCCTAGGATATGCTCAAGACGCAGCATCAAGCTTCCTTCCAAAACAGGCCTAGTGCAGAAGATCAGGACGAATGGTGCGCGCCGATTGTCTTCTAAAAAGCCAGAGTCCAGCAGGCCTCCTGGTGAGCGACAGGACCAACGGGTATGATCATTTGGGATCTGACATTGGTGAGAGACTGAAAATTCATAATGTGGCTCCGTACAATGGATGAACCGCCGAGGCCATACGTACTGCGAAGCAGAAAGCCGTCAAGACAGATCAGCAACTGAACATGAACCGGGCGTATAGATATGTTCGACGTGATGGAATGAGAGGTTCTGTTGCGAGGCCGAAAGGCAGTTTTCAGCCCGCACGCAGAAAAAGAGCCACAATGCCACAGCGGAACCTACAACCGAAGACTTTGCTCGCTTCAGCAGCAACACGGGCCGGCGTAAATCCCTCCAAATTTCTGCCGCCGTATTGGCCAGGCCGTTCACACTGCCGCATCCTTCACGGCGCCCGTGATCCTCTCTCCTCGAGCCCAATTGGACCCCATCCCCGTGTCTGAGCAGCAAGAGAACTAATCGTATGGTCTCCCCGTTGAGCCTCTACAGCCGTGTCTTTGGTCTTGAAAGTGGCAGCATGCCTCTCTTACGCTTTCACAGCAAAGAAAAGCATGGGGAGGCGAACCAAGCATTCACTGGACTCCGTAGGAGTTCCGTGTGCTGTAAAAACCCACACTGGTGTGTAGCAAAAAGCAAAATGCTACATGTGAGCCTCCTCAAAACAGCCCGCCTTATTGTTAAAGGTTCGATTCTCCCCCACGCCGTCAATCTGTCCTCGCTGTTCTTTTCAGGGGAAATTTGGGCCAAGCTTCGCCTGGACCTCTGCTTTCGGTTCCCATAGCTCTCTCTGACTATCTACTTGTGTCTCGCGGGTGCAAATATGACCCTGGACTGCGAACTTGGCTTCGGCTTTCCTGCTTTTGGGACAGCCGCGTCTAGCGCCTCTCGAGACCCTGGAACTGAACGTCGATCAGAGCGAGTCACGAGTCAATGTGGACAAGAAAGAAAAGGACGATGAAGCGCCATTATCGCGTGGATAAGGCAGTGTTTTCTGCGGGGTCTCGGCGACCCCTTCAAGAACCATACGTACCTCGGCGGCAAGAGGAGCATTCTGAAAGGTCGGAGAGGGGTGGGCGTGGTCAGCAGCATCGCATTTTTTTTTCCACTCCTCCGCATACATTCGGTCGTTGTTGAAATGACTCTCAAGAGCGTGGAGGTTTCCTTTTGCAGGTGGGGTCGTATAGTTCTGACCCTACCATTATCTCAAGGACACAGTTGTCTCTCACAAGGTATTCGCTCGCTCTGTATCCCTCATGGTTCTAATAGCGCACTAAGGTATCGAGGCGAGGCCCAATGGTGATTTTTCTTCACAGTCATGCGACCCATTGGCGTCCTCTCTGAGCCGGAGATGTGGTGACGGAGCAAGAAACCCTCACGTCTTGATCATCACGTTACCGGGTAGCGCCATGCATGGCACAAGGTCTATCCGAAAGCTGCTGGACCGGACCGCCATTCGGCATAGCGAAGCATTTGTGGGGTTCTAGCCGATGGACTATATACTCTGTACATGGCGCCCACAAGAAAACCCTCAACTTCCTTACGCACTGCACTACCGGCAAAAGATAGGTTCCCGGGGGGTTCTTGCCCTATTCCATAGCTGCCGCCGACCTGCGTCAAGGGACAAAGACTGAGAGAATTTTGTCCTCGGGATCAGATCATCTGCACCTCCTCCGTCATCACGCCTGCAAGACAATGGCGCCCAAACATCCAGATATCGGCCTCAACAACTATATCTGATAATTGAAGGACTGCAGACATATGTACACCCGTCATACATACGCGGATGCCTCCTTCAAGCGGCGCGTTGGATGTTAAGCGCCGGCCGGCCGCGGAAGCGACTTCATCTGCCGGGTTGCCGTTGCAATGCATTTCGACCCTGGGAGACCCTAGGGGTCGATCTGAAGTTCCCGTAAGCGGTAAGGAAAGTAAATTCGGGAAAAAAAGTAATGAAAAATGTAAATCTTTTACCAGTTTTAACATCACATGACTTTTTTTTTTGGCCACTTATTTTGCTGAGACAGCTTAAAGATAGCGCTAAGAAGGCATCATGACTGAATGTGAACAGAGAGCTGACGACGGCGAGGGTATGAGGGAGGTAGGTCAATGTGTAGTGTAGAATTATGGCTGATCAACTGCAGTGGCGTATGGTATAGAGTCTGGGCGAGTGCACGGACTCGTGCACGAATCATTTCCGGAATTTCGGTAAGGAAAAGTGTAAGGAAATGAAAGAATTCTAACTTGCGGAAATTTTCGACCCCTAGAGAACCCCAACCAGAGATCGTCTTGCCTTCCCCAGCAGCGAAAAACAGCAGGCCTCTTCCCTACCTTCCTTTCCCTCTACTGCGTACCGACACCACCGTCCTGGGTTCGCTGCAGAACCTTTTTGCTCTAGAGAGGTACCAACCTGGAACTGGAACTGCAACTACCAATCCGTTGCAGCGGTCCTCCATCCCAGGGTGCTGTTGGTCCTTGCTCTTGGGGTTGTTCGGAGTGCATATGGAATGCATGGATAGGGGGTGGAAGTGAAGGGAAAGGTGACCGCAGATCCCAAGGCCAGTCTGTTCATAACTCTAAACTGTTTACATTACCCCTATCCCGTCCCCGTCTGCCCTGCCCTGTCCTGCCAGCTCACATACTACCTCATTACATGTATGTACGAACGCTAGATTCCGAGCCACTCGCTCATTCCCTACCACATACCATTTCCACACACCACACTTGACGATATCCCTACCGTATCTGGGCACGATACTGTCCAAGTAGGGAACTTTGGAGACTAGGTGGCAACATAGACAATACTACCTGGAAGACAGCCTCGTTGGAACAAACCCCACTCGACGAAGCAACAGTGACTAGGTCTGAATTTCAGGCCAACGGAGACGAGCTGTAGCGCCAGCCGCACTAATAGCCGCAGTTTGGTTCGCTTGATGACTTTTTGAATCGTGCGATATCGGTCTTGTGTTTACGTACCTGTCCGCTTGCCCCTTTTTACCCCTAAAGCAAATCTGTATGTAATGCGGCTGGAACTGGGAAGTGGTGTCACAGTTACTATCATCACCACACACACATACACACACACATCCCCCCCTTTATACATGCATGCACAACATACGGTAGGGGGGTGGCACACACACACACACACACACACACACACACACACACACACACACACACACACACACACACATACATACATACACATTTACACGCCGCCCCTTTTTCGGCAGTCAAGTCTTCTCTCTGTACATTATAGATATAAGTACTAGCGTTTCTGTTGCTTACAAACTACCAACAAAAGGAGTTAGAGAGAGGTCAAGTTGAGCAAGCTCGTGACAAGCCAACAGTATCCCAGAGTCCAAGTCGGGTACATTCCACTCACATTCCGTGCGGTTATCGACATTGATACTTCTAGCGGGAACGAGAACACCGATTTCTACGTGAGGAAATGGGAAGATGAGACATGGAGACACTGAGGTGATACTCGCTTGCTAACATAGTGCCCTGGGAGTTTGGGAAGTTGGGAGGTGGAGTTCTATAGGTAGGTAGTCTGGATCATGATCAACCAAATTTGCTACCTACAATACGAGAGCTGATTGAGATGAAAATGGGACGTCAGATCTGACCATTGGAAGATGGAAAATGAGAAGATTGCAGCTTGACAGTCATTTTCTTTAGCTCTGGCTATCGGTGTACAAGGATAGATGTAGACAGAGAGGGTTACAGTGTCAGTCAGTGAGTGTCGTTATTAAATTTGAGACTGAGTGATGACTTGAAGTTGATGAACCCGAGTGGCTGAGTGGTTAATACGCCAATCACGTACAGAGAAGTTTGACTTGATCGACAAACCCGTAATTCAATTTCTTCCTTCTTTGTTTTGCGTTGAGGGTGTTTGGTGGTTTGACCTGTAAGCCAGTTCTATCATCGTATAGACAATTTCGACATCATTCTTAAACGGTCATTGAACATCGAGAACAACATCTTGGTATTAGGTTATGAGATACCCAAAACACCACGTTCTTGTTGAGCCAAGGCTGGGTTGTGTGAATGCCTAGACAAACCCAAAACTTATAAAGACTGAACAAGTTGGGGCGAATGACATGGTAATGATTGTCTTTATCGTTAGGTGACTATAAGTCCAGTATCTTCATGAACAGGCATAAACGTCTGTAGTAGCGTATAGTCTTTGAATGAATACCTTTGTTCATCATGCTGAAAAGGAGAGCAAAATGATCGTTTTACATGGTGATGTTGTCGCTCGCAATCTTGGTCATGCAAGATCTAGTGTGCAGTGGGGTGTAATAGAAGAGAAGAATTCATTCCCTGGCTTAAAGGAGACACGGCTCAACTTGGAATCAGCGCCATTCACCACTCATTTGGTCTTCATTCAGAGTTGGAAAACCTGTTAGTTCTTCACTTGGATTGCTTTACCAGGAGAGAGAGAACTTCTCAAACATGTGAGTGTACAGCGAGTTGGGATATCACAGCAAGGCACGAGAACAAAAGTAACAACAGACAACATCATCACTGGGTAATAACAACCAAACTCCGCTGTAAAACCACTCACATATACATCTGGAGGCTAAAATAGGTCAGATTCTAATGTTGAACACCGCGCATCTTACATACCTGGGGAGGCGTAACATGTATTGTGGACACTCCCTCATTGACACTCATACAAACACCCAAATGGCATGCCACAAACACACCCGACAGCGGGTATCAATCAATAAGAGTAAACAATAATAACTTTTCTTTCTACCTATGGATCAAGCCTTAATTACAAACGCCCAATACAAACCATCCATACAATACGTTGCACGACAATCTAGGTAGGCACCAAGTCCGGCTCCCTAGTCGCTTCCGTCTCTCACAAATAAATACCCCGGTGAAGAATTTGGAGGAAGGAAGGGACGACGACGAGGATTTTCGTCCCCCACCATGGAAGCTAACACGTACCCTGCACTTATGTGACTCACCCCATGCTGATCATATGGAAAGGAAGAGCAATTGAGAGAAGATCAGCACTCATGTAACTTGAGGTAGTAGGTAGCAAAGGAGACAGACACTGCTGTGGCACTCGCTCTTGGAAGAAGCAAATTCACAAATCTACCTAGAAAACACGTGCCCACCAATGCTCTCGAATGGTAGGTACCTACGTTTGACGTTACTGAGAGGCCAGGGAAACGAAGTGCGTGAATACCTGCAAGGAATGAAACAGATGTTTGTACCTAGGCTGGCGGGAAGCTACAGATCGAGTTGACTCGGCGGAGTGAAGAGGGAAGGAGCGGTGAGAGGCAGGACGATTTTGCTTTAGACTGATGGGTTGGGGGAGAATAAAACGGGATTGGAACAAGTTGAATATCAAGGAACTTGAAAGAGAACATCGACTATAGAGGAAACGGGGGGGACGAAGGTTCGAGCGTCACGGACTGAGGTCTGTCGATGACATGGACGGTGAAAGGTCGAATTCGACACGTTAAAAACTTACGACTAGTTTGACGAGGAATAGTTATCAAGAGAATGGCAGATGACATTAGAGGTTGGATTGTCGGCTTGATATTCTCTAGCTTAATGCACTCGACATCAACCGACGTACACACGATCATGTACGATATCTCGATAACCTAATGCGAACCAGTGATTGACACATCCTCGTGTTTGAATCGATATTCATGTGAGAATCGGATACACAAACATGTATTAGACCGTTCTATAAGCCGTCAAGAAGGTAACGAACAATCCGCTCTCAACTTGTTCACGGGAGAATTCGCATTTGAGATCCTCTCCCCAAACTCATCAGCAGGCTTTTAGAGATGCTCAGACCTCGGTTCCTTAATGACTTTCTAAAACTCTTCACTTTCCGGTCCCCGCCCACCTTCTCGTAACGAGCAGAGGATGGTGATATTATATATATATAATGAAAAAAATAGGAAAAAACAAGATAAAATAAAGTGAGAAAGTTACGCTAATTATGGGGACAAATACAACACAAAGAGAAGACTTAGGAATTTTTATCCGGCCCATTGGCCATTAAGCACATCCGGTAGCGACTGTTTTGCAAATGTTGAGAAATTACGCAGACTCGCTGTTCTACCTATTGGTTTGTTTCTGGCGAACTTTAGTCACTCAGAAGAACCACGAAGGTAACCTGATAGAGACAGGAAACGTTTTGCATTAGCCAAGTACGCACAGTCTTGTTTGTACAATAGCGTCCATCTCATTACCCTTGGGAAAATGTATAGAGAACGGGCGAAACAGGAAAAGAAAAGGTAACGGAAAGCTGTCACTTGTCTTCATAGAGTCAGCCCTTGTCACCATTCCAGGATTTTCTATGACATCTCGCCCTCCCCCTCCTCTACCTCCCTAATGATCAACATAAGCCTGAAGTGATCTCTTGGGCCCGGCTGTAGCCATGACCAGAGAACCAGTCTTACACATGGTATTCCCAACCTTCAAAAAGAAAAAGAAGTAGGTATATACGTGATTTCATTACCGTCGTGATCTTGGCTCTCTAGATCTAATCCTAGCCAATATCCTATATAGCAGCCTTTTTGATCCCTTCATTCATCTCGGACCCTTCCCCTCTTTTTTAACACTTTCACCGGCCTCGGGTCTCTCCACATGGTCCACAACTTGTGTCAATGGACAACCGCGCGTTGAGTAGTGGAAGAAGCAATTTGGCTTCCCGTTCGGCACTTAAAGACCGAGTAAGCTCCTTCTATCGACCCCTTGGCTTATACTTACCATACCGTGCGTCATAGCAAGCGATCGAGCCCACATGAAAGTCTGCGTACGGCTCGAAGGTGCGTTGTCGATCAGGTATCGGTCAGTGTACGTGCGTTACCCGGGCCACCGTCCGTATTGTGAGTGTCTCGTCTCGTAAAAACCACAGCACATCGTTAAGAATCCTCTCCACGAAAATTCTTTATCGCTTGACGATGGTGACTGTTTTCATTCATTAGTCACAACCCTGCCAGCAAAAAAACAACCAAAGACATACCGATATCTTCATCAGCCAATTCGTGGCTGAGACCAACACGCTGAGGCTGATGCTTGACGGATTTGCCGTAAACAATAGCAACCTTGAACTGATCCACGATAGTTTTGTGAATAGTGTTACACTGCGGTTCATCAGCTGTTAGCTCGCCTCATTCTTACTCCGAACGTTTCTTTTGCTCAACCAGGTGCATCAAAACAAAGGAAAATGAGAAAAAAGAACAAAAGAGAAAAAACTTACGAAATCCTCAACCGTGCACCTATTGCTCCTCAACACAACGGGAGCCGAATAATCCGGCATCTTGCCCTTCGGCTTGGTATACACGCGCACGAGCTTAAGCTTCTCCCACATGGCCTCCATCAACTCGTCAATGTTCCAGCCGTGCTCAGAACTGATGGGGACCGAGTTGGGAATACGGTACAGCAAGTCGAGCTCCTCGATACTGATGGCGTCGATCTTGTTGAGGACGTAAATAACAGGAATGTAGGAGCGCGACTTGGCCTCGAGCACGTCGATCAAATCATCAATAGTGGCGTCGCAGCGGATGGCGATGTCGGCCGACGAGATCTTGTACTCGCTCATGACGGCGCGGATTTCGTCGTTGTCGATGTGGGTGAGGGGCACCGTGCTGGTGATGTTCAGGCCGCCCTTGTCCTTCTTCTTGAACGTGATGTTGGGCGGCTCCTTGTTGATGCGGATGCCAAAGCCTTCCAGTTCGGCCTCGATGACGCGCTTGTCCGTCAGCGGCTTGTTAACGTCCAGCACGATGAAGATAAGATGGCACGTCTTGGCGACGGCAATGACCTGACGACCACGACCACGGCCGTCCTTGGCGCCCTCAATAATACCAGGCAAATCGATGATTTGTAGTGGGGCACCTATATGTATGCAAAATGTCAGTTCAATCTGGACCTTGTGACGCTCCGGAACATGAGAAGAAGAAGAAAAAGGGCTGCCCACCATTGTAGGTAACCTGACCCGGCACACTCGTAAGCGTGGTGAACTCGTACGCGGCCGCCTCGGAGTGCTGGCCCGTCAGTCTGCTCATCAGCGTACTCTTTCCGACCGAGGGGAAACCGATGAAACCAATCGAGGCCACACCGGTTCTGGCGACGTCGAAACCAGCACCACCGCCGCCACCGCCGCCGCCCGAGGGCGTGAGCAGCTCACGCTTGAGCTTGGCGAGCTTTGCCTTCAGCTGTCCGATATGGTAGGATGTGGCCTTGTTCTTTTGAGTTCGGGCCATCTATCGAAGGGGGAAAGAAACATATCGTTAGCCGAGGTCCGTCCTTGTTGCGTCGTTCCGTTCATCTTCGAGGGGGGAATTCGTTGGCAGTATCTCATCGTCCAGGTCGCGCTCCTCCAGCTCCAGTGCCAGGGCCTGGACAGCCTCTGTGTCTGCCTGCATCTGTGTCGCCGGAGCCAGCGCATCTTGGTCTCTGACCTGTCCAACTTCTTGTCCTATCTCGGGGGTGCCGTATCGTATCGGGGTTCGGAGGGTTCGAAAATCGGGGGCTATCGGGGACAGTTAAAACTCACTTCGGCCTCGATCTCTTTGATCTGTCATGGTGCGGCGGTCGCATCAGTTCCTTGTTCCAACATGTTCTCTAATGGGGAATGCGAAAGGGCGATATACGTACCTTGTCCACCGTGGTCGACATGATGGCTAGCTCTCACACGATGGCGTATCTGTATTATGGATTGGCGACTATAATTGCTCAGTCGTGGCAGGAAAGAGCGCGGTTCAGTGTTTTCCAACCTGGAAGTTGATGATGATCTTGATTGTTTCTTGGGAATTTTGAAGGTGGGGCAAATTTCCTAGTTTCAGCGCCGCGCCGATGCGGTTAAAATCGCCGCAGCGCGGGCGGACCTGCGGGCAGTGCGCACACACAGGCCCACGGAAGCTCCAAGTTCCTTTCGGTTCTTCAACACCCCTGGGCGGCCGGGCTTCCGCTTGGCCTTGGCGCCAGCGTCCCATTGTTCCTTAATCCTTCCCCCAAAGCTCCGTACCCGATCATCTCCATACGGTACTGTACACATACCTACCATCGGGCTGACCCTCCGTCACGCCGTTTCTTTCTCGACGGGAAGGGAGTTCTTCGCTCGGGGCTGTTTCCACTTCATGCGGTGTGGCAAAGAATTTCCATATAGTTCACCTTTCGCTCGCATGGTGGTTGGTTCCGGTTACTCTTCTCTTATTCGATACACACACGATACCACAGTCATCGATACTCGCACTTTCACCCGTCTTTTTTCCTTTCATCGTTAAATATCGTCAAGTTATACTGATGGAAACCAACAAACAAACACGGAACAAACCAACAGCTATTCGCCCCAACTCCATCCCATCCATACCACCGTTCATTCCAAGTTCGATGCTTTGTGAATTCGATGCCCCCTTCAGTCCGGATTCGTCTAATGATGATGATGATGATGATGATGCCCTCCTGGACTACTTATCGACCAACGTCCGCATTTACGGTTTTCAAAACCTGACAAAGGCTATGTGACTGTTTGTACAAGATAGCACGATAATACCGTATCATGAACGCTAAAGGTACCTGCAAAAGTTGGGTCGACATGACATGACCCCCGACACCCCCATCGCTTCATCCTTTTCCACACAACTAACCCATGTGATCTGCTTGACATTGACCGCTGGACTCCTCCTCATGACCTGTCCCGTTGGTTAACCTCGTTCAATACACAAACCAACCAAGCTCTCAGATTTGAGCATAACGCGTTCCTAGTTGATTTCATCCCTGACAACCCAATAGATCTTGACATCGTAATAACCTTTGACACACATCGTAACCCATCAATCCTCTTCGTCGCCGCTAAGCATTTCGTGATGGCCGTTAAGCAGCGGACGAGCTTGCGCCGGTCCAGTCTCCGATGATGGCGATATTGGGTGATGCCCATGCGCGTGTCCGTTGACAGCCCTAGCCCTTGGCGATGTGATTCCATTCACGCGGTTTGAAGACGACGTCGTGCTTATTGGCGATGCTGACCGGTGACCATTGGACAAGACGTGCGAGCCTTGGGCCTCGCCCAACAAATGCCCAAGCCCTTGCTTTCTGCAGAGTTCGGCGTACTCTGGGTCATCTGGCCTCACGGGTGCTAGGCCGCGGCGGGGAACCCTCTCTTCCTCGAAAGGCATCTTGCTAACCATACCGACCTTCGGCCTCTCCTCCCAGATGAACTGGCCGTTGACAAAGTATTTGCTGCCGGGTGCAAAGCCATGATTTCGGCCCGCATCCGGGTCCTTCTTCCACTTTTCCAAGGGTCGGAAGTCTCTAAAATATGTTTCATTCTCCGGAAGCTCGCGATAGGCCATCACAAGCCGAATGTCCCGCAGGTGAGGCATCGTAGGGATGATACGCAAAAAGTCAGAGGCCTTGAGAGAAATGTTAGTTGATACGCCATATCGTGTGAGGCGCGGAAATCTGACGGACGCATACCTTGACAAAGAACATTTCCAAAGCAGCAAATTTCTCCCAGGCAGCACTTCGGAGCTTTTGCGTCACACGGTAGACGATGCTATCCGTGTCGTCGGTACCGTAGTATCCAGGGAGCTCTTTGCCGAGGTCGTAAAGATTCGGGGATGTCAGCGCATAGCGATCCGACTCAAGCTGCCAGAGCACGCGCTTGGCAATCTTTGATACCGGTATCCTTGTCCATGAGTTGTCTACACCCAAAAGTCAGCATTTGGGAGCAATGTTCAATCCAGCACGGTGAAAACTGACATTTTGAGAGCCGCAGGTCCTTCTCTCCCAACAGCAGCGCAATCTGCGTGTTGAGCAACCACTGCTCTCTACCTTCTGGCGTTCCGGTTGCCTCTGGATCGATGCAGTCGTAACGAACTCCCTGCATGATGCTAAATTTTTCAGCAATCTGTGGAATCCTGGGATTTGCTGCGCCTTCCAGCCACCGAAGCGCAGGAGGTAGATTGGCGATGCGAATGACTTCCTGCTCATGGCGAATTCTTCGCTCTTCCGCCTCCTGAGCAGCAACACGCTTGCGCTCCGCCTCTTCCCGCATCGCCTTCTCCCTACGTTCCTTTTCCTGGCGCTCCTCTTCCTCGCGCTTACGACGTTCTTCCTCGCGCTTACGGCGTGCTTCATCAGCCGCTTCCCGTTCAAGCCTTTCTCTCCGGACCTTCTCTTCATGCTCCAGTCTTTTCCTTTCCTCCTCTTCTTGTTCCCTTCGTTTCCTCTCCGCAGCCTCTTTCTTCTTCTGCTCCTCTTCCTCTTCCCTTCTCTTCCGCTCACGTTCTCTCTCACGCTCTCGTTCGCGTTCGCGTGCCTCCTCTTCTTCACGCTGTTTCCGTTCCTCCTCCTCCTCCTCTCTTCGTTTCCGATCTTCTTCTGCTTGTCGCTGTTTTCGCAGTTCTTCCAGGCGTTGCCTCTCCTCTTGAGCAGCACGTCTGGACTCGTCCTCGAAGCGTTTCCGCTCGCGCTCTTCATCTTTGCGCTTTCTTTCCTCCTCTTTCCTCTTCAATTCGCGAGCTTCTGACTCCATCTCAGCTTGCTTCTTTCTTATTTCTAGGAGTTTCCGCTTTTCAAGCATCTGCCGTGTTGATTCTTCCTGGGCGGCATGATCCGCGTCTCCCATTTCCACATCCCCGTCTTCGGATTTGACGTGGATGCTGGGTTCGGGGATGGTGAGCTTGCCGGAGTCAAAACGAACATGCTCTGAGGTGGATTCTGACTTCCGGGGCTTTGAGGTTGATCTCCTGTCTTCGTCATCTCTGCTGCGAGATCTGACTCTGCCGTCGGGTGGTGCAGCAAGACTGGATTCTCTGGAGACTGAAGGCTTTAGGTGACGATCCTCGGCTGAGTTGGGCTTAAGACGCCTGTCCTTGCCTTCAATGTCCAACCGTCTCTTCTTAGTGGGGACTTCTGAGGGATCTTTCTCTGCAGACCCAGGGTGTGGCGGGGTTGCACTGGCCCGGTGTCGCTTGCCGGAACTTTCACCAGAAACAGATGACCGATCACGAGATTCGTCCCTTCTGATAGCCTTCGTCCGGTCATGATACTTCTCCATCATCTGAGGTTTTTCACACTCATCTCGTGGACTAGACGGCTGATCTCTAAACGAAGAGCCATTTGATGTGACAGAGGCGCGGCGCTGCTTCTCACGCTCACCCTTAAGCTCCCTACCAGAAATCAGCTTCCGGCGCGGCTTTGGAGTTTCTCCCTCGGATGATGCAGCGGCGACATCATGATCTGCACGTTTGGCTTTGGCGGTGACTCTTCCTGCGGGTGATGCTTCGCGATCGGAAATGGCAATGGTTGGAATCTTGTCGTCTTTCTTGGGCCGGCCAGGGCCGCGCTTGGGTGATGTCTGATCTTCCTGGTGAGTGGCAACGGAATCCGAACGCCTCTTCTCCCGAGGACTAGCTGGGACTTTCGAGGGTCCCGTTTTCTTTGCTTCTTTAGTAGGGCTTGAAGCTTTTCTCCGATGGGACTTGGACGCATCTTCCTTGATCTCGGTTCGTGTGCGTCTAGGCTCGCGGTCCGCCTCCCGGGAATTTGATATTCTCTGGCTCTTAGCATTCGAGCTGGGTTTCTTTTTATATTCGTCGAATGCTTCCTTTAGCATATGCTCCTCTTGCATCCAGTTGGGACCTCGTCTCTTGCGTGCAATCTCATAGTAGGTCTCCCCCTTGTACTTCTTGGTGGGATCGAAATTGGCTTGGTCCAGGAGCAGCCGTATGACCTTGATGTTTTCTTGACCTATGGCGGCAAGAATGGGTGTCGAATATTCGTTGGTCGAAATGGGTTGTGGATCAGGGTTTGCACCGCCTATAGCCAACAACAACTGCATTACCAGATCGTGACCACCACGAGCTGCAGCCACCATGGACTCAGGGTCGTCGAACTGGTCCCTAACCTGGAGAATCCGTAGGACTGTCTCCTCGTCTCCCTTGGCAGCGGCTGCACGAAGCGTCTTGTCATCCATGGGCATGTAAAGTAGATGATTGCTGGTCTTGGTAGCGCGAACGGTACCGGCACGTCGTCCACTAGACGGGTTGATGGAGGCGGAGGCAGGTGATTGCCGAGGACTATCCGGACCATGGGATGAGCGTGTATCCGTGGCGTGATCGAGATGGTGGTCTTCAGAGGTCGGCCGACGCTCACCCATCCTCTGCTTTGCTTCGTTGATGGCGCGTTTGATATCGTCGGCGTTGTCGTGGTCTTCGTTGACCCGATCGATAGGCTCCTCGCCATATGCGTTGGCCTTGCGCGGGTTCACTCCGGCATCAAGCAGGATCTTGACGACCTCATAGTGGCCATTCTCCACTGCATCTATCAGCGGCGTGTCCTTTTCGTTGTTGAGGCAATCGAGGTTGCAGCCGGCTTCGACAAGGAGTTTCACAATATCGTCAAAACCGTTAATTGCAGCGATCTGGAGGGGCGTGTTGCCCGCATAGTCGGCAACGTCGATGTCCTCGGGGCGTTCCTGCAGCCTTTGCTTAGCGACGTTGTATTCGCCCTTGGCACAGGCTCGGGCAAGGAAGGTCTGGCCGTGGGCGTCTAGGTGCTTCTTGTGCGGCGCCATTCTGCCAGCGGGCGAGTGTGTGGATTCGGCGGCGGCCGGGGTAGCGAGACTGCGCAGTTTGGAGCTGCGCGGATGAGGGCTCCCGCGTTCCGAGGACTCATCAGAGAAATAGTCGGCCGAATGGAGGGGGACAGGGACGCGGCGCTTTTTCAGGCTCAATCCGTGGGCAGTATGACCAGGAAGCTGAGTTGAGATGCTTCGACGGTGAGCTCGGGCGTGGGGGGAAACCGATCTGGTTCGTGTGGAGGCGTGCGGTTCATGATGGGATGAAGACTTGTTCGGTGGAGGGGGATGGGGTCTGCGGGAAGCGTCGAGGCCAGAACCTGAAGTGCGCTGGCGGCGGACCTTGGGAGGCTCTGCCTCGTCGTCAGATTCGGCCTTGGGGTGCTTCCGCTTATTAGGCACGACTTTGTTGTTATCGAGCGATTTGGGCGGCACCGGCTTGTCCTGTTGTGTAGACTGTGCTGGCAGCTTGGAGAGGGAATCCACCGGGGCGGGCTCGGAGTCGGATTTTGAGTGGCCGTTGGACGAGCGGCGACGACGCTGGGGTGGGGACTCTGGCGCAGAGCTCAATCCACTCGATCCATCCTTGGCCTTTGCCTTGTCGGGAAGCTTTCTCTTCTTGGCCCCCAGTGCCCCCAGCGAGGAGGAGCCCACTGAGCCCTCATTGGAGCCATTAGGGCCATTACCTGCGACCGCGACGCTCCTGTCAGGTTTTTCGCTACGATCGCCTCTGTCGCTCTCACGGTCCTGCTGCTGCTGCTGCTGCTGTTGTCTGCTGCTGTTGTGGTTAGCGTGCTTGCGGTGCGACGACACCACATCGTCGTCATCGCTGCGATTGTCGTTTTGTTTGATGACGGGCTTGCGGACTTTGACAGGCGAGTGATGGCCGTCCTTGCCCGGCAGCACAATGGTTTCGGCGTCGCTGTTGCCCTCGGCCGTCAAGGAGTCGTCGTGGTCCTCGATGTTGCTGGCGGCTTTGCTGGCGCTGTTGTTGACACGATGCTTGTTATCTCTATCATTCTTGTCGCTCCTGACAATGGGGTCGAATCTCGCAGTGGTCGACTGCACAGTCGAAGTCGATGATGTTCGGATCACGGTGGAGGACCTGGGTTGATCGGAATCGCTGCCCTGGCGCTTGGGCGAAGCAGCTCTGACAGCAGGCTTCGTGGAGGCGGGCTCGACAGCATTCTGCGCATCCATGTCATTTACTGAGTGAACAAAACACCGTTTTGCACCATCCTGGTCGCTGTTCGGCCGGGGCTTTAGGGAGTTGGGGGGATCCGGAGACCGGGGCGGATTTGGCGACGGGCAGCAGGTCGAGGTTGAAGACGAAGACGATGCGCAGTCGGTGGTGTGATTTGGACGGGTAGGTAGGTAGCGTTGGGAGGGTGTGAGGGTGTAGTGGTGAGGGTGTCAGAGATGAGTAGACTGAGTGGCTCTGGGTGTTTCGCGCGGACGACGACAAGGCGGGAATGAACTGGAGAGGAACTGGAATAGAAACTGTGAACTGGAACGGGCGAGTCGAGATGGTAATCCTAGTAGTCTAGATGACGGGGAATCCGCTACCGCACAGCCGCCCCAGAAGACAGCGGTAGGCAAGGTCAGGCAGGCAGGTACACTAGATAGGTACAGCTGCGCAGGTATTTTTTCTTGACTCTTTTTTGGGGGGGTTAAGTGCCAATGCCAATGCCAATCCAATGCCAATTGCCAACAGTCAAGGATGGATCCGTATCTCTCAACTCCTGAGAAATGAGGGACCCGACAAATGGAACTTGTAAGACGTGACCGCAGCACCCCCTGGATGACGAGGAAAAATACGGGTAGGGTTAGGGGCGGCAATGGTAAATGCTGCCAAATCCGATCTCGAATGCCCGAGTCCAGCTTCAACGACGAAGGATCAGAAAGCAATGAAGCCGTTCGTTGAAAGTGGAAAACCAGGAGATTACAAATCCGAGCGGATGGAACTGAGGCAAGCCGCAGCTTGAATCGAGTTGGACACGGACCGAGCGGACAATGGCAATGGATGGGAAAGAAAAGATGACGGTAGAACACTTTGTGTGAGCACACTAGCAAAGTACTAGAGTAGGAAAATCGATATGGGTACAGTACAAAGCGATGGAAGTCTGCAGTGCGTCTGGAAACGTAAGTAGAGCGATGCAGTGAAATTCGACGGTGAGTGTGAGCGGAATTGACGGATGGATGGATGCCCGATTCAATTTCAACACAGAAGCTGTTGTAGAACGTGACCTGGAAAGCAGGAGTAACAGTCACCTCGCCATTATTCAATCCCCTTCAATTTCTGTTTCGGAAAAGAGGCGTTGTTCCTGCTGGCTGGCTGGCTGGCTGCCCGGTACCGTACTCAACTGGCTACTTCCCGGTCTGTATTTAGGGGGGCGGTGTTTGGAGTGAGTGTGTGACCGCCACTGCGGGCATTTGAGGTGCGACCAACGGGACCAACCTAAGTGGAAGTGGAATCTCTATGAGACTGAAAATAAAGCTAAAAGTTGGGCCACGACAGCGGGTTGACAAGTCCAAATCCATTTCTAGGTAGGGGGTGTCCACGATACTATCGCTTGGAGGAGAATGGGAGGAGCTAGTGTACACCCGACACTCACCACTCGGCAGCAGCCACGGACTCGGGTCTCTTGGGCTGGCCTGACTCTTCCTTTTCTTCTTTCCGCGGATTGCTTGGTGCAGGTGCTGCGGGCCTGGCTGTTGCTGCTGCTGCTGCTGCTGCTGCTGCTGCTGCTGCTGCTGCTGCTCCTCTCGTCTGCTTGTCGGCCGGGGGAAGGAGAGAAAAGCTTCCACAAGTCTATTCGCCACCCTCGACACTGATTGGCTGTTTCGTGCAGGTCCTTCCTTGGCCTCTTGATTTTCCACAGGGCACCTCACGATCAGCCTCAGTGATAGGGTCACAGTGCCGACGGAGTGTAGTGGACGGGCAGAGGGTGAGCAAGCTTGTGCACTTCTTACCTCTAGGTACTTCTGCCCGCCTCGAGATAATCAATGATTACATTACTGCGCTGCTGCACTGCATCATCAGCTTTCAATTTCCTTGATCGTCAGTCATGGTGACAGTCTCAGCTTTCGGTTGCCGTCCGCACGCCGTGTCCCGTTTGGGGTGAGATGGGACGTTGGGGGACTCATCGCTATCCGGTGGTTGGTAATGGTCGGCATCAGAATACGGAAGGGATTTTAAAACGAACTCGTTCATGTTGCGACCCTGACCCTATCCGATGGTTGCTTCGTCCTCGTTGAGGGGTGACGAGTCTTTCCTTTTTCCGCCGCTATTCCCAGGCAGACATGATAGACCAGACCACAGATATTGCGTCGACTGCGTAATGACTTTTCTTGTCACTTGAATGGCCAAACTTGCGAGACTCTGCCTGAGCCGGAAAAGGTGTGTTGCAGCGGTAACCCCGGGCCTCGAATCCATTTCACCGTCAGACGGGCGGTGGCGGCATTGCATTTGTTTGGATCAGCATCCCGTCCAATGCTTGGATGCTTGACCTCTCGCTTTTTCTGCGTCTTGCCTGTGATGAAGGTTTCCCGACGTTTCACAGCCTGACTTAGTCCTTGGGCGCGCCCTGCCTGCTGCTTCACCCGTTGATGGCTGGAAGAGCGAGGGGGAGCCTGTCTTGGGAGTACTGAGATATCGCCGCCTGGTCTGCCTTGATGCCTTTTAAGTTCTCAGGACTCGGAATTCACTTCTTCAAACATTGATGATTGGCGTGGTTGGTTGGGGGTTTTGGTCTGCTTGTCAACGGAGAGCCAAGGCTTCTTGATTGCTCGGGCCCCGCCTTTTTTCTTCGCGGCCCGCGGACATTTCCTAGGGGACCCACCCATAACGGGCGGAGGCCCTCGCAAGACACACCACAACAGACACGCACCCCCCTGCTCTCTCAAATGGGGCTGATGACGCAGACACTTGCAAGCCAGCATCCATGCCATCTCGAGCCCATGATTCGTTGCCATGAAACTGATGTCAACGATTTGACTGACTCCATCTACGACTACACTACATACTGCCATTCGACCATCTTATCCACCTTCTAATCGATCGTCTCTCTAGAGCCTCAACATCACCATCAACGAGCAATCAAATAGCATCAATCAGTGGGCGACGAACGATACAATGGCGTCCTCCCAGTTCAACCTGCCGCCTTCCCTCGAGGCGAGCCGTATAACAGGCCTGCCGCCCTCGGCTTATTACATCGCGGATTTCATCAGTGAAGAGGAGGAACAGAAGATTCTTGAAAAGGTATCATCATGACTAGCTTGTTGTTCCCTGGCTCCCTTTTCATTCTCTAATCACCATGACGGACCAAAAAAAGGTTGAGAGGGCTCCTAAAGCAAGATGGCGTCAACTCACCCATCGCCGACTTCAAACATGGCCTTCGGATCTGGTTAAAAATACCCTTCTAGATGGCCAACCATTACCAGTTTGGTTAGAAGAACCGATCATCTCGCGTTTACTCTCCGTCCCAGTTTTGCCGTCCTCATCCGATAGCAGTGGCGATGAAAAAGAGAAACAGCAGCAGCAGCACATCTTTGCGGATAGCCCCCACGGCCGGCCTAACCACGTCCTTATTAACGAATACCCCCCCAACACAGGCATTATGCCGCACAAGGACGGAGCAGCATACCACCCCGTGGTTTGCACAGTGAGCCTTGGATCGAGTCTGTGCCTCAACCTCTACAAGGCCAAAGAAGACGGGGCCCTTGATTCGGAGCCCGTGTGGAGGATTCTCCAAGAGCCGCGCAGCTTGTTGATTACCACCGCGGACCTGTACACTGAATACCTTCATGGCATTGACCCTCTTTCGGCCGACGTGAACATGTCGGAGCGGACCATTGCAAACTGGAGTCTTCTCCGCGAGCCGTCGCTGTACCAAAACGGGGAAAACCAGAGGGGAGTCCGGGTCAGCCTCACGTATCGCGATGTTCTGAAAGTCTCCAAGCTGGGGAGCAAGCTGGGTCCCATGTTTAACCGTCGTCCGTGAGTTCGAACAGACAAAAGGAGAAGCAGAGGAAAAGAATCACAAAATGAAGGGTATCATGTTCCACTTCGTTTCTACCGCCTTGCTCCCAAACTTCTCGGCGTACCACTTCCGCGTACCCGCTGCCGTCACCCCGAGGTTGACCACGACAAACACCAAAGCGCACAAGAGCGTCCTGTTAAGCAGCTCTCCCTGGGGAGCGGCAACGATCGCGAGTGAAAGGTAGACCAGACATTCGCAGAAGTAGTGAGGACAGATCAGGTAGCGGAACAGGCCCAGATCAGGAAGGGAATACTTCTTTAACCCGGCGAGGTGCCTGTGACATCTGTACTGGTTGACTGAAGCGTAGAGGAACATGAAGGTTCCAACCAACGCCTTGAAAGACGGCATGGTATAGTCGATTGCTCCTGTGGATTGGTAGTCCAGTATGGCCCCTAGACACATTCAATGTTAACACACCAAAAAAAACAACAGCACAACAACTCTACTCCAGGAACACCTTACCAGATCCTTCAACCCAAACAGCCACGCTGGTAAACAGATAATAACTGAGCCCCAAAACCCAATGCACGATCCACATGGTAGATTTGGACTTTCCGTGCACCAACGAGTCTTCATACAGCCGTCTGCTTCCCTGGAGAAACATCATCGTCCAGGCCAGGCCGACTTGACCGAAAGTAACTGAAGACGCCGACACTCCTCCTCCTCTTTCATCTTCCCCCTTCGCCGTAGGAGAGGCCTGACTGCAAGTAACCACCCTCAGCACTTTCCCATCAACAGCAAACTGCCAAAACCATAACAGCGAGCATGCCATGGATGCCACGTAAAACGTGATGAACCAGGAGTGCGGAACTTGGCCGTAGGAGGTGAGGGTGTCGGTTAACGAGAGCAACCAGTTCTTGCCGCCGCCGCCGCGCTCCACACGATTGGCTTTGGCTTGGACTTCGGCTTCACTTCCCGTGCTCCTGCTGCCGGTGTCGTTCTCCTCTTTCCCCTCAGAAGATCTAGACCCAGACCGAGACACTTTTACGGACTGAACTTTCCTCGCCCCATAATCAACCAGCCTCCTGCTCACTTCATTGGGCATGGCTGCTACGGCCACCACCGCGCCCGCGGCAAAGAGGTAGTAGGCTTGGCACCATTGTGAGGGGGTGATGTCCTTCAGCCTCTGTAGAACCGCTGCTAGTGTAGTGTTGGCGTCGAGTAATGGCTTCCACAGGTCTTCCATCTTTTCTTGCTAGTGATTTGTTGGTTGGGTGAGCATGAGTGGTTGAATTGGCTCCGATTTTGTCTCGAGGCCTCGGATGTCCCGGTGTTTAGTCCCGGTAAACTAAAGTGCCTAGGAAGTGGTCGTCGTTGGTCGGTATGTTGTTACTAGCGAGTTGAGGTGGTTTTTTTTTTTTCGACGGAACGGTCTATCTATCGACTTTCCACGTGTTGACTCTTCTTTTGTTCGTTGAGGTAGGACGACCGTCGTTGGTCCCTTGTCAGTTGGACTCGCCGCTATCTCTTTCCGGGTTTCGGGCAGCATGTGAAGTGTCAGTCAGGGTTCAGTGTTCGTTGGCAAGCGCGAGCGCTTCTGCAACTAGAGGTAAGCAGCGCATCGTCCGGTTGGTCCGTGCTTGGCTAGCGCCAACACCACTGCAGTTGTTCTGCTTCCACCTCCTTTGGCAACGACGAATGACCTCGATGAAACTACCTAGGTTAGCCGGGGTAGATGGAGCTCACAGCAGGACCATTCTTTGTTGATCGCGCATTTGGATATCCTACAACATTACTGGAAACAGAGAGAGATTCGGCTTGTGGACAGATACGATGTGGTGGTATTTCTATCGCAAACTGGGGAGAAAGAAGATAGAAAAAAGACTTTTGAAGTAGACGTCGATGATGGGTTTCACTACTCACTAAACCTAATACCAAGTATGATAATCTCGGTCCTATCGCTGCCTTCTACTCCCAAGCCCCAAACCACTCAATCTCCTACCCATCCATCACCCTAAAAGGTGAAGCTACCCTGTGGCCAGAATTTGGAGACTGCGGTGACAGAGGAACAATAGGAGAGAGACTCATAGTCACACTACTGGCGCCATCCGCGCCCGAAGCCTCGCGAGTCAGATCTGTGCTGATGACCAGATCTTCCTGTCCCTTGAGGTGCAACACAATCGTTAATCCATGGATACCTGTACTTGGATCATGGTGGCAACCAGTTTCCTCTACAGATGACCCTTCTGCTTGTCTTATAATCTCTTGTGGTGTTGACGATGATGTGTATCCGTAATCAACTTCATTCGGCGGGCGGATTTCGTCAGAGCTCGTCCTCTCTTGAATAGCCCAACGAACATCACTAAGGTGATCATGGATACCAGCAGACGACGCAATCGGGGCTTTCTTCGGTGATGGCCTGTTGTCTAGCGTCTTAGCGGTGGGCGTAGAGACAATATTGGAGGTAAGCAAAGGTGCTGTCTCACTCTCCCTTCTGGTTGTTACTCTGTGGTTGCTGTGTTTTGTCCTGTCTACGATGGCATCACGAAACTGATAGGATGTCACCGGGGAGCGCGAAGGAAGGGATGATAAGCTTGTAAAGTCACTGCGAGTCTGATGGTGTATGTCCTCCACAGCTGGAGGAGAATGAGAGCCCTTGACGTGTTGTCCAGTGGGCTGCCGAGCCGAATGTAGTGCTGAGCGTTGCTGTTGCTGTTGCTGTAGCCACTCTTGGCTATGGCTGCCGGGGAAACGTGAAGTGGTTGGTGTCGGCGTTCGATTCTGGCTGTGACGTCTATCGCCGCCAGCGCGCTTTGCACCATTTCCTGAGCTTGGAGTAACCGTTCGGCCCGGCCGTGGTTTCGGAGTTGTGACCACGCTGCGAATGGTTGAGGGGGTAGAACAGCCTGAGTAGGTAGAACGATCGGACTGCATTTCTGATATCCGGCTAATGACTGTGGCCAGTCCGGCCTTGTTGCCGCTTCTGCTGTCTGCTTGGTGCGGATGCCGATTCCCCTTGCTTGAATTGGAGGCCTGCTCAGATACTGGTAAGCCGAGAATTCGCACCTTCAGATCCTCGCTAACTTTGCGGCCGACCTTTCGGGCGTGCCTATGTAGTGTTGTCTGTTCGTGAAAATCACGGCTATGTTGATGATCCCCGTGCTCTCCTTGTCGCTCCTGTACCCCGTGACGCGACTCCTCGCCTTTCTCGACAGTCTGTCTCTCTTGCTGATCAAGCTGAGGAAAATATGGGTTAGTGACAGTCTCGCGCGCTGATGTCTCCTGAATGGCATGACTACCGACAGAAGCACCAGTTTGTTTACTATCACCAGTGTTGGAAGTCATGGGTGTAGCCGTACTGATCACGCTTCCAGTCCGAACGCCATTTCCGGGAGGTACAGCTCTCTTCGTCTGATTGGAATTGCCCCCTGTTCTCGTCGATGGGAATTTTAACCATAGCGGCGGACTGGATACCTTCACCTTGGGCATATAATACCGATTAGTAGCATTAACACTACTACCACTGCTACTTTTCACGGTCTCGGCGTCCGCTCCTGGAGATTCCTCCGATGCCCGTGAGCTTGGCCCATTCGCGAGTTTTCTAGCCTGTCGTTTCACTGCCGAGAACTGTCTTGCCACAGCAGGTTGAGCGGGCCTCATCTTATGAACATGGGGGGCGGGCAGAGGAGGAGAGGGCGATACAGCAGCTACCGGTTTTGGTGGTGAGATCCACCTGCTCGCATCAGGTGTCTTTTTGAGATCGCTGGCCATTGTGCGAGGAGGAAGAAAAGGGAGTGGAGGTGAAGGCGGGTGCACGGGAGACGGTGACAACGTTTCAAGGGTACCCCGAGTCTCTTCCAATGCAACGATATGGGTGATTTGTGCATTGCTGACGGATGAAAATACGTTCAGTGTGGGTGTTCCTTCTGTGTACTCTGTAGTGGCCCGGCTGAACTCCTCAACAGCTGGGGCGAAGGCATGCTGATGCAACGATGGTTTGTCTTTCGTCTCGGAAGGCGGATTTGCTAGCCTTGCTTCGTTTTGCACATTGGAGGATCGTTTGCGATGCTCTACTTCTTGAGGACCTGCGGGATCCTGACTGGCGCTTCCGGCTTGTACAAGTGCATAAGCCCCTGGTGACGACACTGATGCCAGTTCAGCGGTCGAAGCCCGTGAATCAGAAATTACTGATCTGGCATTCCGGTCGGCCACCAGAAAGCGACTGCTTTTCTTTAAACAGATTGTCAGCCAAGGTATATTGATCTGAGTGGGCAGAGTGATAAACCTCAGAGGGAGACTGAGCATACGCCATCCCCCTCTCCCCTCCCCCAAATAATGAATGATAAATGAAAAATGAAAGTAATAAATTTGAAATGAAAAAATTGATTGACAGAACGAGAATTGTCAAATGCTCACCACTGATTTCCTCCGCCCAACGGCACCACTCTGGGTACCTGTTGTCGTTGCCTCACCTGCTGCGGATGGTGTTACTGCTGGTATTTCGTCAGGTTCCGGATCTGGTTTGCAAATTTCTCTGATCGGTTTCTCCGTAGGCATGGGTGGCTTCATGGTATTGGGATTAGGATCAACCGATTGAAAAGGGTAAACAGCCTGAGATGCTGTGACCACTTTTGTGACATCCTCCTCCGCAACGACTTCCGGCTGGCAGTTCCGACAAAACGGGTGACCACAAGAAGGACAATAGAGTTGTGCTTTGACATCACCGCCACATACATGGCAATGGAATATCCTCCAGAATCTCCGGACTCTCGACATGTTGACACCTTCGGCCTGGAGTTTGTCGTGGTGCTCCTTGATTATCGATTCGTCTTCTTCGTCGACTTCGTCCCCTTTGTCCGATAACTAGCCGGGAGGTGGTGTTATGCCGTACTGGTCAAACAGCTGCCTCGCAGTCATACGATGACCACTAATTGGCGACGGTTTAGCAACTGGGCCCGTGCGATTGCCCGCTGTTGGGGGAGATGAGATAGGCGCTTCTGAATTCCAGTCATAAGTAGGCGAGGGATTGCCTTCGTGATGTTTGGGCGTGTTGATTTTTGATCGTGGGTTAAACATTTCCGGCGAGTTGTATGTTCGGAACTGAGGCGACACTTTGGAGCTGTCCTTGGGACGGTTTTGCCAGGACTTGTCCCAAAATGCGTGGTTCCTGAAGTCGATTGGGTTATCCCCCGGGTCGATTGTCCTCTTGTGCGTCGCTGGCTGTACAAAACATGCCTCGGCGGCTGACTTGCGCCCCCAACCAAACTATATTCTCGCAGCTGCTGGTTAGACGTGAGTAAAAACAACAGGGCATGGGGGCTTAATTCTCCGAAAGCGAAGTCAGGGTGCAGCGAATTCAAGCTCAAGGAGGAGTGTTAGTTGCGAGCAAACATACATGTTCGCTTTCCCGATCGCGTTGCATAGTATGTATCAACCGCTCCGGAAATCCTGTCTTGAGCCTATGATAAAGCCGGAGTGGTGACGAGACAAGCTTTAGAATGTTGATATGCGAGCTGAGGGTAGCGCAGAGTAGGAATGAGCATCTCCTATTGTGTCGCTTTCAGTTGCTGAGCGCGACAAGATAAATGCCAGGTCGGGTAAGAGGTTGATTAAGAATGTCCATCGTAGGTTACGTAGGGAGAGGGTGATGATATTCGGCGTAACGCGATTATTGAGCCAAGGTTGTGGAGTTGGAAGTTTGTTGACGGTGATCAGTCCGTAGGATGTAAGGGTATACTCACCCTTCGGCAAACGGAAGTTGCTCATGTAAGCGAAGCTCGTGCCTTCCTAAACATCAGTGAATAAAACGGCTGTTCTGTCAGATGCGGCAGTCACGATGGCCGATCACTAGTGGCCCTCAATAGGCAAGATCTGTGCACACTCAAAGCAGCATGTTCAGGTGTTGTCTCCTTAACTAAGATAGGAAATCATGGTGTATGCTACAATGGGGGTAGGATTAAGGATGGTGATACATCTATTTGAGAACAGCCTGGAGGGACTCGAGGACCTACGTCATATCGTTAGTAACCACAGATACGCTGGAATCGCGCCCAACTACCCGCCTCTCCAACTTACCTCGAGCTCAACCTGGGCCTCAGCAATGTCTTGCTGGCTACCACCACCGCTGACAATCTTCTGGGCCTCGGCGATCTGGGCGCGGACGGCCTCGGCGCTGAAGTCCTCAAGGGCGTAACCCTCAACGGCGTTGATGCTGAGCTTGGAGCCGGGCTGGACAACGGCAAAACCACCGGAAACTAGAACATCTCGTGTAAGCCCAAAGGGTACTTTGATATGGCGACATTTGTGGTTGCTGCTGCCGCTGCCGCTGCGGTTGCGGTTGTGGAGGACGATGACGTACGGAAGTACTGCTTGTTGCTGCCGCTCTCCTCAATGACCTCGACAAGGCCGGGCTTCAGCTGCTCGATGGAGGGAACGTGGTTGGCAAGGACACCCATCTCACCGGAGACGGCGGGGATGTTGACCTGGACGACATCCTGGGACTTGTAGATGGCCTATATGCGGCAATAACTCGTCAGCCATGGTGCTGGACCATGATGGCATACGCGGGCACATGTCAAGGTGGCATCGGATGGGCGTAGTCGAGCATCGATCGGACCGGGTCGCAGTCGTACCTGGTGAGGGAGGGAAAGGCTGAGCTTGATCTACATGACATGCGACAACAGTTAGAGCTATGATAACGATACGGAAGCTTGGGACTCTGAACATCAACATGCCTTGTCGGCGACGGCCTCAGCATACCCTCTGCGCTGGAGAGGAGCGCGGACGGCAGTGGGGCGCACCCGGAGGGCGGCACGAGCAATACGGAGGGAGTTCATGGTGATATGCGGTCTCAATTGAGGGCAGGCCGTCGTCGTTGTCGCGATCGGTCGTTCCGTATCGTCAAGCAGTTTTGCCAATGGCCCAATGCTAGTATGGAGTACCGACCTCAAATTCGCTTAGCCGGGATCCGGGGACAAGGAATAATGTTTGTGCGGGGCCCGTCTTCTGAGAGCTTCAGCACCTCAGCACCTCGAGCACTGGAGGGAGCTTGTCTTCCAGCGAAGCACCAGGCAAAAGCTTGGCAAAAGGAACCTTGACGTCGGGCACGGTCGGGATGGTTCTTGGCTCTGCGGAAACTCCCGTTTTTTCGATGATGCAACAAAAAGGAGATGACACACCGACTTCACATTTCACGCGCCAAGAGATTATGCAGCTTACCTTTATCGTTCTATCGAAGCTTTCGTCCAAGCAAATCCACGTTGTTCGACATACCTACGCCCCATGCCACGTTTGACAGCAGCGGAGCACGAGCCACTCATTCGATCAAACTGCAGTGAAGCTCCCGTCCCCAACCAAGCTCCCAATGGCTCCGTTTCGCGAACTTCAGTTGTATCGGCTGGCCTTTTTTCCCTTTGGCTCACCTGGTCAATAACATCATGAAAATTCACCCAACACCAGGGGCATCGCCGAGACGGCACATCTCAAAACTGCCATGTCGTTTCTCACTTTCACAGCCAGTCGTCTTTGCATCTTCACATTGTTCTAGATTTCCATCCAGGATTCGCAGATCATGAAATAACCTCAAGCGCATATTGTATGCGGTGCGACCTGAAAAAGACCTCAGCACGTCAACACCGGCAAGTTAAACTTCACTCAAGCTTTGGGCTGATTATCCGTTTAGGCGTCCCAGGTGTGTCAGCGCTTGAAACCTTGGGCCCATGATGCTTTGGCTGCCCGGTCTCCGATTCCTGATGGCTTCATGACGCCTGTCACCGAACACCTCCAGCTTGCCCATGCTCCCATGTTGAATGGACCGAAACAAAGACCATCATGTCGCAAACCACAGCGCTGATTCCCATGATGAGCGCGCATTGGACCCCGTGGCCTATCTCTTAATCCCTCATTGGTATCCATCCACGCCATTGCAATCGCATGCCATCGGACAACGACCGAGATTCTCATGCAGCCATGTACATATTGCACCAAGGGTCCATAGGGCTAATGAGGAGGGGTCGGGTCCAACCACAGACAGTCAAAATGACCAGGAATCACCAAATCCGACCCGGAATACGCAACACTCCAAGGTCGATCTTCCCCCGACAAGACCGACCTTTCCTGCTTTTGGCATGGATGAATGCGAGTGTTATGCACAAGTCAGACCATGCGAGCCGCACGCTTAACGTATCCTCCCATGCCTTTGCCAACCACTTCATCGCCAAAAAGCTGCTTCTGCCAACTTTATCGCCTTGCGAGAAAGACCATCACAGCCAAGCGCGCAAAAGGGCCGGTTTGTCTCGCGGGCGCAATATCAAAATCTTTTGAATGGACCCGACAGCGAGGCGTCACCAGATGGGCAGCGTATGGTGTAGTTCAACAAATGGGCCTTTCAAGTTGCTGACTGAAACAGCTCTGCCAAGAAGCGCTTGCTTCTCGCGCCTCAAGTGAAATTCGCTACCCTAGGATCGACACCTGATTCGGTTGCCTCCGAGTAACGAAGCAACATGAGGTCACAAAAGACAACTGGAAATGTGGGTTCAAGGTGATTACGGACCGAAGTGAAATGGATAGGTTTCTTCGGAATGTCTCCTTCTGATACTGGGGGTCTCTGGCTCTTTTCGAGATAGTACTGACGCTCTCACACTTCGTTGGACGGGAGCAGTCGTCGTTTCTCTGACATCCAACGCCGTCCAACCGGTGCGGTAACACAAGATCCAGTTTTTTGCTTCACCGCCCTAAAATGTCGGAACGCGCTCTTATCGAAGGAGTTAGATTTGGCCACCCTTCAAAGCGCCTGCCGAGCGCGTGGCACACTTCTGGAAATTCGCTGCTTGCTCATCAAACAAACGTAAGCCATCTGATCAGCGGTGGTCGGCGAAACAGGATTGGCAGCTTAGCCTGGCCCTCAACATGGCGGGTTCGGAAGAGGCTGAGGAACACTTATCGCGCAACCTGATCGTCTGGTCCTGTCTGATCGGGCCGTCTGATCTCCCTTCGAATTTCCAAACCTGTCTTCATCCAAAATCTCCGGCCATGCGATGTATTCAGAATGCGGGGTCAGGTTCCATACCGGGTGTCTCGTTTCATTCTCCCGTCAAGCGAGCGTGGGGTGCCTTTTCCATCAGAGCACAACAACTGACACCATTCCTAACTTTATTCGCAGTGCTGACTGATTGGCCGCGTTGAGCTTCGGGATGACTGGTGCCCGCAATGGTTTGCGTTGTGCACCGACGCATCCATCCTTTCGCTTCAGCACAAGCAATTGGACGAATATAAACCACAACAGCAACAACACCTTCGGGATGTGGCTGTCACAGTCAGAGTCAGTCCCACGCAGACTAGCGTTGAGCAGCGGCCGGCGGCTTAGTCGTTCTTGGTATACGCGCAGCACGTAGTGGGGCGGAGAGTCACATCGCCAGTGTCCACCCCCAAAGTCAAGTGTTACGTTCATTAAACAAACGTCAATGTGTGACGGGGTCAGCCTCCACATCCAGAGCTCCTCCCAGCCAGAGGAGCCGTGGCGTGGACAAGCGAGAGGGAAGCGGACCAAAAGAGCAGTGGGCTACAACTTTCTCAAAGACGCCGCTACGGTCCTTGAACCCGAATCTGATGATGACAAGTTCCACGACCAAAGTGGACATCAGAACGAGCATCAATTCCCTTTTGTCCGTTGGTATCCTCTTCCGTGATCCTCCCAACGCTCCTCATCGCACACTACGGCCGCGGTTGCCTATCTTGTCTCTGGTACACTATGTATAGGGGTCCACAAGAGTTTGAGCTTACATGGAGTGTACTCTGATCTGTCGATGCATGAGATGAGCTAAGATTGGTGCTTATAGGCAGAATGTAGGAAAAGCCACCAACGATGGGCTCGCTAGTGAGGCTAAAGCTGAAGATGCGGAATGTTCATGATGTTGCATGTCAGCCATACCCTCAACCCCCCCTTCTGCTTTCGACGGACAGCCGCATAGGGGAATTCTTTCCGGGTTGGGATGACAGACACCGACATATCTGAATTCTGAGCTTGTGGTTCACGAAGCCCTACCCATTCCATCTATATCAGGCAAAGGATGAGCTGCAAGCCTTCTGCAGGTGACTGTCTTGTCGGCAACCCGCCTACTATGTACGTGTACGACACCCGGAAACGAGGTATCGGTAGTGAGTTGGCCTGTCACTTTTTTCTTCTTTTTTTTCTGTTTATTTGGCGTACGGTAGGTGGGACCCTAAAACGCGAATCATTTGACACTCATCCTTACCTCACTTGCCTCACACGAAATGTTCTTGGGGTATACACTAGTACCTTCCAGCTACCAGCATCAAGCTTCCGAAGCATTTTGCCCCCCCACCCCCCTTCAAAAAAAAGGATGGAGATGCGGAAAAAAAAAATCGAACACCTCGCTGCAAGGTCTACGGCGAAGCTGGCGAGTGAAGGGAGTCCCTGTAGAGAGATTTTACTGCACTACTATGTACACTATGCACAACAGTATGTAGTGTAGTCTCCTGCTCGTGCCGAGGTCCCTACAGTATTACAAAAACAAACGTAAAGGGGGGGGGGGGGGGGGGGGGGGTCCTTAGATTCAACTGTGCAAAACCTGCTGATGGCGAAGGACTGACATTTCGTCACTACAATCCAAAGCTGACGCCGCGCATAACGCGGGTGTAGAGATCGAGCTTATGTCCGGATGCCCAACAGCCGCGCATCAGTATAGCATGAAGTGCTGTCAGGAGATGATTTATAACCACGCGCACAATCCAGGACACAAGAAACTTGAATCGTCGAAGAATGACGAAGTCGATCACTAGTTCCCAAGCCCGGTATAGGGGCGTGCACAAACTCTCTCGCAAGAAACTTGGGATGGTTGGCAGTGCTACGGTAGCTGTGGATAGCCTGTCTTCTACTCGCCCACAGTACTGTACCATTGCCTGCTTGCTGCAGTTGCGGTGCCCAGAGGGAGGTCAGACATTGGCGTGGACATGATTGGATGCATTCCTGTCTGCCGCATTTCGTTCTCAAACTGAAGGGTTCAGAGTTTACCCGCCGTTGTTGAGCTCGACACCGGACAGCATCCCCTACCAGCCTCCGTTCTATTTGTTGAAGTCCTCCGTTGTCCACCATCTGAACAGGGCTCCTGAACAGCGAAACTCAGACTACGGTCGTTGCCTTCTTTACCGTCTTCTCAATAGGTGGAACAAATGTCCCGAGTCGTGGTTCTCTTGGCCATGCTTGGCTCATGGAATCACAGCTGATCTTTGGCTGTTATCACACAATGGTGGAAGTGCCATTGTGAGTGTGTGTCCCAGTTACAGGTGCCACAAGGACGGAGCGGCTCCATGATGGAGCCCAGCCGGTTCAGAGAAGAGGGACCCGATCCGACCTCCTCCGGTTAAGTCGGAGACCCCCCCCCCCCCTTGCTCCTTGGCCCCCTGCGCCCCTGGATACCCTGACATTCTGAACTTCTTTCGGCCTTCTCCTGGGTCTTTGGCCCGTGAACGGTATCCCGGCGATACGTACCAAGGTGAGTCCCACTCTCTTTGAGAAACTAACTCCAGAAAGACAAGTGCTCCAATCCGAAGTTCCAGCAGGCTCCGTTTCAGCTCCATTCATCCACTGGAACCAATGGGAAAAAAGGTTCAATCAACGAGATCAGAATCTGCCAACAAAGCGTCTCCCACGCAGCGGGCCATGTCCCATCAACAATTGCGCGCTGGATCATGGCCAAGAGAGCTGATCTTTCGTTCCCGACCTCTTCTGCAGTGGATATCACAGAGATAGAGACAAAGAAGACCCCCCCTCCGGTACACCTGCTGTCCTGATGAAAGCGAGTTCAAACGGCAGTGACAGCAAGAAGACAAAGCCAAGCACAAAACGTGGGAGGCTTGGCAAAGAAGCTTCAGTTTGGCAACGAAAGCTTTGCAAAGGTGCCAAGAGTCCAAGACACCCAAGACAAAGCCGTTACACCCGTGTCTGCGCGTGTGTGCGAGTGTCCGCCGCCGCCGCCTTCCCGCCGCCGCGTTCGCCGGGCTGCCCTTTGGTGTAACGACCCCTACCTTCTTTTGCTATGGATGGTCATTCTCACCCTTTGTGTTTTACATGTTTCTTTGTGTGATGGTCAGCTTTGACTGACTGCCATCATGCGCTGGTCCGTTGCAACGTGTGGACGAGAAGATGGTGTGGACTTAGCCCCAGCTGACTGGATCAGAGCACATGAGCGACACTGAGCGACAGAAGCAAAATGTCAGAATCTGGGATGATAGGTAGGGGCGAGTCTCTACTACACGTGTGGTGGTCGGTAGGTGTGCGTGTAGTTGACAGATATTGGCCGGTTTCTTATAGCTGCCTCATGTATGCGTTGCCATACCAGGCACACGAACACCCAACAAGGCCATCACAAGCTTGCGCCTCCCGCCTTTTGCCCGGTTGAAAACACACAAACACCGGCAAGCGAAGAGGTACTGTAGCCGATCTCGACCGCGCGGTGCGGCGGTACTCATGATTCACACCGTTTACTGCGGAGAAAGAGCCCTTTTGGCCACAGAAGTGTTGAGAAAGATACATAAAAAAAAAAGCGTCGTGTTGATGCCCTTGATACCCAGTTTGGACAATCATTGGTGTAGTTGCAGCTTGGAGGCGTATAAGGAACCTCAAAGAGCCCGAACACATGAGGCTCTCTCTCGTCTTTCATCTCTCTTCTGTGCGCATTCAACTCGAGGGAACCACGGCCAGGGCCTTCAGAGAACCTCCGTGTAAGCTACCGAACCGGCGACACACCCACGCAGAACCACGGCAAAAATTCAGATCAATCTTGCTCGGGCCCGTGTTGTTCCCCTGCTTTGAAGGGAGCTGGAGGGTCGCACACACTCAAACTCGGACACTCGCAACGAAAACTTTTTTTTTTTTTTTTCATTTTGTTTTCGATCTTGCTCTGCTCCAATCCTACCACTGGGGATCTCGAGTCTTGGGACTCGGTACCCGGACCAAGAACGGAAGGAGAAAGGTCTGAGTTTGGGGACCCCATTTTCTTTCTCGCCATTGCGCATCCCTAGTCGGCGGCCTGCCCCTGTTTAGTCCAACATTCAATTTTTCTTTTCGTGCTTGGCCCGTATTTCGTTAGCTCGGGTCTGGGTACGCTCAGCACTAGCAGCAAAAAAAGGCTGTGGGCTTTCTGTGTGCGCCTCAATCCCCATGCGATCCAAGACCCACTCGACGTCCACTGCATTGCCCTTTTGCAGTGCAAATTCGTGAGCAACTCGGCGAGCAATCGCTCAGCATCAATTGGCAGCCACTGCACGCCGCGGCGCCCCACTGCCATCTCACGGACTACCAGAAATTGAGTTACCTCTAGCGTGGTTGGTTCTCCTCCTCTCCCTGGCCCTACCCTTTCCGGCTTCCCTCTCGCAGAGTCTCTTTCGGTTGCAGAACCCTGGGGTCCTTAGAGGTACCTACCTACATACCTATGTACTGGTGTGCTGATGCTGAGGTGTGTAGTTACCTACCTACGCAGCGCAGGCCTCTTTCGTGGACATCATCCCTCTGAAGAGGTACGCACCTTTAATTTCTGTCGCTTTGATCCCCTACCACGCCTGCCTTTCCCGATCGTTCGTTCGCCCGCCTTCCCCGTTCCTTTTCGGAGCTGGTCA
The DNA here is from genome assembly GCA_037102815.1 of Neurospora intermedia. NCBI lineage: Eukaryota > Fungi > Ascomycota > Sordariomycetes > Sordariales > Sordariaceae > Neurospora > Neurospora intermedia. The sequence continues at coordinate 3,625,337 of BTPP01000004.1, read as the reverse complement.
CCCTTGCCCTGCCCGTGGTGCCCTTGTTCTAGTTGCTCTGTCCTTGTTGGCCCTCTGCCGTGGATTCCACCACCAGCAGCAGCATCGCGCCAGTTGCGTGTGCGCGCATCCACATCCCAACGACATCCATTTCGCAACAGGCGGTTGACCTATTATCGGAGGCAGGGAAGGTACGGTAGTACTAGTGTACATGAGTTTACGGTACGTACCTGTGGAGACCTGCACACTTGCAAAAGAGCCGGGAAGGCTCCATTCATTTGGAGCAAGCCCGCTCTTGGTGTGGTACCCTATCCATCGTAACCACCCAGTGGCATCCGTGCACGGTGGTGCACCCCCCCTCCCCCACCCCCAAAATCGCAAGTGGAAGTCGCACCCCCATCCGCACTCCATACTGTAGCAGGCACCTGCTGGACCGTGACAGGCTCTTGCATTTATTCGATATTTCCACGATCCCTCCGTTTCGGTGCCTTCTGTTTGCTGGTCCTCGCATCCTGATATTTTTGCCTTTTCCCGCCCACCGGCCAGCTGATCGCCTTTGCGCTTTCTCTGTTTCTTTTTCTTTCTTTCACGCCTTGCCTTCCCTCCCCGACATCTGCCGAGGACCCTTTCCTTCCATCCAGTCCCGTCACTAACAAGAACCTGGCAACTCTTCTAGAAGGCGTTACCTTATTCTTGTTTCCCCATTCTTCGCCACGGTTCCGGCGGCTACCTCTTGGGCAACTTAGACGTCATCCACGACAACTCAGACGCAGCCTACCACTCACCCCCTCCCAAAAGTAGCCAAGCTACATACCTACATAGTGGACTTGCTCTTGCGTTGGCTCCGTCTCATTGCCGGCCGCAACGCAGCACGTTGATAATCAGGGGCCTTGCCTTGATACAACCACACAACCACCCAACACACACCAATCTTTCAACCTGCATCCTTCCATAGATCGTTCATCATGCCTTTGCAGTCATAGCCAACCGGTCCTTAGGGGCCCAACCTAATCCGTTGCTTACGCGGAGCTTTAGGAAGACTTGACCGCAAGTCCTCAACTATCTGTCTACTGACGACCATCTTCCCGACCTCACTTACACCCCGCGAAGTCGAGAAGACCCATCCATTGACGATTGGCCATTCCCCTTCGCAACGCTCTCCAGCACGATAACCACCACACCTTACCGTCAACACTTGCAAACACCTTTGAACCTACTCAACCCGCCTATCAAATACTTTGTACCAGTACCAGCACCAGTACTAGTACCCGCCTACCAAAATGGAGCACCGACGCATGTCGCGCGAACTCGCGGCATCACATGTCCTTGCGTGGACAACGTCCCAGTCCGTCATGGTGGAGCCGTCATTAGAGGAAGACTTGGAGACCGATGCGGACGAACCCCCGGATTCGACATTGCTACCCATGCCACCACACTTTGAGCGCGCTCCCGTCCGCAGGGGCAGCCCACACCAAGAGTCCATGTTGACCAAGGCTCTTCATAACCCCTCCGACTCTGACCATGCCGAGTCTGATTATCAACCACGTCGACTGGGAAGGAGACGCTCTATCACCAGCACTTTCAGCCTGGCTTCGACTGCCGACTACACCTGCGATACCGGAATCACTACCCCTCCTCGTACTACTTCACCGAGCCCACGTCGCACCGGCATCACCTTCCGACTCTCGTCCAAAGCCACCGACACGAAGCCCAGCACTGTCTTGGATGAAGGACTCCAGGTAGCTCCGTTGGCTGCTGCCACGCCGGCGCCAGAGAAGAAGCGATGCATCTCTTTCGCTTGCGCGGCCAAGCCCCTAGTTAACGATCAAACATTGACGCACGCCCCGCCCACGCCAGCCAAGGAGGAAGTAAAGACTCAGGAAGCGCTCAAGAAACCGACCATCAAGTTTGCTTGTGCTCCCCATCCACAGAGAGATCAGCCTTCGCCAACTCAGCCTATCCGTCCCGCTACACCGCTCCTAACATCGGTTACCTCGCCACTCAAGGAATTGTTTGAATTGAGCCCCAAAAATCTGTCTCGCAGAAGCTCTGTGGCTACTATTTCAAAGAAGTATCTTACTGCCCAGCTCGGAGATTTGCAGAGCGAGCGTGCCCGGTTCCACGAGTTCGCGAGCGATGAGCCTCAGGAAGAAGACTGGATACGCGAGGATTTGACTTTTAAGCCTAAGCTTACCATCGACGACACGCTCAAGAAGGAGCTCGCTATTCGCAAGATCGGAAAGGAAGCCGAGGAAGAGGCCGAGCTTGAGGAAGCAATGCAATCGGGCGAAGCGCTCGAGGATGATGAGGAGGAGGCGGGCGGTGATGAGGACGAGGAAGACGATAACGAGGACGAAGACGAGGACAGCATGGATGACGATGAGGACGACAACGAAGACGAGGACGAAGACGAAGATCTCAGCGATAGTCACTCCGTCTCTGTCTGGGGTGATGATGCGTCTGACGGTTACAAGACCGACTCCGAGATTGGGTTCGGCGAGTCCGACGATGAGGATGACGATGACCTGGTTCTTTGGACTACTGGTGGTCTTGCCGATCTTTCATTGTCTGGTGCTACTCCCGTTTTCCGTCGGGGTTCCGTTGACGAGTCCTCTGACTCGTCTGCTGGCTCAGATGGCAACAACGTCGCTCGCCGTGCTTTCAAGAGGCGCGACACGATTAGGACTCGCGACTTCCGCCCCGCTACCCCTGATTTGCCTGACAGCACAGATTTCGTTTGCGGTACCTTGGATGAGGATCGTCCCTTGGAGGCGGCTTACTTGGAGCGCATGGCTGCCCGCAAGCAGAACAAGCTCGTCTTCATTCCTCAAGACATCGATCCCAGCTTTCCCACCTCGGAGCCTGAGGATGACGGGGAGGAGTTGTTCAACAAAAGCGCTCACGGACATGACGATAGCGAGGACGACATGTGGCAGTTGGAAGATTTACACTCGGAGCGTGGCCGCATTGGTCGTGCAAAGAAGGCTCAGAACTCGCCTAGGCGCTGTCGCTCGCCTCCGCCCAAAAGGCGTCTTTCTCCCTGCCCCAAGAAGTCTCGCGGCCGTAATGATCGCAACCTGTTCGACCGCTCTTCTCCCCGCAGGATGAGATCACCTCCGCCTCCTGTTCTTTCCGTAAAGTCTCCCCGTGCTTCTCCTGTTATGGGAGCCGATGGCGTTGCGTTCAAGTCACTCGCATTCAGACCGGGCCTGACATTCACCAAGTCACTGCCCAAGGGACCTGTCATGTTCCCTCACATCAACAAGCAGCAGCCTCGCAGATTCCGTGCTGGCACCACCACCCAAGACACTCACGTTCGGGGTGCCATTGACATTGTCAAGGGTTTGGAGGAGAAGCGCCAGAGGCGCAAAGAAAAGTATTATCAAAAGTATTGCACCCGGGCCCGCAAGGAGAAGGCTCAGCCCAAGAGACCTGCTCCAGGACAAGGTGCCGAGCGCATGCGCGAAGTTGGTCTAATAATGGCTGGCAAGATCGGCCAGGGCAACTATGTTCTTTCTTATTAAACTCACGGCGGGGGGCCGTTTATCAGCATTCACATGGCGAATTATACCCTGGGTTACAACGGCAACTGGAGAGGCATTTTTTTTATGTTTACCACGTTTGGCGGCGGCGGCTTTCTCTCGTCCGACATTCGGTATCTACACTTTCATCCCCCGGCTCATTGATTACACCTTTTGTACCACCCGTTTCATTATAATTGCATACTCGAAGTTGCAAGCGAGCATCGGGTCGGCTTCCTTTGGGCTGTGCCTGGGCGGACATGTTCTGTATGTTCTTGTTCTTTTCTTGTTAACGTTTTTGTACATATTCTATTTTTTCTGCCTGCGCTTGCTCTACTTTTTCCACTTTCTACGTGGCACGCTGCGGTTTTGAGAGCGCTCGTGTACACAATCGGACTCTCTGTAGAGGCGGAGATACGGATTTGATGGCCGGGGGTAGATATACCCTGCAGAACCTGTCTTGGGAGTTTGAGACCTCTGGAGACGACGGGAGGATGGGAAGGGGACGAGACGGATGGCAACGGATTGGTAATCATCCGTATCAGCGATTGTGAGCTGATATCTTGGTTTGGACATACACAACCAAGTGCTGGGGCTGGGAAGGAAACTCGTCTATACATAACTATAGATCCTCCTCCTACATACCTCAAACAAAGAAGTAAAATTTTCAAAATAAGCCAATGTGTTCCTTTGCTTCAATCAGTGAACCTATTTCTCCGATAAACATCTGGGATTACAGGCGAGAACAGTGACGGCGTCTTGACGGGAGATTTGTCGGACTGAGCGGGTGGCATCTGGAACCCTCCTTCTCCTGAATCTTGCATCAATGCCACCTGCATGGCTTCTTGATGCGGTTGCTACGGTCGCTTTGGCAGCTGCAGGCGGGCATGCATGTGTGGTAGTGTACTTTTTCTCCCGCTGTTTTCTTTTATTTTCTTCCTGTCTTTTGGGCGGTGACGGGCCTGTGGGCGGTTGTGCCGGGGATTTTGCCCCTGAACGGGCCGTCTTGATCCCCCCCCCTGACTGCCCCCGTGCTCGCTCACTGCACCAGGCAAAAAGCGGGAGGAAAAAAAGACAGGTCACGTGTAGATGCCTGATATACCAGGCCAACAATCACAAGACTGTTGCAGGGGCCGGGCAGTCCAGCGCTGTCCTCGCCTGCCGTATCGTTCATGCCAGCAGTGCACTTCTGGGCTCGCGTGGGTCATTGAACCTTCTATGGACATCTTTCCTTGTAGCGTGTGCCCGACCGCCTTCAATCCGCCGCCGCCCCGTACACTTTTGTCATAGCTTCCAGCTGCTTTCGCATCGCAACATCCACGACGCCAGCAACGAAGCCTCATCAACACCCTCGCTACGATTTCGCCGGTCCCTCTTTGTGTGCCTAACACTTTACCGGCGCTTTGCACGACTACCTGTTCTTCTAGAACTCCTCGACTTTCCCGTATCATCGACAAAAGAGGTGTCCTCTAGATAATCATTTCGTCACCATGTGGTTGTGGTCTTGGTGTATGTTGTCGCATCCCTATCCCATCCGTCGCCCACATTACCTACCCAAACTTCCCGTCCTCCCTTCGTTCATCACGGTCGTGCACCATGGATATGGAAATGCATAGCATGAACATGCGGACTACTGGGAATTTAGGAAGGGGTTGTTCATGGTGAAATGGGACGAAGACGTCTGGAAACTCGCAAAGCTGACATGATGGCGCCACCAACAAACAGTCTACGATATCCTTTCCAACCTCGGCCTGCTTAACAAGCATGGCAAGCTGCTCTTCCTGGGTCTCGACAATGCCGGAAAGACCACTCTTCTACACATGCTGAAGAATGACCGCGTTGCCATTCTCCAACCTACTCTTCATCCGAGTCAGTTTAACCACCTGCAGCTGCCACCTACCACTGTTTCCCCGTCAACGCCGGGACCTTGATACCCGAGCACCTTCCGCCTTCTCCCCCTTCGCCTCGACTGTTCCCGTCTCTACTCCCGTTCCTGGCTCCATACACCGAATCAGATATGCGCGCACATGTGAGGGCGAGATGTTTAGAGAATAATTATGGCTGACATGATTCGTTGTAGCTTCGGAGGAGCTTTCCGTCGGCAACGTCAAGTTCACCACTTTCGATCTTGGCGGTCATCAACAGGGTGAGTGGATAATCTTCTCCTATTTAGGGCTTATGTCAAATCCTCTCGGGACATTGACAAGCCGCTCTACTGCTGCGGTCTCGACTAACAAATGACGTATCTACAGCCCGTCGTCTTTGGAAGGATTACTTCCCCGAAGTAAACGGTATCGTTTTCCTCGTGGACGCCAAGGACCACGAGCGTCTCCCCGAGGCCAAGGCCGAGATCGACGCGCTCCTCTCGATGGAGGAGTTGGCCAAGGTTCCCTTCGTTGTGCTGGGCAACAAGATTGACCACCCCGAGGCCGTCTCTGAGGACGAGCTTAGGCAGAGACTCGGGCTCTGGCAAACGACTGGCAAGGGCAGGGTTCCTCTCGAGGGCATCCGCCCCATTGAGGTGTTTATGTGCTCTGTGGTTATGAGACAGGGATACGGAGAGGCTATCAGGTGGTTGTCCCAGTACGTTTAAGGGGTTTGATGAAATGAGGAGCAGCACAGGATGGTTGTCAGGTAATAACATTTTGTAATATGATACGATGATGACAATGAAGGAACTGGAGGGTCTCGCGATATCAAAAATTGACGGGCGCATTTTCACAATGAACAGATACGTACGAGGCTTATCAGACACAAATGGGACGTTGGAGGGACTAGTGTACGTTTGACGATGGCCGTTATCTGGCTCTAACGGTATAGGTTACCTTTTGCCCTCCGTCAGATTCCGGTATAGCTTGTTCTATTCCCTTAGTAACACGGTGTCTACCTACCTAGCCGGGCCCAAGTTTGAGCGGTCATTCTAGCAATCTGTGGAATCATTGTGCGGATGAACGTGAACATCTCCAACAGAGCCTAGTCTAGTTCTCGAATGACAAGGATTCGTTCCGGAGTGATTCCCCAGTAAAAACACGTGTATGCCATCATTTGTTGGGCTGGAACGCATGTGCAGAAGAGACACTACACTACGTAGCCCGGCAAGAGCCCCGTCCTCGGCTTCGCCCGCCCACTAAACATGTACATAGTACACTATTCCGGGCGAGGGTCGACCGACGTCATCCAACAATCTGTCACCCGACCCGCGCAACTCCAACGCTTCCGGCACCAAGACTGACATCAAGAACGATCAAGCACCGACCATTGCGCCAGCAACCAGCGTTGTATCCCGATCACCTTGAACAATTATTTCCTTTGTAAACCCCCTTATCGTCAAATCCCTCTTTCAGTCCGTGTCACCTCGCTGTCCAGCCATTCCCTGTGGCTTGTTTCAGGGTGGATCAGTCAGAAGATCAAAAAGCCTGAAGGCTTCGATCATCATCAGCTACACTACATATACAGGACCAAGACGCCGAAGATTCCACTTCGCCTGCTTCCCTGGCCATTAGGCGATATCATTTAGTGACGACGTCGACGATCCTTGGAGCATCTGCCAAGCGTTTACTGTGCTTGGATTCCTGTCCCTTTTCCCTACAGTTCGCAATCTCGTCTGCGACTTGCTGTTTTTTGATTACGCAACAACTCGAACAGAACGAAAAGCCTCCTGTCTCGATATCGCAACTGCTTGGGCTTGTCCGAGCTCCCTACATCTATCTGTTTCAGCTACTTGAGCGATTATACCTAATATATCGCGGAAAGAAAAGCATCACCTCCCGTGTCATGGCCGACGACACAGACAACCCACCAAACATCCAGATACCAGCAAAGTCGTATGGCTTCCCACCAGAAGCCTTTGACCCCAGACGGCTTCCCGACTATGATACCAATTTTCTACCCGCTCGCGACCTCGAAGCTTTTATCCAAGCCCTCGCAGCGCCCGACTTCGTCCAATCACCAGACGATGCATCATCTATGCGCCTCAACAGCCCAGGTCTTCACAGCCCCAGCAGTCTAGACATTACCAAGGATGACTACGATCATTCCGAGGCGCGCGCAGCCCTTGCCTCCGTTGCCGATGTAGCTGCTCCTGGAGGAGGTAATAACCACCATCGCCGCACCAGCACGGGTACCTTCTTCAGCGCGCACAACGATTGGGCGCCGGTGAGTGAAAAGGTGATCAAAACCGATCGAGACGAGAAGCGCAACAAGCGCGGCAAGGATCGCAAAAACAAGAAGCCGCGCAAGGGCGTGGCGCCTCTGCGCACTCTGGTCGGGACCCGGTCAAAGGACGAGACCCGAGAGGGCTACCTGTATAGCCTGCTGAAGTGGCCCTTCTTACTATTTGTTAGTTTTTGGATCGTTGGACTGGGCATGGCCTACCTCGCCACCCGCTTCTACATTTACTTCTACGAGCAGTTCGTCGCATGGCGGGGGAGGCGGGAGCAGCTGCGGCGGGCGATGCGAGCGACGGGTAACTACAAGGACTGGGTGGCGGCGGCGCGGAACATGGACGACTTCTTTGGGAACCAGCGGTGGAAGGAGGAGAACGATTTTGCCTACTACGACAGCAAGACTGTGAGGAGGGTGTGGGATCAAATGAGGAGGTGCAGGGAAAAGGCGGAGGAGGTTGAGAGGGAGCTGGAGAGCGAAAGCCAGAACAGCGATAGTGGCGTTGCATCTGGCGAAGAGACCAGCAACACCAAGGCTGGCGGCGGCAACAATGCCAGTGACAAAAAAACGCAGCCGGTAGAGGATCTGAAGGCGCTCATTGAGGCCTGTGTCAAGAATAACTTTGTCGGTATCGAGAACCCACGGCTATATAGTCAGACGTACTATGGGACCAAGAACTTGGTGCAGAACTACGTTGATGAAGGTGAGCTGAGATACTCCGCAAGGGATATTGCGCCCCAGGGGCATGTGCTGACTTGAAGAACAAACAGTGGAACGAAGTATCAAGTTCTTGATCGACACTAAGCAGTTGACCAAGGAGCAGAAAAGGGTCATGTTCAAGGGTATCTGCGCCAACTACGGCCGAACAGCTCTTTGCCTCTCCGGCGGCGCAACGTTTGCCTACTACCACTTCGGTGTCGTCAAGGCCCTGCTCGAAGTGGACTATCTCCCCGACATCATCACCGGAACCAGCGGCGGCGCCCTCGTGGCCGCCCTCGTAGCAACCCGCACCAACGACGAACTCAAGGAACTCCTCAACCCAGCCCTGGCCCACAAAATCACCGCCTGTCGCGAGCCCTTTACCGTCTGGTTCTGGCGCTGGTGGAAGACGGGCGCGCGCTTCGACTCGGTCGACTGGGCCAAGCAATGCGCCTGGTGGTGTCACGGCAGCCTGACCTTCCGCGAAGCCTACGAGCGCACCGGTCGCATCCTCAACGTCTCGTGCGTGCCTTCGGACCCTCACTCCCCCACCATCCTCTGCAACTACCTCACCTCGCCGGACTGCGTCATCTGGTCGGCCGTCCTCGCCTCCGCCGCCGTCCCGGGTATTCTCAACCCCGTAGTCCTGATGATGAAAAACCGCGACGGATCCCTCGAACCCTACTCCTTTGGACACAAATGGAAGGACGGCAGCCTGCGGACCGACATCCCCATCAAGTCTTTGAACCTCCACTTCAACGTCAACTTCTCCATCGTCTCGCAGGTGAACCCGCACATCAACCTCTTCTTCTTCTCCTCGCGCGGATCCGTCGGCCAGCCCGTAACCCACCGCAAAGGCCGCGGCTGGCGCGGCGGCTACCTCGGCTCCGCTACCGAGCAGTACATCAAGCTCGACCTGACCAAGTGGCTGCGCGTACTACGCCAGTTGGAACTCCTCCCGCGCCCGCTGGGTCAGGACTGGAGCCAGCTGTGGCTGCAAACGTTTGGTGGAACAGTGACGATCTGGCCCAAGAGCATCCCCAGCGACTTTTTGAAGATCCTCAGCGATCCGGACCCGCCAAGGTTGGCGAGGATGATCCACGAGGGCCAGCAGAGCGCGTTCCCCAAGGTCAAGTTTATTGCAAACAGACTCAAAATCGAGAGGCTGGTGGAGCGCGGAAGGAGGGAGACGAGGGATCGGAGGAACGCCGCGAACATCTTTACTGCTACGGGCAATGGCGAGGGAAGTTATGCTTCTGATAGCATTGTTGATGCGATGGGTGATAAACACCCTCTTGCGCCGAGCAGCTCGGGTGGGGCGGGTGATAGGAGGGGAAGCATCGAAAGTATTTTGAGTGAGGATGATTTGAGGAGTTTGTTGATCAAGGGGCGGGAAGGGGTGCCTACGAGTGGGGGAAGCAGTACGGGTACGGAGGATGAGTTGACCATGACGGAGTTGGAGGGGGAGGACGACGGGGGAACGAGTAGGGTGAGCGAGGGGGGAATTAGAAATAGGTACTTTGAGGGAGCTCTGGAGGAGGAGGATGGGGCGTTGGAGGTGGCTGCTTCTGATCATTCGAGGACTTAATCTAGTAGGTGGTTATTGACCTGATACTTCGGTGGAGTTGAACTGGAAGTGAAAGTGGTTTAGAGTTGGAGACAGCCGGGAATGCATTAGAGCGAGTCTTATATCATTACTGCACATACGCATATCAACATATCTTAGACAGAACGCATATAAGAGCTGACTGCATTGCATCAAAACATGATTCTTATCAAATGATACATTGTTACTGCCTGCGTCTTTATGCCAATTTATTCCAGTAATACCAGTAATCATAATCATCCACCAAACCCACCCGATGAACAACCCATACAAGACTGTCAACAGACTCTCTCATCAACTCTCCACTCGCAGCCACCAGCTCACTTGCCCATATTCGGCGCCTCACTAGTACCACCATCAAACACCTCACTCGCTCATAAACTCCTCTCCGACATGATCGTAGGTAACACCGTGTTTCGACCATCCTCGCGCCGCTCAGCTCTCGAGCCAGGCCTACTGAAAATGGTAGAAACAAAGCTTTTCCGTTTCTTCGGCTGTTGATGCTGCTGTTGAGGATCTGGATTGTTAGCTTTGGTAAGTCTACTAGTAGTAGGACCCGAAGCATAGTCAAAGTTCCCCTGCGTCTCTGTCCTTGGTAAATTCCCCCCACTTCGTTGTGGTGAGCAGTGGGAGCTCAATCGTTCGGGAACGGGGAGAAGAGAATCCTCTGCGCTGGTTGGTGGTGTGAGTTGTCCATGTTGCTGACGATGGCTGTCGTGGCTACGGGTTGGAGCTTTGGTTTGAGTTTGTTGGGTACGACAGAGGTCTGCTGGCTCTGGTTCGGGGGCGGTGGTTGCTTGTCTGAAATTGGCTAGGGATTTCTGCTTCGTCTGTTAGCATTATGTTCTATATCCTTCCTCCGACTTTGAAGGGGTTGAATAGGTAAATACTACCTTCACATCAAGCTTCAACCTTCCCTTTGACTTCTTCGTCGACAAAATACTCCCCCTCTCTTCAGCACCTGCTCCTGGTGTAATGGTTTTCGACAATGGCACTCCGTCGCTACCAGCGCTCCCGAAAACAATCCCTTTCTCAGCCATCTCCATCTCCCCACTCACCGTCATCCCGCCGTTCGCCAAACAATCCTCCGCCACAGGGATGAACTTCAACAGTCCCCTCGCCGGACTTACCCCGATCGCCTCCTCCATATGCTTCTGAATCAGCGCTGCATTCCGCTTATTCGTGGTCGACTGCAGATGGCTCGGTAAGGTCGAAACGGAAATCACATACGCCGGGTCAAATGTACCGCCGAATAACATACAGGCGCCGTGGTGGAGGGTGACGACGATAGAGGACACTGGGCGCTTGTACCGGGAGGAGAGGTGATATGTAAGCTCCGTTATGAATGTGAACTCGTCGCTTATCTGGGTGGTGTCGGACACAGGTGATCAATCAGTCAGTCAACTAGGGAGAGAAGAGGGCGGGAAAAGAAGAAGTGTAAAGAACAATAGGGTCGATGCAGACACTGGGAAGACTTACAATCACATTCGTCTTAACCTCCGCCATAACCAGGGCATCACCGCGTATCCGCTCCTTGGCCGGACTAACCTCGTTAACAGAGAAAGCGCTCTCCCAAAAGTTGAGAGTACTCTTTTGCCTGTTGAGTTCCGCCACTGATGTCTGCTTTGAGGATGAGCATGATGAACTCGACAGTTTCTGTTCTGGATGCTTGGGCCCAGTTGCGACGGTGACGTCTCCGGGAGGTGGTCGCTTGATGTCTCGCATGATCCGGTTAATATTCTGATCCTGGTCCTGGTCCTGGTTCTGGTTTGTGTCGTTGTGGTTGATGTTGCCATTTTTATTGTCCCCGATAGGAGTGACTTTCGAGGGCCGTATTTTGACGGTATCGCAGTCCGAACTGGTAGAACCTGGTACCTGCTGGGCCTTGTGTTCGGAGAAGGACATCTTGCTTTTGCTTCTGTTGACGTCCTTTGAGGGGACTGGTGGCGGTGGGCTGTCGTTACTGGGGCCGGTGCTCGTTTGAGGCCGTTGGACGGCAGCCGTGGGACAAGTCGGTTGGTAGGCCATTGTTGAGGGGGGTGGTAAAGAATTGGGAGGGTTTTAACGGTTCTCTCAAGTGGTGAACATGTAAGAGTGTTGTAGTGTTGTTGTAATCGATGTTGAAACACGAGCTCCGACTATAAAGTAAGTGATGGATAGGTGCACTTGCTCGTCAGAGGTCCGACTTGTGAATAGCTTCGTTCCTCCCCACTCTCTTTAGAGTTTGAATGTCCTTCCAGAGATTAGCCGTCTTCTGAGCCGTCAGGCCAAGCTAATCACTAAGCAATAGTGCAATTGATAGCTGGTAAGATAGTGAAACGATGGAAGATGCGTAGCAGAACTGGGACGGTGAAGAAAACGAGTTATCAGATAGTGTTGCCAACAAAGAGTATAATCCGCGAGGGTGTTTGGCACCACCGCCACCCGAGAGATCACGGGTGCAGAATGTAGGCAATGGAAGGGACAAACAAACAGGAGGGGAGGGGCAGGCGTAACCTCCCATCTCGTTCTGCTCCTTCCCTATACGTTCCAATTCAGTTGGTTGTGTGGTCGAAGTGGAAGCTGCCACCCGTTGTACTAGTTGGTATCAACATGGGAAGGGTCCGATCGCTGGGCGAAACAAAAAGTGAGTGTACGTACAAGACAGGGCTTAGACTTGAACGTGAGACAACCTCGAGACATATGAGTGAGGTTGAAGGGAAGAACTGGATAAATCGATTGGAAAGATCTTTTCTCCAAAGGAGTGGTTGTGAGTGACCAGATCATATAACTTACGCTTTTTGACACCCTCTCTCCATCCATCCACACACAAAACCGATCTCATACACCGGTACGGTACCGTGACTGATGAAACCCATCCATCCATGTTTGTACTTCGCATCATAAAGGGCGTATTGAGAAACGAGAAAAGAAAAAAAGAAAAGCAAGCAGAATTTACTGCAGGCAAGCCGGCAACCAGGCGCATGATTAGTGTAGGTATACCTACCTCGCCCCTCATCCGACTGGACAATGGTCGACGAACGGGTATGTAGGTAGGTATGGTGGGCGGTTGTCGTGCCGTGGGTTATCGATAACCGCAACTGTTATAAGTCAAGTAGTATTAGTCAATCAAGTTGTGCAGATGTTTTCCAGGCCAGGAGCTGCGTTATTCCCAGTTAGGTATAATATGGCCCACTCGGTGTCAAAAAAAATACGGTTATCAGAAAGTACAGAATCTTTAGATACAGGTCTTCGCCCCGCTCCGGCCGGCTCTTTACATACATACCTATCTATGGCATACCAGGATCTCCGATGTTCTGGTCGTACATTGATGGGCGGAGGCGAGATACTGTACTAGACAGGCAAGCTGTTGTGTGATGCTGGGGAAACAGTTTGTGTGGTGATACTTCTTCATCGGTACTACCGGGGCTGTGTTCAGTCAGTCCATACCAACGGCGGACCGTGAAAGTATGCATTTGGGAAAGGCCGGTAAAAGGGTTCAGAGTTGCTTCCTGTCGCTCAACTCTTTTTGTTCCAATCTGATGGATGATGGGCGTATGTCTGTACAGCGCTGAAAGAAGAAGAAAGAGAAAAAAGAAAAAAAAGGTGAAAAAAACGCAAGACGGGTCACTGCATTCTGGCATCAATCAAACCCGGTTGAGATTGCAAGTAACTCCCGCAGGCCCCCTTTTGCGCTGTGCAACAACCCGGTAGTAGCTGAGAAGTTTACGGGGGGGAAACAACGGCTTAAACGGTGCAGATGCATCCCATCCGAGCTTTTCTGGAGAGCTTGCCCCCAAGACAAGACGACTGGCGCTTTATCACGAGTGTCAGCGCGTGTTTCTCTTTTCTCTCATTTCTTCCTCTCCTTGCAGTTTGAAGCGTGGCCGGTCAAGCGAGCCGCCCGAGAACCGAAACAACACTGGACAAGACAAAAATAAATAAATAAAGATAAGACATGCAGTACGCACGAGGGACAGGACACACTACCTAGGTAGACTCACTAGACACATTACTGCAAGGGAGAAACGTGCAGTGCATTGATACAAATAGATTGAATCTTGCGGCCTTGCCCGACCGAGTCGGCTTATAAGAAAGATAAAGGGGTATGACACACGGGTAGCGGAGATGGGACAGTCAATATCGAGAAGCATATAAGGATAAGGCAAGTTATGGGGACCCCCGCGACGACAGGTAAGGAGGGTTGTGGGATATTGCGAGAACGTTATGTGCGCTGGGGCGATAACCAGGCAATGATGGTTGTGACATGGCAGTTGAAATACGCTTTTCCTTTTCGCATCCGTAATCTTCATCATTAGTTCTGCATTCATGACGATACAAACACAAAAATGGGTGATGAAAACAACTGTACCACCTTACTCTGCCTATACTGAACAGCAAATCATCTCACCTTTTCCCTTCGTTAATCCTTGATCCCTAACGAACCAGTCCGCCAACCACAGCTCCCAATTCACCAAACAGGATATTCTTAAAAATCGTCTCCCCCATACCCTCCCCCCAGTGGCCCGCCGCCTTCAACTTTTCCTTCCAAGCCTTTTTCTGCGTCTCGTGCAGCTCATCCCACTCCTTCGGTGTCGGCGCGGTGCTATCCACCTCGGCGTCATGTCCACTAACCTGGACGATCCCGTCTTTGGCTCCGACGTTTAAAATCAGTTTCTTGGCCTGTCCATCCTGCACCTTGAGGTCTTTATCCGCCAGCAGCGAAGCCAAGAAGCCGTGCACGCCGTCAGGATTGAGTGATTCCGAGTTCGCGTAGTTGACATTGCCAACCACACCCTGGCCAGCGCCGTAACGGGGATTCTGCTGCCAGCTGACAGGAGTGAACCTCCTGGCCCCGATCATGGGGCTGGAGTAGCCCTTGATTTCGAGGAAGCTTTGGACAAAGACACCGATGAAGAGAGTGATCAGGGCCGTGAAGAAGAGGAGACCCTTGGGTGAGGGGGCTTGACTCTTCAGGGCCAGGACGTAGCGGGCAGCACGGGGAGCGCCGCCGCGGCGGGTTTGGGCAGTCTTGTCGACAAACTTTTTGAGCGGGAGGGAGTGCACGATGCAGGAATTGCCGACGGAGCCGATGGAGGCCAGCTTGACGTACTCGGGACGGACGGATCCCTTCTTTGCGACGGCTTTTTCGTCCGAGTTAGAGTCGGCGGGCGGAACGACGTAGGAAAAGGCCACGCCGGAAATAGGACCGTTGTGAACGTTCTTGAAGGTAGTGACCTTGAAAAGATTGACAATGAGGTTGATGTCGGCAACCGACTGATGGTCTAGGGTGTAGATGGTGATCGAGCTGTCCTGGCCAGTAACGGCGATGACGAACTGCGCGTCGCCCTGCTTGGCGGTTGGCGAGGCAGGAGGAGAAAGATTGCGGACAGCCAGGCCGGTAGCACGTGTGACAGAACTTGGCAATTTCGCGGAAATGCATAGTCTTGCTTTGGGCTCCTCCACCTTTCTAGCCACGACCGTCTCGTCCGCGGTTCCCTTGGCGCCCCCATCGGTGGTGACCGTACCGTCCGCGCTACCGTTGCCCTTCTTAGCTTCTTCCTCCTCCTTCTCTTTGAGCTTGTTGTGAATTTTGTCGTTTTTGGGCATGCGGAATCCGTGTAGAACCACGCCACCGCCCTTGGGAAGGTTGGCAACGGCGAGGAGGAAGTCAGGGGTCAGATAGCGCACCGATCGGAACGAGGGCCTAGCGTTTCCGGTGACGGCCGCTTCGTCTGGCATGGTGAAGACCAGCTTGGGCCCTTCCGAGATGCCCTTTCCAATGTTCATGGTGCGCATTTCGTACTCGTCGCAGTAAGCGAGCTGGTAGCTATCGTCACCAGTCTGGATGATATCCATGTCCACAGCCTCCTTCACCAGCTCAAGGTTACCCCTGAGCTTGGGAGTGGCAGCGCCCATGTTGGGGACATCGAAGAGAGCAATTTCTGGCTCTTTGGAGAACCCCGTGGCGACAGCACCGACCTGAGCGGACCCGGGGAAAGGCGCGGACAACCTCAGCACTCTCTGGTATGTGTCCTTCTCCGTTGTTGCGAACAGCGAAGTGCGCGAGAGCTCGGTGATGTTGGGCTTCTCAGACGAAGCTTTGGCTTTGGATGGCTGGTCCAGGCTGAAAACGCGGAAGTGTTCGTTTTTGCCCTTGGCGATGTCTTCGGCGCTCGAATTAACACCAGCGTACAGCAGGATCGAGTCCTTATTCCGGGGACCGACGACGAGAGTTGCGACACTGTCCTCGTCGCGACTGAGTTCGATCTCGGATACAATATCGAGGGTGTCGGGGCGTGATGCGTCGATGGCAGTGATCTTGTTCCCTACACCATGATTACCTGGCCCACCGCCACCGGCTACGATAAGCCGGTTCGCATCTTCAGGGTCGAACTCGAGGGAGTAAAGGGAATACGAGGTGCGCAGTTCCGCAGACGGGATCGGGACCATCGTATGTATATCGGCTGGGTGTTGAGTGAGTGTCGAATTCGGTCGTGTGTCTCAAGTCGGCTTTGTACCCGTTGGTTGCGTGGGAATGGGGATTAGAATTATAGGTAACTAGGATTTATGTCGAGTTCAGTTGAGGCGGACAAAAAGCGATGATGATGATTGCAGTGTTGTCAAGGAGTAAGACGACAACGTCAGAGTTACCTTGATTCAATTGGTCGCATGCCCGTGATGCGGTCTAATAGGCTAAACAGAATATGCTCATCACCCCTGGGGATCTCATGTGGGGCCAGCTTAGTGGACGTCTTAATGCTACAGATGGCATATTCGCAGTGCATTTAGCACACTGGAAGATGCGCCTGCGACGTCATATGTCTTCGTTGAAAGAAGCCCTCGAAAAGGTTAGAGCTTAGAGGTAGTCTGCAAACATGGGGGAGAAGTCCGGTGCGGGGTTTGCCAGTGAGGACGGGAGCTTCAGGTTATTACCACCACGGCAATGATAAGGTAGGCAACGCTGTGACACAGCATCATCAAGAATACAAAATATATTGTGTACAGGGGTCGAATCTATCATCCTATCACCCTAAAGTAAGTAAATGACTGAATAACGCTGTGATGAGATGGTTTGGATACGCTCAAATTCATGACATGACATGTCAACTGATACAGCCCTTCATGCCGCCAGGTTTACATGGATACTCTTGACGTTGCAATAAGGTGCCAGACCTGCCTCTCCCAACTCCCTCCCAATACCGGACTGCTTCACGCCTCCAAATGGAATCCTAAAGTCTGAATCGTTGCTGCTGTTGACCCAGACCATGCCGGCCTCGATCTCTCGCGCCACCCTGTGTGCCCTGGTCAGGTCCTTGGTGAACAGAGCCGCTCCCAGGCCATACATGCTGTCGTTGGCCAGCGTTAACGCCTCCTCCTCCGTCTTGAACGTGGTAATGGCCACGCAGGGCCCAAAGATCTCCTCCCTGAAGATCTTCATGGTCGGCTTGACGTTGGTGAAGACGGTCGGCGCCACAAAGAAACCCTTGCCGTTCTGCGGAGCCGGCTCACCCCCCATCATCACCGTGGCACCCTCTTCCTTTCCGACATTGATGTAGCCCAGAACACGCTCATACTGCGCTTTGGTGACCTGAGGTCCGTGGAATGTGCTCTCCTCGAAGGGGTCGCCGAGTACCGAAACCTCCTGGACCTTGGCCTTGAATTTCTCGACGAACTCGTCGTAGATCTTCTCGTGCACGAGAATGCGTGAAGTGGCTGTGCAGATTTGGCCCTGGTTGCTCATGATGCCAA
Organism: Neurospora intermedia; assembly: GCA_037102815.1. NCBI lineage: Eukaryota > Fungi > Ascomycota > Sordariomycetes > Sordariales > Sordariaceae > Neurospora > Neurospora intermedia. The sequence continues at coordinate 3,607,637 of BTPP01000004.1, read as the reverse complement.
TGTGTGACCATGTCGCCGCCAGCTCAAGGTCGGCATCCTCAAACACGATCAGCGGTGACTTGCCGCCGGTCTCCAGGGTGATGTTCTTCATGGTATAGGAAGCCATCTTCATGATCTCCTTGCCCGTAGTGGTGCTGCCGGTAAAGGCAATCTTGTCCACCTGAGGATGTTGCACAAGTGCGGCACCCGCTTCCCTGCCGTGTCCGTTGATAATATTGATCACACCAGGAGGGAAGCCGGCCTCCTTGATGAGCTTAGCCAAGTACAGCACGGACAGGGGAGTCTGCTCGGCCAGCTTGAGGACAACGGTGTTGCCACAGCAGAGAGCTGGCCCCAGCTTCCAGGCGGCCATATCTAGCGGGTAGTTCCAGGGGATGATCTGGCCACATACGCCGAGAGGCTCCTTGACCGTGTAGGCAAACTTGGCGGGACCAACGTCAATCACTTGGCCAAAGTTCTTGTCCGCATAGCCGGCATAGTACCTGAGGACGTTGATCACTTCGGGCACGTTCTCGTTGAGGGCTGTCTGATACGGCTTGCCGTTGTCCAGGCACTCGATGGTGGCTAGGATTTCGGCATTCTCGGCCACTAGGTCGGCCAGCTTGCGCATCAGGGCGCCGCGCTCAGTGCCGGATAGCGACTTCCATGATTCGTGCCTAAAGGCCTTGCGGGCTGCTGATACTGCGGCGTCAACATCCTCGGCGGTTGCGGCGTATACTGAGCAGATCTCCTCTTCGGTACTGGGGATGATCGTTAGTACCCGTAGTCAAGTGAGTGATATGGGATTTGAGACATACGTTGGGTTGATGGAAATCAACTTCTGTTCATTGGCACTTTTGACAAACTCGTTGTTGATGAACAAGCCCAGTGGCTGCATCCACTTCTTGCCGTTGGGGGCCGTAAGCTCGACTTCCATGTTGGGCTTTATGATGTTAGTGAAGAAAGGCGAAGATGATGAGAAGGTTCGTAAAGAGAGCTGGACGTGATAGACTTGTCTTCCTTTGGTCTTATGCAAGTGCCTCCATAGGGGAACAGAGCCCGGGCATCTTGGGCGGAGGAAGAGGTTCATCTTATATACGTAACCTGAGTTTCCTCCTTTTGCTACTACCGTTCGGCTTCAACCCCTCACCTCAGCTTCTTCGTCGACGAGTGATGAGGCGGGGGAGGGGGACGTGCAGTGTTACACTGTCGTCACTGCACTTCCTTCCCAGTTGAAGCAGTGACATTGTCGCCAAGTCGGATCTCTTGGAGGATCTGAACCACCCCGACCCGACCCGGGTCAATACTCACATCTTATCGTGAGTGCGGAGCGCCGATCAAGCGGGCCAATAGCAATGAAGTGGTATCTTGTGCCGTGGACTTCTTTCCCTCTTTGAGCTAAGACAGTAAACAGGGTCCATCCATTCCATGCTGCTCTATGTAGTGTAGAAGTGATACAGAAGAATTATGTTTATTGAATAACATCAGTATCTCCCGTTCTATACTGCCTATTTACTATTTTGGCTTTCCGTCTTGGCGATGTGATGCTCCTTCATCAGCAGTGTTGTTGTGGTGGTGTGGATCCCAGATGCCATTCACTGGCTTGACCGAACGGTCTGCCCACATGTGGGGCCCATTAGGGCGCCACCACTATGTATTTTAGCCCTCCACAGGTTTTTCCTTTCTGGTCCTTAGCTTAGCACAATCATCACGCTTCTTGTGCCCACGAGTCCAAGAAGTGTCCCTGTTGAAACTGGAGGATTCCATGCCTTAGCTGAAGGCAACTCCTAAATGTAACACAGAAGACGGAAAGATGGAAACGAACTTAAGCTATTTCCAGCTTAGAACAAACGAAGGATGAGTCAAGATTGTTCACATGGAAGTAATGACCCGCAGTTGCCTGGTCCCGATATTCAGTTTGTACCTAATTCCCCTGTCGCTTCCCCAGAAACGGAAGGGAACGAGGGGAATGCACTGCAATGCCCTGTCAGCCGCCGTAAGCGGGCATCGATTGCCGCTAGGGGCACTGGTGTGATATGACATGACGTTTTGTGGCGCCTTCCACTATTACATGCGTCTAGGACCCTCGGAAATCAGCCAGAGGGAAAAAGTCATGGAACTTTCCTCTCACAGCAGATATTAACACACCGCCGACGACCCGTAGCGAAAAAGACTATGCGCAACATCAACTGAACCATCTCTCGTGATGGAGTTCGCTACGACGCAATCGCCCGTGGCCTCAGAGGTATTTGCTTCGGTCGCGCTTTTCGTCATCTCGGTCATCGTCCTCCTCATCCTCCGACATTATCTTCCGCTACGAACAACGCCCGCCTACCTTTTGGTCCCCATCTTCTTCGCATTATGTCTTCCGGCAAGCATGGTACTGTTGGTACCTATCGACCTGGCCTCGAGCGCCATGGTTGATGATATCGATGCTCGGGGAATCTGGCTGGAGCGCGGTCCATTGCGCGTCTGTTGGCGAATCGCCTACTGGCTAACCTTCTGTTTGACATGGTGCGTGCTCGCTTGATGTTCTAGGTAGTCTTAGCATGACTTGAAGGCTAACGCAAACGTACCAACAGGTTCATCATACCCATCCTCGGCGAATATTCAGATTCCGGCTATCGCGATCCCCAGGCTAAATTTAGAGACTCGCTTCGCGCGAACGCCCAGTACTATGCCATTGTCTTTGGCTCCGGAATCTTGGGGTTGCTGTACGTCCTCTGGTCATATGGTGGCTTCTCCGAATCGCTCAAGAGCACTGTCATGGCTCTCGCATATTGTTGGGGTCTCGTACTGGCCATCTATCTTATGGGGCATGGCCTGGTCGCGATCCCCCGTCGACTCTTTCGGAACGCCGACATCAGTGGACGGCTGCGTAGGATTCAGACGCAGGCTCCCAAGGTGTATGATCAGATGGAGGATGCACAGATGAATCTGGATGATCTGGAGATGCAGGTGGCGGAGCTCAGCAAGCGCAGCAAAACCGGAACTGCAAAGAACTTCCAGGACTGGATCGAAGAGTTGGTCGACCTCACTAACATTCCAGAGTCACAACTCGCAAGCACGTCTGGCGCGGTCCGCGGCTCCGGAGAATATGTCAGGACCAAACTTCCTACGGTAATCACGGAAAAGTACATGGCCGATCTCACGAGACAGTTGATTAGGGCCAAGCACGCCCGCTCTCGCTACTTGAACGATTGGAACAGGCTTCTACACGACGCCGTCAGAACACAAGCCATCATCGACTCGGTTGCTTCCAAGAGACTGGACTTTGGTACGCCCTCCCCAGGCTCCGGTTTCTGGGACAGGCACAGTCTCTTGACCCCCTATACGCGCTTCCTCTACCATTACTACGTCCTTCCCTATTTCAACCTTGCGTTTGGTGGCCTGCTAGCTCTCGCGTCAGTCTGTATTGTGTGGTCCGAAGTTGTCAAGGGCATTTTCCCAGTTCTCTCGGTCATCCGCTACTCTGTTGTTCACCATAACGTCGGCAACAAGGGCCAGATCGGGCTTGCCGGTCAAGTGATTGCTGCCCTTTGGATGGTGTACATGTGCGCTGCCGCCTTGATATCCATTACCGAAGTCAAGGTCTGGCGCGGTCGGGCACTGGTTCGTCGTAATACGGCGCCCGAGTCTGCGTTTTGGTACGCCAGCCAAGTTGCTCGCCTCAGCGTGCCACTCACGTACAATTTCATGACCTTCCTCGGCGTCGTCTACAAAGATACGGTATTCTACGATTTCCTCGGCCAGCTTATCAACCTTACGCCCCTTGGCAAGTGGTTCGACTACTTATTCCCCGCTCTCATCCTTGTCCCTGTGTGCTTCACTCTCTTTGGGCTCTACGGCAAGATTCAACGAGCGCTTGGCTTCGGTGGTGATGTCCTCGACACTCTGGAATCCGATGAGTTTGGAGCCAATTTTGGTACCGGCACCTGGCGTGAGGGCCGTGATCTCATTGAACGTGAACTCAACGGCTCGTCGGCTGCCATCCGCGGCGGCCGCCGGTCACACTACACGGACTCATCTTCTTCCTCGCAGTCGCGGGCTGCTCCCATTTTGACCATTCGGGCCAATTCAACCCCCTACCCATTACCGGGGAACCCTACAACCCCTCTCGCAACGTCGCCTAACACGCGGCCGTTGGCAAACACTTCGGCCAGGAGAGTTGGGACGGCGTCAAGGCAAGTGACGTTGGCAAGTGAGGATGATGACGAGAACTTCTTTGAGGCGCTAGGCCATAGGCTAAAGAACACGATTGATACCATGGATAAACCAAAGTGGTTGACGGATCTTCCAAAGCCCAAATGGATGGGAGGAGACACCAATGCTGGTGGTGCTGGTGCTGGTGCCGGTTCTGCGGGTAATGGTAGCGAAAACTTTTCGGATATCAGAAGGTGGTTTGGAGGTGGTGCTGGAGGAGGAGGGAGTAGCAACAGTGGTGGTGGAGGAGGGAGGATAAGGCTCTGAAACCCCCCCTCCCCCCCCTCTCTCTCTTTGACCGAGTGGAGGTGTTCCTACGTTTCTTCATCTTCTCCTCAGTATTGCTTTGGGCTACGGGTCTGTTGCATTTGGTTTCGCTTTTCTGTTCAGTTTATATACCAAGCAAGCATGTATAGTGTGGCACGAATAGGTTATGGTACACCCCAGGAGATGGCGTTTTTTTTTCTGTTCATAGAGACATGAGGATGTTCAAAAGTGTAGAACCTGAAGTGTCTACTCCCGGTGACTGTATGCGTAGGTTTAGGGTCCCTGATGAAGATTGAACAGGCTATCAAGGTGGTGAGACCGTCGGACGAGGCTAAGAAACTGAAAGAAATAAATATATTTGTATGTGTATACATACCTAGTGATATGGAGTGGGGGTAAATCATCGCGCGAGTGCCCCACCTGCCCACACTACATAGTAGCGGTGCCAAGAATGGGGTTCTCGGGGTTATCTCGATTCTCGACCGCGAACTGCAGAGCATTGGGTGTCGTAATGGCGTGTTTACACTGGTTGGAGCTACCATTAGGTACTATAGAAATTCATACTTCATCCTTCATCTCCAAGACCATATTTTTCTCTGTATATGGTGCCCCGGCGACTCAGCGGGCTATCGATAGATGTACCAGGAATTACCTCTATTGAAAATTGGATATTCCTTATCTGCCCTGTACCCCACATCTGCCGGCGGTATAGTGGAGCGCGGGGAAGCGGTACCCCGTAGGCGTATCCACACTGCCGCCGTGCCCGTCGCAACTGTGCCCGCCTCACTGCTCGCTGTGGCCTGGGCACGGCGGCGCCCGCGATTGCTGCATTCAGCGACTAGCATTCCTCGCTGCTGCAACTGTTGCCAAATGCAACCTCCAATGCACCTCCGTCGTCCTACCTGACCTGTTACAATTTGTTGCAGAATCGAGGTTGCGAGATTCCAGCCAGATCTTGCCTCGCCAACGTCGACGACATACTTCAACCTCACTCCAATCGGCAGCCGTCTCCCAACGACCTGGCAACTCCTCACTTTTCTCCCGACTTGTCACCTCTTCTTCCGACTACTACTGTCCTTCACCATCTCCTCGCCCATCATCACCTCTTCAAACTCATCCAGTCTCAAGTTGCTTCTTCGTCTGTTTGCCCTTCACGACCGGTTGTCCTTGACCAGGAAAGGCAAGGGTTGACTGACCGTTGACTGTCCCGCTGACTGTCAGAGGTAAGTCAGACCATCTATCAGCCCGGCCCCCCCACGACCCCGACTCACAACGTCTCTCACCGAGTACACGCGTGCACATTCATACATCTCACATCGGCGAGGCATCCTCATCTCGTTTACGTCTACACAGCCGCTCTTTACTCACTCTTACTTGCCAGACCGACTGCCCGGGTGTTCCCTTGCCCAGCACTTACAAGGCGTCTCTTCACCACCACCTAATTTGGTAATCCGAGCGGCTACGGACTTGGACCTGGACCCAGACTTGGACTCGGGACGGATCGGGAAGCAAAGTTGAGGGGCCACTGCCCGTGGGATAACTGAAATTCTCCATTACTACCACAGTCCAGGCCCATCCAACCAGCAAGGGTAGCGGCAGCACTGCAGCTGCTCTGATTTCAACATGGAGGTAAGCAAAACAAGATACACGCTTTTTTTCTTTTGCTCTGTTCTTTTCTTCTTTTTTGTTCTTTACCATTGTCCAGTCAAGCCTTTTCATCCGCTTCCCCTTACCCTGGTTACTACTATGAAACTTTGTCTATCCGTCTTTCTGCCGGTCTGGGACACTGAGGGAGTCTACCTGCCAATGGGGATCACGGAACCGACCGATTTGTATCTGCAGATGGGTGTGTTCGGCTTTCCAATGTTCCACAGACACCGTGGTGGTGTCATTCTATGACACTGTCCCTGATCCGCTCGGGTCATCAATCTTATTCCGTCGTTATCCCGCAAAGAGTAAATTCGGAGGAAAGGGATCAGTGGAAACGAAACCGCCCGTCTGGTTCAGGTTTCCTCTTTGGTACCGGATCTTGAGGGAGGATAGCGGCGTCGGTTAGCGATGGATGAGGTGCCGTCTGGACGTTGGGAAAGTTTGTCACGCCAAACCAAGATTAGTCACCACATGACCAGCCGGCTCAGCGATCTCCGACAAACTCCATGCGTCCAGTCCCATCTTGCATCCCTTGGACATGTTACTCCAATAGTTTGCAGAAGGACTTGTTTCTCTTGGTCCGTTGTGCGGCCAGTCACCTCGTCGCCATGGCCGTCGGTCATTGTATGTGCCGAGCCATTTCCGTCGTTGTACCACCTTGGAAAATGAGCCACCTCTTCCTTCTGCCCGTATTCTCCGTCAGCAACGCCTGACACATATTTCAGGTGGTCTTTTGCTCCGAAAGTACAAGGCAACAAGGTTCGCCAAAAATTGGGTTATACTCGGAACTCTTGAACACAGAGGCTGGTTGCCCAGCGTCATCTTGTCACTTTGGGCTTGGCACCGGCATTTGATGGGAATGGCTATAAACGCGTCAAATAACGGCTTCCCGTCCCTGTTTCTGTCGTCACTCGAGCGGCTACTTATCGATGTCTGGACCGCATTGTGCTTCTTGGTACCCAATCCGCGAGAAGCTACCCCTGGATGATCAAACAAACAAGGGGACATACAAGCTAGTGCCTCAGCGATACTCAGCTGTTGAGATACTCCCGGTCTTTTGTCCATATCACCGCTGTCGATAGTGTCGCTTCGGTCGCCGAGACACAAGGGACTTTACACGGCCTCCCTTTCTCACCGAGTAATATCCGTTTCGAGGTCGTCATACCTGGTCTTCAAGCCATCACAGCTCCTTCATTCTACCCCCGCACTGGCTACTGGCTTCTTTCATCATGGCATCTGCTTTCAGACGAGGCAGTGAAGCTCTCCTCGATCCCAGCACTGAGCCACGACCACCATGTGTTTCCAGGCGTCCTAGTAGGGCAATGCTAAATCTTCATCGTGTTTATGAGCAGAATCGACAACGAGTTCAACAAAATCTCAAAGATGGTGTCAAGGTACCCGAACCGATAGCAGTCCCTCATGCCAAGGGCAAACCCCGTCTTCTCCTAATGGGGCAGCGAAGGTATGATAGTCGTGCGTATCAGGATCGCGACTTGCGCTTACACATGGACAGGAGTGGAAAATCGTCTATATCAAGCGTCGTTTTTCACAAGCTACCGCCAAATGAGACATTATTCTTGGAGTCAACGGCTAGGATTCAAAAAGACAGTTTAAAGTGAGAAGTTTTCCCTTCCTTTTCGGTCTCTTCTTCTGACAAACGGATCACAGCTCGTTCATGGAGTTCCAAGTCTGGGATTTCCCTGGACAAATCGATGTTTTTGACAATCCCGCCTTCCCCTTTGATATGGACGCTATTTTCGGCGAGATTGGCGCTCTCATCTGGGTCATTGACGCCCAAGATGATTATCTCGAAGCCGTTGCACGCCTTAATGCCACTATTCTCCACCTACAGCGCAGCTACCAGCACATCAACATCGAAGTTTTCATCCACAAAGTCGACGGCCTTTCCGATGACTATAAGCTAGACATCCAGCGCGACATCACCATCCGCATCCAGGACGAGCTGTCGGACCAAGGGGTTGAGAACGCACCGGTGAACTTCCACCTCACCAGTATTTACAACCACAGCATCTTCGAAGCCTTTAGTAAAGTTATCCAGAAGCTGATCCCCCGCCTCGGCCAGCTCGAGGCCATTCTCACCAACCTGTGCCGGACCTGCCGCTTCGAAAAGGCCTACCTGTTCGACGTCAACACCAAGATCTACATCGCCACCGACAGCACGCCCGAGGATATGGCATCGTACGAGATTTGTTCAGACTACGTGGACGTCATCATCGACTTCACCGAGGTATACGGCAGCTGGCAGCGGACTCCGGAGTGGCGCAAGCGCCTCGAGGGCCCTCCCTGGGAGCAGAAGCTCGAGGACCAGGTCGCGTGCGAATGGGCCGAGAGCGGCATGGTGTTGGCGGATGCGCAACGTCCTATTATGCTCCGCGAGGTGGATAGGTTCCTGGCGCTCGTGGCTATCATGAAGGAAGGCAGCTATGAGAAGATGCCGCAGATCAACATGAATGTGGACGTTGTTGTTAAGGGGTTGACGGAGTTCTTTGAGATTACAAAGTCCAAGATGACGCCGACAGCCGTGCCAGGGGGTGTTACGGCTGTTGGAGGGAATGGGGTGATGAATGGCCATGGGGTGGTGGGTGATGGTCGTTAGGGATTCCATCCAGGTGTTTGAGGCCGTCAATGAAAAGCTGAGATGATCAAAGAGAAAGAAAAGAGGCTTGGAGCGGGAGGCTACCTTGATGAAGAATTATATCCTGGCTTTTGTCGTTGATGTAACGAATACAAAAAAAACAAGCATGTTTATTCTGTTATAGTCAGCTCCAACTACTACTGTTGACAATAACGCAACAGCAGCGAATCGACAGGTGAGTGTGTGGGTACACTGACACATATAGATTCAGAAAGTCCGGCGTTCTCTAGCCTATCAAAGTAGAGACAGTTTAAATGTAAAATCATTGTAAGACTTTCTGTGGCTACTTCAGTCTATGACAGTCTGATTTGCGAAATAATACGATATTGATTCACTTGCTCTTCTCTTGGGCGATGCATCATCTGCCCAGGGCACCTACGCAGTAACTAATACCGGTACCGGCTGCCCAACTCGCATCTGCCGTGCCTTCCATCGTTCACGGAGGGATCCTACAACCGATATCGCAGGAACGGTGGGCCGTAATAGATCGAAATATTCTATCGCAACTACTACCATCTTAACGATTACGGAGATGGAACCTGGTGACTGGCAGGAACCACCTGCGTCCGGTTTGATTGTTGGTCACGCTTTAAAGGCTTCAACCAGCACATCCAAGTGAAGTGTAATGACGGATGCAGTGGTACTTGTTGGGCTGCGTGCATCGCGATTTTCAATCATGAGGAGTTGAGATAGTAAAGTTGAACGGAGAAAGTACTAGCAAGTACAATATACAGAGGAAAATCATAAGATCACCACTCAGGTTCACCAGCTTAGTTTCCTCCTGCCTCCTTATTCTCCGCCCTGACTGCAAGCGAGTTATTTTCGTGATAAAAAGTTACTAGACTTCGTGTCTGTTGCTTTGCAAATGAATGCGATATCTGTTTGAATACCTCTCACAAACTCCCGTCTCGGTTGAGGTACCTCTAGGGATGTACTTTCAAAGTCAGCCCAGATGAATTATATGTAGTTCTCATTCCTGCTGCAATTCTTGACCTCAATAAATGAAAGTGCCTTCTTCTAGGTAACTACCTAGACTGCTTTGATCTTCTGAGACGACTTACTATTACAGTTTAAACATCCAGAGTAAAAGTAGCTGACGCATGTCTCGCCAATCAATAAATATTGAACCCCCGGCTGGTATATATTCCATAGTAGCGGCGATGTACGCATGCATCTTTGACTGTTATTCTACCCTTGCCGCCGACTCTCTTCCTCGAGAGCGTCTCGCCGAGCATATGTATCTATGCTAATCACATGCTATAACGACAACTATGTCATCACCAGTCCACCCATCTATCTCTCACAAATAGCTTACCGAAATACTACTCGCCGATGACACCGACACCACCAAGACATACTCTTAGTCCTAAGCATACGCCAACGCCCAACATCTGTCAGCATGAGCAGCATGGAGTGAGCACTAAGTTTAGTAGGTACGCAGCACCCAGTAATTATCCTTTGCGCATTTGTGGCTTGCGGCCTTGCCAGTAAGAACTGGTAGAACTCAAAAGCAAATGTTCTGAACGAACGAACGGCCTAACCACGTTTTATCACATTGTCCTGCCCGTCTGTCTGTATGGCAGGTTGGCATATGCTTTCAAGGCGGAATACCTATTTCTTCTCATTTGATGATCTGACATCCCTGACATCCTTGATTACCTAGTCGATAGCATCAGTCATCATTGAAAGACAGCATGACAACCGAATAGGCATACAGCTCTGCCTTGTCTACACTACTTGTCAACTTGTTAACTTGCAAGCTTACGAACAGGAAGCAAGGGCGAATGTTTGATTTCAGCTGTAAAAGTGATGATGAGTTTCCCCGATATCGCCGATCCCGGGTTCCTCTTCGTCGGGCGCATCGTATACTGTAGTTCTACACCCCCCCTCAACCCCCTCCCCCATCTTTGGGTTGGTCCTGATTACCGATGGCATCAGCATTAGCTTGACCGAGGTAAATGAAGCAAGACAGCAACGAGCAGGAGCAGCAGCGGCCTGACTCCGCGGCCAAGCCCGTCACTGCCCCGTTGGTTGTAGTGTACGGTCTCGAGCGCCCCGGGTCACCGAACCCAAGCGACCACAATGAAGTTGATCTAGACCAACCACTTTGAGTTAATGGAGACAATAGTGATCCATTCAGATAGATTGCTTCCGAACGTATGTGGCATTGCCATGGAGTGCGCGGTGAGAGTTTGGGTATAAACTAACAATATTTGGTGTGTCTTGTGTGGCACTGAGTTAGTGCACACAATCGGCGACTAAAATCTAAATATACTTTTCAACACTCCATGTGCTTGGACCCTGGACCCTGAAGTCTGGAAATCATTCAAGTTCAGAGAATGAGGCGCAAAAACCGAAATGCTTACGTATACAGTGACATCGGACTGGAGCGACACTTTCGAGAGGAAGTGTCACCGTAGTTGTGGCGGAAAAGAGATGGCATCGGCGGCTGCCACGTCAAGGGCTGCCTCCCGCCCCGCCGCGGCCGCCCCACCTACCGGCCGGCCGGTAAGTTGGCCACCATCAGGTCCCGAAGCGAAGCGATGCTCACAGATACGCAGTGTTGCCCTTTTCCCCTTTCGGATATATCCGAACTAGAAGGTTTCCAAGTCCAACACGCACTTTCTTTTACGATCTCCCGTGCAGGGGCTTTTTCGTCTCAACGTGGAGGAAACCCCGTCCAGATTGACACCGTGACCAGTGGTGCTGCCGAGCTCCGAAGATATCGAGGCGCAGGCAGCCAGAATGGAAATGTATGTTTCAAGCCTCGGCACTTGCAGCCACACCGCTCCATAGAAGAGCTTTTGCTTCATGGACAGCCCTGGAAATTTGAAAAAGTTTGTGGACAACCAGAGAACCTCCAACGCCCATACCCACCGCCCTAACTGTCGAGTCACCAGCATGCGCTGGACGCTGAGTTGTTCGTGAGGACTCCGACTCTCAATGAGGCCATCTTCAGCTTCGCATGGGTGTGGCTAGGGCTCACTGCTTAAGGTCCGTCTTGATAGTAGTGTAGTGTAGAGGGCGGGGCTACCTATGACGTCATGGCTTGGCATTCCGACGACCCTTTTGCGACCACTGGCTCGCCTGGCTGACGACCGACCACCAAAGAGTCTTCGCAAAACCGAGCGGATCTTTACATTGAAACGCGCACGACGCGTCTTGCATTCCTCTATCCCCAATGAAACGCAGCTCGCCAGGCCTGCGCCACACCTCCACACCTGGCCGATTTCGCCGCTCTCGTCGATCAACATGGAGCCGGTGTTATTCGTGGACAGGCGTCCATACACTACACTAGTTCTAGTGTAGCAGGCGATTTGAACAAAAGTCCGGACACTCACTGGGTCTGGTTCGGTATAAGCGTAGGTGTCCGGACTAATTCTTCACATCGCCTGACTATAGGTACGGCGCGAAGCCTCTCTGAGAGGGGCAGATGCTGGAAGTGTCGTGCGTGTAACGTACACATACGGCTCGTCCACCTCTCCTTCCCTTCACTGGCCTCAAGTTTCAAGCCATCCTCCAGTTATCGTGGTGAAGACTCCAACTGGTGGTGTTGGGGTTAACGCACCAGATGGCGACCTGAGCCGCTGGAGAGTCCGCCATTTCACTGAGAGATGGAGCTCAATAAGAGGCTTGCCACCGGTATTATCGTAGCCCGATGGTCCGTCCGCCTGCAGCCAACTACAATGGGTCCTGGCTGACCGTTCGAGGATAAGGATACAATAATTCCGGCGGTCCAATAGCCTTGTCGTCGCGCCGTGCTAATATCGATCGCGGTGCTGGGTATGAGTCAACGGCTGCTCGGCTTGCTCTCTCACTGGATGTATGATGCTGCCGTGCTTCAGATTCGCGTTCACGCCCGCCGCGCTGGATATGTGACTGGATACACATCGGCGGTGCTAGTCCCGTGAGAACAGATCGGCCCTGCAGTCGTCCTCCTAGTTAACCCAGCACCAAATGGACATGAGAATCAAGAACCACCCCCGTCTTTACCCCGTCATTTCCCCGAGTTCATTCGGCCGAGCCAAGCTGTAGCAGCTAGGGAACATCGGGCTTGAGGGGAGTGAGGGTGTGTAATCAGTGAAATTGTGTCAAGGGACGAGGCGTCTTGGTCCTCGAATGGAGGAAGAGGATATTGGAAAGGACAAGTCGCATGGACGCGCAGGTCGCAGCACAAGTAATGCTTGCGAAACGGAAAACATGCAATTGGCTTCTCCAGGTGATCAAGGTCCATGGCCAGGACGACGACGAGGTCAGATCAGGTTGATTGTCGCGTAAATTTTCTCGTTTATCTTGGATTATCCCGCGATGGGCAGTTTGCGCCGAAGGTCAAGTGACTGGCTCTTCTGGCGCTCCGAGTCGTCACCAGACTAGGACGGCGCGGTTCAGGGTTTCTTTCCCTCCCCTCATGCCGCTGTTCATCCCGGCAAGACTGGGGCTGCCGTTTCCATCCGTGATAGCCATGTGCGTCGTCCCTTTTGCAATATGCTCCGATTCTGTCCCCATCACGGTTTCGTCCCTTCCGATTTGAGCCTTGCTTGTGATTTTCGCATGATGAAACAACTTACAAAGTTGAATAAGAGCATGGGCGATGGACTAGCGCAGACCCCAGAATAAAAGAAAGCTAGCCGCCCACTGGTCGAAATCCGCACGCAAATCGGCAAGTGGCGGGTCTATCGCCTCACCTCGCTGCTATGTAGCGTATGTACTACCGCCTGGCGCTGGCTGACAATTTCACAGTCAATACCGTAATTCTGATCTCCGTTACGCGCCAAGACCAGGCACATGAAAACGTGCCAAGCCAATTGTGGCTGCCCTCAGCTTCCAACTTTACTTCGTTGGAGAGTTGACCTTGTCATGGAAGGAACTGAATCTGGTCGATTGCAACACCCACCAACAACAACTTCTTCACTTTCAACTTGTCGGTTTTCATCATTCTTCGTTCCCAATATGCACAATGTGCATTGTCTGTTTCGTTTCTGCCGTTGCATACTTCTGCCGTGGGAATCTCGTTCCGCTCCTGGCCGCACAGCCCCCTTCTCTTTTGCCATCCCCGTTCCCGTCCAGTGGATTTACTATGTATGAAGATCCAGGGTGGGAGAAACCTCACAAAGGTGGTCGCAGGTTGCCTTGGTCGCCTCTCAAGTGGGCACCGAGAGCAACCAAGACAACACCCGTTCAATGGCAGCGCAGCGTCAAGTGCCCTAGACCGATACCTGCCGAGCTGTGTCTACTTGCCGCCACGAGGGCGCATCTAGGACTGTTTCGACCTACACCCTCAACGGCCTTCCACGAGAGGACAGCCGTTCAGGTCTCCCTCATGGTAGCGAGCAATGCGGAGCTACTCACATGTTACCCAATCCCACGGACTCGACTCCCTTGCTTGTTTCGTTGCTTCCAGCCGCTTGCTGCACCCCCCCCCCCCCCCCCCCCCCCCCCCAGACGAAGAAAGACACAGCGAGATCGGGGGTACGAAACCCACGGAGCCAGGAACCAAGCGGTCCACTGTGTCCCCATGTCTGATACTCCCAGGCTCCATATCGCGAGGCCAGACTCGAGGTTGCTATGCACTACGGAAGTCTCGAGGCCCCAGTGGACGTGGTGAAGAAGATTGGTTCATGGCTCCGGTGGTGCCATATGAGACATTCTTCTATCGTCATGTCGGATTCCCCAAAAGAGGCACCAAAGCCTTGATTATACATAGTACAGCTCGGAGATGACCATATGCCGTGACTCTCCAATCGCAACGGGTTTCTACATATTCCTTCCACTACTCCAGAAACTTGGAGTGTTGTGTTCTCGTCATCAAGACATGGACTTTTTCCACCTCGACACCAAGTGGGTGCTCCTCTTGTGGCTTGCTGCCGCAAATCCATGGCTTTATATTTTCTCATTTTCACCAAATTTCTCTCCTCTCAGATGATTCATGGGTGAATATCTCGCCTTCTGGGGCCACCCATTCGTTCCTCTCCTCCTTTTCAGGCCAATGAGAGGCTTCAATGTCGGCCTTTTTCTCTCGATGGAGGCCGAGGGCGCTCAGAGCTCCAGCCAATGAGGCTCAAAAACAGGGGTCTGACTTAAACAACCTTTGCTCACCTTCCCGCACTAGCATGGCAGCTTCTGGTCATATCCCAACATACGCTCTCTCACAGGCTGACGCCAATCCTCCTACCCTTTTGTACCTTTTTCACACCTTTATTGCCGTTGAGACATTCCCTGTCTTTGTTCCACACGTGCTATAGACCAAGCTGGGAGTCTCCTGGATCATTCTTACTCCAAAAACTCCTTCAGGGGTGTTGATGGGGAGAAGAAGAGGGGGAAAATGAGTGGTCAAGCCGGCAGACAGGTCCTCAATGACTCCAGTTTGAGCTACTTTTTTTGGGTTTTCACCCCTCCCGATGATTTGCTTGCTTTGGACCACTAGCCGGCCCCAGGCGTATGCAAGCAGTACACTACCTTTCGGTAGATGATCGTGGATCTGGTCAGAAGGTGTGGGCGAAGACATCACTGGCAGACTGGGTCTAGAAGCAAGCCTCGAGAAGGCGGTTTTGTTCAAGGGAAAGGGAGCGTCCCGGCCCACTGGCAGCGCGCTTGTTGCGTTTCATGTTGAGGAGTTGAGGATTTATGGACAGGAGCAAGCGATTGCGCCCTCTGACGATCGATTGGGCGACAAGTCAATCATGCCATATCCTCTTCAGGATACCTCAACGCCCGTTCTTAATGATTACGGTATCCTGTTCACTCTGGGTTCACTCTGGGTTCATCTCGCCCCGCGTTTCAGCAATCGTAGCGGACGCTCCCACTGGTTGACAGTGTCAAGGCGACTCAACACTTCCACGAGTGGGAGCTTTGCATAATCTCACGATGTGGATCAACCTTTGAAGATGGTGTGTTACGGCAACCTAGACATTCCTACGAGTCATATGCAGCTCACCATTTACAGCAGTAAAGATACTAGTGTCCACCAGATACGGATCCTCTTCCCCTCTGCTCTTAGTAGCCGCGCGTGCGGCTTGCATCAGACCAACGGCTTGCTAAGCATACTGCTATCAACACTCATGTTGAGATCTAGTCAGATAATTTCAGCCCCTCTTACCGGCTCACAATCAAAAGGCTTTATATTACATGATAGAACGGAAAACTCCATCAGGATCCGCCAGTGTCACAAAGGCACGCCGGTTGCTACAGCATTGTGCCAATGTCATCGCCGGTCGGTGGCGAGTTAGATGGAATTCCTATTGATATCACAACTCACAAAATTTACTTTTTGAAATGCACATTTCCTCTAGGTCTAGGCCACAACTAACGCACGGCGTAGTAGCATGATTTACCAAGCCATATCGGTGACAGTGGGACCAATCTGCCATGACCTAAGACCGAGTAAGCATTATTAAATTCGTGTTGGCTTCCTTCCCCGCAAAAGCTCTGATTAATATTGCGAGTTAGCCTTGGCAACTGACAAGACAGTACATACTCTTCTGGTGCCTCAATTTCACAATTGAGGATATAGTCTCGTCGCGTTCACACGTGCTTTGCGAGACTATGAACCCCAAACCTGGATTGAGTGGATGTTTCAGATCCTTCGAGGGGAACAAGTATGTGTTGTAATCACCTCCAGCATCATGGTTATCCTATCGATGATCACGGCCGAGTAAACGAGGAGTGACAAATGTGAAAAACTGTGAGCTGGGGTACTTTTCTTGAATGTGGCTCGCGGTGGTAGTGGTTTCTGTGCCATTCATCGGCGGGGTCGTTGGTGTCTTCTGGGGAGCTGTCGGTTGTACTACGCAGTAGGTAGGTAAGGTACGTATCTCCAAGCACTAGCGCTCTGGGATTACCACAGCGGAGCCATACTTTCCGTTTTTCCCGAAACGTAATGTAACTTACGCGTATTTTTCATAGCAAGGATACCACGCACTAACTCCCTGCTGACTGACGGTGGCGCTACTCTGTTTTTCCTGGCATCATAGTCCACATCTTGCACATCTGCAGTCTTCAGCTCTAGTTGCATGCCAGAGACCGGCCGATTCGTCTCTTGGTGCGTCGGGGTTTTTGTCATCCAGCATTGTGCATATGCATGGCTGAGCACAGCCTGCAGAGATAGACGAGGGAAATCGGAGTTACGCAAGCCCGGACGCAGTCAGTCAGGTACTGCGATAGGTCCTGTCAACCGCAATGGCGAGGACGTGACAAACTGAAGGGAGTTCCCGGCCTACACAGTACATACACATACCACGGGACTCCAGGTACGCACATATCCCAACATCTTGGCCACGGAAAGTGGCGTCGCGCGAAGTCTGAAAAGAACGCATTTTGGGCTCTATCATACAGTACGCTACAGTATACACACAGCTCCGGAGAACCCTGGCATCTGGGGTCGAGTTGATCGATGCCAGGCTCTTCAGATGCCCTGTCCGCCCGCCCGTCACCCGTGGTCTCCGGTAGCGTTGAAAAGTTTGTCGACGGTGAAAAACTTCAAGAAAGGAAAACCGGATACCCGAGATCTTGGCTTTCTTGGAATATCGTCCTGTTGGAACCCAACTCTAGCTTACAGATGCTTGACTGCCGGACTACCCTATTACACGGAGCTAGCTCGGGTGCCATGGAGCCATGATATTGGACTAGGCAGACGACCCGACGTCGTCGATACAACATACGATAGATAGCAGGACTTGAGACGGGGCTCTTTTTCCGGATTGATGATGCTAACTAGTGTAGGTAGGTTTGACCATTCCTACTCCATCAATACGGTTGAAAATGCAGGCCAGATTGGGACATGAGACTTAGTCCATGGCCTTGAATGGCTGTCGAAAAGTGGCTTGAAACAGAAAGTGACCTCTCAGGCTTCGGCGCTGACTGGCCTCCTGACGATGGCAACATGCTCTGATTTTGGCGAGTTTTGCCAACCAACAGCAGCTGCAGCCAGCGCGGTGTAGCGGGCCCCATCTGGACCTTCCGGGCTTGTGGCTTGTCCGGCCACTAGGTAACGCGGGACGCATTCAAGATACACCCCCCCCCCCCCCCCCCCCTCCCTCTCTTCTCCGCTCTGGTGTCCTCGTCGCTTGTTGTGGTTGCCCTCCCGTCTTCGTGTACACTACACACTAATGTACCTATGCATGCAGCTGTAGGTAGGGATGTTGGTGGTGTAGTAGTGTATGAAAAAAAGGGCTCGAAGGGGGGCAGTGGCAGTGGGTGACAGCGCGAGTGACGGCAACGACGGGTCTTACGGGTACGACTATAACACCCACTACACCCCACCGTCCTAAGCACCCAGACTTTCTACACGAGATTTCTCACCCTCCTTCTTCTCCCTCACGAGCCCCTCGTCTCCCGTTCTTCACTTTTCATTTGACGTTGCCGGCGAGTACGCTAGGCCCTTGTCTTGGGACTGCCTGCTTCGTCACCTTGCTCACCTTGTTTCTTATATTCTATTCGTTTCCCATCTCAATCCCCCCCCTGTGTTTCCCGTCTCCCGTCAAGCGCTACAGTGCTCTGTCACTCTCAGGTCTCTCACCTCAACTCACCTCACCTCACCAGCCTCCCAACTGTCAACTCACAACCGGCCATAATGCCAGTCCAGCTATTACCGGCCTCGGCCGCCGCCTTTGCCCCAAGAGCATCTTCCGTCAACGTCGTGCTGGGTTCCAAGGTTGAGCCATGGTTGACCAAGACACTGAAGCGCATCAACAAAGTCAAGAGGCCTCTCAACAGCGTACCCCAGCACACAAAATGCTTGACCGAGACCCTATCCTCACCGAATGCCATCTGGATCCTGGCTTCGCTCATGCTCCCTAAGGCGCCCGAAGACAAGCTCAAGAACGACTCAAACCCGTTGGTTGAGGCCATCGCCAACTATCAGCTTATCCACCTGGAGGCTTACATCGTCCACGTCGACATGGTCCTGAGGAATGAGGTTGCCTTCAAGCTTACCCCCGACACCATCGAGTCGCTCATCGAGTACCACAAGGACGTCCACTGCCCCAATACCAAGGCTAGTACGTATGACTGGTCTGAGAAGGATCAGCAATGCAAGAAGCTTCACGAGGACTTTGTTCAGGCCATCAACAAGTTTGTCTTCACCACGCACGTGACGGCTTTGGAGGGTCTCGAAGAAGAGGGGGCTGGAGAATTGCTGGATGGTAGGAGCGAGGATGTCAAGAGTGCCGTCATGAACCTCTACAAGCCGCTGCTGCCGCCTCCGCCTAGGATTGTCGATGTCGTCCGTCAGCCTCCTTTGTTGCCCAGCTCTCCCGCCAACGTCAGCATGTGGTCGCAACCCACAACGCCCTCGTCGCTGCCTGCTCCTGTCGAGTCGTGGAGAGTCCTACCGTCGAGCCCCAGTGTGGCATCATCCGGATCCGCCAGCCCCCCCATGTGGGCAAGCATGGGTGTCAGCGAGGTGCAAATGCCCTCACCTACACCTGCTTATAGCACGCCGTCCTACAGCACGCCTTTCTCCTCGGCCGGCTACTACTATGGCTCTACGCTCGTCTCCGCCCCCCTTCCGCTACCCAGCATGCTTGCTCCTCATTGCGGAGTTAGCATGGGATTTAACAACTTCGGTTGGGATCGCTATCAGGAGTACACCACGACAATGTGACAACCAACGTCTGCAACAACAGACACCGGTTATCCAGGTCATCCAGCCGCGACGACTTCCGCATGATCGCCAGTGTTCTGGATCTTTTGAATATCCACAAAGCCAGGACGCGGCACTTATGCCCATGGCGGCTGGGTGATTTGATCACACAAGCAAGAGGCACTTTGCCGTTTGGCATATGGATTCGGAGCGACATTCGACACTTCTTGCCTCAACGAACCCCCTCCTCTCTTGGTGCATCTACTCCCAACTGGTTTTTCTTTTATCTCACTACGGGTTAGCGGGCGAGCGTCTATTTGTTTTTTGTGACTTTTCAGTTTTTTTTGGCTTTGAGATATCATCATCATCATCACCGTGTGCTTGGTCATCGGCTTTTCCTATTGTTTCAACCTCACATGGCAGGGACCTGGGGCGGGTAGTCTGTTTGCATTTACATCATGGCGGTTATAGGCTGGTTTGCGTGTTTTGCTTTTAAGAAGAAGACTGCAGCAATGCACCCACGGCTCGGCGGCGCAAGCCCGAGACAGAAACTTTCTTGATTGAGATTACCCCTTTTTGTCTTTCACTTTCTTTCATTTTTTTTTTCTTTTCCCCTTTTCCCACTCGCAGGACACGGCATTTAAAAAGGCTGGCATTTGGAAGATACCCCTTTCGCGGTGTCTCGGGCTTCCCTCACGGGTTTACCCCACCGCACATTCGCTTCAAGACGTTTCCATCTTTACCCTTTATCTTGGATTTTCATTTTGTCTTACGGATGATGTTTACGGCTTTTAATGTTGACGGATATAATCCCTACGGCTACGACGACAAAGACGACTTCTAACGATACGAAGGGTTTTCCATCTTACGACTTGATGTCGAAGTGAAAACCAACGGACTCGAAGCAAGAAACGATTGACGCCACCGTTCGGATTATATGCGCTCCTGATTAGAGGAAGAGAGGGATCACCCGACACAAACGAGACTGGTTCTCGGGATCCTCCCTCTATGGCATGGCCGATTCAACACCATCTAGCCGCCGCTGCGTATCTGGAATATCGCAAACTTCGGCAGACACTGGTTGTCGACAAAGACCAACGATCTCTGATTCTCAGCCTGCCTGTCTCGCAGATCCAGCAAGAGGCTCTGGGGACATTCAGGTTGGGGAGCAGAGGGGGGACTTGAAGCAAGGATGGTATTCTCCAAAACACGATGCAGAAGAAGAAGAAGGGCAACACGGGATAGTGTACGGCACTCACTGCTGAGCAGTGAACGACAAACAACATCATCACCTCCTTTCTGCCGTGTCAAGTTTGCTTTCTGGCCTTTCTCAACCTCTCAACACCACCGACACACTTGGACGAATATGGTGAAGCGACTCTATCGATTATCCTCGCGGACTCTCGGGGGACGGGATTACTGCTGCGGCGTATGTCCTGCACACACTCTCGGATCAACCTGAGTCCTGCTAGACGGGATGGGACCGAGGGTGTCGTGGCTATCAGGCTTGCGTTTTTCCATAGGTCAGGTCAAAGTTCCTCCGATGTGTTCAGTCAGGGGAGTCAAGATATGAGGACATTTCCACCAGGTGATTCTTGGTGGATATACGGGAGGGGGACTGGCCAGTGGGGAAACAAGTGTGGTTCATCTCACCGCATGCCAAAGCTTCTCCGTATCTCATACTAATGGCCTAACGGTTCTTGGACCGGCCTCGCATAGTTGGGATGGTTGAGAAGCAAGGCAGAGGCCTATGATTTGAAACAAGGTGTCCTGGCCGCTGGAGGAAATGCCACGCATTGTGCGCGGAACAAGAGCGACGAGTCACTTTTGCTGTGCGACCTGACTTTCTCGTTCTTATTCCGTGTTGCATGGCGTGTGCATTCACTCACCGGGAATTCCTTGCTTTTTAATGATTTCAATCATGGGTCTGGGATGCTGGCTCGGGGTTTTTGGATACTCGCTCTGTGAGTGAGTCGAGACGTGTAGTAGATACCCTGGTGGTTTTGGCCTATACGTTGTCATGAAGGTTGGGGTAGTTATACCAAGTTGCGGATATCATATCTGGAAGTTTTTCAAGCACGAAATATCATGTACCTCTCTGCTCGATATGTCTGTTGCCCGCTGTGACTTGTGAGTCTTGTTCTCATCAAAATTGTTTACGATGCTACGTAGTGAACCTGGAAAGACTCGGCAGTTATTCCTCCCCCTCACCTCCCTTGTCTGCAGCAACGTGACGATCTCCAACTTCGGCTCCGACAGGAAGAATGGACGAAAAGATGAATGGTCGTTACAAGGGTAACGTTACCCCTCGCGCCCGGTCGGAGTTCGGGAATACACCGTAAGTGAAAAGTTTCAAAGCCGAGGTGACAGTACGGGAACGGTGCCACGCTAACTGTCCTATCTATACATGCTATCCTTCCCTACTTCACATGCCAACTACTTGGGTAGCGTCCGCCAAGCGGGATCTCGAAGGCAAATTTAAGACAAAATTTCTGTAATAACCGCGACTTGCACGTATGGATGGAAAGATACGGTTTCCGGACGCCATGATCAACCATGATATGGAACATACCGCAGTAGACATGACCAAAAAAAAAAAAAAAAGAAAGAAAAAAAAAAAAAAAAAAAACTTCAAGTGTCGATCTGAGTCTGACTGAGATCTGGGGGGTCCTGGGGGTCCGTGGCCATGGACAACCAAGAAGAAAAAGAAAAAGGCCAAGGAAGCGTAAGCTGGCCAGTCAAAAGCAAGAACAAGGGGGTCTTCAGGTTTTTTAGTTCCTTTTTCTTCCGGGTCGCCGTTCGGGACGCACCGAGGGCGGGGACCGTTCCGTTCATTGTCACACGACAAACGAGAGAGACATCAGATGGGCGGAACGAACTTTCTTGATCCTTCCTTCCTCACCGCCTTCGTCGCTGCTATTGTGGAGCACGTGCACTGAAATTGATGCGGCAATGGTTCCGAAGATTGTCTGACAGGTAGGGCCGTCACGGTGAGAAGTGTGATGAGGAATGAAGGATTTAGGATTTACAAGGTGATAGCGTAGGGATGGATGGATGGAGAAGATGAGCGATGGTTACAGCGCTAAAATAACCTGGACAGTATGTACCGGATGTTGCTCCGACCTCCAATCCTTTTTTCTACGCAGTATGTACGTAGTTTTCCGCGATACGCGGTAATAAGACGAAGCGACGTCGTCGAGATACTACCATATGGAAGTCTAGACTACTATGTAGATAGCATAGTGTCACGACGATGATGATCTCCAGAGTCCAGCCTCGTGCTATTAACTAGTCTTTTACCGTAGTTGGTGTAGGTATGTAGTATATCGTAGCTGACAAAACTAAAAACTCACATTACGTACCATTGCTAAATTGGCCCAGAATCTCACCAAGTGAGACATTCCCGTAGAATGAAGTCTAGTGTTGGATCGTTAGCGCAATCTTTCAAAGCTGAATGAATGTCTCTTTCGTGGATCATTTGTTTGTTTGTTCCACACCTCCCACCTACAAAAGAAGCTTACTGCTGCTACGCTGACTACTGTAATATCCGGAATTTGCAGCGACGGACACTACTCTGTATATTGACTGCAATATCCGGAATCGTTGTGCATACCGAACGTACCCTCTCCCTGTCCTCCTACACACCTAATTAACTGGAGAGGGAAGCTCAAGACAGTACATAGCTTCCGCAATTGCGTTATCGTCCGTCCCGTCGTCAGCCTGTCGGGCTGTTGCATAGGTACATACATACACAGTAGCGTCATGCCCGTCCGTCCCTTACCTTTGCATATGTAGTGTATATCCACTTTCATATGGCAAGTTGTGCAACAGTAACCAATTTTATATCCTGCAGTGCTGCTGAACTTGCTGATGCGCTTCAAGTTGAAGGTGACACATCGATGTGAATAGAAAGAAAGACCGATTTATCCGGCCCGACGGCAACCGTTGTCACAGACAGTTTTGAGTTGTACTATGGCGGCGGTAGTCGGCAATAATAAAAAACAATACAGCGAGGAATGGAAAAGGAACAGGCAAGGAGAAGAAGAAGAAGAAGAAGCGAAAGTTACGAAATGGAACAGAGAGTAAATACACAGAGCAGGGGGGGGGGGGGGACGGGCCAGGAATCAATCACTTGTTTTAGCGTTTAGCGCCTCAAGCGGCTGCGGCCTGTTCAGCGACCGCTGTGGGGTTATCGGGGTGGGTGGTGTCAACGGACGTCCAGTCTGGGGTTAATCCGATTTCATCAATGGAGACTGCCCGATAGAGGTATTTGTTCAAGTTGCAAGCCAAAAGACCCCAAAGAAGGCCTCTTTGCATATTACTTACTGGCATATCCTCTAAATACGATTTTGCGGCGCTGACTACCTACACAGGAGTGTCAAGCCACCAACCAGCAGAAGAAATTATTCTCGAGTTCCCCTCTTGACCTTGACATCTCCATTTTACCTTGCAGAGATGGGACCTGGGGTGACAGCGCTTCGCTTCGCTTGCCTGCGTTCTTGTTTACCATAGTATCCATTATGTACTTCGCCTGCGCGGACGGAGAAGTAAGTGCGCATGACACCCACCCACCCAGTCTCTCTCTCTTCTGCAATGCACGCAGATTGCCTTCTCTGCATAGCCGGTCCGCCTCTTATAGGTAGGTTTCTAGTGTAGATATGCAGTATACAGTTACAGTATACGCAGGCAGTTCAGTTCCTGTTGGAGGCCTCAGTTTTTTTTTTTTTTTTTTTTTTTTTTCCTGCTGTCCATTCATTACTCATCATCATCCATCTTCGGCACTTGACGACGCTGGACATTCTAAAATAACACATTCTCGACACCCCCCGATATCGTACATGTAAAGAATCAACTCTTTCAACGCAGTAGCAAATGTGAAACAAAACATATCGAAATAAAAACAAAACAAAACAAAATAAGAACCGGACACTCAAGCATCTATCTACCGTTAACACATCATGCCTCCCTCCCTCTACTTGGGCAGACTACCGCAAAGTTTACATTTTTTCCAGTTTGTATGTAACTATAATAGAGATCGATATGCGCCTGACGTCGAGTTGGGTAGTTCATCCGATGCTGTGGTCGGTTAAGTTTGTTTGTTACATACACACCACCCTCGTTACACATAAAAAAAAAACCGTTGCGTAACAGGACCCGACCCGACGCTAGGTGGGTACTACATATGTCTATGTAATAGGTAGCAGTGAAAGAAGACCTGGATTACAAAATGTAAAGACAGAAGACGAGGCAAGGCGGGGCAAGGCAAGGCAAGGTATAACCCGACTGCGAGCAAGTATTTGAAAGTTGCAAAAAGTTGTTTGATAGCAGGTGCACAGGCTAGCGGCTGGAGATAGTTACTCAGGGTAGATATATGTTCCAGAAATTTCTTGCGCTTTGATGACTACCTCTACCTAGATAGTTACTTTCATGGACTGCCTAGGCGGACATCATGGCGGAATGGGCTGAGGAAGGGTGAAGAGGGAAGAAGGGTTTATAAGAAAGTTCGTGAGATAATTGAAGATAGTACACTACAAAACTTGGTTGAAGGGAAGTTCGGATATGCCTGTATGGGCTTAGCGTTCATGTTTAGTGGGTACCATGGTAGGTACAGCGAAGCATATGTACTCGTCCATAGCGAATATACTTATTTACAACGTCTTTTCTTGATATAGACACAACGCTGGGTTTTTCATCATGTGGTCTTCACAGTCTTTATATCTGTTATTATTGGTAAACAAATTTCTCTTGTTATCTTTTTTTCCGTTCATTATTTTCTTCTTTTCTTTCCCCAGCGATGTTGATCAAGTGCGTTGCGGGTGTAGGAGTGTACCAGGTTGAATTGTCTCATGGAGGAGTGTAGTCTGTGGTGGTGACACTATGCTTGAAGTATGCCCAGCTGATATATTTCAACGAGGTGTGAGTGAGAGACCGACATGTCATGTTATGTGCAAAAGCCCGAAGGATGACATTAAATCCATGGTCAGGGTCATGCATAGAAAAGACAATAGCATTCAAGACTTTTCGTGCGCTCTACTGCACATCTATCACCACGGTTTAGACTTCTAACACACACCCGCTCACACCGCTGCCACAATCTCCAACAAACTACCATGCAATCCTCCCTTCTTGGCAACCTCCTTGAACGCCTTCAACGCCTCTCCAGCCACCGACTCGGCGCCGACAACCTTAACCACCGCAACCGCGCACAGCAACAGCCTCGCACAAGCCGCGAACACATGTTGATCACTTGTCCACTCCAGCGGCCCATCACTGTTGGCCCGCACTAGTCTGGTAAGGTACTCCAGCCCTTCCTCCGTCCACTTACTGAGCTTGGCGAACGCAGGCCCGGACGAGAGAATGTCAGAAGACCCGGAAGCAGAGGCACGAGCGATGAGCTCCCGCTGCCATCGTCTAGTCTCCCTCACCTCATCAATAAACAGATTCTGCTCCTCAGTGGCAAAGAGTGAGTCGTCGAACTGCAAAGCGGTGACGAGCTGTTCCGCTGCCGAGGTCAACTCAGAAGACTTTCCGGCCACTGGTGAGGAATTGCCGGTTGTGAGACGAAACACCAAGTGCTCTTGGAACTCTTCTTCCCCAAAGAACGTCTCGGACATCCAGACCGCCAAGCGATCAGCTGCCGAAGGGGGAACCATCTGCTGTCCGACCACGGGCGCGGCAGCGGCGGAAGCAAGATCGCGGACCTCGTCGTCGTCGTCAATTAGGGCATCGTAGAGCGCCGAGAGCGCAGGGAGGAAAGCCGGGGACCAGTTTGCTCCTGTTGTTGGCACGAAGCCGGTGAAAAAGGACGTCAGAGAAGAGGCGGCCGCATAGCGCGTGTCGAAGGTGTTGTCGATGTCGAGCGCGTCGGCCATAATGGCGCCCCAGGCCCGGAGACGTTGGGCCATTTGCTTGTCGATTTCGCCACAGGCGGCGGTGGTGGTGGTGGTAGCGCTGCGAAGAGCAAGGGCGGCCATGAGGGAACCGCTGGCTCGGATGATGGCGCAGGAGAGGTTGGGGTTGATCTCGCCTTGCTGGAGACCCTTCCAGGTTTGTTCGATGGTGGCCATGAAGGGGAGGCCGACAAGCTCAGCTTGACGACCTTCCTGGAGAAGGGCGTCGATGAGATCACCGAGGTTAGAGATGGCCGCTGCTTTAATATCGGGAGTAGCGGCGGTGGTAGTGCAGACTTCGGCGTAAAGGCTGGAGAGACCCCCAATGGCTTCGGTGGTAGTGATGGACTTCCAGGCGGTAGGGACCATCTCAAGCATTCGCTGAGTAGTGTTGATGTCCTTGATAAGGGTGTGCAGAAAGAGCGCCCGTAGGACCTTAGTGTCGCAGACTGCTGCGGCGTGGTAGACGCTGGCAATTACAGCCTCTGCGTCTAGGAGAGCCGAGGATGGGTATTGCTTGGTCTTGTCCATCACCGTGGCTGAATCGGAGCCTGGAGTGATGGCAATGAGTTCAAGGGCTGACTGGTTGACGATGGGATCGATGCTCGCCAAAATGTTGAATATCTCAAGGTAGGCGGCCTTGACGACGGGGCATGTCTTGAAGTTGTCACTCTCGTCGGCAAGCCTGCGAAGGAGAACCTTGAGCTTGGATGTGTCTTCGGAAACATCCGCACCCAAGTTAGTCTTGCGCTCCAGCACAAATCTTGTCAGCAGGAGAACACCATGGATGCGGTTGGCGCGATCCTCAGACTCCTCAAGGAGCCGCTGGATTTCTGCAACCCAGTCTCCTTGAAGAAGGAAGGAGCAGAGTGTCCTGGCCGCAATTTCTCTGACGTGCCAGAGGTGGCTGTCAAGGTAGCCTTCAATATGACCTTGGAGTTCAGCGCGGTAAGACTCGGGGGGACCGGCACGACGAATGATGTCCAACGCCGGGAAGACGGCCTCCGCGGCGGCTGTCTTTGCATCTTCACCAAGAGCCTTGTTGGCAGACTCCAGCAGTCCCAGGATAACACCTGGCAGTGTTGGGTACTTGTTGTAAGAAATACGAACGGAGACACCGTCCCAGCCCGATTCGATGATGGCCTTGCTCTCACCCGTTCCGAGCAAGCAGTCGATGAGACTCCTCAGCAACAGGAGACCGCAGTTGCGAATGGCCCATCTATATCTCGTTAGCATTCGATCCGACTGCTGGTGCTTCTCTGCGACTTACACTTCGGACTTCAGGTTGTTTGCAGCCAGCTGCAAAGTCCTTGCCAGGTAAGCCTCAGCCTTCTTGCTCAACAACGAGCTCTTGAAAATCTCTCTAAGCGAATTCAGAGCATGTACTTGTGGCAAGTTCGATCCATCAGTTTCCGCCTGTGTGACCGGCTTCTTGCCAATCTCCTCGAGCTCGCTAAAAACTTCGTTGAACGAGGGTGATTCGGCGTTGGCTGTCAGGATGCCCGCAACTAGAGAAGGAATACCCGCAGAGCGACGGGTGGTGGAGGCTTGACTCATGATGCAGTTGATGGTGCCCTTCTGGGAGTTAGCATATAGTAGCTAAAGAGCCATGGTCAGTTCCAAAACATACCTTGTACCATTCGCGAAGCAAAGTGTTGGACCCAGCAGTCTCGGGGAAGACAATGGGGAGCTTTTGTGTAAGCTGGCAACATGTCGTAAAAGTAAGAGATACCGTAGAGAAAGCACCACGATGCCTCAAGCTGGAAAGCTGCTCAAATGTCAAGTACCCGGCATCTTGGAAAACAGGCAAAGGAGGGAACGGCACTCCCGGGCCTGGAGTGAGACGCAACGTCTGGAGCATCAGTCGCATCAAATTGCTCGACTCGTGAACTGCACGGAAACTGTAACTCAATAGGTCTTTGGTGTCCAATCCCTCGATTTCCTCCATCTCCTCGGGCAAGTGGCCTTCCGGAGAGTCATCGCATAGCACATGCCTGACTGCTACCCAAATACGTTTGGCACAGTCGAAGACGCGCTGATATAACTGATGAATGGCTTCCAACTGTGTTTCGGAAAAGGTCTCCTTGGCCAGCACAGGCCACGCATAGCTGATGGCGGCAAAATCTGGATGTACGGGGTTCTCAATGGCGGCGTGGCCCAAGTCCTTCTCTGCCTTTGTGACCTTGTCTTCAAGACCACTGATGATCTTGGAAATGTGAGCAATCTGGAGATCTGCACCATCCAACCATCGGCACAGAAGTCCCTGAGAGCGAGCAGCGCCGTCACCGTGATCAGCGCGTCCAGTTCTGTCTGCCAGAGCCCGGGCTTTTAGGCAAAAGTCTTGCAGGACCTCGAGTTGGGTCTTGCTATTGAGACTGGGTTGTGCGGGGGACTTGATGATTTCTTGAGAGAACAAACCCAAAAGGTTAGAGGCGGAGTCTCTGACATCGTCAAATGGGTCCAAGAGCAGATCCAGAAGAAGGCGGATCCAAGTGAAATCCGAAGATATTGACTTTGAAACGTCCTCATCGACAGCATCATCCGTGGCACCAGCGTGTTTTCCAACTTTTAACGCCAAAAGTGCCGCTCTCATGGCTGTAATGTGGCGTTGGTAGGACGCTGTGGGCAAAAGCTCTCCCTTCAAAAACCCAAGGTACCACGAGAAGAAGGCCTCATGGCGATCAAGTACCTCCTTGGCCTCGGTGGGATTCTTCAACAAGTTCTCAGGAGCGGGCTTCTTCTTTGATGATGTCGTATCCTTGTCCGCAGGCGCTGGGTTCTGCTGGCTGGCTGCTTGGGCAAGGCTTCTCTGGGCAACGGAGATGACGTTCTTAACACGCCGAATCAGGTTCTTCGTATAGCCGAGCACCTCGTTGCGCAATTTAGCGTCAAAGTCAGCATGGAAGGCGGCGAGGTGCTTCCTGAGTAGGTCAAACGCTATCCGGGAAAAGGGCTTCGTAGTGGCCTGGGATGAGACCAACAAGGAGAAAGCGCTGGATCTGACGGAGAGGGAAGGATGTGTGAGGAAGCTTTCGAGGACAGTGTCCCGAAGAGTTACCTTGCTTGAAGACTGAGAAGCGTCAATATCATTGCTGGGTTCTTCCACGAGACCGAACCGCTTGCCGGTCTCGAGTGTCGCCAACTGGAGCAAGAGAGTCAGATCGGTTAGATCCTGTGTAGATCCGACGGGTATCTCGCTGCGGTTGAACGCCTCTAGCAGCTTCAGAGATTCGACCTTGTCAGTCTTGAAAATAGGAACTAGGACATAGTTCTTGATATCCTCCAAGACTGCTGGTCTTTGGGCCACAGCCTCCTGTAGCCACGTCTTCCAGACTTCGACAGTGAACTTTTCGCTTTCTTGGGTAGCAGCAGCAGCTTGGCCAGTCAAACCCTTGAAAATATGCACAAGACATTTGCCGGCATGAGGGCAGACGTAGGGAAGCTCCATCCATGAGAACAGCTCAAAGACAAAGGACTTCCACACCGAGAGATGAGGTAGGTCGGCGACAGAAGAGTCGACCTCGCGATACTTGCGAGCAACATCGGCGAGGGAAAGAACCTTTTTGTTCAAGAAGTGGTCCAGACACTGCAGGCCAGACTTGGTCAGTTGCATGGCAGACTTGCGAGCGACAATCTCCACGATGGTCTTGAGGATGTGTTCCTTCACTGCCTTCCCTGTCTCGGGTTTGGGGTTGATGGTCGCCGACGCCACAAGAACATCGAGAATCAGTCTCAGGGCACGATGCGGGTCGTGTTCATACCACTCAAGGTAGAAATGGAACAGCTTCGTTGAGACAGGCTCGGTGAAGGCCCATTCCTTCAGCTTCTCGTCTTTGGCCTTGGCGCACTGCTGAACAAAGCTGCAGAGCCTTACGACATCGTGACCGTTGCCGTGATACTGGCGAGACTCGGAGGCGTTGCTGAACAGCTTGGCAAATAGTGCCTGTGCGATGCTAACACTGGTGTTAGTGATGGTCTGTATATGTGTGATTAAGAATTTCTCACAAAGAATAACTGGAAACTGAAGATATCGGAAAGAAAAGAAACCTACACTGGGAGTGACTCGGTGGGTTGTGACAACAGCCACTTGGTGATGGTGTTGGCATTTTCAAACACTTCGGGGCCCAGTCCGGCTAGCAGAGCGTCCGTGTCAATGGTGCTGCTGCCGGGGGCATTTTGCTGGACTTGGGTTGACTCCATCCCCGCAGTCCAAAAGGGAAGTTATGATTGAAGGACCGGGTTTAGACGTGCATCCGAGACTTGCAGAGTGATGACTAGGAAAGGGAAGCAATGAAGAAGGAGCGAAGAGTGGTAAGTGCCTAACCGTCAATGAGCCCCCCCAGTAGGTTAGAATTGAGGGTCTGAAGTTACTGTGATAGTAATCCACCTCTCTGCTGGGCACTCACGTATAAAGTATGAGCGACGGGTTGTGAAATTTTGGGATCTTCAAAGGCCTATAGCATCACCCACTGTGTGTTTACAACCACTGCGCATGCTCTGGGGTGAATCCACTCCGGCCACCGTGCTTGCTTTGGGTTTGAACTCTGAAGTTGCCTGCCGCCATGCCAAGAAATACCCTTGGACTATACAGAACTACAAACTCCATGACGGAAACTATGAAAGATTCAAAAGCGAAGTCCTGAGGAACCAGGAATGGGAAAATGGAGAATCCGTCAAATATATCTGTTCAAGGCGTAGTTTGGCTTCAGATGCCCACGATGTACTGCACTTATACTTCCAATAAGGTCATCTTCATAACAGCTTCCGTTGACACATGTCCCCAAAATCAAGCCCAAGAATATGTAATATATACACATGTACTGCGTAGAGGTACTTATGACGCCAATCGCTCGCACGGGCCATGCGGGCGCCATAGAGGTAAATTTTTTCGAAGTTCCGACGTTATCGGGGGCCAAGACAGGCGTCCAAGTTGCGCGTGAGCCGGAGCCAATTCGAGATCCCATCCGTCTCGCCCACCGACCCGTCCGTCACTCCTCCGAAGATACGATAGCTTGCTTAGTTGCCGACGGCACCACCCACCCACCCTTCCCTCCGGCTACCCGTCACCACTCTTGCGCGCAGCAGTCCGCGGTCTATCTGCTTCGTGTTTCCCAACTGTTCAACGATCCGATAACCCATCGAACCCCTCCACTTCAGTCACAATGTCCGGCCTTTGGAACACCCTCACCGGAGGCAGCAAGAAGCAGCAAGAGCAACAAGAGCCCGCCGCGCCCGCCCCCAGCGCACCTCAGACAACCACCACCACCACCTCCGCTCCTTCATATCCCTCGCCCTTCGATGCTAGCCAGCCCCAAGGTGTCGAGGCCTTTCTCGGTAGCTCTTCCTTCGCCGACCCCACACAACTACACCCTCTCGCCGGCCTCAACAAGGAAACACTAGAATACATCTCGCTTGAGGATACCCCGCTACCCGATGCCGCCGGCGCCTCAGTTCTGCCCTCGCGCGGCTTCACCGACGACCTCTGCTACGGAACCGGTATCACCTACCTGACGGCCCTCACCATCGGAGGCGCGTGGGGTTTGAAAGAGGGTCTCCAGAGATCGGCCGGCCAGCCGCCCAAGCTGCGCCTCAACTCCGTCCTTAACGCCGTCACCCGTCGCGGTCCCTACCTCGGCAACTCGGCCGGTGTTGTCGCCATCTGCTACAACCTAATCAACGCCGGCATTGGTTACGTGAGGGGCAAGCACGATGCCGCCAACTCAATCCTGGCCGGTGCGCTTAGTGGTATGCTCTTCAAGAGCACCAGGGGTCTGAAGCCCATGATGATCTCGGGTGGTATTGTTGCGACGATAGCCGGTACTTGGGCGGTATGTTACCATTTTTCATATGGCAGGCGTAGGCTGAAAATACACCTTGCTAACTTTACTGTGTCACTAGGTCGCCAGGAGGACGTTCTTCCCCTCCCCCCAGACCAACGAGGTCGACTGAAGTGGAGACGAAGAATGAAACAGGAAAAAAAAAAAGTCATCTTCTGTTCCCTTCATCCCACGACTCTCTGGCCATCTATCGTTGCTCCATGAAAAGAGTGCATAGCTAGCCAGCCTTCTCTATTATTTTAATCTTCGAGACAACCGACAGAAAAAAACCAGTGTCTTCTCACCAACACGGAAGACCACTGCGATGAAGATGTGTGTGTGCGTGTCCTTGGTTCAACACGGAGCAAAAGGGCAGCAGGCACGGACTGGTGGATGTGTACGAACAAGAGAGGGAAGAAGGAAAATAAAGCGACACTGGGCTGGGCAGGGCTTGAACAAGGCAGGACATGGAAGAGGGGCCAAAGGGCAGGGTGTGTGCATAGTGGTGCATAGCGCAAGGGTTAGTCTCATCTCTCTCCTCCCCATGTGTGGAAAATTGTATGTATTATAGCGGATCATATGGACATAGAGCGCAATCGCCCCGGTTGGGCATATGGGGCATTGCAGCAGGCTTCATTCAAACGTTGAGTCTATTGTGGGTTGTACATGACTGTTGGCTCCGGGTTTATGATAAGATAATAGAGGTAATCTTTGGTGTGGGATATATTGGGCATGTCACCCTGCCACACGTTGGTGTCGAGAATGACTGCAAGCAGGTGTGAGTTCAAAGTTCGAAGCGACTAAGGGGTAGGACTGCGAAAGAACATATCTACTCCCTTAGGATAAGGCCCATCTCCGACAAATTCCATATTTGCCGCAAGACTGGAAACTGTACGCACATTGTTCCTCGAGTATTTCCCATGCAAATCTTCGGCTTGAGAACAACAGGCAAGCACCAGTTTCATGACATGGAAACTGAGAGATTAAGACAGGGAGGAAAATCGATCCTCCGATAATTGATATACCGAGCTATTAGTCTTATAAGCCATGATAACTTTGCGTCTTCATGCTAAGTCCCTCTACAATTCCCGTCTCGGCTTTCTGTAAAATCGAAGACTGATAGAGCGAATGTTCCTATCCATGTTGTTAGTCATAATAAGAGAAACCACCACATCATCGAGCTTACATTGTTTGGTTTCTGGTGTGGGATGCTGTTGCAAAAGGAGAAAGGCGAGCTCGATACTTGTATGATCATATGTAACGCGTAATGTATTCCACCTTATTCTCAAACCACCATAGTAAGCCACTTTAAGGATGTACAAAAGGTCGATAGTATACCAACACAACACTTTAGCAAAGAAAGAAGACAACGTAACTATCCACCTTTGTCAGCTTAGGATGATCCGGGGCAGCGCATTCACGAACCACAACAAAAACCAAGCAGGCAATGAAGTCATAGGTAACATATCAACAAACAAAATGATTAGGTGCACGAGATGTAATGTTTCTACCTTAAGTATCATAGCTCATGTCTAAATACTGCCAAGTCATACTTTGATGTCTCTCATACACCAAGAAAAGTCGTTACAGTCGGGTCGTCATGTGGGCTTGGAGTGTCTTGGGCTGTGCCTCCCGTTTTCGGTTGCGGGAGTTTCATACCTGCCCGGGCCGGCTTCTGCCAAGTATCTTACCAAGACCAAGGCAGATGAAAGGCGGAGTTTCCGTTCAATTGCGCTTTCGCAGTTGACAGACAACAGAACTTCAAACCAACTCGAGTACTGATTTGTACCGCGCTCGCCGCATCTCAGGAAGAAGAACCATTACTGCCACGACAACGGCAAAAACCCCCCGAATCGAGAGCACTCACAGCAATCAAGGAAGAAGCAGTCAACATGTGCTGTTGCATTCCTTGCTGGCCGTTTGCCGACGTCGACTTCGAGCGCGAACCGGTCAACCGGTACGGCGACAAGTATCACTACGTCTTTAACGAGAGCACGAGGGCCTGGGAGCTCCGCGATGTGGTAAGTTTGTTTGCTTTCCTTGTTGCAAAATTTCCACCCAAGAGATTGGGAGCAGCAGCAGGTCAGGTTCCTCTGAGGGTTAGTACTCTCTCTTGGATCCGAGGACATCGAGCAGCCTCGAAGACTTGTATGAAGGAAGGAGCGTTTGTTGGCAGGACAACGATCACGAGGACTCAACGACAGATCCAAACTTGCTTGGCTACAACGCGGGGCTGCAGGTTTCCCATGCGGATATCTTGCCGTGATCCCTTCACTCGCGCTGAGTTTCCGCGCTCCCCAGGCAACAGCAGATCACTTTCCATTCACTTACCACTCACTTCCACGGATTTCACCTCTGAAGATTACCCAACGACGGGCGGATACTGCAGCAGAGGATCACGCGCTGAAGTGGAAGCTCGCCACAAGACACGCTGAGAGATCGATGTCAAAGGGACTGCATTGGCAGCCGTGCTGGTGGTGAAGATTCTACGACGACCCCAAGGCAGGAAGTGGAGGCGGTCAGCGAGCACCTTGTTAAACCCGCGCTGCGCACTTACACCCATTGCACCTTCCCTTTTGTTTCCTTCGGGCCCGCCTTCCTCTCGTATTCTTCCCACACAACCCTCTCCACTCAAGCCGGACCACCGCACAAGTCGGAAGTCCACCTTGAGAAACCAACTTTGCGTCCCAACCCATCATGGGCGCGCATCCAGACAAGGGCAACTTGAAATCTCCAAAGAGGGTTTCTTTTCAACAAGGCCTCGAGAAGGACGTCCAGCCACTCCCCTTAAAGTCCGCCCTGCGCAAGCGTCCATCATTCCAGGAAGAGTCACCTGCCCAGGAAGAACCGACTAGTCCTGAGCACTACCCCGCCTTTCCGCCTGCCGACCCGGGAGTTTCAACGTCCTCTCAACAAGTCTTCACTCATCACACAGGCCCGGGAGGAATCCAAGCCGACCACAAGGCAGCGCAATACCATCCCTCCTTCATCCCCGCGTCGCCTTATCAACAAGTCCAACCGTGGCAACTCGGCTATAATCAGCAAACCGCCCAGTGCCAGACCGTGATCCCTTACCTCCCAACAACATACCAAGTCAACATGTCTCAGTACGCCCTCGCCCCGGCCAATACTGGCGTCCATTTCCAACCCCAGGTTGGCGACACCTCCACCGGCCCCGAGCTTCATTACTATACCCCGCGCCACGACGGACAGCTTGGTCTCCAGATGCCTGTCCAGCAGGCCGCTCAGTATATGGTCAGTCTGACTTGTTCTCCGTCCTCGAGCATGCAGCAGCCCGTAGTTGGGAAGCAGTACCCACAGTAATACCAGGTGCCGAACCAGGCTCCCTACCAGATACAGTACCAGTACCAGAGCCCATACCATGGCCATTATCAGAGCCAGTGGCAGGCCGGACTCTACCCGACTTGGGACCAGCAGCAACAGCAATACTTTGCAAGTGTCGTTAATTTGCGCTTTCCACTTGTTCTTTTTTGCGTCCTCACTGCCAGTAGTTCAAGTGAACTACTGCTTCCCGTGTCCTGACTGCTTGCTGCTTTCCAACACATCGCCGCTGATACACGAGCTTTCGAGAGTCTAAATTTGCTAACTGGTCACAGGCTACCGGAATGCCCGTTCCGTTGCAGCAGGTTCCCGGCGCCGCTCCGCCCGGCTATATCGTCCAGCAGCCTGTCATGCCGCAGCCTGCCATGCAGCCGGTCTTGGTCCAGGCCCAGCCTGTCCCCGGCCAGCCCATGATGATGGCTCAGCCCCAGCCTGCGTACGCCCCGGGCGCGACCGTGATCGTTGCAGGTAATGCTCCAGTTGCCCCCATGCCTGCGGTCCCCGGTGCCGTTCATCCCGAGCCCGCTCTCGGCGTGGGCCTCACTGCCAGTGAGGTTGCCGCAAACAACGAGCAGATCGCTTATGAAAACAACATGGATGAGGCACAGGATTTTAAGCCCGCCGACGATGACCCGTCTCGCATGTATCGCTGCCGTGAGGTCGACGGAAACTGGACCCTGCGCAACAGGTTCACAATTGACAACCTTGGCGACTGCCGCTGGTACATGACCGACGATGGCGTCTTCTATGCCGTCCGCATGCAGTCCTAAGCCTGGATGGAGGAAAGGAGACGGGTTTCTTGGTAAGTTGTCCCGCATGTGCTTGTTGGCATCGGATTCTAATGTCTGTAGACACCATCACCATTCATCGTTGGCAAGGTTCGGCGTTTTGCGGGTTCGGTCACTGGCGCTTGGGATTGCGTCTTTTGTGTTGATTCTGGTTTTCCTCTTCATTTTGCGATCAATCGGCTCAAAGGGTTTGCCTTCAGTGGAAGCAAAAAGAAGCTTGAAGTTTCCGCAGGTAGCAATTATGATTGGCACATTGGGTCGACGTCAAACTGTTACCTGGTTTAGTTCATGCTTGACATCGCAAACAGATGGATGCATGAAAAAAAGACTCTGGCAACAGGCAATTGCGTTTGTAGAATGTTTGATACTTAGATATCGGCCCCTTCACAGCAGTGCTTAATCAGATATTCAGTTGTCTAGCTTTGGTGCTTGTCGGGGTAATAAGACTGTCATCGAAAGGTCGTCGGACTGAGATTAAATGAAACGATGTCGTTCAGGTTGGCTAGGAGCACCCCATGTGATGAATGATGGATGTTTTTAGATGCAAGGAGGTACCTGGACAACATTGCTGCTTGAACAGCGAGGTCTTTCTGTTAGTATTCTAGCTGCGAGAGATTTATGCCAAATCGAATAAGGCACACACCACGTCGTGTGTCTGTTAGTGTAATCGCTAGGCTGCTTGGGTCGTAAACAATGACGACTAGATGGAGCTCAGTGGGTACTTACATACCTGTCCGGATGTGTGGAATGTTACCCCACCCCCGCATCGTAGGCCTGAATCCTTGGATGGCGCGATGTTTCTGAACCAATCGTTGACACCTGCCCGACCCGCCTTTTTTGGGAACATCAACGACATCACCTCATGAAGAATACCTTGTATCAACATGAACAGCGTATACTTGTAATCAGACAATCAAGCCATATGCACCTCAGGCAATTGCACACAATTGATCATACAATCGTACACACAACTCAAACATCATCAAACAACTACATCCCAAAACAACTGCCAAGATGCTCCTCATAGGCCTAACCGGCTCCATCGCCACCGGCAAATCAACCGTTTCCTCCCTCCTCTCCTCGCCCCCCTATAACCTCCCCATCATCGACGCCGACCTTCTCGCTCGCAAAGTCGTCGAGCCCGGCACCGCTGGCTACAACGCCATCGTCTCCTACTTTGGTCCCACCACACCCGACCTCCTCGTTCCCTCCGGGCTCGATATGCCCGAAAACGGCCCCACAGGAAAAGGCCGCCCTCTCAACCGCCCGGC
Source organism: Neurospora intermedia (assembly GCA_037102815.1). Classification (NCBI taxonomy): domain Eukaryota; kingdom Fungi; phylum Ascomycota; class Sordariomycetes; order Sordariales; family Sordariaceae; genus Neurospora; species Neurospora intermedia. Next base: position 3,570,196 of record BTPP01000004.1, on the reverse strand, counting down.
CCTAGGCCGCCGCGTCTTTGGCGACTCCCCTGAGGTACGCAAGGACCGCGCCCGTTTGAATTCCATCGTCCACCCGGCTGTAAGAAAGGCGATGGCGCTGGCGGTGCTGAAGGCGTATGTGAAGGGATATAGAGCCGTGGTGCTGGATATCCCGCTGTTGTTCGAGAGTCAGTTGGACAAGTTCTGCGGGACGGTATTGGTGGTTGGGGTGAAGGATCCAAAGGTGCAGATGGAGAGGTTGAGGGCTAGGGATCCGCATTTGAGTCAGGAGGATGCGGAGAATCGGGTGAGGAGTCAAGGGGATGTGAGGGAGAAGGCGGAGAGGGCGCTGGAGAGGGGGGAGGGGAGGGGGTGCGTGGTTTGGAATGATGGGGATAAGAGGGAGTTGGAGGAGCAAGTGCGGAGGGTGTTTTGGCAGGGAGTGGTGGAGAAGTATAGTCCGAGGTGGTGGGCGTGGTTTTTGTGGATGTGCCCGCCGGCGGCGGTGGTGAGTGCGTTGTGGAATTATTGGGCGAATTTGAGGGTGGATAGGAGGTGGAAGGAGAAGAAGGAGGCGGAGAGGGCGAAGTTGTGAGTGAAGGGAGGGGGAGCTGTGTTGAAGCCCGCCTAGTCTCTAGATGGGATTGCGAGAGGACACGATGATGAGATGAGGATGGTCGAGGAGAAGAACACATGGACGGAAAAAAGTGGAAAGATGGCAGATGAGTGAAGGGGACGTTTTCTCAGTAAGGAGGGTGAATTGGCGTGTTTCTTTTATTTTTTTTGTGTCTTCAAGGTTTCTGTTATCGTCCTGTTCCAGGCCCATCGGGCCTGTCTGTCAAAAGGGCAATTCACTTTACAGCGACGACAACGATGGCAATGGTGGGTGGGTGGTATACAGACTGAAGGGATGTTTTGCTCGGCTAACGACGCCATGTCATATGGTCTGTTGTCCCTTTTCCCCTTGTTATCAAGGTTTGGTTCACGTCCTGCTCGGAGACTATGGACGTTGGCCGTTTAACAAAGCCGTTCACCATGCAGCTGGTGTTTTTGTTTCGACTGAATAGTCTCGATGATAGGGACAGGGTCGATACGGCGGGGTGAGTTTGGGATCAACCAACTATCAGATTGATAACAGCAACCATTTGCGGGGTGATTTGGGAATTGGAATTTCTTACGTCGCAGACTATATAAACCCTCCTCCCTCCCCTCCCCGCGGCAAGCTTTCACTTCTTGTCTCTTTCCTCAGAGTCGTCAATCTTCTCATACCAGAACGCTCATTTAAGCCATCTGCGCCTTGCATACTCTTCTCGATCACCATATATAGCCTTAGACAGTTACACCCTCCCTTTCTCACAGAGTCGTCACATCCTCCACAACAGAAGTCGACATCGCAAATAACCTTCACCGTCCGACACATTTTAACTCCGCTTGAAGCGTATCCAAGCTCATAGGTTAGTCTCCCAGCCCATTTGAACTGCACAAATAATACCCCTCTGAAAAGCTCGCAATTCCCTATCTAGGACTTGTGCTCTAACACTCCATTGGCAGTATCTATATACATATTCAAGAATTAATCACGAAAATGCCTAACGGGATCTCACCCGAGGAAAGACGGCGCCGACAGGAGCGGGAGCACCGTTATCAGAAGGCCGAGAAAGAGGCTCGGGCCGCTTGGCAGCGTGGCCTTGAGAATGAGCGAGAGGCTGCTGAGGCTCTTCAAGAAGAAAAGAAGAGCCACTTGGGGAAGCGCAGGGTATCGTTTGATTCTTCGCGGAATCAGACTCATCTTTTCTACAGCTTTTCTCAGCTTGACCCTACGCCTGCCCCCACCGATGCCGGCAATCCCACCGATGAGCTGTTGAGTAAAAGATACGAATTACTTGCCAAGGAAATTGCATCCTTGCGTTCTGAGTTTGCTGAGCTCGAGGTTCTCGAAATCAAAGAGGCTGAAGAGGAGGCTCTCGCTCGGAAAGTGCAGGCGCACGAAGCGGCCAGGCTAGAGCAGGAGCGCCACCGAAAGAAGGCCGTGGAGGAGGCTCTAAGAAGCAAAGAGGCTAAGGAGAGTGTTTTTGCCCTCATACAGCGGGAGGGCGAAGCGGCGCGCAGGAAAGATGAAGAAGATTGGAAGGAGCAGAAAGCTCTCAAAGCCGCGGAGGATGAGAAGAAGGTACTTGCTCGTGTGAAGCAGGAGTATGAAGCCCGGAGGGAGCAGGAACGCTGTCGTCAGATGGAGAAGGACAAGACAGCATGGAAGCGCGACCTTGAGAACGAGCGCCCATCCACCAGTCAGGCTCATCCATGGAAACCAGAGCTTAGTCCATATCCTCTGAAACCCTTGGATCAAGAACACCCATCGATAAAGCAATACCCCACCATCGACCACTCCCATCTGAAGCATCATCCGCATGGGCACCCAAGCCCTCGCAAGGCTCAATCAGCATCTTCAGTACTGGTCGGCCTTTCTGGATTACCTGCGGTGTCTCTCTGTTCTGACTTGGCTCCGGACGTTACTTGTTACAGAGACAAGGGCCGAGACCGCTCCGACTATGCAGGTACATTCGGATCGAAAGAGAAAGAACACTTGCACCAAGAGTGTTTTCCTTCAGCTCCCCAGTCAACTTGGTTTACACCGTCGGTGCCAGTCGGTCTCTCAGGCATTCCTGCTGGATCTTTGTGCTCAGACGAGGCTCCAGAGGTTGCCAGGTACAAAGACGAGGGTCGAGATCGCTCCGGCTACACAAAGGCCTATGGATCAACACAACAAGAACATTCACACCGAAATCGTTTCCGTTCGGCTCCCAGCCCGAGTTGGTCTATGTCCCCTGTACCTGCTTGGAAGTCTCCTACACTCGAACCCCAGGTAATAGAGCAGACTTTGGTCATTCCGGCTCAGCGCTCATGTTATGCGGGAGTGGAGACTCCAAAGGAGCGGTGGCCCTTGCCACCCACATCTTCTCTCAGCAACAATGAGCCTCAGGTTCCCACTCGTCTAGAGAGTGAACAAGAGAAGCTGCAACGAGAATTGCGGGAAGAAAAGAGGAATTTCGACCAGAGGATAGCCAGACTACGGGCTGAGGTGGAGAGGAAAGGGCGAAGCCACGGCGCAAGCAGCGTTGCGTCATGGCAGACGGGATGCAAGTCCGTCTGGGAGGATCCCACGAAGGTAACTCCTGAAAATACCGCCAATGGCAACTCCAGAGACATTGCCAAGGCTGTACTGAGGGATGTTGCCGTTCAGACCGGGAATATTGCTCCTGAAAATGACACTCGCAAATCACACTGGGAGTGCGGCAGGAAGGGCCACGGTCGAGACTCGAATGTCGACCACAATGGTCGAAGCCTCAGCCAGACGACCAAATATACCCGTCAGTATGAGGCGGAGGACTCAAGCCCAAGTAACGATAACCGTACGGAGAGGCTTTCCAAGGCGCATGCCCGCGCCAAGTCACTCAAGCTCAAACTGCCTGTGGGAACCAACCCTCCCTACGTGCCACCAACTCCGTATTGGCACCCATCGTTCCCTCCCAGCCTTCCTCCCACACCCTCAAAGCGCCCGAGTGCCCCCGGTCCTGCTGTGGCTATCCTTCCTCTTTCGACCTTGGATAGACAGAATGGCCACTACCGAGATCTCAAAACGCCGATGCCCCCTGGCAGCTGGTTGAGAGACTAGCTGGATCCAAGAACTGGCTGGCCAACGTTTCGACCCCCAGCTTCTACAACTAATTTTCCCCAGCGGCTGAGAAGGAGGTCAATTTGGCGTAGTACGGAGTCTTGGGTGATGAGATGGCTGCCGCGGTTGGCCAAGACTGGGTAGTATAGTTTACGGAATGATGGGACGTGGGGTGCTAGTGCACCAGAATAGGTATCCGACGACATTTCTCGGAAGGGGTTAAGGGTCGTTTTCTTTCTAGCTTAACAAATATTTTGCTTATTTCATCAGGGGTAGCACTCCTCCCAACTTCCTGTCTGTCTATGTGCGCTTCTTTCTAACTTCATGTACCTTATTTCCCTATGTTTAGGATATGGCTACACGCGCACACGTGGGTACCGGCTCCTGTCTTTCCAAATCTACTAAAGGGGCTATGATCAAAAGATAGTTCTGCTGTTAAATTCAGTGTGATTCTCGTACAAAACATCTTCGATTTCAAGAGTGTCATCTTGGCGCCTCTTGATGCGGGACATTCTTGACACTGGGTAGCCCCATCGCACCTACTTTACAGGTAGACAAAGCATAGCACAGTATCATCATATCGTTCTTCTCGTTCTGCTTGTTCTTGTAGGAATTCAGTTTCATATTTAGATTCAAATACCGTCAGCCATCGCAGCATATCCACACGGCATTTCCACATATCCGTTTCCTAGGCTTGTTACACCACTAGTTTTCAACCACAGGCTGGAAGAGCATGTTAAAGCATGCATCATGTACTGAAGATTTTACATTTAGATCGGCGAAAGCGGTTTAAAAAACCTGTCCTTGCGCCGGTGGACCACTTCACCACCCGGATCATATTTCTGTGCAAAAGGACGATATACCGAACCTGACAAGTCGATCCAGCAAGGTGCTGCCTATATAGTCGCGATGGCAGATGCATCCGTGCCTGGTACGTAGAATCGAAAGGCGGTGCGAGACAACAAATGGGGCTGTGACGAGGTTTTCCCTTCACCAGAGTCACAACCTTGAGCCAAGGCTAAGGAAGGCTCTTTCACCTGTCGAGTGCGCATCAGACCAACGTCCGCAACCTTTTACTCAAACAAAATTGAGGATTCCCCCTTCACCTGTCGAGCGCACTTCACTTTGCGGGGCAGTATTGAAAGGTCCATTCCCCAGGCCGCAGAGTATATGAACCGTTCCAGCCCCAGCCAAAAGTCCAATCCTTTTCCACTCCCACAACTTTTGCACCTCCAAGTCTTCGACCGTATCACCTTCTCACCCCTCCCACCGAGTCATCACTTCTCTGCGTCAAAGCGAATCACCAATATCTAACCGATCTTTACGTCATCCGCGACATTTCAAAATCTCTATGTCAGTCTTTTGCTCCCTTCTCACATCCATTTGCCTTCGTCGCGACGAGCCCTGCGGATCATATGCGCTAACATCTCGTTGACAGTAGCCACATACCTGACAATTGATTACTTTCCTCCTACCACCACAGCGGCTCGTGGCAGAATTTCCACGCCTGTTTTACCACATCGACAATATGTCGCCCACCAATGAGCAGGTCGTGGGACCATTCGCCCCGGCTGTTACCGCAATTGGCAGCCATGTTTTCGACAAACTCGAGCACTTGCAAAAAGCCATATACAGGCTCGAAGAAGAGGTTTGGCGCCAGCAAAATACCCTTGATCGGTACGAGTACAACAAAGACAGGCATCATTGGCAAGAGTTACGGCCTCGTCTCATCGAGAACAAGAAGGATCTCGAGCAGCTGCGTGCTATGGCTGCTTCTGAACAGAAGAAGCGTGAAAACTACAAAAAGGCCATTTTCAAGCTTGAAGATGAAGCCGAGCGCTTGGAATTCGCGCTCAATTGTAACAGGTGGCATTGTGAGTACAAGAAGCAATGGGAGAGCGCATGGAGCCGTTTCAAAGAGATCGAGAAGGACGTGAAATACCTGCGTGCTCTGGCTGCTCCCGAGGCGAGCAAACTAGAAGAAGAGAAGGCAGCTGCCGAAAAGATGCGCGCTGCTGCGGAGAAGGCAGCTGAAGAGGAAAGGAAGCGCGCAGCTGAGAACGCAGCTACCGAGCAAAAGCGCCGACAGGAACTCCTCAAGCAAAAAGAGGAGGAAAGGAAGGCCTTAGAAGCTCAACTATCTGCCGAGAAGAAGCGCAAAGCAGACGCGGAAGCCGCCGCACAGAAATACAAGGCAGAGCTAGCAGTGGCCGAGAAAAAGCGTTCTGCCGAGAAAGCAGCTGCGGAAAAGAAGCACAAGGCAGAGCTAGCAGCCGCCGAGGAGAAAGGAAAGCTTGAACGCATGCAGAAGATCGAGCAGGACGTCCAGTTTCTGAAATCTCACCTTGCGGAGAAGAAGAAGCATGCGGACCTGCTCGCTAGTCAAAAGCTGAAAGACGAGACGAACCGCAAGCTCATGGAGGCTTATATGGCTGAGAAACGTAAACGAGAAGAAGCCGTAGAGGAGGCTCGCCAAAAGCTGGCGGATGCAGAAAGGCTTCTGCGACTGGAGGACGAGGAAAGACGCATCAAGAGCTATGAGGTCTGGAAAGCTCAGGAGCGCGAACGCCAAAGGGCCGTAGAGGAGGCTTCGAGGAGCGCTGCTCAGAAGGAGAAGGAGGCTTCTGATGCTAGAAAAGAGGCTGAACGACGAGCATTTTCAGCACAGAAGCCCAAAGAAGTGTCGTTCGATCCTTCACGCGACAAGACATATGACCACCGCCCTGCCTCGCGAGACTACCATCGACATGAAGAGCACAATGTCCCTCGGACAGATAAGAACAGCCGAGAGAAGTTCCACCAAGCGTCTCACGATCATTCCCGTCCACAGAACCCACAGCACTCTTCTCATCTCCAAAAAGATCCTCACCGGCAGGACTACCAGTCAAGACACCAACTTCCCGCGCAACTTGACTCGCAATATCACCCACATATTACCCATCCTCCAGCTTTCAGTGCTCCTCCCTACGTTCATAAGGCCCCAGTCGGTTTATCTGGTCTGCCCGTTGGATCCTCAATTACATCATATTCCCCAGCTGTCGCGCCTTGGGAAGAGAAGGATCGGGGCTTGAACGGCTATGCAGCTATCCATGAACCGAGCCAGAAGCCTTCGATCACCGAGAACAAGTGGTCCACACCAGTGGTACCAACTTGGGTTGCACCTGTCCTGGAGTCAAAGGCCACGGACGAGAAGCACTTTTCGTTGCCTGGTCCCATTGCTCAAGCCGAGTCGCCAAAGGAGAAGTGGCCATTGCCACCCTTACCCACTCCCAGCCCCAGGAAAATCAATGTCTGCGCTCCTCGAGAGACGGAGGAGGAGAAGCTTCGACGGGAACTGGACGAATACAAGGCAAAATGCGCAAAGCTAGCCGCCGACTTGGAGAGAAAGAAGCGAGTTTCCGGTGCAGACAGTGTGGCGACGTGGCAGACAGGTACCAGATCAATTTGGGAGGATCCAACTAAGGATACCCCGAAGACCGATTCCAAGGACGCTCCCAAGAGTTCTGAGGACAATCGCAGCAATTCTTCGAAGCCGGCAGTCTCTGTGCAGAATCTTCGCCGTCGGCAACCGAGTGTCAGCTACCCTCACAACCTTTCAAAGAGCCATACCGAGGCTCCTCGTCACGAGTCAACCGTCAACCGCAATGGTGATCGGCCCAGCAGTCGAACAAGCACACATACTCGCTACTTCGAAGCAGAGGAGTATGTATCTGCCGATGAAGAGCACACTCCGAGGGGCAAGTCTTCGAAGTTCGCCACCCAGCACAACTGGCAGAAGACATCAAGAGAATCAACTCCCCGCTATGTCCCTCCTACACCTCACCGGCACCCTTCCCCTCCCCGGAACTTGCCTCCCACGCCGCCTCGCGGATCCAAGGTATCCACTTCATCGACACTTCGGCCGGCCCCCAAGGAGAATTCCAGCTCTAGCAAGGACATTCAAACGCCCAAGCTGACTGGCATCCCCGGCAGCTGGCGCGATGAGCCGTTGCCGGCGAATCCTAGCTGGCCCGCCAACGTCTCGACCCCGAGCATTCAAAGTCCTGTCATAATACCCGCTGGCAAGGCGAAGGAGACGTACAAGCCCGACCGGTACATCCCGCCTTATACTGCTCCGAAGGATGTAGCCCCTCCTGGCTCCTACCTTTTCGCGGATGCTCGACCCAAGAAGCCGAGCTACAACTACCCCGTGCCCCCATATTATCCCAGCCACGCAGCCATCGCCCCGCAACCAGGCCCTGCGTTCTACGCTCCGGTGGCTTCCTATGGCCATTTGTACGCTTCTGATGCGCGCAAGTTTCCTTCTGAGATCGACGTGGAGGCTGGACCATCGAGACATGGTGGGCAATTCGCATCTTGGGCAGACCAGACGGCTGCTCAGAGTTTGGGAGGCACCCTGGCGCCTCCAAGGAAGGATAAGGGGAAGGGTAAAGCCTGGTGATTGATGGTGATGAGTAGGATCGGTTTGGGAATTTTAAGTCACAGTGAATATTCAGGAGTATTGGTTCAAGATGATACCTAAGGAGTTCGGCTGGTTGGTTGATCGGTTCAATAGGAACAGCGAGAGTAGTTATGGAGATGAGGACAGTTTTGTAGCTTTCTTCTCAGAGGTTTCGAGGACTGGTACCATGATCGGTTCGTGGTTCAAGACATGGAACGTAACGAATGTCCCTCCGGTCATGGTTCAGTGGTTTCGGTTTACGAAGAGGTTACAGTACATAACCGTAGGGACTTTAGCAGGGTTTTCGAGCAAAGATTCAACTTAACGAACGTGTGCTTGAGGTTGCTTGTGTGTGAATCGTGCTGATGATCATGGAAAGGGACAGGTAGTAATCAAATCTCATACTGTGCAACATCTTCCTGTGACTTTGATCTTTGATGCTAATGCTGATTTCCTTGGTATCACGAAATTCTTCATAGAAACCGACGGCCAAATGGATGCTCGAACTTGGCATCACCATGGTTAAACATTATGTACTACCGTAGTGGTGCCATCTCAACATTAAAGTGAGCACTCGTCCATGACACTCACGAATAATAAGTAGACAACGCACAATCCTGAGGAGAATTAGAGACTATAAGAGAGTAGCTAACAAGCAAGTGGGACACGATGTGCTGAATTAAGTAGACCTCGATGTGGCAGTATTTCGTCGACAGGGACATGGAGGCGACTACACCCGGAACTGACTGTCTCGGGCACTTAAGTCTTGATGATATCTCATAGCCGCTTCGGGAAAGGACTACAACGGTTCGAGTGGAAAGATTCAGGCAGTCAAGATGTTTCTGGCATCACTTGAGCAGTATACTGAAATGTATAGAGATATAATTGACGTGTCAATTCAACGACTAACTAGGATAACGTCCATGAAAGCCCCGATAACGATACACAGACACAGGAAAAGACATCCCTTGAGTGCGAACCATGGGACAAACATGAACCAAGACCTGAGAGTGAGTGGAGAAAACTGATCGCAACCCTTTCACGTATTTATCCATCTGCTTCCGGTTTTTGCATCCTCATAACACAAAAGAGCAAGCTAGACTGTGCGCCAAGCGGCAACGGAAGTGATATCCTCAGTGGCGAGGGACATGATTTACTCATCGTCCTCCTCCTCAGACTCCTCCTCCTCAGACTCGGCCTCGGCGAGCCAGGTGAGGAAGGGCTCAGCAGCCTTGCGGATCTTCTTGGAAGTAGAGCCATCAACGTACTTCTTGGAAGCCTTGCTACCCCACTTGGTAATGACCTCCTCGGAGCAGAGGTCGTGGTGGTAGTAGAGCTGGAGAATCTTGACAATCTTGTCATAGGAGTCCTTGCCGAGGTCGGCAAGGAGACGCTCGGTACCGCCAAGGAGGGCCTTCTCGTGACGCTCGGAGGTAACGAGTCTCTTGAGCATAGGAGCACGCTTGGGGATCTGAGCAACAATGTTCTCGTCAAAAAGACACTGAACAAGAACCTGGACGGTGCGGTGCTTGGCATCAATGCCGAGCTCCTTGGCCTTGAGGTAGATCTCGACATCGTCGACATTGTTAATGCCACCCTTGGCCTTGGCTTCATCCTCGATCCAAGTGCCGAGCTGGTCGTAGACGGTGTTTCCACCCTCCTCCTCTTCGTCTTCTTCGCCGTTCAGGACGAGCTTCTGCTTGAATTCGCCAGGGAGGTTCTGCTGACGGGCACGGACGGCCTCCTCGCTCATGTCGACAGCCCACTCCTCCTCCTTGGGAGCCTCTCTCTTGTCCAACTGCAAGCTCTGAGCCTCAGACTTGATCTTGCGAGTGAGCTCATCATCGTCGCTAGCATATTCAATGTTCTTATCCTCGATGGCAGGAGAGGCCTGGTCAGAGCCGTTCTCGTCACCGGAACCTTCCTTGTCGCCGCCGTTCTGGCGAGCCTTACGGGCCGCCTTGCGCTCGGCCTTGTCCTTCTTGCTCTTCTTGGGGACGTTCTTGAGGATGAAGGAGGTCAGCTTGAGCTGGGGCTCAACCTTGCTGCGCTGGCCACAGGCCTTGCAGTCGAGAGTGATCTTCTCGTCCTTGATCTGGACAACAGTCTCGGGGTTCTTGCACTTCTTGCAGAGGACGAACTTGGCAATGAAGCCATCGAGAAGGTCCTGGAGCTTGGCGGCCTCGTGGGAGCCGTTGATGATCCAGCGGTCATCAGGAGGATCAATGTTGGTTTGAGCACCAAGCTCGAAACCAAAGTACTTGATCAAATAGCCACCGGGACGAGCCAGGGACTGGGCAACGCTGCTGAGGTTGACAACGACGGTCTTGATACCGTTACCCTTGCCTTCAATCTTGGTCTGGATACGCTCCATCTTGTAGCGGTAGAAGGGGTCGGGGTTGTCCCGGCGAACGTTGATAAGAGCACCCATTTTTGCGGTATTGACGGCGAAACAGGATAGTGTTTGTTGTATTGTTTTGTTGGAGGTTGTTGGGAGTCTGGTAGACGATACCTAGCGAGGGCAGACTAGTAGACTGGTCGACGATGTCGTGGAAAGCGAGGCTTCTTGTTGCACGGAGAGCGTGTGAGGAAGATCGAGAGGCGAGACGAGCCAAAGGGGTCAGTTATTGACGAGTACTTTGAGTTGACATAGGGTAGACCGTGTGGTTAACGAAGTCGAAGGTAGGCATTAACGCTGGCAGACGACCGTGGGGATGGCGATTCAACCGTCGGTACTTTGTTGGAAGCTACAGGGTTTCCGCGATATGCGAAAATGCAGCTTGACGGGGGGAGAGTGTCGGAAGACGGCGTGCTGGTCGTGCTGATACATAAACAACGCTGTGTCGCGCAAAATGCTTATGTTGGGTCTGGTGGTGGTTGTTGTTCTGAACCTGGGCGGTGCTGGAACAGAAAGCTGGGCGGGAGAGGATGGCTTTTGAGGCAAGCGAAATTTTTTTCTCCCTCTGTGACGAGCGGGCTTCCTTTTCTTGACGGAGCGGAGCGGATGGAGTCGAGTGACTTTGTGTGGGTTTCTGCTGGGATAGTGGATTCACTTCACTTCCGTGGTGCGGCACCCAAAATCCGGGGGAGGTGGAGTTGATGGACAGATGGACAGAGAGCCCGGTCGCCTTTGCGGTCTTGGATAGATTCAAGGACGATGTCGCTGCTGATGGCGGTTGATGGGTAGAATGAAGTTGAGGTTAGTTTGGCAAAAAAGAGGCAGCACGCAAGAGTTTTTAAAAAAGGACGAGAAAGCAGTGGATGTGGATCGGTGCTGCAGAATGGAGCCAAACCGGGCACGGGCAACAAGGCGGGCAGTCACTGGACAAGCAAAGCAAGAGGATTTGTCGGCCAAAGGATTTTCGTGGTGCCCTGGCTAGCCCCCCATGTACTGTACGCTAGTGCAGTACCTGTGGCTCATGGCAGAGCAAGTCTAGGGTACTTCTTGTTTGGCAGGCAATCACCACTATCAGCGGGCTGTGGGCAAAGTACCCGAGACATGCGCCCGTTCCCCAAGCCAGGCAGCACCAGCTGTCGTCCAGGTACTGCGTGCAGTTCGTTCTTTCACACACTTCGTTTCGACACCGACAATGGAAGAAGGTCCCGTCGCGTTCCATTCCTACCATCTCCCCGCCCACTGCAACGGGCAGCACAGCAACAACAGGACGGACGCGCAATGGCGTATGTTCCGAATGGAAAATGAGGGAAAGATTTTGATGCCATTTTGCCCCTCATCCACTTCGGCGTTTCCACACCTCTGCTTTCGATGCTCGAGTTCCGGCCCAAGGAATACCTCTTGCAACAAGCTGACTCGCCGGACGGTGGCCAGAAGGCACCTGGACACAGACGGCCGGATGAAAAGGCGGGACTCTTTGATGACCAGCCGGTAGGTATACACTAGAAGATCCACGCAAATGGGGGCGTTCCCTGTGTCTGTGCAATGTCCATCCATCCACACCAGAGACCAGTTCCACTTTGGTTCATTGTACTTTCAGTAACCGAGCCAGGCGGAGGAGGCATTTGTAGTTGTCGGTCAACGAACTGAAGGCGACGGTCTCCCTCTCCGCCGTGTGTCTGGGTGTCTCACAACAATTACAGCTTGTCTGGGAAAGCCAATTTCTCTCCTTGGGAAACTTCGGAGTTACGGGGATGTGAAAAATGGGCGGCATTCGGGAAGAATCCGAAACACATGCGATATGTTTTGTCAAGGGAAGGCGGCAATATCAATCAACGCTTAACTAAGTCTACGATGTACACTACCTACACTAGACTCATGCGACACGCTAGTGTAGAACCAGCCCGCACCAATATCTAGGTAGATCTGTATCCGGCAAAGCGCCCCCCAAACAGGCAATGACTATGCACATACGTCGTTAGGTATTGTGTACGGTTTCTTTCAGGGACGGCATCTCTCACCTCTACGTCTCCCATTCCCAAGCCATTTGTTTGACTACAAGTATTATGTATACTTTCACAGCTCACAAACTACTTGTCTATGTCTCTTGATGACCTTTCGTGGCCTTTTTTTGCAAGACACCAAGACTGTCAAACATCTATACTTACAGCTACATTTGTTGTGATACAAGCCGTCTAAAACACATCCCTCAAGACCCCTGTACCATCACCTATTGCCCACCGATCGGTTCAAACTTCAACAGACACTTCAACCCAGCCGGCCTCGTCGATATAAGCTGGTCCTCCATCTCCATATCCTCATCCGTCATCGTCTCATCCGGCACCGTAGTGAACTTGGAATACACCTCTCGTAGCAGGATCTTCATCTCGGCCAGTGCCAAACTGCTCAACATGTCAGACACACTCAAAAGTCCAAACTCAAACCATGACACACACCCAGACACACGCCCACACACAAAAAACCAAAGGAAGCAAACGAAAGACAAGAAAAACAACTTACTGTTTGCCAATACACCCTCTCGCCCCATTAGCAAACGCAAAGAACAACCTCTTCCTCGCCGCATCGCCCTTCTCCTCAAACCATCTCTCCGGCCTAAAAGTGTCCGGATCAGGGCCCCATGCCTCCATATCGATTCTGTGCATTGAATATGCCTGGCAACTGGCCGTCGTCCCCTCCGGCAGGAAATACCCATCGATGGTCTTACCGCCCCTGGGCACGATTCGCGGGAGAGACATGGGAATGGCGGGGAAACATCTCAGGCCTTCCATGACTACGGCGTCGAGGTAGGGGAGTTTGTCAAAGTTGATGTCTGACGAAGGGTGAGAAAGCAGTTCTTCCCATAGCTTGGTTTGGATTTGACGAGATCGCGGCTGCGAGAGCTCCCACATGAGGAAGCAGAGCGCGTCGCCAGTGGTATCGATGCCGGCTACCATGTGATCGAGGAGTTCCGCAGCGATGTCGAGCTGGTCTATCTGTGCGATTTTGCTGTCTTTACCGTCGTGCTCCCCGTCACCGTTGCTGTTGCCCAGCTTCACGCTGTGAAGGCGGTCGAGAAGGGTGAAAGGTGCTGCGTCCGTCTTGGCGGCGGTGTCGAGGATGAACTTATCGGCTAGAGGAGTCTCGCGCGGCTTGATGCCACAGATATCGAGGATTTTGGAAATGGCCTTGTGTATGGCGGGACTGTAGTAACTTAGTTGACGATCTTTGTTTTTTTCGGTGAGTAGTAAGTTAGCTATTTGTTTCGTTCAAGTAGCCGATAATTCGGCATGGGCTTGTAAGTCGTGGGATGGTCACTTTGGGTACTCACTCTGCAAACTGTCGTCGAACGTTATTTCGCGCATAATCTCTTCATCTTGCTTGTTCCGAAGCGAATCCGTCCCATAAGGATGGAACAAGTGGTGCGTTACGCAGTCATAGGCGTATGAGTGAAGGCCTGCGTATTGGAGTGTAAGTTGTTGCGTTCAACATTTGCCGTGTGGTATTCATCATGGAACCCGGAATTAAACTCACAAATCTAGGGAGCAGGTCAGTTATGAGTTGCATGGCCTCCGTATCATATTGTGCAATAAGCTTACATATAGATCGAGGCTTCCACCCAAAGACTCCGCACACCTCTTGACCACCCTGTCCGCCCGTTCGACGATGCCACTGAGAGGTGTTTGACGCATAACATTGCTGTTGGCATAGCGGTCCGCAAGAATTCGTTTCCGTTTCGCATGCTTGAATAACAGTATTAGCTTTGACGTACATTTTTAAGCTACGTTCAGTGGCTAGACTCACGTCGTCTTTCTTCAAAAACGTAAACATCGTCCTGAAAAAGAGCACACAAATCAGCACCTCAAGACCAAACCACATAAACCAAGCCACCCATGATGTCTAAACTGCAATGCACCCCCTCTCCGCTTCCTCATCCTCCTCTTCTTTCTATTTTTTCCTCCTCCTTTAACCAACATCTCTCTTTTCCCCATCCCCGCCCTACCCCATTCTGCCACCTTTCACACTTATCTTCCCTGCCAACTTCAAGATTCTCACACTTGTCACCAGGGAAAAAAAATTGAAAGCACAATACCCACCTCCGTCCGTATATCTTGAACAAATCATACCAGCCCGACTTATCAAACCCGCTTCCACCGGAGCAGTAAATTTCCTTCACCCCTTCCCTTGACGCAAAGCTCACTTCGTTCGGGGCGATACGGACCACGGGCCCGTAACGGAGGTGGAGGGCGTGGATCCACCGCGTGCGGTCGGCGCGGAGTTCATGGCACTTGAGGACGAGGGAGGTGAATTTCGTGTAAAGAGGGCCTGGGAGAGAAGAGAGAGAGGAGGTGAGGGGTTTGTAGATGAGGTTGTGGAGGAGGAAGATGATGATGGGGAGAAGGAGGAGGAGGGTCATGGTTAGGTTATGGGAAGGGAGGGGAAGGTTGTGGTGTAAAGGGGAGAAAGGGGATGGGGATAAGGGGGATCGGGAGATACCCGGGAGGTAGGATGTGGTATGGATGGGAATGGGAATGGGAAGAAGGTGAAGTTTAGGGCGTCATTGTTTGGTTGAGTGGGAAGGGATTGTCAACCTTGATGATCACTGATGGGTGATGAGGCTTTGTCGGCCAAGTATGATAAGGCAAGAGGAGCAATGAAAAATAAGAAGATAGGTGAGTCAGCAAAAAATCATTGATAGAGAAAGCCAGGCCAGTGCAAAGCCGAGAACTTGAGTAAAATGTACCAATCAATGTAAGGCAGCAAGTGCAAAGGCCCCCTCGGACCCCTCATGACGACGCCGATGCCGGGCATACAGTTCCGAACATCAGTGGTCTTGTTATGTTTGATTGTCGATTTAGTAAAGCATCCCATCATCATCCCAAGATTTTCTCGACCCCGTCGGTCCATGAATGCCATGGTATCATCCCGCTTATTTACCACCCATCAGTCCGCTGAAAAAGCCCGTAGACTTCGCCTGAGGAGGATACTGAACGCCGTTGACTTCGACCTTGGGCTCGCAGGTGCACCACTTGTCTTCGGGGACGCCCGCGAAGACGGAGGGGACGTGGGAGCCGCAGCCACGCCACGCTTGCTTAGCTGTTGGAAGTCGTTAGTGAACAGAAATGAACTTAGTCAGTTCGAGCGCCCGGTATCGAGACCATGTTGAGAGCTCGAAAGAAGCGATGGCGGGGTTGAAGTCAGAGGCAGCGATAAGCAAATGCGGGGGGTGATTTGGAGGAAGACAAGGGACTGGATACGCTGTGTATGAAAGTTTCAGCAGGCGATACGGAAACTTACAGCAGGTAGGGCAAGTCGCGCTCATGCACATTTTGGTAGAGATAGTTTGGGATGTTGGATTTGGAGATGGTTGCCCGGAAAGAAAATGCGATAGTTGCGGGATGGTATATTCTTCTTTTATATAGTTGGACCAAAGATGTCGGGTGTTTTTCTGTCTTGACGGCCTTATTGTAGCTGTTGGAACGCCCCTTCGTATCATTGAGTGAAAGGGTCGCCGAACTCCCGGGGCTTGGCCAGGCGAGCCAGGGCAATAGCGACCTGGATTCCAAGACCCGCAGCGGCACTTCGGCGACCAAGATCCCAAACAGCGGCACCCAAAGATCCCGTCCCGGTGTCCCGGAGAGGGCACCAGTGATTACGGGGACCACCATCATGAAAGGGATCCGCGATGTATGCTTGATCCAGATTAGTCATCCATGGTTTCTTGAGTAGTCCCCGAATGCGAGGATATCACCAAAGTCCCGTTTGATTCCTGACATGTTATCTACGGCTATCGGTCACAAATTACTGGGACTCGGTGGCAGCATCGATGGCTTCTTCTTGCCCGTGCCGCTCCAGCTGCTTCAGAAAGGCGTGCACCCGATCACAGAGCCAGCTTTGCGCCAGGTTCGCCGGCTCCCCAGCCGGGCCAAATTCCACTCGGTGATCTGCCTCGGGGATGAGGCCCGATAAGCTCGAGATTACATCCTCCTTACAGAATCTCTTCCACTTGGCCATCATATCGACAACGTCGATCCACTCTGGAACGTGCTCGTCGTTCTCGGATGGCAGGATAAGAGTCGGCTTGGAAACCTTGCCCCAAATTTCGGCCAGTTTTTCATCTGGTAGGTCCGACGAGAAGTAGTCATCGTCACCGCTGGTATGAGGTATCCATCGTCAGCACTGTTGACCACAACACGGACAAAGAAGACTCACCCAAAGCTCGCCAACGAAAACCACCTATAAGCAGAGATCGGAGAAGCCCAAAACTCCTTTGGCAACCACTCTCGCGGCATGCAATCTTGTGCCGTTCCCTCGCTTATCATCTTCCTCGCAACTTGGACGCTCAAGTCCATCCTTGCCTGTCCCTTCCCGGGCGACTCCTCCTCAAAGACCGCCAGAATCGCCTCGCGATCCGACACTGGTCCCTGCAAGATGAACCCATCTACCTTCTCGAGCCCCATCTCATCGCCGTGTGTGGCGTAGTACATGCAGTCCTGACAGCCCGTGGAGTGGCCCATCAGCACGATCCTGCCCATCTGAAACGTCGTAGTGCGCAAATACTTGACCAAAGCACTGATTTCCTTGACGTCGTTGTGGAGGCTACCGTATCCCCAGGCCGAGAAGGCGCTGCTGAGTCGGGGTTCGTAGACCGCGTAGTCAGATTCACCAGCAATAGCATTAGCTATCTTTTTGACATATGGGATACCATGAGGGCCGTCACCAAGACCACCCAGAAAAACAAGCGCGTTTCTCTTGAGGCCATCGGTCTCATACTCGTAGGCTTGGGCGAGACGGTTGGAGTCGGGGTCGTGGGATGGGTAATTGTGGACTAGTACGCGATAAGGCTCGATGGGCGCCGGTCGAAAGGGTTCCATGGCTGTGGTAGTGAGCGGATGGCTTCGTGTCTTGCAGGTGGAAGGACGGGGATGAGAAAGTGGGATATAACTTAAGATAGATCGAGGGTGTCGCGCTGCGACTGTCCCGGACAATTTGATCAGCTTGTCGTTACCATGGTGACGAATATGCCGCTGTAAATACTACAACATGTAGTACGATTACCCGCCTGTAGGCTCAGATTTTGGTGCTGTGGATCACAAAGGGTGGAGGTATTACCGTAATTACGGCCATAGTTACCACTTCCTGAGCTACTATTGTTTGTCTTCACGTCTGCAATCCAACTCGACATCTACCACCAAACATTGAAAAAGAACCACTTGCCATGATGGAGTTGCTGGTACTCTGCGAGGCGATCGACAGATTTTTGACGTGCAGCGACAAAACCTCGATTAGAAAAGCATCCATCAGGGCATCGCCCTAAACTTGTTCACCATTCGAACCTTCCCAGAGGATGGAAGTGCACACCCATCACGTCATAGTCATTGGGTTGTGACCATTGCCGTTCTGACTGGTCGCCAGTTATCGCGCCTTCCCTTTGAATGAGAGGAGCAAGAGCGACATTAGAGAAACCCAAGTTTTAGGTGACATATGAGCCGAGGTCAAGGAAGGAAGGTGTGACTTTAAGTATTACTTATCCTGTGGTCGGGCACGACGATGCGCAATTGAATGGCCGGGGATTGCAGTCACGTTCTCGCTGTGAGAACTGAACGATCTCGGCTCTGATCCGAATTCTACAAAACTTGAGGACGGAGTCTCCAGCATTTGGGTTCCCTTCGATCATCCGCGCGCACGTTCTGATATCACTTCAACCTTGCTGGACAGTCCTCCCCCCTCTTCACAACATCAAAGAAAAATAAACGACAAACGAAGAGACCCAGAAGAAGAGTATTGGTATGTTTACATACAGGTATTGTACTGGCAGACTTAGGCCATCTTCTACACTCCCTTAGGTCAAACAATCCTAGGACTTCAGGATCTCTGTTGACAAAGGCCAAGAGACACTATAGCAGGAACGCCTGTTCATGGATGATAGAAAGTGTGATGCTTAGGTCTCCCCCTTGCCGCATCCCAGCCTGCCGAACCAGTCAAGATTGTTGTGGCATCCGTACTTCCGCGTTTCGGATTGACGCCGAGTTCTTGTGGCTCTGTCGGCGAGTGTGTCGGTGATATTGGGGACTTCGTCCCATGAGGGTCAGCTGCTGTTGTTGTGGGCGTCCCAGACTCTGACCCGGTTCCGGTTACTGTCCCATACCTTGACATAGGACTACCGTGGTCACCTCTTCCTGCTGGTGGGACCTGCATCCAGACCCGTCCTTGGGAATCGATCTTGGTTTGGAGAGTTTGCTGGTGCTGTTCAGATACCGCTGACCCCGGACTTGTCAGCTCGTACGTTACGCCGTCTGGCCCCTGCCAGTACGTATTTCCTTCCAACTCCGCGGGCGGGCGAGGAACATTGACCGAATAAACGCTATTCCCCTGTTGCTGTCCCTGGAACGGGCCATCAGAATACGGACTTGGGGATGTATATCCGGTTGTTGCCATCATCCCCGGGCTCCATGGTGGCACATCCGACTGTGAAGCCACAGTACCCAACCTGGCCCCATCAGCAAGAGACTTCTCCCTTTTGTTCTTCTGGTCCAGAATCCTTCGTTGTCGATGTCGCCTGATGAACCAACAAGCCCCGGCCAGCGCCGCAACAATAGCAACTGCTCCACCAACCGCAATTCCAGCAATTGCCCCCTTCGAAAGGTCTGTCCCTCCTCTGTTCGCATCAGAACTACCTGTCGCACTCGGGACACTCCGCGTTGCAGTTCTCGCTGCAAACTTTGCTTCTCTCGTCAGCAAGACCTTCAAATCCGGATGTGCCCAGCCCTTCTCAGGTTCCCTCTTGGTCGCTCCGCCGTCCTTCCCACCTCCCACTACCTTTACCACCACATCCGGCACGGTATACGTGGTCAAATTTGAATCGAACAACTGCCACGGTTCCTTCTTGGCATTTTGCTCGCCTAGGTCGAGATTATGTGTGCCGAACTGGGAGGGCACATCACAGTCGGTCGAGAGGGGGAAGTTTCCCCCAATAATCAGCATTTGAGCCTGGGAAATGACGTTGCAGGTCAGAGAGTGATGGGGGTAAGCTCCCCCTTGCTGGCTATTCTGGCTCGGATCAGATTCGTCGGAGGGCTTGGGATACAGCTTCAGCCATTGGAAAGAGGGAATGGTAAGGATGTATACGTCGTCGTAACCAGGGTGGTTGTCCGGGGGAATCGAGGCACCGCCATAGATGTATCTGATGCCACATTGTCAGTGGCCGAATGCTAGAAAAAAAGGGTTGAGAAGGGGCCTTCAGAGAACACACTCACATATTATAGCTGCTCTTATCACTTGCCCACGTCACACCGGCGCAGAACCGTCTCCTCTTACCCGGCACCTGCCCCGTTGCGTTCTGCACGTACCACTTACTACTCAGCACATCATACAGATAAATTATCTCCATCGGCTGGCCTTCCGTTGTCACGTTCCCACTCTTTTTGTCATCCTCACTCTGGCTCTGCATCACTCCCCCAAAGTAAACCAACATCCCGCCATCCCCAATGGGGATGAACACCATAGCTCCTTCCGCCCTCCCTACTTTTGCATTATCATCTTGATCAGGCCCCTCGTTCCTCGACCACTGCCCCTCATCAAAGTCAAACTTCACCAACCCCCCTGACGCCATTCCCGTCGAATTCCCCGTACTACTATCAGAAATCCATCCACCAAAGTAATATCCTTCCCCTCTCTCTTCCACGCTGGCCCCAGCTCCGTACGACACCCCGTCTATCTTCACCTGATTTGGGTTGTTTTTGGGGGCAACCAATTCCCATCCTTCCGACACGGCATCAAAAGACCATAGCGAGGGTAGGTAGTAATTCGAACTAGGAAGCGAAGGGGGAGGTTCGCCACCAAAGAGATATAATCGCTTGTTGACTTGGTCGGCCCAGAGAGCGGCGCCGTGAACGGAGGGGACGGAAGAGTTCTTTGGTGGAGAAGTGGACAAGAGAGGGGGCATGCCGGATTCGGTGATGGTTGAGAGATCGAGGTAGAGGAGGGCGGTGTCTGTGAGACAAATGTCAGCCGTGAGAGTACCGCGGCAGGGTGGCAAACTCGCTCACTCGTGTAGTTGGCTGGATACTGGGAGATGGGGTTGTAGTTGATGAAACCACCGTCTATGTAGAGCCTGTTGTCAATCACGGCGGTTTGGTGGCCAAAGATTCGGCAGAAGTTCCTGATGGGGTCGAGCTGAGCGTGGGAGACTTGGATGAAGGTGAGAAACAGGAGGACTAAGAGAAGTCTCCATGACTGTGGAATGAGCGGCGATCGTGAAGGTCGTTGCATTGTCGATGGTCTAGGCTGCCACGACGATGCTCCTAGACATAGGACCTGAGTAGAAGTCATATTGGCAAGCGAGTGATTGGATCAACCCCTTCCATGCTTTTACTTAACCACGGCGGCGGCGTAGGCACTCCAGCAACGCAGAGCTGGAGAGTGATCAGACAGCACTCGTTAGGGGATGGAACTGACGATGACAGAAGAAGAAGAAGAACAAGACGGCAAAAGGCATGCATGGGAGGGGCTAGACAAACAAACGAGTGTTCTACGGAAGTTTCCCTTTCACAACTAACCCCGAAGAAAACATCGCGGTGCCAAAGTTGACGATGTCGGGGGAGATAACCCTAACGGTAAGCTGGCCATCACTCGTCTAACTCGTCTCTCTTTAACAGAACCCTGTCCAGGGACACCGGCAGCCTAGACTCATAGCCACCTGGAGGCGTCCCCGATGGTCTCGAGAACAAGAAAGCAACCCAGTCGGAAAGCAGAACGTTCATTGAAAGGTCCAGCCCAGCAGTCGTACAAAATCTGCGACCCGATACCGACCAAGCGGTTACTGCTACCATGATTGGTTTTTGCGAGACACTGAGACTGTATGTACTAAAAGTGGTGTGTAAGACGAGAAGAGGCGCAGGGGTACATACGGACTCCGTATTCCATCCCTCCGGTATTGGGCTGAGGACGGAACGATTGGGCAACTGCGCAACAACAACCTGATCAAAACACGTGTGAGTTTTTTTTTTTTCTATTCGTACACACGAGTTTACGAGGTCGCACTCTGTAGACTAAACGAAGGTACCGTGGGTGAGGTCGTTCCTTTTGCCATGTTCGAGTCTTGTGGTGGATGTGATCCAACTAAGGAAAGGAAGGAGAGAAAAGAAATGCTTGGCTTTTCTTCCCCCGGATGGGATTATGTCGTGTTCCCCCATACCGGCTACCGCGCGCGGACTGGATCCAATGATATGCTTCCCTCAGACTGAAAAGTCTCAGCTTTCATATGTACACTTTTGGGAAACCCGACGGCTTGCAACCACCCATAACCTAGACCTTCTCGTGTCTTTAAATCTACAGGGCTGAAGACAGGCGGAGTGGTGGGTGAGTCAACGCTGAAGATATTCAAGTAAGGTAGGTTCTACATGGGAGCCAATCCCGGGCGATGCTTAACGAGGGTTGTGCAACTTGAATATCGTTTGCGGTTTCTGGAAATTTTATTCGGCAATAATGAGTTAACTGGATGATTATGAAACGGGACAGTACGCTTTGGCTAGCGTTACTGTAAGAAAGGTTACCTTCACACAAAAACTGACTATGATGACACAAACATACATCTAATCCACCCAGCCTTGCCCCTACCAAAATGCAAGACTGGCCCCGATACTTCGTTCAACTGGGCGACCTTTCTCCCGACCTTAATAAAGAAAGCTCAATACCCTGAATGGATGCCTAATCCGCGTCCTTTTGTAAGAGTTCTTCTCCTTCTTCTTCTTGTGCTTCTTCTTCGTCTTTTTCAAGTTGTCCAGCGCTTCCGCCATCCTGCTCATCCGCTCCCGCTACTACTAGCCCGGGACACTCCAGAAAGAACAGATCAGCATATTTAGTAGGCCAAAAGTCCGCAGGTATCTCAAATCCAAGATCCATCATTGCCAAACGGCTGGCGATGGTTCTGAGAAAGACAAAGACCGTGGAGACGTAGTACTCGTCATCAACACTGTAACCGTTTTTGCTGCTGCATGCTGCTAGGATGGTATCCTGGCACTGGGAAATGAGAAAACAGCCTTCTTCTGAGTGAAGCAGGGGAGCGATGATGCGGCGGAGTTGGTGGAAGGATGAGCACTGGTTTAGGGCTTCTGTGAGCGAGGAGGAGGGGAGGTTGACTTCTTGGTGGGCGGGGAATTGGGCTTTTTCGATGCGGTGGAGTAGGAGGTGGGTGAGACGCTGAGGGTTTGTTGAGTATGAAACAGGTACGCCTATTTCGAGGAGGTCGGACATGGTGAGGAATCCAAGACTTGGTTCGTGAGTGCCTGATTTCGATGTTGTTTGATGGTTTTGTGACTCCGTGGATTCGGAGACAATGCCGAGAAATGCCACTGACAGGACATCACGTTCTGTTATCCGACGGTGATGGAATGGTGACAATGGTGACTTCCATTTTGTTTTGGATTCAGACACAGTTTCGGCGACAGAGATCGCGCGTTTGACAATCTCTTGCTGATCTGGGTCGAGGTGCGGCCACTGCTTGATCTGTTCGGCTGCATCGTCTGCGTTGAACGGACGGACAAAGGGATTGTCGTGGGCGTCCAGCTCCAGCACCAGGTCGGATATTTGATAGGTTTCAAGTTCGACCGCTTTCGCAATAGCTCGCTTGTGGCCGAGATTACTTGAGAAATTCCTCATCCTTTTCCATTCCTCTGCAGTCCTGTGGTTGGGAAACTTGGTGATGTATTCCCATTGCTCAATCGTCCAATGGTCGGGGATTCCTCTTGCCAGTTTTTCTTCCTTTTCTTCGGCGGCGATGTTCTCGGGTGTCTTCTTAGTCATTTTCTTCCAGTGGTCTTCCGTTAGGTCTTTACTGCTTCTCCTTTCTTTCTTCCTGCGTGCCTTGAGGTCGCCATCTGCGTCGAAGAGAATCTTCCTGAACCTGTCGAACTTGGAATTACTGCCAAGTCGGAGGCTTCTCAGGTAGATTCGCCCTGGCTGAGGCCTTCTCAGGTCGACCTTGTGGAACTTGAGGAAGTCATTGTGAATCTGGCCTACTCTCAAGCGCCTGAAATAGGCTTGGCCGAACTTGGAGGATCTAAAGTCGATCTTCCGAACGAGTCTCTTCATCAAGCGATCTTTCACTGGAATCTTTTGAAAACGAAGAAAAGTGTTGTTTTCTTGCCCGACTCTTAGGGTTCTGAAGTAACGACCGACCCTGTTAGCTCGATCTCTCATGAGGCTGGCTTGACCATAGCCCTTGACTTTCCCCGTGCTTCTTAATTGGCCGAATTTGCTGTGCTTGAAAGCCGGATGGTTCATAACCCACGTATTCCAGAGGTTGACTCTCTCCTGTCTTCTTTCAGCTTCAGTTTCGGGATAGTTGACAACACTCTCATCATTGGTCTTTGTATGAAGTCCATCTTTGTTGTTCGTGGACCTTTGTTGATCTCTGCGACCAGCCCTATTCCAGACGTAGTTTGGGTGCTTTTGCACCCAGTGCTTCCAAAAGTACCGGTTCCTAAGCTCCCGCATCTCTTGTCTGCGGACTCTTGGGCTTTCCACTTGAGGCTCATCCGGTCCAGCTTCGACTCCCTGGATGTCCCCGGATTTTTGGGAATTCGAGGTGAAAAAGGAGTCATCAACGTCAACCAAGCTCTCTGTAATCTTCTCCTTCTTCTTCCTTTTGGGCATTATGGAGTAGGCGGCCGCTTGGACTCGCTGAAATGCATGAGGATGCCATCTCGGTGAGGATATTGTGACTGGCTGAAGCCGAGATGATGCAGGCCAGCAACACCTCCGATAAGGTATCATGCTTCCCGTCCACTTGCGCGTGAGAGTTGGCGATCCAACCTTACCTGACAAG
This sequence comes from Neurospora intermedia, assembly GCA_037102815.1. NCBI lineage: Eukaryota > Fungi > Ascomycota > Sordariomycetes > Sordariales > Sordariaceae > Neurospora > Neurospora intermedia. The sequence goes on along the minus strand of BTPP01000004.1, from coordinate 3,545,883 downwards.
ATACGCGACGACTGTAGGCGTTACTGGCGGCTGGGAACTGCTGTGATTGGGAGGAAACGAGGCTGGACTCTGTGTCACCAACTTGAACTGTGAAGAAACACAAGGTGAGTATTGAATGAGTGAGATTCAATGTGTGAAGCTGGCGGCATAGGGCATAGGGCAAGAGGGTAACGGCGAGAAGGAGAGCACTCAATGAACCATCAATCAGTCAAGTGAACCCTCCTTCCCTCTTGACCGGTTGCACCCTCCCGCGGTGCCTTCCATTTTCTCCTCATCTCCTCGACCGGTCTGCCTAATATTCCATCCATATTGGTTGCGATGCCGTGTTCTGTGTAACAGGTACAAGGGTACTTGGTGGTGAAAAGTGCAAGTTCAATTTGGTCGAAGACGGCACGGAGAAGGTACGAGGCGGGCCGAGACGTTCAACTCCCCCCCTCTTGGCGCTGTCTGCAAAATCTGGGGAAGGAGCGCTAGAGAGCCGCTAAATGTCCTGTAATGATCGGCGCTAAACCTGAAAGACAGGCTTTCACGGCCCACTTATGCATCACTCTATCGCATACAATCGCTGTAGAAAGGCTTGCTCAGCATTCCACTTTCCGTCTTCCCTTGTCAAGCACAGGCCCCAGCGTCCAGACCAGCCCAGGCACAGCGCAGCAGCTCCAGAGAGGCTGTTTTCTTTCCGCTTCATTGACACAATCCGGATTTCACACCACACAACTACGCTACTTACCCACACAACACATCTCAACAAAACAAAGTCTCTTGAAAATGCCTCCTGAAAAGAAAAGAAAGACCGAGCCCGAAGACAAGGCAGAAGTCACTCAACAAGAAAACGACGTCGCCGAGTCCACGACAGAGCCGAATGATCAAACCGTGACCGATTCCAAGGAGGAGCCATCGGTCACAGAAGCAACGCTCGCAACGACGTCATCTTCATCACCACCGGTTCTATCAGCCTCGGAGACCGCCCAACCTGACACCGCGGCAACATCCCAGTCCTCGCCAACTCCATCCACATCCACCTCTGCTGCAGACTCTGCGGCCGCCAAAGCTCGCGAGCGTGCTGAGCGTTTCCGTGCCCTCCAAGCCCGCGCCAAGTCATCCTCGCAGCAAAATCTCAAAGAAGCCACCAAGGAATCCCAGCGCCTCCAGAGCGATCCTAGCCAGCTCACTGCCCTCGGCCGTCGCCACGCGATTGCCTCCCACAAGCTGCTGAAAGCCGACATTGAAGATGCCGGAGGCGACTTTGAGCGCAAGCGGGCTTGGGACTGGACGGTCGAGGAATCAGAGCGGTGGGACAAGCGCATGAAAAAGAAGGAGGCGCACCGCGATGACACTGCCTTCCGCGACTACAACCAACAAGCCGAAAAGTCCTACAAGCGGCAACTGCGCAACATGGGAGGCCCCGATCTGGAGAGGTACACGCGCGAAAAGTTGGCGGCGATCGAAAAGGCTGCGGCGGCTGGCACATTGGAGATTGTTGAGACAGAGGATGGAGAGATGATTGCGATTGATAAGGACGGCACCTTCTTTAGCACGGCAGACTCGACGCAGTTCGCGCAACACAAGCCCGACAAGGCGGCCGTTGATCGGCTGGTGGCCGATATGCGCAAGGCCGAGGAGGCCAGCCTTAAGAAAAGGAGAGAGCGGATGGCCAACAACGGCGACGATGCGGACGTCACGTACATCAACGAGAAGAACAAGCAGTTCAACCAGAAGCTGTCGAGGTTCTATAACAAGTACACGGCAGAGATTAGGGACAGCTTTGAGAGAGGAACCATGGTTTAGTGTAACTGGGCTTCATGCGAGAAGAGGAAACGGCGTTGAAGGATTGATTATTGGTTTTTATATGTCAAGCATCATCGTTTTATACATTGCCAAGGTTATGATTCAGGTAAAATACAGACCATTTGAGCCGATTCTTTGCTCTCAAAGCATAGTTCTCCTCCACCCCTTGTTCGCCAACGTCTCCAGCTCGGGGACCTCAATTGCCCCTTTAACGGCTGTATCGTCCAATCCTTCCACCACCGCCTCCGCAACCAGATCTGCCTTGAGAGGCTTCGTCCCCGCACTCCCCAAGAAGTTGGATAGCACTCCTCCTGTGGCCCCGTTGAAGATACTTCCCGCCATGGTCATCGCCGCCAACGGCATCGTCACAGGCCGCGAGCTGTCGTACATGAATGGCGGCCTGAAGAATACACTCCGCATGTCGGGGAACTCCCGCGCGATCACGTCCTCAGCCTCCCTCTTGGTTGAGATATACCTGCTCGGCAATACGGGCGCTCCTCCCGCAGCCGAGATGTATCCAAAGCCCTTAACGCCCTTGTTAGCGGCCTCCTTGGCGAGCAGGATGGCGCTATCGCGGTTCATCATCTCGTAGGTCAACTGGTTCGCGTTGGTCGGAGGACGGAGCTCGTCACCGGGGCGACGCTCGAGCGGGTTTGGGGTGTGACGGGGCGAGAAGGCCTTCTGGAGGCCTGCAATAGGAGATTCCCGACCGGAGATGACGCCCTTGTAGTCGGCTTCGAGGAGGATGCCCAGAGAATGGACGACATAGTCAGCACCATTCAGGAGGGCAATCCATTCGGCGGGGCGGAAGATGTCGGCGCGCTCCCAGGAAACGGCGGTCGACCAGGAGGGAGCGGAGGGGGAGGCGGATACGGAAGACCAGTTGGGTTGGCCGGAGCGACTGGACGTAGAAGAGGAAGTCAGTTCAACCATTTGCAAAGGGTGAAACGATCAGTTAAGGAGGATAGTGTCTGAGTAAGATACCTGATTGATGTCACATCCCATCCTCTGTGGACAGCCGCCTGACAGATCCTGGAGCCGAGGAAACCGTTGCCTCCGGCGACGATAAGCTTCTTTGCGGCGGACGACATGATGGAAGCTTGCTTGAGGGTGTGAACTTAAGAAGAAAGATATTATCTCAAGGAAAGGTAGCTCAAACAAATTGGCTGGTCAGGTTCTTTTTATGTTTCTTAGGCTCTTTCTCGGCTGTAAGACGCTTCCAGGTTTCCTCCCCGATTTTCTATCCGCAAAAGTAAACAATGGAAACCCCAAACGATTGCATCATGGAGAGCCCCGATCCGTTATCCAGATTCGAAAAATCCTTATCGAACGATCATCTACAAGGGTGGCACTGATGTTTTTCGATCAATTCGCAGGGCCAAGGGTCCGCTAAACCCCGGAGGGAAAGGGAACCTTAACAGTTGGGCTTCTCTGCCCCGCATTCAAGGCTGGAACACGCCCGACTTTTTTCTCCATCCTTCATGCAGGTACCTTGCTGGTGGTGGCACTTTTGTAATCCTGTAATCATCAATCTGTTCTCTTTACACCATCTTCACTTCTTCAAGAATCACTCCTCCCATACACAGTCGTCTAGTCGTATTCAGGTCTGATAAACGACTTACGTTTGACCAGCTATATCGCCATTACTATAGCTTTACCAATTGGCCTACCTACCGCGTCTGTCGAAATCACCGCGAAGCAGCGCGAATCTCAACACTCCGAACAGCTTCAATCTATCCATAACCATCCCCGCCAAACAAGATGGCACCACCTACAGGCAAACGCGTCAAGGGTGTTCAAATATTCCGACCCTTCGTTTACGGAACAACAGCACGACCCTTCGACGAAAAGACCAACCCCAAACCGCCCGGCATTCCAGATGATCACACGCACTCTTGGACCGTTTTCATCAAGGGCATCGACGATGTGGACATTACGTACTGGCTTCGGCGCGTTCAGTTTAAGCTTCACGAGTCCATTCCAAACCATGTTCGAAGTACGCCCCCACCTCCGGTTCTCATACCTCCTTCCATCCCCTTCGACCTAAGCTGACCAACCGTGTCCCTCCGTCCAGTGGTAGAAGGGGTCAAAGGCCAGCCCTTCCAAATACACGAGACCGGCTGGGGTGAGTTCGAAATCACCATGAAGCTGTACTACGTCCCCGAATCCTCCGAGAAGCCTCAAACGCTGTATCACCATCTGCGCCTGCACCCGTTTGGCCGCACCGAAGAAGAGAAGGAGGCTATGCGCCTCAACGGCGGCGAGGTCATTTCCTGGGTATACGAGGAACAGATCTTCAACGAACCCTACGAGCCCTTTTACGATATCCTCATCTCGGGCGCCCTCCCGCCATCGGCTTCAACACTAAAAGACGGCAGCGGCGGCGGCGGCGGTAGTGGCGCCGCGACGCCGACCAGCGCGAACACGCCCGGGGCGAGCAGCAGCAAGGGCGGAAATAAGAAAGGACACGAGAGGAGTCACTCGCGGGCTAGTGTGAGCACGAACAAGGACGGAAAGAACAATAACGAGTCAAAAGAGGAGCCGTTTGTGATACAAAAGTCCGAGGGAGGCGTGCTGGAGAGGAGCGCGATGATTCCTCTGGTTAATAGACCCGGGCAGCCGTTCAGTCGGGAGACGGAGCAACTGGAAATTCAGAAGCTCAAGGAGGCGAAGCTAAAGGTGGATGAGATGAAGAAGCAGATGATGGAGGAGTTAGAGAAGAAGCAGAAACGGCTGGAGGCACTGAGGGCGGAGAGCGCTAAGGCTGCCTAGAAGGAACCCGAGGAGCGTTCAGCGCAGAAGGCGGCTCGGAGGCGGCGTTACTCTGTGGCATCTGATTCGGATTATGTTGAGTAAAGGGAGTTATGGCGTTCATGGGTGCTAAACAGCCAGGGAGTCACAAATTGCATTGCTAGTGTTAGGTAAGGAAAACGGCGCTTTATCGATCATCATTAGGGTTGTCAAAAGGCCAGCACGGTACTGAGCCATCACCATTATAAGTGCCCATCCATCTCCCTTGAAAGCCCATGACAACATCAATGGCATAAACTCTCAGGCCGCCTCCCCTGCCTCAACTTCCATGAAACACCTCGTCCGAATCCTCGGCACCTCCACCCCCTCATAATACCCCCCCTCCTTCAACACCTCATCCATCCCCTTCCAATACTCTAACTTGGCCTCCCAATTCTTCTTATCCAAATCCGCCAGCTTGGCTTCCACCTTCAAGCCTCCCTTCGAGTCTTCCGATATCCTCACAAAACAGGTACAATCCCTCAACGTCATCGCCAACGCCAGCTTCTCCTGGTCACTTGTCCCCTCCGGCGCCGGGTCCAAGCTCTCTTGCGCGTCCCGCAGCTTGGGCAGCAACGAATTGCTTTGCAGCCAGTGAACAAGCGCGACGCGGTAGCGCTCGTCTACTTGGTCCATTCCTGGTCTGCCATCGTCCTCGCCATCCAGAGAAACAGCCGGTTGCACACCAACGGGATTCTCCCTCGTTGTTGGCTTGGTGTCCCAAGAAGCGGAAATGGCGGAGAGGTTCATGGATGCGATGACTCGGGCTAGAGAGCAGGGCGAGGATTGAGCGGCGAGGTACTCGAGGGGGCAGAACGGTGGCTCGTGGCTAAGGGCACAGGAGGAGTTTTGGTCGGAGGAAGCGGAGCGAAGCGATTTGTGTAGGCGGTAGGCTTCGCGGGCACAGTTACGGCAGCGCGTGGCGGTAGAGGGGGCGGAGGGGGAAGGGGTGAGCCATTTGGGTTTGAATTCTAGAAGGAAGTCTAATGGCGATTCTGTGGAAAGGGGGAATTGAAGTTAGACACAAAAGTACTGAAGGGAAGGGGGGGAAAAGGTGAAGCGGGACGAACTCTTCCTCATATCCTCAACCAACATGCCATACTCCGCCTCGGCCACCTTGGTACCCTGGAAATCTGCCCTACGCTGGGCGTCTTCATTTTCAAGAATTGCATTGAGTTGTGAGACGACGGAATTGTCTAGACGAATGAGGTACTGCTGTACTAGGTCTTCCTGGGGGTTATCGAAGAGTGGACTGATGGATGACTCCCAGTACTGAAGAATCTCGGGGTGTGGAAAGGCTTTGGTATTGGCCTTTGGTACTCGTAAGAGTTTCCCTGTGATGAGCTTAGTATTGATGTCTCAAGGTGGAGGATGGGGCTAAAGGTAGTCACCTTGTAGGATGTCCAAGATCTGACTATCGCCATCATCCTGAGTGGTGATGTCTTCCTCAGGAAAGACAACCTCAAAGACTATGTTGGCGGCGCCTTCACCGATGAACTTGAACTGGCAATTGGTGCCTTTCAAGCTGGCTAGGTCTGCTACTGGTTTTGGTGACATGATTACGTTTACTAGTATAATTTAGTTTGTGTGCAAGTTGAACAATGAATGACTGCTGTTGGCTTGTTGTTTTCCGTTGAAGTTGCTGATGGACATTGTGACGTAGAAAGGAGGCGCGGTTTCAGCTAAGGTAGTAATTGTTTGGGGCTAGCGGCAACGTGTAACCAAAACAAACGGGCACAGTAATTGGCAAGGGAAGTGATGCCTTTCTTGGCAATGGTGAGCCGAGTGAAGCTTGAGTTTTCCTTGCCACCGAAGATCATCAGGGCAGCAATGGAGTTCGTCTGATATTGTGGTGCTAGGCGTCAACTTTCATTGAACTTTCACTTTGACCTGTATGGTATTGAAGTCTTCTCAACAAAGTGACCCATGGTTCCAAACTGTTCTTGGGGGGGTTCGAGGTACGGAATGGAAAGAGAAGACGTTCCAGGCATCTATTTTTGACCACAGCAAAACTGAGCATTGGACTGTCGTATCAGCACATGGCCGCTGTGATGTCCCCCTTGACCATACATACGTGTAACCGCGTATAAGCACAAGGTAGTGTAGGTGTTTGGGGAACCGTCCTTTCCAGAGTACCCACCCCGGAAGAAACAGCATTCCATCGTGGACACCAGAACATCGGGATCATCTTCATGACCCCGCCCGGTGCCCCGGCCCTCGTTCCAAAACAAATACCCCAGAAACCGAGGCTTCCCGAATGTGACGGGTCCTGCCGATGGATCCGATAACGACGGACGGATAACGGACAAGATTCATCAGTGCCCAAAGCTAAACAAACAAGTGTGGCTGTCCCTCACAAGGAAAGCACACGACGGGTTACCCCTCTCGGGATTTAAAATCGAAAAAAACCTCCGGGCTCTCCCCGACTGGTGAGGCTTACCTTGCCTCCCCCTCCCAGGTCCGCATTCCCGGAGGCTCAAGATCCACTTGAAAGGCCCTAACAACCGTTCAGTCCGTTCCAATGATGACTGAGACATTGGTTCGATATGCCAATGCGATATGCCTCTTTGAAGTGCATTGGATTATTTCCCCTCATTCTCCTAGGCTGTCTTGGAGGGTTTTGGTGGGAGGCTCTGCGTCGTCATTGGTGAGTGCCGCTGGGGGGTTCCAGTGCCCTTGCTTGTTCCATGTTTCCAGCCAGCTGCTTCACAACCGCAGGGCAAGAGCGCACCACTGCTCCCAGTGCCTTCATCCCATTCATATGGCATTCAAGTAGGTACCTACTGTAGGTTGTACCTTACCTAGAGGTACGTTCCGCAGGGCATCCAGCATCCGCATCAAACCTCCCCTTTCCACTTTCTTTTTGTTTCGTCAACGGCTTAAACAAGCTGCGCCGATCAAGCAGATCAATCAAGACACTGCTAACGTCTGGTTGCAGCGACTGTCCCTGCATAGGTTGGAGTGTGTTTCAATGCGTACCTCAGACTTAGTGTGCTGTCTTAAGACTTCATTCATGTTGTGCCTGACCGCTTCCATGTATTATGCAGTGTAGACAATTAATAAACAATGCTATTCCTCAACCAGTCTTGCTTGAACGACAAAACGCCTTCCACGCGGTTCGATTAATGAGCAGGAGTTGAGCATATCAGGCGCTCGTTGTACCCAAATCGCCGCCCCAGCCAATGTCAGCCCACTGAGGGACTGCCAAGTTGAGCATCAGCGACAGCGTCAGAAGATCCGGTGCCACCCGCACTGCTACCCCCAAGCCACACAGCGTCCCACGTACCACCTTCCCTTGCACCCTGACGCAGTCACACTTGCCTGCTTCTGACTGCAGTGCATGAAGTGAACGAAAGAGCGACACGCGCGAAAAATTTCAGAAAAAGGCCCGCCCACAAAATAGCGTCATGGTCATCCTGTCCACATCCTGACCCCATTGTAATCTCCAACTCCCGCCGACCTCAGCACGTGAACTTACCTACAACACCCGCTACCCCGGGCAATTCTGCCAATTCTACAATACCAAACCGCACAACCTCGGACTTCCAGGTCTCTTTTCCGCAACACCCTTCGATCGGGGAGTCGAATATTACATACTGTCACCACTGCTGCGCAATCGATCTCGAGCGCATCGTCGAACGCATCGTATTTCGGGTCGCATTCCGAGTTCCGTCATTGCTGGCAATTTTGGCCAGCAATCTTCGACGACCCAGCGTCTCCTCCGCACCGACGGAAGCAACCATATTCAACACCCGCCCTCCGATTGCCATGTCCGACTAAAGACAACGCCAACTCAATATGGCCTTCAACTTCAACTGGTCGCCGCTGACGGCCGACGCCGGCTTCTACGAACGGGCACGCGACCTCCTCACGACAGCCTTGAACAAGTCGCCCAAGCCCCCGATCATTGTCGATGACATCTTCGTGACCGAACTCAACCTTGGCTCCGTGCCGCCCGACCTGGAGATTTTGGAAATAGGAGATTTGGCAGAGGACAGGTTCCGCGGCATTTTCAAAATGTGCTACTCTGGCGACGCCTTCTTGACTTTGGCAACACGAGTGCAGGTACGGCTTTTCCAGGATTTTTTGTCAATGGCTCTCTCACACCACATTGGGAGCTTTGCTTTTGCCTTTTTCTCTCCCCCCACCATTCGTCGAGAAAGCTACTGCGCAGTGCGCAGTGCGGTACATGAATATCCGAGGAACCATTGGACGAGCGCTACGAACTTTTGCCAGTACCTACTCCCGACGACATGGCTCCACTGTGGCTAGTGCTCCGAACATGGGACATGCTTTCTTCAAGCTGACGGGGATCATGACGATTTCTCGAATCAAGGGAGTGGGCGAGCTGGTGGGCAAGTGCTCAGCGCTCTGGCAAGCTTAAGACTGGTGATATACTGTACATGTGTGGATTACAAAAACCATACAACAGGACTTCTGAGGACGGCTTTCTCGTTCGTGCTTCAGCCGGCTTGGGCACCCACCCGCGAGAAAATTCCCGAAAGGCTGGAGATTTTACTTGGCATCCTTGGCGCATTGCCCCAAATTACCGAAGATCGCCTAGCAGGGGTCTCTCCAGGTGCTGCACGTCTCTTTTGCGCTACACCAACACTGTCCAGGGTTAACAAGAGTGATGCTAATAAACCAACTGATAGGCGAACCCGCTAAACACGTACATATCCGCCAAACCCAGCTTCACGTCACCCGAACCCCTGACGGCATCGTCATCGCTTACAATACCGCTTCAGATCACCCTGTCCGAGATCAAGCTGTCGGCCTTCATCATTCTAGTTTTCTCCAAGCAAAAGGGCCTCACAATAGTCTTTCGAAATGACCCTCTTGAGTCTCTCAAGGTCTCTTCGACCTTCGACTCCATTCAGTTCGTTAGGGATTACCTTCAAAAAACCATCGAGATGAAGTTGCGAGACCTGATCATGGATGAACTTCCAGCAATCATCCATCGTCTCTCGCTTCAACTGTGGTGCCCGGATCAGGTTCCAAAGGAGGACGAGGAAGCCAAGGAGGAAAGTGATGCGGCGATTAACCCGCTGGCAACACCACCACTTGACGCTGTAGATGCGCATGGCCATCGTCTGGATCCTGCCGAGATTTCGTCACTATCTCTTGACGGGGGTCCCGAGACACAATCATTGTTCTCACAAAAGAACCTCGAAAAGATGGATGCCCTTGCCTGTGCTCACCGTACCTCATCTCTATTAACACCGAACATTCTCGAGGTAGTGTTCAGAGCTTGGGCTGGGCAGTCTGACAAGCCTGATGCCACAGCCACTCCGGCATCTACGCCCAACCTCCACCGGACGTCTTCGTACCAGGGAAGTGTCCATACTTACACTTTCTCAGACAACAGCAGTCAGGCTAGTGGTCACGGTCTATCCAGGCCGACCTTGGTGAGTATGGGATCCGCCACTACGGGCTTGTCTCTGGGCTCTGGTAGGCATTCCAAGGCGGGCCGCAAGAAGAAGATGCGGGTCGTCAACCTGCGTAGCAAGACGGCGGCGAGTGAGCCTGTCAGCGAGATCGGTAGCACCAGCAGCCAAGCTGGCGATAGCCACTCCGAGGCTTCGACCCGTACACCCATGTCCGAGCCTGTCATTCCTACAACAATACGGGAGGTACCAGAAGATGATCTGGCTGCATCCCAGAGCAAGGTGAGGTTCAGGCCTCCCACAGACGCTACTACATCTGCCAGGGCTTCTGAATCGTCTGGTCCGCGTGCTGCTGTCCCAAGTGTGCCCGTGACTGCCCAGCCCTCGCGGGCTGCCTCTCCCCAGGAGCATGTGTATACTCGCCAGCCTTCCATGTTCCCTAGCAGCCCAGCTCCACAAACGTCGGCGCAGGAGATGCCCCCGTCGTATTCCAGCAGAGTGTCCGAAAAGGCCGAATCCACTGCGTCAATTTACGCAGATGCCAAAGGCCAGCAGCAGCAGTTTCAGCAACAGCAACAACAACAGTGGGGACGTGCTGGTCCTCAGCCAGATATGTCCTCGGTGATTCTTGAGCAAGCTTGGATCACCAAAATCGCGGGTGAGATTGCCCGCCGTGTGTACGACGAGAAGAACCGCAATCCTGCTTTTTGGGAGGACAGCCACCAGCATGACATTCCCCCACCGGCTTATGAACCAAGATAGATGAGCCTGGGGACTGTCATATTGTGGGCTTGTTACGCTCTCCCATGTGCCGATCACATTTTGCCGTACAGTTTTTTCCGCTCCTCCTTTCTTGGTTTTCTCAGGCAAGCGGGTTCTACTCTTTCTCTTATATGATTTTCCAATGGCGTTTCGGAGGGGTGGAGTCACGAACCGGAACCCCATGATCATTTACTCTTTTGATTTTCAACGCTTTTCTGACGGTGGTGGCACATTTGGCTTTCGTTTCCGTGGATTGATATCATTGGTTTGTGGGTTGGTGATGGGCCTACAAAAAGAACGAACATCACATAGAAAAAGGGGGTTGTTTGGGTTCTTTCTTTTCTGTTTTCTTGGAGAGCAGTACATAGTGTACTTCTAGAGAAGGGAGAAGAGGAAGAGATGATGACTGTAAAGAGCGAAGGGAAGAGGGGGAAAAAAAAGTTTTTTGTTCTTTATTGAGATATACCATGAGGGATGGACCGCCACAGCCAGGCGAATGGACGGACAAACAGATGAAGAAGGGCGGAGGAAGATGATGTGATGGTATGGGAAGGATAAGTTTACAATACCCCAGGGTTATTATGCGACTCCTCACTCCGTTGTACTACTATGGAACATCCATATGAACCTGCGTCATGTCAACGTTGTTCAAACTTTCAACTACATGATATCTGTTGCGATAATGTGTCTTGGGTACTAGGAATTTACTGACATTCTATTTCATGTTGTGATTGGGTATATATCTTCTAAATGCCATGAGTTCATCACAGGTCTGATCTTTCTAGTCTAGCAAGACCTTCGCTAACACAATCCAAGACCAGAACGCCTCTAACCTTCCCAGTTCGCTAATACAAACCACAAGGTGCATGCATGCAAGCATTCCATCCGCTCCATCCTACTCCATATCCAACATTTCGCTCCCCTAAAAGAAAACGGAATCGGAGATTAAAAAAAAAGAGATAGAGAAAGCTGAAAGAAATTACAACAAAATCAACGACATCAGATGCCAGCAACGCTAAAACTAGCCAAACTCCCCACCGACAAGCCACCTACAAGACACATACTCATAAAGCCGCCTGCCGCCTCCCTCTCGCCCTCATCCACACACTCCCCGGCAGCCATCATGCTGCTCGTACACAACCACCCATTCGTCAAGCCAAAGGGCAACTGCACCACCAACAAATAAAACAGATCGCTATCCACCACCGCTCCCTGACCACGGATGTTGCAAAGCAAGTACATGGGCAAGAAGACCACTCTCGCGACCGCCACAGCGAATAAAGCTACGGGGCGATCCCGCAGTGAAAAGGGGAGGAACATGGGGGATACGCGACCGAGCAAGTCGCCGAGGTTCCAGAAGAAGAAGCCGAGGGGGATGAAGGCTCCGGGAGCGAATATAGACGACGCTTCTTTTTGCCCCGGGCCAGGAGGGGAGATGACAACAGAGTCATCGTGGACGGAGAGGATTTTGGCTGTGAAAACGGGGAAGAACATGGCTATGACAAAACAAAGAAAGACAGAGACGGCGATCCAGTTGAGCTTGCGGAAAAGGGTGGAAGGGCTGACGTAGTGTCGGCGAAGCCGCTCGGCTTCCTCGAGGGAGGTGATGGACTGCGAGAGGATTTGTTGTTGGGTGTCTTCGTCGAGCATGAGGCGGGATTCGACGAGCGCGTTGTGTCGCTTGACGAGGGGGTAGAAGGCGACGAGGGTGGCAAGGGAGACTAGCACGGCGGTGAGAAAGTAGATGAAGGCCGAGGTGCTGGGGGCCGCTTCTGGGGTGCTGTCGAGAGTAGTGGTGGTGGCGGCAGTTGTTGAGTTGGAGGGAGGGTTGGATTCGCCGGGCTGAGGCACCGCGAGGTAGGAGACCATTTGTGCTAGTGGGGGCAGAATCCCGGCCACGCCCTGGCCGGCCATAATGGCTTGGGTGTACTCTGGTCGACCGAAGCTGGCGGCGAAGGCGAAGGCGCCGTTTTGCAACATGCCGGAGGCCCAGGCGGAGGCGCCGACCATGAGCAGCAGGAAGACGAGGTAGGTGGTCGCGGAGACATTGCGGAAGGCGACAGTCGAGATGGTCAAGAGACCGAAGACGGCAATGGTGACGATCAGAGAGGCCTTGATACGCAAAGGGTAGTTGGCTGAGGACTGGATGTTCATCAAGACGAGCAGAGCCAGGAGGTTGGCGGTTGTCGAGACGGAGAGGATAGCGGATTGGGAGTTGGCGAGGATCCATTCGTTGGATTCGAACCGGGTTTGGAAGTAGGGAGCAGCAGCGAGGAACATGTTCCTATAATTCAATGGGTGGGTGGTTAGCAGGATAAGTAACGCGAGTGGGTATAACCATGGACATACCATGCCCAGAGCATGGCGACGCCGATCAAGACGAAGATGGTGTATTCTATCCATGAGAAAGGCGCCTGGTCTTCGTATATCTCTCCTTCCTCCTCGAGTGTCAATGAGGAGTCGTCCGCCAGCGGCTCATACTCCTCGTCTGTTGCCTTCACCGGCGTCAGGAAATTCTTTAGTCGATCCATGATGGTTGGTGGTCTGTTGTCACGGGTAGCTGTCGTCGACTCTTGGAGATGTCTGGAATCTCCGCTGGAACTTGTCGGTATGGGACCAAGTCTAATACTGGGCTGATCTGCCGACATCCAATGCTGCCAACGTCCTCAAAATGTCGAAAGCCCGTCTTAAAAAGAGTGCAACTGGCGCTCACGACTCGTGAATCGCCTTGACCGTCCTCCGCGATCCAACCCACTTCCGGTGTCGGCTGCCTTGATTCCGTTCGCCGTTTGATGTGTCTGATTCGACGGTTTGATGGTGGGGAATCGCGGGGATATTAGGATCAATCCGTCATGCGTCGGCGACACGGGATGAAAGCGCGCGCACACGTCGGGATGGATGGCGATGGACGGGATAGGTGATAGGTGTTGAATTAGGTGTGTGTCAGCTGCACCTTGATGGTTGCTGCCCGTTCCCTTGTCGCATGTAGGTAGCCTTATCTCCAGCTGCTGCGATAGGGGACTGCTAACGTCATCGGCCATAGGCGCGGTTGCAGCGGGAGACGTGCAGAGGGCTCCGCCAAAGTCCAGCACACGTGGACCCGAGGCGGTGCTCCCGCGGCGTGTTTAGTGCCGGCGGCAACAGCTCTACCTGTACTGTACTGTAAAGTAGATACGTAAGAATCCATTCCATTCCTTCCTCAGCTGCGTGCTTGATCTTCTCAACACCAAACACGATATCGAAAGTATAAGGCGAGGGCGGTATCACGAGAATGCAGTAACACACTTCTTGGTCTCTCTTTTTGGGCTGTGCAACCGGCGATCTTCAGCTGACGCTGTCCGCACCTTTACTGAGCATGGACGACCACGGGCGACATGCAACCGAAGCAACACAATACCACCACGACACCATGACCTGAACATCACGAGACTTCATCAAAACAACAACCATTCCCAAGCCAATGGTTCGATGGGGAATTGTCGGAAACCACTTGACAACCCATTCTGCAGCCACCCACGTGATCCAGGATCCCTGCGACGCAACATGTTGGTGCATTGTTGCCGTTACTTCTTTCTTCCAACTCATCAAATAGCAAGGACTCGGGTTTCTGTGACATCTCGTACTTTTTTTTCTTTCAGATTAAGTACTGGTAGGTAAAGATATGTACAAAAAGTCTAACCCCCTGGATCCAAAGCTCAACCTCCTCATGGATCGCTTGCTCGTTTCTCAAAACCGACAAATCATCAAATTCTCATCAATTGCTCGTTAAGCATTACCCTTTCCTCCTCGCTTTTGTCATTCCATTGGTATCAAATCTACTTACTCCTCATCATCACCATCAACGGCGAAACGCTCGAGGAACTTGAACACCTTGAGGCCCTCCTCAACGCCCTTGATAACCTCGTCCTGAGCACCGGCATAGACACCGGCCTCCTTCTCCTCCACCCCGATGCTCTGGAGCGCCTTCTTGGCGCTGCCGACAGCAGCAACGGGCTTACCCCAGCGGTAACCATCGGTAAGAATCTGGCTAGGACGGCCAGCAGGGAAAAGAGGGCTCATGGCGCCCTTGCCGCTGAAGACGCGCTCAGCGCCCTCGGCAACGACAACGGCATCGAAGGCGGTGGCGTCAGCAGCGGAGTAGGTCTGGTCGACACCGCTGGCAAGGTACTCGGCGATGACGGTGACCTTGAGGCCGTCCTTCTCGAGCTGCTCCTTGAGGGCCTTGGCCTTGTCGAGGGAGTCGCCCTTGGTGGTGGAGAGGACACCGACGCGGAGGGTGGCGATGGTGGGGAGGCTCTCGTTGAAGATGGAAACGCCGCGGGTGACGTTGTTGTGGTAGAAGGTAGGGTCGGGCTGGGGCGCCTCAAGGCCGAGCGCGACGGCCACGCGCTTGGCCACGTCGTTGGAGATCTTGTTGAGCTGCTCGAGAACGTTTTTCTTGACCTGCTCGTTGGTGACGTGGCTGGCCTCGAAGCGGATCGCGTTGATGACGAACTGCTGCTCGACGGGGGTGAGCGAGTTGAAGAAGAGACGGGGCTGGGTGTAGTGGTCGTCAAAGGTGGCGCTGAGCTCGCGGTTCAGGACGCCAGACGCGGTGCGGCCAGGGGTAGTGAAGAAGCCGCGGCCGACGGTCTGGTTGGCCTGGGCGGGGTAGCCCTTGTTGAGGTAAGAGGGGCTGTAGTGGTGGATGTTCTTGTGAATCCAAGCCTGGCCCTGACCGTCGCGGTTGTTGTTGTGGACGCCAGAGACAGGGCGGTTGATGGGGAGCTGCTCAAAGTTAGGGCCCCTGTGGCGGTTGAGCTGGGTGTCGAGGTAGCTGTAGAGACGACCCTGCAGCAGGGGATCCTCGGTAAAGTCGACGCCGCGAACAATGTGGCCGGGCTGGAAGGAGATCTGCTCGGTCTCGGCGAAGTAGTTCATAGGGTTGCGGTTGAGGGTCATCTCACCGAGAACCTGGAGAGGGGCGAACTCCTCGGGAAGGAACTTGGTGGGATCAAGAAGGTCGAAGCCGTAAGCCTGGGCCTTGTCCTCATCAATAAGCTGAACAGCGAGCTCCCATGAAGGGGCGTTTCCGGACTCGATAGCGTCCCAGAGATCCTGACGGTGAAAGTCGGCGTTCTTGCCGGCGAGGACTTGAGCCTCCTCCCAGACGAGAGCGGCCTTGCCCTGTTTCGTCTTCCAATGCCACTTGACGAGCTTGGACTTGCCGTCCTCGGTCACCAGACGGAAGGTGTGAATACCGAAACCATCCATGTGACGGTAGCTGCGGGGAATACCGTTGCCAGACATGGCCCAGAAGAGGGTGTGGAGAGCGGAGGGCTGGGAGCTGAAGAAGTCCCAGGCGGAGTCGTGGGCGGTGGCGGCCTGGGGAACCTCGTTGTCGGGGCTAGGCTTGACGGAGTGAATAAGGTCGGGGAAGCGGATAGCATCCTGGATGAAGAAGACGGGAATATTATTACCGACGATATCGAAGTTACCCTCATCGGTATAGCTGGATTCAAGTTAACGCCCTGCTCAGGAGGTGAAGGGAAAGGTTGTTACGTGGTCAACATACAATCTCGTGGCGAAGCCGTGCACATCACGGGCAGTGTCGGCGGAACCCCTGGAACCGGCAACGGTAGAGAAGCGGACGAAGACCGGTGTTTGCTTGTCCTTGGCGCCCAGGAAGGAGGCGGCGGTGATGTTGGACCAGTCGCCATAGCTGGTGAAGATACCGTGGGCACCGGCACCACGGGCATGGACGACTCTCTCGGGAATCTGGCAACGAATTTACGTTAGCTAGGATTCTTCATGCTAATTGGGCCATGACAGGAGAGACATACGCGCTCGTGATCGAAGTGCTGGAGCTTCTGACGGAAGATGAAGTCCTCAAGCAATGTCGGGCCCCGGCCACCAGCCTTCAGACTGAACTGTTCCTCAATGTTGCCGCCGAAATCTGCTGTCATGAATTCGCCGTTGTCGTCAACCTCAACCTCCTTCAACCTCTGACGGGCGTCAACCTCGCCGCCCTCGGCACGGCGGCCAAGAGCAGAAGGGTCGGCAAAGGGGCATGCCGCCAGAGCAGTGCCAATAAGGCCGCTCAACGGTAGAAGAGCGTTGACACGCATGGTATCGTGTTGTCTGGTGTATAATTTCCAAGTGAAGGAGTACACACAATCTGTGGTTTGGGGGTATCAAATAAATAGACAGGGAGAATATGTGAATATATTCTATCCCGGAATATGGATATCTGGTCGGGAATACAGAGAACACACAAAGCAATATATGCCTCGGATGTCAGTGGCGGGAGAGGTCCTACTTATATCAATCCTCCTTGCCACGGCCGAACAGTCAGACAGACCGACAGACCGACAGAGACCCATCAGGGAGGTGATCATGTCCATCGACCTTTGCCAGGATCAACACAACGAGCGTCCCCCCGCATGGTCCATGGGCAATGAGAATTGGAGCTTCGTCCGAATCCATGGGGAAACAAAAACGCACGCATCAAGCATGCCTGCAGGCAAGGGTAGGGGGGTACCTGGAGACGGGTTCTGGCATACCAGGCTGGAACAACGAAGCTGCCAACCCCACAGATATGTAAGTGGTGAATTTCGACTGGTGGGATGGCACTGATGGACATGGACGCTTGATGGAGTACAGTTGCACTAGAGCACGGTAGCTTTCGAGGGTGTGCCACCGGTAGATGTGCACCATAGGGCGAGAGGAAACCTCAACGGACAAAGGTACGTACCTACACTTTTACGTATTTCACTATATAATGCCTGTTAGTAAATCGTCGAAGTGTGGCCATGGTCCCCATTATGGAAGCTGTGTGGTTTATAAATGGTACATTCCAACCCTGGTATGATTGTTGGCTTGGTACTTCGATAAACACTTTTCCGGAGTCTGGTTCGATGGACGTTGGCGTTGTAAGTCCTGGAACAGCGCTGGATCTGTTTCCTTTTTGGGCATCGTGTCCGGAATACTACTGAGAAGGCTCAGGCTCTTTGAAGCTCTCTCTCACTCTAAATAGTACGCTTTTTTTGTTAATTTTGGACCAATCATATCCCTCTAGATCACCCATTTCTCCCCTAGTTGAATCTGCAAGAAGTAGTCCCACGCTAACAAACAAACCAGTGTACACTAGTGTTGGATTGTACAGTTTGAGCGTATCTGAAAGTATACGGAGTGCTAACCTCAAGGTACCCGTTGCTAGGGCATCCATCACACCAGAAAATCTTCATCCTTCACAGTCCAAGTCGCTGGGTTAGCCTGTGGCCTTCCTCATGGTCCGCTATATTGTCGGCAAGGATCCACATAAAATGGTCCCCGGCCAGTGTGAGACGTATCGAACGGTCCGCCTTCTCTCAGTGGTGCCTTGGTTTTTGGTTGCCAAGCCGAAGCAAGATGATGATGGACGGCGGTAGAACAGAGTGGGCCTTGATGAGGCAAGTCGATTCCTTGCGGCATATTCGTCTGACACCAAATCTATAAGATATTGTAAAGAATCACGCAGGAGCAAGATGGTAAGCTATATCATGCAAATTGTACATGAACGAGATGAGGCCCCGAAGCATTTGGAGAAACTAAGAAAAGCTTTGACTGCTGATCACTTTAGGATGCGAGAGAAACTGACTGGCACATCTCACAGACTGTTGATGGTAGGGGCAATATCCAACCGTTCCCGTGCCGCATGGTGGTATGTATTGCTACGGTGATGCTCCTTCTGCCTGCAGGGAAGGGGTAGCCACCTATGATAGCCGGATCCAAAGGTTTCTGGTATGTAGTGTACGCGCCACTCTGGTGGGCGATTTTTTGTTTAATTTTATTTCGGTCCCCCAATTCTAAGCATGCCGAGCAAACTAGGCCCGAGAACATGCGGCCAGCGGCGAGCCACGAGGATGAAGAAGCCTGGGAGTTTGGGTGCCAAGGATATCACAACTGCCATTTTGCAAGGATCGGCGGTGAGTGCTCTTACCTTATTTTCGTTCGATGGCATCCCGCTTGATTGATAATCTGATGGTTCGAAGCCGAGAGTGGTGGATTGGAGGATACTATCATGTAAGTCATCCAGTCACCGCAGCTACTGTACAACCTTGGCACAGTATGACTGTACAGCTGGGAGAAAGATGAATTCTTTTTTTCTGCAGGGCGCCGGCCGTTCATGCTCAGATGATACCACCTTGCCGGGCCCAGAACTTGGGGTTTCTTGTTGACGGTGATGCAACAGCGGTGGTTGAGAGCTCAGAGGTGGGTTCCCGGATCCCGTTCTGATTCTGAGGAAGCTGAAAGGTGCGATCCAATGCCCATGTTTTATTCTTCATCCAACGACCTTTTGGGCGTCAGCCGGCTAGCTGATCATCAAACTGGATGCCCGTGTGTGGCATGGGCCGCATGGCTGTAGGGAATCACACGGCGGCGTTACCCGAACCTCACAAGCACACACCTCTTCGGCATGGTGCTATTCACAGTATCAAAATCGCTTGCTCTGTGAAAAGCGTTACAGGGACCTTTGCTTACTGCCTTTTTTTTTTTCTTTCCGCATACCGTACTACACTCACCTCGGTGTGGAATACCTTGGCTGGAGTTGTAGTGGATGGCAGGTCGTTCATCTTCAGTAGGGTCCGCTCTTCGACAAAGGAACATGCATCGGGAAGGTCGCGCGAGAAATTTGGTTGACTACAGTATTATGCGAAGAAATACCTTCCAGTCTTGGCTATCGACATGGAAAAACAAGCGGGAGTTTCTGAATGACATTTTCTTTCCATATCATTCAGAATCGGAGCAGAGATATTCTCTTCTGGTGGACCAACTCTTTGCAAGGTTGCAATGTCGATCAGGGATAGAACCCCCAAGAAGTACTTCCATGCTTTGATGCCATTGAATGATGAAGGTGAACGGTGTGTCTCGCCAATATCTCGGGATCTCTCGAAACTGTGGTCGGGTAGTCCCATTTTCTTCGCGTTTTTCTGTTTATTCATGTGTTATTTGTTTTGAACGGAAATACATACATTGCTCTAACAGCTTTATAATTTGAGGTAGATATCAGCAAAACGATATCTGACTCTCCATCGTGTTCTTGTCACACCCCCTTGAATTTTGTCGTGTCATTGAGATGCCGTTCATAGGTCGAGGGACGTTGATCGAGTTGTTGATGATCAGATACTGCCCCCGGCGCTCGCACCTTGTCACATTGTTGGTCTAGGTACATGAATCAAACAACTCCCGTAGAAGTCCGATCCCGCAACCCGCAAACCTTGCAAACTAAAATGATACTAATGAAGCGATCCAATGCCGTGTCTTCACCCCACACCTACTACTGGGGTTGCATCGCTTGGCTCGCGAAGCTGAGGGACTTTGGGGGCTCGGTTACCCTCGAAGTACACTCAAATCGAAAACCTCCCATTGGCAGGCGAGGTGGCGGCGGTGATGGGACATCTGATGGTGGTGATGGTCGGATTGGTGGTGCCCTTGAAGGTGCCGTACCTGCAGCGGTGGACCGTACGATTGCCGGGTCTCCGTCCATCGTAGCATTTTTACACACCGCGAAGATGACGGAAGGTTTTTTTTTTTTTTTCATGGAAAATGCTTTCTTAATTCCATCAACAGGACGTCTGCCATGTTTACATTGACGCTGTTCCCGTTGAAGATCGCCAAGGTGGGGAGTAGCGTACTTTGAGACAACAACTGAACGACCGTCAACGCAAGGACTTCTGAGCTTTTACACGTATGGTCATCTTCTGTCATCGCTGACTGAGACTTGTTCCCGTTCTGAGACTCCTGCATGCCGGCAAATTAACCCGACTCGGTTGAGGCTCAGCGATCATCTTGAACCATGGCTCACCAGCGTCAGAGCCAGCGGAGAGCTGGCTCGCCTGATCCCCCGTGCCCTGGATTCTATAGCTCATCTTGTTAAAGCATGCCAACGGCGTAGTGAAGCCATTTGCGAGTCACTATCAGCGTTTGATCAGGTCTGATCCAGATGCTTCTATATCCGATCATCATGGTAACCTTCCCGACCTGGATCTTGGTATTTGATAAAGAACTTTCGATTGCGTGCCATGCTTCGCAAACCATCTCAGCTTTGTATTCTCGTCCTTTCTTGCACTTTGCCGCCAGTAAGTTGATCCCAGTTATCCCGCCAAGGCCTCTGTGATGGATTATCACAGTACACTAGAGGTAGGGTCGCAGTCCGCAGATGTGCGTGATGGTATCGTGGGCGGTTAACGAACATTGACCCATGGGCCTGTTTGCGCATCAAATCCCAACAGTGATGAAAAGAAAAGGTAAAAATAGACCAGACGCTTACTCACAGTTACAGCCTTTGAATATCACTGTCATCGTTCATTCGAGGAATACCATCAGACGCTAGACAGACCTACCCAACAGCCATGAGCTGTTCTTCCCGAGCCAGAGCCCCGGTTATGCATCCGTCTACACATCACCGCCGGGCTGACTGAAAAAGGAACGACACAAGACACCAAAGGGAGTTCTGAAGTCAAACATCAGCAACTACCCGTACGTTTGCCACACTAAAGACTGCACGCCGGAATACTATTGCTGTACCAGCTGGATAGTCTCGAGCCACTGGACTGGCAAACATTGCCCAGATTTCCTTTCGCAGCCAGCACTGTCGGAATTGCATGATGTGTCTCTGCTATGACTTGGGGAGTTCCGTTGCGCATTGGTTTGTCCTGTTCTCATCCAACATGCGTTATAACAGGTTGTAGTGTGATTTTCTAGGGGATCCGCAAGCACAACGTCGAAGGTCATCCATCCCTTTAACAGTAAAAATGTGTCTATCTTAGCGTCCCCCACCCTGTAACTCCGGTTGTACCTGGCGACTCGTCGACGCAGCCAAGCAGCGCTATCTGGTGAGTCCATTCGTTGGATTTGAAAGTATTCCCACATGAAATACATCGCATCCCATACAGCGCCAAAAGTACCGCAAAACCTGGGGATTTTTAGGTATTTGTAGTGTACATACTACACCATACCTCACAATGTCAACCTCTAGGAAGGGACCACCGATTAGCCGTTTACCCCTGCCGCGCTAAAATGTCACATGTTCACCATCAAAGGGATTGATGATCGGGCTTGGCTTCCAGTATACGCGTCCTGCTTGTCTAGGCTTCTTGGCGTGCAGTGATGAGTCTCTGGTAGATAGGTTGTGTAGTGTATACTAAGCCCCGTGAGATACAGAGGCAAACTTCACTCGGGCGAAAGGCGACATCGTTTGTCGTTCATCTCCCCATGTCTTGAGGTTGGCGAAGGGTGGGGGGCAACGCATACGGGTTGGGGTTAACTAGTGTACACTTCCGATTTCATCACCTAGTAGTGTAATGACATTGCAGGGTTGCTAGGGTAGCTTCTGATACACCGTCACGTCCCCTCGACATCAACCAACCTTTTTCTATTTTTAGTTTCCTTGTCTGGAGCCGAACTGAAGCATCGGCCGAAATGCTCCAGAGAGGAAGGTACATACTTTTGCCAATCATCAGGTTCAGGTCGGTTGGCCTGGGGGGAAGAAAGAAGGAAAAATGTAAAATTTCGAGGAGGTTCAACAATATCTTTTGTCAGACTTCTTCTGAGCTTTTTTGCAGTGGAGTATCAGAGCCGAATTCGAACCAATATCAAACTGGGATTTTGAAGAACCCTGAATCCGATTTCGAAGTCGAGACAGTCTCACTTGTTCACTCAAAGTCCCCGACAGTTACACTAGAGCCAGGCTCATCCTGTACGTAACCCTATTTCCGCCTCATCTCATTCGTCCCTTCCAAAATCCATATCTTATGCCTTCCAAAAAAGTTCACCAAAGCGCCATGCTTCTCCCCAAGATTTTTCAGACACATCCGCCAAGCTCTTGTGAAGTCTCCACGTGAAAACGCGTCGGCATTGCGTGCTTCTTGTGGAACTTTCCAACTTTCTGTTTTTTTTTTTTTCTTTTTTTTTTTCTTTTTTTTTTATTTTTTTTTTTGTTTTTTTTTTCTTTTTTTTTTTCTTTAGCTTGACATGTTTTGGCGACCATCGCCGGCATCGGCCCGTGGCAATCCAGCGGAAACATCCGCATGAGACTTGGCTTCATCCCAGCACTCTTGATGGATCCGGGATCTTTAACTCCCGAAGCTGCACAAAACACGTGAGAGCGTGGATGATTTCGTGAATGTCGGCCAAAGAAAGACCCAGCCAGAGAAAACGCGAACAAGGCAAATGCCGCAAGATCTTGCACGTGTACCCACCCATCGCCCCCAGCCACCAAACGGGGCCCGGTAGCTGGGCTCGGCTCTGGGATGCCGGGGATCGGTCGGTCGGTCGTCGGACATGGTGCCGGGCTGGTTGGCTGGCTCGCTTGGCTGGGCGGGCGGCGACAAGACGGACGGGCACTGTGTGAGGCCGCGAGCAAGTTTTCCTGTGGATTCTTCCCCATCTTTTTTTTGGTGCTATCTTCTGGGCCATGGAGTTGGAGAAGAACTCTTGCGATTTCGATACATATCCTGAAGAGAAGACATCGAACCAGGTCACCCACGCCACCGCCTGTCTGCATACCTGCCTCATGCTCGGACATATCGGAATCTGTTTATGATTCATCCTACGGAGACAGAGACGCACGAAAATCGCGCGACTTCACGGGACTCTACTGACTGTGTACGAGGAGTCAGCCAGACTGGATCCATTACATTACTAAGCGGCTCGTGGGTATGAACTGCCGATGTTCTTCCTGGAAGTTATTCCTCGATCGACGATCATCTCGGACGACTCGACGATATGGAAACTGGCTTTGGATCTCGGTCTTCATCGCCATCAAGGTATGTATGTGCGCAGTATGTCCGGCTGGCAAAAGCTAATGGACATCTGGTTGGGAACCACTGGTCTTCTCCTGGTAGCTTGGGAGCCAGCCAAACGCTGGCATGTGCTCGGAGTTCGGATGGCAAGCACACTAAATGGGAGGGGGGGCATAGAAGCTTCTAACCAGTTCCCATGTCCTTCATGCTTCGTGAAAGGATCGCCTTGCTCTCACTACGTGTATTACAGGTTCAGAACCGATCATGTCGTCCTGGCATGTGATCTAGTCAATAACTGAAGACAAGGAAGAGGAAGGCAAACATCTCATAAACACATGAGCGCCTGCCTGGCTGTCGACACGATGAGTGAGATCTCGGAGACAGAAGTACCTTTGCAACCTCAAGGAACCACGATAACAACCCCCTCTCACGGGAGAATCATCTCGCTACCTACCCTTCTCACCTCAAAAGACACAAGTAACCGGTAAGCAACCTGTCAAGAAGCAATATGCTGCTACTACTCCCCGAGTACATCATCCGATACCACCGGGTACTCCTACCGGTGGTACCGCTGATGGATATTGTATATCATATCAGCCTGTCGTACATGCATTTATTGAACGGAAGGGGTTTACACTTCAACCTTATTTTCTTCAATACCCTCGGGATATCAAGACAACTACAAGACAAACCACGCCTTTGAATTGTTTCCAACTCCGAGATATCAAGTCCACTTGGAGTTAAGGGAGGTAGGAAGGCAGACATGTTGTTTTCGTCCGGTACTGGAACATTGTACCAAACTCTCTCATGCCATCAGCACGAAATGATATTACAAGCAGTGATACTCGCCGTCAACATTATATGTGTCAAACATCATCGTACCTTGGATACCAGTACTTATCCTTCATCACGTACTACCCCTATAACTTAACTAGTACCAAACGACAACACAATACCCCCTAAATATGTGTATCCGTAACCGTCTCATCTACCGCAAATGCGGCCAATTCACCTAGCTAGGTAAAGCCAAAAAGTTCCAGTTAGAACCAAACTTCGACCTAGTTTACCGTTAAATCACACACGTACGTGAGAGAAGAAGAAAGGATGGGCGATTGAAATGGGTTAAAATGAATACATAAAAAATCAGAAAAAATACCAAACGGTATCAAAAACATACAACACCAGGGATTCGCTGGTCGTCACCGACCCAACTACTAGTCTGGCCCTCACTGGCTTATCTATGGGAGAGCGGACGGGATCCCGAGTTTTCCAGTGGGTATGGTCGTATGTGCTTTAACTGTTGAAAGCAGAGGGTTATGAAGCCATGTTGAGTGTTGAAAACTTGTCACCAGAAATCAATGAACCCACCTACGCCTTTCTTTCCCCATATCACATACACAAGAACATGTCAGTAGAGGAAAGCGCAAGCATAGATGGAGCGAAGAAAAAGAAAAACGATTAAGAATAAGTTGTCGTATACCTCCCCATTCATGCCTGCCTAGTTCTGTCTGCGTGCCTCCCTCATGATACGCAAAGAAGCATTTTTTTCATCTTTAATCCATCCATCACCATCAATCAGTCCATCAGTCACCTATTCATCACATCGCCGTCCATACACACTTTGATTCATGTCCCTCACACCCCAATACATTAAGCGCGACCCCAACTGGCTGTTTTCGTTCTTTCTGTTTTGTTTTGTTTTTGTTCTTATTGATTCGGTCTTGAACTGGCCATCTCGCCATACCGACCACGATGCTGTGTTGTATCGTAAGCCTGGAGCACGCGGGTCTGCGACTCGTCGGCCTGCGAAAAGGCATAACCGCGTTGCTTGCGCATGCGCTGGACCTGGCGGACTTTGCGGATGGCTTTTTGGAATTGTTCCATACTATTATCCTGACGTTAGCAACCGAATAGAGGCAGGGTAAAATGTAAAGAAGGGGGGGAACGAAATATGGCAAAAACATACCGAGGCCTGTAGTCCTGAATATTATACTTCTGAATCTCCTGCACGTGATGATACGCCTCCGGTCTCCACAGCCGCTTGCTAAATTTCCACGCAAAATCTCTCAACAAACAGAGGATTGCCAGCGTAGGCATCTGGATCCAAAAGATCGGGCTCGTGAACAGCCTGGGGATGACGCCAAAATACTCAACACTGATGCTCAGCTTGGGCGCCACCTCGCCATAGACTGCCACAAACAAGAGCCAGAAAGCCATGGAACCGGGGATGGCGATGACGTGGTACTTGGTCCAGTTGTTGGTCACCAGCGCGGCTTTGCCGAGGACGGTAAGAAGGACGGCGCCATACATAGCTGTACCCCAGACCCACTTGCCGCCGGGGAAACCGTCGCCTTGAGGCCCGTCGTTGAGCCAGAAGAGACAGCCGCCTACGTAGAGAATGATGGAGTGGTAGACGGCGTTGATGATCCATTCGCCGAAGACACGGATCTTGAAGAAGGTGTTGCGCTGGCCGAGGTTGTAGAGCTGCGGGTAGCGGTCGAGCAGGCGGGCAGAGACAAACTGATCGAGGATACCAAGGGCGAGGGGCGGAAGGACCGTGAAAAAGACGTTGTAGAAGGAGAGAGTCCAGGATTCGTAGATGACTTCACCGGAAAAGACGTTTTGGAAGGTGTACTATTTCGGGTCAGTGTTTTCGAATCAGAAATGGCTACCTGCATGAAATGCTTACCCAGAACTGTGTCAGATAAAGGCAAATGTTCTTATAGAAAGAGAACAAAATGGTCTTCGACACACGATGGTAGCTCCAAGCGCCATGGACGAGAAGCAACTTGCGGAGGTAACGGAACTGGGCAATAGACACATCGGCACTGCGCGCAGCTTGTAGACCTTCCATACCGCTGATACCGACACCAATATGGGCAGCCTGAATCATAGAGACATCGTTGGCTCCATCGCCAATAGCGAGGAGAATCGACTCCTTTTGATACTTCTTGACCAACTTGACAACCAGGGCCTTTTGCAGAGGGGAAACACGGCAGCAGATAACGGCCTTGCACATGATGGCAAGATCAAGGAAGAGCTTCTCCATGTCCTTCTCCAGAGCGTACGTTAACGATTTGCCGTCAATGACGAGAGCCAGGGTCTCCATCTCAATGGTAGCATCGCCCTGGTTGCGGATGGCATCGAGCTTCTTCTGAAGATTATCCCGCGTAGCTTCCGCACTCTCTTC
Source organism: Neurospora intermedia (assembly GCA_037102815.1). Lineage (NCBI taxonomy): Eukaryota > Fungi > Ascomycota > Sordariomycetes > Sordariales > Sordariaceae > Neurospora > Neurospora intermedia. The sequence goes on along the minus strand of BTPP01000004.1, from coordinate 3,519,202 downwards.
GTTGACAATGAGCAGCATCATGTCCTCACTAAGCAACTTGCAACTCATGCCAATGTTGATGGCGGTCTCTTGTCTGTCACCAGTCAAGACCCAAACCTTGATGCCGGCTTCCTGGAGGGTGTGAATGGTCTCGGGCACACCGTCCTGCAAGCGATCCTCGATAGCGGTGGCACCAAGAAGGTAGAAGTCGTGCTCGATGAGTTCGGCAGCCTTGTCCAGCTCATCTGCACGATTACCACCAATGGTCGTCTGCGCCGTCTCGTAAACTTTCATCCACTCCTGGAATTCGTGCTCCGGGATTTCCCTCATAGCCAAGCAGAGCGTGCGTAGTCCCTCAGAAGCATATTCCTCAAGATGTCGCAGGGTGGCGTCGACGTGGGGGTTCTGGTCATTGAGCCTTTCCAGGATGACGGTGTCTGCGCCCTTGCAGTAACAACGAACCTTGCCGTCAGGGCAACGATAAATCGTAGACATTCTCTTTCTGGTTGAGTTGAATTCGCAGACCGCCAAGAGCTCGTACTCAAGCTGCTGGCCGTTGGCTTCGATGATAACAGCGCGCGGCTTGCGAGCGACGAACCTGTAGCCCAGCTGTACCGCACCATCGACAAGCGCTCCCTCATCTGGTGACGCGGCTTGGTACTTGATGCTTCCGTCTTCAGCCTGTTCCGGAATAACAGTATGGCAGATGGCGAGAAGGGTGAGAAATTGGTCAATGACCTGCGCAGATTGGTGGCTCTCGAGGTTCTTCTGCAGTTGCTTGAAGTCGTGGATTCCATCCTCTCCATCCTCACCACTCGGGATTCTATCCTCGGGCACCTTGTCGGCGTACATGATTCCAGCGATCGAGCATTGCCTATATTCCATCATGTTGCAGGTCAAGGTACCAGTCTTGTCTGAGAAGACGAACTCAACCATGCCCAATTCCTCAACCAGACTGGAAGTTCGGCAATTGGCGGGGGTGTCATTAACGTCATAGTACATATCAAGGTCGTCGTTGATGAGAATGCCGTGCCAATACTTGACCATTTCAATGGTGACGAAGAGCGAAATGGGAACGAGAGCAGAAAACAAAACCCAGTATGTGACCATGTCCTTGATGAAGATGCGAGCAACAGCCGAGGCACCGTTCATAGGATCCAAGAAGAGATAAGCGAGACCTTCCTCGCCCTCCACCTTTCGTTGGATAAGATCGCCAACAGTAGAGACCACACTGAAGATCAAAAGGATACCGACAAGGAAGAGTACGAGCGTGTTCAGTTGCCTCTCGACCTTGGTGCGCTTAATCGGCGCGGCCGTGGCGTTGCGCATCAGCTTGGTCTCGTGACCAGTAAAGACAACGACACCGTGGACCCAAGGGGTGTTGCGTAGAGTAGCACCACGGAGAAGCAACTGCTCGGGGTTTAGGGGAAGCTCCTTCTCCCCACCTCCAGCCTGCATGGTCAAGGTCGCTTCGTAAGTGTAAAGACTGCTGTTGGGTTGCTCGGAGCGAATCCTGCCTCCCAGACGGCTCAACTCGCTGGAGCTAACCATAGATGACGTTTCTGGCAGAGCTTGCTTAATCTTGAGGTTGGTCTCTCCGTCGAGATTGGCGGTTTCGATATAGCAAAGACCCTCGGGCTCGGAACTCGCCAAGAGAACAAGATCGGCGGGGAAGGACTCCTCAGATTCGACTCGAATGATGTCTCCAACCGAGACGTTGATCCATTTCGTTTCCTCGAATGTCGAACCCCTCAGGATCCGGGCCTTGGACATATTGAGCGCCTTATCTGCCTGTTTTCTCCGATAATCTTCGACCATCTCTTTACCCGCCGAAACCAAGAGCACAACAGCTAGAGGACCAATCGTAGTATATCTGTTTGTAGGAGACAGGCCGGGAATCTGCTGAAGACCGGCGGTAAATAAGAAGAAGATATTGGCGAACTTGGAAAACTGCTCGAAGAGGAACTTGGGCAAGAAAGTCGCAAAATTGTACTTGGCGGTCGAGACGTGATTGTCGACATACTTGTTCAGGCTGTTGGCGGGAGGGTTGTTGAGATGGATGATACGGGGCCCAAGGGTTGCTGGATCCGGCTTTCCGCCTCCAAACCCAAACTTGAAATCGAACTTCTTGGCTGGCTTCTGGGGAGGAGGCGGCTCGTGAGAGTGGTCTACCCGTGCGGTCGCTCGCGGATCCGTCAAGGGAAGGTCCATCTCCGAGTATCCCTCAGGGCCCATTCCAAGCATGTTCTTGGCACGACCGATCAAACCGCCACCCATGCTCAGGACACTATTCCGTGCGCGCGCGCTGTCGCGGGCAGCCGCCGAATCCGGGGGGATAGCTCCGCCATGTTGGTAGTAGGACGTGGTGCTCTCGTCAGGGTAGTCGTCAGAGTCCTCGGCATAGCGTTGATAGTTTCCGAGATCCGACGTTTGGCTGAAATGCCGGTCCAGCGACCTGCTATCAGGGTATGGACTTATTGGGCCTCCGCCGCCTGTCGCGCCCGGCGCGGGCTGTATAGGTCTTGTAGCTGTTGCTTGTGTTGTTTGCCCGGAGCCGACGAAGTCATCGTAGGATACGGACGGGCGAGGTTGCGCGGCGCCTTGCGCATCATCACTGTGTAGTCGCAAGAGATCGTCGTCGTTTAGGGTCGACCTTTGTCCTCCGCCATAGTATGGTTGTTCGTTGCCGAAGTCGAGCAGCAGATCGTCGTGTTGAGCGCTCGACGGGGCCCCAGGAGGGGGGCGGCCAGCCGCCATGCCGGAGACCGGGAGCCGGAAAATGGACGCTGTTGGTAGGACAGTCCGTCAGACCAAGCTGAGATGGTGGTGTCGCGGAGACAAGCGAGGGATTCGAAGACAAAGGCGGGGAGTCGTGCCTATAGCGGGAATAGGAGCATCTGAGGACTCAATGTGGACGAGGGGGAGGAATCCGGATACGGCGGGCACTTGTTGATTTCAGGCCGGAGTAGGCAGCGCGTGTGTAATGCGGATTTGATGGATGTGGTCGAGCGCTGGGTAGCGTATGAGTCTAGGTAAGGTATGCTGACCGCAGGAACGTTTCTTTTTGCGACAGAATGCGTGAGGTGTGGAACTTGGGGAAGCTGAATTGGAGAGTTGGGAATTGTACGGAGAGATAGTGGATGGTGGGCTGGATACTAGCGCAGTAGGTGCCGCCGCCGTGTCATGGGAAGTCAAGTGAAGATGCAGCACAGCCTCCTTTCAAGGCTGTTCAGCGCAGGATTCGCGTGTGGAATTAACAAACTGGTGCCCCCCAGTACAGGAAGACCAATGATACAAGACACCAATCTAGAATAGAGGTAGGTACCAACGGGCCCGGTCGATACGGTTCCTGGTACGCGCCAATACGGTTTGCTTGAAGAGTGGTCAAGTCACGTTCAATGAGTTGGGATGCACCCCCTGACGGGATCGATGTTGAGAAAGAGTCCAACGGTCGGTACCCAAGTCTGGCGACCTCAGGAAAGGGTAGGTTCCATGTTTTGGATGTTTGAAGATGCAGACTTTATTTCTTCTGGAATTCAGGGGATGTCAGGGATGGGAGGGATTGCCTGAGTGGTGGGCTTGAAAAGCTGCACGTAATCGTATTGAATGTACACTACCATAGGTACCGGTTACAAAGACTGGGACACTCGCCCACCACTAACACCACAATCGCCATCCCAGGGGACCAAGCCGCCAAGGCACGTCACAGCGCTCCTGTTAGCGGGTCACCGTTGTTAGGCATGTCTGGATTGCCAGTTGCTATGAATAAAGATGTTTCGAATGCGATTCACCCAATCATGATGCTCCAAGGTGTGTTTGAGGCTGGAAACGAGGACGCTAAGCTCATGACTAAGCGACAGTGGCTGACAGTAGGGGCCCTTTTACCCCACCATACGCGGCCTTCTTGGTCCCTTCAAGTTCTCTGGTTCTTCTCTGGGATGCGCCATGGGCTTGGCGGCCAGTACAGGGCACTACCTCTATGGTAACGCCCCAGCGGACATCACCTCAACTTGCCGCCGCTGTTGCTGTGCTCTGACCTCATTCATCACCACCAAACCACGTAGAGGTATCTCATCAACCGTCAACAAAAGCTTGCTCACCACTTCAATTAAGGAATATAGGAGAGACACTCGAAAAGAAATATATTCGACATGGTTTGCGCAAAGTGCCAAAAGAAGGAAAAGACGACCCTCGTCACGCCGGCGGTCAAGAAGAAGAGTGAGATGTACTATGGCTCCCCAGCAGCGGCAACATCGTCATCATCGAGCTCGGCCACGGGACCCAAAAAGTCGGCAACTCTGGGCAACACAGGAGTGACAAAAGTGAGTTTTCGATCATCTTATCATCAAAATCTATGACACTATTCGTCTGTACTAATTGGTCCTTACAGAGCAAACTGCTGTCCAAGGCGGCTCAGAACCCCTATGCTCAATACTCCAGCACTTGTACGCGCTGCAAGGCAAAAGTATCACAAGGCCACACCTTTTGCAATAAATGCGCGTACCGCGCCAACTGTACGTCTTGAAACCCTTCCAAGAGGTTTCTGAAAGATGGATAGGAACTAATTCTTATCAATAGCCTGCGCAATCTGCGGCAAGCCCAACAAATCTACTACTGCCGGAGCACCCCTTGTGAACGGCCAGAAGTTCACCTTGAAGTGAGCATGTCGCAGACAAATCGTTGCTGGATAGGCACGAAAATTACCAAAGCTACGGTGCGATACGATGACCATGAGTACAACGACATGAATGGCATGAACGACATGCCCAACGTTACAGTTATCCTTATCCTCAGTTTCTAGGTTTCGCTTGTACTGCTAACTTTATGTTGAGAGACTCGACACACGGTTGTACCGTCAAGAGCGACAGTCCCCGGATCACCGAAGGCTTCTTCAGTTTGGTTTGACAGGGAACGAGGTGTATCCTCCCATGTAGAGTGTTGTACAATCCTCGAGGTTGAGCAGACACTCAGAGGATTCAAGGATTACAGCGCATTGGATGCCACGTGAGATCGTGTACATCTATCTGGTGCTGGACTATGGATACGGCATGAAATATTGGATGGATACGAGTTTACAGATGGTGTCTTGAGGAAGGCACAGCCTTGCCCCCAAACCACTACTTGAGGGGGCGGAAGAGATGGATATGTTGACAGATGTTGATGCCATGTAGGCAAAGGTACTTTTTGATTACCCCACGATGGTAATCGTACTGGAGTGTAGTGCAATAGGTGGTTCAGGAACAGAAGCTGTGAGCCCTACAGACGTACACATTGGCTAAGATGGAAGGAGAGGCATAATTCAGTCTTGAAAGATTTCTGTCTTGCAATCGATCTGTCATTTATTTTTCACCGCTTGCCTTTGCATTGCCAGTCTGAATCCATTGCAATCGCACCATGTAGGTAGCTAACTTGGATGTGTTGAATCCACCATCTTACCGATCCCATGTCTACTCAGCGCCCGAACAGCCAATAGCTCTCACTCTTCCCTTACCCACTTAAAAAGGTACCCTTCGCTTAATCATGCCTCGGCCAAATCGACGAGCCAAGTACATACGAAGCGCAAAGGCAAGGGTCTTTGTGTTTCGATGATCACCTCCTTCCGAGGCATCTTGAGGGTCTTGGCGGGTATGCATGGAGCACCTAAGGTCATAAGGTGTTGTTGCTGCCTCCCCTCCACCCCCCATTTCCCCACTACATGTCTAAGCTAAATGTATAAGAAGGGGGGGGACAAAGACAACATAAGCTCTCTGATTATTTGCTTATGATCCAAGAACTCTTTGAGGATTGACAATACATACGTGGCACATCGCTTGAAAGGTCCGTTTACTGCCAGTTTTCATTTCGTGCTGCTGTTAAACAGAACAAGACACATGTGTCCATCGTGATAGCACCCTTCAATACCCAAAACATATCTAGCTAGCTAACTTCCACTCGCAAAAAGTCAACCTGACTGGAACTCAGTTTCTCACCAACAACAACTCATCCTGTTCATATCCAAAATGGCTGCACCCACAGCAGACTTCCCTCCCAAACTCACCCCCCACGACCCCCGCGTCGTCTCCAAAACCGCCACCATCAACGGCAAGAAATACCACTACCTCTTCTCCGCCCCTCCCGCTCCTACCGATGGCGGCGACGCCGCCTCCCAACCTCGCGGAACCGTCCTCCTCATCCACGGCTGGCCCGACCTCTCCTTCGGCTGGCGCTACCAAGTACCCTTCCTTGTATCTCTCGGTCTCCGCGTCATTGTCCCCGACCTGCCCGGCTTCGGCCGGTCTGAGTCGCCCGCGGAACTGACCGCCTACTCGTTCAAGTCCGTCACCCACGACCTGCTCGAGCTGGTGGAGCACGAAGTCCCCGGCGGGCGTCAGCAGATCGAGAAGGAAGGCGGCATCATTGTCGGTGGACACGACTGGGGCGGCGCCGTGGCCTGGCGGTTTGCGCTCTGGTTTCCCGACGTGACGCGGGCCGTGTTCTCCGTCTGCACGCCCTTCTGGGCGCCGAGAGCGGGCGAGTTCGTCCCGCTGAAGCAAAAGGTCGAGACGGTGTTGCCGAATTTCCGCTATCAGCTGCAGTTGTCCGGCCCGGAGTTTGAAGCGCAAGTAAAGGGGGAGGAGAAGATTAGGCAGTTCTTGAGTGGCATGTATGGCGCCAAGGGACCGGATGGGGAGCGCGTGTTCACGACGGAGAAGGGCTGTTTGTTTGAAAACTTGCCCAAGATGGGCAAGAGCCCGTTGTTGGATGAGCAGGAGATGGATTACTATGTGAAGGAGGTGGCGGGTAATGATGGGGGAAGCATGAGGGGAGGTCTGAATTGGTATAGGACCAGCGAGGTGAACTATGAGGATGAGAGGGAGCTGTTGAAGCAGTTGGAGAAGAGGGGAAAGAACGCCAATGGGGAGAAGATTGTGGAGCCGCCGGCGCTGTTTGTTCTGGCCACGAGGGATGCGGCCTTGCCGCCGGCGATGGCCCAAGGCATGGAGAAGTTCTTCGACAAGAAGCTGATGAGGAGAGAGGTGGAGGCTAGCCATTGGGCGTTGTGGGAGCAGCCGGTCAAGGTGAACCAGGCTATTGCCGAGTTTTTGGGTGGTGTGTTGACTGAAGGGGATGCGAAGCTTTGAGCGAGCGGAGGTGCCTTGATGTTCTCACGTTGTGTAACTAGGCTGCTGTTTGGAGAAAAGCTCTAGGGAACGCTATCAAAGGATGCATTTTGCTTAGTAGAGCATCTATTAAAACCGCGGCTGCAAGTAAACCACGATAAATGCGTACTCGTTTTGTATCATCAGCGTTCCTTCCGTCCCACAGCCCTCCTTGGTTGGGGTATGCTCCTTTACTTTCGCACATATGGCCCCGACGTTAGATGGTCATGGAACATCAGCTAGCCAGCTAGCTTTGAACAATACAGCCGTTGTTTTAGACCAAAACCCAAGGCGACAATGACCGACAGGCAGAACCACAGTGGGATATTTTTCAGAAGCGGGAATAGGTAAAGTTACCTCTAGTATATGACCATATCCTCCCCGTCTTGTATCATCTCATCGCCATCATGATCCTGGTCATGAGTGGTAATATCAATGCTAGTGGCAGTGACGCCCTTGTCATCGCCTGTACCTGTGCTCAGGGTTGCTGCTGCTGCTGCTGGATCTTGTGATGACAATGACGGAACAGCACCATGGTTAGCATCTTCTGAAGTCTTGTTAGGCTGCTCACCAACTTGATCTTGTTCATTCCGGACAACGTCAACATGGGTTGATGGTGGTGATGGTGGCGGTGGCGGGATCTCAGACTTTGGCGGGACCTTGACTTCATTCTTTGGCGGCCTTCCATGTTTGAGTTCGAACTGGCGCACCTCCCTGGTAATAGTCTCCTCGGCTTCGCGGACTTGTTCATCGAGGATACGCTCTTGTTCTTTGGTGAGCTCCCAGGGTTTGTAGTACTAGTAGTATCATTAGCCCTCGAATCAAGTCGTGTTCGTTGTCTCAGGGGTCAAGTTCTTACAACTACCGGCTCGCTGACAGTTCGCAGACTATGAGCCAAGATAAGCATCTTTTCATGCCGCCGGTGCATCTGAAGTTAAAGGGGTCTGTTAGTAAGCATGTCCAACAAACAGTCCATTGTCAAGGGACAACCCACCATCCGCTCTTCGAAGTCCACCTGCTTGGCATCCCGGAAGCGTCTGCGCTCAGCGAGCAGGTCGGTTCTGCGCCTATCATCCTCGACTCTCTGCTGCTGCACTCGTTCCTGCTGGCGGCGTTCAATCTCCTTTCTCCTCTTTTGCTGCGAGTTGTTGGGTGTAGTCTGACTTAGAGTGTTGAGGAGACCACCAAACAAGCGCCTGCCGCGTTTTTTCTCCTCCAGGCTAACATTCTTCCGCGTTTGTTCGGGGCTGAGTGGTGCCTTTCGAGACGGCGGTGCGGCCTGCTCCCTTTGCTCGTCGGACTCTCTCCTACTAGTAGTGACTGGACTTTGAACTGTGGTCTCTTGGGTGCGTGCCACAGCTTCGTTCTCCATTGGATGATCATTGTCCTTGGTAGTTGACGTGGCGTGGATCTCCCTCGCTGTGGCGACCGGCTCCTCCATCGAGTCCTTTACAGGTTCCTCTGTCCTGCCGGTTTTTGGCGTCGCTTCCCCTTCAACAATCTCACTGATCCTGTCCTGGACGTTCCCATCCTCCAGTTTGGTGCGCTTAGCAGCCACGCCATCCTCTGGCGATGGTGAGGAAGTGGCCTTTCTTTTCTGGGTAGACAAGTCCTCTGTTTCCATCATCTGTTCCGAAGACATGAGTAGTGCCGAGTGAGTTGGAAAGCCCAGTCGCGTTGTCTGAAGCAAATCGACAGCAGCTTGGCGTTGAAGCTGAAGCAAAGTTGTTGGAGTTGTAAGGTATTGGAGCTCGGAAGTGATTGGCAGAAAACGTGATCGACGTGACAAAAAGGTTTTGTTGTGCGTTACAGTTAAAGATCGAATGTACTTCTCCCATATATGTCGAATGGCCGGTCCCTGTTTGATCTCCAACACGCCGGGTTCGTTGTTGGAAACTGTTGGTGGATTGATGGAAGTTAAAATGTTAGTGACCTGTGTCCAGAACTTCTCCATTCAGTGAGAATCGCAGTGGGCAGCTTCCCCGAAAGTGGATTATTCAGGGTAGCCCGCTGTTCGAGGCCGCTCGAATCCCACTGTTCGGGGAAGCAGCTGGGAAGCTAACCCCACTTTCCCTGCACCGGCTGCATGTCTTGGCATCTGAAGATCCGCCCTTCCACGAGGCTGACAAAAGAAAACGCGGAAAACGCTAGAAGAGACGCCACATCGCTACCCACTTGCCGCCGAGGCTGACGAAATTCAATTCCACATCATCGCCAGTGATCGCATCTTTCGCCTTGCATCACGTTCCCTATCGTCCTCGGCTACAAACACAAGTGCCATTTCGAGACCACCAGATTCATCGTACAGCGCATTCCTCAAGCGATCAAGTCATACTACGCGACAGCACCACGCGTGCCTACCTCTCCCGATATCAAATCCTTCTACCTACCATCACCTTCGCGAAAACACATCATAATCTCTAGTCTACCATGTCTCGCCATCATCCGTACGTCTCTTTATCCTCGCTTCCCTCCCTACCCAACCCAGTCCTGCTTGGCTCTCTCTTCATGTACCCTCTCGATCATATACATACTAACATTCCCCTTTCCCCACAGTGATCTAGTAATGTGCCGCAAACAATCCGGCATCGCCATCGGCCGTCTCTGCGACAAGTGCGATGGCAAGTGTCCCGTGTGCGACTCGTACGTGCGGCCGACGACACTGGTGCGCATCTGCGACGAGTGCTCGTTCGGCAACTACCAGAACAAGTGCGTGGTGTGCGGCGGCGAGGGCATCTCGGACGCGTTCTACTGCTTCGAGTGCACCAGACTCGAAAAGGACAGGGATGGGTGTCCCAAGATTATAAACCTGGGTAGTTCCAGGACGGATGTAAGTTTCTCTTCTTCTTCCTTCTCTCCCCCTTCCCGCTTGTTGCCGTGGGGTAATGTACTTGAGATGGTGTGCTTTTAATAAAGATCAGAGGCTAACGAAGTATGTTTTCACACAATAGCTATTTTACCAAAAGAAAACAAATCGAACATTTTAACAATAGAGATGCCCGGGCATGGGCTTGTGTGGGAAGATTGTTTGGGGTGGTTAATTTACTGATATGAGAGGGGCTTCTGAGTGACGGAAGGAAACCATGTTGGAAGGGACATATAACTTCGAGAAAAGGGATTTGTCACAAGCTCAAGCTGCATTTGACTTGGCATCAAGGGCGTTAGGGAGTTCTGTTTACATACATAGCATAAGAGGGCAGGCTCAGAATTGAGAAAGACAAAGCTGAAAAGCAAGCACGTACCATTGATCAGGCGTTAGCGTTAGTTAACTAACAAGGCTTTGGTAAATCACTAGAAATTCACATATTGTTATCACATATTAGGTTGCAGTGTTTGTGTCATCTCTTCTGACTATGAATTGAAAACGAAACGAAACAAGCTATTTTCCGTGATGCATTACCCATTAACGATAGACTCGAAACAAAACTGTCGCATGCCAAAACCCGCTGCGACAACAGCCGCAATGCTAATTATCATCAGAGCAGGAATATTCCCTCCCTTACTCCCAATGTCCAAAATCATACTGATACCCAAGCAACAAAAAAAGGGGCTCGAATCAAATGTAACTAACTTTCATCCCCATTCCAGCCGTAGCCTTCACTTTCCCCCACCCTTGCTGCACCACTCTTGTGATTCTCTCCCTCACGCTCTTTTTACTGAACATCAGCAGGAACCCGATAATGAACGCCAGCGTCCGGTACAGCAGGAACGGGTTCCCATGGAATGCCGTCATAACCTGATCCAACACCGACCGGATATTGTTCAGTATCAAAGCCGCCCTTGTGCCCATTCCAGGGCCGGCCACCGCACTCGAAGAAGAGCCCGTCGTCTTGGTCGCAGTCGGTGACGACGCTCCCTTCCTTGACGGCCTAGCCGGTTTCGAAGACGCCGACGACGACGAGGCCCCCCCGTTCTTCAACGCGGAAGCCTTCTTTTTCAGATTCGGTTTCTTGGTCGTCCCCGTTCCCGTCCCCTTGGCCTCAACACCCGATTCCCCATCCGTCGTCGGTCCGCTCCCTGCACTAGCAGCCGTACTTGCGTTCACCCCCGCCGCCTCTCTCTTCTGCCTTTCCTCTTCCAACCTCTTCCTCTCACGCTCCTCGTTCTCCGCCCTCAGCTTACGCGCATTTTCAATATCCTTGCGAATTGCATCCTCCTTTTCGCGCGCTTTCCGTTCGGCTTCTTCCTGCTCCTCCTTCAGCGAGTCCAGCGCCTGGATGAAAGCTTCTTTCCGCTCGTCGTCCAGGACCGCGCTCATGTTGATAAACTCTCGCGCGCACGCCCACTCGTCGTTGCGTGGGAGCACATGCAAAGTGTACAGCTCCAGAATCTTGACGCGCGCGTTGAGGTCTCGGGGGGTGTCGGCGCCATGTCCGGTCGCCACTCCAGATTTAGAGGATGAGCGCAGGCGACGGGCTGGAGAGGCGGAGGAACCACCCGGGCCAGAGGGACCCGGGAGACGGTCCGTCAGATCGAGGTTGGGGGCGCGGGCGGCGGCCAGATAGTTTTCTAGACGTTTTTGGTTAAGAGTCTGGGTTTTGGCGTGGCCGAGGAGAAGGGTGGCTCTGTAAAATGGGGGGCGTTAGTACCTTGTTGGCTGGCTGACAGAAATCGATGATGGTGTTGCTGGCCGACTTACAGATTGATAACCACATCCGCATCGACATCTCCCTCGGACCCATGGTATCCACTGCGTACAACTTCCTCCCAAACCTCGCCCTCGCGCACTTTGTGGCAGAGAGCCCTCCACTCCTGTGTGCCAAAGGCGTCTTTGCCCTCGTCCGAGTTCAACTCCAGAATCGCGTTGAGAATGGTCAGGTACAGACTCCACACCTTTATCCTGGTGGATCGCGACGCCTTGGCGACAGGTGCCGGGTCGAATGCGGCGGCGCCGGACGCAACATCCCCAGGAGTAGCGGAATCGGAGGGAGACGGTGTGATTAAAGGTAGAACAGTGGACAGGGCTTCGGGTAGTCGACGGGTGAGAAATAGTGTTGAGGCCTGTCTGTAAGCCTTGGAAATGTTGGACGAGGACGGATGGCGCGCCGAGGAGACGGACGACGAGAGCGACGAGAGCGAGGACGACATGATTCCGGAACCGACCATGCTCGGACTGAGATAGGACGATGAATCGAGATTGGAAGCCATTGTGATTTTACTGCCTCAGTCCTCAGTTGTTGATGGATCGATGTGAAGGAATTGTTGCAATTGCCCCTGCGCGATAGACAGTGGAAAAACCGGGGGAAGGGCGCCCTGGAGAGGGGGTTGGAGCGAACTGGGATCGATTGGGATTGGCGGTGGCTAGCGGTGGCAGGTGAACTCGGATGTTGTTTTTTTCTCGGCCTGAATAGGTAGGAATCTGGTGCACCCCCGTCTGGCGCGCGAAGAGAGCTGAAAACGAAGAGGGAGATGCGTGAACCCGCTCGCTACTGGTGGAAAGCGTGCCGGAGACAATCAACCGATGCGATCAAGTAGTCTTGGAAATAATTTGTTGATGCTTCAAAGGCGCAGTGCAGTTGAGATCGTGGAAGCAGGTGAACATGCAAATGTCATTTGATCGATGTCAAATCAAAAGACAAAGGATCCCGTCATTCAATTCACAGCGCCTGCCTTCAGTTGGCTTTTTGGGTCCTGTCAGCTGTGAACCTCGGCATCCTGGGGTTGGCCTAGCAGACGGCAAGGGAGGGACAAGGATGGCATCTGTAATGCCCCTGGATATGGGGAAGGACACATCCAATTAGAGCCGATTGTGGGACCAAGAGCTTTCGATGTGGAGAATAGTAGAGGTACTTGTCTAACTGCTTTGCGCCCTCCTAGTTAACTGCACGTGAACCATCGTAAGCATTAATTGATCTAGGTAGTCAAGGCTTAAGGACTCACATGTACGCAGTACGTATCATCGAGGACGATTATCAATGTAATCAATCTTCAAGATGGATGGTGATACGGAGTGTTAAAACCATCGGTCGAAAACATTTCACAAACTCGTCTCAGTGATAGCATGCCGAGGCACTTCGTCACTGTGGATCGCCAGACAGAATGCAGGTCATAATGTCTAAACAGATTTTAAGCCTCTACTTATCAGAGAAAAGACAAGAAAAACACCGTCGCCGACCTGACCCATCATTCATCATTCCGAAGCCGACAGCTACGGGGTCTGTACATGTCTCAACACCCGGTCTGATCCCGGGCACGCGCGCCCATCCACACCACCGGACCGCAGAAGTGGATCCCACACTCCGGGCTACAATGTAGACGTAAGAACTGGCCCATCCCAGCTCGTGCCGGTGTCATCCCATCTCTTACCTATCCAACCTGATCTGACACCTTGATGGCCGCCACTTTATATACATTCCACATCATCCATTCTTACTCCCTCCGACCCGTCGTCCTCTTCTTCCTCAACTGCTCCCTCGCATCCGCCCTGTTCTCCTCCCAAATCTCATATTTGCTCTCCGCAATGCTCTCCGGCCTGCCTTCATCTCTGAAATAGGCGGCCTGCTCCGAGACGCGGTCCCTCCTCCTTTCGCCTCCATCCCTGCTATCCCTGCTAGGCTCGCGCTTGCTTTCCTTGTCGGCCTTTCTGCTGCTGCTGCTGCTGTGGCTACTCTTGCTCTCACTGCTGCCATCAAACGATCTGATGCTCTCCGCCTTGCCGCTGTAAATGCTGCTGCTGCTGCCGCTGCCGCCGCCGGAGGTGGTGGATGAACTGCCGCCCTTCATGCTCTTGACTTTGTTGAGGACCGAAAGACCTTGGCTAATGGTCTTGCTGCTTTGGAAGAGGAGGACTAGGGGATTTTGTTAGCTCTGCCAGAACAGGAAAAGGGGAACACTAGAAAAAAAAGAGAAAAAAAAGAATCAAGAAAAAAAAAAAAGAATCAAGAAAAAGAAATGAAAGGAAAAAGGGGGTGGTCGTACTAGCAGGGACAATGACCCAAGGCGCGTTCATGCCGGCGTAGTAAACCCAGTAGTACAGCGTTTCCGGTCTGCTGTACGAAATGCCGCGGAACTTCTCCTGGAAGAAGCAGGTGCCAAAGTAGAGGGCGACGCCGTAGAGATGGCCAACGCTGACGATGGTTTGGGTGATGTGGCGGAGGCTAGTGTTGCCCTTGATGATGGCAAAGACGGTCAGGAAGGAGAGAGGGCCCCATGTGAGAACGGTCAGAGTCTCAATGCAGAGCATGAATGGATCGGAGGTCATGTACCGCGAGTCGGACAGCGCGTACTCCTTCCACAGCTGGGCGAAGATGTCCTGCTTGCCGGCGATGGTGGCGTGGTTGAGGACATAGTAGCCTGGGGAGGCCGTTAGTTTTCACTTGATCTCAGAAATGAGAGAACGCTCATGAGCTCACCTTCAAAGAAACAATGCAAGAAACCACCTGTTCACGATACATCTCGTTAGCACACATCATCCTGTCTTGACTCACCAACTGCACTGTCCACTTCAACATCCATTCATCCCTCCTGTCTTCTTTCAAACTCTGACATATTCATAGCTTCACACCTCCCTGTTCCTCATCTATCCATATCACCAAGCATTCCACCCTTGGAAAAGAAAAGTGCAACTCACATAGCGTAAACCACGCCAACACCCCCGCATCCTTCCACGTCAACTGCTTATTAACCTTCTTGCCAATGGCCACCGTTCCCACCATCAAGAGGGCCGTGGCTCCACCAAATGCACCAAGCACCATAGGCAGCGTGTACGTGTTGGGCGCATAGTTGGGGACGACAACCTCGCGCGGATAGTAAGGATGTTTGTGCCGGCGTGAGGAGCTGGCGTCCCCGGAGGAGACGAGAAACTTTAGGAAAGAGGACATTGTTGCTCCCTTTATGGCCGTCTTTGAGTTGAGAAAGAAGACTGAAAACCGTGAATGAATGATCCTGATGGTGCTATGTATTGTGTTGATGTGGAGATGTTGTTATCGTGTGAATTTTGTGTAAGATGACTGGTGTTTTTTATGAGACACAACTGCAACAAGGGCCCGGTTGACCCCGAAGACCGACCACTGTTATCCACACCGCCCGCCTGGCTGGGTGTGTGTCCTGCACGCAATCTCAATGCGATGGAAAGCTGAAGTGGGATTTGATAGGATAAACTGACCAACGGCATGAACGCAAGTGCTGCAGCCTGCAGGAGGATGCAGGAGGTTGGCGTGGCTGGAACGTTTCTAGTGTACGGTAGTGTGTCGGGAGGGGTAAGCCGAAGTAGCGTGCTTTTAACCCTAACCCCCCGTTGATCAAGATACTACGATACACTATGTATGGCACTCGGTACCTGGGGCCCGAGTTGGAATTTGTCACTTACCCTGCACTTTTCTTTCAAACTTGGACATCGCGATCTGTCAGAATTAAACTCGCTCGTTTGATACATGTAAGTATATTCTACCCTCGTAGCTCGTCAAAGATACTCAATCTCTCTGTTAAGCCACCACACCTGGCACTCTTACAAACTCAAACCCGAACCCCTTCACAGCCCGTGGCATGCTCTTGATTCCCTTCACTCTCCCCCTCTCATACAACGCCAACCATACCGCATCAGCGTTGATCGTCTCCAACGCCTCTTTCAATTCCCTCCTCTCCGGTTCATGTAACACATCAACCACCACCTCCAGTATCTCATCAAACATGTCGTCATCCACCCTTACATACTTCAAAATAGCCGTAACCAACCCCAGCGCCGCATCCCACAACTGATGAGCCTGCGAGAACCTGCCTAGCGCTCCGCCCCCAGTCGAGCTTGTTGTCGAAACCAACTGCTTCGAGCTCAGCTGGTGCCCACCGTTGGGACCATGAATAGGCAACACAATCTCCATGTCGTCAACCTTCTTACCACCAGTGATGAACGCTCTCCCGGCTCCCGCTCCCGTTCTTTTGGGCATCTCCCTCCCTTTGACAGCCTCCCTCTTGACACTTCTCAGCCACTTGGCCATCCCATCCCCCCACTCCTGTTTGAACCTACTAGCCATAAAATCGCCCGCGGCTTCACACATGCTTCCCAGCGCCTTGCATGCGGCAATGGCCACGAACGGTTCCGGGTCCTTGATCCGGGCCACCACGACTGGCCAGACCGTATGGACAAGTGGCAGAAATGCGTTCTCGTCCGGAGCTAGGGCAGGGGAGACGGTCGCCACGAGGTCGAGCAGGGACTTGCGCAGGGTCGGCGTGGGAGAGGTGAGGTAGTGCTGCGAGAGAGTGAGGACGCGGGTGAGTAAGGCGTAGGTGGGCGTGTTGGAGGGTTGCTTCTTCTTTTCTTCGTCTTCGCGGGTGGCGAGGGCAGAGGAAGGATCATCTGGTAGACCACCATCCTTTTCGCCTTCTTCTTCCGGGTCGGGGTTTTCGAGTTGGTCGAGGAGTGACTTGGCTTGGGAAGCTTCCTCGGTTTTACCCGGGCCCCAGGGTTTCTTGGGGTGCGGCTGGGGAGGTTCGGCCTCTTCTTCTCGGGCTCGCTTGGTTCGCTCAGCACGTTTGTTGAGAGTGTCGACTATGTAGTCGATATCCAGTGGTTGCGGACCTCGCTTGAGGTGGCTGACGGCTTGAGGATTGGATCCTTCGAGAAGCAGCATGTCCGATTTCACGCCTTGAGTGACTATCTCGGAGAGAACGGAGAACAGGCTCTCGACAAATACGGGGTAGCCGTGGTAGTTGTCCAGAGCGGCGAAAATGGCGGCTACAACGTCGTCCAGGAAGGGAATCAATCGTGGCCCTGTTAGACGTATCAACATCACCAATACCTTGGTGGAGGCTGGCGAGATGTCAAAAGTGTTGAGGCGGAGGGAAATGGAATTGACCATGTAATCCGCATTATCGACAACCAGCTCCGAGACGTTCTTGTACCCGCAAGAGGCTGCTATCACGTTCAATGTCGTAATGGCATGACTGCGCAGTTGGGGTGTCGGCGACCCGAGGAATGTGGTGACAGGGTAGAGCACGTCAATCAGCTCCGGCCGGAAATCCTCCTTCATCCGAGATGCCGCAAAAGCAGTCACTTCCAGGGCAATTGCCTCGATACGCCAGTCGTTGTCCTGTGAGTCTGAATGGGAAGCTAAGATGGACGCAGAAAAATCGTAGATCTCTTGGAAGACCTGCTCTTGGTATCGGTTCTCATCGAGAGAAGACATGTCCACCAGGTCTTCCATATCCGATGTACTGTTATATGTTGTCTTGAGAAGCTCAAACGCAAGCCAGTATGAGGCAATCTGTTCGACGCCTTCCGAGTCTCGCAAACCACCTAGCATTGCAGCGGCTAGCTTTGTTTGCTGGGCTGGTGAGCCAATGTTGGCAATCAGCTTGGTGATCTCCGCTCTTGTCGACTTGATGCCCTCCGAGTCCAACAAAACTGGAGGGTATAACTGAATATCGGGGCGTGACACGGTAAGGTCCGTGGCTGTGGACAAGCTATTCTCATCAACATCTCCCACCACCTTGGAGGGCTTTGAGCCCTTGACCAAGGCAACTATACTGTCCCTGAGAGAGTCGCCTAACGAATCATTCAGCGTGGACGAGTCTATTCCCATGGCTGAGGCCATTTTGAAACCCCTCAGGATATTTCTAACTGCAAGCTGCTTGATGCGCTCATCGTTAGATTGGATTAGTCTGGGGAGGCTAATGACCCAGTTGTAAAGCGTAGCCTGAATACAATCGCCCAACTCGGGGTGTATGGCCGCAAGATCCTGCAAGCTAGTTTCGAGCATTGAGCGTTCGTTCTCTTCGTTCTCGACCATCATTGCGCTCTCTACCAGGATCGACTGGCAGTTGGCTAGTGACAAGTGGCATTCGTCCAACAAGCTGATACAGAACTTGCTGACAGCTGACTGGACGTCTGGAGCCTCATGAGTCCGAACTTTGAGCGCTGCGGCCAAGGCGATTTTGATCTGAGCTGTGGTAGCCCTGAGCCAAGCGGGTGTCAGCTCAGTCTGAGGCTTTTCCGCGCCACCGCTGGGCTGAGCGTCGTCGATTTTTGCTTTGTCTTCCATTTCAATCTGCTTCAAGATTCCACGAATCTTGATGTCACTCAACACGTTCACGAGAACGATGCTGAGGACCTGTAAGCATCGCACAAGAACCCTCCTCTGTGTCTTTTGCTGTAATGGCGGTGCCAGGACTCTGGTGAGCGAGGACACGGTACCCGGAAGGAACCGAGCAAGAACATGCTGATTGCGTGTTGTGGTGTAAACAGCCTGCAAGCATTCCAGCGCTTCCAGCTGGACTGCGGGGGCCACACCATCGGTAATGCCATCCATCATGACCGTAATAGCAGGGCCTAGTGCGGTCACTGTCTCATTTTCCTCCCCGGGTGCTTTACTTGCCAATAAGCTCGTGGGTCCTATCGCGGCAATGAGAGCCCCGAGAGCTTTGAATCCTTCAACCGCGGTTTCCTCGGGCACATGACGCTTCTTGGCCTGGCCTGGAGTGCCGCTAATGGTGAAGGAGAAGAAGAAGAGCAGCTGTACAGCCAAGTCCTCGGATATCTTGTGCTTCCAGCCGTATTGGATGAGGAACCTTAGCAACTTGATGATGGCTTCGACTACGCGTACCGGGAACTGGTCATGGAAGCGGAGCAGGTGGCTAACGGGGAAGAAAGTATATTCGGCCAGCTTCTCATCGAGAACGGTGGGATCACTGCTCACTTGAGCTGCCCAAATTTCACTGAGGGATTCGACATGGGTGAAGATTTCTTTGGCAGCGGCCGCCTTGTCTGGTGACTGGAGGGCAAGGCGACTCAAGGGGACACAGACCGTCCTGAGCTGGGGCGGATGGGTTAGCATCAGCAGATGGAAGGCCCGAATGGTGGATCGATTTGCACGAACCTGCTTGAAGAAGTCATTACGCGGACCAGGGGTTGCGGTGGTGGTGGCCATGTTGATTGATTATGTGCATTATCGGATGCCGTCCATCAGCTTGCCTCTTTCTGTGGACGCCAAGTTGGGACCTGAGGTGTAGAATGGACTGAAGATGGTCGGCACGGTGGAGGTCTGATACTGTAGACATCATCCCGTTGTTTGTGGTGACGGGACACCTGCATTTTGCGACTGAAGTTAGGTACCCAGGCACTTGGGTTACAGAGGGACAAAGCGCCCTAAAGTCTATGGTACTCCAGTGGATTTTACCTTCCTGTCAGCGGATGCTCCAGGCTCTCTCCCACGTGACACAACAGGGGAATTGGGGTATCGCAAGGAAATGGAGAGGTACCTAGAGGTAGGTAGAGGTAGCTGCCCGTACTCCCGTCCCGTCGTGATCGACGGTAGGAGCTGCCCCTGCCCGCCGCTGCTGCCCTGGCGCTGACTTGTAGCTAGAGGTAGGTACAGTTATACTTGGCGGTGGCCGAATCCGTTGTACCTAGGTAGCAGTTTCCGTCCAGTTCTCGCTGTTTTGCGCGACTCTCACCCAAGTCCGTCAACTTCGTACGTATTGTAACCTCTCGTCTCGTCCCCCGTTCCTTGCATTGACGAATCATCCCATCGCCTTTATATTGATTGCGATAATTTCTAAATGTCTCTTGCCGGTTCGAGACTACGGCCTCGTTCCCACCTCGATCCATCCAGCCCATGGCCCTGCCGAGAAAAGCTGATTCTGCAACTCCACCCGTCACTTCTGCCGATACCGTGACCGTCGCCGGAGCCGGGACCGTTGGACGGCATGCATCGCCGAAACCGGTTCCGAGAGACCGCTCGTCACCCCCGGCGCCACCACCACCACCTTCAGCAGGATCAACGCCACCCAGGATACGGCGCAATACGGCCTGTATTAAATGTCGAGACTCCAAGGTATGAGAGTTCTCCGCAATGTATAAACAATCCGTTCCCATTCTACATACATGGCAGCAGCATGGACCTAAGCTGTAATCGACTCAACATCTCCTGCCCTGTTTTTATGCCATGCTTCGTTTTTCTCTCATCTTGCTCCCACCACC
This sequence comes from Neurospora intermedia, assembly GCA_037102815.1. NCBI lineage: Eukaryota > Fungi > Ascomycota > Sordariomycetes > Sordariales > Sordariaceae > Neurospora > Neurospora intermedia. The sequence goes on along the minus strand of BTPP01000004.1, from coordinate 3,499,171 downwards.
ACACGAGACCCCGTTCGATTAGGTAGGCTGGCTAACGTTACACATACACTGTACAGGTAAGATGTAATGCAAGTCTTACTCCGGGACAGCCGTGTCTGCGGTGCACCAAGCTAGACCTCGAGTGTATCGTGGACAAGAACTACAAGAGAGCGTCGAAAAAGAGGTTGGTCACATAAAGATCCAGGGTTAGGGTACTCCTAGCCAAGTATCTTACGACAACGGCTAAACTCTTGATAGCAAGCTGGAAGAGTTGGCGGCCGAACTCCAGTCACTCAAGAACACTGTTGCTCCGAGGCCATCACTCGGCGGCCTAACTACCGAACTGCCGCCTATACGTCCGGTTCAGTTTTCGAGCGCGAGTCCGCCAGTCCCTTCACTCCCACAGCTCACCCTACCGAATACCCTATCCGGCACCTTGCCCGGAGGACTACCGACCCCTGGAACCCTACCCGGGCCGTTTCTTCCTGGCCTCGGTGTTCCAACACTACCGCCTCCCATCTTCACTCGGCCACGGCCCTTCTCCATGTCCAGCGAAGCCTCTACTCCCACGCCCAGAGCAAGCGATGTCACCTCTGTTAGTTTTAGTCTGGCTGGGTTGAGGCGTCCAGCTCAACCTCGAGCCCTCGGTTCACGCGTGTTCTCCGGAGATGACATAAACTACTACTTCGACAAATATTTTGAGCACTTTCACCCTTACTTCCCCGTCGTTCGCCAGCGGGATCCAGACATCACCTATGAGAGGGGTCACGTACTTTTTTGGGCCATCATCATGACGGCATGCCGTCGATTTGCCAAGGATGACTCGGTATATCAGTTTTTGATGGACTCGCTGTTGCCGGAAATATGGAACGCGATATCACGGCCGCCGCTGAAGCTGCCCATCATCAACGCCTTGCTGCTCGTTGCCACGTGGCCAAATCCCGATATCAGGTTTTTGACTGACCCGTCAATGATCTTTACTGGCATCGCCTTGAACTCGGCTCTCTTGACAGGGCTTCACACCGGCCGTGGTGCTCATACAGAGTTTACCGGACTACTCGATAAAGTCGATACGACGGATGAGGAGGCAACGTACACATGGGCCGGGTGTGCCATCATATCTCACCGGCAAGTCAATATTTTACTCCAAGTATGAACTCGTTCTAACCTGTCACATACAGAGCTGCTGCTTATATGGGATGCCCGTCTCCGAGTCTGCTATTCAATCGGACTGTAGACTCACTTCTGGATAGAAGTAGCTCGATATCGATGCCCCGCTACTTCATCTTGCACCTGGAAACCGCCAGGTTCGCCAACAAACTCATCAGCACAATGTCTGCCTCCCTTGAACAGTCCCAGGGTGTCTCGCACCGCTTGGTCGCGCAAATGGAAGAGGAGTATAGTAAAATCCAATGCTTACTGTACCCAGATAACTCAGGTGAGCAACCATCCTACTCAATTTGTTTTAGTGTATCATTCCTTCCTAACACCACAGCGCAGACCTCGACAACTTCATCCTCCTCTCAACCCTCCTCGAAATCCAGACCTACTATTTCATGCCCCTTCCCGGCTACAGCGAAGAGATGCTCAAGCGCAACGTCATCAAATGCTACACCACCGCCGAAGCCATCATCAACCAAGCCCGCTCCCTCCAAAGCCAATCTGCCTTCCTGCATTACTCGCCCAACTTTGTCTTCCGCACCTTGCTCAGCGCCATCTGCGTGTTCATGACGCTGAACCTATCTCAGCCCCCGTCCCCGTATACGAAAAACCCCAGTAATGCACATGATGCCTCATATATGGGCGACACCGCCAATACCAATAACAACAGCACCGCCAACAGCACCACTAATACCAGTAACAGCAGTAGTAGCGGGAACAACATCAAGAACACCACCAACAAGACAACCACCACCACCTCCACAACCTCCAACGACACAGCCGACCTCTTTGTCCGCGAAGCCCTCCGCATCCTCCGGTGCTGTTCCGTCCAGCGCGACGACCTGGTCATGCGCGCCTCAAACATGGTAGAGAAGTACTGGAACATGCGGCATACTTTGCCGCGGTACGAGACGTTGTTGGACCCCACCGATCCTGATACGAACAGTCCTCGGCATCCCTATAATCTGCAGGACGGGATGCGAGGAGCCACGACGGTGTTTAGAAATCGGCTAGGGTCCAGTCTGACGTTTGGTTGTTTAAGGAGGTGGAAGCAGCATGTTGAGAAGGCTTGGGCGAGTGTTGGTGGGATGGGCATGAATCCTCCGGGCCATGGGCAGGGCGGCCACCAGGGACAGCAGGGGGGACAAGGACTGGGTCACAGCCAGCAAGGTCACCAACAAGGTGGCCAAGGTCAGCAACAGGGGCAGCATGGTGCTGGGGTTTATGGCGACAACGGTGGATATGGGCAAAGTCAAGGCGGAGGAGGACAATACACAGGTGTTGGTACGGGTGGTGGGATAAGACAAGGTGACCAACAGGGAATGAATGGGCAGGAGGTGCAGAGTATGCCTGAAGATGGGGGTGGTGAAGGTATTCGTAAGTCTCCTTTTTTCCCTTCTTTTCTTTATTTATTTCCCCTGTCTTTCTACCTGGTGTCTATTACCAACAATCTTCAGTGGCTCTATGCTAACTCTTTCTACTTAGCAGATGGAAGACTGGGAAACAACAATCCTCAGGAATCTTCTCTTGGTGGATTGGCAGACCCCTTTCAACGGCTCGAATGGAATGCGTTTATGGACGACTTTGACTGGAGCTTTACTTCTAATTACTTGGGTGTGGGTGGTATATAGTATTTGGACTAGGGTCGCATGAAAGGGTTAGTACATAGGCAGGTTTGTAAAATGGGACGGGATAGTGAAAAACTTGTCGATAGCAAGCTCATATTTTCTACCTCGTTGTGGAGGTTTGTCATTGAATGTGCGCACATAGAGATGTGTATGTTGTAGTTGTGTAGGGATTTGCCTTTCTCATCTTGCCATTGTGAAGTGGAAGGTTGAACGGGCAGCAACTTAACTCGCTTATCACGACTCGATTGTATTTCACTGTCATGCCGTCCATATGTGTTCTCTGAAATCCAACACTGACCCAAGTACCTCTTGAGTCCATAGGTTTGTTTTCGCTGTCGCCGTGCCAGCCAGTCTTACTGAAACCAAAGCTTTGTACGCCTCTCGAACCCTAAGGATATTGTGAACCCTTATGAGGATCACGATACGAACTATGTCGAATCAACAGCCACATATCCCGCGCGAGTCAAGGTCATCTACGAACTTTAAATTGCCTTCGGGGCAAAGAAAAGAAAAGAAAATCTAAGAAAAAAGAAAATGGTCATCACATTCTTAAACTTCGCTGTTCCAATCTCACGGGTTCAAGGTTTGCTTGCTTCCCTGACTCCCTAGGTGACAGGGTCCATGTTTACCTTTACATTTTTGGATATTTTTTCCAACGCTGAAACCGTGTAGTATAAGCTGCCTCCGACAGATTCGGGCATGCATGCTTGGTAGTTCATGAACAATTTTTCCAGTGGGAGTAGAAGATTGGGTCAAATGGTATTTGAGTGTCATCATACCTACTCTTCGGGACATTCATCTGGTTTTCCCATCTTCTTCCTCGTTACAATAGCCTACCTAACCTTTATGGATTTTTTTCGTGTCGTGGGAAGAAGTGTTCTCACACGAGAGAACATACCTTTATGCACCCTTCCGGGGAAAAAAGGTTACCCAACGTTTGGAGATTGAGTTTCACACTTTACGAACCCCCAGCTTGTGCCTACCTATCTACAATTGTGCACATTACCTTGTGTCGCTAGGTCACAGACAGACAGGGTACAAGCCAACCAGTAGTCTGGATTTAGGTACTCAGACGCTGGATACCACTGATTCATGCCAACCTCAAAGGCAAGAAACGGCCACTACACTTCCTCGATCTATAAAGCAAGAAAGGCACTGGAAGAGCTGGTGTGGTCTATGATTGCACGCAATCTTGTTCGATGTTTGAACAGCGTGGGATCAAGAAGGGGACCGTTGATGACGGCACATCTTCGGGATAATGATCATCTCTTTCTTTGTCTATCTTCAACAGTTGTTTAGCCCAGCCCAGACCACCTACCTTGGCAAGACCGAGCCCGCTGTGTCTTTTCCGCATGTTGTCAAAGGTGAAGATATTGTCCGTATCGTGGAAATTTCTTGTCAATACCGTCGAGAGCTTGACATGCTCTTCCATTCAGAGAAAATGATAAAAGTAAGGACATGTCTTCCATAGAGGACTCCAAGAAGCTCTTCCAAATATCGAGAATTTCGGATGACCAAAGAAAGTAATAGTAAAAGGCAATACTCTCCATTGGGCCGAAAACAAGGGAACCAGGCCACGTCGATAACTATAGGCGACATGGTTTCCCATTTGAGGGAGAGGTTGCGACGGGCATGAGAGAACAAGGAGCACAATATTGGGGTTAGTCAGGTTGTTTCTCGGATGTCCGCCTAGCATGTTGCCACTGAGCCACCACACTGTCGTACCCTTGAGTCGGTCGAGAACCATGTTCAGCAGGGGGAGGTCATCTCTGTTCCATCACCATGATGGTAACTACCGGGCGGAGAGCGATCGAGCTGCTGGGATACCCTCCGTTTCAGATAGTCGATCCCGTCTTCCTTGGCTTGTATGATCGTCTTCAGGTATTTATGAAACATGAGGCTGGTATTCGTCAATGGTGACACATAGAGCAAGTCTTTTTTAAGGGCCATGACAAGTGGCGCATAAACCTCTGGTGGTGGTGTGAGGCAAGACACTTGACGCCTATGGTACTTATCGGTACATATACACCACTTGACGAGTGGCAGATGAACTTGAAGTCATGAATCGAATACCGGTTCTCCAATAATCGAAGTCTAATGAACAACAATCTACTTGGATAACCAGTCTGCACCATGGGTAACTGTGATTTTGCTTTTCACTGCTTGCCATCTTGGCACACCCGCAAGGACGTTGCATACATGAGTCGAAAAACTCGCCCAGATCCTCGTAGTCCCTCAGACAGTCGTAGATACGTTAAGGTAACCTTGCGTTTAGTGCCGATGACCTATGTCTCATCCCTTGCTGTGGTCTATCAACATGCAGTCCCCGGGTCCCAGGGTGATGAGCCAAGATAAGAGACGACCTGCCCGCACAACGTACGGCCTCTTCCATACATCGTTGTAAAAGTGGTTATATCCGGATATCGTACGGCTCGTAGATTGATGTTGAGACGGTGTCGTCAAGCTGATTTGAGGGCGACCTCTGGTGCAGCTGAATGCATCACCAGACCCCAGATAAAAGGGGCAATTGGAATTAACCTAAACCCATCACTAATTCATGGCTTCTCTTAGTCAAACCGAAATGTGTACGCTCGACACTGTTCGATTGATGACTTGTCTGGTGCACGAACATTCCCAGTGCCGTGCTAGCGGGTGGCCCTGGGTACGGGACCTTTGACCCCGTAGCCAATGACAAACCTGAGCCTCGCTCTTCTGCACGGACATCATTTGATCTTGTCAATGGCACGTCTCCTGGCCTTTTTTTGGTCAGCCGAGCCGATGACCAGCATATCGGCACCTCGGGATATTCCCAAAGTCGGAATACTTGATGGCCAAAAGTGCTGCGGAGTTCCGAATGAGGTCCGGCCTCAAGGGTTGGCAATGCGGTGTCGTTGTATTGTCGGAAAGCACCACTGCCCGACCAGTGTGCCCGACTAATCCCAGACCATGTCACTTGTCCACACAAACACACGGACGTGCAAAGCCGTACGACATTGACTTGACCCGGAAATGGTCCAGGTCTCTCTGATCCTGGCTTTGTCGGTCTCTTTTTCATCCTTGCGAGGTTGTTGTTTCTCGGAAAGCAGCCGTATAATTTCGGACTTTTACCCACATGTCGATGTCGTGGAGCTTGCAAGGAACGTCGTAGCCGATGTGACCCCCTTTTCTCGCCTGCCTTTTCCTTCTCTGGCTTCCATCTCGCCGGCGGTGGTCCGCTTGACCGTTTTCTGCTTTCCGAGGACGCCTTACGTAATACGATCATGATTCTGGAAAGAAGCTGTGACGGCCTTTTTTGTTTCATCTCCTCTGTTCCTGGCCCCTGAAAGCTGAATCAAGCTCACCAAGACACAATCCCCACAGTGGGCCCAAAGGGCGCTTGTTTCACACCATCGACTCCCAGGTTGCATCTAACCTGGGTTTGGTAATTTCTCCTTCTCGAGTTGGGCGCACAAGAAGGCTGCTGGGTCCGAGCGCAAAGTGATAATGTTTGTCTGGTGGTGGACATGGCAACACTAGACTAAACCAGCCCCCAAGTCCTGCAGGACAGTCTGTGTGAAATCGGTAAAATCAGCGGAAATGCCGGTTCCTGCGTCCCCAAATGATTCTGTAATGTTAGCGTGCATATTTGCGGGGTCATGTCGCATTGTGCCCCTTTTTCGTCTCTGGGGACTTGTTCTTTTCTGGACACGCGATGGCATGCTAGAACATGCCTCAATTCATGCGATATGGACGCAGGCACCACAGGCACGGCAGGTACGCAGACAGAGCAGACAGGGTTCGCCAGGACCAACATAGATCCGATTGGCCGTCGTGGTGGACGGGGAGACTTCGTGGGGGGCGACTGGAGGTTGCCCTGGATGCTGTCCCGGCTGATGTTGCAGAGGTGCGCTTCTTGCGACCGAAGAGCCTCTGTTTCAAGAGCTGAGCTCCCGCTTCGTCGACCTCACCGGCGTCATTGTTTCTGTTTCAGGACCTGCCTTGGCATCTGCTATCACGTACCGTGCGCTTCGCTGCAACGCCGTCCAGATCAATCATGTTCTTGATCATGATCTCCCTAGGACGAAGGTCAGACAGATGAGCAGCAAGTGAGAAGTGAGAAAGCGGACTGAGGGGAATTCTCCGAACAAAAGTGCCGAAGCGTAGTCCAGGTGATGCTGACATTGGCTGGTCGAGGAATGACATTGTTGACCTGCTGAGGCAAAAGATCAGAAGGCAATCCAGTTCGGCATCCAGGGAGAGACTCCACGCTGTCGTTCGTCATGATGTGTCCAAGACAAAGTCTGGAGACCAAACGGACTCACATTCCATTTCCTTCCTTTCCTCCGAGTCTTGATTGATGGCTCCTCATTCTTTTTGCTGTGGCAGGGAAGGAGCTTCCTAACGTGGACTTGCAAACGAAACAGTCTTCGACCCTCAGCTCTTTCTGAACACCTGGAAGGCTTTGCCGGTGTTGCATTAGAGGTCCAGTCGGTACATACCTTATCTGCCACTTACTCCTTCCATGTCTGCTGTAGGTGAGAGTGACGGATAAGAACGGAACTTACCTTCCACTTGGGCCAGTGACAATTTTGCTGCCTGCCCCCCTGTTGTCAGTTTGTTCCCATGCTGAACCCGCTATAAACTTGGAGGGACGTCATAGCGCCAAAGGCACCTCGTAGCCCGGCCGCCCGTTCAATCCCGTCCCAAATCCAACATCCACACCTCCGTAATACGCGTCGTGATGTTTTGTTGACTTTCAGAACCAACCACAGGGCACCATTGAGTACTATACATTCAAAATAATTTGACGCCTCAGTAGCTTGCTGTTCCCCTCTTCGCGCGGGGTATGTCATGTCAATATGCCACTAAATCCACCAGATTGTACAGATCCCGTTCTGCATAACAGTATATCCGCCCGGTACCTGCATCTGGCTGCACTAATCCCGCTTTTTTGCCGCTGGCATGACCGAATCACAACCGTCAACAGAGACTCACAGCCAACAGATTGACGTGCGGCGCAAAACCATCAGCGGTTTTTTTTTTTCTCTTTCCCCTCTTTGTGCTGGGCCTTCGTTCTCTGCAGGAGCACTGGGGCCTGCGACCGCTTTTGTCGGCCCCCTCAAAGTGTGATGCTATTCTTGGACTTTGAGACGTAGTCACCCGGCGACTGGCCGGTATCCCACAGGAAAAACAACAATCGAGGCCCCAGATGCCACTGTTGACTGCGTCTGTGGTAGTATCACCATCGAAGAGACTACATCTCTGAAACGTCCTAGCAACCAAAGCTTGGCTTGTAGGGTGTCTCAACCTTAAGTCGTGGACGGGAAGCCCGCAACATAACTGCGCGTGACCTGGGAAGACGGCACTTGATAGTCAATATCGTCAGTGGGTATTCTGGCGAATGACAAATCGTACCGTTGGCTAGCTGCGATCTGAAAAGGGCCATACGGTACTGCTCAGATAGGCGTGCCATAGATATTCTGATACAGGCACTCTCGTGTTTCGGAATATGTTGGTCATCACATCGTGGGGATCTGTCCAAATAGCAAGGGCACATCCCCCACTCCTCCCTACATAGTACAGTAGGCCTAGCGGTTCCATCCTACCTACAGTAATGTCCCCTGCTTTTGCAACCCCCCCTAATGCTAGCACCCTACTTATAGCACAGATAGTTGAGGGCAAGATTTAAAAACCCATACTGGGACTGCTAACTGCTAATTGCAATAGCTATGGTCAGATTCTTGCATTAACAGGGGTCGACTTTCTTAGGGAGTGAACACTTGTACCTCCATATCGGGGCTTGATAACCCACTTTTCCGACCCCTCGGCGTCTTCCAGTGGCGTGAATGCCTATTCTCGGTCCGTGCGCAGGATCCTCCTTTTGCAAACACCCCACCTATTGCAAGAAAAATCGCTGCAAGAATTGTGTTGCAATAATAGGGGACATTACTGTATCCGTGGCCATCGGCTGCCGGCCCGTAGTCAGGTCCCGAGAAGCTCAGACCTAGCCGGGCAGAGCTTTGTTCCCAGGTCATGGTGTCGGCAAAGCTCTTGTGCATTGTACTGAAGGGAAGCATCAGCCAGGTTCGTTTTCCTGATACGTTTGGGGACAAAATAAACAAATAAATATATAAATAAATTGAACGGTGTAGTGGCAGAGCCTGGACAGAAGAAATCAACTTAATTTCTTAATCTGACGGTTGACTTGGTTTGGGAACGGGCGACCAGGTTTTCAGCTGGGTGCCTGGCTTGCATTCTTGCCTGACCCAGCCTCCAGCGTTGTCGGTTAACTAACTTGCAGTCCAGTCGAGAGGAAGGGTGTATGTTGATCAAATCGAAAACCTCCATCCAGCACTACCCACCTCTTAGTGTGGGTTTACCAGCTGCGCAATGACACCACTCATTCCTGGTGATCCGAGGCTCTATTAAGAAAAAAATACCCTAATGGGAGATCAAAAGCACCGCCCCAAATATCACCCAGATCGCATCTCCTGTGCAGTCTGCTGACTGGCCTAGAGCGGAAAAGGTGCGGTTCATGTTGCGGCCGAGGTGGGCTCGTCGACTTTTCAGTGAGCGCATGGGACGCTTGCTGGACGCTGGGCCGGGAAAAATTGGAACTTGGCGCCGACAAAAAGTCAGACCCCTGCTTGCCCTTCTCCCCCAGAGCTATTTCTGAAGCATGTTTCAGACTTTTGACTGGGTGGCATGGGTATCATGGCTGGGGACACGGTTCAGCACGACCCCTCTGCAATGGTCGAAGACACTTTGCGGCAACACTATTATTGGCCTGAGCAAACCTTGGATTCTGGACATCCACCACAACACAAGAGAGCAATGACGAGATCCAGTCAGAGCCGTTGAAGTGCCTAGAAGCCTAAGGTGCATGGTCTTTTCTTTTTCTTTTTCTTTTCTTTCCTTTCTTTTTCTTTTCTTTTCATAGCTTTGGGTTGTGGGAGATGACCTCAGTATGTAGTTTCGTAGGACTCGTCACGGTATGAGAACCGAGCTAAGCTCAATGTGCGGTGGTAGTAGAGAACAACAAGCCAAGAAGTTGTATGATGTCGTCCCATGCCGAATCCAGTGCAACAATTGGAAAAGCGTGAATAGAGACATTCGATGAACTTGGAGGTAGGTCTTAGACAGACCGAGGAGGACACAGAGGGAGAAGAGAACCGAATCCAATACCATGATTCCCTCTATTCTGTGCGACGCCAAGTGCCTGCGCCGCTCGAGCACTTTGCCGCTTGGGTGCTTCCAGATTGAACGAGGCCACCGAATTCGCCTCCTAACCAGGAACTGAGTGGTTGTGTCGACTGTGTTGCCATATCAATCAGCCGCGGACACGCAACGTACGAGTCGTCGGAAGCCTGTGGTTCAGTTCGTTACTTTCAAGTGTCGGGCTGGTTGCATACAACGGACAACGTTCGGGAGATTGGTGTAAAAGAGTTTGAGAGGTGATGTCGTTAAGTTCTGGTCTTCCTTGGATACCTTACCTGTATCTTGGTACAGATGCTGTAGGCAGTGAGAAATGCTATGCACTTTCCCACTGGGTACTTCTACACTAAGTCTAGCAGGTGCTTAGACGCACTTGCATGCACAGCAGACACCACGTTCCTGCCCGGGCCCGTCCATCGACCCGCTTAACAACCCTTTGGGATTCAAAAGATCGAAAGAGATCGATGGAGAAGTGCACGACTCTCCGAGATGATCATATCGTACGTTGTTCGCGAATCTCCACCTTCCTGCCGATGGATAGCAATCAGAAAACAGCCGAACCGCGGAAGCAATCATGCCCTGATCGAGATTTCGCGCTCCGGAGTCGAACGAAAGCTACCCCTGGGCCGGCAAAGATCCAGATCCCAACGTCTAGCCCCACTCATACCTCTATCCGCCATTGAGGTGGCTCGTGCTTTTGATGGTCATTAACATATTCGGCACTGTCCAGATAGCTTCAACCCCATCGATTGAAACCACATTAAGTGTCCGTACATGACGACACTGCCCGTCGTTGAAAGTGTCAAATAATTGCAATTTTCTGCATTGCTCTGGCTATCTACTCTGCTTTGCGCTCATTCGGACAGCCCGAATGTTTTTTCTGCGATAATTTGAAGTCCGACAAATATACCCTGCTCTCCATGCCAACAGATAAAACAACTGAACAATGCCTATGCGTACTGTGTCATTGTAAGATCCTTTGGTACTTAGCACATGGTTCGGAGAGGGTCCTATAAGATGCCTGCCGTACCCTCAACTCATTTCCGAGAACGCGGAAATTGTGGTGGTTCACGAACATGGAAGAGAGAACTTCCCCTGAGGATTCCTCGGGTATGTTTGCCCTCCAATCAGTTTGCACTCGATTCGAAAGACTGGATCACTACTCCGGAAACTTTGTAGACAAACGCGTAAATAAGCTGCGAGGAGCCTATAACTAGACAAGTATAACCAGGACTAGTCTTGCAAACGGAATGTCAATCATTCGCATCTCTGTTCACCATGTAATCACGATATTCTCACTAACTTCCTTTTCCTCTCATCAGGGTATCGTAGACGGGCATACTTAGAGGTAGCAGATCAGATGGAGAAACCATAACAATTTTACACACTCTGCAGCGGGTAAGGCACTCTTCATCTAAACTGTCATTGACCGGTTCATGCCATATAACCAACAGCAACAACGCAACCTCGTTAAAGTGTCGTCTTTTGCTCCAATTGTGGATGTCTTCAAGCCTTCGTAGCATGTGTCATAATTAATCTACTACGCCACTGTTTGCTCTATTCAAGCGTACGCCGTCGAGTGCCGAGGCTGGAGGCTGTTGCCCAGAGCTCTTTGGGCCGAGTCATAAGAGAGAGTCCAGGTTTAGCTCGAAGAGATTCACGTAGGAACACCATTTAAACAACCGGTATGGTAGGAAACGGGATGAGATGTCCAGTATTCGGAACAAAGGCCATCGAAGCATTGTATGATGCTGGCATGTCCAAAAAAGAGAGGAAAAAAAGAAAGAAAAAAGAATGCTACTAGTGAGAACAAATTGTCATGACGATTCACCGACAGCAAGCAGAAGCGGGAAACGGAAAGAAAGACAGAAAAGACAACGGTCCGGTTCAGGCATGCTCATCCCAGCTTGCACCCTGGCGGGCACAGGTAGTGTACGTACTCTCAGGGACAGCCTATCAACAGAGTCGCTTTTTGTGGCTTGTTATCCACTCCGGTTAATGCAGCGCTGCTTTAATAAATGTACACCGTAAGACCAGATCAGTCTCTATAGTCACACCCTCCCACAGCTGCCACCAGAATAACCCACGGACCTCGTCGCGGTTCCGGTCCCTTCGTCCTCCAAGGTGACGATGGATGTGAACCCAAAGTTGCCATCGACCGCCCTCCACTTCAGAGCCTTCTGCTCGAGTGCAGATACGTATAGGTGAGTAGTGATAAATTTGCCGTGCAAAACTCTTTGACGTCTACCCCGCCGCTAGGTTCCCCCTCATATCGCGCGCGATATAGACACTCGCCATGTTGACCAGGAATGAGTTGTTCCGCGCTTGGACCATAGTGTAGACTACCTCTATTGGATATGATGTTGGATTCCATTCTGGTACCTTGCCTGAATGTACCTACCATCTCGCTGTAGCTGTGGGCGTTGACAGGTTGGGCCCTGGTCTCCACGCCTCGACGGGTCATTCCTTCCTGTCTGTGCCATACAGGCATCTCATGGTTGATGCCGCGCCATGATACCTGAACTTGACCCATCCGTCAGTTTCCACGATGCTTCCTCGCACCAACTGCGAGCCCAAGACACTCTTTCGTCGGACGCAGTGACAGACAAGATGAATACCTCCATCTAGAGGCCCGTTCTGTCGTCGGGTATCTGTGATTAGGTTGTATTTATTGCCGCATGCCCCAACCGTCGCCTATTGCTGTTAGTGCTGCAACCCGGGCTCATAGCATGGGCAGCTTCGATAGGCTACAACCCTTTTCTGAGCAAAGCATAGCACAGCGAGCCACAGCAATTAGCAGCCATTAGTATCCATCCACTCAGATAGCGCACCCTGGTCTGGCCTTCCCACTCTGGTTGGAGACTTGGACCCCAAGCGAGAGAAAATCATTAAACCCCGTTGTTCGCCCATTCTCCCCCTCTTTGCTCTCCTTCTAGTCGACCACTTTTCTCTTGACAAGTTCCTCTCTTTTCCTTTTCAAGACTTCTCCTTCTCCAACCCTCTTTTTCCCCCTTTCTGTTTCTGTTGCAGGCGGACCTTCCTACTTCGCACGGCCCTTTCCCCTGCATTACCAGGCACTACCGAGTAGACCTGTCTTGGAGCTGGCTAGCTGCGCACGCACTTTCCCCAAGACGCTCTCTCCTTTTTCCCACCCACGAAGCATCGATTCACAAGTCGACCATCCTCCCAAGTTCCCACCAGGGGCCGCCCGCACATACCGCACCCAATCTCCATAACAGCAGCCCCCTCCGCTCGCCGCCGTCCCGTCGCTCCCCCACACATCCTTGGAAAAGACCGACCGTACTCATTCCTTGGGTCAGCACTGTTGCAGTCTAAGCGACCAGACTTTGCCTCTTTCCTCTATCCACCGCCATCACCACCACCACCACTACCACCACCACTACCACACGGAGGAAGCTCAACGTCCCGCTGTTTGATCATCCGGCCATCCTTGGGAGAATCCTGTTGATTGGTTTCGTTTTTCGTTCGCACCACCACTGCAAGGAATAAGAAGAAGGGAACCTGTGAGGCTTAATTCACTTCAACCATCACCAATTGTTTCTTGTTCCGTCATTCGACGGTCAGGTCTCCGGCATTTAGGCCCGGCACGCACCCCGCATATACCTTCTCCCCCACCGGCCGACCACGACGTCGCCCAACGGCTTACTCGAACAACAACCCCGTCGCGGCTGCTCCCGGCGTGCATTGTCGACGACAACCACAACCTGCGCACTCCCGCGTGGACGATACATTGTACAAGCAGGTCCCGTCAGTACCCTAGCTGGTTCTGGTTACCTTTTCGCCCTTCTACTACTACATACACTGCCCCTCGAGGCCGACAGTCGAAAGGTCTCGCACCTTGATATCATTCGCTTGAGGCGCTTGGGTTGAAGCACATACATTGCATCCTTCCACTGTATCGCGGGCTGGTCTCGGATCACGAAAACGCAAAAGGACAAAGACGCGACGACGCATACACACGAGAAAAGACGATTTCTTACGAGTCGCTTTTCCCACCCAAAGAAACATACATAGATATACAGAGGCAGCGCCTCCCATTCCCGCTTTCGCACCCCACGACAATCGCTTCATTTGGCGATAGTCTTGCTTCGCCGCCCTTCTGCTCTCTTTGGGTCGCGTTGACGCCACCCACTGCACCATTTATATAAATACGACGGCACTCGCCGCGACATTTGATTATCAAGGAGGTTTTTAAGCTTGGAATGTATTCTTCGCAGCATGCCAATATGGCTGCCGCTTCGCAAAAACCCGAGACCTTCATGCTGAGCACTGAGGCCCAGCAAGCTCTTCCGCATGATGCCCAGGTAGCTCTGCAGCAGGTTGACAACCGTACGTACATGCCATTGGCTCCCCTGATATGCGTGCTTTGCTAACGCCAGCTTTTCTCGCCGATTAGTCAAGTATTTCCTCATCTCCGCGCCCGTCGACTGGCAACCAGACCAATACATCCGGAGGTTCCTTCTACCCACCGGCGAGTATGTGTCTTGTGTGCTATGGAACAACCTCTTTCACATCTCCGGTACCGACATTGTGAGATGTCTGTCTTTCCGATTCCAGGCCTTCGGCCGTCCCGTGAAGAACTCAAAGAAGTTTGAGGAAGGTATCTTCTCGGACTTGCGTAATCTGAAGGCGGGAAGCGATGCCTCCCTCGAGGAGCCCAAGAGCCCTTTCTTGGACTTTTTGTACAAGAATAACTGCATCCGAACGCAGAAGAAGCAAAAGGTGTTCTTCTGGTACAGCGTGCCCCACGACAGGCTCTTCCTTGATGCGCTCGAGAGAGACCTCAAGAGAGAGAAGATGGGCCAGGAAGCGACAACAGTTGCCGTTAGCGAGCCTGCCTTGTCCTTCCAGTACGATTCTTCTCAGTCGCTCTTCGAGTCTCTCACCAAGGCCCAGCAGGCCAACTCGTCCTCTTTTCCGGCCCAGCAACTCGCCTTTCAGTCCCAGTCCACCTCGCCCATCTTGCGCGCCGCCGACTCGATGCCTCCCCCTCAAATGATGCAGCCGATGCCATCGCAGATGATGCAGCCAATGGGGCAGAACATGGGACAGCAAATGTCTCAAACCATGTCCCAGTCAATGGCTCCTTTGTCCGATGGTCTGGAGGCCATGGTCTCTTACGGAGCGATGACTATGGGACCCGCGATGACCTGCCCTCAGCCAATGGTCAAGCGGGAACCCGATTATGGTCGTGTTCAGTATACCCAGAATGGTGTGCCCATCACGCAGGTGCACCAGCGACACACTTCCATGCCTGCGTATGGCTTGGAGTGCTCGCCTGCCCCATCGTTCGTCTCGTCGCATTTTGAGGACTATAGCCAGAGAGGACTCTCCTTTGAGCCCTTGACGCCTCCTCACCAGCAAATGGGCGTCATCGGCGAGCCCGCTTATATCGCCAATGAGGAGACCGGTCTCTATACTGCCATTCCCGATCACCTTAACGCTGGTGCCCTCAATGGCATGATGCAGCTTCCGCCATCCAACCTCGCGGCCCCATCATACCCCCGCTCATACGGGTCTAGCAGCATATCTCAAGACCATGCCAGAGGGTACTCTCCCATGGCCGCCTACACAGTCATCGAGGGTTCACCCACATACAAGCAAAGGAGGAGGCGCTCTTCCATTCCCCCATCAGTTCTGTCTGCCACGACAGCAATTGCCGCGGGTACTCCTGGGGTGTACAAGCCCTCGGATCTGCGGAGGTCCGTGTCTGCTTCTGTTGGTCCCGTGGCCGAGGGTGATGAGTCTGCGGACAACTCTCCCCCTGGGTTGTCGTACAGCAACCCTGCGATCAACATGGCCCGCCAGCAGCACCACGAGATGCTCGAGCTTTCGAGGCACGGTACTCCCCTGTCCACTGTCGAGGGCAGCCCTGCGCTCAACCCCATGAATATTTCCATGGGTCAGAGCTACGGCCCCCTCAACGATGACGAACTTGCTCCCATGAGCGAGCGACAGATGTCCCAGGGCCACCCTGGCGTAATCCGTCGCGCGCGTTCTGCCACGGTTTCGGAGCTTGGTCCTTATCCCCAGAAGTCGCACTCTTGCCCCATTCCCTCATGCGGTCGTGTCTTCAAGCGATTGGAGCACCTTAAGAGGTAAGAATGAATAATCATAATCCTTTTGATGTCCCATCCTCTTGTTTCAATGCTAACCTTTCGACTTTTCTTCCAATCAGACATGTAAGGACACATACACAAGAGAGACCTTACGTCTGTTCATACTGCCAGAAGGCCTTCTCTCGATCGGATAACCTAGCACAGTATGCATTCCCCCTTCCAATTTACCGTACACCTCAGCACACATCAGTTGCTCATGAGGGACGCATGTCGACATTGATACTGACCGTTATTACTTTAGACACAAGCGCACACACGATCGCGGCGACGGTTCTGAGGGTACTTCGAACCTCTCTGGAGAGGAGGAAGAGGAGTACTCTTCGCCAACATCTGAGGGTGGCTACGTCCACGCCTCGGGAGCACCCAGCAATGGCAACAGCTCAACACCCCAGTCAACCATGTACAACAACCTCCAGACTTTGAGCATGCCCATGACAATAAGCGAGCCGCAGCCGATCAACACAGGCGAGATGATGCGAAACGAGCTAGAGTTTTAGGATTTGAGCAGTTTTCTGGGCAAGAACTGACTATGTATGTGTGTTGTTTGTACAATCAAAACCACCGGTGGTCATGACGGAGCGTTTCATGTTTGGCTTTGGTCTGTTTTTGTTATATATCCGGATGGGCTTGGGGGATTAGGTCTGTCAACATCACGGCTTATGAGTCTGCCTTGTTTCAATAAAGGCGTAAGACTAGATTTTCACATTTATTTCTTCTTGTTTCTCTGGTCGGATGGCTATCCATGATCAAAGTGGGAAGGGGGTCCCTTGCAGGTTCAGTAGAAAAACCTCATAAAGACCTTGCATTTTGTTGTCATTTTATTATTACCACCTTTGTCTCAATCGAGACTCTTCACTTTTTTTTGCTTCTATTTCCCTTTGTGTCATGCCTCTTAGTCATGAGAAACATGACACTTGGAAACATGAATATGAACGAACATTTGTTGTCCGCGTGCTTGACCGCTTATTTAGGCCTGATGTGATTTATGAAAGGACAAACCCGATACCTGTCGTAATAGGGGCTTGGTAGAAATAAGCGAGCTCACCTTCGGGCCGCGCTGCAGAGAGCTGAGTTCTTGGATAGCTTGTCGCTTCTCGAACATGACGTCGAAGAGAAAGCAAAATTTCTGGATGCTATACAATAGGTTGAGAGAATGGAGAGCATCATCCATCAGACAATGGACACGGTACACCGGCGGGACGGGCCGAAACGTGTGTGATGTGCTGGTGTTTCTTTTTGTGCTAAGTTGGACGGGCATGGGCGGGTGGAAGATGAGATAAAGAGCTGCAGTCAAGTACGCATGTGAAAGGTACGTGGCGGAAGACGGTACGACGGGGGGTTGAGCAACAGTACTATACATGGTTACAAAGTGGGAACTAGTTCTCTGGAAGCTGTTAGTGATGGATATGTCGAAGGTTAGTAGGTGGTTGAGGATGTATCGGTGATCTAGGTTCGCTGAGGGCTCTCTGTTGTGCGTCGATTGACTGTCGAGGTCTCAACGGTGTCTACCGTATCCAACCGACGAATATATCAACACTCGAATATCTTCAGAAGGTATGTTCAATGTTGTCCCAATTTACACGACAAATGAATATTCTTGATGATACTCCAATGATGACGAATGTTTTACGTCGGATTACTAACAATCAAGGAAGAGCATCAAGATTTTAAATATTGGGGGACACGAGCATGTATATGTCCGTCAAACCAACGCCGGACACTCAACTACCGCTTAACAACCGCGCCCGATGCTGCGCTCAAGTTCCTGGTATACCATTTGCATATGCAGCTCATGCTGCAGAGAGATAGTTTTCGGATCATGCACACCGAACTTCGCTTGAATGGCATTGTGCAGATATGCCCGCTTGAATATTCTTTCCTTGGCAAGCCCGCATCTGCATGTTCAAATATTCGACCAACGCATACCATAGAAACTTGGGAAATCCATCTTTAGGTTCCCAGGAAATCAGACATAGATCCACGTACATATGCCCAATTCTGTGCATTTTATGCCCACCAAAATAAGTGGGGGAGTTGTGTTGCCACCCCGGAGCACTGTAAATTCGATTCATCTGGAGCTCTGCCTTTTCCTACCTATCTCTTCAAAGGAGCTGGAGGGTAGAGACATTGAGAATCACGGTCTTGCATAGAAATTTTGGTGGGCCTAATCATTGCAGTATGCTTATACAGTATGCCTGATTCCTGGGAAACCTAAAGATGGATCCCCCGAGACAATGCGGTAGCTTTCAAGTTTCTCCTTGTATTAATTCTCTCTTCTACCTACTTAAGGAGTGTTGTAATCTTTTGTCATCCTCTTCAACCTTCCACTTTGCAAGAACAAATAAAACCAGGGCAAGAACAGTTTTGAATTCCATCGTGTAAGTATGTGTGTGTCCGACCAACGAAGAGCTGAACCTATACTGACTCCCTCATTACCGAAAAGTTCCTTAACCTGCTCCAACAATAACCATCAAGACCGGCATCACCAATCGCACCGTCATCGCCACGGCAAAAATGGCCTTCACACGCCCCGTCGAGACCCCCTTCTTCCCCCGCCTTCCCCGAGTCTCCCCTTGCTTCATCCTCTGGGGTTTCTTATTCTCAATTTTGTTAATTACCCCTCTAGTCTCCTTATTCTTTCCCTCCCTCTTTTTTGAATGTGTCACTATTCCCACCAACAACACCCAGGATGACATCAAGCCCTCTGCTGAAGGACCCGGATTCTTCTTCGACCGCATCACCCACGTCCAGCACAGCCATGTCCTCCTTGCCTCCCCTACTATCGCTGCATCGTCGACGACGACGACTTCCACTACCGTCTCGGCACCCAAGTCCCTCATCACCCGCTTGCCCCGTTCCTCCCCACGGGCCTTCCATATCCATCGCCGCCAATACTTCAACGTCCACGGCCAACCGATCCAGACGGTGCATCTAGACGACGTCCTCCCGTGGCCCCTGGACGACCACTTTCCCATGGGCACAGACAACGAGATCCCGGGCGTGTTGGCGGCGTGTGCGCAACCTTGCTTGAAAAAGGCAGTGGAGCTGAATACAGATTGCGGAGATCCGTTGGATATCGAGTGCACGTGCCGGCCCGATGTGAGGGGGATAATTGAGGCGGCGAGTGATGAGTGTTGTCGCGAGGCTTGTGATGATGGGACGCCGGAGGTTTAGTGAGTTGTCTATCTCTCCTTTTGTTTTTCTCTTCCTAGTTCTTTTCTTCCTTTTCCTTTACCCTGTCTCTCCTCTTCCTCTTCCTCTTTTTTTTCCTTTCTTTCCAGCCGTTATGATATCGTGAACGTGGAACTAACACACATCAACAGCTGGCGCCCATGCTTGCACAAAGACGATCCATTGCATTACTAACGGGGTCTGTCGTGGTCTCCAAATCCGTTGTCGTCGTCGTCTTCAAGACTCTCTCGTACTGAAGAGAATAAGACTGCCCGTCAACGAGCACAGCAACAAACGATCAGAACAAACACAGACGACGAATAACCACGACCGTAGGCGAACTTGATGAGGCAACAACATAACCCTACCATCGCCCCCCCCCCCCCCCCCCCCCCCCCCCCCCCCCCCCCCCCCCCCGGCTATTTTTTTTTTTTTCTTTCTTTTATCAGCATCAAATCCGCAACATACGAGGAAATACACACACCTCATGAAGAAACCTTGTCACAGTTCCAGATTGCCATCAAAGCAGCAAGGAGGAAAGAAACAAGGAGGCATGAAAACGTAGGTAGATTGAAAGAAAGGCAAATCAAACGACCAGAGCCCAAAAACAATCTCAGATTCTCGAATAAAGAGTACATGTACCATCTGTATCAAGTTGTCCAAGATGTTAACTACCCTGGTACATAGAAGGGCAGGCAACGATTTCTCCACTCTAACAAGCCAGCCAGCAAGATCCTGACGATGATTGTATTGATTTGTATGAGAGGCTTCAATGGAGAGTCTAGTGTGTACACGAATAATTGGAGGACACTGCCTGCGTATCTGGACGTCGTGTGTGGAACAAAGCGGAAGTCATACGGAACTGATAATGTATGTTGAAATGATACACGGACATGTTATGGTGCGGGCTGCTTTGATATTGATTCTGGTCATGTTATGCGGGATGGCAAGGTAGAGGAAATGTAATCTGAAATGATTTGAGGAAATACCATCAGCTCGCTTGCCTACCCTAGTGTTAAAGAAACAAGAAATAATTAGCATATTGTGCAAATGGATTGCAATATATACGGGTCGGCCTGTGAGTATACTTTCATCTCGACTGTTTCGATACCATCATTATTGTCATCCTTAAGGTGCTGTGAATGTATAATGTGTTTTCCTAGCAGATCTATCTCCATTTATCTGTCCATCTGTAACAGGTCGATCAGAGAGACGTGAAAATCAAGTCATATTGAACGAGCAGTCCTTCTCATACCACAATAGACAGAATGCACTGGAAGTAGAATAATCTAATATATAATATAAAACGGTCAAAGCCCAAAGGCTGTTCCCATGTAATCATAAGAATTATGCAAAAATGAAGAACTTGATCTTTTTGAAACCTTTCAACCAATTAGCTTTTCTTTGTAAACCTTTCAACCAATCCGCTTTTCCCTTCCTTCCCTCCTTTTTCCTTGTTTTTTCTCTTCCTTTTTTTTTTTCTTCTTCCATCCATCACCACCTCACAACCCCACAAACACCATCGCACCACTCACCAACAACCCCCAAGCCAATCCCATACCCACCCTCAACACACCCGCCGCCCCATTCACATATATCCCCCCTTCATTACCTGAAAGCCCGCTCGTGGCGTCCACAGGATTTTCCACCGCCTTCGCGTCGGGAACCCCCCCTTTACCCTTCTTGATCTCCTTCAGGTCCGTCGCCGTGGCATTAAACCTCGTCTGCGCCATCGAGATCTCGTTGTTGTCCAAATCAAACACAACATACGCGCTGCGCAAGAACGTGTCGCCCAAGGTGTTTGCTCCCGTACCATTACGTTCTTGAATGCCAAAGATGCAGGCGTCTGTGACGCCGTCCGGCATGCGTGGAATTTCACCGTGAAAGGTCCGGTTGATGATGAGCTCGTTCATGGGCACGGTGATCTGAAGCGGGGAGGAGAAGGCGAAGATGACGGATTGCGACGAGGACATGAGATGGCAGGGCGCGTAGCCATCTACTTTGCCGTCGGGGTCTGTTATATATTCGATACCGATCGCGTCGTAGAGCGGTTGGATGAGCTCACTGGGGAGATAACTGAGGGTTGAGCCGGTGTCCAAGAGAACGGCGAGGGCGAGGTTGTCTTGGGAGATCTGGGTGGTGTCATCGCCGTTGCCCCTGTCGCTAGAGGAGGACTGGGACTGAGACAGAGACAGGCCGGTCATGGTGACCATGAGGTTCTTGTATGTGCCCTTTTCGGGGGTTTGAACTGGTAGGGTGAGCAGGTCGCCCTCGTACTTGGCGGCGTCGACGCCGCCGAAGAGGATGGTACCCGTGGGGGCATCGAGGTCATTGAGCCAGATGGAATAGGCGTTGGAGTTGATCAAGCCGTCGGCGACCATTTGCGCCGGAAGGTTGTTATAGGCTGGCAACCCGGCACGGGTTTGCACTTCGCTCAGGGCGTACCCTATACCGAGCAGTCCCTGCGCGTTAGTTGAAGAGTAGCCAATGCCAAACTGCAGCCGGCCCAGTTTGGTGTTGCCGATTGTGAAGGTATCGGAGGCATAGTCCCCTCTGGCGCCAGACCCATCCACGTACTTGATGTCGAAATGATTGCTGATATACTCATACGTAGACGAGTCATTCGCTAGGTAGGTGCCGGAGTATTCGCACGGTTTGTCTTCATTTTGACAAAGAATCGAACTGGGAGAATTCACCCAAGTATCACTTGAGCCTGTGTCGAGATGTAGTGACAAATTCTTTCCGGGCGTACCAATGGTCACATTGACATAGTATCCACCTATCTGAACCGTGGTATCAGCCAAGTATTCAAGCAAAGTCTTAGAAGGGTAAATCATACGACGTTGTCTAATGCGACTTCATTCATTCCTCTCCTTTGTAGACTGTCTCGGGCAGCGGGTTTTGGGACTGACAATCGTTCCGTCTGCAGACTGACCATCTTTGGGGCACCGGCATCTTGCGTTTGTCGAATGGCGAAGGCTTCCGTTGTTGAGAGAAGGGATGCCGTCAAGATCCATTCCCATATCGTCGTTCTCCTCATCCTTATATTCTGTGATTTTCTCTTCACTTTTTGCCTTTTTGATCTGTTTGTTCGAAGAACGATATCGACGATCTCAAGGATCCAACTCTCAAGATCCGACAAAGCCCGCTGATGCAATACCCTAAATATACGTAGATGATAATACAATACAGTAAACCAAAAAGGATTTGTGACAAACGGAAGAAGGAAGCTGGCTAAGGTTCAGGAATCAGCTGTGCTATCGGGTAGGTAGTGCAGATCAGGAAAAAAAAAAAAAATAAGAACATAAAAAAATTAAGGATAAAAAAATTGCGAATGTATCTGACAACGCTCCGATAATGGTGATGGAAGTAAGACTGAGTAAGCTCTTCAACGTAGGCCAAGGATTTGGTTACGTCCAATAAGAACCAAACCACAAGAAATTCAGGAAGACCTTGGTCAAGTTAAGAGTGTAAGTGGCACATAGGGTACACAAGACAGTCCCAAAGATTGTACTGTCTATGTGACAACCAACACTCGTCCCTGCGTTGCGTGACCGAATTAGTATAAGAAAAAGAAGGGGGAAAAGGGGACATGAAATTGGATTAAGGTAAAGGCTTAACAAGTAAACCAAAAAAAAAAAAAAAATGAAAGCTGTGACAACTATATCAGATGAGAAGGGAAGCCACAGGGACACTTTTTGTCCCATGTGGGCGAATATGATGGGATGACAGAAGTATGATAATGAGAATGAAAAATCTACCGGAGATAGAGGTAGATGTAGAGATGAGGCAAAGCCGAGCACAGTCAACAGGCTAGGACGGGGGTCATTGTTGGAGGCAAGAGGATAGGCGGGAGGGGTATTGGAGAAGAGAAAGGCTCCACGAAGTTCCGGCCCCCTACGCGTATGGGATCCATCGACAGGGGCTGTGAAAAATAGATGAATGTTGTCAACGGCTTGGGGACAAAAATGAAGGCAATGAGGTAATCAATTGCAAGAGTCGTCAAAAGGAAAGTGCCTCCAAGTCGCTAGAGTGAAGGTAAAGAGCTTGGCTTGTCCATATCTGGAGAAGTTGAGAAAAGAGAGATGACGGCGCTTTGCCTGCTACATAAGGTCTGGTTCGGGCTCCTGGCGGTTCGACGTTGAGAAGGCTGCACGAGGAACAGGAGACAGGCCCCGATGAAGGCTGTGTATGTAAATTAGACCGATCCTGAGCGTCTTCGGCGGCGGCAAAGGCATGGTGCGTAGCCTCATGTACGCAGCAGGCAAAGCAAGGATCCGGTGGCCATGAACCGGGCGCACCTAGGAAGTGCTGCGGAAACGTAAGCCGTTGGAACGAGGCTGATGTATTACATACACAATCTGCAAACTGTGCAACGTGATTCTGTTCCAGATGTATCTTGACGACGAGACGGTCCGGCTGAGTCGTGGTGGACTTTCCCCTTGGTGAAGGTGCTGACGAGGTGGTCAACGGACACGAGCAACGGACGAAATGGAAGAAGAAAGGAAAGTGGGAGAGCGAATCCGAAACCGACGACTGACGATCACTGGCCCAAACAGTGTTGGCTTCCATCCATGTTACCTTCCTTCGACTGTTGGGACGACGGAAGAAGCTTCTTCCTGTGGAAAACAAGCCTGGAAGTTGGATGCCAAGGTGGAGCTGCCAGAGCCGGATCTACCATAATTTCTGCGATTTTGATACAATTCTGCTGGCGCCTGGATTCCATCAGCGGCATCAGGGAGCTGAATGGTCGAGATCGAGATTCGACAAGGCCATCTGGGTAGGCGAATTAGGACACTCTAGTCCCCTCCCTGAACCGATATAGGGATGAAAAGGTACAGAAGGAAGGACCAGTTCAGACGAAGAAAGGCTCTGCCCGTTCTTGGAATCGTTGGTAGAATAATTTTGGATCGGTGTTCCTGTTCTCTCTGATTGTACCAGAGAGTGTAACGTAACAAAATTGCGCCAGAGCCTTGGAAGCTATACCTCTGGTCTGCGTCTCCAAAAGCAACCAATGATCAATGGAAAGACATGCCCTGCCCCTGGGCATGGGGAGGAAGCAACCTATGGGACGTCGGGACGGGAGGCCGTTTTCCAATTGTCTTAGCGATGGGAAAATGCACGATTTCCCATGGATGTGTTAGTGACGCTCAAGACTAGCGCATGTAGCCAACCTTGAGAGGCCTTGTTAGCGACCGTTAACAGGTTAGCTTGATGACTTCAAGTTATGTAAGTAGCCTGGTGATAGCCTTCACATGGGCCAATTTCCGATAATTTGCACGTGTCTGTTAGTGCCCTTGTCCCCTGGTAGTGGAGACCAATTTTGCGGCCGGTGGAGATTCCCTCCAGAAAACCACGCTTGTGATGCTCCTTCTCCCACAACGTCCTTGGTTTCCAGCTTCTCTTGTTGGGTCAATTCAACCGCAAATCTTTTGATACGACGGTTACCGGGAAAGCGCACTGTTGTCTGGACTTGACGTGCAGAGCACACGGTGAACCAGCTGCTGGAAGGCGAAAGGACGGACGGATTTCGGATTCGGCTTGACCGCATAGCCCTACGTACTTCGAGACGCTGTAGGTTTGTGATGCACGTCCAGCAAGAGTAAGGAAGGTATGCATGTCCGCCGCTCGAAGCAAAGGGGAATTTGGATTATCGGTTGTGAAGGGTGAGTTCTCCGGGGATGACGGCCAAGGTTACGCAAGGTATATGCGTTGGCGGCCTTGATGGTAATATTGAGTATCCCAGCGTGCCGTTACCCAGACCATGACATGTCATCTTGGGCATCTCGAGGTTGGTCCGAGTACGAGATATCGGAGCCTCAATACATATCGTCTTCTTGGCGGTGAGAGTCGACTAGTAAGTTCTGGTCGAGAGGTTTAGTAGAACAACACCATTGGTGAGCCGCTTAGCATCTAGGTATGGTGCTCACTGTTGTCAAAGTCCAAGACATTCCCTCGCTACCACCGGGCTACCGATGGACGCATTGTGTAACCAAGCTGAATATTGCCTAACACTGTCTCACAAATAAGGCTGTTGTGGAACGTTAGAGCCGCACGCTTACACCAACAAGGGAAATGAGAAAGACACTCCATGAATCGATATGACGATCGTCATCAGACAGCAAAAGATTTTTCACCTTACCAATTAAACTCGCATGAGGCTGAGGGGAAGCTACGGACATGCCTCGGTTTGATGTTCAGCCGCCGTGGTTCGGCAAGTCTGACCCGACTCGGTGAGACAAAGCTAGAGTAGAAAATGAAAAAAATGAAAAGAAAAGAAAAAGGATCCAAAAGTGAGGATGATCGGCTGAATGGCACTGAAGTATTACCACATTCCACTGTGATCATGATGGGTTTGGTCGACAAAAGTACCCGTTGGTATGGTGGTGGCTTTGTGTCTGCTAGCCACAATTGAAACCACTTTCAAAGCCATAAACTCGTAGATAGCCAAAATCGTTTCAAGAATAATAATTCTATGCCAAAGCTAACGTTTATACTCTCCAACAATCTACACCTAGAGTCTCGTAGACATAACAAGACAACCCCTTCCAACATCACCCTTTCACCCGCTATTTGATACTTTTGATGCTCTTCTCCAGTTCCTTCACGCTCTCCCTCACCTTGGGGCAATAATGTCTCCTCAACAGCTCGCCCTCCCACACCGTCGACGCGAACGGGTTGCTACCCTCCACCGTCGCCGCAAGTGGCTTATACGTGCCGTCGCCCTTCCTCTCCTCCGTATTCCAGAGCGAGCTAATCTTCCTGCCGTGAGTGTGGAGCACGTCGGCGAGCAAGCCGAGAAGCGCCTGGGCTGACTTCTCCGGCACCTGGAGCGATCCGGACATGAGCTGCTTCGTGAAGGCGGCCAGACGGAGCGGTGCCACGGAGCGGATGTTCCAGGGCGGCAAGAGGATGCCGCTGAGACACTTGACGAGCAGGACGGTGGTGGTCTGCAGATTGATGCGGTTGTTGCGGCGCACGCTGTTTTGGAGCTGGAGCGACTGGGCGCCGAGTTCGAGATCCGGGTTAACGGAGAGGGAGAGGAGGGACTGGAAGAGGTGGGTGATGAAGAAGGAGAGATCGAGGTGAAGGTCCGAGCGGGCGTTATGGGCGTCTTGGCCCTCGAGAAGAGCGAAGGCGGTGACGGTGCAGAGAAGGGCTTCGCGGCTGGTGTCACGAACGAATTCGTGCTCGTCGTCTTCATCCTCTTCCTCTTCCTTGTTCTCGTCGTCCGACTCGTCCTCCTTGTTAGCGTCCTTTTCACTATAGCGGATCAGGTCTTTTAGGGCCTCAAGGAGATCACCAAAAAAGTCCTGGTTGATCAGGTGGGAGTATCTGGCGAGACCTTCAAGACAGGCACCCATGAGGTTGGGAATACGCATCTTGAGGATGCGGAAGTACGAGGCAAAAACCATCTTGAGCGTTTCGGACTGCATCCGCTCTCGCTCCTCGTAGCTCACAGCTGCGTCGGCGTGGGCCATGACCTTTTCAGCCTCCTTTTGCTCCTTGAGGAGCTTGCGCTCACGCTTGGTGCGGAACTCCTTCTTTTGCTTCGGCTTCTTGACCGACCCATCATCCTGCTTCTCCACCGTGTCTCTGGAAGCTTTTCCGGAGAACTCGCTAAGCAAACGCAGGTGGAGGAACAGGTTCAGGATGCTCTCGTCAACCTGGTAGTTGCGAGCCTTCATCATCTTTGTGAGTACTGAAATGGCCTCCATGGCGGGTTGACCATCCTCATCCTCGTGGAACAGGGTCTCGAGAGCAGTCCGGCATTTGATAAAGTCTTTATCGGTATTTCTGTAGCTCAGCTTCTTGATGAGAATCTTGAGAAGCTCACCGCGGAAGTTGAAGTGCGGTACTGCGTTCAAAAGGGTGCAGGCGCAGGTAAGGGCGATGCTGGAAATGGGCTGCTTGGACTTGTCGCGGATAGATCCACCTGCGAGGGCAGCAAGGGTCTTGATGTACTGGTAGTAACCGGTGACCATGGCCTGTTCATAGACGCGTAGCCGCTTGACATCCTTGGACAGCTTCTCCTTGGCAACATCCTCCGAGGCCGGTCTTATCCTGTAGCCGGGAATGACATCCTTGTAGACGGTCATCTGGACAACAATGGCGAGCTTCTTGATGGCGAGAAGGTCCGACTCTCCAATCTTGGCGAGCGCCTTGAAAGCACCCGGATGCTCCTCTGGGTCTTCGTTGAGTTGCGTTGCGATCTTGGCCATTTCCTCCTGGGCTCGCCTGATCTGTTCACGCTCAGGAATCTTGGGTGCTTCTGGCTCGGGCTGAGCCTCCTCCTCCTCAGGGGCCTCCTCCCCTTCACTCTCCAACCACTCGGCATCGCTCGCAATCTCGGCGTCTTCCTCTTCCTGCGTCACCCAGGTTCCCTCGGCAACTCTGATGGGCAGTTTCGTGGCATCGGCGGCCTTCTTCTCCTTCTTCTTCTTTCCTTTCCTGGGGCGGTTCTCATAGTCCTCCTCGAGGTTCCAGCTCTGTGCGCTTTTGAAGAACTGCTTTTGAATTTTGACGTCGCTGGTTGCTGCGCCGTCCGAGGACTGGCCTCCCTCGGTCAGCTTCCTCCGCTTGGAAGGATGGGAAGACATGGTGGTAGCTAGTGATGGTCTGTGCAATTGGATGGTTGTAATATGATGTGAAGTGAACCTGAAACACTGAGTGCGGGCGGTTGATGTGTGCTGAAGACAGACGGACTGAAGTGAGAGCGAGCGGTGTTCTGGAGTGGAGATGGATGGGTATCGATTGTTTGTTCTTCACTGGTGAGATGAGGAACCGCTCAGGAACATTTTCCAAACTTTTTGGACCCTGGCTGCCAAAGCTGGGGGTCTTATCGGCGGGCTGTGGTTGGTTCAGCTGCCTTATCGGACCCCACCGCTTGGGGAAAAAAAAAGTTGCTGAACCATGAACGGCCATCAATTGACTGCACTTTGAGTTTTGCGGTCGAGTTGCATGCGCTGGAGCTTCGAGTGGCCGCACCTCCTCCTCCTCCAAGTTTGAATTCCCTTCCCTTCCATCCATCCAAATAGGAACACCCACGGGGCACTCTCCGACAACATCAACACCGTCGCAGCAAAGAGAGACCGCGGCAATCTCTTTCTCGACAACTGTATACACATCCAACCTCCAGTAATCCCAGTCTCTGCCCCGCGATACACGATCGGGACTGCACCCTTCCCCGTCTCCCACCACGCGCCGAAAGGCCGATCGAATTCCCACTTTGCGACGCGATCGAAATATCGACGTCGACCCTCCTTAACGATAAGACCATACTACGATACCCATAAGGCCGAATCGTACAAAGCAACACCCAATCATGTCGTCTTTGGCCTCCCAGTTGGCCCAGATCGCTGCCAACTCGCGGTCGACCCTCAACACCAAGGTCCTCAAGGCCGCCCACTCCAAGTCCCTGATCTTCGAGCCCCGCGTCGCCGCTACCCAGACATACCCCGAGATCTACTCGATATGCCTCGAAGGCTTTGAGGAGCTGTGCAACCTTGATTCGCGCTTCACCAAGTTCACCCAGTCGCTATGGAGCCCACAAAGCCAGGAGGCCGACAGGACACAGATGAGCGCCGCTGAGAATGCCGCCCTCGATAAGCATGTCGAGGCCTTCCTCCACCTGTGCGGCAGCAGGTTGCGTCTCATGCCCACCATCAAGGCCATTGAGTGGTTGATCCGCCGGTTCCGCGTTCATGAGTTCAACACCGCTGCTCTCATCGCTACCTTCCTCCCATACCATACCATCCCGGCCTTTGTGACCTTGTTGTCCATCCTGCCCGCCAACATCCCCAAAGAGTACCGCTTCCTCGACCCCTACATCCGCTCTCTGACCGCGCCCCCTCGCGCCGCCATTGTCCAGCAAGCGACAAACCGTCCCGAGCTTCTTACCGCCATCTCCCAGTACACTCTCGACTCGTGCAAGTACCAGATGGAATACCCTGGCCTCATCTCGTTCTGGGGTGGTGTCATGGTTGAAGCCACCAACGGTCTGCTCGACAAGTACCGTTCCGGCAGGAGAAGCATTCAGATCGAGAACGACAACGCCCTCATGCAGCAGCTTGGCCCTGTCCTCAGCGATGCCATGGTCATGAAGAGCTCTCCCGGTCTCCAGATTGCCAGCTACATGGTTGTGACGATTCTGGCTGCCAAGGGCGGTCTTGCCGACAACGCTCTTACGGCCTTTATGGACCAGCTTGTCCATGGCTGGACGCCCGAGACGATGCGCCCTGGTCTCGTCACCCTCTGCATCATCTCCCAGCACCGCTCCGCCAAGCAGCTTTCTGCTAGAGTCACCAAGGCCCTCCTCAAGGTTCCTGAAGTTGCCTCCGTTATGAACGAGATTGGCAAGGACCACCGAGTTGATAAGCTGGCCAACGGCTTAGCGCTTGCCTTGGTCGACAGACTCCACAAGAAGGGCGATGTTCGCAGCTTGCCTGTGGTCAACTCGCTACTCCTCGGCAACGTCCTCCGGGAGAAGCAGATCAAGGTCGTCTACAAGTCTCTGTTGGTTGCCGCCCACAGAATTAACGACCAGGTTGATCAGGATGGCGCAATTCGCAAGGAGCTTGGCACTATTCTGGTCAGCTTGTCCCAGGCTGGTGGTGAGGTTGGCGATATCGTCCGCGCTACCATCGACGAGGTTGACTTCGACATTGATGCTCTCGAGTTGACTCTTGGCGCCTCCATTCGCCCCAAGCTCGCCGTTGAGGATGCGCCCGAGGCCGCTGCTGAGGACAACAACACTCCCACAGTCGACAAGGAAGCCCAAGTCGCGCAGAACTTTGAGAAGCTCTCCAAGCTCAAGCCCCAGACTGCATCGTGCTTTGCCGAGGAGCCCCTTGATCTTCTCGAGGAGCTTTACTCGCTCTTCTTGTCTGTGGCTGCCAACGAGAGTAACCTTCAGAAGTTCGACGAGGCCCCTGTTCTCAGCCGCCCCCAGGCCCCTACCAAGCTCTTCTATGCCAGTTTCTATATGCGTCTCTGGTGCGGTTCTCTCCCGACTTTGGCCAAGGTCGCTGCTCTTGACCGTGTCAAGAACCTCCTGAAGGATGAGGAGTTCGCCACGTTGGACTTCCAGGCCGTCGTTCCCTATGCCATTGTTGCTCTCAGCGATCCTGCCAAGAAGGTCCGTCGTGCAGCTGCCGAGCTGGTCACCGTTTTGGGATCTTTCTACGAGACCAAGCCCAGCAAGGCCCGCCGTGTGTGGGGTTCTGAGGGTCTCTATGCCAAGAATGCTGCTGTCAACTGGCTAGACTTTGATGCCACCAAGTCGCTCATCCATTCCGTCCTCATTCCTTCTCTCGAGGAGTCCCTTCTTCACGAGGACCACATCTTGGCTGCCCTCACCAACGCCCTGGAGAGCTCCAAGTTCAAGGACAGCGATAAGAAGCACCTGTCCCACTCTACTAGACTTGCCATTTTCAAGTTCCTTTCTAGCCATGTTGTTGGAACACCGCTGATTGCTGTCAAGCTGAGACTTCTGCAGTCGCTTAACCAGATCAAGAGCATCTCCGGTACTTCTAGAACCGACCTGCTCCTTTCTCTGTTGCAGTGGTGGGCCCGCCTGTCCGAGGCTGAGGCTCAGCAGCTCCTTACACGGGAAGCTGTGGATGAGGCGTCTGTCAACAATGCCTTCGTTGATGTCGTCATTGCCAACAACGAGGCTGGTCTCAGGCTGATCTTCGAACTCATTCGCGATTCCAATGTTATTACCCGCAACGGGCTCGTCCAGTCGCTCTTCGGCCGCATCCAGAAGATCTGGTCTTCCATGAAGGCTGAGACCCAGTTCTCCACCGCTCGCGCTTTGCTCACTCTTTCTCAAGCCGTTCACCCTACCTCTTCCGAGTCAGACGTTATTGCTACCGAGGCTACTGATGTTTTGCACAAGGTTGAGCTGACTACTGATATCCTGCTTGACTTCCTCGAGTCTCTTTACGATGATATCAAGAAGGCTACCGAGAAGC
Organism: Neurospora intermedia; assembly: GCA_037102815.1. Classification (NCBI taxonomy): domain Eukaryota; kingdom Fungi; phylum Ascomycota; class Sordariomycetes; order Sordariales; family Sordariaceae; genus Neurospora; species Neurospora intermedia. The sequence goes on along the minus strand of BTPP01000004.1, from coordinate 3,467,923 downwards.
CGGCGACCAAGCGTAGACGTGTTGGCTCTTCTGAGAAGAGCGTCGACTCGCAGAGCCCTGCCGATGTTAGCGCCAGTCTCAACAAGGCCACCTTTGTTCTCGAGCTTGTTCAGGAGTCGGAGCCTGCCAAGCATCCCGAGCTGCTTCCCAGCCTCTTCACCACCCTTTCCGAGCTTCAGCACCTCCGTACTGTTGTTGGCTCTGAACTGGGTTACCTCCAGAGCCTGGTTCTCAGTAGTCTGCTTGCCATGATGCCAGCCTACAAGGACAGCAAGGAGCTTACTATTGACCCCGCGGCTGGTCACGGTGACATCCTTGCCTCCTGTATCCAGCGGTCTTCCAGCCCCACTGTCATCAACGCTGCTCTGCTGCTGGTTGCCAGCCTGGCTCGTACTGCGCCTGATGTTGTCTTGCACAGCGTTATGCCCATCTTTACTTTTATGGGCAGCTCTGTCCTCAAGCAGGCTGATGATTACTCTGCTCATGTTGTCAACCAGACCGTGAAGGAGGTCATTCCTCCTTTGATCGAGACCTTCCGCAAGAGCAGGAGGAACCTGGTTGCCAGCACTGCCGAGCTTCTCACCAGCTTCGTTGTTGCCTACGAGCACATTCCTTCTCATCGCAAGCAGGATCTCTTCATCACTCTTATCGAGAATCTTGGACCCGAGGACTTTCTCTTTGCTGTCCTTGCCATGTTCGTTGACAAGTATGGCGCTACTGATAACATGCTTGCTTTCACTACGCAAATTATCGGCTCCTTCTCGGTGGAAATCCAACTTCAGACCCTCATCAAGCATCTGGATCTCATCAGCGACATCTTCAAGCCCAAGCCTGTCCTCTCCGCTGCTTTGCTCGCCAAGGTTGACTCCAACTCCGAGCAGGATGTTGTGAAGCTTGCTACGAAACAGCTTACCCTCCTCCCGAAGTTGCTTGTCAACCGTCGGCTGAGACAGGAGATCTCCGGATTGGCGGAGAAGGATGATATGGAGTCCGTAAAGATTCGCGAGCTTTATGCCCAACTCCTCGAGGGCGTCCTCACCCTGGCTGGTACCGTTAAGCCAAAGAAGGACACCCTTTACACGCGCTGCGCTGAGGCGCTCTCCAACCTCCTCAACCTGCTCTCCATTGCCGAGTTCATCAAGAGTGTTGAGGCTCTTCTTGACCGTCCTAACGTCATTTTGCGCCAGAAGGTCCTCCGTGCCTTGGAGCGCCGCGTGGACAGCGAGAGCATCAACAACCCCAAATCGAGGGAGGCTTTGCTTGCTTTCTTGCCCCAGCTAACGGCTGTTATCCGCGAGTCGGACGACATGAACTACAAGCACACCGCTGTCAACTGCGTCGACAAGATCGCCGAGAAGTATGGCAAAAAAGATCTCGATGCCGTTGCCGCTGCTGCCGCCACCATTGCCGGCGACAGCTGCCTTGGTCAGCCGTCTCGGGAGCTCCGTGTCATGGCTCTTCTTTGCCTTGCCTCTCTTGTGGATGTTTTGCAGGATGCTATCGTCCCTGTCCTGCCTATTGCCATCCCCAAGGCTCTTGGCTGCCTCGAGGAGAGCATCAAGGCCGAGAAGCCCGATGGTGCACTGCATAACGCCGCCTATGCCTTCATGGCCGCTCTCGCCCAGCACATTCCTTACATGATCTCGGGTGCCTACCTTGACAGACTCCTTGTTTGCTCCAACGCTTCTGCTGCCGCTGGTTTGAACGAGGAATGCCGCGACAGCCGGACCGACTGCCTCCAGTTTATCGCCAAGCTCATCGAGGGCAAGGTACTCTTCACTGCTCTGGAGAAGAACTGGGCCAATGCTGCTTCTTCTGGATACTTGGTAAGTCTTTCTCCCGTCACCGTCATCCTTGTTATATAAGCTAACAATCTCCAGGCTCTCGAGGAGTACCTCCACATTCTCGGCACCGCTCTGGACAAGCACCCCAAGTCCTCCATCGCCAAAAACACCACCCTCTTCACTGGCATCTTCCTCAATGCCTTTGATCTTCGTCGCAGCGGCGCCCTCTCTTCTACCCAGGAGCTGGAAAAGATCGAGCTCCTCATCAACGAGACCTCTCTCAAGATGATCTACAAGCTCAACGATGCCGCCTTCCGCCCCATGTTCTCCCACCTCATGGAGTGGTCCACCACCGGCCTACCCAAGTCCGACTCGGCCGGCAAGGCCCAGCGCCAAGTCAGCACCTACGGCTTCCTGCAGCACTTCTTCGAGAACCTCAAGTCCATCGTTACCTCGTACGCCTCGTACATTATCGACTCGGCCGTCAAGATTCTTTCTGCGCCCCTTACCGGTGACGACGTTCTCAAGACCCTCCGCTCCCGCGTCCTTCGCACCCTCACCAAGTGCTTTGAGCACGACCAGGACGGCTTCTGGCAGGCACCTGCCCACTTCAACGCCGTCGCGCCCGTCCTGGTCGCGCAGTTCGGCCACGCGGCTGGCGCTGATAACTGCACTGAGGATTTGGTGCTTGCCGTTGTCGAGCTGGCTGCTGCCGCCGACAGCAAGGAGCACCACAAGGAGATCAACTCGGCGCTGCTCAAGCACCTGCGGTCGGAGCAGGCGGCCGTCAGGTTGGCGGTCATCAAGTGCGAGCAGGAGCTCACTGCTAGACTGGGTGAGGAGTGGCTCCAGAGCTTGCCGGAGATGTTGCCGTTTATTAGCGAGCTGCAGGATGATGATGACGAAGTTGTGGAGAGGGAGAACAGGAGATGGATTGTGGGCATTGAGGAGACGCTTGGTGAGAGCTTGGATAATATGTTGCAGTAAGGGGTTACAAGGGTTGAGGTTGGTTGTTGAAAGAGTACATATTGTGATTAATGGTCACGAGAAGACGTTTACATGTGGTATATGATCGATGTCTTTGGTCATGTTGAAGGTGAAGGATATATCCTGAGGATGGCTGGGTCTATGTATAGCATTTGCATTTGTAACTGGCGTTCGATACAAAAAGTCATGGTTGGATTTGAAATGAATAGATATGCAATGGTCATTGAAAGTCTTGTTGGATGTGCTTGATTCGTCTCCTGTGATATCGTCTAATTCTCGCTCACTGAGCATGCCTGCGGAAACTTGTCCAAACCAAGATATGTCGCAAAGAGGAATATAGCTCCCCTACTTGGCCTTGTATCCTTCCGCTCTGGGTATCTTCTCTCCTCTCCTCTCTCCGTCACTGCGCAATCTTTCCCCAGCGGCAGCAAGCTCCCAACCTCAACTCCTCTTTCCATTCCTCAACGAACGTACTTGCTCATAAACCGCCTATGAAAGTCGCTCCTCAACAAATCATTCACAAACTCCTTCTTCTTATTCCTATCATCCACGCCCCTCGCCTGGTTCTTGAAGACCACGTCGTCGTCCCACCTCCTCTTGACCGTAAAGTCCGGCTTGTTCAGCAGCGGGTTCCCGAGCGCTATGTCCTTCTCGCGCTGTTCCTCTTCGGCCTTTTGGCGCTCCAGCTCCTCGCGCTCACGCTTCTCTTGACGCTCGCGACGCACGCGCTCAAGTTCCCGCTGGAGTTCAGCTTCTTCATCGTCTGAGTCGGAGTCTGAGTCGGAGTCGGAATTGGAGGAGTCTGAAGAGGCGTCGTCGCCGTCATCTTGATTTTTTTGGGCTTTTGGCGATTTGGCATCGGCGTCTGATTCGGCGTCGTCATCGTCGTCAGAAGAATCATCCGCATCAATCTCCCTCGTCAATTCTAATATCCTTCGTCGCTTCGCTTCTTGGTTTTCTTCCTCCTCTCTGTTGTGATCACCGCCGCTCGTCAAAGCCAATGGGCGCTTGGTGGTTCCCGCCTTCTCGTTATCGACATCGTCGTCACCAGAGGTAAGAGCAGGTCCACCCCTCAACTTGGCCTTGTGCGCCTCCTCAGCAGCCAGCAGCTCAGCGCGCAGGTCGCGCGTGTCGCGCTCTTCAGATGCCCCAGCAACGCCGCCTTGGCCGGGCTTACGGAACTTGAGCTGGGTGTAGGCGGGTAGGAGACGCTGGTGGTAGGCGGGACCGCGGAGGGCTTCTTTGCCTTTGGCCTGGGTTTGAGAAGAATGGATGTTAGTGGGCGCACGAGAGGATGGCGAGATTGGTTGGGGAGGAGGAGGAGGATGGTAGGATGCGTACCGGGTCGAAGGTAGGTCTGTGAGCTGTGGTCATTCTGACGGCTTGATTCGGTTATGCAGTTCTGTTCTTGAGTTGATAGATGATGTCGGCGGGTGAGAGATGAGGCGCGCGCGATAGAGGGTGAGATGGGCTGTGGTTGGTTGGTGTTGGAAGCGGAAAATGCTGCAGAGGGAAGTAAGTTGTTGATTTGAAGCAATGGCTCTGGAGAAACCTAACCGTGGGTGTGTGGTTGGGGATATCTGTAGAAGCACGCAACACCCACTCTCTTGCAGAGAGTGGGTAAAAAAATCGAGGGACAGCCAGAAATCGAGGGTTAGTCAGGTCCGTGCGCCCACCACCAAAATACCCTTATTTACACTATAAAGTTAATAGATTCAATTGACAATATAAATATGAAGCTATAAATATTTCTAAAATCTAACGATAGCTCTATATTGCTGGGATTTAATTGTTTAATTTGTCTCCCTTATTTTATAGAAGCGGCGTACATCGTTGATAATTAATATCACTTTACTCGGTCGTTTAAATGAAGGGTCGTCGGTACGTTTGCCTCCTATAGTAAATATACTTTCTACTATACTACTATATTTACAATTCGAATTAATTATTGGGAGGGGAGTTCTCCCTAATATAATAAGGACCTTATTTAAAAGGCGCGGTTGAGTTTGTATTGGCTAGTATAATTTTCGGTTAAAAACGAATTTATCCTTATCTTTTTACTTATCTTTATTACCCTCCTCTTTTTTATTTACCTACTCCTTTCCTTCCTCGTTATCGTTACTATCGGTATTAATTATAGTCTTCTAATTGGCGCCTTCCTCCTTATTACTATTAAAATCGCTATCGGATTCGCTTAAAATATTACTAACTATTATTAGTAACGTTACGCCTTCATTTGTAACGATTATATTACGAAGCGGTCGTAGTATCGAATTGGGTATAAAGGGCGCTTCTCTTATATTAATTATAAAAGCGGGCTTTCGTCTACTATTATATATTTAGAGAGAATAATAAAGGTTATTAAAGTTATAATAGCTACTATTATTACCGGTCTTAATTAGCTACTCTTTAAAAGTCGGTTGGCGCTAATAATTTTTTTTAGACTTTATACGATTAGTAAAGTCTTTTTTTTTAATTTACTATTTTTTTTTCAAAGTAACCGTCTCTTTCTTTTATTCCTCTACAACGAGTTTTATTTACTTCTTCCTCTCGATTACTATTTCTACTGTATTGCATCTCTTGACTTTATATTATATATATTTAATAGTAATACTATTTATAAATTATCCTTCTAATTTAATTATATACTTCCTAAACTTCTTAGAGTTTAATACTTCTAATTATTAAAACTGTTCTAACCAATACTTCTCTAAATAACTATAAGTAAATATCCCCTTATAAAACTATAATTCGACCGATTTAAAAGTGTATTTAACCTCCTTATTGCAATATACTATATCGATTCCTAGCTTTTTTACTAATAAAGTAAGGGATTTAGTACTAACCTTCTAGCGGTCTTCGTTTAGTAGTATTTCTAGGAATTTGGTTATAATTTTAAATATTACTTTCTCGTATAGAATTAATAAAATACGCGTACGATTTAGCAGGTAAATACTATTCTTTTTAAAGTTAGAAATAATATTTATACGTTTAAATATATAATCCTAAGTATTTTATAAACTAGTAATATACTAGGCGCAATTCAAATTTAACTCCCTATATCGGAAGTATTCTTTAAGTCTCTTCTAGTAGGCTACTTTTAATAATTAAAAAACGCCTATATCTATAGGCTGTAGAAAATAGGAGCTATAAAGAGGTAAGAAGAGGATATAAATATTAAACTATAAATAATATTTATAAAGATCTAAATTATAATAATTAGAAAAAGAATCTAATACTAATAGTCGATAAAAGCGGTTGTTTAATAAGGTTGCAGCTCTTATACTATATTTTTCGTCTATTTCGTTAGGGTTATATATATAAATATTTAAATCGGTATTAAACTAGTCCTCGTTATAATTAAACTACTTTATAAAACCGCTAGTCTTTCCCTCTATTAAATAAAGATTGTCTCGCTAGATTAGGGTATAATACTTCTACGAGTAAAGGTTAAAATAGCGGATCCAATTTATTATAATATTACTATTATTAAAAGCGGTCTCTAATTAAATAAAGCGGGTATCGCCGTTAAAATTATTATTTACTATATCCTCTATTAATTATTTTTTAAATATAGTAAAGAAGGGTAAATAGTTACTAATATTATTACCTCTACTAATTAGAGTAACCGATTTACAATTAGCTAAATCGACGACTTTTTACTATATTTATTAGGGTTAGTATTTTAATTACCCTATATCTATTAGAGTATTAATTAACCCGCTACTTCTTTATTTTAATTACTATTAAAACTTCGAAATTATTATTAAATATAATTATACAACAACTAATTTTATTAATATTCTAAACTCTAAATCCTAGTATAATATAATCGGTTACTATAGCTTTGAAAATATTAAAGAATTTAGCAATATTATCGACGTATTATTAAACCGATATACATTTAGCCTCAACAGGCTTTACTTTAATATTAGAATACTAAAGGTAATCCTCCTTCTACTTTTTATACTAATACTTTAATATAATTAGTAATAGAAATATACATTTAATACGGATTTTATTTATAATATCCTCTATAAAATCTCTACCGGGTATACCCCCTACATCGATTAATTAATAGGTATATATTTTAATTATAAAATCTTCTACCGTATTAAGGCTCGTCGGCCGTCTAATACTGCGACCCTTCAAATTAGGGTAACTAATATCCTTCAGAGCCTTATAGTACCGCTAAACTACGCTTCTAACGCAATTAAACATACAAGCAACATTTCATATACTAAATTTTAGTACTAATTTAATAATCTTTATAATACGCCGTATATACTATCGTCCCTAGGCAGCGAAAAGCTATTGGGCGGTATATATAGGAGTAAATTTATATTATCGCTTTTGAAAGGTATAAGCGTTTATAATACTAACTAGAAATAAAGAGAATACTAGAAAGTACATTATAATATAAATATATACTATTTAATAGGGATAGGGATAGGGGTAGCCGTCGTTACAATATAGTAAAACAATACCAATCAAGGTAATCTGGTTCCATTTTTGGTGCGATTCGCTAACAAAACGAAATAGGGCTATATTTGATGCACGGACCTAACTGACCCTCGATTTCTGGCTGTCCCTCGATTTTTTTACCCACTCTCTACAAGAGAGTAGGTGTTGCGTGCTTCTACAGATATCCCCAACCACACACCCACGGTTACTGGTTGGCAGTGGTACAAATGGATCCAATGACGCCTTGGGGTTCAGTCGCGCAGGCGCACTTCTTGACCGCCCACCAGGCCCAGACCATGATACGGCAGAGGCAAAACCCGCCAAATTTTGGCGGACTTTAGTGGCAGAAACGGAGGACCATAGCAACTGAACTGCAGCACCTGGTAGCACCTAACCAGTGATGTTGAATCTTTAGATCTGCAACAACATCTTTTCAAGAAAAAGGTAAACAAACCTCAGTCGACATGCCCAGAGAAGCAGAACCGTCAGCCAACGAGAAGGTCTTCCTCTTGAAGGCGCTTCAAGACGAACAGATCCGCCTCGATGGCCGTGAATTCGACCAATACCGTCCACTAGAGCTCACGTTTGGAGACGAATATGGCGTCGCCAATGTATCGCTTGGCAAGACAAAGTACGTTTGTGTACTCTCACCACCACCACCACCACCACCACCACCACCACCACAACACCACGCATATCCTACCCTGTAGGCACCAAGATACTAACCGGACTGCCCATCTTTAGAATTCTTGCCAAAGCCTCCGCCGAAGTAACAGTCCCCTTCGCCGACCGCCCGCTCGACGGCATCTTCACCATCGCCACCGAACTCTCCCCCATGGCCGCGCCTCACTTCGAAGTGAACCGGCCCACCGAAACCGAAGTGCTGCTCTCGCGCCTGCTCGAAAAGACTGTGCGGCGCTCCGGTGCCCTCGACACCGAGTCGCTCTGTCTGGTCGCGGGGCAAAAGTGCTGGTCCGTCCGGGTCGACGTGCACGTGCTTTCGCACGACGGCAACCTGACGGACGCGGCCTGCTTCGCCGTCGTCGCCGCCCTTCGCCACTTCCGAAAGCCCGACACCAGCATGGAGAATGGCGTGCTGACAGTGTACACGCCTGCGGAGCGGGAGCCGGTGCCGTTGGGCTGGCTGCACTCGCCTTTCTGCGTGACGTGGAGTTTCTTTGGCGACGAGGGTGAGACAGCGTTGTTGGATGCGGATTGGATGGAGGAGCAGGTCAGAGTCGCCAGTGTCACGATTAGTTTGAACAGGCACGGAGAGATCTGTCAGATCGCCAAGCTCGGGGGTGTACCGGTCGAGGCAGTTGCGCTACTGCAGTGTACCAGCGTGGCGCTGACGAAGGTGAAGGAGTTCTCCACTTACTTGGATGGCAAGTTGGCCGAGGACGCGAAGAGGAGGGATAAGGGTGGGTTTATGGCTGAGTTGAGGGCGGAGAATGATCGCATTGTTGGGTGAAGCGGTTGAGGACGTAGAGGAAGAAGTGAGATACCCAGGTACGGCCATAGGGCCGAACAGACCAGCAGGGCTGTGTGGTTGAAGGCGGAACCTGACGAGGATATGGGACAGCTCCACAGCTGGTCTCTGTAACTTTTCTCAGTCAAAAGAGAACGGCAAGAATTGTCCAAGAGGCAAGTCGCTCCGCGGAATGGGCTCTATTATTATGATGGGGGGCGCCGCGAGTGCCGTATCCTCCCTCATATGTCTAAAGGGAGCTATCCCCGTTAGCGGCGACAGGAATTGGTATCTAACGTTACACAGTGTATCTCGCCATCAGCTCAATCCCCAAGTCCTCATCTGCCGCTAAAGCTGCTAGATGAATGAGGTGAAAGCATTGGCGCCAGGTAACCGCAGGGTCCTAACCTCTATCTCTAGATGCAATGAGCTCCAAACTTTAGTTTAGACCAAGCCTGAGCCCCAAATTTGCTTCTACGCCACTTTTCCCATGATCCAATCTTGTCCGAATTTAAAGTGATTTGATCAGGTGGCAGGGTAATCTCGCGCTCCGTTGTAGGTGTTTTGGAAGAAACCGGCATGATCATGTACCGCTCCTGGCCTAGTCCTTGAGTCTTCCAGGAAGCGGTGTTGATCCTCAAGGGCAGGCAAGATCCAAGCATTGCCGAACGCAAAGGGAGGATCTGGTTCCCACGTAGACGCCTCTGCCCCGGCGCTGTCGATAGTCGTCGATATTGGTCGCGAACACGGGTTATGTCATGAATTGGTGTTTCATCATCAACCGCTCCCGCTTCTCACCGCATAACCGGCGGCCTCGACTCCTTGTTCCATTTGACTCTCGACCTAACCCATTCCACCGCCTCCCTCACGCCCGTCCCCGTTAGTGCCGACACCGGCAACACCCTCGAGTCTCTGATACTTGCGCTCTTCTCGCCCTCAAAGACCTTCTTTACCAACCCTTCCTTGATGCGCACCACCTCCACGCAGTCTTCCCGGTCCTGCTTGTTCGCCAATATCAACAGCGGTACCCCTTCTGTCTCCGAGTGCTGCAACACATCCTCCAACACCGCCCGACACTCGTCCAGCCGCCCGTTATTTTGATCACGCTCGATTTGGCCGTCGCCGATGTCAGTGCTGTCGATGATGAAGATGATGGCGTGGCAGGATGAGTAGTACGAGTGCCACAGGGCGCGAAGGGAGAGCTGGCCGCCGACGTCCCAGAGCTTCAGGTACATGTCGGGAAGGGTGATGGTGGAGACATTTTGGCCGACTGTAGGAACCGTTCTCAACTTGGGCTCGGGCTGGTCGGGGTGGAAGAGAGCTTTGACTTGTTCGTGGAAGGTGGTCTTTCCGGCGTTGTCGAGGCCCAGGAGGATGACGGAGTATTCTGCAGGCGCGAAAAGGGAGGGGTTAGTGTTGTTGGTCGTTGTAAGTATGGGATGAGATGGAAAGGAAAAGGGGTTAAATGGGATTGGAAGGGGGAAGCTAACCTTCTTTACTGGTCGCTAATCGGTAGAGACCCTTTGCTAGGTGATACATGTTGGCAATTGTCTCTGGGAGCTGGCAAGGGCGTGTGAAAAGGCAACGAGACGCAAAGCTATACGAGTTGTTTGTCAAGATTCTCTACGATATTTTATGTACATGGAAGACTTCCCAGTCGCATCAGCCCGGATCGGGACCGTGTCTTCCCCAGACTTGTCAAACGCGCCGGGGGCGATCACACAGCGTCGAGGCCCCACATACACAGGTCTCTAACGGCCTGGCAGGGGTATGCCATCCCAAGTTTAGCGGCTTCGGTGGGTTTCTGGCCTGAAACGTGGACCGCTAGGGATGGATCAGCCCGATAAGATAAGAGCCCGCGGGGAGCTCTCTGTGTCGTCATAGGCCACCTTAGTTTCACAGCATCAGGCCGCTTCCAGCTTCCATTCTCCCAAACCAACCCATCAGATTTTTAGTTTCTCTTTCCCTCTCTCTCTCTCATGGCACAGTAATCAGTTAGATATCGGAGAACATATTTCCAGCCTTCGCCATGGCTCCCGTCGCCCTAGAATCCGAGTCAAGGTACGTTACGACTATGCGCCATTGGGTAGCTCTCACTTAGGTACGCCCAAGTGACGCCGAGGTTACGCGTCGGTGAAAGCAAGATAGTGAAAGCCAAGTTACAGTAAGCTAACTTGGACACTTCTGCAGGTATTTACCTTTGGTTCTGGCGGCATCGCATATAACAGTCCCTATCTATCTCACTTACATCATCGGCTTGGGCCTCTACCGATCATATGCCCAACTGGGCCCAGCCCAAGACACGCGTGGCCGGATATCGCAACGACAAAAGCTAGTGACAGTGTTCGGCAGTTTGTCACTTCTGAGTCTAGCATCTGCCATCAAGTCCGGATTGGAGTATCTGGCCCTCTCCTACAAAGTATGGGCATCCGAACGAGGCATTCCCGTTCTGCAAACACTATCCGGTGGCTTCAGCCTCAAGAACCTCACGCCCGAACATGTCCGCGCTTGGCTGGACGATACGCCGCTCTCCCTTGATGCTCTCGAAATCGTTGCAGAAAAGGCCCGGAGATTATGGTGGGGACAACAGCTCGATCTGGCAATGGTCTCATGGACCATGTTGCTGGTGGTTGAAGGTCGCAGGAGGAAGATCCCGTTTCTTTGGGCGTATGCACTGCTTGCGCATCTGGTAAACCTCTCTTTTGCGCAGAACCTGTTCTACGTTGCTATGCTCTTGACTCCTGTGCCCATTGGTGATACCCACATGTCGAGGTATGGTTTACGATTTGGTATCTTTCAATTATTTTACAGTCTCGGTTACTAATGACTATGTAGACTATCGAAGCTCCTCGCTCGCGCGTTCCCACCGAAACCAACCAACTGGTTTCCGAAGCCCGCCTTCTTCCACATCCTCCTTGTTCTCAACTATGCGGTTATGCTCTGGGCGCCCCGAACCGCAGGAACCATTCACTTTCCTACAGCCGTTGCGATTTCCAAAGCATTGTCTCTTGCGCCTCTGGTTCTGCCAGCCATCATTCCCAAGTCCTGGGGAAAGATCCACGCCGAGCCACACGACAGCTACAGTTCCTTCACCAAACTCTTCAACGTCATGTCCGTCGCCAGCCTGCTACTACACGGCAAGACATCCATCGCCGCTCTGTGGGATAACCTCCCCGGCTCGTACAAGCACCGCCACAGCGTCCGAATCCCCTTCGACATCGAAAAGCGATCAGCATGGGAACGAAGCACGACCGCCATGGAAAAGATTCTAGGCTCAATGAATGACCACCCGGCCGTCGCAGCCGCCGGCAAAGATGTTCTCCTATGCGCCTTCAGCCTGGGTATTTGGGCGGCAGTTCGCGCCTTGGACGTAGACCACATGCTCAAGGCGGTAGCACCGTTCTACGGAAGGAAATCGGGAAGGAAGGAACTCCCCCCTTCCAACCCAAAGGCCGCGGAAATGGGCAGCACAGAACCCTTCGAGTCGATTTCGGAAAGCGAACCCTCGCGCCCGAGCTCGTCTTCGGGCTTGACCATGAAACTTAGGGACCGTGGCAAGCACGTTAGCTCGAAGCTTGCGGAGGCTCTTAGTGCCCATGGTAACGCGGATACTAGCCCCAAGGAAGCGCCGAGGAGACGGGGGAGACCACGCAAGATCAAGCAAGAACCGACGCCAGAGCGGGAGCTGGGAACCATTGACGAGGTGGCTGGTGTACCTGATGCGGTTAGTGACTCGACTTACGAGCCCACACCGGCGGTCAAGGCACAAACTGTGGAGGGTGATGTTTTGCCGGATGATGAGTTTGATTGGGAATCGGCGGCTCTTGCGTGGGGGTTGACTGCGCTGGGGGGACTGGGTGTTGGCTCGTCGGCTGTCTATGGGGCTGAGTGCGTCTCTCGTTGAGGAGGCTGTGGGAAGGAGGAGGCTTTCTTGAGCACTGACGTTTACGGAATGTGAACGAGGTAGTATATGAACTTGAGGGATCCGGATATATTCAACGTAGTTCCAATCTGAAGTGCTATCTACCTTCCTCTTATGCTTGCTATGGTCCGTTATTGCGAATTTTTGGGCTGCTAGGAAGAGGGGATAAGAGAAAAATACTGAATCACTGTTGAGAAAGACAAGCGCTTGAAAGGATAGGACACACTATCAACCCAAACGTGAATTGTTCCTCCGAGAGACTGATCTAACCTAAGGGTATAGTGAAAGCAAAAGAAATGTCTAATAAATCATAACTCCTTTTTGGTACTTTGATGAAGGAAACGCTGTCAACGAGAGCACAGCCACCCCCGAAGAAAAAAAAAAAAGAAGAAAAAACAGAAAGAAAGAAAGACACAAATGAAAGAAGAAGAAAAAAAAAATCCCATTCTGAGAACCCACAACCCCTATAGGTAGTATCAGACATCCTGATAAACACATTTTTCCTCAACGCCAAACCTGCAAATATGCCTCCATGCCAGTCTGCCTTTTACTCTTTTCCCCCCCACAACACTGACTTGCTCTTGACTCCCTTCTCTGAAACTCCTCGATCATACCCTGTTGACATACGCCCTTTCTGTCAGACTTGTTCCCTTCACCTCAAACATAACACATAACCAAAACGGGCCCCTCCTTCCCCACCAACTTCTGATTATACACATCCATCACCACCGAGTCCCAATCGGCATCACTCTTCACATTCCGTGGGCAGCCGGCCGACAGGACGTGGATGTACGGAGAAACGCTAGTTCTGCCGCAAATGGTCCCGATGGTGTTCATAATGTACGTGTAGAACCCGCTTCTCACATTGGGCGAGAGGGAGTGCTGGTACGTCACGGGCGGGCTGACGTCCTCGTTGGTCGAACGATTCTTCATGTGCACGTGGTAGGTCAGGTCGGCGTCGTCGGGGACGTCGAGGACAAAGGTTGCGACCGGGACTGGACCTGTTGTTGCTTGTTGGGCTACTTCTTTCTCGCAGCCCTTGGCGAACTCGTCGTGCGTGCGCTTTCGAGTGCCGGTGAGAATCAGGTCTTCGTCGGTTCTAGGGGTAGCGGTTGAGGTCGCGGTTGGTGTGGAGATGTTGATTGTGGGAATTGGAGTATCGGTTTGGGTAGTGCTGGTGGTTGTGATACTCGGTACGCTCGTATTGATACATACTGGGGTGGGAGCAGATGTGACGGTTTGGGTGGCGAAAGTTGTGCTACCTGGTACTGTCGTCTGAACAGGATTTACGGTGGTGGTAGCCGTGGCAGCTATGAGAACAGGAGCGGAAACTTGAGTGGTCTCGGTTGCGATAGTTGGCACCTTCGTCTCGACAGGAGCCACGGTGGTGCTGTCCAAAACCGGTGTAAAGACGCCAACAGAAGCCGTACACGACCCCGGGACGGGGACTGATACAGGAGTTTCGGTAACTTTAGGTTCGCTCGTGGTCTCGATCTCCATCGGTAGAGCTTTGTCAGTGACAGTGCTGGAAGGGTTCTCGATCACAGGTGTTGTAGTCGTGTTGCCGCATATTTGTAAAGAATCCGGCGCTCCAGTCTCGACATTTTCCATCACAGCTTGCAAACTGGTGCTAGAAGCTCTGGTAGAAGTCGTTGTGGCAGTCATCATTGAACCTTCGGAGCATGTCTCTGACCCTTGAGAACTCGTTTCTGGCGAGGCAGTGGTTGCTTCCGGTGAAAACGCTTCCAACTCGGCAACTGGCGCGGGTGAAGATACGGATGCCTCAGAGGGTTCTGGTGAGAGCAAGGCGCTCGGGTTGTTCTTTACTGCGTCCTTTTCCTTTTTTCGAAAGAAAACTTGTTGCTGGTAAACGATGCGATAGAGGAGCCCCATGAAGTGGACCATAATACTATCAACTCGAGTTAACAGCTGTCCTTCACCAAGGAGGTATTTGAGGTCTTTGACAACTTACATGGTCGAGTCTCTGGGCCATATGGTTTGGCGCCTGTTTCCAGGCGAAACATAGCACTCTGTCGAACCGAACCACTTTTCTCCCCAACCGGTCGTGAGCATATAATATGCGGCACCTCCCAACATATTCTTCATGCCCCTCACATCACCCTGGGTCTTGTGGTAAACAAGGCTCTGGAAAACGGAGTTCAGCACGAAGTCCTTCATCTCCTTGTTGAGCTCTTTGCCCTGCCAGTCATTGAGTTCGAGACGTCGATACAGTATCGACAATCTTGAATTCCGGTCTGCAAGAACATTAGCACGAGTCCAACCAAGGTTCAGGTAATTGGGGTGAAAACTTACCAAGGGTGATATAGTCCAGAAGAATCGGGAGCTGGTTCGGGTAGAGATCGATACGCCCCGTAATGGTTGCTCCTCGATTGGTGTAGCAGTGACCGTAGCGAAAGCCGGGGATTTCGCTCACCCGAATGTACTGATTGTCCGCAGGAGCTGGTGGTGTGTTGTCCGGGGAACTGGCAGGAGTGATGAGGAGGTTTGGGTCATTGGCCTGTGGTAAGGCATTGGCCCCGGGGAGACCGGCATAAGGTTCTTGCGCTTGTGGAAGGCTGTTATCCAGAGGAGGACTAGAGTTTGGAACACTGTCCTGTGCAGGGGTCTCGGGGTGGCTTTGCGAGATGGATTGCTGTTGAGGCTGTTGTTGAGAGCCTTCGCCCTGCTGGGGGTCTGAGACTTGGTCAACCATCCCGTTCAGTAAGAGCTCAGGTCTTTCCATCTGCGCAAGAGCAGCCTCTATGTCTGCATCGTCAAACGTGACCTCCCCCAACCAATCCAACGACTCCAACGACAGGGCGGGCTCGGGGGGTAAATCTGAAGGAGTCTGAGTACTAACCGCTGGGCCACCTGAAGTGTGTCCATCCTGAAGCGAAAAGGGACTTGCAGGCGGATCAGGGGCACTGGGCATACATTGTCCTTCCTGCTGTGCAGCCAGGTCATCTTGACCGTCCGTGAAAGGCGGGGTTAGGGCCTCAAGGAGTTCGAGCTCGTCAGGTGTGAGGTCAGTGGGACATAGCGTGGGTAGGTCTTGGTCTTGGTCTTGGAGTTGTTGGCTTGGTTGGGGGCCGGTGGTTGTTGATGCTGATGGTTGGGGCAGCGTCAACTCGACCGGCCCCGGCTCTGGGGCATGATCTGAGGCATGCTGTGATGGTGGTTCTGGGTGTTGGTCGTCGTCCTCTGATTCGGAAAAGAGCGAATGCAAATCATCATCAGCAGCGTCCCCAAAGAGCGAATCGAGGTCAGTGTCGACAACGTCGTTCTTGTTCTCCCTCTCGTTGTCCTCGGCAGCAAGGAACTCCTCCTCCAGGTTGGAGAAGAGGGGGTCCTGCTCAGAGTCCAGAGAGGCAGAGCCCATGATTGAGATGGCAACTCTTACACATACAAGATTCTGTCGGCGACCAAGTCCAGAGTTTGCAATAAAAAGTGCAACAGGACAGTCCACCGAGGCGCGCGACCGGCCGAGTCACAGCGACAAAAGGTGCAATGTCGAGTGATTGATAGTTTGCGATCGAGTTTGCAGCAGCACTCAAGCAGCAAAGTTCGAAGTCGCAGTCGCAGTCGCGGATGAAGGGCCGTCAGACTTCAGATGAAGATGAAGTCGACGTGCAGGGTCCCGTCTGGTCGAGAAAATAATGTGGAGCCCCACGTCAAGATAAGCCATTGCAACAAAGGCTTCCCTTCTGATCCACTGTTGCCTGCGGCGTTCACGGGACTGCGTGGACTGGAGTGGAAACTTCGTTGTTGATCACAGTGCTGGTCTTACTCTCAGCCACAGCTAACCTCTGCCATTTTTCGTTCTCCTTAGGGGATCAATGAGCGCTGAAGAAGGAAGATTGGGGATGCGACCCACTGTACAAGAGGGACCATTGCACAGTGCTCAGAAGGCCGCTCTTACTGCTGATTGTGGCTTGATTCCTTCGCCATGCTATACTCCAGCACCACCATATATAACCCTGCGCATTGCGCGTAGATAGCTGCACCTCCAACCCTGAGTTGTGTCTTGGGGGGGAAAGAGTATGGCAGTCTCGAGACCAAACTGAATCCATTCAGTCACTACCAACTGATCTGGTGTATATACAAGTATGAAAGGTTATTGTTCTATTATGTATATTGCTATAGCGCGTCTGATCATGCGCTCCATTGCTTCACAACATCGGGCAGGTAGGACTCTACTGATCGCTGAGAACATGGTGAAGCTACCGCAGTACTAAATCCAGCAAACTCACAACGCCATGCTTTATGACTTTATCCCATCATGAATCAAACATCATGAGCTCTTCCGTGTATCATTCCACAGCTTATCCACAATCTGGAAGATCGCCGTCACATCCCTCATGATGGCAGCATCCACATCCCCTCCCAACCGCTGCTGCATCTTATCCGGATGCCAGCGAACTCTCTCGTCCTTCAACCTTGCCGCAAACTCCTTCTCTCCCATCTCTTCCAGACCTATCCCGTGCACAAAGAAAGCCCGAACCGTTTCTGGATCCATCTCTTCAATCTTTCCACCCACCACCTCCCTGTTGACAGGCCAAGGAATCTTCGCCACGTCAATCTTCGCACCACCTCCCGTAGCGGCAGCAGCAAAGTCCCCCCACGCCTTGAGATACTCCTCCCACCTGTCCTTCCACACCCTTCTCTTTCTTCTCTCCTCTCCCCTCTTCAAGCTCCGCTCCATCTCCTTGGCGATCCTCCGCTCCTCCTCTTCCCTCCTCCTCTCTTCCTCTTTCCTCTTCTGTCTCCGCTCCCGCTCTTCCAGCAAGCCCTGGTGCGTCTTCTCCCACATCCTCTGTCGAACATAGGCAGCGTACTCCTCGTCCGTCATCCGCTCGAGTTCGCCCTCAGGGTTGACCCGTTCCCGCGCGGATGAGTACACGTGGATTGGTTGGCCGTAGACGCCTTCCCAGTAGGCGGCTCCTTCGTCGTCTGCCATGGCGTCGAAGAGAGACTCGCGGAAAGCGGCTTCGGGATCCAGCGGGGGTTCGGCGAAGGGGTCTTCTAGATGATCAGGCAGCTCTTGTTGTGGGGTAGGTGAGCGATGGCGACGGTGCCGGCGGTGGTGATGACGATGGCGATGTTTGCGACGGGGTTCGCCGTCTTTAGTCTCTTCATCCCTATCCCTGTCCCGGTCGCGGTCTCTGCTCCTACCTCTAGATCTCCTCCGCTCCCTTCCCAGGCCATCGCGGTCATCTTCCTCGGAGTGATGCCGGCGACTACGGTGCCGGTCTGATCTAGGAGAGCGCGATCGTGATCGCGACCGCGACCGTGATCGTCTCCTCCTCCTCCTCCGTGATCCCCTATCCTTGTCCTTGAATCGAAACTTGGTCACCTTGGGCTTCTTCTCCCTCATCCTCCCTTCAGAGTCCTGATCCTGGTCCCCATCACCATCCCTATCCCTTTTGCGTTCACGCACACGTTCACGCTCACCTTCCCCGTCCCCACCAGTGACATCCTCCCCAACGCCGGTCATGGGATCATCGCGGTCATGGCTGATACCCCTCTCCGTCCTGCTGCCCTTTGGAGGCTCAGCCGCTGCTGAAGTTGACCGTGACTGGCCCATGTCCAACTCTGGATCCTGCAAGCGGTGCTTGCTCCTACTACCCCCACCAACACCCCTTGCACTGCTACCGTCTAGTGCCTCAGCATCGCTTTTGGCGGGCGCAACAGGAACAGGGTTGTAAGAGGCCAAGATTCTTCGCCGTTTGGGGGATCGTGGCGGTGAGTTGAATCCGTCAAAGGACATTGGTTCTGCTGCTTTTGCTTCACTGTCCGTTGTTTGGTTCAAAAGGCGGTAGTCCTGTGGATTCTCGACCCCATGAAACTGAGGATCTCGTCCGCGGTCTGCTTGTGGTCTGTGACAACCCAGACGGGGGGTCCTTGGTCAGGGCCTCTTCAGGCGCGCACTTGCGATAAACATGTGTGAAAAGATCGCGTTAGGCTGGATAGGCTGGCCTCTCGGATTACTTTGTTTCGATGCCCCGGTGCCGTAGATCCGTGAGTTTTTCCGGGAGTTTTGATTCGGGCTTTGCTGCTTTGGTGTGTGTGGTGTGCGGCGACCCAGGTGAGGAGGTGAGATGGTGAGGTTGACGCTGCAAGTGTCGTCGCTGGTGGTCAGGTGTACACCAATAGGTAGTACTTGATAGGTAGAGGTAGTGATGGCAGTGTCGAAGACAGTGCACATATCCGTAAGTTTGAAAATTACCCTCCTTGGCGTCATTGCGTATCCGTAACAATACTTTGGTATGTATCGTAGGTAACTTTCAAGTCTGTTTTTGATATTTTTTTTATTTTCTTAGCGATCCTTTTCGCACGTGGAAAGGCATTGGGGCCCGGGTTAGGGTAAAACCTGTCACTTTTCAGCGCAGCCCCCATCCTCCATCCCATCTCCGCTCCCATGTGCTCCCAATCCTCCAACTCCACACCACCAGGGCAATCAGCGCCGGGGCCGCTTCCATGGCCATGGAACAGCGATAGTGTAGCCTCCTCCGCCCCCCCCTTCCGTCCCTCCCCTCGCTCGCTCGCTCGCTGGGTTCATGTCATGAGACGGGATTCTTTCTCCGCACGACGCGGCTGCTTCCGCTGGTGAAGAAGTTCTTTGGACAATTCCGCACAACTTCTACTTTTGCAACCGGAGTCGTATCCCATGTTCAACAGTAACAATTGATGGCGCCAATACTGTACTGGAAATAATTGAACGAAGCTCGAGGCTTCCTTCATTTTACGCTACTACCTAGAGGGGAGTACACCGTCTCGAAACTGTGTCGAGGTACTTCTACAAATGGACGGTACTTGTCCAGTACTCCCTTACGACATACCACCGTGGTCAGCGTCGACAGTCCGAGACATCCATCCATCCATCCCACTCTGGATAGAAATCCTGCGAGGTCGAGAACAATCCGTCAAGACCTTGATTGGGCTTTGATGCCAATTGATGCCCAATCGTTACCTAGCATCTCCATGTCGGTCTCGGATATCGGGTCCAGGACCGTCAATCATCTCCTCATCATCAAGGGTGCTTGTTGTGGGCGACGGCCGGACTTTTCTCGATCGCACTCTTTCCCCAGACGGGAAGTGAGACACATCGTACCATTGGGATGTACTGATCAACCAAGGCATCAACGAGCAATTGGCAACAGAGTTGCAAAGGAAAAGCAAGTGGTTGCATAGCAATCAGGTCATTGGAAGAAGCAGATCGTTCTGCACATTGTATGTACCTCATGCACACTTTATTCAGGATGATGTTGCAGACCGTTACATTGCTGAGCCTTGCACCAATAGTGCGAAATGCA
Organism: Neurospora intermedia; assembly: GCA_037102815.1. Lineage (NCBI taxonomy): Eukaryota > Fungi > Ascomycota > Sordariomycetes > Sordariales > Sordariaceae > Neurospora > Neurospora intermedia. The sequence goes on along the minus strand of BTPP01000004.1, from coordinate 3,447,985 downwards.
AACTGCAAGTTTGATATATCTACTGTCGCTATCCAGGTTCCCAGGACAGGGTCATATTAAATGAAAGAAGAAGACGAAAAAGAAAAAGAACGTATCGCCGGCAATATCCCGGATCTTCATGACCACTCTCATCTTTCATTTCGCGTTGGCGGACCCCATACAGCTCGCCAAGGGAGTCTGCGAGGCAAAGTGCTTTAATTTGTGTTGTTGGGGTCTAGGGGTTGCGAGAGGACGCGTGCTTAGCTTCCGTAGCCTTATTCAAGAGAGAAAGGCGGACGGAGACTAGCACCGGGGCCGGACTAGGTAGTAGGACGGGGGAGTTAACCCGCCCACTTGTGACGAGGTAGGTACATTGTACGTCAGTCGCGGCAAGATCCCGAAAACGAATGAGCTGCAGTGTGCATAAAGTAGGGGATGGATGCATGCAAGTCTCACAAGCGCTTATCCCAACCACACCTCATTCGTGTGTTGCGGGACGGACAGACGTGTGGGTAAACAAGCGCTTGGGGCGCGCGGAGCGCCCGCTACGCCATATAATAGAGTCTCTCGCAACGGTGATGGTGTGGAAATGAAGCCTACCTACCTAGGGAAGGTTTTGGTATTAGGCACGTACACTGCCGTGGTCCTTGAAACCCGATGTGATGAGCGAGCGAGTGCCCCATCATGACCATGTTCTTCCGGTCACCCCTCGGAAGAGCCTCACATTGTTAACACTTCGGGATACTGATGGTGATAGAAGGAGCATGTCCGAGTGCAAGTTCTCGTTCACAAAAGTGTACTTGGATCACAGTCACAATGAATTGAATGGTAAGAAAACACTGCAAAGAACCCCCATCTCCACCACTCCCACCATCCAGTCAACATCACCACCATTGCCACCGCCTCATTTTCCGCCCTTTGCTTCTTCCCAGGTATGTAATATCGTTGGCTCACCGGCCCTTGTAGTAGTCAACCTTCCATCCAACAGCCCCGACGTTTTCCTTTTCTCTTCCCCCTTCCTCTGGCTGCCTAAAACCTACCTGGCGGTAGATCATCATGCACGTAAGGAATTCAGGAGTCACCGCATGGCCTTTTCGCGGCGGGACCACCGCAGTCATCATCGGCATGTTTTTTTTTCTTTCCATTCAGCTAGCCTTGACTGGCGGTCATTTCTAGGTAGCTTCACTTCCTTGATGACAGCCTGGCTTCTGTAATGTGCACTGTACTGTATGTGCAACATCCTCAGCTTCCCCGTCACCAACAATCATGACCATGACCATGACCATGACCATGACCAACCAACCATCCAATTGTGGTGTTAATTAGGGCGTAAGGCGTTAACTGGTTGATTTCGATGCTTCTTTTTTCGGGGGGTGGGGGAGGGAAAGTCATCTGCACTGCCTCAAGGAAGTCAAGTTGTTCTTTTTGTTTCTTTACTTAGCGACAAATGGTAAAGCTTATTCTTCTCTCTTCTGGATGGTGCTTCCAAATCATCAAGTCTGGCGTTGAACAGTGTAGGTATCAGCCACACCTCATAGTCCAGACTACACACAACTGAAATAAAGCCCCCTCTGCCGGCTTTCACGAAGCGTGTCACGATCCGTGAAGATGTGGTGAACAGCAAACCATATGTCCAATCCAGTATGGTAGCCTTCAATACTTGCTTGAACCATCAGTAAAACTGACCTCAAACACATCATCTTCTCCCTTCTATACCTAGGTACCAAAGATTTTACCTAGAGGTACCTACCCTTAATCAGGGGCATTGACTCAGAACGGAACTTACGAAGACCCCGAAAAAAAATACACACTTAACATTCCCTTTCCATGCTTCTTCGAAGCCATTCAACGCCCCCAACATTTCCCGACATGTCCCTCAAAACGCTTTGCTTTTTATAACGGTATTCGCAATGTCTCACTTCATTTCCCTTTTCTAAGTAACTCCTTGACGCCCAACACAACCCTAATCAAGGCATATATATATATCAATGGTACCACTCGGGACGAACTTGGTCAATGTAGGGTTCATCATCAAGCAAATTATCGAGGGTCTAGAAGATAGAGAAGAACTCATACAGTACAGTACCTACAGTATGTCAATTTTTGAGACAATGCTCATGAATGGGGGCCGAGTAACACAGAAATCTAGTCCTAGTGCTCGGCAAAAACGTATGTAGGTAATCTTCATCTCGGTAGCCCACCCATCTAGACCCCCCTCCCCCCCCCTCGCCCTCCACGTTTCCGTCGCCCCATCCTCATGGTTCGCTTGCACACTCCGCTTTGAAACCTAATCTTAAAGCGGCCATGATGTCACTTGATGAGCGGGTGTCATGCCTAGAGGTACGCTTTGGTTTCTGATCTCGATTATCAATTTTACCAGTGTATTCCAGGGGTGCCACATGTTGTGTGAATGGCCCCCTGGAGTGTGATGAGATGAAGCACTGTTACGGGACTGGATCGCTAATTAATGATGGAATGCGACCAGAGTGTCATCGAGAATTCGCATCTCTAATATGGTGCATCAGGTTTGGGCTTCCGTGACCCAAAATATCCGCTAGGATAACGTGTAAATATCACATTTCATTTCCAGCCTAGCCGGAGGTCGTAGGACGATTGCGAAGAGCTGAATGTGACGGCAAGTGTGAGGATCTGATCACTCTTCAAAATTTGGATGGATCTTGCATTCGAATCCGCAAATTTCACAATTCCAGGTCCCAGAAAGTACCATCATTCAAAGACATACATGCAGTAACCCGTTATTCTGCTCAACTATTATGCTTTGTTTATCCTATTCCCGAACCGCACACTCCATCTTCGACGTAGCTTTTGATAACAAACTCCGCCTTAACCAATTAAAGGGTCGTCTATCTCCTAGACAGTCACGAGCCCCGGACATCCCTCCCAGACGGGTTGTACCCGTGATTCGCCAGTCCCATTAAAAACAACAGAAATTATGATCCCTGTGGTCCCCCGTAAATGGAAAAAGGTCCAGATGCAATATAACGAACGGCCAAAACACAAAGCGCCAACTCCGGACATGAAGAAAACCAAATCCCCGTAAAACACCAGCCCAATGTTGATGACCCTGTGCGCACACCAAATTAAGAAACCCACGGGACATGTTCCCGTGACCACTTCCTCTCAGCCCCGTTATAGGCAGGGATATTAACAGACTAATGGAGCAGCAGAGCTGCGATATTTGAAGGCTGATTAGTAGGTTGATAAGCCGTGGTTGTAGAAGGATTAGGTGCGTAAGCGAACGGTAGGTAGCGGTAAGGACCAGCCGTATGACGCTCGAACGTAAGCTTAGTTCAGGAGGTAACAGTGATAAAAAGAAAAAAATAAAAAGAAAAAAAGGTAATGATGAATGTGAAACAAGGAGCGAAGTATAATCAACATGACAAATGGAATTTTGATGCAGAACGAACGTAGCAAGACACAAAGTCTAAGAAAAGAAACACGCTCTCATCAAGGAAAAAGCCATTGCCGGTTGCCCGGGCTCGCTTTCAGATAACTCTAGATCAGGAGAGAAGACAAAAGAAAGATGCAAAAATAGAGAGCGTAATGTTGTGTAGTAGGACCGAGATCACTCGTTAAGCGGCGGGTCGGTTGGAATGCGGCTCATGCCTCCATTGCTCAACTGGCCTTCGTAGGCTGTCAGTATGACCATGAGACCCCTGCAACGGATGTCTATGGGCACCTTCGAGGGGGCCTCTTTGGCTAATAGCCCATCCTATCTCTGGCCTAGGAGCGGGCGCAGGAGGATAGGGCTGATAGGCACCGCCTGATGGGCTTTGCGAAGTCAAGGGGACAGCATGCGGTCCATTAGACGCAGGGGGCGGGGTTGAGGTCGATTGAGGCTGATCAAGTCCCCGAAGAGGGGGTAATCTTGGAGGAGGCAGATGAGGTGACTGAGCCAGTCCGAAGGCTGATTGAGGCATGGTCATGGGAGCGGGCGTGTTATATGCGTAAGCTCCAGTAGTGGGCGACGGCTCTGTATCAGTCCTTCTCCGTCTTCTGGGCCTCTCGAGTGTCAAGGACTCGTCGTATGGAGATGAATGGGTGTTGTCGGGATGCGACCGGGTGCGCGAATGAGTATAAGTGTTTGAAAGCTGGTGTGACTGCGAGGGTTGAGATTGCGGCTGCGGTGGAGGTAGCGGTCCCGTACGGGGGCTGTTCTCGACCGAAAACGAGGGTACGCTTGGAGGCGACGATACAGGAGTCGGTTGTGCTGGATCCGCCAGCTTGCTGAATTCAGGAATGCCAGCCACAATCTTCCTCAAACGTTCTGCCTCGCTGCGAAAGTAATCGCGCTCGGTGGTCAAATCCTGCATCTTCTTGGCCCACTCCCGGCTCTCAACCTCCAGTCTCTGCAAATCCCTCTCCCTGTTCCGCTCAATCTCCCTCTTACGCTGTCTGAACCGCGCAGAGGCTCCCGCGTTTCGCTGTCGCTTTGCATCCGCCTGTCTCGAGCCCTGATGGATATCTACTGGAACCAAAATTTCTTCGCCAACAGATGGTGTAATGGTGATCATGTGCTGTCGACCATCAACCGCAAGCCTGCTTCGATCCTGAAGCAGATAAGCGGCGGTCAACCCGCCTGATACGGGCCCAGTAGTCGTGGATGGAGGACTGGGGAAGGATGGGTGAGAAACAGGTCTTCCGGCAAGATCCCGGGTAAGAGCGCCAGATTGTAGCGGTCCTGCTGTTACAGGCGGCGGAAGTCTTTGACCCAGAAGCGGCTGGGATGACGGAGCAACCATTCCGGTAGTCGGTTGCGCAGGCGGGGGAGGTAAAGAAGCCCCCTGTCCGTGTAGCGAGTCGGAAAATGGGCGAGGACCTGGGAAGCTTGGGGGTCCACTGAGTGGTGAAGTGTTGTGAGATGGCGTTGGGGTTCTTTGGGATGGCATGCCTGGGAGCTGTTGGCCATCCATGGGCCTTGTTGTCCCGCGGCCCATGCTTGATGGTCTTGGGGACCTCGGGGTTAACATCCTCCTCGACATGGCCATCGAAAAGGGATGGTTGGTGATAGGAGATTCGTTTTCGGAAGCCGGAGGAGGCACCATGGAGGATGCGGCGGGAACTGGAGTAGTAGTTCGCGACCCGGGCATACTTTGCGTCTGGTAACCATAAAAGCGAGATGGCGAGCCATCAGCTGGGTACTGGCCCATTCTCATGGTTGCCTGTGGGCTACCCCTTTGGACAGAAGGCAACGGGAGAGATGGGGCGGGTGTAGGAAGACGCTCCTGGGGTTCGGAAGGGTTCAGAATGTTGTGCACACCGGAAGTTTTCGATCCTGTTTGAGTGTGGTTTCCGTCGACATTGGCCATTGAGGTGTTGCTTAGGTTACGACGATGCTGATGACTCGGTCCATCTTGACCAAAGGCTCGGTAGGACGGCGACGGGGAGTGAACGTCACGCGACGATGTGAGCGCGGAAAGGTGAGGCGTAGGACCCCTCTGTGACATTGCCTGTTCCCCTTCGCTTCTTTGATCTTCAGCACCATGATACTGGCGACCGTTGTCGCCGTTGGAACCCTGTGAAGCGAGTATAAACCCGGAGCTGACACCTGGTAAGCCGTTGTGTCCAATAGTCGTGCTCGAAGACCCAAAGCTGTAGGCGATGGAAGAGATGGAGTCTGAAGAGTCCGCGCCGAGCCACCTCCGGGGAGGCTCTTGGGGACGGGAAAGAGCTTGGATCGCCAGCTTGACGGATTTAACGGTGGTACTGTATAGAATGGTTTATTAATTCACCTTTGTTGGGGAAGAGAGTGTTGCTAGCGGCTGGTGCGACGGATGAGTGAGTCTTTATGCTGCAAAAGAGCGTGGCACCCGACTCGGAAGTACTGCCAGCTCCACGTTCGAATAGCGAGGACGGTATCGGTTCCGGACTGCAGTAGCGGCAAACGCACACAGAGGATGAGCTGCAAGATGTCGGGTACGTGTTCGAGGCCCGTACAACCAACGTGTCAGCCAAGTTGTCAAGCTTTAGAGACAAAGCTGGCGTAGAGACAAGAGCCAAAGAGACTAGCAGCGGGTGGAGGCGAGCGGGGACTACTTCGACAGGAGGGTAGTCCGGCGGATAGCTCGAGGGGCCCCTAGCGGAGTAGAGAAAAAAAAATGACAGGCGTAGACCAGCAGTCCCGGTGGGTAATCGATGCAAGAGTAGTTGCGGTGACAAGGTGGGATGGTATGCAGGTTTCTGGACCACTCAACGTCCTCAGGAGGAGACTCGCCCGCTGAATGGTCCTGGAGACCACGTAGCGCTAGAGGTTCGCCGTTTATGTGGGCGTAGGTCAAGACGAAGCCTCCTTTCAGATCCCTAAGTTTTGCTAGCTTCTTGGGATAATCTGTTCGCCTCTGGTGGAATGCTCGCTGGCTTCACGAGTAGTCGGGATGTCGTAATGGTGGTGAAGCAAGAATCGGTTCAGGTTGAGGCAAAATCGCGCTTCAAGGTCCCCGCCAGCAGGACAGACTATATAAATCTGATTGGACCACTGTTGCTTTACTTGAAGAGCAGAGGCCGTGGATAAGGGAGCATAGGTCGTCCCACGAGACAAGCCACTGCCCTTGAGTTGACGTGTGAGTTCCAAGGGTACCTCAGTTCCGCGGACCACAGTGATCAGCATGTCCCGGAGCCTGTAATTGTCCACCCATGCTTCTGTTGTTCAACGCGTTCTATTCAAGTTGCTGTTTATCTGCTGGGTGGTCGTGCTAGAACTGGTACGTAGTGTGTTCCGAGGGGTGGACAAGTCAACACGGGGACAATGGCGGAATCGTAGTGTACACAGTACCATAGTAGTCAGCAGGCAGTGAGTGGATAGGTAGCTGCCGGGGTACGGCAACGCAGAGGAAAAGCAGGGGTTGTAAGAGCCATGTCAGTTTGAAGTGATGGTCGCTTGGTAGGTGAGTGCTAAGTCTTGACAGGGCTGTTGTCAACGATCCTCCTGGGGAAACTGACAGACTCAATGTTACCTAGCACTTCCGGTTGGCGTATTTCCATTTTCGCTCAGATGATCTTGCTCGGATTTCCACTTCCCTTTTTGTTGGCCGTTTTTTTTCGCAAAGAGTCCACCCTGTGGGTAGCATGGGTATGTCGGCCTGGAGGTGGATGGATCAATGAGGGCTAACCGGACACTGTTTCGTGATTCCACCACGATAATAGCGTACATGTGGTGAGGTCCATGAGGCCCAAAAGCTCTCAGACATCCACACAGCACGACCATAAGACCCTCTTGGCGTGACCGAGCATACACGGCCCAAGCGACTGGGTTGGTAGTGGATCGCTCGCATCAGCGGCAAATGCTAGTCCTGAAAGCCCGTGACGGTACTGTGCCTAGGCGGCTAGTCTAAAATGGCAACTTGCGTTCATTGCTGACGATGGGTCGTCCGCAAAGCAGTCGAGGTGAGCATTGGGATGGCTTTTGAAGAAATTTCTGGATTGGCTATAAACGCGCACCGTGCCGTTTTTAGGATGACCGAGAGGCTGAGATTCCCGGTATCACTCATGCTAGGTGTGGCAGACATTATATGTGAGACAATAAGAGAACTGGCGACGTCGTATTGGTATTGCCGCGTATCAAAAATACAACAGCCCGAGGGTCCTTGGAGTTGCGGCATCTCGCGTGAGCGAAAGGGTTCCGTGTGAGCAGTCAAGCAATTTCCGTGCACGCAGTCAAATAAAACCAGTCCACGGCGCATACTGTGTACGTATGTCGCGATCCCGAAGGTTATCACGGGTGGAGAGAACGGTAGCGATGATGCGCATAATAAACCATAGCGATCCACACAGAGATTTAGTGTACCACTGGTGAGAACCCAGCGAGCTTCCCGGGGAAAAGCAGGTGCTCGTCCCTTACACCCTGCTTCATGTGCGTGACTGAGGCGGACGATGCGATATGACGATCCTATTCCAGACAGAGAACTTTGTGCTTATGATTTCACTTGGCCTCCTTGGCCTCTTGGGTATTTCACCCCGACTCTGGCTCACCACGAGATGTTCCCGAGATCCAAAGATTATCAAAAGACCCGCCATCTGTAAGCGGGCAAAGTGCAAAGCCCACGGAGAAAAAAGAGGTTCGCATGACCCACCGCCTACATGTTGTACGGCGTAGTCAGGTTTTGCGCGCAGAATGTTGTCGTTGAGTGGCACCGGTGGACTCGACAAAGTCGCGGCGGCTGCATGGACCAATCTGGGGTCGGCGGGCAGCTTGTTTTGTAGGGAATCTTCACCAAGGGGAGATGAAGAAAGTATTACACGACAGGGCGGAGCTGATGGTGTTGAGCATGCCGGCTGACGGGAGGTGATCAACGGACGACAGAGCCTCGGATGTATCTCTCCAGGAGAATGATGTGAGGTGATGTTGCATGGCAACCGACGGGTGCGTGCTGCGTATCCTGATGCCAGTCATGTCCAGTTGCAGCGGCTGATGCCATCCCGAACAAATTACGGGCCTGTATCTTTATTAACTTGATCCCGGCAAGCCACCAAACCCAAAATAAACGCGAAAATGTCGTTCGCCAGAGTGGTCAAATAAGGCACGAGATCGTGGGCGCACCGCCTGAGGTTTTGGGAGATGTAGGGTCGGGTAGGCGTGTCACTCTGCCTGTCCGGTATGTATATATGTACGGGGCCGGGGCCCAGGTAGCGTAGCAGCCCGCGTAGCTTCAAAGGCGGTCATGGTGATGTGGCTACCAGATCGGGTTCTGTGGAGTGCCTTGAGTGGTCAGTTTGGCTCGATTGTTGCGACACTCCATCTTCCGTAATGGTCCTTACAAAGCGGCCGTTCTTGGCATCTGGGCTGTCTGACACCTCAGTACAGTGAAGCTGCACTGGGAGGGGGGAGGTCGAATGCACGATACATTCCAATGTTAGATGGCCGACTATCCAGTGACGGATCTCTCAGCGAAGCAGGTCAAGTAAAGGTGAAGAAGCTTGGCCTCCATTGCGCAGATGCTGTCGCCAAGCTGCTGGTTGGAGGCCAATGGAGATCTCGAGCTGGGTGGTGAATAAGTGGAAATGGACAGGTGCAAATTGTGGAAAGTGTGCCAAGCCCACAAAGTCCAATATTGCAGTGTGGAAGGGCTGGGGCTGCCTTGCCCTGAGCGCTTTGCCGTCCACGAATGCTCGTCGTAGATGAGGCCGAGATGAGTGTAGTAGGATAAGGAGCATCCTCCGTCGTGCCTGCCAATGCCAGAATCGACCTCCAAGAAGGTACACTACTGGTAGTACATAGGTAGTAAGAATGGGTGTTGTCAGTTCAAGGGGATGCCCCTTGCTTCTGTCTGTCCTTGCACGGGCAGTGGGGACCTTGGCTGGGCGTTTGGAGGAACTTTCCACTTCATGAACACCGCACCTTCTTCCTTCGCATCTCTGCTCCGAACCCAGAGAGTGCTTCCGATGTTTAGCTAGGTACGGCTTCAGTCTCGAATCCGAACAAACAACTCGCCAACTGAACGTGCATCGGGGTGACGCCTGAACTTGCGTTGACACGCCTCCCACATGCAACAAATGCCAGGTAATCCAGATGTTGGGTTGTCTTGCAGATATCAAACTCCTCTGGTTGGGCTGCTACCGTACCATGGCTGACTGTGTTGGGGATTGTCAATTCGAAATTGTACCTCCAAATCCATACAGTACTCAAAGGCAGGTACATGACGGCATTGGATCTGTGACTTGAGCGGCCATGGTTGGTTGCGAAATACGTTGACTGCAACCCTCCGTCAGGATCAATGGCGTACACTGCTGGTAGCGTAGCAAATTGGACATATCCCGTGCTCAAATTGACCTTGGCCTTGCTCCTTGTACATCTAAAATGAGGCTTCTGCTGGTTTCCTAGGTTCTGCGGCCCAACATGTGACCTCGTTCACACTGGACAATGCTTCAGTTATGGTGTGGTGCCCAGGCTCAGCCGGGCGAGCCTGGGTAGGAGGTGTACCGTGTAAACATTCCTTTTGATATCGTGTTGTTGGCGTCAGGGACGGATGAAGGGAAGGACAGCGTTGATGGAGCTGCTCAGTCAACTCGGTTCTCGGTGACTTTCGAAACGCACAGACTGGTTCGTTGCTCTTCATGCCTCTGCCCGTTTCAACGTCGGATAGTTGCTGCGAGCTGGGTCGCGCACTTGTTCAGTGTGACCAGATGAGGTGATTCCTCCAGAATCCCATCCAGGTCGGCGTATCGATATTTGGTCCAATGCAACAGATTCCTGCGTGGTTACTGGCCCAAAGACGAAATTGTCAAATTTGGATCCGTTCGCCTGGGTTACGCATTCCAATTGCGATCACTCCATCATTCTGAGTAGCCATCATTCTGAGTAGGAAGCACGGGCAGGCCCAGCCCTCCACAACTAAATTGCGATGCCGGCGGCTCTGACGTCTTGCGAATCCGAAATTACGGCATCTGTTGCCGAGTCGAGTCTCTGGGGCGAACGGGACGTTGAAGGATATTGGTTTCAATAACGCGGTATGTCCAATGTCGAGAGTGCCAGAGGAAACTGATGGCAGCTGTATCGATACAAGGCCACGCCCGACGACTTCGTCGCCATTTCTCCCTTGACGGAAACTTGTCAAGAGCTGAAGGTGAAGCGGGAACGTGCTGCAGCTTACAAGCATGGCATATGTACAGATCCCCGCATTCTGACTTCCCTCAGGTACTACATAACTTTAAGTAGCCTGCGTCTGCGTCGGGGCTTTCATTGGTGTACGGGCCCTGTCAGGTCTGACACGGTACAGCAGAACCCCTAGTCGTTACAAACCCCGGGAAACACAAATCTACCTGGAGTTACTTGGTAAATGCAAGTGTTCTGGTATTCCAGATTCACCAATCTGACGGTGGCGAGGACTCTTGTAGATGCAAGATGATAGTATATGCAATCTCTCCGGGGACTATTCAGAAAGCCTGGATTACTTAGCTGCACTGACTAGAATCTGTACTGTACTACTTGCACGGTCAGCCTAGTAGCATGATGTCGACACAGTGACGGCATGGAATTCAACCAGCAACTTGACTTATTTGCACTCTTGACCAATGCGAGAGTTGTTGGTGCCGTCATTTGCGAATATATCGAATCAACTTACCGAAACACATGGTATCTTTGAAACTTGCCGATTCATGACATCAACGACGGATGGAAACGAAGGATAACGATGAGTCTGCTGTTGCTCAATTCCTTGCCCCATCTCTTCCCCAGAAGCAAAAGAGCCTAGGGCTGGCACGTTTTCCGATTCGACAATGGGCTTTTGACCGCCTTTCCAGATCCATCTACCGCCATTGACGCTATTTCCACCCGGAAGAACCAAGCCGGCAGGGGCTCCCGTGGGGCTTTCGGAGGGAGAAAGGTAGGCATGTAAGAGGATTTCTATATTCTCCTATGACACTTCAATATTGCCCCTTCCAGTTCGAACTGTGGCTAGGCACCAGCAAGTGGGCGACAACAGTCCAAACGTGAGTGCGCATGAGAAGTACTGACCACTAATGCCTTACTAGTCCTCAAGACCACTCAGATTGCCCACACAAATTCATGATGATACCATGTTCGCTTGTTGGATGCCCACGCCTCGGTTACGACTCACCTTCTCTTTTCCCAGTGCGACCGATAGCAGAAATTAGTAACGTATACGAGCTGTTCCAACTGAACGACTTTGCGCTAGGGGATCAAGGACAAGGGAAGACATCAAAGGCGACCAGGACCATCGGGCCTTACCCGCATCTGCCTTACTCGTTGGGCCTATCGAAGCCCTAGAAGCTGACCGGGGCATATAGTGCATGCAGCGGCGGTCGATCATGTGTTACTGTCTTGGGGACCAGGGCTCCTCAACGGTCGATGAACCTGTCCATCCTGCGTCTAGCAATGACGGGATTTTAACTGTTTCAAATGCATAGGCGAAAAGAGGCCCCTTGCCGTGGTGCTTCTTGTGTACAAACACCAGCCACACCACAGGCGAAGGATATGCCTTCTTCCGCCATCTAGGGTTAAGGGTAGTGTCTGGACGCCGGACTAACTCTACGCTGTGAGTCATTTACCATGAACAGCTCAGAAGGCGTTTTGGTAACGCTAAATGTGCAGGGCGAGCTACATCAAGACGTGTTCTTGTACTAATTCGAGTGTCTTGACCTGGAGGTCGCATTACGTACGTTACCGTAACATTTGTCATAAACTGACTGATGTCTGTGTTGGCTGTAACGCTGAAACGACAGGACCACTGGAGCTGGACACGCGACAACGCTTTCCGATTCGAAGATACTTTAGTGGTCGGCTTCCTCGATCTGGATGAGGCTTTCACGTCTTGAATGTCGGGGATTGGCGGTTGCAATCGAGGCACTAGTGTTATTCAGGATCATGATGCTTCATGGCCGACATCCGATTGCTCAACGGCCGCCCTGACATGCAGCACCGGCTCGTTTGGGAAATGCCTTGAAGTATGCGTTTGGAAGTGTCTTTTCACTATCTTGTGCGGAATATCCCGTCTTTCTTTGTCTCCAAGTATGGATTGATTGGATCGATGAGCCTCAACCGCTGCAAGCGCTACCATCTCATTCAGGCTGCCAACAAACAAATTGGAAGTCGCTGTCTCTGGACGAAGGAGCATCTGAAGGTGTTTCCTTTCTCCTGCCATGTCCTACGGGTAGCTGCCGCAACGCCAAGGCACTATATACACCTCCTTTGCGAGTGGCAGCAATGTCTGGTGCCATCAAGGTACCTCACATTGGATCACTTAGTTACTTGTAGGTGCACTAGCGTCGTACAGGTAGTACACTATAAGCTACGGGTACCTGTCCACGACCGGCAGCGGACAGGAACCAACCAATCTTCACTTCAGCCTTTCCACTTTCGGCACCCACCGACAACACCATGGACTGCACTCCAGCACCACCTACTCCAGCACCTCATCCTTTGGCAGCGCAACCGACGGCATCGTAACAGCCGATCCAACCGACGTGACACCAGCGTAGTGTGCGCGTGGCTTCATTACAACCTTTCTGCCTCTGGACCGAGACACACGGCGGCCCTCGACAGTCGCAGCAGCGCACTTTAGGTTTGGCGGCCGTCTCGCTCGCGTATATACGGATGCCAGGCCCGATTTCCGGAAGCCGGGACGCCTGATAAGGGATCTGGTGCGGAGGGGGCCCGTTGAATGGCAGTCTATGACGGTCCCCTCAATTGCTGCTCCGCATTGCGGCGACCCACTCGATAGACGTCGACAACCAACGTCACAACTATTGGCAACACCTTGGCCTTCTACCGACTACTGTGTATAAAAGACCTACACAAACTCCGGCTGAAGCTGGAACTGGATAGAGAACCAAACCGTCGCCTCATCTGCAAGCACGACGACGTGCATGAACAAGAGTTTGATCAGCCTGCATCCGCAGACTCTGTAACGCAAGTACGCATGTAGGTTGAGTTGTATTGTCCAAAACCCACACACACCGCTCCTTTGCGGCCGACTCTCTCCATCGAGCCATGTCGGCCATCCTGACATCCTGAGCCATCGACACATCCCCGGCTCTCCAAACTGCCCGGCGAGACTTCCGGTAGACACGCGCGCTGACAAGTGAGTGACAGACACCAAGCCAAACGCCCACTTAGTACGGTGTAGCTGCCGTGCCATAGCCTCCGGCTGCAACTTGCTCGTGTCCGGCAACCAGTCATCGTCAACGCCAGTCGCCCCAACAGCTCCAGCGAGCAGATTCTGGTCAAGCACATGCTGCACTAGTCCCGCCTGCTTCGTCACCGCATCCGCTCAACTGGGTCTCAACTGGGTCTCAATACGGAACTTCCGCCTCCTCTGGACTTGCCTCTTCTTCCACCCAACAGGCATCACCATCCTTTCCTAGGAGTTGCCTGCATCACCCACCGCACTACCGTCTCAGGTTCCCAACCACCGCCAAGACTTCTCTCAGAACTTAGTCAAACAACGCGACCATGGCCGACCAGCACCAAATACAGCAGTGGCACGTTACTGAGCCGTATCTGGATTTGCACTGCCAGCTTGGAGAGGGACCCTACTTCGAAAAGGGCACCCAGACGTTACGCTTTGTCGACATCAAGCAAAAGCGACTGCACACCGTCTTGGTCACGGAAGGGCCAGATTCGCTCAAGACGCTCCAGCTCGATTCCCCGATTGGTGTCACGGCCAACATCCAGGGTCAGGATCCGCAGGAAAAGATCCTAGTGGCGCTCAAGTATGGTATTGCCCTCCTCGACCGAAAGACGGGTCAGTATGACTACTTGACCCGCATTGGCGGCGAGCCCGACAGAATGAGGTCCAATGACGGTGCCGTTGATCCACATGGTCGTTTCTGGCTTGGCACCATGAATGATTTTCACGTTGGTGAGCCGCAATCCGAAGGTGAGTGAGAGAGGGGAAAAAAAAATGGTTCAAAAGTCCCTCTTCTGTTCGATCAGCCAGTATCTCCTTCCCACGTGGCAGCCTAAAAGTCCAATTCGGCAATCGACCCTGGGTCTGTCAAGGGGTGATATGTGGAACATCCCGGACGCTCGATGTGACGCGCTTGTGCTGTCAATGGAGCCCATTGTGGAGGATGCGGGTCTCTTGGACCTGTTATGCACAACACAACAGCAGAGCAACAGCAACAGTGACAGCCGTACATCAAAATTGGGCCGTCATGACACGATTTCTTTTTATTTTTATTCTGTCCCGAAGTATTGTGGATTCTGACATGTCAATTGTTTGGATATAGGATCCCTCTACCGATTCGACCTCGGAAAGTCTAGGGAAGAGGTCGAGTCAGGCTTGACCATCCCCAACAGCATTGGCTGGTCTCCGGATGGGAAGACCATGTACTTTACTCACACGCCTGAGAACACCATTTTTGCGTGGGATTACAACCCCGAGGATGGCAGCCTCTCCAACAAGCGCGTTCACTACAAGCACAAGGAGAAGGGTCACCTGGACGGGTTCAGGGTCGATAAGGATGGTAACATCTGGCACGCCCTGTATGATGGCGGTTCCGTCATCAAGATTTCCCCGGCTGGGGAGATCCTAGGCCGAATCATCCTGCCGACCAACAACATCACCTGCGTTGAATTCGTGGGTACCGAGCTGTTCATCACCAGCGCCGCGGACGAGGACAGCGAGGAGGGGACCCCGAGCAGGAAGTATGGCGGTGGCCTTTTTAGGGTCGATGTCGGCACTACCGGATTGGACCACACCGAGTTTAACCTTGAGTAAAGTTGATGGTACACTACAAATGATATATGCATGATTTGCATACACACAGTGTATCTGGTCTATCCCGTCCGCATGTCTCACTCCGGGGTTAAAGAGAGAGATTCGAGGACAGTATGAATGTATATTCAGACTTCCAGCTGTTCACGTACCTGTCTGGTTCATAGTCAACAGACCAGATTAGTGAAAGCCGATGGACGGCGATATCCAGAGCTTTGCATCGATGTCTCAGATCTCTCTCTCTTTCTCTTTCACACACACACTCTCCCTCACCCGGATGTCTCAAGCGTCTCACTTTTGTTCGTAGCTTCGGTTCATTTTGTGCCCCACCGTGGGAGGTCTGAGACTGCGGAGTATGGCCCAGGAGTAGTGTAAACAAGCTAAAAAGTCCTGAACAAAAGGGTCCTTGATCTACATGCATGGCAGGCAGGTGCCTACTACACTAGTAAAACAGCCACACCAGCCTCCCCCTATCCTGAAACACAAGTGAACCAAACTACGGAGGACATGTGGGAGAAACGCAGTAGGCGCAGTAGGTAAACTGGATCAACCATTAGGAATTCATCTCGCCTCTACCTAGTGGTGCTAGCAGTCTCTAGCGGGACACTTGTTTCCAATGGGCAATAGGCAAGACATCCCATCGTCGGGTCAAACGCCCAAACCTCCGTTCGTTATTCGGCGGGACGGCTCGTTCGATTTGTATGCACGGTGTCGGAGACCCGGTGGGTAACATATGTGCTGATGCTGGGTCAGGTGTCCTTCTTCTTTGAGGAACGAGGAGTTTGTGAAGCCTGATGGAGAGGCTGGACTGGTAGACCGACTGACTGATGATGGATGGTGAATGGCCAAGTGTGTACACTACGCCAGAGATATGCTCACCTACGGTACACACAGTACATATGATTCCTTCCCGAACGGAATGTCGTCAGCTGATTCCTACCTACCTGTCTTGTCTTGAAAGGGGAGGGAGGGAGTTGGCTATTCGTTGAATATGTAGGTTCGAAAAGGAGTTTCTGTGGCTTGCGCTCCGGGAATTCTACCCAGGCTTGACCCATGCTGCTGTAAGCCAGGAAAGCCCGGAAAAACATGCAACTTTCTCCGAGCTACTATGTACGGTACAGTCGGATGATCTTCTTGCAGTCTGTCACGGCATGTTCGTCCATCAACCAACAATGGCTGAGGGGAAGTGAAAGGGATCTGCTAGGTAAGGTATAATCGAATAGCATAGCTTGCGGCAAATACGAATACGTTAGGGCTATGGGCTGTGGGACTGACTACGGGTTATGCTCTCTCGTGTGAGTCCATCCATCTATGTACCGCAAGATTCACAACCTTACCATAACCATCCGACCAACGAACCAACTAGGTGGGTATTTAACGAGCTGAACCAGCCAACCGGGATGGTGGTGTCGTCTCCCATAACGCTCCGCCCCTCGGTTCCTCGTCCGTTCATCCGGCTGCCCGCTCCGCTTGTCGGCAGGCCTTTTTACATAGTGTACATACACATGCATGTCATGTTTGTTTCTCTTCGGGTTTTGTTTCGTTTGGTTGTTGTTTTGTTTCGTTTCGTTTTTGCGGCAGCGGTTGAGAGTTTAATTTTCTCGCTTATCTGGAACCTATAATTCACACCGTTATAGGGCAAGGACGATGAGGGATCAAGGGTTTATGTATGTACTAGTACATATTGTCCTCTACACCGATCTGTTTTGTGTTACATAGTGTTTCGTTGGCTGGCTGGGCAAAAAGATCAAGCATGGGGTGGTTAATGGACCCCCCTCGAAGAAGGGATGAAGAGATGAAAGATCCTCCCAATCAAGACAGGCTTAGAGAGATGGAGGTGTATGTAAGCGGTGAAGAGACTCAGCCTCACTTCAATCAATACGTCTCCTCCTCCTCCTGCCCAGGACGGAGTTCACTGTCACGTATCTTCGGTTCTGGTGAGTGTGCTAGGTAGGTATCATAGGCTGGACTGGCTGGTAGGGATACGGATGTAGTTTATGTTGAATGGGTGGTGGTAAAGGGGTGACGGCGGTGGCAATGGCTGAGTGATCGTATGACGAGGACACAAGCTTCTGACACAGTAATAGAAGAAATTGGAGATAGAGCTGAGATAACAGATATGTTGCCGGCGGACAGTTGAGTAATGTGGTTGAACCCGGACGAGCTCCGGCGGGTGTTTGGGGGGTGCTTACAGTGGCGATGACTAGAACTAGGTATTTGCAGTGTCCGATGCGAGTTCAGCAAGTGCTGCTGAAAGTATTGTTCGGTAATGCAAAAAATAAGAGGGCGTGGCAAACCTCAACCACCTTAGTACGCATGTGTTATTGCTGCCGTTGTTTTAGTGACTTTAACAACCTTTCTGTATCTATAAGACGCCTTTTCCATGAGCTTTGGATGTGTTGTAGTGTTTGATTCGCGGTTCGGTCACTTTTTACAGTAATTCTTGATTATGAAATCTTGAGGTTTGGGGTAGTTCGCGGTTAACCGCTGCGCTATGTTGCCGGCGTGCTTCAGTCCGGCCGCTTGGTGGAAGGAAGTCTGCGGCAGTGGTATATATACCGTGTTGATTTTGTTGGGAAAGGAGCGATACAGCTGGCAGATAGGACGGCGGAGGAGCTGGCAACCTAGTTGAGATGGAATGGAAGGTACGATGGAGTGTGTCAGTAGGAACAGACTGGGCTGTGAAGGATGTCCCATAGTGTTGACTTTGAGGCTGGAAACGTATCGATTCGCTTGCCCTAGATGGCGATTGATGCTTAGAGGTATCCTCGTCTTTCATAGATGATTCTGGGCTGTTACTGCTCGTTCAACCACATGTTTCTTTGTAGATGACCGGGAGTCAGTTACAGCGTGACCGATTTCCGACTCTTGCGATGATGTTCAAGGGACACTTGTTCTGACTAACTGGCAGAATTGAAGCAGATGGCGGACTGAGGTGAAAACGAGAGAGGAAAACACAAGACACAATTCATACATTGCTTATCCTTGGTCAGCGTCAGCGTTTCAGAACATTACACAACATCCAGGCTATTTTTAAAAGCTGCTGCGCTATTCCTATACAACATCACTCTTAAGGCTCAGCTATCGTCAGCGTAATAGCTGGGGGTATCACACGCAGACGCCACTGACAATAGCTGACAGCATGGGATATACTTGACTAATAGAACGGAATCAGCTGCTGGAAGCCGTTTCATGCAAGCAACTCTTCTACTTGGAGAAATATATCTTGCTTTAAAGAGACAGAACGTGACAGGTAGAATCAAGGTCCATGATATCATGGGTTCCTATGTTTCTTCAGAATAGCTGTACAACAGTAACTTGGTCAAGAGTTGGACAACTATTGCACTTCTTTCTGTCTTGCCGGACGACATGTACTAGGCTCGAAGCGTTCTTCTCGGGAAAAGATAGTTCAGACTGGGGGATAACTGTACTATGAAGATTAGACGTAGGAACTGAATATAAGTCAAAGAAAGAACAGACATACATGCACGATAGATGACACAGTCACAGTCCGTGACTCAAAGCTTTTTGCATATGACTGCAATTTCCATTTCAATAACATTTACTTCCTACCTCTAGCTATAGAAACACAGATGTTTAAAACATCAAAGCGATGATTTTCTGCCATATTTCTGAGAGGCACATCCACTTCCTCAGCTCACCATCGCACACGTTTTTCAAGTGACCAAGAGCGCACCGAGGTCTAGTCGTAAAGATCAACCGAACATGGACAGCCCAAGACTGCTCGATTTAGCTAGGAAAGGCGTTGGAAGCACGTCATTAGGACCTGTTTGGAATTATTTGATACAGGAAGTGGTCCAATTGCGGTCAAAAACCGCGAAAGAGACACATGGACGCACGAGAGAGCACACCAAACGGGTGCAATATCGGACCGTGACGTGTTCAGTTGGATTTACCTATCAATTTTCTGGGTATCCGAGCCAGTCACCGTGGACAATCGGATATTTGACAGCCAATTCCACTGATCAGGTTTTTTGGGGCGGCAGCTTCAACCTAATGGCGACAGGAAACTATCACCTCCAACGCAATGATCACTGTCATCCTGACAACGAGGCGGCTCTTGATTGTAGGTCGATGTATCGAACATCTGTATCTCTGGTTTTCCGGCACGTCTAGAACATAGGTTGTCGGCGAGTGTTGTGGTACAGTTGAAACGACAATGGTGGTTGAATGCCAGGCGACTGCGAGGCTGGTTAGCCAGCCGTTAAGGCAGTCTAACACAGTAAAATGTTGCTATTCCCCCGGGTATCGATCTGCTGACCTTGATAATGACGCTAATATCCAAAAGGACATCCCGGAAGTTATAGTAGAAACAGACAAATGCACCTCATTTCCACCCATACTTCCCCGCAGCGTCTTTGCGATTGTTCCTCCCCTGAGCCCAACTATCCTCCAACGCTGACTGGTTGCTCTGCGCCATATTGACCATCTGTCTGAGACTGTGCTTGCCCGGCGCGATCGACCGCACTGGATTGTAAACTTGCTCGCCAGAAGCCCTCAGCGCGTTGTTATGCTCATACTCCTGCTCCATGTTGAAGTTTACAATTTTGGCGCCTTCTGGAATCTCAAAAGCGTCTCTATTCTTGCCTCCACGCTGCCGCCCGAAAAGCTCTCTGCGTGCTGTCTTGTTCAGAGCAAGATCGTCAGCTATGGAGCTGAGGGACTGCTGGTGGCTCGCATTACTAGGCGCAGAGTTATAGGTGGAGGTGGTAGGAGCGGTGTAAGAATCGTAGTCGCCTGTTACGTCGTTCTCATGATATTCGTAGCTGGTCGAAGGATCTGGGGCCGTGAAGAGGGGCTCGTAGGCACCAGTGGCTGATGTTGTTGCTGTGGTTGTTGTTGGGGTGGCTTCCTCCTCCTCCATGGAGAAGAGCGAGACCTGCTTCCTTTTCGGAGCTGCTGGTTGCGCTGCTACCACAGTGACTTGTGCCGATGGAGCTGGCGCCGTTGTTGTTGCCGCCTTGTCCCCGACACTCTGGGTACCTGGTGTCTTGGGTGTCACAGCCTTCTTCTTCTGAGGCTTCCTTGCTACGGAAAGCGGCTTGAACATGAGTGGCTTTCCAACCAACTTCACTTCTTCCTCGGGCTTCTGTCCTTCTGGTATTGATGGCCCTGCCGGAGTCTTCTTTGGTGCAGGAAGGTTGAGTCCAGAGGAAAACCCGGGCCCTGACGTCGGTTCTGATTCTCCAAAGCCATCGTCCTCATTGCCATCGCCAGTCCTGGAAAAAGCAGGTTCCGCGCCAGTTCTAAGGTTTACGATCGGCTTGGGCTTGTTGCTGTTGTCGCCCGCTGGCACTGATGTAGAAGCAGTGTTGGCGATGGGCGCCGTCTTCTTGGGTGCTGGTAGAAAAGACCCGAAACTGCTAAAGCGACTGGATCCTCCTCCAACTGTCTTGGCCCGCTTTGCTGGTGGTTCATCTTCTGCGGGTTTTGACTCGGAATCCGTGCCTGCGCTGCCTAGGTTGACAATGATTTTGCCAGAGCCAGAGCCGGAGCGGTCGATGAGCTTTTGGAACGGTTTCTTCGTCGTCGAGGGTGCCACAACGGGTGCAGGTGTGGGTGCTACTGGCTGCTGAACGGGTTCAGAATCCGAGTCCGAGTCGGAACCATAGTCTACCAAGCCCATATTGATCAATTCCGGTGTGGTTTTAATTGCTGGGAATCTGACAGTTGATGGTGTTGGGTGACGAAAATACGACGCGACGTCAACTCTCATGGCGTTCAGTTGTCCACTGGGGCGGTCTTGGCAGCAACGTCCAGGGGGCGTCATAAGTCTGGGCCCGGCCCGTTTCCCCAGCATTGTAAGGAAAGGGAACCCCACCAACAATTTGCACCAACGGCAATTGCCCCTGTGCCACGACAGCTGATAAGATAAGGGAGCGCTTCCCTTCCCTTGTGAAACGCCCGGGCGGGTGCTGATCCCCTCCCCGAATGCAGTGGCCCCAGGGACTCCCTACACTACCTACACTAGAACATCATCACCCTCGCTAGAACTTCACCTTGCGACACATCATCATTCTCCAACCGAACACCGCATACAAGTTTGTCACACGACACAAGGCTCAAGACACACGGAAAGCAATCAGGACCACGAGAGTCGCACAAATCCCTTACCTCGAAACAAGGAAGCGACAACGAATTCCCCTACACAACAGCCTCTACTTTACGACGGGAGTTAGACTCGCCGGCCGCTACCTTCGCGAAACCAAACGTCGTCGCCAATCAATTTCCACACCCACGTCTGCTATAACAACTGGTCCCCAAGAGCTCGAAAGACATCACCCTGCCATCGCATTGCAGGTGAATGGTGGTCGGAGCCCGGTTGCGACCCCGTTACGGCGCCTCTTGATATAGCCTGCTGCTTGCTGGTGACTGCGATTGCACCTTCCGATTACTCCCATCTCTTCTTGGCCTCGGTGATCCCTTTACATGTCCCGACATCAGCCATGTCCGTGATACAGGTGGAAGAGTATGTGTGCTGGGTTGTCCCATGACCGGTGTGGAAAGGCCTCGCCATGTTCGTCCAATCGTGCTGATCCGCTTTCTGCAGTCTGGTTTCCTACCAGCTCCGTACGGGCTATCTAAATGAGGTTGCCGACGGCGTAGGAGAACGGTTATTTACACTGAATGAAGGTTTCCTCAACTCTGCACCCTTCAAGTCCACCGGTTGGCGCCCGAATCCCGCCCTCATCAAACGAACCCACTCTCCTCCTATACCCACCGCGATCGCATCCGAATACTTTCAGGCCCCACGAGTAGCTGCGCTGCCGCTTGAAGATGAAGGGGAGGAGGAGAACGTGTTTCCGGGCGGGGGCATTGCTCTAGGTCCCAGTGTAGCAGCAAAGCGCCGTAGGAGGAGAGAACAAATGGAGGATGAAGACGACAGCAGTGACCTAAGCGACGAGAGCGACGAGGAGCCCGACCACCGAGCTGCTCCCCAAATCAAGTTTGCAAAGATGCCCTTGCGCACTCGATCTGGCTCTTCGCCGATTCAATCGTCCAACCTGCGTCAGGCAACAACCATGTCACCACCAAAACCGGCAGTCAGAAGAGGCTCTCAGTCCGCCCTGGAGACGGTAAAGGAGCGAGCCAGGAGCGATACTGTAACAAGTAGCGAGGTATCATCAGACCACGAGTTTGATGCTTCTGGGTTCCACCGGGCGAGAGAGGCTGCCCAAGCTGCGGCAGCCCGCGCAGCTAAGCTATCGGCCAAGCTGAACACAGATCCTTCCATGGGCATGAAGCGAGAAGCCAGCGATTTGCTCGAGGACGAGGAGGACGACGATGACTCGGACGCTTCGGACATTTCCGAAGCCTTTGTAGAAAGTATTGACTCAGCATCCATCCTCGACGCTATCAAGAACCCCATGAACGCATCGCCTCAGCATCAAGTGGTTGGTACACCTCCACGAGAGTACACGAGGAGGTCAACCATGATACGCAAGTCAGTCATGCCACCTCCATCATCGCTGCTGGTAGGAAAGCTTCCCCCTCCACGGCCCCTGAGCACGATCCGACCGATCAGCGTGGTTCAACCCAAGAGTTTGCTTTCCGCGGCGCTGAAGGCCAAGAAGACCAAACCGGCGCTTCCATTCGACCGCTTCGCATCTCTTTCAGGACAGGGTGACCCGAACCCGATCATGCTCAGGATCTACGCCCCTTTCTCTAAGACTCCCTCCAAGCCTTTTGAGGTACTCATTCGCCGAACCGTCCACGAGGGCGAAAGCATGGACAGGCCCGTGACGGTTGCGGATCTGATCGGCCTCAGTTTATGGCGCTATAACGAAGAGAAGCTAGAACCTTCACTCCCTAGCGACAAACTCAACGTCAATTGGTGGACGCTCCGCATGGTGGAAGAAGACGGCGAAGTGGACGACGACTTCCCGCCCCTAGAGCGGAAGAAGCAGCTCATCTCCTTCACTACAGCTAACAACAAAGCCGGACGGTCACGATCCAACTCCAAAGTCTACGACATCTTCGCCCTTTCCAAGGCATCCGAAGACGAATTCGAAGAGAACCAAAAACTCACGCCGCAATTCGAGCAGGAACAAGCCGGCGGGAGCCTTGAGGAGGAGGAAGAAGAAGACAAGGACCTAACACCACGCGGCACTCCCCGACCGGACAACTCCCTCCTCCCCGCCGCCGAGCCCCGAGGTAACCCGCTGCTCAACACCACCTATCGCCCCGGCGTAACCATGTACGCCGACATGCCGCAGCCCACCCAGCCGACGCAGAGCACCTCGCGCGGCGAAAAGCGTCTTCTGCGCATCCACATACACTCCTCCGACGTGCCAGCTGGGCAAATGATCACGCTAGACGTGACCACGGAAACCTGGTTCGCCGACGTGCTTGACACGGCCTGCCGCAAGCGCCAACTAGACAAAGCCAACCACGTGCTCAAGTTGCCGCAATCCGGCATCGTTGTCCCCCTCGACCGCACCGTCGGCTCCCTAAACAACGTAACGGAACTCGACCTGCACCGACGACGATTCGCCACCGACGGTCCCCTGACCATGACCGGCTCCCCCAGCAGCTCTTCTCCGCGCCCACCCTTATTCGCAGATAACTCATCCACCTGGACAACAAAATCCAAAAAGAGCAGGGGCATCATGGGCGTACACCCGCTCGCCAAGGAGATCCTCAAGCAGGACGAGCTGGGCATCGGCGCGACGGCAGTCAAGAAATACACGGTCTGGCGTAAGCAGCCGATGCGGCTGCTGTCCGAAAAGATCTTTGTCATTGACGGCGAGTACATCCACATCATGCCTTCGGCGGGCGGGAAGAACCCAGGGGAGATTGTGGATGGGAAGGCAACGACGGTGCATTTCAGTAATGTGGTGGGGTGCAAGGTTTCGAGGAAGCATCCTAATAACTTCAAGGTATGTTTGTCTATTTTACCCCACGTTTGCATGCACCT
Organism: Neurospora intermedia; assembly: GCA_037102815.1. Taxonomy (NCBI): domain Eukaryota; kingdom Fungi; phylum Ascomycota; class Sordariomycetes; order Sordariales; family Sordariaceae; genus Neurospora; species Neurospora intermedia. The sequence continues at coordinate 3,423,874 of BTPP01000004.1, read as the reverse complement.
TTCTTTCTATGTCTGGTTGATGAGAGGTTTGCCGGTTTGTACATCGCTAACGGTTCGTGTTTCTGAACTAAACAGCTTGTGGTGTATAAAGCTACGGAAAGCAAACGGTATGACTTCCAGACTAGCAGTGCGGAATGTGCAGCGGAAATCGTGAACGAGCTCAAGAAGGGGATCTCGCCTTATCGGGAGGTGTAACCGAGCGCTATCCTGGGTACCTACCTCTGGGGTGTCTCGAGAGGAGGGAGGCCTCTTGAGGGTTTGCAGCTCAACTGTGCCGCTACGGAACGGGTTAGCTTGTCGGACTGAGGGCCTAGAAGTGTAGGTAGGTAACTTCATTGCCTACTGGCCAAGTCAAGGTTGTTGCTGTCTTGGCTCTTCTGTCAAACACATTTTGCTAAGCCTTCCTGGGCTGCTGAGATCTACCGACTGTACACTACATAACGCTTCTCCTGCATGCAAAGCCACGAGCGAGTAGCCACGAGTTTTTGATTAAGTTTTGTTCTGCATCAAAGCGAAGGCAAAAAGCAAAAGACAGCTGATCATCAACAACAAAGGTCCGCATATTCGTGCTTCTGGTGCAGTGGTGTTATCCAATTGCCAGTTTGTGATCGACCGTCTATCTGTTTCTTCAAAGCACACCCTGATGAGCCAAGGATCGAAGACTCCTAACAGACAGAACGAACAGCCACTGTCTGACGAACCACATGTGCCACTTGCACGTTTACAAAAATAACAGTTCGGCCTTCAATCTTATTATACTTTTCATATTATATGACGTGCTTTAAGCAACCCTGCTGACTGTTGGATGGATTGGGGGCTTGGAAGAGCACACACAGCCTTTACTTCAGCCACAAGCGTGGTATTTCCTGCGCCGTTTGTCGGCGGCAAGTAACAAATGAGACCTCCTCGCTGTGAAAGCTTGAGCTTGCGTGGCCTCTTGCGACACCGGTTCACCGTGTGATGATTGCTCTGATGCCGTTCGGACATGTGACGTGCTAACAGCTTCTGGTCTCACATTGGACAAGGTTTGTTACTGACAGGCTTGTGTATGTACGTCCGATCATGTGGATTTACCTATAATCATTTTGCCTGCCTGCCTGCCATGCTTGACCTGAGAGTGGCATCTGTGATGGTCCTCTTGCAAGTTCGTTCGTGAGACTGTCACGGATATATACAACATTCGTAGTGGAACAGGGACGGCGGGGATATTTGACGAACTGCTCATCAACTGACATCCGAGTCCACTGTTTGTATTGGGCGTTCATATTGACACTTTTCCATACATAGGTGTGACGGTCGGTGTCGTGAGCATCGTTGAACGGTCTCTCCGTCATACCTTCACCAGGTGGTTTGCAAATGCACTGGCAGCTGACAGCTGCCACCTGGTCCGTTCCGGTCGAACAGACGGACGAGGAGACAACAAGCATGAACAAAACGAGTGACACAATTCGACGCCAGAAGCTCGCTCGCTCGCTTGCTCAGGTTGAAGCACACGCTTTGCCTCCATCCTCTTTCGGCTCGTCTGTTTTCCTGGGCTGCATCAGCCAAGCAAACAACGGTGGCACAGTAAGAAGTGATGTCATCGAATGGATAGAATTCGCGAGAATTGCCCATCCCGGTTGGTCCATTACACTAGTGATAGAGTACTAGTGTAGTGTACTTGTCGAGTTTGCACCTAGCGCACATTGCGGGAGCGGGAGCCATTTTCACTTGAAGAAAGACGTTGAAGATCATCAAAAGTTGGAGAAGCTCCCTAAGTAGTCTAGTTTCTGAGGGCCGTGGACGCCCCATCACAAAGCAAAGGAAAAGCTGACACAGACCGTGATCACCCATTTACCCTGGGGCCGATCTTCCGAGCAGCGTGACGAACGGTACCAAATCCGAAGCGAGGTGAAATCAATCCATCAATCTGGATGTCCGAGTGGCGAAAATCGACGGCCGAGGTCCCAACGACCGTTCATCGTTCAAGGTTCAAACACATCAAATGGGCCTGGGCATTGACTAGGTTCAGGAACCAGGAAGTCCAAGGGTCTACCAGCGGGTTCATGCTGAAATGCAAGGGGTTGAAACACATGTTTTCCGACTTTAATTGCTTTTTTGGTGGTTTCCTGCTTTTTTGTTTTCTGAATCCATCTGAAGGTTGACAGGATGAGCGGTGGAGCTACAAAATTAATAAAAGATCCCATGGGAATCTGAAGAACAGCAGCCGAGTGATGATGAGTGATAGATACTATCAAAGTTCGATGCCGCAGAAGAGAAAAGAAACGACGGCCATGTTGTGCAACCCAACGCTTACGTTACCGTAACTACTCTCTCCAGGCAAGCAATAAAGGGGAACAGGAGATTGAACACGAGCAGGCAATGGTTGAGATTCTGTGCCAATGGTAGACCTCGGAAACAATGAAGAAACCTCCCAAAAACAGTCAACAAGAGTGCCTTCACCCCAGACCTTCATGCCGTGGAACCCGTGGACCAGACTTCCCGGCTTTTGAGTGGATGGCTGGAGCCGCCTTTCCCCACACTCGATCGGGATGGAGGGCAGACGCGGCTCGACAAGGGGGCGCGGCCAGTGTGGGTGTGAGGGTGGTAACGATGGAGTGTGAATGGTTGGCTGGTCCATTGCAACACTCCACAATTCCAGGTGCTTTGGCGCAACTATGACGACGTTCCAGGAAAGCTCAACGCCCAGCAAGGCCAAGCTCCGAGCTGTCGTTCAAGGGATTCCATCGAGATGGCTGACATCGCTTGCGGCCCAAGTCTGGCCCATTCCTTGCCGACCAGGGTATGAAGGATTCATTTCTAGTGCTCTGGAATGGGAAAGTATATCGACATTGAGATCGAGCATTGACTGTAATCTGCAAAGGGCAATGAGGAAGTAAGGGCACGTCAAATGTGGTTCCCGTCAAGAATCAGCAACAGCAGCTTTCGGATGAAATTGACAGCGACCTGAAAGCGTTTGCCCGGAAATTATTTGACGGGGAAACCCCACGCCCCACCAGACAGCCAGCCAGCCCCGGCAATATCGACCCAGCAACGGGGCGACGACGACGACGACGAGGCAGCCATCATAATTTCTGTTATTACTAGGGACTTCAGTTGCACTTCAGCTTTACGGAGCCACCTATCAGCCATAGATGGATCACCACGCACCATGCAGGTTTGGATTCGCCTTGTACAACACAGCCGATTCGCTCGTCATCCTTTCAAAGCGGGTGGCAGGACACATCCTGGTGGGTTAAAAAGGGACGGAATGTGCAAGTGAGGAGGATGGATTCAGTCACTCAGTCATCCAGGCAGCCAGGGCTGTGAACGCCATCGACACGAATGGTATTAGATGGATATGGAGGAACTGTGGCTACTATCTGAGTAACCACAAGGCCGAAGCAGTCTGACGTTAGGCAAATTTGTACCTCCTCCTCATGAGATGGTCGGCAGGAATACACTCAGTTATAGTGTAGTGTAGGGAGGTAATCCGGATCCCAGCCACACCTCCACCAGGTCCTCTTTGTCAACGTGTTTCGCCGCGTGGTTGGGTGCAAGTGCACACAGTGCGTACCTGCAGTGAGAGTGGCCGGGAAGTGTCGGTACGTACCTCTATGGACGGCGGATTCACTCGTTCCAGTCACTCCAGTCGTTGCCTGCTTGGAACAAAAAGAGAAGGAGCTGAGAGAGGTAGGTGGTGGGTGGTGGGGGAGGTGTGACGGGCCGGCTCCCAGGATTCAGGTCCTTGTTCACAGGTCAGTCAGGTCGGGTTCAGTTTGTTTGCCTTGCTCTGCCCTGCCCTGCCTGCCCTGCCTGCCCTGCTTCTACATCTGCCACTGCTCTGCTGAGCCTGCCTCGCACTCGCCCTTGCCCCTCATCCTTGCTTGGCCTGCGCCTCTCCGATATAAGTATTTGTCCCTTCTTCTCTTTCCGCTTCTCTCTTACCATCGAACAACTCAAGATACCCATTTCACCTTTTCTTGCGCCGCAATCCCCAACAGCATCGCTGGCCTAATACCATCAAACAACAAAAACCACAAAGACCAAACAACTATCAAAATGAAGTTCTCTGCTGTCCTCGTTGCCCTCGCCCCTCTGGCTCTTGTACGTTCCTCTCGATCTACATGCCCGTGATGCCATCCACAGCTGCTAATCACCGAGAAAACAGGCCCAGAACTCCATTCCCCAATCGGCTTCCTCTGCTGTCGCCTCCCTCTCTAGCAGCATCACCTCTGCCCTCGCTTCGCAGAGCTCTGCCGCTGCCTCCGTTTCCTCCTCGATCAGCTCCAAGGTCAACAGCATCTCGACTAGCGCCGAGTCTGCTGTTGCTTCCGTAACCAGCGAGGCTGGCGACTCTATTGCGTCTCTCAACTCTCAGCTCGCCACCGCCACTGGTTCTGACAGGGCTTCCATCACGTCTGCCCTTGCCTCGCTCGCCAGCGATGCCAACTCTGCTGTCAACTCCATCACCAGCGAGGCCGCTTCTGCTGCTAGCTCTGTTACTAGCAACCCTGCCGCCCCTATGAGGACTGGTGCCGTCGCCATGGGTGCGCTCTTCGGTGGTGCTGCCGTCCTTGCCCAGCTCTAAGTTCACTCCTGAGTCAGGAATGAGTGTGAAGTTGGTTTAGAACATCTTCCACGGAACTTGGCCATGTTCTTACGAATACCGAAGTCTACCATTGATGCACGATCATGTTTCGACATTCACGATTTCCGAGGTTACTTGTACAACAAGTACACACGACAAATTTGACAAGTGCCCTCTGCAAGGGACTCTCTTACACATGCTTTTTGTTTCAAAAGATTCCCTGCCCAGAATGGGTGTTTCGACGCTTTGCTACGGTTTGATGTCGAGATGACGATAATAAGATTATGGATGGGATTTTTCCATTTGTTGGCTTGGAGAAAGTAAAGGAGTTAATCTGACCGGGCTTAATACAATCTTCACACCGACCTCTCAGCTTCCCATGACCTTGTGTGATTTTCTCTTCCCCTATACGAACGGATGACTAAATAATTGACCTAAAAACACGGCCAACGATGAGTGCTCGTGAGGCCAACGATGAGTGCTCGTGAGGCCACCATCGATTGCCCAAGATTCGTATCCAAAGGTCGGATGAAGAGCTGGCTGGGTCGCTTACCGATAAAACCAACAGTGTCATAAACACCTGGCGGAGCTAAACCCAAACACAGCCCTTGCTTGCATGATAGCCCCAGATTAACCTCATGCAAAAGAAAAAGATCCTCTGAGACATTAACTATTGCGATGTACCTCTTCAGCTATCTTTGGTGGGGGGAGACTTGGTCCTGTTACTGCGTCTGTGCCTGTGCTACCTCACCCAGCGGTTGGTGGACAGGACCTGTCCCATGCAGCCCATCGGCGATGTAGGATGCCCTTTGCTTCCTCTCGCAACTGCACACTCACTGCATTTGTTACCTTCGGACGCGGCGCTAACATGAAGCCACGACGACAACAGCCCTGACTATCTACCTATCTTGTGGCTTAGATTGATTTCACATGAGCACTCGTGACCGTTGTTTCATCCTTCTTCTTCCTTTTCGGCTGGTTCGTGAAGTTCGGATTCTCTGAGTATGCATAGCATCAGGTTGGGTGTTGGCGGGCAGTCGCGGTTGTAATATTGTTTGGCGTGCCGAATCCCAGACTCGCCTGACCACACAATGTGCTAATGCGTGGTCCATGCATTGGTGTCGATAGGAGGGAAAGGATGAACAGATTCCCCCTGTGTCAGACTCGGAACAGAACATTTCAAAAAAAAAAAAAAAAAAAAAAAAAAAAAAAAAAAAAAAAACCCTCATGTAGTACAAGAAGCTTTCGGGAGCTGATTACTCTCTTTTTTGATGCATTTCAGTCAACATTCTAGTGAGAAATGAGCGAGTGTCCTGAGGGTGTTCTAATGGACGGACGTCTAAGAACCGAGCTTTTCCTTTTTTCCATGCAGAAAAGCACATGCCTGTGATATGCAGACTTTCACACCCAACAAAAGTGTCAAGACCAGTGCGTCAACATCTGCATAACGGAAGCGTGCGAAGTGCGCATACACATGTTTCCTTAATGCCAGAAAGTAGGCTGTGTAGCAGGGGGCTGTGGCTGTGGTTGCGAGAGCTTGGTCTCATGGTTTGAGGTTCGGGATCGTGGACATGATCACAAGAAGATTGAGGAGTGTCTGAGCTCTGAGTTCGTCGCGAAGCTGTCATGTGTCAAGAATACGAAAAAGGCAGGTTAGTGTGAATTCTACTTCACTCGAAAGTAGGAAGGTGGGAGGTTAAGGAAAATTATACCATCAAGCCATTTTGTAGCTTCCCTGTGTCCCAGAGGAAGAGACAAAGCAGGACTGAGCAAAAACAAATAATCTCCAAAAACGAATAATCCCTAAGAAAATAGAATGTTAAAAGATAGAATCCTGAGTTGCGAATCTCTAGACTGCGAGATGATACCATCGGATTTTTGATGCAATTCTTTTAGGAGTCAAGGGTCACTTGACCTTCGTCACTTAAGATGACACAGAGACCGGCGTTGTATTTTTCTTGAAAACAAATTCTTTTTCTTTTAACATCTCGCTTTGCTGGGCATTCAATGTTGACATTGCAGAACTGCTCGCTTGCTTGCCGCACAGGAGTTGGTTGTCGTGGGTGTTGGGAGAGAGAACATTTCGGGATTCACTCTCCTCTTAGGCTGCGTTTGTTCTCGTACGGTTGCCGTACAAAGGAGGTTGCCGTATAGCTTCATACGGCAAAGCTCGGACCACCTTTCACATGCGCCGTATGAGCATCTGCACCCCCCTCATACGGCCAGCATACGGCGCACCCGCTTGTTCTAGCATTTGCAGTACAGCGTTTATTAACATCGCGATACTATATATAGTATTAATACCTTCTATACTTCGGTTTCTAAATCGGAAGGTATAGTATTAATATAAGGTAGTAAGAGTAGGGATTACTATATAACAATAAGGTATAAAGGTAGGGTTAGCTACTAAATAGAAAGATATATAGCTAGTAGTTTTATCTATTATCTTTTTTAATTATATAATAATTAACCGTTAATTCTATTAATTACTTTATTTATTAATTCAATTTATTACCCTCTATCTACTATACTACTAAAATATAAGAAGGTATCGTCGCTTAGATCCGCTACCTTTAGTAAGAGGTTTGGCGGTACTTCTACTCGTTTTACTTTAAGGCGCTAGGAAAATAAGTAGGGGATTCGGTCCTAGCCTAATAACCCTACTACTTCCTAGAGTAAATTTACTAGAAAGGGTTCTATTTAAAAATCGATTATTATTACCCAACTACTATCTCCCCCCTCTAATAATACTAATACTAATAAACCCCGTCGTTTAGAAGCTTCCCGGGTAATACTTAACCGTTTAACTAATAACTAAATTTTAAATCTCAGGTCCTTTAAAGATAATTAGGATAAAGATAAATATAAAGAGGATAAACCCAATAATAATAACGAAGATTATAGCAAAGACAACAACAATTAAAATAATAATTAGAATAATAATAATAAAGACTATAGTAAGGACGACGATTAAAATAATAATTAGAATAATAATTAGGATAAATTCGATAACGAATTCGATAGGGAGGAATAAAAGAAATTAAATAACCCCGAAGCGGCTACCGAAAAAACTACTAAGATCGCTATTAAAGCGGCTAAAAAGGTTATAATACTAAACCCTAAAATGAAGAAGGTCGGGAAAGCTATAGTACTAAACCCTAAGACGAAGGGGAAGGCTATAGTATTAAACCCCAAAACGAAGGGGAAAACTATAGTACTAAACCCTAAAATAAAGGAGAAAGCTATAATACTAAACCCTAAAACGAAGAAAATTAGGAAGGAAGGCCGTAAACCCCGGGCCGTTATTCCCCCGGAGGTTAAACTCTTTACTTTCAAACAACTCTTTAATATTAATAATTTTAATAAAAATAGTATATATACCCGGGAAACGTTCGAATATATTTTTAAATAATTCTAGAAAAAATATAACTATAATTCGATAGAAGAGTAGGAATTCTATAATTACGTTAGGGTAAAGAAGCTAATTAAAGCTATTAAATAGTAATTTAGGTACTAGAAGCAACTAAATAAAATAACGAAAATAGGTCTCTAATATAATAATAAAAGGTATATATACAAAGCGGAAGACTAGATAAAACTTATTAAAATTAGTACCCTATTCCTTATTTTATTTATTATTACAAATAATAATAATTAACTATAAAATATAGTACAACCCCTATTTTAAATAGTTTAAGTACAAAACTATACCTAATTATAAATTATATAAGAGGCTCTAAAGTATAATTACTACTACTACTAATAATAAGGTAATAATTACCAAAATACTTATTAAAAATAAAGAGAAAGTAAATTATAATAATTAACCGAAGAAAATACCCTGCAAATAAACTACTTCCGTTATAAATCGTATAGCGGATAGTATAGAGGCGAATACTAATATTTAAAGAGAAGTATCCTAAGCGAAAATCAATTTTTTAAAAAAAATAAGCAATATACTAAAACTATACGCCCAAATAACCCCGGCGGCAACCCCGACGGCAGCCCTAACGGTAATACTAAGCTTACTTTAGACGGACGAAAAATACATTTAGCGGACTATAGAGATCCTTACCAACGAATTCTATTATCCGGATAAATAAATCTTAATACTATATTTTACTAAGAAGTAAAATAACCCTGTACTAGCAAAGAAGTTCGTATTAATAACTAAAGCTATACGCAAAATATATATTAATATTAAAATTAAGAAAATAGAAAAGGAAGGGAATTAAATATATTATACGACTAAATTTCTAATTCGAAATAAAATATTTATATAAAATAATAGTAATAATTCTATCGGTTAGGTTCTAAATAATAATACGCATATATACTAATATTTCCCTAATAATCGTAAAGAGGAGGAGGAAGAGGAGGAAAAAGAAGATTACGCTACCTAATCTCCAAATACTTAATTCCCCGCAAAAGCGTCTTACTAAATATTTATTCCCGGTTAGGAATAGTTCGCTTCTCAATCGGGTCGTATAACTCTTAAGTAAGGGAGGGAAATTCTAATAGCTCTAAATACCCGTCCTTAAAGTAAATTATAAAGTATAGTAATTAAGAATATAAAGCTACGCTTACTATTTTAATTTTACAATTGTCCCTAGGTATTAATAGTTGTTATAGCTATAGCTAATCGAACTAAGGACTCAAATTTATTAATAAAACAAAACCTTAATAAATATACTTAAAAGGGATTAGTAACAATATTAATATTAATATCGCAATTGTATTATTATTACTATTTTTATAGTTAGATTAAATAAATATAGTATATAATATACTAATTGGGGTAGAAATATATAATTAGTTCGTTAGAGGATAGGATTAGTACTACTTACTACCAAATATATTTTATACTTATTATTAGTTATTATTAGGCATCCTATAGAGAAATATAAGGGTATTTTTACCGATTAGTAATTAATAGAATTGCGATTAATATAGTAGTATTGAAGTTACTATACTAAAATTGGAGTGTAGGAGGGTAGCTATAAGGGAGAAATTCTAAAAACAACTAAATTAAAATCAATAAAAATTAAATCGATTTTAAATTCTAGCTTCTATACTCAAACCTAAAGCCTAGCCAGCCGTATACGTATTAACTACTTATTAATTCATCTTACCTTATTAAGCCTTATCCGCTAGCTAGATAAATATTAAAACCGGACGTATAGATTAATATATAAGTAAATATAGGAAGGCTATTAAAACTAATATAAAAAAAAAATTATAGTAGTCTTATAATAATAAAAATATCTATACGCCTCGCTAAAATAGTAACTTTACTTATTTAAGTATAGTATATAATATACCCTTCCTTTATAGGGGTAATATATTAATTTAATAATCTAACGTACGTACTAACCTTCTAGAATCCCGTTCGCCACCCTTATAACCTCTCCTCCTCTTAATAATTCTTCTAATTTATTTATCTATATTTTACTTCTTTACCCTTAATTAACCTTATTTTATAGAGAAAACCTTATTTTATAGAAAATAGTTTAAAGCTAGTTTATCTCTAACAATTTAAAGCCGAAACCTTATTCTAAAGATCGCTAAATAGATTAAAACCGCCGGCCCCGCCCTCTTTAATTATTAAACTACCGAGGTAAGTCTATTTTATTACTAAAGCGTAGTAGACTAGAGAGTTCTAACTACCCCTCTCCGGCTTCGGTTATATTTCAATTTGCTATTATACTTTCTACTAATTTAAATTAAGCAAATTTACTTTTATTAATACTATTTTAGACTAAAAAGGTACGTAAATTACCTATCCTTCTATTTATTTCCTATTTATTTCATCTATTAACTTTATAACCTAGCCTTTCCTTTTACAATAATAATAAACTAAATTTAGATTAGCGAACCGCTACTATTTTACAATAATAAATTATACTTACGTTGGTAGAACCGCCAATTTAGGCGGAGGGCTGGCGAAGTTACTTCAATTTTTCTTTATATTCGGGTATATTAGTAAATATTATTCTTACCCCTATAATTATTATTATTATTATTATTATTATTATTATTATTATTATTATTATTCCTATTCCTATTCCCTTTCCTTTTCCTTTTCCCTTTCCCTTTCCCTTTCCCTTTCCAATTCCTTTTCTAATTCCCTTTCTAGTTCCTATCCCTATTCTTCTTCTTAATTCTATTCCCCTACTAACCTATTCCCGAAAAATAATAAACCTTCTATCTAACTTCTAACGATCTTCTTTATACAATTTTATCAACTTCTTTTAATAATCCGATAAACTTCCTACTAATTTTAGATAATTTTTCTATCTTATTTAGACGGAAAATTTAATTCTAAATTCCTCGAGAACAATAACTATAGAACCAACAATATCTAATTTTACTTTCCAATTTCCGTTTAGGAACTAATCTTTAACTACCCTTATACCCTTCGGTACTACCGATACTAACTAAACAATAGCAAAAACACCTAAAATAATAGTAAAATACCTAAAATAATAATAATACTACTACTACAAATTACAATTAATATTACCCCAAATACGAATAATACTATTATAAACTATAACTAATCCTACCCTAATTACAATAATCCTACCCTAAATTATAATAACCCTATTCCCAACTATATCTAATACTAATCTAAAAATTAATAAGAAGCTTACTTCTACGCGTAAACTGCGTATAACGGACCCCAAACTATAATAACCCTATCCCTAACTATATTTAATACTAATTTAAATATATCCAATACTAATCTAAAAATTAATAAGAAGCCTACTTCTACGCGTAAGCCGTATATAACGGCTAAATAGAAAGCCGTATTAATAATAATTATTACTACTCCTCCTATTAATAAGCCGGCTAATAATATAATTAGTACTCCGCTAATACTAATCTAATAACCTATAAGACGATATTTAGGCCGAGAACCGCGCTACTAATAGGTATTACTTTTATTAATAATATACTAATAATTAGTAATATAAAGAACCGACCGTACTTCTCCTACTATAATATTTACCTCGTCCCGTCCTTTACACTTCGCTAGTTACGTAAAATATCCCTTTACTTACTTATTACTAATAATAGTAGAATTAAATACAATTCGGAATTAAAAACCCAACGAAATACCAGCTAAAAAGAAGGCCAACCAAACACCTATTAGATTCTACTAAGTAGAATCGTAGGCCGCGTACTACAATAAGATTAGATTAATTCCTTACGTACTATAGTAGGATTAAATTAATTCCTTTTAGTATAAAAGAAGGTTATTAATTTAAACCCTATTAAAGCCAATAAGATAGTACTAGAAGGCTATAAAGCTATTCAAAGGCTAAGTATTAGGGGCTAATCATCCGTTAATAATTTAATTATAAATTAAAGCAAATTTAATATTATTATTACCCCTATTATTACTCCTATTATTATCCCCTTCCCCATCCCCTTCCCTATCCCCCTTCCCTATCCCCTTCCCTATTCTTTTCTCTATTCCCTTCCCTATTTTCTATTCCTATTCCCTATTCCTATTCCCTATTCCCATCCCTATTCCCCAACAATATTTTAATTCCTATTCCCACTTCCCATTCCTATTTATATTTCTATTTATTCTCCTTTATTTTTCGTCCTATTTTCCTTCTTTTTTCTATTCTTTTTTATTCTATTTTCGTCCTATTCCCTCTATTTTATCTACCCATTTTACTACTTAAATTTACCGTTAATAACGATAGGAAGAATAACAACCTCTAATTTAATCTTCCAAATCCAATTCTCGCCCTATTCCCCCGAGGAATTATACTCTATTACTCAATACTATTAGGACCTTATAGATAGCTCTATCGTTTAATACTACTAGGACTTTGCGGACGACCTCTATATAGAAGTTAAGAGTTATTAAAAAATAATAAGAAGCTAACAAATAAACTAATACTACTAATAATACCCAAGCTACAATAACCAACCGAGCCTAATAGCCTAAGAACCAAACTAATACCGCTAATAACACCCGAGCTACAATAACTAACCGAGCCTAAGAACTAAACTAATACCGCCAATAACACTCAAACTAACCTAATAGCCTAAGAACTAAACTAATAAGCTAACTAATATTTACTCTCTAAAAGTACGCAATAAATATCGTTACCGAAATTCGGGCTATAGGTACTACAAGTTCCTAATAAACCTCTCAAATTTCATCATCTCTTTAATTGTATAGATCATTATTACTAAGAAATAAGTACGCAATAAATACTACTATTAACACTCGGGCTGCAAGTACTGTAAATTCTTAACAAACCTCTCAAGCTTTATTATCTCTTTAATTATATAAATTATTATCGTTAAGAAATAAACTATCGACTTAAAGAGTATAGATACTACTATAAGCAACGGATTTCGACGGACGAAACAATAGCGAAGAAGGAATCCCAATAAGGTACCGGCTAAAAGGGAGGCTAATAAAACGCCGGCTAAGAAGGCTACCCCGCGCGAACGCCTAACCGCCGAACAGAAGACCGAGCCGGCTATTAGTGTGAGAGGAGCAGCCTAGGGAAGATAGTCGGGACGACTGATGGCCAGGCACTGGGCAAGCTCGACGGGCACTGGGCAAGTTCGATAGGGCGTTGACCGCCCGTATATCGGGTATAAAACCTGGTGTTGCAATGTATCTAAACAGTAGTTAGATCCTAGACAGATTTAATATATTTAGACTATCTATAAGACGATCGTGCTATTCCTCTTATAATGGTGCCCAATAAATAGTTGATGTGAATTGTTTATCCTATACTATATTATACTATTTGATTCCTTTTTAGAAATCATCTCTTTATTAATAAGCGCTTCGCCCGACCTCCGCACCTTGTACGCAAGTTGTATGTCGGTCTACGGACCGTCCTTAACCAATTAATTAATTATTATTATCTATTAATGCTATGCCTAAAATGGATTTAGCCGACCCGGCAATTATTAGAGATCTACGCTACGTATTAGATTTTATTTATTTAAACCCGCGTTTCTAATAGATTGGACGGTTAAATTAATTAAAATACGAAGTATTTAACCGACTTATTACGATTCTACTTCAATCTGACGAGAATACGTTGATTATATTATTATTAATAACGCGGTTAATGTATCGATTGCGACGAGTCCCTCTAGCTCCCTACCTAGAAAATTGGATTTTCGATTATTATATCCTTAAATAATTTTTTAATGTAGCGATTAAATTGGCGCCGCTACCCTAACCAACCTTATTGTCTATTAAATAAGATAGTGAGTATTAAGATAATGAGCCGGTTGACTAATAATAATAAGTTTAATTAGTAATTGACTATTAATTACTCCTTATACTTCTCCCTACTATAATAGAGTAAGATGAGAACCAATTATATAATAATTAGTATTCGCGCGACCAGCGGTTTACTAACTAAGAGATTAATAATAAATTAATTATTATTTAGAATAATATATAAGGCGCCCTAATGCTAGACTCCGACGTAGAAGCGCTTATAATTTAATAATAAAATGCAAATATCTTTAAAGAACCCGTTATTGACGAGACTAACGATACTACCAACTAACTACTAGTTAGTTATTAATAGACCCTTTATAACGAAGCCTAATTTCCGAAATTAATTACGCTAATAGAATTACCTCCTTTATATTTATAAGCTAACGTTCAACCGTTCGACGAATTATTTATAATTAGTAAATAAGAAGACTGTTAAATAATTAATATTGTTAAAATACTTACTTAACCGATATTATTCAATTTTGAGGGCCGAAGTTTCCTTGATTTTATAGAAGAACTATTTTCTTCGTTAAATATCGAGCCGTTTATTATTAACGATTATCGTTAATATACTAATTAATTAGGTAGTAATTATAATACTATTGGATAGGATATAGCGATCGAAGGCGTATAGCCGGGTGCTATAGAGATTAATGATATTAATACTGAAATAGTAGATATAAAGTATAAAACCGAAAGCGATATAACGATGACCGAACTATTAGTACTATTCAACTTTTATAGAATAAATTAGGTATAATATTTTTATTAATATAAACCTTCTATATTGGCCGAGTTGGATATATTAATGTCCAATGTACCCTATTAGGCTATAGCGAACCTTATTAATCGTATAGCCCGGTACTTAGCGAATATTGGATTCCGATAAACTTCCCTACTAATATAGGATCCGTTATAGTAAATGTAAATTAGGGCTACGATAGTTATTTCCTCCGACTTTAATTTAAGCGCCGATTATACTACCTTTATACCGTTTAAGAATTCCGACGTAGTAATAATAGGTATAGGAAGGAATAAACCGATCGAATTATTAATTATTATTATAATTAATTTAAGTGTATCGATAGTCCTTCGATAATAAATATTAATTATTAATAAATAATCGTCGATAAGTTGAATATTTTCCTTAAAACCCCCTAGGAAGATACCTAAACGATAAGAACCCTAAGTTCCTTCCTTATTACTATAAAATAAGTAATTTACCTATATATTAACGCTTTTAAAATTGTTGAAGTAATAGAAGGGGAAAGCGCTAGCTAAGTAAAGACTATCGTTTAACGTCCTTAAATTTATTAAAACCCCGCTCCTAAATATTATTCTCCTTTATTTTTATACCTTCTAATATAAATTATAAGGCTTATTCGGTAGTATATTTACTCTATCCTCTAAGCCTCTAAAAGCCTACCTATATTTATCGATACTACTTTCGTTCTCCTCCGATATTACCGGACTACCCTTTAGGGATTAATATATAATTAAACTACCCTTAAATTCCTAGTCTTCTAAAGGATAGTTATAGAAGGTATTATAGAACTTACTTCGTATACTCTGTAGGTTCTAAGTAGCTATCCAACGTCGGCGTTAGTTAATTAAATTTAGTAATATAAGTTCCGTATAGGTAAACGCCGGTAGTAACGCTGGTAGTAATGCCGGTAGTGATGTTACTATTAGAGATAATAATTACAATTAAAGCGCGATTAATAATAATAATGCCGGTTTAATTAGTATATCGGATATAACCGCTAATAAAGAGTTCTGCTATATTATACGTATAGTTAAAGCTATAGGCAAGATTAATAATAATAAATTCGAAGCTATAGCCGGCCGCCTTACTACCTCCCTTTAATCGATTACTTTCGGCGGTTAGAAGATATCGATAATCGGCTACTTTTAACCCAATGTAAAAAAAAAGAATAGTAATATAAGAAGCGATTATTTTTAATTAAAAGATAAGATATATATTATATCGCCGTATTTCTTTATTAAAAGCGTTAAAAATAATATTATTAATAATAATTTAAAAGCGGATACCCTTTAGAAAAACCTCTACCAATTGTTTATAAGCGGAGTAAAAGTATAGTATATAAATTAATTCGATGTAAAGACCTATATAGTAATAAAATAGAGTTTTAAGAGTTAGTATATTGTAATCCTTATACATTGGAAAATGCCCCGCGCTTAAGTACTAGTTAAATTCGATATATTAGAGTATTTATATAACGATTATCGCTCTAGTAAATTACTTTACAATGTTACGATAGAAGTTATTTAATATTCTAAAGAGTTGGGTGAAAAAAATAGAGGTATATATATAATACGTATTTATAATTGCTTATATTCTAATTTAAAGGATTTAGTCGTTAAATTAACCGACGATATAACCCTCGATAAATAATTAATATATATTAATCGTCGTACCGAGATATATCGTCTTAAAATTATTAATGATTTAGGAGGTTATAGTAGTAGCTTTAATAAGTGAATATTAAGGGTTGAATTCGACGGAAAGTTCCTAAATATTAAAGCTATCGAAGCTGTAAATTTTATAAAATAAGAAGTAGATATTAAAGAAAATTTAGAAATAATGTTCTAAGGATGGGACGATTACTAGCGTAGCTATTCTAGCCTATTATTCAATTATAATAATAATTATTAATATCTATCCTCGACTACTTTTAACTGTAGAATATATTACGGATTATCGTCCGGCGGATATTAAGGCGGCTTAGGGTTATATTGTAGAGATTTATTTTTATACGGGTATTATAGGTTATCCAGGAATAGTTACCGAAGTTTATCTTATAGGTATAACAGCCTATTATTTAGTTGGCGTAGTAGCTTATTTGGCTAGCGTAAATCCTCTTCCGGCTAGCGTAGGGGTTCTTCCAGTCGAGGCTAGTATTGGTAAAATCGTTTATATTAATACATTTATCGTCGATATATTAAATTTGGCCTACCCTATAATAGTATTTATATTGTCGAAGATAAATGTAAAACTTATATAGGAATGGATAAACCCGATTCTAAAGGGGAGCGTTTTAAAGACTAAGGCTTCGAGGAGGTTAATTAAAATTATAGTTCAGGAGAGGAGGAAGTATTTTTAGCCGTTAATTCCTCTTCGGATAACGTATTAATAAATATCCCTACTACTACCAATTTTAGACCCAATATTAATCCCGGTTCTATTTACCTATTATCGTACAACAATATAAATCGCCGAACGTATAGAAAGTATAACGAAGTCTTCCCTATATATAGTAAAATATTTACCTATATTTATACTAATTTATATACTAACCTAAAACTACTAGGCTCGGGACTAGTAATTATTAAACCCCGTTAATCAACCCAATCCCTTCTATAAACTAATAATTAAAGTTATGGATTAGTAGGCTTCGCGATAAACAGTATTGAATATAATAATATAGCGGACGCCTTTAGGGTAGCGGAGTAAACCGATCAAGGTCCCTCAAAACCGTCGAGTAACTTGGTATAGTATAATTACTTCTAAATAAATATTTATTTATAACCGGACGGAAACAAATATTCGGTTTACGTAGATACTAATTACTCTAATATTTTAGTCGACGAGTAATAAATTAATAAGAGTCTGGATATAAAATTCGATAATTCTAAAATAAAATTATTTAACGTAGTTGGTAATTGTATTATCCTTACTAGACGAGCTATATTCAACCTCTTTATCGAAGGTACTATTAATAATCGCTTAGCTCGATAAACCTTTAAACTAATTGTATAGGTTACTAAAGGATTAGCCGCTAAATTACTATTAGGAATATAATAGACTTAATTAAACTAAATAATTATTAATTTAATAAAAAATACTATACGTATCCTAATATATAGTAATATAATTATATTAATTAATTATACCGCTAAGCTAATTCGACGAAGAGTATTAGTAATATACAATATAGTTATCCTACTATATTTTAAACGCTTTATCCCTATAGACTTTATATATATTACCGATAAATTACTAGTAGGCGTCCTAAAGGAATATATCTTCGAAGCTAGATACCTATATACCCGAAACTACCTCCTCGATCCTAAGACCCTAAAATTCGTTAACGTTGTTAATACTATAGATAAACTAATACGAATTTATTATTCCTAATAGATAGGTATAATTAAAGACCTCGATAACGACGGTTATCGAACTATCTTATATACGCAAGCTCAAACGTTGCTCGCTGCGGCGAAGGTTAAACCCGGCGAAGAATTCGTATTTACAACGGAGCTTAAAAATATTACGCTCACCCTAGATATAAATATTTTAATTAATACTAATAAAGTAATTAATAACGCTCCCGACTATGAATTTACTAAGGAGGACGTTCTAAAACTCCTTCGCGAATTGTTAAAACGGAGCCCCTCCCTCGGTATTGCTAAAGACGAAGATATCCTAGAAATTAAATCTATTTATAGAATTAAAATTTATAATTATAACCCCGCCTACGCTTAATATATTAAAACGCTGCTAGATAAATATAATATATATAACGGACGTAGTATTATTAAAATAAATGAAGAGGATATACTTCGCGTTAATTTAGTTGAAAATTGGTATAAATAGAGAGTCTCCTCTAAGCTATATTAATTAGGAGTTTAGGATTGTTAATTTCTCGATAAAATACTAGACAAAATGTACAACGATAGTAAATTTGAGTAAATATATTAAATAATATTATTCGGTTACCTATATTTCGTAATATAGCGTACCGTCGATAGAGTTCGGAAGGGTTGTATTGTTATTAACCTCCGACTATTTAACCGTATTACTATTAATAATTCGTATTTACTATTAACCTAAAACTCAATTATCGTTAGAATAAGGGGCAAAAATTTCGCTAATTATTTCGATAGTTCTATATTCTTTTACTAAATAGGCGTCTACCTACTATATCGAGATAGAATAATTTTAATTAGTCTAAAAGGATTAGAGCGATCGAATATTATATTAATAGTAATAGGGTAACCTGGGTGCTTCCAAATACCACGATGCAATGGGTGCAATACGTAGTATTAAGAAGTAAAGAAGAAGATGTTAGAGGAAGAAAGGCGTAGCCGAAGGCCGCCCAGCGCGGGAATCCCTTTATAGGAATTCCCTTATCTTATTACTAGCCCACCCTACCGGGCGGGTCTATACGACCGGGCAGCCGGGCACGTACGTAGGCACGTACCTAGGCTACCAGAGCCTCTAACAGCAATAAGCATAACTACAGTCATACCCAGTCTACTCTAGTCAATTGAATCTAATTATACATACGATATTTCCCGTATTAAGTCCCGGCGCTATAAAGAGAACACTATTATCCTCAATAGGAATAGCCTCACTTCCTTTTCAAGGACCGTCTAAAATCCTTCTTATCTACGAACTTAACCTTCCGTTGACCGTCAATATATAAATAGGGAGTTCTAAATTTACGTTCATCGGACTTATACTTCTAATAATCCTCTACTAGATCTTTAGCCTTGCTTAAATCCTTAATATCCTTCCAATAATTATCCTAATAACTATATCCCTTCTATTTAATATAATACCAAAGCTTGCCGTCTACCTATTTGTAACTAACAATTTTTTCCAATTCGTATTTAGGGCCTTCCTCCGAATTAGAACTATTCTAAGAATCCTTTACTAGTCTAAATAGGGGAGTTAAGTAATTAAATAGGTTATTATTATTAGGAGCAGGCTTTAAATAAACTACTGAAATAATTAGGTAAATCTTTATACTCGGGGGTAAGTCTAATTTATATGTTAAACGTCCGACTTTCTAAATAATTATAAATAGTCCCGACCGTTATTGAAAGGTCTTACGAAATAGTCGGCCCGGGAGATAATATCTATAATTTAGCTTAAAGAATACTTTATCTCCTACCTTCAAATCCACTTGCCGGTAGTTAGAATTATAGCGAATCTTAATATCGGCGATAGCGAAGTTTATAGCCAATTGGGCTTCCTAACGAATATAATCGCGAACTACGGGGTTATTTTTAAACTTATAGGGGGAATTACTATAGTTATAGGAGTTCGTAACAATATCCAAGGGTTCTAATAGTTTGAGGCTAAAGAAGTACTCGTATAGCGATACTTTAATTCCTTCTACGAAAGTACTATTAAAATTCTATTGTAAAGAGGGGATAATTAAAAGCTAATTATAATTAAATTCGTAGTAGAAAGCGTAAAACCTAATAGCGATTTCGACGGTCTAATTCTTTCGTTCTATTCCGCTATTACTAGCGGGATAGTATATAATTATTATAAATAGCTTAGTACCTATAATTATCTACATACTTCGCTAGTAGGCCGATATAAATTTACGGTCGCGGTCAAAAACAATACCTATAAAAAATCCCTAATTATATAATAAGAATATACGAATTATAATTATACCCTATTCTATAGCAATATATTTTTCGTAGCTAAGAATTAATAGAGACCGCTTTAAAATTTTATTTATAATAGGTATTAAGGCGTTGAAAGTACTATAGTTAGGCATCTACTATAATATATTTACTGAAAATACTTCCAAGAGCCTAATAATAAAATTAAGAGAGATAATACGTATTAGTAGGGCTTCCTCCAATTTAATCGGTTAGTAATCGCCAATAGGCGGATCTCGGTCAATTTAATTAAATTAATAGGCCGGATAATACTTTAAATATTATTTTACTAACCGGGTCTTATTTAGAAAAGAGACCCCTTATAGTTTATATATCATTCGGTTTCTTCTAAAGTAATATTTTTCGTTATATATTACTTCTAATATTTATTTTACAAATTAATAGGGGATATAAAGATTTTTAATACTATTCGCCTATTAATTATAAATAAGACTATTGTATAAGAAGAAAGGATAGCCGGATTTGGAAAAAATAATATCGCCGTCCTTAATAACCCTCTTATACTACTTCAAATATTCCAAAATCTTTACGAACTTCCTATCCGATATATACACGGCTATATACTTCTTATAGAACTAGGGATCCATCTATACCTCAAAGAAGGAGTACTACGCGCCTTCAAAGTAATTAATAGAATCCTCCTAAATGTCGTCTAATATTAATATCCCCTTAGGGTTTCCAATATTATTGATTATTTTTAACCGACTTAGTACATCTAAAATAAAATTCAACTTCCCTAATATATAGAATACTCTCAATTTATAGCCCGAAAAGTAAATAAACGCATTAATAAACCTACAATTAACGCAATCAATAGAGGTCGTACGCAAAGATATCTGCTCGACGATTCCTTTTATAGCCAAATAATTAGTCAAAATAACGATAAGGAAATTATAAGAATACAATTGTATACGAAGCTTTTTTACTACCTATACCAAATAAACTACTTCTACTTCGGACGATCTATATTGAATTTTAACTTTAGTAAAGACCTTACTAAGGAATATAATAGGGAGGATTTAAAAAAAGGGGATATAACTACCTTCTTCCTATTAAGTACCGGATTTCAAATAGAAGAATATAACCCTAAACCCTCGTTCGAAGGAACCGTCGATTTATAAGAAAGCCTACGCTTCCGGGTCTAAATAGTATAGGATAGTAGGATTGTTATATATTAAATGTTATAATACTTCGAAGGCGGCTTTCTCGGCCGGGGTAAAGATATAGTATATTTTTATATAATAAGCGGCGCACCTCGCCAACTTCCCTATCTCTACCTTATTTAGTTTATAACCTTCAATTAACAAATTAACTTTCCGGTTCTAGAGAAGTTCAACGAATTGGGTATAATAGGGGATTAAATACTACAAGAATCCAATACTACCAATATACTACTCGAAAACCTTTAAATTATCGGGGAAAGCTAGCTTCTTAAAGGCTTCAATTCGTTCTTTAATAGTAGAAAGGCCGAATCTATTAATATAGAAGCCTAAGAGCTCGATACTAGGGTAGCCGAAGTAGGACTTCTTTAGGGAGAGCACGATATTTTTTAATATAAATAAGCCGAAAATAGTATCTAAGTACTTAAAATAATCCTCGACGGAATCGGAGGTAATAATAATATTATTAATATATATTCTATAATATAATTTGTAGTTATAGAGTAGGGTATCTATAAAACGCTAAACGTAAGCGGGGGTATTCTTAAAGCCCATCTAAGCAACGGTAGGTTACTCAAACCCTCGGTATATAATTAGAATAAAGCGATCTCTATATTGCAACTAAACGCTAAATTAATAAAAGAACAATATAGCGTTAATAATAATTATAATAACCTTCCCTCTTATAAATATAATAATTTCGCCTTACAACGGCAAAAGGTAATTATCTAGAATAGTTAGACTATTTAAAATACGAAGGTCGATAACTAATCTTCCTTTAGGGCCGTTTTTAATTTCCCGCTAAATAACGAAAACTAGGTAAATGAAAAGGGTAGCGTACCGAACCCAATTCATCTTACCTTATTTATAGAAAGCATTAAAAACTTTATTAATAACTACTTAGTCCTTTTTATTTATAGGATATATATAGGCCGCGACCTTATAATTTTATTAGCTATCTACTAACGGGACTTTTATTATATTTTCGTTAGGTATATCTACTAATCCTCCTTCTTTCTATAATTTAAGAAATTTCTTTACTAATTTAACCAAGGCTCTAAATACCCGCCTACTACCGGCGAATATATATATACCCTCTTCTGTAACTAGTTCCGGCGCTTTTTCGTCTATTCGTATACCGAGGGTAAAATACTTCTCTAGAAACTTAGGGTATAGCGTAGGGTTATAGGTTGTTGTAGATTCGGTTGGGGGCGCAATATTAGTTAGGGGCGCAACGTCGATTAAAGTTCGAAAGTTAATCGGGGCGCAAACTTCAATTGTTATATAGGTTCCTTCTTAGCGGATAAATTCTAAATTAATATCCAAATTAATATTTACTAGTATTAAATATATTTAACAAATAGTCTCGGTAGTTAATTAGATTATAAAGGACGGGTCCGATTCTATTGCATTAAGTATTTAAATAATTATAATAGTCTCGCAAATACTCGCCTAAGAAATTAAAAAGTAGCTGTTAACGTTATATTCTATAATCCTACTAATTTTTTACTTACGTAAGATAGTCAAAACTTCCCTAGTAGTATTCTTTATTAAAACGACCCTTAGCAAACGGATATCTACTACCGTACTTACGACTATAGGGTAAAATAAATTAAAAAGGAATAGACGGTCCTTAAGTAACGTAATATAATATACTAAGACTATACGCTCCTCTCCGGGTTATAGTATTACCGTCTTCTAAATAACTATTTTCTTTGTATAGTAATTAAATAATTTAAGTACTTCGAAGGTAATATTAAAATTATTTTATAGAAGGCGGACTTCAATTATCCGGTAGTCGATATACGCCTAACGGGGGTATAAAAAAGAGTTTACTAATAAAAGGTTAAGTTCGAACTTATTAATAACCCAACCGACAACTATCGTCTTTAATAACATTAAATTACCTTTAAAATCTTTATTTGGAAGGTAGAAGGTAAAGGTCGCTTATTTAGTAAATTTAATAATCTTCCCTCCAACTCCCTTAACTTTAGTTATATAGTTAATAAAAATAGTATATTCTAATATCTTAAAGAAAGTTCGGCCAACAATTATCTTCCTAACGCCGGGGTCTATATAAACTTTTACTAATTCTAAATTTAAAGTAGTTATAGCTATAACTTATAAATATATAAAATTGGAGAAGGGGCCCCTCTTTAAAAGCTCGTCGGTCTAAGGAATTACTTCTTAGACTAGGAATTCGGCGGTCGTAATATAGAATATTAGTTCGGGTATAGGATAAACGCCTATAATAGCCTTTCGTTCTTCGTAGGAATTGAAATAGATAAATATCTAATTGTATAATGTAAAGACTTCTTTATAATAGTCGCATTTATAAAAGCTAATATCGAGAAGGGAAATAACTAGGATAGTGTCTTTTAAATATCGGGATTTTAAATTACAATCCTTTACGTATTGTTTCTTTATTATTATAAAATTAAATTCCTTTAAGCACTTAGAATAAATCAATTCGCTACTATATATATAATAAACTAAATTATCCGAGCCTAAATCGAAGCTATCCTCCGAATTGCCCGTAAAGTTAACGTAATTAGAATCTACAGCCTTATCCTCCTTTCTAATATAATTGGTACAATCCCTACTCCTATTTCTACCGTTGTAATTACAGCTACAGTCGCAGTCAGTATCGCAGGTACGGTCGATACTTTAATTATAATCGCTACCGCGGTTCTAATTGGTACTATAATTCCAATCGGTATAATAATTATAATTTCTATCGCAGCTTTAACTACAATCGCAATTATAATCGCAATTACGGTCGTTACCGCAATTACAATCCCAGCTACAGCTACACTCGTAGTTACGTTCTACAACGAAGTTACTATCGCAATTATTGTAATTATAATATCCTTAGCCCTAAGAATTATAATCGCAACTAGCGTTACAACGATAAGAGGAATTATTTCTAAAGTACTTACTTCTAACTAATACGACCAGGACGGCCTTAATCTTTTCGATTTCCTCGAAGTAATCCTCAATATCGCTAAACGAAGGGGGGGCTCTAAAAATAATTTTAATACTAAAACTCATCCTATTCCAAATCTACACTATTATACTATACTAATTATTATAATACTTAGAAATAATACCTATCGTACGGGCGTAGCGAAATTATTTAAGAACGTATATAGTAATAGCGTTAGGATTTTTATAAATATAGTAAAAATAGAAATTTCCTTCGTTGAATTTACGAATCGTAGTAGCGGAGTCGGGGATAAACCTCTTCACTAGAGCCCGGGTAAAAGCTTTAACTAAGGTATATAATTAATAACGACGCTTAAGGGTAATTTAATTATACTACTATATTAATACTACTCCCTACAATAAGGAAGGCTATAAACGAACAATAAGTCTATAAGTGACTAGGAAAGTACTCGGGTCTTTTAAAATAGTATTAATATAGTCGGTAAATATAATAATATTAATATAAACGATTAAAGTACTATCCTCGATTATACCTATATTGTCGGAATTATTAACGAATAAATTAAATACGCCAATATCTTCCTTCTTAAATTTAAAGTCTTCATCTCCCTTATTATACCTAGTATCTCCGGTATAATAAAGTATAGGAGGGGGGGGCGGGGGAGGGGCGGGGTTATAATATTTACGAAAATAATACAAATTATAAATCTTAAAGTAATTGTAGTCGAAACCAAAGTCGAAATTATCTAAATCGAAATCGTCGTCGTTAATATTATTATCACCATCGCTAAAATTATTAAAACTAGTTCGAATAGTATAGTTGGGGGGGTTAAGGGGGGCGCCGCCTCCAGCCTTACTAATAGACGGTTTAATTCTATTAATATATCCTAAATCTATAATCTTATTAGTAAATTTATTTTTATTAGTATAATAAACGTCTGTAACCTTAGTAAACGGCTTATTAATATTAAACTTAATATTCTTACTAGCCTTAGTAGTAACTTTACTAATTTTGGTAGTAGCTTTACTAGCCTTGTTACAAGAGAAATCCGGGTAGGCAGCTATATAAACGTTTTTAATATAAAATTTACAAATCTATTCGAAGTACTTTTTATATATAAGGGCTTGCTTCTCTATTATTTAACGTAGGCTATTATTGTAGGCCTTCAATCTATTAATCTAATTTATAAAATTATCCTTATTAAATTCGTTCTTATTAATAATATTAGTAATGCGGGGGTTGGTGGTACAATTACTAGGACGAATGTAGGGGCGAAGAAACGGACTACTATTACAATTAGTTAATTTCCCTAAAGCAATACGTTTAATTAATTTAAGCGGGAGCTATTCGGTAGGCTTATATAGGACTAGGACGTACTTACATCTCTTAGGGTCTTTATATATATAGGGCGGGACTTTAAAATAAATAATATCCTCCTTATTGTCGGACTGAACAATCGGCTTACGAAAGGGACCTTCGCCATTATTATACTCGTTAAGTAATCCGTAGTAAATAGCGGTAATATCGGACCGGTCGGATCCGGTATTTGGGAAACAACCCGGTATACCAGCTTTTTCCTTACCTTTAGTATTAGGTTTTAAAGCCTTAATCGCATTTATAACCTCGTTATAAGTATAGTAAATATCGGATTCAAAGTTAGCTATAGAGGCACTAAACTAGTCGATACGAATTCCTTAAGTACGGACATTCTTAACGTATATAGTAAATTGTTCGTACATCTTATCCTTAAATTGGCGTATATTATAATCGACGTCCTTAATAAAAATATTTATAGTCTAAAGATACTTCCAAATCTTCTTATTAGAGATATACTTAGGACCCTCGTTATTTTCGTTAAATTTAGAATCGTTGCAACCGAAAGTCGCAATATTATAATTATCGCGGGGGGAGCCGTACTTCTATAGGGAAGGCTAAGGAGGGGCGAAGTTCTTTAAGGGGTTAATAAAATTTTATTGAAACTTCGAGGGTAAGAGTAAATTTATTATAATTAAAATAATATTACTTACGAAGCTAGGTTTAGGGTCAGCCGTAGATCTCGTATTTTAGGTAACCTTTTAAATCTGAGGCTAAATAAATTAGTTATTCAAACGGTCAACATTGTAGGTAGTAGGTACAAATAGTTTACAAAGAGAGCGGCGTACAATAGTCTATTATTCGGGGGGGTCTTCGCCTACTATAATAATTAGATTGATAGAAGGTTAAAAGAGGTATTAATATAAGTTTATTTATCTGTAATTATAATATTTTAAATATAGAAATTAGGGTAATAGTAGAGGGGATAAATAGGAATCTATCTTCGTTAATACTATTTTATAACAAACGACTATTAAATATAAGAAGGGAGGAAAAGTAATAAAAGCTATCTTTACGATAAATATAGTCGCTAGGGTTACCCTTCGTATTGAATATTAAATAAATAACGCCCGGATCGGGGTAATACTAGGGCTTTAATATACTCGTTCAAATCGGGCCAATACGAATACGATAGTATATTATAAGGAAGCGCGGGAAGGGGACAGAACACAATACTATCTTACGACGAACAATCGATTCTATTATTTAGAAGTAAATATAATCGTAAGGTCGATATCGTTATAATATAGGATTTTGTAATTAGAAAGTAAATTCGTAATAAATCGACGAACTTACTAGGTTAATTACAATACCTAGCTATTAAACTGGGGGCGCGATTAAAAAAATAATCTAATTACTACTCGTACAATTACAACTACTACTTAATAGGGTAACCTAAGTGCTTCTAGATACTATAATATAATAGGTATAATACGTAGTATTAAGAAGTAAAGAAGAAGATATTAGAGGAAGAAAGGCGTAGCCGAAGGCCGCCTAGCGCGGGAATCCCTTTATAGGAATTCCCTTATTTTATCGCTGGCCCACCCTACCGGGCGGGTCCATACGACCGGACAGCCGGGTATGTACGTAGGTACGTACCTGGGCTGCTAGAGCCTCTAATAGCAATAGGCATGATTGTAGTCATGCTTAGTCTACTCTAGTCAATTGAATCTAATTATATATACAATGCTTCCCGCATTAAATAGGCTATAAAAACTCGCCGGCCTACGCGTAGCGGTTTATCGACCGAAAGCTTTACTTATACTGTATATTCGCAGCGGGTTATATCGACGATATTATTGTATTTAGTAATACGGCCGAAGATTACTTCAAGTATCTGGAAATTATCCTTAAGCTCTTTAAAGAAATTAACCTTAATATTGTACTAAAAAAATCCTTCGTCGTTTACCTATCCGTTCAATTATTGGGCTATCGTATAGACGGACTAAGTATAACTACTACTACGGACTGTATCGTAGCTATTCGAAATATCTAATAGCTAACCGATTTAATATTATTAAAATACTATATTGGATTAGTAAATTTCCTAAAAAGGTTTATTCTATAGTTCGCCTAAAAAATCGGTCCGTTGGAGGAAAGGAAGGCTAAGTTTATCGAGTCTAATAAAAAAGACGGCAAAATACTAGAGAAAAAATCCCTAGTTGTAAGAAAGATATTTATTAATATATTAAACTTTATACCGATAAATTTTGAAAAAGAAGTATTCGCTATTTTATAAGATTAATTGATAAAAGAGACTGTAGTTTTCTACTATTACCCTAGCCGAACTACCTTTTTTAAAATCAATGCCTCTAAAAAGTGGGGCTTTAGTATTATAGTCTTTTATATCGACGGCGACCGATAGGATAATAAATCTATCCCTATTTATAAAATCTAACCTATTCTTTTTTATAGTAAAAGGTTGTCCGCTATAGAAAAGAATTATTAGTTAATAGAATTGGAAATAATTTGCCTAATTTAGGCGTACCGATTATTATATTAATTAATATAATTTTATATTAAGCCTATTGTTATACTAATAGATTATCGAATTTTGATTGGCATTGTTAAATAGACTAACTTAGATATTACCGATCTTATAAAGTTGAATTCAAGACTTATCGTTGCGTCGATATACCTATCCCAATTTAACCTCGATGTAAGGTATATATTCGGAAGGGTTAATATTGTACTAAACGCCCTTTTTAAATTACTTAGCGCCGAAGCCGAACTATATTCCGAAATTAGTAAATTCGACGATATTTGGAAGGACTCCGCATATATAATTTATATATATATAAATAATAATACGAAGGCTAAATTTATCGACGGCTATATAAGGGACAAATACTACGCTACCGTTATATGTAAGTTGAAGGAGTATAACGAACGTAGTACGAAATTCGGCTTTAATACTAATAAATAGTTCCCCTTCCGAATAAAAGATAGTCTTCTATATTATTTTCTATACGTCGGCAAATCTAAATTGTATATACTTAGTAACGCCCTCTAAGACGTACTTGTATTCGTATATAATAAACGCTACTATTTTAGTCCGGCGAGAATAATATAGGAGTTAGAAGGATTCTATTTCCCCCGTATAATAAAGGTTTTATAGTAATATATAAAATATTACCTATAATATTTAAAGTTTAGGATGGATTATAAAGCTACCCCTAGATAGATAAAGCCGATTAAATTGTAGCTAGTCCCTTTTTATATTATTTATATAGACTTTATTATAGGTCTTCCTAATTAAATGAGCCGGTTAACGGTTTAGGGGGGAGAGTACTATAATACGTTTATAATTATTATATATAGCTTTAGTAAAAAGACTTTATTAATTCCCGGCCGGACGAACTATATAGTAAAATAATAAGTTGAACGCCTTATTATAATACTACTACTATACGATTAGGGATTATTCCGAATATCGATTACTAATAGGGATTCCAAATTTTTATCGGTAGTATAAAAGGAGGTCTTCCTAAGGCTCAACGTAATAATCTCCTATACTACTACGTAGAACTCGAAATCGAATGGTTAAATTGAATATTGAAATTAAGAAGTCGAATTCGCTATTCGGTACTACGTTATAGAAAACCCAGATATCCTATAGCTAAATATCCTCCTTACTTTATAGTATAATTTTAATAATAGCCTTTTAATATTATTAGGCCGTACTCCTAACGAAATTATTATAGGATTTAAGCCTAATATAGCGTTCGATTTCTTTAAGCTAATAGATTATTAAAATAACGATTTTAATACCGTTAGATATTTATATTATTATAAAGTAGCCGAAGCTATTGATTAGGCTACAACGAAATATAAATTAATATTTAATAAAAGTTATTGGCTACTCTAATTCGCTGAAGGGGATAAAGTAATATTATAATTATATAAGGGCTATATACAGTTAGGTACTAAATTAAAGAAGTATACCGACTAATAAACTAGCTTATTTAAGGTTAAACGTAAAATTAATAATTTGGTATACAAATTCGAATTGCCGCCGGTATAGAAAATTCATTCGATTATTTTAGTAAACTATTTACAAAAATACCCCTAGGGCAAGGATCTATTCTATTACGAAGAATAACCCGGCGAATATATTATTATTAAAGGTAATACCGACGATTAATAATTATATAAAATCGAAAAAATTATAGATTGTAAAATATTGTAGTACAGCGGCAAATTATTAATCGAATATTAGGTAAAGTATAAAGGTTACGGAACCGAATATAATGAATAGTACCTACGAAGTAATCCGTATATTAACGGGTTAATAAAAAACGCTTAAAATTTCGTACGAAACTACGAACGGCTCTACTCTATCGATCCTAAATTACTAATCCGTATAAATAAATTATCCCTAAATAAAACCGCAATCGTCGAAGTAGACTATATTCCTAAGTCAAATATTATTATTACTATCCTAAGAAAAAGTAAAAATAAATAAAAGGAGACGTTAGTAATTTCGGATACCGCTTTACTTATCGCGCTAACCGATACTCCTTTAATAATAAAATTTATTAGAAAATACATTTTAAATATAAAAACCTTCTTATTTCTAATTTAACCCTCGTTATAATAATTACCTCCTATACTATTATTCTACAAATAAAGAATATTATTACTAGATAAACCCCGGATTACTTTATAAAAAACTTAATAACCCTTTATATTATTACTACTATTAACCCCTATACTATTACTTTATAAATAAGATACGCTATTACTAAATAAACCCTAGATTAATTTATAAGGAATTCGATATCGCTTTATATTACTACCGCTACCGACTCTTATACTATTACCGAATAAACGTTAGATTAATTCGTAGGAAAACTAATATTCCCTTATTTTACTATTAGTATAAATATACGCTATCTATTGAATACTGCCGTTAAAAATGGATACCAACGATGAATAATATAGAATAATAATTATATATTTAATTAATGTACAAAGGTAGACGGGATTATAATAGATCTAGCCGCTATCGAAGAAGTGTACCGGTAAGCCCTAAACCGAACGAGCTAATAATAACCTACTATCTACCGTCGAATAAGTTATCCTTAATTATCTACCCGCGGACGAAGCGGCTATAGTTATAGAAATACTTACGGACTACGGTATTTATAAAAAAAAAACTGCTTTAAAACCGGAAACGCCGATTTCTGGTCGAGGAGTGCTCCAAAACGAAAACTGACAACAGCAATCGACTCAGGAGGGTCGTTTACGTCCCTTACAATATCCTACAACGAGCGTAGCAATAGCGTTATATCGTCGTTACCGATAACTATCGATAGCGGTACTCGTAGATTCGAAAGTAGCGTCTACAACCCGCTCGTAGAAATTTTAATATACAATAACCCTAAAACCGCACTTACTACGAAGACTTCGGATAAAACGGAGGAAGATAATAAAATATTAAAGAAGTTTATTACTAGAACGAATAAATTTACGGACTATAATACTATTTCGACCGAGGACCGTCGTTAGGTTTGAAAATTATTTTTCGAATTTATAAAGGTACGCGTCGGAAAAAGTAGGTCTATACGACCCGAGGTTGGCAAGGCTAGAACCAACTAATTTATTACTAAAAAGGATTTTAACGATTTAAAAAAGAATATTCTAAAAGAAATTAAAAAAAGTACCTAGGAGGTACTAAAGTATTAGGTTAATATTATAACGAAAGTTAGCCCGAGTAAAATTAGTATTACCTTCTAATAATTACCTACTATTATTAAGAAGTTTATTTCCTCTAACTTCGAATAGCAACTTACTATTAAGGGAGCAACGATTACTACTAAATTTATAAACCGTTCGAACGAAAATACAAAAACGATTTTAGCTATATACTTAAGTAAAAAAAATACCGGCCTAATAGTCCAAGCGGCTATTAGAATACTAACGACCGGAAATTATATAATTATATTCGACGAATCTATATATAACTAGTACTAATATAACTAAATATAGGTTAAAGAAATTTTCGGCCCTAATACTTTTATTACTATAAGTACTGTAAGTATACTAATTCGGGGCGTACCCTAGAATAGTATTAATAATTATACTATAGCGGAAACTATATCGAATATAGCGAAGGAGAAGAATCTAGAGGTATCTATTATTAGAGTTCGGCTATAGAAGAGAAGGGACGGAGAGAATAAAAGCCTACTTCTAATAGAAATCGCTATCGTATTAACAATGTACTTCTTCTAAAATAACCTCTTCCTTTAGGACGGCGGTATATACCTATACAAACTATTCTAAACTTCGAACAACGTCTAATAATATTTTAAATATTAGGGAATTAAATATATAGCGAAGTTCTACCGTTAAAAAGATATTTACGCCCGCTATAGCAAAGTTAAATACGAAGGAGATCGCTTCAGCGAAGTAAATTGTCCGTCTAATAATAATAAATTATTCGTTTATTATAAACCGTATAGGAAGAAGGGCTACTATATATATAATTATAAGGAGTACTTTATTCTCCGGAAGGCGATTATAAAAGCGTTTATTATATATATTAAAAGGCTATAAGCGTTCGCCCCCTATAAGAATCTAACTAGAAAGGTATTAGAGCCAACGATAGAGATTATAAATAAAGGCGTCCTCCCGGACACTCCCCCTAATTCTTATACTATTATTACCCTAAAGAAATATATTAGAAGAATTATAAAGAGGGGACGGCCGAAGAAGATCGTCGGCCCGTCCTTCCGACCGAAGCTATTAAACCCTTAAAGTCTGATAAATATTTATATATACTCTTAGAACGTAGGAGGGAATCGGTCGTATAGTAGTAATAATACTTATATAATTATAGCCCCCCTTAGAGAAATAATACCCTTATCCTCTATAAAAAAATTAGAAGGAACTCTATTTTAGGGTAACTAATAATTTAATTAAAAATACTCTATTAGAACGTAGGGAAATTATACGAAAGAGGGAAGCTTTTATTCGAATAAAAGGAAATTTATAATATTATAGCGATTTAGGAGCCGGGTAGAAATTTGAATAAAGATATTTACCGTTCTAAAGGTAAGAGATATTTCGGGGTTAATTATATAAAGAAGGGAAGGATAATAATATATATAAATAAAAAATAGAATTTAAAGGATTTAAATTTTTAAATTGGAAAAGATTAGGCTATAATAATATTTAAGAACCTAAGGGACTTAACGACCGTCTTTTCTATTTATTCTCTTATCTTTACGTAAAGAATATTAAAATATTAATAAAGATCGCTACTCTTTAAATTTCTTAAAGTTGGGCCTCTAGCGGGAAACTTAATTATAATTAAGGATTACAATTTCTATTATCCTAATTAGGATTTAGAGAATAGGATTAATTTAAGGGCTATTCGCTTCTTTACATAGGTATAACGCTAGAGATTTAATTTATTTACCCCCCGTAATAAACTAATAAAATTCGGAAACGTAATATAAGGAAAGAGGGATAGGACAATTAATTATATATAATTATTACCTAAGGTTAAAACCGAATATTAAGGAATATAAAGGTACGAATAAACCGGTTCGGACTACTACCCTTAGGAAATCTAGGTCTAAGTAAAAAGAAAAAATAAAAAAACGGAAGAGGAAGGAGAATATAGTTAGAATTTTATAAATATAGTAAAAATAAAGGAGGTAGCAAAAAAATAAATATCAATCCTAAAAAAGATCAATATAATAGAGGATCTTGAGCTCGCTTTTTATAGGCTCGACGGAGAACTTACAAGTATCGTAGAGGAATTCGTCCTATATTAGAAGAAAAATTAAAGAAGGAAAATAAATTAGTAAATATTAGGATATAAAATAGTAATAAAAAAAGCGTAGAGGATATATTAGGAGTAGTTTAAATATTGGATAATATCGAACTAGAAGGATTTTATTAAAACTATAATAAAAAAGAAAAGGATAATTACAAAAGTTTAATAGGCTATATAATATAATAACATTACTAAAACTTCGAAGAACCCGAATCGACTTTAACCCTTAGAATAATAGGCCTATACCCGGAGCTACAAATTAATAAACCCGCCCAAATTACTAACCCTTTAAATTTATAAAAGGGTAATAAAAGTCGGAAATTATAGTAATAAGGCCGAAATCCTTACCGATCGCTTTTTCCTAAAGGTAAAAGTCCTAATAAACTACTTACTAAATTAAATTAAATTACTAAATAATATTAAACCGATAATTATTAGTAAATTAATCGATAAGGAGGATATTTAGGACGTATTTTCCCGGATAGTACCCAATAAAACCCCCGGGATTAACTAGTATTTAAATAGGTTTTTAAAAATATATAAACAACTATTCTAGTAAATTATAGTATATTTAGCATCCGCTAGCCTCCGATTTAAATATTTTTTATAATAATTTAAAAATACAAAAATAATTGTCCTTAAGAAGCCTAGGAAAAGTACTACCTAATAGAAACTAACAAACGTATAGAGGTTAATATCGCTATTTAATAACGTAAAAAAAATCTTCGAAACATTCGTAATTAAAAAATTTATATAAATAGCCGAAGAATTTAACCTCCTACTAGAGGGCTAAATAAATAATTAAATAAATTGTTTAATAGAATTTATAATCCGGGTAATTACCAACGCGGTATATACAGCCTAGAAACTTGGAACTATAACGTCTTTTATACTCCTAAATTTAAAAGGAACGTTTAATAGAATTAATTATAAATAACTTCTATATACCCTATAAGAAATATAACTCCCAACGTAAATTATTTAGTAAATAGCGAACTTTATCGTTAGAAGAAGAGGCTCTCTCTTTTTCGATAATAAAACCTCCCGCCCCTACACAATTACTACTAAAGTACTATAAGGCTCCCCCCTCTCCCTTATTTTATTTATTCTTTTTATTACCCTACTATATTAAAAATTAATAATAATCCCAAATATAATTATAATCAACTTTACTAATAATATTAATATTATAATAGTAGCCCGTACTATTAAAGAAAATTACTGGACGCTATAAATAGCGTAGGAAGTATATTCGGAATAAGTAAGGGTAAGAAATATAAAATTCGAAACAATTAAAATAGAATTAATACACTTTATACAAATAAAAGTACTAAGGATGGAAATTTTCCAATTCGGGGAAGTAGTACTTCAACTAATAGAATTAATATAATTCCTAAAAGTCTAATTAAATTGTAAATTCAATTATAGGATTTATATAGAAGCAGTAAAAAAGAAAATAATAATACAAATAAATATACTTACAAAATTAATAGTAAAGATATAGGGTTATTCCTTTACTCGGGCAAAGGAAATATATATTAAATATATCCGTAGTACTATTATATATAAAGCCTTAATATTCTACTAGCCAATTAAAATCTATAATAAACTTCGGGGGATAGTAATTAGGCTAGCGAAATACTAAATTAAATATTTAAAAATTATCGCTAGGGCGTATAAAACTACGCTAGTACAAAACTTAGAAATGGAAACCTTTTATCTACTATTCGATTTCTATTTTAATAAAAGGGTCCGGACCTTTAAAGAAAGGCTCGTCCGGACGGACTAAGCCTAGTTCGTCCGAGGGACCGCAATTTAAATCTCTAATTATATCTAAGTATAATAAACTAAAGGTCGGCCACCCGCCGATAAACTAAAGAGTAATATAATTAAAGTTTAGTAGGCCGAAATATAAATACTAATAGAAAAACTATTAATAATAGCAATTAACCCCCCCTCGGAATTAAGGACTTAATTATTACTACTATTATAAATTCTAAAACTAATAACCGCTAATAAAGAAGAATAGCTAAAGGATACAACGAACTAGGAATAGGTATTATACTACAACTACTACCTAACGGCGGCGGTAGCGAAATTAAAGTAATAATACGAATTTACTATTATTAACCTCACCCCCAAATTTAATAGAAAGGCTATTTAATAATATATAATTAATATAAAGAAAAAAAAAGGAAAATGCCGATAACTAAAAGAAACTAAAGAGGAACTATACCTATTAATTAAAATAAAAAGTTCCTTCCTTATTTAAATTAGAATAGAAATTATTAGCCTCCAAACCTTCTTCTACCGGAAGAAAGTATTAAACGTCCTAATTCCTATTTACATTTACAATCTCAAAAAAGAAATATTCGCCTATATTATCCTAAATTACCTCAATACAAATACTATTTTTTAATCGAACTTAAAAATTTAACTATTAACAAAGGAAGAACTCTAAAAATACTTAAACAATAGAATTAAAGCCAAAAGAATTCTATTATAAGTATTAAAATTAGGGAGGTTAAAAGAATACCATTTAATAATCGAATTAAAGGAGGAATAATGTAAAGAAATTATAAAATATTCTTAAGAAGAAAACAAAATATTAATAATATTAAAACAATAAGACGGGAATAAGAAGGAAATATTTATATTAATTACAGGAATTATCTAAACTACAATTACAATAAAAACCGAAAAGTACTATCTAACGAACGCCTAATTATATTTAAAAAATTATTCGAATAATTCTATTATACAAACCTAATTTATAATAACCTTATAGTACTACTAAATTTAATTATTATTTATAAGGGCGCAACTAGGAATATCGACGGCTATAGGACTATTAGGAGTAGAACTACTACTACTATTAAAACCGGAAACTGTACAAGTAAAAATAATATAACTACTACCGCCGAATATAATATACGTAAAAATAATAGTACTACCGCTAGAACCGGACGCAATCCGAACCGGATTTATAGTACTACCGCCAAATAAAGAAGGAATACAACTGTAACGAACGTCCTTCGCAACTAATTCGTAATAGCCCTTCTACTACCATTTAATAATACTATAGTTTAAAATACAAAGAAGACGCTTATAGTCGGTAGGAAGGCCGTTCCGTTCTAAACGGGTATATATACAATTAATAAAATTATTAGCAATACAAACGAAGATATTTAAATTAAAATTAAATTTATTCTAACTACCTACTACTATAATAATAGCTACTACTTAAATAATATTATAAGTATTATAGAGACTAGTAGGAACGTCCAATATATATTTACTAAAAGTATAATCGTAGGTAGTATTCTAAATACTATTAATTAAAAACGGAATTAAATAATAAAAAGGAAATATAGAGGATAAGTAACCTACTAATAAACGAAATAAAATAAACCTTATTAATAATAATTTTCTAAAAAGTACTAGGGGAATTAAACCTATTATTATTAAAACGTAGGACGGAAGCGAAATCTAAAATATAGTAAAAGTAGGGGATTTTACAAACAATACTAATTAAATTAGTATAAAGACTAGAAAAAAAGAAGAAGAAGCTATACTGGTTCTAAGGGGGATAATTACTAATAAAATTGCAAAGAGTATAAATAAAGAATATAAATTCTAAAGGCACGACCGAAGGGACTACGGGGGATATAGGGCCTGGGGACGCAATAGGGGAAGAACCCTCCGTATTAAAAGTTAAATCGATAGGGTTAAAACAATAGCGGCCGGAGGAAACCATTTTAATAAAAATTATAATAGAGAAGAAGGAGGAGAAGGACTAAAAGGAGTACTATAAAAAGGATTATATAAATAAGGGAAAGGGTTTTTATACTAATATAAATAGGAGTAAAACTATAGAGTAAAAGAATAAATAATAGGGCGGAAGTATTTATAAATAGAGGAAAAAGGCGAAGGAGTAGGGTAGGAAATAGGAAGATAGGATAGGGAAGTAGAGAAAAAGTAGAGGAAGGAACGGTAGGGAATAAAATAGAAAGGCGGCGAAGGAAATAGCGTACTAATTTTAGTCCTATTCCTATTATTCCTATTATTTTAATATTAAAACGAAATAACGGTAGAAGAAACGAAATTATATTCGCTATAATAATAAGTAAGAACCGTTATAACTATAAACAAAGTAGGAGCGGCGTAGTAAACCACGGCCGAAATAGAACTAGAAGTTTTCATCCGGAGGCGCTTAACGCCTCACGGTTTTCCCCTCCAAAAAACTAGAGAAGGACCCTATGCTAATAAGGCACTATAGTTTATAGTCTAGGAATAAGAATATTATTATTACGGTATTTATAAACGTATATTTAATAATAATTACTATAGCTATAGTCGAGACGTATTTAAAATTATTACGATTACTAAAGGCGTTAATTTGTAGAAAGGGATTGACGATATTATCGTCGAAATTAATATTAAATTGTTTAATTATATTATAGTTAAGGTAGCCTATTTTACGATACTCGCTTTGAATTATAATATAATAGAGTAGTACGGTAATTTGGAAATTGCTA
Source organism: Neurospora intermedia (assembly GCA_037102815.1). Lineage (NCBI taxonomy): Eukaryota > Fungi > Ascomycota > Sordariomycetes > Sordariales > Sordariaceae > Neurospora > Neurospora intermedia. The sequence continues at coordinate 3,385,775 of BTPP01000004.1, read as the reverse complement.
ACCTTATATTAATAATCAAAGCTAACTAGTATTATACCTACAACGGTAACGAGTTTACAATCCTAGTATATTGGGATAATAATATAGCGCCGCCGGTATAATGTAAAATAAGAGAAATATTTGATTTTATTTTTAATAAGGCCGTCTACGTATTTAATGTAAATAAACCGGCGGAAATACGGACTATCGCCCGCAAACAATTAAAATTGAAAGTATATAGTATTATAGCTATTTATTTAAGGAATACAAGTTTAATCGATATATAGTATATTGCTATTATTAAGGCGCGTTATAATTGGTAATTTATTTATCCTAATAACGGCCTAACTGAGCCTATAAATCTAAATATTATTAAACAACCCGAATTAGTCGCCCCTACGCTAATTGCCCCTACGCCGGCCGCCCCTACGCTAATCGCCCTTACGCCGGTCGTTTAAGCGCCGGTCGTTTAAGTGCCGGTCGCCCTTATACTAAATATTATAGAGCCTATTACTACTATACTGGACGTTAGAGAATTTAGAGTCTTTAGAACCCTTACCTTTATTAAATAGACGATACTTAGCGCTATTTAATTAATTATAATAGATATAATTAAGCGCCCAACCGATATAATCGATAATTCTTTAATTAAAAGATGGAAATTTTACGATATAATCCAAGCCGAACTAGACGAACTCCGGTAGGTTTATTACGACCTTCGTAAATAATAAAAAAAGTAGTACGAGGAGTTAGAGAATTAATATAATAACTATTAAAAATTCAATAACGAATATATTAATTTATATAATAAGTATAACGGCCTCCAACGTAGGTATAACCTTATAGCTAAGGAGTACTAATAAGTAGTAGATAAAATAAGAGACGTAATATACTGTTCTAAAGAAACTTTCAAAATAATTAAAAATTTGCCTAAGGATAGAGCGGCGGACGCGGCCAACTATTAGAATAATATTAGTATAGCTATTAACCGAGGATTTAAAACTAGTATAGCGATCGATATAGTATTTAAAATACCGTACGTAATCTAAATTGCGTAGGACGAACTAGAATTTAATAACGCTACTAATACTATCTACTTACCTAATAGCCCTAAGTACCCGTACCTTATAAAAATACGGGCCGGGTAACGATACGCTTATATAAGATCCGGACCTTAGGCCGGCTTTAAGAAGCGTATTATCGAAGCCCTAGCGCCTATTATTAACCTAACCGCCGTCCTAGCGCCTATTGCTAACTTAACTGCCGCCTTAATACTTATTATTAACCCAACCGCCGCCTTAGCGCCTATCGCCAACCTAGCCGCCGCCCTAGATACTATTAAAATCCAATCTAATGATAGTTAGAGTAAAACGACGGTTGATAGTTAAATACATCGTAATAGCCTTTAAGCTACAATTGTAGGATATAGCGCGTAATTAGCCTTATTGTATATTATTCCGCTATAGAGGATAATAATACTAGGACTTTTAATAATAATGTCCTTAGTTCCCTTTTCCTTTTCTCTTTTATTCTCTATAAGGGCTCTTTGTTTAATACCTATTATTCGGCTGGATACTATTTTTATTTTCTTATTATTAGTCGCCGGCCGGTCGTACTGTCAATAGTCTTTCTATGAAGGATGACTGTTAGGACGACGCTGCAATGCTCAAGCATCGCGATTGAACGTGGCCTTTGGGATTATTTACCGGACGATTAATTAATAATTTTACTAACCGATAAATAGTATTTCCTTTTTATTTTCTTTGGCTTTTTATAGTACTGGGCTACGGATTATACTTACTACTCTTACGGTTATACTAAAGGCTGCCTACCTTTATATATTTAGAGATGATTGGGACGATTATTATTATGGAGGGGGTATTGTGAGAGGAGTAGCCTAGGGAAGATAGTCGGGACGATTAATAGTTAGGCACTAGGCAAGTTCGACGGGCACTGGGCAAGCTCGATAGGGCGTTGACCGTCCGTACATTGGGTATAAAACTTAGTATTGCAATATATCCAAATAGCAGTTAGATCCTAGACAGATTTAATATATTCAGACTATCTATAAGACGATCGTGCCATTCCTCTTACAATTAGGCCGTACGCCTAGTACAGCGATTTAGAGGAACGTAGTTTTACATTATTAAAACGAATTTATTATTAATTATCTATTTCTACCCTCCTAATTACATCTCCGTCCTAATCGTACCCCCTTCCTCTACCCCCTAAATTATACCTCTAAACTATAAATCGTATATAAGTCCCAAACTATTAGAAGGTACTAATACCGTATTAATCCCACTACCTGCGGGCAAATAGGTAATAATCCGAGCTGAAGCGGGCAAATAAGCGTAATACTATATACTACAAACCTAAGGATTCCCCTTCTATCCTTTTTTCCCTTTTTCTTTTCTTCTCCCTATAACTAGTACGGTTATTAATTTAAAATAAAACTTTAACCCAACGGAAGGGTAAATTAATACTATATCTTCTAACCTACTACCTACAGGCAAATGGGATATATTATAGGTAGAGGCGGGCAAATAGTATATTCCCTACTTAATTATAGGGAGAAAAAAAGAAGAAAGGAAAGAAATAAAAATCACGCTACTTACTTATATTTAATCTTCCTACAACTAAATTACTATACTATCCCTCAACCTTACTATCCAATTTCTATCCCTATAAATAAGCTCATCGCATTAGAAATTATTTAAGTTAAATAAAGGTAGCTAATTCGCTTCTTAATCAATTAGTAGCCCTATACGAGATTCGATTTCTATATCAATATCCTTATATTACAATAGGAAATTATATAAAATAATAGTACAAATAATAATATAAATATACGTTCGAGCGGGATACTTAGGAGTAATCCGATAAATCGCCCACTTTCGAACGACTATACCCCAGGCGATTTCGATAATTATACGGAGCTCGCTATACAACTAATTAAATAACTCTTCCTTATAGTATATATTAATATTATATAAATAATATCAAATACCTATATATAACCCTAATAGTCTCTTCTTATAACCGAAGGCCGAATCGACGATATAATACTACCCCTCTAGTATTAAAAAATTATTTAAAATAGTATTATAGAAGACCCGGCTATTATACGTTAAACCTTTCCAACTAGTACGGATATACGTAAACCGGCCTACTATATCGACCGTACCGAGTATATTCTAAGAAATAAATTTCTTAAAATAAATATAAGTAGTTTATTTACTCTTAAATACTTTCGTAGTAAAATACTTTCTATTAATAGTACCAAAACAATATCTAAAATATAGGAAATATTTAGAAGATATCCGGATCTTATCCTAGGTTTTAAGGGTAGGAGGCACTACAATTATAGTTACTAACCACCTCAACGCTAAAATAACCTCGTAGAAGATTCTATTATAATAAATTAGGTTAACAATATATAGTATAGTATTGAGGGCTACTAACCTACAAATAATCTTTATACTATAATAGTAATTCCAAATAACTACATTCATAACCTCGCCCTAACCAAAAATCTTAAACGCTATTAGTAATTTAAATATAATAGGAATCTATTTACCGTCCTCTAGCCCACCCTTACAAGTAAAGTAGTTATAAAACTCCTAGAATATTACCCTCCCTATTCGAAAGTATTTCTAGAAATTATATAGCAGTAACTAATTGAGAGCTTCCTAAATTCGCTTATATAGTTTAATAAACTATATATTATAGTGCAATAGAGGATTAGGGATAGAAGGGATAAAATTATATCGATAAATAATAGATGTAATAATTCTAATAATATCTATCTATTACTAAATATTTTCTACTATATTATCGTCGACCTTATCTTCAAGTACAAGTAGCACTATAGCAACAAAAATATTATTAATAAGAAGAACATCTTTAAAACAATCTTATAAAAAAAATTTGAACCGGTCTTTAAAAAGGATAAATAGGTTATTACCATCCATTTTACTAATATTAAAATTTAAAAGTACAATATATAGGTAAAAAAGGACGATTCAATACTATAGTAGGGGATAGGGTTTTTATAGGGAGTTACAGAGGCACAAATACTAACCAACTACGTTAAAATCCTTAGAGTATAAGGCATTATAGAGTACAAACTATAAGCATACGGTATACTACAACGCTTTGGGGTTGGTCTATATTTTAGTGATTTTGTACGGCAATGCTAAATTTATACGGTTTTCTAGCCACATACAACCCTAACCCGGCCAAAGCTGAACGAAACTAATATAAGGGGGTCGCAGATTGCATTTCTGTACGGCAACCGACCAAATGATCGTTATTTTGTACGGTTATCGTACAGAAATGGCTAGAAATGGCCGTATGAGGCGGTTTATACGGCAACCGTACGAGAACAAACGCAGCCTTAGAGATGACCTGCAAAGTACGTAGTTTTCAAGCCTCCAGTCGTTCAATTCTAGTACCACTATACTTCCATCATCACTCACTGCGCGGCTGTGTCTTTGTCGCTGCTGAGGATGTCAAAGGTGTCGTAATGGTTACAAACCGAAGGGATTCTGAAGCATTGAAACAGCATCACTTACAGGTTCTTCTATGATCTGGTATACCGTTTGTCATATCACTTGGAGCCAACCTAGTTCAATGAACACTTCCAGCTCACAATCAACATAATCGAAACATGCCAGATCTATGGTCATTTAGATTTAGAAAACAAAAAAGTTGTTATTTATAAGTTGGTATCAAAGAACGAGTGTAAGAATCCAAAGAGTCATAAGCCATCCATCCCCAGTGAACCACACCTTTCCCCCCTCTTCGTCATCCCATCCCATCGCATAATCGAACCACTCTCAAAAGGTAACTAAAACTCCAAACCCACATACATGGTGGTCCAAGAAAATTCACCAAGCCTCAACCCCCGCCCTCCTCGCCAACCCACCCACACCTCTCGCACCGCCCCCAACATCCATCAAGAATCCCCACTCTCCCCTTGTAATGGGGCTAATATCATCATAACCATTCGGCGTCATCGGACCCAGTCGGTTACCGAGCCGATTATACCGCCCACCACCCGGCGACACTTCTTCCCATCTCTCGTTGTCAGAGTCGGAGGACTCGTCGACATCTGAGCTCGCAAGGTGGTGACTGGAGCTGGAGCTACCGCCATTGTGCAAGATCTCATCTAGCGTGTTACCTGATGAGTGCGGAAGCCAGATGTTGATTCTTGTTGCTGTCAGGGCGGTGCGGGGAGAATCGAGAGGGCGGGCGGTATGTTCTTCCTCCTCTGAGGAAGAGGAAGAGGATGAGGAGGGGGATTGATTGGTGGAATTGGAGTTGATGACTGTTGATGGCGAGTCGGAGTCGGATAGAGGGGACTGTTGGCCTTGGACGACGGTGGAAGGGGATGAGGTTTGCGATATCGATTTGGGCGATCTCTCAAGAGGTGAAAGATTGTTGTAGATGAAACCGCCGCGCTTGGGCTTAGTGGGAGGAATGACAAGTTCAAGTTCCATCTTGGCGAGTGTGCGTTGGACACGAATGGGAGTGGTCAGTTCCAGGTCGGACTGGCGGGCTGGGCTGGGGGGAGCAAGGTGTCGCGGTGATTTCTTCTTGGTCAGTTTTGGCGGCTTGGGGTCAAATGTGGTTTGGAGCTTGAGGCCCGCGAGCATATTTGGTCTGGCTGATCGGCCGGGAGGTGCTGGAGAGAGTCGGGGAGTGGTGCGGTGCAGTTCTTGCATCTCGGTAACAACGCGCTCGACTTCGCGGGTGGGTGTTCTGTCCTCGATGTCATCGTCAATGTTGATGTCGACGGTTGGGATGGGAACAGCCGCTCGGGGTGGCTGGACTTGGCGATGCTGTTGAGCCCCGTTGACATTGACCATCCGCACTTCTCTTCCCACACCGATTTGTCCTACACCGATCTGGACATTGCGGTACCAGGCCTCGATATCGTCCATCTCCAATTTGCTCTCTAGATCAATCTCGTCCATCATGTCGATTTCGTCTAGATCAATGTCCTCCTCTGCTACCATAACCGCCTTTTCGTCACCACCATAATAGTAAGGACCAACCCACCTCTCAGACACCGGAGCCGCCAGTAACGGTTTCTGCTTCTTTGTTATTTGCGGCGGCATCTCGATATCCCCCATTAATTCAAACACCCCTTCCACCACTCCCTCCACCCGTTCAACTGTATCATCCACCCACCCCATCTCTCTCACGTCCCGTCCACCTGTATGATCCCTTCTGCCATACGCTCTTCCATACATCCTCCCCACCTCCTCCAGGCTCCGATCACTAACCGGGTCCATGAACCTTGCATACGCGCCTACAAGACAACTCTTCTTGAGTTTCTGGCATCCGTTCCCCAGCACCAACCTTCTCAACTCATCCACGGCATCTTCCAGCCTGCGATGCGCAATTGATCTTGACACTGACGGCTTGTGGTTCACCGTCCGGGTGTAGCACTGCAGCGCCGAACGGAAGGTGTACAAGTGGTCAAGCGAAAGGAGGCGGAGACCCGCTGCTCCAGAGGAAGAGGAGGAAGGGCCGAAGAGGACTTCGTTTTGGGCGAGCGAGCGGTGGAGAAGCTCGGGCGGCAGGCCAAGTGTCGAGGCAGGGATGGGTGGTGGGAGGGAGGAGGGGGAGATGTTGAATTTCTTGGCAGCTTTTTCGAGAGTGGAGGAGAGGAGCTTGTCTTCTTTTTCCCTGAGCGGGATAGCGTGGACGAGGCGGATGCCAAATTCTGAAGATGTGGGTGAGGGAATTTGCAGGAGGGCGGGGCCGAAGCCGCGGGTGGCGTGGAGACCGGCGCTGGGGAGGCAGGTGGTGTTGATGCTGTTGTCACCGGCGGCCATGGAGGAGGTGATGGATGCAGGCGTTAAGGGCACTGAGGGCGCTTGAGCGGCGCCCGGGCTGAGTGGCCATCGTGCTTGTCCTACCCGGCTGCGGTGATTGGTGAAGACGGAATCGACTGTTGATGCTGTCGAGGCTGAAGTGAGGGAGGCTTCTGAAAATGTGGGCGAGGTGGCTCCGTAACGGTAGTCCGTGTTGATGTTGATTACCCTCTCCTTGATCGGACCGGTGTCACCACGAACAAATTGCTTGAATGCGTGAGCAAAGGTGGGCTTGGCTGGGGTACTGGCCACCGAGTTGGAAGTCGAGGAAGAAGGAGTGCTGCCGCATGAGAAGGACTGGGCGGATGGGGATCCGAGTGGAGAGGTCGGAAGCTGGTAGTCCTTGCGGATGACCAGTAGAGTGAATTTTGCTCCTTTCCTCTGGAGTCTTTTGGAAGCATACTCGAGAGCCGAGGTGAGGTTACCAGGGAGGTGATCACCGCCCTCGGCGAGAGAGGGACCAGCGCCTAGAGGAGGTGAGATGCGGGTCTTGAGTGGGAGTAAAGAAGACATCTTTTGTTATCTTGTTTTCGGTTTCAACAGGGTATAATGAAACTTGGCGGAGAATGATTGAATGAGGACAGACGACTGGTAACGAGTGGTGTCAAGGTCCCGCCTGTCGTTGGGGATAGTAGTGTCGCCGTCGCCCGTAAGCTCGAAGGTGAAAAAATAATAATAAAAAGACCAAAAAGTCTACACGAGAGCAAGGGTGTGACAAGGAAATAGAGAGTGATGATTGGCTCAACCAGATGTTCCCTCACATTCGTAAGATGTTGTTTCCCTATCACCAATCCCGTTGCTTCATGATATTGGAATGGAACTGAAGAGGGATAAAAGAGAACTGGAGACTTGATGAAACAAGAGGGACCCATCAAGTTTTAACATCTGAACAATTCCCAGTCTAGCCCCAGATGAAACCGCCCAAGGGACCCGAAGGATTGGGTTGAAGGGGTAAAATTCTGAAACGAGCTTTAAGAAAGTGGGATAAAAAAAGAGCTTCGGACTGGTTGTTGGGCGGGTATGCAGCGGTGTCTTCTGCGGTGATGAGTTAGAAGAAGGATGCTTGAACACATGCAGACAGGGGGAGGGGTGAATGGGATTAATTACCCTCCTTTGGGCGTCAACGAGCAACCTCGTTTCACCTTTCTCACATCCAGAAGAAAGTGACCGAAGTCAATAATTTGCCTAGAACACGCCCGAGAAATTTCCTGGGAGTTTGTCACGCTTGAATGTTGTCCGTGGATGGCCCAATTTTTTCCACCGCTACGGTGACATTTGCACCCGCAGAAATGCAAGCGAGCAGAAAAAGACAAGCCAATGGGCGTGATGGGCGTCGATGGCGTTCTGCGGTGGTGGTGGTTGTGGTTATTGTGATGGTGGCCTTCGAGCCGAATGCACCCAAGTGGATAACTTGGCTTGTAAACATTCAGCACAGTACAATAAGCGTGAGCTGCGCTTGTAAGGGCCCCTTCTCGCCGTGCTGTGCTCCTCTCTATATTCCTTCCCCTTTGCTTCAGAACTCTTACAATTGATGTTCGATTAACTTCTTTCCTTCATCACTCGGTGATGTCGACTTTCACATACCCCATTAGTTTTCTTCACAAGGAACCTGTTCCCCCCCAAGATCCTAATCCGCTCGTGAATTCTCAAGAGGAAGCAACAGAACTTAACCTAATCCCACCGTACCTGCACAACCTCGTCACTGTGACAACTGCAACCGCGCAACCGCCAGATACATATCCCACCGAATCCACCAAGGTTGGTTCGACCACTAGTGTTCGTTAGTCTGGTCAGGGGGGGGAATCGGCGGCTAAATCCTTGGCGATGACACTACAATTCACACTAAAATGGTACCCTTGCCATACTGGACGAGGTCCATCCCCAATTGTCCTAAACCCCTAGAAGGACAAAATGAAATGGCTAGGTACGTACGATTCCAACATTCAATATTGCATATGGTTCTTGGAAAATTGCATATTCAAGGCAAGACCACGACTAGATTGTAGAATGAAACAAATCAACTAGACATAGAAACGCGTGAGGATTTGACCCCTCAAATCTATTGCAGTATACCTATATGTGGAACTGGTGGTCTGGCTTCGTTTCCTTTTTTTTTTTTTTTTTTCTCACTTTTTTTCTTTTTTCAAACACTCGGTGTGTGCTTGAATGACGAGATCATGGCACCAATAGCCTGAACTGATTGACATCGACCTGCTTAGCTTCCATGATTCTGATGTTCTCGACGCCCTTGTTACCCCGCGAGTCCGCGTCAATTGGAAGCACGGAAAAAGTGACCATCGGAAGATCACTCAAGGACCGAAGTACATAGCGGGCACTTGTGTCACTAATTGCAAAGACAAAGAAGAAGAAGAGGGTCTCAAATGTAGGGCTGACAGGGGTCCATACTTTTGCCTGGCATTCACGGTTTATGGTGTTTTGGCTGCTTTCTTCCTCTCTCCCAAAGCGGTGATTTGCCCAATATTCATTCCAAAGTGAGGCGTAACCTGTCTGCCTGTCTGCCTGGCTGGCCTCTATCCTATCGACCAGGCCTGTCGCTTTCACAATGCTTTCATAGCCACGATCCATCATAAGAATCATGCCAGTGAACTCGGCGATTTGACAACGATCAGAAAATAAGGTGACCATGAAAGTCTAAGTGTTTGTGTAGAGCTATGTTAACCCCTAGAGTCTGCAATACCCTAAGAGGCTAAAATTTGATACCGAGCCAAAAACAATTAAAATGACAATTTGCACTAACCGTTTATGCCCAAGACGCCATCGCTTTCCCTACCAGACCAATATCCGCGTTGATTGTCCGTACCATCCCATGCAGAGGAAAGAAATCAAGGGAGACGTAAAAACATGCTGATTCTCCCCACTTTTCGCTTTTTGGCCTTTCCATTGTTTCTCTATACCTTTCACACACTGAACGCCTCTGCCTTGTCGTCTTGAAAATCCCATAGGTCTCCATGAAAGCTCCTCGCTCATCTATCCCGCCATGTCTCACAAGCCAAACACATCAACGATGCCGCTGTTGTCGGTTCCGACGCCTGCGACGCTACTGCAGGTCGCCTTCGTTGACCTCCTCCGTTGACATCTTGATATCTCCCAGTTCATCAAACTGTTCAGAGTTAACTGAGGAGTTCTCCCACTCTGTATTGATCAAAAACATAATGTTAGGCGAGAGTGTCGCTCGATGCGATACTGGAGGAGTCGTCAAGCAACATACCGGACCCATCTTCTTCCACCTCGTCTACCTTCAACGCGTGCAATCGTTGGCCGATATCTGCGCTATTGTGTCAGTAATATGCTGCTATCCGTCTTTGGGAAAAACGCAACTTACTATGAACAAGCCTTCTGAACAATCTGGCTTCTGCATCCTCTTCAGGGCCCGGAGGAGGGAAGTACTTGCCGCACAGATCAATCACTCGTTCCAAGCTCATGACAAGTTGCGCGGACACTTCAACGCCCGTGTCTACGAAATTGTCCCTTAGGTACTGCAAGCAACGGATTCCCAATCGCTTCGCGCTCGTCTTCATGCACTCCGCTCTCCTTTTGTCCTGCTCGCTATCACCAAATGAGGGCGATGGTCCGTACTGGAAAAGCTTCTCATAAAGCAAACGCTCAGTGTCTGAACTCGTTCTCGTGTCATAGTAGCCCAACAAACCAGGAGCCCAATCGGGCAGTATGCTGATCACTTGAAGAGCAACAGTTTCATCATCCTGGCTCTCTCGTTTGGAATCGAACAGTGCCCGGTGAAATTCCAAGAACGCTCCGCCATCCGCAGTCTCCACGACACGGCATTGGTTGCAAATATGCTCTATGAGCTTTTCCACCAATAGCCTAGTAGGCGCATGACGGCAAAACATCAGTGACGCATGCAGGAATGGATATATGAGCTGATTTGTATTCTGGCTGCTAATGTTGGCGACAAGAGCGTGGAAAATACCCTCTTCGAGCCATCGGCTTTGCTTGACCAAGTTGATGATTATCCGGTGAGTCGCCTCGACGTTCTGGTAGATGCTGATGAGTTTTTCGGCAAAAATGTTGGCCTGAGTCTTATCCCACATCGTTTCCAGGAGGTTGGCTTCCACTTGCGTGTACAGGAAAGGCTGTTCGAGCCATGGATCATTCTGGAACCTTTGATCAGGACGGCCCACGGTGATCCTGACTTGGTTTTCGTCTTCAACTTGCATAGACGCCAGCAAGATATCCAGCAAACCAATGAGCGATCCGTAGTCGGGCAATCGATTTTTAGCCCGGCGCGAAAGATGCAACGCAAGCTTTTGGTACTGTTGACCGATGCGCAAATTAGTATCAGCCATAATGAGCCTCAGAAGAATCTCCAGGAATGGCCTTTTCAAGTACTTCGCCATCTCATGGCGTCCCAACTTGACGAACGCCATCATCAAACCAAACACTTCAGGCCACGACCTCGTGCTCGTGTGGATGTACGCGAGAAGGGTCTCAAAAAGAACCATGACGTGTTCCATGGCCGAATCCGGGGGGTCGACGTCATTCGCATCAGGAGATGGCAAACCGTACCGCGATGGTAGTTGCTCCTTAATAACATTGATCGCCGTAATCAGAATCTCGAGTGTCTTCTGGCGGACATCGGCATCCGGATTTCTCTGCAAAAGCATCCGTAGTGGCTCATACGGGCCCGAAGAACACCGAAAGATCGTTATGCTTGAGTGCGGACAATCTCGCGAAAGTTGCAGAATCTCCTCTGTAAGCAAACGGAAGTCTTCCAACTCTTTTAGTTTCGAAGCGACCTGGTCTAGGTGACCGAGCCCCATCGTCATGGCTTCGCTCTCGATCGCATGGTCTGGAGTGCATCGATGTCCATTAAGTTGCCTCATCATCTCCAGGGCACGGCACACATGCCGTGTGTGGTATGGGTCAAACAAGCAGTGTCTTCTCAGCAACGTCATGTTGTCCTCCCTGATCCAGGGTTTCAGGTAAGGCAACATGTCGACCCGGAGCGGGCTTGCTTGCCCAAGTTCGCCAAGCTTTTGTTGCTTCTTTGCAAGAGATGATGACCGTTCATAAAACAGCATGTAGGCGCTATAGGACTTCTCAAAGTGCATGCCGTTGTGGTCGGAGTTTGACCTGTAATCCGTGCCGCCGAAACAGGCGTGTTCCAGTTGACTAGGATCAAAGCTTGAAACAGAGTCATCATTGTATTCAACCCACACCGGATGTTCGCTTCTTGATGGCCGTTCACGGATGTAGGAATAGTAGTGGCCTGACTCGGCCGTTCCAGAGTGTACTAGGACCCCGACAAGCACAAAGATATCCTCTTGCTGGTCCTCGTCCGGATTCTTCAAGTGCTCCATAGTATAGGGGTGCATATCAATTGTGTCAGGAAAAGAGAAGAAGTCGTTGATCTTGCTCCTCTGCAGCGTACGCAGATTGAAATCGAAACGTTTCAGGTGGAAGATAAGGTTGTCGGGGATATCCTTCAGGCAAGCCCTCTTGACAGCATCAACGTGGCGGTTGCATTCCGAACACTTGTACTTGTTCTCGCCCTCCATAATTTCCCCATCCACGTATGCTTGCAAGCTTTCCTGCAAAGTCGTCTTCCCTTTGATGTCACACTGTATGGCAGAGAAAGGTTCCAGCCGTTCAGAGACATGGCTGCATTCCTTGGAGGCAACCTGTTGGACTAGCTGTCCGCCGTAAAAGGAGCGGAACCGGCGTCTCTCTTCAGCGTTGGGAAACTGCCCTTCCCATCGGTCAAAAAGAAGGTTGTAAAACTCGTCGACATCCATCTGGTTCGTGACGTCGATCACCGTATCCTCGTACGTTCTGATACTCCCAAGGCAGTCATCTGGGTTGGCGAAGCGACGGATGCTGTTTTGCATAAATGCAAACAGCCTCTGCATCTCAAGGAGTAGCTTCTGAGACCCCGCAACCATGTTCCGTATCGGGCTTTGCAAAATGTACTCACGGAAGTCCGTGTTCATGTAGAGCTGGGTCAACAAAGAGTTGAAGTAACATGTGTTGGATAGATTTTTCAGTCCCACGTAGCCGGCTGAAGATCTGAGAACCTTCTCTCGCTCATACGGTAGAGGAACTTCGTACAAGTACGGGTGGTATTCTGGGTCAGGACGCGGTGGAGTCAAGGCCTTCAAGTCCTCGATGAGCCATGAAAACTGTGTTGGGTCTTCGCCGACGAGGACCAGAACGATACTCCAAAGCTTGTCCCTCGTGGAATCGGTAATGATGGGCCTGGAACTCTCTGCCTCTTTCGTTCCCACAGGCGGATAGAGATGCTGCCAGTAGAGTTTGCGGGCGACGCCGGCCAAAGTGTCTCCAAGATACTGATGTCCACTGACAATCGCCCAGATCAGATCGATCAAGCCGCTAACGGCAACGTCCACTTTGGAGGGTTGTGTAGGGTCCTCGAAGGTCTGATACTCGAGGAGCAATCCAATCCATTCCTGGGAGAGTTTTTGAACGTCAACTAAAGATGACTTGGATTTCACCAGAGTCATCAACATTTCTTGGCACATTTCGAAAAACTCTGTTGGGTTACCGGGGCTACTCATGGCCGACCGCACGAAGCCCGAGATGACAGGCCATAGATATGCGCGGAAGGGATTGCCATCATCAGACAACGTCTCAGGGTCAGCAATGCATGACTCTGGATCCTGGGAAACCCTTCCTAATTCGATGGGGGCATCATTATTGAATTTGCCTAGCAACAATTGACTTGTACTCTGCCTAACGCTTGCGCGTTGGTCATGAAGTAACAGATTCTCGAGCAGCGTCGGGATGCTGCGATGTTCGAAACACGCTTTCATGAATTCTGGACTCATTGAGCAGGCTTCCAAGATGCTGTGGATGCAGACCGGTATGCGATGAACAGTGCGTTCAGCTGCGCTGTTGTGGCAAGCGACTAGAATACTGACCAAGCGATCCAGTAAGGTCCCGTCGACTAGCTCGGTAGCCGAGTGCGGAAGGAGAGGATCTACAAGTGTTAACGTACGTGTCACAAATGTGTATCAAAGGGTTGAGACGCTTACCTTGAAGTATCAGGACAAAGCAGTCTACCAAGGGGAAGATCCAGTCAAGCTGCATTTCATGACTAGGCCAGTTTCGGGTTAAATCCCGGTCGGATATCGCACCAACCACGATGCGTAAACCTCTCATCAGGGCTTTGCTGTGTGAGCTGGTCGAGTCTTCGTGACCCGTGATACTCTCATAGCGGTGAGTGGGAATGCCATCTGTTCGAGGTATGAGATATTCGCGTAGCGCATATACAGAATACTTCGACTTGAACGGCTGATCGGTGGGGAAGATATCCTGGTGGGTTGTTGAAGGGTCATCGATGAGCTTCAGGATGTTCTCATCGGCCGGCAGTTGGCTAAGGAGATCGTAAATCTGTATCGTGTCAGTTCACAAGCCACTTTGCAGATTATCATGGGGGTTAGCATACCTCTTCAGAAATCTTCTCCATTGTCAAGCACTCATACAACTCCGCAAAATGACGTAAAATAACAACCTCAACAGGTGAGGCTCCGGAGCGTATATTCTCGCCTGGTGATGTCGCATGGTCGTCTGCTTCGCGTTTCACGAGGATTAAGCCGTCGTGAATTCGCAGTTCTTCCAGTGACTTGCACATCAACTCTTCTCGAGGTAGGAGTACACTGCCTCGGTAATACATCCGGTAGTTTTCAAACCCCGTGGCCTCACGCAGGCTTCCAAACAGTGATCTCGCCGTGTTGAGCTTGCCAATACTAAGCGGAATTATGTCGGTCTGGGATTCGCCATCGAATGACTGGTACTTGAGCTCGGCTGAGTCTCCCTCAATCTGCTTGGGTGGATCCAAGTTAAGTGCGCGGAGATCAGGTGCGGAAAATTTGGGATTGTCCCTATACTCCAAATGGAAGGCTCTGAGGACGGCAAGCGGGCGAATGCAAAGGCGTTCTTGTTCGCATATCTGCTGTTCTAGGTTCATCGTATCGTTCATCGTGGACTCCCTGCTGGGGACATCAATGTGCAGACTCCTCCCGGGGACATCAATGCAAAGACTCCTCAATTTCTTGGCCGCCGAGATCAACTGATCAAGACAACGTTCGGCCAACGCCAAGTGTAGTTGGCGAGCGATGGGGAGGGGAACTGGGCCCTTGGACGAATTTCCCATATAAACCTCCCCTACAAGGAGGTCAATGGCTGGCTTTTCGATGCTACCCTCCGGTACCGAAAGGATAATGCGCCAAAGTTGCTCTATCCCAAAATGACCGATGCTCTCTGTATCTTCGACGAGGAGACGCGGAGAATGAATGACCGGCAAGATGCCAGTGCGGATGAAGTCAATTGTGCCGAAGGTAAAGAACTCCGGATCAAGCGATGGGAGAAAGTCGGCGAAGCATGTTGACGCAAATTTGGTTTTGGAATTTTCCTGCAGCAATTTCCATCCCGCGGTCCTGTCTTCCTCGCATGCCGCCTCTGGACCAACAAGCAAATTCCAAAGTTTCTGGCTAATGTCCGGGGGAATTTCGGGAGACCCGTCGCTCAGGACCCAGGACAGAAGATCTCTTCGAGGTGCATTAGCATAGCCACTAATGACCGGAGGAAACCCAGCAGCCCGCGCGGTTGGAATCGAGCCTTCAAACTCCTCAACGAGAATTCTGACCAGGTCATGTTGCTTAGCTAGCAGCTTGAGTTCTCTACCCGCGGACGAACGCGTCATTCTGGACAAAATCCATAAGCTTCCCAATGCAAATGGGGTTCTCTCAGAAATATTTCGCAAGCACTCCGTGTAAGTTTGCAGACGAATCTCCTCAGTTGGACCCTCCCTCAACAACTCCGAGAACTTCTGGATTGCGAAGTGGTGGATTTCAGGGTAAGCAATTTGAGACTGTGACCCAAAGACTGAAGAGTCTCGTACGAGGCGGACGCATAATGAATATGGGATCGGATAGTTGCCTATTCTCTCCAGCTTGTCAGCCAGCTGCTGCAGCACTTGAGCGCAAAAGTCTCTCATGGTCGAGGTGAAAGAGTCCAGAGGCATCGCCTCCAACCTTGTACAGAAGTACAAGAGATCTTTTGGATTGAAAAGCTGTACAATCTTGTTGATCATATTGACGAGGGCGCTGGATATCCGCGGGTCCTGGGTTGACTGGATAGTCTGGAACATGAGGTTGGTGTGGTCAGCGGTATAGGTCCGCGTGACAGCCAGGAAGCCAACAATGTTACTAGACTCTAGCGTGATCTCTGGATGGCACTTGGGTCCCAAGATGTAGGATACGAGGCCAGATTCCATGAGATATTGGGCAATGTGCTGCAGAAAAGCAAGACTGGAGTCGTCTGGGTGATTATTGTACTTCTTGTAGAAGGTAATCAAGTCGGAGCACATTCCCATCGCGGATCGTATGCGAAGCTGCATCTGGCCGGACATGATCAGAGTGCAAAACATTCGAAACTTCCAGAGATACGCAACAGCATCAGGGAGAAAGCGCGAGCTGAATGGAATCGAGCCTTGGAGTTGATGTTGTATCAGAGGCTTGGGAATGGTACCGTCGGCCGCGAGACAATGATGGTAGATCAATGTCAGTGACGAGAGGTGGCGTAGTGTGGGTTCCCAAAGAAGATGCTTGTGGTCATCGCCAGTGATGATGGCCTCCAGCTTCGGTGAGAGAGCTTTGTAGACGAGATAACCTGAGGAGACAATGCTCGTGTAGGCTGTGTTCTCTGGCATGGTGGAAACTTTTCGTATGATAGCCCAGTAGAGAAAGCTCACGCATGCCAATTCGTTGATCAATCTGGGGTTTTGCGGCAACAACTCGGATACGAGTTGAGTGAAACATCCAAGGTGGAAGGCTGTACTGACAGGGTTGCCGCCATAGTTGAGGAAGGCATCCGAAATAATTGAAGCTTCTATGGCGTAACTCCACCCTTCCTCGTCTTGTTGGTAAAACCCGTCGTAATTGATGAGTGCAGTAAGGACGTGCATGTAGTTGATTGAAACGAGTTGCACCTGCCCCCGTTCTTCCACAGTCGCGCATTCCTTGAGGCGGTGAACATCGAGTTCGACGAAGAACGCAGTGAGCCTCGCAAATTGCTGATAAAGGGTAAATGGCTCACGTTTGATGGCCTTGACGCTCGAGTACAAGTGCCGCCGGTCGTGCCATGCTGAAGCTAGTGTAGGAAGCGAATGCCAAAGGGCACTGTATCGCGTGTACCAGCCGGTGGCTGTAGAAACTGGGACATTTCTGATATGATCAAGAAACTCCCTAATCCACAGAGCTACGTTTCGTCCAACTTGCTCATCTGTATGAATATTAGCAACCAAAATCTCAGTGGTGTGAGAGAACTGTTCAAGAATAATTACCTAGAAGAGGTGCCAGTTTCTCAACTGTATCGCAATAAGTCTCGTGGTCGTCGTGGAATGGGAAGTCGGGCAACATGTCCGTGACAGGCTCTTCCACGACAAGCTTCGCATCCACAGTCAAAGCGTCTTCAGTCTCCTTCTCCATTGCAACCTCAATCGCAGGGCTACTGGCACCGGAGATTGGTGAGGGGAGAGCATCCTGGATGGCATCATCCCGGGTCATGTCGACCTCGGGCGCCTCCACGCTTGCTTCTATGTTATCGACCGACGGCAATGGTTCTCCAGAAGTCTGCACAGAGACCGAGGTAGGCGAAGAGGGAATGGTATCGAGAGGGCGAGAAGGGGTCCGCACGTTTATGGTGACTCGATTCGAACGTGAAGCGGAGGAAGGCTCGGGCTGTGTAGTTTTTGGCTCCGGAGTGGCAGAACGAGGAGCATTTGGCGGAGTAGGCGGCTCTGTCCCACTGCTGGTATCCATAGTATCGGGATCTGTCCTGGCTTCAGGTACCGTGTTGGCAGATGAAATGCCGGGAGAATCGTACGAGTGCCTCACAGACGAGGGCGAATCGACGGATCGGCTTCGAGATGGGCCGCTGAGAGAAGTACGCCTGCGCTTGGGTGAGGGCAGATCGGTATCCATGTAAGGATTTGAACCCTTTGTTGAGCTAGGCTCAGATGAGATGGCACGTTCTAGGGACTCATCGGCTGCCGGATCTTGGTCTTGAGCCATCTGTATTGTGCAGAGGGGAGCTGCGGGTAGTGATAGTCGGCTCCGATTGCTGGGCTCCGGTCGAGGAACCTCGGCGGTGGCTTCCAAGTATCCTAGTCTTTAGCATGTATGGATGAACTTGAAGTCTCCTTGCTTGGAGATGGGAATGCAACAGGCCAGAGAAGCACCGACGGATGGCTACCGGAGCGGGCCACACGAAGCTGAAGAGTGCAGCAACCTCAGGAAGGACGGCCTGGGGCTAGGGAACGCCGGCTGGAAAGTCAGTGAAGATGGATGACGGGTAGAAGTGGAAGTCGATAGCGGACTGCGGTGGAAATAGGCGTAAGGCTGCCTGTCAATGATGTTAAAACACCTAATGTGCTTTTACTGTAAGAAGCTTTCGAGGCGGGGCGTGTGATGAAATGAAGAGGCTGTGCAAAGCGAAGTATGTTACTTTGTTGTGTGTTGCCGAACCGCTGGACGGGTGGTAGGTAAAGGGTGGGAGGGAGTGAGAGAGAGAGAGACGGGAGGACGGCCAGATTGGAAGACGCGACTCTTTGTTCAAGTTGTAGTACGTGCCGTGGTGCTTGTTGTGGTGCAAAGAAGGAAGGCCGAGGGGAAATGCCTGACTTCAGTTGCAAGCACGCTTCAGTTCCGTGCCCTGATTGCGCGTGGTTCGTGGATGTGACTACAGTAAACAGATGGCGGGTCAGTGTCTGTCGGGATGTGGATAGTAGATCTCGATAGATGAATCGATGTCAGATCCAAATTGAGAGAGAGGTCGAGTCGAGGTAGTTGTGGTAAGTGGGGGAGAAATGGAAGGCAGGTGGAAGCTGCGCTCGAGTGGAAGAAAAAGGTACTGGCGGGGGAGGGGAGCCAGGGGGTGTGGATAAACAGCATCGGGAGGGGTTCATTGATAATGACGGGAGCTACCTTGCAGGTGGGGGAGGCGGCTCCGGTGCTGCTACATACAGTGGAGGAGTGAATGGTAGGCACAGCCCGAGCCGGTGGGACGGCTTGTTCCACCCAAGTGCCCGACTTTGCACTTTGGGCTGAAAGTGCCCCTGTGAAGGTAGGTAGTGTACCTCTAGCAGGGAGGCAGACAAGGTACCTGGGCTTAGGGAGGCAGGACTAGAGGTAAGATAGCCGGTTGCTTCGGTTGCCAAACAGGGGGTCTTTTGCAGGTGCAACCATGTGAATGTGCACTAGGTAGCTTCCATCCAATCACCAGTCAATGTCAAAGCAACCTCAAAGGCAAACTACAGGCCAACTGCTGTGCTTTTGCACTTGTCGCCCGTCCCCCGATATTCACCAGGGGGCTGTCTACACCTCTTGATGTAGGTTGTCGGCCTATTGTGGGCAGCCTCGGAGAATCAAGATTGACTGGGATTGTGATGGAGGGAGGCTTCAGGTTGTTGTTGACCACGCGCAGCCTCAATTGAGGTTGAAGCGACAAGTGAAAGCGGACCCAAAGCAAGGATCGAATAAACAAGGATACGTACCGGAAGTCGGTGATTTGATGATGCCCGCCGTGAGTTGTGTACGTAAATTCCATGAGACTTCCTCATCGATGTTGGTGGTGCCGACTTTGAAGCGTGTCGCACACAAGACGGAAGAGGCGCGAGGTGGAGCAACAAGAGAAGGGCGGACAAGTTGACGTCAACCAAAACTACCACTACAACGAAGTAAGTAGGTGAAGAAGAGGTCGCGTTTGACGTCGTCTGGTAATACCTCTAGGTAGTAGCAGATATGACCGAGGTGTCAAGGTAGAGGTAACAAAGTAGGTACAAACCACGGGCAAGAATTAAGTCGCAATGAGCATCCAGAGGCCAAGCGCAGTGCGGGTGTCTGTGGACGGATGGAAAGATCGATACACTAGTACCGTAGCTACCTCTAGGTACCAATATCGAAAGGGAAGAAGCGAGCTGTCAAAATGGGAAGTCGAATCTAGGAAAAGAGTGTGCCAGGTCGTTCTGGCGGAGGCGCATCAAGGCAGGGTTGGCAGGTGCCGGGGTGCACCCGCCGTGACTCCGCCCTGGTGGGGTCCATATCTTTGAGCAAAATGGCGGGGTCTATATGTATTACGCAGTATTTTCAGGGCGTCTTCTGAGTGACCGGACGCCCAGACATCGTTCTTCAGTACAGGTACCTGGTAGGGTAGCTAGAGGTGTCTGAAGACAGCAACTAATGAAGTGAAGTACCTCCCGTCCCGCCCCTCATCATCAACTTTTACTTTGCTATCACTTTGTCAGACCGGCTGGTAGAACAAAAACATGTAGGGTCCCACATGCAGCTAGTTAGCAACAGCAGCATTGGTGAGAACCAGATGTTTTCATGAGGCTTCATTACTTCTACCTCTACGCAACTTCGCAGTACGCCCTACGATGCACACCAGGCCGTAAGAGACTGTAATATGCTGAATGACGTTGATACCTACGTAGACAAACACCCCAGGGAGTGAAAATAGCCCTCACCTAGTTTAGCTACCCGTTGCCTAAGTAATTGCTCCCGTCTGCTTCAAATGACCTTCGATTCCCTTCGCGCGCGTCGGGTCGATGTGCCCGAAGCCGCAGCAAGCTGTGCCGCCACACAGGTCTCGATGAAAAGTGATCCATGGGCCTTGGTTTCGAACGCATTTTCAAACTGACTACATACTTGATTCTCAACAAATTTGTCCAACATTGAGCCGAGTCGTTCAGGTTATGAGAGTCCAAGCTGCAGGGTTGAGGTGTTTGACAATTAATCATGGGTGTGTTTCTTGAAGGCCGCCAAATGCATCTGGCAAACCTTGAACCCTGTGTTTTCCGCACGACCTGGCTTCTGGGTAACTCGAGTCTTTGCGGTAGGGATAGAGATGTGAAGATACCTCTACTGTGTAGTTAGTTTCGCCATTGCCTTTACCGTACGCCTTTCTGGTTGATGTAAGTATCCCTCCGTAATCAGAACCGAGTGACAGGACGTCGCCCAGGCCCCAAGAAAACATGTGCCCTGTCCCTGGCTCAGGGGCATGAACTGGACATGCTCCCACGGTGCCCAGGGAGAATGTTGGTGGTGGAGACGAATGGATCGTGGATCTCAGACACACATGTCAGGTATGTACGATTCCATGCCCCTGTCTCAGCTAAAGTACCTACCTTGAGCTTCCGCGCCAAACCTGAGCGGCTCATCAGACTTGCACCCGCGCTATCTGCCAGACAGACACCGCACGTTTGTGAAAAATAGGTGGCGTAGTGCAGAAGATGTACCGTAGCATACATACTTGACCACCCGACCCGGATGTGTCCACTTTGGATGATCACGGTGCGGAACTCTAAAAACCGACGGGACTTGCGGGACGACGGGACGGGACAGCGCCGACTAAAACTTTCCACCAGCCCTACGGATAGAGGTAACGTCAGGTTACCCACTTGGCGGTAATCTTACATATTTACAAATTACGCGCGCTTACCGTTACGTTTCTTCGGCACTATTCGGTACATACCGAAAAATACGACAAAAAGATTTCACTGATTACTGAAGCAACATGGCAACTCACTACCAGGCTCCATCCATATCTGCTTTCACAACACATCTTCTTGTATCGAGGGCGCCTTCGTTTTCAAAACTACAAGTCACAGTCTCCTTGCCTTTGCCTAAATCCCAAATCGTACAGCTAGGTAGTTTGCCTTGCCTGCGAAACCACAATGGACCGAAAAAAGATTGTCCACCGTTTGGACACTCCCTTTTCCGCTGTGGAATGGTAGGTTTCTCTCCCATACGCAGATTCGCTGAATTTCACGTATGACATTTGCTTACTCGCACGTCTTGCCTAGGCCACAAATCAGCCAAGAGGATCAGGACGCCATCCTTGAACTCCTTTGTCAGTAAGTCAACCAGAGCTTCGCCTAATGCTCCTCTGTCTACCAAGGCACTGCAGCGATGATCATTTTCTAACAATCACGATCAGTCTCCTGTCTCCTTTAGGCCAATACCGAAAAGCCTTCGTAACCCCATCCAAGGGGAAGCGGAAGCGGAAGCTGGTCGAGCAACAAGGAGATGCCCAAACTTCTTTAGTGCCTCCCGCGCCAGAAATAGCTGCCTATGTTGATGTGGGTCTTTCCACTATTTCACGAAACTTGCAAGATCTGTCAGCTGTCGCTGTCAGTGAAAAGGCGGAGGAAGTCAAAGGTGGCGAGCATGACAGGAAAGTGTCAAATGGCAGCAAGAAGGCTCCATACAGCGTCATTTTTGTGGCGCGCTCAGGCCAGTCATCAGCGTTCAATTGCCATTTCCCCCAAATGGTCGCAGTGGCCTCCAAGTCTCAGTCACCGGAGCAAAAGATGAGACTGGTTGGATTTTCCAAATCCTGCGAGGAAAGGCTAGCAACAGCTCTTGGTATTCCGAGGGTGTCGAGCATTGCTTTGAGAGCAAGTGCACCGCAAGGGAACGGCCTCGTGGACTTTGTGAGGAAACATGTGGCTCCCATTGAGGTAGCCTGGCTTCAGGAGGCTGATTCAGGAAAGTTCTTGGAGACGAACATTGAGGCGGTTCCAACAAAAATTGGAAGCAAGAAGACGAAGAGCTCCTAGTGGTGGGAGGCAAGACAAACAACCAGAAGTCTGTTGAAGTCCGACCGGCATGGCTTTCGGGAGACATTTCTCTGGACATGTTGCTGGTTCGGCTCACTCTTACTGTACTCTGCCTCGATTTCGCGGTAGAAATCCGCATACCGCTTAGACGACTCGAGAACAGTCAGGCAGCTTCGATACACCAGGCTCACTAATAAAATATGGAGTGTTTGCTCCTCGATAAATTATAGAGTGTTTGCTCACTTGAGGCTCGAGTTGAGAGTGAATCACCAGAGCGGATGGAAAATGAGCCAGGCTTCCTTGGCCGATACTCTGCCCACGAAAGACCATAAATGCCCATTCAACCACTGGTTTCAAGGTCTTATTTTTGTTTCCCCTTTTGCTTTACAAATGATATCTTTTGAAGCCTGTGTCATATGCCATGTATCTATCGATACAGCTTGTATGATGTTTGCTTACAATCTGTTTCGAGACACACCTGAAAAAGATGTAAGGACCCCCCGATGACGAGCCGACCTTGGGTTCTAGGAAGGAACACCCTTCTGATAATGGGAGGCACAATCACTCTCTCGTACGCGCCTTCCCGTCTGTGACGCTGAGCAGGAACACGCGAACCCTAAGACGGCACACCAAAACTTGAAACTCCCGCTGATAACGTCCACCTCTCGACTTTCTTCCACTCGTCAACATCTTCCGCTACATGTCTGACATTTTCCCTAGAAGGTCATCACCACACCAGCAGCAATTCAAAACTTCCTCATCCTCATTCCGGGTAGCTTGCTGTAATACTGCGGATAATCTCCCCATCACCCCGCTCACTTCGATAACAACTATCGCTTTGTGGACACTCTCTCACCACACGTCGCGTCATAACCAAGTAGCAACCATGACTCCAGACCAGGAGCTAGCAGAGCAACTGGCAGAAGCGCGTGCTTTCCAAGCAGAAGCCACGAGAGGTGGCAACCGTCAGAAGAGTCGCCGCTCAGCTCGCAACAGAGGCAGAGGCGGTCGCGAAAGTGGAGATTCTCCCTCCACCCCTCCTATCACCCATTCTTCTCGTGGAGGTCGAGGTGGAAGAAGCCGCGGAGGCTCTCTTCTCCAGCCCGCGGCCCTCGAGCAAGAACAGAGCGAGAGCCATCTCCCTGCCACGCCCGCCTACACTCCTCAGAATGTCAAAGTTCGCCCATTTGCCATTCCCATTGTGGCACCTCCTTCCACCAACAGCAGATTAACTCTGTCTGCAACCCCGTCCGGTATCGGGGGCTCTATGTTTGGCCCGCAAGGTATGTTCGTCAATTGAACTTTTATACCTATCATGTATATCCCTAATCATTCGTTATAGCTGCCCCTAAAACCACCGCCTCCAAAGTACAGGCTCGTGCGACTAGGGGAAGACGTTTTGGGGCAAGGAGATTTGCATCTCAAGATGAAGACGATGCCGTGCTTGCATTCTTCAACGACGATACCCCAGCCCCGGTTGGTGAGGTTAGGTATTACCAGGAAGAATACGAGAAGAAGGGAACAAGTGAGGTACCGAAGCCGAACTCATTCAGCATGCAAGAGAATTACCCTCAGCAGCCCAAAGAGGCCTCAGGTGCGGCTACCAGTCACCTTTCGGCTAGTGATGAAGTCAACGTTGAGGTCTCGGACAACGTGGCTCTGGTCGACTCCCAGAATGTCAATGTCAAAGAGCTCGAGCATGCTGCGCTCCTTCGTGAACGTGAAGAGCAAGAGCGAAAGCAGCAGCTTCTTCGCGAGATCGAAGAGGGAGAGGCGACTCTCGCAGAAATGACGAAGCTGATTGCCATGATGAAGGCCAAAGCCGCAAAGCTTCATGTCGATTCTGCTAGCGGGGATCCTACAGGAGTCTTACAGCAAGTCACCAATACTGGTCCCAGCGCGGATAATCCTCATCAAGGCGCTTTTGCGGCAGTAGTCATCACGCCGTCCACAGCAAATCACAGGGACACTTTCAACAACCAGACCTCAGTCCCGCGGAATACTGGAGGTAAGTAAACCCAATCTTCTTGAGGGTCTAACGTATTGCCGTACTAACGCGGACCAACGGTTCACAGGTGCCCTGCCTAACACTACGTCCAACTCTATGGGTGACTTGATGAACCTCGATTCTGAGCGAGTCACCATGCGATACGTTCCGCATCCCACACAGATTGAACCCTTAGGATTCAACGGCGGTCATTCCTCTTTCCAGAATGGTTTCCGGGAGGCAGAAGATGAGGAGGAGCTTTAGGATCTACTTTGATCCGGTTCCCTCACTGAAATGTGTTGGCTTGTTTCGAGTATTGTGCATATTTGCGAGATCGCCCTCCCTAACGACAACGACGTTTTTGCTCACAACATCAACTTCGAGAAATGAACATATCCCGAAACCAGTTACTCTGCCATCGAAAATAGCACACCAAACAAAGCGAGGGTTTTAACTACACATACACGCCCGTCCAGTCTTTCTTTTGTTGAGTTACTGCATATTGCGCATCTGGTACTTGGCGGCATCTCAAGACCCATGAAACTCTCATACCAGTTCACTCATCACTCTCACGAGCATGGGAAGGAAAACATCATGTGAACAACAAGCAAGCTGAGATCCCACCTTTGAACTCGAACATGCAGTCCCCTTGAGCTGTGGGAAGGCTCAAGAGGATCAGAGGAGTACGCGCGCGAGGTGCTCCCGCTCGGGGGGGCAAGACGATGGCTTCACAGGGATGATCGAGGCGGACGACGGACGTGGCAGCAATAATATCGACAATGATCATAGCAATTGCCGCCAGAAGGACATCAAGACGGGCACGACAGGATCAATGGGCAGTGCCGAGCACCTTCCCACACTGGCGTTTGCTAAAGAGAAACCATCGCTGTTAGATTGTGTTTGATTAGCATATGGATTCATAGCGTATGAGTGCGCAAAGGCAGGAGAGCGGAGAAAGCATGACGATGTCAAGAAAACATCCAGAATCTAGGGGGAGGATCAAATCTTGGCAGACGGAGCAGGATTTTCATGTCATCCTTCTTGCTTGTTACGCTATGTAGCAGTTCCCAGTTACGATCATATTATCCCTTGTTGGTAGCAGATCCTGAAGTATGGGACGCGACAGTGGCTCTAGAACTGTTTATCCGTGTTTGGTCATTGTAGCGAGAATCGTTAGACTCAAGAGAACATGCAAGCCAAGAATAAAAAAACTAAAAAGAGAGATTGACGAGCGGTTTCTTCTGCATTGCGCGTGCGCCAACACTTCCTAATGTACGCAACAAGGCTCTAGAAATAGACAAGGCTGTTTATATCACGACCGCTGATCATCACCAAATGAAAAGCCACGAATTTTCCTTTACAAGTTCGAGAGCGTGTTATTCAAAAGAAGATAATCTCCCAACATCCTCCTCCAATTAAAATCCCACTCCGATGTAAACAAACCTCCTAGCTTCCATAAAGGTACCTCTAGTTATTAATCCTCATTAGCAACCTCCCACTCCCCAATATTCACAACCCCATCACTCGAAATTTCAACATGTACTCCGTCGCCACCACTACCACCACCACCACCACCACCATCATCACTCCCCTCAGTTACATGACCCTGACCACCACCACCAATTTGCTCAACAACCAACCACAATCCTCCATACACCCTAATCACATCCGGATCCAAATCCACCTCCCTTGTTCTTAAACCAAGACTGGCATCCGCAAACTCCCCCTTGGCGCTGTATCCATCCCCTTCAGTGGTACCCGGCCCGCCATGTATATGTCCTGCTCCAATCCCGCCGATCCCTCCGAGCCTCTCTGAAAGACTGAGATTACTGAGACTAGCCGCCAACTCGCCCCCGCCTCCTGAAGCCGTGCTGGCTAAGACTCGCTTTCGTCCTTCGATAGTACCTAGTTCGAGGGCTACTCGCACCATGGCCGTCTTTTGTGTAGTAGATCCCGTCTTGACGGATCGCGCTAATACGCTGGCGCGGGTGAGTCTGGCGACGTCGACGCGGGCGCGGACCCTTCCCTCGCCTTGGCGGAAGGTGGCAGGCGAGGGAGCGGGCGTGCGTAAACGCCCTGCTGCGTCCGACAGGATCGGCTCGATAGTAAATGGGCAAGCGGCGCTGACGCGGAGGGAGTACCGGCCTGTTTGCCCGGGCTCGTAGGTGGAGAGGACTATGGTGTAGGTGCCCGGGTCGATGAGGGAGGAGGTGGTGTGTCCGTGGTTGTGCATGGATGCCACGGAGGAGGTAACGTTGGAAGTGTTGGAAGAAGGCAGCGTAGAAGCAAACGTGCACCCCCTTTGATACTCGGCGCTCGAACAAATGAGATCCCGCCCCACGACGGCCGTGACGCGTTGTCCGCCGTTGGAGTAGAGGACCGCAATGTGCACGGGGAGGTTGTCGGCCCTCTCGGTGCTGAGGACCAGAGACAAGGGAGAAGGGCGGGTGAGCGTGAGGGCGTACTGTGGGTTGGTGACGTAGGATGGGTAGACGGTTGAGCCGCCGGCTGTGCGGCGGGTCCAGGCCCCCGTGATGGTTTCGTTATAGGGAAGCGGGTCGGAGGCCGGGGAGATGGTTAAGGGCGAGTTAGAGAAGAAGGAGAGGGTGAAGGAGTAGGAAGGGAGCGGGAGGTCCGATTGAGCAATAACGAGGGTTTGGGCAACGCCGGGCGTGGGAGAGTAGCGGAGGAGCGTGTTGGGGCTGTCGACGTAGGGACCTTGGTGCAGGGCGTGGTGGGAGCCTTCGGAGAGGGGGATGCGCGTACCGGGCGGGTGGGAGGCAAAGAGGGAGAGGGACATGTAGCCAAGGGATTTTAGGGGCTGGTGGAAGTCGTGTTCTTGCTTGCGTTCGCGGAGGATGTCGAGTTCCGAGTCTTGCCAGTGCCGGTTGAGGAGGACCCAGACTGGGCTGCCAGTGTGGGAGAGGATGCTGTATTGTGGGTTTTGGGTGAAGACGAGCTCTTCGGCTTTTGGAGGGATTGTCCATGTAAAGTGGTGGTCTTGACGGAACCGGAAGAGGGAAGGACTCCAGTTGACGTAGAGTGAGTCGAAGTGTTGGAGGACATCCTCAAAGGTCATCCAGAAGGTGTTGGACATGCTCTCTTCTGGGGATCCGCTCCTGTCGGTGCTCGAGGTGGCAGTTGATCCTACACCCGTCCATACCAAGCTGTCCCGCCATGGGTTCTTCACTAGGAAGAGTCGGTTGTTTCCGTCATTTCGAAGGTCAAGTACTGCGTAGTCGTGCTCTCTAACCAGGCCGAGGGTTCGCTCTTCCTCACGGGAGAGTTTGCCGGTACCAAGTGTCACTAGCGCGTTGCCTTGTTCGTACGCTGTCTTGATACGGCTCCATGTCTCATTCAGCTCGATGTCATCGCTGTCAATTTCACTTAGCATCTCAACGGCTATGGACGGAACGAAAGGGAGTGTTTCTCACGTTTGAAGAAATATTTGCTCTGGAATCCAACCGGTAAGAGCGTGTAAGTCCGTGCCAGAGTTGCTGCCAGGAAAGTCATAGCCGCCTCGAATCTTCAAGTAGGCTTTCTCGATCAATGCCGGCCAGATCAGATATGGATTGCGTCGGTCCACTACATAAAGCGTGCGCTCGGAGGAAGAGGTCGGAAGACGGTCGTCTATGAGCACCTTGCGCCAACAGCCATTGAAGTACATGCGGAAGATGTACTTGCCATTTTGTGACACGGCTGGTCGTTTGACGTCGTCGTCATAAGGATACATGAGAGAGGAAAGCAACTGCTCTGTGTTAGTGAGACTGCATATGTATCACAGAAAGGCGGTCCTGTGTTCTTACCGAGCCTGTTCTTGGGCCGAATTGCCGGACAGCAGCACACAAGCTTGCCACGACCGAACAATCGGTTGCCAAATCCTGACCGAGATCAATGCTTTCCGTCGCAGTCATGAAGACGTCTGCCCCGCGTTCCGGCACATCCATGAAAATCTCATGTGGCCTCTTCCAGCCGGCAAATATGTCTTGCTGCTCAGGGGAGAGAGTAAAGGGTGAATGGTCCCTGTGGAACAGTGAGACAAGGCCATTTCACATCTCAAAATCTGTCATAACATACGTATAGCACCCATCAGCTGCCTTTGAGGCGGCAAACTCATCCGAAGCTGGTGTCTTCTCCCACGGTGGAAAGATATTGCCATGCAACTTGGACGATTTCAGAAGAAGAGTTTTCTCGGCAATGGTCAGGGTCCGCGTCGATTCGGGCACTGGCGAGCGGGCAGAAGTAGCGGCGGATTTTGCATTGGCTTTGAGTCGTTCGCCAAGGGCTATGAGGTCGCTACATTTCCGCTGTAGGCGGTTGCGGTCTTTGGGGTTGGCGGCTTTTTCGGCTGCGCGCATGTAAATCTCGGCGGCCGCAATGGCATGTTTGAGGGCTTCTTGGCCATGGGATTCGGCGAGACGACGCTCGTGTTCCTTGCAACAAAGTTAGATGTAAAGCTCATATAGAGACATGATCTAGAGGGTGTCGGGCATTACCAGAGCTCTAGCCTCCATCGTGACACTTGTGAAAGGATAATGGTGTAAGACCTGTATGCATAATTTGGGATGCCCAGTCCTCGAGTCCTCTCCTGGGACCGCAGTTGGGCGGACTATTGCGAAATATGGGTTTGAAGTATATATAAAGGCAATGTTAAGGACGAATGCCGACTGGGATCCAGATGACAGCAAATGTGGATGGATAGATGACACGGATCAAATGAGTAGCGTAGCTAGACTAGTCAGACTAGTTCTATTTCTCTTGTCAAGGTCGAATCAAGGACAGGATAAGTGACGACGAATAAAGAGGCTCGATTGCTCAATAACGTACTAAGTATATTTTGCGAAAAGGAACGGGACCCCAGACAACGACCTCGTGTATCGAGCTTCCACTTGCTGAAACTGGGGACGCCGCCTTGATGTGATTCTTGGCTGCAGCGAATGTCCATCCGTCTTTGGCATCGACTCCAGCACACCGGATGTTTTTTAGCTCTTGGCCGTGGAAGCCGAACATGTAAACGGCCCGTTCTTCTGTGCACTTGGATTCCCAAATGGGGCACCGACGGGTCGTCCTGCAGGAGGTATCCCCGGCTCTGAGGTTTGCGGAACCCGAGCCAGCTCAGGGCGGTGCAACATTCCGCGGTGGTGCCAACAGTGTCGGTGGAGATTCTGGCAAAAGTCCATTCCTCGTCTCGGATAATCCGACTGTGCTTGATTCCAAACTGAACTGCCTTTCAGTGTGGGGCCAAACCGATAGGAAACCGACAGCCAAGCTCTAGCCAAAGACCCCAAGCTTGGCATTGACTTTGCGCCGGCGCCAGCAACCGTCACCGAGTCTCATCATTTGAACAACGACAATGAGTGTCCAAACCCACCTACATCTTTCGAAGCGCTCAATTCCGTCACATTCACATGCGGGGTGCCTCTAAACGGCTACTCCTGAGTCTCCACGACTAACCCTAACCCTAACCATTGATCTGGGTTGCTGGAGGCGAGTTAGACCTTGACTCCACACAGGCCGTTTGGAATCGTCGCACAAGTCGGAGTATGTACATGGGCCTCGCTTTCACGTCGGAGTGAATGCCGTTGTGCTGCAGGACGGACGGCGTGGCGGGTGAGACAGGGGAAGCCCTACCGGCCTATCTGGGAAACGAGATCCCTACCTTTTCTATCACTGGAACCTTGGCGTGCAGAGGTTGGCCATATCACTGGTGAATCGTGAGTTGGAGTTGGAGACGGGGTTGGTAAGTGGAAGTGACGGAGTCGGGGGCTGGGAGGGTGATGAGAAAAGAGTTGACACTTGCTTGCCCTGGGTCTTGGATGACAAAAAGCAGATATGGCGGACGAGTCAGTTTGAAACCCCCCCAAGGGTCATTTCGAAGAGTTTGGAACTGGGAAGTGGAATGGAAAAAGCCCAAACAATATCCCAAGCTACTACAGCTACTCGTCAGGTGTATTATTTCTCAACTTTACAATTTCCCTTTTCCGAAAAGTATCAAGGTATGTACTGAAGTCAACGCTGTCAAAACAGCACCGACGGTACCCCGCATCGGCCGATAAGGTACAAACTGACATCAAGATCACGGACGGCGATGCAAGAGCCCCGCCACGGGCAGTGACGGGATGAGGGGATCTGCTGTTCCTGCGCCCTGGACCTGGAGCCTCCCGTCGCATCATGCCATGAGGCCATGGTGGGGCATTGCGGCCTTTAGTTCTAGTGCCTTTAGCGGCCTCGGCATGCGTTCCTGGGCCAACAAAGTTCTCTTCAACCTGATCGCCGGGTGCTCCTTCAATGGCCCGGTTGGCGGTGCCGAGAGAGCCTCCACTGTGACAGGCATATGATTTCAGCTGGGACGTGGGGGCCTTCGGGTTTCCTGATCGCCGACTTAGGGATCGGGCCACCGCCAAAGGAAGCCAGAGATGCAATTGCATCCCGAAAGAATTACGGTCCGCACAGATAGGTACAGGATCATGGCTTGGATGACGAAACGGTGAGAACGGTGAACAACACAAGTTGATCGTTGGTTGGTCTTATGCCTGTCTTGGGAGCTAGGCTACTCAGCCACCCTATAAGCGCTATAGTAGTGCTATCTTCACAGCCGTGTGCGCCAATGGCTTGGGAATCTTAAATATCAAGAATTATGGTACTGGTTGCGGCAGAATCGTCATTCGGATGTCTTGGAGCAAAACGTTAACCAATAACCATCCTATGCGCAAGACCTTCTCTATCAGCACCTCCGGGCTCGCCGAACACGATCCTCGGATGTGTTGCCAGAGAGCGGGCGGGAAGAACCGCTTCAACGATGTGTCATGGCAGCAGAGAACGGTCTCGCAGGATTTATAACCAGTCTTCGCTTCCAATTCTCCAAGCCATGGCCACAACACCTCCTAACAACTTAAGAGTCTGGTTGAGGAACAAAAGCCGACAAACCTGACGCCCCATAAAATGCATTTTCGGTCTTTCATTGACTCAACTCCTTGAATCGTCTTTGAAGAACAATGCCCACCGAAATCTCTGGTTTGAGTTCAATGATCCAAAACTCTTCGTCAGCTCGCAACTTGTTTCAGCACTTGTGGGGATCCCCTCAGATCGGAGTCAAAGGATGATTTACCCATCAAGCCTCCTGTTGGAATTTGATGGCAACTTTCGACCAGATTTTGCCAGACTTATGTAGTGCTTGGCGAAAAGCAGTTCCTCCCTGAGAAGCACGTCGAGTATAAAGGCTTGGAGGGCTGGATGTCGCTGGTTGACTGGATCATCGTGCTGTGTACGAGGTCCACAGATGGAGACGGTCGCAATGATGCCTCGGTACTGCATCATCGAGTTTGGCTTTGCTCTGGAGAACGAAGTTGCTTAATCCGAAGAGCCCGGGGAAAGAGAGTCGGAATTCGGTCGCTGACGTCGCATATACTATGCAGTAAATTCCCGTTGGTCCCCTTACATGGTGGAAACTGTTGTCGAATGAGAGGTCGTAGTGTCCTGCCGCCTTATCTGATCTGATAACTGCAAAAGAAAGACAGGAAGAAGCAAGACGCAATGGCTTGAAAAGCTGGGGATCCGGGGAATCTTTATCGACGCAATCGTGGGGACGGGAACGCAACCTGGAACCCCAAAAGTCGCAAAACCTCATCCGATTGGGGCATCAAGGCCCCTGTGTGGCCCTGCCTGGGAGATGCCGCGGCCTTCTGCAAAGTAACAACGAAACAGCAGACACTGCCGTGTCGCAGCGACGGGCTGCTCCAAATTTATTGGGGAACTGGAGGTGTGCCGAGGTTGTCGGTGGTTATCCGGTTATCGTCCATCACGGGTTACTTTGGCTTCTTTTTTTTCTGGGGAGGGGGAAGACCTTTGAAAAGCTCCTGGGTGATTGCTTTCCATTCATTCCACTTTCCCATGTCCTAGACTGGATTCCACTTCCCTTGTGAGGTTGCCCCGTCGAGACCGCCAAATAGTCGGAGTCCCACCGCCGGCCTCGGTACAAGTCATTTGGACGGTCTGAAATAACCTAAAATCGTTGTAAAGGAACCACCTGGGCGCCCCCCTTCTTGCGCCCGTCGGTCCGTACTTGTCGTCACCGATTTCCTTCCCTGTGTCGTGTGTGTTGTTATCATTAGGTCGCATATCCTTTCCTATCTTGCCTTTCACTTTTGATACTGTAAAACCCCCATTTTTTGTTCTTGTTCGCATT
Source organism: Neurospora intermedia (assembly GCA_037102815.1). Lineage (NCBI taxonomy): Eukaryota > Fungi > Ascomycota > Sordariomycetes > Sordariales > Sordariaceae > Neurospora > Neurospora intermedia. The sequence continues at coordinate 3,353,118 of BTPP01000004.1, read as the reverse complement.
TGCCTTTTATCATTTTATTTTCCGGTGTCGCGATACCTTTCTACCCAAATTATACACTGGTCCTGCCGTCCCACACGACATTGACACAAGCGGGGATCTCGAGCCAGCGATTGCGCCAACCAACACCGCGCGACCCTTTCCGTCTGAACCACTACTTCGAACTCCCGCCCCGAGCGTCCAGAGTCTTTCTAGATATCAAAGTAACAGTCAACAATGGCAGCACACTCAAAGCCCGCCCAATTGGGCCCCTGGGGGAAGGCCACGGCCGGCGCTGCTGGTGCCGCTTTCGCCAATGTGCTTGTATACCCACTTGATCTGTGTGTACACCTCTCTTTCTTGCCCTCTTTCTAGCAGTCACTGACTGTGTGAGAACTGCAGCATCAAGACGAAACTTCAAGTCCAAGTCAAGAAGTCCGCCGACGTTGAAAAGCAAGAGGCTACGGCCAGCAATGAGGTTCACTACAAGGGAACATGGGACGCTCTCACCAAGATCAAGAATGCCGAGGGTATTGCGGGTCTTTATGCTGGCATGAACGGTGCGCTACTGGGTGTCACGTCGAGCAACTTCGCCTACTTCTACTGGTATTCGATCGTCCGCACGCTGTATCTCCAGTACCAAAAATCGGATGCCCACCCCTCGACGGCCGCTGAGTTGTCCCTTGGCGCCGTTGCCGGTGCGCTCGGCCAGCTTTTCACCATTCCAGTCGCGGTCGTCACCACCCGCCAGCAGACGCAAAGCAAGGAGGACAGGAAAGGCATCATCGATACCGCTCGGGAGGTTGTCGAGGGCGAGGATGGCATTACCGGACTTTGGAGAGGCTTGAAGGCTAGCTTGGTTCTGGTTGTCAACCCGGCCATCACATATGGCGCGTACGAGAGGCTGAAGGATATTCTTTTCCCGGGAAAGAACACCCTAAAGCCCTGGGAGGCTTTCCGTAAGTTTGAGTTCTGGAAGATTATGCGATATGCTTGGCTAACAATTGCTCTGTAGTTCTTGGCGCATTGTCCAAGTCGATTGCCACCATCGTCACCCAGCCCCTCATTGTCGCCAAGGTAGGCCTGCAATCCAAGCCTCCCGCGGCTCGCAACGGCAAGCCTTTCAAGAGCTTCGTCGAGGTGATGGAGTTCATTGTCAAGAATGAGGGCGCTTTGAGTTTGTTCAAGGGTATCGGGCCCCAGCTTCTCAAGGGCTTTTTAGTACAAGGTATCTTGATGATGACCAAGGAGCGGTACGTTACGAAAAATCATCCACGATATTCATTACAGCGAAATACTGACATATTGCATTATAGGGTCGAGCTCATGTTCATCCTCTTTATGCGCTTCCTTTCGAAGCTTCGGTCGCAGCAGCTCGGCAAGGCCGCTGCTTTGGCTGCCGCGGCAAAGGTTGCGTCCCCCGTCATCGCCAAGTAGACGCTCCCTTCCATTTCTTGAACAACGAACGCACATATCATGACTTTAACGTTCCGCTTGTACTGTATTTCTGCTGCATTTGATGGCGGTCGTGTTTGGGGAATCATACTCACAATTCGGTAATCTTCTGCTACTTGGGTTTCATCTTTCAGCCGGACCTGGTTATATAGAGCGGATAGATATCCCTTGGATACAAAGACCTTTATGAGTTCAGCCTTGATCTTTGCCGACAGTGATTGTGATTCAGATGCCCAGAGCAAAGTTAAAGCTGAGAGCCGACTCGGAGTTGTCGCGCCAAGAGGAAACCATTCAATGTCTCCACCCAGCTCCAGGTTGCTGTAGTGCGAAGTTGCAGTGATAACCAAGTGTGGCGTAACCAAGCTGCAGCCACACACCAGCCACTCCCACCAAATTAGGGCAGTGGAAATTCTCCCACATTTGGCGCAGGAAATAAACTCGCTTGTCTGACCTTGCAACCCCAGCAGCCTCCGAACATAACGTCTGTTTGTTTGACGCCGGAAATCAGTCGCAATGGCCAGTATGTTGTGCCTCTGCCGTCAGAATATCGTCATGTCGAAATAATGGAATACTGATCGTTTTCAACAGAGTCCAAGAACTCGTCTCAGCACAACCAGTCGCGGAAGGCTCACCGCAACGGGTACGACCGCCCCAGCATCACCACTTGATAACCGAGGAGGAGAAGATGACGATGTCCGAATGAGCTCGAAGTGCTGACGAATTTCTCTTCGCGATAACAGTATCAAGAAGCCCAAGACTTCCAGATACCCTTCCCTCAAGGGCACTGACCCCAAGTTCCGCCGCAACCATCGTCATGCTCTCCATGGCACTGCCAAGGCTCTGGTACGCTTCGATCCCGATTCGCAACAAGACCACGAAAGAACGTGTTTCGCTAACAACTTTACAGAAGGAGTTCAAGGAGGGCAAGCGCGAGACTGCTTAGATTTCCTCTACCCAACATCTGTCGGGAGGCGTCAAATGAAATACCATTCTGAATGACGAAACATTCATTCGGGACAGACAACAAGATGACCATTTTCCGGCGTTCACGGTGAAATTGTGATGTTCAAAGGTTGCGATTTACTCTCCTGGTATTCAGTCACAACAGGATGTACCCTCCCCACCACCCTCGACTGAGCGCGCACACAGCAAACAGTCAACCCCGACTCGATATGTGAACGACCGATCGACGCACGAAATCGGATATCCCTCCAGCCAGCACCACCCCGTACCATGCCCCGAGCAACTTAGGACCGACCGCATCATTTTGTCTCTGCCCTTCCTGACAGATTCCCCGCTTCTGAATCCCCTTTCCTATGGGGACTGAACGGCATCAGTGTGTACAACATTGGGCTCAATACCTACGCTTATGTGTTGAAGGATTTTATCGTGCCAAGAAGAACACTTTGCCGTACTACTCGTACACTTTGATTCTCTACACTCCAAGGACCCTCGTGCATGGAAGGACGGCGACATCCCATCGTTTCGCGACCCTGTCCTCTCCCCTTGCCTTTTGTGGATTTCCTGCTTTCATGGAGTTATGGTCTCAATGGTTTGCCCCGTGCCTTGATGATTCATTGCGATGCTTCCCCGGATCGTTAAATGCTTTGCATGCTTGCACTTACCAAGGCAGTGCCTTAGCCTAAGAAACGCGAAATACAAGAAGGTTTTGATACTCTTTTTTTCCTTCCCAATGCGGTAGTGAGTGCATGATAGTGATCATGTTAATCGGCGCATGTGGAAAACATGGAATTGGTGACTGAAGTTTCTCAATCACCTGTTTTCCTGTGTACACACATGTCGATCTACAACAAACTCGCACGTCATAGTAGCCTACGGGCCCAGCTCAGCACAGCGTCAAAGATGGAATGTTAGCGATCTGACGTTATGGCAGCTGATCAGGTACATTATCGTCACCCATGAGCAGGCGTCGCCCTGGTCTCGAACAGTCCGCAGCCTCACACGATCACGATTTGGCTTTTTTTTTTCACAACATCAACACGCTACCTTTTCAAACCGCTTGGCACCGTCTGAGTAGGGGACCGGAAACCCATATTCGCCCATTCCAGTGCGGGGGCTCCTTGTGGGCTTCTGGAAACTTTCCCATGGCCGCTAGGACGGAGTACCAGGGGCATGTGATGATGTTCAGGATCGGCTTGGCGGACACTGCTCGAAAAGAAGCCCTTCCACCTCTACCAGCCGGGCGAAAAATATGCAAGGGAATGTCCAGAGTCCTAGACTATACATTTTTGTTTCCCCTGCATAATTTTGAACAAGAAACGCGGCAAGTCCCCAGAAACACGAGTGAGGCACCGGTGATTGCACTAACTGTCCTATAACAACCCTAACCCATTCCCAGGTACGGTACGTACGTAACGACCAAGTAAACAAAGAAAAGGGGTGAACCCCACACATTTGCAATCTTCTACTTTCGAGGAACTGGGCTGCTTGCCAAAGTCATTCTTAGCGAACCTCTTGTTTCATTGAAGCGAATGAAAGCTATGGTGATGCCAGGTATGTATCTTTGTGAGTATTGATGCTTGTGTTACGGCAAAAGCGGCTGTTTCTGAATGTGTTCGTCTCTGACTCCCAGCTTCATGCAGACATCAATCTCGCATTAGCCCAAAAACTAAGGTCCAAGCTACCCTCGATGAGAAAACGACGAATTACCGATCATCACACATCCAACTTTAGGTGATCGTCCTCCCAGTTGATGGAGAACTTTGGGCCAGGGCATCCAGCGGCCATGCGCCTGTTCATTCCTTTGTGCCGACCTCTGCCATTATCTTCCCTCCGCTTTGCCGGCTATCTATTCGCATCCTCGTCGTCATTCTGTCCTCGTTTTTCCGACGAATACAGATCTTCCGCGACTCTCTCAGCGTATATGTCATCTACGCCAGCCAATTAGCTATCGCCTTTCGGCATTTTACCGTTCAAGGACGGCATCAACGGGGCCGCGTCTTCAAATGCTCATCAACCCGCCCACGCCAGTCAGCACCGCTTCATCTTGAGCCTGCTCCTCACGACCAACCATGTCATCGCGCACTTCTCCTTGGAAGCCCTCCCAGTTAACGCCGGTTCCACAGAACCCAGCGGTCAATAATCCCTCGACCTTACGATCAGGTACACGCAGATGTGGAAGCCCACGCGTCTCCTCGAGACTCATCATGGCCACACCTTCCTGGATTGCCTCCATTTCCCTCTCCTTTGTCATCATTTTCTGAGAATCCCTCCGACAACCCGCAGTCCCGAGTCGTCCTCCAGGCCCAAAACTATGCATGTCGGCGCTGCCAGAGCCGTTTAGATCGAGATCCATACGGTCACCACTCCCAACATGGGCAAGCTCCCGATTCAAATCCATCTCATCCATCCCCATCTTCAGATCCAGATCCAAATACAACTCCAAATTTGAATCCTGCGACCTAGAGGCAACCAATTCCTCCAATATCTTTAACCCTCTCTTCGCCCGTTTCAGCACCTTCCTCACCTCCTTCTCCGTCTCCAGGCTCGGCAACAAGGGAAGCGTAAGCACAGGCGCTATGGCTGTCAAAGGCTTGTAGATCGAGGCGTGAGCGTGACTTCTAATGGCTTGAAGGGGCTTGCACTGTCGGGTCTGTATTTGGATGCCTTGAACGGGGGAGATGGGTGATGGAGGAGGTGCGAGAATGCCTCTGCTTTTTAAAGGTAATTTGTCGTCGGCGACCTTGGACTTGAACTTGGACTCAAGGAGATCTGGCTCGTAAAGAGACTGCAAAAGAGCGTAATACCTCACCATTAGCCGATTGAGCGAAGCGCTGTAGGGCTTTGCGGGGATTTTCTTGGATTTTGCCTTGGTCGTCTGACTGTGGTGGGTTTTGAACGTCGCTGTCTTGGAGAACTTGGATTTGGGCCCCGGCGTTTGAGCAGATGGTAGAACGAATCGAACGCTTTTGGATTCCCGTGGTGTCCAAGCGGTTTGGTTGGGCGAGGTTGAGGTGAGATGATGTTGAAGCTTGTCGGGAGTGGCGGGTGGTGTTGGGGGTAGGGATGTGAGCTGGAGGGGTGGTGGCCGGGGACGGGACATGGTTTTTGCCGAGTTCAAGCTGCGAAGGTGAAGGGATCTGGAACGTCAGCTTCCCCGCAAAAGACTCTTGTGTCTTGGTTTCTACGACGGTTTATTTACCTGTTGATATGGAGCAGAAAGAGGCTTTCCTGTTACCGGTGGGCGATATGGAGTGGAAAGGCGAGCAAACAACGATTCAGCTCGAAATCACGAATCCAGTGGGCTCGTGGATATCGTTGCGTTCCGCTCCAAGTGTCCTGGGCCGTTTCCTATGATATGAGCGGGCGGTGAGTGGCTTCTCGAAATCTTTGGAGACGTTGACTTCCAGTGTTGCTTGTTCCAGCAAGCTTTAGGCGTGATTCGGCTGTCTTTGAAGTTCTTCACGGGTAAGAATCAACAAGCTTCGAGTTGGTTTTGTTGGCGAACTCGAACATTGAGGTATCAGAAAGTGTTTTGCCACCTGCAGCTTATTCGGATGGAGCATGTATTTCGGGTTGAAAAGCTGGATCGAAGAAGTGACAATCTTTAGACGACAGGTTCGAGACACAGACGTCTCACTTCCACTTGGGACGACCAGACTCCACCAGACGACTGACCAGATTATGTATTTCATCTTGAAGAGATTTGCAACAAACAAGGGGTATGGCGGACGGCACAGATCTCGTAGTGCGAATGAAAAGCTTGGTAAATATTCTATGTCGGTTGAACCCAGGCCACCTTTGATCCTAGTAAGTTTCGTTTTCATCATCTAATATCTCTTGGCGATCTCTCTTCTCCCAAATCCTCAAATCCCTTCTCTGATATCCCCTCTATTTCTTCCTTCGATAAGGTACCAAGTGCACCATATCCTTTTCGTTACCCGCAATCCCTTCGATCCAGACCTAGCTGACAAAGTCTCCCCCACGATCCGCAGATACCATCTACTGCCTCCGACCCCACGCGCAATGCCAGCTTGTACGCGCACCTGGGTCGCACGGGTGCGCTGAAGGCAGATATGCCCTCCAGTCAACTCCACCAGATTCCTCGCTCCATATACTTTCCTCGGGCTCCTTCGCATCAACATCCTCCTCCTCCATTCTCTCCTCGTCAACTTCTTTCTTAGTTTGGTCTCCCTTCACAGTCTCCGTTTCTTCGACGTCATCCAACTGCATCACATCGTCCTCCTGCTCCGTCTTCACATGGTCTCTCACACGAGCCTCCTCGTTCGTGGCCTCGGCTTTCGGGATCTCCTCCCAGTTGACTGGCTCCTCCAGCAACTCCTCCTCCATCTCTTTGAACATGGTCATGATTTCCTCGTCGTTGAATTCCGGCCATTCGGGAAATTGGAACTGGGCGCCCAAGCTGAGGTCCATGTCCATGGCGTCGAGGACACTCTGCTCTCGGGCATTCTGCTCGCCTTCCCTCTCATCCTCCTTCTCCGTCTCTTTCCCTCTACCTTTTCCCTTTCCTTTCTCATTTAGTCGCCCCATAGTAGGCATCCCCAGCTGATGCAGTCGCTGCGGAAGTGGAAGTAGCTGCAGTGGCTGCGCGAGTGGCTGCCTCAACCTCCCACTCCAAATCCTGTGATTCACCTCCACCTGCACCTCCTTCAAATCCCTAAAACAGCAATCCAACTGTTTCTTCAGACCCTCTTCCCTCTTCTTGTCAAACAAGTCCTCGAACCGCTCAAACACGGCGCCTCTCAGTATTTCGAGTTCGTGCGCGAGGAGTTCCAGTTGGGTTTTGATGTCGGCGATTCTTTCTACATCGGCGGCGGCAGCGGAGGCGGCGGAGGCGGCTTCTCCGTAGACGTTTACGGGGCCTGCGGAGCGTAGATGTGGGACAGAGGGAACGGCTGGTATGATGGGAACGGGGACGTCGTTCACTCGTTCCTGGAGATCTCGGCAGAGTTTGGAGATGGAGACGATGTCCCGGGGGAGATGGTGGCGGAGGCGGCGGAGGCGGAGGTGGGAGAGGGTGAGGACGCGGTGGTGGAGGTGGGGACGGCGGAGGGGGTTGAAGTCCGGCGTCAAAGTTTCCGAAGCGATTCCCTTGTGTTGAATTCTGGGTTCCGGGCTGAGAAGTCGGGGTGTGTTGGTGAGAGAGGTGAGGGGTGAAAGGTCCGGGGACTTGATGTCTTCCATTGTGGAGGTGTTGCGGTTGTCGGCAAGTGCTGAGTCTTGTGGGCCTCGTCGTGTTGGCTACCTAGGCTTATTGGGTTTGTCTTGATAATGTTCGAGTTCTTAGCTCGCTTGGTGCTGTGTTTTCGTAGGTACCGATGTTCTAGATCGGTATCAGCGAGGGACAATCTGAAACTGCAGAGAGCGAGGTCCAGAGGAGTATTTAAGTCGCCTGGAATTCTTGAGATATCATTTCTGCGGCCATCACGAGTGATACTGGCAATCTATCATGACGAGAGGCCATGGTGGTGAAGCTCTGGAGGCCGACCACAGTGAATTGAACAATGTACAATGGATGATAATAGCATTGATAAAAAAAAGACTGTGATGCACAGCGTCTATCTTGCAGAACAAGCACAATTAACAAAGCAAGCGTTTGTTTGGAAGCGAGGAGTTGCTGTGGTGAAGGCTCTTATTATCCAGAATGTGATAGCTCACAGCATTAGACCTCAAAGCTTCTCGACACTCTCACTGGATTCCTCCCAATGACGAGGAGACGACGAACAGGATATATGATTGATATCGAAGCATGTGCATCGAAAGTCCTCATAGTCCTTTCTGGAGCCGCGAATCTTCGGTGTTAGCCGTTTGTTATGTGTCACGACGGGATGTTGATAAACTGGATGAAGCTCTGTTTCGTCAGATGGCAGGTTCTGGTCCATGCCTCAAGCGTCTGAGACAACGCAGAGTGTTTCTTGCAGGATCATGGAACCAGCGAACAAGAGATCGCGGATGACAAATCCATTGTTTATTGTGTTCGGGATGAAAGGGCGGCATACTTCGGGAATCGACGAGAGATGATGCAATGTCTTCGTTGTGAATGGAGCGTGGTAATGGTGATGAATGCTACCGTCTTGCGCGACGTGACTCCGAAGGCACAAGGTCCACGACGTTTATCTGTTTCTTTCCGGTGAATGTCCTGGAGAGCAACCTTTTCCTTCCTCTTTTGCGGTAGCGAGCTTTCTGTCTTTTTCGTTCGTTTGTCGATTTTAACTTGGAGAGTTTGGCAGTCCGTCTTAACTTCCGTTTAGCAGTCACCTATACCAACCGCAGGTCGGAACCAAATATCATGGAACACCATGAATCACGGTCATTCCATTCAAACACCGGTGGTTGCGCACTTCTAGTGCTTGGCCCAAAGTAATGCTCTAGAACCTGAATCTGTATCAAGTAGTCAGGACACCCACCGACTCCGACCCGGTGATAGGCGAGCAGGACGTCGCTCCCCATCAAAGCCAAAGTAAGTACATCGACCGACACACTCGGCAGTTCCATCATATCTACCACTCCTCGTCGTTGTCGGGCAATGGTGGCGAAGAGCTGCACCAAACGGTTTTGATGCTCAAGAGAGCTCAAAGGATCATGTTAGCCCTTTAATTCGTGCAACGGTCGCTGGCAATTGAAAATGAAGTGACAAAAACACAATTGCACGCGCAGCTCTTTCCTAGACCTGATGTGTGCTTGAAGGAGCTAGCTACGTTCAGGCTATATTCCCTGGAGAGAGGTGTTAGTAAGGGGGTAAAGGGTGAAGGGTGAGATGGAGGTTGAGGTTCCGGCGAAGAAGGGTAGGAAGAATAGAGGTAGGTAGTCGACTCGGGTGTTGATAAGGAGTTTCATTCCGTCTGATTTTTGTCGCCCGGCTGTTTTAAAGGTACGAAGGTAGGAAGTATGGCTAATAAATGACTAGAAGGCGTATCCCGGAACTTTGTGATCTGTTTTGAATCCTATGCCATTCAATCAGTATTATATCTTGTCCGAAACAAAATAGATAAGACCAACCAACAGGCTAAATAAACCAGTCCACTACCGCTCGTCAGGATTAAAGGAAAGGCCGTTGCAAGACTGTAATAGGGATTACAACAGTTTGAAAAGGCATCGGCTAGAGTCCAGTTTGTATGTTTTGATTTAGAAATTGCCAAGAACTTAAGACAAGAGGTGTTATAAAGACGCTTGGATGCGTAGTAAGAGTATACCCAAGATAAAATGTTAAAGGTCTTGACTGTTTTGTCGACGACGAGACTGCTCTGGCAATCAATCCAATCTGTTACAAAAACAATATAAACGTCAAAACCCAACCCCTACCCCCTCTCCGGTTTGAGAGGAGGCGGCAGGCCCTGACGCTCGGCTTGTTTGACCCTGTGGCCATATGACCTGCGTTCATGCAGGATAAGACCGTACTCATCCACCCACCCGATATCGCAGAGATCGCACCACCACGACAAGTCACCGTCTTTGGGACTTGGGAGGGACGTAAGTCCCATCCTCCTTGGCCAGATGGTCAGCAGTCTCCAGATGCCTCGCCAAATCTCCCGCGGACCCGAACGAAATCTCGCATGTTGGACAACGATAAGTATGATTGCGGACGTTCTCCTGGTACGTGGCCGCGCCTTGGGGTTCATGCCGCTAATAATGATCAATAAGAACATGCCAAATCAAATGAGTTCGACGCTATCAACTCAATAGGCACTCCCTAGAAACAGAAGACATTAGCAGCTGATCAGAGATAGTTGAAGAACGCAACCTACTATTGGAGAGCAACCTCACGCAACACTACTAGAACCATCGTAGGGTGGTGGTGGTTGGTGTTCTGTTGCTGGTTTTGGCGTGTTCAATGGTAGGAGTGGTTGCTCGGGTGATGTGACAAATAGTTTCGAAGTGATGCCGTAGTATCCGTTGTCAAGCGCCCATATGAGTACGAAAAGCAGGAAGATCAAACACAAAATGGTCAGCTGGTGGGGTCGAGTTTTGCTGCTGGCGTTCGATAAATCTTTGATTGAAATTTCGCCGTTTATGGTTATCCAGATTATCTCCGATCTGATCCAGAATCGGTGACGGGGATTAGAATGAGAAACCTCGCGTCAAATTCGGTTGTAGCTGTATTAGCCGCGGCCGTGCGGTTCGTAGCGAGTGTGGAGTTCATTTTGGAAACTATCACCATTATATTAGAAAGGAGTTGGGGAGACGGGGAAGCAGAGAGCAGAAGAGTAAGCAAGAAACATACCTGTCGTAGTAGATAGATTTAGTTTAAACGACAGCGAACGGCGGCTTAGTTTGGTTTGAATGAGTGTACTGAGTAGTGAAATGTTGTACTAAAAAAAGCTTGGTTTCCGGGAGAGGAATTTTAGGGGGTAATACAGTAATTTCGATACCTGCTATCAGTCATCCTTTCTGCACGAGCGAAGCTCACTTCTGCAGTTGCATAGGCAGGTTCCAAGGTCCAAGGTTACGGTTGCCAAGTTTAATGCCAACCGTTTGCCAGGCGGGGTGAATAATGTGCTCAGCTTTGGGGTTCCCTATCGGGGAGTAGCGATGGCCGTTTCCGTTGTAATTGGGGTTGGTGGGTAGTCGTTGCCTTGTCAGTGATTTGAGATAGAAGGTGGTGATGAATGTTGTCAACTCATCATCAACCGGTGACTTTTCATCATTGGTGCCATAGGGAGATCCAAAACACTGATGGTTCTTTCTACAGCTTATCAGCGAACGGCGTAGTGCCAGTCCACCAACTTGGGACAGGAAGGCGGAGATCTCGCATCTCTTTCTGATCTCCCCACGGAGTTGAGAAGATTATCGCAATTTCAGCACAACTCACCCGATGTCATTAGGTATTCAACAATCAAATCCATCCCTTTGGCCGCCAAACGTTACCCTACCCATAGGCACCGTGCTATCAAAGACGGTACGAAACCTCCCATACCACGGACTATAAGGGGGGGAATCCAGCTGACACTTGTCACTTGTAGACCATGGAAATGAGTGCCTTGCCTCCTGATCACGGCTTGCGGAAGAAACCGACAAAGAAAATACCCTCATCACCGACCGCGGCTCATGTAGCACGGAATGAACCCTTCTCACGACCCAAGACTGAGCTGGAAAAGGCATATAGTCATCCGGTTGATGCAAACGGAAAAACATGTGCTCCACAGAAGCCGAGACGCCGTCGCAGTGCCCTCGTAACAGAGAAGGCTCTCGAGCACATATCCCAAAACGACCCGCTCGCCGAGTTTGATCGTATACATGAAGGCATCGTGGGCATTAAGAGATACTTTACGCTGCCCACCGTCCTCGAACCAAGCAAAAAATTGATTTCAAGATTGGATAAGTTTAAAAAACGTCGCGATGAAGACGTGTTCAAGGGGATAGTTTTGGAAGACTGGGAGCTCGAACAGGAAGTGGACAAATGCAGGAGCGCGCTACAAGCGGTGCGAAAGGAAATACAATCTGCGCTCAGGGCAGTCGTGGAAGAGTTCTTTCTTGTTCGTGGACCGCTGCTGGGTGAGCCAAATCGGAACCTTATCGTTGTACAGGAGAGCTCCAGGGTGTTGGAGGACTTGAGAGCTACGTTTCCTGAGGCTGTGGCTGAGTTTGGGAGGCAAGCTGGGCCGGCTGATGGAGGAGGAGTTGCGGCTCCACCAAATTCTCGGGCTGAATCACAACAACCCTCTCGACAGTCCCATCCTCATCATGATTTTCCCTTCCGATTAAAGAGAGCTCGGGCGGATAGCGAAGAACCCCAAGATCTGGATGTGTGCGTCAAGAGGAGAAAGATTCCTGAGATTGGATCACCGCAGAAGGCCCGAGCAAACAGCGAGGAGTCGCAAGATAATACAGTGTCCATCAAGAGGGAAAAGGTTCGTGACTCTTGTTGGTGATTTGGTTTATGGAAATGGGGTTGGGTGGGTTGGTTGCTTCCTTTTCCCGGGTTGTCTTCTGAGATTGAGACATAGTAGAGCAAATTCAGATGTTCACAGGAATACCACCCTGGAACATAAGCGTATTGACATATTTCTCATCAAAAAGACAATTTTGGTCTGTGAGTGAAAAGAGAGTGATGTTATACTTGGGGTTTGTCAACCAACTGCAAGTATTCGGGAATGTCGTATTTGATGATGCCTGCGTAGCATTAAACCCTAACCCTCTTGAGGCGTTCGCCTCACTGTGAAGCGAAAAAGGGGCTCCACACTGAGTCTGGAAGAAGGGGGAAACTGTCAGTGTCTAACAGATTTGGCCGTGATTCACAACAATTTGAGATAGGGAAGATGAGCAGAGATGGCACGCTGTGAGCTCATCCTCGAGGGACACTGGCGTTGACGTTTTGCGATTTGCGTCTTTCCGAACAACCTCAGCTTGTTGTTGCAAGTGGAACGTCTGCCACGTTTAGCATCTCGGGTGAATTGTTCGAGGCCTCCCGTCCATTTGCAGTGGCAGTCCAGTCTCGAGCCAGTGTCACAAACTCGACCAAAGTTAAGGTACTCGAGGCTGAATCGGACACCTATTGTAGCCCCGCCCCACCTCCTCGTCCCGCTCTCCGCCCCTTCCCGCCGCAGGAGGTCCCCTCTTGGCCCCGCCCGGCTGACCCTCCAGGGGCACTGTCTTGCCTGGCTGTCCTGTGCTGAGGTTGCAGTGAGAACGTCGAAACACGGGTTGCCCTGAAAGGCGAGGGCTTCCATTGGCCAAGCAGCGCGTTAGTGCTAGCGCCCACAATATGCGCCATCAGCACCGCTGGATGAACCAATCACTAACAGTAGCAGCCACCACCACCACCACCATTCATGGAGGCAACTGAATGAAACGACAGCCGGCGGAGGCACCTCACTGCACAGTGATTGCGCATGAGATCCAATTCTCGGCTGCCCGCCCTGACTTTCCAACTTCCACTCTGAGGTGTGCTTGGAAATCTTGCACCCGGACTTCCACTTTGAGTTCCTGTCGGACTACTTCAGTCACTTTCAACGACTTGAAAGTTACGAGTCCCGTTCCCAATTCCGCTCTCCTCCTTCCCGCCAGCTATCGACCCAACTGAGAAACCAACCTGAATCACAACCCGCTCGATCACGGCCGCAGCGTTAGGTTCGACTGGACACTCTTGCGATCGACGACTGACGCCGGCGCGTGAAAGAGGCCACCAGCAATCCCGTCATCACCACCGCTGCTGCTGGCACAGGCTGAAAGCAGGGCAGCCAAAGGAAGAGGGCAGGACCTGGGGATTTCCATTCCAGTACCTATACCATATTGGGGACTTCTTCCAATTGCTGTCTTGAATACCAGGATACGTCCATCGTTTTAAATGGGTGAGTTCTGTTCATGTTTTCCGCCTACCAATCAGCCTCTTAAGCATGCACTTTGTTCCCTTCCCGGCCCCCGACCCTCGACTCCGAACCCATACACCTCTCTACCCGATCCGGCCCCCGTTCGACTTTATATATCCATGTCTTGCGTGACTTGGGCAAACTCCCGAGTCCTTTGACGAGCGACAGAAGCGAACAATGGCCAGCCTCCTCCCTACCTAGCATGAATGAGTGGGATTGGGCAGTGGCCGGCTCCTGGCATGAAGTGCCCTGCCCTCGCTGTGATATCAAGCAGTCCGTCACTCGACACTATACCCAGTCTCCACCAAGGAACGGGGCTGCCGGACTCGAGTGTGAGAATCGCAGAATGGGGCCACAATGTCGCAAAAAGTCTACAAGAGAGTGTTACGTCGAGCGGATCCGGGGCCAGTTTAGCCGCTTTTGGTGATTCTGCAACACAATCTCCAGCCATGCTGCTTGTCCGCGCGCCGTCGTCTGCGTCTCGGTCTGCGTCTCGTTCGGCACAGTGGTGGCCGCGTCACATTGGAGAGAATCGCTAGAAGCTTCATCACCCATCACAACACTTCTTCCACTTCTCTTCTCCATTCTCCCCTCCTCCGTTCGGCTACCCTGGTCTGCCCGCCAGCCAACAATTGTTCTTCACCAACAACAACAAATTCCTCCCGGCTTTCTTTCTTCCTTTCTCCTTCCCGCTCCTCCTCGCTCCTCATCCCGTCCGTCCTTTTCCGCTTGATACTATTCTTCCCTTTTCCAACATTCGTGATCATACTTTGTTTGGCCTGTTTCGGCCTTTGCGCGCGCGCAACTTAACACACACCCCCCCGCATTGCGCACCGCTCTTCGGTTGTTGGCCTGACCCTCGCTGACTCGATCGCTCACTTCCAATGTTCGACGCAGATAACCGACATCGCTAAACGTCATCCTTCTTTGCGCAATCTTCGACACTCCTTTGAGGCCAGCCGGTTACTGCAGGAGCTTTCGCAAGTTCTCGCGCCCATTCTACACGCCCTCTTTTCGCACACACACACACAGTTCGATCGCGTCGACTTCGAAAGTCTCGCTCGACTCCGCCTAATCCCAAGCAATAATTCTCCAATCACTTTACATACGCAACTGGAGGAGGACATCAGGGTACGTGCCGAAATCCTATCCCCCACCAGAGCCACGAGCACTTGAGGTGAATTTTAGGCACATGGCATTGACGGGCTCAACATTGTTCTCCTTGTTTTGGTTGGCGAAAAGCTCGTCGGATGACCGACTGCATGGACAGCAGCTAACTTGCACTGTAGCCGTCTGCCTTGTTTCAGCGTTGCCTCGGGACCCTAGCAATTCGGTTACAATTCTTCAGGCATCTTTTCGACTAGCTTTTCCCCGACTCGCGACCTCGTCCCTCCCCGACACTCGGTTACGATCATGCTCAATATGTCTAACATCATGAGCAACCGCAACAGCACCCCCGAGGCTAGCAACGTCTCTTCTCTGAGGCCCCCCTCTTCCCGTGCCATTGGCTCCAACCATGGCCTTCGCGCCTCTGCCGATGTAGCCGCTCTCACCGGCGCCCAGGCCGCCGCAAGCCGAATCCGTCCGTCGTCGGACTTCTACGGCCAGCCGCAGTCCGGCCAGGTGCAGGGCAATGCCGAGCTGGATCCTCAAGACAAGCTAGCCCAACAGTGGATTGCCGATATTGATCAATATGAGACCACCCTCGAGGAGATGGCCGCCGCTACGCTTGATCAGGATTTCAAGGATGAGCTCAGCGCTATTGAACAGTGGTTCCGCGTCCTTAGCGAAGCTGAGCGCACAGCTGCCCTGTATGCTCTGCTTCAGCAGACTACTCAGGTCCAGATCCGTTTCTTCATTCAGGTCCTTCAGCAGATGGGCAAGAACCACCCCATGTCGGGAGTTCTGTCCCCTGCTAACTTTGACAAGGGTTCGTGCAACTGCCCCATTACTGACTGTTAGATGCCATGCTGACACCATATCTTCATTATCCCTAGATCCCATGTCGAGCCGCTTGAGTGATGCCATGGGCAAGCTGGAGGTGGGATCGGCCCGTAACTCCCTTGCCCGCCCCAGTGGCGGTGCCAATAAGAGACACTCGGGTCTGGATCAGACCACAATCAATACCATGTTCCCGGATGCTGTTGCGGCCATTGCGACGGAGAAGGCCAAATTCACGCAGCAGACAGGCAACCCTCCGCCTTCGAACCGTAACAGCCTGGTTGACAACCGCAACTCCCTCGCTGCCCCCACGGTTTCCGGCCCCAAGGATGACATCAATGGACAAAACCCGGCCTCTCCGTGGGGTCCCAGCGACACCTCTCGGCCTAAGTCGTCCACCGGCCAGACTCCGATGGGCCAATTTGTGCAACCTCCGCCGTCGGCCGGTGGTTTGCGCTCCCCTCGCCCTCCGCAGCTGAGCAGCAACACAAACATCCAGAGCACGACCCTCACCGCGGCTGAGCCGCAGCTGACCGAGCTCCCGCTGCTATCCCCTTACACTTCTAGTGGTAACTGGGCCTCGATGGTCAACACGCCCATGGTTCCAACTTTCGGCCAAACGCAAGGAAACAACGCCGATATGGTAGCCAACGCGACAGCGATGAAGCTGGCCGCACTCTCGACGGTAAACAATCGTTTTGCTTTGGACGACGCTCGCCGCTATCGTCGTGCTCGTTCCAACGATGGGGCCCCTGGCCAGAGTCACGCTCAGCTTCCCCTATCGCCGGGCCCTCAGGGAATTCCGAGCACCAATGTGGTCATGATCAACGAGCACGGGCAGGTTTTGAGCCACGACCATGTTTTGGCGCTTCAGCAGCAACAGCAACAAGGCCTGCAACAGGGTCTTGGCGGCTTTGGCGGTCATCGTTCACGCCCCACCTCACCCGGTATTGCGATGCCCAACTACGGCTCGGCGCTGCAGTTTACTTCGCCGCAGAATAATGGCTTCCTCAGTGCGTATGACGGCGCTACACCCGGCTTGATCAACAATGGACTGGTTCCAATGATGGGTCAATTCAACCTGGGCGGTCATCACGCAGAGGGCTATCTTTCGGACCATTCTGAAATCAACCGTGGCCGCTCTCCGCGTGGTCGGAGAGGCAGCTCGAAGCCGCCTGAGGATCCTACCGACCCTACTCTCCTGCAGGATATCCCTAGCTGGCTGCGGAGTCTGCGTCTGCACAAGTACACAGACAACTTGAAGGACATGAAGTGGACGGACTTGATTGAGCTGGACGACAAGCAGCTGGAGGAGCGTGGTGTCAATGCTTTGGGTGCTAGACGCAAGATGCTCAAGGTCTTTGAACAAGTCAAGGGTATGTCTTGTAATTCCGTACGAGCTCAAGTGGATCAAAAGCTGACAACCTAGTGCAGAGGCCAAAAAAGAAGGCAAAATTTAGCTTTGACGGCTGTTGTGCTAGAGATACAGGATAGATGGCACCCCTGCACACCCAAGATAGGCGCCCACTGGACTCGCCAACAACAAGGTACCTCAAACATAGCTTGTCACTGATCACGCAGGGAAGAAGTGTTGGAGTTTGCCGCGATCGCGGTCGGGATACATGATGGTGCAGCCGGTAGGAGTTACTGGCAACCCAAATTTCTTTCTTTCTCTCTTTCGCTCTGTTTTAATGTCCAAAATGCAATATCTTTGTTGCCTATATATGGGGCCAGGAGGCAGATCTTTTTTTTGAGTAGAGTTGAGTTGATGGGCAACAATGATTCCCGCTCATTTTCACATGTCTAGGCAATCAAACAAACAGATCTGAAGGGTATCATGAGGAACCAGGTGAAGATAATCAGATACGCGAACGTGTACAAAGTAAAATATTAGTGGCAGCCGTTGCGATACGGCATTTGCGGCAGTGAAAGCCCATGTCCCAAGCCTGGAAGACGTAGAGAAGATAAGAGTTATTTTGGGTAGAAAAGTGCGTAATTTATCATAGCATAGTGAAGAGGGCAGAAATTTCATCGATTTAATAACGATGCCTACTCTTAGGTGGAAGGTGACTGTGCTCAAGATGGCTTCAAGTGTCCTTACCGTCGTGGTCCGGGATGAAATGTATTGGAAGGTTGTCGTTGCCAAAAGGCCTGTCTTAAAGTGGGTCCCAGGAAAAGGGCTTGCTTTGATTGGTCAAGATTTCAATTTTCGACGACCAATTCGTCTTTCACGACTCCATCATCTTCACATTCACATCAAACCCTCATCAACATCCAAATATCGATTCCAGCTTGGTACACTGATTTATCGCAACTATACCTGGACTAATTCGAAAGCTGTTTAAGGTTCTACGCAACTTCAGCAGCGGCATTCCAGGAAAGGCCTCACCGTCCACGTCTTGCAGCACAGGCCTTCTTGTCTGCCCTTCGACCTCTAGGAAAAAACGGGACTCAATACTTACCCGCCGAGATTTATTATTTTTCACTCAACCAGCTCGCGTGTCAACACATCATTGGCATCGCCCATATTTGCCATCGAAACTGAAGCCACTGATGGAGTCTACCAAATCATTAAACTTTGGGAACTGAGGAATCGGTTTGGCCCAACGGTCCAGGAATCGGCGAATTGGACGTTCTGCGTGAACCAGAACTGAGGCGTGAGGCGATCTTCACTTTTGAGCCTACGAACCGAGACTCTTACTTTCGACGCAAAGACGCGCGCGAACGGGACCCTTTTAGCTCACTAGACGAGTGCCTGTCTTGCGATCCTCTCAGAAGAATCAGGACATCAAACGTCGCGAATAATATCCAAACAGATCACGTCAGGCAAGGTTCTACAGCTCAAGATGGACGACAGGATGGATATCGACGACCACTCGCCAGCTCACTATGCTGGCGAAGGACAAACCAGTGTTCATAGTGCCGCCTACTTCTACAACCAGTATGACGATGACATACCACTGGACCCTGAGCTGATGGCTGGAGATGATGATCAAATGGACGGCCTTGACGACTACGATCTCGACGACGAACAGATGCAGGACGGCTTTGTCGATCCCGAAGAGGAATTTATAGACTCTGATACCGAAGAGATCCGTGCCGAAATCCACAAATTCGAAACCGTCCGCGACGCATGGTTAGCTGAACACCGTGCCGACCTCCCCTCAGCTGCTTACCCAACCCTCCCTGGCGTCTCAAAGGCGATGTCAAAACAAATCAACAACAGCCTTAACGATGGAAGCACCACGACCGTGGCTCCCTCCGCACCAGCGCCCAAGCCCCCGCGGCCCCGTCGAAAACTCGGCCCTCGCAAGCCTCCGCGTCCGCCTCCGGAAATCCAAATCCGCATCGCCGCGGCCCGCACAGCCTTCGACCGCCGCGAGTACCAAGAAGCGATCAACATGGTCAAGGAGATCATCCGGCAGCGCCCCGCGACGCCACAAGCCTGGAACCTACTCTCCCTAATTCACGAGGAACTTGGCAACCGCGAAGCGGCGACCATGTGCTTGATTTCGGGCGCCTGGCTGATCCCCAAGGACGCGCGCCACTGGATGAACGTGGCGCTCTACTGCTTGTACGGGGTCGACATGATGGACGAGACCGATCCCCGTCGGAAGCTGGCGCTGGAAAGAGCGGTTATGTGCTACTCGCAGGCGTTGCAGGCGGATAAGCAGAACGTGGAGGCAAGGACGGGGAAGGCGGATGCGCTGATGCAACTTGGTCAGAGTCACCTGGCGTTGGCGCAGTATTTGAGGGCGCTCAAGGTGCAGCCGTTGAATATTCGAACCGTAAGAAACCTCGCGGAGGCGGCGCTGGATGGGAGGGATCCGAGAAAGAATGCGGAGGCGGCCAAGGCGGCGTATCGACATATCATTGAGTATTTGTGGAGCCAGGGTGATGAGGTGTATGAGGCGATGGAGGGTGAGTTTGAGTGGAGTGATTTGAGAATTTATCTCGAGTTCTTCACGATTCTGGAGCAGTGGGAGCAAGGCGCGGCGGAGCTGAAGAGGGTCGCGAGGTGGAAGTTGGGCCGGAGGGCGGAGGAGTTCTGGGATCGCTGGCCGGGTGAGGATAGGGAGTGGGATGAGGATGATGAGAGGAGGGAGTTGTGCGAGGACTATGAACCGGGACGGTTCTCGCCGATGCAGTACGGACGGGCGTTACCGGTGGATTTGAGGGCTAGGTTGTACGTCTTCAGGATGAAGATGGGGGACATGTACGAGGCAGAGAAGCATCTGACGTCGTTGGACCCGTCGGCGGACACGGCGGTTGAAGATTTTTACGACTTCCCCGATTGTCTGAAGGATATTGGTAATGCCCTGCTGGATAATGAATCTCCGGCAAAGGCGTTGCAGTACTTCAGCTTATACGAAAAGATCGCCGACCAGGCTGGCGACATCTCGATGGATGCAGACATCCTCGTAAGTCTCGGTCGATGTCACATGGCCTTAGGGGATAAGTCCGCCGCCGAGGAACGCTTCATTGCCGCTATTGAGGATGATGAGGATAACATCGAGGCGCGTGTTTGCCTCGCCAATATGTACGAGCACGTTTCGGATCGGGAAGGTCGCGAAGAAGCTTTCCTTTTGGTCAGAGATGCTATGAACCTCGAGGCCAACCAGTACACCCTTGACCAAGAAGGGAATCTGGTTCCCAAGAGAAAGCGTCGCAGAGCTACCGGTCCCAGGAAGCCACGCAAACCGAGAGACCCCAACAGGCCGAGAGACCCCAACAACCCGAAGAAGTACGTCCCGCGCCGTCTCATCAACGCGGAGAAGCGCAAACAGGTGGATCTTGAACGCACTAAGGTGGCGACCAAGAACTATGAAATTGTGCAGGAGCTGCAAGAGCGTGCGTTCCACAGCGACGATCCTGAAGCTATTCAGAACTGGACACGTGCCGCCAGGGACCTTGTCGAAGACTTCCGCTCCTTCAAGGAGTTCTACCCCTGGGACAAGTACGTCAAGTATCTGGGACTTGGTGGCACCGGTGGTGGCGGTGCTGCCGTGCCGTCTAGGAACCTGAAGCTGGCGGCCATGGCCGAACGTCTCCGTCAAGGCCTCAACCCCGAAAACGGCGATGGCACAGATAATATCCCTGCCGCCTCGAAGGCTCGCCTCCTCAAGTTTCCTTCTGCCCATCGCGGCATCCCCTTTTCCGCCTGGCTTGACATCTTCCTCTCCCTCGCCTTTGCGCTTGTCAGACAAAACCAACACCGCGAGGCCTACGTCGTCTGCCACGCCGCCCGCGACTCCGTAGTCTGGACTGCTACGGATTCGACATATCTCATCCACGTCGCGTGGGCGTCGTGCGCCGTGTACGCCGGCGACGAAGAAACCTGCGTGGCCATCGCCCGTTACTTTATGCGCGACTACCTGCCCGGCACTGACTCGTATCGGATGTTCGCCGCCATGTGCCGGACCTGCCAGACGCCTGTAAGCTGGTACACGTCTGGTCCAGCGCAAAAGTTCATTCTCAGGCAGATCAAGACGATGGATGCCCTTGTCATGCGCCAGAACGGCGGCCAGGACGAATTTCCCCCGCCAGCAGCATCATCATCACACAGATCGCCTTCCAAATCGCAGCAACAACAATCGCCCATCAAATCCCGATCCCGCGGTGGTGGTGACCTTGTCGCCGCACCACTCACAGCAGCTTCCCAACAACAATCCGAATCCAACAACAACAACAACAACAACGACGTTGTTACCCTTGATAACCCCCAACAACACCCACCACCACCACCGGCGGCAGGTGACATCACCCTCGACGTAGCCCTTTTGACCATCTACGGCCACATCCTCTTCACCACCACCTCGTACTCGTATGCGCTCTCGTACTTTGCGCGCGCCGCATCCTTGGACCCGGAGAACCCGCTGATCAACCTCTCCATCGGCCTCGCCTACGTGCACTACGCCCTGAAGAGACAAGCCACCAACCGCCAATACCTACTCACCCAGGGTTTTGCTTTCCTGTTCCGATATTACCGCAATCGTACCGAGGAAGATCCCACGGCTACCATAGGACAGAAGATGGAGGCTCATTTTAATATGGGGAGGGCGTACAGTTTGATTGGATTGGGGAATCTTGCAGGAGGATTTTATAGGCGGGTGTTGGAGGAGGCTGAGAGGGTTAGGAGGAATAGGAATCAGGAAGGGGAGGAGGAGGAGAGTACTACTACAGAGAAAAGGAGTAGGTGGGAGGAGACGTTGGTGGTGGAGGCGGCGTATAATGTGAGGTGTATGTGTTTTTTGTTGGGAGATGTGAAGGGCGCCAAGGCGGTGGCGGAGCGGTGGTTAGTTTTGGAGTGAGTGAGTACAAAAGTAGGTAAGGAAAAGGTGAGCGAGTGAAAGGTTAGCTAGGTAGCTGGCTGTTAGGAGGAAGGGAGAAGAAACCCAAGGGGAGCAAGAGAGAGAGGGAGCGTTGAGAATTGAGAATTGAAAATGGCCGCATTTTACTTTGTCTAGGTAGAGATAGCATAAGATATACGGTATGGTATTATGGTACGGTAGCATGGTACAAGGTAGGTAGCATAGGTAGGTATGGTGGGTAGGTAGGTAGGCAGGTATCGGAAAACTTATAAAGATGGATGATGGCCTAGTATTGCATCAAAGTTAGGTAGGTATACAAATGAAGCAATGAGATAACAAACTGTCCACTACCAAGTCTCACAAGGAATGTCGAGGAGAATCTCACTACCTTTCAACCACATTAACCCCCTCCCTTCGCCGTTATGGTTTCTTCCGCATCGTCTTCTGGACAATTGCGGGAAAGAACGGCGGTTCGTGGAGCGGAAGGGTTCTACAAGCCATTGTGAATGTCATCTCTGCCCACTTTAGTTTTGTCCCTTTCGTCCTCTCGACAATTTTTCATCATTAATTATTTTAATTTTCTAATTTTTTTTTTGAGGGTTGGAAAAAAAAGCCAGAGCATTTCCTTCTCACCAAGACGGAACCCAGCATCTCATGAACTATACAGCCATGCACAAACGCGGCGTTGTAGGATCTTTCGTCAAGTAAAAAGCCCGTTCACGTTTCCCCGCCTTTAGCTACCTTACCTACGTCCGTAGTGTAGACTCCTCCTTTTTACCTACCTACCTACCTACCCTACGAATGTCATTGAATGGACGTGAGACTTGAATTCCACCATGGCCATGATTTACTCCAGTTCTTCGAGTCATTTTTTCAAACCAATCCTAGAATAAAAAGCGGCAACCTGATCATATCTCAATGTTGGATTTTGCGCATTGCCTTTCTTAGGTACTTGACTGGATCTGAAGCTCGCTCCGACTCGCTGACTATACTGTGCAAACTGCAAGCGTCCTATCTTTCTGTTCTGTTCATGCCTCGGTTTGTTCTTGAGGCAATGAAGGCGATTGAAAGCCGTTATTTGGCAGTTTGTAGACTTACCCCTAGGGAGGACGGCGGGGGTCGATGGGGTCTGGTCTAGAGAGTACATGTATGGATTGGGGCCCTCAATGTTTGTGGATCTACACGACATTGCTTGGAAGACCTAACAAATGATTTGTCACTTTCGGGGTATTTCGGGGATTTTGGGAGAGGTCTGGTGGCGGAAGCTTAATTTTACTTTTGGTCGTAACTGTTTTTGGGACTGTGGGAAAAGTGGGTGTGTGTGTGTATGTGTTTGCTCCCCTCTATCATTGTAGTCTTTTAGTATTGTTATCTGTCATTTGCATTCCATTTCTTTCTACAGGCCATGAACGTCGTTTTGCACGCTTGTTTGCTTTTTTCTTTCTAACATAACCCACTAGTGTTTCAATGGTTTGACCATGAAACGGTTCGATAAAATTACTTACATGACGAAGATGCGGTATCATTTCGAATCTTATGCCTCGCTATGATAGAACCGAACGGACGAGCATGATCTGCTGAATTGCGCTAGGTTGAAGCCTGTTGGATCATATGTGAAGTGCCTGAAGATAGAATAGTCTCACGGCGCCTACCGCTCTAGCTCTTAGACCAAACTTCTTCGGCAGGCGCCAGGTGACGAATCCAAGACACACTCATCTTCATAGATCTCCTATCTAGAAACAGAACGCCTAGTACCAAAGGTCAGACGGGTAGCCACATTGCATATTCGAGCCCCTCAGGGCGCCATCGGCCAGCCGCTCGCTGGTTTCCATGTCCAGACCCGAAGACTTTATGTAAACCCCATAGGCAGGGGAAGCGTGTTACACAAAAACCCCCGCTTTCTTTGGAGGCGTTCTTTGCCCACATCCAGGTTTCACAGCTTTATGGATATGGCAGGGCACTTGAAGATAGACAGGGTCTCGGACTGAGCCGCCGCCTTTGGTGACAATGCCCGAAGGGCTCAGGGACTCGGGTTCCACAAGACTTATCCCGGAGAAGTTACACGAAAGGCTTGACATAGCTGTGTGGTACCGGAGGGATAGAAAGGGAAGTGATTTACAAGAAACTGGGAGGGAAGCAAGGAGAAATATTACCGAAGAATTTGAGATAATAGGACAGTCGGGGCATCATCCTCGTGTAGTCGATTGCTGGGTTATAGCAAGTCATGCCGAGATTGTCATGGCGTTTATTTGCCATGGCGCCAATTGCGCTGTCATTTGACTGATGCCATCAATCACTTGATCTGATTTTACTGAAGTGGAATCCCGTGTGTTTGAACTAATGGAAGGGTTTTTAGTTCTTTCAACTTCAGCCGAAGTGACATTGAATGGTTCACTTGAATCCCAAGGCGTACCCAATGGGATTGGGCCAGAGATACTTCTGCCACGACCAATTGTGATTACTGGAGCGGGATGTTCCCGGGTTCGACCTCAGAAGAAATTGTCCATGATCATACTTTGTTGGGCGATTGTGCGTCTGAATCAATGGATCGCGGCAGAGGCAAGTAAGACGGCAGGGAAGCGGAATGGCCCACCAAGGACGAATAATTTTGAGGGCATTCATAGCCACGTCATGAGCTTTTCTGCGAGATACAGCTGGTGACTTCTGCCGCATGGCATCAATCATAGACGGATCAGGCAAGTGAGGCAGACCGGCCTTACCAACGACCCGTGGTTCGGCCTTTGGTCACTGCGTCAATGGCATGCTGATCATCAATATTGAAGCTGCCGGCCGTGTTGAATGTTGCACTCCCTGGCGCCTCACCGGACGGGAAACAACACCGAAAAGGGGATTTTTGACTTGGACATTGCAGTATTGCAGTGAAGTGTGCTCGCCTAGACCACGTCATCAGGCGCTGATAGGATGGTGGTGGCTTCTCTCTTCCTTGGTTAAAGGCAGACAATGTTGAGATTCACAGCTCCGAGAGGCAAATGAACATGATGAATGACAAAGATATCCGACAGCCGACGAAGCAGGATGAGTTTGTCCTGCCGGTGGCCGCGCATCAGACTTGAATTTGTAGCTTACTGCGTGCGCCCTCCTATACCTTCCGGATATCCAACAGTTCAGCACCGCCACTGTCCGTTCCAGACTCGGCAGCGGAGGAAGAGGAGGTTGATGGATGGTCGGAACGGGCGGAGGAAGACCGCGGCCCCGATGAAGGAGGGGATACTCGGGTAGGGTGCCCAATCGTGGAAAAAAAAAAAAAAAAAAACAAGCGGTTGCACTGCCGTCCGATGAGGAGTTTGCGAGGTCTGAAACCAGCCAGCCAGCCTCTGTCTGGGTATTTGTATGCTTATGTCTGTAGTGTAGGTCATTGGACTCGGGGGTGGTGGAGATGGTGGTGGGGGGGGGGAACTGTGTCGATCTGGAGTCCAAGAAGGGTAAGCAAGCAGACGGATGGGTAACTCAACGCATGGAGGCGTTCGTTTTCCCGTTGGAAACCATCAGGTGGTGATGGAGAAGTGACCAAAATAGGACTTGTGATGTTCCAAAAGTGGTGTTGAGTTTAAAGTTGTACTTGATTGTCGTCCAGTCGAGCCCGTGCCAAGAAAGCTGTCAGCGATTGCCAGTGCCGCTGTCAAGGGCGGTTTATTAGCGTAGTGTAGCGCGTGGCTAGCGGATATGCTGTGGAGGCAGTTGAGACGGGCGGGGGTCAACAAGCGCGCGCATCATCTCAGAAGCCCGCGCTTGGGGAGTGAGGACTGGAAATAAAGGATCATCAACCGGGTTCAATGAGTGGCAAGGTGAATTGCTTGAAGCCCACGATGTCACCGACGCCAAACAGATCATGGTGTTTTCAGCTTTGGCCCCCTTTGGGTGGGCGTTGGTTGAAACAAATAGATGCAAGTTTGTTTCCGTCACCTTACGCCCGCGCCGCAGATGGAGGGTAGCGCGCCCGCTGCCCCGCGTTGAGCTTGTTCCCTCGCTCAGTCTTTCTACTTTCCTTGGTCATTTGGAAAAGTTGGCACACGGTATGTTCAGTTGACTCTGAGAATCGGAATTTTATCCAACACACATGATGCATCTTGCCGTTGCGAGCGACTACTTTTCCGATGCAGTGTATCGCTGTATGTAAACGCCAGGAAGGAAGCGGAAGTCATCGTCAACGTTGACAAACAGTAATGGAAGGTACAGTACTACCTTATTCAGCAGAGTCCACTTTCCAGGCACAAACCCCACTAAGGGAGGGTACTGCTGGGCCAGTGCCCCCGTCTGCCTTAGCGCGTTTCAAACTTTGCACCCCCAAACACCCCTCTTTTTCGCGGCTCCGACTGGGCGGGACGGGATTGGAGAGGGCGATCCGGCCAATTCCGCCCAGGAACCGCTTCTTTTCATTTTTTACCCCTGTGGCGCTGTGTTCCCTTCCAAAGTCGAGATGAACTGTTTGGGGAAGCGACCAACAATCACAAAGTTGGGTTACAGGTCATTATGAGAAAATTGGTAGTCTCGGTGCCATTTGCAGAAACATCCCAACATCGGAAGCTACGGAATGATTTGCAGTCCGTTGCCGGGAAGCAACCTCCGAACAACACGCCGTGCCCAGGTTGTTCCAGGCGGGCAAAACATGGAAGGCTTCTCGAGTTATGCTCCATGCCAATATCAGCGGCTTTTATTCATTTATCCCGCAGTTTTACCCACAAATTCAGGAACCCGTCCAACCAGGTAGCCCAAGATAGCTGCAAGAGGTAGAAAAAAAATACATCCTCACGTCAGCCATTAGCTACGAGATATTCTTGGCCTCGATTGACAAAATCGTCACACCAACAGCCCGTTTTCCCCTCCTCTCGCTTCTGGAATCTCTTTACTTTGACGGGGCCGATAACTGCGCCGCCCGCTGTTGCACTGGCGCAAACCATTAATATCTGGATACTGGTACAGCACAGACGGACTGGCCACGGCAGCGAGCCAGCGACAGTAGAACACACAGAAATTTTCTGTGACTGGAGCCTCTTCCTTCCTGGGCAAAAGAGGCCGAGAAAGCAAAGACCTGGACAGTGAACTTGGCGTACTTGATACGGAGCAGCATGGCAAACGTGATTGGACTGGCTCCTATGGGCAAATGCCGGCTCTCGCTAGAAACTGCTTCAACTGCCAGCAATTCATCACTTCCAATGACTTCCATCGATCACAGACTGTCTGACCGTCCGTCCACTCCAGTCTCTCTCTTCTCCTCTCCCAAATCGTGCCAACACACCCTTTTTTCATAAACGGAGGGTGTCCCACTACCCGTAGGTTGCAACCAAGGTTCCTGTTGCGATCCAGGGGAAATGTCCACCAACCGCCCAATCAATGTCTTGTGGCGGCTGCAATATGCAGGTACGACCTTGGCTGCCTTAGCCCAAGCCAGTCTCCGCCTGAATCGCGTGCATTTGCACCTTCTTGATTCGAGTCCCAGCTCAGGTCCCAACGCATCTCCCAGGCGTGACTGTCGACTGTGTGTGAGGTGGAGGTGACATCGATGGAAGAGAAAAGAAAAAGAAAAATAAAAAATCCGTCGTCGTCGACCTGGTTTCAGCCCGCCTCTTGTTTGTGGTTTTACTACCCAAGCGAACCGCCGGCCAGTCTATGAATGCTGGTGCCGTCTTGTTTCCTCACCCTCAATCTCATCTGTTTATCATGACAGAGAAAAGCCTCGACACTAGTCTTGTTTCAAGCTGATATTTGACACTTGCCCAGCTGCGCTTGACCATGAACTAGATGTGCTCACGATGACGGTTCCATATCTTCGACAGCCATATTCCATCGCGTCAATCGGAGGGTTCACGCTAAGCCCGTCACGGCGCGATAGGTGGGGGCTCCAGGGGCTGTTCAGGTGGGCTTCAAGGTTCTGGGCCGCAGAAGAAGTTCAGGCGGGTCCAGAGAAGCGACCAAGTTGTGGACCTGGAATGGAACATTTCCAGTTCCTGTTTCCAGACCACCAGTGATCAACACTACACTAGCAGTCACCACATGGCTAGGCGTGCATCATGACTTTAGTCGAGACCTTGGTCAGTGCCTGGAAATAGTGATCAAGCTGCCTGCGAGGTGTCAAACAGGTGACGAAAGCCGACGCCGTGACAAGGTGATGAAAAAGTCAAACTTTTTGTTACGGAGGCGGACATGCAACATATGAATGGATAGGTAATCAATCTGGATGTCGGCATGGAAAAGTTGCAAGTCACAAAGTCACTTCACTCGGTTTTCGAACGGCGTTTTACTGTGCGGAAGACTACCCGCTACACACTGTCCGTCCAGCCCTGCGCCGGCAAATCCCAGCTGCTGTTTGTCACTCCCCTCCCCTTCACTTCCACCTCTTTGTGCCCAGCCCGCATCCTGTTCCGATGAATGGGTGGGTGGACTGCGTTGGGAAGCGTTGAGTGGTCAGAGAGGAGGTTACCAGTGAGAGATTTCAGACACCCCATGTCCTATTCAGGCACAGTCAATGATGGGCCGTCTGTTTATAATAAGCCCTCGATACCCTCCCCCTCATCTTCTCATCTGGTCTCATCCTCGACTATCGTGGTCTTTGTCGTTCTCTTCCTTCTCCCTCACCTTCCTTTGACCTCAAGCTGCTGAGCCTGCTTAGCGCGTCCTATCTTTTCTTTAACCACAAGCCCATTCTTCTTGGTTCTTTGTGTGCTTTATCCGCTGAGCTGGATACAACAACTGGCATTGTTCAAGCACGACATCGGGAAAATCACACGACAACTATATTGATCAGTCTCGGTGCTCCGGTTTTAGCATCTATCCTTTCACAGAGCCAATATCAACTTCGAGTCAAGACGGTCGGTCCTAGAGACAGATAGACGACACTCCACCTTTACCACTTCTTCGACAAATACCACTTTACAAGAACGACACCGATTTCAAAATGATCTTCACCACTGCCGCCCTTGCGGCTCTTCTCGTCTCCGCGGCCGCCGCAAAGGATTCTCGCACCTTTGCCGTCTTGCGTCACTACGGAAATGGCCCCCTTACCACTTGCCGCGCCGACCCGATTGTCTCCCCCGGTACCGCTTCCGCTCACCTTCACACTATCATGGGAGCCAGCAACTTCGGTCTTAACGTGACCGGAGAGCACCTGAGACAGTCCCAGTGCACGACGGCCCTGCCAAAGGCCGATATGAGCAACTACTGGTTCCCGACCCTTTACTTCAAGGACCCCAAGGATGGCAAGCTCGAACAGGTTCCCTTCTACTACATGAACGTGTACTACTTGTGAGTATTCCCTGATACCGCCCCATATGGGTCGTTTCTATACTAACACGAAGCAGCTTCGAGCCGACCAACGACCAGATCAAGGCTTTTCCTCTGGGCTTGAAGATGGTGAGCGGTGATGCCATGTTGAGGACTCCTCCCCCGGGAGCTGCTTACGGCAAGGGCTCAAACATGGATCCTTCCAAGGGACCCATCACTGCTGCTTCCATCACCTGCCCCCGTGCCAACTTCAACCCACCAAGCTGGCCCAAAGACTCTGATGGTTCCATGGCTGGCATCAAGACCAACCAGGATGGTGAAGGCTGGGGCTTCCCCTTCGAGGACTGCGATGCCTACGCCTCGCCCTTGCGAGCTGATGTCCACTTCCCGTCGTGCTACAACCCCAAGGCTGGTCTGGACGACTACAAGAACAACATGGCCTTCCCCAGCGATGCCGGCAACGGCAAGCAGGACTGCCCCAAGGGATGGATCCACACCCCTCACATCTTCTTTGAAACCTATTGGGACACTCACGGATTGCTCAGTCGCTTCAAGGACCTTGTTGGCAAGGAGAGCCCCTTCGTCTTTGCCAACGGTGATGCTACTGGTTTCTCCGTCCACGGTGACTTTGTTTCCGGTTGGGACGAGAAGGCCCTTCAGCAAATCATTGACAACTGCGACGCTGGTCATGCTGGCATGCACACCTGCCCGGGTCTGATTGGCGGTGTCAATGATGACAGCAAGTCGTGCAAGATTGAGTGCCCTATCGATGAAAAGGTCGATGGCAAGCTGGACAAGCTTCCCGGCAACAACCCTATCCAGGGCTGGAAGTACGGTACCAGTGGAAGTATCAGCGGCAGCGGCAGCAGCGGCAACAACCTGGCCGTGGGTGTCGACTCTGCTGTGCCCAAACCCACCAATGTCGTCAAGCAGGCCGTCACCAGCCCGGCCCCGACCACCACTGTCCTCCAAACGACCACTGTTCAGTCAACCACGACTGTTTACATCTCTGCTGTTGGTGCTGAGCCTACTGATGCTGCCACTGATGGCAAGACCGTTGGTGACTTCAAGTATGCCGGTTGCTACGAGGACACTTCGGACCGTGTTCTCAGCGGAATCATTCGCGCCAACCTTGGTCGGGTCAACAACACCGCCTGTGTGACTCACTGCAGTTCCAAGGGCTTCAGTGTTGCCGGCACCGAGTATGGCGGCGAATGCTACTGCGGCAATGAGCTTTCCAAGGTCGAGAAGTTGGATGACTCCAAGTGCCACATGACTTGCGAGGGCGACGATGCCGACAAGTGCGGTGGTGACTGGGCCTTGTCCATCTACAGCAAGAGCGGCGAGGTCTCGGCCCGTGATATTCACGCGGAGAGCCACCATCGTCGTCACATCCATAACCACTACATGCACCACCGCCGCACCCCTGGTGGAAGGATTCGCAGGTAAGATGTCTTTTTGGATATCTGACTGAAATTACGGATTTCATTTCTTCTCTTCGCATTTACTTTTTGAGCGGAGGTTTCATGCAAAACCTCCATGGATAGGGATCATCTAGAAAGGGACAAAAAAGAAAGGGGCGCATTCGGTATGAGATACCAGAAAAGCAATTGCTTTTTCACACAGCCACACAGCCCAAAACAAACCTGGGATACAAGGCTCAGGGTCTGCAAACCATTTTGACGAATCTGAAATGACCACATCTTTTCGAAAAAAAGGAGCAAACGCCCATGGGTGGTGTAGAAAGAGAAGGGCGCAACAATTCTTTTCCACTTCGCAAAAGATACCTTTTTTTGACTTCCTTTCGGCTTTTGCACATGTTACATACTTTCACTTCTTTACCCTCGTTTGGTTGGGATTCTTGATGCCCAACACCACAGATGTTTTTACCTTTGAGTTTTAGGATTCCTCTATGAGGAAATTGATTAGCGGCCTCTTTCTTCTTTTTGTGAAGAGGACCCATTTGAGACATTACACATGCTCACATACACACACTTTGGACTATAGTAACATCGTTTCGTGATATGCTTGTACGCTTGTAGTACCTATGCCTGTGTGTAGTACCTATGCCTGTGTGAAGTGTTTGGCCAGGACAAGGACGTTGTTTGCGTTAGTCATGGGGGTTGTGTTCATGTTACGTGGTACTGTGCGTGGTACGTGGTAGGCGACATACATATCTGGATCTAAAAACGGACCTTAAGACAACAAGCTTTTGCGATATTAGTGACAAGAATAGGCAAAGTTGCGCTTGGCAGAGAACCGATCAGGGTTGGTGATCATCCACTGCAACTTGAGGAATAAACGACCCACGTTCCGTGGTGGTGTTGTACCGGCCTGTTGGCTCACCTTCAAGGGTCCAAGTTACAGGGGAAGAAACAGAGGGTCTGTGCTGAAAAAAAGATGAACCGTGAAGCGAGGAAGGGAAGGTTCCACTTTTGCGCTTAGAAGGTGGAGACACTGCACAAGCAAGCTGCACACAAGAAACTTTGAGATTTGTGAATGTCTGCATAAAAAAGTTTATTCGATAGACTCGGAGGAAACTTCACATGAACTCGACGACATCTTCAAACTTGACAACGACGTTTTCAGACTCGAGGCTGAGAGATCATCTCTTCCGAGACATCCTTTCCATTCTACTATTTTCCACCATTCTTTTTTCCAATTGATCACCGAACACAAGACACCAACGAGGGACTTGATAAACACCACCACCACCAAACCCAGCATGTCCCTCTACCACGAGACAGCCGCCATCCTCACGGGCGCTGGTCCCAACGCTACCCACGGCGGCAGTCTCAAGTCTCGCATTTTCAAAGACAAATCCCTCAAGTCGCCTCCCGCCCAAGTCTACGCTCTAGCCCTGGAAACCAGCAAATGGTCCGCCATCCTCAAAGAAGTCGTCGAGGCCTCGGACCTGCTCAAGCACGAGCGAAAACTCACGCCCGCCCTCTCCCTCTTGCTCGTGCACGATTTGCTGCTTTCCAAATCGGGTATCGCCCTTCCCGCCACCCACGGCTTGCGGGTCTCCATTGAACGGCACAAGGCCCGCTTGAACTCGGAGTTTGTCCGCGCGCGCATACGGCGCAAATGCGCTACGCTGGATGCGCTGCGGACGCAGGTAGAGATTGAAGCTAGGGGAGGATGTCCCGTGCATCCGCGGTGGATCAGGGTGAACACTTTGAAATCGACGGTGGAAGAACAGTTGGCTACGACGTTCAAGGGGTGGGAGGTGGTGGAGAGCGTGGCCGAGGTGATCAAGGCGGCTGATGCTTTTGATGGGCAGGGAAAGAAGGGGAAGAAGGTCATTCACATTGATGGACACATTCCCAATCTCATTGCCGCCTGTCCCGGGGTAGCGGATTTCACAAAGACGGAGGCGTACAAGTCCGGCAAGATCATTTTGCAGGATAAAGCTTCGTGCTTCCCTGCTTATCTGCTGGATCCTAGACCGGAGAGGGATGGAGATGTCATGGATACGTGCGCGGCGCCGGGGAACAAGACGACGCATTTGGCAGCGATTGTGCATTCACGGGTGGAGGACAATAAAGCAGTTGTCTTTGATGGCAAAACTGGCAAGAAAGGAAACAAGAAGAAGAAGGGAGAAGAAGAGCAAAAGGGGACGACGACGATATTCGCATTCGAAAAAGACCCTCACCGCGCCAAAACCTTACAGAAGATGGTCAAAACCGCCGGCTCCGACACCTTCACTGTCGTCAACGCCGGTAAAGACTTTCTCAAGGTCAACCCTTTGGATGCCAAGTACCGAAACGTCGGGGCTTTGCTTCTTGATCCTTCCTGCTCCGGCTCGGGTATTGTGGGGAGGGATGATGCTCCCACTCTCCACCTTCCCTCTGGTCCTTCCTCTTCCTCCTCCTCTTCCTCCTCCTCCTCCTCCTCCACCACCAACAGCAAAGCCACTAATCCCAAAGGCAAACAAAACAATAACAAGCGCAAATCTCCGCCAACTACAACCACAGGTACAACAGAGACGCAAGAACCCCCAGCCAAAGTCCTGATCGACGACGACGGCGTCGCCATCCCCGTCTCCTCCCAGGCCGACCTCGAAGCGCGCATCGCTTCGCTCGCCGCGTTTCAGCTGACCCTGCTGCAACACGCCATGTCGTTTCCTGCTGCCAAGCGCATCACGTACAGCACTTGCTCGATCCACGCCGGGGAGAACGAGCACGTGGTTTTGCGGGCTTTGGCTTCGGATGTTGCGAAAAGGAGAGGGTGGAGGGTGTTGAAACGCCAAGAGCAGGTGGAGGGGATGAGGCGGTGGGATGTTCGCGGGGAGGTGGAGGCGATGAACTTGGAAGGGGTGATAATGGAAGAAGAAAAAGAAAAGGAAGAGGTCAGGGATGCGGTGATTAGAGCCTATTATCGGGATGATGGGAGGGGAGTCATGGGGTTCTTTGTGGCGGGGTTTGTGAGGGACGGGACGATTGATGATCCGGTCTATCTTCTAGATGGTGTGGAGCAGCAGCAGCAGCAGCAAGAGGGCGAAGAGGAAGAGGAAGAACAAGAAGACCCCGAAGGACCGTTTGTGAGGGATGAGCAAGGACGGATTGTCAGAGACGAAAATGGGATTCCTACGTTGAAGAGCACGGGGAAGAAGGCGGTGGATTTGAAAGAGTTGGAGGAGGGCGATGAAGAGAGTTCGGTGGAGTATCGTATTGAGGGGCAAGAAGAGGAAGATGAAGAGGAGCCATACCAGAGGGATGGGAAGGGGAATATTGTGAGAGATGACGAGGGGTTGCCGGTTTTGAAGGAGGGGAGGAGATGGAAGGTTGTCAAGGGGGGAAAGGGGCAGAAAGGAGAGGGGGTGAGTGATGAGAGCGAGGAGGAGGATGAGGAGGAGGGTAGTGAGGATGGTGATGAATGGGGTGGTTTTGATGATTAGGCTATATTGGAGAACAGAGTTGATGGGAAAGCTGGGCGTTGTTGACGGCCAAAAGAATCAAAGTTGTATGGGGAAGCATAACTGGGTAACAACAACATCAGTACACAGGAGTCACATCAGTGATACCTCTCCCCAACGCTTCACACAAGACAAGTTCGAGTTCGTAGCTGGCTGAGTTGTGAGATCCGTTGTCGAATTTGACGTGTTATCACCTGTTAGGGAATGGGTCAAATATACAGGCGCCTGGCCTTTCACCGACAAATACGCATATTGAAAACCGTTTGCTTTGTTCATTCGACACCTCCGAAGCCTATTTGTAAATAGTTTCTTTAAAATTTACCAAGGCAGAACGGTATCCCGGGTGAGCGACTCCCCATTTGCCAAAACTTGCAACAATTAACGAAACAAGTTGAGGTTGACAAGTCAAGTTTGGAGTATAGGTTTGCCTTGATGATATTGAGCCAGATCGATAAGACTCTACATAGGTAGCTTGGAAAACTGATCTTCACGGACTATCGGCTCAATCATCACGCCCAAGTGGCAACATAACGTACTGTGTAAGTGCTACTATCACGTTGTCAGTTGACACACACGATCCGACAGTTATCGGACCTCGCGGTGAAGGCGGGTAAGCACTATTGATTGCTGAGAACGCCCAGTGGGCTGATGATAATCTCAAGTATGGCACTACCTATGCGCCCCCACAAGGCTGCTCGTCGGGTTCCTGTTTATATCCGTGCAATCGCCAGCTGAATGATCCATGGCTTGAGTCCAACGGCGACCCAAGGCCGTGGTGCAGTTAAGTATTGAAGATCCGGAGACTAGGTTGCCGGATTGTCATTGTCATCACCATCATTGCCATCGACCACCATGGTTGATCTCACCGCACCGTGTCAACGAAGCGAGCAAAGCTTGTCACCGACCCTGGGGAATTGGCTGGTCAACATTTCGATTCTCGAATTTGTCGGGTTGAACAGCGAGGAGGCATGGACAAGCCGATGAGCCTCGGCTCGGTAAAGATTTCGAAGCGACTTTCAAGGATTTGCCCTGTCAGGATTCATCTTGGCGTACAAAAGTAAGCATAAATTTTGGCTGTGGACCACCTCAGTCGCGTGGGTTTTTCGGTGGAGTTCTCGGGAGAAGATCAAACTCCGTTCGTGGTGGGGACTATGGTCGGCATGTCGGTGCTTGCTGGCTCCGGATCGGATTTTATCCAATGTGCACACGCTTGTAGATAAGATATGGGGGGAGACGTGGCCTTGAAGGAGCCGCCGTAGGGCGCTGTCACAAGCGCTGTGGCGTGCTGTAGGGCAGTTTACAGTTGCAACGATGCGACGCTGACAGGCCAGGCTTCCGCCATTTTCCATGACTGGCAAATCAAATCCGGCAACGTCGTCTTCCATCTCCCACTTGCACCAACTTCCACTTGGGCATCGTCGACAATCAAACATGGAACTGAACCGGTCAACCTCGATAGTATCGACAGCTGTGCCTTGCGGCCGAGAACGCGGGATACCCAAAGAAGTGAAAGTCCACTTCTCGGCCCGCTCAGCCCCCATGTCCGTGTTCCTCATCCATCCATCACCAACAGCAACAGCAACAGCAACAGCACGAGACGCGGTTTGATCCCCTCCTCAGCGATAAGGTAATGAGAGACCCGACGACACGCTCTTGACCCTCGCTCTGAGCTTCGAGTCACCTCCAGGTTTTTTGGAGGTTGGTGTGAGCGTTGGGTTGGTGGTGGTGTTGATCGGGTCCGTCACGGCAACGTCAGCGAATGCCGTCCAGATGCACAACACCAACAGCGCAATGAACACTGCCTCTTCTGGCCACTTCCCTTTTATCTTGTTCTCGTCATTGGTGCGACACCCGGCAGCCTTGTCAGGCCACTTTCTCAAACCGTCGACACGCCAACCCAATCAAGATATTCCCAGTCGCACAGCAGCACCGGCCGGCCGTGAGTGCCCAGCTCATACCCGTCTTGGGGTCTCATGGGAGCTTCCCGCCCGTCGTTCGTCCCGTTGTGTCTCCTCCTCAAACCCCCATTCTCAGGTCCCAATGCACCACGACTTCGATATCCGCTGTGCCTCAGCCTATCAGACGGCATTTTGAAAGTCATCTGGTCTTCTAGAACACCATGGGGTGCATAAAGTATAAGTATACTATTCTAAGACACCAGGTAGTGTATCACACTTGAATGTGAGGCGGGACACCTTGGACACTCTACACTAGACCAGACTAGTGTACTGTGTAGACTCCTCCACTCTACGGATCACGGAGCTTCGCTATTCACCCGTGCTCGTACTGCCCCCACCGTGATTGATTGACTTGCAGTGCATGACGAGCCACTCCGCCAACGGCGAAGAGCCCCTCGGCGCCGATCGCTCGAACCCCCTGGGCCTAGCTAGTCCCGTCTACCGGTAGGTGTCTCCGTGAATGGGATGTGCAAGTCACTACCATAACCGCCCATTTCCGGAGCCATCTACCGTCGTCGTCTTCACCCTTTCTTCTTTTCCATCCAGCTCTGGGCTTATGTATTTCACCTTGCTCTGCCCACTGTGATCCACACCGACCATCCCTTTCTCGTCATCGTGTCCGTCTTGTTCGCTAGCCACAAACCTGAGCTAGTGCCAAGGTGTCACCGCGCGGTTGCTAATCAGATATCGCCAGATCCGAGGTACCGGCGAGTTTGGGGGCCGACTATGGGTCCATCCATACGACCTTCGCCCCCTGGTTACTGACAAATACAGGGGGCTATGGCTGTTTACCAGT
Source organism: Neurospora intermedia (assembly GCA_037102815.1). Classification (NCBI taxonomy): domain Eukaryota; kingdom Fungi; phylum Ascomycota; class Sordariomycetes; order Sordariales; family Sordariaceae; genus Neurospora; species Neurospora intermedia. The sequence goes on along the minus strand of BTPP01000004.1, from coordinate 3,316,237 downwards.
GATCGCTTCATGGATCTGGTACCAGCATGATGGAGCCTTACACGCAACTCTCCGTACCCTGTTCGGATGAAATACATGAACCAGGCCACAAGGTGGAGTTGACGCATATCGGAACCATCTAGTACCGGGGTGGCTGTTCTGCCTGTTCGTTGCTGTCTCGAATAAATATAAGCCTGTGTGTCCTCGGCTCGTCTTGCTCAAGGAGGAAGAGAGGAGAATATTCGTCCAAGCGTTTATCAACACACGCATGGCCCGTTACTGAGGCTCTAACCATCTAGCTTACTTTGCCTTCTTTGGCAGTCCCTCACTTCTAGTACACAGTATACCTACCCTCTTTTGTCGTTGTTGTATTAGCATCTACCCATTCGAACATACACCCTAATACCGGCCGAACCATCAGTCATCATGGCTGCCGGCACACCAAAGTCGTCCGGGTCGTCGACGGCGACAGCCATGGACATCGAATGTCAAAACACCCAAGTCAGCAAAGTCTCGCATTGGTACCTCCTACTCAACCCCGGTGGAATTACAGATGCCGTCCGCAACCACCACTATGAGGGCGAGGGCACAAATGAAAAGCCGTATATCGTCGACTACCTCCCGGTCGACGGACACAACGCCATGCAATATCCCAAATGGAAGAAGTGGACCATCACCATCCTACAGGCCGTTGCCACCTTGGCCGTGGCCTTTGTCAGTACCGCCTTTTCTGGAGGCATCAAGGAGATTATCATTGGGTTCGGGGTCAGCACAGAGATTGCCATCTTGGGTGTCTCGCTTTTCGTCCTTGGTTTCGCCGTTGGACCGGTACTATGGGCGCCTCTCAGCGAGTTCTACGGTCGCCAGATTCTCTTCTTCCTCACCTACATGGCCTTGACAGCATTCAATGCTGGCGCTGCTGGCGCTCAGAACATCCAGACCCTCATCATCCTCCGATTCTTTGGCGGTACCTTTGGTGCTTCGCCCTTGACCAACTCGGGCGGTGTTATTGCTGACATGTTCAATGCCAAGGGTATGTCATCCATTCTATGCTTCACATTTTCTTTCATCCAATACTGACTATTCACAGAGCGTGGTATTGCCTCTAGTGTCTTCGCCATGGCTCCCTTCTTGGGTCCCTCCATCGGCCCTATCGTCGGTGGCTTCTTGGGACAAGCTAAGGGCTGGCGCTGGGTCGAAGGTGTTATGGCCATCTTTACCGGCGTCCTCTGGATCGCCTGCTCTCTCACTGTCCCTGAGACATACGCTCCCGTTATCCTCCGTCGCCGTGCGAAGAACCTTAGCAAGGAAACCGGCAAGCTCTACGTCTCCCGCCTCGACCTGCAGACTCGGCACCAAACCGTTGGACAACAGATCAAGATCTCGCTCCTTCGCCCCTGGATCTTGCTCTTCACCGAGCCCATCGTTCTTCTCACCTCGCTCTACATGGCCATCGTCTATGGCACCCTCTACCTCATGTTCGCAGCCTTCCCTATCGTCTTCCAGCAGATCCGCGGCTGGAGCCCTGGCATCGGCGGCCTTGCCTTTGTCGGTGTCGCCGTCGGCATGATGCTCGCAGTTGGCTACTCCATGTATGACAACAAGCGCTACTCGCGCGTCGCCGACAAGCACGGCGGCATGGCGCCCCCCGAAGCCCGCTTGCCCCTCGCCATCGTCGGCTCTATCTTCCTTCCCGTCGGCCTCTTCTGGTTCGCGTGGACCAACGGCCCCGAAGTGCACTGGGTCGTGCCCATCATCGCGTCTGGCTTCTTCGCCGGCGGCCTGGTCATGGTCTTCCTCAGTCTCATGGGCTACCTGATCGACTCGTACACCATCTTTGCCGCCTCCGTGCTGGCCGCCAACTCGGTCCTCCGCTCCCTTTTCGGCGCCGCGTTCCCCCTCTTCACCACCTACATGTATGCCAACCTTGGTATTCACTGGGCTTCGACCATCCCTGCCTTCCTCGCGCTCGCTTGCGTGCCGTTCCCGTTCTTCTTCTGGAAGTACGGCCACTTGGTCAGAATGAAGTGCAAGTATGCCGCTGAGGCGGCGCAGGCGCTCGCAAAGATGCTGGCGGCTGCCAAGGCAAGACAGGAGCAGCAGGAGGGCAGGAGCGGAGCTGCTATACATCAGCAGCCGCAGGTTGCTGTCCCTGCCGGGATCGCGGAGGAGAACGAGGAGGTGTTGGAGACGAAGGAGGCTTATTCCAACATGCCTACGGTTTCGGCCGTGAGTGATGATGAGAGGACGATGCACGGGTCGGGGAACACGACAGAATTGGAGGAGGAAAAGGTTAGAAGAGGGTATGAGTGAAGGGGGATTGACTTTTTGGTTATCTGGTCATTACATCTTGTCTTCCTACATTCACCTTTTCGCATATTGTTCACGTTTGGATATACCATCTGGGTCTTGGATGGATGACATGGTTCATTGCATGCATGGCGAAACACGTTTGACGACACTTTTTATCTTGGGGGTTTTAACACTTTCTTTCTGGTTCCTTTTCCTGGATACGATACCAAACCTGGCCAGACAGCCAGCGGAACATGAACACATATAGATGGTCAGTGGGTTATAGATGGGAAAAGTTGATGAGCCCAAAATTGGCGATAGACATGAATATCTGTTGAATATACCCACTTTACACAATCCACATTCTCGCCGATCTATCATCCTCACGGGATTGATCCATACGTACGTGCTTATGTTCATGTTACGGATGCAGCCAGCATTACTCCGAAAACAGCTGTCGATATCGAACCTTCAGGGGCGCAGCAAAAAGAGGCTCAAAGCGGCATATAGCATAAAGCACAAGGCAAGAGGCGAGGTACATGCGCACGTAGTATGCACCTGTTCTAGATGCATACCTACCGTATAATTTCAGGAAATTCAGATTCCAGGTCAGGCATATACACCTGGTGCCCAGCTGGAAAGAAAATGGCTTAGTTAGCATATCTGTACATTTCATGCCCTCTGTACTCGCTGTATAGGAGGATGATTCTAGGTGCTCCACCCTCCAGTCGATTCGCTTGGTCCTTCTAAAGCCCAGTATTATCGTCGTCGGCTGTGTATACAGACCTCCGCTTGGAATCATTGACTCCCCCACCCTTTTGCGTGGCATTTGCATGACAGAAAGCGGCATTTTGAGAGTGCAGCGGGCAGAATCTGGCACCTTTTCCAGGTGGGCATCAGGTGTATATGCCTGACCTGGAATCTGAATTCCCCGAAATTATACGGTACGTACCTGCCTGCTCCTGTCATGCATGCTTTGACTATTGATTGACAATGCCTCGCAATGCTCTGCATTGAATGAGCCACTTTACCTCCCGTTGCCACAGTCTATAACACTTCGCTCGGACAATGATCATCGGCCTCTGCAGATATTCAAGGGATTAATTTCTTTCGTTACTAAGTATCGCATACATTCGCTTTTGGCGACCTTTCTGGAATCCGGTCTACTCAGTTCCGTGGAGAGGCGGAGGTGGGAAGGTGCTGCCAACAAGCACTTTGCCCGAGCAGCCCAAAATACGAGGCGAAAGGAACCATAACGGTCCGTTATTTACCGGTCGTCGCCGCTCCGACTATTGGTCTGGGGGTCACTGACTTCTGTCGGGGAGAGCGGATGGGATGCCGAGTTCTTGCCCAGTGTCTACCTATGGTCATAGATATTTCGTGCTAGAATGGGGGGTTGGAGGTCATGAAATCTTCTTTATATCATCAGTACCCAACAAAAAGTCGTTACCAGTACACCAAAATTCACAACGTTCAAACAACCATAGGTAGGTAACCATTTGGCTCTCATCCAGTAACCAACCCCCAGACCTAAAGCTTCGAACCCTTCTTCTTCTTCCTCTCCTTCGCACTATCATACCTAACCCCCTCATCATCTTGTTCCTCCACCGTCAAATCCGGCAACACCCTCGGCATGATCCGCCTCGGCCTGCTACCCTTCACAACACTATACTTTTCAAAATCCTTCACCCCACACTGCTCCCTAAGGAAATCCTCATCCAGCAATAACTTCCCATTCACCTTTTCCGCGGGACTCTCCAAAATGCCCCAAATCGCATCCGAAAAGATCGTCGCATGTCTCAAATCCCCCCGCAACTCTGGGTGATTTTCTTCCTGTTTGGCCGTAGCAGCGCTCTCAATCGCCACAGCCGGCCAGATCCCACTCACCGCCATGCCTTTTCTTCTCGTCACGACGCCATCCCCTTCCCCCGTCGCCGTCCTGGGGGGGACCACGCTCTCGCGCTCAAAATCCATGGCTAACCCCTTGACGAGCACGGACATGGCGACTTTGCCCATGGCGTAGGCCGTCTTGCCCCGGAAGAACCGAGAATAAATGGGCGGACAGACCACCACGATTCGCCCGCCATAGGTGGACTCGTGCAGATACGGTAGGGCGAACTGAATAGCTGCGTAGAGCCCGTCGGCGTTGACGCGCTGCATGAGCTGGTACCGCTTGAGCGGCGTCGAGGAGACGGAGGACCACCAGATTGCGCCCGAGTTGTAGATGAGGACGTCGAGGTGGCCGTAGGCTTTGATGGTGGAGGCGATGAGGGTCTGGAGGGATGAGCCGGTGGGGTCGCTGGTGTCGCAGGGGATGGCGAGGGCAGTGCCCGAGTGGAGAGTGGTGATCTCGTGGGCGACGGTGGTGATGGTGGAGAGGGCGGAGTTGGGGTCCGGCGGTAAAGGGGAGAGGGACGCGAGGGCGGAGGGATCGGTGGTGGATTTTGCGGAGACGACGACTGTATACCAGGCAGGGGGTTGGGACGTATATATGTAAGCGAGGTGTTGCTGTGTGATGTGATGTGGTACATAATGGGGGAGGGAGTGAATAGTAATCCTTACCCGCGTATCCTTTCTTGGCCAGGTCAATGGCTACTTGACGTCCTATTCCGCGAGAAGCACCGATCACGAGAGCCACTGGCTTGTCAATGGGGGAGGTCGCTACTGGTTTGTCTATTGAGGGGGCCATGGTGTTGAAACGTGCAATGGTATTTGACTGAATCCAAATCTCCCGATATACATGAGCTGAGGTAACGAAGAGGACACAGAATGAGGAGAGGGAAGTTGACTGATACGCTAACTATGACAGTTGCTTTTGGGAAAAGATCTCGATCGATTAAATCATTTATATCTTGATTCTAGCAAGATAGATTCGTCAAGTTCACATCAGTGAGGTCATTCTCGGTATCTCGCCCGCGGGACGTTGTGATTACTGATCAGCGTTGAACTAGAGATGCCGTGTGGGAGCGAGGGACGTCAGAGTTGGAGATCAATGCCGAGGTCCGGTGCGGGGGCCCCACCCACATCTACGGAACATGGAACCGCAGCCGATGCTGCCATGGAGCCGGTTGGTGTAGCCGGGGATTAACGGGCCGCGGAGCGGGGAACATTAGTTTCCATTTCAATGTCATTTTCAGACTTCTTCGTCATTTATTCTCCATCGGAACAAGTCTCAAGTTCCCTCCTCATGGAATTCCTTTCGGCCGGAGACGGCATGATTAGCCCCAAATGCTGGACGAGGGAAACTGAGACCAACAGTGACTGGCAAGATATGGTGATGCTTATAGCCAAAAAGCAGTTCATATTTCTCGAGAATACAAAAAGGTTGAGGAGTGTTCCCAGCAAGACAATGGAAGAAGTCGTACGACTGCTTTGCTGGTACGCTTGGGGTTACGTTCGCTACACACTGTGCATCCAATTGTCTGGATATAACTGGAGGTTAATATCACACACTGTGAACGCTGCAGGCCAAAGTCGCAATAGTTTTGGACGCCGAAGGATACTACCACCGTGTGACAACCATTTCGGTGGACTAACCTTCGCAAGGTTTTCGAACGGCTTAACTTCCTGCCTGAGTTTAGGTTCTCAAGACCCCTCGCGTGGCCCTGCAGCCAAAGGCTGGGATTTCTTGAGTTCAAAAGGAGAGTAGGCGCCGGCGACTCGGTACCTTCCGTTTTCCACAATCTCAATCGACTCTTGATTCCTCTGACTACTCAACATCTCTCTCTGTCTTGCCTGCGAGCCAATTTCCCGTCATGAGTACCCCAGCGAAGAGAAAGGCAGTGTCGCCAGCTCCTGGATCTTCACCTCCGCCGAGGCCGGCGCCTACTGGCCCGGCATCTCCCGGCGCCGGATCGCCAGAGGCTGCTGGCGTATCATCGCCGGCCGCACCAGCCACCACAGACGATGCACTCACTGGTGCGCATTGGCTTCAACAGGGAATGCCAGAAGAGGATGCCCAAGACGCGGACTCCAGCCTGGAAAGCGATGTCGAAAGCTCAACTGCTTCTATCTCCTCGACCATTTTCAACTACCGTATGATCAATGGTCGTACCTATCACAGTGACGCCGTAACGGATATAGAATATTGGGCGCCCAACGACGAGAAGCATCTCGACAGCTTGGAGATTTACTATCATGGCGTCGAGCTGCTCAACGATCATCAGCTGCATATGTCGCCGCTCAAAGACAATATCGAACGTGTTATTGACATCGGTACAGGCGCAGGCTTCTGGGCGATTGATTTCGCTGACAAGTATCCCAATTGTGAGGTGATTGGCACCGATATCTCGCCCGTGCAACCTAGCTGGGTGCCGCCCAATCTAAACTTCGAGATCAGTGATGCCTCGAAAGAGTGGACTTATAAGCCGAACTATTTCGATCTTGTTCATGTTCGATTTTTTGTGGGCGCAATCGAGGATTGGAACGCGTTCTATAGAGAAGCATTCAAAGTCTGCAAGCCGGGTGGCTGGATTGAACATTACGACCATTCGCCCGTTGTAACTTCTGACGACGGAAGCGTGGTCCCGGGGTCTGCTATGGATACGTATGGCAAGGTGCTCGCGGAGGCTGCTCGGAGAATTGGAAGATCAGCCACCCTTGCCGACGACGATACCATGGAGGAAGGGTTGAAGGCGGCTGGGTTTGTTAACATCCAGACAAAGAGGATGAAGGTAAGTCCAACATCCTATCCACACAAGTGATTGCGACCATGCTAGATTTTGCTTGTCAATCTCAACACCTGTCTAGGTAATCAGGACTCAGCTGACTTGTGTGAAAACAGATGCCGATAGCTCCCTGGTCGGACGACAAGAAGTTGAAGGAGGTCGGGCTGTGTGCTTATGCTACGCTCTCGGCAGATATCGAAGGCGTCGTCCAGTTTCCGTTGGGTACTGTCCTGGGTTGGACGCCAGAGGAGATCAGCACGTTTTGTGCTCATGTGCGCCGCGAGCTGAAGGATCCTAGCATCCACGGATATTACCATTGGAAGTATGTATGGGCGCAGAAACCAGAGGACTCTCAGTAGTTTCAGGTGTTCGACCCAGGAGTGTCATGGGAGCCGAGTATAAGGGGGTTGGCAGTTGTGCATGCTTTGGGATGAAGATCGTGTTGATGTCGACTTGCAACGACTTTGAGCCGAGACGAAGACGATGGAAAGCCCCGCGTGGGAAAGGATAGCGAGAGGGGCCGTGATAATCAATAAGAAAGGAAAATTGATGTCGCCAGGAGAAAACGTGATCTGATAACTCGGGCCATTACACAGGATGGCATTTGCTGTCCAACATGTTGTGTTGAAAGTTTCCAAGCTTGGCTTTGGGGAGGAAGAGGGGACCTAGCTCCAACTGCCGCGGTCACTGTATTCACGCCCTCTGATTGGTCAATTGTGTCCGTGCCTAAGAACGGTACGTCGGTACCTCCCCAGCCACCACCAACGGCGACCCTTCAAGCTTCAGCTGGTCCGGGAACATGGTCCCCCAACCCCCTGAACACATACATCCGGTATGATGGCCCCTGTACCCTACCAACTAAGTCTGTACACTTCGAACTAGTGATTCTTGCTTTATGTTGTAGTTTTTTCTTCATCCGGTTTGAATTCTTTTTTTCTTGGTTTTTGTTACTTGAGATACCCTTTTCGTTCCGTCAAGCGCATCGTGAGGAGCCTACCTACATAGTATCCGCTTGGGGACCACGGATCGATCATTCGTTATACAGAAACCGTCTGAGTATTGCTTCCAGACGGTGTTCGTGGTTTACATCTTTTTGTCAAGTTAAGCGCAAAATTCGGCTCTGGGCTAGACGACCGTAACCAAGATGGCGATTCCTATGGAAAGGTTAGGCGATAGAGGTATGTGCTACATTCATTGTGATTGAGTGGAAGGGAAGAACATGAGCTCACCAAGATTTTCACAGCCTTCAACCATAGAACGAGTGTGGAAATTGAGAGTGAATATGACCGTTTGCGCGCTGAGGCCCGGGCGGAGGGTGATAAGATGAAGAGGTACTTCGACGAGGTATGTTTCGTCGAACCTTTCATCCGCTTTCTTCCATCTCATCTCATCCCATCCCATCCCATTTCACCTACTAGTTCATCCGATCTCACACATTACCAAAACCACACCTCCCCCCAACCCACTTGTACAGTAGAGTACCCAGGTAACTAACACCTCCCCTCCCTCCAGGCCCACCAAGCCTACGAACGCGGCGACGGCGCCGAAGCCAAAAACCTCTCCAACCTCGGCAAAAAGCACAAAGCCAAGCGGGACGCAATCAACAAACAAGCAGCCGAGTTCATCTTCCGGGAGAACAACCACCCGGAGCGCGTGGCCGCCGACACCATCGACCTGCACGGTCTCTATGTCGAAGAAGCCGAAGACATTCTGGAGGCACGCATCCGCGACGCCCAAGCCCGCGGGCAAACGCACCTGCACGTCATCGTCGGCAAAGGCAACCACTCGGCGGGCGGCGTACGCAAAATCGCCCCGCGTGTGGAGCAGGTGTGTCGCGAGATGGGACTCAACTTTGCCGCGGAGGAGAACGAGGGGCGGATCTATGTTGATTTGACGGGCGGTAGGGTCGATGGTCTGCCGGGCTTGCCGCAGCAGCCACCGGGGTATCAGCCTGGAGGGGGGTATCAGTCGGAGGGAAGGCCGAACCAGCACCACGGAGGAGGTGGGGGAGGGTATCCGGGACAGCAGCAACAGCAGCACGGACAGCAACATCACCAGCAAGGGCAGCAGCAGAACCAGCAGGAGGACGATATTTGGGCGGATTTGTTGGGGGCTTGTTTCAAAAAGTGCTGCGTTGTTATGTGAGGGGGGGTATGGCGGACAGTGGATGGTATTGGAGGTTACGTGTTATACGGTTTTGGATTTCATGCTGGGTAACGATGACGTCGGATATGTTGGGTTTGATGATAATGATTTTGAGATGAGCGAGCGACTCCAAAAAGCGATTCTGCGTAGTTGAATTGGCTAGACTTAGATATCTGTTTTGAGAGGCTTTTCCAGAGATACCATGTTTGCGAGCGAATGATTGTAGGACAGAAGATGAGATTATTTGTAGCAGAGAAGACAAAGGATCTTCAAGAGAATCCAACTTACCGTTTCAACAATTCCTCTGGATCTACCTAATGACTTATGGTCAAGCCGGATTGCCATCTTGCGATCGTGTGCAAAGGGCAGCGCGAGCGAATATAAACATTAAAACAGGCATGGCAGGACGGGTATACAAAGTGAAAAGCCGGAAGCTAAACAACCTTAATTGACCTAACAGTCTGTAATCTATGCAGTTGTGTAAACAATCCACGCAGTGAAGAATCTTTTCCAGTCACTCGTCGATGTGCCGTTTCCCTCCTCTTCTTGCTCACTCTCCACACCTCAGATGCCTATTGCTTATCTTTCCCGTTTCCCTACTCTTCTGCTTTCTTTGCTTATCATTGGCCTACCCTCCATTCAAAAATTTCCGTCTCCAATCGGAAACATGACAAGGAATAACGTGTTTTTGAAATAACTGCCGGGAAATCAACCAAAACCCAACTAGAGCACGCCACAAATGACGCTTGCCAGAAAGAAAATCGCATAACCCAAAAGAGATGCTATCAAGAGCTCGTAATCTGTGCATTAAACAACACGGCCAGGAAATAAGGGGTTAAGCTATGATGAAGAGGGCCATGGGAGAGAAAAGAAAGCAAAAAGGCAAAGACCAAGATTAGGCTGCAGGCATTGTCAAATTGCTTCCTGCCTTGAAGAGGAGGGTTTGGGGCTGGACTTGGGTATCGCTGGTAGATTTGCATCCGTGCCACTATCGACATACGAGTCTGAAGAAAAAAATATCAAAGTATCTGTCCCGGCTAAGATTTGTCTTTTCCCCCATTCCATCCAATCAGCCTAATAATAAATTCTCTAGGAAGCCCCCAAACGAAGAAACGAAAAGGTGTTGGTAGTGGTTTTATGTGGACAAGGCTTTCGTGACCCTTGATCCTTCGAAAGGAACCAAATTTCTGCTGTGATATGTCGAAAGGTTAAATATGGGGTGATGATACTTTCGCATGCGAATCGGGTAGCAAGAGTATATTCACGCAACTGCGTGGTTGTGCGGACAGTCATGACCCATGCTGGGTCCTGGATTGATGGTCGAGTTGCAGGACGGGAAGATTTTGGCGTCGTGAAAAGAGCCGCACGATCAGGATGAAGCCGACGGGGCCATATGTATGCCCATAAAGTCCTCTAAGTCTGGAACGAGTGAGAAGTTCTCCAATTGTAAATCAGGAGCGTTTTCTTCCTATGCACCCGCATCTTCACCCAAGCCCTGCTGGCCAGGTCCTCCGGCGTTCCCTGACTGCTCCTGGGAGCTAATAAGCTCCTCGTAATCGACCATCTTTAACGCCAGTTTTTTGGCAGCACATTCCATGAGAATGAGTTGTCGGGTAGCCTTGTCCGCGCTCCGTACCTCGGACAGGGCCCGATTCAGCATGTGCTGAAGCATTGGATTGCTCATCGAGGGAGCTGCTGGAGCGATAGCACTCACGGGAGCAGGAGCAGCAAGGGCAGCATGAGTACCAAGCGGGTGAGGAGTGCCAAACCTAAAGGCATTGGGGTCAGCTGAAATATTAATTCCACCGTTCGCCCCGTTCGGCAGGATCGCCGCATTGTGCTGCTGCTGTTGAGAATTTTGGGGATTGCGCGTTTCTGAGACCGTGATGTTAGCATTGTAGCTCATCGTCGCATTTGCAAGCATCTGAGGAAAGCTTACCGTGAAAACTGCATCTGGCACCACTGGCATTAAACCAGCAATTGGCACAGCTGCCGCACATCTGGCCGTCCACCACAATGCAGCTGGTCCATGGACCGTGGCCCTTGTGGCAATTCTTACAAGGGACGCGAGCCGGCTCACCAGCAATGTGAGCGAACAGAGCTTCAACATTGCTTCTACGTGCCAAGTTCAGCACTTGCTCAGGGCGCCTCTGCTGGGCAAGACGATGACCCGGCTCACGAGCCAATCTCTTGGCAAGAGCACTCTCGACGTTTAGCTGGCCATAACCGGATTCATGAGCCATATCCTCCGTGCTCTTGGATAGCTGAGGGTCCATTGAGTGCTGATGAGGGGACGGCTGCATCTGCTGGGGCTGGCCCATGGGGGCAACAGGGGGTTGGTGCTGATGTTGATGAGGATGGGCCTGGGGCTGTCCAAGGCCCTGAAGCATATCGGCCTGCTGCTGTTGCTGTTGATGCTGCTGCTGCTGCTGTTGTTGCTGATGGTGTTGATGTTGTTGCTGCTGGTGCTGGTGTTGTTGATGTTGAGAGTGGTCCTGGGGAGAGGGTTGAGGCACACCACCAGGGGCACCTGGGTTACCTAGCATGCCGGCACCACTAAGGTCAACATGGCCGCCGAGTCCCGAGTTCGCAGCGGCAGAGGCATCCTGGTCCTCCATCTCGGCGTCAACATCCGGCTCGCCAGTGCCATCATTCAGGGAGCCGGGCTGACCAAGACCCGTCTCCATGACGGCAGCAGCAGCTGCGGCAGCATACTCTTCAGTGCCCATCCTGGCCGTAGGGTCGTCGTAGGCGGACGGGTCTGGTTTAAGGGAATCCTGGTCAATATCAGGCTCCTGATGTTGCTCCTGTTGATGCTGAAGATGATCCTGGGTTTGATCTGGCTGATGCTGTTGCAGGTGATGGCTGTGGAGGTCGTGCTCCTGAGCCTGCTGATGCTGGAGCTGAAGCTGGGCCTGAAGTTGGGGATGGATCTGGTTAACGTGGTTAGGGTCCTGATCGGGGCTCAAGTTGGTAGCCAGATTTTGTTGTTGTTGTTGGTGCTGTTGGTGTTGTTGTTGTTGCTGCTGTTGTTGCAGCTGCTGTTGCTGTTGGAACTGCTGGAGCTGAGCTTCGTGAGCAGCCAGCTGCTGGACAAGCTGGCTGTTTCGGACCAGCGAGTGAGGACTGGCGCCAGTGCGAGAACGTGCCGGGGTGGTCGGCTTGGTCACTTTGGTTGGGCCGGGGCCCGGAGTCAGTCGCGAGGCTGGGACTTGGCCTTGGCCGGGGGCAGAGCCGGCCTGAAGTCCCACGGAGCCGACCTGGACCTGGCCGACAGCTCCGGGAACCTGACCGACAGCACCGCGCTGGACACCGGATCCGGGGCCAGCGACAGGGCGGATTGGCGATGGTTTCATACTCGTCCGCTGGGGACCGGGTTGCTGGTACCAGTTGGCAGCAATGACAGGCGGTTACCAGGTGTCGCGAGCTGGTCGTCGCTGTATGGGCTGGTAATGGCGCTTGGTAGGGTGAGTTGGTGTTGAGCAGCTGTCATCAGCTGGTGTTCCAAAGGTCGGGCGACAAGTTTGGGGAGGAGAGGAGAGAAAGGTGGTGCGGGTGTCCAAGGAACGGCTGGATCGGCGGGACACCGCTCGACGGACGCGACATTTTAGCTGGCGGGCAGTCACCGGCAGGCAACCAGCAGCCAAAGGGTGGCGGCAACTGCGAGCCAGTGTCCATCACTCGGCTTGTGCAACTGTGCACAGACACCCACCTGCTGTGTGAGAGCGCACAAGCCACAAAACACTCACAACGAAGATGATGGTCCAATCATTGAATATTATCCGTGCCTTCTGCCCCTCCCGCCTCGATCCTCGTAGATGGTCAAGTGCCATCAGAAAAGTGGAGTAAATCGCTCAGTCTAGGAGATCAAAATGTTCTATGTATCCCTGGTATCCAAGCATGAAAGTGCGTCTGTACTTGTAGATTTGTTGGAAGGCGTTGTAACTTGCAGTTTGCAGCTCTAAAAGCGGAAAAGAATTCATTGCATTGAAGGGCTTTCTACATAAGGGGGGACTTGTAGAAACAGAGGCATCTACTGTAAGTACCTACGTGTCAGAGAAGTCAGTGAAATCCCCCAAAGTCTAGAAATTGAGTGTGTAAGAGAGACCAGATGGAGTGGGAATGATGACTATAGTGTTGGAATGATGTATGTCAGTTCACGGTGCTGGCCCGATAATCGTAGGAACGGGAAGTGGGGAATGGATGAAGTATTGAGTTAGTCCACCAGCTGATACCTATTCACATGGATGTATACTGGCGTAAGTCAAAAGCTCTGAACCGAAGCTCACACCTTCCATTGATACAATCTGTAAGTCTAGAACTATTATTCAGTAAGAGCAGGTTCTCCCAGAAGACTCGTATAGCCCGCAACAGGGGTATGCCATGGTTTTTAGTCACTTTTCTGTCTCCGCACTCACCAAGTGCTGCTCCAAACGTCATGGCATCGGAATATACACTTGTTGCTGGACAACGTAGGCATGGTATAAAGCCGTTGTCATCAACTAAGTATGTATTGCTCACTCTTGGTCTCAAAACGCATCCGGACCGCGATGAAGAAGTGGTGCTTTGACTTCGAGGTGAGTGTCTTACATAGGAGACGGCTGTCCAAGTTGTCTTTAGGCTGACATCGGTCTATTATAAAAAAGTTATTACACTAAGTATTTTATGTTCATAGATATCATATATGTATCCATACAAAAGAACAGATCCAACCAGCGCATCACTTCTTCTTGGGATGCGTAAAAGGATGCCCCTTTTCCCTCGCCCACTTCACAATCGTTGAGTTCATCCCCCTCAACACGAAGAAGTAAATGATCGGTATGAACCACCCCATCAACGTGTCCAGCACCCAGTTGTTCCTCGGCGACCCGCCCATGATTCCGCACTGCATCAGCCTTCCCAGGAATGACACATCGACAAAGTACTTGCCAGCCTCCAGCCCGGCAATCGCCCTCTTTGCTACCGTATCCGGGCTCTCCGCCGGCTCGTCCTTTTCCAGCTCCACCGTGATGTCCGGCTTCGTCTGATTCTCCCTCTCGTAGCCCGGCGATACAATCGTGCCGGGATACACAACATGCACCTTGACCGGGTTATCCGGGTAGTAATTTACCTCCATCGCCAGAGTATCCGCCAGTCCTCTCAGCGCCCACTTGGTTGGGGTGTACGGGCCATAGCCCAAAATCGCAAACAGCGCCAACATTGACGCCGTAAACACCAAGTGCTTCGGCTCTCCCTTGGGTCCCGTGCTGTTCTCGGGCGCCAGCCACTCCCTCAGAATCGCCCGCGACATCTCCGCCGACCCAAAGTAGTTGACGTCCATGTTGCGGCGCGCGGCCACCATGCTGTCATCATCGGTCCACAGCAGAGGCGTCGACATGCCGGCCACGCACCAAACGATGTCCGGGGAGCGCCCGCCATTCCAGGCGATGGCTTCGGCGAGGACCGCGGCGGCGTAGTCGTGCTCGGAAACGTCGGCTGAGATGTAAGTGAAGCGTTGTGTGGACGGGTTCTTGGCGGCGGCGCGGACGTCGACAAGGGCTTCTTCAAGGCGCCCAACGTTGCGCGAGACGAGGATGACATTGGCTCCCTTTTGCGAAAGTTGGATGGCCGCTGAGCGGCCCATACCTTCCGAGGCACCGGTCAGGAGGACGGTCTGGTGACAGGGGTTGAGTTAGTGTTGTTTGGAGGTCGGGTCAGGTCAGGTTAGGCTTCGGGGCGCATACCCGGCCCTCGACTGGCATGTGGTTTTTGGAGCTGAAGAAACCCATTGTAGCAAATATGCCAATGGCCGCGACGATAGCTGCAACTGGAAGAGACCAGGAGGTGCTGAGGGTTTTCAGTTGTTCCATCAACGGCTCTGAGAAGAAATAATGGTTCATCCTTGGATCGTGGAAGAAGATCGGGCTCGAGGAAAGTGGAATTGTTGACGCGGCGCGCCTAAGCTATTCTAGAGTGCGAACGAGTACCTCTACGGCGTAAATTTAGTGGATGCTGTCAGCAGTTCCCGTCGTACTGGAGCTTGCACCCCTGTCTGTAAGTGACTTGTTGATATGTAGGTGATGATTTGACCGATTTCTTCGCACTCCGTAGGAAAATGAAGCTTTTGGAAAAATATGTAATGGTTCAGATTGGCGATTTCGAGTCTTCTCCAGCGGTTTTCTCAACTGTCATAACCCATTGAGGTCATGTCAACGTAAACCTGGCAGGCCTGGGGGGCATCTTGGAGCTTCCCGTCGACCCTGAGGACGGGATGGAAGCTTTGACCATTTCAGATGTAACTGTGGAGCATCTTCAATTGTGGGGTTAGGCGGCCTGCATGAGAGTGGAGCTGAGCGGTCGAGGTTCCGCTGGGAATGGATCGCAAATTGACAAGAGCAAAAAAATTCTGCCGCTTCAACATTTGTTGCCCGCCTAGCGAACGAACCCACCAGCCCATTCAACGAGCATCTCCAAGTGCCTTTTGGCAGCATTTTCACGTCTAACGTCTCTCAGCCGCGCCAGACACCATCAACCCGTCTGAATAGATAAACGGGACACAATCGTAAAAATGGCCAAGAAAAGAAAAGCCCCGAGACCGACCGGCCCCGCCGAGCCTCGCGAGGTCGACGCCAAGGACGCCCGCCTTACCGTCAAGACTTACAAAGATGTCGCCAACTCCGAAGACGAATACTGGGAGAACCAGGATCGCATTGACTTTGACGACAGCGATGATGGCAGACAATCCAAGCGCAGGCGTCAAGACAAGGAGGAGGAGTTCCTAGAGGCTTCTGACGAGGAAGTTTTTGAAGAGGACGAATCCGACGAGGAGAGCGAACACGAAGACGCCGCGCCCGCGAAGGGCAAGAAGGTCAAGACAACAGTACTTTCCGACGAAGAGATGGGTGGTGAAGAGGAGGAAGAAGGCGACGAAGGATGGTGGGGTTCCTCCAGAAAGGACTACTACAATGCCGACCAGATCGAGACCGAGGCCGATGCCTTGGAGGAAGAGGCTGAGGCAAAAAGGCTCCAGGCAAAGAAGTTGGCCAAAATGTCTGAGGCCGATTTCGCGTTTGACGAGAGCGAATGGCTAGGGACCAAGGAGGAGGCCGAGGGAGAGGAGGACGTCATTACCGAAAAACTCAATGAGATCGAAGTCACAGAGGACATGGGGCCGGAAGAAAGATACAAGCTTCTACAGAGCCGATACCCCGAGTTTGACTACCTGGCACAGGAGTTTAGGGAGCTGCAGCCGATTCTCACAACTCTCCAAAAAGAGGCCGAGGGCAAGCCTGCCAAGTCTCTGGAGATGGTCAAGTTCTGGACTCTTGGGTGCTACATCGCTTCACTCGCCAGTTATTTCGCTATCCTGACTTCGCCAGCAAGAGACAGCCAAGGTGTTTCCAAGACGATCAGCCCTACGGAACTCAGGGACCACGAGGTTATGGGCACGTTAATGAGCTGTCGCGAGGCCTGGCTCAAGGTCAAGGAACTCAAGCCGCTCAAGAGCGTCTCCTCGACCAGCGGCATGCTTTCGCCACCCGAAGATGGGGGCGAGTATGGCGACCTGTCTGACGACGATATGGAGGACTTCAAGAATATGCTTAAGAAGAACAAGCGCGAATCCAAGGCTGAGCTCAAGGCCAAGGCGAAGAAGGAGGCCGAGAAGGCCAAGAAGGCCAGGGCTGTCGAGCAGTCTCTTGCCGATCTCTCCAGTTTGCTTGAAACCACCAAGACGGCAACCAAGGCCAGCAAGAAGTCTGTCAAGGTGGACAAGCGCGATGACGATGAGCGCTCCGACTTTGGTGACGAGGAGATCCTTGAGGCTCACGTGGCCAAGGAGAAGGCTGCTCGCAAGAAGAGTCTTAAATTCTACACCTCCCAGATTGTGTCCAAGTCCGCCAAGCGTGCGGATGCGGGTCGTAACGCCGGTGGTGATGACGATCTTCCCTACCGTGAGAGATTTGTAAGTTGGACATTGCCCGAACGTTTTGAGTTGTCGCGTACTGACTTTTTCCGCAGAGAGACAGACAAGCACGGCTCAACGCCGAGGCCGAGAAGCGCGGCAAGAAGGACAGCAAGCACGGCGCTGTGCTGGGCGAGGGCGACAGCGACGACGAGGACAAGGCCGTTGCCAAGCAGGTGCGCGGCGAGGAGGACGAGTACTACGACATGGTGGCGCACAACGCGGCCAAGAAGAAGGAGGACAAGGCGGCCAAGTACGAGGCTTTGGCGGCGGCCAAGGGCGCTCGGGTCGTGGAGGAGACGACGATCGGCCCCGACGGCAAGCGACAAATCAACTACCAGATCCAGAAGAACAAGGGCCTCACGCCGCATCGCAAGAAGGAGAACCGCAACCCGCGTGTCAAGAAGAGGATGAAGTACGCGGAGAAGCAGAAGAAGCTCAAGAGCGTCAAGGCCGTGTACAAGGGCGGCGAGGGCAAGGGCGGATACCAGGGAGAACTGTCGGGTATCAAGACGGGCTTGGTCAAGAGTATCAAGCTTTCTTGATAGGGATCTGGTTGTCGTGGTTGTTGGACTGGTTTGTAGTATTCTGGGTATATCATGCATTTATAGATTTTTGGGTTGTTGATAATCATGGCCTCAACGGATATGGGAAAAAAAGGGGGCTTGCACACACAATGGCATTGTATTTCTTCAACATCGATACTCGATACCTCTTCAAAAACTACAATATCCGTTATTCTCAACACCAGAGATCACCAATACTGGCGCCCTGTTCAATCGTGTTGTCCGGATCCATAGTAAAACCCCGGGTCTAAGAACAGGGTCCTACACGAATCCCTTACGGTTTTTTTTTTTGATTCTTTTCAAAACCCAGATCTTGATTCCTCGTCGTTTCTGTGCCTTTCCCTGACATTTTGTGTGCCAAGATTTGAAAGAACGAACTTGACTTGGAAAGGATACAAAGCCTGAGAAGGAGCCAATAGGAGCTCTGGGACGAATCAATGCAAATGCCCAAATCTCAACTTTGGATCAAATCGATGTAACACCACCACATGATAAATTGTTATGTAGATTGGGCAATTTTTGGACAAATGCACAATCCTAAACTGAACACTTTGGTTTCACTGTCTCCAGTATCTTCAACACGGATAGTTTTCGAAGTAGTTTTTGAGATGAAACACTGGAATGTTAGAGCAATAATCATAACATACCACATTTTTTTTCCAGTCCATCATGACTTTTCAAACCCAACAGGCAGAAGAAGGAAAAGTTCTAAACCAACAGTCTGTTTTCGGTCTATCAGAAACCCGGGTTTCCCTCGATGGGTTCTTATGCTGTTGTTGGATGTTGTTGTACTAGGGTTTCATCTAGCGGTTGACGTACCCCACAAGCGGGATCCACAGCCCGGGATGCTTGAGCCGCCTGAGACGTGCATGTTTTTAAGGGCTCTTTTGCCGCCGCCGAGGATGCATTACACGTATCTTGCAGGCGGGTCAACCTTGGGTCTTGGGGGAACCGGTTTGCGGATGTGAAGAGGCAAAGGATTCAAACTAGTCATGCGACCATCAGACTTTTCACCATGTATGACTCGAATTGGATTGTAACCAGGTCGACTCATCTTTCCTTTGTTCAGCTCTTTTTGTTGACTTTGCATTTTTGCATCGTTATCTTGAGCCTCACTTCACTTTGTACTCTATAACTCTTTGACCGACCGCTCATGAATCCTCAGGGCGGCTCTCAATTCAAGTGACGTATCTCCTGTCTGCCAAACCCACAAAACAAGGACACAACAAAGAGCAAGGTGAACTGGGCTTCCAAGTTCCAACGAATCTTAGGGGCAAACAACTCAATTGATAAGGCGGGAGAGCAAAGCGCATCAACAAAAACGCTTTCATTCAACCATCGCATTCTCTCTCACGCTTACACCCACAAATATTGTCAACCTGTACCTATCAAGAGACGGTTGCACAAAACAGTGAGACAGCATTACACGCGGTCCTACGGACAGCAGCAGCCACCATGGCGCCCCCAACCGAACTCCTCAACCTCGACGTCGAGGCCATATCGGGGATCCTCGGGTATGTCTCACTCATTCCACTCCCAATCAACTTCACCTTCTCCATCTTACTAAACCCTCTCAACAGCTCCGTATCAATAGCATGCTGGGTCGTCGTCTTCTCCCCGCAAATCATCGAAAACTTCCGCCGCTCATCCGCCGACGGACTTTCCATCCAATTCATCATCATCTGGTTAACGGGCGATGTCTTCAACATCTTGGGGGCCGTATTGCAAGGGGTCCTGCCGACCATGCTCATCTTGGCCATTTATTACACCATTGCCGACGTGGTGCTTTTGGCGCAATGTTTCTATTACCGAGGATTTACCTGGCGGGACGAAGTGGTTCCCAGCATTACCATTGACTCTAACGACAGTGAAGCTGCTTCAGAGCGTGATATGGGGAGCAGACGCGGAAAGAACAAGGGTAAGCGGAGGGCTGATGGTAGTCGGGGGACGTCGAGCGATGAAGGAAGAAGAAGGGTAGGAGAAGATTTGGAATCGGGACCGGATGAACGTACCGCTTTGCTTGGAGGAGGAAAGGCAGGCGTATCATCCTCATCCGCGAGCACTATCACCAGCACTACCTTAACTCCCCACCACCACAACAACGGACATACCGGTCACGGCCACCATCTCAGAGTCAGCGGCGGCGGCGGCGGCGGCGATCTCTACCCCTACGATGGTACCGGCGAAGGTCGCAGGTCCAGCTGGTCGCATCTCTCGCCCGCAGTTCCCCTCGTCGACGACGCCGACCTCGAAGCCGAAATCCTGCAGCAACCGCGCGGGCGCAACGGCAACAACCGTGCACGACCTGCTGCTGCTGCTGCCGGTCCCACAAAGCTACAATCCTTCCTGTTCAACCTCATGGCCATCCTCATGGTTTGCGCAGCCGGCGTCATGGGTTGGTTTCTGTCTCGGGAGTATTACCCACAACAACCATCATATGAACCTCCTCCTCCATCTTCCAACGATCCCCAGGACGGCGGCGGCGGCCTCCCCAAAACAGGAGTCGAGTTCTCCTTTTGGGGTCAAATCTACGGCTACCTCTCCGCCATCCTCTACCTCGGTTCTCGACTTCCCCAGCTCCTTCTCAACTTCCGACGCAAGTCCACCGAGGGTGTCTCCATGCTCTTCTTCTTGTTTGCCTGCCTGGGCAACTTGACCTATGTCTTGTCCATCTTGGCCTACGACGGGTCGTCGGAATGCGCTGCTGGCCCGGGCGATTGCGAGGATGGAGAGCCAGGACAGATTTACTGGCGCTATGTGCTGATCAACATGAGTTGGTTGGCGGGCAGCGCGGGGACATTGTTGTTGGATGCGGCGATTTTTATTCAATTCTTCTTGTATAGTAACGAGGAGGTTTGGAGTGATGATGAGGATGATAGTGAGTGGGATAGTGAGAGTGATGGGTGTAGTGTGATTAGTGAGAGGAGTGGAACGGTTAGTGAGGATGGGCAGGCAGGGATTGAGCAGGGCCAGGAAAGTGATGGGAGGGGGTGGGATAGTGATGATGAGAGAAGTAAATTGGATGAGGCTGAGATGAGAGGTAGGAGGAGGAGGGCAGAGAGGGATGCCGGGGTGAGGGGAGGTGCGTCTGTGGGTGCGGGTGGAAGTGAGAGTGGGAAGCTATGAGGGAGGTAAATGTTTCATATGTTTGGGCTAAAAAATGCTTGGCGGACGTATGACGAAAGGCAAAGAGGGAAAAGGGCGGGCATATATGGGCGTTTAGGATACTAACGTTCTGGATCATACAACTTGGATCAAGGCTCTTATACATTGTCGCAAAATGAGATACACAACCATTCCCTCATCCTCTTCTCCACTCACGAGCCTACACAATATCTCCCCCCTTTAAAGCTTATGCCTCTTCTTCCCGCTCGCGATTTTGTCAAACTCCCCCTGCGGCACTCCACTAACAAACCTGTCCAACCCTGCCATCACCTCCGCCACATTCTGCGCATCATACACATCCCTCTCGGGCCTTCTAATCAGGCTCTTGATCCCTAACAAGCTATCTCCAACCAAATGATCTCCCAACCTTTCCTCAATTTCCTTCAACACCAAACCCTTAAACTTTTCCGTCTCTCCCTTCCCGACTTCCTCAAAGCACTTGGTCACAAACCCGGTTTGCACCAGCTCCTCTTTCGTAATCTTCTTACTCATAATCAACGCCTCGTTAGCCTTGGGTAGGCCCAATCGCTGGACAAGACCGCGGGAGGCGCCTCCTTCGGTTACTAGACCGAGCGAGGAGAAGGGGGTGAGCAGGAAAGTGGAGGGGACGCAGTAGATGAAGTCGGCGAAGGAAACCAGAGCGGCGGAGAGGCCGATGACGGGCCCATTGAGACCAACGATGAGAATCTTGGGGTGCGTATAGAAGGCCTGGGTGATGTTGAGGTTGTTGGCGACGAAGTTGCGGAGCCAGTGGTTGTGGATGGCGTCTTGGGAGGAGAGACCTTCAGAGGGGGCGACGTTGGATCTGGAGATGGAGACGTCGGCACCACTATATGTATGGGGACATGCATATTAGTTGGTTTTTGATATATGAAAAGTGACAAAATGGATTATACTTGGGGGCTTGATGCGGTGTTACATAGTTGCCGGTTGTGGCGGTCAGGGGAAGAGGTATGGTAGTGGGCAGTAAACTAAAGCTTGGCTTACGCAGAAAAGTAACGGCCGGTGCCAATGATCAGGGTAATGTAGACCTCGTCGTGGGTCGCGACCTCGCGTAGCCGTTGGGCCAGATCGTAGTATTGCATCTGGGTGAGGGCGTTGAGTTTCTTTTCATTGTTGATGGTGATGATGGCCAGTCGGCCCTTGTACTCGACATTGATGACTGATGGTTCCGCCATGGCTCCGTCTTGGTGAGACCACTATAATAAATCTCTCTGGATTGAAGCTATTTTCAAAGCAAAAGAGAGGAAGAAGTGAGAGAGAACTTGATATGCAAGACTCCAAAAGATGGAATTCCTTCCCCGGATGCCGAGAATGAGACGAACCCCTGTTTACGCGGGGCCAGCGGGCTTGGAACTGTGAAGATGTTCCCCACAATGCGGGGGTGGAGACGGTCATACCTCGGCTATCCACTTTTGCCCTATGAAAGGTTACCTACATAGTCATTATGATATTAACATACTATGTAGTCTTTGTCCTTTGGCAAGTTAAGAGCCACATGCTGGAGGGTTGAGGACGTGTTTGGAATGGTGGTCAGAATGAGGTTACCTAAAGGTACCTCTAGGTTTTGAGGTTGAAGGATTGCACTGTCCTTCTAGAACAAGTGATTCCCCGCTCCGAGTTTTCGTTATCGGGACATTTACAATACCTAGCGGAGAACTGTCTTCTCAGACCAATCAATCCATTAGAATCACCACATTGATTTACATTCCTCGCAGTATTCAAAATGATTGAAAAGCCCAAATCTCATACCTCGGATTACGCTTTTATACGATTAGTGATCAGGTGGGTCAACCTATGCGCACTACAGCAGTACTTATCTTGACCTACCTGGTCATCCATTTATCAGAACCGTCAGGGATCAGGGACGGTAATAACCGTCAGAGTAGTGTAGTGTACTGAAATAATGCTGAACCTGATGGTATGGAGGCTTGGCCTGCTGACCGTCTGTAACATATGAATTTTACGGCGTAATGAAATGAAATATTCGGGTAGTTGATAAAACAATGGAATCTTTATCACGCAATGGACGAAGCTCCAACTCGATGTACACTTATGTACGGGTCTCTTCCGCGACCTATAGGAGCGTCTCCACGGCTGTCTATTTCTCCTCGTATCCTCCTTATCCTCAGCAAGGGCGGGCAGCCATCAGGGGCCTGATCGTTCCATTTTCGAAACAAAGAAAATGGCCCTTAGCAACCAGTTCCCTGTCATCCAAGGCGGCGGGAATCCTTCCCTCAAAAGAAATAGCTTCCATGTTGACCGCAGCGCAGAGTGGCACTGGACTGTCAACGAAGGGCGCACGCTTGTCATTTTGCTGTGGGCCTGTGGGGCCTATGGAGAACAGCAAGTGTTGATATGATCCGACGGAGATCTCATCTTGAAACTTGTGTCCTTGAAGGCACAGATATAAAAGATGGAAGTGTCCCTTTTGATTAATCTCTATTACTACAGATTGAGTTCTTCGAATAGGAAAAGAGATAGGCTCGGGTCCACCAGAAAGTGGAAGACAAACACGTTCAACCAAAGCTCGGCAGGTGACCAGAAACTTCAAGATGGCTTCCCAATCAACCTTTGATATACCACTGCACTCACTACCTCCATCCTATCGAACCACCGAACGCAATGCGGACTTCGACCCAATCCGTCGAGCTGAGACCGGCACTCCTGAGCCCCAAGATACCTCTGTCCAAGAACCTGCAAGACATGAGTTCTCCCAACTACCGCCAGTCGACGGCGGCAAGGACGCCTGGCTCTTTTTAGCCGCTTGTTTCGTTGTCGAAGCATTAGTTTGGGGTACGTTCAGCAACATCTATCATGCACCTCCAACTCAGGTAACATCAGCCAAAAAGGCCAAATGCTGACCGTGAACCTCTACACCAGGCTTCCCCTACTCCTTCGGCGTCTTCCAAGACTACTACAGCACCCACCCGCCCTTTTCTTCCTCCAGCAACCTCGCCGTTATCGGCACCTGCGCCATGGGTATCATGTACATCGACACTCCCTTAATCATGTCCTTCTTCCGGCGTTTTCCGCGGTTCGCGCGATGGGCTCCCATTGTTGGGTTGTTGGTCATGTGTTTCGCCCTCGCCATGTCGTCCTTTTCCACAACCGTCACGCACTTGATCGTCACCCAGGGAATTCTTTACGGCATCGGGGGCTCGATCGCTTACTCTCCTTGCATTCTCTACCTGGATGAGTGGTTTGTCAAGAAGAAGGGATTGGCTTACGGAATCATGTGGTCCGGCACTGGTTTGGCGGGCGTGGTTCTGCCGCCGTTGCTGGAACATCTTTTGTCCAAGTACGGGTATCAGACGACACTACGCATCTGGGCAGTTGCGGTATTCGTCTTGACGGCGCCGTTGGCGTGGTTCTTGAAGCCTAGGGTTTCTGTTGGGGGCAAATTTGCGGCAAGTGAAGCAGTTTTGAACTCTTCTACGTCTGGGACAACAACCCCGACCAGCAACAACAACAACAACAATACTGACGTTCACGTTGCACCCCCAACCCCCTACACCCCCTCTTTCTCCTTCGTCCTCACCCGGCCCTTCCTCTTCTACCAACTCTTCAACATAATCGAAGCCCTCGGCTTCTTCCTCCCGGGTATCTACCTCCCCTCCTACGCGCGCTCCGTCCTGCAAGCCCAGGGGTTCCTCACCTCTCTAACTCTTTTGTTGCTCAATGTTGCCTCCGTCTTCGGCTGCGTCGCCATGGGCTGGTTTATTGACCGGCTAGACGTCACCACCTGCATCATGTTGTCGACAGCCGGCACTGTGCTGGGGACCTTCTTCCTCTGGGGGTTCGGCACCAACTTGGCGGTCTTGTATGTGTTTTGTGTGGTGTATGGGTTCTTTGCGGGCAGCTTCACCAGTGCGTGGCCAGGGATTATGAAAGAGGTTGCCAAGCTGGGTCATAGTGGCTCTGCTGAGACTGGAAATGAACACGGGAGTAAGCCGGTTGATCCGACTATGGTGTTTGCCTTTTTGGCGCTGGGCAGGGGAGTGGGAAATGTGGTCAGTGGGCCGTTGAGTGAGACGCTGGTTAAGGAGCTGCCGTGGCAGGGTAGGGCGTTGGCTGGATATGGGAGCGGATATGGAGGGCTGATTGCGTTTACGGGGGTGACGGCGTTGGTGGGAGGGGGAAGCTTTTTGTGGAAGAGGTTGGGGTGGTTGTGAAGTCATGGGTTGAGTGTTGTGGTAGGGGGATGGGTTCCGATGCGAATGTGTGCAAGAGAGACTACAGTCTCCTTAGACCTGTGTTTTGGCGTTGCAGGTAGAAAGGAAAGGCCATCATATTCAGCTACAGCGTAAATTGGGAGTGTAGACCAAAAAGCAACCATAACGAACGAAACGAGTGGTGCGTGAAAACACTCGTCCCCAGACTCGTCCTTAGTTATGATCCCTCATCGCTTGATGGTATTGTTGAAAGAAGTGAATACCTAACCCTACCCGCTGATATTCCTTGATTCGTGCTAATATGGATTGTGGCTGGACATGCCGCAAGGCAGTCGCCATCTCATACCGATCAATTGATGAAGGTATCACCAGATTTCGGCGCGTCGGCAGCATCAAGACCGACTGGATGGTACCAAAACCCTGTAGAGGTCCTCAAAGTAGAACAAAACTTGAGGCTGAGTCTCTTGAGCTGACGGTGTAATGGATGATGAGCACATCGTATTTCTTCTCACTTAAGCCATGGCGACCACGGACTAGATGTGATGCTGCTTAGATGTTGAGGTCACCGCAAGATTGTGTTTTGTGACTCCCCCGTCTTCCATCAGATGGCAGGAAACGTTGCGCATACCTCGTTCCTCGGTCTCTGCTCGTGACACCAAACATCAACATCCGAGGAGAGTTTTGCCTGTGCTATGTTCAGGTACAAGGAACATGGTGCGGTATGGTACGATGCTGCTCACTTTATTCCTTCAAAGTTGACGGAACACCGTGTATGAAGTCGGAGAAGGTCAGCACCACGGACTACGCACGCATGTTCATTAAATGTGCCGCATGGAGTTACCAAAAACCAAAAGCACGGATCTTGATACCAGACGCTCTGCCAATCGCTTCTTCAGCGGCGATTTTACTTAGCGATCAGCATGAACATGAAGGTAGATGTGTTCCACAGAGAAGTCAGGCAAAAAGAAGCTATGCTAGGGGGAGTTGAGATGTTTGTCCTTTTTAGTCCCGCTACAGCACACGAGTGATCATAGGACAGAACACTCAGCTGCAGCGGGGTGGATTAGACCGGCTGTCTAGGCCTTGGGATTTTTCTTCCACGCGAACGATAAAATTAAGTTAACCTAGAGCGCAAGGAGAGATAGCGCAGAGGCAGGCAAGTTGTGGGTTTTGTGTGTGTTTGTGTTTGTAATCTTATGACACGATGCTGTCAAGGGGGATTGAATTAGGTCAGGCAGGAGATAGATAGTGTCGCCGCCGTCAAACCGTTGTATGGCTGCCGGAACAACTGCATCGGGGAGCAGGAGAACACGAATAACAGCTCTGGCGTAACACCCGGGGCATGTTGAACATGACAGCCAAACGTAGTCGAGGTCGGTCGACGGGGATCTCTTGCGACGTTGCGCAGAGTTTGGATGAGTTGAGAAAATGTTGTCGTTTTGTTGGTTGTAAGCTTGTTGTGCTTGTGCTGTGAAAAGGAGGAAAGGGTTCAGAAATTTCAAATTCTCGGCGCAGTTTTGTCTTCGCATCTGCATATGGTCCGTGCGTCACTCACCCCACCATGAATTGCGCCCGCTCCTGCTTGGGCGGAGGGGCGGCAGTTGTCGGTCCGAGACTGACGGCAGATGGCCTGTGCGCTGCCTGCCTGCCTGCAATCGCAATGCAAGGTACAAAACCAAATCGTCGCAACCGCCAGTTTTCCACTTTTTCTTCTTTTCTTCATTAAACACTTATAAACGCACCTTAAATCAACCGAGACTGACTGACTCCTCCACTCGCTGTCGGTCAATAAGAGTGCAAGAGCAACTTGAGTCTCCTTCCCGCTATCAACACGGCATCAGCGCGTTCATTTCCCAATGGCTCTGAGACCGGTCGGCGGGGGGTTCTCTACATCTCCAATCCCATCAAGAGACAGCATGTGAACGGCAATGAATTACTTGTCCACAATATGATGACAGCCGCCGTGCCAGGGTGACCCGAGTGACTTAGGTGACATGGAACGAAGCGTTCTCTATCAAATCGAAAGAGCCACTCCCTTCGGTTTCGTTGAACCAACATGTCAAATACGGATGGCTACAGAGGCGCAATAACTGTAAGGCATCTCACCCTAGACCCTCACTGTGTGCTTCCCCGTGTGTAGGTGATAGATTCCGTACCACGTAACAGAGCAAGACGGGTCTAGGATGCCTCGTGGATCAGTACCTTGCTCGTATTTGGCTACAGCTTGACGAACCGCTGCCGTACACCATCGTCTGCCGTCCTCGCCGTCCGTCCGAGCTTCCAAGCTGCTGCACGCCTATAAATCGAGATACTCCCCGTGGAAGGAGTTGCCGGCATCGTCCTACCTGAGAAGCTCCTCTGTGTATCTGGGAAGAGCCCCTCTGGGTCTTGTCTTCCTAAACTTGACGGACAGCTACAGCCGATGGGGGTCAACTGGACACGCTGGTCGGCTGCGGAGGGGCGAGGGGTTCCACGCCACTGTCGGAATCAATAACCAAATGGGTCATTCATGGGTATGGGTAAACGGGGGTATGCAAGTTTGTGTCGACCGTGGTTGGCGATAGCCTCACCTCCCTGCTCTGGAACCCTCTCGCAACTGAAACATTCAACAACCAAAGTCGCAAATCTCGAGTTACAGATATGCAAAGGGTCGAATCTGGTGGTCTTGGGTACCTAGAATCACATCTTCAGAAGCCGAGAGACAGGACCACGGTGCGTTTATCCGTCAATCAAACCTTGCGTTGTCATGCCATGTCAGGCATAAGAACACTACAGCATCCTAGGCTGACGCACAAGTCGTTCCTACATCCGTGGTCCGACTCGACAACCGCCAGACTCAGCAATCATGTTGGGTTGCTCTGTGGCCTGTACCATGGTCAAGTATAGACTTCAGGCCCCTGGACTCGCTGAACACGGGAGTAACTACCAGCTCAGGCGTTTCCCACCGGGGATCAAGGAAGTTTCACCCGACTGTCGAGATATTTCTTCTCTTTTCAATTACTTAGTCCGAGGCTGGCCGGGTTGGGCTCGGTTCCAGCAGCCACTTCCCGAGACCAGATATGGCCGTTGCCCCGTTGGATGCGGCTCTGCCCGCTTTATACCCCCCTTTCACTGCGAGTTGTGAACCACTTTCGGAACTGGCGGTCAGACATCATCCTGCCCAAGAAGTAGTGTACCGTATCCTCTTGCCTTCACGGCATCACGAAACACCGGCAGTTTCCCCTTCTTGGCCTCCATGGTGACTGTCACCAAGACAGCCTGCCATATGCCGCCGGGATGGATGATGTACCAGTGTCAATCTACCGAGGAATAGGAAGACTTCCCCGGTCTGACTCCTCCGTCCTTCTCAGCTTACCCTCTTACTATGAGAATTAACGTACGGAAGGCCGCAGCAAACGATCAACTTGTGACGCAGGAGGGCAAAGTCGTACGGCTCGTCTTCCTCAACGGTGTATTGTAAGTCTGTATTGCCTTCGGGCTGATTGAAGCCTGCGGAGGTGGAAGTGCGATCTTGACTTAAGCTGTGAGCCTTGGCATCAGTGTTGACAACCAAGGTCATGGTGGCATTGATGCTGAGAGAGCTTGATGTGATCAGGACTGTGAGCTCAGCCCAAGAGAATAGCCCTCGATAAACGCTGTGTGTATCATGAGATGATGTCCTGCCATGGCAGTCACGATGTTGGGTCAAAGCGTTGTCCGTTCGGACGGCTGAAATATATAAGCCTCCTTGGTCAGCAGAGACGGTGAGATATATCGGACACTCGACAATGAGAATCCAACTGAAGCCTCATCTTTTCTCTTCATTTACTGGGCAATACTTACATATCCATTCAAGATACATATCATTTTCCGCCTCCACCGACTATCGATACGTCAACATGATCAGATCCACCAGTAACTGTGGCTCAAGCCTTTTCTTCACCGAAAACGTGGTCAGCAACTACATGTCATTCATTGGGTTAACCCAATATGATTGGGAAAATCCGACCATGATGGACGGCCCAGATGACCCGGACCCAAAAACTGCCAAGCAGGCCAGAGGCATCATTCAGTATGGACCAGATGAGGAGGACCCTCACCAAGCCGAAGAGCCCTACAGGCGCTTCATAGGCATCGTTCTTTACAGCGATAGTGAAGATGAAGATTCGAGAAAGCCTTCTTCCAAGAAATAATCCAGTGAGTTTGCACTATTCTTTCTCATCTAGCCACTCATTGGGATGATAGAATGATTCCTGACATCTTACACCAACAAGATACGTCTGGCTACAAGATACATGTCAACATGCTTTTGACAAGCCACGGAAACCCTGTCCCAAAGTCCCGATCAAGGTCATATTGAGACATTTACGTCTCAGTGACACCAGGCTGCTGCTTCAATTATATAACTGATCACGACTGGATGACGGAATGTCACCTGCTTTTCCATGTGTCTCTGTCTCCTGCACCCGTTGTCTCGTTTTTTCGCATAGTTTTTTTTTTTTTTTTTTTTTTTTTTTTTGGCTTGCGTACTATACCACTACACCACCCAGAGGATTTCCATCCTGTTAAGCTTGTTGCCCTGTTGTGGTTTCATCTAATATTGATGTTTGTTCAAATTTGGAAGATGGAAATTATCACGGGAAACGATCATGGCGTGCTGCACGGTACCTTCTAGATGAGGATGGGAATGACGGAAGACAAAATCGGGCGGCTCTTGTAATTTCCAACCAGTTTCTCTCTTTCCCTGGCTCAATCTCCCTTATCTTGCTTCTAGAATTCTTCCCTAATACAGTACTGGACCTTCCTTCACCCATCAATGCGTGTCCCCAGTTCCTTTTGTACCCTACCGTACATATCCATGTCCATGCATATATGTCTTGAATTCACCCGCCTCATCACGTTTTTCGCTTCCTCGCATACGCGCGCCAGATATCACGGCTCTCGTGTGTCTCAGCTTGCGACATACTTCATGCCGCCACCAGGCTACCAAAGGCAGAGACCCGACTGAGTGTTCCTGTCTCGGACTTTTCCCAAAGGACTGAATTAGACGCGGTGAGGGTGAGTAACACACTCCAATTTGTCTGTACTCTAGACTGACATTCTAGCCCACGCATTTGACACATAGTTGTCAGCTGCATGCAGTACAGCGTTGACTGATTGACTGACTGACAGGCTGTCAGTGAGACTTTTAGGCGGTCTACCGACAATAGACATGCAAGTTCAGGTTCAACCAGACCACTATATACAAGACAAAAATCCCGAGGTCTATTTTTGACTACATCTGGGGATCATTGCTTCCATTCTACGTTATCACCATTTATCCATAGGCAGCTGAAGGGGCAATTCAAACCGTTGA
This sequence comes from Neurospora intermedia, assembly GCA_037102815.1. Classification (NCBI taxonomy): domain Eukaryota; kingdom Fungi; phylum Ascomycota; class Sordariomycetes; order Sordariales; family Sordariaceae; genus Neurospora; species Neurospora intermedia. Next base: position 3,285,971 of record BTPP01000004.1, on the reverse strand, counting down.
AAAGCTCGGTAACAAGGAAAATAATATTTTCCTTCCCTCACAGTACAATCTAGAAGCATCACCCTAGATACGTCCCGGCTTCGTAGTTAGCCCTATGAAAATCCCACCCTTGGGTTGAGACAACATGTTTCAAATATCCTTGGCTGCAAGGTATAAGTACTGGAAAAGCCTCATGACAAGGAAGCGTGCCACGAGCCCAAGCAAACAGAAAATGAAACAAGAAAGTCGAAAGTACACCGCACACTAAGCTAGAGGTGAGGTAGCTTTAAGGCAGGTGAGACATCTACATATAACGCGAGGATTATTTCCGTCGTCGCTTTGAAGCGGACGATAGGTGGAAAGGATAGATTAGAGGAAAGTACTGAGCCTTACCAAGTGACTTTCGGGGCGGCCAGATAAGAAGGTAATGAGGTTTGGAGGCAGTGAGGTAGGGAGGCAGGGTACTTTTGTTTCAGTACTTCCATGGAAGTTATTCTTGAGGATCTGTGAAGTCAGAGAAAGTTTGAGTTTGGAGAGAGTACCAATCTCGACACAAACAAGGGTTGAGGAAAGGGGTGCAAACAGACTGCCCCAAACACTCTAGGAAGAATTGAATATGATAAACCTGTGAGGGGATCTCCATGATAGAATTATAATTAGTCATTATCAGTAAAAGACAAATTTCTGAACGTCAATGCAACTCGCACTCTCTGCCACTGCTTGGGCCGCTTGGAGTTTTGTTTTATCCGTACCAAAACGTAAAAGACTTTGGTTGACATGCTGAGAAAAGTCGGGGAAAGAAATGGAATGTAACACTGGTTAGAGTTGCCCTTACGACCTAAAATTATATGTCTACCTAGAGATCTGCTTTGGACAAGAGCATATTCGACTTTGCTTTTTCTGGCATAGAATTGGCAAATGGATCCCTCGAAAGTGGGAGTGTGGCGTTAATTCGAGCCCCCTTTGTAAGAACGTCGTGTATTGGCTTATTAGCTTGACTTTGCTCGTTGTGCGATGAAAATCCATCTTTGGCCTTGCACAACCAAATGCTTCACTTTATCAAGAAACTATGTGGTGTTGATAATTTCGTCGGAGAGTGATATGAAACTCGGCACCTTTCAAGCCGCCCTACCCAGATGATTCTTCTTTGTCGTCAGAGCCGACCTGATTGACGGGTTGGGGCAAAGGCCCCAGATTGTTGGGTTGACATTGAATAGAAGGCAAGCTGTTCAAACCCTTTTTGGGCAATATTTACGGCAAACACGAGTAATGGTCTACGTTTCGATAGCTAGAAGGGGGGGTTTCATTCCTACTATGCTTCGTTTGCCTTCACAACTTACCATTAAAGCATGAAGTTCTCCGGGCTGCTGCTGGTCGGAGCTGCACTGATTGTGTGGGCGCACGAGAAAGAACACATCATTGTCGACGAGGCTAACAATCATGCCCATGATCACAAAGCGTGCGGACCAGAGGGGCTAGGAGACGACCCCCTCCGATTCTCTGCTGCCGACATTCTCGGGACTGGCGAGACCGATGCGTTGACTTATTACGCCGAGAACAGTGCCAACTCGCATCCCCAAGAAGATCTCAACACTTCCCCAGGGCACAACTGGAGCAGTACCATTCCCTGCTTCAACAGCATCGTTTCTAACGATGCATTCTGTGTCTTCACAGACACTTCCTACGCCGATGACGAAGGAATCTCTTTCATCACCACCGCTCAACGAGCGGCTTCCCTTGCTTCCCTTTTATCCTTCACTCCGCGTTCGAATATTCAATCCAGCCCTGCAAAATACACCATCAGCTCCATCCCCGGTAAAGGCCTGGGTCTCATAGCCAGCACCCGCATCCCTCGCGGTTCTGTGATACTCTCCTCACACCCGACTCTCATGATCGACAACCGCGTCTTCGACGAACTGCTGCGCACCGATTACATCTCACTCCAAGCCGCCGCCATCTCCTCTCTCCCACCGGCCCACCGCTCGGCCTTCTTCGACCTCTCCACACAATCGAAGAATGCCAGCGTCACCAGTGGTCTTTCGCGAATAGCCCTGACGGATACCATTATAACCACTAACGCTTTTGACATCCCCGCACCTCCACCTCGGCCTCCTTCTCCTCACTCCTCTCCTTCCCACAACCAAATCGAACCTAACGATGTCCTCTGGTACACAGTCTTCGCCTCCTCCATCTCCCGCCTCAATCACGACTGTCGCCCCAATGCCAATTACCGATTTGACTGGAACAGCAACAAAGGAGGGCCAGGCCTGGTTCAAGTGATAACTGCCGTGAAAGACATCCTCCCCGGGGAAGAAATCACCATCTCTTACATCCACCCACTTGGATCCCGTAAGGCGCGGCAAAAACTCCTGAGTACGGCGTGGGGGTTTGAGTGCTCTTGTGAGCTTTGCTCACGGTCGGGGGGAAGGGTGGAGGAAGCGGATCGGAGGGTGAGATTGATTAGGAAAGTGCGGAGACTGTTGAAGGAAGGGCAAGATGATGGAAGTGCAGTGGGAAGGGGAGAGGAGAGGGAAGGGTGGAAGATGGGGAGTAGAGGGCAAGGGGAGGGGGAAGGGGATAGAACAAAAGCGGCAGAATTGTTGGTGAGTTTGCATGAAATGGAAGGGTTATGGGGGACGGTTCATGAGGCGTATGCATTGGCGGCGAGGGAGTATAGTAAAGCGGGAGAGACGTGGATGGTGATGAAGTGGGCGGCATTGGCGGTAGAATTTGGGACAATGGTGTTGGGAGAAGGGGAGGAGGCGCTTAGGGAGATGAAAGGGTTGGCAAGGAATCCCTGGGGCCATGGGGGCTTGGAGTAGTCGAAACAAGAGCGAAGGTTTTGGGGAGGGAGATGAGGAAAGTTGGTGAACCTTTTTCATTTTCACATGTTTCAAGATCTGTTGATATATGAAACCAAAGCCGTTGGAAAGGCTCTAGAATATTTGTTTGATGATGGTTGGTTGGCTCTTCTGTTGAATGGTGCCTCTGATGGTTCAGTTCAGTCTTTGGCACTCAAGGTTCTGGGCCCCAATTCTCAGGTACCTGAACACAGCAGGGAAGGCGGTACAGGAATGTCCCTAGTATCTACAAGGAATCCGGGCAGCCAATTCTCTTGCATTTAATGGGGATCTTGCAGAAGGGGGGGTGAGCGCACAGACCCTTTTGAAGCCGTTGTCTAATAGAATTGCGAGCTGGCTCTCCAAAAAGTGGAGTAAGCCGCCTGGTCCAGGGGTCAAAGATGTTCTGTCCCAGCAAAAAGACACCCCTGTACCTGCAAATCTGGCTTTGGGGCCTTGCAATTTGCAGTTTGCAGCTTTAATATGGGAAAACAATTCGGGCGGGAAATTTCTTGCATATAACGGCGTTCTTGCAGAAGGAGGGGGTTGTAGATACTAGGGACATTCCTGTACTAACAGGACGTCATCAGTGGATCGTTTCAGGCCACACGCGAGGTATCCATAACCACCCGGTCATCCGGCTCTTGACGGAAGGAAAAAAAAAAAAAAAAATGTCAAATAAAATCTGCCTCGAATGCCATCGGGTTGCTGATCATGAACACCTTCTCAAAGTCTTCTCAGAGTGCTCCAGACCGTTGAGAAAAAACCACAGCTTCCACTTCCATCAACCTCAGGTTCCAGACCCACCCATCCCCGGTGTAGGGCAGCTAGTGACATAGTCTGCATAGCAAAAACAGGCGCCCAGAGCTACTAGTCTCCGTCCCCAGCTTGGCGACAGGGTGGAGTGCGGGGTAACATCGAGCTTGTTCGCTTGTGGTGCTGCACCTTGATGTCAATCCTCCTTTCCTCCATTCTGCCAAACAAGGAACCGCTAGAGGTAGAACTAGACTTTCAGCACAGCCTCACAAGAACCACCATCGACGATTGAAACACAACAATTTGGATCACGCAAGAGCTCCCACCCGTCATTGCCCAACAACGAAATCTCAACATTCTTTCGCGCGCCCTGCCCACCACTCGTTTGCGACACGACATCACTGACTGGTACCCAACACCGATTCCATACCATCACCACAACAACAAACATCCCACAACTACGACAATACTCCCCCTTAGGCAGCAACAATGGATTCCGAAAAGGCCATCGCGGCCATCAAAGAGGCCAGACCCCCTGCCACTGACCGCTTCACATATCTTACCATTGTCGAGACGAACCTCTCCCCGGCCGTCCTGCCAACCCTCAATGAAGTTCTCCAAGATGCAGAGCTCACTCAGGAAATCGGTTGGGATCTGGTCTATAACCTAGTCAACCTTCCCGGCTCCGACGAGTGCTTGGAGACGATTGCGCGACTGGGCAACCCCCGTGAAGTTATTCTCAAGGTCCTCGAGACCCTCGAACTCCTCAGCCAGGATGACGGCTATCAGAGCGACGACGAAAGTGAGGCAGGGGAGACCAACGGCGAGAAGTCGGTGCCGTTCAAGCAAAAGTTCATCACCCTAGTCAACATGCTGTCCATCCTACATAAGCGCATCAAGACGAAATATCCGAGCCGATTTCTCGCAACATCCCTACAGACCATCTACAACACGTACCGGCCCAACCATGAGATGACCGCGGCCGTCATCAACCTCGTTCGTAGCTTAGCCGGTAACAAGAGGCCACCTCTCCCCACCCGCAAGTCGAGCGTCAACGTCGCAAATCCAGATCAGCATGGGGATGCCACTAAGAATGCCCCCGATCCCGAGGCAGATAAGGAAACTGAGCATCCCACAGAGACTGCGATACAGGAAAGGTTGCTCTTAAGCTTCGCGACATGCATTCTTGAGTCCTTCGTCAACAAGAACGATGTGGCGTGGGCACCAAGGCTGTTGGAGTTCCACAACCCGGAGAAGATTGTCCCTGGGCGCAAGACCCTCATGGCGAGATTCCGTGAAGAGAAGGAGCTGTCGGAGAAGGATGGCGCTGTTGGACAGTTGGTGGTATGTTGACTTTGTGTCCCTGTGAATGAAATGTCGCCGAGTGCGCTGACCCAAGAACACCACAGGCATTGATCGCCGATCTCGGTTTGTCGTCTTGCAACAAAACCTTCCTTAGCCAAGTCACCGAGGGCCCTCTCCAAACCGATCCCCTATCCAAAACAGAAGACATAGCCAAGCCGGAAGACATTGGCTTGTCGACGGGTGGATGCGTTATCCTTTTGGCATACTGGGTGTTCTCGACAACCGTGTTCGACTCCGACCACCCGGTACCCGATATGCACATCTTCCCCGACCATTTGGCCATGCTCGAGAAGTTCCTTCAAGATGACGCTGAGGATCAGATTCGAAAAGCGCCGGGAACGGTGCAAGCCCTGGTCACCATCGGCCTTTGGCTTCACGACAAGGGTCTTATTTCAGCGATTCCCAAGGCGCCGCTCGCCAACCAAACGACGAACCCTGACGAAGCAACCTCGGACTACATGCGCTACATCCTTTTTGTAACACTCATTGCTGTCTTCCACCCGCAACTACACGTGCGCAATGCCGCGAGCTGTCTTGCCGGGCTGGTTCTTCACGCCGACCCAGCCGACGACGACCGTCTGAAGATTCTGTACGATCTTCTCGAAAACTGCGACTACGCATCGCTCAAGGCGTGCGCAGTCACATGGCTCCGCGAGGAACTTATCGCTGCCGCTCCCAATGCGCAAGCAGCCCCTCAAAATCTTGCGGCTCCAAACAACCAGGCTCCCCTCCCATCACCAACCCTGCAGCCGGGCACCGCGACACCTGGCACGAGATCGAGGGCTGGAACAAACATGAACGTCTTCGCTGGTCCTCAGGCGCTTGAGACGGTCCAGTACGTAGTATTTCCCAACATGGGCTTCCTCAAAGAACTGGATCTCCAGAAGCTGGTGAATGAGTTGGGCACCAATGCCCCCTTTTTCCTCCAGGCTGTGAACTTTGGTTTGTTCTTGTGGAGTTCGGCAGACAAATGGAGGAGGGTGCTGCCTCCGAACTTGGATGCGACGGTCAAGGAGCGCTGGTTCGCGCCGCTTCATGATGCGGTAGCAAAGGTGAAGAAGGCCGTGGACAGCGGCGAGATTGAGGGCCAAGAATTGGGGTCATTGCAGTTCGACTTGGATGTATTGAGCGAGCGTCTAAGTCGGTTGGAGGCGGCCGAGGGCTTTGCTGTTGAGAAGTAGATGATGTATAGGGATGAATTTAATGCAATATGCCCTACCGGAAAAGCATGGCTTCAGCAAGAGAAGGGACGGATTTATATGGACGCTTTCAATGGGTATGGGTGGGAGAACACGATGTATCAAAGGGTGGAGTTTGTCGGTTCTACGAAAGTCAAGCGAAGTAAATGTCTACTTGTACTGTTAATGAGTATGTGCTCGTGTAGCTGGCTGTTACGCGCCGGATGGTCGCAAATGACCAAGCAAGGGAGTTATCGTATAACCTGCTACCCATCTATGCTTTCGTGAACCCGTTCCGCTGTGCAACTTGGTGATGATATGACAAGTGAATTCAGGGGCCACAGATGGGGTGACGGCATTGACGATGGCAAAGTGCACAGACCACCTATCTTGCCGGCCAGCCAGTGGAACAAATTAGGCTTAGCGCAGATTACTGGCAGCTGACTCCGCACAAGACACAAAAATCCACCATCCACTGGCAAACAAAATCCTTTCCTGATCCCTTCGCTCAAGTCGACAGACGCAACATAGCATACCTATAGAAGAAATTCTACAGGAAGACGGCCAAGATGTCCAAGATTTCCGTCGGTACGTTTTCGCAATCGCCGGGAATCGTCTTTTCTCAAGATGAAGACACCAAAATGACAAAATCGCTGATTTTTTTGACTCTTGACAGCCGCTGTGCGTCAGCACGTTACTGACCTTCTTGAGTACTCTAACGAGACCAAGAAGCGCAACTTCCTCGAGACCGTCGAGCTCCAGATCGGCCTCAAGAACTATGACCCCCAGCGTGACAAGCGTTTCTCTGGCACCATCCGCCTGCCCAGCATCCCCCGCCCCAACATGAGCATCTGCATTCTCGGTGACCAGCACGATATCGACCGTGCCAAGCACGGCGGTGTTGACGCCATGTCCGTCGACGATCTCAAGAAGCTCAACAAGAACAAGAAGCTCATCAAGAAGCTTGCTCGCAAGTACGATGCCTTCGTCGCCTCCGAGGCCCTTATCAAGCAGATCCCCCGTCTGCTCGGTCCCGGTCTTTCCAAGGGTATGTTTTTGTCGGCTCCTCCCCTTCAACTTGACCAGAAGCAGAATGCTAACGAAATGACCCCTACTACAGCTGGCAAGTTCCCCACCCCCGTCTCCCACTCCGACGACCTTACCGGCAAGCTCAACGAGGTCAAGTCCACCATCAAGTTCCAGCTCAAGAAGGTTCTCTGCATGGGTGTCGCCGTCGGCAACGTTGGCATGACCCAGGAGCAGCTTGTTGGTAACATCATGTTGGCCATCAACTACCTCGTCTCCCTCCTCAAGAAGGGCTGGCAGAACGTTGGTAGCCTTACCATCAAGGCTACCATGTCTCCCCCCAAGCGCCTCTACTAAATGTAGTCATGGTCTGTTAAGGCAGCGATTACTTCCTTGCTCTCGTTTGTTGGGGTACAGATACTAGTCAGCCTTTGATTAGGTCATACTGGTTTCTGTTATTGGGCAGCCGCGAGGCATGATGGGTGTCGCTGTTAGACGGTCTACATGAGGAGCTCCGTAGTTCTGAAGGGTTCAAATCTAAAGGAATTGCGATCCATATCTGTTTCCCTTTCTTGCTCATGCCATGTGAATTTCTAATGACTTGTATGACTGCGTTGGACGGGAATGTCAGCCGCGCATTTGTGGCAGCGTTCCGAGTCAAGAGACAGCAAGTTCTACGATACCCCGGGAACTGATTCGGTTCGGAGCCATTCATCCTGGAGGAAATGATGTTGTCAAGGATCGCATGTTGTTACATAGCGGTGACAAAGGATGAATTACTCATCAACAGGACCACGTCCACAACACCAGCTCCGGATCGCTGTTTCGGCTGGCGCGAGTTTTGAAGTTTTGCCCCGCTGTGCCCCCGCCCCGCCCGAGGGACTGGAAATCCGGCATTGCATTAGGTTATGGGCCGTCAATCGCGACTCGGTCGTTGTTGATGACGAATCAATCGTCTTTTGCCTCTTATGCCGTAGGCTATTTCTTCCGCTAGATCGAGGGGAAAAAAAGAAAAGAAAAGAACATAAAAACCAATTGCTCAAACATCTCCGTTGTAAAACCACCGCCCGTTCATGTTCATCTCATCTTGCTTCTGCAGCAGGGTCGGAAACTTGCCTAACCACCTGCACCGCTTACCTCGGTATACCTCCGCCATTCTGTCAAATCATCGGGCATTACTACACACCCAACCCAACGCAACCATCACCACCACGACAATAACAAAACTTTCAAACACCAATCCCCCTACTACTAAACCACCACTACCCACTCACCAACTACAACAACAACAAGAACTACCTAATATGCCTCCACCAGCCCTCCCCACGCTCTCCTACCTCTCCCAGGAGTCTGGCGCCTCGGCCCTCACGCGCAAGTTCGGTCCCGAAACCGCCAACTACTTCTCGGGCTCCCCCTTGAACCGACTCTCGTGGTTGCGCTCCGACCACCTCTTTTTGAGGGCCGCCTTTTCTCATGCCTCGGCCCGGTTCCTGTTGATGAACAACTTGGGGCCGATGGTGGAGAGTAAGCAGAATGACGCGAGGTTGGCGTTCGCGGGACCGGAAGATGTGAGGGAGTTGTTGGGTAGCGCGGACGAGGTGTTTAGGAGTGAGGAGGAAGTTGTGGGTGGGTATGATAGTGAGAAGGCGGCAGGCAAAGGTGAGAGGATGGTGGTGTTTTTGGGCGTGGATCTTGTGGATGAGAAGAAGCAGCCGCAGGGGCAGGAGGGGGAGGGAGATGTGTTTGTGTGGAAGGAGTTCAGGGGGGCGCCGTATTTTGCTGTTGACGTTACGCCGCGTGAAGGCGATGGAGAGGAGGCAAAGGCAAAGGCGGAAAAGTTGATCAAGAAGATGGAGGAGGAGAAGGGACATGCGTTTTTGGGCGCTAGTGCTAGGGGGATGGCGTTGGAGGCTGGACATGGTGAGTTTGATCCTACGGTCATAAGTCCTAATAGGACTTCTTATTTTTGAAAGGGGGCGTGAATACTGATTGGGAGGAAACAGCTGCCATGTACGGCCAAGCTCGCGCCGTGGTTGACTGGAACGCCCGCAACCCCTTCTGCGCCCAATGCGGCCAGCGCACCATCTCCGTCCACGCCGGCACCAAGCGCGTGTGTCCCCCGACGGACAAGGGCAAGGACCGCGCTCCCTGTGCCACCCGAGGCACCGTCTCGAACCTGTCCTTCCCGCGAACCGACCCGACCGTGATCATGGCCATCATCAACGCTGATGGCACCAAGGTTTTGCTGGGGCGCAACCGGCGCTGGCCTCAGTATTGGTACAGCACCCTCGCCGGGTTCCAGGAGCCGGGTGAGTCAATCGAGGAGGCGGTCCGCCGTGAGGTCCATGAGGAAAGCGGTGTCAAGGTTGGACGGGTGGTGCTGCATAGCTCGCAGCCGTGGCCGTTCCCGGCTAGCTTGATGATTGGAGCTATTGGCCAGGCGCTGCCGGGCGATGGAGAGAAGATCTTCTTGGGGCACGATGCGGAACTGGAGGATGCCAAGTGGTTCCCCTTTGAGGAGGTCAAGGAGGCGTTGCTCAATGGGACGAGTGCTCTGGGAGAAGCGGCGCCGGCGGGATATGTAGAGGGTGCGTTGAGGTTGCCACCGCAGACGGCTATTGCGAACCGGTTGGTCAAAGCCGTGGTGGAAGGGTGGTGGACTATGTCGAAGATCTGAAGTGGTGAGTTGATATATATAGATAGATGGCTTTTGCATACATAGACCCTTAACTTTTCTTGGAGAGGCGCCTTCATTAGTGCTCGTTTGACTAGGTGGTTGTGTGTAATGGCAGTGGCATATTCAACACCTTGCAATGTACCAATATGTTGGCATCTGACAGTCTAATGTCAAACAACGAGGCCCGGGAATGTCGCGAACAGCGACACGGTGCTTTCACGACCTTCAGGTTGGGTGAGAACGAGAAAGATGGACGGCCGTCAACTCGAATCTCGAATCGACATTGTCATATTTGCAGTTTGCGTCTTTCCAAAACCAAGGTGTAGTCCTTCTTGCAAAGCAACATCTGGGCAAACACAACTGATAATGACCGCGAGCGCGATTTGGCACACAACGCATACCAACACACTTCTAACTGACCGGGAGCGCAACGCGATCTATCCGTTCCCGAAGCTCATCTATCCATGACAAGCAGAGCCTCACTTCTTCTCCACGTCGCCCCCCTCAGGCAGCGAACACAGCGAAAAACAGATTCTCAGAAAAAAAGAAATGTCGAAACCACCCCACGATCACGGACCTAGAATGTTCGACGTCCGCGACTAGTGTAAAGGGAAGAGATGGAGAAGCATTACTTTAGGAGGCCGGGAACGGAGGAAGACCCATCGGGAGTATGGTACAAGAGTAACCCTCAGCAAGCCGCTATGCGGAGCCACCAGTATTAATGTAGTTAGTAACAAGGCCACTCTCCAACACATGACGGTGTAGAGAGAGCATCCTTGCCACTGAAGAAAAAAAAAGAGAAAAGGAAACGTAAAGGAGGGGGAGCAGTGTGCGGTTTTATACGGGTGGAAATGTCTGACGGTAGTGGGGCTAGGGCTTGGGGATTTGGGGTGTTTGCGGTGGGGACAGGTGGTGAGCAGCTGGCGGGGTGAAATTCTTGGTGGGGTGGGCGAATTGAATACAGTAGGTACATATGTACCTAGGAAGCTGCGATTGGAAGATAGCGATATGATGGGACGCCGCAGCGCGATAGTGTAGAGGCCATCACGGTTCACTGACAACATCAACAGCATCATGATCTTGGTCTTGAACACATGCTTTTTGAAAGGACCGCTCAGTCGGATTGACAGGCTCATGAAATGCTTCATATATGTATTCAATCCCATGGGTGAGTGCTCTACTTACACTCATTCACCTGGCCTATTTACATTCGCACCTTTCACCACCATCTTCACCATCTTGTCTCACAAGTAATAATCCACTCCCAACCCAATCCCTTTACACTGCTGCACCTCCCTCCACCCATTCTCCAGCCTGCTAGGCCAATCCAGCACCTTCAACTTGATGCCCGCTCTCCTGCTACTAGCCACCCACTCACCCCTCTGCACCTCGGTCCTCGTACTCTCAAAACCCCTCGCTCTCAAGAACCCCTTCTCGGGATTCGGATCTCCCGTCCGGATGAAACTCGCAAAGCTATCCAGCACGAACTGTTCAAACGGCAAATCCTTCTCGTCCCGCACGGGCAACCCCTGTCTGGCCAAGTTGCCAAAGACATAGTACAGCTCGCCCGAGTGGCATCGCAGATACGGCTTGCTCGGATCCCCGAACGGGTGCGACGCTGTCTTGGGAGGCTCGCACACGTCCAGGTTGGGCCAGCCGCCTGTCTGATAAGTCCGGTCGAACTCATAGTAAAAAACACGCGAGAAGCGGTTGTTGGCCAACCCGGCTTGCACGGTGGCTTGGTCGATGCAACGGAACATGCCGTCGGTCGCGAGGCGGGAGGAGGAGTTGAAGAGGGCAAGGGTGCCGTTGGGGTTTGGCGGGATGGGGAAGAGGGATGGCGAGGCAAGGGAGGGAGAGAAGCCTTGGGAGAGCAGGTAGGCGGTTTGGTTGGTGGTGGACGGGTAGCTGATGAAGGGGGCGCCGTCATCGTGGGTGATGCCCATCATTAGGTCGATGCCGCTGGGGCCGGCGGTGCGGGAGAGGTCGAGCTCCGGGGAGACGAGGTAGGTGCCGTCGACGACGAGGTAGCGGGCTGCGGTGCCTGAGGTAAGCTTCTCCGCAGGGACCTGGCGCAGACAGGCCACGTCGGTGCAGTTGGTGGCAGCGAGGATGGCATTACCGACTACGGCTGTCTCCTCGGCGATGGTGTAGTACCGGCTGTAGGTGGTACCGTAGTTGATACCACCAAGGTTGCTCAACGGAATGGCACCCTTAAACAAGCCCTTGGTCTTGGGGCTGGCCAGCAGCGCGCGAACGGAGCCAGCGCCAGCAGATTGCCCGAAGATAGTTACTTGATCGGGGTCACCACCGAACTTGGCGATGTTTTCGCGCACCCACTGCAGAGCGATGACCTGATCACCGAGGCCATAGTTGCCGTTGGTTTTTCCATCCGCGAGCGCAAGGAAGCCCAGGGTGGAGAGGCGGTAGTTGATAGCAACAACCACCACGTCTCCTCGCGAAGCCATATTACCGCCGTCAAAGGTTGAGTCGGAAGAAGTTCCACTAGTGAAGGCACCACCATGGATCCAAACGGCTACCGGTCTCAAATCCCTTTTCTTCTTCTTATCACCGTCCTTGCCCTTTTCTTTCTTCCCACCATCGGCAGCTGCGGGAAGATAAGGAGTCCAAACATTCAGAAACAGGCAGTCCTCACTTTGTCCCGCTCCTCCACCGCCTTGGACGCATTGGCTACCGTACTCCAACCCACTCACCTCCTTCTGCTTCTCCTTTCCACCATCTCCCCGGTACAGGGTAGAGTAAGTGAATCTCTCTGGCTTAGGGGCGTACCGCAACCCCAGAAACCGGAAAGAAAGCCTATCCCTGAATCCAATGACCTTCTCATTGCCGTTCACCCCTTCAACACCAACCTGCCACTTTTCACTCTTGTCTTGAGCTTGGTTGTTGGAAAACGGCGCAGTCTGTGTGCACAGGACCGGGTACTTCGCTACCCGCCCCTTGCCACTCCTCACTTCGGAGACGGAAATTCGGCCAGAAGGGGAAAGGTCAATCACCCTCGGCACAGACGGGTTCTTGGGCGAAGGGGCGATCCAGAGGGTTGTTGTTCTGAGCGATGATGATCTTCTGGAGCGGTAGATGAGGTAATCGAGGTTGGGCTTGATGCTTGATGTGGAAATGAGCTCGGGAGAGTAGAGCGATTCGCCTAGGGAGGAACAGGATTGGGAAGCTTGGGAGAAGGCAAGTGAGTTGGAAAGGAGGAGGACGGAGGCGTTGGCAGACGGGCTGGAGGGGCCTGCACTTTGTCAGCGTCGAGTCTGGGCCCAAAAGGAAGGGTGAGTATACCTTGGAGGTCATTGTTGACAATGACAGTGAGATCGGAGTCAAGGGTGTTGGGAGATGGCGGGCTGCTGCTAGCTGCTGCGGTGAGAGAGACCGAGGTGAGGAGGGTTGAGAGAATGGCTCCCCGAAGGGTAGAAGTGGTCACCATCTTGACCTCCACTTCGCTGGCTTATGAAGGCGCGTACAACACAAGTCAGAGGAGAAAAGAAGGTAAGTGGAACAAACTTAACCTCGTGGTTATGCTAATGGGAATAAGCTTTCTTAAATACAACCGTCCAAGCTACCCGGATCACCATCTTCCCGGATACGATCTACATCATCGTTACCGTCATCCTGGTTCCAGATTCAGACCTCCGGTCAACTAGTGTGGTTGAAATCCGGGGAAATAACATGAGGTTCACCAACCGACAACCACAACCGCAGCCAGTCACCCAGTGAAGTTACCGTGGGCTGTTCTGCCGAGAGGGTCAATCCAGGGAATGCCAGTCAGTTGAAGTTCTAGAGATCCTCACTCACAACTACCGAGCTACCTGGATGACGTAGGACAAGGTGAAAATGGGGTCAAAGCTCATGTGCTTTTAGCCTAAATAATTCTCCCTACTTTCTCCCCTTCCTTCTCCGCGGCACGACCCGGGGTAGACGGCGAGGAGACGAGGAGTAAATTGGGGATGTATCCGCCTCTGCCGATAGAGGCCATTGAGAACGGCACGCAATGGGAGAGAGAACAGCGGCATTGTCCCGAGATGCCGGAGAGCTGCGTGTTGCGCGCAAAAAAAGGACTTTCCTGGTCGAAGGCACAAGATGCCGTGTCCGTACTGTACCGGGGTTGAATGTGTGTTGCGTCTGTCAATTGGCTGTGCATATGTCTTTGCATTGAGTTTTTAGTGAATGCCTTCCAAGAATCTTCCATTCGAACTCTTAAAACCATCATCAGCATATCACCATACTCCATCAATCACTCCACAAACTCCTGGCGCCTCTACCAGATGCCTCCATCTCCTCGACCATCCTCTTGGGGATGTCGATGCTGTTGTTGAAGAGGAAACAATGGTCGGAGCTCGAAAATGTCTTTTAATGCTCACTTTCCTCCCTCGGCTCACTTTTTTTAATTTCCATTTCAATCGTCCGCGGTCGTTGAACCAAGATCTTGAGCTATGGAGTCCCGCTTCGTGCCCGAATTCCGGGCCGCTCCGCCTTCTTTTTCACCTGTACGGCCGAGTCTCTCACGACGGGACATCACCACGCAGCTACCCCTCACTACCACCCAATAGCGATAACCTCCAGGTCTTTACACATTTGACACATCCAATCACAAGTGTTCAACATCAATCGTACAGCCACATACTAGCGAATAGCGTGCAGGCCGGGAAGTCTGGATGAGTACATACATGGGCAGATGGGCTGACAACAAGGCGTTGTTGATCCTTGGTGTTCTCTAGGATTTGTCTCTGACGGTTTTGCAAAAACATCTCACACCTCTCCAGATCTCTTTCGCGCGACAGAAGCCTACTTGCCTTGTGAAGGTTTTCTGTGCTCAAGTGTCAGATGGATGAGAAGCAACGGACTGCGGGCCGACCGCGGACCCACGAAGACCCGGTGTCTGCCACTGGGTTTACGGTTTTGTTTGAACCTCTGGAACCTTCTATCGAGTGCGTCTTCCTCTCCCCCTTCTGTCTCACCTGTTGTGGTCTACGCCTAACTTTTGCCCCGTAACAGTGTTGTGTTTGTGCACGGATTCACTGGTCATCCTGAACAAACATGGACGCACAAAAAAGGCGATGTTGCGGCGGCTCCATGCGACTCCGGCGAACCTCCCTCCAAGAAACAAAGACTTGCCCCCTTCTCAAGGTCCAGCCGTACATCAGGAGATAAATATGCTCCAGTCTATTGGCCTCGCGACCTGCTTCCCGACGCCTTACCGAACGCAAGGATCTTGACCTACGGCTATGATACTCATTTACGCCATCACTTCCAGGGTCCTGGGCCCAAGAGTACTGTCTACGACATGGCGTGGAACTTCCTCCTACAACTTGGAGCAGAACGCGACGCCGATTCTTCCAGGCCTCTGCTCTTTGTCGCCCATAGTCTTGGTGGCATCCTGGTAAAGGAGGCGCTCCGACGCTCCGAACGTTGTCAGTCCAACCTTGCACGACTGAGAGACGTATTTACCTCTACCACTGCGCTCATTTTTTTTGGAACCCCTCATGGAGGAGCCGACCCTCGGGGAGCCCTGCATAAACTCTTGGAGCGAGCCATTCGAGGGCTTGGCGTTTCTGTCAACAATCACGTTGTTGACACCCTGCTAGGGAAATCCGACAGACTTGAAGAGCTCCGAAACGAGTTTAACCCTCTTGCCCGACAACGGAACTGGAGCATATACTCGTTCCAGGAAGAGCTTGGCGTTCCCCTGCTCTTTAATAGAAAGGTGAGCATATCCGCCATGCCATCTTCCCCCACAACGTCCAAACTGCACTCGCGACCCCTCAAAGCGTCAGGATTCCTAACCAGGGCAAACAGGTGGTTGAAGATACTGCATCCAGCCTTCTCATTGACTGCGAGACAACGCAACGCATCAGCCGTAACCATATGGACATGTGCCGATTCACGGGAAATAACGATAGCGAATATAAGAAAGTGGTTCATGCGATTCGAAATCTGGCAGCACACTCACTGGCCATATTACCAAAGTCACCGGAAATTGCAACACTTGACAAACCAAAATCCACATCACCCACTCTTCCGGCGGAGATAGGACTCACCGAAGATGAGATTGCATTTGCCTTCATCGAAAAGTTGAAATTCCCACAGATTGATTCTCGGAAGATGGGTATCAGGCGGGCTCACTCCAAAACTTGCCAATGGTTACTCGACTCCAGACAATACCAAGATTGGCTAGATGATGAGAAGCTTCACGACCATTACGGGCTCTTGTGGATGAAAGGGAAGCCTGGGACAGGAAAGTCAACCATAATGAAGTTCACTGATCACAAGTTCCGCGAATCACGATTGGGCCAACATACAGTTACCATCTCTTTCTTCTTCAACGCCAGAGGAACCGAATTGGAGAAGTCAACACCGGGCATGTATCGCGCGTTGCTAGTTCAGTTGCTCACGATCAATTCTAAGCTCAAGTCGATCTTTAAGCAAGCAGGCCTTGAACGGTGGAATCTCCTGGATGAAAACATCTGGACTCTGGAGTTACTGGAAGTGCTCTTTGAAAAGGCCGTTGCGTCTCTTGGGGATTTGTCTGCAGTTTGCTTTATCGATGCCCTCGATGAATGCGACGAAAGTCAGGTTCGAAAGATGGTGCGATCATTGGAGCATATCGTGAAGACGGCGAACCTCTCGGGGATAAAATTCAGGGTCTTCTTTTCCAGCAGGTACTATCCCCAGATTACGACAGAGGTGGGCCTGGAGTTGCTCCTCGACCGACAAAAAGGACATGACCAGGACATTGAGGCATATGTGGAGAGCGAGTTGAGGATTGGGAGTTGTGCTATTGCTGCAAAAATTCGAGATGAGTTGAAGGAGAAGTCACAGGGAATCTTTATGTGGGTAGTGCTTGTAACCGAGATGCTGAGCACTGAGTTTGACAGAGGCCGCCATCCACGACAGCTTCAACAGAAATTAAGGGAAATACCGGACGACTTACATCAACTTTATCGCAGCATCCTCATGCGCGATACACGTGATCAAGACGAGCTCCTGCTCTGTCTTCAATGGTTGCTCTTCGCACGCGAACCAATTGCACCACAACAGTTCTACTTGCTGATGCAGGTCTCCGGCGATGCGGATCTCTCCGGAGGGCTTGAGGAAACGTCAATGGCAATGATCGAAAAGTACATCCGCAACGTTTCAAAAGGAGTGGCGGAAGTCGCAAAAAGCTATACTGTGCAGTTCATACACGAGTCAGTTCGCGATTTCCTGTTGAAAGAAGATGGGTTGAGAGATCTGTGGCCCGATCGTACGGAAAACCCTGAAGGGGAAGGTCACGACCGGCTGAAACAGTGCTGTTACCACGTCCTCATGTTTGATCTGTCAAGCAGTCCTCTGTGCGAGGAAGCTATGACGAGCCCTGCAGAACGGATAAGGAGAACCGCGGCTGTCTCCCTTCGCGACCAAGCCAGAATGAGGTTTTCCTTGCTTGGCTATGCTGTGCGTAACATTCTCCAGCACAGCGAGGAGGCAGAATCAAGAAATGTTGATCAGAGGCAGTTTATACATAACTTCCCCCTACGCCGCTGGACTTTCTATTATTATCAGTTCGACAAGATTCGGGCCAGTCGATATACATCGCAGACCAGTCTACTCTACGTCCTAGCCGAACTGGGCCTTTCTTCACTCATAACAAAACATACCGATCCTCAGGCCTGTTTGACCCTGGAACCTGGGAACTTCCTGACTCCCCTGTTTGCAGCCTTAGCATCCGGACCGAGAAGCGAAAGTACAGTCAAGGTCCTGCTAGAAGCTCTCTCTAATCAAAAAGGTCCCAAATTTCCTTCTACATCATGGTATGAGCAGTGGCAATCACAGGGAAGAATTCGCTTCCGGGCTGCCGAGACTGACAAGTTTCCTCCGGCTTTATCCATTGCGGCCGTTCCCTTAGAAACCAACA
The DNA here is from genome assembly GCA_037102815.1 of Neurospora intermedia. Taxonomy (NCBI): domain Eukaryota; kingdom Fungi; phylum Ascomycota; class Sordariomycetes; order Sordariales; family Sordariaceae; genus Neurospora; species Neurospora intermedia. Next base: position 3,268,235 of record BTPP01000004.1, on the reverse strand, counting down.
ATGACATTTTGTTCGAATACCCCGCGCACTTTAGCAAGGGCAAAGATTGGATTGAGAACAGCCGTCATGCTCTGATTCGTGCAATCATGATGGGAAGAGCGGACATTGTGAGACTATTGCTCGATGGGGGATGCAGTCCCAATTACTGGAGGAGCCGCGGAGGAATTCGCGTCGCTGCCGCCAAAGGTTGTGACAAAACTGTGTCACTTCTGCCTAACAGCGGAGCTGATACCAAAGCAAAGAACTATGATGAAGAATTATCTCCTCTCGTCTTAGCGGCCCGAAGCGGTCATACTTCAGTTGTGTCACTGCTTCTTGAAAGGGGATGCGTCAAGGAACCACAAGCACTCCATTTAGCAGCGGAAGAGGGGCATAGTGATGTAGTATCGTTCCTTCTGGAACAGTCCTACAATGCTAACGCAGTTGATCTGTTTGGTCGGACTCCCCTCATGTTAGCTGCCAGGGCTGGCAGGACATCGACTGTGTCACTTCTTCTGAGGCAGGGGATGGGGTCAGATGGGCAAGAGGCTGCGAACCGCGCCGTATCAATCAATGCAGCGTGCTGTGGTGGCCGAACCGCACTGAGCTATTCAGCAGAGGCCGGCTTCCCGGAAGCTGTGAGCCTTCTTCTTGAGAATGAACACGTTGATCTCAACTTTGCGGACATCAAAGGCAGGGCAGCGCTCAGCTATGCAGCTGAGAAGGATTGCGTTGATGTTGTGAAGCTCCTCATTGGGAGTAAAGGCGTTGAGCTCAACCTTCCGGACAAGGCAGGCCGTACACCGCTGAGCTATGCCGCTCAGTATGGCTGCCTTGAAGTTGTGAGACTCCTCCTTGGGTCAAGGGGTGTAGAGATTGACCTGCAAGATCCTTCGCGCCGGACACCCCTGAGCTACACAGTTTCAGGTCAGAACAGCAATGTAGTGGAAGAGATGGTACAACTAATCATAAGAACGGGAAAGGTCAATGTTGACGCCAGTGATTATGAGGGCAGAACGCCGTTAAGTTACGCCGCCGAAGCGGATGGTGACGGTACCATAGTCAAGATATTGATTGATACCGCGAAAATCGACCTTGACAAGAAAGATAAGGAGGGCCGGACAGCGCTCTCCCACGCTGCTGGCAGTAACAGAGCTAAAGCGGTGGAGCTCTAGTGAATACGTCAAATGTGGATGTCAACTCAAAGGACATACACAGACGAACGCCGCTGACTTGTGGAAGGACACTGAGTCGACGACTGGGAAAATCGTGATATAAGAACAGTCTGAGCGAGACATGAATTTGGAGAGAACATCACCGTGCGTGCCACCGGTACTACATGCTATCGTCATCGTTACCTAGCCTCCCTTCAACCTGCAGTGTACGAACGGGTGTCGCTTGTGAGCGGTATCCGGACAGATGCCGATGTTGTTCAGGGCTTCTTTCTACGGTGCCTCGGAACCGATTGCTTTCACACACCAGCAAGCAGATACACATCATCCTCAAACTCCCACCAACCTAACCTTCAGGGCGCTCAGGTGAAGCACCCGCGTAATAGGCTCTCGCAACTGCCCTACACAGCACCTCTGCACCCTTCCTGACGGAGTAAGTACTGCTTAACATCTCTATATACTTACAGCAGCTGGGCGGGTCAAGAATCCGGGTAGTGTGTTAAGACTTTTCGCGGGCGATCCTCATACTAAATGCCGCGTGCACTAGCTAAATGTTACCGCACGGACTTTTCTGCCTCAGATTTCCACATAAAAAATTGTTAGCACTAACCTCTTAACTCACAATCTATTAACGGCGCAAAACACGACTATACTCTACTGTGTAAGGGGGGGGGGGGGGGGGGGGGGGGTCCCGGGGGGCGCAGCCCCCTGGCATTAAAGTGAATAAACTCTAAAGTATTTGATGAGAACTACCTACTTGAACTAGAGGTACCTAATATAGAAAAGGCCAGCCCAAAATCCAATATAGACGTACTGCGGGCCACAATCCAGAATCCAGCTCTGTACGTTTAACAACCCAGAATCCAGCCTTACACCCATACGGAAGGGCGCGGCGTGCCGCCCCAAACACTAGTACACGTTGTACAGCACTATGCTTACCTCAGTCCTAGCTGCCCTACGTGTTTTCCTCTCCTTCGTATTGGAAGTGCCGGGAAAATTAGAGATGAATTGAAGGAAAGTGACAGGGCTGACCAGAGCTTTGTACTGATAGTAGCGATGGTTTGGTGGCGGCTATAGGAGAGATTCAAGACGGAAATATGGCCGTGTTCTTATGGTAGATGTGCTCCTGTGCTTTGTTGGTGTAAAGGGTGCTACATTAATGGGATATTAGGGGTGTATAGCACTGTATATTTATGACATGGTCAAAGAAAGAAACCCCATCGTCAAGTTGGGCAGTCCTCTTCTATTATCCAGAGGTGAGTCGTATGTCAGCACTATGGCAATTATCGTAAAGATCACCAATCAGAGAGACACGTAGCCGGGCGTAAGATCTCCTTGTTGTCGTGTAAGGGTAAGCTGACCCCGAACTGGATCTTGGTGAGAGCCCTGCAGGAAGGATCGAATAGCAGGATCGCCAATAAAGCTTGTTTTGATAGGCTCTCGTCAGTTACTACCAACATGTTTTGTCCACAATGTTGGGGATGGGTGCAGTAGCTCAAGCGCCCACTCAGCCAGACGTTATCTTAATGTCTACCGTGTACAACCTACCATGCATACAGTAGCACATGGTTGTAGTCACGGTGGATCCTCGGACTTTCTGCCTGTCATTTGCACTCAGTTCCTTCAGCCCTGAGGATCTCTTTCTTCCCCTTTCCCATGCATCCATCTTTCTGTCTCCAAACAATCTCAAACACGCTTTCCATACGTGAAGGATGAAGCAAAGCCGATAGCATCCAGTTCCTGGCTTGGCGACAACAGCAAGATTATCTGCGTGGCTGACTGACGCTCACTCTGAGTCTGTGTCACGAACAGCAACAACAAGAACAAACAACCTTAACCCTACCTCACTCAAGAACAATAATGGAAGACAGATCCAGCCGGGCGGCCGCGAACGCCCCCGAGCTAGCACCCTGGGAACATGCTCCTTACCAAGGCATTGAACGAGCTCCCTCTCCTCATGATCATCCTTCATCATTGCAACAGCTACATCACCCAGAAGGCCAACCAGGCCTAGAACCCGCTCCGCACTCCACCCTCGAAGTCAGCCCTCACCAAGTCCAAGACGATAAACTATCCTCGTATGCGCCAACATCCACCATCTCGAGCGCCTCTCCATACCAGGCATACATCCTTGCTAAACCGTACGGAGATTCACAATATGGGAACATTGGCTCGGTATCCGGGATAAATACGGTTGCGGAATCCACCGCAGCCGGGATAAACGACAAGGAAGCTGGTAATGGCGACGGGGATGGCAACGGCAAAAACAAGCGGTACTGTTGTGGCCTGGGGACTAAAAGACAGGTGGCTTGGTGGTTGTTAGCGATTGGGATTTTCCTGATTGTGGTTGGAGTCGCGGTGGGTGTGGGGGTGGGTGTTGGTGCTGGGAAGGGGGGTGGTCAGAAGGATGAGAATAGGTGAGTTTGTTCTTTTTTTTTTTTCTCTCTCTCTTGCCTTTGAAGGTTGATGCAGGTTGAGGAAACATGACCGTTGAAACATGAACGGCCGGGATAGGCTCGGGGCATGACTTACTCCACCTTTCCTGCCTTGGCCCTCCGGGTCGGAGACGGGGCGGTGGTGGAGTCGTCTTCGCCGTCTGTCCCGTTCGTCTCCTATCTTTCGTCTCCCACCCCCAAAATCGCTTTCCGGTTCATCACTAACTGGGTGCATTTCTCTCAGCCCGACGCCAACCACAACAACAACAACCACCGCCCACCCCTCCTGGACACACACAGCCAACCTCCCCCCACCCACCGCCTACGCCACCATCACCCCTTCAACATCCATCATTTGCCCCAACAACAACCTGACTCTGTATACGCCCTCCAACGATACTGTCACAACCTCGTCCAGCCACGGGAAGGGCTATGTGTTGCTTTGCGATCGGGACTACAACTCGCTAGCGGGTGCCGTGGAGATCACGCACCGGGAGTCCGACTCGATCGAGACGTGCATTGATCGGTGCGCCGAGGTAGACAATTGTATCGGGGCTGGGTGGGGGAATTATAATGGGAAACAAACTTGTTGGTTAAAGAGTCGATTGGGACATCCTGGGTGGACGCCAGGGTGGTATATGGCCGTTAGGGAGGATGCGGTCTTGCATGATGGAACTGAGGGTGGGTTGACGGGGGATACGGAAACGGGGTAATACCGAGGCTCTGGGATTTTGAGTATGGGAATGGACTTTTGATAATAAGGTAGGAAGGAAAATCGTTGAATACAAAACCTCTTCCGAATATGTGGCATATGCGCATTCGACTTGGGGGCACGGTAGTTTTGGACGATGATATGGTTGTGGTAGTCAAGAATTATGAAAGATAAGGAAACTGGTAGAGTACCTTTACGTAAAGTAAATCGCAGGGTGCGTATATGTCTTCCCCTTCTCAAACATCAAAACACAACAAAACAAAACAAAACAAAACAGGCTGCCGCTAATAAAACACAACTTGCCAAAAACAACCCGCGTTTCTCAGCCACCTACAAACCCCAACAATTCACTTCTTCAACTTCAGCACCACCCAGGCAGCCAACCTCCACCCAACAATAATACAAAACATAATCCCAATATCCCTTCCCTGCTTGCCTGGCTTATACCCATACTGATCCAACACGCCCTGCCCCCTAATCAGACACTGATCCGCCAAATCAGTCTGGTACATGCACTGGCAATTGCTCCCATTAACACCCGTCATTCCCTCGGGCAATTTTCCACACGTATACACCCGATCCTTGAACTCGTTGATCATCATGTTCTCAAACACATACTTCTGATAGTCCCAGTAATGGAACACGTATTTGTAAAACACGTTCAAGATCGTCGGCTGCACCATGAACCCATCGACGCTCATCCACAGGCCGTTGGCGAAGGCGACCAAGGCAAGGGAAATAACAAAGGAGGGGAAGAGCGAGGACATAAACACCACCAGACTTTCTGCCGCCAAAAGGTCGCAGAAGAGCCAGAATACCCAGGTGAAGAAGGCGGTCGCTGTGGGCTGGAAGTTAACAAGCCAGTAGGAGATGACGGAGAACAGCAACGAAAAACCAAAGAGGTAGGGGATGCCGATCATGAAGTTGGAGATGATCAGGGCTGTAGGGCCGTAGAGCCCGTTGCGACGTTCTTTGACGTATTGGAAGTAATCTTCGAGCCAGGCGGGACAGTAGGCGACGGCCATGAAGGACATGAAGGCGGAGCCGCTGATGGTAATAAAGCCATGATTAGCACGGAGGTAAAGAGGAGAAATGGTAAGAGAAAGTAAGACTTACAAGAACAGAGCGTTGATAAAAGGAATGATAGACTCTTGAGCAGCATCCAGTCTCACCCAGACAGTACCGACCATGATGGCGAGACCAAAGTACATTGCTGCCCTGATGCCGTACGCCACTACGTCTCGATAACTCTTGACGAAACTCCGATGGAGTAGTGTTGCCGTACTACCGATCAAGCCCGGCTTTCCCCCAAGTCCGGCGGTAGATGTGTCAACTTGCTCACCACCTCTGGCTTCCGCCTCCGCTACCGCGGCAGTTAACTGTTTCGATCTCTCGGATCCTTGCCAAGCAGTCTGCATGTCATCCAAAGCCTTGACTGCCTCCTCGCGCTCGGAAGCAAAGTCGATGTTGACCAAGTCAAGCAGGAACTCGGCCGGATTGACATGAAGTGGCACCTCGTGCCCCAAGGCCTCATAGTGCTCCGTGACGCCCGCGACAGGGCCAAAGTAGTGCATCTTGCCAGCGGAAAGGAGCATGAGTTTGTCGAAGAGATTGAACGTTGCTGTGGAGGGCTGGTGAATCGAAGCAATGACGATCAACTGTTTTTTTTTCTTGTTAGCCACGAGTTCCCTGACCTAGGTAAATATCAGCACAAGGAAGGAGAAAGAAGCCTCACATTATTCCTCCTCGCAACCTCCTTTAAGTACTTGACCACCTCCCACCCGGCCTTACTATCCAACCCACTCGTTGGCTCATCCAGAAACAGAATCCTCGGACTGGTGATCAACTGACTTGCCACGCTCACCCTCCTCTTCTGCCCACCGCTGATTCCCTTGCGAATTGGCGTTCCGATCAGCGCATCCTTCTGCTCTCTCAGCCCAAAAGCATCAAGTAATCCTTCAATCCTGGCAATCCTCTCCCTCTTGGGGAGAACCTTGGACGAGCTGGCAAGTCGAAACGAGAAGTCGAGAGTCTCCCTCACTGTGAGCGACCCGATCAAAGTATCTTCCTGCTCGACGAAGCGGGTGATCTCACGGAAGGTAGAGGTGGAAGTGGGTTGGCCGTTGATGAGGACAGACCCGGAGGTGGTGGTGCCACCGCCGGAGGCGGAAGGGAGGGGGCGGGACGCGAGGAAGTTGAGTAGAGTGGTCTTGCCGGATCCTGAAGGGCCCATGCAGGCTAGGATCTCGCCTGGTGAAGGGGAAAAAAAAACAAAGAGGTGTTAGTGGATGAGGTATTGAGTCAGGTGGGTAAAGAGGGAAATGGGAAGACATACCGGCTTCTACGATACCCTCCACATTGTCGACAATGTTCTTTGATTCCTTCGTCTCTCTGTCCTTGACTGTTACCGTGACGCCCTTCCAGCTGATGTTCTTCACCGTGGTGTTGACGAGATGGGATTCGGCAACGGCGTGTTGTTCGATATCAATGCCTTCGACGACGGGATTCTTCCGCTCGACGTTGGTACTGTGCTCGGAGGGCGAGCTGGAGATACCCATTGTTGTTGTTGTAGTAGTTGTTGAACGGTAGGTATGATTGGTAGTAGTGAAGTGATGAAGCAACCAACTCGAGACTTTGAATCCACGATATCCCGAACAGAACAACAAAAGACACCAGATACCTGACAACCGGACTTTTCCACAAAAACACATTTCATCTCTTTGAGGGTTCGAATCCGACCCTTATATGGATCGTCCAGCGTCCACATCTCACCCCCCTCATTCCAGAGAAGGCAAGGCTACGAAGACAGACAAGCCATACCAAGAAGCCCGATGCAGCTTATTTCTGCCACAAACCTCGCCGACCAGTGCGACCCGAAACAATGGCATCCATACCACCGATACGGTCCCTGGTACACGGAGTGTGATACCGCCCATAACCCAGGGGACATATGGAATTGGAATGGGGGGGGGGGCCATTGTCTGTCCATCTTCCGAAAAGGAAAAGAGTTACCCATCCAAGCCCTCCCTTCCCTATTGGTCGCAGCGCGCTTACAAGATACATATCATATCAGCTCCCTCAGACACCCCCGTGCCCTAGCCGTTCTGCACTGCAGTACCGTGCTACTACCGACTGTTTTGGCGGCGAAGAGATAAAGCGAGGGAATGAAAAGTGACTCCCATTCAGTAACTTATTCCCGCACACTGTCGTCAGCGCATAAACGTTCTTTCTCTTGTTCCTTGTTCCTTACTCTGTCCGGGTTGACAAGTGAGACAAAGCCCGATACTTTTTTCTTTTCTCCTCTCTGCTCTCTGTACCTACATACCGTACCGTGTCTCTTTTCCGTGTACCTATGCCCTATCTCGGGTATGGCTGAAGCGATTCATGTTTCTTTACTTAGTGACTGGCTGGCATCCCGTGTTTCTCGTACTCCTTCCTCAACGATAAAATCGTTCCACCGCTTGGGGGCAGTTCTGTAAAGCCTCATTACCGGTGGTGATGTTTGCTTCAGTTCCTTCAAGCACCGGAGCGCCACCAAATTTTCTCTCGAGAATGGACTGCCTGCCTACCTGCCTGCCTTCCTTCGCTCGCTAACTTGTTGCAGGGGAAAGGAAAGGGAAAGTTTGCCATGTATCGAAACAAGATGGCTCACCTATACCCTTTCTTGTTTGGCTGATCGTGTCTTGGCTGATCTCGAAAAAAGAAAGCACTTGCATGCAGCTAGCTCTCTAGCGCCCGGATGAGGATCAACGGTTTGTGTAGGTGTCAAGATTGCATTTTGCATCGTGCAAGTGGAAGGCGCAAGCAAAGCTGTCTTGTTTGTGTTGGTCTTTGCATAGGTACAAGAATAGCGAGCGCAACTGCGATGACCAGGCGTTGATCATTCAGCTCCGTCTGTTCATCGTGAGAAAAAATACCTAAGGATAAAATAATAAAACCAAAGGATTAAAAGATATAATCGTGAGGAGGTTGTTCTAGGTTTCCCGGCCCGAACAGAACCAGGGTGTACTGAACACACCTATCCCTCATTAACGAAAGAACCCTTTTTCAGGGGCGCTACAAGAGGGTGATGGTGGATAGCGGACGGAATTTGGGGGCGTTTCCTTGGCTCGACTTGGCTTTGCCGATTCTCTTTGCTTTTTTGATACCTTTTCTCTTTCTTTTGTCTTTCATCGATATGCAAGCGCCATCGTATGATCAATTCCGTATCTATACGAAGCCTTTCTGAACAAACATTGAGGCTTGAACAGGTAGACCGTACAATCAAGACCCCAAAGATCGGCGTCCAATTGTGTTGATTGATCTCCAGGCATTTGCAAAAGTGGAAAAGTATGACCCGTTGACTTGCGAGTCGGACTAAATCCGATCCAGGCACACACCATCAGGCCGAGCCCCGGAGTATCTATCATACTGTGGCATTGCTTTTTGCGTCGTCGAGCTTGGATGTAGCAAGATGGGCCAATCAGTTACCAGTTGTATGGCTGATGATCGAAAAAGAGAGATGGTGCTGAACCGATATGGACGTTAATACGTTAACTCCAGATGATCCCCGACACTGTGATCTGTAACAATTGTTCAGGCGGGTTGCCCGTGTTTGTTTGATTACCTACTATGGTGATATGGGTAAGTTAAACCCGTGGATCAGGTCGTCGAACACACAGTGCCCACGAAGCTTTAGCTATGGTGGTCCGTGTAGAGTACCTGACAGGGAGGTAAAACTTTTGCTCGTAACCGCAGTACAGTGCTTCTCTTGCCCCCGGAAACTACATTACCGGTACATTAGTGTTCTCGTCATCCGATCGACCAAGTACTCTTCTTTCTTTCTTTCTTCTCCCCCCTTCCCTCTTGTCTTGTGTCAGCTTGTCTTGTCTGATGAAGATCGTGTTGTACGTAGGCCGAAAGTCAACCTTCCCTACCATAGGAATTGGGAATCAGGAGCCAAGCGACACAAACCTTCAAGCTCTCTCCCTACCTATCTATCACCAGAACGGCAATTCAAGTCCAGGAGCACGTCACCTCAGGTTACATTCCTTTCTGTATCGCAGCCTGAAGCCTTACGAAGCTAGCTGTCAACAATGCTACCTGGCGCTCGGTTACTGGCGGCTTGGAGACTGGGTTTGTGATAGGCGCTAAATCAAAACTTCCTAGTATTGGGCCAGCGGCTCTATGGTTCAAGGCTTCATGCTTATTATCAAGTTGGAGGTACTCCAAAAGCAGCAAATAAACTCCGCAAAAAGGACAGAAACTAAATGTATCTGGCTTGGTATTCCATTCAACATGATATCCATCCATCTATCCAGTCATAGCATCCCTACCACGAAGCAAGAGTTTCTTTGAAGCTGACTTGACGCTCTCCAATGATAAGGTAGGTAGAGGTACGTAAGACATGTTCAGCATCTTCTGAAGTCTCCGGATGTTACGATATTCGGGTAGTGCTTCGCTTATAAGTCAGTACAAAGTTGCGTTGGCGGCTGAGCATACTTGGCCGATCACTGTTATGCCGCTGATGTTGACGGCGACTGCTGAATGGCGAGATGGTGTTGCACTCGGGGTTCAACGCTACGCTGAGATGATGCCCTTGCAAGGCGTAGGTAGGTATTGAGGTCGGCGTGTAGCGTGGTAGATTGGGGTTTCGCCGATTGATGTTGCCGATTAACTCTTATTCCACATACGTTTTAAAAGAATGATGGTTCGGGGTCTCGGTGTTGTGTACAGGCGGTGTTCAAGATACCTATGAATGGAGGAAAGATTGGGTTCATGAGGCTCTCGATAATCATGACGAGCATCGCCGACATCCAAACATCGATATCACCCAAGACAAGACAAGGCACTGGTGTAGTTCTTCGTCCACACCACCACCACGTTGTTGTCTCTTCGGCGAAACATGCCTGTTTCAACCTTTTAATTCCGAGACGGCCCTAGGTGGGTATCACAAACCCTCCCACCTTTCCAGATTGCAGCAACCGGATCCCGAACGGCGAAGGCGGGCGGCTGACGACCACATGTTCCATGTGGGTTGTCATCGTCTCATCGAGTCTGTTGCGCTGGATACACAAGGGTAATTCCACGAAAGCACAGACGGAAGGGGATGGTGAGGTGAAGTGAAAATGCCACTCATCAGCATGATCGCTTGGAGACGGTCATCATTCCGTCGCCTGTCATCGGTCGCCTTGTGATCAAATGTAACTCAGTTATGTAGACGTTGCCGAGCATTATCCCCGAGCGGACTCGAGATTCGGCGAAGAGATGCCGGCTTTTCAGGTATCAAGGTAGTTTTAGCCTCTGAGGTTGGACTCGCTAGGGCTTCGGCCCTCTAGTGTAGATGCTCGGTACACTGCCGGAAGACGGCTATGTCTTGCGAGTTCACGCTACACTAGTAACCGAACGAACGAAGGATCGCGAGGCTTTAGCGACTGGCAAGTGGCGATCCTAACAATCGGCCTCCGACGTGACTTCGTCTTCACCAACGCACAAGATGCCCGTTGTCGCCGTAACCATCCTGACTCGATCGTCGTATGGCTCTCGGCGAACAGATCGTGCAACGTACACGTAGATATTCTCCATCCTGAGAGATATTGAAGCCCAAGCCAGACTTGAGGGAGCCAAGTGCGTCGCAATCTTGATTTGTCTTCGGCGAGTTCATTCGCGATGTTACCCACCGACACTCTGATCTTCAACAACTCGACAACACAATGTAGTGCAACCCGGAGAAGTCTTCCGCGCTGTTGCCGACTTCCCAGGTTCCAGCCTTATGATCGGTCCAGCACCTTGGGATTGACCCCGTAGTATCCCCTGGCATCGGAGCACGCGGGGATACACATGCCCGCAATAATAAGCCGATATCCAATGGTAGAGTCCGGACTCTGACCCTCTCAGTTCGGCGAGGAGCCCATGTGGCAAAACTATCGGCGAACTATCGGCGAACGGTTAGTTATCCGGGGACTTGGTAGTATCCTCACCGAAAAGCGAACGCCGAACCCCCCCCGTTCGAGAGACCGATAACCAATCGTGATATTTACTAGGATATTTTATGTAACCCAAAACTATGTCCAAGCAACCAAGCGAGCCCAAGCGTACTGTAACTACCTTACTTGCTCGCAAGGTACTGCACTCTTGAAGGCGCGCGCCCAGACACGCCCCTGTTGGCCTTGTCGTCGTTTTGAAAATCCAAAACCCAGAGCTGACTATTTAAGTACAGGACCCTCCTCCTGCCTTTCTACCTGCTTTGCAACTACCAAGATTATTTTATACCATCCATTTGCGATTTCTCTTTGAACCCCTCATCCCAAATCAAGACAAGACGCATCACTTTATCGACGCCATTAGCTCACTGAGCTTGAGTGACGCCAACTTGAGCAATGCCAACTTGAGCAATCAGCCCCTGGTCGAACTCGCTTATGATGCTCTCGTCCGCCTGAATGGATGTCATCATCTGTTCCTGGGTATAGCCGACCCAGAAAGCTGGGGTGATCTGCTGCACCTTCTTTTGGCGGTAGATCTCCTGCGCCACGCCCTTGACCTGGGTCCAAGCCGTATTGGCCGCCTTCCAGACCTTGCTGAGCTTGTTGAGGGCGCCAATGTTCAGCCGGATTTGCTGACGGAGGTCGGCCTCATCTTCAATCATGTAGAGGGCCCATTTGGACAGGTGGACGATGGAAGAGAGGGTTACGACGCACGTGAAGAAGTGCGTATGGCTGGTCACGGGAACAGCTTGCGTGATCATCTTGCTGATCTCGCAGGCCGCCGTGACAGTGTGCTTAGTATGGGCGTTGTATTGATCGCCGGAGTGGACGGGCCTGTGAGGCGCGCAAGAGTTGACGGCTTGGACTGGCGAAGAGTCAAGCTGGGAAAGAGGCTGGTGGAGCATAATGGTGCACCTATGGGTTGTGAAGGGCATCAGTACACATTTTCCTGCACATGGCTTTGTCGGGATTGGTGCAGTGATGACTTACGCATGGGTGATAAAGTGCGCTTGGAACATCATCTCATCAAGCTGGCAATTCTTATCGAGATCATCCCTCTTGTTATCCGGAAGATGCATTCTCCAATTGGACAGATGTGCCTCCATCTTGTCTACCTCTGCCGCATCCGGGAACATGACGTTCGGCATCCGCATCATCCTGCCCAGATTTCTGGCTGCGGCAACACGATACGCAAATGATGAGAACTCTCGGTCTTCGTCTTGGAACTCCTTGTCGTCAAAGTCCTCAAGACTCATCGGTGAAGGGATGCACTGAAAACAATCTCAGGTTAGTCAACTTTCAAACATCGGTATCTCATTGCTGCTGAGAAAAAACACATACCCCTTTGTGGTACTCCTCCTCCTCGCAGGGAAGGCCAACGTCAGTCATGATATCAAACAAAAGGAAGTTGGTCACCCGGTGAACACCAGCAATCATGCCATCGCAGACATAGAGATCCCACCAGGTTCGCCGCCAACTTTCCTCCATGATCGGATCGCCTCGGCCATGCATGACAGCAAATTCCCGCTTGTTAAGGTCAATCTCGATGGCATATCTTTCACAAATAGCAAGGAGTTCCCGAGCTCTTTCTTGCTCGCAACTGCCGTCCAACCCAATGATGATAAGCAGGAGCGCCTGGATCAAGAATCCATCCTTGCGCACACCCGGGGCGTAGCACATCTGAATGGCTTCATCCAGAAATCTGGCCTTGGCAGGGCCTGCATCAACGTAAAGTGAACCAATATATCTCATGGCGGCCATCAATACTGGAAGGTTTGGCTCTGAGTTGCTCTTGAGCAATTCAAACAAGTTCCTCTTGGGCAAGACGAACGGATGACCGGCGTGGAAATAGTGGTAGAAAGCCTCGGTACAACGCTCTGGCAAACTTGCTGCCGGAGGCTGAATGTGCGGAGCCGCCTGAGTCGCCAATGCCATAGCGGTGCCGTCCATCATATAGTTATTCCTGTAGACGGGGATGCTCGCAACGGAGGGGGTGGACGGGAAGGAAAGCTGCGACTGGTCCGGCAAAACGACGGAAGGGTTGAAGGCATGAACGGAGGGTGTGGCCATGGTAACAGGCGCATGCCCCAACATCATGGGGCAGCTGTCAGGAGTAGTTCCCGCGTAAGGGGGCGATGAGGACGCATGCCGCTTATTGGGATTGGCGCCGGGAGTAGGGTTATTGGGGTTTCTACGAGGGCCTTTGTACCCACGGCGCGAAGCAATATAGGCACAGTCGGCGACGATGCCGGTCGTAGTGCAACGGCCACACGGGTGATTTCCATCGCATCTGAGATGTTTGGTTCGCTACATATGGCCGAAGTTTTGTTAGCACACAGGCCACCAATTTTTTTTTCTCCCCAAGGAAACAGTGTTGTGATTTGGAATAACAAACTCACACAAGGGAGACACGCCGCTGGAACGGAAGGAGGAGGTACTGATGGCTGTGATGTCGTCGTAGCCACCGACCCGTTCCGGACGGTGCCCGAGGTCGCCGTCCCCGGGCTGTTGCTGGACACTGCGGGCGAGCTGCTACTGGAGGTGCCGTTGCAGTGTGGGGCTTCGGGCGAGAAGGGCTCCATTGTCGGCAATCCGTCTGGCTAAATCTCAGAGTGAAATCGGCGACGTTGGGGGGTCGTGCTTGCTGGTGCGTCTCGTGCTAGTCACAGGACGAGTCGATGCGATGGGATGGAAGCCGATGTGACGAGCGGAGAAATCGAACGATGGACGTGATTTAGCTCGGGTCGGGTGGTGATATTTGGATCGAAACCGAGTACGATGTACCGGCTGCTAGCTTGGCTATAGACGCTGGTTCGGCTTGTCTTGGCCTGATAGGACCATCCGGCGCCCACTAGAACTGCAATATAACTTGGCCCGCGAAATTGGATAATTGATATGGCGTAGTGTCGTCTCCTCGAGCACGTCCCGAGCACAGAAACTTGGCAAAGATGTGCTGGATCTGAAGAATGTCTCCTCGAGTGGTCGCGCCTGGATGAAGTCGGCTTGTTAGCATCTAGCTAGGCCTACGAGGATTCCTCGGCGGTTCCGACAACGTGGGTGCGTATGGGACTATGGGTATCTCCCGAGAGGCCTGTGGTCGCGTCTTGACCTTGGTTGGCGTGCTCTGCCCTGTCTTAGCCTGTCCCTGGGCGGCGGAACCCTAAACTCTGTCTGTTCGGGTAGCTCCATCTTGTGGGGTAACTGCTTCATCACCCCCAGGAAAATCCCGCCACAGACTTCGTCCGCCGGCCATGACCTACCACGGTAGACACGGAACTATCTATTCGGATACACAGATATAGGATTCTTTTGCTAGGAATTCCAGTTGGTTCTTACCTTGCTGGTAGCTTGAAAAACTGTCTCGGAGGACGGATCTCGTATTTTGGGCGATATAATACTGTTCGTGGATGGTAGTACCAGCTCGGAGTTGAGACTGAGGGGTTGCGTTGTTTTTCGGGGAAGACCCTGGGATTTGCGGGCAGGGGGCTTGAAGATAGAAATGAGACAAAGAACCCGGACAGGCCTGGCCTCATGCCCTGTTTATGTTTCTTTGGACAATTGACCGTTGAAGCCAGTTCAGATACGTTCAGAGAGGAAGAAGAAAGCAATCGGCATGTGCATGCATGCGTCAACCCCCTTTCAACCCATAGCCGAGTCAATACCGTCAAATGCCAAGTCCGATATTCTTCAACCTTCGAATCACGGCCTCGCCAGGAGCCAGGCCGTGGCCGGTGAACTCGACGGCTTGTTGACCAACGACAACTAGTGGGAACTAGTCCGGAGTTTGACTGAGCGAGTTTCCCTATGGCTCGCAACGTTGAAGAAAGAGGCGTGCATCGGGTCCTGGGCACCAATGTGCAAAGCGGAACAGTCAACGGTGCATACGCCTCGTTGACTATTCTCTTGTTGTTTTCTTTCTTTTTTCCGACAACGGTATCCCCGCGCCGAAGACAAAACGCCAAAAGTAGGCTCAGAGGGTTGACGAAGATGGGGGTTCAAGCCTACCAACCGAAACAACAACAACTGGGCACACGCAATTGGCGGAGCAGACCCGCCCTTGCAGGTCAAACACTGGCTGCTACAACACTGGCGGATGAACAAAAGCCAGGCTCTCAGGGGGGCTCAGTCTTGGCCGGTGATGATTTGGGGGTCCTCGAAAGGGTGTTACGGGTACTTGGAGGGTGGACAGTCCGGCAACTGGCACGCCTGGCACGCTGGACAAGCACTTTGCGCGGTTCATCGTCGGCGATGCCCAGTGTTTTGCAAAGATGAGCGAGAGAAGAAGGCCAAGCGACAAGGATTTGAAAAGAATTCACCATTTCCAGAATCAGGCGCCTCGTGGTGGCCATGACCTGCATCGTTGCATGAGGTTGCAGTTCAAGGGGTCCCATGGGACTGCCCACGTTGCAAAATGGCCGAAGGATGCGTCTGCCAGCCTTTGGACCGCCATGCCTTCGGGTACCGGTGTGCGGCGCCGCAGTGGGCTACACGTGTACAGTACACTACATAGGGGAGTCGGACCATGACCCGCCTGCTGCGCCGGTGCTTCCGTGCTCCCACACTCCGTGGTACAGAAAAACGCGTATGTAAAAGACTTGTGGACCCACGGACCCGGCCGTCAGACCGTGACCGGACTTTGACCCAACGGTGGCGGGAGGGGCCGAGCCTACGTGTGGTTGGTTCCGAGGTCTTGGGTGGTTGAGGAGGGAATATCCCAACTGCCACCACCTTCTGCGATTCACGAACGATCATATGGTTGAAATTCTCATGCGGGGGCATGGCGATGTCATCCAGACGCCGTAACAGCGTAAGGTACGGTGTCGTATAACTCGGAGTGATTGTGCATATGTTTCTCCATAAAAAGCTGGATTATAAACGTCGGGTAACGCGCCTGGGAAAGTCCATGTAGGGGGCTGTTTTCATGACAGCGCAGCGGCCTGAAGTGGTGGCGGGAGCCCTGGGATGCCAGCCACTACTGCGGACACATACTTCTGAATCCAGCTGTTAGTGCAACTATTCCGATACCCGACTCTCTCGAGCTCGAAAGAAAGGGAAGTAGACGGCGGAAAATACTTCTAGGTATACGTACCTCGGCTAGTGAACCTTCGAGAAGACTACCTCTACTTGGTTATGTCTTGGGAAGGATGGGAAATGCAAATCCCATTCTCACATTCTCTCAAGACCTTTAGTTCTAGTGGGATGGGCGGTACCTCTTGGTGGGGTCGGGTTCAAGGGACGCTGGGACAATGACACTCCAGCTGAAGACCTCGCCGTGGCTGTGCCTTCATCGCAACTTTGACCGAGATACATATGTTCCTGGAAAAGGGTAGGATATGTGATGGATGAAACAAGCTACCGTAGGAGGTCAACCGGTTTTGGTCCCAGATCGACGCGAGAAGGGAAATGCAGTTTGTCGAACTGTAGCTGAAATACCTCGAAGCAGAGGCGGTGGGATACTGTACCCATTGGACGGTCCCTGTTTGTCATTTCGGTAATCTGCCATCTGGTCCCGACGGTGTGGGACAAGCTCTATGGCGATGATGCTGTAATGAGTTGACGATGTCGTGGGGTATGTGGAGTTGTTTAATCAATGGATGGAGAGAAGAAGAAGAAGATTTCATTTACTTCCACCAAGAATGGGGGTGTGAACTGAAGGCACCCAAGTAGTACACCATCTCCTCGCATCGCTGACATGCACAGCACCTAGCATAATTGTTTAGGGCATGTTCGCATATGTACCTCGAATTGCACCCGCCACTTGAATTTCCTCAAACATTCGGCCTTCACCCATTTGACACGGAAGGTACGGGGAGGCTTTCATGTCCGCTGCGGGTTGACAGATGGATGTTCTTTCCCTGCGTTCCTGCTTTTGACTTCCATTCTCTTCACAAAATTAATTGTCAACAGAACAGCTGTGCACGGACCTCTTCAAGCCTTAGCTTGTAGCTTTTTAGGGCTCGGGCAATGGAGTTGGATTTCCAAAACATGATGGAAGTTCGCCCTTCAACTTCTTGCAGGAGATGTGTGTGCTCACAGTTTTCAAACCATCGAGTCACAATGTCCACGGCGACAAGCACACAGCATCATGGATATCGTTCATTCGATTGACGGATATCAACAAGGAAATTATGCCAAGTTCTGACACTTTAGCCATGGTAACTCGAGACTCGGCGCTTCCATCTTCATCATCATCATCGCCATCTCGATGACTGAAATGCGGCTTATAGCCAGGCTGTTCGAGCCAAACGATTTCCATCATTCTTTCCAGTCCTTCCTAGCACATCGTTGCAACCTCTGTCTTCGCGCTTCGCCATACGGCATATCCCTAGCGTAATGCTTCGCCATCGCGCATCTTGAAACAGTGGGTTGAAGCCCATGGATGCTTGTGATTGGAGACAGTTGGCGATGGCTTGACTATAGTGGGGGGTGTCATTCGCTAGTGGAACATCACATCATGTCTTGGTGGTGCTGCGGCTCGCCTTGGGGCTGAGGGGTTGGTGAATCCCGAACTGCTTCTTTTCAGATCTAGCATCTTGATGATTTTTCAGTTCGCGGTCATCTCGGTGTTCATTCAACTGCCCTCGAGTTTAGCCAAACATTTACCGGGGTCGAGGTGTGGAAAAGCGGCCATTAACACGTATCTCAGGGTGCATTTTTATCAATACTCGCAACATTCCGCCCATTGAGATTATCCTCTCTTGGGCTCCGACAATACTTCAGCCCGTCCAACCAAGAGAGAACAAGAACAGCCAAGTCTTCGCTCTGGCAAGATGGATCCAGTCTCAGCCGCAGGGCTGGCCATCAGCGTCGCCTCAATAGGAGTGCAGGTGTATACCGGATGTGTTCAAGGCATCCAGCTGCTCATCACGGCCTTGAACATGCCAGAGGACTGCAAGTACCTCAACCTGCGGCTACGGATGGAACAGCAGAGACTCTTTGCATGGAGTGAAACATCGGGCTTGGTTGACCTTGACAGCAACAACCAGAAAAGGATACTCGAGTCCAACACCTTCATCCTCCATCGGCAAACTGTCCTTGACCTGCTGGTCCAGGTCGAGTGCCTGTTCAAGGAGTTCAAAGAACACCAAAAGAAGAACAAGTGTCTCCAGGTTGCTTCTGACCCCGACAATGTTCTGTTGAACCCTGAACGCGATGCCGCCGAGGCAAACTTTCCCTTGCCTGAACGAAGGAGAAACTTTATCAAGAAAGCCATGGCAAGTCTCCGTGACACTTCCAAAGAGGTGACAACGAGGCTTAAGTGGGTATCCTTTGACAAAGTAGCCTTTGAGCTATTACTCTCGCGCTTTTCCGTCTTGAACGACAACATGACCAATATTCTCGACGCTCGCATGCAAGTCGAGATCCATCATACCGTCCAGGACACCAACAGAGGCGTCCTTCAGCTGCATCATAAGATCGCAGATCTCTCAAGGCTCGTCATGGCACTAAACGTCAAACTCGAAGCCAACTCTCCTACGACCCCCATCTCGCAAATGTCGGCAGAGCAAAGGCGAGCCAATGCGCAGGGGCTGCAGCTGCTTTCCCAGCTAGCCAAGTTCAAGGCCTTCAATGAGTCTATCGAGCCTGAAAAGAAGTCCACCCCCACTCCCTGGGATGAAGCGACGGCCATGTTCCTTGAACTAGGCAAGCCAAACACACAAAAAGACCTCTTCCTCGACCGCTCCATGGTACGGCTTGACCCCGATAACGAAGACTCGGACTTGCCAAGATGTGAAGCGACTCTGCAGCTGCCAGGCGGTGCTCGGAAGAAGGTCTGGATAGAGTGGAAGGATTATGATTGTCAACGACCAGATGATCTCTCACCGCCCAAGGAAGTCATTTTCGAACGAGTCAGAAAGCTGGCGGCGCTTCTGAACCACACACCCAAGCCAGAAGAGTTCCGAACCCCCCACTGTCTCGGCTTCTTTGACAAAGCGGCTGGCATCAACGGTGCGGAAGATGACGATGATATTCGCAACATGCGATTGGGTCTGGTGTTTGAGAGGCCACAAGAAGACGACCTACATACGTCTCTGCCACCAGTATCGCTTCATGATCTGCTCGCGACAAGCCGCAAGCCTCGCGTCACGGATCGGATCAGGCTTGCCCATGCCATCAGCAACTGTCTTTTCTACCTTCATGCGGTGAATTGGCTGCACAAAGGGCTTCGAAGCCAGAACATCATCTTTTTCCGAACCAGCAGCGGTCATGTCGACTATTCCAAACCATTTCTCTCTGGTTTTGACTTTTCCAGGCCCGCTCGTGCTGACGAGGAGACGGATATCCCAGACGATGCCGAGCACAACCTATATCGCCACCCTCTTGCCCAGTCGACAGATCCGGAAGACCGCGAACGGTTCAAAAGAAGCTTTGACATCTACAGCCTGGGGGTTGTTCTTGTCGAAATAGCTCACTGGGCAACCATCGACACGATCCTCGACATCAATATCAACGAGGCCAGAGTAAGGCCCTCGATTGCACTCAAAGTGCGTGATAATCTGCTTGCTGAGGATAGCATTGCCGAGCTGGGGGCGACCATGGGAGAGATATATGAGCATGCTGCTCGTAAGTGCATTGCTGGTGGCCAGGAGCTGGGTCTATCAGAAGGCGATGAGGAAACCAACGACATAGTTGCCGCCCGACTCTCGATGGTGCTCCACGAAGATGTCGTCAAGCGACTAGGCGATATCCATGTGTAAAAAAAGAGTTCTCGAAGGCTTTGGGCGACGCGAATAAAAGCCACAAGTTTTTGATGCACCGACCTACCTTTTGAGCAAAACACCGAAACCCCCCCCCCCCAAAAAAATTCCAAGACAAATGCGCGAGAATTTGCGCAGTGGCCATCGACACTTCTATACTCGCAGAGAGAGATCTCGCTACCAAGCCACGAATGCCGATTATCCAATAGGCAACCTAGAAATATTTAGGCATTTGGGTTCCTAGTAGCGTCCCAAGAAGTAGTATGTTGGCGGCGTAGAACACCCGGAGAACTTCAAGTAGCTGATGATGTCCCAACGGCGCACTCCACAAACCACACATTATAGAATCAGCAAAAAGTAGACCCATAGAAACGTGAAAGAAAGGAAAGTAGTCCCGTATGTGCGTAAGCGGGTCTTTTCTTAAGTGGAAATTTGACATTGCAAATGCGAGGAAATACTGAAATTCTTCCTGTCCAGTGTGTGACGATCTCACCACTTAATGCTCCTTCAATCCAAAGATGACGAACACTACTAAAATACACTGTAATTGGCCATGACTACACACCATGATAGGTCCCGTCATTGCGTCTCTCCCAATGAACTCATCTTTCTGCGGCGCCGATGCCTGGGATGATACCTATAGCAACAAGGTGAGTGACTGTACAATCCTCGGTCATCAGGTCCCCCATTCCAATATAGAGTTCCTCGTTGTGAGTTGCGGGATAAGACAAGAAAAGAACAGAGACGAAGGTACGATGAGTAAGCAACTCACGATTTGGGAATCTGGAAGAAGCGAAGTGAGAGATGGTGTTGGACATGCAGTTTCATATTTAAACCGACGATATATACTCAGCCGCCGCCGCCATGTTCTATGCTTGAGAGAAGAGAAATCAAGCCCATTTACTCCGTTTCATACAAATCATCTAGGTCATAACATGAACATAACATCGTAACATCATAAACCGGAACCAGGAAGTACAAGTAACCAGCTCGCTTCCTTTATATAACCCCGCGATGAACCCGCTTAAACGAAATGTCCAATGCCACCAACTGAGACAACCGAAAAAAAATAACCAATTCGCAAATCAAACCCAAGCTGAGAGCTCATAGAACCTTCTATCTAAATCCCTAAATAACTGCCATGGTATCAAAGAAGGGACCAAAAAAATTGTCCAACAATATGAGAAGAGTCGTTAGTCGTCAAGAACCCCATCCCCTCTCCCAAGACAAAGAAGAAAAGTGCCCTTGTACAAAAACAACCCTCTAGAAAGAACAAAACCGGTATATCCGCCCATGCCATCCTCAGTATATGATACTGTTGATCTCATATCCAGCCCCCAAACTTTTAAACTCGAAAACTTTTCTTTCCAGGAGTCCCAACCATTGCTTTTGCCACCCAGTTCCCATTTTCCCTTTCCTTTTGTACATTCGGCCACGGTCAACAAAAAACTTTTATCTTTCCCTCGTCCCCTGATCCCAACTTCTTCAACTTCGTTTGCCAGATACCCCTGAAGGTGACGCATCAGCGCCCCTGACAGTCTACTCCACGACCTCTGGTCCGGCGCCAATGCGCTGGAGTCTCAAGTAGGTCCATGGAGCCCATCAGACCTTGTCCATATCTCCTCACTCCGGGCACAACAATGGCTCATGGGCCGGCCTCAACTCGGCGCGGCGAGGTGGCTAGCCCGTCACAGCTTTGTGGCGGGGAGTGGTCCAGTACCGTCATTCATTTGACGTTGACTGGTTCAAGTGACCTAGCACTTGAAGAAATCGTAGAACAAAGTCCAGGAGGCTATTCCAGGAAGTTGTTTTGTGGTTTTGCATTCTGACAAAGTGTCTAATCGTTCAGTTAGTAAATGGTCCGTGATTTCTGAAATGCCGATTGTGAACTTACCAGAACGTTTACATCTTCCAGCTGCGGGGCTGAACACCGTTGGAAAGGGCTTGATGAAGCTTGCCCATGGCGGCCAAGTGCTCCTGAGCATCCTTGATGTACTGGAGGCTTTGGGGGTCCTCAGGCTGAAGGTATTCCTGGAAAATGCTCTGGAGAGCCTTCTGGTGCTCGCTCCATTGAGCACGGTGAACATCGGCCTGGGCCTCAGCCTTGCTAATCTTGTTGGCTGACTTGCGGGAGCTGGTCTTTTCCTGTGCTTCCTGCTTATCACCCTCGCTCTTTCTCTTGCGACCCCGGGAAGAAGCACTGGCTCCCGATGGGGGAGGAGAAGAAGCAGCCTGGGCAGCAGAGCCGTTATCGTTGTGCACACGCCTCATGTGGTCCCTCAAGTTCCATTGACGGGGGAAGCCATGTCCGGGAAGTGAACGTTCACATCCCTCATAAGTGCAGAGATAGGGCTTCTCTCCATGTCCGTGCATGGCGTGGGCCTCACGCTCATGACGAAGAAGGCAAGCAGTAGAAGAGAAACGGGCGTTCTGGCATCCTTCAACCTTGCAGCGGTAGGGCTTGAGGTGAGAGTCAACGAACTTGCTGTAACGGTGGATGATGGTCAGTCAAGTGGCCCGTAGTAAAAGCGGAAGAACAAAATCATCTTACTCATAGTTGCACTTGAGCTTCTCGGGCTTGTGGTTGCAGTTGGTCTCACCCTCCCATGGGCAGTGGAAAAGACCATCGGCTTGCGGAAGAGCGTTCTTGTAGAGATAGTGATCCCTGGCAGACTCACCATCACCGCTCATACGGCGAGCGCCGAAAGAAGGAGGAAGAGAAAAGGCATCATCAACAGCAGGAATCACATTTCCATGGATATCCTCAGTGGTAACGAACTGCGAACCGTTGCGGCTCATCCTGATGTTTCCATAAGGGTAAGAGAGTGTTCCGGAAGAAGGCAAAACTTCGGTAGCAACATACCTGGGCGATTGGCCGGGAAGAATGGGCGAGATAGAGCTTGTGCTCTCCTCGGGAGAAGAGACAGAAGGAACACCAGAGAAGACATCCCCCTCAAAGAATCCAGGGGAAGACATGCGCGAAGAGCCAACAGGGCTAGGAGAGCCCCAAGACTGAGGAGAGCTGCCAATCATACCGGCAGTGAAGATCTGGGGGTTCACATGCTGGCTCATGGCAGAAGCACCCATCTCGGCGGAGAAGGGAAGACCATCAGGCATGCCCATCATGCTGGTGTAGAATGCTGGGTGTCCGTTGAAGGATTCAAAATCCGGAGTAGAGAACTGGGGCAAATCCATGATGCGGCCATGTGTCAATGAGGCATCCTGATAACTGGAGCCATTTCCAGAGACATCAAGCTTGGACAACGCCGAGGAGGTCGAGGTGAGATGAACTGATGGAACTCTCGACCTTCCTACCCTCTTGGTTGGGGGTGTCGACTTGGTGATCCTGTGCTTGTGGCTGCTGGTAGAGCTTTGGGAAGTCATGCGGCGCATAGGCTCCGCCTTTGGAACCTTGTCAACCGCGGCAGCAGCAGCATTCCACCTGGCTTGATAGTCCTCCATGGTTTCCGTTTGATCCGGCCTTGGTGTGTTCTGGCTGAAAGGAATAAAGCAGTCCTCGGCATCTCCAGTGGTATAATAGTCTCCGGCAACAGTGAATTCGGAAAAGTTCTGTGGACCTTCCGTTGTTGCATCCCAAGACGAACCGTTCAGGTCCGCTGGTCCTGTTTGGCAGAAAGAAAACATCCCAGTAGTGGAGGGAAGCATGTTGGTTTGAGCAAAGCTGTAATCGCTGGGGAAGGGTTAGTATGCTATCAAAACAAATCCGGTTGTTGAAGTCGCAGAAACATGAAAGACCAAAGAAAAGCTGTCGTCCAGATGTCACAACTTTGTTCCTGCACATTGCTGTATGTTAGTTTTTGCGTCGCGGGTCAAAGGGGGGTGAGCATGATTACGGACCAACTGGGCTGCCAAGCAGTGTGTTTCTGGCTATTACGCCATCCAGATCCATGGAGGACTTTGAACAAAAAAAGAAAAAGAAAAACAGAAAATATCCGGGCATATCCAGTCCATATCGGTTGACCAGGTCCGCAATGGCAACAAAAGAAACAAATCCGGCGTCAAAACCATGGGTCGAAATGTGTCCAGGAGTAAAAGTCCAAGGCTGTACCGTCACACGACTCCTGTCTGATACAATAACATCAGAAACTGAGAACGTGTTTAGGTGTTGTCGGAGAATCCAGGGAGAATCCAGGGGCTCTTGATTGTCGAGAATGAAAAATCCAGGCATGCCGACGGATGATCCACAAAGGTCCTCTCGTTAAATCCAGGCGAGTGTAATGAGAGGAAAATGGCGTCCCAGTTTTTGATGCTGGGCGAGTGACCGAAGGCGATTGATGCGACATCTCTCTGGCACCTCAAATCCCATTGCGAATAACTGCAAGGGTAAGGAACACAAACGAGGACGCTGCATGCAAAGGCAGAAAAATGAAGAAATCCTGGCGTAGAGGTGGGTGTCCTTTTGGAAATCCTCGACTGTGACCGGTGTTTTTGGCGTCTCCTCGATCCTAACAGAAAAAGCAAAAATCCGAACGGAAAATCCACAGGTGTTTGTCCGGCAAGGTGAAGTGGTCCAACGGCGATCAATGGCGAATGTTCTTGTCCGGATAAAAATGTGAGATGCTTGATCTGTCCAGTTGTCTGATACTCACCACAAGATGCTCCGAAGAGACATGCAAATAATATAACAGGAGAACATGCGTGCATGAAAGCAGCAGTTCGTCAGACTCAGTGAAGAGTCGAATCCTTTGGTGGTTCAGTCCATGGCGAAAACGAAATCCGGCAGTGACTCGTCCGATGTGTTTCCTGTGATCCTCTGGGTCATATCCATGAAAACGGCTTTCCATAGGCAATTCAGTAGTCCTCAAAACGGATATTTGTCAAGTCTCCTTTGGCCGAAGACACCTCAAGCGCAGCCTGACTGAGGCGTTGCTGTGGCGAAGTTGTTGTTGTCGCAACGGTAAACACACAGAACGCCAGAACAAATGAAAATAAACAAGACTTGACACACAACAGGACGAAAACGCAGAAGAAACGCAAAAAAGCACAATGGGCCTCCCAGGTAGAAGATAAGAAAGCAGCGCAAAATACCTCGAGGGGGTGTGAACCTCGTCCAGCTCAACGTGGGTGTTGTAGCCAGACATTGTGTTATCAGAAGTCCGGGGCACAACAATGGCAGTCATTCCTCGGGCTGTGTGTCCAGTTGTCCTGTGGTGGCAACGCTCTCCGGCAGTAACTCTGAGCAAATAACACTCGGAGCAGAGAGCAGAGAGTAGAGAGAAGAGTCCTGTGGGCTGAAAGTCCTTGTGGAGAGTGAAGAGAGAAAAAGTCCTTTGGGCTCGAAACTGAAGTGTGTCGCGAGACTCAACCTTGGGCTGTCGTGGAACACCAGGGCAGAGCGGGAAAGAAGTCCTTGATCCTGTGTGGGTCGTAGATCTGTTGATCTCTAGTAGCTTTCTCTTTTGGAGTGTGAAACACCAGAACAGAAAGAGAAGAGACGCAAGATGACGAGATGAGGGGGAGGCAAGAGCTTGTATAAGAAGCTGAGTGAGGAAGGCGGAATCCGAAGAAGCGTCGAGAAGGAATTGCCGTGGATCCGGATTTGGTGTGAGTGGTTCCGTCCTTGGTTGTGTGCGTGGGTGTGGTCCAGGGCTGAGTGAGTCCAGTGAGGGCGTAGAGCAGCGGGCGCTTGGTGGTTGGCTGAGAGGGTCGTTGGGCACAAATCCAAGACGGGTTGGGCTTCCAAGAAAGTGCGGTGAGGAAATTTGGTCGAGGAAAGAGCAGCTGATGGGCAGGCGAGGGGGAAATAGTCTGGTTTTAATGTCGAGCAGAACGGCCGCTCCTTCCCCTCGTTGCTCCTGGTTTTTCTCTTTCTTTTCCTGCGACCGCCAGTGAGAAAGCGAAGCTCATTCCGTGCAGCCTCCTTCCTCATCGCAATGATCCCTTGGTCCTCTCAACCCCGGTTCCATTGCACCCTCTCACACACCCCCCCTGGTTGCAAGCAGAGTGGTCGTCCAACTCATTCGACATGAGGCTTTGCATTGCAGGGGAGTATCCATGGCATTGCACCAAGACCACACCAGTGAGGTGCAGAACATTGCATACCCCACTTTTCCCGCTCTGCCTCTACTCATGCCTGCTGGGCTGTTGCTGTTGCTGTTGCTGCCGCTGCTGCTGCTCCCGTTGTTGCGTCCGTCCAAATTTGCCTGTGAAGAAATGCATCGATCCAGAACACTGGACACCGAGACACTAACACGAGAAATCGCAAAATTGAACTGCGCCAATCCCAACTCCAAACCAAACTGAACTCTCCCGTCACCACGGCATTGCACTTTCCCACAGCCTCGTCCTTCACTTCAGTTTCTCACTTCACCTCACTTCCCACTTCCCCCTCTTTTCCCAACCTCGCACCTCCGCCGCAATAATTGCACTTCTGCACCCGGCAGACCTGTCACAATCAAAAGTGCGGAAAAAGCTGAGCTGGCACCACATTCGGCTGCACGTGCAATAGGCCGCGGCTGACGAGACCCGGCGTGATGGTCATGGTCCGGCGTCTGACTGGCCTGTTATCCTGTTTTCCGGCGATGCGACAAGCGATGGAAGAGAAACATGGAGGGTCTGCCAGCGGGGCCAAGCATGCCTCCCCGGCCTATCATGCCCGGTGACGATGGTTAGCCTGCAACCAGGGCCGTCTTTGCGACGGCATTGGCTGCCATTGCTGGAATTGGCTGCAGCACATGGCTTGCCAACTTGCCAACACATCAGTGCAGATAGCCCCCCGGTCCCAGAGACACCCCCCAGCCCACTTGTTTTCACTGGAAGGAGGGGTCTGACTCCGGGGTGTCAGGGTGCGTTTTGCGCGAATTGCGAATTATGCCTCCCACAACACCACCACCGCCCGTCATCCAGTTCGATATCACACACGCCCTTGGCTGTGACAAGATAACCGGGTGATGAGACAAAAAAGAAATTGAGGCTGATGAGATTATGGGGGGTGCTTTGCCGGGAGATGATGATGCAACAGGAATACGAACAACAAATATCCAGAGAGGCCGGCTATACCGATCAAAAGACACGCCGGGCCTGCCAATATCAGTATCCCGGACAATTGCGATCTTCAACCGTGAGCCGAGTAATCTCATGGTACTCAGCACACCAACAACCAGAAAAAAAAAAAATCTGACAGATTCGAAACTTCGAAAGCTGTCTCTTCTCCCATCAATCTGCGAAACGCGATCCGGAATCTGATCAAAATCTGCATGCCATGATGGAGCACATTGCGGAAATGTTTCAAATGTTTCGGCATCCAACGCATGCGCCGCTGCAATGGTAATCGCGCTGCACTGACAACGCTCAAAGCCAGATCTAACCCCCGCCTTGGATGGTGGTCTGCTCGGGATGCCTGCAGAAAGTGGAAGACTGCCTCGTTGACAACTCATCAAGAAGCTTGGAACTGAGGAGAAGAGCAGCCTCTTCGCAACTGGTTTCACCAAGTGCGTGCTCACCCAATCGCCAACCCGCATACCGAAGAAACCGAATGAGAGGCTTCTCTTCTAGCCAATATTGTTCCAGCACTCCTTCCACACGCCATCTTGGCAACCTGAATGGACAGCCATGCACCACTGAAGAAAGAGATGCCCTTCCGTCATGAACCAGTCTCGAGGGCCGGATTGACAAACAGAAATGACAGCGGCACACAATCGTCTGATGGTTATTGCTGACTATCGGCCTGCCGTGTCTGCTGCTGCAAAGAGGCCGTCTGTCTGTTGATGGTTGTGTCGATGTGTGGTCGTCCGGCCGTCTAAATGGATGGGACTGCTCGCGGCGACGACGTCGTCCGATATCAATTCGACGACTTATCGCTCTGACATGCATTGAGCCGCTTCCTGCACTGCCAGCGTGTAATGCAACCGCCTTATTCTCCTTGAGGATTTTTTTCAAAGCCGCATCAACATGATGCTAATCCCCCCCACAGTCTCCACGACGTCCATCACTGGCACCCTCCTCGGCATGGAATTTCCCGACAGCCTCAAACCACAACATCTGAGTGGCATATCTTGATCTTATCTGCGCTCAATGTTTACCAATATCTGCCACTGTTTGTCTCACGAGATAAGTTGGTTGGGCTTCACTTACCTGACCTCAATGGCGATGCGACGAATGAGGCAATATAATGGTCGCGAATACCATGGTGCCATTGACCAAGAGAGCGCCGATTTGCTCTTCGTCGCCGTTGTGTATGCACTGAACGGCTCATAAATTCGATATGTCGTCAACATCATGATTTCCATGCGCAAAGGCACCAATGCGTCCGATATCGTGGAGTCGTCATGCAGGAGAGTCCAAAGAGGGTCAAAGGGAGGTCCAGTCATCGTCGTCGGCGTCCATCAAATCCCGCCGTTTCCCCAGAAGAATCTTCGAGCCATGTCCCGCCCGTCTCGACTCGAACCGCCGTGACCATCTCCTGTTCCAGCGCCCCAATCGCATGATGGCCTCTTCCATATCCTCCATGCCTGCTGCATTGACTGCGCTCATCAACTTTGTTGAAATGTCGACCGCTACCGCCGTCGCATTACAGTCGTTCGTTATTTCGCCTCTTCACGTCGTCCATGTGCGCCGACCATGTGTTGGAACCACTGCTCAAGTGCGGCATGCCGATAACGGTTCCCTTTTTACCAATGGTGGTAAGCCGTGGACGGGAAGATCAATCGTCGTTCTGGCCAGAACCTCGAATCGTCCAGATGCCGGTGGAAAAAACTTCGGTATTACCTTGTCGTGACTCTTTTCGTGATGGAAATCCATCTGAGCTGGATTGTCGTCGATAAGACCGGCGCATTCCTCCAAGCTATCCTTCGCGCCGTGTGCAGCCATGTCGCGGGCGACCTTGTCAAAGAGGACGCGTTAAGTCGGTAGATTTTGGACGACCCTGTGCAATGCAACCATCGTAGCAAGAGTTCGTGATCGATTCCCCTTTCACTCGTACGCCAACATAACTCTTTCAAATGTCTCTTGTCCAGTGCAGTTGCGCTCCCCTTGCGATCTCCTCGCCACTTGAACCCAACACATCTCAATCCGATCCTGGAAATCCAACCGCGGGTTTGTAACATGCATCAAGTTGAAAGAGCGTAACGTATCGACAGTGGAAGGTGGTTGAACACCGGCATCCAAAACTTGGATATAATTGTAGGTGATTTGTCGAGATGTGAGGATGCGTCCAGATGCAGTGAAATTCGCAGACGCAATCGATGAAGAATGTTGGAATCGCGAACTAGGTTCGGACGACAAAGAATGACGGAGGTGGCGAAATCGAGTGTTCGGTCAACAAGGTCGCTACAACTGCTGGGCTGTTAGTGCACTGCCAAGATAGGTACTTTTGCGACCGTCGCAAACTTCCTCGCCGAACTTCCTTCGTTACAATTGCACCCCATTAACATCATTCCATATCCATGAACGGGATATCTCCTCAAGGTATATCGAACGGGCGAGACATGTTCGTTGGTCTTCAACCACAAGAGGCTGAGGCCATGTTATCCTGCTTCATTAGTGGCTTGATCATTGACGGCCGTGTCTGCCATCGGAAAAAATCGCATGCAAGTCCCATACACACAATCACCGCCATGCAAAAGCAGTGATGAGCCACTTTCGCATGCCACTGAGATTTCATGGCCATGAGGTAGAACAGATCAGAAAGCCCCAGCGCAAGCCTCTAGCAAGACCTGCCCGCTGTCGGATGTCATCCTGCGTAGACTTTATGCCCTGCCACACTCCGCCAAAGAAATTCCAGCTATTCTTTGGTCCCTACCACTGGATGAGTGGCTTGCGTCCGGACATCGCTCACGATGGTGGCTTGACCAAGTGCCACAACATGTCGTCGATCTCGGGGATTGGTCCATAAGTCACACAAGACAACATGATATGCTGTAACACCCAGAACCCCTCGTTTGGACAGCTTCTGGACATTCAAAGCATCCCACCAGGCCTTATCTAGAACTTGATCTTATAAGGGTCCAGAAATGCCAAGCCAACTGATTTGGTGGGTAGGGTAAACGAAACCTGCGGTTGGCACGCTGTCGAGTGGACATCGGTCGGACGATAGTGTGGTCAGGGTCTACTGCCTCCAGATGTGTGTGAGTTTCAGAAGAACATCGGTATCAGATGAGTTTCCGGGGGGGTGGTGCAAAGCTCCAGATCGGTACTACCGCGGATTTCGACTGGGGCAGAATTTCACCCCGGGGTTACCTCGGCCATCGGCCAGAGGTTGAGACCCATCTGTAAGTTCCAACTTTGGAACAACATCAACTTCAACACCATCCATCCCGGGGAACATGAACCGTCAAGGTAGTACTCCAAGGGCTGCTATGTCTTGTCGAGAGACGTAAAAGCTGGTGGTAGCCCAGCACAGCACGTCAATTGTTCTTTTTACAGTCCTCCATGAATGCGTGCGGGCCGATGCATCTTCTCGATGGTCACTCACCTGACGAAATTTAACGATATAATAACTGCCTCCGGAGGTGACACCGAGGTAACCGGCGGAAGGCCTGTCCGGGGCCGGGTCCGGGGCCGGTTGTCTGGGTAAGGTGTGCTGTGTTGGTAATCCTCACTCCGGGCTGAGGTTTCGGGAAAACGGGCGGTTCATCCGGACCGAGACAGGAAGGGAGAACGAAAAGGGCAAGAACGTGGCCGGCATCCAAATCCGCGACGGGACGGTCGCAAACGAAACGGGCATCCAACGTAACGGGGCGGGTATTCGGGACTGGGCGGCAAGGTGGGGCCGCCCTTCCAGTGCTCCAAAGAGTTTCCACACAACCGGCGGCCGGCAAGCGAGACCATTGCAACGGGAGAAACATGTGATGAGAGAAGGGGTCTCGCCGACGCACACATCTCATCTCATGAATGAGTTCCCATTCCGGCCTTACATTTTTGGGCATCGGTATGATTTTCTTGAGGGGCAATATGGCGCGTATGCGGTCTTTCCCAAGGCCGATATCCGTACACCAGATCTCCGGACTTCAAAGTCCTGATGCGGATTTCAGCTTTGGGTTTGACCTTTTTAAAGGAAAAGGAACGGGCAGTCGGACGGGAAAGACCCAGAGAGGGACGGGAGGGTTGCAGGACAAAGGGGCAGGACGCACAGCATTAAAGAATCCGGAACCCCATGCCCGCACCGGCAGAGGCCGTAGAGGTGCAGGGTCACAGAACGGAGCGATGGCCACGCCACGAAATGCGGGATTGGGGGGAGCAAAAGTCGGTAAACATGCGGTATGGCATGTGGCATCAAGACATAAATTGGGCTTGCCAGCGAACTGTATTCCATTTGTGCCCAACCCTTCCAGAGCTTCCACGTTCTCCGAATCACAGCCAGCTCCGACTGGTTCAGGGGAGCTCCTTGCACCAATCACCTTGGATGGCCTTTGGGGGTCGTCGACAACACATCTTGCATTCCCAGCGAAACACGCCGTCTTTGGCAACTAGTCTCTGCCATTGCCCAACGCTGGTGCCCTACTTTTGGCCGGCCACAGGTTATCCCGTGGAACCTACACACCGTCAATGCCGTTTTGGTGAGCCTCATCCTCGCGATGTTTGGGTGTTTTGACACGACGACACTCATCCGGGCAACCAGGCCAGGTCATCCACTTGCCGCCGCGGTTGACATGTTAATAGAATGGCTGACACCGTGACCGTCGGGATTCACTCCGGACGACGCATCACCACCAGCAGGAGCACTCCTCCGCCGTACAGATGCTTCTGCCCTGCAAGCGCAGGCCACCCTCTGGCTCTGGAGAACCGAGGATTGCGGCGCAAAATCAGGTGTCCAGGGTGTCCCGGCAGCCAAGAACAACGACCCAAGCAAAGAAGTGCAAAAACAAAAAAAAAAAAAGCCTGCACTCGCTCGTCCTGCGGTTTGACTTTGTCGACTTGTTGGCAACCCGCCATCATCGCTACGTCTTGTTGCTCATCATCTTCCGTTCTCGTTCACACCCGATTGCTTTGGACTTTTGCACGAGTCAGAAGCAACATCCCCCCCGCGCGCTTGCTGGCGATCCAAAGTTGATATCGCTCGCTTGTGTCTTTTGATTTCTCTTTTTGCTGACCGGGAAACGGGGCGTGTGATTGCACGTGTGTGTGTCGTACTCTCGGCCTCCCAACTGCCGGGGCGCACCGGCCAGGATATCGTGTCGCGCCGTATCCGTGCTGCTCGCTGTCGTGACAGCATCAACCTTGCCACACGCTCCCAACTTGGAGGTGGATTATGTCACCATCGTGGGCCCAGCCCTCTGGAGTCTCTAGGGTCTTCTTTATCTTTGTCGTCTTCGTCCGAAGGAAGAGTGCCAGGACACGCCGCTGCTGATATCGGGTCCGGCTCGCGATCAGAAAAAATACCTAGGAATCCACTTGTGCGCACGCCGCCAAGCTGTCAAACCCGCCCGCGTGTTTAGTTGAGTCGCCAGCGAGAGCCCTACCGGACCCCTGGATCATTGCGAATCCGCCGAAAAGATCTGATAACCCGGTGAGGTTATCGCCAGCTCCGTTTCGTGGATCCTTCTGGAGTTGGAAAGATTTCGGTGGCCGGTATCCCAGGAAATCCTGGCCGCAGGCTTTTTTCGGTTTTTGCCGTTTTGCTGGACGAATATTTTTTTTTCTCTCTCCTCCTCTGCCAATTTGAACACTCCTGCGGGCCATAATATTTTGAATTTTCCGTGTTGCGATTTTTTTGCACTCGCCAAGTTTTGCAAAGAAAAAAAAGAGGACTTGATAAAATACCACCATTTTGGACGGGCACCCTTTCAACAAGAATTGCATCTTTCGGAAATCCCATTCCGACAAATCAGCTTCTATAGGAAAAGACTAAAGATGGCACAGCCGGACTTTGCTTATTACCGCACGTCGGCCGTTGTGCCAAGTGACCCTTGGCTCTCTACGCGCAGGTGGGAAAATACAGCCTAAATCCCCAAAACATGACCAACCGTCACATCATCCCTCCTTTTGGGGAAACTCGGGGCGCATCTAGGGCTAACTAACCGAATGCACCAAAAGCCCGCTATACAACGACGATACAACATCGTACCAGCAGCACTCCAACACCACCTCGTTCGACGTCACCAGCAGGGGTCCCTATCGGCCGCATAGGTAAGAAAATCGAACCACCTGCCTCCATTCACAGCGAGAATATCCCCGTCTGCAGAGGAATGCCGGAAATAACACTCAAGTGAAAAGCGTGGCCTTCTCGACAAGCGGAAATGTCTCGACGTTTAACCTGCCAACGACCGCCGGGTCGATGACGGCGCTAGGCAACGGCCTCGGCCTTGGAAGCAACCTAAAGAGCCAGTACAACCTTGGACGAGCCGGATCCGACCACGTCTACCACGCCGCCGCCGCGCCCACTCCTCAGCTCTACAACCCCCGACCAGCCCCCGTCGACCCATACACTAGCGCGCCCGGCCACGGCGCTGCCCACGGGCACCTTAACGGGCAGTACCGCAGCACCGGGCCCAACCTCAACCTCAACCTCAACCTCAACCACACACAGGGGGGATGGGGTGATCACCACCTCCCGGCGTCGTCGTCGCGGTTCGCCTCGTCGTCATCGGCGGACTCGGTCGACGACATCCTGGCTTCGCCCAGCCTCTCCGATTACTCGCTCGACAACCCCTCGCTGTCAACAGCACCCTCCAGCAAGCCGGGCGGCAACAAGAACCACCATCATAACCACCACAACCACAATCATCACAACAACCACAATGGCGGTAACGGTAACAACAACAACAACCGAGGCAGCCGCTCCCAGCGCCGCCCCTCCAATCGGGACGAGTTCGACGGGCCGCACCAATTCCTTCAGCGTCCTCCGCCGGAATACATCGCCATGCAAGAGCGCGAGCTCCCCCACCTGCCAACCAACCTCCTCGTGCAAGAACAGGACTCCGTCCTGACGCAAGTCAACGACCGGCTCTCCCAGTGCGCCTACGACTTTGTAGCCAAGTACCAGTTCCCCATCCCTTTGACCCAAGACATGCGGCCCGTCGAGAGACCGCAGGACCGCGAATGGACCGAGTGGGTGTACCTCTTGAAGAGACTGGCCACCAAGCGAAGAATCCCCGCGCGGGTGCTGTATAACGGGCAAATTAAGCAGTTTGTGACGATTTTGGAGAACAGTCTGGAGATGAGGCATGCGGCTAAGCATCAGAGTCGTCCGTTGAAGGACGATCGGAATATCTTGCAGCTGATCAGTGCGGGGATCCAGGTCGCCAAGATCCTCAAGGATGCGCCCGCTATGGACTTTTTGGATAAGTTGTATGTGAGGACGGAGCAGCAGATCCAGGAACGGGCGGCGGCTGCGGCGGCGAGGTTTCGTTGAAGGCTTGGGGTAGGTGGGGTGAAGCGGGAGGTGTAAAGGTTGAAGGTGATGATGATCTTACTCTCGAGTGGGAGTGGGTGATCCTTTACACCTACAACTTCACTTACAGTACCTCTGCGACTTCACCAGCTGATTTTTGAATCCTTGGTTCTGCTTTTTTCTATGCGCGTTTGGTCTGGTTTGGTTATATCCCCCTACAGGACTCCCCTTTTTGGATCTGGATCTCAAGTTTGCTTTATATTATTATGGTTGCATCATTGGTCAGGAAGATACACGGGAGAAGGAACAGCCGCGAGGCTATATATATATATAGAAGGTTTGGTCATGTAGCATCCACTCGGTCGGAGGCACTCTTATTATACCTGTTGTTTTCGTCTTTTCCTTTTTTTTTTTTTTTTTTTCCTTTTTTTTTTTTTTTTTTTCCTTTTTGTTTTTTTTTTTTCTCTCTTTTTTTGCTTCATATTCTGCTTTTCGTTTTCTAGAAGAAGAACTCCAGACGGACATAACATTGTCTCGACAAATCTACAGGAGGTTATATCTACGCCCAAGGACAAGTCAAGGAAAGGCTTTGTCGGCGAGCTTTTGTTGGAAAATTCTGGTATGGAAAGGGTTGGTTGGGACAGCACCAAGGACAAGCATGCCTCTACTGGTGTGTCCAGGATGGTCAAAGTTACTTATGGAAAGGGGGGGCAAAAAAAAAGTGAGGGAAAACAGCAAAAAGAGGAAAACACCTTGGATAAACGAATTTGGGATTGGAGACGGGAAAAGCGTGTGCTGGTTGAATATAAACAAGGAAGGAAACGGATAAAAGAATTGTCGATATACCTCACTCATCTCATCTCATCTCAGCTCGGATATGGATATGGATATAGAACACCTTCATTGGACCGCATGGACGTGGAAAGAGACGGTGCTCTGGGTATAAGGGGTGGTATTGACGTCATCTTTGCCCTCTCTGTATCTTTTGGATTTCCCTCTCGTGGTTGCTAGAGGTTCTCTTGATGTACGCTGTGCAATTAAGTGAGGTGTTGAGTGGGGTGGGTGTTAACGTACCCAAGTGTCTTGGGAGGGTGGTCTTCTGCTACTGTTAGTTATTGGCTTCTGAATGACTTGACTTTACACTTTGAAACCTTGATTGATGCCCGCTCGTCTTCTGCAATTTTTCCTTCACACCAACAGTCGCCTCACCAACCATATGAGCTTGCTTCAGACCTGCCCGCTCTACGCTACATACTCCTACTGAATAACCACAACCGGCCCGACCTCTTTCGTTGTGAAGCACGGATTATATCTCACCACCTCCCTCAACTACCTACTTGCCCTCCTCTCTTGACTGCCTCTACAGATTACTGGTTGCCACACTCCTTTTTGCCACTGTCACTGCTTAATGTCGTGATTCCAGGTTGTGTTGTGTTGTGTTGCCTTACCTGTCATGTCAATCTCACTGCCTTTTGCCTATCTTCTCATCTCTTTTGGGCTTATCTAAAGGGAAGGAACTCAAGTTTGCGACGACGAGCGGCTTTGTTTCGGCTTTGTTTACCGAGGTCGGTCTTTTCGAAGAGATACACTTACGACATACAGGGGGGGTCTTGGTTGAGTTTCCTCTTTGTATGATATGCCCATGGTTGGTGCTTGGTAGTCGGGTTAATATCATTATGAGGATACGTGGATGGCAAAAGACTCACGAGCACAGTTCCGAAATGCAGGTAGAGAGAGAGAGACAAAAGGTCAGAGGTATGCGATTACTCTATCGCCGTAAAAGCTCGTCAACGACTATGTATGTATATGGTCAACGGCGTCCCCCCACAAGTGGACTTCTTCGATTTTTTTGCGTTGTGAGATTATGCGTCGTCAAGTATAACGATGAGGCTTAGCTTCCAACTGTTCCTCACCAGTTCTTGGGTTTCGCCCCATTTTTTCGTGATGCTGAGTAGTTGTTTATGAAAGTCAAACTCGTAGTTGATGACACCACGATCAAGATTCCAGTTGGATCTTACATGACACCTAAACCATAAAATCTTCAAGCCGAGGCCGAGGCGAGCGGATATAAGAACGTGTAGGTTCACTCTGAGGTGTGAGTAGTGTATTTGTGTGCCGTGGGGAAACACAGCATGCCCACCTGGTCCTTGTCCTTGCCCTTCCTTTGCCATGAATCCATGATGTCTCTAACGCAGGATATACTAGGTAGACACTCTTGGGATGGTGGCACCGTGGGGGCAAGTTGGTGACCGAGAAGTTCAAGTACCTAGAGGTAATGAGAGATGTTGAACGGATTCTTGATGTTCCAAATTGATCTTGGGCGTTTTTCGTTTATTAGTACTTGTAGGTGTTGGTCATCATCACTGCGGTCGTCATCATCGGCACCAGGGGATGTGGTCGTGTGTAAGTGATAGTTGATTGAGGCATTGCTGGCCTTGGCGGGTTGTCCTTTTGTAGTTCATCGGAGTAGCAACCACATGTCATTGCATAGATACCGAGAGGAATTCCAGACACTCTGTTCCATTGAACTTGTCCGCTCCGCTTTAAGGTACTGTCGTTCATTCATTCATTCGTTGAGACAAACCCTGACTCGATGCCTCGGGAGTGTTGGGCTCAGATGAAGGTAGGACGGATTTTTTGCTGAGTCGAATGACGTTCGCCCTGTATTCCATCTTTGGTAACCTGGTCTCCACGAAATCTATCCGTCCGTCCGTCCATCCATGGACGTGTTGCGTTGCAAGCAAGGATCCAGGAAAGTGAAACGAAAGCGACAAAGCTAGTGGAAAGCCTCGGTTTCTAGTACGGCAAGATCACCCAGTACATGAAAATGGAAATGGTACAGTAAAATGGTAGGGAAACCAGAGGAAAGAGAGGCCACTGGCTAGTGGGAGGAGGCGCGGTTCAAATAGTGGCTGTTGGAATCGGTATCCAATCGGGTATAGCGTCGCCAAGAGGGGTTGGCTTTCATCCTTCTTCCTTTCCTGACTTTCGCGCATCGAGACCTCCATTTCCCCCAATCTGTCCCCAATGTCCCCTCTCTGGATGACACCTCGCCCACCTCATGTCCCCCTCCCCATGTCTCCCGCAGAACACACCCATGGGTTGCGCATCCCCTGGTGACAGGGCGGGCTGAGTGAACCAGCCTTCGACTCTGTCCAATAGGAACATGATGTTGATGATGATCTGGAGGAATGGGCATGCAAGTTGCGCATCTGTTCGGTACCCTGAAGAGGTTAGTTATATCGTCTGGTTTGCTGAAGACGGGTCTTTGACACTCTTGACACTTCTCTCGATACAAGTTTGAAGCCACTCCCGGCCTGTCTACCGTGTACCACTTTGTATCCCATCGGGTTCACTCTGTCATGGAGGGGTAGATCTCAAGCAGGCAAACGTCTTGTCTTGGCTTTGACTGACCTGTCCTTGACGACGTCAGGTCAGGGTCTCTTCAGAACCAAAAGGACTCGGGAAAATAACACTGATCTTTTTTGTGTTTCCAATATCTGATTCATCCTCCTCGTCTCCAGTTCTTCAACTCACTTCTCGTTCCCATCATTGTTTCCATCGCCCTCTTTTCACAACCCTCTTGACTCTCCGAATGGGCATGCCTCGGTCTTGGTAGCTGTCGTGACTCGACTCTACCCTTTCACACGTCCTGCTGCGACACCTCTCCTTGGTCTTGAACACTCATGATACGACAAACAAGAGAATGACACTCTGTCTAAAAGAGCATTCCATGAGCCATTGATCTTGTGTGTTGCAGCATCCCAAAGCTCTCGCTGGATATAAGAACGAGGATTACATCGCACAGAATCCCGAATCCGTTTCACCTTTCTATACCACTTTCGAATAGACCGTTTAACAAGCGTCAAAGAGTTCGACTGTTCAGATCATCACCGCAACACAACATCACACCAGCGTACCACCCTACGTCCACAAAGCCATAGACAACAGTCTCTTTACGTTTCACCAACCGAGGTCCTAGCCAACGCATCTCAAGGCGTCCAAGACCCCGAGCCCCTAGAGCAAGGAGGTTCCCCGCTCAAGGAAATCCCAAAGATCGCCTTTGCAACCGCCAAAGTGGAGGAATCAAAGAACGAAGCCCTCGACACCACGAGGGCTACTGACAAGGGCAAAGGCCGCGAAACCATAACACCACCCGCCGAAGCTGCTCCCTCGGAAACCATGTCTACTGCACCCTTCATAAGCTACTCACCCTTTCAGGGACATCATGGTAACCCTGAGCATGAGCAAGCTGAATGCGAACACAACTACGGATATGGTCATCAGCATGATCACACCCACACCCACAGGCCCCAACATGGATATGCCCCCGAGTCCATCGGCGGTGACTCGGATTTTGACCAACACGCTTGGGCTTTTGTCAACGTCAGCCCCGATACCGGTACTTTGGGCGGCCTTCAGGCCAGTCCTGTCCAGGGTAGTCTAAGCTCTTGGACCAATGTTGAGGGACAGTTTGGCGGCGGTTTAAGCCCCCTGCCAGCTGCCTTGACTCCAGATGCCTTGTCTGGCTCGCCCGAAGGTGGCTACCAATTCTCCACTGATGATTTCTCACAGTTCGATGGGTATACCTTCGACAACGTGGACATCAACTCTATTCTGTTTCCTGATCCGCAATACGAACAAGACATGGCTGCTGTGGGACCATCTGAACAGCCTGCCAGCCACCAGAACCAAGAACCACAGAACTTTCAGGACGACTTTGACCTCTCCATTGTCTTGTCTGGTGTTAATGTCCCACCTTGGGATCCTCTTCATCCTGGTGGCCTCGAGCCCGGGCTCATGGAAGAAGTCCCCTCTCCCTTCAACATGGAAGACTTCAACATCGAGATCGGCCCAGGTGCACACAGTTCCAGCCCACCAGAGAGTATCAAGAGCCACACCCTAAGCCATCACTCTGCCCCAGAGGATGCTTCTTACATATCCGTTCACGTCCAGCAGCGATACCCAGCTCCCTCCGTCCCCGTTTCGGGCCCCTCCTCATCTTCGCACGCGACCTCCAAGCCCACTGCCATTCATAAGACCCGTGGCAATGCTCGCGTTCAGAAGAAAAAGGTACCACCCAGCCCGTCTACAGTCACCTTCTCTTCCACATCCCCCGGCAGCGTGACCGTGAACATGTCTGGTGAAAACAAGTTCGTCGTCATCACCCCGCATTCCATCAGCCAGAACGCTGCTAAGGGCAGGAGCGCGGCCTTGTTCGGCGGTAAGGACGCCGAGGGAAGCAGCCGCACCACCCTCAGGGGCCGCAAGGGTCCTCTCGCCATCTCCACCGCCGTTTCCGCCTTGCAGGTCCGCCGCATAGGCGCCTGCTTCTGCTGTCACGCTCGTAAGGTGTCGTGCGAGGAAACACGCCCGTGCCGGCGGTGCGAGAAGCTCAAGCTCACTGTGCCCGAGGTGATCTGCTGGCAGTTCAGCGACTTCACTGAGGTTATCTTTCCGGGGTGGCTGAAAGTACATCTGAAGCGGGAAGGCGCTAAGGGAGCGGAGGAGTACGTAAGGGAAAACGTCGCCTCTTTTTCGGTGCGCTTCCGGGAGGACGAAGAGGACTCCGAGAAACCGATCAAATTGCGTCTGACTCTCGGCCGTGGCTTCAACAAGGATGCTATGCTCACCGTGTTTGCCAAGTTCTTCACTCCCACCCCCAACGCCCCCGACGCTACGAGGTGGTACACCGTGCGCGAACACCCGCTCGGGGCGGGCCACGGGCTCGTCTGCGAAGAGTCCCCGGCGACGCCGATTGCGCTGCCGTACGGCTGGCTCGACCAGCGCGAAGAATTGCGCCGGCATCTGCGCCAGTTCCACGAGGGACTATATAACGAAGACCAATGGGCTTACCTCCTCACACAATCGTGCGAGCATACTACCAAAATCCCCGAACGGGTGCTTCCTATTTTGCGACGATACGCCAACGAAACTCGCAACGGCATGGTCAAGCGCGCGCTGCAGATTCTGACCATGAACTACACCATGTCTTACCACCTGCACCTGGACCCGGAATCCGTGCACGCTATTGAGGTTGCGGGGTATCGGGTGCCCGAGGGCTTGGACAGGAAGGTTCTGACAGCCAGGGTGCTCAACAGGCAGCTGAAAGCGGTGACAAACGACATGATTGAGCGTGAGGTGAGGAGGCTGTT
Organism: Neurospora intermedia; assembly: GCA_037102815.1. Classification (NCBI taxonomy): domain Eukaryota; kingdom Fungi; phylum Ascomycota; class Sordariomycetes; order Sordariales; family Sordariaceae; genus Neurospora; species Neurospora intermedia. The sequence goes on along the minus strand of BTPP01000004.1, from coordinate 3,227,831 downwards.
TGAGGACTTCAGCAAGGCGCTGAAGCCAAGATCCCGCAAGGAGTGGGCGGGCTGCTTTGCGGCGTTCGCGGCGCTCAGTGTGTTTTTGGAGTATAAGGAGGCGCAGGCGGACGCGTATGTGGTTATGGAGAATGAGGTCAAGAAGAGGGATTGGTTGTATAAGGTTCAGCAACGGCAGCAACAGCAGCAGTACCATCAGCATCAGCAACAGGAAGCGGAAAATATTATGGGCAGGAAAGAGGGGGGTATCGAGGATATCGGAGACATCGAGCAGGGCATGGATCAGTTGAAGATGGACTTTACTCGCAAACAAGCCTGGGATACGCTCGAGGCGATCGACAACTTGCCGTTCAAGCAGTTCATGTATCAGTTCCATCAAATTTATCAAACGCATCCGTCGACGGCAAAAGACGGGAAGGCTTTCAACCCTTTCGTGGATGATGAGGCGTTGGAGAGCCTGAGAGAGTTCCCGGATGGCGAGGCGGCGATCTACATGGTGAAGACGTTCCGGGACCGGTTTTTTGACGTTTCGGATGTTCGTAAGTTTTCCCTTTTTCCTCTTTACCTCCTGATTTCCGCTGTGACGCAATCTATGTCTTTCGGATGGTTTCGACCTAGGTGAATTCATGCACCTTGGGCGAACCTGAACGTTCAGGCCATGTCCCACCTCTACCTCCTACCATCCTTCTCCATTCCCTCCCAGGTTGTCCTGTTTAACCCTTCACTCGTAATCTTTCAACTTTTCCTCCCTTCTTCCTTTTCCCATTTTCCGATTCCACCAACAAACACCGATTCTCTCTTCTACCAAAGTCAATACTCCCAAAACACCGACTAACAACACCCGCAACCGAAATAGGCCACGAACTCGACTTCCTGACGTTCGACCCCAGCGGCCCTCCCAAAGAGAACGTCGACCCTTTCACCGATCCCGCCAATAAAAACAAGACCAGCCTCTTCCACTTGTTCACCGGTCGACTTCTCTCCAAGTTCTTGCTTTCGTTCATCGACGAGAGAATGATCATGGGATCTACCGGTTTCACCGGCGGTGCTGGTATGTGAATCGTGAAGTGCGCAGTGTTGTGGGGTGTGCGACGTGATGTGAAGGGAAGTGAGGGTTTAAGGTATGATAGGAATACGAAGTACATTACCAAGGGGTATATGGCTTGCTAATTCTCTACAACTAGCCTCTGTTACATTCACCATGCTCCGTTTTTGTTTTTCTTCCTTCTCACCCACCGTCTTCATGGTCCCGACCAAAACTGACCACAATTTGCCTATCGCTAGGCAATGGAGAAAACGAGGATTTGACAGTTGCTTCGAACCTTGACAGCACCAGCGGGGCGCAGAGCGACTATGAGAGCGGAGACGAGATTAACCCCGACGTCAACAACGACGGCAAGGGCGTTAACACCGGTGGAAATGTCTTTCTTTTCGATGACAACGAGCTACTCGAAGACGACCAAAACCACAATGATCCCAGGGAAGTGATCGGCGAGGCTGGCTCGCTGCTTGTCTTTATCAAAGCCATTCTCCTTCCGAGTCTCGCTGCTTTCTTTGCGGGCTTTTCCTAAGGCGTGGAGCGTTGGATTTCCCATCGGTCGGGATCACACAGGACGGAATAGCGGGCACTTGGGCATGGGCATGACTGGTTGCGTTTGCATTGCGTTGCGTTCGATCGAGCAAAGAGTTTTGGAGTTCAGGAGTGTCGAACCGAGGAGAGGTCGGAGTTTTGGGTGTCCATTTTCCTTCTTCGCCTTCTCTTCTTCTCTTGAAGCATGGAAGGAATTGAGCACAGTGAGGAGGCATAGGTGTCGCATTTGTGCAGAGATCACTGCTTTAAGGGCAACAGAAGGAACAGAGAAGGGGACGGTTAGATACCCATGAAGATAGGGATACTCGCCGAATATTCGCTGCATATAGAGAGCAGCCACAGGAATGAAAGATGGAATTCAGCAAAAAAAACAGAAGGACATGCAACACTTGATTGGTGATGCTTGAGTTGTTTTTGTAGTTCGACGTCTACTTCGGCTTACTTCACTCAGGGAATGACTCGCAAAAAGAAGGAAAAAGATGGGGCCACCCGGGGATTGAACCCGGGACCTCTCGCAAGAATGCTCAGGATTGAACCCTAAGCGAGAATCATACCACTAGACCAGCGGCCCATTTGACTTATGATGGTAACACTTGCCTGTACTGGTGCTCAAGAGCAAACTTGGAGCTGCTCAGCACTGGTATGACCAGTATGAATGTGTACATTTTATGTATTGTAGAGTTAAGGTAGCAAGCAGACGCAGACGTATCCTCCACCCCAACGGTAGGGCTCGGCGAGACTCGAGCCAACTTTGACTCTGAAGAAGATGAATCGCACGATTCGCAGGTGTCTTTGAGATGCGTTGAAGATCGATCTTGTGTCGCGTGGGCAAGTTTGTAGATCATGTCTTTCCGAGTCGATGCAAATGCGGTTGGCCCTGTTGGAGGTTGGATTGCGTCGTCCAGATGGGGCCTGGTGGATCCTCCGGGTGTTAGTGTTACTTGGGGGGTGCTGGGCGCCAAGGCTTTTCACCCCCCTACTCGTTAAGTAGGGGGTAGCGAAAAACTGGGACACGGTTTTAATCTGGGACATTTAGAATCTTAGCCTTCTACTTAGAAAATTGTTAGTAGGCTTTATACAGCAGCGGAAAGCACACCAGCCATTTTTTGAAAAATCTAAGAAAAATCAGGGAGGACAATGGAGTATTTAACTATACGTTCTCAAGATTGCATCAAATTTCATCGAAGCGTTGGGGAGAAAATCGCGAGTATGCTCCTCTTTACTGTTGGAGTACTAGTTTAGCTTAGTGGTTGATGCATTCCGGAAGCGACGATATTGAGTAGTTGAGAAGATCTCTGAAAGCACCCATTTGATGAGTTGTTGAGATGAATTTTTGAAACTTTGCCGATGCCATTTCGTACTCCAAATTCACCTTCTGGAATTTTTCTAGATTTTTAGAAAAATAGCTGATAGGATTGTCGTTGTTGAATCTTGCCCACTAACAATTTTCTAAGCAGAAGGCTAAGATTCCAGATGTCCCAGATTAAAACCGTGTCCCAGTTTTTCGCTACCCCCTACTTAACAAGTAGGGGGGTGAAAAGCCTTGGCGCCCAGCACCCCCCAAGTAGTGGTTTTTCGGGATGAACCGACAGGGTTAGCGGCTGATGGTGGTGTGCAACAACATTTCAGTCCAGAACACGCAACGACGATATCGCGCTGCCTCCATCTTGTACGTTGAATCGTGACATCTCCAATACACCGGGTCCGGGCAGATTTATGGCTTGAAAGTCGCATCCGATGTTACAATGTCCCTGGGACATGTGCTATCGCTTAACAGACGCCAACCCCTGGAAAGCCGAAATGCCAAGCCTGAAGCTATTGAAGGCCAAGCAGCTCAAGATGATGTCATTGCCCAGAAGTCTGGCCGCTGTTGCCTCTTCTTTCACCTGCAGTGCCCATGACGGGACGGGACTTGTACAGAGAAAACAGGAATTATAGATTGCGGCCACTGCACCCTTGCATTCCGTCGAGTAACATTGGACCTCCCCGGCGCGCGTGAGCAGACTCGGCAGTGACACGAACCACTTTCGCTGATCAAGGAACCCAACTGAACCAACGGCCACTCACTCCTTTTGAAGAAGATCAAATCCATCATTTATACTACCTTGTTAAACACCAGAGCAAGAGCTCTCCCACTACAGTTGGCAATTCATCTGGGGAGAAACATGTTCCGTCGCCATTAACCCGTTACCTACCTAACCAGCCCAACAACGCAGCAGGTGCACTTGACGTAAAGCGTCTCTTTCATGCGTCACAGTCGCTGGTGGTACCATTAAACTCGTCATAACATCAATCCTCCCACAGCAAGACGCGCGCTACGTCCAAGCACCGCGCCCATCATAACGAGCATCTTCCTTGAAGAGAGAGATACCCTCGGGCCCAAGCCCTCCAGGCATCACAACACGATGGCTACCGCTTTCGAAACGCAACCGCTGGTTGCAACAACCTCGGATACCTCCGACCCAGCTCCCGTCAAGCTCGAAACAAGCACGAGTCCGTCCGGCGCCCAAGTCACCGTCATTCGCGACGCCAAGGGCAACCTTCTTTACCCTTCCCACGTCCCCCCGGAAACCCAGTCACCGAGCTTCTCCCCAGCCATTCCCCCCACGTCGCAGAACAACAAGCAAGACCAAGCGAACCCGATCGACAAAGTCACAGAATCGCCGGGACTGCGAAAAACCCATACCGAACCCATCAAGCGACCCATGAACAAACAATGGCAGACCGAGGCACCGAGACAAACCAATAGACAAGACTCCTTTGCCGTACCGGCTATGAAGCGAGCCGGGACCAATACATCTCTGTGGGATCCCAGGGCACTGCACGCCTTTGGCGACAACTCGGATTCCAGTAGCGAGTCCTCGTCGGATGAAGAAGAGCATGCCCCTGGGCACAAGAAGCCCCTGTTTCGGAAGAAACAAGCCGACAAAAAACAGCATGAACGACACGGCCACTTTGGTAAATTCAATGTTGGAAATGAAAACTACAGGACAAAGGGCAGGGTCTCCAAGCGTGACGGCCGCCTCAACATCTCGGTCAACGACACGAGCAGTACGGGTTATCTGGCAAAGGCCCTGGGAATGGCAGCCAAGAAGGTGATGCCGGCAAGGGGCGAGAATTCCAACAAGAACGCTGAGCAAACCAGAAAGTCTTCGGTCGTGTCGCGGCTCTCCACGGCCTCAACTACTGCCGGTCCAGACAAGATTTCCTGCCCAAAGCTAAACATTGTCATCATGGTCATCGGTTCCCGCGGCGATGCGCAACCCTTCTTGAAGATTGGAAAGGTTCTGAAAGAGCAATACGGCCATCGCGTGCGTATCGCTACACACCCTGCCTTTCGCGACTTTGTCGAGAAAGATTCCGGCCTCGAGTTCTTTTCCGTCGGTGGCGATCCAGCAGAGCTCATGAGCTTCATGGTGAAGAATCCTGGTATGATCCCGACTCTGGAATCAGTAAAAGCTGGCGACATCGGAAAGCGACGTGCCGCCATGGCGGGCATGTTTCAAGGTTTCTGGCGAGCTTGCATCAATGCCACCGATGATGAGCGAGATGTTCACAACCTCAAAATGATGGGACGCATGGACCCCTTTGTAGCCGATGCCATCATCGCCAACCCTCCCAGCTTTGCCCATATCCACTGCGCCGAGGCGCTGGGTATTCCCGTCCATTTGATGTTTACCTTCCCATATACCCCCACACAAGCGTTTCCCCATCCACTCGCTAGCATCAAAAAGTCCAATGTCGACCCCGGTTATACGAACTGGATCTCCTATCCTCTAGTAGAGATGATGGTTTGGCAAGGTCTCGGCGATTTGGTCAATGACTTCCGCGTCAAGACACTCGGTCTCGATCCCGTTTCTACCCTCTGGGCCCCCGGCGCTACCTACCGCCTGCACGTTCCATTCAGCTACCTCTGGAGTCCTGGTATTGTCGCCAAGCCCGAAGACTGGGGCGACGAGATTGACGTATCCGGCTTTGTCTTCCTCGAGCTGGCTTCCACCTTCCAGCCTCCTGATGACCTAGTTAAATTCCTCGAGGCAGGCGAGGCCCCTGTTTACATCGGGTTCGGATCCATCGTCGTTGACGACGCAGATAGGTTCACGCAGATGATCTTCGATGCTGTCAAGCTAGCTGGTGTGCGCGCCCTTGTCTCCAAAGGCTGGGGTGGTCTTGGTGGCGACAGTCTCGACGTTCCCGAGAACATCTACATGCTCGACAACACACCGCACGACTGGCTCTTTCCTCGGGTGCGCGCCTGCGTGATTCACGGTGGTGCAGGCACCACTGCTATTGCGCTCAAGTGTGGCAAGCCGACCATGATTGTGCCCTTCTTTGGCGACCAGCATTTCTGGGGTGCCATGGTGAGCAACTCCAAGGCGGGCCCGGAGCCTGTGCCCTACAAGAGTCTTACGGCGGAGAAACTCGCCGACGGAATCAAGTACTGTCTCACCGACGAGGCTGTGAAAGCCGTGGAGGAGATTGCTCATCGGATCAGTGAGGAAGGCGATGGTGCCGAGAATGCTTGCAAGGCGTTCCACAAGGGCTTGATGCTCCATGGTGACCGGTCGATGCGGTGCTCAATCCTGAGAGACAAGGTGGCTGTGTGGCAAGTTAAGGGGAGCCCGACAGGGCTGAAGCTCAGTGCCATGGCCGCGGACCTCGCGGTAGAGAAGAGACTCACCTCGTGGAAGAACTTGAGGCTGCTCCGTCATGTCGAGTGGAACGACTTTGAAGGACCTGGTGAGCCGGTGACGGGCGTCGCTGGCACGGTTGTCTCGACGGTAGGCGATGTATTTTCGGGAATTGGTGGAGTGCCAATCAGGCTGGGCAAGAAGGCCAAGCAGAGGAAGGTCAAGAAGCAAGAGAAGAGGGAAAGGCGGGAGAAGAAGTTGAAGGCCCGAGAGGCTAGATTGGAGGAGAAGGGGAAGGCCAAGGAAAAGGGCAACTCAGCAGTCAATGGCGAGAAGGTGGACAAGCCGTCTGAACAGCAAAACGGAACCATCCAAAAAGTCGAAACCAAAGATCACGCCGCCGCCGCCGCCGCCGCCGATGATAACAAGTCAGACGCCCGATTTTCCGGTCGATCAAGCGACTCCAAACCAGATGACGCCACCGCTGTCGACAACAACTCCAACGAGACCACCCCCGATTCCGGCCAATCCCTCCCCAACATCACCACAACAACCACTAACGCCATCCACAACACGCGATCCCGCTTCGAATCCCCATCCCCCCTCGACGCACCCATCCGCCCTGCAACCGACCACCGCACCGACACCAACCTAACCACCATGACAACCACTACCAACGGCGGCGAATCCACCACCGACCCGGCCGAAGTCGCCGAGGAAATCGTCCACGAAATCGGCCAAGGCGCCTTCAAGTCCGCCTCCGCCATCGCCCGCGCCCCCGTCGACCTCTCCATTGCTCTCGCCCAGGGCTTCCACAACGCGCCCCGTCTGTACGGGGACGACACCGTCCGCCGCCCCACGCGCGTGACGGGGATCAAATCCGGTCTGAAAGCCGCAGGCCACGAGTTTGTGTTTGGGATCTACGATGGCTGGACGGGTCTTGTGCGGTTGCCATATCGTGGGTTCAAAGAAGGTGGTATCAGCAGCAAACCCTCTGGTTCTGCTTCACGACCAGGAACAGGAACAGGAACAGGATCACAAGGAGGCAGCAGCACCGCCAACGACAATAACGATGCGGGAGCAACGACGACAAGACCAGCTCCCGCGGGACGGATGGTCGGTCTCGTCAAAGGTGTGGGCATGGGACTAACTGGGTTCGTGCTGAAGGACATTTCGGCGATTATCGGCCCGATCGGGTATACACTCAAGGGAGTAGTCAAGCAGGCCCAGAGAGGTCGGGGACCGGCGAAGTATATCAGGAAGGCGAGGATCGTGCAGGGGGCTAGGGAGCTGGAGGCCGTCAGCCCCGAAGAGAGAAGAAGAAGGATGGAGGAGGTGGTGGAAGGGTGGAAGGTCTTGAGGGAGTTGTGGGACGAGTTGCAGGAGGTTGAGAGGGGGGATAAGGGGAGGAAGCAGAAGACAATGAACAACAGTAATAGTAATAAGCAGGCTATGACGAACGACGGGAAGGCGACCAATGGAACTCCTCCGGTCGTGGATGGGGTGGTGAGTAATGGTGTGAAGAACGAGAAGGAGAGGAAGGATAATACGATGGGACAAAAACGAGCACGAAAGAGATGGGTAATGGCAAGGGGACTAGGAAGAAGAAGAAGGGTGGCGGTGCAGGGGGAAGCATTTGAGAGCGTGGAGATGGCGAGGAAGGCTTTGGAGGAGTTGAGGGCTTCTTCGTCGTAGTCCCGCTATGGAAGAGAAGGGCGAGAGATAGATACCTCTGATGGGTTTTATTGTTTTGAGTAAATCATGTCCTTGGTCTCCTTCGCATCATTGAATGTTCGGAAAGGTGATAGATACCCTACCCCTCAGAGACAACAGGAATCGGAGTCGGAGTTTGGCGGGCGCAAGGAAACAAGAGCAGCGGGCTTATATATATATATATATATATATATATATATGTACCCAACAAACACGATTATTAATGAGCATAGCAAAAATAATTGGTATTATTGTAATTGTTGTACTCTTTAGGCAAAGGAAGAATGGAAAGAAGGAAGGCTACGATGTCAACAAGCCAAACAACAATTGAGTCCTCTTGTAGTACTCCTGCGCCGCCTTGACCAGTCTTCCCTTGGCCCCTGGATCCAGACCCGAGTGCTGGAAGACGGTATTGGCAATGGCGTTGAAGTCGCCCTTGCTGCCGTCGAGGAAGATGCCGAGGTAGATGATGTCGAAGAGCCATTGGACAAAGAGGTCGCGGCGGCGTTGTTGATTGGCTTTTTCGGCTTTTTCGGCTTCTTCTTCTTGTTGTTGTTGTTGTTGTTGTTGTTTTTGGAGCTTCTCCTCGGCCTCTGCTGCTTTGGCGGCCAAGGCTTCTTCTTCTTCTGCTTGTGTCTTCTTGGCCTCCTCCTCGTCGGTCTCTTCTTCCACCTTGTCTTCTTCTTTTTCCCCTTCTTCCCCACCGCCATTTTCGCCCTCCTCCTTCTTAACCTCATCGTTCTTCTTCTTCTCATCCCCCTCTTCTTTACTAGTCTCCTCCTCACCACTTTCCCGCTCTTGCCGCTCTGCTTCCTCTAGAACTCCCCTAGCAGCCTCCAGCCAAACCTTACAGACCTCCTGCCTCACTTCCTTCTTCAGCTCCCTCACCGCCGCCGGGCTCCACAGGTCCGCTCCCGCATCTGCCATCGCCGCCGACAGGCTGCGCAAGAACCGGAACATGCCCGGCGAGGGGGATGTCGGCAGTTCGGGGCTTCCCTCCCACAACCCTCTCCCGACCACGGTCTTCCGAGCCAAAGCGACCGTCACGAACTCATCGACGGGGCTGACCAAAACAGTGCGGGCAAGGGAGGTATGTAACGAAGGAATGGTAGGGAGACCAAAGGCTTTGATACTACTACCTCCCTCCTCCTTTTCCTCCGCCGCCGCCGCCGCCGCCGTGCCCGTCGAAATCTGGGGTTGTTGATCAGGTAACCGACCACGAATGTCCCGCAGCAGACGAAGGAGGTACATGGCTATCTGCCCGTTATTCGGACCGTCCCTCTGCTGGGTCCACAGGTCCGTCAAGTGCTCATCCAGCGCGGCAAACGCTTTGACGAGGGACGCGCTAAGGTGGGTAGTGAGTCGTTCCGGGTCTTCACGAGACAAAAGTTGTTGGCGCTGCTCGATGGTTTCTTCGTCTTCGACCATCATCAGGTGGCCTTCTTCTCCTTCTTCGTCCTCGAGGTCGTTTTCCCATCGCTGGCGACGCAATTGCTCGACGACGGACCCGACGTCGTCGATCACGTGGAACCAGGACTTGTAAGAGGCTACGGCTTTGGAGACGGCGTCGTTGCGTCCGTAGAGACGGGAGATCACTTCGGAGGCGAATTGCTGGGCGGCACCACCACCGCTGCCAGAGGGGCCACCGGAGGGGATGGTGAGGTCGATACCGGAAAAGGCGGATGGGTCCCAAAGGGAGAGGTGCGCGTCCGTGGTGCCCTCGCGCCAGGCAGCCAGGGCGGCCGAGGCTTCGGAGCCGACGAGGCGGAGCTTGTGCACTTTGGTGTCGATCACGGAGAGCAGGTGGTTGTTGATGGTGGAGCGGATTTGGTTGAACATGGAGGTGCTGATGGGGATGCCGTCAGGCGAACTGTCGTCGTTGTCGTCTTTGGAGGAGGCGAAAAAATCGTACCGGACACGTGAGCTCTCGGCGATCCAGAGGCGGAGGACGGAGGTGCGCAGGTCGACAATGGCTTTGAATTCGCTCATGGACTTGACGGTCTTGTCGAGGTCATCGATAAAAACGTCGCGGTGCACGGGGGCCCATTCAGATAGTAGGCTGTTGACGCTTTCGGCCTGCAGATCGTCGTGCCGGATGAAGGGCGTGTAGTACCGGATTTCGTCGCCGCACCAGCGCGAGTAAATGTCCAGCCGGAGACCCTCGATGGCGCGGAGGGCGTCGTCTGCCAGGAGCGCCTTCTTCTTAAGCCCGTTAAGCGCGTCCGCGAGCTTGTTGGGTGTGAGGGCTTGCACGTCTTGCAATGTTTTGGCGTAGAGGTTGAGCCGTCTGAGGATGTCCTTGGGTGTTTGGACTACCGCTGGCTGCTGTCCCTCCTCCCAGTTGTTGTTGCTGATGGACAGCGACAGTGCACTCCCCCTGACCTCGAGAAAGTGGCGAAGAGTGTCCCGAGCTCCAGAGCTGGTATGCAGACTATACGCGCTCAACGCCTTAAGGAGATCGCTGCGCGGCGTGAGTTTCTCGTTAACGCTCACCAGCACGCTGTCGATGCACCGGAGGAGTCTGTCGCGGAGGACAGTCAACGATCTATCAGCCGACTTGACCGCCGTCCTCGACGCTTCGGTATGAATGCCCTCCCGCTCAAAAGTCTTAACCAGCAATCTTCCAAGCACGCACACCTTCGCCGCAACAAGCAATTTATCCCCTTTTGACATTACTGCCTCCCTTTCTTCCACTTTCCCTCCTCTCATCTTCCTGGTATCCCTCCCCGCAGCCTTCTCCTCCCGTCTCAACAACTTCTGGACAGCCAACACACACCCCTCCAGAATCTTGACCCTCGCCGCCTCCCTTCTGCTCGTGTTGTGCATATCCTCGCTCTCATCCCACTTCTTGAGTCCATCCATCTTCTCCTTCACCACCTGCCTGCCGCACCTTCCACCCATGCGCCCCAATGTCGCCTGTACGGATTCCATGTCGCCCCGCATCTGCACGATAGTGTCGGCCGTGCCCAGTAGCTCGCGGTAGGAGCCGCCGACCTGGGTGCGCAGGCGCGACTGCTTGTCGTCGATCTCGGCATGGAGGGCCTTGTGGATGGCGCGGATGTGGGGGAGGGGGTAGTTGGAAGAGAAGATTTGGGCGGAGGAGAGAAGGGTGGAGAGGTCGGGGATTGGGTGGTTCGCCATTGTGGTGGTGGTTCTTTGCTGTTGTGCCGTTGCGATGTTGTAGTCGGTTTACTATTGGGGGTGGAATCACGCGTCTTGGTTATGGGAATGGGCGAATGCGCGGCCGGTCAAATATGTTCGTTCGAACTTCGATTGGGGGATGAGGGGAACAGGTGGTTCGAGCTTGCGTTGAAGGGGAAGGAGGACTATGTTATAAGCGCCATTAGAGAAAGATATTAAGTATTAGATGAATACGTGGCCGTGGCAGCTTGTGGTGCGGTTCCCCAAGTCTGTAAATAATGTTGGATTTGTTTGTCTGCGGGTGGTTTGGGAGATCTGAAGCTATCCCCAGACGGAGGTTGTCAAGGTGGTCGAGCTGTTGGCCGTCGAGTTCCACAGCGGTTACGTTTCAGTGGGGTACGGATATCAGGGGTATGTGAACCCTAACCCTTGACCCGTCATGGATTCAATGATGGGTTTCAGATGTAGATAGCAACAGTAGCCACGGCAATATAACCACTCGTCTGTGTATGGACTGGAAATCTTCTTTGTATTGATCTTGAACACTTGCAATAAAAAAACACTTCCAGTCCTAAGCTGAGGGGGTATCATATAACAAAATGTGTGAACAGATATGTAACCGCCAAAACCCATCATCGAGCGCTAAATCATTTTTGCTGTGCAGTAGAACGCCGCCAAACACCAGCTCCAAAACATGCCGAACCCCAGAAACCAGCAGACCCATTGTCACTTAATGGACTTGCCATTTCTAAGGGCTTCCCACCAGGAAAGAATCCTCATCCATCTCATCCCCAGTACCCATTACCCCATCCTCCGCAAAACTCATAGCCTCAACTGCATCGACAAACGTCCGCAAAGACGCCGCACTCCTCTCCAATACCTGCCTCCCCATCTTCTCTGCAGCCGTCATCGCTGCTCCTCCTCCTCCCCTCCCACCCCCTTTCTTGATCTTCTTCTCCCGTTCCTCAATCCCCTTTTCCACCGCCCACTTCAGCTCATCAGAATAATCAACACTCCCGGACTGAAACAGACACCACGCCATGCTCTCCAGCACCAGGCTAAACTTGGCATTATCCTCCACGGTGACTGTCTTGGCCGGAAACGGCAGAAAACACTCTCTAAGTATTGTCTGGCTGATGGCATGGTCGGCTTCGGCTTCCGGGTCGACGTCTTCAGCCTGTGGAGCGTTACGGGGTGTGAACGACTGAGCCACATAGCGCAGGAGGGAGACGTAGATGAAGCGTGGGAGGGCGAAGTCGGTGTGATCGAGGGAGAGAAAGAGCTCGAAACTGGCAAGGGGCAGGGACTTGAGGCGCAATGTAAAGAGATCATAGAGCTCATGAGTCTTACACAGAACGTCGGGTGGGAGATAGTAGGCGCAGCCCGAGATGAGGCGGAAGAGACGCAGCCGGAGAGATATCGAGTCCGCTAGGCCGTCGGTTACGCGCAGGGGGTTGGGCGTCGATGCGGGGGAGACGTCAAAGGCCTTGCCGGGTTTGGAGAAAGGGGTGGATTTTGGTCGGCCTCTGGTTCGTCGACCTGTTCGTCCAGATGGATGGTGAGGGGTGTGGAATGCGTTTGCTTTGTCATTGTCGTCGTCGGTGACCGGGTCGTCCCAGTCTTCGAGGTAATCGCCGAACTGGTCGTTTTCCAAGTCGACAGCGGTCATTTGCGAGTGTTTGCGCTTGTTGCTTTTGTCTGTGTGGAGGATTGTCTCCTTGTTGAACACCTCTCTGTAGTAGGTATTGTCCGCGGAATTTTCGTCATCGGCGAACGCTAACAATGCTCGAATAACTTCATGGAGTACCCTCTTCCTATCCCGTCGTAGATCATCCACGTATTGGACAAACAGACTTTGCTTCAGCAAAGGGTACTGGCACTGAGCCTGGGACTCGCTGTCGCTGTCGCTGCTATTGTTGCTTTCCGCTTGGAAGTTGGCCTGATCCTGCGCAAGCCGCTCATCCCAGTCCTTCTCAAGGCACTCAATCATGAAATCGAGCCATGCCTTCCAGTGTACCCAACGATGCGCATGTGTAGTGCTGCACCGGAACGCCCAGCCCAAGACGGACCAGAAATCCGATGATCTTCTCCATATACTATGGTCATTTCCAGACCACTTGCTCTCAATGTTATCCGCCTCGCTAAAACTGCCGATACTGCCGCCGCCGTCACTTTCGCCAGGGCTGTTGAATTCTCGCGAGTTTCTGCGGGCCCATCTGCCGCTGCTTTGCCCTTGTCTGAACGAAAACGCGGAGCGGAAGTCGGCATTGATGGGTCCAACTTTGTTGAGGAGGGTACGGAGATATTCGCGCGATTCGGCAGCGATGTCGAGGTTGGTTTGCTCGGGGGCCCGGGATGTGTATGCAGGGTGGATAGTCAGAGTGCCGAGCAGAGCAATCTGGGCGGGAGGAGGTACTCGGACGGGTTTGTCTGTTTGCTGCCTTTCACCGGCATCGCTGAGAAGACTTCCGAGTAGTTCGATTGCGGGGAGGTACATCTGCTCTTCGAGATGGATCTGGCAGGACTGTTTCAGGACATGGGGAATCTCTTTGCACTTGTAGTACCCGTGCTTTTGGTCATTTTCGTGGTCGGGACTTGTGATGTTGGTGATATCGGCAGCGAGGGGGGAGTTGGCGGCTGTGTGGAACGAGGCCGGCGTCGATGTGCCGTCGAGATCTGTGAGCGGCGATGAGGCCGCCATGGCGAGAGAATTGGCCCCGAAGCTCTGTAACTCTCTCTCTGTAAGAATGATAGGTGGCACGGGTACAGAGGTTGGTGGTGGGAAATTCTGGGAAAGATGTGGAACAAAAAAAGCAAAAGTTGGAAAAGAGTGGGAAAAGAAAGACGCGCTTGATTTGGTCCGTGATGCAAACGAGCGCGACGACAGCGGGGCTCCCCGATTCACACCAAATGCGCAGTCACGGGATGAAGCACAGCGGGTGGCCCGGTACCTCGGTACATACATACATAGCTGAGTACATACAACCTGTAGCCCAATTGAGTTAGCGCCAAAGCTTGATCCCGTCAGTGGGTCTTGGTTGTCAGAGCTCCATTGTCTTGTCTTCACCTTTTCCTCATTCTCTGTTCTTCTTCTTTTCACCATGACAGGTAATAAACAACTTTATAGTCTTTTCAGACAGCCATGTAAACTGAAAACTCATAGAATGGAAATATTTAACTTCTTTGAGCATTCTATCGTGGTGATGATCCTCTACTCTTTTCTCTACAACTGCTTCTAGGCAAGGTTTTGAACAATGTTTTCAACCTCGCGATCTCTCTCTCTATTCTTCTGAAACAAGATAGGTACACTATGCACATGTTTGGGTCAAACTAAAAGCGACTGTGACGCTATCAGATGACGGGAAAATGAATTCAGTCGTCGGTAGGAGGTCTCTGGCCCCCTCAGAGGTATCTGTGTTCCCTCTTTTTTGATCATGCGCCATAACTCATAGACTCATAGAAGGGCTGGATGACTGGAACATCCAGAGCCCCTCTCGCCTTTTGTTCCAATGCATGACTTCTCAACTCACAAAGAAAGCATCCAAATCACCGCTTCTTGTTGCCCAGACTCGCCGTCGGATCCCACGCCTTGGGCTGCCACTCCCCACTGGGATTACTGGCCTGAGCCTGCTTCCATGGATCGATACCCTTTTTCTTGTGCTGCTTCTGCTGCTTCATCATCTGATCCCAGGTATGTTCCCTTGCTCCGCTCGTTTGGTCTGCTGGCGTCGCATGTGCTGTGGCGGAGCTCGTCTTGGTAGGAGTAGTCGTCGTGGCCGTCTGCGTGACCGTCGCCCTGGGCTTCTCCTGCTCTTCCTTTGCAGCCTGCTTCGCCTCCTCGCTCCCAGAAACATCAACACCGCTCACAACCCCCTCACTTGTCCCCTCGGTGTAGGGGCTGCTCTTCTTCATACCCTCTCCCACTAGAGGCGGAAGCGGCTGCCCATATTCCTCGCCTGGCTTTCCAATGGTCCTGGTTGAAGGTTCCCCTGGCGAATCCGGAATGTACTTGGCCTTGGCCTCCCATTTCTCGTCTGCCATCTTGGCCAGCACTTTGATCCTCTGCTGCCGAGCCACTTCGGCCTCCTGCTCCTCTATCGTCGGTGGGTCCTCCCGCGTGTATCGAAGCCATTGGTGCCAGGAGGGGGGAACGGCGACGTCACTGAAGTGTGTGCTGCGACCGCCTGGGTACTGAACAATCCGGCGCCAGCGGATGGTGGAGCGAGTGGGGCGGAACTGATAGTAGGCATTGCCGGCTAAGTCGAGACCTGTCTAGGGTTAGTCATTGTGAAGGGGAAGAAGGGGGGACAGAAGTAAGAAGAAAGTAAGAAAAAAAAGAAAGAAAGAAAGGGGTTGGGTGACTAAGAGACAACAGGAGATGTCTTGTGAGGATGGTGATGAGAAAGGAGATACCAGGAGTTGAGGAAAAAAAAGGTAAATGATAAGAAAATGAAGGACTTCTTGGCCAGAGGATCCCCCAAGGATGAAAGCGCCTATGTCATCGATCTACGGCGTGACCGAGACAAGCAGGGCCAGGGGAAAGGGGGGGAGAGGGGGGAGGGGGATGCTCATGTGTTTATGTTGGTTCCCAGTTCTTACCGACAAGAAGCTTATTACGCCATGGAAACTTGATGGCTTTCCACTTGTACCATGCCCGCTTCAAGGGGGAAATGGTCCTGAGGTTGAGCGACATGAGATTGCCGGACGTCGATCTGTAGATGCGCGCCCTGTAGTATCGGGTGATGTGCAAGGGGTGAGACGAGAGTGAGAGACGGGAGAGAGTGAGAGTGAGAGCCAGGAGCTAGTGCCCGTAGAGAGGGGGTGGGTGGATGGAAGGAAGGGAAGAGTCGGGTTGGTCGCTGCGGACCGTTGAGAGCGGGTGTATCAGATCATGAGGAGAATCTTGGTCTTGGTATAGTGGAAGAAGTGACGTCGGCTCCGCGCGGAGTGCCTGTGACCAGTCCAGTCCAGTCCAGTAGTCCAGTGTGTGTGCCGCCCGCGCCAGTGATGAGTGAGTGGAAAGCGACGGCGGCGACGCTAAAAGTTCCCTTGCGGGATGGACCCGTCCGTCACCACCACCTCCCGCTGCCCGCGCTGCTGCACGACAGCCCGGGATTAGACCGAGCCACAGACATTGACATGGGAAGACGCATGGCATCAAGCCACGTGTAAATCTCCTCCGCAGCAGCGCAACACAAGCTGTGGCTGGTGTGCAGGAGCAGGTTACCGTTCATGTGTGATTGCGTAGGCGAGCGGGGTCCGTCCCGGGCCAGCTAAGCGTGCTAAGTATGTAACAATCACATTCACACCTACAGCGCCCGGCAGAGTGGGATAGTGTGGGTATCGCAATTAGGGCGGCGCTGGCGTCCCCTGTAGCTCCCTGTCAACAAGCTGCGGACAATACCTAGTGGAACTGCTAATTTACAGCCAGCTTACGGATCGTCCGAGTCTTGGGTTGCAGTACCTCTAGGTGATTCATTGCCCTGACGGGGACTGGAGAACAACTCTTTTTTTTTTTTTTTTATGCCTCCGCTGTACCGTGACTATCGAACAACGCACTGGACCGGACCTGCCAGCGCGACGGAACGAACCAGCAGAAGAAACGACACAAATCTCCAAGGTCCGTCAAGAGAGAGGATCCCAATCAATCTCGGGTCAGATTGGTCGCAATTTCGAGAACCCGGCCGACGCCTGTGTAAACACATAATACGAGCTTCTGCCAATTTCTCTGCCCCTCTTTGCATCCTTTTTTCCCCCTCCCCTTCGACGACGACCACCCGTCTCTCGCAGATAATCGGACACTACTCGAAACCCTTTTTTTCGCCTCTGAGGAAATAGAACAAAGATAGTATCCGCAGCGAGGAATAGGCGGGAATTAACGCACCCAGATTATTCGCCCCAATTCCACGAGATTGCCCGTTCTGGAAAGCTCATCTGGACCAACATCCCTGTTGGTGATCCAAGATTCCGGTTGGAGACACACTGCGTGCGCTCTTGCTCTCCCATCCCCTGGCCAACCTTGGATCCCGTCCCTGTTCCCAGCTTTGGGCCTGACATGACCCTGGAACCTGGTCCCCCTTCCGGCCGCCAAAGTGACCCGACAACTCCAAGGCCCCATCTCCCAACTGGATTCCGGTCCTTATCCCAAACACTTCACGCCTCCCCTTGGGACACCGGTGAATAGTCTTGACCCTTTCCCCGACGTCTTCTGGTGCAACTGGAACACGCGCCTCAAGCAGAGATACACCATGGCTTCCGTCACCTCGCTGGACAAGGACCTGCGCAAGCTGCGCGCCGAAAAGTACACGCCCCAGGCCGCCGGCGAGGCAAAGTCCTGGATCGAGTCCGTCATTGGCGAGAAGCTGCCCCAGCCCGATTTGCTCGATGCCCTCAAGGATGGCGTCGCTCTGTGCAAGTGAGTCTTACTTACCTTTGGTCCTCCTAACCTGTCCGTCCTTATCAAACAGACTAACCCCTCGGCCTGTTCAGGCTCGTCAACAAGGTGCTGCCACCACCCGGCGTCAAGTTCAAGCAGTCGGCCATGCCCTTCGTCCAGATGGAAAACATCTCCATCTTCCTGCGATCGTGCAAGGCCCCGCCGCTGAACCTGCTCGAGCACGACGTTTTCCTGACCGTCGATCTCTACGAGCGCAAAGACCCCGCACAGGTACTTCAGTGTATCGGTGCCTTTAGCCGGGCTGCCAATTCCGCCAACCCCGAGGCGATCCCGACTGTGATCGGTCCCAAAGTCAATGCTCACAACACCGCCAAGGTGATCAGTCCCCAGCCCACCGGTGGCGGCCCCTTGAAGAGCCCAGGTCTTCCTGCGCGCAACACCTCGACCGCCAGCAACGCCACCGTTTCATCCTTTAGCTCATCCTTTGGGTCGTCTCTCCAACCCACGGCATCGCCCTTGGTTGCGCAGAAGACGGGAGGTTCGGTATCGAGCAGCAGATGGGGTGCCAAGTCTCCAACCCTCAGTGCCACCACTCCCTCCGTCTCGGGGAGCGTCAGCAGCTGGAGCAACAAGAACCACGAGGGCACCACGTCCCCGGCCTGGAATATTGCCCAGTATGGGTACATGGGCGGTGCGAGTCAAGGCACCATGGGCGTTTCTTTCGGTGGTCGTCGGCAGATTACTACTGCTGCCCCGCACGTGCCTAGCGCACAAGAAAAGGAGCGAAAGCGCAAGGAGGCCGAGGCCGAGGCGGAACGCAAGCGCGTGGAGGAGGAACAGCGGAAGAAGGCTGAGATGGAGGCTGCGGAGGAGCGCGCTCGTCAGCAAGAGGAACGCAGGTGGGAGGAAGAGACCCGCAAGGCCCACGAGGAGGAGCGCAAACGGCTCGAGGAGGAAAAGCGGCGTTGGCAGGAGGAGGAACGTCAGTGGAAGCTTGACCAGGAGAGGCGACGCAAGGAGGAGGAGGAGGCCGAGCGACGACTGCAAGCCGAGCTGAAACAGGAGGAGGAGAAGAAGCGCGCCGCCGAGAAGCAGGTACAGCACCAGGCCCAGACCCACACCCGCGAGAGGAGCGATCCCCGGCTGCGCGGTCAGCTACTCAGCCATTACCAGGCCGAAGAGTCCCGAGACAAGGAGCGGATAAGAGAGCTCGAGCGGGAACTTGAGAAGGCCCGGAGGCGAGAGGCCGAGTACGAGCGCGAGCGCCAGGAACGCTCCCGTCGCCTTGGCGTCAGCAGCGGCGACGACTCGGACGAGAAGCAGCGCTCGCACAGCCGCCCTGCTCGGCCCATCAGCAGGCAGGATTCGTGGAAGCCGCGCGACGAGCGGCGGTTTTCTAGCAGACCTCCGTCGCCTCTGGTGCAAGACATTCTAGACGGCTACCTCGACAGCCCCATCCGCTCCCCACGCGCAAGCCTCTCTCCGCGCCCGCTACCCGACCCCACCTCGCCGTCCAGGCCGCTCCCCATCCCAGCGAACCCCATGCTCTCGCCGCCTCAAAAGCTTACTGCTCAGCGAACGGGCGGCGGCAAGGAGAACAACGGTCTAGGCCCCGCCCTCCCCATCCGCCCCAACCATACCGGCAGCAACCGCCCCCTGCCCACCCGCGGACAACAAGCCGTCACCCCGACTCAACCCCAACCCCACGTCGGCAACAACAACAAATCCCCCTTTAGCAAGCCTCGCTCTCCTTACTCGCCCACCCAAAAGACCGGCGGAGCAGGAGGTTTCGCAGCTCTCTCCCTCCTCGAGCGGGAGATGGAGCTCGAGCGCCAGCGTCAGCGCGAATGGGAGGAGGCGCAGCAGGAGACGGCCAAGGCGGTCCGTTCGGATGACGGAGTCAACGGAATCGGCGGAGGTATCGGTGGACGGTGGGATGTCGGCCAGTGGGCTGGGTTTACCGGTGGTGATTCGCAGAATCGGGGGACCCAGGGGATCGGAGCGGGAAAGAGGCCGATTGTGGGGCCGAGGCCTTTGCCTAACTTGCCGCACTAGACTTGGGTGAGTGAGGGCGGAGGACAATGGCGGCGGCGCATGGAAGAAGAAGAAGAAAATGAAGAGAGAGCGGAAAGAGAGTGAGGAGGGGGGGAAGGGGGATATGAAGAGGGAGAGAGGAGAGAGAGGGGCGAGTGGAAGAAAGAAGTATACCCAAATAGTTTTTTTTCCTCGTTTGTTGTAACTGCTTTATGGTTTGGCAGCAGGTTGGCAGGTCGACTGGCAGGTTGGGGCAGTCTGAAAGTATTGCAGTCATTGCAATAACTTGCGGTCAGAAAAAGTATAGGAAATGGTTGTCTTCAGTTGTCCTTTTTTTTTTTTTTTTTTTTCTTCCTTGTTCTTTTTTAGTATCGTTTTTTATTTTCCAGGGAAACAAAAGGGAACGAACGATAGGTTTTGAGAGGGTTTCGATCGTCGTTCATTAGCAGCTGCTGGCTCCATCCGCGGTGAGGTAATAAGGTTAGGTTAGGTTAGGTTAGGTTAGGTTTTAGAGACCAGGCGATAGGAAATGATTTACCAAAATACGTGTGTGTGTTTTTGCGTGCAAGTAAGATGGACGGTGTCTTCCGTTATGGGGGTGAGGATAACACCCGAAAGCGGCTTTTTGGGAAAACAGCATCGAGGCTGCATCACATCATTATAATCTATACCGACGTAGTTTGCTTCATCAACTAGATGTCTAGCCATCCGTGGTAACATGGAGATATATCATTCATACCGATAAAACCAATAAACCGATTACACCAGACGAGATTATGGCATATGAATTCAACGAGTGGCAAACAGGAAGTTTCAGTGACTACCTAGTTACGGTCTACATCAGATGATCCAAGAAAAGAAAAAAAAGAAAAAGAAGAGAAGAGCTCACACGATGACCAGCCAGTTCTTGCATGTACACAGACACTAGAATAGACATCAATACGCAAAAGGGTGATATGATACAGATATAGATACAACATATGCTAGTACATACACTACACAACTCCAACTCCTCCCTGCTCCCAGCATGTCAAATCCAAAATAACCACCACCCCAGGCCCAACATGCACAAGATGCTAATCCTTACACTGCTGCTGCTGCTGCCCCCAAGATACAAGTAGTTTACTCCCCAAATACAACCCCTATATAGTTATCCCCCATCATCTATCAATACATTTATTCCCCTACTCCTTCTCTTCTCTCTTTTGGCAAGGTATGCAATGCACTACCCGAGTGTTACACTAACCGTTAGAGGTACTCAAGGGATATAAACCCCTCGCCCAAACAAACTCTCTTTCACCGGTTTCCAACTCGTCGTCTTCTTCTCTTCATCACCCGTCGCTGTCGTCGCTCTAGTAGCCGTAGGACCACCACCAACACTCGCAGTCCGCACAGCCTCCGATACCGACATGGGTTCCTTTTGCTCTTTGGAAAACGCGCTCGAAGGCAACTTCTTCTTTGGAGCGGTGTAGGGGAGGATGGGGGTGGTGCGGGGACGGCCGACGGGTTTTGGTGTGGTTGGTGAAGACTTTTTGATTGTGGAAGTGAGAGGAGGAGTGGGAACAGGAGTGGGTTTCTTGGGGGCGGCCGTAGCGGCGACGGTAGGTTTGGTGGCCTTTTCTGCCATGATGGCTGTGGG
This sequence comes from Neurospora intermedia, assembly GCA_037102815.1. Taxonomy (NCBI): domain Eukaryota; kingdom Fungi; phylum Ascomycota; class Sordariomycetes; order Sordariales; family Sordariaceae; genus Neurospora; species Neurospora intermedia. The sequence continues at coordinate 3,206,685 of BTPP01000004.1, read as the reverse complement.
TTCCTGTGCCTCGGGAGCAACGGCAGGAGCGACGGTTGGCTGCTCTGGAGCAGTAGTAGTAGTAGTGGTGGTGGTGGTGGTGGTAGCAGCAGCCTCAGCAGCCTCAGCAGCCCGCATAGAAAAGGAGGCAAGGGCGTCTAGCTTCGCGGCGACGGAAGCCCTGGTCCCTGGTGAAGTCTTAGAGACAGCTTCGAGGCGGGCGGCGATGACGGGGTCGTCAAGGGAGGGTAATGGTTCCTCTTTGATCTCCTTCTTGTGGGTCGGCTTGGGTTTGGATGTGGTTTGCTTCGCATCAACGTTCGATGAGGATGAAGGGGATACGGTGGCATTCTCGGTGGTCGTCGTGATTGGTGAGGCTGAAGCCTTGGACTTAGATTCAGAAGAGGTTGACGGAACAGCCGCCATCTCGGGGGCTGCCACCTTCTTTTTGATCGTTACGTTGGGGACGGTATCCTTCGTTGAGGCAGCAAGTTTTGCACCACTGGCTTTTGCCATGGCTTTGCCCTGCGCTTTGGTCGCTCTGATGGTGGGCTCATCAATGCCAGCTGCGACGGACTTGATCCTCGATGCCTGCGAGACGGAATCAAAACGACTTGCGATAGAAGCTTTGGAAGAAGCCGCAGCCGTCTTTTTTGCGCCTGAGACAGAATCTAAACGGCTTGCGATGGCAGGTTTTGAAGGAGCCGCAGCCGTCTTTGTCGGAGCATGTACAGCGGCATGCCGCTGATGTGGGTTGCCTAATGCTCTTCCATTCGAAGCCTGTGAATAGGTACCATATGGGTCACTGTATCTCGTCTCTGCGATGATCCTCTTCAGCTCCTCATCAGAATTGGTAATCTGTGCCCGGATGAACCGAAGGAAGGCTTGGTGATCGCCGGCCTCGGCCCTCTCGCGGAGCCTCTGCATCACAGGCACACGAGGCGTATACGGAATGTCCTCCAGGCGAGGCGCATATTGAGATTGAGGGACAATGCTCTCATCCAACTGTGCTTCATCACCCTTCCCCAGGATCTGGAAGATATCGATGCTCTCGCCGTGCGCAATGGGTATCGGGTTACTAGGCGTGATACAATCCATGTCGACCTCCTTCCGAAGTACGTGGTCAATGTCCACAGCGCTGAAGAAGGCGCAGGACTGCGGTAGATCTTGAATGCCGACTTGCTGCGCGAACATGACGCGAGTCCACAGGTTGGCAATCTGAAGTGCCATGGCTACCCGGTATTTGTCATGTTCCTCGGCAAGATAGCGGATTTCGTCGTGCACAGTGATGGCCAACCGGCAGGCGAGGTTGAAGCGGCGAGTAAGATAGTCCATAGCGATGATGAGCAAATGAAGGTAATCGACACCACTAGATTGGATGGCCCAGTTGATACGCGAAGTCAGGAACCCGCCTTTGCTGACCCAGCGGCTCATAAGGGCCTCTGTGATGCCCGCACCGAGAACAGGGGTACGAGGACGCTCTTGCTCGGCAAACTCTTCAAGCATGTTAAACACGAAGGACTCGGTACCGCCTCGCCAGAAAGGCCGCTTGTAAAGGCTCTTGCGGTTAGTTTTAGCACCTTTGGTGGCATCGTAGAGCTTTGTCGCGATAGCAGTCGTTTCCGCCTCGGTCAAGCTAGGGTTGAACTGCCGGAGAAGCTGAGATGCGAACTTGAGACCGGCGCCATAGATACGGCCATAGTTGAACACTTTTGCGTCGTTACGGGTGATGCCCAGAATGGAAGCCGTCCGACTGTGGAGATCAGTGCCCTGGGATTTGGTACCCTCGAGGGTCATGAAGCCGATGGCATTGCCACCATGCAGTTTGAAAGTGGCGTCTCCAACAACAGAGGCAATCCAAAGTTCTTCCGAGTCAACATCGGCACCAACAAAGACATAACCTGGTGGTGCACGAACCATGGCTTTGAGCTCTGATCCAACACGGTTCTTCTTGGCGTTGGATGCCGTCAACCATGTTCTCTCGACCGCACGACGAGTAATGGTACCCATAGGAATGACCTGGGGAAGAACAAAGCCGCCAGTAGGGGTGTTGATGTCTGCATCCTTGTTGACAAACCTCTGAGACGGAGGAAGTTGATCTTCATAGACAACCATCTGGTTCTTGATTCTCTCTCGAGCACTGATCCAGTATGAGCAAGAAGCATTCATTTCCAAGGCCTCCTTTGCGTAGGGGTACTCGGAAGAGAGGATGCCCTTTTCGAAGTAGGGAAGATAACCCTTGGCCATTGGGTTGACACATCTAGCGTTCGGGCCATCTTTGTGAGGAAGTTTGAAGTACTTGTGATCGAAATCCATCCTAAGTCGATCATCGACTTCTGGGTCCTCAAATTGAACAGGTGTCATCTGGCGCTGAATAAAGGTCTCTGCTTTTTCTCGTGGGACCTGGAACGTCCAGCCAAATTGATCGGACCAGAATAAGGGGTAGCCTTCCCATGATAATTTGAGGAGCAACGGGGCTATGCGTGAACGGACGGTGAGATTGATGAATTCATGTCGAGCCTTTCTATTTTCCTGTTCCTTGCCGGGTTCGTCCAAGCCCGAGAGCTCCTTGGGAACCTTTAGAAACAGATCCTTGTACCATTGGGGATAGCCGGGTAGTTTCTGGTTTAGGGCTGGCCGTTCCACGTCGCCCTTTTTCTTGGGCTTGGCCATCTTGATCTCCTGTCCTGACCAATCTAGTTGGCTCAACCAAGGATCAGAAACATATTTTTCGGGGTGGGCCCTATAATCCAGCGTCCTCTCCATTAGAGTAAAAAGGCGCTCCTGAACGCCGTGTAACATTTGCAGGTAAGTTGCCTCAGCTGTCTCGATATAAGTATCCCAAGTCTTGTTGACGGGCAGAATGACGGAAGCAAGGTGGCGTAGAGCGGCAAAGCTGACGGGATGAGGACAGACTCCGAGAAAGTTAGGGAACACGACCTGGTAAACTTGGTGGGTGACTTGAACATCTGCCGCACAGTAAGTCAGGAGATCGTCCAGCTGGTCCAGAATCACATTGCGATCTGTTTCCGCAAAGACATCCCTGATATCCTTGTCGATCTTGACGTTGAGGTGGAACTGGGCCACGTCTCTTAGCGAGTTGATGGAGCTTTTATCGACCCAGAGGTCGGCTTCCTCGGCCGTGAGGGAACCGCCCTGCAAGACTTCTTGCAGTTCTACACTGGCACTTTCATGCTCTGCCTTCTCCCGTAGTTCTCTGGCTTTCTTGTGTTTCATCCACGTCGGTCGTTGTTGGGAGCACATTCCGTTCACAGCAACATGCAGAGACATGGTGTCAAGAAAGAAGTTCCTCGTCTGCTTCAGGTCGTATTCCTCCAGTATCTTGGCACGGTCGTAGCCAATGTTGTGACCCACGATGATTCTGTCGACGGTTGGATCGCCCATTGGTACCAACTGGGCCTTGTTTTCCGTCTCTCCAAGCAGCCACGGTGACAGCCAAGCATACCAGGCATCCGGAGTACCAGCACATGCCATGACAGCATAGGGGTTATCCTTATACATGACCTCCACATCGAAGCACATCATGTTGCCCTGGGGCGTGACGTCGTTCTCGGTCGTGCCATCGCGGTTGTATTTTGTCCAGCCACTCCTCCGTACCCAATTTTTCGGCTTGGGGGGTAGATGGGCGTCTGCGAACTGTTTGGCGTGTGTCAGGAAGGGTTCGGCGGCATCGACGCCCAGCTTGTGGAAGTGTTCGTCGAGGGTATCGCCCACCAAGGCAGGTAGTTGAAAAGCGATAGGAGGAGTCTTATCGGTGGTCTTGCCCAGCAAGTCGTGGCGGGCAAGGTGGTCCTTGGCCAGCTCGATGAGTTCGGGAGCAGGAGGGTCGGTGTTTCCGCGGGGGAAAAGCTGCTTGTAGAGGTGCTCGCTGAGCTGCTGGACACCGATTTCGTTATGGCGCGCTGTGGAGGGGATGCCGAGACCCTTGCGCTCAAGCACTTGGGCGATAGTCGAGTCCCATCGTAGGTGTCCTAGCTGTCGAGGATATCGGGAAAAGAGGTTGGCTCGGCGGAGGACTCGGGCGGCGGCGGTCGCAACAGTCGCATTTGGTACCGTCCGGCAGCGGACGGGGGTCAGCATCCTAGATAATCACCAGCTGGAAGTCGGATATCAAGTCATGGTAGGCTGCGTGTTTTCAGTCCGGAAAGTGGTGGTACGCCACGGTGACTGGTTATAGAGACTGAATGAATTGTGGTGGATATCGAAGTGGTGGTTTGAGTGCGATTGCGGGGCGGCGACCGAATCCATCATCGATGTCATGGGCATTCGCAGGTCAAAAAAAAAAAAAAACAAAAAAAAAGTCCAGAAAAGTTCCAGTCCACGCCAATTGGGATCCTGGCCCCTCAGTTCGTGTAGAGACACACTAACTAGCATGTACCCATGTACCCAAGTACCTCCCTCTCACTCTTCGATCAGATCGTCACCACACTCACTCCCGGGCATTACAACCCGTCGCTATTTCAATTTAATATATTACCAATTTGAGCTTCAGTTGCTTCTGTTATTTTGGGTTTGAGTTCCTCAATCAATATCGTTGGGCTAAACTCACTTGTACGGGTCTCTCACCATTCAAGGGTCCAGATAGCGGGCTGCCCGCTAAACGAAGATGGAATGCGAAGCACCTTGCTGACGAAAACATGAACATGCTCATGGCGCTTCAGGTTGGTAACCAACTAAGGGAATGATCTCAGATAGAAGGGTCATTATGACACCGCCCTTGACGATCGAGTCCAGATCGCTAGTCGGCACGGCGTTGAAGAGCATCATGGAGTTTATGACAAATCGATCCTGAAAGGAAAAAGTCCGTGATCGTGTTAGTGTCGATCCACTTCTGTCTGTTCGGTTCTCGCCGATTGGCCTAGACAGCAATGGAAACGTCATTGGTCCCCGTTAGGTTCCCGGCCTGCACTCTTGGCTCCGGCCCGAAAAGACCCCATCACCGGATGCCGATTGGACCCACATCTCCGTATGGTTCCGGATGGCTCGAGGAGGGGTCCGGCCCCGATACTGGGTAGACATAGCTTGATTGTATGTTCCTATTATCCACACAACGAAGCGAGTAAAAGGCATAATCTACTCGGTTCGAGCTAGGGTCAAGCTGGCTTGTTTTACATATATATACCCCTAACCCTACCTTCTGTGGAACAATTATTCAAGGCTTCTGTGCTTGTGTCAAGGTTCGAAAATGAAGACACCGACAGTGTCGGATATCCGAGGTATGCAGTAATATTTCCAGCATACATCTGAAGGATGCAGCAATATTTCTGCACTGCATATTTTGATCCCAACACGTATATATAAGAATTTCCTTATCCATTCTCAACTTTTCTTTCTCTTCTTCTCTTTAATCAATTCAAGCATTCTTACTCCCATTGTTCCAACGTTACGTGATACTGCACGCTCAGAATAATCTGTCAGACAGGGCCTCGGCTACACGCATTTGCATCTTTGGTGGGACATCAAACTGTCAATCAAGCATGACAAGTTTCTATCTTTATCATGTTATGGAAGTGCCAGGATCAACTATCAGTCAGCGGATGAGTGGGAATGGTGCTTTCTTAGCTACAGTTTGCTACGCTTTTGGATATCTGTTAGGAGTTTACACCAGGACTATGCATATTCCACTAACAGCTGCTTCGGTAGCCACGACAACAGAGATCATTTCAGTCGCCATGACAGCGCCAGCGTTCAGTTCCTTTGTACTAGACAGCGGGCATCCATTTGCACTCCATACTTGGCATCATTTCTTCTTCTCCCGCCGTCATGTTTGACCAAAGACGGTGGCTTGAGTGTGCAGACGGCGCGCGCCCATCACAATGGCAACTTCCACTGCCCAAAGTGATTTCATTCAGTAAGTACAGACCGTAACATGATCCAAGAAGGGTTCATTCAGCTGGATCCATCTTTTCCTGCGGACCTTCCCCGTACCTATTTCTCAGCTCCATGTTACTACTACGGTACCGACTTGTCCGTTGTCAACTGATTTTGACCCATTCATCCATCTCTCGCTCCGAGTCCTCTAGCCAAACACTTCCTGTCACTTACCTGACTTCTGTCCTCTTTCCGACACGGCTTACCCACCTCTACGTTTAAGTCTGTGTATGCTATTTCATCTCTGCGGCACTGATACCGATCGTTACGCTTTTAGTTCTCCGTATATACCATCGTTAGCGACTGCCCTTGCTTCCTTCTTTCGTCCTAGGTACTATTGTCCGTAGCCCAGTCACTCTCGTTTGGCTGGAACATTGCGAGCAAAGTGGACGGCCACCGTCCCAAAGTCCACTCGCCACCAAAACCAAACGCCGCACGAACGGTTTGGAATTCCCATCTTCGTCAATTTAATATCTTATCCGAACCTTTGCCTCTTGTTCCGGCATCTTGCCGGCAAGCCTTCCTTGGGGGCCATGGATGACGACTTCCCCTTGAGTGATGCGGCCTACGACGACATTTTTGCAGGTACTTTTTACTGCGCTTCAACTTTCTCCCACCTCCGACCCCAAACCTCCAACCTTTCTTTGAAAACACCTCCCTTTCCCCTCCCTTCACCACACATAAATAACCCTACCACATTGTCTGAGCTGTGTTTCTAACAAGTTGCGGCCCTTCGCCCTATACAAAAAGACCTTGACCTGGACGCTCTTCCACCACCGCTGTCCAGCGTAGCGCACCCGAACCCTGGTGTTGTTCCTCAGTCGCTCCCTTCCTTGGCGCCTTTGCTGCAGCAATATCCGGCCCCGAATCCGAACTCCAACTCGGACAATTCTCAAATTCACGGCCATTTACAACAACACCCGCACAACATTCCTGGGCACACCGCAAACATACTGCATTCACTCTCAATTCAACCCCAAGCGCCTTCTCCAGCAAACACTTACATAACCCCGCGAACCTCATTACCCTGTCCGCACCCGCAAGCCCGGGCCGAACCCGGCCGTCACCTCGACAACCGCCAATCTCAAGCCGCTTATTTGCCCCCGGCTTCTCGCGCCCTACCACCACCTCGACCGCTGCCACCGGCGCTCTCTTTTCTGCTTTCTGAATCTTCCTCTACCCCAGACAATAGAGGAATCAGCTTTTACAACAACCCCGACCCCGCTTGCAACACCAACCTCGCCACAGGCTCGCGCGCACCTGGTCTATTTGTCACCCCCCATCGCAGCGATCGAGAACCAAATAGTGACGACTTTCTCAACGAGCTTGCCAGTCGAGACTTTTCCAGCCCTTCGCTTCCACCCCAGACCCCGAGACATCTTGGCGATCTTCTCTCTCCTTCACGCAACAATTACAACAACACCATGCCTTCGAGGAGGGATGAATCCGCCGCAGAGGGCTCTCGGCGACGAAGCCGAGGCACCTCTCACAACATTGTCAGCTTGCCCACACTACCACCTCAGTCGTCCGGGGCTCCCAAACGGAAAAGAGAAGACGGGCTAGAAATCAGGACACACAAGCGAAAAGCGCACGTGTTGCTATCCAGTGACGACGAAAAAGATCCGTTCGGGGACGACAATTTCATGGATGTAGTCGACTTGGCGGACACGGAAGAGGTACCCGAGAGTATGCGAGCGAAGCCCAGGCCCAAGAACGAGATCAAGTTGAGCGCCTTCCAATGTGTCATTTGCATGGATAATGTTACGGGCTTGACGGTTACGCATTGTGGTAAGCTTTTCTCTCCCTTGCCCGTCCCTTTCGCTCTGTTCGCTGATGTCTAACAAATCTTGTAAATTACTAGGTCACCTCTTTTGTTCCGAATGTCTCCATTCCGCCCTAACCATTGATCCAACCAAGCGAACATGTCCGGTGTGTCGTCAAAAGATTGATAAAGCCCCGATAGGCGGCAAGTGGACAACGAAGGCTAAAGGCTACTATCCACTTGAATTGAAGTTGGTGACCAAGAAGAGCTTGGGAAAGAGGGCCGCTCAATGACAGCCCTGTTAGCGGATATAACGAAAACCACCCCCACCACTTTGTCAGCCGAAGACAGCGACAGACAAAGCGGTTGTCGATATACGAGTATTTGTCCGGACATATAAGGACTGGAGGGCTGCGGATGGCTGCATCGTGACTTGCATGGCATGACATCGGAAGGGCGAAAGCAAAGAAGTACAGGGATGCAGCCGAGACCCGCGGTATTTTCATGTGCCTGAACAAGTTCACCACACATATGAGTGGTGACAGAAGTCGAGGCGGCACCGGCTTCAGAGCGTTGACAATAAAGCATCCAACTTTCTGCTTGTGGACCAGGCACAACTTTCGGCAGACCAGTGAAAGGCGCCCATCTATTACATACCACGACGAATCCTGGAGCACTAGCTATCGAGAGATCGAAAGCCAAAGGCCCAAACCAGCCCAGCCCAGACCAGCCCAGTCTATTTACATGCTGAGACGTTGCTACCCACTTCGCTATTCCTGGATACAGCTCCGACAGAAGAAGAGTTTTCTATTAGGGGGAGAGAATAAAACATTGCTTGGGCGTTTGGCATGGAGGAATCGTCGCTGTGTCGTTAGCCATTCGCCAGCGAAACGCCATCGAACTGATGAAGAAACGTGGTTGGTGGCCAGGCAGCAGCAGCAGAAAGCTAGCCAAGTGGTTACTACGAAGGACCAAAAAAAAGTGGTCTTTTTCCCCCCCATCTCGTCGGATCGGTTGGTCTCTCGGATGGAAATAGCTAAAGGAGGACATGGTGGCATCAAATGCATGGGCAAGGGAATGGATGGATGGATGAAAGGGCATTACTTACGGCGTTATAGATGATGATGATGAGGAAGATGAGACTTCCAAATTTCGCGTTGTGTTGATAGATACCCCCACCTTTTTGTGTGTTTTATTCGAGTGTGTATAGGGGAGTTTTTCTGTTTGGTACATATCGGTATGGCATACTAGGCTTTGTGTGGCTTGATTCTCTAGCGTCTACTTAGAGTGAGGATGATGATGATTAGCATAAGCATAAAACAATACGAGGCGTGTCAAATTTGATGAGTTGGGTTATAGAGAAACAGAATCTATTATGACCAAGTACAAGACTCTCAGATCTATCTCGATGTCACGATATCTAGACATATATAAACCCACAAATCATATAGACCTCTTTCCCATTACTCTTCTAGCTCTGGCGAGTACCTTTTGAGTACTTTCATTTTAATGCTCCTCCATCAAGCATAAGCAGCCCAACCTAGATAACCTCACCGTCAGTAACCTCTCTCTCTCAAATTCAACTCACAACTATGAAGCGGGGACAACTTACCACAAAACAACACCGCCAAGTTCCTCTCGTCAGTCGCCTGATTGATCAAATCATTCACCGTAGCCATCACACTCAGCGTCTTACTCAACTTCTTCCTCACCACCTCCAACGCCCGCTCCGCCTCACTAGGCTCATTGAGGTTCTTCGTCGTCTTCTTATCTCCAGCCCGCCGCTCATCCTCTGCCTCTACCACGTCATCTTCACCCGCCGCCCCCACCCTTACATTTTGCAACCTCGCCATCCTGAGGGGGCTCATCGACCAGCTATAAAGCGGATCATACCTCAACACGTCCAGAATCGTCATGATACTGTACGTCTCCTCGCGCAGCGCGTCCAGCGTGAACTCGCAGCACCGCCGGAACACGCCCTCGGTTTTGGTTATGCCCATGCCGTCGACAATGTCCCGTGTCAGACGGAAGGGAACCAGTTCCGGCACCGGCAAGATGCGACCCAATTCAAAGGCGACGCCCAAGTCAATGTGCACCACCTCTCCCGTCTTGGTGTCGAGCAGAATGTTCTGTCCGTGTCGGTCGCCCAGCCCAAGAACGTGGCCGAGCATGGAGATGGCGGCCGTGGTGCGCGTATAGGCGGTCCGCCTGGCGAACCACTCGTCCGGGTCGGGGAACCATTCCATAAAGAAGTAGCGCATCACGGGGTGGAACCTTTCGGTTACCTTGCGGTAGACGGCCACACGCGTGTCGACGGATTTGGATTGGGCGTTCATAATCTCTTTCCGGCAGTGCGACCCTTTGAGGTCCTTGGGGTAGTAGATTTCGTGGGCGGGCATGAGGTACTCGTGCAGTGGGATGGTGTTGGACACGAACTCGATGACGCCGGTCGTTTCCGTGAGCGGGAGGACTTTGTAGGTCCGGATGCCGAGATTGCGCTGGCGTGTGGCGCGGTGGTGCTTGAGTAGCTCCGAGACGGCGGCAAAGACTTGCTCCATGATGGCGTCCTGGCGGAGGTCGTCGTTGCCGCCCTTGACAAGCTGCTTGTACTGTCGGCCGTCACTGCCGATGGCCGTGATGATCTTGGGCGCGGAGACGCCTGAGGCGATAGACATTTGGGGCTCAAACTTGACGATCATCGGTGCTTGGGAGTAGTCGCAGCTTGCTAGCAAAGGCATTTGCATGGTCGGCGGCGGGATCGGGAACTCGGCAAACGCGGCGAGAAATTCCAAGCCTGCTTTTGAGTCTTTGATGTTCATCTTGTGACCTGCCTTGTATTTCTTCGGATCGCGGTCCATGGCGAGATTGTGGTAGACTTTGCTGGTAGCGTTAATCGCCAGATAGATCTTGGCGGCTGATACACCACTCTTCTTGATAGCTCTGGCAATCTTATCCGTCGCCTTCTGTCGGGACAAAGCAACCTCATCATTCTTGATGGATCGTGCTTTGACTCCCGACCAGATCTGGTACAAGCCGTGATAAGGGTGGTCGAGGCAGATGCTATAGACCAGTTCTATCAGAGTGATCTGGAAGAGCCCTTCTTGATGCTGTAGGCGCGATGATAGCTGATTGATCAAGGGGGCGAACTTCCGAGTTGGGACTTTGCTGAGGTACCTCTTCACTACCTCGTTGACCATGTCGTCCTCCGAGCACTCTAACCACAGAGCTGTAAAACGGAGCGCATCATTATTGTACTCATCCGATGCCGCGAGAGAGAGTAGGTAGTTCTGCAAACTCAACCCCACGAACTCAGAACGAGTCTGTTCAACTCGGCGGAGCTCCTGCCGATCGAGGTCAAGCCACTGCTTTGCCTTTGACAAGTGCGAAGAATACTTGTTCTTGAGTTGCGAATCCCGGGTGCTCGCAATAAGAGCTTTGAGCTGTGTAACCTCGTCATTTTTGCCCCTTTCAAGATTCTGGAGGCGAGCAAGATCCTCAAGGCCATCGGGGTTTTGGAGCTGTCCATCACAGAACATGGCGAACTGGTGGTAAACCCGGCCAGCTTCCTTTCCTTCACTCTTGCCTTTCAGCTCCTTCAGCGCAGGTTCGAGATAGTTCTTCTGAATAGTGTCTGGACTCTCTAGCCGGGCAACCGACACCTGATACCCAATCTTCGACAAGAGATCAGAACGGCTGACAGGAACGGTTTGCTTCTCTAGTGAGGACTCTTTGTCAATATTCTGCAGCATCCTAATGGAGGAAATCATCTCGCCTTGATCCCATAGCGAGTTGGCAGTCTCCATTCGAATTGCTGCGTCGACAGCAAGCCCCATTTGTTCACTCGGTCTTATGAGATCTGTGAGTGTGGTAGACAAGTTCAAAGTTTCTTGTGTGGCACGATGGAACCGGTAAATGTCAGAAGAGACCAGCATGCCACGAATTTGCGCCAGACGAGCATTTGCAGGTGTCAACCTCGCTGGCCGAAGGTTGTGGCGTTGACTCCACAAGCTCAAGGTTGTCTCCCGGCACGAGAGGATCCGACTGACATCGTCGTACGGCCCACTCATCATCCACTTGGACCGCGCTTGGTAGTCTTCAATGATGCTGTTGAGCTCGGAAAGATCTCCAATGTTCAGGACATCATCGAGTTCAGCCAGCGTGGCGAGAGCACCCAGCTGGTGACGCAGTGTCGATGTGTTCAGGCTTTTCCCGGTGAGATGTTTAAGAGTCTTCGTAAGACCGCCGTGAACCGCGCTTCTTACCATGTTGATGTCAGAGGCTTGATGCATACTCTGATAGGCTTTGTACACAGTTACCGCCCAGTTTTCGGTCGCAGCCGGGGCAGGAAGATTCCACATCTCTAAACGCCGTGCTATGATGAACGTGGAATCAAGAGATGTCGAGGATCCGTCCAGGCTCTGTTGCGTCTGAAGGAGAGAGTTGGACAGGCCAGCGAGACCCAAGCTGCTCAACGCCTTGATGAGCGCCTGTCCGTCTTGCTGTGAAGCTACATCCCGGCGCCTCAGGTGACTGTCATATTGGGCTCCACGAAATGCTAAGCTCTTGGTTCCGTCGTTCTCGTACTCGAGACGAGCTAATACAGTCGAAAGAGAAGCGTCCTGGGTTAAGCCGTAGTAGGCATCCGGATCATCGATATTTTCAAAAATATCCAACAAAATCTCGCTCGTATCCCCGAGTCCCTGAATCGCGGATGAACGGCGAGACTGGCGTGTAATCTCAGAGGATGCCAACTCGGCGAACAGCAGAGCAACTTTATACATCCCGCATCGCGTAGCAGCGGCCGCGGCGGCTGAGAAGTTGACCTCGAGCCAATGCAATCGATCTGCTATAGATGTTTCATTTGGATTTGCCTGTGTTCTTAGGTACAGAATTGTGTTGATCAGGAGCTTCTGGTTGTCCCTGGCTGCTGGTGAAGTGGAGGCCAGCCATTCCTTCAAGGCTTCCGAAAGCTTCTGCTTCATCCCTTGGGTCTGATCTAGCTCGTATTCCAGCACATTGTGAACGATGAAGGGGAATGCTTGCTCAGCAAAGCCTTTGACCTTTGTCAAGATGGGAGGCAGTACTCTAAGTGCGACGCTCCCCGGTACTGACTGGGCTAAGAGTGTGGTGAGTTGCTGTGCCCACTCCGGACTTTCCAGAAATTCCGCAGAGAATATCTCGGCCTCAATAGGGTGTTCGACACTGAAGCGATCAGACCGGGGTATCCGAAGCTCTCCCCATTCCGATGCTACTAGCAACGACTCTGAAAGACTCTTTTGACAGGCGGTGATCAAAGGACGATCGTTCTCAAGGAGGGCATCCGATACTGCTACACGAAGGGCAGCCTCGGCCAATCCAGCCCTAAAGCCGTCGCTACTTGCAGTAAGGGCTTCAATAAGGCTAAGAAGGGCCTCCTCTGACTCCATGAAATCAAAGTTTACCGGGGATTTCTTCCGATACTCCTGAAGGCGCGATTCACGCAAGAGCTCTGGTGGTACGTCGCCTGAGGCTGCATACGATCGACCGATCACTCGCCCGGCCCAGGCCAAGTACTCGCTGCTAAGCTTCTTGGAACCACAGCTCATCCAGACAGCAGCGCCATGAGCCAACGCCTCTTCGTCGCTTTGGATCACGTCCAAGCGACTTGGTGGTGGAACATTGAAAGACCCGCAGAGTATTGACAAAGCAACCGATCGAGCCGGCCCGTTCAGGAGCTGGTGCTGTCGACCCCAATCCTTAAGAATCTCCAAGAGCAACCTGCTCTCGTGGGTACCCTTCTCTGCATTACCCATGACACGAATATTAGCAGCGGACTGGGTGATGGCCTCGAAAGCTTCCTTTTGTGTCTTATCCTTCCATGCATTGGTGGTGTAGTTGGCCAGATATTTGGAAAACCATGCGTGAAAGAGCTGCGCCTTTGATTTTGTCGCTTTGAACTGGCTCTCCTGCGTCGTACTAGATTGGCTCGACTCGAGGAATACGCGAAGATCAGCCAAGCATGAAAGAGCATATCCAGCAAGGAAAGAAGGAAATCGGATTAGATGATCGCTTCCCTCAGTAATGAGATACTGGGTAATTCCCAGGGCATCATCAGCGCACTCCGGATCAACCACGAAAGCCCGTAGAGAATGCAGCAGCATCTCTAGAGGGTAGCCATACAGGGCCGTGTTGCCTGCTAAGCAAATAAGCACGCGGATCTTCCGCAGCACGGAACAGGCATGCAATGGACCTAATGCCGGGTGAATCGTGTTCAGCAGTTTTCGGGCTACGAATACCACCAGAGCGGGTGTCCATATATCATGTAGCTCGTAGTTGGTCCTCTTTACGAGGTGTAGTATCTGCCGCTTGAGAAACTTGGCCTTATAACTTGGTTGCTGGTTTGGTGGAAGCATTGTGTCCAGATGACCAAACGCTTTGATTTTGTCCATGATATCCGCTGCATAGGCAAAGTTGGCGGCATCTTTGCGAAACGAGTCTTCGATAGGATACTCTTGGTCGCATATTTCGAAAAAGGTTGCCAGGATGTCAGCGAAGTTGAGAATGATATTGCTGCTGTAAGGCTCCGCCCCGATGATTCTCCTCATGCGGCTCTCTCCAGTCACTTCGTTTGGGAGACTGGAGTCTTGTGCAATGCTGTACGCCACGATCTTGCTGAAGTTCTGCGTGACCAACTCTTGTATACTAAGCTTCAAAGTTTTAGCCAGCTCGCGAGCGTCGGTTTCATGGCCACGCATAATCATTATACCAACAGCTTCTGACTGGCTCTTGGAAAGGAGTTCTGCCAGGTTCGAAAACCCAAATATGCTGTATGGAATCTCGTCGATGGAGTCGACCGCTAGCCAAGTATAGAGTATCTGGGGAGCAAAAATTTTGAACAACTCTTGAGGGCTGCTGAGATTGAGGCATCTCGACACCCGCTTCAAGCAACTTGTCGCATGGCTTACCGATGTTTGGTTCTTCCCAGGTGTCTCGAAAATGTGATAAGCACACCGACGAAGCAATGTAGGCCATTTGCACGCGAGTTCCGCCAGTACAAACAGACGGAACGCGATGCCCTCCGTCCCTTCACCGGGAAGCACTTCGAGGATTTCGACAATTATGTCGTCGTGAGTTTTGAGAACATGCATCCCAAAGATTCTCGACAGGTTTATGCCAATAAAGAACTTGACATCCATGGGTGCGTCTTTTAAGATCGTCAGAAGCGTATATCTGGTGGAAGGAAGCTTCAGAACCTGTGAAGCAAACATAGGATTGACCTCCAGTAGACGGAAGAGAAGTCTTGAAAACCAGATCTGTGCGGTAGATGAAAGCGAGTTGTTGGGCAATGCACGTTTTATAAGATGGTCGTAAATATCGCCAACCAAATTCGAGATCTCGAGCTCCTCATCGGTCCACATGGTGATGAATCCCTCCATGATGTCCATCACAGTACACATGGCAGCTTCACAACAGGTATATTGGTTGTTGCTGATCGTCGCAGCGATCCTTTCAATCATCCTTATCGCGAGATCAACAGGTGTGACAACATCGGATACGAACAACTCCTGCATGAAAAGCCGGCAAGACAAGAGATCCTCGTCGGAGAGCTCCAGAAGGTGATCCACAATCGGATCAGGCACCCGGCCAAGCTCACCGTCATCCGCACGGATGATCCTAAGTAGGTGTAGCCGAAGGCTGGTGTCGAGGTAAAAGGCCTCGGGAGTGTGTTTGAGTGTGATGTCCCTTCTGGATAGGAACCCTTTCCCCGCTGTTGTACTTTTTCGAGTTTCCTGGGAGTCGAACTCATCATCAAGATCCATAGACGCTGGATCGCTGTCCGTGGGGGATTCTCGTCGGGTTTTCTCCAGCAAACTGTTTGAAACTGTGGCAAAAAACCTGAGGGCATATGGTTCCTCGCGTTTAAAATGTGTCAGCTCAGCCTCACCCAGGGTAGGGATGTAGGGCGCAGAGACTTCGAGAACAAGATTGAAGAAATCTTCACTCTGGGGAGACTCAGCAATCGCCTTTATCATGCCCTCAACAATACCAAACACGGTTTTCTCTAGATCCCTCGACATAGAAGAGTTGAGACCCACAAGCTCGGGCATGACGAATGCTCCGACAATACAAGTCGAAGCGACGCTAACCACGCGATCCGTAGACACAGGGGCTGCGCTGTCGCTCTCACCACGCTTATGCCATAATTCTACCATCTGTAATAGTTCATCAAGCTTTGGGAAGAGCAGTTCCAGAATCAGCCGCTTTGCCGAGTGAGAACTCGACGAATCAGCAGCCCGGATTTCCTCTCCCTTTGGCTGATCAGTTGATGTTGCTTTGTGTGAGTCCTCTGGGGGGGCTTCATCTTCCAAGAGCAACAGATACCGTAGCATCGCATGACGCTGCTTTTGGACTGCTCGGAACTGAGCAACGGGGCCGTCAAAGACAGTGAGAGATGTGTTCATACAAAGAGGCGGCATCTCATAGCAAGCCCGCAGGAGGTTGATAACGTCTACCGGTGCTGCATGTACGCCATGAACTGAAGCATATGCGGACTCGGATGGATTCCACTTCAAGAAAACCCATCGAATAACGTGACTGGAAGTTGATTGACTGGCATTGGGGGAGATGGCGTTGCGGATCCGCAGTAAGGTCAACATCAGCACAGGGGCCGAGTCAACGAGCATTGCCGGTCCGCTGATATCGGCAGTCGTGATGATCTGATTGACGTCGCCAGCTAGTTCATGGTCAGAAAGTAGCTTCGCTTTCAGAATCCAGTTCAAAAGGACGCATGCAGAGCGGCTTGTAGGGGGTAAGCTCAAGGATCTGACACCAATGTGCCATGCTTGCTTCCACATGGCAGCAAGGGATGGGTCGCGGGACGTTTTGTGAACCGCCAGGCTAGAGCATGCAATCATTGCCCACGAAGCTACCAAACCTTGTTTCGCAGAAATGAACTGTGACAAATCCACCAATGCCCCCTTGACCTCCTCGAGAGATGGATGCTTCAACGCGGACAGAAATGGTATAAGCTGTAGAGCGGTGAGTTGTACCGCGGGATCCTGCGACATAAGCTTTTGGTGTATTCGGTTCGAGCTTCCTATCACTCGGCGCCTCTTCCGTGGTTTGTCGGGCTCATCTTCTAGGTGTTGACGATCGCGTTGAGAGTTCTTTGCGTAAACTATCTCCAAAAGGGCAATGTTCTCAAGCAAGGCCCAGTTCTGTTCCCCTGCTAGATGATATGGACGTAAGCCGAATACCATAGTCAATGGGTGATCTGGGTGCAGTTGCATCGCTGAGAAGGTGACGTCTCCGAGCTGAAGGCGGGTTTTGTCATCCCGCCTGGAGTACTCGGACCATAACGAGTCGAGCAAATCTTCGGTATCTTGCAAGAGCTTATCATCCGTCGCCTCCCGAAGCAAACTCTCCAAGTACAAGTTTATTCCATATAGGGTCTTGAGCATCTCATCCTTGAGGGAAGTCGACATGGCGTCTCGAGATAAAGACCGAGGTTGCCAGCAGTGCGATAACACTGGGACCAGTGCCGTGGTTATCGTGTTGGTCAGGGCTATACTTTCGGTCTGTACCCGCACTAAGATGTTGTTAAGTATGGAAAAGGAATCCCTTTGTAGCTCGCCTAGCTTGATGTGACGAAGGGTGAGCAGGCGAAGCACGAGCTGAGAGATCCTTTCTGCTCTCCTCAAAACTGGCGCATTCGACGCTGACGTGAGTGCCTTGACACATGCTAGGAATTCGATGGCCACTTGGCCATTCACCTGGACAGATGCGGATAGTAATGGTCCAACCGAACCTGCTCTTGAGGTAGCAGGTGTTCCCGGGGCTGGGGAAGCGCGGACTGAAGTGCCCGCGTCGTGTTCGGCAGCCTCTAGAAAGCGGGAGATGGCATTCAGGCACAAGTCGATTGAAGATTCCCACTTTTCGCCTCCGAAAGCGGCCAGGTTTTCGACGTTGACCTGGATGTTTAGGAAGGCATTCAACGCCTTGGCGTATCCCTTGAGAAGGGGCTCGAAGAAGTTGTCGTCGGAATCTAGAAGAGTTTGCGTGATATGATCGGCGATGGCCGTTGCTGTTTTCCTTTTGATCTTGTAGGCACCATGTTGAATAGCTAGACGGAGTGCTTCGGCGCAGCCCTCGAGTCTTTTAACACAGCCATTGCGTACGCTGTCGCTTTTCGAAGATTTCAAGCAGCTGAAGTAGTTTGCTTTTTCGGTGAGGGCGCAGCCGAAGAGAGCCTCATAGACGTAATGATATGTCTTGTCATCAAACAATTTTTGGCCATGACTTTCGGCCTGGGAGCCTGTTTCGTCGCCCTTGAAGTACGATATCAAACCTGAACCACGAGCCGTTAGTCTGGCGGCCACACACACATACAAAATCTGTTGTTTTATGTACGGGCCACTCACTCTTAAGAGCGTTAGCCCGTCCGGTGATGCTCTTTCCGTTAAGAGTGACTGTGTGTTGTGTCAGGGTAACCATTACAATGCAGTCTTGTTTGCTATTTCTCTTGGCCTACCGATGAGCTTCTTGAAGTCTACCGTCTCGGTTGCTGGCGCCATGGTGAGGGGGGCGATGATATGGTTGAACAGGTGCGGGAGGATGTCTGTTTGAGGAGGGGGGGAAATAATTAAATAATAACACAAAAAAGGAAAGAAAAGAAAAGGACAGAGAAAAAAATGAAGTGGCTCAAAGACAAAACACGGCCACCGCGATGCCTAGAATCTAAACGGACAAGGCAGCCAGGGGTGGTGGTTGTCAAGGAAGCCATGTACTATGGGCACGATGATGCTTTTTGTCCGTCAACAACACCGTAATGGCAAAGCACGGCAACTAGGCACTTGAGCAGCACGGTTTTTGTGTTTTGGCAAATCCAAGACATGCCGAGGAGAGAAAAGAAGATGGGAAAGAGAACCTCAAAGTTGTTGGAAGGGGAGGAGAAGACGGGCGAAGAAACACAACTACTGCAAGGGTATCAGGAGGCGCTATAACATGAAATTATAGCGCTGCTGTTGCTGCTGACGGGAACGCGTGTGATGGGCGACACTCGTTTTTTGTTTCTGGGAGAGAGGACCGGGAGGGGAAACTAACGTCGTGTCCAGGAAAGGAAAAAAAAAAAAAAAAAGGATTGGGAGAGAAACAAGTTTGAAATTCCAATATTTCAGTCTTTACCTGGGTAATCTAACCGAGTTACCAAGTACGAAAAAAGTGCATCTTGATGGCCATCTGAAGGAAGGACTCGGAAGGAACTGATGCTACTGCCTGGTGAAGCTATGACCACCTCTCTCACAGCTCCTTCTCTCGGTGGACTGCTGCTGATTTTCGACGACAACAAAACAAAATCGATGCGAACGTCTTGGCGCGCCGCAACACGCGGCAGAATCGCTCACCGCCAAACTTTTTCCAGCGTCCCGTCAGACCTGATAGTCACCACCATCCTGTCCGCAGGCGTTGTACCACTGTAGCGCCCGCTAATCGCTATACCTGAGTTGAAAGCAGCGCATTCCACTTCTGCCGCGCGGCATCATTGGCTGCCCCCGCCGTAATTGACGACGGGCACCCGACTGCAAGCTTCGTTCCTCCCGTCAGGTCTTCACAGTGGATGAAAGCCTTGGAGTGAATTCCACAGGTACTGTACAGTCCCGCCTTTGCTTGTGCTTCCCCGTCCTGGGCTCCTCTCCAAGCAACAACTTGAAGGTGAAGCGCGTCACCAACTCGGTGTTGTCGCCAATCCGCAGTCCCCTCTTCCACTTGCTCCAACATCACGAACCACCTCCCACCGAAAAATCCCCCAAACACGCGCCGGCTCGTGCTTGGACTAATTGGAACACGACAGGACGGACACCCACACGCACAAACCAGGCGCCAACCCACCGAGATTCGAGATCCAGTTGCGCAAGAAGCGCTTCTTTGGATTGAGTGTGCGCATACACAAAACGGAAGCGCAACCACGGCCGCCGCAGTCTTCCACACGTCTTCGAAAAATGCGCTGAGGCGCTTGATCACCACCACCACCACCACCAACACCGACAGCACGCCCATCCACCCTCGCTCGATCTCTTCCCTCTACCTACCTACCTACCTACCTACCTACCTACCCAACGACAACCATGGCCGAACTACGCAAATTCGAATCTCTCTACGCCCTCCACACCGAGCTCCAGGCTGTCAGCCAACAGCGTTATGAAGAACTCCAGACCGTCGAGCAGCTGCTCGAGCAGCACGCGGATTCCTTCAGCAAGTTCCTAGACAAGCCGCCCCGGAACCCGACCAGCAGGACGGCCCTACAGAGTGGCAGGATCAAGGTCCAGGACGAGGAATATTCCGTCACCCAGAGCTTCATCAACGACGCCCTTAAGCTTGCCGATGAGCTCGATCTCGACGAAATCGAGGCTGCCCGTGTCCTTCTCGATGCCGATGCCGAGGGCGACCAGGCCAGCTTCGACCGTCCCTTGTGGGTGTGCGGCCTCCTCCGCTTCCAAAACGAGCGGAGTTACCTGCTCGACTGTATGCGCCTTTGCATCCAGATAGCAAACGACGAGGACATCGACCCCTCGGTGCAGGAAGGCTTTGGCCAGGTTGTCGACGAGAGGATCTTTGGCATTCCCGCCCAGGGCAGCAAGCCCCAGGCCGGCGCCCAGAAATTCGTGCCCAAATGTGTGGCCGGACTCCAAGCCATCAGGTCGACTCTGCAAAGTATCGGGGAGAAGGTGGCAGCTCAAAATGTCCTATTTCAGCCCAACGTCTCCAAGCGGATGGACCAACAAGAACCGTCCGAGATCATGCGCCTCAAGCTAATAGAGCAACACGAAACCCTGTCCCTTATACTGTGTGCTGCAGTCGAGAAGAAGCAAGCCGAGTCCAAGGATTTCAAGGAGTTCATCCAGCTCCTGAGGAAAGTAGATAAATACGATCACCTGTTAGGTAAGCCTTCCTCGATCTCCATTCTCTCTGGACCTTGCAAGCAAAGACTGACACACCGCACCCCAGTACACCTCATCCCGGTACTCGGTGCCTATATCGCAACCTTTGGTTCCAATGTGGGTGGTGGAGACGTTGAGCCGGCGCGACAACTGAACGAGTTCATCTGTGGAAGGACAGCCGAGGATGTCTGGGCGATACCGAGTCTCGGCGCTGCGGTGCGCGCATGGTGGATCGCCGAGTATAGCGGCTGGTATCACGACGATTACGCCGGCTACGAAGCGCGGGGCATCAACCTGGACAAGGAGGACGAGGAGAGGACAAAACAGTTCATGGATGCCCTGAAGGACGGCGCCTTCGACTTCCTTCTCGCCGTTGCCGCCGACTGCCATGCGCATAATCAGGACTGGCAGGACCCTACACGCTGGGGAATGCGTCAATGGTTGCAGCGTAAGACTACGCCTCTGGCATCTGAAGCCCTGCCCTTCGCGCCTCACTTCCACTCCTGTTTAATGACCCACCTCGAGGTACTCATCGATGCTGCCATCTCCAATATCCCAGACGTTTTGCGTAAGTTGAGGACGGAGGAGGACGAGCAGCGCCAGTTGAGCCAAACACACGAGCAGGACCTTGATCTGGAACGCTTCCTCATGATCATTGCCTACGCCTACGATGGCCGACCGGACGCAGCCATGACTTTCTGGGAAGATACCGAAAGCAACCTCGCCGGCTTCTTAAACTGGGCGTCCAGGAGAGCTTCCACCCCTCTGGTCAGCGCGTTCTGCGAGATGCTCCAAGCTCTTGCTGCTAATGAAGAATGCGCGACAGCCGCCCACAACTTCTTGCTCGACGAAACCACTCACTCGGGGGGCAAGTTGAAACGCTCAGCCTCCTTGACTTGGAACCAAATCTTCAAGGAACTCAAGTTCTTCATGGAGAAACTCCAGACCAAGCCACTTCCCGCCCCGTCTCAGCTTGTCCGTCACCATGCAAAGCCCAGCAGCGACCAGGCCGAGACTGAACCTGAATCCGCCATGATGCTGGAGTGCTACCTGCGCCTCATTGCCAAACTCGGCTATGAGAGCCCAGTCGCCAGAAATCTTCTACTTCTCGACACAAGCGTGGAGCTACCCGAGACTCTGATCAAGCTTGCCAGTGCCCAGATACCCGGCCGTCTCCGGGCTTGTGTTTTCAATGCCTTCCGCGCCCTAATGCATCGCAAGACCCATCAGGAGTCGGAAATCATGTGGGACTTCATCGACCTTTGGCTAGTAGGAGGTTGGGGTCCCAAGGCGGACACACAACGAACCGTGGCAATGTTGCAGCCCAGTCCTCAGGCGGTGATGGAGGCTATTTTGGACGACATCAGTGATGGATTTGAGCAGCCCGTTGCCTTTATCCAGTTACTTATTTCGCTCATCCAGCCCTCGATTGATGATGGAGAGCTTTGCGACAAGCTGCCTTTCAAGGAAACGCTGGGCACCAGTAACCGACTGTCTGGCGTTGATGTCTATGTTGACTATGTCTTTGGTCTCGTGTTGACCAAGAAGGCTATGGATATCACTGATCCTATGCAGTTGAGGATCCTTCAGCTCAGCTGCCTGGAGTTTGCGCTTGCTTCTCTGGCATCGTTCAACGAGGACCTCATTGTCTTGGGTAACGAGAGCAACGTCAATGTTGATGTCGCCGTGTCTACTTCAAGCCTGGAAGCCTACGTGCGCCTGCATCCATTTGCCCGGGTTATGGAGTGGTTGTTCAATGAAAAGGTTGTGAACATTCTTGTTGACATTATCAACAGGGATACGGATGTGCTTGGACAGTCGTCCCACGATTCTCCCGTTGTTTTGGGTGTCTTGCGAGCCGTTCAGGTCATGATCAAGGTCCTTGAGCTACAAGACACTTATCTCGATCTCGTCCGCCCCCTTATCAAGAAGCAGTCTGGACAGCGAAGCCGCTCTGTCGCAAGCGGTGCTTATTCCGCTTTTGAAGATGGCATCATGAACCACCTGTCTCTCGTGGAGGATCTTGGCCGGTTCACTAACCTTGGAAACCCCGACCTCACCTGGGCTTCCCTTAAGCTCTTGGAGAAGATTTCGACATCCCCCGAGATCATCTCGGCCTGGGAACCCGATGGTCGTCATGCGCATCGCAACAAGGCCATTGTCCAGCTCGAGAGGGGTGGGGCAGGTGTGTCGATTGCCGCGTCTTTGGCCAACACCATCGCCCAGACGCTCGATCCTGTTCTGGAGGCCGAATCGCCGGATTACCAAACCAAGGTGTTCATCCTCGATTTCCTATACAAATGTCTCAAAGCCAACCCGGACAAACCCACCATTGCTCATCTACTCCTTGGCTTCCGCTGCGAGATCAACGGGCTTGCCATTGAACCCAATGGTGCCTTTGACATTCAGCGATCACTCTTCCATAGCCTGTTGAACGCGTTCATTGGCTTGTCAGTATACCAAGAGGAGTTGGGTATGCGAGGCTACCTAATAACTCTTAAGCGGAAGATTTTGCGCATCTTCCAGATTCTCTGGAGTTCACCCCTTTCTTCAAAGTTGGTCATGGAAGAGTTGCGAGCTACTAACTTCCTCTTCCACACCCTGCTCCAAGAGCCACAAGTCCAACCACACCTCAGGTGGGACGGCGTAGAAGCGGCTTCTCCCGAGTTCCTGGTCACGGACGCATCGCATTCTTATATCGAGTTCCTTGCAACGCGTGCCATGGCCTTTGAATACATTGCCAAGGAGCTTTGCAGTGTTTCCCAAAAGCGGATACCCACCGTCAAGCGCCAAATATTTGATGCCCTGCTAAATGGACAGATCCGGGCCGACGACGAGGAGCCCATCAACATTGCCAATATCTTTGACTTTTTCGACTTCCTCAACGTCGACTTTGTGGACATTCCCGCCCCGGAATTCGATATCTACAGGGACATCGACCTCACCCCATGTATCGAGGAGGACCCAATGACCGGCTCGCAATTCAATGTTCACAAAGTCCACGAGTTGGCCTTGCTCAAGCGCGCTGAGAGGCTCAACCGGGACAACCCGGAAAAGAAGGATAGCCAGGCCCTAATTACACAAGATGAGCTGGCAGCCTGGGACCGCGAGCAGAGTCTCTTGCTCGAATATGTCATCTACCGGAACCGCCAGAAGCAGTTCAGCGCCCACCGCCTCAAGGTGCTCCGAGCGTGGACCAACATCCTGCTGGTCATGTTCGAGGCCAATGACTTCAAGGGCACGCCCAAGATAGCCTTCCTCCTGCAAGCGCTGCAGGCCATTTTGCCCAGCCTGGAGGCCTTCAGCACACTCAGCCCCGCCGAGGCTTTTGAGCTTGCTCGCGTTGCCAAGGTGCTACTCTTCAAGCTCGACCTCTCGGACAATACCGATGGCGCCACCGACAAGGACGTTGGCAACCTCATCAGTGACAAGCTCTTCCAGCTTTTCCAGGTCTGCCTCACCTCCATCGCCAGCTGGGTCGGCAGTGCCGATTTGCGCGCTCTTTACTACTCCATCTGCTACCGGTACCTCACGTCGGTAGTCGACAAGACCACCGACCACACCGGCACCACCACCAGCAACGCCCTGGCCACGGCCCGCTCCCGCGCCATCAGGGCCATCCAAGCCTATGGCGACCGTCTCCTTAACGTCATCTGCGATGACGCCTACGGCTCCGACTCGACGTGCCAAACCGCCGCCATGATCCTCTTGGGAGCCCTCGTCCACCTCGATCACACCACAACGGCTTCGGGTCTCCAGCACACCAACGATCTCGACGGCTCTTTTGTAGTTACCACCCTAAACCGTCTCAACTTTATCGGCGTTCTCGTCGATTCTCTCAAGACTATTCTAAAAGATTGGTCTGCTGTGACCACTTCCCCCACTTCCTCCGTCGAACAGCAACAACAACAACAGTTACCATCATCCCAACAACTCACACTCGCCACTCAATCACCCGCCACAGACAGCCAATATATCCTTTCCAAACTCTCTCTCCTCCTTGCCCTCTGTCGCTCCAAGCTCGGGTCCAAATTCGTTCTCCAGTCGAACCTCTTCCGCGCCCTAGAAGTGTCGGGTGCTTTCTCCACCGACCCAGAACTTTTCGTTCGTCAGCAACAACAAAATTCCTCCACGGGCTCGACGACGTATGTCCGCGCTTTGGAAAGGCATTATACGCTCCTCGTGTATCTAGCCAGAATCGTCTCAGCGGCGGTCATGGCCGGCAAGAAGCGCGGGAGTCACAATGCGCTGCAGGGACGCAAGTTCTTGCAGGGGGCTAGGGGGTTAGTGGTTCAGGTGTTGAAGATGAGTGTGGGGATTGGTGGTGCTGGGTCGGGGAACCTTGGCGTCTCGATGAGGGCGGTCAATGGAAGTGCGTACAGTGTTGCGGATAGACATAGCCAGGCACAGTTGGAGTTGGAAGAACGCGTGGATGAGCTGGCGGAGGCGTTTATGCTTTTGATTAACGCTACCGGGTTTTTGGAGGTGAGTCTTTTTCCCTAATCCTGGCCTAATCCTACTGCATGGGGAGGTAAGGAAAAGAGATAAGTGCTAACGGATGATGAACGAACAGTTCGAGGAAGAGCAAACGGCTGCTGAGAAGCCGAAGGGTGATCTGTTGTTTCACTAGAGGGTCATCAATCAATGAGCAAAGAGCTGTGGGTTTGCATGAGAGGCTGGTAGATGAGATGGAGAGAAGTGTGCTGAGAGAAGAGTGATGTGAGAGAATGAAGATGTCGAACAAGAGGCAGAAGAAGAAGTAGAAGAGAAAAGATATAGGGTGTCATAGCATCGAAGAAAGGAAGGAAGGGACGGGAGTTTTTGTGTACTGGTCTTCAGTTAGTGTCTTTTTTTAGGTCTACATCATCAGGCAGCAAGAAACTGTTTTGCGGGTGTTGGTTTGACAAGCATTTCGGCCTTGAGTTTGAATTGGATTTGAAGTTGATGCTTTCGAGTTCTCAGAGGGGAAGGAGACGGAACTGGTGGAAGATCGAACTGGTGTTAAAGTTAGATTGCTGTTAGCCTTGAGCCCCTGACATAGCGACGATGCTTAACGCGAAATCACGCGCCGTTAACAGACAGGTAGCCGCGTCCCACTTCTATAGGTACCTAACTTAAGTGCAGTACGGTTATCGCCGTTGCCGCTGACACGGTGCCGGAGCTCCTCCTCCCCCACCTGGAATTGTTAACTCCGTCATGCCCCGGCCATCGTCTTGACTTGAACTTCCACTTCCTCTCACGCAATTCAAAGATACTTGTTGACAACTTCACAGTCCATAATCGCTTCGCAGTTTACGCAGCCTGTAAATATTGACAGCACAACAAGTATATAAGCCTGCCGCGCAGGCGAGAGGAGACGTTTGTTGAAAACGACTTGTCCATCGATGCCTTCGAACAGCACTGCCAATCCGTCCGAGTTGTCTCGTGACAACAACAATAACAACATCACCACGAGCCATCTTCATCAGCATACGCCATCATCACCGCCGCAAGCCACCCCGACCAAGCGCCGCTTCGACGACTTGAACCTGAAGGATAAAGGCGCCCAGCAGTCGCACCTCCACGCCGCCGCATCATCCAGCACCAACACTGCTGCTGCTCCTAACAAGCGCTCCCGCTCCGAATTATTCGCTGCCTCTTCCGCCGTCCACCCGACAACAGCCACAACACCTCCCGCCATGTCCGCCAAACTCAAGGGCAAACGCCCCGCCTCCGGACCGCCCGAGGTAATCGACCTCACCCAAGGAAGCAACAACTCCGCAGGGAGTTCGCCTGTTGCCACTTCTTCTCATTCGCACATACGAGGGCCACCACTATCTTCCTCGCACAACACGGGCCGTACGTCAACAGCGCCGCTTAACCCCAAGGCCGGGGGCGGCATGACCACGGGCAAAACACCAGGGGGCACCAACTACCTCCAAACACACATTGGCGCCCGCCGCCTCGTCGTCAAGAACCTCCGCCCTGTCGCCACCCAGACTCAGACCGAAGAAGCGCACTATGCACGCATTCGCGGCGATCTGGATACGGCGCTTAAAGCCATCTTTAGCGGGCACGGTGCTGGTGCCGGTGCCGGTGCCACTCCTGCTCTTGGGGGCTACAGTCCTAGTCCCGGCGGCCCAGGTGGTCAGAGCCGAAGCGGAGCGGCGGGTAATAACACCACTACGGGCGGCCAACCCATGGAGAAACTATACCGCGGGGTGGAAGATATCTGCCGACGGGGCAAGAAGGAGAGTGGAGAATTGTACGAGTGGTTGAAGGATCGGTGCAAAGGGTGGTTGAACAGTGACGAGGTGCTCAAGTCGTTATTGGCGGCTGCTCCGTCCATAGCTTCCGACATGGGAGGGGAAGAAGATGTGATCCTGCTCAGGGCGGTGCTGGCCGCTTGGAAAAGGTGGATTGCGCAGCTTTTGGTGATCAGATGGATCTTCAGCTATCTGGATAGGAGCTATTTACTTCCCGGTGGTAGCGGGACTACTGGGGAAGGAAAGGGCAAGAGTGCTAGTGGCAAAAGGGAGGGGCCAACGAGTGTCAATGATATGGGTATCAGTGCGTTCCGCAGCGCCATGTATAGCTCGAGGAGCAGGAACGGCGCCAATATGTTGACCATCGGCGCACGGGTGGTTAATGCTGTGTGCGTATTGGTCATGTTTGATCGGCTCGATGACAGCAGATTCGATTCGCAGCTGTTGAGGGAGTCGGTGGCCATGTTGAGGCTCTGGGGTGTGTACGGCAAGGAGCTAGAGCCCAAGTTCATCAATGAGTCGAGAGAGTACGTGAGGAGGTTTGCGGAAGAGCGCAGCGAGTCGTGCGGGCTCAAGGACTACATTGTTGCTTGCGAGCGGCTGCTCAACAAGGAAAGCGAGCGGTGCGATGTGTACAACTTTGACAGCACCACCAAGCGCCAGCTCAAGGACGACGCGCACGACATTCTCATCTTCAACTATGCGGAGAAGCTGCTGGACAGCGGCAGTGTCGCAAAGTTGCTGGACGCAAACGATCTCGATTCCATCAAGGCCCTGTACGAGCTGCTCAAGTTGTCAGGTATTCAGAAGAGGCTGAAGGGGCCGTGGGAGCAGTACATCAGAAAGGCGGGTGCCGCCATTGTCAGCGATACGGCTAGGGGCGACGAAATGATTATTCGCATCTTGCAGCTGCGTCGCGCGCTAGACGTAATGATTCGCGATGCGTTCGGCAGAGACGAAGATTTCACATACGGTTTACGCGACGCTTTCGGGTTCTTCATCAACGACAAGTCGGTGTCATCGTCGTGGAATACGGGCACCTCGAAGGTGGGCGAGATGATCGCCAAGCACATTGACATGTTGCTACGCGGTGGTCTTAAGACGTTACCCAAGGCACTCTTGTCTGATGTCAAGGACAGGCAGGATGCCGAAAGGAGCGGCATTGCTAGCACGGCAGATGAAGATGCTGAGCTGGATAGACAGTTGGATCACAGCCTAGAGCTTTTCCGGTTCATCCAGGGCAAGGACATCTTCGAGGCGTTCTACAAGAAGGACCTCGCGCGCAGACTTCTCATGGGTCGCAGTGCTAGCCGTGACGCGGAGAGGAACATGCTGGCCAAGCTAAAGAACGAGTGCGGTTCAAGTTTCACCCACAACCTGGAGATCATGTTCAAGGACCAGGAACTGGCCAAGGACGAAATCGCCTCCTACAAGACCTGGCTAGCCGGTAGGGGCGAGGACTCGCCCGTAGCCAATTCGGAGCTCGACCTGAGCGTTAATGTCCTTTCAGCCGCCGCTTGGCCTACCTACCCGGATGTTCGCGTCCTGTTGCCGCAAAATGTGCTGGACCACATCACCACGTTCGACACGTACTACAAATCCAAGCATACCGGCCGCCGTCTAACATGGAAGCACAACCTCGCGCACTGCGTCGTCAAGGCCCGCTTCGACCGCGGACCAAAGGAACTACTCGTCTCCGCCTTCCAAGCCATCGTGCTCGTCCTCTTCAACGAAGCCGAAGAAAAGTCTCCGGACGGGATCCTCTCGTACGAGCAACTCGCCTCAGCAACGGGGATGCCCGACCCCGAGCTCCAGCGAACTCTGCAATCCCTAGCCTGCGGCAAGACGCGCGTCCTCAACAAACACCCCAAGGGTCGTGACGTCAACAAGACCGACACGTTTTCTATCAACAAGTCCTTCACCGATCCCAAGTTCCGAGTCAAGATCAACCAAATCCAACTCAAGGAGACCAAGGAAGAGAACAAGGAGACGCACGAAAGGGTCGCGCAGGACAGACAGTTTGAGACGCAGGCGGCGATTGTGCGCATCATGAAGAGCCGGAAGAAGATGGCGCATGCGCAACTGGTGGCCGAAGTGATTAACCAGACGAAGCAAAGGGGGGCGGTAGACGCGGCGGATATCAAGGCGAATATAGAGAAGTACGTCTTTGTTTTTTTTGGGTTTCCTTCGGGTACTGACAAATTTGGGACGGATCAATGCTAACCTTTTGATCACAATTAGGCTTATCGAAAAGGATTATATCGAGAGAGAGGGTGGGAATTATGTCTATCTTGCGTAGATGTTGAGCGTGTGGGTAGGTACAGTAGGAAAGGAAGGGAAAGAGAGCGTCACTGAGTGAGGTTGAAGCATTTTTTTTGGGAAGGTAAACTTGGTTTTTGTAGGTTTGTTTGTTGTATTGTGATTCTAACGAAGGGCGGCTTCTTGGTGGTATCTGGGTTGGTTTTGGAACGGGATGCATACTCGAACAATGAATAGGGGTTCTTTTACGATGAAATGGAAACTATGGATTTAACAATCATCCAGGACTCACTCAAGCATGTGATTGACAGTCAGCCAGCACCACCAACAACATTCATTACCCATTGTTCAGCAACATCAATTCATCCATTTCACTTCCACCCAGCAAACTTAAGCCAGCCCAGGGAGCGTGAACGGGCAAGTGTCAGGTGGCAAGCTCACGGGTGGCCGACCGGTCAGTTACACAATAATAGAAAAAAAGAGGGGATCCCATCCATATCTTCAAGAAGTATCTACCTGGCTGATGTCGAACTGAACTGAACCACTCTCACCTATTCTTAACCCCCCTTCAGCCCGTTCAGTTCAATGCCCGGCCAGGCCAGTCTCAGACACGCATATGTATGTACATCTGGCGGCGTTCTGTTGTATACGATACGGGGTTCCAGGTCCAGACTCGTACCTCCGGTTGAATGCGGGCGCTTATATGATTGATGTGTGGTCAAGTCATGGGACATGTGTAGAAGAGTGGTTGTTCGGAAAAAGGGATCATGACTAAACCATGGGTTTCCAAATCTCGAGAAAAGTAGAGGATTCCATCTCATCTCATCTCATCTCATCTCATCTCATCGGGATCGATAGAGTACATGCGTGACTTTATAACGTAGTAAGAGCATGAAAGATGACCAGATCACAAAGCTGTGTCAATGGGGATTTGGTAACCTCATAGAGACATTCGATGACGAGGAAAGGGTATGGTCTTCTCTTTCCCGGACCTAAGCCGGGTGGGGGGGGCGTCCGATCGTCTAGTCTAGAGTAAAAGAATGTCTTTTTTTTTTTTTTTTTTTTTTTTTTTGATGAGCGATAGACTACCTATGTATGTGGTGACGAGCGAACCGAGACCGCGCGAAGTACTGTTACTATACGGAGCCATCGACATGTTTATTGCTTCTTCTTCCGAATTTCCTTTGTTTGCTTGGAGGGCCCCTATTATTCGTTCTCCTTGGAAAAATAACCAACTAAACATAACCGCATTCTCTATTCTCCGAGGACCGAGACATCTTGCCGTGATTAAACTATCTGTTTTTACCGTACTGATTGATCATCTTCTAAACATCACACATCCTCTTCAAGAGCAAGTCTCGGTTATTGACGTTGTGACAAGTAGGACACCCGCCCCCATTTACCTACCTCAATGCCGAACGAACGAACGTGGCCCAGTGGCACACCCGAAGGCGTGGTGATGATGGTGTCTTTTCGGGGGTACGTAGGGCAGGGTACCGCCAACAATGTTGGGGGTACGGGATACGGGGTATGTACCTTGACGAGCTACTATGTAGTGTACGGGCGGGAGACAATCAGCGAGATTGCGAGATTGTGAATCTCTATCTCTCGCGCCACGGTCCACCACACCACACTACACTTGAGAGGATCAGAAGGATCATTCCCGCTTTGTGCTTGCTGATCCCCGGAACCGGCCGGATCTACAATGGGGGCTGAGGGTGGTCTAGACTTTGTGAATGATTGTTTTTTTTTTTTCTCTTCTTACGGATTTGGCCTTGGGTGTCAGACTGTCAAAGTCGGAATGTTGTCAAGAAGGAAAGAACAAGGAAGCCGTGGCTTGTCAAAAAAAAAAATTCAGACAGATGTCCTGTCGCACCAATAATGTCGTGCAAGTAGGACTCGAACTTGAGAACACCCGAACGTGGCAAGGTGTGAGGTACACAGCAGACGAAGCTAGAAGGACTGTTGGGAAGCTTGGGTGAGAATCTTTCCCCGTGCGATAGAAGACTGGATTCATTCGCTGTGGGCATCCGCCGCGGTGCGATTGGGAAAAGTCCGAGGCCAATGAAGTAAGTGTGTTGATGATTGATTGATTGCTTCGACGATAGTGATGGGAGACGGATTCGCTTACAAAATCGATTTGTTTATACGCACGGACGCACTCTTGCTTGGCAGCAGGTGCTGATGAAAAGCCAAATCTCGCTTATGTGCCGCCTCATACGCTTTGGGGTTTGCGGTCGCCAGTGAGGTGGGAGCCCTTTCTTCCATCTTTTGCCCTCAACCACCGATCTGGAAGTCAACATCGATGGATGGCTTGTACCTGCGTCTGATCTAAATCGGGTTTATCATCTAGGTGCATAGTGATGCGATGCTGAACCCTACCAGGTACCACTTCCACGCACGCACGTTGAAAGGGCCGTCGTCGTCCGTCTTTGGCTTTCATCGCTTCATCCAATGGTATGACAAGCTCGCTGTGGCACTTTTGTTCCCAACCTTTTCTTTCGTACGTTTCTCCCGTCGCTTGCGCTCATCTGGAGGCTGAAAGAGAGCCACTCAAACGCCACCAAACCACCACAATCACCACCATCAAGAATCGTCATCAACCGTTTACGACCTCTTTAAATTCGATTGGTCCACCAACTTCACCCAATGAGAGCTATGGAAGGCTGATGGAAGCAATAAAATGCACAAAGTCGGCTTCATGCACCCAGCCAATGCGCAGCCAGCAGCAACAGCGAGAAAGATGCGCAAGACAGGTTCCCTGCATTATATACGCAGTATGTATACACGTACAGCCGAACATAATGTAGTATACGT
This sequence comes from Neurospora intermedia, assembly GCA_037102815.1. NCBI lineage: Eukaryota > Fungi > Ascomycota > Sordariomycetes > Sordariales > Sordariaceae > Neurospora > Neurospora intermedia. The sequence continues at coordinate 3,174,817 of BTPP01000004.1, read as the reverse complement.
ACCGTTGTTATAAAATGCGCCATTCAATAATTGATCACCACGCTTCTCGCCTACCCACTTGCGTGCCTCGGTGTAACCAAGCCCAGCGGCCCAAGCTCTCGTCCCGTTGGTGATGGCCTCTTTCGGGACCCCTGTTGACCATCCTCGTCGTCCACACCCCTGCTCCACTCCGCATGCATCTCCAAGGTACATACGAGAGAGAGATCCCACTCTGCTTGTCTCAACGTCGAGGTCCGTTCTCGAGGACCACATCATCGAGGCTATCACCGGGCTTAGCATCCACCATGGTCGTCGGCCTCGTCCAACGTCTTGGAAGGAACTAGTGAAGAGAGAAGGTTATCGAAGCTCGAGGACGGCACAGAGGGACACAACAGGACAGCCACAACGCCTCAAAAAAAAAACACCACACCACCATCAACAAAGAAGCATTGGGGCTGGCCTCTCTGCCACTTTACCCCTGACCCAGATCTTTACAGTAGCAGCTTTTACGCACAGCACTAGTGTAGTGCCACCCCCAATGGGAACGTTAGCACTTGTCCGACTGCCTTTTTTGTTTAATTTCCTCTTCCAACCCTCTCAGCCCTCTTTGTTTTTCCTTCGAGCCATTTCTCTTCTCTCTTTATAATATCTCAAAGTGGTGGACAACAACAGACAGGACAGGGTACATGGCTCTGCCCTGCTCTCAACACCATTATTCATCTCCGCAGCCGAGCCAACCATCCATCCGGGCGAACCAAGTGTCCGCACTCCGCTCGCCCCCAGCTTCCATTCTGGCCAGAACACCCGCAGACCTTACGCCTTTTTTCTGCACTTCTTCTGCAACCACCGTCGGCATTGCACCGGCTCTTCGTCCCCATTGGTGTCCCATTGTTCTGTTCCTCGTCTTATATTTACCCGCCTACTCATATCGGACGATTTCCCTGATCCCGCCCGCCCTTGGGCCTTTCTTAAAAAGAACCCACGGGACGCTGCCTTTGGACTGGACCAGACAGATGCCAACATTGATTTGTTAGCTCCTCCTCCTTCTCACCCCCATCCCGCCTTGTTGGGCCGGCGCCATTTATCACCCATCACTCCCCGGTCTCCCTACAAGGAACTGGACCGCTGCAGTGATATAAAGACGGGAAAGACATCCCCACTTGCGCTTCCCTTGCTCGCTCGCTGCTCTCTCATCGCTTAACCCCCCCGTCCTGGTCATCAACATACGAAGGGAGATCGACTAAACCATACCGAGACATACGCGCCCTAACACCGATCTGTCTGTCTAACCCGGCCGATCAGGAAATTTTCAGTCCTTCGTTTTTACATACCCTACAACTCGACATCTGTGTTGTTCCACAGAGTAATGTACCACCAACTGCTACGACACTCTGTTACAGCCGTGACATGATCATGTACTCGTTTACCTCCCGTTCTTCACAAAAGACCCAATGGGTTGTCGTCACCCTAGTCGTCCTGCTTTGCCTTGTCAGCCAGGTAACAGCGCGGGCGCTGGCTATCGAAATCAAGGATGATGATGACTTGAGCGACTCCATCGACTTTAATGCGCCGTTGGATATCGACACCTCAGAACCACCAACCATCAATGAAGGAGAATGGATCTTGTTATCACCGGAGGAGGCCGAGTTGAAGCATGGAGGGTTGAGGAAGAAGCGTGAGGAAAAGGAAATGACCTCCGTGGCATCCGGCTCCGTGACAACCACCTTCCAAATCGCCGTCTCTACCGTCACCGAGAAACCCACGGGTACTACTTCCACTTTCACCGCCGCCCGAGCCGAAGAGACCGCCGCCGTATCGAGCTCCCTACCCAAGTTCTTCGACGGCAGTTTATCCGCCAACTTTGGTCCCAACAGCAACTGCCCGGCTTTTCTCAACTCTTTTCTCAATAACCAGACTTTCAACCAATGCTACCCTATCTCGTTATTGATGCAGGTATGTACTACGTTCCCCCGCTTTTATTGTTGTTGTCCTTCTCTTCTCCTCCTCTTATTCCTATTATACAATAACTAACATCCCTTCCTTCCCCTTCGCGCACAGGGCTCCCAATCCTTCTTCCAAGCCCAACGCTCCCTCGTCTCGCTCACCCGCGTCCTCGACGCCTCGTGCTCTCCCAACGCCAGCTTCTGCACCTCCTACCTCTCCTCGCTCGCCTCCGACCTCATCTCGGACGCCAACTGCGGCGCCGAGTTCCGCGCCGGCCACACCGTCGTTCGCGACGCGTACGTCGCCATGATTGCCTACGCCCCCGTTCGCTCGGCTACCTGTCTGAAAGACACCTCCTCTTTCTCCTCTTCTTCTTCTTCATCTTCTTCAGAAGTAGTCGAAGGGTACTGCTACGCAAACGCCGTCATGAACTTCACCAACCCCAGCTCCGTCTACGTCTACCACCTGGCTCTGAACGTCAGTTTACCCGGGTCTACGGTGCCGACCTGCGATGGGTGTCTGAGGGAGACGATGCAGGTCTACCATGCGGCTGCCGCCGACCGCAAGCAGCCCGTGGCGGGGGTCTATGTGCAGGCAGCCAAGATGGTGAATGTGGTTTGTGGGGTGGGGTTTGCTAATGAGACATTGCCCGAGGAGATTGTGTCGCCGTCAACGAGCGGCGGTGGTGCAGCAGTTACATTGGGGTCAAGGAAGCTGGGGGTGGTGGTGGTGGTGCCGGTTTTGACGACGGTGGTGGCGGGGTTGGTGTGGTTGATTTGATATGATATGATATGGGAATGAGATGATGGAGGTGCCGCTCTGATCGTTTCGAAGAGTGGCAGGCAGGTAATGCTGGTCGTCGAGACGGAACCAAACACACACAAAACACTTAATGGCTTTTTTGTCTAATGATAATCAACGGTATATATATAGAGGTACATGAGCGCGGGGAAAGGGCATGATAATCTGGATCTGGACCGGATGGGATAGGATGGGAGGCTACACAACGGCGCTACAGCAGCAGCAGCAGCAGCAGCAGCAGCAGCGTCGAAAGCCAGCAAAGGAGTTGGAAAAGATAAAGATTGACGGAAAAAACGACCCGGTTTATTGGTCGCGGCTTGTTTTTTTACTTTTCTCTGGTAATTTGGTTTCTGGTTCTTGGATATACCTTTTTTAACGACCTTAGGAGAGACGGCGCTTGATAGATACCCTTTTCTTTTTTCTTGCATGGATATATTCCAATATTAGCAACCTTTTGGATGATCACCATCTACCCTCCTCCCTCTTTGCAAAACATATAGCCAATTACAGATTAGTCGAACAACCTGCCAGCCAGAACGCACTTGATTCACAACGGAATGCAATTTTCACATGCCATCACTTGGTCCGTCGTATTGCCTCGTCGGATATGTATAAGATCCGAGTACGTTTGAAACTGTTTACGTGAATAAGTAGACGAAGATCCGCCGAGATCTTCACAGAGCTCATGCTTATGAGCACGAACGAACGAACGAGCGAGCGGAAAGACTTCACCGCTATGATCAGACTGTCCCCTAATAAAAAATCCCCGTATCCATACAACAACATTCACGTGAAATATATTCAACTCATGAGAGAATATGTTCTAGATTCCATGTATCAAACAGCGGTATATCCCCTCGTTCAACCCACATCATATCACCAATCGTCACGAGTACAGCGAAATGGCAAGCGTATCGATGTCTCTCTCTCTCTAGCTTATATCCCCCGTTCGCCAAACGGTCTCCAGGTTTTCCACTTTATCAACCATCTCTTTCCTATCTTGCCATGTGCCTTTCGCACCAGTTTGCACCCGTCTGTCCAGTCCAGTCCGGTCCGGCTGCCTGTCTACCAGTTTGCTTGCTTGCTTGCCCCTAGTGAAGCGCAAAACAATAACAATACCATGCAAGGGAAACCAAACCGCAAAGTGATAAAAACAACAATGCCATGCCATAAATTTCCACAAGGAACTTAACTACTGTGTATATAGGCAAGATCCAACGCCTTGCAACGCCTTTGTTTCTCATCTCACTTCCGGGTACTTCCCAAATTCAAAAAACAACGCCGTTGCCGATTGATGCTTTTTCCATTTCTCCCGATTCCCATTTTGTTTTTGAGACCTAACGCCTTGGAAAGATAAAGAGAAAGAGAGCAAAGTCAGAAAAAGAAAAGAAAAGAAAAGAAAAAGGGAGAGGGGGGAAGAGGTGGTGAGACAAAGAGGGAGCTCTGTATGAGTTTGAAACAAGCAACCAGGTACCTCTAGGCATCTGCCACCCAGGTCCACTGTAGCCACACACACGTCTGCATTGGCAGATATCTTCACCGTGAAGTCCACACCTGCATCATGGTTCCTGCAGATACACTTTTTTTTTTTTTTTTTTTTTTTTTCAAGATGACCTCCTCCAGCGATCAGCTGCCAGAAGCTGCCCGGCCGTTTGGGATGTACCGAGGATGGATGTATCTGCTATCATTTGTGTGCGTGCCAATCCACCATCACCACCACCACCACCACCACCAGTGCCACCATCACCATCACTACCATGTCCGTTGTCAAAATGCAGTATTGCGTTTTCTACCAATAAGAAAATTCCTCCAAGGCAATACAAGGAGGCAGGTGCGTGTGTGTCCATGACTGAAAAGTCAGCCAGCAATACTGGTACCCCTCGTCCACCAATTATAGTAGCCCTACCGCCTATATGTTGATGACTGTCGAATTGTTCCTAGCACCGGCACATCCATCACCCAATCCGTCACCGATCTAGACCTCAATATGAAAATAAACTTGTTGCTGATGAAAGTGGAACATCGTAGGAAAGCAATAACAAGAGTCCATGCCTGTCTGTCTGTTCGTCCGCCTTTCCTCGGACATTAGACGTGCTGAGAATGATAACTCAGAAAACCATCAACCCATTGGACCGTGTACCGACCGATTTTGGATATATGACCAACCGACCAACCGACCCACCAACATGAACCGGATAAACGAGTACCCACCAAACCAACCACTTTTCTAATGCCAACCAGCCAACAATGATTCCAGGGCGGTTAGGCGGTAACCTTTTCATGCAACGAACCGATAAGGAAAAAGCCATTTAAGCATTTTCCTTGAACTGTGCCTCTCTGTCCATGATTTGCTTTCAACAGCCCTTGAACTCTTTTCCACGCACCCAGAAGAAGAAAGAAAGAAAGAGAAGAAAAGGAAATAAGAACTTATAAAAGGTAGCTAACGACTGACGGGCTCATGTTGTGCCCTTTGCTTATTACTCTTCTCATCACGACCAGCATCCATCCCATTGTCATCGGAAACAGCAGGTGATGCCTCCGAGGTATGGTGGGCCTTGGTCCCATTTACCCCGTTCACCTTGCTGGTCGCAGCAGCCGCTCCCTGGACAGTAACACTCACCCGACGCTCGGCCTCTTCATCCTCCAGCCTCTGCGCTTCTTCGTTCTCCCTCATTAAGGCCTCCTCTTGCTCGCGCATTGATCGCTCCTCTTCGGTGAGTGGAGTATCAGTCGGCGGCGGCGGAGGGGGCGGAGGGCTGGGGATCGAGTCTTCGGTTATCGAGTCCTCCTTGGCTCGCTTCGGCGAAGGTATCGCTTCGGATGCCGGTGCCGGAACCTCTTGCTCTTCCGCACGCTTCCTCTTGCGGTCTGGGCTGGAGGTGGCCGGAGTGTTCTCACCCTCATCCTCCACGTCTGTAAGGACGATATCGCCATCGGCGTCGGGCTGCTGGTTCTTGACGGGGGCATTGCTGGCACCGTTACGGCCAAGTGGTGACTTGGGTTCCATTGCTGAACCGCCGTTCGTAGGCGATGGGGCGCCGGAAGATGATGGCCCGGCTCTCTGTGCAGCGCGCTGCTCGTTTTCCCTGTGCTTGACCACAGCACGATCAAAGAAGTCCTTAACAAATTTCTTGATCTTCCTTGCCTGGTTGGAGGAAATGGTCGTAGGGTCATCGACACGGTGGTTCTTGTAGTCGGAAGCAACCAGTTTCTTGTTGATCTCACGGCCAAAACGCTTAAGGTCTTCCTTGGGAAGTCTTCGGTGAAACTTGTCCATGACGTATTTCACATGAGGAAAGAGCTGCAAGTACTTTGTTTAGCGTCACCGCAATAGGAGGGGGAGTTGGCTTCCGGGATTGGACATACCGTGTTCTCGTAAATCTTCATCTGTTTCTCAACCGGAAGAGACCTCCACTTCTCCTTCTTACCATTGTCTGGCACGGGCGTGTTGGATTTAGGGGTTTGGTTCGCAGAATGGCGGGGCGTTGGCTCCTTAGTCAAACTGTCGATGATATCCTGCAGAGCCTTTTGGTTTTGTTCCACCTTGGCAGAGGGTTTGGGCACATCGACAGCAGGCGTTGTAGGCCGCTGCCACTGGGTATGGCCGCTCTTGTCGTAAAAATAGTATTTGCCTGTGCTGTCAGTGGTGACAAACCATCCTGCGGGAAGATTCGTTGGAAGCTTGCGTGGTCTCTGGTTGTTGAAGTAGTTCATGTTCCGTTGGGGAATGTTGCTGCGGGGACCCGTGGGCACAACCATGTTCTCGAATGGATTGACAGGTCTTGAGGGGTGCTCCTCATGATTGACGTTGCGGCGATCATCCTCAAACGAATTTGTGGTTACGGGAGCGGAGGGGTCGAGCTTCTTGCGCGGGATGCGATAGGCTGTCTCCAATTTGCTCCATTCCTGAAGCAATCGTTTGGACTGCGACGCGACATCCTCATGGTCGGAATGGGTGAGGGGCTCGACGGCGGCTTCGATGTTGGAATCGGTAATCTTGTTCTTGGTGATGCGGGGGAGTTGGTACAGGATATCGAGAATCTGCAGTACGACATTGGTGTCTTCCTTAAAGGTGTTGAGGGTTGTCTTCAAAATTTGGTATCCGTGCATCTTAACAACCCGGTTCCGGACATGGTCATCGTCGGCATTCTGAAGGCGGCCGAGCAGCTTGACGGCAATCCATTTCTCCTTGCACTGCATGAGCGTGGCCATGACCTTGGTGACACCCTCTTCATCGAGGCCACGAGGCTCGAAGCGGTTGATGTACTCTTCGTCGTCCTCGGTAGCCTTCTTCTTGCGGGGCTTCTTGACGGTGGCCGCCACCGCCGTGTCCCAGCTGTCTCCATCTTCGATACCAAGCGCCTCGATGGTGGCAGGAGGCAGTTTGGTTGCACGCTCTGTTTGCGTTTTGCCGCCAATGAAACCGGTGCAGTTTGGTTCACCGCAGTAGCAAGGCTGCGGGTCGGCGCCATAGCGGTCCACGTTGTAGTTGAACACCAGTTCCTCACCAGCCTTGATTGCACGCCCCGCAAAAATGCCCATGCGCAGCTTGTCACCAACCACCCACTTGTCGACGTAGCAATTAGGATCGCACGAATGGTTGCAGAACCTGCCGAGGTTGCCCTTCTTAGTGGCATCAACAAACTCGGATTTGGTTAGTGACATGAAATAGAAGTGCTTGATGCCCTCCTTGTCGTATTTGACCATGCGGCTGCGAAATGTGGGCTCGTTGATGACCTCGCCAATGTACTCGAAAATGAAGTCGTTAACTTGCAAATCCGTGTTTGCCCGAAGGCCGAACCCCTTCTTTTCCGTCTTGATGACCGACACGTCGGCATACTGTTTTCGCTGAAAGCGCTGGTTCTGGCATCCGCTACCACAGTTGCAATCGCCGTCAACGCACTCCATTTTCGTGGCCCGATTGATACAGTCTGAATCTTCCCCGCACGCGTGGTTCATATCACCGCCTATACGATGAGCCAGGTGTCAGTATTCGGTTTAGGGGGGGCGCCGGCGGGCGGGCGGGCCGGAGGAGGACCTGACGCTAGCGGCAAGGGGAAGCTGAAGATATTTTCACTTACGCCATTCTTCCGCACAGTCACAATCCAACGCGTCGTGCTCGGATGCACCCATGTTTTTTGAGCCATAGAGACAGTCATGAATGACCTGGAAATGGGTGCATGCCTCTTCCCGCACGTCGGGGAGATGGTTGAAGAGCACCGGTTCCTTCTTCATGTTCTTCTGAGATGCCTTTCGCGAAGGCTTTTGTGTCGGGACAGTTTCGCTGGGAGTTGCTGTGCTCTCACTCGCAGCCTTGTGCTCGTCGGGCGACATGCTTGGGGGTCTCGAGTTTCCGGTCTGGGAGCCGTTTGGCGTGGCGGCATTGCCGGCGTTGCTGGCGCCATCCCGTTTTAGCTTGGAGCCGTTCATCTTGGAGTGTTCCTCCGACTTTGATTCCTTGGTCGAATCCGGTGAGTGACGGCCGTCCTCCATGGTGGATGCAGCAGCTGGGGTCGCCCTGCGCGCACCCGAATAAGGGACTGTGAGTAATGGTTCGGTTGTGTGTCTGTGTGTCGAGGGCACTTGGCGCACGTTTGCCGTACGAAGGTCGCAGTCGAGGAAAAAACTAAGAAGGTGCAGATCGAGAAGGCAACCTAGGAAAAAGGAGACGGTCGGCGGAGTCGGTAGGATTAGGCGCAAAGGTCATGAGAAGGTGAGAGTGGAGCGAGCGACGGGCTGAAAAGAAGGTGACGTCTCGCCTCGGCGGCAGAATGATGCAAGTTGATGTGGCCGAGTACCTGCTGTGTAGTCGGCTAAGTAAAGCGTGTGGTGCTTCGTGGTGCTTTCGTTGGAGAGGAAGGGAAGGAAAAGGATGCCGGTCGCTGGTGCCGTTATTCTTCCGTTGCCGTTGCGGTGTTCTTGTCTTGGCTCCTTGATCTTTGCGACAGCATGCTCAACTGCGACTGGACCGCTGGCTGGCGACTCGGATGCTGGGAGGGTTGGATACGCTTCAGTTGGGCTGAAGCAATTATTCAGTTGTTGACTGTTGGAGAATGGCCCGGGGAAAATGCGCTGCCAAAGAGAGAATCGATGGGTCGGCGACGACGGTGGACGCAAGAGGGAGCTGTTTGGGGCAGACGACGCGCAGGTCCGAACCAGAGAGGGAGTCGCTGTTTCTCGGCGTTGTGCCAGTTGCAGTCAGAATTCTGAGAGTCTGGGGACGAGCGTAGCAATGGGAATTGTTCGTTCGCGGCGTCTGGCGCTACTGCCAATTGGTATCGGCGCATGGTCAAAGAGATCGCCATTCAAAAGTCCAGTCCACTGGAGTCTCTTGTGGCAGGCAATCCAGCTGAGGCCGTGCCACCGTGAGCTTCAGGTCCACCTCGCCTGGTCTCCTGTCCGGCACTGTGCCGGTGGTCTTGGTCTTGCCTGCCGCAGACTACACAGTAGACTACAGACCTCTACAGTACGTTTCGTTTTTGGCAGCCTCGGTAGCCCACGACGGCCCGGCAGCTGAAAACCAATGGCATTCGGCAGCTGGCTGTCATGTCTCTTTGGGTTATGCTGACCCCACCATCAATTGGCGGCGCAATGGCATGGAATTCCCATTCGACCAGCAAAAAGTTCATCACTTCATCATATCAATGGACATTGCCGTTGCAAGTGTCGGCGTTGGGCAGCGATTCTTCCAGCCATTCGACAAGGGGGAAGGCTTGTCTTCAGAGTCAAGTAAGATTGCGAATGGTTCGGAATTGGGTGGCCTTGGTGTCTAGTGTCTCGTCCACTGTGGACTCGCGATGGAGAGAGAGAGAATGCCTCGAGCAAAGCGGGAGTCTGGGGATATCCGGATGGGGAAGCTTAGGATCTAGGTTCCGGATATGCTAAACCCAACCCTCCATGTCATTTCACGTCTCAACACCGATGACGTCCGACAACCTATATGAGCCCAAAGAAGGGTCTGCATTGTACTGGCGTTTCCGTCCCAACCTGTGCGGCCATCGCCATCTGTGGAACAACAACCACATATCGTGCCCCCTCTTCCATCGGAATGCGAAACTGCTGCAACTGCGTGGCGCTCTTGATAAGAGACCACTGGTCACTTTTCAAGCGTTATACATTGCCTTTGAACAAAAAAGGTACTGCGGCGGAAGCAGTGTCTCTGACGGTTTCTGGCTTCGATATATGCTGTATCTGATTTCATATGTCAGGGACCCGCCAGGCTTGTCTTTGTGTGCAACGTCGTTGAACCATGCTCTCCCTCCTTTCTGGAAGGACCTCCCATAGCCGTAGCACGTCGCCTCGGACCAAAAAGACAAAGGAATAGTTAAACAAGGAGACATGGAACAGGGCGAAACGCATAAACACCATATGCAACCCGGGCGCAGACAGGGCGCAACATTGACAGCAAAGCGAACACGACGTAATGGGACAGCCAGCAGCAACCTAATGAGGCTGGTATTTATATATGTAGCTGATGGCCCGGCAAAGCCTAATGGTACTATTGCTGGAAATGTTGCCAAATCCGTCCGCTTGCCCTGCCGTGCTCTTTGCTATGGTTCCTTGGTGTAGCAAAAGTGTGTGCTGTGATGTGCTGGACGTGCTGGACCTTGCTGCTTGGTGCCCTGCCAGCTCATCTTGCAGCAGCTTTATGTGGAGAAGCGTCCGAGGTCATTGCAAGACATTTAAAGACGCTCGTGGGATTCCAATGTTGTGGACCGCCGTCGCTGTTTCTTCCAGAATTCCTATGGAAGCTTCACACATTCCGACAATGGCAACAAACGACGGCGGCGACGACTCTCAAACCGCCCTGACCGACATCACATTTCTCACTTGTCATAACCCGGACGATGCGGCTCTTATGAGGACGAACGCTTGACGTGTGCTTCTCAGCTCGTGTGATGGAACATGGCCGCGCAAACACCCTCATTGGCGAATCTTTTCAGCACAGCGTCCAATGGTCGCCGAAGCAAGCCTTCCGACCTCTAGTCAGTGGGGATTCGAACTACCAAGCTCAGAGATCAACGGGCCAATTGAACAAAGTTTTGTTAAGACGTCGCAGCTCAGCTTCAACAGAATTTCTCGTGCGACTTAAGAGCAAGACAAGAACCGGAAGGCCGAGCGACCAAGAGGGAAAGAAAAGGCTCCGTGTTTCCTCGACTACGACAGGACCATCAATCTCGCCGCCGCCATCATGGCTCAACGACCGACGAGGGGCACGATGAGGGGTTGTGAAGAAATGTGTCGCTGAAAATCTCGCACAGCGACGGGCGGAAGAAAAAGGACCAAGGGCTGGTTGGACACGCTGGCACGAGTTGGGTTGGGTTCACAAATAAAAGGGTCGCGGCCAAATCTCACTCACCACCGCGTCCACCACCATCGACCACCACTACGGCCACCACCATCTCCGTCTGTTGGCCACACTTCCCCAGAGCAGCCACACCCTATCATGGCGGCAGACCAGCAAATGGGGGGGTCACATGTGCAGCTGCACGCTGGTCTCGGATGCATATGGCTGTCCATTTATCATCCGGCCAATCTGCAGGCCTGCAGGCGACACGTTATGAAGGCCATCTCGAGCATCCCTTTGGGTGCTAGATGCGTATTGAAGAAAAGATTCAAGCCGATGAGAGGTCAGCGATGGAAAGAGAGAGAAAAGTGATGCTCAACGGGTGGCGGTGATGGTGGCTACTACGAGGTTTCCCTTTCTGTCATGGAAATGCTGGGTAACCTGCCACGGACGTCTTTGGAGGGGTGGAGGGAATGATGGTACTGCCATTTTGAAAGAGCCATGCCGAATCTGGATGGATGAATTGGAGAACGCCGGTCAACACAGGTGACGACGCAGCCATTGAAGCATGGCATGGCGAGCATGGGATCGGAGAGAGGTCGAGGGAGTGGTGCCGTGGTGGTTTGAGCGGGAGTGGTGCATCCATCGTGGGGCCAAGCATCCCTCCAGCTATCATCCAATGTATGGCAGGACCCATACCGGGCTCTAGCGGGACCCCATGTCCCCCATGTCGACCCTCCCCATCAGAGGCATTCAGGCGCATTGCCCCATTCCCATTGCAGCGCTGCCATGAATGGATGGAATGCGATGCGACTGCGACCGTTGGAGGCTTCCTTTGATACTCGACAGTCGGGCGATTCACGGTCGCGACAGCAAGGTCTGACTTTCGGCACCCTCTTCCCAACCGGGAAAACGATACAGTCATTTTGTCGACCATGTGTCTCAGCTTCCCGGCTTTCGGTCGCAGTTCGCAGCAGCAATATTCCTCGGCGAAACCGCGTATGCCGTCTGTCTTTGCGTTGTCGCCGTCATTCCGCTTCCCTCTTTCTCCTTCGTTTCTTTTTCTGTTTTTCTTCCTGCGGCTGGATATTTTTGTTTCGCTACTGGATTCGCTCGTTCTCTTCGGCCCGCTCAGAAACCGCGTTGCGACGATCCAAGACCGAGGTGGATACTGGAATTATTCGTGATCGGTTACGGATGACCTTTTTTTTTTTTTTTTCGCTCTTTCTTTTTTTTTTTTTTCAATACAACTGCTTGGGCGGTTGTCAAGTTATGTTGTTTCGTCAACATGGGAGGTTTGGGTTGCGACGACGGGAGGGGGGAGTTCCCGTCAGCCAAGGTCTCTCTGCCCGAGACAGTACTTCCATACTGTACCCTTTTTTTTCTCTAAAGCGAGAGTCTGCTGGGCAACGGGGTCGCAGCCAGGCCTTTTGAGGTGACCAGGTGGTCAACCTGGATATTATCGACATGACGGGATATCACGGGCCCATTATTTGTCCATGTCCTCCCCCCATTTCTCCAAGTTTTGGTCGAACCAAAGTTGAGGTGGGAAAGTACTCCAAAGTTGCAGTCAACTTTCGATACCTGATACTGACTTTCATCGGCTGAGCAACCCTCAAAGCTGGACTGGACGGCCCTCTCACAACACACGCAAGTCACGCGTCTATCATTCTTGGCCATCAAATACATGGATCGACCCCGGCCCGTCGTCCATTTTCTGCCTTCGGCTAGCTCCCGTCAATACATGCCTGTTGCTGCTAGTGTTGCTGCTGCTTGTCGGGTGTGTATTTCAATCTTTCCTTTTCGCGGCAAACTGCTTGACTTGAGCGAATCCACACCAACAGCAAGACACACACACACACACAATCTCACACCACACACACTACACACACACTCACTCACACATGATTATTACTTACATACTTGGCTACATCCATCGATGCCACTACGATCAAAAGGCAAGGCCTAAGAGAGTGGCTAGTGGGCCGGCAGCACCCTTTCACCACACGTGCAGTCACTTGATCTGCCTGCTTGCAGCTGCAACCGCAATTTTACGAGACACCCTTGTTTACCTTGCAACTCTCCCTCTTTGCGCTCTGCGTTGCGTAACTGGACGACACCAGTGGAAACCAAGACCTGGACAGACAGTTGCGCCAGTCGAGATTTCACCTTGTATCCGCTTATCTAACGGTACTCGCTGCATGAGATTATCTCAGACTACTAGTAAGAAGGTGCGAGGGTTCAGTACACGATCTCTCAGAAAAAAAATAAAAAGAAAAAAGAAGGTCGAATTTGTTACAGAACCGTTGACCTTGACAGGCCACCCCTGCAACACACGCCGGCTGGACAAGGAGTGGGAAGCTGGACGGCAAGACCAGCCAGGTGAACAAATCCGGGGTGTTGTTGTTGTTGTTGTTGTTGTTATTCTTGTCGCTGTCGCCGACTTGACCTCAGTCCCCAAATCCCATCGATCCATCCCGTCCACTGCGCCTGGACAACCGGACCGGGATCATTTCGACAGTGGAGCACTCACTAACACCAACATTGGAAACCGGGACGCCCACCACCCCCGGTGCGACAGTGCAACAGTGGAACATTGACCGAAACAGCAACATCGTCTGCCACTCATCCCCGGCCAACAATAATTACTCGCCCGCCGTCGCCTCCTCGACGGTAGCTAGATCGAAACTCCGCAGGCCAACGAACGGGAAGACGCGCGCTTCCCACTGTACTGCTCGCGTCTCTTTGCCGCCTGCCCTGCTCGATTCCAGGCTACCGTCCTCCACTCATCTCCCGGTCTGGCGAGAGTGTCTTGGACTTGGGGATCCGTTCGCTCGCTTCACCCACCCCCTGGTTTTCGTGACCCCACGGTCATGAACATGATGGATTAACGCCTTCTGGCACTACTAACTGCAATCCGCATCTCATACATATCTCGACTCTGACTATCGTCGACCTTCGTTTCATATCCTGCCTAGTACATTGACCCCTGCCGTCCCCATTCCCGTCCGTCCTTATCCTGGATTCCCTGCAGGCAGCGCGCGCGCAGTTGAGTGGGAGCAAGCAGGTTGTTGTTGCAACAGAGCAAGCACCACTACATACCTACATACCCACAAGCCTGCCTCCACTATCAAGCAGGAAGCAGCAGTATAACATCAAGCACCACCAGCTCCAAGCAGCTTCTCAGCTTGACTCCCGCAAGCACTAGTTCTCCCTATTCGTATATGAATGAGGCCGCTTCGCCACTGCGACTCTGCCCCGTCTTTTGCGATCACGAGCGTCACCCCCGGCCTATTGCCCGCCCGACGAATAACAAGTCATACTTGGCCCTTGACAAATGACTAGACATCATTCGGCCATTTCTCTTTTTGACCTTCGTTTTTTCCTCCCTCCCGTCCACGGCAGACTCCAGGGACCAAACCTCCAAGATGGAGTCGTCGTTTGATGAGGAAGAAAAGGTATGAACACTTCCATTTTCAAGTTGGCTCCTATTCCCCCGCCCCCGCCTCTCGCTTACCCATGTCTCTTCTCGCGCAGCGCTTCCTCTTAGGGGAAATCATCAAAGTTAGCGTCAATGTGGACGACATGATAGATTTCATCAAGCAGCATAACATCCATCAACCAGACTGGCATTCGATTCAGATTCCTCGAGGTGAGTTAAGGATTCTTTTATGGCCCAAGACATGCACTGCAGCCTCTAACATGGAATATGCAGGGAGGACCGTGAACCAATGCATTCAGGCTTATAACTCCATGGTGAGCAGGCCGTCCTTTCAAAAACCGATCTTGTCACCGCAGAAACGGAACTCGGTCGATGACTCGGAGGATCATTATGCAAAGAGGCGGGCAGTTGGCCCTGCCGAGGAAAGACCGCTCTTCTCGCCCATGCGACCATACGGCCATCAACCATTTCCCACCCCAATAGTCCAGCCTGTGAACATTCAGCCACGTCCTAACGGTCTCCCCTCGCCAGGGGTCCCTGCCTCGACCTCAACGTTGAGCGCGGCACCCACCGGTCGCAAACGGGGTCGTCCCAAGAAAGATGAGAGTCGAGCCCGTCAAAACATGCCACAACCCAACCAGCCGATTGCGCCGGCACCTATTGCTCCGTCGCCGAGGACTGTTGTTACTACGTCTCAGCCACTCAGTCCCCTCAGCGCTGGTTATCATGGTTACAACTCATCGTACCGGTACTCACCCGTCGCGAGTCCTTACGATCCGGTGGCGGCAAGCAAGAGTGGGCAGCACTCGTTGCTCCATCCGGAGAGTGTACCCCGAACTCTCCATATGACGTCCTCCTCATCGGAAATGGGCCACCGGTTGGTAGGTGATCACAGTTCGAGCTGGCCGGGTACTGTACCAGGCAGGGAGCACCAACAGCACCAACAGCAGCAACAGCAGCAGCAGCAGCAGCAGCAGCAGCAGCAACCGCAAACTCCCACGTCTCTTCCCACGCCAATGGAGCCTCCCGTATCATCGCATCACTCCACGTACCCTACTAATCGAAGCCCGCGTTTATTGTCATCGGGATTCGGGGGAGGGGTAACATCGCAACAAGGTCAAATTACTTCTAGAGACACGGCACTCGCGGCGTCCGAGCAGGGAAGATCGTCTGTTCAATCGACATCGGTCTGATACCTATTTGTGATTTCAGTACGGTTTCTCCTTCTCCATTCATTCCTCTTTTTGTCTTTTTGTCTCTACAGGATTTGTGGACTTTTTTTTTTTTTTCTTAACCCATGGAACTAGAGAACGGGCTGGACAAGGCAGCCCATCTTCTCAGAAGGGAATGATGGAGTGCGGTCATCTAGTACTTGGAGTTTTGTTAGTTGGATGCGCGGCCATCTCTACTTTCAGCATCTGCTCGCGGGTTCTTTCATCGCCATCATCGCATCAATGTTTTTCAGGCTGTTCTTCTTTGGATTTGCTTTTGCCCTTTCCTTGTCTCTAACCTCAGTTTCTATCACTTTGTTCGGCGTTCTGGGCATGGAATGGGAATTTAATACGCATGCATGTCTTTGGCAAATGTCTTTATGCTCTGCGACTTCATCATGATACCCACGCACACATACAGGCTATGGTCATGTTCTTGAGAAGAGGGGAGGCTGTACGGCTAGTCGAATCGATGAGGTATAATGGAGCGCCTCAAAGATGGTTGAGCGAACAACGGAACATGCGGCTATTCGTAGCGCAATGTAATTTTTTTCGGTCTGAAGGCTTTGTTGGACTCAATGATATGCTTTTGGTTTGGTGTTTTTTTTTTTTTTTTTTTTCACCTCATGGGGCAGTTCATCTGCCCACTGCATGCAACCCGAGTCTGGAAGTGCTTGCATTACTGTTCATCGTGCCTTCCACGCCGGCAATCAAACTTCCCACCTTGCATACCCTCTCATACGGAAGAAGCCGGTGATCAAAATCACAGGAGCGGTGGGTTATAATCGGAGGCCCATCGCAACAATCATCTCAACAATTCCCTTGCAGCACCCCAAAGATGAAGCAAGAACCACAAGGGTTTCTATCATGGGGGCAGTTGCATCCCATGTCTGAGCTGATCAGTACAGGTCTTGCTTATTTTGCGAGCCAAGAGGGAACACACCTTCCTTTCGACACTGGTGTTTGCTAAATTTCCATCACCCGGGGAAGGCGCTCACGATCTTGACAAATGAACGAGGACTGGTATCCGCTTCGCGAAGGAGCAGCGCTTTCCTCAGGATGCCCTTCCCACGTAAGAGGAAGCACCAGAAAGTCGAATCAAGGAACCACTGCAGTTGCATCTTGTGCCATTGCCTTCCAAGTTCTCCATTGTCCCCTACTCCACAACCAGTGCCGGAGATTTCCCCGTCAACTTCAAGTTCAGAGTCATTCCGTCGTCTCTCCTCCCGCCATTCCACACATCCTGACACACTCAGATCATTGACCTTCTTGTTCTCCCAGATCCTTGGTCTCCTTGGTTTCTTGCTCCTTGCAGCTCACTTGCATCATCTACATCTCCCACCACAACATCGGTTGATTCAGCAAACACGCTGTCAAGACGCCTCAAGATGCTCACCATCGTGCCACTGGTTCCCGGTATGCTCATGCTGCTTGCTGATGCTCCAGGCGCTGTCGCCCAAGCCCAAAACATCGCCCAGCAGCCGACCGTGTACAAGACTGTCACCGTTCCGGTCGACTTGGCCAACTCTCCCAATGCCCAGGTTGCCGTGACCACCGTCGCCCTTTCAACTGTCACTGTCTTCGGCAGCGAGCCCAACTCTGCGCTTGCAACGATCGTGATCTCACCCGATGCAGAGCAAAGCAGCACTGCAGCAATCTCCAGCAGCGAATCTATCAACGGAGCGGCCACCAGCAGTGGCCTCACTACTTCGGCTCCTTCTGCATTTCCCTCTCTTACCGCGAACGGAACCTCCTTCGGAAACTTCACCAACACCACATGGCCGCTAGACAATTCCACCTCTGTCACCTTGATCGACCCTACTGGTACAGATGTGGGTGCCCAGGGAAGCAACACTGCTCATGACGGCAAGCCTGTGGACACTGCTGGAAATGCCAAAAGCGCTGCAGTCTCCGAGACCCATGGTCTTGTTGGTGGGTATGTGCTTAGCCAGGTCTCCACTGCACTCTTTCTTCTAGAAGTTATTTTCGTTCCATTACGTGGCTAACAACCGTCGACAGGGTTGTCAGAGGCATTGTTGTTGCTTTCCTCGTTGCTTTGGCCCTTTGATCTCATTCTAAAGCAACTACGGATACAGGAGAACAAACCCTGCCTCCCCTGCTTTCCGGACAGCAAGAACATCCTCATGGCACATGAGGAAGAAGACCGTGGAGGAGTTTGTACGCGACAAGTAATGTTTATGATGATGACTCGTGATCCATTCAATGATCTGGTTTTCGAATATTCGGTAGATTAGCAGCACCATCTGCACGAAGAGTCGAGAAGATCTTCATAGGGCCCATATCTGTTATGACACCAATACATTACTTCCTACCCTATTCAATCTGCAGTGTCTCACAAAGTCACGAAAGGATGGGAATAACGCATATTATGGTGATCTACCGCTGACAGCATCTCTGGACCTACAAGGCGTCCGGGCACTTGGAAATCTCTCACATGATGATAGGATCAATCCCAAGCCATATCTACTGTAAGTTATTTCTCTTCAACCTTTGTTATTTCTTCCCGATCAATGCTTTCGCAGGTACTCAGTATCAAGCCAGTTGCCCAACCACATGGCCACTTGACTCGCAACGGCCATGGACAGTAGGAGTCTCATGGACTCGTGTAGACTTTTTCACTTCCGGTAATGCGGTCGAGGTCAAAGCCTCCACCCGCAACAAGCTTTGTCACAACTGAACGAGACCCCACGGTCATTGGTCGATACTCTCGATCTCGGTCCGGGCCGCACCCATGATTTCCCCGTCCTGGACATTTAACCATGGTGTCCAGACCATCCAAGCCTCTTTTCCCAAGGATGGATCTTCGTTGATTTCGATATCTCCTCGGTTCATTCCGTGCTTTATTGCCCGATTGGGAAGGGAAAAAAAGCCGATTAGGGCACGCATACTCCAGGGCTGAGATTCGATATGTAGGTCTCTCCAATTCGTTACGATTCTGCTGCCCTACAGCTGAACGAAAATTAATCAGCCCATACCACACCAGGATGTTTCCTTCGTGAGAAGAACGGGGTCCGTCGTTACAAAAGGTACGTATATTTGGCTGTCTCAAGGAAGACCAGTCATTGGTTTGAATGCCGTCGTTGTATATCATGATCTAGTGATGCGCTCGGCGCTATTATCTTCATTTCAGCATTTCAATCTATTGAATTTATTGGCCAAGATGATCCTTCGGCCCATCAATGACAATGTTAACCGTCGAAAAGATACTATCAAGGAGTCGTGCACTGAATGCCACAGGAGGAAATACTAAAAGGCGAGCTCCCTACCATCCTCCTGTTCCTGAAGCGAGCTTTACGATAACCTCAGAGACAACAGTGTCAGCCACTAACATCATCAAGCTAGCCGTGTTCTGACTGCGCGAGACAAGGGCCAAGAGCCGCGTGCATGTCGCCCCGGGAACTGAGCACATGTGCCAGTTTTGCTGCTCTTGGACCGGGTGGCATAAAAAAAGGCACGACCGCTCATGGATTGGTGATGCGAGTCAAGCGGCAAACCGAAAAGCTTCATTAACCTAGCCAGTGGCATGTCTATATTGTTTCTGATTCAGACGGGAATCCTATATAGTAAGCGACTCTTCGACCAAGCGCACTTGAAAGGGTTCGGGTATCTTGTTTAGCCAGCAGACGGCCGACCAGGCTTGAGTGACCCCATATCTCTTGCCGTTCTTTATGCTGTCAGCTCGATTTATGCAGCACCCTTCTTTGCTATGCTACAACTACTGAAGGTCACAACAAGCTCCTGACAAAGCTACTATCAGTTTGGATCACGCAGTAGCCGTTACTTATGAAGGAGATCTCCTCATACACGCTCGAGATGACTCCCAGATTTCACATATACCGATCCCTAACGTACCAATTCCTCTCATAACCCCCTTCATGCATATAAGTGTGTGCGTGAGATTGAGGACTTCGAAATTTTGACCTGCTGGTCGGGTATTATACTCTTCTTCTATCCAGTAAATGAAAATAGTTTACCTTGATTCCTTCCCCATCCAGACCAGACTCCCAAAAACTCCCTCCCCTGAACTCCTTTTCATTGAAACAAAGTAAAAAAAAGAAGAAAAAAACGCAAATCGTGAAATCATTCATCCAGCTTCCTTCTCATCCCACCCACCATCAATCAATCAGTCAATCAATGCCCGCCTTGACTCCCCGACGAGTTCCTCCTGCTCTCAATACCACTCCCATTCCCATCATTCCCATGAGGATAAGGATAAGGATGATTCAAATGCAAAACATCCAACCCCGCCAGAACCGCACTCCTCAACCCCGACAGCAATGGACTCGATGGCCTAGTCTCTGAAGTAGGCGACGAAGCAGCCGAAGAAATGGCTGTTGTCGTTCCCAATCTTTGTGCGGTTGTTGTTGTTGTTCCGGTTTTCTGAAGAAGAAGAAGATTGTGGTGCTCGTCCTCGTGGTGTTGGTGGTGGTGGTGGTGCAGATCAAAGTAAGAAGGATGATGCCAATGGTGCGGCGGTTGTTGTTGTTGTTGTCGTTGTCGTTGCTGTTGCTGCTGCTGTTGTTGTCGGGGAGGATGGGTAGGGGGAGAAATCTCGGGTGTTTGGTGATGGTTCTGAATCCGCTTGCGACGCTCGAGGTCGGACATCATCATGTGGTAGTAGACTTGGTCTTCCATTGGAAGGTGTTGTTTGTCTTTTGCTCGGGATTGATTTTGATACCCGTTTGTGAATCTTAAGGGCTTGGTGATTGATGCGTGAGGTTGATGCGACTTGAGGTAGGTATCGTTTGTCTTGGCAACCGAGTGGAAGCTCTGGCGATCTTTGTGTTTGAGTCAATTGTGATGGTGTCTATTGGCACAAATGGCCGGTGTAGTTATGTCACTGTATGGATGATGGACAGAAGAGATAGTTTTTTCCATCGCAAACGAAGGGGAATTATCTTCTGAAATACATCTGCCCTCTCATGTGTAAACATTGTCAATTCAGGTCATGGCCACCGCCGGTGGGCGGCTACGGCCATCGTTCGGTTTAGCCCACACTCACAGGGTCGTTACAGGGAGGAAGCAAACCATCCGAAGAAAGCGTAGCAGTCAGATCGCCAGAAACACAAGATCCGAATGCTTCAAACGGTTCTTTTGGAAGACATCAGCAGTTTTTGATCCATTTGTTGGATGAGCATTCTTTGGTCATGATATGACGGGCAATAACGGTTGGCTGGACCCTCGAGTTTCCGACTGAGCCCGATGGTCGATGGACCATGAGTAGGTTCGCCAAGAGGTAGCAATCACACTATCATATGGTCCCCCTATGGCACGACCCGGGCACTGCTGGGCAAGGAAAACGCACCACCGACTGGCGATTGCCGGCACACCACCACTGTCCGTGTGTCGGTCATCCGCGCTTTCCTTTCTTCTAGGTAGACGGATTGGAATTGGAAATCGAGATCCAAATGGATTGAAGACTGCGAACAGACAACAAGTGGAATGAATGCTTCACAGAAGCGTTTTGACGGCGGTCGCGGAGATGAACTTGTTGTTTCTCACGGAGCGTCGGGAAACATGACCATTGCGATGCCGGACTCGAAGATGGTAGTCGCAAGGATGCCTATGAGAGAAAAGGTCACGATGGTAAGTCGAGATTACACAAGGGGAACCTAAGTGATAGTTGATGTTATTTTTAAACGTCGACTTCCTCCTCAGTCTCGGTGAAAAGGGAAAGAAGCAAAGAGGAGGCAAACCGTTGATGAGATG
Organism: Neurospora intermedia; assembly: GCA_037102815.1. Lineage (NCBI taxonomy): Eukaryota > Fungi > Ascomycota > Sordariomycetes > Sordariales > Sordariaceae > Neurospora > Neurospora intermedia. The sequence continues at coordinate 3,153,423 of BTPP01000004.1, read as the reverse complement.
AACTGCGGTGAGAAGGAAAGTCCGTGCGCTAATAGCAGGTCAGTGCGTATCATGATGTTTATCGATAAGGCGGCCGGTCCAGGCAGATCGTCATCTCCACTCATTTTCAGATAGGGTTAGCAAGGAACGCCAAGACTTGGGGATGGCTTCTCAGACAAACCGAGGGTTGAAGGTTGTTCGCGAGCCGATGGATGAGAGTTGCGATCAATCATCCGTCATATATACTATCAGTGCAATCTACACAGGGCTAACACACAGGTCTTGTTTTGCACGGACGTCGAAGTAGTCCCGAGCTAATTTTAACTCAAGCATGACTTGTTACTACATGTGTCGAACGCGCATGGGCATTGGCCAATGAATATGATGTCCTCATTGGCCCCTGGGCTACTTTTTGCTAAACTGTCGCTATCAGTAAAGTCCATGATAAAGCCGAAAAAGGATTTTATCTGTTAGTGAGATTTGAGCTTCCAGGTACCAATGCAATATTGCTCATGGCCGAAACTACATTTGGTCTTCGCAACGGGGAAGCTCATGACATAACGTTTAATGGCACAATTGAAAAGGTAACATGATGGACTTGAGTGATTGGAAGAAGGCAATAATCGGGTGCTTGAATGAAAGGCAAACGAACGTAATGACGATGGGATAAACAGCCACTTGTTGGACGACTTCGTGATGTTGACAATATGGCGAAAACGATAACTGAAGTGACCGATATCAGTGCAACTTGTTGATCCAGACTATTACGAACATATGAACTGGGAAAGAAAATGAGATCTTAGGAACATTGAAAGTGATACGGACATTGGCATGCTGACTTGCTAAAGATTTGAGAACTGCGTTAAGTTCATGCATAAACTTGATGTTCTACGAAAGAAAAGATAACTAAACAATACGAATATGATCCAACTTTCATCTTCACGACAGGGTCGGAAGGAAAAATACAAAACATTTAACTGTTCACCCAAAAGGAAGGACTACTATGCTTGAATGTCAACAACGTTCTGTTTCATCTCATTGTCACAATGTCCAAATAGGAAACCAAAAAAAGAGAAAAAAAGTATGCGCCAGCCGCGAATCGAACGCGGGGCCCATCGATGGCAACGATGGATTTTACCACTAAACCACTGGCGCTTGTGACTGATGTTTGATCTCAAGCGCATGTTAGACCTATAACAGCAATCAGCTGTATGTCAACGCTACATGTGGTGTATTGCAAATGAGCCCCCGTGCAGCTCGCCCATTTCATCCCACTTCCGACAACTTTCTCCAGACAACAACGTCGCATCATTGTCTCCCGTCTATCCAACCCACCATCGTATCCAGCACCTCACTTCGTATCGACAAGTGGTCTGCGCCAGACATAGCGGAGCTGACCTTCCTACTGACAAACAATCCCCACAACTACGCGTAGTTGGCGGTTGACATGCAATGCTGCGCCACACCACCGCAACACACGCACACATGAAGACATATTGATCTAGGACATCGCGAACTCTATCCCGTGATGTCTGGACCGTGACCTTGACGGCTCGCGCCGGTCCGTCGCAAGTCACTTCAGTATACACGACCTACAGCCGGCACACTCAATGCCGGAACGGAATGCATCCGGCAGCACCGGCGCGATAGTTTCTGCGAATTCTCGCCCCTTTCCCCCCGGACGCCTCCTTTTTCCACATCTGCCAGGATGAATATAACTCCCAGATACACTACGCTAGACTAGGCCATGGCCACGCTACCGTTGAGCTGAGTCCTGGCCGTGTAAGATAATTGGTGAACGTGATGGCGTCTTGTTGTTGCTGTTGTCGTTGTCTCCAAGTCGGTGGAGAATCTTCAGAAGCTCAGTGTTCTTGGCTTGTTCCTACCCTTTGAGTGAAGATGGTCGGGGTTCGCGGAGCAATACTACCGCCCACCTGTCTCCGCCACACGTGGAGTGTACAGCAAATGTCCCTGCAAGTGCAAGCCTACCTCCCTGCCTCCCTGAGTGCAACCTTTTCCGCGGCCTGGGAACCCGGATTTTCTGTAAGTGAGGTGTCAGTAAACCAAGTGCAAGAACTCCACCAAGTGCAGATCCTTTGAGCGGCCCCCCATATATCAAGTTTACCCCTTAATTAATACTGTCCGTTAGCGTGGTACTTGCTGAGGGCTCTTTGACCACCGTCAGGTTGGCTATTTCCAAGAGTCCTAGCGTAACAGCGTGTATACATGGCATAATATCATGGTGCATCTGTGCGGTAATCACTCGTTCACTGGTCTTGTTTATCCTCTGCCTTGTCAAAAGAAAGTTCAAGTCAAGTCTCACCCTAAAACAAACGCTTTTTAAGGATTGAACTGGTGCCTGAATTGTTAGTGTACTTTCAGGGATCTTGACTTTGCTTAGCTTGAAGAAGATCAACAGCCTTGAAACCGACATCACTTCAGCTCGACAAGTATGTTTATGAAATTGCTCTTAGAGACGGCAATAAACCTTGTGTCCATATTGCCGTTGAGCCACTTCGCCCTTTCATCTTAGGAACAAAGATGCTAACGCCTGTGATGCCTACACAAGAGGAATGAACAAGAGACGATCTGCGACCCTGGTCAAAATTAAACGATTGGGCAATTTGGGAAACCTGCCATCATCTGGAGTTCTCCACAGACGCCTTGTCGCTTGCACATTGCGGAGAAATGAAAGAATGCAACGGTCGTTACTGAACGATCTAGCAGGCGTCCCCTTGCCACTATTGATTCTGGTGATATCAAAATAGTTGGAGCAATTCTACGGCACTCACAAGCGAAAGAGGCTTTCAAAAAGTCGGTAGAGTCGGGGCAACAGGTGCACGGCGGTGACGACGGTGAGTTGGGGCTAGAATGGCGCAATGGGAAGTGATCGACGCCGCGGAGTCGGGAATCTGGATGGAACCCCTGAGCGGACGACGTCGATCAATGGAACCTCCCAAAATGCCGTTGTTGTTTTCTTCAAGGAAAAACAACCCCTGAACGGCACATCCCTAAGATCCATTGTGGCATCTGCAACCCAATGTCTCAACTTCACTGCTTCATCGTGCATTCGCAGTCCCTGATCTGCACAATAAGGTGTTGTCTCAGTGTTGAAGAAAACGTGCTGGGAATGGAATCATGTCGATTGCACCAACGCTAGATCAAAGTTTATCGCGCTGGTGAACATCACTAACTGGAATATCAAAACACCACCACCATGGATTTTCCCCTCTTATTGATACTGTCAGGCCCGACGTCACGAGTACACGCAAAGGCCTCATCAGTCTTATCACGGATGAGCCTGCCAAGCCCTTAGTGCATTCACATGGCACCTTTGAATGAAGTTGTGATGGAGTCTCTCCTAGCCTCACCTAGTCACCGTGCCAGCTTCAAGACGCTACAGCTGAATTATTTGCGGAGACTCTCAGTCGTTGACAGGCCTTGACACGAGGCTCATTGAGATCTGCGGCACCAGCTGGGTGGTTCAAAGCTTCGAAATCCTTGTTCCCAACTGTCGTGGCCGTGGAGACCGCGTTCACCGTTTACGCCCCTCAACCCAATTCACCGTAGCTGCTGCCACCGACAGCTTGTCCAACTTCACCAATCCAGCGAGATTTGCCGAAGGGGAGAGAAAGGAGACACCGCCTATCGCTATGACGCTAAGGTTGATGGCGAACAAACCGCACAGACAATATCGCCGACATGGGGGGTGAGATGAGGAGGTCAGAATCGACGACAAACTTGTATATAACTCGAGCTCATCTTCCTCCATCAACCGGTTTCTTTTCTCTCATCATCACACACTCACAACACTCCTTCACTACTACAACTAATACCTAATACACACCAGTCATTCTTTAATACCAACATCCAACTACTCTTACATTCTTTAGATCCATTCTTTTCAATCACCAACCACCAACAACCGCAAACATGAAGTTCTTCAGCGCTGCTCTCTCCGCCGCCACCATTGGCTCCGCTCTTGCCTCTCCCATCCTCGGCTCTGCCTGCGGTGGTCAGGGCGCTGCCCCCTCCGGCATCAACGGCCTTCCCTCCGGTGCCGCTCTCCCCTCCGGTGCTGCTCTCCCCTCCGGCGCCGCTGTCCCCTCCGGCCTTGCCTCCCCCATCAACGGCGATAACTTGGTCCCCGCCCCCGTCCAGACCTTGACCTCCGCCACCACCCTCTACCAGACCTGGGCCACCACTGTCTCCGACTCCAAGACCCAGTACCTCACCTCCGGCTTGGCCGTCCCCACCGGTGTTCCCTCCGTCCCCTCCACTGGCGGCGCTGGTGCCGGTGCCATCAACGGCAAGGCCCCTGTCGTCATCGTCAAGGAGGTCACCACCATCGTCCTCAACATCGACGTCCTCGTCAAGGCCGACATCGCCCACATCCTTGAGCTCCTCGAGGTCAAGGCTGGCGTCGACGCCCAGCTCCTCCTTGAGGCCCTCGTCAGCCTCCAGGGCCACCTCCACACCGTCGTCACCGGTGTCGTTCCCCAGATCACCGCCCTCATCCGCCCCGAGGTCGGCCTCGTCGCTGGCGAGCTCCAGATCGTCCTTGACCTCATTGCCGATGTCGAGATCCTCCTCAGCCAGGTCGAGAACTGCCTCAAGCACCTCGTCGCCACCGTCAGCCACGACGTCCTCAAGGTCATCGGTGCTGAGCTCAACCTCGTCTCTGGCCTCCTCCTCCCCATCGCTACTCCCATTGTCAACTTTGCCCTCCGCGCTGTTGTCGGCCTCCAGATTGAGGCTCCTCAGCTCGTTGCCCAGATCCAGGCCCGCGCTCACTCCATCAACCTCCTCGCTGGTGGCCTTGTCGGCTTCCTTAGCGCCACCCTCAAGATTGTCCTCTAAATTCTTTAACCTGCCCGGTTTTAGATTCAAGAGTGCGATGCTCAGATGATAGGCGGATGAGTAGTACGAGTAAGAAGTGGAGGAATGAGATGGAAGGAGAAGGATGAGTGCCGGGAAGAGTAGGAGTAGGAGTTAGGAAAAGGAGTGGAGAGGAGTGGAGTGGAGTGTCGGGGGAGTCAGACAAAACATAGAAAAGCAGTGGACAAAAAAAGAGGAGGAAGAGGAAGAGGATAGGAGTGGTGAAGAGGGGACGAGGAGTTGAGGGGGATAGAGTCGCGCATAGAGGTAGCCAAGGGTATAGATCGGGAGGAGTTCTTGCATATAAATCATTGGGGGGTCCTTTGCTCTGAACGTAGAGAGTAGTCAATAATTGTCTTTAATAGAGGTAGCTAGCTGAACAAAAGAACTTGGTTGTTTGAAAAAAAAAATATCTCTCCTCTTTCGACTTGTGACTTGGTGCAATGGTCTTGTGGCTGGCGAATTGGCTCACTGGTAAAACTATCAGCATAAGAATTCAAGATTCTAAATCTACTCCTCATTCTAGATCCATCTCATCGGACGTGACACCGCGGAGTCGACTTCTGATCCTGACCCTGATCCATACGCACCTTCAGTTCCAAATCAGCAGGCACGTTCAGAACAAACTAATGTTAGTCGCCCAAAAAGTGTGCCGTGTTATGTGTACTAAGGTTCAATTCACGGAACCTTCATCTCTCGGGGTGGGTGGGTGTTGCGGCTTCCTCGATTGTCTCTTCGTAATTGGACCTCGCAGTACCTCCCAGGCAGCATCGTCAGCGAAACAGATATCTTTCGTCTGGAATATTTCCTCCACTTGGATCCTGATCCTTCCCTTCTCGACTCTTATCAGACGAATAAAGCAGATTTCATCCCGGCAGGTAGGTATCGAAAGTCATCAAGGTTCCCGATCTTTAATGCACCCGCTTTGTTCTGTAACAGTCTTCATCTCGTATTTCCGTTTGTTTGGCGATTACCTTGAACCCACTATCGACTCACCCATCCGACTCTTGATTGAGCAAGTTGATTACCTCGGCCAACACTTTGGTCGACCTGCGCGTGGATTACTCCTGTATATTCGAGGTGTTAAAGATTCTCCCACCCGTTTCTTGTCCTTCCTTCTTGCTTCACGAGCCAACACAAGTTCACTACCATTCTTCTTAGCCTTGAGGTTTTGTTTTCGCTCCCACCGCTCACTTATATACCAAGTATGATGAACCGGTCATTTGGCATTAGACTATACGTGATTGATTGATGAAGACCTCAAAGCAGATGGAAACCTGCCGAGAATGTTAGTTGAGAGGGGGATGGAAGAATCGGCTTCGGGAGACTTTGCTATGGTCAAGTTCCGACTAAAGTCTGACGAGGAGGATGAGACTAGTGCGAATGATTCCCTAGAGGTAGCACGGAATTGCCCAGGAGATCGACACCACCGGCCCTTTTGCAGTAATTCTGAAGATGCAACTCAAGCATGAGAGGATCGAGATACGAGTGACACCCCACAGGTACAGAAATTACCAGTGCAAGCGGAAGATACAATCTTATGCTGGGTTGTCTGTTAGCTGGATACTCCTGGTGTTTAGACGAAACCTAGCAGTATCCCAACTATCCCAGACCTTATAAGGATGCATTGAACTTATTTTTTTTTTTTTTTAAGCACTGATAGAAAACGTTTGAGTACTGATTGGAAATGCATCAAAAAGATTCAACATGACATATCCAGCATCGGAGCAAGCATACCTAGGTAGTCAAGATTGATCAGTCTTCAGTCATGGATGAAACGCGTGATGAGATATCATGACGCCTAGAGAAGTTGACCCAAGGTCCTGAACACACAAACAAACTAGTGCGGAAATAGACGGCACATAAGGTCATGTCAATGAGCAGAAAACCAAAGTTCAATTTGTACAGGCATCTTGATACTTTGAGGACGGTTTAGTGGTTGGTTCTTTGGAAGACTGGTGACTTGCAAACAAACATACCAGCATTGGACTGTACTCACCTGCTACAATTGTAAGGACATCTCTTTATCTTCTCTCGAATTGTATATAGATCGACAGAATGCTCTTCGGTGAAGCTACGACGCATTGCGTGGTCGTTTATCGGGAATCTTGATGGGTTAATATCCGCCGCCATAGTAAAAGTGAGGGATATCCGCAATGGGGTATGTAAACACCAGAATTGGGTAGTTTTTTCATTAATAGGCAAGATGGCCGAGCGGTCTAAGGCGCTACGTTAAGGTTAACCCTTAATCTGAGTTAAATCTCATATCCGTAGTCCGAAAGGGCGTGGGTTCGAATCCCACTCTTGTCACTCCTTAATTTTTCCTTCTCACATAATCTGAATGTGATGGTATTTTTTTCTTTTTCTTTCTTTCTTTTTTGCTTTGGGTCTAGGGTTGGGTGTCTTGACGAACCGAGCGGGGGTGACCCAGACAGCCACTATTTAACAAGGGACCTGATCCCGGGTTGGCTCCAGCAGTGAACTGGGGTATCATGGGCATCGAAATGGAGAATGAGGAAACGTCGAATTTGTCATGAGGAATCGTGCAGGATGATACGGGCATGGTGGTATTTTCGAGTTTCGCATCAGTTGAAAATTTGTCTTGATGGTAGGGCACTGCGGCCATTCAAGAGCTTTGGTGCGGTTGTTCATTTGGGTATCGAGTGGTGTACATGGCACTGAAAAATATAAAATCATCTTTCTCTCACGTTCCTCCCCTGTTCTTTTCTTTAAGGCACGCTGGTCTTGATCTGGATGCCGTGCCACTGCTTGACCAGGTCACCGAGAGCGGCGTTGACCAGACGTTGCTGCTTGAGCATGTTGAGGCCACGGAACTTCTCGGAGCAGATGTCAACGCCATACATGGAGCCGCAGCCTCCCGAGATGTCTCGCACGACGAGGTTGGTAGGCGCAAACTCGCGGACCAAGATGTCCCAGACCTGGGCCTCTCCCTCGTCCAGATCTTCCGGCTTTTCCGGGACAGCGCTCGCAGGTTGTTCCGAAGCTGCGGTAGAGTATGTCCTCGAGGCAAGGCGATTCGGGGTCTGAATGGCGCGCTGTTGAAGAAGAGCAGAGGTAGAGTATGTGGCAGATGCAAAGGGACGTGTAGAAGCCAGCGAAGAGAGAGCCCTGCTTGGCGTCTGGAAAGAGGCGAGTCTTTGGGAAGCGTCGGAGCGGAGGCCAGCTCTGCTAGCACGAAGGCAGGCTCTGCAAATCATGGTGAAGGGGGCGTTGCGGAAATACGGTAGTCGATTCAACAGGGAATAGTAGTCGGCGGCTCGAGTCTGTGACGGCAATAATTAGTTTAAGTCTTCGCAGGCGGGCCAGCGCGGTCGAGTGGAAGACGTACCTTATGTAGTTACAGCTACTGTATTGGATGGCTGGATCTGGGTGGTTCGTTCAGAACGACGATGCGATGCTAGGATGGGATGACGGGGAATGTCAACCGAAGTTACTGCGGTGGTGTTCGTCTCGATCAATGAAGTTCATCCAACGACGGCAACCTGCGGAGAGCTTCGTGCTCCCGGCTCGGTCATCAATCTTTGGGAACCTCTGATTGGCTGAGACTTCCCCAAAAGCCGAGAGACAACCCACTGAGCCTGCCGGTCGGCAATTCTTATATGCCGCCGGCAACTTCCAAGCTGCAGGAACGCATGGTGAGATGTTGCTCACACCGTCCATCAACTCGAGCCGAAGCTACCACCACCATCAAGCCATTCTCACAACACCACTAATATACACAAGCTAAATCTTGATACTAGTTTTTGCTTCTTTCCACTCTTCAACGATGGCTCTTTGCTAGTACAAGGTCAATGGTCATGTGAAGCTCACCGCTCCGGTCAGCTCGACTGGGTGAGCTGTGTAGACATGGACGGCCAGATTGTCTGGGCTTTTCCATCATGTCTCATTTCTCTGTATCCTATATGCCGTCTGGTCCTTCATTGTTGAAGCATACGCACCAGTATCGGTGTTATTGGCTCCCCGGTTTCTTCACGCATGCGCCTTTCCACGTTTAAGCTACCTACAGTACAGCACTTTGTTTCACCTTGTTGAACCACCACTCAACGGCCATCTTGAAAGTCACTGCATGCGCTTATCTCGACTCCCGAGTTTGTAGCTGCATCATTCATGCCGTTCGGGCGTTCTGTGTAGCACCGTTTTACATAGAACCCAAGCCCGTTTCCGGAACCCTGCCAAGTTGGCTCAGGATGGTATGTATTTGTTTTTATTAGACACCATCTGAACATGTCTGGCGATGCCAGATGACACAGGGTAAAGCACCCCATCTCGCTGCTTGATGGATGGCATAGTCTGATTTCCAGCCATGCTGGCTAACTAGTTGCCTTCGCCAAAACCATGACTCCACGAAATCAATTAGTCCCAAGATGTGGTTCGCTTTCGCTGTCCCGTTTTAGCAGGTCCTCTGGTCTTTAAACTGATGCCCTTGACCTACTCGTCCGATCTTGGTCCAGGATAGTTTCTTGGTTGGGAGTCATCGGCGTCGGTCTCGTCCGCTGGAGACCTTTCCAAGCAACCCATTCACTGCAGCAACAGGGTTTCATTGTTGCTCTAGTGAACCTAGTCAGTGGGACACTGTGACAGCGGGGCGACGCAGGAACATTTATTTTTCATCAGCAGCACCTGATGGCATCTCAACTGCCTATTCGAGCCTACCTTTACACCCTTCACCCTTCACCCCCTCCAATTACCACCCAAGAACGTGGTGACTTTGCGTCTGGCCGAGGCTCTGCTGTGCTTTATACGGCCTCCGATTCCAACTCTGCAAAAGAAAGCTATCCAAAAGAAAATTAAGCACACATCTCATCGAGAAAAACAGGAAAATGGAATTCGCCATGGATCGTCTGCTGCCGTCGAAGTCTCGAGGCAGTAACTGAACCATTCGCGTCATTCAGTGGCTTTGGGCGACATGTGTGTGGTCAAGTATCATTACTGTACTGTGGCGGATCAATCGTGGAAAAGGCAGCTGCCATGGCAATAAACGTTGGCGAGTTATCTATCAGTTTAGCCGACTGATAACAACAATTCACCACCAAAACTACAAAAGTCACAAGGAAAACAAACCTCGGCAAGGCCAAGAAATCACTATAAAGACGTTGAAAAAGAGAAGGCAAAAAAGCTTCGCATTGCCAAGCCCGTGTTCAAGATCTTGGGTGTCTGTTGTTGTTCACATGGGGCTTCTCAGCTTCTCTTTGGTGTTGTTGCCATGTCCCTGTCCGCATGTCGTTAGCAAAGTCTACTATACCAACGAATTCCCAGCCATCGGATCACAGTTTGTAATTGACGGGAACATAGTCGGAGTCCGACATGTCAAAAGACATAAGGTGACCTGCATTGCGGAGGAATCCTCACAAACGAGATCTCCCTTCCCTATGCAAGCACAGCAGCGTCCCATTGCCTAGTGTAATGTGCTCACTCAATGTACTACTATTCCCATACAGTCCAGTCAGTACTGGTTTCGTTGTTAATTCGAGACCTCGTGTCAACTTTCCTATGCGTTTTCACAGCTAACTAATGCGTCATCTTACCTTGAATACGCTATTTCTGATATCAAAAATGCATTATCAGATCCTACCAATGCCTTTTATCATTCGTGATAGCCATTTTTACTTGTCCTTGCAAGGTTTGGGACTATTCGGGATAGATTTCGTCTAGTGTACAGAGTATGGTACAGTGCCTGCCTAGTATACCAAGCTAACGAATAAACCAGCATCGGACTCAAGCCAAAGAGCCAAGACATGCCTCAGTGGTACCGTTGCTCTGCAGTAGCATTTCACGCTGCCGTCCCATGCAAGAAGACGAGCAAAAGGAACAAAAGTCGCCCTCCGGTAAATTACAATTACGGATAGCTTCTTGGCCACCGCAGTCGGCCACTCTAGAGTTGTATCGACCGTCGTGGAGCGATCGACCTGCCTCGTCGAGAAAGGTGCCATAAGCACGCCTTCACAGAGGTTGCCGATGCAGATGGTCCAATAAGCTTCATCAATTGCGCCCAGATAAGGCCCTTGGTCCTCAACTCGGCCGCCATTTGCTCTCCATGCCCTGGTCGTCCTTCTGTCGTCCTTCCTGACCTGGCATCGCTTCCGGTAGCGCCCCCCGCATACCATCCCGGTCGCCTCTCTTCTTCCCTCCTCGTCTAAAGTGGGTTCTGATATTCGGGTCCCGAACATCGTCTATTTAGACGGATGATACCATGCCGTTCACTACGCGATGGACAAAATGCATATATACCTACCATGGCGCCGCCTCATCCTCCGCCTGCTCAAGACCTACGAGTGTAGCGCCGAGACGATCACGCAGCCGTCAGTCTACTTCGCAGCTGCTTCGCTCTCAGACGGTGGTCTCCCCTCCCATTCTTTGACTTTCTCTCTCTGTCACAAGTGAGAAAGACACTCATCATGGTTCGTCTCGGTTTGGCCACGACGCTCCTTGCGGCTGCGTCTTTCGCCCAAGCTGCCCACCAAAAGGCCCCTGCGGTCGTCCCCGGTGCCTATATCGTCGAGTACGAGGATAGCCATGTAAGTTTGGACAGACTTTCACAGGAGAGGGATGCCTTATGCTAATCATATGTGCTTAATAGGATCCTACCTCCATCCTCGCCTCCATCAAGGGCGATGCCACCATCCGCAAGGATATTCGCCATGAGCTCTTCAAGGGTGCTTCCTTCCAGTTCAAGGACCTTGAAAAGGCCGATGACCTCGCCAGTAAGGTTGCTGCCATGTCTGGCGTCAAGGCCCTGTACCCTGTCAGACGCTACTCCATCCCCGAGCACACGGTTCACTCCACTGGCAGCGCCGTTCAGGAGGTTGTCGCCAAACGTGACACTGGCAACGACACCTTCTCCCCTCACCTCATGACCCAGGTCAACAAGTTCAGGGATTCCGGTATTACTGGCAAGGGCATCAAGATCGCCGTCATCGACACTGGTATCGACTATCTTCACCCTGCCCTCGGCGGCTGCTTCGGCCCCGGCTGCTTGGTTTCTTACGGTACTGACTTGGTCGGTGATGACTTCAATGGCTCCAACACTCCTGTCCCTGATTCCGATCCCCTAGACTGCAACGGGCACGGCACTCATACCTCTGGATCTGTAGCCGCTCAGACAAACAACCCCTATGGCATCATTGGTGCTGCCTCGGGTGTGACTCTCGGTGCTTACCGTGTGTTCGGCTGCAGTGGTGATGTCGGCAACGACATCCTCATCGAGGCTTACCTCAAGGCCTACGATGATGGCAGTGACATCATCACCGCCTCCATCGGTGGTGCCTCTGGTTGGCCCGAGGACTCTTGGGCTACCGTCGTCAGTAGGATCGTCGAGAAGGGTGTTCCCTGCCTTCTCTCTGCCGGAAACGATGGTGCTACGGGTATCTTCTACGCTTCTACTGCTGCCAACGGCAAGAAGGTTACCGCAGTCGCCTCTGTCGACAACATACTTGCCCCTGCTCTTCTCAGCGAGGCCTCTTACTCTGTCGCCAACGGCTCCCTTTCGACCTTTGGCTTCACCGCTGGTTCCCCCAGTGCCTGGGCCAATGTCAGCCTTCCTGTCTGGTCCGTCAATTTCAACACTGCCGATGCTGCCAACGGCTGCGAGGCTTTCCCCGATGACACCCCTGACCTCTCCAAGTACATCGTTCTCATCCGCCGTGGTACCTGCACCTTCGTCCAGAAGGCTCAGAACGCTGCCGCTAAGGGGGCCAAGTATATTATTTACTACAACAACGCCTCTGGATCTACCAAAGTCGATGTCAGCACCGTCGCGGGTGTCAAGGCTGCTGCTATGGTCACTTCCGAGACCGGTGCTGCTTGGATCAAGGCTCTTCAGGCCGGCACTCAGGTCACTGTCAACATGGCTGATCCTGAGACCGCCCCTAAGAATCTCAACAACTTCCCCAACACCGCTACCCCTGGTTTCCTCAGCACCTACACATCCTGGGGCCCGACCTATGAGGTTGATGTCAAGCCCCAGATCTCTTCTCCCGGCGGTATGATCCTTTCCACCTACCCACGTGCTCTTGGCTCATATGCTGTACTTTCTGGTACCTCCATGGCCTGCCCTCTTGCTGCTGCCACCTGGGCCCTCGTCATGCAGAAGCGTGGCACCAAGGACCCCAAGGTCCTCGAGAACCTTTTCTCCGCTACTGCCCATCCTAACCTCTTCAACGATGGTACCAAGACCTACCCCATGCTTGCGCCGGTTGCCCAGCAGGGTGCCGGTCTGATCCAGGCATGGGACGCTGCCAACGCCAACGCCCTCCTCAGCGTTTCCAGCATCTCCTTCAACGACACTGAGCACTTCAAGCCCCTCCAGAGCTTCGAGGTTACCAACACTGGCAAGAAGGCCGTCACTTACCAGCTCGGCCATACCAGCGCTGCTACCGCCTATACTTTCGCCAACGACACCTCGATCGGCCCTGCTGCCTTCCCCAACGAGCTGGTCGACGCTAAGGCTACCCTCGTCCTCACCCCCGCCAAGATCACTCTGAACCCTGGCCAGAAGAAGACCGTCACCGTCCTCGCCATCCCCCCCTTGGGTCTCGATGCCAAGCGCCTGCCCGTCTACTCGGGCTACATCACCCTCAACGGCACCGACTCCACCGGCTACTCGCTCCCCTACCAGGGCGTCGTCGGCAGCATGCGCTCTGTCACCGTCCTTGACAAGCAGAACAGCTACCTCAGCCAATCCAGCGACGCTACCTACGCTCCCGTCGCCGCCGGCACCACCTTCACCCTGCCTCCCGCCGGCAAGGCCAACGACACCCTGTACGCCACCACCGTCTACCCGACCATCGTACTTACCCTCAGCATGGGCTCCGCTGAGGTCCACGCCGACGTCGTCAATTCCAAGGGCAAGACCATCGGCCAGGTCCTCACCTTCCCGGCCCGCTGGAACCCCCGCGGTACTTTTGAGTGGAACTGGGATGGTGCCCTCTCTGATGGCACCTACGCCCCTGCTGACACTTACAAGATCACGCTTAAGGCGCTCAAGATCTACGGGAACAGCAAGTGGCCCCTGGACTGGGAGACTCAGACTACCGAGCCCTTCACGATCAAGTATGCTGCTAAGAGTAAGAGGGCTTTTACTGCCTGATTGGAGGCAGGGATATGATACCCCGAGATGCTGGTTTGGATACGAAATGATGAGATGCATTTAATGTGGATGATTTAATGAGGTTTACTATTTCCTGTATAATATTATCTATATACCTACAATGGAAATATATAATGATGAGCGGGCTTTGGCTAGATGTATAGTTCTAATAGTATGCTGTTCGACAGTCCGTTGCTGGTTCGTTTATTAGCTCGGTACACTAGGCACTCCTAGTATCACAATATACATAGTGCAATAGATGCAACCCATTCCGGATAGTCTTAAAGCTCACTAGGACAAACCAAAAGGTATCAGTAGCATTTGATATGACATTTTGAATATCAAAAACAGTGTGCCCAAGGTAAGATTACACATCAATTAACATAAAAACGCATAGGAAAGTTGACACCAGGTCTCGAGCTAACAAACAAACCAGTACTGGACTGTACGATAGATTCTAAAGATTTACCCCGGGCCATCAGGCCTTACTACCTTTACCTCAATCCCTAAGCTCCCTACTTGGAAATCCATCTTTCCAACTATTTATCGCCTGTCATCCGATGCCATCATCCCAACAAACCCTCCAAACAAAACGATGGACCCATGTCCAAGTCCAAAGGGATGGGATGAAATGGGCCCCATCTGCCGGACAATTGCGGGACGCCCCGCAAAATGCGCGGATGGCGCTCAGGTCCAGTGCAGCGGGACGACCCACTGAGCTGACAGTAAGATGCCCTGACAGCGGACGCCGCATGGCATCTGATCCATTGCTGCGCCCTGTCATCCCGTGTTTTCCCCTGAATCCGTGATCCCTTCTCCCGTGCCTGTCTCGTTACGATCTTAGACAAAATGCTTAAGACCTTTGACATTATACCTTGGGTATACCCTTATTACGCATCCAAGCGTCTTCAATACACCTTTAGTCTGAATTGTTAGGCTATTTCTAGATTGAAATATGCCAATGGGACTCCAGGCAATGTGTTTTCGAATGGTCGTAATCCCTATTGTAGTTTTGCAACGGCCTTTCTAAACTATAATAACGAGCGGTGTCGGAGTGCAAAAGTCTCGTAATTTTGTCATGGACGAGCCTGTGATCTGCCTAGTGATCCCTTTCAGCTCGTTGAGGGCGCGATCAACTGCACAGATACGGCGCAGCGCGGCATGCGAATCTAAGTACCTAACAATCCCCTTTATAGACTGTGAGACTGTTCATGATCGCGAGATGGGGGCCAAAAAACCTACCAGTTGTTTTTTTCTCTTTTCCTAAAAAATAATGACGGGCCTCCTTCGTTCAAACTGTCAAATCCATACAATGGGTGAGGTAACCAATGAGTCCATCCCTAGTGTAGTTTTCGCGACTTTCAGCTGCCATGATGTCATCCAGGTACACTTATCCAGTCTGGTTTAGTTGTTTGTTAGCTCAAGACCTCGTGTCAACTTTCCTAGGCATTTTCATAGTCAACTAATATATAAACGTACCTAGAATACACAATTTCTTATATACAAAACATCATATAAAATCCTGTTATTACCTTCATAATCCGTACTCAGCCATTTCAATTTGTCTTTGTAAGCTTTAGGACTATTAGGGATAGGTTTCGTCCAAGTGCATACGTATACTGCTAGGGGTACTGAGCTAACAAACAAGCATCGGACTGTAGTGTACTCACACATTCCCCAAAGTCCCCTACACTAGTGCAGAACCCCCAAATGAACGTCATCCAGTGGATGAGAATCGGGGCTTGGCTGTCCGCCCTGAATCCGTCTTGTTCAACGTGTTTCGTTATTCTCCTATTCGGCCATTGCTTGGTGTGTTTTGGTGTGACTCGAGATTGATCATCATCAAGTGTTAGAACTAACTGCCGCTCCTGCCGTTCCTTGCCAAGTATTCCCCCCAGCCCCAAAACAAGGGTTCCCTTTCCCCAGCCTTTGTCGGTTTTGTATCGAATGAACGCCTGCCTGAAAAGTAGAGGTAGGGATCTGAATACATTAAAGGAGCAACGCATTGGCAAAAGCTATCAAGCTCACTTTATGTAACCCGGTTACTATAGCCGGTTATAAACCTCCCCCTGATCGATTATCTGCCGAGGAAGACTTAAGAAGAAGCTTCCCCCCAGTTACCTAACAAACCCAACTTCACGATCTAGCGCCATCAACTTACTTAGTTGACTTGTTTACGAAAAAAAGAAAGGGAAAACACCACCCATCCAAGCGGCCATTCAACATGACCGCCTCAACCGACTCTCCGAGAGGTACTCTTCACCACGAGGTCAACCCTCGCCAAAACCACAACCACAATCACAATCAAGACAACACCAACGACACACCCGAAAACCAACCAACCAAAATCCCCCTTCGAATCGCCATCCTCCTCAACTCCTACCGCTCCCCACACATCTCCTCCATCCGCGACTCTTACACACGCTGCTTCGCCTCCTTAACGCAATCCCCGACCTGCCGCTTCCAGCCTGCTTTATCGTTCTTCTACCCAGCCGACAACTTTTACTGCTGTTCTCAGGGTCCTCACAACGATCGGGACGGATGTTACAACGACGGCGGGGGTAATAATGGGGGGTCTGCGGAGTTGTCGTTGTTGTCATCGGATGACGGGGCCTTTTCGTCTGATTGTTCGAACGGGTTTGGGGGTCGGTCCTCTTCGGACGACTCTGAGTCTGACGGTGGTCGAAAGAGCGAGGCTACTAGACGTACTAGGGCTGACGACGCGAAAGCTGATAGGACAAGCAGCAGCAGCAGCAGCAGCAGCAGCAGGATGAAAGAGTTCCTGCCTGATCCGGCGGAATTTGACCTGATTGTAATCGGAGGGGGAAATGCTGATCCGAGGAAAAGACATGCGTGGATATTGAGGGTGCATGAATTTGTACGGCAGACGAGGAAGGAATGGCCGAAGAAGAAGATAGTGGGAGTTTGTTGGGGACATCAGACGCTGGGGATGGTGATGGGAGGAGGGGAGGTGGGGGAGATGAGGTTACCGGAGGTATGTTACTTCGAATTCTTCCAATCTAATAATGATGATGTGAAAGAAAATAGTGGCGAAATGGGCAATGCTAACTGATGCCCTGATGTAATGTAAACAGCTTGGAGTAACAGACTCGGAACTCACACCCGCCGGGTTACAATTTTTCAATGACCGAGGGCCACCATCCATGTCAGGAGGAAAGGGAGAGGAAAAGAAGAGCTCCCTAAGACTTCATCAACACCATCGTCGACAGCTTGTTTCTACACCACCTAATTTTCACCAATTACTCGCCAACAATGAATGTCTCCTCTCACACGATAACAGCGTCTTGACGTTTCAAGGACATCCGGAGAAGGACGCAAAGGCGGCCAAGCTAAAGATTAGAGATGCGGCGAGATGGTGGGGGTGGGATTTGAATGACCCCAAAGCGATGGAAGAGGTGAAGGGGTTGATGGAGAGGGAACATGATGGGAATTGGGTGTGGGAGAGGGTTTTGGAATGGGTTTGGGAGGGTCTGAGGGAAGAAGGGAAGGAGGACGAGAGAAATGAGTTGGAGTGGAAGTTGTGATTTATGATCATGGCGGCTGGTGTGCTGGTCGCATCAGTCCCCCTCGCGAGCAATTGTTTTGATGATGGACATGCATTTGTGCACTACGAGCGTCAATCATTGGGAGGAGATACCAAGTTGTTGTAGTTACGGTATTGTTTGGATGAAAGCGCTAGATAAGGCTTGGGGGGATTGAATTGGAGTCATCTCATCGGTCTGAATCTTGTAATTTTAGCATGTGATCTGACTGTGTGTAATGACGTGTCGTCACAATGGCCGATGACTGTTTGCCGAATGTAACGGGAAGGACCCGGCGACAAGCGGTCGGGTCGGGGACGGATTGTGCACCGCTGTGACCCCACAACGCCGGTGCCTGGATCGCCCCCGCCGTCGCTCGGACAATCCAAAATCCGTCTGTGTGTCCGGCCAGGTCCGGCGTTCCAACTCGGGACTGGACCTGAGACCGGGTGGCCGCTGCCTGGAGGGCTGCCTGATGGGTGCCTGTAATGTTCCAGACCTGTTCTTGACCCGAGACGTTCGCATGAGGCGCGCCAGCCGGGTTGATCGATGGAGAGTGAACGAAGTGTTCTACGGTACCTAGTGAAGGCCCGGGTATCAGCACTCAGCGTCGCCCACCCATCCATCGGCCAGGTTCAGTTTGCGACCGTGAAAGTCTCGGCGTGGAAAGTGGTCTGTGCACGGAGCGCCAGGGAGCACCTTATCGGTTCGCCGCTGGAGCCCCTCCATTCTCCATTCCCAATTTTTTTTTCTTCCCGCTGCAACACGCGGGCGACAGCGACACCAAACTTTGTGTGACTTCACCGTTGACGACATCCCTTTTCCCATCCGTTGCCTGTCCATACTCTTTTTACTCGCTTCATTTCCTTATTCCAGTATCGATCCCATCGAGTGGCCCGTCAATCCACCCAAGGTCCCTCTTGTCGTCATTAGCGCAATGCCATCATCGCCCAAGATGAAGTTCGTTCTGGTGTCAGGAGGTATGTAAACATAGACAATAAACAAATAATTATCTCATGTGAACACTGGTCTAACTTGTCTGCGTCCTACAGGTGTTGTGAGTGGAGTTGGCAAGGGAATCATTGGTAGGCAGTCCCTCTCTTCTCAACCTATTGATGGGGAACAACCACCACAATCATCCTCAATCTCACTCATACGCATCGAGTCACTCAAATTGGGTGCATGCCAAGTAAAAGAGAAAAATTCATGAGTTTGGCGTGTTTCTGTGACATCACTTCAACATCCTCTCAAGGATGCATATGATGATGATGAATAGGCCCGTCTATCACATGTTATTTCGGGCTTAATCCACTAACACCAATCAATAGCCTCATCATGCGGTCTCCTTCTCAAGACCCTCGGCCTCAAGGTCACTGCCATCAAGATTGACCCCTACATCAACGTTGATGCCGGTACCATGAACCCCAAGGAGCACGGCGAGTGCTTCGTCCTTCATGATGGTGGCGAGACCGATCTGGATCTCGGCAACTACGAGCGTTACCTCGGTGTCGACCTTGCCCGCGACAACAACATCACCACCGGCAAGGTCTACCAGCAGGTCATCGAGAACGAGCGCAAGGGCAAGTACCTCGGCCGCACTGTCCAGGTTGTACCCCACGTTATCGACGCGATCATCGACACCATCAACCGTGTCTCCAGGGTACCTGTCGACAAGTCTGGCGAGGAGCCCGATGTCTGCATCATCGAGTTGGTACGCTGGTCCACTGTCCATTCATCAGCCATGGCGTCTGCTAACTCCCAATAGGGTGGTACTGTCGGTGATATTGAGAGCATGCCTTTCGTTGAGGCCCTCACCCAGCTCCGTCACAGAGCTGGCAAGAACAACTTCATCAACATCCACGTCTCTTACGTCCCTGTCGTCAACGGCGAGCAGAAGACGAAGCCTACCCAACACGCTGTCAAGAGCGTCAGGAGTGCTGGTCTCATTCCCGACTTGGTCAGTATCCTCGTCAGTAGTCTGGTGATCCTTGCCTGCTAACTCCATTCTGCAGATTGCGTGCCGTTGTGAGAAGCCCCTCGAGCAGGGCACCATCAACAAGGTCGCTTCCAGCTGCCAGGTCGAGGTCAACCAGGTCCTTGCCGTCCGCGATATGCCCACCATCTACCAGGTGCCTCTTCTCCTTGAGGAGCAGGGTCTGCTCAGGGAACTTAAGGAGACCCTGAAGCTCGACGACGTCAAGCTCTCCCCCGCCCGTGTCAGCCAGGGCCAGGAGGTCTGGGCCAAGTGGCAGAAGATTGTTCCCCTCGGTTACGCCGAGACCGTCGACATCGTCTTGGTCGGCAAGTACGTTGAGCTTCACGATGCTTACCTTTCCGTCATCAAGGCTCTTGAGCACTCCGCCATGCGCTGTGGCCGCAAGCTCAACCTCATCTGGGTTGACTCTGAGCACCTCGAGGAGAAGACCCAGAAGGAGGATCCCACCAAGTACCACAAGGCTTGGCACGATGTTTGCGTCGCCAAGGGCATTCTCGTCCCTGGCGGCTTCGGTCACCGTGGTACCGAGGGTATGATCCGTGCTGCCCAGTGGGCTCGTGAGCAAAAGACCCCCTTCCTCGGTGTCTGCCTTGGTATGCAGGTTGCCGTCATCGAGGCTGCCCGCAACCTCTGCGAGCTCAAGGATGCCACCTCTGAGGAGTTCGATGCTAACGCTGAGCACCGCGTCATCATCTTCATGCCCGAGGGTTCCAAGGAGAAGCTTGGCGGTACCATGCGTCTCGGCACCCGTTCCACTCACTTCCAGCCCGGCTCTGAGTTCAGCAAGCTCCGTGCTCTCTACGGCGAGGCCACCACCATCGAGGAGCGTCACCGTCACCGTTACGAGGTCAACCCCGACTACATCGAGAAGCTCGAGCAATCTGGCCTCATCTTCATCGGCAAGGACGACTCCGGTGAGCGCATGGAGGTTGTCGAGATCAAGGACCACCCTTACTACGTCGGTGTTCAGTACCACCCCGAGTACACCAGCCGTGTCCTCGACCCCTCCCGCCCCTTCCTTGGCTTCGTTGCCGCTGCCATTGGCTGCCTCGAGCAGATCACCAAGGAGATCCTCCAGGATGCCGGCTTTGCCAATGGGAGTATCAACGGCGCTCACTTCTAAATTATCGACAAACGAAAGCAGTAGTAGCACGATGACGATGCATAGGAGTTGCCCGCAGCGAAGGGCATGGATTCAATTCAAGAGGAGGACTACTGTGGCTGCCACCGGTTTCGAGGTCAGTCACAATACCCAGGGTCATCAGCACACCCTTCGGTTCGACAACAACATCACCAACTTTGGTTACCGCTCAAGACTGTCCCCTCTGATGACGTGAACATCAGCATTTGGGCACAGCACCAGCAGCAGCAGCGCATTGCAAAAATCGGGGAAAAAACGAAAAGGTTTCAAGAAGGGCATGAATGACTGGTTTACGGAAAAATTATTTGGGCGGTGGTTGCATTTCAAATCGCTTTGGGAACGCGGCGTTGTTTGCTTCATCTTTTTACAGTAACTGCTAGATAGTAGATGGTGTCTTTCACTACCACACTACGCACTCATACCTTATATACCCCTTGTTAATAGTTACTTGGTGAGCATCAACTCCTCCATCTTTCAACCACTCTATAGGGAATCTCTCGCTAATTTTTTTTCTAGGGCTTCATCGCTTTGTGAACTGCGAACGTTTCGCGGCTCTCCCTGGTTCAGGGGTTAAGGTGGAACCGTGGAGTTTTGTGAGTGGCGACACCTTCAGGTCTTGGGACGACACGCACTCCACCAGGGCCTCTGTTTCAAACTGCCGTTGCCAGGGAGAGTTTGTTTGCTTTTTCTGGCTTCTTCTCCCCCGGATATAATAAACATTTGTTTGCATGGAGTTTTATAGACTTGGGGTTACGTGGACAATTGCATAGAAGGGGTTCTGGCGTTTTCTGTTTCTAGACAAGACACATCCTCAGCGAGATGCAATGATAGAGCGTGTTTATGACAACAGCTACTAGACAGGTATTAGTACCCGTCTGTTGTTATGATGAATGGTTCGTGAGTGACAACTTACCATTACTACCTCTTGACCAGAAAGCAAGTCAACCTTTCCAGTGTCTCGACGCCCTCGTCTTCCCTGACAACATGAACTGATACCAAAATCTTAGGAAATAATCGTCAAAAGCCAAGTGTCTGCAAGCCCCATTAAGTGACTTTGGGAAATTTTGAGCAAAGTCCTTAACAAAAAATCCACGAAACATTCCTGATCATAAAGTTTTTCAATTGTTTTCTTAGCGATGTGTTAAATCTATCCTCTTTTGACTTTAACCCCCTTTCCCATTCCTAGTTACCTCATCTAATCCTACACTCCCGAAGTCCCCAAAGAAAGATCACCAATTCACGCCCCAAAAGCCTCCTCATACCCCGTCAAACAAAACCGATACCTCCCTCCAGCGCCCTTCATCTTCTGCATCACCCCCTTTAGGTTTTCCTCATTAATCTTCACCTCCTCCACCCACGTCCTGACCCCCTTGTCCGCCGCAAGCTGCAGCATCTCCAACGTCTCTCTGCGGCTCCCCAAATGACTACTCCCGAAGAAACACCCATTCTTCAAGAACGTCTGATTCCGCACCCGGATCCCCTCCTCATCTTCGGGCAATCCCACACTGACCCACTTCCCATGGACATCCAACAAGCTCAAGTACGCATCCAGGTCGAACCCTTCAAAGCTGTTGGCCGTGTTGATGATCAGGTCAAACGTCATAATGTGCTCTTCGTTCCAGTTGGGGTCGGCAGTAGCGAGGAAGCCGTCGGCGCCCATTTTCCGGGCGTCGGCTTCTTTGGAGTGCGTGCGCGAGATGACGTAGACGGTGGCGCCGAGGGCTTTGGCGAACAAGAGACCCAGGTGGCCGATGCCGCCGAGGCCGACGATGCCGACTTTCTTGCCGGGGCCGCAGCCGTTGCGGACCAGAGGGGAGTAGGCGGTGAGACCGGCGCAGAGCATGGGAGCGGCGACGGTGGAGGGGAGGGCGTCGGGGATTGGGAAGACCCTGTCATATCGAGGGGCACGAATGTGTTAGTTGGGGGTTTTAAAGGAAAGAGAGGGAGGGGAGAGGGAGAGAGAAAAAAAAAAAAAAAAAAAAAAAGACGAACCAGTGCTCGTGGGTGCGAACATGGGAGGAGTAACCGCCCTGGCTGACGATGCCGGTATCAGGCCATACGGCGCCATAAGTGTCTAGTTGCTTGCGGCAGTATGTCTCGTTGTCGTTCTTGCACTGACGGCAGTCGAGGCACGAGTAGGACTGGGCGCCCACGCCGACACGCTGGCCGGGCTTGATGAGAGTCACTTTGGGACCGACGCGGAGGGCGGTTCCAATGATTTCTATGGGTTTTCAATCAATCAGTTAGTCTTGAGGTTCAATAGCTGGTTGACGGAGAGATAGGATAGTATGGTAGGCATCATATGTAGGGCAAGGACCGTACCATGTCCAACAGCAAGAGGGAACTTCTGCTCGCCCCAACCGCCGCTGATGGTGTGAACATCGCTACCGCAAACACCACAGCATTCAATCTTAATGTCGACGTCGTAGTCGCCAAAGGGCTTGGGTTGGAACTCGTTTTTGTGAAACTCGGTCCAGGTCTCGGGGCCGTTGACCTGGAAGCCGGTGAACTTTTCGGGGACAGACATGTTGGAGATTGTGTGTACGTATGAAGCAAGAACGACAAGCAAGTGACAACGTATGAAGGAAACAAGCAAACACGACCGGGAGGACTACAGGATGGGGTGTTCCCAGAGTTATAAATTCACTGACGGACAAGCGGATGATCAACACACGGCAACAAAGTTACCGAGCATGCCAGAGTGTTCTCCCACTGCCTCCTTATAACAGTTCAGCCGGAGGGCATGCCCTTCGGAAATCTTTTGCCCATGAGGGGGGCAGATCGTCACTAGGAAAGCGTACCATACCGGACGTGACATAAGCCCCCCGCGGCTTTTCCCTTTCATGGGAAATATCGCGGGATTCCTACCCACTCTGGCGGATCCCTCCTACTTCTAGAGAAAAAGCGACAAGCTGAATCATCTGATGTAAGGAGGAATATCGTAGATACCTTCATCATGGGGGGTCTCCCCCCGCCATGCCCCGCGATAGATACGGGTATAAGTCTCGTTTTCTGAGGAAAGGGTTCATTGGGGGTTGAGTGATAGCCCCACGGAGAGAGGAAGCTAAGGCCAAAGGGGCTCAGGGTGTAACTCTATTTATCCACGAATCAACTCGTCGCATTGCGCTTGCTGATCGATGGCTTTGGTGACCTCGACGACCATTGAAGTTGCAGAGGTGCATCTGTTCAATAGCAGAAGAGCTCTCCAAGCTCACGGAAGCTTGGTCAAGGTTAGCTCGTGCCAGATGTATATCGATCCGCCTCTTTTGATATCCAGAAAAAATCTCTAAAGCGCTTGTTGAACTCGCTCAATCTGCTATCACGCCGTTTATCTAGCCACAGTTCCTTTCACCTCCCGAATCAAACCGTCCTCTTCTTCTGCAACCTCTTCCCCGATTTGAACAAGCCCACATCAGCCAAAAAGGCAATCCTCATCGATGCGCCAAGGTAGACAAACGGGATGTTGCCCCAATCGATGGCATTCCACGTTGACGGACTCCAGTAGATGTTCATTCCCAACTCGCGAACCGTGTAGAGATGTCCGATGTCGCCAATCAACAGACAGAAGAGCACGGTCTTCCAGACGCGGATGTCCGAGGTTGACCGCAGCACGAGGGCTTCGTTTATGGCGAAGAAGAGATACAGGTTGGCGAGTTGGGAGAGCACGATGGACGTTCCCAACGGAATCGTCTCAGGAGCCGAGGCGGCATGCGTGAGCTCGAGGTAGGCCTTTTTGTCGAAGTAGGCGTAATATGCGCCAAGCAGGGCGGAGAGAGGTTCGATGAGGAGGAAGAAGAGGCGGTAGAGGAGCGGGAGGGAGAATGCGGATCCTTGAGGTTGATTTGTTGCTGTTGCTCCAGCAGGAGCTTGTTTGTCTGAAGCCATTTCCAATGGAAGTAACCGTGAGCTCGTAACGCCGTCAAGTTGTTGCTGGCCGCGTGTGTTGGGGCGCGTTGGAGGAGGAGGTTGCGCTGATGACTGACTGACGGGACGCAGCCATGAACCTTGTCTGTGGTTTTGGTGCAATCACCCAATTCACCTCGCTCTGTCTTTAGCCCGAAGCGTGTGGATTGGAGCTTGGGCCATTCAATTGCCGTGGGGTCCTAGGAATACATAAACATTCTGCCCATCTGAGAATTGACACCGCCTGCCTGTTTCGATCAGTTCAGCGAAATGAAATGATGGCCCGGGCACTCCTTATCTGCTAATCACCCACCTCCAACCGATAAGCGGAGAGAGGGCTCACGAGCCCTAAGTCTTGGCGTGTCTCCGCAACTTGGGACCCATCCAACTTTTCTTACCCGCAGTCCATCACGACGGGCGCCTTGAGACTCTTGCAATCGACGACGACCGACCGATCGACCCGATATCGACAATCGCCAAAATGTCTGCCCCTCAGCTCAACAAGATCGCGGCCAACAGCCCCTCTCGCCAGAACCCTTCTGAGCTTGAGACCGCCGTCGCTGGCGCCCTCTACGACCTTGAGTCCAACACTGCCGACCTCAAGGCTGCTCTCCGCCCTCTGCAGTTCGTCTCTGCCCGCGAGGTATGAAATCTCGACACCGCGAAAAAAAAAACAGAAAACCGAAGACTCTCCGAGTTCCTGTTCCGGCGTCGGCGCACACCACGAGAGCGAAAAAGACACACCACGTTTTTCGCCTCGAGCCGAAAAGTCGCTTCTGGGAAATATGATATGAGCATATTGGGAAGGGGCGGGCAGCCAGGCACAAGCAGTAGCAGCGGTGCCCAGAGGGTGCATGATGATTGATTCCTGAAAGAATGGACACAGAATCACCATGGGCACTTGCAGGCGTGTGTCTGTTGCTTGCTCGCGCCCAGAGACCATATACACATCAGAAATACCATACAGCGCGCCGCGGAATAGGACGGGAGCGGTCCAAGGATTGATATCCCCATGGTCATCCTGGAGCTCGCATGCTGACTTTTGGTCTGGAATAGATCGAGGTTGGCCACGGCAAGAAGGCTATTGTCATCTTTGTCCCCGTCCCTTCCCTGCAGGGCTTCCACCGCGTCCAGCAGCGGTAAGTTTTCAATCTCTTGATGTCAAACATTGCAGTGATACTAACTTGCACCCCCTTAGTCTCACCCGTGAGCTCGAGAAGAAGTTCTCTGACCGCCACGTCCTGATCGTCGCTTCTCGCCGTATCCTCCCCCGCCCCAAGCGCTCCAGCCGCTCCCGCAACACCCTCAAGCAGAAGCGTCCCCGTTCGCGCACCCTCACTGCCGTCCACGACGCCATCCTCACCGACCTCGTCTACCCCGTCGAGATCGTTGGCAAGCGTCTCCGTGTCAAGGAGGACGGCTCCAAGACCCTCAAGGTTATCCTTGACGAGAAGGAGCGCGGCTCCGTCGACTACCGCCTCGACACCTACTCCGCCGTCTACCGCCGCCTCACCGGCAAGAACGTCCTCTTCGAGTTCCCCCTTGTCTCCGCTGAGTACTAAACGGTGGACGCAATGGGCGTTTGAGTGTCTGGGCTGGAGCACTCCAAGGGTGATTATCGGGTTAGGGCTCAAATGATATTCGGGTTCGGTTCTCTTGCAATGCATGCATGGCAGTACAAAAGGAACGGCGTCTAGCTAGCTTGTCTCTGGAAAAAGGGCAGGCATGGGTTTCCCCCTACTACCTGTTATCCCTTGTGTTGTGCACTATCAATGCCAACATTCAAATACTACTGCGTTATGGATTGTGGGATACATCTTGTCCATATTTGCGATCATGTGCTCGTCGTGTTTGTTCCAGTCCTCTTGTGTTTGTCCTGCAATTTCTATGGTCGTTACATGCTTTTAAACGCCGTCATACATATCATACCCTTGAACCATGCCTTCAATCGTAAACATCATTACTTGACTCTCTAACCCCCCAAATGCAATAACTCATTTTATCATGACCACTCACAAACACCCTCTCACAACGTCCTTGCAACCCTCCCCAACCCCAGCACACACCAATACGCCAACTCCCTCTTCTCCTTCCCACCATCCTTATTTCCTCCCTTTGCGCTGCTCAACCCAGGCATGATCTCATCCTCTGGTGCCTCCGCCTCCCACTCGATCCTCACAAACATGGGTATCTCCAGCACATCCTCATCCTCCTTAATCGGTCCCCTTCCATCCCTCTTGGCCGTCTGCACCAGACTGGCGGGTATCACCTCAATCACGATACTCGTCCAGTTCCTTCCCCTCTCCCACACTTTGCCTACTTCCGGTCCCAATTCCTCCCCCGCCAGACTTGCGCCCCCCGCCGTGCCCGGCCGCAACGTGCCTGCGCGTTTACGACCACCTGGGCCTGAACCTTCGGGCCCTGTGGAGCTGGAGAGGTTTTGAGATTGAGAAGAGGAAGATGTGGCGTTGTTATCTTTGAGCGCTTCCTCCCAGACGTCCGTGTTGGAGTCTATTTCGAATTGCGGACAGAGGATAGTGACTTTGGCAGGGAACCTGCCGGGGGTGGTGGCTGGTGTGGCCAAGGTAACTCGCACCGATTCGAAAATGGGATTCTTGAAGGTTAGCACGAACTGAGCCGGCTTCAAAGGCTCGATGGTATCCGGTGGTAGGTTTGGCATCGGTGGCGGGGTCAGGCCGGGGATGATCAGCTGCTTGATGGTGATGGTCGGGATGTAGTTACCCGCTATCAGACGAATGCGGAAGCGCGTCGTGGTCACTTTGCTCTCGGGCTTGCTGATGATGTGGCGGCACTGCGGGCAGCGCTTGGAACGCTTGGTACGCAAGAGGTAGGGAATCGGGCGCAGCGACGAGGTGAAGCGCGTGAGACCGTGGAGGGGCGAGGCGCCGAGGTAAGGGGCTTGGGACTGGAGTTGGGTGGTGGAGGCTGTAGAGGAGTAGGCGTCGAGGCCGGTGGTGGATTCAAAGTCTTGGAGGGCGGTGATGGCGCTGGATTCATCGAGCGAGGCTAGTTGCAGACCTTCGGAGGGAGCAAGTGCTTCGCGCATGGTGCCCGGTCGCGACTTGGATTTCTTGTCGTGCAACGAGGAGGAGCCGGTGTACAGCGACATGATGCGGGAGAGAGAGGCGGGCGCGTCGAAGCCTAGGTTGCCCAGGGCGGCGGAGGGGTCGCCGCCTACTTTGCCGGTACCATTGGCGTCGGAGAGCTGGTTCTGGTAAAAGGACTTGAGGTTGGCGAACTGGGTTTCCATGTCCAGGAGGGTGTCTAGGTCTTCTTCTCCCTGGCCGGTGCTGCTGCCACCGCCGCCGCCTTGGGAGGCCTGTTCCTTCCGTCGCTCCTTGCGCTCCTTCGCTGTCAATCTCGTCTCGCCGCCGTTTCGTAGCTTGGCCAGTTGCATGTGGATGCTGTTCGGCTTGTCGAACTTGATGCCTATTTCGGTAGAGCTCCAGTTGCAGTAGGAGCATGACAAGATATAAGAGCCCGAGTGGGAAGAAGAGGCATGGTCTGGACTAAGCAGCTGGTTTGGGTCTGGTGGTGTCTCGACATGGTTCACAGCGAGGGGCCCGATGCATATTGGGCACTGGAAGCAGCTTCGGGTACATCTGAGAAGAGAAGTTCCATGTTAGTCAAGTGTGAGGAAGTAGGTAGACGACGTAGCATCACTGACCTGCTCCCCTCGCTCCTAATGTTGCTGCTCGGCACCTCAAACAGACAGTTGGGGCAGTAGTAGCAAACAATCTCCTCGGCTACACATCGTGGACAGCGGATCTGGTGGCAGTCCTCGCAGAAGGAGAGATACTCTAGTGGATAGAGGCTGTAGTTGGACCGGGCAGCACGAGGGTCAAAGGTATGGTCGTCGTCATCCTGAGCGGCGCGAGACAGGCCTTGGGCGGTGACGTCGGGAGTCCTCTTGGTGTAGGGGTTGAGCTCTGAGCAGGGACACCGGATATAGGTGTAGGGGTTGAAGGGCGCCATGGGAGTGTCGTAGAGGTCCTCTTGGGTTATTGGTAGCGGTAGCTGGTCATTGGCGGGATCGGATTCGGAGGGCAGTGGTGGTGATCGCAGCCCGGGGAACCACAAGCCACTGCCGGAAGTGGTGTCTCTGATTCGGCTTTGGGTGAGGCCTGGGTGGAAAGCGGGGAGTCTGTTGTTTCCAAACATGCATGCAGAGTCTCTTGGGTTCGGCTGGGGAGGGGGGCCTGAGTTGTTCGTGTGCTCCAGTCCAGTCCAGTCCGGATGCTTCAATCGATGTCCATCGTTGAAGAAAGGAGTGGGACGGCAGCGCGGGTAAGGTGGGGGAGGGGGGAGCGGGAGGGAGGGAGGGATGTCCGATGGTGTGGCGGGAGAGATGGAGGCCGGAGGGGACTTGGAGCTAGGTTCTCTTGACGCGCCTGACGCGTTTGGACCTGGAGTACCCTTGCTTCTGGAGATACCGCCCGAAAGTTGAGGTCCAGTGGGCAGCTTTAGGGCACACGGCAGAAGGCAGCAGTTCCTCCATTGCGGGGGAGAATGTGCGATTACACACATATCCCTAACCCCCGCCGTAACAAGAGAATGTCTATGCGCCTTCCCTTAAGCTCCCAACTGCTGTCTTCTTCTTCTTTCACATAGGTTCCCTCTCATTGAACTTCCTTCGAGTTAATCCGTCAATCTCTTTTCTCATCACAAACCAGTGACACTTTGCAGAAGCACCTTGAGACCACGACCGGACACCTTCAACTTATCATTGATCCATGCGTTGAGGTTTCTTCTGACCGTATCATTTACCCGCCCAACTGTATCCTGTAACTCTTTCAAACGCTGACCTCCTTCTCTGCTGCCCGTGCTGTCCACCTTGAACAAGGAGCCGCCTCCATTGCCAAAAATGGCTTTCTGCTGCTCTCCAACTTCCTGTCTCCCCGTCCTGTCGGCGTCGTCTATCATCCGATATCCGAGACACGACCCAGACGGCGGGATGCCACCCAAAGAGATTGATAAGCTGGACTAAAACCCGCCCAAAGGCGAGAAAAACCAAGACAAAAGAGGCACCGGTGGCAGGATCCACGACATCCCATCATCTGCATCATGGCTTGTGGCGTCTATAGTGACTGGCGTGATACGGCGCCAAAAGAAGGCGATCAGCTTTGCAATAGCCAATACTCCTCCGTCATCCAACTCGACCATTCCGTGGACCTCCCCACGCCGACTCCCGACCTGGTCTTGATTGGCACCACATTGCTTTCATTGACGCAGCCCTGTCATCTTCCTCACTACTGTGTACATGTCACTATCAGCCCCTCCTCTATCATCCAATCCTCAGCTCTGGGTCCTGAGTCTGGATGCGGCTCCAGAAAGGCCGAGTGGCCATGGCACGGGCCAGAGACAGGTAGTTTTGGGTGCTGGCCAGCCGCATGCGCACCCAAGAGGAGAGCTGAATATGCAAAGGGCAGGGTATTTGGTTCGTCTGGACGGGGAAGAGTGCATACGTCGACTGCCTCTTCGAGCCGTTGCACAGCCGGAAGACGCTTCATCTCTTTCCTCCTTTGCTAGCAGTCCGTCATGCTAATCACAAAGGTGATCGGCCATTGAGCCCAAGTTCGCCACACAAGCCGTACGTAAAGCCTATTGACGTCGAGCCAAGGCCCCGGGTTAGGCTGTTGTGCATCCCGTCTGAGTCCATCAACCAAGGTCGAGGCTGTGGAACACAACATGCACTTTGTACTTCGGCAGACGTGCATTGTCTCTGGTCTTGACGGCTGGGGTTACCTGGGTCTCCCCGCGATGACTTAAGCAGGCGGACTCCCTGGCCTCCCACGACAACTCTGCACCAGTGTAAGAGGGAAAAGGCAAACGTGTATGTCAGCCAGATCTTCGACTTCGGTCTTCACATCAGCTCGAAACGATACGCGCGGGTCTACCATGGCACAATGCGCTATACCAAGATCCTGGTCGGACGGAGGACGATTTCACCAGGCTCGCTCCCAGCCGCAAATCGGGAAGAGCATCAGGTTTGGCAGTGTCAACGACAGACGACGAGCAAGAGCTCCGGATCTTAAGCGGTGGGACGGTGCCTCTAGGACTTCCCAACCGTGGGACTGCTTATGGAAAAGAGTATGCCTGAGCGGAGAATGTCAAGTCAACGAGAGATAACAAGGCTAACTTATAGCCAGGACCCGGAGCTATGGCATCGCAAGGGCAATTGCTTAGTATATCTATATGGCCGTGGCCAGTCGAGTCGGAGCCCTTCGTTCAAAGTGCCCTTCAACACCTTGCTTGCAACTCAATGTCAACCCCTGATCGCAAGATGTATCAGACGAGATATCCCAGAATCAGTAGACATCAAAGCCAGCCAAATCGAGCTCTACATTCCTGCTCCACCTACGGCAACCGAAGCAGAGGTCATTCGTCATTACCTGGATATTCGCAATTTCTTCGCCTGGATTCTTCGGAGATCGATGGTGGGGGAACATCTTGGAGCAACCCTCATTCGTCTTTTACACACCATGACTGAGCTCCGATGTCTCGGGGTCAACAATGCGGACGACCTGTTGAGCTACGCCGACGAAGAAGGTTATCTGGAAATGTGTAATCAACCAGCACATGCCTTAGGCATGCTTCAATTTGCGGAGTACTGTCAAGATCGCAGGCTCTACATTGAGGCATTCACCCACTGCACCGGAATGTTTGAAGAGCTATACGTTGTCCCCGAATATCAGGCAAGCATTCCTCACAACTACTCAGCGTCGTCTAGTCTTGAGCTAACTAGTTAGCTAGGTTATCACTTCTGCAACTCGAAGGCTTCTTCGTCAGGCAAAAGCCGAAATGGATGAGAAACTTGGACAGGCTACGTTGATGTTGCAAAACTTCCTGGATGAGGATTTATCCCAGGCTCATCTAGGTCTGACGGTCGGCGGACGGTCTCATCTTGAGCGTTTCCGAACCTTCCTCCACGCTTTCTTCGCTACCAAGATCGGATACTACCCGCCAACATCAATCGACCAGCGGTACTTGATATTCCCTCCCGCAATATATCGAACGATGCGAGATGACATCGAAGCTTTGTACGAACTCTTGGTAGATAACACATATACCCCGTCAGAAAGCATACCAGCCTCTGCTCAAGGGGGACTGTGTACTCTCCAGTGTGTCCATGGCTTTGACGTACGGAATAGGTACTCTCCGCTTCCTCACCCCCTGCCTTTACTGCCGGAATTACCTACCACCAGCGCGTCTCGAAGAACCTCCTGGCTGCATAAATCCGACAAATTAAAGCCAGACCAACGGGTAGTTGCACATGCAGCACTGGCAAAAGCATCCAACAGAAGCAAAGCCACAATCTGCAGGAATCCACTTGTCATTGCTTATCAAAGATACGAAGAAGACTGCGTGTTCTCACCTCTTAAGATCGATAGACAAGAGAAGATTTCGCAAGTTGACGCGCGGAAGGTTCGATGGATTCTCGTCTATGCAATCTATCAAGTACTACGAGCCTGCACACAGGCTCCTCTGGAATGCCAGAACGTCGGAAATACATACTACAACATGGCCGTCAGTACCGAAAATTTACCGCCTTGGGATGCAGATGACTATGAGTCAAGTTTCAGCACTCGAATCTCAAAGGGAACAAGACAAAATGGCCATGCATCTTTCAAGTCGCTGCCAAACTTTTCACTTCCCACACCACTCATTCTGTCATCATTTCCGGCGGTGTTTACTTACGGCGAGGACAGGAAGATCAGGCCGGATATTGACCACTTCGCGTTGATACATGCTAGGACGCCTAGTAGGATTGCAACCAACCCCAGATCGACATCCCCGCCCGTTGTTCCAACCCGAGTTCACAGTCTCACCAAGAGTATCAGTCATTCTCTCAACGCGTTCACTGGGAACCGACCAGCAGAGAAAGAGTCCACTTCGCCCAGCCGCAGCAGGCGTGCTTCATACCACGAGATCGTAATCCAAGGATATGGGAATGGTACCAACGATGTCCACCCTGGCCATAGCGAGCCAACAATAGACAACCAACCGCCTCAGTCCATTGCCAACGTCACGAAGGCATCCGATACCCAAATCCCAGAACAGGGTATTAGGACGCAAGGTATTACGCTCCGCTCACCATCGACCGCATCTACGTCATCCAATAACACCACCGGATCTAGTACGACAAGCAGGGAGACGGCTGTTTCTGCGTCTTCGACAGCGCCGAGCTTTTGCAGCTCACCAACATCACCAAAAGCCCTGGTAACTGGCGAAGAACTGATGCGCGGTATGAGACCAAGCAGCAGCGATATGGCACCTCCGCTCCCTCGCAGAAGCAGTCGACGGAGACCGAGTGAGTGCCAACCTGATCCGCTGAGAATCCGGAAAACTCAGTCAGCAACCTCTCTCGACATTGCTGGAAGGGGTGACAATAAGGCCAATTGCACCATGTCTATGCATGAGATGAGCAACGATCCCTGGGCACAGTATGCGGATGTGGGCGGGCTGAGGGACTTGGAGGTGAAGGTTCCAGTGTGACCCCTCACGGGCAAGGCTCGTTTTACCGTCTGTGGTCAAAATTTCTTCTGTACACTGAGGCAACTCATTTGCTTTGTTTTTATTGCAGAATTTCTATTTCAAGCCCTATCCCATCTTGTCATGTTCTGTTCACATTCTACCAGATTTACGGAGTTCATCTTGATACCCAGCATTTGATTTTGGTTTCGTTTGTTTTAGCGTTCTTACTTTGGCAATCAATGTCAAATATTACACGTGCGAAAATAAAAGTTTCCCTATTCAACATTGGTCTGCTCGAGAACAATCTGAAAATCCCCCATGTCAGCCCACAAGGTCTAGCTGTTCTGACTCCTAAGTGAAGTTCTAAGAATTCTCAGTCCGCCGGAATTGCTCCTGGTTTGCCGTGTCTCTCCAGTTCCTACACATGCGGCCAGAACCTTGTCCAGCCTGGAACCTCGTAAATACCCGCTGGTGCACTTCGGAAAGACGAAAGCGCAACGCCCAGAATTGCTACGCGGCTCAAGACATATAATGGAAGCTATGCATATGGGGTGAGCAGCCATGAGTTCATCCGTTTGCGGTCATCCTTTGGTTTATGAAATTTCTCCGTGAAACTAATGCCACTGACAGCCATCGTGACTGCACAAGTCCACCGTTCTTTCCTGGTAGGAAACGGATAATTCCAAGCGCAAAAATAAATGATCAAGAAGACAATGAAGATAAAGGGCCATTGTCCAGATTCGGTCAGTTTTTTCTGTTTCTGCTGGTAACCTTTAACGTCAAACGACTCTTTGACCCTTCCACACTGCGTCATTGTGATTTTCCTTCTTGAAACCTCTTCGATTCGATAAATTCTGACACTTCTGATTAAACTTAAGCTTTTCCCAGGTGTTCGTATGATGGTGACTTTCTGGTTTCTGGCACCTCTTTCGTCTCTAATTCCTTCGTCTACCGCCTCTCCTCGGCTTTCTTGGTTTTGTTGTATACGACCCCCAAAAGGGCGCCCGTCGGGAACAACATCGGGATATAAGGAAGGGCGATTTGATTTCTTCTGTTCTGAACCCTTTGATTTTCTTTTTGTGCGTACTCTACAAGGTTCTTATCAGTGAAATACAGCTCGATCTTCTGTGGTTTGGTTGCTGAGGCTTGGTGGTTCTTCTAGAGAACTATTGTTGAAAGTCCTGTGCCTTCCCGCGCGTGGAGCTGTGAGGAATGAGAGTGTGAGGGTTGTCCGGGTGCACATACATTCCACCATCCTACGATTTAGACCTGGTTTGTTTGTTAGTCTGGTACAGAAAGTCGAAGCTTTACTGGATGCATTTATATCGTGTCGAGAAACTGATATCCCAGGTCTTCTACTCCCAAAGGCCCTTCAAGAATAAGGATACGGGAACGGGAAAACTTACATAGTGTCGATGTTGATAATCGCGGAATGATCAACTCCTCGAGCGATATTCGAAGAAAGAAAGAAAGAAAGAAAGCAGGAGGCAAAGCCTGGAATTGAAGCGGCAGAAGGAAGGAGACAACAAACAGAAGGCGAGTAGTTGATGACTACTCTACTCTGCCTTCCTTCCCTGTCATCCATATCCCAGAATCCAACAACGGAAACCGCAAAGCCTTGATTGCCTCAATCTCAAACAGCCTGCTGTCTGTACTCAGCGTCATGTTACTTTTTTGGCTCATGATTGCGAGTTCACTTTCAAACCTCGTTTTGGTTCCATCGCTACGCACAAATTAGCTTGTTCAGGCTCACGAGTTGAAAAGGGTTTCGTGATTTCATAGTGGTGGGGGTGGGATGGAGCAGATGCAAGTTTACTACTATAATTACAAGATCAAAAGGAAGTCGATCTTCTTGGAAAGATAGAGTGTATGGAGGTAGTATACACAAGGCCATGGTATGCAATGGGATGAAGTATGTGATCAGGTACGTGGGAGGTTTGCTTTTGTTGTTGGTCATGTACTTGGCGAGGTTGGTCAACTGATGTTAAAAGAAGGTAGTGAGATGGGAGGCTAACATGGGAAGTAGGAACTTTGGAGCGTGTTCGAACAATATTCACCCCCTCATGAAAAGCTGTCATCACGGAAGCAATTTTATTTACTCTGTTCTTCCCTCGCGCTACTTGGATGATACATGGTCGACAAAGCCCACGTTTACATTATCGAGTCTGTTTGCATGACCGCCATCAAGAAACCATCAAAAAGTCAAGGCTACCCCCAACCAAAACAAAGGCAAGATATCAATCCCACTCCTTCATATGCAGCGCTTTGTGTCTAACTAGAAAGAACCAGCACTCAGCGTGTCATACGCCCGGGCGATGAAAGGGTGAGTGCGCTCGGGGTAGTGAAGCAGTCACCACGCACGCCGAGGCCAAGGAAGGGACGCTCCTTGGAAGTCCATGCCCCGTTCATCCCAATCACTCGGCTTCCCTTTCACCGGCACTCCTTCCCTGTATCTCCAGACTGCCCTGATGTCTCTTTTCCTCCTCCGCTACTACCAGTTCCACTTTAGATTCGAGCCCGGTTTCAGGTTGTCGTCGCCCTTCCACCTCCGTCAAGGTTGCATATCCTCCCAGGTACCCACTTCCATCTTCCTTATTCTCCAACGCCATTTTTTTCGTAGTCGTTTTCATCAGATCAAGTGATCAGTGCCCTATGAACCATCGTTTCGTGGATCGCCATCACTCGTCTCTCGAGCACCTCTGGCTGTCTCCCTCAACCCATCAAATATGCGGCCAGTATTGTGTCCACGACGGAGTTTCATACATCCCTGTGGGTACCTTTCGAAAAGACGCGAGTGCTATACCCAGCATCGTGATGCGGACTAAAGTATATAGCATAAAAACGATGGCGTTGATATCATCCCATGCTTTCTCTAGCGAATCAGCTGTGCCTTCAGTTTCTATTCCAAGGTAGAAAGACAAGAAAAGACCCAATACTGTGAGCGCAACTGAACTGCCTCGCCAAATCCATGCCTCTGCAACGGATGGGAAACCGTAGTTCCACGCAGCTATGTGAATGCCAGAAAACAAGACCGAGAAGACTGCTAAGACGACCGCTATCACCTTGTCTGATGTCCCTCGGAATTCGGCGGGTTGTGTTACAAATGAAGCCCGACGCTCTTTCGTCTTTTGGGTCACAAGGGGGTGTTCGCTGCTTGACAATTCTCTGCTCGGCCTATCCATGCTAAGGTCCTCGGGTACAGGCAACTGAGGTGCAGACGAGGCTCCATGTTCTGTTGTCGCGGGCTCGGAAACAAGTAATGATGCTTCAATTGTTGCTTCTCCCTCGGCTTTCTCTCTTTCAACTGCCATTGATGGACCGTTTGCTGACCTCGAAATATCCGGCTTAACAACAAAAGGCAAACGGACGTCCTGAGGGCAGTGGAACCAACACAGGAATTCAATGACGCCACAAAAGGCATTTGCCACAGTGATATCCTCAAATAGAGACACAGGGTACCCTCGGGCCAAGCGGGCAATGATGCTGGTGATGAACCATAATGTCTGAATGATGGAGAGTGATTTGTATGTCCAGTCACGCTTTGACTTATCGGCTATTTCTTCGTCTGTTGGCAAATCCGAGAAAGACAATTTGCCGCTGCTCACAAGCTCGACAAGCGTCTTTGGGCTTATGCACTTCATCTCTTCTGAGCTGTGCGGCCTCTGATATACGCTTTCCATGACAAAAATAAAGGCTTGTGTCAAGCTGAAGTTGGCTAATTCTGCCCCTCCCACTCGTCGTATCGTTTTCCGAAGTTGCAGGGCATCATAGAGATTATCCAAACTAAAACATGCTGCCACCTCAGGGAAGAGGAATGCATCGAATAATCTGTCGATGAACGATGCTCGAGTTCCGTCCGTGAAAGGTTTGTTCGGATCATAGGCTTTGCCGTGATATGAGCTCCAGGATGAAAGCAGGATGGTGCTGAGACAGGTCCAGATGATCCCCTTTGTCCCTCGTCCAGCAGGTTCAGGTTGGAACCCGGTGAAGGCTGGGGTGTCTCTCGCGTAGTAGGGTGTCGGTGCCATTGGTCCTTGACGTCTCGGAGGCAAATAAGGGGGGACTGCGACTGTTCGTTGTGTGTAGGATTTGGTGATGTGAAAATGGGCGGCAAGATTGGCTGGGCTTTGTAGAATTAGGCGTTCGACACAGAACAAACGAAGAAGACCAACGGTTGCAAAGAGTAAACTGGGATAAAGAACAAGAGAAGCAAGGTAAAGAGAAAAGGGTAGCAAGGTCATCACTTTGAGGCCTCACCTGCTTGGGCACCAATTCAAGTTCAGCAGCTGGGTCCTGAAAGTCATCATCAGCCAATCGCGGCGCCCTCGCCGAGGCAGCTGAGAATCGTATTAGATTCACTTCCTCACTCGCTAACTGATTGTTACATATGTAACGTATCAACGAGCTTTGCCCAACTTAACAAGCATTATTAGGAAAAACGAAGGGAGAAAAATGCTAGAGAGAGGCACATCAAGTGGCTCTTGCCACATGTGGCTCATCATCACTCGTCAAAGTACAGTTCATCATTGCCCAACTTGAGCCCCGGTAGAGGTAACCTCAATTATTGTTTGGATTAGCCCTCTCGATAGACCGGTCGCTAACTGCCGTAGACATCCCCGACTTCATCGGTCAGGTCCTGCGACTCAATTGAGCGCTCAGTCAGAAACACTCTCGTCAACTAGCGAGCAATCAATCGATTGTCCCATACGGGTCCCACCAATGTTGAAGCCATCTTGAGTCTTCAGACTTTCCCTTGGATAATATTCCCACGGCTCATCGCCATCGACATGGCCACAGAAAGTTCACTCGACCTTGATTGAATGATCTGCCGTAGTTGGGGGACCAGCCAAGCCATCAATGATCTCCGAACCCAAAGTATAGATCATGACAGATGGGAAGACGAGCCAGGCGCCGCTATTTCACGGGAGAATCAGCAAGAGTTCATCAACACAGGTGTGGGAAGAACCTACTTGGGAATAATCCACAACAAGATTAGGTCGAACGTCGAGTTATGACCAATGTTGTCAAAGCCAGAGTAATACTCATTAAGCCCTATATATCACACGCTGTCAACTTCTTCTTCTTCTTCTTCTTCCTCTTCTTCCACTCCATCACACCATCACATATCCACTCAACTCCAGGAAGAAATATGGAAAAAACAAAAAAAAGAAGAACTCACAATAAAGCACCGTCTTACTCAACGTCATCACCGCCGCCGAAAATCCCACCAACAACACCGTCGCCCCCCGTCTCCCCTCCCCCTTTCCATTTCCACCCCCCAACACCCCCCAAGCATAAACCAAGTACATCACCGTCTCCAGCGCATTCATCATCCCCTGCGCGGCCGTGAACCCGTTCCGCTCGTTCCACGCCTTCCACCCGTACACGTAATCCACGCGTCCGTACAGCTCGTAGGGTGCCCAGAGGGGGTAGTGCAGAGCGCCTCCCGGCATGGTGTGGGGACGAAGTAGGACGTAGAGGGTGTCCCAGATTACGAGGGGGAGGGAGACGAGAAGCCAGAATAGAGTGAGGCGGGAGGGGGTGGTGGTGAATGTAGAGTTTGAGGTGGTGGTGGTGGGTTTTCGTGTCATTTTGAGGGGTTCTGCGAGATGTTTTTGGCAGGGGGAATGATGGTGGTGTTGTGTTGAATGAAGAAGGACGTGAAAAAGTTATGAGGCACCTGAGGGGTGAAACTTCGGAGTATATACAGGTTATTGATTGAGTGGTGGTGTTTCGGGAACATGGAACCCCTCATTCTCATGGTTAGGTACTTGGGATGAAAAGAAAGACGAAGGTTGAATGCATCCATGCTACAGCGGGCCAGCTTAACTAGAAAAGATGAATCTTTAACAGATCTCTGTGGGTTGCGCATAAGCCAACGTTATGCTGGTATCGGACTGCAGATTGCTTGTTCGCGGGTCCTCCTGCGCTGCCGGGAAACCGAGCGGCGGCGGCACGCCAATTGGCCACTGGCTACGGCGGGTAACTGTTGAGATGTT
Source organism: Neurospora intermedia (assembly GCA_037102815.1). Lineage (NCBI taxonomy): Eukaryota > Fungi > Ascomycota > Sordariomycetes > Sordariales > Sordariaceae > Neurospora > Neurospora intermedia. Next base: position 3,114,383 of record BTPP01000004.1, on the reverse strand, counting down.
GATTGGGTTTCAGCAACAATGAGCCCTATCACGGAACACCTCTGGTCTGTAGTAAACTGAGACCGAAGACCTCAGTATAAAACACTTCAAAGCAAGTATGAGAGCTATTGACTCTAATGGGAAAGTTTAAGGAGGTTCAAGAGTAAAATAATGCAGATTGGCTCTCTATGAGTAAACTAATCTCCTGTGTCACCGACGAGCTGGGTATAAGTGATAGCAGGCCGTGTGCCCGCTAACGACCCGCTAACAAATAACAAAGGAGCAAAATCAACACATCGCGTCTGAAAGAACAACAACATTGATGCGTCTGACATATATGTAACACCGCTCGAGCTTACTTGATTGAAACAACCTCAAGAGTCTCATCGTGCTATCAGAAAAAACAACATAACCTAGAAGAGGACCTATGAGCAAGGAGTGGAACAACTGACGATCTTGTGCCATTCCATCTCGCGTCCTTTCCAGAGGTAGGAACCGTGGAGGGTGAGGCATGCCCTTATACCTCGTCTCGTCAGACAAGGTTACCTCGTAAGGTATTTTCTCCCGATGCTGATATCTCAACTCTTTCTTTCGGGGTGGTACAGGTCGACGTACGAATTCTGGTCGAGACACACCTTTCCAGCCTGCATAATGGCTTCTATACCAGGAGGAAGTGCTTGGTCCCCGGACTGCGTCTCCATGAAGAAATTTATCAACAATCGTGATCTCCTGCTCTGCCTAGGCGATGTGGTAAGGTCATCCTTATTTGTTCTGTTCAACTGCCCTTCGTTTCTCTTTGCCTGGCTTTTGTACCTGTTTTCCTCCCTCCGCCCCTTCCTATTCCTCTTCTTCGTTTCCATCCCTTCCCTTCCTCTCGATGATCCTCTTGTTCAACTTGCCACGTCAATGGCTATTTCTTTGATGGTCTTCTAACTTCCCTTCATTCAGATTGGAGACCGCTACCTCCTACAGAATCTTCGTCTCACCAGCTGGGCCTTCGCCGCCGCCTTTGAGCGTGCTCTCTTCCGCGTCTACATCCTTAGCAGTTCACAGCGTTTAAAGGATTTGATGGCCCCACGACAACAGCTTTCGCCTTTTCTGAGACATGTCCGTCATCTCTATGCACGCAACCTTCTCGGTGAATTTTTTAAAAACTCGTCGTTGTGGTGTGGACTAAAAGATGAATACTTCACTGAGAATGTCTTAGATGGGTTGGTGAGTTGTTCGTACGTTCCACCGTGAATTTGACTGCCGAAAATGACGTGAAGATGCAACCATTTGTGGTAGATGAGGCTGACATGTTTTTTCACATGTTCAGGATGGATCCATACCCCAATCTCCTCAGATCCCTATCTCAGTACGCACCCCGTCTCACCGTCCTCGATCTGTATTGCAACGGTGGATTAGGAATCGAGGCTGTACCCTCTGAGCTCTGTAGATTTCGTGGGCTTAAGGAGCTCAGTATTCGCGGCATCCCGAATTATTGGGACGAGTACGTCGAAGCTATCACCACGGTTCTGATCAATTCCCCCAACATGGAGACGTTGCGCGTGATGGCCTCTGAACGGGGCCCAGGTCCAGTAACAGACCCATGCTATGAATCGCCTGGCCATTGCCTCTATGGGCTACTTCCTTTCATCTGCGAGAGATTTGTAGAGGAAAGCAAGGAAAGCGGGGGGTCTCTGGACGGCAACGAACGGACGAATATACCACGTCTCAAGCTCCGAGAAGTGACCGTCGATCACCACTCAATGAACCGCTTTATCCTCGATATCCCCGATTCGGATCTCTCTGGGGACTCGTTGAGATACACTGGCAATCGCCAAAAACCTCTCTATCTGGAGAAGCTCACCGATCTTCAGTATCTCGACCGGTTGCATATCGAGATGATTCCGAAGTGGACCCAAACTCAGCGCCTTGATATCATCCGGCTACCGAATTTCACTCCGGCCATCGCCCCGCGATTGCGATCATTGACCATATCACCAGCCTGTACTCGAGAGTCCCGCAGATGGCACGACTGGGTTATCGGAAACAACTTTCTTGAATACGCTTGTAAAGTCTCGCTAGGTAGACTCGAAAATTTTATCCCAAACTCGCGGGCCGAGAACCTCATCTTCGACTGGACCGACCGCGTCAATTCCCATGACAGCCTGTACACACTGCTTCATCTCCTAAAGCAGCCGGACCCCGCGAATTCCCTCCGACGACTTGAACTCAATACGCCGGGCGATTGGACGATGCTGATACCCTCCCTCAAAGACACCTTGTCGCATCTTCGGAAGCTCAAATATTTCCATTTTCACCTGGCAGAGTACTATCCTCCACTCTGCCTCTCGGTGGAGGTTCTAGAGCGCCAAAAGTATTTCGAAAAGATGATGGCTCTTGCAGAAGACTTCTTCGAGGTGCAACCGAGCCTTGACTTTGTAGAAGTCAACCACTTTCTGTACCAGGTCGTTCGATGGGGTCCCGGCGCCCGTGACTTTCACATGGTCGAGATCTTGGATCGGGAACGGGAGTGGGTTGCACCAGAAGACACCCCGTGGCAAGGGCCAGAGAAGGAAGCCGTGCCTTTCAGAATAATGTTATGAATGACACCTGAGAGAATGATGATCTTACGTCCATGAAGGAGCAATTCGAGTTTGATTGGGAGTTGCTCTCTGCTCAGAACTCGGAAAGGGGTTCAGTTTATCCGACGACGGGGCAGGAACACGAGCAAGTCAGCTTATAGAAGCGGTGAAACCAAGGACACGTCGAATCATAATACCAGAGAGTTGACTATTTACAATATGGATGAACGTGTGGCATCCGGTAAACACGAAACTATGTGTCGCTGCCAAAATCGACGCATAAACGTGGTGATGCAAGAATAAGGGGCAAGGCTTGGCAGAGTAGCAGCCCGAGCACGTCACTAACAACTCCGGGTGCCAAACCCGGACAATTTGTGTCAATAGTACTAACCTTTAGGTAGTGTAATCATGTCCGGTACTAGAGGTAAGCCGAGAATCACGGAAGGGGCGCACCTGGAACTGATCGGGAAGACCCACGGGTGGCGATGTGATAGAGGGCGTTCGGCGGTGTGAGGCCGAAGGTGATACTGGCTGGTCAGGAAGCATACGAAAATGTACAGGAGCCAGCGTTGTTGCCCTATTATTATAGCTCATGCGGCTGAGCGATCAGACAGACACCATGCACGTCCGTCTGCCCTCGATTTCCACTGCGGAGGACTGGAAGGGAACGGAAACTGTACGAACCGGGTGTTTGTATGTAGATATCTGTCGGTTTGCATAGTTCAACGGGTTGGCTTACTTGCTATTGAGATGGAAATGCACTTGCAACCATCCAAAGGCCCATTATTGCCAATGCACAGCACCAACAGTTGTTAACTTAAGCGTGGCCTTTTTGTGTCTCGTTACCCAGAATATGATTTCTCTGGTTCCACAGCAGCTCTGATTGTACACTAATGGGGAAGATGTAACGGCCCCGTCTGCTGTACACCAAGCTCGTTGTACATGGATATCGCTCTGTGACTGATCCTCGCTTGAGAACATGTGAATCTGGACAGAAGAAGTGAATTATAGCGACGGACAAGGGCGTTCCATTGGACCTTACTGCGGAGACAGGATGCTTTATTGTCGCTGCGGGTGTTGATGGGTCGAATAGGAAGATATGAGGGAGGTACACTAGAGATATAACATGTATGTATGAGGAGAGTAAGTGTTGCTGGGTATGAGTAGATGTGGGGTAGCAGTCATGATACAAAATGTCGTGGGCGTGTCAATGTGCCAATTCGGGACCCAGCCTCCTTCTCTTGGACCCTTCAAGGACCCTGATCATCGCTTTGTGTCGCAAGTACACCCACACTTTTTCCACGACAACACAAAGGAGGGTGTCATTGGGAGGACCGGCAACTCTTTCTTCTTTGATCAACGAACCAATCAAGCGGCATGAAGGAGTATCAAGAGTGACCTTGGATCATCATCAAATAACTGGGGAACTACCATTGGAGGATAAGGGGTCGTGGAGAGGCCGGCTTCGGCTTCCACATTGTTACATATCACTGCTGGTGGGACGAGCGAGGAAGGGAGCTGGATACGGTGCCATCGGTCGGGTAACAACATGAAGATAGGCTCGATACCTTGACCTGGCCATGTTCTGTGTTGTTGTGCACAGGGCAATGTGAAGACGTCTGACAGAAAACCTTGAGCAGTGTGATACAAAAGCAGCTTCAATGGCCAAACTAGGCCCCAGCCGTACAAGAGCAAAGATGCAGATAAGACGGAAATGTAAGTAAGTATGCAATACAGTTATGCATAACGCGAGTTGAATATTTGGAGAGACAGGGTTGTTGACGACATGCTAGCCCGACCGGGACATCGGGTGTGAGTGAGGGCATCATTATGAACATGGGTACGGTTTATGGGGTTGTCGACTGGACTCGAGGCGGACCATCTATGGTTGTTGGGGTTGTTGTATGCGGTTCGCATTTATGGCAATGTTGGTAGGAAAAGGGTGCGAGAGCGGGAATGAGACCAGAAAATGATGTCTGTGTGTCGACGAGGCTGGGACGTGAGTCAGCAAAGAAGAGATTTCCGAGTTTCGTGAACTTTCGATTCCATGGACTTGGGGCTTTTGTCAAGTGGAAATCGAGGGGGAACGGAACAGCCTGAAAAGAAGAGGAAGGAAAGCGATATTCAACTTCCTCGTCACGGAAAGAGGCAGTCGGTACCTCCTCTCAGTCTACTATGTACTCTCGAGTTTCTTCCCCGCCCAAAGCCCAGTCTCTGTGGAGTAGTTGCTGCCTCGCTCTTGCCTCTTTCCTCGGTGCAGCCTTCCTTTCTGTTGGTCAAGCCGACTTCCTGAATGAAATTCATGCAATTTTCCACTTGTTACTGGATGGAGGCGCCTTTGTGAGTTGGTGTACTGGATTCCTCTGTTCTCGGCATTGGAAAGACGAGGTGAATGGATGAACCTTGGACAGCTGCTGAGCCAAGTCCCCGTTGTCGCCTCTTTAACTCCACCAGCAGAAACATCATGATGCATTTCTTCTCCGGAGCTACGGTCGTGTTGTTTCGAGTTCTGCTCGTGCTGGTGGCTGATGGTGAAGGAGGCGAATATCGCTTTGAAATCATCACAGTTTCCACCCAAGTGAAGTTCCGCAAGTTCCGAGACGACAACAACGGTCGAGTGACCAACGCAATACCTACCTAACCAATCACTATTCTGTGCAGATTTGATCGGCTTTGGGGTTACGCAAGAACACTTGGAACATCAGACGTGAACTGCAGTTCAGAAACAGAAAGAGAAGTCGGGGAGGTGGAGAGGAAGCGGACAGCACAGGTCATCATTAATGCAATGCAAAATCTGTTAATACAATAATTGGTAGGTCGCTTGGGAGGTGTCGGTACCTCTCTCCACTCACTGCACCGTCCTACCTCTCCCCAACTCATTGTGCTCATGGATCCGGCAAAAAAAGAAGCTTTGTGTGAGGCAAACATTTCAGAACTAAGCAGTTCTCTGCCTAGGTATTCGAGCTATTCCATCCATTCCAAACCTAGGTATACACTACTGGTGCCCGTTGATCTACTGCAGTGGTGATGTTCAGTGCGGGTCTCGGGTGCCTCCATCGAAACTCCACTGAAACGGCGGGGGCCATTGGGGCTTTGGGATTGCCCGGACCCCCGCTCGTCCCGTCAGTGCCACGCCGACACCTCCACTCTCCCCCCGATTTTCCATCTCGTCCAGGTCATCGTTCCCTTGTCCCACCGCCCGCATCGCCTTTCGTCAACCGCACCGACCGACCGAAATCATTGCCCTTTCTGTTGCCATCACCATCTGGGCAGATCAGGGATTCGCCATCCCCCCTCACGATACGCGAGCGGTATCACAAGCACTGGGACGGTATGGGGAAGCGGAAGTGGAAAGGCACAGACAGCATGAGCACAGCACAGGAGATGATGATGGCCGGCGACGAGGACGACATCATCAGCCAGTCAACATGTTTACCGGCCGGCTAGGCGCTTCTTTCTCTCTTTACTATCTGTGGACTCGGCCATGGACAGTTTGATAGGTGGTACTGCTTACGGTGTACACCGTCACCATGGCGCGGTTTGCCTAATATCGCGAGGCCTCGACTTCGGTCGAGCTCTATCAACCCTTAAAGTCACTCAGAAAGTGCACCACACCACAAGAGGATGCCGTGCGCCTTCACACGGTCCAGGACCTCAACGTCCTGCGATATGGGCAGCCAATCATGGCCAATCACCAAAGGCCCAAACACCAAAAAGGGATCTACCAGAAACCACCGCCTCCACCACCTCCACCACGTCCCGCTCGCAGCTCGTCATCTTCGATACCTTCGAATGGCGCCTTTTCCAACGGCCTGGTCGGTCTTGACTGGCCCTCAAGGGTCTTGTCCCCTGTACCTCTGTGGTGCTTGCCTTGATGGCTTGTGGCCTGCGAGAGAGCAGTCATGCAGTGCTGGCTTGTCAGATTGTACACACCATAGGAAGTGTAGGTGATGGCCCAACGGCTAGTCTGTGGTTAGAAAGTTCCTGTCTCGCTCGAACACGCGACGTGATCAACCTCTTTGTACCTTCAGCCAGTTGCGGTGCTGCGGAAATCGCGAGATATATATTATGACGTTGATGACCGGCGGCCATCGTCGTTCCTGCTTGCCCATCCCACTGGCCTCTTCCTAGACGTCTGTCGTCTCGACTCTTTGTGTTTTCAACAAGGGACACCCAGCTTCGGTGTATGGCTGATAGTGTAAGCTTCAGCAACGCGGCAAAAGGTTCGTGGATAGTCTTTGTTGTCTGTGTGTCTTTCATTGTTACAGCGAGGTATCCCGCCGGCCCTCCAGTTGGACCCCTCGGAACACCCTCGAGGACCCTTATCGCAGCCAAGTGATCGACGAGAGTCAGTCGATCGCTTCTAGAACGCTTACCCTACCTATCATCCGCCACCGCCCATCCGTTCTTCGCAGCTCGAGCCCAGGACCCCAACATATCGGGGGCTCGTGTTCCCCTGCTTGTCGCGTCTCGGTCGCCTGCCGCTCTCCCGGACTCTCGTGGACCCTTACACACTTTGGGCCTCACCTTAGGGCTATAAATTCCCCTGTTCCATTTCCTGTTTCTTTGTTGGGACGAGGAACCATTTATTGCCGCGGGTTATCCAAGTTGTTCTTACTCGCTGGCCCAACATATATCAAACCTTCGTTTGATAGTTGGGTGTGTTTCCGTCCAACCATATAACCCTTTACCACGTCAGCACGCCCCGGCGGCGTTTCCTCCTCTTACCCTCGCTTCTCGCTATCTGAACCTCCATCCGGATACGATATCTCCATCCGATCGAGGTCCCACTTAGACTTAGTTGCCCATCATGCACGGCTACTCGTCGTCCTCCGAGTCGGACGAGGAATACAGCTATCGTCGGAACAAGGGGAAGATTCCGGTCCCCGCCAACTCCAGCGAAGCCACCAAGAAACAGAAGAAGAAGCTCAAGCTGCCTCCTCAACAATCCATAAACCGCATCTGGAAACGTTTCAGCAGCAAGAGGTTCCACAAGGCTTTGGCAATCTTGCCATTCGATCCTGTCTTGCCGCCCACCATCTCCGACCGGTCTAATGAACTGCTCAATGAGGGGTACGAGCGAGCTGCTGAAGAATGCCGAAGAAAAGTCAGAAAGATTATTCAAGAATGCAGGAGGGTGAACACACGGTATCGGGATCCCGGCTGGGACTTGGTGAGTTACTCTGGTTAAATACCTTCCCCTTGAACTTTGGCTGACAAGTGACCTTCCTACAGGACTGGGATCTTAAGATGGAAAAGGGTCACTGCCTAAACAGCTTGGGCCGAACCAAGTTTGATTTGAGCGCGTCTACATTGCAAAACCCCAACTCTACCGTGCCCAAGGCAGTAAAGCGTGTACACGAAATTTACGAGAAGCCTACGTTCATGGCCAAGATTGAGGGCTCGGACGTCAAGCAGGGCAGCTTGGGAGACTGCTGGTTGATTGCTAGCTTGTCTGGCCTTGCCAACGTCAAGGACGGTATCCAACGGATATGCGTCGAATACGACACTCGGATCGGCATTTACGGATTTGTCTTTTACAGAGGTATGTTGCTACCACCATTTCTGCAATCGGAGCGATTTCGCTAACACTTCTGCAGATGGCGAGTGGATCTACTCGATTATCGATGACAAGTTGTACCTCAAGTCGCCTTGCTGGGATTCACCAAGCATGCAGCGTAACTTGCTACAGCAAATCGATCGTGAAGATGTCGAACGGGTGTATCGTCAGACCTATCAGACCGGCTCCAAGGCCCTCTTCTTTGGTCAATGCAAGGACCAGAACGAGACCTGGGTGCCTCTGATCGAGAAGGCATATGCCAAGGCTCATGGCGACTATGCTTCCCTGTCCGGAGGATGGATTGGCGAGGGTTTGGAAGATCTTTCTGGCGGTGTCACAACCGAGCTGCTGGCTTCCGACATCCTCGACCTTGACGGGTTCTGGGAAAACGAACTCAGCAGAGTCAATGATGAGTTCCTGTTCGGTTGCAGCACAGGCTTGCTTGACGGCGGTTATGGCGAGCGTGAAGGCATTTCCGAAGGGCATGCCTACGTCGTCATGGAAGCAAGGACACTGAAAGACGGCACACGCCTCGTCAAGCTTAGGAATCCCTGGGGCAAGACCAAAAAGGGAATTTGGGAAGGTGCGTGGTCGGACGGTTCCAAGGAGTGGACCACCGATGTCCAGGAAGAGCTCGGTCACCAGTTCGGCAGTGACAGCGTCTTCTGGATTTCCTACGAAGACCTGTTGCGCAAGTATCAGCACTTTGACCGCACTCGTCTGTTCCGCGACCCTGACTGGCGCTGCTGTCAGAGATGGATCGGTGTCGAGGTGCCATGGAAGCCTCAGTATAACGAGAAATTCCACTTCAAGCTGACTCGTGAGTCGCCCTTGGTATTGGTCCTCAGCCAGCTCGACAACCGGTACTTCAAGGGTCTCCATGGTCAATACTCCTTCCGTCTACACTTCCGTGTCCACGAACAACACAGGCCCAACGCCGAAGACTACATTGTCCGTAGCCATGGTAACTATTTGATGGACCGGTCAGTATCTATTGAGCTGCCCTCCATGTTACCTGGCAACTATAGTGTCTTCATCAGCATCATCGGAGAGCGCAACACCAACCAGCCCAGCATCGAGGATGTGGTGAAGCGGGAATGCAAGAAACGTGTCGAGAACGAGAAGCTCGCCCAAGTCGGATATGCCTACGATCTTGCCCACAGCAAGGCTGCCGCCCATCTGGAAGCTGTGAAGGCCCTTCGGAAGAAGGCCGACCAGAAGAAGGCTAGCGATGCTCGTCAGAAGGAGCGTTATCGTTTGTGGGAAAAGCGTCACCTCAACCGCCAGATCACCAAGAAGCAGGGTCGCAAGAACAACCAGAAGCTCGAGGCCAAGCAAGCCGCGCGCGAGGAGAAGAAGCGTCGGGAGGAGGAACTGAAGCCAAAGGATGTCGGTGTTCAGACTGAGGAGACCAAGAACCAGGAGAAGCCAGAGGAGAAGAAGGCCGATGAAACAAAGCCCGTGGAACAAGCCAAGAAGACCCAGTCGGGCTCTGATAGTGAGAAGCAAGACGTTAAGGCTGCCGAGGCTAACGGAAGTCCTCAAGGCACACCTCTTGCCACGCCTGCCGAGACACCAGCGGTCGAGAAGACCGAGAGTCAAGCCTCCGGTGGCGTGAGCGCTGTGACCAAGGCTGAAGAGAAGTCTGATAACAAGGCCGACCAAGAAGGCAATGTTCCTTCATCGGGCAGCTCCGAAGCTTCTAGCGGTCCTTCCTACACTCCCAAGACTGATAACTCCGTAGCCGACGCTGCAGATGAGAAAGACAAGGAGAAGGTCCCTGTCCCTCCTGCTACCGACTCCAAGGTATCTGGTGGACCTCCTGCTGCTGCCGAGAAGAAGTCCGAGGACAAGCCCGCCGCTAAGAGCAGTCCACCTAAGAAGAAGTCACCCAACATGTACGTCACTTCGGATGGTGAGTCGAGTGCCTCCCCCATCGAAGACTGGGAAGAGCTCTACAGCTCCGACGATATGACACGCAAGCCGCGTATGAACGCAGCTCCTGCTCCCGGAAGCGTCATGGTCAGCAAGTACAAGGACGATACCGAGGACGAAAATGAGCCGGATCCGTGGAACGCCATCTGCGTCGTCGGTCTTCGGGTGTACTCCAAGGACGAGGATCTCGAGCTGCGCATCGTCATGGAGGGCGGCGAGCTTGAGGAAGGCGGTATGGGTGAGAAGGGTGGGGTCGATCTCGATAACGCTCAGGCCAATGCTGGTGGTGCGAGAATCAGGAAGGAGGGTGAAGGAGAAGATGCGTATGAGGGCGATAGTGAAGAGGAGAGGAAGAAGGGAAAACATAAGCAGAGGAGGTATTCGGTTATTGTGCAGAAGGGTAAGGGTGAGGAGGAGTATGAGAGTGCGGTGGAGAGTCAGAAGGAGGTTTGGTGATAAGGCTTAGACTGCATTTGAGCGCGAGCATGCATTAGAGGAGAGCGATTGCGGTTGTTTGGGTTCTTTACTTGTTTAATCTTTGGGCACAGGGATGGCTTCGATCCCCATTCTATCTTTTCGGGCATTCAAAGGCGAGGAAACACAACACACATGGACCCAAGGTACTGGTATGGATAGACGGCGTTCTGGCTTATTTTGGATGGATGACGGAAGTGGTACGGAATGGTGGTGGATGATACCTAGTGTTTTGGTTAGCATGGCAATTTAGGGAGCTCGACCTCCACTTAGTTAATTTGCCCATATCAATGTCTTTTTGATACAGTTATACAGGTGAACTTGGTGAAATTTGGAGGAAGTAGTGAAAAAGTTGTGGTATTCTCCTCTCAGACACTCGAGGCAACCAAACCCGTAGCTCCTTCCCAAGCATTCAGTTCCAATGATTATTCGTAAGACATCCAAAAACCTGTCCGGGGGTATCCTATCCGTTCATTACTCATATCGCTCTCAACCTCCTCACTCGTACTTCGACTCAAAAAATGACATTATGTTCCCACACAGCGCGCCACGCAACCGTCTCTTTCGCCGTCCCGAAGCAAAACACGCCATTGGCCCATAGTCGGCAATCTAGGTTCCAAAACTTGTCCGTCCCATTCTGAACTTAATTGACCTTCTTCCTGCCTACACTCGCCGCCTTTTGTCCCGGAGTCGTGCCTCTTTGGCTGGTGTAGCGGACGTAGGCGAAACCAGCGGCAGAGATAAGAGCAATGATGAGGAAGTTGCCTGTGTTTTTTTATTGTCTCTGTCAGCATTGACCTTGATAGTTTTCTTCTTAATTTTTTTTTTTTTCTTCTTTTTCTCCTTTGCTCGCCGCGCTCGATTTCCACTGGCGCGATTCTTCCCTTGCCACCTCTCACCACAGACGGATATCACGAAGCAAGGTATATAAACAAACAAACAAGGTAGAAACCGAAGGGATAAGACAAAAAAAAAAAAAAAAAAAAAACCGAAAAAGAAAAAGAAAAGAAGAGGGTGGATCGGGGGAGGGAAGGAGAGTGCAGTGAAGAACAACTCACTAGCAACGAAATTACCCACGCCGCCCAACGTGTTGGCGACTCCCTTGAATAGATCCCCAACAAAGGCGAACAGGCCAAAGAAAAGGCTGAAGAAGGCGGAGAAGATGGTGTGGAAGATGGAGTAGATGCCGTTGACGAGGGACTGGATCAGTTCGGTGATGGAGGTTAGGAGGGAGGTGATGGCTGTTGAGATGGCCATTTTTTTGTGTGGGGGGGGGGCCTCTTTTCTTTGTTGGTATTTGGTTGGTGTTTAGACTAGGTGTTGGTTATTAGACTGTTGGTGAGTGATGATCAAAGTTGGAGTTAGTTGAGGTGATTGTTGGTTGTTGGTTATCGGTTGTTGCTATCGTGATGGGTTTCGTAGTGTGTATACGGTGTCGGTGTTCAAGACAAAAACAAGACAAGACAAAACAAAACAAGTGCAACCACACAAGGAAGGGAAAGGGGGAAAGGATTCCGGCAGTTTAAATAAATAAATACTTGGTATCATTCTTACTACGAGCGAGCTCACTCACAATGACGAAGGATATTCCACAAGATTTATTCTTTCTTTACCTGTTATTGTCCCGCTCGTTTGGTTGGACCTCGTGTGACTTACACGCATTTGACCCAATAACACACACAAAAGTGACGACGAATGTCCCCAATGACGTCAGCGGCTGCTTTGTCCTACAACTTACCCAACAAGTTCACATACCGTACATACCAAACAATACACGAACATAGGGATCGACAACAACAATCATGGATGGTCCATGGACCCTACCTACGCATGTCATTTCTTGCAAAAAAACGTGGTTTTCTGAATCCGTGTAGAACCGTTGTGAGCGATGTCATGTGCTGAATGCATTCAATCTCCATATTTTGAGGTGATGCAAGAAGGGTCCAGGTGGGTCTATGCTGGATTACTTGGCGACCGGCAAGAGGAAAGGCCCAGGCCCCGGATATTATGTAGATCGAAGTGGACCTTGAAGTAAGTGCCTGCATGCGATCGATTTGAGAACCACACTACGAGCGAGACCAGTGTCTCAAAGTCGGAGCGACAAAGAAGCATGAGACGGATCCATTGTGATCATTACACGATCCAACAACACCAGCGCCTGTATAGGGCACAAACCATAGACCGATGCAAAGTAACACCATAATGCAAAATATTCCGGGTATCTTGATTACTTTTCTTTTAATTATCCAATAACAACCATTACCTTCATTCATACACTCCTTATACTCTTTTCACGTAGTCCATCAGAATCGAAGTTTACTTCGCCTGTCCAATAACTTCAGCAACTGCCTTCCCCTTCCCCTTGGCTTCAGTCGGAGGAGTATTGACTCTCTCCGACACCGGCGAAGCAGCTTCCGCTCTCGCGCCGCCCATACCATCCTCCGAAAGCGGGCTCGGAGACCTCGGCGCATCCATTAGAGAGTCCGGCGCCGACAACCTCTGTTCGCGATTCACATTTACCGAAGAGACTTGAGCCTGAGTCTGAGCCGAAGCTGACGCTTCATGCTCCCTCGTCGGCAAATCGGAACCAGCCTCATCCTCTCTTCCCTCGTGAATCATAGGCAAAACCCCCGCCCCACCCGAGCTAGCACCACCAGCAGCAGCAGCAGCAGGACTCATCATCCCCTGTTCACCACCATCCAACGGCTGCAGCTCATCATCACCCCCTTCTCCCCCATCCATTAGCTTCTTCTTCTCTTCTGGCAACCCCATCGTCCTCGGATCCTTATCCAACACCCTCTTACACAAGAGCCCAGCAAACACAAGCCCGACCAGAATCAGAGTCCCAAAGACGACTCCCAGCACAACGCAGACAATCCTCCAATACCTCCTCCCATCGTAATAATCACCGTCGTCCGACGACGACGCGCCGCCGTGGGTAGACCGTCCTCCAGAGTTCGAGTTGACGGCGTCCTCGGGGCAGTAGTATTCATAGTCGGAGCAGAAGTATTGAGATTCCGGACTGGGGGAGCCGTATTGGGTGAAGGCGATGATGTTGTCGGTGTTGTCGTCGAAGGTCGAGGCTCTGGCGGATAATGAGGAAGAGGACTGGAAGACGGCGGGGGCAAAGGAAATTTCCTGCCGGGCGAGGTCAAAGACAAAGTAGGTGCGGCGGAGGAGGGAGTTTCCTAGGTTGTAGTAGGAAGTGCTAGCGCTGGAACTGCTACTACTGCCATAGCTGCCGCCGTTGAGCGCGCCGGCGTCGTCCCAGGTTTGGATGCCGAAGACGCAGGTGCCTTCTGGGATGTTGAGACTGGTGGAGGGGGAGAATGCAACAGAGGTCGCCGATTCGGAGCTTGAGACCTGGCCCATGAAGACGCCCGGTTGGATGATTAGATCGGCAGTTGTCGCTTGTAGAAGTGGGCCACCTTCGCCGCCGAGCGTGAAGGCGAAGAGTGTCGCGTTGTCAAAAGTGCCGGCAGCGCAGGGGATGGTGTGAAGGTCGGTGGTGGTGTCGCGTGTGGCTCCCGCAAGAGAGGCGATGTTGCTGACCAGGTCACGAGGGAGGAAGGAGATGAGCTCGCCCATGCCGATGGTGACGTCCAGGGGAAGGGCGTTGGATATAAGGGGCTGCTGGGAGCCATCGCCGCCGGTACCGAGCCCCGTGGCGTTAATGGAGTGGACGGTTACCGAGAACTTGCCGGTTAGGGCGCGCGGGTTGTCGGCGTCAAGGCGGAGGAGATCGCCTTCGTAGCGAGACTTGTCGACGGCGCCCAAGAGAAGACCGCCGGAGGTGCCGTCTTCATCATCGAGCCAGATGCTGTAGGCCGGGGTGGAAATCTGGCCGGAGGAGACCATGCGGTCGAGAATGGTGGGGTAGTAGCCCGGGAGGTTGTCGCCGTAGAGGGAGGATTCACCGTAAATGGTGGAGTAGTTGTACCCAAGACCCAGCACACCCATCCGCAAGTTGCTTTGGTCAACTAGGCCCATCGGGTAGTTATCGACGGTGAGGTCGCCGACGACGAGCTTGTCGGTGAAGTTGCTACCCTGAGCATAACCAGAAAAGGTGTAGGTGGCAAAATTGGTGTATCGCGGGTTCGCGGTCCGGTAAGTCGATGACTGAGACGTGTTGAAGCTTCCCCAGACACATTTTTGAACATCAACTTTTTCAAACTCATCCTCACTCCACAAGTACGAATAGTACTGACGGTCGCAAGGCGGGTTGGTAGCGTCAACCACCCAGGTGTCGGTCGAGGTTGGCGAAATGAGGAGCGAGAAGTTCTGAGGAGGAGTGCCGACCTGGGCTTGGACAAGATAGGGGACGACAAAGTCGGATAGTGTCCTCGAACCGTTCTTTCCCAAGTCCAGGTCCTTCAGCTCGGGGCGCGAGAAGGGTAGGTGAACATAGCCATCGGCGGCACTGGCAACCTCAACAAGACAGAGCGCGGCAGGCCACAATTGACGAAAAAGAGCGTAAGGCGCCATTTCCTGTTGCTTCGGTGAGTATGTCGCGTGAGTGAATTATGATTAAATAATAGGTCGCCGAATCAGTTCATGTCGCTATCCTGGATTCCACTGTCGGTGGTGCAACTGCTGAATTCCGCAAAGTATGTATCGTAGAGCTTCAACACAAGACAGCAACAGCAACAAAGAACAAACAGACTAGGTATTAATGAGAGGACAAACAAAAGACCCAAAATAATCAGCCACCGTGCCGTTCCAGTGAAATTTTGCACAGGGGGAAACAAAGACAGAGTCGAGAACCAGAACGGTGAGAATTTGTGTAGCTTCGGACAATTTGAGATTTGAGGGTAGCATTTTGGCTTTCTAGCGTAGGCTGCAGCAGGCAGCCGTTCCAAAGAGGTTAGATCCATTTCCGTTGGTCGTTGGTCTCCGCGCGAGTTTACCTTTCGAGATGGAGCTCCCTCCCAAAACAGCATCACGGTGAGCACATGGCCTGTGCTTGATTCAGGAACGGACTGACCAGGAATCGCTGCAGTGAGAATTTTCGGTAGGTCGGCGCAGTCCGGGACACCGGCCCTAAAACTCCACTGTGTCTCAAGCATACTTGCGCTAGGAATATCCCCGTGCTGCCGCCTGCCTAGACCATCCCCACCGTGATGGCTTCAAGATCGAACCACAAGGGAGGAGACATGAGGTGTTGATGAGATTTTGTCGATGGAGGTATAGGTATAGATCAGTAATGTAGAGGCATCAAGGGGTATCTCTTGGGGTATCTACCTGTCTATGTAGTGTATACTGATTATTACATCGAAACATTAAATCGTCCAAACATTAACTCCCACCAGGTCCACAAGCTGTAGGACTTGCAGCACCATCACCATTGCACCACTTCCCCCGATTAAATCAAGCCCCTCTATATTCCCATTGGCACTCCGAAGACGCCTGGGTAAACAAAAGAAACGGACGCCCAAGATCATCCATCACGAATACCTCGGCGCTTGGGCATCCCTCTGATAAGTAGGCGGCGGCGGCGGCGTCTCCTCGTACATTGGCGGCGGTACGAGAGGATTGAGCCCGCTCGTCGGAACCTGCCATGTCGTTCCTCCTGTCTCTCCTGCCTCTCCCGCCGTTGCCGTCGCCGTCGTCGTTACTGCCCCGGTTTCGGTGGCTCCACTTCCACCCGCACCCGCACCCGCACCCGTTGGCCCCGCTCCTAATGTCGTCGGTGCGGGTACCTCCTGGACCGCACGAGGTGCAGTGCTTGGAGGCAATTCTGCGTTCTGGATTCTCCGCTTTCGTTTCTGAGCCCTCAGTGACCGGAAGCTGCACCAATAGATGGTGATTATGATGATGGCAACAACGACGGCGACGGCGATGATGATCGGGAGCTTGTCGGAGCGGATGGTGCCGCAGCCGTGGCGGTCGTGGCAGGCATCACGGGGTAGGATGAGGCCCGTGGTAGAAGAGGTTGGTGCCATTTGGGTGGTGGTGGTTTGTGGTTTTGTCAAACCCCCTCTTGTTGAATGTGTGGTGGCGATGATGTCAGGTATCTTTGTTGCTGTTTTCTTGATAAGACTGCCCGATTGATGTGTTGTTTGTTTAACTTGCGTTGTCAAGGTGGGTGTTGATGAACTCCGAATACTCGGGCCATTGGTCTTCCTGAGTGAATTGCAAAAGTATACACAAGTGATATTTTCTTTGTATCACACAAAACACTCAGAAGGGAGGGGCATCACATCCTTTTATGCTTGGCACAGATACGTTGACAGTTGCCCCTTTTGGCTGCGTCCCGTCGCCAGGAACGGTCACGCAGCAAGTAGGTGGTATTATTTGGTAGTAACACGTCTGCGCATTCAGGAACAAAAAAAGAACACTGCCTCTTTCAATGGTCGCCTTCGACCAGATAATATTGGGCTCTAGCCCGTATTCATTGGCAAGTCATTGGGCCGATGTCTGGAGATCAAGTGACCCTTATTTTGGAAGGGGGGCTGAGGCCATTCGAAGGGCCGGGACCGTGAGCGGCCAAGACAGAATAGCGGGTATAACGGCATCGGGTTCGAGGCTTGGGGAAAAGCCTGAGTCAAAGGGTTTTCCGGGGGGCGATCCGGAAAGCGGATCAATGTTGAACGTCCTCGCAATGCTATTATTTTGAAGCAAAAGACATTAGAAGCGATACCACGATCCAAATAATTCATTGATAGGGTTATGACAACATGTTGCAAAAACAAGTTGATAGAATGAAGGATCAACGGCTACGATTGTAGAAATGGCGCTCCTGGGCGTTCAATCCGTTGGCTTGCTACCCTAGGCATTGCCCAATGCCCAGTGATGCGCAGGCATGGTAGAGTCGCTTCCACCCTACCAATGCGACGTACCTTGCATATCATGGCTTGGTCTACCTCATAGTGCAGGCATGTGGTCTTGCTGACAACTTGGGTGCCCTGTAATTGAATGCTCAGGTCGAAAACGAAATGGCTTTGGATGGAGAGATGCATTACCTTTATCACTGGCTTCCAATGTGATTTGGGAATACCTTCACAACAAACTTGTTATCACTTACACGGTCAAGGGTTAGGGTCGTCTCTTAAGAGCAGATAACAAGGGTAAATATTCAAAGAATATGGCATTAGAGCACGTCGAAACAATATACATGTGTAAAATACTACAGGAGCCTCCTTTGTTGGAAGCTTCATCGAAGATAAAAGAAGAATGTACCCCACGTCCCAATAGTGCGTTGCTCATGTCTTCGCCCATTCCAACCATGTATTGGCACCGACATCTGATCGTAAATCATGATCCCAACTCCAAAACCTCCAAGCTCCCTGTACCAACGAATAACAACAAGAAACCCAACGATACACACTGAAGAACTACTGGTAGTTCCCTCCCGGCCTGTTATAAACTGGATCCGGCTGATACGGCGGCGGCTGATAAGTTCCCGGCTGCGCCCATCCTCCACCAGTGGTATTCAGTCCGTTCGGATTCTGCGGCGGCGGCGGTGGTGGTGGTTGATAATGGTGGGATGAATGAGCCCATCCTCCAGGAGCAGCTGCCGTCTCTTGCATGTTCTGGTGCATGTGAAGGCGTGACCGGCGAATTCTCCTCCTGCGACAGAAGAAGCTGAAGAAGGCGAGAATGATCAATGCGACGACGATGGCGACGATTACGCCGATGAGGCCGCCGCGTGAGAGACGACGATGACGGTGGCCGATGTAGCGGGGGATGAGGTTGGAAAGCGTTTCGCTGCCGGAAGAGAGGGACTTGGCCACGAGGGCCGATGGTGTTGGTGCCATTTTGGCGTTGTTGATCTCCTTGGAAAGGAGTTCAGGTCGGTGAACTTTGACTTCGTTTGTGATAGGGGATCGCTCAAGCTGGTTGATTGAGAGCGAGCTTGATGTGATTGGAATAACTAAATTAGATGAAACCTATGGATGCGAGTTGGGTCATGTCTTTTTATTCACTTCGATCCAGGTTTGTTTGGCTTGCTTCAGTTCTTTGACAGCCATGACCGCATTGGAAGGGTCTGGCCCCATGACGTAGAGCGAAATGCCTGAATGGTTGTGGATGGTACACACTGCCCTGATGTGCCGCCACCCGCCGAGCAATTATGATGATGATGTTGAACTGTCAATACATATCATTGGAATACCAAGCCTTCACAAGCTCGGAATTTTGGGGTAATTCGCTTGGCTAGTGTACTTGTTTATCTTGGAATCGGGTATCGGCAAGCTGGCTGGATAATGATCTGTTGGTCGGCGTCAGAGAAGGTTGTGCTATCCTCACCAGCACTGATACTAAATTCAACACAAAGAAGCTGACGAGGCCGACCAATTTCAGCTTGAGTGTCCCTGGTGATGATGAATCGGGTGGTGTTAAGCGGCAAACACATTTAAGCTTAAAAGGTAGTGGAGCTGCCTCCAGATCCCAAGTCAACTCATCACTCCCAGAAATCCCATCGATATAGATGGAATTGATACCAGAAACCGCGAGAATATTCCGAAGATGTTATCAAGTTGGAAGTATTGCGCAGACAATTCAAGTCCCTTTGTTGGCAAGTCGGGGTTGTGACAAGGTTCAGTTCAGTTTGTGGGGCTAGATGTACGGCATGTGTGGACCTGCGCCTTGCTGGGCTGTCAGGTGCTCTATTCAGTCGGCCGGGGCTGTGGTGGGGCAAGAAGTTCCCGCCTGATTGCCGGCTTCCGAGGTTGTCTCTACGGCGATCGTGGTACCCTCTCCTACTTGTAAGTACCTCTACTCTTCCTTCTGTTTGAGGAACATGTTTCTTGCCAGACTGGTCAAGTTTTGAAGTGAACTGCCAATATACATTCAATGACCCCATCGTACCTCCCTGCTATCAGAGATATAGGTTCCACTTGTTGCGTCTGCCTGGACTGCACTCCCAGGCACAGCAGGCAACAGTGCCCTGGGTGACCACTAACACGGAAGGGAGCCCCACACCACCGACTAGGTCCCCGGGCCGTTCAAAGTAGTGTAGTCACCAAATATCATCTGTCAATCTCGGAAGCCCGGTACCAACGTGCCTCATGATGGAGGTCGAGTATGGTAGCATCCTTCAGGGGCATCAATCAACTGGCATAGGATGACGAGTGGAACAGCTATAAGCAGTCGATCCTCTCTTTCTCGTCCACATGTTGACCCCAAGAAAGCTGATACATCACTTTGCCAGCTACATAATTATTTTGGAACGTCATTGACAACTTCACCTCTCTTACCATTGTACCCCATCGAACCCCGTTTTGCCATTCTCTCGGTCTTCTACACTGTTTCCTAGGGCTTTCCATCCTAGTGTCTGAAGCACAGAGCAAGATAGTAGTCCTGGGTTTCAGCTGTCCTCGGTTTCGATAATCATGCTACCAAGACTTCTCTCCACCTCCCTTCTTGACTCTTCTGGGCAGATTACGCATGTCCGTTTCATCCAGAATCCGGAGAGTCTGGGCCAGCTAGCAATCCTGGCACTGGAGTGTCTGGACCATCTCCCAAACACTCACTCGAAATCATACAGTTAGTGCCTGTTCTTATCATCAAATGACGCTCTGAATGCAGTACCTTATTGTCTATTTACAGCAGAGTCAACTTTACCCCGCCACTATCACAAGCAAAACCATCAAAATCTCGACACAAACATCCCTATACCCTCGAGACATCTCAGTGGCTCTTCCAACCGACGAAGAACATATGGACGAAACGCTGCGGTAGATGGTTATGACGATGGAAGCCAAGATCGACAATTTTCCCGGGCCATCAGGTCTCGTCCTTCTAGATCTAGCCGCAGGCCGCCGTCTCTAGAGCGACAAGATGCCTTTGTTGACACAAGAACACGCAAAGATCGCCAGATCCCAATACGCAATCTGGTCAATAATGGAGGAACTTGCCCTGTGCGCCACCAGTTTAAGGGAGCTCACACGCATGGGCTCGTCATCATCAATGGTATCATGGTGCTTCAAGAGGAGGCAATGCTGCCAAGATGGCTTGATTTCGGAGCTACGCAACCCCTGGGAAAACGAAGAAGGGGTGTGATACCGGAAGACTTTGCCGATGAGTGCCACGTGAGGAGAAAGAAAAGAAGTGGTGTTAGAAACCGTGGAAATCCCGAGCAACCCTCCGATTTGTGGTCTGCGTGCGACGGCGCCGAGTACAGCAATTGAGGACGACAAACGTCTGCAAGAAAGTCAAACGACAGCTTCAAAGGTCCGCGGGTGGGGAAAACTCCATGTGGTTGTGTATGGCAAGCGGCATTTTCATGGTCTTGGTTCAGACGATACTCTGTTTCACTTTCTGGCTTCTCCTCCTGCACTTTGTACTTGAGCATTTTCATGGACCATGATACTCCTATGAGACTGCTAGACAGTTCCAGTCTTTTGCATATACGGCGTTTGGTGTGGCAACATCTCCTTGTCCCAAATTCAGCATCCAATATCATGACTTAGGCTACCTTTGTTTCCGTTTTCCTTGCCTTTCGCAAACACTGATGTCTTTGCTTTTTCAATGCAACAGAGCTCTTCTCGACTTCGAACGACTGACAATTACATGGGAACAGATAGAGTACTAACTGCTTAACTTCTATCAACGCTAAAGCTTTGCGTTACGGTAATAGTGTTTTGACTCCGCTGGTTATTATTCGCCATACCGAGCTCTTCATCTCCCAATGCCCTCCGCGTGCCATCAGCACTGCGCTCAAGCTGGCTACGGCTGTAATCTTCGAGTGTGTCCATTTTTGAATCCTCGTCGTCAAGCCTTCGCCGCTGAGCTATCACCGTCGTCTTAGACGCTTCGTTCATCGCTATCCGGAATCGCTCGTAAAGAAAGTCATCACTGTTGTTGTTGTTCATGACACTTGTTGGTCTTGTACTGTTTCTTCGCTCCAAGTTACTCATCTCCTTATCAAGGGGCCCTCCGCCGATTGTCTGCAGTGCAAACCCTGGTTGCTCCTTTGAGCAGTTTAATTGTTGGAGATGTTCTGACGAGTGTGCGGATTGCCTTCGAAGGTGCCAGTAGATGCGCTTGTATAGCGGTCTCAAAACGGGGATGCCGATGCAGACCAGGGTGATAGCCATCTCTGCGGCCGACCACACAATGAGAGGAAGGGTGGTTTCTGTAAGTGGAAATGAACTGTTAGCTTTATATTGATAGGTCGTTACAGGGCTTTATTTACTCAGATAATTTGATGTGTACAGGCCTTCCACTTCTGTCACTCGTTTGACACCGGCCGCAGCGGTACTAGATCATCATCAATTTCAGTTCGAATTGAGTGTGTTGGTACATCAAGAATACTGACATTAGTCCGAGGCTCAGACTGCAGCCAATAGTGATTTTCTCTTGTCTGGGCATCTGAAGTCTCCACAGGATGATCCATGGAAATACTGCAAAGAAGAAGTCTGTGGCGATGGTTGAACCTATCAAAGGTTAGTCCATTATCCGAATCTTCAAGCTCGCTCTACCACTAACCATAGAGAAGATAAAAAGTCGGCCGTGTATTAACTGGGCAGACTCCCCGGATATTTTTGTTGTACACGTAGTTGAAAGGACGACAAGACAGCCAGAAACATAGCAGTTGTGCTGTTGAACGAAATCTTGTTAACGTCGTCTGGGACTCTAACACACTGTTCGTGGATCTTAGCCCGCTCGAACAAGAGAGCTTACATACCAACAGATGACAAGAACATCAATATCATTGCTCCCCAGACAGCAAACCGATGCCACGTCACCGTGACCAGTCGAAGAAGAAACGCTCCAAGTGACGCTTTAGCGAGAGGCGTGCCAATAAATGACGTGGTTTGTCCGAGGCATTCGAACAGTCGAGCCTTTGACGCCCTTGTAGCGTTTCCTATTTCTTTTTCGGTCTGGCCGAAGCCAAAGAAGCCAGCATATTGAATGAGGACAGTATAAATGAAAAGGATGACCTGGATAAGATAAGAGGTCAGGTTAAATTCGCCTTATCCACGTTTGTGTCAAATTGAACTCACAAATGCGGCAACATATATCCAGTCGTCAACACCATAGGCGGCCATGCAGACCACCCGGGTGTAGACACGAAGGATTACCAAGACAAAGACCACCCCAACAATCACCCACATGATGACCAACGCCCTGGAGGCATCCTCGCTCATAGCCATGCTACACCGATGGTCTGGGTGGGACCTGGGGTAGTAAAGAATGCCTGTGTGGAGGTGGCACAAGTCAGTAGCTGATACGACGACGGAAAGGTTGTGTCATAGGCGAGGATTACCCGAGAAGAGAAGATCCAGTGGTGAGGTTCCATCGTCGGCTTCAAATAGTCCTTACCAACGGGTAGGGAAATATAATCTGCGCTAGGATCATGCCTAGGATCCGGGCAACATCCAATTGTCAATAGGGGAAATGAGAGATCGAGATGTCGTGGGTAAGATTTGGGACCGACCTATGATTCCTGGATAGAGATGATCGGCTATCATCCCAACCGAAACTCCGTCAGGTTTGTCCATGGCTAGGTACCTACGAATAGCAGCTCTGCCAGCGGCTCTCTCTCTCTCTCCACGTGTGATGCTCAGACACATGGAGTGTGGGACCTCGAGATTTAGTTTTCTTGCTTGACCACACACCTCGACACTGTGTTCATGAGCAACTTCGGGAATTGCCATGATCGTTGTTGACTACAGATGTCAAAGTAAGGTTGTCTGACCCCACGAGGATCCACTGCCGGCGCATGGGAACTTATTTTGTTTCATCCCAACTGACAGCTACAGACGGATCCCGATGGGGATGTTTGCTTGAGTATTCCGTCTACGATTTGGGGCACCATCGGCGGCACTTGACGAAAGGGTATCCCCGAGGGATTCACATTCGACTCGTGTGAGGGTCCAAAACATGACTTGCAGGCACATTGTGATCTAACTCCAATGGGTGAGTGTCTTGGGAATATTTCCATGGGCTCATGCATCTCGTGTATTCTCACCTGTTGCTAACAAGAGCGAGCTGGGAGAGTTTGTACCTACTGTTTGGAAAAGCAGTCTCGAAGTATACATCTGTCAAATAGCACGAGCATCAAGGTTTGATCGCCTAGTAGACTTAGGGGCTCTGAAAGTAAGCTTGGAATTATACATCGGTGTGCACACAAGTAGGTCTAGTACACTAGAGGTACTGTGCCAAACGCACCGATCGATTAACCATCAAGAAAGCGCTAAGGTACATCTCGCTACGGTGCTAGTGGCTTCTCTAGTTAGAGCCCCAAGCCCTATGGAGAGAAGTTAGTGTAGTGTACACTCCCCGTTGCTACGCCAAGCTACCTAGCTTAGGTAGGGTGATGCACGACACCACCCGGAACAACGCTCCGTATACCTCTACGGACACGTCTCCGCGACCAAACAGTACGGTTAGCAATTTGGCGGAAAGCTTCCTCGTTTCGTTGAAGATCTGTGTGTCCAGTGTCAACCTCTTTGGTCTCACAATGAAGACTCTCGCTTCCCCAGCTCGGCCCCTGATAAAAGACTGATGGCACCCTGATTTCAAGATCCCTTCTCCCCCTGGCATCAGATCAGGGCCTTGGCAGACTTTTTTTTACCATGCTGATGCATCATCACCAATTTCATCCACTACCTAGAGGTACATACCAAGACACAAACATGGCTTTGTGTCTTTGACGATCCATTTTCACTACATACACCGTATGTAGATGAAGTCAAAGACAACAAATGGAATAATGAACAACAACGCGCCCTCGGAGAAAAGGTGAGACACCACCAAGACCTTTTTTAGTTGAACACACCTTGGCACGAGTCGGTATTAGAGGACACAGCGCGGTACAGCCAAGGAGCTAACTAGTAGCTGTACAGAAGACAAGGGTTTTGCTCTGATCAAATACCCCCATTTTCTGTACGGACTGCCTGCCACCTGGGGACTATGGTAAAGACTTGGTTCGGTTACCGCCCAGAGATCACCCAATTCCACGAGTTTGCTCTTTTATATCCATGCAGAGGGTATGTGTATATTATCCAAAATCAAATCATCGCCTTTTGCGACGACGAACCAGGTAGACTACTGGGTCATCGCCCAAAGATCTCGATGATGGCCGGACCTGTTTTATTACGTCTACATCTCGAAAACCAGGACAACCATGCTATTAGAAGAGATCCCCGATGGAAAAGGCATCGATTTGCCTTAATCTCAGCAGCGTCACCTGTGGTAACTATGATTATTTACCACATTTTCAGCAAAGTCGACAACGCCGGGTACGCCCTTCAGTCCGTCAATACCCCGTTCCCAGCGTCCTGGAATAGCCATGGAGCCACTCATTCATGGACAAGGTCATCAATGACTTCCTTGGTCACCTCCAGACAATGCTACGTCGGGAACTAGAAGGAGTACGAGTTCGGCGAGTACTACTCCTCGGACTTCCTCGGTATCGTCACCTCCAGTACATAGACCAAGTTCGGCTTCGTGGAGCAAGGCTGTGACTTCGACGGCACGCTGACCATTGCGGATATGATAAGTTCATTAACTATCTCGGTATCTGCGGCCAAATACCCTGAATGGCCTACTGGTTGGACAAAAACTCAGTTATCCGCCTGGGGTCTCTATATATCTCCAATGTTACCAATGTCGCCGTCGAGAAAATAACTGCCTGCTTAGAGCGCGAGGACACAATCTTCTGGGAGGATAGGCTCAACTTCTTGCAGTATCTCCATCGAGTCCATATCCACTCAAAGGATATTGTTGACACGAAGCAAATCATTCGTTAACTCCTCTTGAACAGTTTATCTCTCTTTCCCTTTTGTCTCTTGCATGGCAATTCCCATTTACCAGTACAGATCAGACGCTACCAGCCCATCCTAGAAATTGCCGACGCCGACACAATCGCCATAAACAGAGGTATGCGCGCCCTCTTCTACTACCTCCTTGAAGATTTGCGTGTCTGGTTCCAAGCTGCACTGTAATCCGCAGTCTGCGTCTCCAGAATTGAACCCGGCCATCCGGGCCCCTCACTCCATGATAAGGTAGGTATGGGACGCAATCATCCCCGACTCCGGCCTTGACCTGCCCGATGGCTCCGTTGTACCCGGTGGCTTCCTTATCGGTAATACCATACATTCATCGGTGTGATAAGGGTATCTTTGGTGAGAATGTGGATATTTTCAATACTGATGTTTCCAAACCTAGAGGTATGTATGAGAAAGGACAAAGCGATGGGCAGTATTAGGAACGAATGAGACTGTTTGAGACGGCGTCGATTGCGTTTGGTGGCGAGTCGAGGATTTGCTTGGGAAGGAATTTGAGCCAGATGGAGCTGTATAAAATTTGGGCTGACGCTGATTGTGACATTCGGTATGGAGCTGGTGGATCAGAGGAGAAGTGGTAGACTTTCTCGAGGTGGGTTTATTG
Source organism: Neurospora intermedia (assembly GCA_037102815.1). NCBI lineage: Eukaryota > Fungi > Ascomycota > Sordariomycetes > Sordariales > Sordariaceae > Neurospora > Neurospora intermedia. Next base: position 3,088,526 of record BTPP01000004.1, on the reverse strand, counting down.
GTGTAACGGTGTGGTGTGTCGGGGTAAAGAGGAGGACTGGTTTATGAGTTGGCGAAAAGTGTCCAGAAACAGACAGGCTGGAAGTTCTGGTAGATGGAAGTGGAGGGACCTTTTCAATATCGACTCTTGTAAGTACCGCAAAATCGAACCACTTTATATCGATCTCCTAAAAGAAACCCCCCAAACCCAGCACTGGCTCAGCTCACAAAGTAGCGATCCTCTTCCTCACCGCCCTCCTCCCTACCACCTTCCCACTCACCCCCTTCACCACTTTCCCACCAGTCACCATCGCTGGCACCGGCACAGCATTCGCCGTAGGGTCCGTAGCGGCTCTACTCCTCGCCCTGCCCCTCTCTTCCCCCCTCCCCGTACCCTTAGGCTCCTTCCCCCTCTCCTTCACTCCATCTTTCCTTTTCTCTCCATCTTCTGCCTCAGGTCCCTGCATCCCATGCATCCCCTTACACTCCTCACACAACCCACTTTTAACTTCCCACCGCCTCCTAAACTTTGGTTCCGTAGCTTTGTACTCTGCGCACTGCGTTTCCTTCCCGACAATTACCCCTGTGCCCTCGCCCGTTTTGCTATTGCCACTGCCACTGCCATTGCTACTACCATTACCAGCCGACGCTGACGCTCCCGCTCCCCCTCCCGCTCCGGCTACCGCTACCGCCAATGCTCTGCTTTTGGCAAGGTAGCCGGGGCAATGTTCCCACCGCTGGTTCTCTTTTCCGGGAAGGGGTGTCCAGTTCTTGTGACCTTGGAGGGCGGAGGGCAGGCGGGGGGTGAAGCCTTTTTGGAAGTCGTCATCGTCTGTGCTGCTAGTGGCAGTGGTATTTTCTGCTGGGGATTCGGATGGTGGGGATGAGCTAGTAGGGGTAATGATAGTAACTGGGTGAGATGAAGAGGTTTGGAGATCGGCGGTTGATGAAGAAGGTTCGCGGACGTGGATGTGGTGTGGACAGACGAGGGTGTTGCGGTGGGGACAGGCGCATTTGAAGATGGTTAGGACGCGGATGCACATCTTTTCTTCTTTGGAAACTCTTGGAACCTTTTTCAAGGCTGGAGTTCTTTCCGCGGGTTGGTGTTGGAAGTCGTTGAAAGGTATGGTTTCGTTTTCTCTTTTTCTTATTGGTGGCTTCTCTGGATGTAAATAATGAATGGATGGGCTGTCAAGTCAAGGGGAGAAATTTTGAGGTTCTGAGTGACTAAAAAATCAAGTTGGATAGAAAAACAAGGTAGGAAGAGAAAAAAAGAAGAAAGAAAAAGGAAAAGGAAAAAAAAGGGAAACAGGAGAGATGAGCCAGTCACCAGTCCATGTCATGTCAGTGTTCGAGAAAAACCTGGGGTATCGAGACCCGAACGAATGGGGCCGTGAAACCTGTTCGTGCATTCATGTTGTGGACAACGAGGTGGATACTTTGGGTTGGAGCGAATCAGAATGGCCGGAGAAAGCGTCCAGGGCGCTTTTTCGCTTGTCTTTTCAATTTGATCTTCAAATTGTATCGAATTTTGGGAAAAAAAACTCAATCTCAAAGGAATAACTGGGATATCACTGTCCTGAAACACCAGCGTTAAAGAGATCGGACTAAAAAGACGGGTTTCGATAAATGGAAAGATAAACACCATGATCGACAAGGGTTAGGGTCCGCGATATTCACAATGTAAACAAACCCCCTTAACCGATGTGGAGCTAGCCAAGTTGCCACTCACCTTGCAACTACTTCCTCAATGTTGCCTTCCACCACTGATGACCGTGGAGGATCATTCGCATGAAACATGCTTTCGCGCCTGGCATTGATGAAGAAAGTCAGTTAACAACATCAGCAACGAAAATGGTACGCCCACGGATATGGGTGTGTGTAAGGACCTACCTCTAACAGATTGCCTCCCCATAGAATCACGAACCATAGCCCTCACAACCCTCGGCAAATCTGTCCCATTCCGTTGCCCAGTCCTCGCCAGCTCGATTACATACTTGCTACCCTGCAACAGAATTATCTTAGGGTTCAACTAAGCGTGCGCCTCCAGAATTTGCTTCAACACTGCTCCGTGACCGTCGCCTACATCTCCTCTACCAACCTCGCTCGCACCCAAAGAGCTAAAATCAAGATGTCCCACACATGGAACCATGAAATCTAACCCCTTCATCTCCTTCTGGAAAATTTCCAGACCTCTCCGGATCCTACCCCAGGATTTCTACAGCCGTCGTCCTGCCGTACTGTTCGTAAGCAAAGGTGAGCGGACTACGCAGCATATATTGAGACTCACGGGCGTCACGTTCCAGAGAGCCGGTTGAGCCTGCTGGAGAGGAGAAGGAGAAAGTAAAGGAGGAGGTGTAGGAGGGTCCTGGAGAGGAAGGATGGTTCAGGATCTGGTTACGGGCTAGAGCGGCGACGAACGGAAGGTAGGAATCAGTAAAGTCAAGCATGAGGATTGAGTATCGGTTGTAGAGGGCTGTGAAGAAATTGTTGGTTTCTCGTTGCTGTTGTTAATGGTGGTTGAGAGATGTTGGTGTAGGTGAGAGAGAATTTGGTGCATTCATATTCTAGTTCGCTGCTGTTGGGATGTAAGGACTGGGCTTCTACTTGGTCGATAAAGCCGGTGGCTACGAGAGGGTGGGTCATTCGACCTTCTGAGTGCGAGAAGGGGTTAGTAATGTGGTCAAGTTAGAGAAATAGAGCGCATATAAGGCATACCCAGGACTGATTCTGTGCTTTTGTAGTTTTGGGATAGTTGTCGAGCGACATCGAACCGGTCGGGGGATGGCTTTGGGGACTTGAAGCTTCATGAAGGTGTGGATGGCTACTAGTTCAACCATCTGTCGGTCCCATCATTGTGAGCCATGGATAGCAGTCTGTCCAAACTCACATTTATCCCATGTTAAATAGGCATCTGGTCAGGCGTAGTCAGTGCCCATATGAGCTGATGGGCTTGAGAAGATATCTCCAGGCGCCGGAGGTGGCTGTCGAGGTCAATTGAGCTGTTATCATCCTTGACGACATATAATTTGAGCTGCTCCGAAGCGCTTCAAATTTCGGTTTGAAAGGTAGAACCATGGTTCCTCGATGACGGCTGTGCGGAATGTTGAATACTTATGAGGAGAAAAGCTGGAGTTACGAATCAGAGTGCAGTGGTGTCCGAGGCACCGGGCCTTCATGGCAACAACCTATGGTAAGTAGTTTCACGATGTTCTCACCCCTCTTTTCTTTCTTGTTCAATTAGGAAGAAGTGACGATGGTAGCCCAGGCGGCCACCCCACCGGCTTGGCATCCTCGAGGGAAAATGGAAGGGAAGAAGATTGTAGTGACGTCGCTACTACAAGTCCTGCGTGGCAAATACGTTTGGTATCTCGTTGTCGTCAACAGCCTCATGGAAACATCCAAGCTAACGCGCATATCTAACCTGTCTCTCTGCGTGTAAAACGTCGCGTTCGCTCCCTATTGTAGGTTCAGTGCCTCCAAGTGCGCGTTGTTGGTAATCATCGTATCGTAAGCCAAAATACCACCAGCCCAGGTTAGGGCATCTCCTCTAACCGTTCTAACCCTGAATCGAATGTCTTTTCCTCGCCTTTCCCCCCGAGGTTCTTCTTTCAAGCCAAATAAGAACACCTTTCACTCCCTCACGCTTGCGCAACAACCGACCTCAGAACACTGTCAAACAACCTCCTCTTCTCCTCACCTGCCTCCCCTCCCGTCCACTCCCTCTCTACCTCCTCCCACGCTTGCCACCACAACCGATGCGTTGACTCCACCTTGTCGTTCTCATCAAAATCGCGGCTCTCCCACGGCTTGTTGAGGATATAATGCAGTATCTTCACATCCTCATCCCTCCACAGGGACGAGTGACAGTCTCGCATCGGTTTGAGAGCGTTGTAGACGTACGGAAGCGGCTTCCACTTGCCGCGATAGACGATGGCGAGGATGTCCTGATCGGGGAAGACCATGTGGGGGACGTCCGGGTGGGTGTTGATGGCGTCGATGAGGGCGTCGAATTGCGGTTTTGATGGCGTAAGGACTACGGTGCCGCTGTTGAGAAGGTGGTGCGTGCGTGGAGAGGAAGGAGTGATGGGTGCTGGGGAGCCGGTGTGCTGGTTGGCAGAGGTGAAGGGGCAGTTTTGGGGGACCCTAGGGGGTTGTTAGTCGAAGTTCGTCTATTCTATGGAGATGATCGACAGGAAATACGTCGGGATCGACGGATGAACCAAAGCAGTTAGAGAACATACCAGTCCTTGGGATAGTGGGCAAGCTTGCGGGGGTTGCAAGTGCAGGCATGTGAGCATGCAATGTGGCCCTCTGGAAGAGGTAGGGTCATCAAATGGTCAATATTCTGAAGAATGACCTGGTCACTGTCGAGGAGGACGATTCTCTGGTCATGTTGTTAGTTTGATCTTCTATACAGCCCTGGTGCATACTCGATATGGTACCTACCTCATATTCGGTCATCGCCCATGGAGCCAGCTTCTGCCAAAATGCCTTGTTGACTTTGCCTTGCCGTGCAGGCTCGATAGGTTCGATGACAATGGTGGGAATACCAGCAGCAGCCAAAACGGCCATGAATTCCTTGTCGGCCTGAGCTTCGCGGGTGACCATGATCTTGAGCTGGTACCTTGACCCCACCTTTTTCAAGCTGTGGTTGAGGACCAGAGCCCCGCCCAAGTACGCCCTCTTGGTTACGAGGGTACTCCAAATCATGTTGGTAGGGTAATCAATCGCCATGGTGATAGGTAAATAGACTATCGAGGATATAAATCTGCTTCGAGGGTTTGCTGTATGTACTGCCGGTCCCTGGTGAACTTGAAAAGAATGTGGAAGAATTCAAGGGTTCGAAGAAAATGGCGAATGCTCTTTGATCTATAAGTATCTTATTGCTCTCAAATTCGATGTCAGCAAGCTCGCACCGTTACCCAAGATATGGATCCGGCATAGAGACAGGGAAATGTTGCAAAGTTGGTTCCACGACGTCCTTGGGAGACGGAACGACGGCACTTAGAGTTGGCTTAGAGCGCTCGAATCGCTTGATCATGTCAGAGCACGGGATGGAATGGGTCTAGACTGCTGATGGAGGGGTACCTTGGTCGGAATGAACTCGGCCTCGAAGACTTGATTACAAACTGTCAAGACTTGCAAAGATGTTGTGGGTTGACAGTTCTAAGCGCGGGTTCCCTTCAAGTGCTTGCACATACCTCTATGCAGTGGTGTACATACCACAGAACACTCAAACCTCGGCTTTACATTTCAGGTAGAGACATGTAGTGGTGACCCGGTACTCTGGATAAAAAGTTGCGATGAACATGGCGTCATTCTGAGGACGTCCGAAAATCGACCGATTGCAGGAAGATTCCCTCGATTGCAGGCGCTCGCTTATCAAGCGCGCATCAAGGGTCTTCTCCAAACGTGAAAGCCCCCACGATCGTGATCTTCTTTGATCTTGATTCCGGAGAAATCCACCGAAAAAGAAACCCACTGCCAAGCGCGGCAAACCCCGTCCCTTTCTCGGTCAGAGAGTGAAGGAAGGGATCCCGGGCATTAGAAACGCCGACAGAAGACGGACCGAGCCGGTTGGCATCGATGTGACATCGGAGAGTCGGCGTTAACGCCTAGACTAGCTTCCGATCGGAATGTATATATGTGATGTCATGTGTTTGAAGGAATTAAAAAAAAGTAGAGTGAAGAGGAATGGACCCATACTGTAATATAAAGAGCCAGTAGAGCCCACTGACTCATCCTCATTCTATCGAGAGTAGACAGTTCCCGTCTTTACTCTGGTTGAAGCAGCCCAACTGTCCAGAACGATGACAAGCAACCTCATGATAGACGTCAGCAGCGCAAAAGGAGTCGAGAGCAACATTCCAAAACTTGAAAACCGAGTGATTGCGCAATTACAGTAATCGCATTCGCCAAAAAGAGCATGTTATGTTGGTCCTATATCCAGTTCAGAAAGAGCGAGAGTCAACTGTTGGGTTGCAGAAGGTCACCGAAGTCTTCAGCAAAGCCCATCTCGGTATTCTCAACCCCGACAGATTCGAACGGTTAACGAGATGACCACTGACAGGGTGTGCCTTGCAAAATCATCATCCACTTTGAGTCGTCGTCACACTTGTCAAGAAGAAAACCAAAGGGGCGCATTTTGGGTGACTAGTATCGCAGCCACCAAGGTCAAGAGAAGGTGAAGCAAGACAAGATGAAAGTCAGAATTCAGGAAGCTTAAAACCTATCGAGTCCAATGGTTACATTTTGCTTGGAGGGGAAGCTCAGTGAATATTGATAAGCAATAAGATAAGAGCTACAGCTTACACTGTCACGTGCGAGATAAAGCACAGACCCGATGGGAAACAGGAGGGGGCTCAATCGAGGTCCACCACTTTCTTCAAAGCCAGGCTCCAGCCAGGGCCCCGAGGAATCGGGGTTGTGATTGGCCCCACGCCCTAGGGACCTTGATTTCCATCAATTTTGGCTGGCACTTCCTTGTTCTTGGCGCTGCCCGTTTCAGAGGCAGGCAAGCAGCCAGTCCAGCAAGTGGTGGGAGGAAGAAGACATCGACAAACAGCCTGCAGCCACTGGAACTGACCAGACAGATAGTCTTCCAGTGAACTTCTCACGAATCAACAACACATTTTCCACAAGCACTCTCCCTTGTCGGCCTTTTCCAATCCTTGCCTGCCGCGCATTCAGCTGCTCTTCTCTTCTCACGACCGTCTGCTTTGCAGCCAAACGTACACTTTTCCTCTCTACAACCGCGCTCACTTTGTTGTTTGCGAACCCCAGACTTGCCGGCCAAAATGGGTGAATCACGGTGTGTACTACGCCATCCCCGTGTTGCTTGTCGCTCCGGCCACGCCTCGCGCCGGGTCGGGACCCAACACCAGCTCTCAAGATCTCGGACTGACCACGATTAATGTTCACAGTCAAGAGCTCCTTCAATGGATCAACAGTCTTCTCCAACTCAACCTGACCAAGGTTGAGCAGTGCGGTACTGGGTTAGTTTGCCATGCCCCTCCATCGCCATACGCCCCGCCCCGCGCCCGACCGTTGAACGAGAGCCCCTTTTGCTAATCGCCCCCGGCCCGCAACAGCGCCGCCCTCTGCCAGGTCTACGACAGCATCTTCGGCGATGTTCCCATGTCCCGCGTCAAGTTCAACGTGAACTCGGAATATGCCTACATTCAGAACTTCAAGATCCTCCAGAGTGAGTAGCCGGTTCCCCTGCCAAGCCGCACATCGAGTTGAGTTACTGACGACGGCTTTTCTCCAGACACCTTCACCAAGCACCAGATCGAAAAGTCCATCCCCATCGAGGCGCTCGTAAAATGCAAGATGCAGGACAACCTCGACTTCCTGCAGTGGACCAAGAGATTCTGGGACCAGTACTACCCCGGCGGTGATTACGATGCCGCTGCCCGTCGCAAGGGTGGCGCTCTCCCTGCCACCATGAGCGGTGCCTCTCGCGCCTCCGCCGGTTCGGCTGCCGCGAGACGTCCCGGTGGCGCCACCCCCACCGGTGGTCCCCGTGTCGCTGCTAGAGCCCCCGCTGCTAACTCGGCCGCCACCCAGGCTCTCCAGCAGGAGGTCGCAACTCTCAAGGAGGCCGTCGGCGGCCTGGAGCGCGAGCGTGACTTCTACTTCCACAAGCTGCGCGACATTGAGGTTCTTGTTCAGAGCGCTGTCGAGGAGGACCCCGAACTCGAGAAGCAAGAGGACGGTCTCATCAAGGCCATCCAGGCCATCCTTTACTCGACCGAGGAGGGCTTCGAGATTCCCGAGGCTGACGCCGAGGCCGCCGACGATCAGGAGACCTTTTAAACGCATCACATACTGGTTTAACGACTATGGCGACAACTGCAACGCGGCCTGCCCACCGAGATAGGCGGAGGGTAGCGCCACGCGGTTTAGAGGCTGGGGGGATGGGGTTGGATTTACGCAGAGGCCGAAGATTAATGGTGTTGTTATTTGGCTCCGGGTCATGAACTGCGGACGGCAAGGGTCGCTATGCTGTTGGTATTGTTGACGGGCACATTGCGTGGTGCATCAGGAACAGAGGGCGGATCTGATACTAGTGGGCTCTCTTGAAGCATAACAAAGGGACCCTTTTTTAGACATTTGGGACGGACAGCATGTGGTATGTATGGGATGGGGGTTGATCCTCTGTTCCATACACTCTCTTTGCACGGATTTGCAATATTTACACAAGGGTCTTTATGACTCCCTGGACACCAGCTGAGTCCGGAGGTTTCAGCATAGTCCACACGCACTGCAATTCGCACATACGACGAAGACTTGACGGTAGATAAAAGCTATCTGGGATATTGATATTTTTCTCCTCCTGCACTGTGAGCCTGTTGAATTTAGAATGGTAGGGGTGAGGTTATAGGCAGAAGAATCGTTCCTCGCTGGTGGTTGTGTGTAAAATGTGATTGATGCCTCGTGTTCCTGAGCCGAGGGGTGAGTGCATTTGTGTTACAGCGTCTGAACTTTATAAAGTGGAATCCATTGCTCCCTTATAAGCTGGTCCGAGGCCGTCAAGTTACACCGCATTCGCGAACATATTTCTACTTGGGGGAGGAAAGAAGACACGGGATGCTACCGCTGGAAAGATGATCACAAAGGACGAGTCGGAGGGGGGAGTATGTAGTGTAGACAGTGGGGATCATGTCGTTTCGGAGACCCGTCAGCCACGCCACGTACCTTGCTGGGGCCGGAAAGGTGCCCGGACCTGAGACTGTTCCTGTCGCTGGGTTCGTCTGTTGGCGCTTAACTGATCCAGGTACTAAACGCCAGCGAACCCTGTTAGGCAGTGACGCTTTGGATACATAGAGAAAGCATCCGATCGCGGGCATCCGTCTTCTGGCTGTCCATGGACGCAATGACACACTGGAGGGTTTTCCAACTTCAAACACGGCCAACCACCAACCAATCGATCAGCTGCACTGCACTGGCTGCATTGACAACAACCACTGCATTTTACCCCAATCGAAGGTCTGATGAGATTCTCCAGACAACATCAAACACCAAATTGATCTCGACCTCTGATCGATAACACCACATTTCCTCTTCCGCCTTTTTTTTTTTTTTTCTTGTCTTTCTCTCCCATTTTTTGCATTGGGCATCCGCGTCTGCTTCTTTAATCTTGCAAGAGATACCCGCCATTTGGTTCAAGTCATTTCGAAGCGCTTCGTCAGCATTGAAACGAACGATCCCATCATCCCCAGCCATCCACACAGCATAGCCGTGGCGATTCATCACCTACCATCAGTGCTGCCTGCCAGCCCAGCCCTGTTGACCTTTGGTCCACACAGATCACAACAAATCCATTCGATCCGTATCTACCAACAAAAAACCCCTGCTCTATCAAGCCGACTGTCGCTATCCTAACAAGCCAAGACATTCACGACGCTCTCTCCGGCCGATCGCTTCGCGTCACAGTCACACGACCAAACTCCCCCGAGTGACCTGAAAGCTGCTCCTTTCGTCATCGCAGGGTTGTCCTTCTATGATTTGAACATCAACAAAACCACACGGAACCTTTTAACCTCAACAACAACATTTTAACACACAAACAACGAAGCAGCCGAAGGTCCCGGCCATATACAACGGCAACGGCAACGGCAACGGCAACCATGGCCCCCCCAGCCGAGATCTCCATCCCCACAACCTCCATATCCACCCCTTCTTCCGAATCCGGTGGCTCCTCAAAACCTTTCACACTCTACAACATCACTCTCCGCCTTCCCCTCCGCTCCTTCGTCGTCCAAAAGCGCTATTCCGACTTCCTCGCCCTGCACCAAGCCCTCACCTCCCTCGTTGGCTCTCCGCCTCCCGAACCCTTGCCCGCCAAAAACTGGTTCAAATCCACCGTCAACTCCCCCGAGTTGACGGAAAAGCGCCGCGTCGCTCTCGAGCGCTACCTCCGCGCCATTGCCGAGCCGCCCGATCGTCGGTGGCGTGATACGCCCGTCTGGCGCGCGTTTCTGAACCTGCCCGGCGGGGCTAGCGGTGCCAATGCCGCCGCTAGTACTGCGGGTAGTGGCAGCGGAATCGAGGGAAAAATCCCCGCTATCGGCCTGAAAGACGCGAACCTCGCTGCTGCCAGTGACCCGGGCACGTGGCTGGATTTGCACCGCGAGCTGAAGGGCGCGCTGCACGAGGCGCGCGTGGCGCTGGGAAGGAGGGATGGGGCGACGGAGAATATGACGAAGCTGGAGGCGGGTGCGGCGGCCAAGAGGGCGCTGGTTAGGGCGGGTAGCTTGCTGGGCGCGTTGCAGGAGGGCTTGGGAGTTCTGAAGAGTAGTGGACGGGTCGGGGAGGGCGAACTCAGGAGACGAAGGGACCTGCTGGCGGCCGCGAGGGTGGAGAGGGATGGGCTGGATAAGCTCAGTTCGAGCTTGGCGCATGCGAGCCGGGAGGCGGCGAGGCAGGCTTCGATCAGTGGGCCGTTGGGGAGTGGGAGTAGTAGTGGGGAGGCCGGGGAGAGGGCCAAGTTGTTTGCTGGGTCTTCTGGTGCTGGTGGAGGGTCGGTGAGAGGAGGGAGGGTATTGGGCGCCCCGTTGCCGGAGACGGAAAGGACGAGGGAGTTGGATAATGAGGGGGTGTTGCAGCTGCAGAGGGATACGATGCGCGATCAGGATATGGAAGTGGAGGCGCTGGCGAGGATTGTCAGGAGGCAGAAGGAGATGGGACTGGCTATCAACGACGAGGTTGAGCGGCAGACGAACATGCTGGATAACCTCAACACTAATGTTGATGTGGTGGATAAGAAGTTGAGGGTCGCCAAGGGACGGGTCAAGAGGCTTGGTTGACGTGAGGCGCCGCTTCCCGAGTGGGATCATGAAGGTTTTACACAGGAGGAGGATGAGGAGAATAATGACGATGATAGTCTCAACAGGATGATGTTTATCATGTCAAGCGAGGACGGTTCCGTGGCAGAAGTTATCGTTGTTCCTACTACGGTGGCACAAGGAGACCAGCACGGAGCTATCCACAGACCCCGAAATGGCCGCTTACGACTACGACGAGACCAATGGCTATATGAATTATCATCGGATGACGACGGACATGACGACCACAGCAGCACCACAGACGAGAAGAAGAGTAGGACAGCACGACAACAACGGCAACAAGGGGACGAAGGAAAGGGGAAACGAAATGAAGGGTTGAGAGCAAAGGGTAGGCCCTCGGGAGGCGGCGGCGGCGGCGGCGAAGAAGGTAACATGTTTGATGCTTTCCTTTTGCTTTGTGTCAAGGGCGTTCTCGCCGGCGTCCAAGGGTTTTGGTTGTTGCAGTGGGCGTTGGGGAGGTTGTCGGATGTGCTCACTTGCGTGGTGGAGTTTGGCCTACTTCTTTTGGGACAACCTTCGGAGTCATTTGGTTGACGCATCACTCTTTTCCCTTGACAAACTCTTTTGCTACGGAGCTGCTTTTCTTCTGTGTCGGGGAGTTTGGGTTGTTGTTTGTGAGAGTCCTGTTTATTATACCGTTTGGCTTAGATATCTGTCATTCATTCCAGTTTACAGCGTGGTGGATCTATCAATCAGTTGGATTGGAGACCCGGGGGGACCTTGCTCTCATCACATAGCGCAAAAGAAACTTTGATCAACTCGTTTCTTACCTACCTACCTACTCTGCCTGAAGTCGAGGTCACGAAGCATAGTACTGTTCGACCTGCATATAACGATCAGCCACATAACGATATTCTGGTTATAATGCTCAAGATCACGGAAACGGTATAGATTTGTATGGGAGTAACGATCAACCTTCGCATTGCGATTTCGATCAGATTTTGACGGCGAGCTATACCAAAATCGTTATACTTGGGGGGTTTGGTTCAGTTCTGAGACGTCTAGTGACAGGCCGTTACAACTCGTAACGGAAAGAAGTGGGTCCTTTCAGCTATCCACGGCCTTCTAATTAGTCTAGAAGCCCAAAGTAGCCTACCTTACATTAACGATATTCTGGGCATAACGATCAAAACACTAGAAACACCCTTGATCGTTATGTGCAGGTTAAACAGTACGCTCGAAAACATGTCTGTTGTAGGAGGCAGGCGGTGAAAATGATAGCCTCCACTACAACATGGCGTGGCTGGGCCCAATGCTCCCAGCCATCTCGTTACAGTGGCTCTAGTGGTCGACCCTCGTACCCTGTAGTGTATGTAGTTCAGAAAACCAGATCTCCCTGTTACGTCACGGTTGGGGATGCAAGTCGGTTGCCCAGCAACGGTTGAGCTCCTCTCTTGTCACTTTGCGAGTTTCAATCTTTATCCAACATGATGCGATACCCAAAGCTTCGTTGATGTACAGGTCAGCTACGTTTACCATATAGGTGCGAGCGAATGTTAGAAGAGAACAATTGTTGAGCAAGGGCCAAGCCGCGCCGGGTAGCCTGGGCATGTTTCGAAACTTTGGTCACGTCAGCGCTTCGCTTAAGGGTCTTCATGCACAGCCTATTCCTTTGAGAACGTCGAATTGGCGATAGATGACTTGTTACCACTTGTGCAACATTCAGCTGATTGATACATCTGAAATATACAGATTATGAATATACGACACGATCTACTTTACCATCGTATTGAAGACGGGTTCCTGCTTTCCCGGGAGCCAGAGGGACATGGTACACTACTTCTACCAGTACACTACAGAATACCTCTACACATGCCGGTTCAGCTGTTGAACTGCGCCAGCACGGCCAGGCTGTCAACCCCTGTACCCCGCCCAAAACTCCACTGGTTCCTACCCCTGTCGGTCAATGGCACTGTACCTCTAGAGGAAGTAAACAATGCCGGGGCGGGACGGGAGCACCGCCTTCCACTTCCACTTCACTTGCACGCAGTTTCCCAATCACACCAACCAACAAGCAGAGGGCGTCGCACACAAAGTGCAACCATGCACGCCCTGAACCTGTTGTGGCTAGCTTCCCGATTTTCTCTTTCTCCCAACTGTCTTCTTCAAGGACCCTTCCTTCTCCTCCAATGCAGACAGAGGACAACTTGAACTTTCAACGCTTCCTGTATGCGCCGGCCACCGACATTAAATCTTGTCCCATACATCAACTTGCTGGTCGGGTGATAACAGCTAACGACGGTCGTTACAATCCACAGCTCTCAGCTCATCTCAACCTTGGACGACAACATTCAACCGCAACGAAGCCGGACATGTAAGCCAGCCCACTACCATTCCTTCGAAGCTCCCAACGTCGTGCCTCTTCGCGAGCTGTCAAGAGCGCCCTGGTGCACCAGCTGCTGCATGTCTTTGCGCCTTTGTCCCTATCGCGTATTGCAGGTTACACTAAGGACTGAGGCTGACACACACATGGCAGACTTCTGCCACTCTCTAGTACTTCTGGCCGCCTTGATGGCTGCCCACGAGCACTATAGAACAACCTAATACTGAAGCTTCAAGGCGCCGCCATACGTTACGACTATCTGCAGGTTGATTGACGACCGCTCTCCGAAAGCATCACCCAGACTTATCCGGTAACGGCCCGATCACGAAATGGATGAAGCACCGCCGCCTCCTCCGCCGCCCCACGGCAAGAATCCCAAAACATCGGCTGGCTCAAGTGCTCTTCCGCCTAGGAAATACGATGTCTTTATCATACCGGAGCACTCTGCTGGCGCGGGGTTTCTATACCTACCATCATTGCAACCGCAATGGAACAGCTTCTTTGCTGGTGTCGTCTCCACCCTCGCCGCACTGTTCCTAGGGAAAGCGCTGACGCCGGCTTTCCTGTCATGGTGGCACAGCGGAATGGGCAGTGTTGGGTTGTCAGTACTCCTGGTTGTGGTAGCGCTGGGATCTTGGTCTCTTGGCCGATCTACAAGCAACGTAAAGCTGGGGTCGGGAAGTGACTGGCAAAAGACAACTGGCGAATCCGATGCCTCTGGGGCGTTCAAGACAGCGCCCCCTTATGAAGACTTCAAGTCTACGCACGCGCCGCCACCACGTCCCCCTACACCTCCCACGGATCCCGAGACTCCGGCCGATGAGTGGTCGCGTCCTTCGTGGAAGGAGAACGATGACGCGGAACCGGAACCACATGTTGAGCCCGAGCCGGAGCCGGAACCCAAGGCCAAGCACAGACCACAATCCCCAACACAAACGCGATCGCACAAGAGACCGCAGTCTCCCACACAGACAAGGTCACACCGGAGACCTCAGTCCCCTGTCCAAACTCGGTCCCACACCAAGTCCCAGTCTAAATCCCACTCCAAGACACAAGCAAGATCGCAGCCGAGACCCCAGCCACCGCCAGAGCCTGAGCTTCGTCCTGAAGATGATCCGGATTACGAACAGGAGCCAGTGCCAGAGCCGCCTAGACAGGAGTCAGTCGACTCCCAAGAGCCTCCGCATGGGCCTCCCACTCCTCTTGACCCTGAAAATCCCACCAAGTCTGAAGTTTCCTCAAAAGGCGCCTGGGAAAAGGCGAGAGAGGAGACTAGAAGGCGGGAGGAGGAGCGCAAGGCCAGGGAAGCCGAACTCAAGAGGCGCGATGATGCGGCTCGCCGTCTGCGTGAGCTCCGAGAACGTGATGCGCGTGAGCGCGAGAAACGGGAGAAGGAGGCCCGTGAGAGGGAAGAAAGAGAGAGGGAGCGCAAGGAACAAGAGGCTCTGGAGAAAGAGCGCCTGGAGCGCGAGATTAGAGAAAAGGTGGAGCAGGAACTGCGCCAAAAGGCCGAATGGGAAGCCAAGGAACTCGCTGCTATAGAAAAGGAGCGATTGGCAAGAGAACGGGAGGCCAAGGAACGCGAACGCCAAATCAAGCTGGAACAAGAAGCCAGGCAACGTGAACGGGAGAGGCTCCTGCGTGAGCAGCTGACGCGTGAGCGCGAAGCCAGGGAGCGTGAAGCCAAAGAACGCGAAGAAAAGGACCGCGAGGCCAAGGAGCGTGAAGTGCGCGAAGCCCGTGAGCGGGAGGAACTGAGACAGAAGGACGAGGCCATACAACGCGAGGAAGAAAGGAAACGGTTCGAGAGGGATCGGCAAGAGGCGAAGGACCGTGAAGTCCGTGAAGCCATCAGGCGAAGGGAACGGGAGGCTCGTGAAGCCCGCGAAGCACAAGAACAGAGGGATCGGGAGGAGCGCCTGGAGCAGCTTCGGCAAGAAGATGAGGAGATGGAAAAGGAGAAGGAGAGACTTGCGCGCAAGGAAACACCGTATGCGATGCCAAAGGTTGGCGAAAGGACCAGCTTATGGCCAAATGGCAGACCACCCTCGATTGTTACTCCTTCGGCCACCGCCTCGCAGACTTCTCATGCTTCCACCGCTCGTACTTCGACCCCGCGCGCATCGCCCGCGCCACCACACTCGCCCACAAAATCGCCTAATCCAGCGGCAGCGAGGACGGCATCACCAAAGCCCGCATCCCCCAGACCAGCTTCGAGTGCAACAGGCACTGCTGACGAGTACTCTTACCGGCCATACGACAAGCCTAAAACCCCTGCCGCGGCCCGTAAAAAGTCGATCTCGGATCTCTCGGAGGACTCGTACGCTCAGTCTGGTACCACCAACAACACTAGCCCTCCGCCTTCGATGCGGGCTCCATACCACACTGACGATCCTGGCAAGATCGTCATCAAGGCCGTCTATAACTTTGTCAACCAGTTTTCGAAAACCCCTGCCTCGCAGCTTATCTCCGGCGTCGGCACCGTAACCGACGGGCTTATCCTCCGCATCTCGACCGCAGGTCTTTTCGTGGATGACGATGTCCGCGGCGTTGCCCAACGAGAGTGGGACATCAAGGCCTGGACCCTTAAGCAGGTCGAAGTCTGGTGTCCTGTGCTCGCTGCTAGCTCCGCCAACGGCACAGGAGTTGCCTCGGGAGCCATCCCAGCCTCACACCCGCTCTTCAAAATGATGCCCACAAGCAGCGCCATGCGCCGCGCGGCCGAGAAAGCTGCTACCAGGGCTTTCAATGGCGAGGAGGCTGTGGCCTACCTGAATGAATTGGGTACCTGCTGCAGTACGAATTGCCGATTAGGCCTGAATGCTAACAGCTCGGGCTCTTCGGCGACTGGGTCGGCTGCTTCGCAAGAGGCGGACGGATGGAAGTTCCGAGGTCTGCATCTCCTTCGAACATCGATCCGCGATCAAGAGGGCAAACGTTTCTTGTTTGTTGTCGGCGAAGAAGAGGCGTGGAAGATTGCAAAGGGTCTCCAGTCGCTTCGGAGCGGTAGTCAGGCTCGGGCTGTCGCGGTTTCCGGCTTCAGTGGGATTGAGGCCAAGGGCATTCTTGAAACACTGGGTTGGAGTTAGTATGTCCGGACCTGAAATGTTTGAGTAATGTTGATATCAGTTAGCGATGATATGAAGGATATGAGCGGTTTGACTTTGTTGATGTTTTGGTTGTCCTGTCAGTTGAGCGATATACCCAAATCTTTGGCTGGCAAGTTTCTGGTTGGGGAGAAGATGGGCATTTAAGGGAGAAAATGTAATGAGTTACGATGTTGTGTATTTGTATCTGGAAGGAATGTTCGAGTGATGATCTGGCTGTAAGGCAACTTCAGACACATTCCAGTAAACATAAGACAGTACTTGGTGGTACATATGGTACTTGACTAAAGAACATTTCATAAGATAAGATGCCATCGCAAGTGAATTTATCATAGATACTGTCGATTAATGAGGTCATGCCAACTTGCCGGTCCGAAGTGCTCATTTATATGTATGTATCTCAAAGTCTCAACCGACTGGTCTTGGAGACCCTTCTCACATCTCCAACCCCTTCTCCGCCCTCGAGAACTCAAGGAATGTTAAGCAGCCCTAACCTCCGTCCACCAAACTCCCATCCATCCATCTCTTTTCTTTCCGTCTTCTTACCTACCTACTTTTTCAGCCCCCTCAAATCAACTTCAATATTCAACGAACTCTCCGCCAAAGTCTTCCCATCCCATCTATCCCCAGCGCCCTTTAACGTTTTCTTTCCCAGCTCTGAAGTCACCGTGGCTATTTCCTCATCATCTTCTTCTTCCACATCCTGCTCCGAATACAACCACATCTCATGAGGATGAAGCTTTTTAGCAGCTCTTTCTTGAAGTTCGACTGCGGTGGGTCCAGCCTCATAATTCCCGTCGTCGTCGTTGTTCTTGTCGTCGATGTCGGCAGTAGTGGCGTCGGCAGCAGCAGTGGCGGTGGTGGCGTCTGCAGTGGCATCGGCAGCAGTGGCGTCTGAAGAAGAAGAAGGAAGCGGGAAGCACAAGGGTCCTGGCTTCACTGAGGTTGGGAGACCTGAGGCTTTGAGGGCTTGGGTGATGAGGGTGATGAGGGATGTGTCGGTCACTTTTGTTGGAGGCGGGGGTTAGTAGGTGTCTGACTGTAGTGGAAGGGTGACGAAAGGGGAATGGAAGGGTGAGGGAAGGGTGAGGGAAGGGTAATGGAAGGGTAATTGATAGAAGGGTAAGGAAAGTGTAATGGAAGAGTAAGGAAAGGGTAAGGAAAGGGTAATGGAAGGGTAATGGAAGGGTAATGGAAGGGTAATGGAAGGGTAATTGATAGAAGGGTAACGGATAGGTAATGGAAGGGTGATGGAAGGGTAACGGAAGGGTAATAGAAGGGTGATGAAAGGGTGGTATAAGATGTTATAAGAGAGGTAGAGAAGGAAGGGGGAACGATGGAGATAGTGAGTGTAACTTACTTCGTGGTCCAATCACTGACGCAACAACAGGCGAATAAGTCTGTTCATCACCGAGACATTCACCGGGGTTTTGCGTGACTATCAGTGTTCAAACGTGCATGTCAGTGATGAGAACTGATACCAAGACAAGGGGATATAACAAGAAGGAGATGGAGTATTCTTGGGGAGGGGGTTGCTTACATGGTACCGAAAGCTGTGGTGTCACTGTCTGGGGAGATAGTATACTGAATTCCGCGCAAAGAAGGAAAAATCCAGTCAGCAACCTTTCACCCACACTGATAGGCGTGTTTCTTGATAGGGTCACGATGTACTCACTCTTCCATCGCAAGCACCCGTCCAAAGAACCCTATAATATGATAATGGTGAAAATTGATGTCCGGTATCACGATAATGGTATCGCCGGTACTATGACATGTAGCGGTGTCTGGCTTAGTCGCAAGGATGTGCTGTTCGAACCAGTCTCGGAATATATTGACTTGGTCTTGCAATTTTCTCTGCCGCTTTACGTGATCACGGGCTGAGGACCTGTTGAAACCGTGAGCGGTACGTTAGCAGTGTGTTTACCTCGGTTTGACTACGTTGATAGTTTATTGATGGAGGGAAGGATGTAAGTAGGTAGCTTACCAAAGAGCCTGTGCCTCGAGATCGACAAGCCCGCGGCTGGAATGGAATTTTGCTTGGTAGTCTTTTCGGAACTTGGCGTATTCGTCGTAGTGGTTTAGTTCGTATAGAAATCGTGCGGTCTTTTTTGAAGCATTATGAATTTTGTTGTTAGCCCAGGGTAGTGGGTTGAGAATTCAACTTTGAAGACAAAATAAAACCTTCTGAGCGTACCTTCCTAAGAGAGAAATCTATACCACTCTTCACCCGGTACTTTTCCCACTCTTCATCGAGGTTGACAGTCGTCCTAGCCACGTTCAAATGGCGTTCGAGTGCATTGACGAACACATCCATTGCGTATTCCAATTCCTGGTCCTTGGCGTAGTCCAGATAAAGGATTTTGTTTATGTTGTAGCGGCTTGGCTCCTTTGCTGGGGCGGTAAGAGGAGAAAAGGTACATTCGGCAATAAGTGAGAGGTCGTGTAAGCTCCGACCAAAGATACCCACGCTGTCATTCGGTCCCGGGCTTGGTTTGTCGTGTTCCGCCGTCAACGAACGTCGCAAACCATAAAGTCCACATCTCTTCCCCGATTCTCTTACCGCGCTGTCCACTTAATTTCGAATGAAGGCATGCAGTTAGCTAAGTCCCTTTTCAATTTTCTTTGCATGCAGATGAGACCTGTACTCACCATTCCCACTAACGGCATACTCAAGCCAACTATACCCAGCCAAAGCAGACGCCGAGCCCACCGCAGTCCCGTTACAATCAAAGACATTCCCTTTCCTCGCCGCCCTTGGGTTAGCAGGGAAATGCGTCTCCGGCCACATGGAACTCCCAATTCTCAGCTGGCTAGTCTTCGTCTTCCCCACCAATACCGCTCCTTCTTCTAGCAGCCTCTGAACATAAGCTTCAGTCCCTGTGGCGGACGGGTAGGTGTCCACGTAGGCTTTGCAAGACAGTGTAGTTTGTGTGCCTAGGAGGGAGAGACCGTCGGTCAGGGTTATTCGTTTTCCCCGGATTGGACTTGGTCTTTTTTGCCCGCGGGTTGTGAGGCGGGTGTAGTGCCGGCTGGGAACGGGAATCGTTTTGGACATGCTGTCTGAAGCCAGGAAGGAGACTGCTTGAAAACCGGAGGGGTTGTGGACGTCGTTGGGGATCATGCCGTAAACGAAAGCGTTCTGGGTGTCGGGGTATAAGCGGTAGGCTTGATGGAGGTTTGGGCCGCTGAGGAAGTAGGGGCCTGAGGGGAGATAATCGTCATCTCGGGCTTCGGGGTTGTCTGTGCTGGATGTGTGAAGGACTGTCTTCTGTAGGCGATAGGTTGCTTTGGATGAGTAAGAGCTGTCATCCTTTTTCTCCATGAAAAGGTTGCTACTGCTGTCCTTCGATGGCTTCTCAACTAGGATGTCAGTAAAACTGGGTGAGCATACATCGTCTGTCTCGACGTAGTACTGGAGAAGTTGGCCGATTTGATCCGGTGTCCCGTTGAGCTCTTCTTCGGTCAGGAGGAGCACGGGAATCACTTGGTCGGCTTTGATCGGTGCTTCTGTACTTCCCTGTAAGCAGCATCAGTATAAATCTCTGTAAGGTGTGTGAACCAAAAAAGGGAGGGGGGATTACCAGAACTTGGGGATGCAGCAGATACTGGATGCCATCGACCTCGCAGGTGATGAGATTGGGAACCGACATCTTCTTTTACTAAAACTCTTTCTTGTGAGTTTGTTACCAAGTGTCAACCAAGCGAGGATATGAGAGAAGATGAGTAGAGACGATGGAGAAAAGATGAAGTGAAGTAGCGCTGAGACTATGCTCGATCATGTGGAAGCGGGGTTGGCGTCTTATAGCGATACTACTGTATCAGGGGACCTATCAGGTACATGAAATTGGGCGACAGCAGCCCTGAGATAGTGTGTGGTACCTGATGCACTGCCACCTCACAATTGTTTCTCTCCAGTTTCGTTTCACCCCAGCAGGTGTCTTACTTTGGTTTCTTGTAAACCATTTCAACATCTTTACATTGACGAGTTCAAGTCTTCTTTGTTATCCAAGTATATATAGCTATACATATTTCTATCACACCACGCTCGTGGTGAACTAACCTGTGCCTCACCCCTCCAACTCCGCAAGTAAACAAACCCCCAGACACCCTTGCTCCTGATCATCATGGTCATCCCCTTGTCCCATGACATTGTCACTATCTTCTGACAAGCGAACCAACAGGTGGGTCCAGGGAGCAAGCGAGAGATATGCATAGGACTCACTTCTTTAGATAGTAAGGCATTCTATCATCACGGTATTTTGATGTGTGTGTGTCGAGTGTGCCCATTGATTTGGGGAGTAGGCAATGTCGAAGGGCGGCGTTCCTTCCAGTCTCGATAAGTGTAGCTTCCTCAAGTTGGCGATGACTTGCTCCTTTGGAGTTTCCCAACAGACCATTCCTATGTACCGACCTGGCAGAAAACCACAAGCCGGTTGGCAACAGCGATGAATGACTTTACGAATGGCCAGCAAAGCTGGAAAACCCCTGTCTTCTTATCGTCTTCCTTACACAAGATATCCAGACACTCAACTAACCTAAACAATGAGGGAGAATCAGAATCCAAAATGCTAATAGTATATCCGCTTACAACGACCCGACAACCCGGCAACCCAACAAGCATAACAATCTTAAATCAGCCAAGTCAAACCAGCCACGTACTCCATACCGAAACAGATCCCATAATGCATCATCCGCATACAACAGCTCGCTCACTTCCCATCTCCTCCGCCCAAAGCTCCCGCCAAATTCATCGAAGCGTACGCATCCCTCTTCCAGCTCTCATCCCCACTCCCAGGCCCATCATCGTCATCATCGCTGGTGATGGGATCGGCATTGACGACTCTGAACCCTCCCCTCTGTCCTTGTCTGCCTTCTACGCCTCCGTCGTTGATGTCGTGAACAGAGGAGAACCCAGCATCCCAAGCGCTGAGTTGTTCATGGCCACTAACAGCTGGAAGGTGGATTTGTGGGGCACCGCTTGCGGCGGGTTGTTGTTGTTGATACTGTTGGTGAACCTGGGGCGGGTAGCCTTGATAGACTTGGTTGTTGTTATACATGTCCTGGCCGTGACCCGGTTGTTGGTATCCCTGATCGTAAATCGGAGTCGGGAGTTCACTTGGCTCGCTGTCGCCGAAGCGATCAAAGTCCGCCAACTCATAACCGTGCACCGGGGGTTGTTGTTGCTGGGGATACATGGAGCTGATTCGTTGGCGCGTGGGCGTCTGGTCTGCATCGCCGTACCCTTGGTAGCCGCCGTATTGTCCGCTGCGGTTGGAGTAGGTAATTGATCCTCGCCTGCCATCGTTACCGGCGGGCAACTCCACTGGTCCTTGCTGCTGTTGTTGGTTGTGGAACTGCTGCTGGCTTTGGATGCTAAGGCTGGCCATGTCCTCCAGCACTCGCGCTTGCTGCTCGGCCTCCCTTTGCTCGAGGATCTGAGGCGCGGGCTCGACGTTCCGCAAGCTGCTGGATCCGGCACCCTGGGATTGTTGTTGCGCGCCTGAGCTGCGGTGGCTGATTGCCATGCTCGCGCGATGGGCAATCTCCGGAATATCTGACATACTGCCGGGATGGTGACCGCCGCCTGATTGCTCGCCGGAAGACGTGCCTGGAAGGCCGGCGGCGGTGGCGCTGTCCATGTCCTTGATGGCAAACTGGGCAATGGTGCGCATCTTGCGGCTCACCCAACCAGCAAGGATCTTTCCGCGTTGCTTTTCACCGAGACGTGAGCGTGGGAAGTCGCCCTTGTTGACAAATGCAACAATGTCGGCGATGATTTGGTGCTCATTGAGGATGGCGTTGACAATGACTGGGACGATGGAGGCAAGGTAGGCTTTACGGGCTACCTCAACTAGGACCACCACAAGTCCGCCTGCCTGGAAGACCGCGCTGTTACATGTCTGTTAGTATTTTCCAACATAACGCTGAATTTGAAGTAACGAAGACTTACCAGCCACCCGGCACAATGACCCTATGACACCTCTCAACTGAAGCCTCAATGTCCATTGGGAAGTGACTCAAGCCATTAATCTCAAACGTTTCACCAATGCTTCCCAGTACAAACAAAACCTGCATGTCCACGAGCGCACCTCCTGGGCCAATCGGCTTGCTAACATTATGCAAGAATCCAAGATCGCCGGTCCTCACATAACGAATACTTGGGTCTTCAACCGTGCGACCGTTAAATCTTTCCACGTCGAACTGGTCCTTGGACCCATAGAACGACGTTACGCAAGCCTCCGAGTCCACCCAGATCTCACCATATTCACCATCACTGCACAGCATCCTGCTCTCCGGGTTGACGATGGCAATCTGTGTGGACACCGGCACCATGCCGCTGTCTTGGATAACCAAAGCCTTGGGATCCCGTAGGGGATCCGTCGGATAGATGAGACCTTGTCGCAGGGCTTTAGGATCCAGGTGAAGTTCGATCGGCTCGACGCACATGTACGACCGGGAAGCGATCATGGGGTTCAGAACATGCGAGTAGACTGTGTTGATGGCGGTACGATCCAGGCCGGTAGCGTCGAAGTGGACACGAACCCTGGTAAAAAGGTCAACGCGAGGGCGGGTTTCGCACGAGATCATCATGTTCTTGAGCTCGTGCAGCGTGAAGCCCTTGCCGGGAATCATGCTCATGGCGTGGTCAAGCATCTGCGGGGTGGCGTAGGTGTCTTTGATCTTGTACCGAGAGAGGATGAGAAAGAGGGAGACGGGATTCTGGGCAAACTCAACAGGGGAGAGTAGGTAGGTAGGCGTGCCAATGTAGATGCCCATGAGACAAGTGTGGATGAAGCCTAGACCTGTGGTACTACGCACGCAGCCTAGGACAGGGCGAGAGCTGGACATCTGGCACGTCTCCTTCTGTACCTTGCACATACCCAGGATGGTGTCGTGGCTTAGCTGGACTGCCAGGCGCCGCTGATCCGGTGTCCAGTATGTCCAGATAACAACGGGATAGCCTGACTTGACCCATGACGGGTCAACCGTGATGCCTAGATCGCGTAGACCACTGTTCTGCTTCGGCGGTTTGCTGGTATTGTAGACGTTCGGAACCTGGACCTTCAAGAACTGAGCCGACTGCTTGATGTGCTGTGCAACAGGCTTAGTCTTGAGCAAGTGGTCTACATCCTGGTTGACCAAGACAGCCTTGACGCCATAGTCCGCGACCAGATGAAGGAAGGCAGGGACATCTTCGGACAGACGGTTTTGGTCCATCGGCGCAACGGGGATGATAATGGCACCAAGGTTGATGCAGGCGTGGACGGCGAAGACAAACTCTTCGGAATGAGTGTACATGAGAACGACATGGTCGCCAGCCCGAATCTTGATCTTGTTCCTCAAGTTTAAAGCAACTGCTGCTACCTTTGTGTCGAACTTCTTCCACGTGATCCCCTTGCCTTCCTTGCCACGACCATCGATGGTGCAGTACGCCAATTCCTCGGGCTGCCTTGCCACTCGCCATTGGATAAGGTCTGTGATGCTGGAGAAGTTGTTGAGAGGGGTCGACGTCCTGTCATCAATAACCACCTCTCTCCGGTCGATGCCCGAGTACTGTTTGTCGGCAGGGGCAAGAATCTGTTGTCTGGATTCCGAAGCCATCGGAGACCAAATACCGCCGATTGGGTCGACACCGATGGGCAGGTTCAGCACAGCATGCTCAACGGCAAACTTAACATGCACACAGGGAAGATTGCCCTGATCGAACTCCCTCCTGCAAAGCATGTTGCCAATCTCCTTGCGGCCATTTTTCATCACCCGTGGGAGAGCATTTGGTGCGGTGATCATGACACAGTACACACGAAGGTGATGTTCTTGCATCAGCACATCCATGCACCTTTCGGCCAGCGAGTCCAAGAGGGCCGTGTCCAGCTGCCGAGGCGGTCCTCCACTCGTAGCCGGAGCTGTAGAGGCAGCTTGGGATTCAAGGACCACCACAGGTAAATGTTCCTCGTTGACAAACACGTCAAACGCTGAGCAATCAAAGATCTTGGGTACGTTCTTCATGATGCTAACAACCATGTGCTGCACAAAGAAATAACGATATTCTGCCACCTCGGTGCCGTGTTCAACCCATTCCACCTTTTGCCGGATACGATCCTCGTACAGGCCAAGTACGAAGACCTTGCCCTCTATAACGGTGCCTAGCAGACCAGTTCGAAGATACTCCAGCTCGGTCGGGGTCGGAAGCGTCGAACCGGGCTCGAATGTGAAAGGTCGAGCATGGAAGATCTGTTCAGTGTGCTTTGGCAGTGCCCAGAAGCCACCAGACAGCGAGGGAGAATCGACCCAGATCTCTCCCACAGTATGCGGCGAAGCGAGGAGGCCAGTCTCCGGGTCGACAATAGCAAGAGAGGCGTCGGGAATCGGGTAGCCAAATGCGCCAACGCGAACCGTCCCTAATTCGCTGCTAGCCTTCTTGCTAACATCTGCGCCTATTGCCACAACCACCACCTCATTGGTTTTCAATGCCTCTCTATCGAGTAGCACCTCACTCAGCTCGTTCTTTGCACGGTGTTCTGCTGCCGCGTTTACCGTCGTCCCACCCAGCAGACTTCCGTAACCATTAGAGGTAGCAGGCTTCTCCTCTTCAGGATCCTTTGGGCTTTCAGCCTCCGACTCCGTATCCGACTCAATCTCCAGTTTGAGCGGGCATTTCATATTCTCCTCGCCGCCCACCCAGTCCCGGACGCTGATGATCATGCCTCCGTGTTCCGGGAGGCACAGCATTGGGGCGACAACCTCACGTGCTCGAGGATTCCGCAGCGGCTTGAACCAACGGTCGGCCAGGAGCTCATTGAACTCGCCATCGACTATCAAGGTGTCTATCAGGCACAGCTTGACGGACGAGAAGTTGGGCTCCATGCCCTTCTTATAGTTCCGTGTTGCCATCGGGTCGACCTGGTAGTCATATGCCGCACGTTTGAGCCCAGGATAGTCGGCAATCATTAACGTCGGACTGTATTTGGTAATAAGGTAGGCATAAAGACCGGGTACCTCGACCGCCTTGTTTTCGAGCCAGATGGTGGTGTGCCCTCCGTACACGGCGAACAAGACTCCCCAGATCATGCCGACGCCTTGGCGAGGATCCAGATATGAGAGCAAGGTTTCGCTTTTGGTGGCACCACGACTTACTAGATGGCCATTGGTATCGCGCAACGTCGTGTTAAACGTGTCGCCAGGCTTGGAGCCCGGGGCGGTAGTAACTATGGCGCTCAGGCAGGCCATCTGATGCATAATGGTACGGTGGCTGAGCACAACTCCCCTGAGATCGCCCGTTGGGGCCCGAGAGAATTCAATGTAAGCCAAATCTGGAACTGACAAAGGGGGTAGCTCGTCCTTTTTCTTCTGGCTGTAACTGCCAAACTCGTTGGTTTTCCACCACTCAACGCCCTTTGGCCAATGGAGCTTTTGCGTTGTTATGTCGCGCTGGAACGCTTTAAGGTTATTATCCGTAGTCAAGGCCAGATGCGCCTGTGTGGAGGTCAGTATGACGTTCAATTTTTGATAGTCCTGAAGCTCGTTAATTGGCACAGCAACCACGCCAGCAATAAAGCAGCCCAAGAGGGCAATGGCAAAGTCAATGATTTCCGCATCACGGTAGATAAGCGCAACGCGATCGCCGCGATATAAGGAGCTCTTGTCGCGAATCACTTGGGCGACCTTTTCGGCCCTCGAAGCAAGCTTGTCCCATGTGATGGATGCGATCTCCTTGCCCTTGGCGTCCAAGACCCAGTACGCTCGCCGGTTGGGAAGGTTACGACCTCGGTGGCGGAGAACGACGGCAATATTGTCAAATGTAGACATTTCTTTGCGGGGGTCGTGTGGGTCATATATCGCAAATGGGACTTCGCGCGGCTCGAGGGCTTTCTGGAATTGGATGGCCCCCCCAGGGGGCAGGTATTCATTTGCCGGGAGCATAGGGGGCGGAACAGCAGCGGTGGGCGAAAATGCATCGCTGGAGGAGTATCTGTGAGGGCCGCCATAATCACCCTGGAGTTGCTGCTCGTGGGCTTGCTGCCCTGCGAAATCGGAAAAGTAGGCCTGCGAATTCAACAAAGTGTTGGTCCTGCCGTCATAGGGATTCTGTTGTGGTGGTGGTGGCTCGGCATAGTCGCCATGTTGTTCGGGGTTGAAGGCATAGTCTCCTGACACCATGGTCCCCGACCTTGTAGAGGTATCGTTGGGGCCAGGGAAGAGGAAGAGGGAGTCGTGTCGCATAGCCGGGCGGTGATCAGCCATAGGGCCACCAGGCGCGAGCAAAGTGGCCGGATGCGGCTCCTGGAAGGAGTAGGTAGACTGAGGGCGGTAGTCGGAGAAGGCCATAGATTCCCGGTGATCAGAAAAGGCCATGGACTCCCGGTGGTCAGGAAAGAGGGTGGAGTCTCGATGTTCGGAAAAGGCAACTGAGTCGCGGGAGGGCGGGAAGTTGAGAGAGGCGCTGCTCAGGCCAGCACCTGAGAGGACGCGTTGGCGGTCGTTGGAGGCATGAGACGTGTTGTCGGGGGGATGGAGCCGAAGGCCTCCGGTTGGGGCTCCCGCCGGCTGGGAGTCTGCAGGAGCAGCAACGCCATACTGAGCAAGCAATTGTGCCCGTCGCTTGTGGTACCTGGAGAAAGAAGAAGGGCATCAAGGTCAGCGGACGATGGAAAATACGGATAGAGGTAGCCGGTGGATGTGCGCACCCTTTCTCTGTGATATCACCCTCCTACAATCAAGGCGCAACTTGGTCAGCGTCAGGTCATTTTATATTCTTTTTTTCGTTTCTTTTTTTCTGTTTTCACAGTTTGTACACGGTCCAAGTATAGAAGCGGGGGATCTTCTCAAAACACACCTCCAGCTCCCTCTGTAGCTCGTCCAGCTTCGCCTGCAGGTCGGGGTTAACCGCGGCCATGTTGGGCCAAAGTGTATTTCACGGGTTCCTTGCGATGTCGCTCGGGGGTATAGGACAAGTCGCTTGCTGGTATGTTGGTGGTCGGGCGGACTCAAGTGGAAGGGCGCTCGACTGCGCCCAGCAAACGAGTGGCAGGTGTTTGTTTCAGTGTGGATAGAGGTAGCGAGAGAGAGAGAGATGGTAGCGAGCGGGCGGTTGCGATTGAACGGTGTAGGGACACGATGGCGGCGACACGGAGAGGTCGGAACCTGAAGCGAGAAGTGGAAAAACCCAAGTCTGATTCCAGGACAATGAAGGCCCAGCCAGTGTAGTGTACAGTCGCAACCCAAGTTGAGGGTCCCGTCGCGTTGTTCGTGACAGAGGGAGAGAGAGAGAGGGGGAAATCCAAGATGGAGAATGTCAGATGCAAGGCAAAGTCGGTCTTGGCAGTCGAACGGATACGGGCGCTCCGGGGTGTGTGTGTGGGTTGAGGTTGATTCGAGTATGGAAACGGTCCGAGTTGACCTCTAGTTTCCTCGTATACACAAGTGTGGTCGGGAAACGGTGCCGTCGGCGGGTTGTGCCGTTGGTGAGGGCGATGGAGCTGACTGCCGGGCAACGAGTAGACTAGTGTACAGTAGAACTAGTGTACCTTCTTCCTACGTGATGAGGACGGGGAGGAGTCGTGAAAGCATGGCAATTGCGCCCCTAGAGTCAAAGGCATGGATAAAAGATGGATGGAATTTCGAATGGAATTGGCGAGTGGACAGCCCCCCCGGAGCCCGTTAGCGGTGGATTCAGGTCCGGTGCAGTGAGTGAGTCCATGTGGTCTGGGGAACCTCGAGTTCGTTGTGTGCAAGTGCCTTCCTCCTGTCGTAGGCGAGTGACGTAGGGGGCCCTGTCGCTGAGCTGTGTGTAACATTACATACAGTCGGGTACCAGGTAAGGTACTTGTAAGTTGCTGCCCTGGGTTCCAAGGACGGCCCCACCTGGAATTCATCTGATGCCCACTTCCACTGATGACCTGAGGTTAGGTAAACCCTTTGCCAAGCCCTGGACGATAAGCACTGCCGGGAGCCGCTCCCGCAGCGTCTTATCAGCGGAGTTCAGCCGGAGAATTCCCCACCACAAATTGGAAGAGGAACAAAAAGCCTGCAAATTTCTGCCGCACTTCTTCCCGGCCTTCCTTCTCTTCCTTCTTTCTCCTCCGTCCTCCTTTTCGTCCTTTTCGTCCTCCTCCTCCGTGAGGGAGAATCAAGCACGGCCGGCCTCGTCGCCGCCTTCAACATTGTGTGCCAGCCACAATGCTTGTCCACTCAATATGCTGGCATCGTTACAAGTGGTAAGTCAACATCACATCGTTATTATTTTCATTTTTCCCCAGTGGCGTCCGTCCATGTCGCCTTCATATGATGAAAGCATACGCAAAATTCACAGACCTGTTCTGAAAAAAATAGTGTTGAGAAACTGCTTAGCTCACTGATTCCATCTTCCCTTCCCTTCTTACTTGCACCACCACTCTCACGTCTACTTTCGTTGCGTGTCAGAAGGCATATAGCTAACAGCGTCCTTCTCAAGATCATCATGGCCACCAGCCCGGTACCGCTGGTCCTCGCAATGTGGCGCTGCCGTCCGTCTTGTGCGTGACAGTCAGGAGTGGCTGTTACAATGCCGGCACTCTCATTGTTTCCCGCATGGTTGCCAATTCCATTGTCAAGGCCATTGTGGCCTCGGTCTCGGCCGTCTTTGCTCATTGTCAAGGACCTCGTTATAGACCCAAAAATATACCCTTCCTTTGTCTTGACCTCGAGCAACGCTTCTTGTGAATCCGCCCCATCTTCGTGTGTCCATATATTAACCTCCCTCGCTCAGCACGCCCCTTATGCCGTCAGTGTAATTTCTCTCAACTAGATTTCGTTTTCGTCTTTATTTCGCAACTTCTTACCAATAAATCGCAATGGCCTCCCCGGAGGAGGATCTCTTCGGAGACCAAGAGGTGGAGGATATTCTAAACGCAAGAGGCAATGGCGATGGAGCCATGTCACTGGAGGACGAGTTCATGGCAGTAGAAGAGATGGAATCAGATACCCCCGACGCTAATGGCAATGGCAACGGTAACGGCAACGGCGATGGAGCTTATGGTGCAGCCACGGCTGATGGTGGTTCGCAACAGCTCCCCCATGACCAAGCACCTATGGCCCCATCAGGACAAAATTACCCTGCCCAGGCTGGTAACAATGACCAATATCTCAGCCCACAGAGTCAATGGGTAGCTGCCCAGCTCACTAATGCTCTGCAAGAACACCCTCATGCACAAGGGCCCATGAATCCATCTGTTCAAGATGCCACTTCGCAGGCGGGTGGTGTACACGACATTCCCATTGACCCCCTTTTGTTCACAGCCAGTCAAGAATGGAATTCCCAAGTTGCTCAACAATACACCTTGACGCAAAATCCCAATCCGGAGGCGGCCCCTGAAACCTATAGTAACGATAGTAACGGGGTTATAACAAATTTCCTGCGCGAAGAGGGCTTTGGTACTCAGTTCCAGCCCACGACCTCCGCGGCCCTTGAACAAGCACCTGAAGGAAGTCTGGGCCAGTATTCAGCTCCTGGCGGTAGTGTTGACGACTGGCAACAAAACGAGTTTAATAATGATAATCTTAATTACGACTTGGAGGCCTTGCAAAATTTCCAGGATCATTGGGGGCACATAACTCCTCAGCCAGGAGCAGTAACTCCTCAGCCAGGAGCAGAGGCGGACGGTTTCAATGGTGAGATACAGCCCGCCGCCCCTGCGGCTCCTGAAGGAGCACCTGCTGAAAGTCTGGGTCAGTACCCAGCTCCTGGTGGTGGTAGTCACGGCGGGGAACAAGGCATCGTTAACCAAGGGTCCAATGATGAGGGTTTCGCTGGGATTGAAATCCCTCATGAAGGACCATGGCTACCAGACAACTTAGAGGACTATTTTCAGGTGCCAGGAGCAGCAGGAGGGGATGGTTCTAATGCTTACCAGATCCAGCCCGCTGCCTCTGCGGCCCCTGAGCAAGCAGCTGCTGACGGCGGGCAACAACGACAACAACGACAACAGCAACCACAGCAACAGCCACAGCAACAGCCACAGCAACAGCCACAGCAACAACCACAGCAACAACCACAGCAACAACCACAGCAACAACCACAGCAACAACCACAGCAACAACCACAGCAACAACCACAGCAACAACCACAGCAACAACCACAGCAACAACCACAGCAACAACCACAGCAACAACCACAGCAACAACCACAGCAACAACCACAGCAACAACCACGAGACATTTTCAATAGTAACCAGAATTTTGGTGGTGCTTCTGTTTCCGATGGACATATCCAGCAATATCCCTCCCAGAATCAGCAATTTGCTGGCTCACAAGCTGTTCCAGGAATCGTTATCCAACAGCCTTCCTCTGATAATCAGCAATTTGCCGGACACGCCAGCCAGTCCAACAATGGATACCAGCAATTGGGCGGCGCACAAACTGGTCAAGGACAAGGAGGAATAGGTGGACCGTTTAACAACGGAGATCAGCAATTCATTGACGCTGCACAGTATGGCCGAGAAGAAGCTGCTATCGACCTCCTTAATTTGGGCGGTGCACGAGCTGGCCAAGTAGCTGGCGGTGGTCACTTTAACAACCAAGGCCAGCAACTCAACAACGGACCAAACGGCCAGAGGGCTACTGGTGGTCTCAACAACAACGGGTACCAGCAAGTGAGCGGTGCACAGATTGGTCAAGGAGCCGGCTATGGTCAAGGAGCCGGCTATGGTCAGTTTAACCATGGAGCTCAGCAATTCAACAATATACAAAATGGGCAGGGAGGCGGTGGTGGTAGCCCATATCACAATGGAGGCCAGCAACAATTGGGCGGTGCACAACTTCAAACTGGCCACAGTGGCCAACTTCTCAACAACGGACAAACTGGTCAAGGACAAGGAGGCGTGAGTAACCCTTTCAGTCATGATAGTCAACAACTTTACCAGAACAACGGTATGCAACATGGCCAAGGTGTTGGTGGCCAGTTTAATAATCCTGGAGGCGAGCATTTCAACAACGCACCAGCTGGTGGCCAAGGAGCGACCGGGAATGGCCAGTTCAATAATGGAAGCCAGCAACCCAGCCGTGCACAAACTCCCCAAGGAGGCACGCGTGGCTACTTGAGTCCTGGAAATCAACAAGTTAACCATCACACCGGTATGCAAAACCGCCAGGGAGGTGCTGGTGGACACGTGAGCCCCGTGAATAACAACCAACAGGCCGGTCTGCCACATGCTGCCGGAGGTGTTAATCAGCACCTTTTCCCCGGGAATCAACCATTTCCCGGTTCACCATATGGCACAGGAGGTGTTGTTGCCCAGCCTGGCTCCGGGACCCAGCAATTTCCTGGTACACAACTTGGTGTTTTGGGAGGTGCTAGCGGCCAACCTCATCATGGAACCCAACCACAACCTGGACATGGTAGTGTCATAACACAAGCAGTCCAGAACAACAACAACAGCGGAGTTCCAGCTCCTAATGCTGCTCACCTGCCGCTTATAGGATCTGCTCCCCCAGAACCACGCCTACCTCCCGTGGTGACCCCTCCCGTTTTCCCGCCCGGTACTCCGCAGCCAGACAGCTGGGTGGCTCCGGGCTCCGGCAATGAAGTCGTCAAGATTCGAGCCATGAAATTCCGCAACCAATATGGTATCCATCCCCAATCCGTGTACTACTACAGAGCGCACACGCAGCCCTGGGGCACCGAGTACGGTCAAGCGGGTCGACCGAGCGCGAACTTGTTCGCCTATGCCAACAGCCAGCCATTAGCCAGGGCCGAGCTAGTAGCTTCGAAAGTCTACACAGCATCACAGCTTTCCCTGTTCTTCCGAGGCGAGGGTCATCCAAACCGACCCAACAGACACTTGACCTTGTGGATTCAAAACGTGCCGCTCTTGGTCTCGGATCGGTACGCACAAAAGGAATCAGGAAAATGTAGGTACGAGGATTGCGCGGCGAAACCCGCCTACACGATTATGAAGGGCTTCCACCGCATCGCCTTTGACGAACACTCCCATCACACCGGCGACTACTACGACCCCTACAACAACGCGGGCTACATGCACCTGTGGTGTTTTGAGAAGGCCTTTGACGCCGGCTATCTCGTCTGGGACGTACAAGAGCGGCCTCACTTGTACGGCTTCCGCATCGAGGCGGATGTGCGCCACCACCGGTTCGAAGAAAAAAACAACGCCTCCATCAACCGCGACCACAATCTGCACGACACATACCGACAGTGGAAGAACGAGCAATGGGAGCGCTACGTTCAAATACGACACCAAGAAGCTAGAACGGGCCAACGCTACGATCCTTACCAGTCTGTCAATGGTATCTCCAATGACAACCGTCTCTGGAGACGGCTGACAGACAAACATATTGCCGAGGAAGTCCCCGCTCGGGCCAGGAACCGCGCGAACAGGAACGTGACGGGCAACACGATTGACAATCACAGAGGGGATCTCGAGCAGTTCCATCGTGCTAAAGATGAGGCAAAGCCAGCGGCGCGGGCGGCGGCGGCTGGCAACAAAACTCAAAATGGAACAACACGTGCAGCAGGAGGCCCTTCAACTCCCAAAAGGAAACGTAACAGCGCTGCTGCTGCTGGCGAGGACGAAGAAGATGAAGAATACCATGAAACTCCCGCCTCCAAAAGGTCACGCACCCAAAACCAAAATCACACTCCTCCAGGTTCCATGGGCCCACCACCACCGTCATCCACCACCCCGCGCCGCAGCACCCGCCGCGCCTCCCAAATTATCGTTCACGACCTCAACGAACAACTCGGCACAGCCGGCGAGTCTCCTCTCACCCGCTCGCGCGCCACGTTTATCGGGCAACAGCTGAACCAGCTCCCCGAGCACCTCCAACAAGACGTGATCAGCCATGCGCCCCAGGCGACCTTGCAGGCCATCTCGCCTATATTGTTGCAGAACTGGCGGCCCGAAGACTGGGGAGCGGTGCTCCAGGAGAGAGTGAGCAGGATGACGCCGTATCATCAGGGGCTGTTGGCGGCGTATGCGGAGAAGACGGAGAAAAAGGCGCAGTTGGATGGGGGCACGGGGAAGAGGAGGTGGCGGAGTGATCCGTGAGTGAGTGAGTGAGTGAGCCGATGACAGTCGACATGAGTGAGCGTGAAAAGGGTCGAGAGAGGATTGCTTAGGTAAGTCCTTCTTTGTCCTTCTTTGCTTGCTACCTTCGATCGTTCGATGCCGGCTTGCCTTCGACGAAAGTACTCCTTCGCGGAAAAAACAAAGACGAGTGAATATCATTTCGACGGTGCGTAGTCGAACAGCTCATCGTCGCACATTGAGGAGCACTACGCAATTTCCTCTGCACGCCATTTAGCTTTTGATATGTACCACAATTGTCGAACAAAGCAAGTCACAAGTCTCTTGGATACGGTTATAAGAAGGGCATTATCTATACGCTGTATCAGAGCGTAAGACGAGATATAATAGGATAGATAAAGAAGAGAGGTTGGATATGGACATAGATAGATACCTAGGTACACTCTGCATATACATTGCAATGACAGATTTCGGTGCTGGTCACCTTGAACAACGAACACTGAACTTTAAGCATTGAATATCAAACATTCACAGAGCCACGGAGTGATGGTTTTCATTTTGCAAACTTATGTTTTCTCCCTTTGACATTTACTTCATGCGTATGCTTTTGACCTGTCCTGTAATACACACTTTGGCTCCCGAACATGCCTTTCAACACAGTTTCCCAGGTACTCTTTCACACCTCACCACCTAAATTATAAGAGAGAAGAAGAAAACGAAGACACGATAAAGGCCCCTACTGATATAACGTACTATACAATGGCAGCACATCGCTAAAGAATCGAAGAATGAAAACAACGCACAACCCTTTGTCCACTCTATATGACCCTTGCATAAACACACATATATATATATATACCTAAAGCCTCCCCTTACCAAGATAAATCCCCATGCTACCGTACCCCCCAATCCACCCCCCACCCCCCTTTCCTACACAAAAACCTCCTGCCCCGCAAAACTCATAACCCACTCGACCCCCAACCTGACTTCCTCCTCATGTTCCACCAGCTGCTCCAAAATCACCTCGCCCGCGCCCGGCCCGTCCACCATGCGATCCTTGACATGGATAATCACCACTTTCAGTCCTTTCAGCGGCTGCTCGGGCAACTGCCGCGCCAGCTCCGCGTTGACGTCCACATCGGCGTTGGAGTCCACGTCCATCATGTCGCGCGTGTTGCCGTTGAGGTAGAGCGACATGGAGGTAGCAGGAGTTACGTTGGATGCAGCGGATGATGACACGGGGCCTCCTGACCCTGACCCTGACCCTGACCCTGACCCTGACGCCGCTCCTGACGACGACGATGAAGAGGCGTTGTTGTTAACACTGGGGTGGTTGAGTTGGGAAAAGTGTACGGCTGCTGGTGTTGCTGGGGGCGGGAGGGGGGAGGTGGACATTGCGTTGGATGGCGACGGGGAGCCGTATGGCGAGGTAGGCTCGGAGAGGTGGAAGTGGGGGAGTTCGGGTCGGGAAATGCCCATTTGGTGTTGTTGGAGGGCAGCGTTGAATGGTGGTTGGTGGTTGGTCGTGGCGCGCTGCTGGAAGTCGTCGAGGGACATTTCGCCTGTGGGAGTGGCCAGGTGGGGCGTGTCGATTCTAAAGCCCGTTGGGTTGCGTGGGTTGACACCGTCATTTTCATACAACGAGGTGGTGCTTGCTGCTGCGGCGGCTGCTTGCGCGGAGGCTGAGCTGTGGCGGTTTTCGTAGCGCTTGCGGGATTTGGGGGAGATGGAATCTTCGGTTGGATGCCGAGGGTCTTGTTGCTGTGATGAATGTGGCTGTTGGCTTTTGTCTGCTCCTGCCCCTGCTGCGGTCGATGGTTCCCTCTTGGTTCTAAATCCCGGGTGCGCACTGGCTGCTCGCGCCTGGGATGTTATCGTCCTTCGTCGGGTGTTGCGGTCGTCCTCCTCTTGGCGTTTGCGTTTCTTATCACCGACGCTTCCGTAGTCGGAGTAGCTCCGTCCCATGGGGCCAGGTCGAGAGGTTGACTGGCGCTTGATACCGTGTTCGGTTTCGTACTTCCTGCGTAGCATGTCCATCCTCGCGGCTGTTACCTCCTCAGCCAAGGCGGTCAATTCCTCCATGATGTACCTTGGTGTGAGGTGCCCGAACAGACGATCATCCGTCTGGGAATCGTCAAAGCTGCATTCGATAAAAATCGCAGTGAGATGCCCCTTGGCTATCTTGGGAGCGGCCTCTCGCCAGATGTTTCGGTTTCGTGGTGACAAACTGACGGAATCTGGTTCAACATCACCAAAGATGATAATCTCCCTGCCTGTGGTCACATCGCGGATGAAGTAGGCCGAGCTGTCGTAAACACATACTGATTCATCTGTTGCGTGTCCGCCACCGAGACCTGAGATGGAGCTGCTGCGACCGCCGCCGCCGAACAGATTTCCTTGGTGAATAGACATCCGATCCTGGTCTCTTTGCTGCTGTTGTTGAAGCAACGCGGCCAGACTGTTATTAGCTGCCGATATGCTGTTATGATGAGCAAGCCCACGGGGCCCCAGGTGGGACATGGGCGGGCTCATTACACTCATCGGCGTTGCTCCCATGGAGGAAGCATCGAAGCTTCCCGGACGCGTGACGCTTCCGCTGCCACGATGGCTATGCCTCTCATAGCAATGACCATGACTGACAGCCCAAACCTTGACTGCGAGGTCGTCAGTGATCTCAAGATAGCCCTTGGAGTCCCCCTCTCCCAGCGCTGGTGAGCCACCCTCTACCAAGCGCGTATACGTCACCAACCCCACTCCGTTGTTCTCATCACTCAGGTTGGGCCAGATGATGTTGTTGAAAATGTGAGTCTTGAAGGCTGCTATCGTGTTGGGTAGGCCGGCGAGTTTCTTGGGTCTGGAACTACCCAGACCTGCTGTGTTGATTACGAAGCCGGAGATGTGATCGAGATGAGGGTGTGTTATTAGGTACGTGTCGATCAGGGTCCGGTGAATGAAAGATGCATTGGCAGACGATGTAGCCATAGGAACCTGAAGCCCGGCAAAAGGCCCTGTTTTGAGGGTGTATGGTAAAGCGTGATCATCATCCTCGCCAAGGGTGGCTGGTTGAGTCTTTGCCAAAATCTGCTCGATGGCACTGAGATGTACGCCTGCATCCACGGCAATGACTGACCCTCTCCTCCAGCCCGCAGCTATTGGGCGTACAAGAAAGGCCGTGACATTAGACTCGAGAGGTCCTCCACCAGAGCCCTGGTAAGCTATGTTAGCTGAAAGTTGGTCCCCAAGAAATTGTTGGTTCATGCATATCGGTAACTTGTTCTGCCGGCATTACGAGTCCCGGTATTTCAATTCCTGCTCGGAGGGGAATCCCACGTGTCTCAGAACATATCCAGGATGGCCGACACGCCTGGATCCTACATAGAGGCCCATCCTTGGTGAAAGTTGACATGTCGAAAACGTCTCGAATGGTGCCCTAGCCGTGACATATTCGCGCTTTGTGGGTGGTTGGGGTGACAGGATCCCATTGTTTTCCGAGCTGAGACATTGAACAAAGGAATATGAAAAGAAGCATGAAGGGGCGGTGGTCGAGGCAGATCGAACTACGGCTGCTCGATTTAACAAAGAAAGCGCACAGGCATTCAACGTGTCGCGGACTCTTTCCGGCTAGAAATGAGAAAGACGGCTGATGGCGTTCTCAGCGGTTGAGGATGATGCGGAGGAATGGGTATGATGGTGAAGGGAGCATGAGAAGGACTTGGATTGGGATGTGCAGTCTAGACTAGGTATTGATATTTTTGTCACTCACCAGAACGATGACTTGCAAAGCCGGTGCCGGGGGAGGAGATTCTTGTTGGCCGCTGGTGTTGGTGTTGTTGGCCTCGCCGGGGTCGTCACCATTGGCGCCGCCGCCGCCTCCCATGACCACAAAGATTGGTTTTCTCTCAAAGGCTGGGCGAATGAGCCGATGTACAAAATATCTCCCTTGGGTTGGCTTGGAGGTTTTTGAATGGTGTTGGTGAGAGTGGAGTCTCTCGATGCTTGTTTTGTGTTGAAGCGGGGTCTTGGTTTTGCGACCTGATTGATGATGAATGAGATGGGACCGGTATGAAAGCAGATGCGCCTCGTGGATAACCCGGTCAAAGGGAATGCGCACTTCGTCAATGGTTTCGCTTGTTGTTGAGAATATCAGTCCCTTGATGGCGGATGGCCAAGATGCTCTGGTTGTTACGGGGTTGTTGTCCCTTTGATAGACGCGAAGCCCTATCTTGCTCGGCTTATGGTGGTTGGGGAAATGCGCTAGCTAGGTAGGTAGGTAGTGTAGCGAGGCTTTGGAGGTGACACCCTCTCTGTACGTCCGTAATATGTACAAACTTGGGTGTTTGATTGTGAGTGGTACAACAACCCGTAAGTAGGATTCAAGCCTTTTTCGTCGTGTATGAGGGTGACGGCCAAATATCGTGATATGGGACAAGGTGGAAAAACAAGTTAAGGGGTCCGAGGTTGGTGATGGAATTGGAAGTGTGAAAGTGGAGAGAGAGATTGTGAGTGAATTGTGGAACATGGATGAGTGGAAGGGAAAGCATTCCCGTCAGAGGCACTGTGCTTCAGTTGGGTGTCAAAGCGCTGAAGGGATCTCCGATTAGTGGGGGTCTCCTCGAGGACCCGACCTTGGACTCCTCTGCAATTTCAACTCCATAAAGTTTGGATCCCATTGCGATATCTTTATCTTCCCCTTGACAAATTTCCATTATCATCATACAAGTCTCTCTCTCCAAGATACCGACATCAGACTACATCACCACTACAGTGGAGCGCATCAACAAGAGAGCACGTGGCAACCGAGCTGTTAACATACCATCCTCGCCTTGTCCTGCCTGTCAAATCAGATCTATCAATCCATTGGATCTCTCAAACAATCCGGGGTTCCCCAGATCTGGTACTCGGCAGCAGCAGACCCGCCCACTTTGACGGCAACATGGTCCTGTTTCTTGGACACATGAGCGACCTTTGTGACGTCGGAAGAAGGCCGGGACCTAGGCAAACACATTGATTGTATGGACGATTCAATCCCACAGCTCCCGCATGTTCGACGTGAGATCAAATAGAATCTTTCCGGCGTTGGACATGATTACAAGCCTCCCGAACCCGCGGGCTTGCCGTGCCGTGCCGTGCGTACGGAATGATATTGCAAGTGTTGCCGAGCGCGAGGCAAGTCGGAGGTTCTTCATCCGTTGTTCACCGTGCAACGGAGTTGCCGTCGTCAGTGATTCGCCAAGTTCTCTCACCCTCTTATTCTTCTCTCTTAGAAGGTGGCGTTTCCCCGCAAGACAACAGCAGCCACGGCTTCCTCTACCATTTGGCCAGAGAACTTTCGATTCAGCTGAACATTCTTGCCTCCTATCAGGATTCCAGAACAGCATGATGCTAACCACTAGGCCAGCTGTCCCTTATACAAACTCGGAATAAGGTGCTCGGATGACCCGACCGGCCTTTGGGTTATGCTGTGCGACCCTCCATCACTTGAAATGTAGACATAGAATGCCTTTTGATTTCACAGAAAAAGTGGCCATTGGTCATCTAGGAACGGTATCACACGACAGGTCAATATCATGTCATGATGGTCAGAAACTAGGAATGATGTCGAGAGGCTACCAAGAAAGTAGCAAGTGTAGGTTCTATGTTCCAGGTGACCAGCATCGGAATTCAAGGTACTGGTAGGGGCAGTCTTATCTGCCTCACCCAACCTCAAGTAGTTGGAATGGATTTCCTTTGTCCATACCGAGCCAGAGAACTCGAGTGTCTGATATAGTATGATAGCTTTTCGGCCCTCTGTGGTTGTTGCCGACCTCCTGGGCCAGTCCGGAAGCCTCACTAGCAGTGCGGTCCCCGTCTGACGAATGGGACGCCATAATAAGGACATAGATTGAAGGCTCTTGCACTCAAAGATCTGACGGAAAGCATCAGTCATCGAAAATACACGAAATAGAGGAAGCCATACACGTGGAAAGATGGCATGAAGTTCAAATACACAAATGCGCGATGGGATGGAAGAACCAAGACCAGATGGAAGCACACAAGAAACTAACAAGCGCTGGCATGTGCCATCAGTTTCATGAAGTTGAAGTAAAAGCTCACCAAGTATTCTACCGATCATTTTCCCTTACCTACCTACCTATTGTTCACGAGTTACAAGTCGTATCACCTATAAATCAGACCAACGCTTCCTGCTGTATACCGCACCGCTTTCTCTGTTTCCTCTTAGGGTCTCCTGGTCAATGTAAGCTGAACATAAGGGGTCCGTCATCCAATGCTGATATTCACTTGCCGATCTCGCTATTCTATTCTATCATCTATCACCGATTCTCTCGCTCTCTATAGGACTTGAAAAAATCGCATTAAAGACCCGCAGAACCAGCCCCATTACTCCTTCTCCTTCTTCCTCTCCTCCCTCGCCTTCTTAAGCTTCTCATACCCCTCCATACCCCCAACATCCTTCTCAAAATCCGGTCTCGGAATCTCCAGACCCTCCCTAACCAGCCCATACGTGATCCCTCCCAACCTCGACACAGGCTTATACACATCCAAATCCATCTGATTCAACTCCTCATTCACCGCCCCCTCCTTGATCCAAAACTTGGTCCCCTCCACCACCACCAGAGTCGACCCCGTCTCCCCCGGCTTCGAGCGGGACTCAAACTCCTTGACATGCACCAACTTGCACTCCACCGCAAACACGGCCTCTTTCGCTCTCGCAGCCTTCACCGTCTGCGTATCGTACACGGGCGTCAACCCACTAATCACCCACTCCGACACGCCCAGGGGAGCATTGGTG
This sequence comes from Neurospora intermedia, assembly GCA_037102815.1. Classification (NCBI taxonomy): domain Eukaryota; kingdom Fungi; phylum Ascomycota; class Sordariomycetes; order Sordariales; family Sordariaceae; genus Neurospora; species Neurospora intermedia. Next base: position 3,048,457 of record BTPP01000004.1, on the reverse strand, counting down.
CTGCACGAATTAGCCGCCTCGAGGAACGGGGTGGACATCAGATTGATGACGCACTCGCCCGTCTCGTGCAGGATGCGCAACGAGTCCTTGGCGCGCGAGGCCGGGGTGAGCGGGGAGGCGAAGCCCAAGGTGAAAAGGGGCGGGTCGTGCGAGACGACTTGGAAGTACGAAAAGGGAGCTAGGTTTTCAGTCGTGCCGTCGGCAGAGCGGGTGGACACCAGGGCAATGGGGCGGGGGACGATGGCGGAGATGAGCAGTTTGTAGTTGAAGGCGGGCGGGCGGCCTTCGGTGTAGGGGTCGACGATGATGTGCTGCTGCTGCTGCTCGTCCTTCTTCTTGGTCTCGGCAGAAGCAGAAGCAGAAGCAGCAAGCGAGTTGGCGCCCGAGCCGTAAGCCCAGTCTGGTTGGGGAGTTTGGGAGTAGGTGAATTTGGGAGAGGGGTCGAAGGCGGGACGAGAGGCTTCGACGGCTTTGAAGTCGCCGTGAGGGTTGCGCTTGAGGACCTTCTCGAAGGCGGCGCTCTTTTCGGCGGCGGATGGTTCGGTGGACATTTTGGCGGGTTTTGTGAATCCCTGGGTTGATTTGGACCTTGAAAATTTGGTGAAGAGTGAAGTGAGGCCGGGTAACTGTTTATGATGAAGTTTTGATAGCGTCGAAGGTTTAATAAAGTTGGTTGCTGATGTGAGCACCTTGGAGGTCGGCATGAATGCCCAATTGGGAAGGGTTCTTGTGGGTGAAAAGGCGAGTGCTCGATGACGAGGAGGGGTTGACGATCAACGGATTGGTAATGGTAAGTCGGAACAAGGGTTTCGATCGGTGACGCACTTGAAGTGTTTGTAAGACGTGTGTAAGCCGAAGAATGGATGTCGTCGTCCGTCTGCGATGTAGCGCTGTGGTCTTCAGGCCTGGTTTGTTGTGGTTGGTTATAGATGAAGATAAGGTGATAACTCTCTCTTATATAAACATGCCAAAGAAATCCGACCTATAACCGGAACCGCGATCAACACAGTGTCCCTGCCGAGTTACCATCGTTCCATTCAGTCCATGACACCATCTCGGCATTCGGCGGAAATATCTGGGTCTGCGGGGGAAAGCGGGGATAGCGCGGCGCCTATTCCGCTTGTGGTTGCCGGGGTCCACGCAAGGCCGGGATCTAATTGCTGGGGCCGGCGCCGAGGTTCCGGACGATGTACGGTGCTCGGCTTGCACCGGCCGGAAGCCCCTGACAAAGTAAACAAAGGAAATTCACGAGTATGAAGTAGTTGCTTGGGTGTTGAATGACTTCAAAGAGTGATCGTGAAGCAGCTTTCTTTACCCGCTTTTAAGAATAAAAGGTGTGTCTATATATTATCAATATATACCAATCTCTTCGATGCTTCGCCCATCATCCCACGATGATCCCTCTGTACCCTGCCCTCAGCGGCCTAACACATTGCCCACAATACCTGTAGACCACCTTGCCCTTCTCCTGTCCGTACTATCGCGTTGGGTATACTTATAGGACTTCAAACTATACCACTTCCCACCCCTATCACTCCGTTTCCCATCCCCATAAACATACAAATCCGCATCCCAGATAACCTCCTCCACCTCAACAACATCTCCAGGGCTACCAACACAGCCATCACACTATGACCTCCTCCCTCCCACTCCTTGGTTAAACCCCCTCATCGCTTCCCTGACAATCCCCTCCGCCTCCGCCACCACATCCCTTCCCTCTCTCCACGTATACAACTTGACCCCCTGCTTTTCCAACAGCTCGTGCGCCTCTGCCAATCGTCTCAGCCAAATCTCCAACTTTTTGTTCACCGGCGAGTTCGCGCCTCCTCCTGAAGCAGAGTTACTAGTGGCATACACAGACGCGCCGTTGACCCCGTTCATGGTGTCGTAAGAAGTAGCGGGGCGGACGGGGAGGAAGGTGTTGGAGCGACCACCATTGCCACTTCCCAAAGTGCGATTCTCGAGGGGAAGGGGAAGACCCCATTCGTCAGTGTCGGAATCGTAGGAGGACGAGTTGGTGGTCTGGACGCGGCGAGGTGGGGGGAGGGGTGGTTGTTGGGATTGTCGTGACTGGGATTGGGAAAGGTTGACGGTGCTGGTGCGACGGGGTGGTGGAGGGGGAGGAGCGGGACCTCTGGGTCCTGATCCCGACCCGGACGCTGACGCGGAGGAGTTCTGATGCGAAGTGTTTGGACGGGGAGATTCGCGGGGCTTTGGTGGCAGAGGGGGAGGAGCACCGCCGGTATTGATCTCTGCTGGTGAGCTGCGCAGTGCTGTGGGTTTGGCGGGACGTGGTGGTGGGCCTTTCCTTTGCGGGATGTCACCTGTTGATCTGCTGGCATGCATGGCGTTGAGACTGCTGGTTCGAGGGTCATGTACAGGCTGTTGAGGGGGGTCATCAGATAGATCGATTAGATCACCCATGATGGGCCCTTTAGGCTGGGGAGACGACCGTGGCGGTAGTTTCGGCGGCGGCGGCGCCACGTCTCTAGTATTCGTGGCCGTAGCAGCCCGCATAGTCTGAGCTCTCCTCCTGCCGCTGTCGCTTCTCTCAAGTTCATTGTTCCTGTCCGTAGCCTGTGTGTTCGAAGTGAAATACCCCATGTCCACTTGCTCGGGTGTGGTGACATCTCTGATGAACACGGCCAATATCCTACCGGGATAAGCCAGCGCCAGGTCGGTGTAGACCTCCAGGTCAGCCTCTCCGCTGTCGCCCACGAGGAGAAACTTCCTTTCAGGAAAGTCGCGTAATATCCTCTCCAGAGTGCCCTTCTTTCTTTCGGCAACTGGCTCAAAGATACCCTGCAGCATACCGCTGTACTGCTTCAAGTCTATCGAGCCAGGAGGTAGCCCAGCTTTGTGAAAGAAAGTCGCCAACACGGGGTACAGTTGCCACGGACTGTTGGAAACATAATGCAGCTTCACTCCCATCTTGTACAGAGAAGTATACAGCTCCTTGACACCGTCAATAGTCTGATCCGCCAATTCACGGACGAAGGTATTCCTGAAAATCTCCCTGGCACCACCATTGATATTCGACCGCTTAATGGTGTCGTCGACATCGCTGATTAAACTGACTCCCCTGGGCTCGATAACCTCGACAGGCTGGGTGGTTGAGATGTTCTCGTTGGCAAGCACTCGGAAGTGTGTCGGGACAAAGTCCAACGGCACGCGGGCGATAAAGTGGCCTGACGCATTCGTCTCAATCGTTTTGGACTTGGACCGCTGATCGTTGTAGAAGAAGAGCGTGATGGGCAACCCGACCAGCGGCGTAGCCATGAACGGCGCCAACCGCGCATTCAGATTCGCGTTTGCAGCCGCCAGTTCCGCCTCCGTCATCTCTGAAGGAAAAGCTCCCAAGCCGGAGTTCGTCCTCACCGGCGCTGTCGAACTCGGCGGCGATGGCGAGCGTCGTTGCCTCATTGCGCCAAACCCATCATCCATATCATCAGCCCTAGGCCGCTCACTGTACTCGCCTCTGATAGCCGCTTCCTTCTCGCCCTGTCCTCTCCGTTCAATCTCCCTCGCCTCCTTCGCGATCCTTTCCTCTTCCCCAAACCCTTCCAGATCAGTCACCGTCCTCCGCAAATCACCGCCTCCCTGTTGCGACCCTGCACCTGCCTGCAGCGCTGCAGTCTGTGGTAACCCGCTCAGCCTTCTCGCAACCCCCAGCACCATGCGATTCTTCCTCGACATCGGGCCCTTAGGTGGCATATATATCCAGCCACGAATGTCCACATCCACCACAGCCTTCTCATCCTCATGCCTGTTCCACTCTGCTGTCCAGTAATCCCGCTCATCCACTCCAGGGCCAATACCGTTCCCGCCTCCGTTCGGTGTGCCGTACGCATTCCCACCCAAGTCCGAAGGCCGCCTAGGCAGGTGAATACCCTTGACATGCCGCTTTGCGTACGAAGGAAACAAAATCAACTGCTCCTGTCCCTTGTGAATGATAGGTACCTCCGGGAACGCACCCGGGATGTGCACCTGCTCTGGCGAACCATCACCCATGTCGCGCGTCAGGCGGGTTTGGCTGTATTGCTCGCGGATCTCAGAAGCGGCCGCTACGCCGGCGCGGTAGACGCTACCGGCCATGGCGGCGAGTTTTCGGCGGCGGGAACCGGATTCATACGGTTGTTCGTTGGCGCCATACTGGCCGGTGTAGCCGTGGGTGTATGGGGACGTCATCTTGTCGTTGGCGTCGGTTTTGCGCTGCGAAAGCGCTTGGGCTTGGCTGTCGTCGGGTCCGTCCGTGTTCGTGTTGCTTGTCTCTTCTCGATCTCGTAGTAACCGTTGTTGCTTCCAAGGTAAAGACCTCCTCCCAACAAGTCCCGGGCCGAGTCCGCCACCGCTCGCACTACCTATGCCAATACTTTTCCTGACGCCGGCACCACCACCGGTCCCATACACCAACCGCCGGCTCTGGCGGCGGATGATATCCACCAATCTCCCACCCGCCTGTTTCTTCCTTCTTCTTTCAAGGATGAATCGGTATATCCTAGTCTGCAATCGAACCTTGTGTCGCGGGAGGGTGCGGTGGCGGAAGTTGAACAGGTGTTCGCGGTATCGGTCGCGGACGGTCGAGGGCAAGAGAAAGCGCACGAGAGTCGATCGGGTATGTGCGCGAGGGCCGAAAAGGCGTCGCAGGAAGGGGAAAAGCGCCAGTTTCGTGGATTGTTGGGTTGCCTCCGAAGCCTTGCTTGGCTGGGAGAACCAAGGCTTGAAGGATGGCTCGTTGGGGAAGGAAATTGTTCGGTCGAGGATACGAGGATTGAGGCAACCTGCGCTATTGTGGTCTTTCTTCAATTCGGTACCAGTAGTTGGTGGTAGCGACAAAATGTAGCGATTTGGTTTATTGAAGTATGTAAAGTGAAGAGAGGGTGAAGTGGGATATATACGAAGTTGAGAAATGCAGGCTGGAAATGCTAAGCTGGTGGCAGTTGACCGCCGTTACTGGACTGGAGCTTGTCAAGTCTATTGATCTCTGTGGCTGCCTGAAGCCAAACTTTGTTCACACGCACGAATCGAAAAGTGAAGAGCCAAGAAAGAGGTCGAAAAAGTGGATGGATTACGACCGGAGGAGTTTTTATGTCAATTGCAGCTGCCTGTTATTCAGAGGGAGACATCCATGGCAAGAGACAAATCACTTCCGTTTACGTCACCCGTACCTGCCGCCGTGACACCCAGGGTCCAGCTTCTGGGTGGGTCAGTTGAGCTCGCCGCAAGGCCCCCTGATCCGCACCTCCACACCCAATCATAGTCCCATGTGAAGAGGCAAGTCTGACCTTGATGATCACGACTCTGCAATGGATGACAGAAAGCGGATAACATCAACAGAAAGCTTCTCATTTCTTTTTGCCCATCCGGGTATCAACAGCACACTAGACTTAGCTTGAAGCTCAATTACATTTAGAAACTCAACAACACAATCGCACTCCTCACATCTACTTTCTCCTGCCCTTGCCCTTACCACCCTTACCAGCATTGCCGCCCTTCTTTTTAGGCCCAGCAGACCGTCCCACCTTCTTGACGACCTTCTTGAGGTTCAGCACCGCGCCCTTACCGGCTCTCTCGGCGCTACCCTTCTTGTACGTCCTCTCCTGCTTGCGCTCTTGCATGGTGTCGAGCTTCTTCCTGTCCTTGTTACTCAACTTGCCCTCGTTCTTGGACTTGAGCTTGTCCCTGACGCCGTTGAGCTCGGCCCGGCCCGCTGCCTTGGCCTTCTTCTTGTCCTCCTGCGTCTCGAACCACGTGCGCTTGGGCCTCGAGCTGATCTCGTCCTCGTACTTGATCATGTTCTCGCCCTTCTTGACCTGCATCTCCATGTTCTGCAGCTGCTTCTCCTCCTTCTCCTCCTGCATAATCTCCTCGATCTCATCCTCCAGTTCGTCGATCTCGGCCTGCCACTTGTCGGCGTCCGCGGGGTCGATGATGCGACTGCTGATCTTGGCGCCCTGAGACTTGCCGGCCTTGACGGCAGCCTTGACGACCTTGCGATCGGGCTCAGCAGCCAGCGTGATAGCGGTACCGCTGCGGCCGGCACGAGCTGTACGACCGACACGATGGATGTAGATCTCGGGGGTCTGGGGAGCCTCGTAGTTGATGACGGTGTCGACACCCTTGATATCAAGACCACGAGAGGCGAGATCGGTGGCAAGGAGGAAGTTGACCTTTCCATCTCTAAAGTCCTCGACACTTTGAATACGCTGTAGATTCTGTTAGTATCACTCATCCATCTCGAGCAACGTAAATCGTAAACATACCTGAGCCTGGTTCATGCTACCATGCAACTCGGCGCACGACAATCCAAACAGACCAAAGATGATCCTCATCTTGTGCGCAATCTTCTTCTGTCGGAAGAAGATAATGACACGCTCCGTGTAGATCGTCTTGCAGATGTGCAACAGATAACCTTCCCTCTTCGACTCGCGACCGGGTCTGAGACGGACAAACTCCTGAACAAGTGTACCGGCAGTCTTCTTCTGCGAATCGGCCATGATGCGCACAGGCTTGTTGAGACCGGCGCGAATGAGCCTGTCGACAGACGAGGTCATGGTGGCAGAGAACAGCATGGTCTGACGGGACTTGGGAAGGGTGGTGAGAATCTCGTTCAACTCGTCCGCGAAACCGTCCTCAAGCATGCGATCGGCTTCATCGAGGACGAGAATTTCGATGGTGTCGACGGCGAAGCTGGCAGAGTTGCGCATGTGATCGATGAAACGACCGGGAGTGGCAATGACAACATCTGGGCGAAGACGGAGCTCGGCCTCTTGCACCTTCAGACTGAGACCACCGACCGCCAGACAGAACTTGATGTCGGTATGGCTGGCGAGCTTGACAGCGACAGCGTGACACTGGATAGCCAACTCACGGGTGGGAGTAAGAATAACGACACGGGTGGTGGGAACCTTCTTGGGGCGGTAGAGGAGACGCTCAAGGATGGGAACGACGAAGGCGGCCGTCTTACCGGAACCGGTGACGGCACCACCGACAACATCCTTACCCATAAGCGAGATGGGGATGGTCTTGGCCTGAATGGGTGTCGGCTTGGTGAAGCCCACGGAAGTAAGACCGCGAAGGATAGGGCGGGAGAGAGACATCTCCTGGAACGAAGACATCTCGCCCTTCTTCTTAGGCTGACTCTCCTCCTCCGGCGCAAAGAACTCCTTCATCTTGGCCTCCTCCTCCTCATCAATACCTTCTTCATCATCCGATGACTGCACATCATCAGGATGCTCAACGGCCGTAGCAACCGAGTCATCATCCGACGCATCGCCCTCCTCTTCATCCTCTCCCTTCTTCTCCCCATCTTCACCGTCACTATCATCATCCTCCCCATCAACACCCCCCATCTTCGCATCTTTCTTCTCCTCCTCCTCCTCTTCCACGTCCGACCCAACACCCATACCAAAAGCATCATCAGCCAAGACACCATCCTCATCATCATCCAAATCCACATCAATCTCTTCCATGTCGTCTTCTTCCTCATCGACCTCCATCTTATCCTCCTCCTCTTTTGTTGCCGTGGTTTTCCCTTCCTTGGCAGCCTTCCTCTCTCTCCTCCTTCTAATAATCTCATCGATATCCACAGCCTTCTTATCCCCGCCCGCGTTGGCGCCCTTCACGACACCCTTGTGCGCGCCCTCGAAACCCCAGCCGTCAAACTCGGCGTCGACTTCGTTCTGGCCATCGACAACGAACTGGAACTCGGTATCCATGGCGCCGTCGTCTTCGTCGTTGTCGCCCCAGATGCCGAGGTCGGCGGCGTCGTCTTCTTTTGTTTCGGCTTCGTCGTCGTCGTCATCTTCGGTCTGTTGCTGTTTCTTGGACTTCTTGTTGTTGTTCTTCTTCTTTTGCTTGTTCGATTGTTGTGTGGCCGTCTTGGCCTTCTTCCTGGGTACAACTTCCTGCTCCTCTTCTAGTGGGATGTCTTCTTCATTGTCGGAGATGGTGAGGATGAAATCGTCGTCGATCGCTTTGCGCTTTTGGGAGGGCGCCATTGTGGTGAATGGTGTTGCAACGGTCTGTGGCCGTTGTTTGTGCTGTAGTGTTGTGTTGAAAAAAGAATGACGGGAAGCTCTCGATACTGAGTGGGAATTGGTGGAATCGTCAAGATTGTACAACTGATAGCAGTCAGTGGGGTCTTTTTTCGTCTCTTCCTCCGCCGCAGCGGGAACGAAAGGGAAAACAAAAATTTGGGAACCATGCCCGTCTGTAACTTTTTCTGCCGGGCGGTCAATGTGATTGGAGGATCTGGGAACCTTATCAGTGGCAGCTGGTCGACAGCTGTGGGGATAGGTACGTACCATTTCAACTAGGTATCAAGTGAGTACCTGCCGTCTTCGGGAGCAACTCGTTCAACACCACCATGCCCAAGAGTTCAATACATTTTAATGTTATAGCGCCAGATGATCTTGTCCTTATTACAGTAGGACTATATTTATACTTGTGAGGGGCATATGGTCCAACTATTCTCAACGCTGATGTATCGGCCCGTATTATATGATGAGACTACACAGGAGTCATCTTCCCCGTCGATACCCAAAACAAACGCCAGACACCTTGCCAATGGTATAATGCTAATCCCCAAATCTTCGCTTCCAAACACAAGTTGCCCACAGCGTAACTTTCTTCACATGGACCGCCACATTATCACCAGTGTTACCGTGTGGGGAAGCTCGCTGACGCTCCAAGGAAGTCCTGGTCTTGCCCCTGGTCCTGCTGGTAAGTCTCCTTCTGCTTCTGCTTCTTCTTCATTTCAGCGCGGATTCGTTCTTTTTGCGCCTTCAAATGCGCCATTTCAACATCATCCAGCAAGAATTTCTGCTCATCGATATCCCTTCCACGTCCGGACGCGGATGCTTGCGGGTAGAGAGGGTCTCGTTGATATCCGTCACCTGGTAATTCGTGCTCAACAATATCCCACGTAGCATGATAGTAGCCATCTTTGGTTGGTGGCAGCTCAGCATGCGCCCTTGGCTCCTCCAGCTTACGGATTGCGCCGCTTTCCATTGCAGCGTACTCCTCTGTCGATGCGTATGGTGGTAAAGGACCGTTGTTACTGGCGCTCGGGAGATCAATATCCTCCCATGGATGCCTCCTTTCACTCAGAGATGCGGGTTCGCCTTGTAATTCAACTCCTCTAGGTGGTCTCTCAATCATGGACTCATCGGGAGGCACTGTAGGTGAAGTCACAGCTGGTGTGGGCGTTACTCGATTGGGTCCATATGAGACGATCAATGTGGGTTGTGGTCGTTGGGTTTGTGAGGTTGTTGGGTTTGGTCGTGGGAGCGTAGTGGGAACTGAAGGAGGAGGAAGATGTGGCGTTGGAGTTGGAGCTTCGGTTGGAGGAGGGATGGTGTACTGTTCGTAGTTGTGGTAATCGGGGTAATAGCTACCGAGAGGTGCTGCGGAGGCCGCAGATAACTGGGGCATTGAAGGCATAGGGGGTACTCCAAGCCGGCTGTCAAGGGAAATCGAGTCGGCAGCAGCGCGTTCATTAAGTTCTCCCCTGGAGCTTGCCCGCGGCGTTAGCGTGGGAGTGACAGGGTTCGGCCCGTATGACGTAGGAATTGGCTGGACAGTCTTTGCGCGGGCGGCTTCGAGTTCTCGTCCGGTGATGCTCAAATTTTCCGTCACTCCAGGCCCGCCTCCGAGTCCTGCTCTCTCCGTACTTCTCTCCCACACAGTTCCTGTCGCAGCATCGTGACCCCAAGGTCCTTGGTTGTATGACCATGAAGGCGAATGTGGCATCACAGGAGAATGGCCGTATATGTCGCTGGAATTGTTTGACCGTACATCATCATAGCCTGTTGATCCAGGATATCCGTCAAAAACTGGCTGAACTGTATCGTATAGATGACCATCCGACGATGTTTTCGACGACGAAAACCCCCCAAACAGCTTTTTCTCGGGACCCTTCCTTCCCTGTCTATACTCGTTCGCGACGATGGCGTTAGCCAGCTCGGCCTGCTGCTGTTTCTTCCGGCGCCTAAAGTATAAGAAGGCGGCCATGGCACCCACACTGAAGCAAGCAAGTGCGATTCCAACGCCCAGGGCGATTCTAGCACCGAGGGCAAAGTGGTCGTCGGGATGTGGCGGAGGGCCTGAGGTTGCGGTAGAGGAAACGTCAATTGCGATGACGGTCGCGCTGGGGCCGATGGTGGCCGGAAGACGATGGTCGGGATCGCGGTCCTTGGTCAAGATGGAGAATTTGGGACTTTCGACTCTGCAATCGCCCGAACCGGCTTGAAGTTCGAGCCAGCAGGGATATGTCGAAGAGAAATTCAATGGAAAGGGCGTGGTTCCATTACCTGGGGTCGCATGATCAACCGCGAATTCTGTGATAGGGAAAGGTCAGTCTGTCAGCAAGGCACATCCCATCCGCTGCGATTGTAATGACGCCATGAGTCTCTTCCTCATTGAGGTAACTTTGTTAGAGGAGAGAGCGATTCGAGCTGAAAGTTTGGAAATGATCTGTGACCCAAAGGGCTGGGTACCTTGAGGGGCACCGGGGGTCTTGCAAGGCTTAGTGCAGCGGGAGCCGAGAATGCTGTCAGGAAATTGTAAAATGGGGAAGATGGGGGGGGGGGGGGAAGGGGGGAGGGGGGCTTGCATGTGGGCGGGAGCGGTGACATTGTTGAAGCGAGGGGAAACACTGAACTGAACACTCACTTTTTTCCTTGTCGGTTGAAGTGCCACACCAACAGGAAAGACTCGGCTTGTCAAAGGTTGAAGTATAGGTGACGTTGATGGTGTCGAGAGAGAATACTTGCAGGTTCTCCGTGGGGAATACAAAGTCGGCTCCACATTGTGCAGTTGCGATGCCCGCAGACAGAAATGAGGGAATGATGAGCAGCGCGAGCAGCACCCAGACTGGAAATCGCAGAGATTGCCTCGATCTCGATGGCGTCGTTGTTTCCAGCGTCCTTGCACTCCAGTTCCAGGTCGCCGGTGTCTGTCGAAAAGATGCCGCCGTCGTCATCACCGTGGCCAAGCGAACAAAGCGAATCTCTCGTGCTACGAACTCATTGATGTTTGCTGAGGGGATCGCGGATCGTTGGATGTTGAGGGGTGAAGTAGTAACGGCAAAAACGCATGAACAGAAGGCCGAGAGCGAGCGACTAGACTAAGGGTTGTATGAACGAGTGACGGGATCGACAAACTGGACTGATGGTTGAAAGTAGAGTTGAAGTTGGTTTAAGGTGAGATTGACAGAGGCAAAGAGACTGGATGTGGGAGTTCTTTCCTAGAGGTAGGTCTTCGGTTGCATTGAGACTAAGCCAGGCCTGGCAGGGAATTGAAGTGGGCTAAATGACAGGGGATTTCCTAGCGCAGATTGGCGCTAGAGACGGGAGGCAGGAGCGATCACCTCAGCAAAGATACCGAGTCGGCCCTGTCGGCGTACCACGACAGAGGGTTGAAGGCTAGGTAGGTATCTCTTGAGACACTGGACGGCAAGTGATGGATGACTTCAAACTTCCACCTCAGTCCTGCCCCCAAGACCCCAAAACAGTCCTCCTTGGCTCTTTCACTGCACACAGCTCAGATCATATGCAAGCCAAGCACCCTGCCACACTTTGACGGACTTGTTGGCTCTGAATTTGGACTTTGGTTCGACAAACTCGAGAATTATCACTGCATGCGCCCCTGAAACCATTCAGCTCACAGCCTCAATCATCATCGTGGTTTGCAAGACAATCCTGACAGTGTGACAACTAAACCATGACGGAGCAGGTCAATCAATCCCTTTTTAACACTCTTCATTTTTCAGCCTCTTCTTTCTTGATTCGACCTCCTCCTTGTCTCTAGGTATTGTCTCTGGGTATCTGAGGATCTATATAACCATCCGGTCCAGGCTCTAAACCATACCAGGCACTGGTACAAAATCGGTCATATTTTTCGAGGGCTCGGCGAACCCCAGGTTAATTGGTTAACGCCTCGCTAATGACTGAACCAGCGCTCGAAAGAAGATTGCAGCGTCGTTACAAAGGGTGGTCGTGCAAAGAATCCCATTCAGACAAGACTAAACCATGGGGCACATTACCGTATCTTTACAATCCCATTGTATTTGGTCGGCATTGTCGTTATTCCAGGCTTCCGGAGCAATCAGATTCATCGCCTATACCACCAGCGCAGTGTCGTCGAGAGGTCCTATCGACTTACAACGAACAGTCAAGTAAACGTTGGACAACGGAACTAGCGTCTTTCCCGCGTCTATAGAGGTCGTTGATTGGAAGCCTTGATGGCTGCAGGTTAAATCCTTCATTTCTTAGTTTCTTGCTTGGGGGCTAAAAAAGCAGTCAAGACCTCAATGGGAAACGGGAAATGGGAAACAAGTGATTTTCTTTCGCCCCCGTATCCGAACTTCCCCAAATATTTCTGGTTCAAGACGACGTTCAAGTCCTCCTTGAGAGATTCCGATGAACAAAAAGATACAGATGACGGGGCAGCAGTGTGTATGCACGTCAGATCTCCGTTCCGGCAGTTGTGTAGGTTCCTGCCGCGCTTATGTGCTCCTCTTCGAGTGACTACATCACATTCAGATGGCGTAAGTACTCAGCCCTACAGCCGTTGAGGCGGGGACACCTGTATCATCATCTGGCTCCCTCTTATCTGCGGAACCGACACCACACGTACTTCGTCGGACGAGTGCTCAAACCATGTTTTCTTTCCAACACCTTTGCGCTGGGGATTTGGAGTGAGATCAGGCCACTTTTCGGGAGAGACTTCGTTATCCGAACTCGTGCAAACTATCGCTACACTACACTATTATTAGCGGCGGGTTTGGGCATCCGAATGACAGCGGTCCACGCGATGGACAGGCATGCCAGGGTGAAAATCTCCGCTGATGAACAAGTCTTTCCCTTTTTCAGTTAGGTTGTTCATCTACCAAAAGCCATTGTTTTCATTTCGGACTAAATACCAGGATATCTGCGTGCCTCGGATCTCGGACATTTCTTCGCTGAAGGGGCAACTCCTCTTCTCACGGCTCAGTCACCATAGCTCCAGACCTCAAGATCTCGGACTTGATACAAAGTGTCTGTATTACTGTCAGCACATGGACTGGCTGAGACGATCAGGTTCTTCCATCACCAAAACGAAGAGACCTAGAGGTATAGTTGACTTACCCGCTTCAGGACCAGGCGAACCCGACGACCCTTCCATCTGGAGGTTGATGATCCTAGAATAACATTCTCCCAGTCAGCAACTGACAACGTCAAAAACTCACCTGGCGAACAAGAAGGAATGAAACTCACAAATAAAGTGGCTGCCCAACATACCCCCTTCCCCACTGCGTTACCACCAGCTGCCCATCCATCCAAAACCTCACCTCCACATCCTTTCCACCATTCCTTCCATCCCTCCTAATCTCACACACAACCCTATGCCACTCCTTCTCACTCCCATTCGGGCCATAAACCACATCCCGAGCCATGACCTGACTGCTTGTATTAAACGTGTTAAAGCTAATCTTCCCGCTCCCCTTCCACTCCGCCATATCAATCTCGGGCGGCCACCCGTTGACGGCCGTCAACCAAAACGCAGGCCAGGTCCCCTTGGCAACGGGAGCGCGGAACTCAGCGGCGAAGTCGTAGCCTGACACTGCACCAGCACCAGGAGAGGAAGAAGAAGTGATGGTAAAGTGCTGCTTGGCGTGGATGGCGCCGGATAGGTACTTGATGGGGATCTGTTTGCCGCCGTGGGTAGCGGGTTTTTGGCCGGTGACGCGGTGGGCGGTTAGAGTGAGGGTGCTTGAGGCGCCATCAGCAGAGGGAGATATGGAGACTTGGGAAGGGGACATGCGCGCGGCGCCATTGTGGTCGGTGCCCCAGGGGTAGTTGAGGGACCAGTAGGTGTTGAAGATGGTGGTGGAGTTGAAGGATGTGGAAGGGATTAGGAGGGTCTTGGATGAGGCGAAGGCAGATGGGAAGAGGCAGAGGATGGTGATGGTTTGGAGGAGAAGGGGAAGGGGGTGGTGGAAGGACCTCATGTTGGCGAGTTCCTTGGTGAGAGTCGGTGTGCTTGAAGGGTTGAGCGAGTTGGTAAGAGCTTGTCCAGTTCGGCTAGAGACCTTTTGGGATTACTCCCTCTTTTAACTTCACAACCAGGACTTTCTTCGGCACGCACAATACTGTTGAGGATGGTACTATAAACCTATCGATTATAGGATGGAACATGACACGGATGATTTATACCTATATTCCACCATTCATATACATTACCGTGATCAGCGTTGCAGCTATCTCAACCTCAGACTAACATCACAACCACGCGAGGGTATGCGTCAGATACATACAAGTAAAAGGGGAATTTTTGGAAGAAAGCGTACTATACAGTTGATAGTTGATGAACTGTGTATACCTTCTTGTCACATGTATTCAAACCCCTTTCTTGCTCTAACAGAGAACCCTAACCCTGCCGATCGATGCCGCTCACCTACCTCTACCTACCCTGAACTTCCACCTCTCCCGCTCGAGCCCTGGCGTACTGGACCACTCCCCTGTAAATTCCCCGCGGTGGCGCTGAACTATAAGCCGTGCAGTGACTCCATCGGGCAGGCAGAAAAAGTTGCCCAGATTCGCGACGTCAACTTTCACTTTTAAACACCAAAAAAAGTTCCCGCGACGCCGATTGACTCCTCCACGCGCCGGGTGACACAACTCTTTTTTCTACATTTCCCACTCGACGAAACCCTCTCGACATGCCCAGGTCAGAGGAAATGACTGTATAAAAAAAAATACTTATTCGTCCATGCATTACAAGAAGCTAGCAGTCGCTGCCGCAACAAAGAGGATAAGAACCGTGCTGCCGACTCGAATCTTTACCACGACATCCTCGCTCCTATCGCCTAGACGTTGTCTTTCCACAAGAGATTTTACACGATCTCCAGAACCGTCGGCAGATCCCTCGGTGTTCACTAGCTCAAGAATACGTCGGGTCCCAGACTCTGTCTCGAATTATAGAACCACTCCGCCCCGAAATCTTCGCCCAACGAAGCCCGCTACTCGCCTCGCCGTCAAGCCTCCGAGTAAAGATCGGCCTTCCAAGTCCAAGATCCCAGACTCGGTCTCGAAGACAGTCGCTAGAGAACTCCTTCGCAACAGATACCTCTTCTCCGAATACAGTCTCTTCTCGCCGCAACGAGCCTTTCAAAAGTGGAAGAATCACGGCCTTCTGAAGCACACCAAGATCCCCGAGGACTTCTTTAGCGGCCGCATCCCTATCAAGCTGTACCCGTATCAGGTTGACGGACCTCGTTTCATCCTTGCTTCTCCTACTCCAGAACAGAAGGAAGCTCCTCCACCGCCTGCAAGACCCGAGTTCGGCGCCATGCGCAGCCACGTCCAGATCGTCGCCGCCCCGACGGCCGACACCCCAGGTGCATGCCTCCTCGTTCACTATGACAACCGACGTTACCTTTTCGGTCACCTCTCCGAAGGCACGCAGCGCCTCTTCACCGAAAACAAAATTCCCGCCGCAAAGCTGTCGCACATCTTCCTCTCGGGCAAGACGGACTGGGCAACGACAGGCGGCCTTCTGGGCATGATTTTGACGGTTGCCGATGTTATCATAAGCGCAAAGACTGCAGTTGAAGAGGAGAACAAGCTGCGTCGTCAAAAGAACAAGCCAGAAATCACCCACGGCGGTCCTCAGCGTATCGAGATTCACGGCTCCAAGAACCTTGAGCACATGCTGGCTGCTGCCAGACGATTCGTGTTCCGCAAGGGCTTCCCACTCGATGCTCATGAGCTCCGCGCCGATCCTAGGGCCGCCAACCCCGAGAACAGCAAGCCTGACTACGAGGATGAAAACCTCAAGGTCTGGAAGATCCCTCTTGTTGCCACAGGCATGGAGAGCCGGTCGCGTAGCAGCAGTACCGGCTCACAGAACCCGCGGAAGCGGAAGCTGAACTCTTCGGAGGAGCCCGAGGTCATGGACACTCTGGTAGAGGGAGAGGACGGAGAGGTTGTGGAAGATGTTCCGGCAGGAGTGGAGGATGACGAGAAGACCCACCTTCTCATGCAGACAGTTATTAAGCACATGTTCGACTCAGACTGGAAGGCCGACACTCTTGTAGAACAGCCTCTACACAAGGTCAAGCTGCCGGCCAAGATCTTTGTCCGCGACGATGAAGGCAAGATCACAGTGTACAAGGGCCCATTGCCGGGGAGGGACGCGAACGTTCCTGATATCAGGGTACTTGTGAGGGAGCCTTGGCCTGGTGCGCTTGTCCACCGGTTGCCACCCACGGACCCTTTGTTCGATTCTACATGCTACATCGTCAAGAATCATGCTCGTCGAGGCAAGTTCCAGCCTGCGAACGCTCTCAAATACGGGCTACCCAAGTGGACATTCAGCAAGCTCGCAAAGGGCGAGAGCGTGACGGCAGAGGATGGAACCGTTGTTACCCCCGATATGGTTCTGGACCCTCCTATTCCCGGCCACGGTTTTGCTCTAGTTGATGTCCGTTATGAGTATCTCCTCGATAGCCTCCTCAAGAGGCCCGAGTGGGAGAACAAGGAGATCATGGAGCATATCGATGCCTTCTACTGGATTCTTAGTCCAGAGGTTAAGGATGATTCCCGCCTGAAGGATTTCATGGCGAAGCACAGCTCCTTCAAACATTTTGTTCTCGGTGAGGGAATGAACCCCAACACCATCTCATTCGGGGGCGCGTCTGGGAAGGCCATCATGATGCATCGGATGGATCCCGACCGCTTCTCCATTCCCAACCACAACAACCAGGAAGAAGCCTTACCAGCGGGCTTGGCATCTGTTGCTCAGCTGGGCAAGCCCGGCCAAAGACTACTCCTTTCTCCTTCGGTCGAATTTCAGCCCCAGTTCGCCAACGCTATCATGGACACCATCAAGCCCATCAAGGAGCTCACTTCCACCCACGCCAAGGCCTTCAACCTGGCGCTCGAAGCGCAAACGAAGGTATCCGACCCTACTTTCGCCGCCCGCGTCGCCGAGTCCGAGCAAGACATTCCCAACCGGGATGCCGAAATCGTCACTCTCGGCACCGGGTCCGCCCTTCCCTCCAAGTACCGCAACGTCTCAGCCACGCTCATCCGCGTCCCCGGCTACGGCAGCTATTTGTTCGACTGCGGCGAGAACACCCTCGGCCAGCTCCGGCGCGTGTACGGCTACGCCGAAACCGACGCCATCCTCCGCGACCTGCGCGCCATCTACATCTCTCACTTGCACGCCGACCACCACCTCGGCGTCCCCTCCGTACTCGCCCGCCGCGCCGCCGCCAACGCCGCGCTCCCCGCCGACGAGGCCCCCAAACCGCTCACCATCATCTCTACAACCAAGTACATCGGTTTCCTGCACGAGTACAAAGACGTCGAGCCTCTCGACTGGGCCAACATCAAATTCCTCACCCTCATCGGGACAGGCCGCAAACCCACTGACGACCCGTCCGGTCCCCCCTCCGCCGACTTGGGACCAGGAAACAACCATTTTAACATGCTCCCGGGCACCCTCTGCGCTTTACAACCTGCCAGCTTCCGCACCGCGGCAACCCTAGAAGCCCAAACCGGCCTCGCCTCCATCGACGCCTGTTTCGTCGACCACTGTCTCGGCGCCACCGCCGCCGTGTTTACCTGGCCGTCCGGTCTCAAAATCTCCTTTTCCGGTGACTGTCGGCCGTCGGATTGTTTCGCGCAGATCGGCAAAGGGTCGCACTTGTTGATTCACGAGTGCACGTTCGATGATGAGCTGATTGGCGAAGCAAAAGCCAAGAAACACTCGACTGCGAGCGAGGCGTTGGATGTAGGCCGCAAAATGGGGGCGAGGAGGGTCTTGTTGACGCATTTCAGTCAGCGGTATCCGAAGATGCAGGCGCCTGTTTTGGATGAGCTGGAGGGCCAGGAGCAGAGTGTTGGTGGTGAGAAACAGGATCGGACGGTGGTTTTGTATGCGTTTGATTACATGAAGATCAAGTTGGGCGAGTTCAAGATGGCGGAGAGGTTCTTGCCGGCGCTGAGGGAGTTGTATGGCGAGTTGGAGAATGAGGAGGAGGATGGTGGTCAGGCATAGGAGTGATCTGTATGTGACATGTGATGTCGAGGTTGGTCATGGTTTCTTTGGCATGGTTGGGCATGTTACAGGTGTATAGAAGGTTGCATGGTTATAGATAGAGTGATGAAGATGTACGACGATAATATACCCCGGGTTTCTGGATACAGAGATATGGTACCTTGAATACCTATGTATATGAAGGATTAAATGTCAAACGAAACAATCCATCTACCTTGGATGAATACGAGATTGTTGACATCAGGTTGAAACTTTCACCTAGTGTAGCACCAAATAATTCATGGGGTTGTGAATTCTTACACTTTGTAAGCAAATGAAACATCGAGAATATCTACCCCAAAGTCCCATCATTACATCCATGTCCGCACATATGAGACAGAAGAAAAGAAAAAAACAGAAGAAAAGAGAAACAAATGAAAATCCTCACCGCTGGCGCCGATCATCCTCCTTGTCCCTCTTAGACCCAGAACTAGACATACCCCTTCCCCCTTATCCTTTATTCTTCCTCCTTTATTCTTTCCCAACCACTTCCGCGTTTCTTTCTTGCCAGGTGCAGATGGTCTTTGATACTCAGAAGTTTCAGATCAATTCGATTTGGCTCCTCATCATCCTTGTCTCGTTCTCTTCTGTGGCTATGATGCCCTCTGCGAGAAGATGTAGATGAGGAAGAGCTGCCGCCGTGACGATAACGCTCGCGGTCAACGAGCTGGCGGTCACGACCACGATCATCACCATTGACGGCCCAGTTTCTAGTATCTGTAACCGAGCGCAAATGCTGTGCAGAAGAGGAAGAAGAATGTGAGTCGTGAGCCTGACTCACCAGACTCTCTCCCTCATGTCT
This sequence comes from Neurospora intermedia, assembly GCA_037102815.1. Lineage (NCBI taxonomy): Eukaryota > Fungi > Ascomycota > Sordariomycetes > Sordariales > Sordariaceae > Neurospora > Neurospora intermedia. The sequence goes on along the minus strand of BTPP01000004.1, from coordinate 3,029,568 downwards.
GTACCTCTCACGCTCCTCGCGATGTCGCTCCCTCTCGCTCTGGGTCTGAGCTTCCCTTTCTTCTCTTTGAGATATACTTGGACCTCCCAAATTCAAGGCTTCAGGCACAGCACTCAGATGACTCCATGTCGTGACGGACGTGATTCCATTGTCATCGTCGTCATCGTTGTTGCTGAAGTTATTCACTCTCCGATTAGTGCCAGTGCGGATAGTGGTAAAACTATTACAAGTAAGCGTGGTAGCGTCGTCAAACTCACTGTCCGAGTTCGAGTAGGAATCCCATTCTTCCGAGGGGTAGTCACGGGTTCGGACGAGAGCGGTGCTTGTGCCTGGGACTGTGACTGTGCCTTGGATGGCAATTGGGGCGGCATTGATCTCGTAGCCGTGGGAGCCGTATGTACCGTAGTCACGATATAGTCGGCTAGGTGCAGGTGCGGGTGAGACTTGGCTGTTGGTTAGGTTGTAGAAGGAGAGGGGGACGGTGTGTTTGGAGGAGTAGGATTCTCGGATTCTGGTTCGGGATAAAGATGAAGAAGGCTTCTTCTTCTCCTCGTCGTCAAGGGGGTCTTCACCCTTACAGAAACACTCCCACTCCCTCTTTACAGCCTTTTCCTCTTTCATCATCCTTATAGTTGGACTCGGCGTCAAATTCATGTCATGGGGATGGTACGGATCGGTCCCGACATCCGTATACAACCACTTGTCGCGCCCCTGAGGTGCGCCTTTCCACCTCAAATATTTCCGAATGGTAAACAGCGTCAAGGCCAACTTCTTCGCCTTTTCCTTGACCACCTTTGCCCTTTTCTCCCCCAGGTTCTCGATCCACGCGTCAACCAGTGGATATAACTTCGGCAATCCCCCATCCTCTTCCGCCACATCTTTTTTGTTCTTGCACGGCGCTCTCGAAATCATGTTCGCCAATAACGCCGCCAACACCTCCTCCCCGCTGCCCGCCACAACCGACAAATTGCAAGCAACGCAATACTCCCTGGTATTCCCCTCCCCGGAAAGCTTTCGCTTGGAGGGTATCGCATCCCCAAAGTACTTTTCAAACTTCCCCTTCTTTTCCGAGTCCGGGAACCACAAAGCTCCGATCCCCGACATGCGCTCCACAAAATCCCTGGCTTCCCTGATCGCCAGCTCCTTGTTCACTCCGAACTTGTTGAACGGATTCTCTTCATCATCCTCTTTCTCTTTCTCTTCCCTGTCCCTTCGGATCCCCTCCTTCCCTCTCAACTTCTCATACTCCCCCTCCACCAAAAACGCCCTAATCCGATCCACCCTCTGACTGACCTCCATCTGCAACCAAAACCAACACCACCCCAACAGATAATGATTCAGCTGACTATGTCCCCCCAGCTCACAATACGGCCGCTCGTTATCCATCTTCCTCATGATCCACGGCGGGATATCTCTAGAAAACATGAGCATAAAGTCCTCGTGTATGGTGCTTAGGCTCTCCATCGTCAAGAACGGGTGCTCGAAGATCGGGTGTCGACGGGATGGGTTTCTGTCGTCGTCATCATCCAAAAACCAGGCTTGGGCGCGCAGCCAGTCCGACGGGGGGCAGCAGACAGTAGTAGAAGTGGAAGAGGAAGAGATGGGCGGCGGGGGGTATTGTAGGAGGTCGGCGAGGACGAGGAGGGGGGTCATCCCCCCGAGGCGGAGGAGGAGGTTAGGTAGGGGTCGGTTGGGATCGTAACGGATTAGGTGGGGGTATTTTGAGGAGTCGTAGAGGTATTGAAGGTGGGACGCGACGAGAAGGTTCTGGTCTTTGTCGAGGAAGACAGTGAAGTTGAGGGGGTTGGAGCGAGAGGTTTCGCCTCGGAGGCAGTTGGGCGGGTCAGGGTCGGGGGAATGGTCGTGGTCTGTTTGACGTTGGTCTCTGGTGTCGTTTTCGCTGTCATCCCCATGATCCCTTGTCGATTTCGATCGAGAAGAGTGAGAGGTCCATCCCGAGGAAGAGTCCTTGCGGTCGGAGCCTTCGTGACGGGGCATCTTGATGATGTTGGGTTAAAGCCTTTCCAGCTTCCGGAAGTGGATGGTCAATGGGTTATTGAAAGTGAATAGCTGATGATGAAGTCCAAGGCTTGCTTGAGAAGACTGGAGTGTCTCAACGTGCTCTGTAGAAAGAAGGGCTCCCTCGAGTATTTATCCCAGCATGATCGAGTTGATTCTCGACAATGCTGGGATACGGTCAGTCTCTCGTTGTCAAATTCATTGAAGTTGTTCGTATATCAGCCGTCCTGCGACAGATTTTTCCTTTGAGACCTTCTTACCCGTCGACATGATGTCGGTGGTGAACGGAACAAAGAAACTTATTCTACTGCTTGACAACGCATTGTCAGCTTCGCCCGCCTATCATTCTGTAATGTCAGAGAGAAAGTCTCCCTAGACCTGCCACGGGCGGAAGTCGAAACCTAGGGAGCGCAGGGTCAATAAGTCCATTTTAGGTAGTCTGTTAACCGAACAGCGTGTCTCTTCGATGACATTAACTAGACAACGGGAAGCAGCGCCTTGAACTTGATGAATCGGGAAACTTAGTGTCTGCCAATATTGATTTGGACAAACAAAGATGTACCTCGAATTGATTTTGCCACTTAGTAACATCCCAGGAACTGTAAGGTAAATGGAATCCAAGTTGGATATGCAAGAGGGGGAAGTCCAGGGAACTCACCAGACTCTGAGGGGCACCATGGACACTCAACTAAACCTACACCAAGCGATCACGAAAAGACACTCACTTATCCGTCAATCAGCCCACCACGCTTTCGTCTAATTTCATCCACCAAGTATATCTTCTTTATTCTAATATCTATCCTGATACCCTAGACCTACAACTCGGTTTCTACTCCAACAGCATCTAGTTGTAATAACGAGTAATCAGCCGCCGCCATATCAGCAAGTTCATGCTGGACGCCTCTCCCAGCAACCTAAACCCAGCCGCAGAATTCATGAATCTTCCATCTGGTCCACAGCACATAGTTTTCATGGGATCGCGAAATCAACCAAAGGCGGTCGAGGTTGGCCGACCTAGCCAATGTCGGTCCGTAGCCCAGAAGCGCTGAATCACGTTAATACCATCTTATTTCCTGCATCTCAGATAGATCGCTACTTTCAATTCTCATTTCTTCCTATCCTATTCCCAAGCTGTTCGTGTAGCATTGTCGGGATCAGCTGCGTTAATACAAAAAAGAATTACAAAAAGCTGGACGGTAGCTCGTCTATATATCAAGGGCGATCAGCTCTCAATAATGGCGTTTTGTTTGATACTGCACGAATGGACTTGAACCATGTCCTTTCTTCGTACTTCTTTCCTTCCGTTCCATCCTTACCAGATGGAATGCATACCCCCTTTTTTTTACTCTCCAGTTGCATAGATGAGTGGAATTGCCAGGGCGGTCTTTGTCGAGTCGTGCATCTTCAACTGGATCAACTCTTTATGGTTAGATTTAATGTCTTCTCCCTCATGGAGAATGCATCAAACCCCAATACCTCATCCCCACACTTGTTCGATACACCGGTACGCTTTCTCCCCGTAGCTTTCCCAATCGTCGTGCACTTTTTCGCTTTGCCTGTCGTGTCCAAGTTTTACAGATATCCTTCCCCACGAACCCAACGGTAAAGGAACTCATTTCACTGATATGTGAAAGAACCGGTCATGTTCCTCCATATTCCCATCCTTTTATAATAAACTCCAGCGTGTGCCTGACTTCCATCTCATACCTTTTGAACCAGACTTGGTGTGTGCAAAAAAAAACCAAAGAATCGTTCCCGCCTGCAAAATGGTTTGCCGGTAATTTGGTAGAACGACGCATAATCGTCAGCTCACGAGGACGTGCGCGGTTAGTCTCGACCGGAGTACAACCCAATCTTACCACAATCTGCCTCACTCACGTCGGACACCTAGCCTTCGAGGAACACCAGATGGAAGATGGCCCTTGACCACTAACGGAAGTATAACTGGGAATCGGAACACAAAGAAATCCGGACGGAAAAGCTAGGTCCATAAGCCAACGAGTAAAAACCCTTAACCATCCATTCAACTATCCTCCCTTCCGGAATTCGCTCATCAATGTCATAATAATGAAAAGAAATCTAATCCATATAAGGCTGCAAATTGACTGTGACTGTGCCTCGTCCATAAGCAGCGGATTGGTGGTAGTGAGAGTGGTGAATTTTTTTTAAAATAATTCTGGAGGACAGCACTGTCTTGGTAGCCCAATGACAACTTTGGAATGGTGCCATGCACGACAAAATGGGACAACGCTTGGTGCAATTTGCAGTTTCGCTTCATGCTTGAAGAGAGGGCCAGAAGCCAGCGGGGTGGCAGGTCATCGACTTGACGCATTCGTTCCAAGATGAACATAATGACCCAGTTGGGACATTTCTAGTCTTGCTCTGCCTCTCGCAATACTCCCTGGCGAGGTCTTCCGAGGTCGGGATGTCTGCGCAACATGGCTTTGCTGTTGAGCCGGCCGCGTTAGGGGAGATCGAGCCGGGGGCACGACTTCACCCGCTCTCCTCGCGCTTGGAATTTAGGTGACACTGTACATGTCTCTTCGACCCAGTGTCACTTTTAGGGAGGCTGGAACCGGGAGAAATGCATCGGCCACCGCTCTGCTCCGTATCGCCACCAACCTCTCAAATCCCAAAGTATTTCCTCTCGAGCGCCGCCTCAGGCTTGAAATTCTGAAATTCCCGCAAGAACTCACGCTTGCCCCTCGTCGATAAGTCGAGGAGGACTCCAGCGTCATGCTGCGTGCATGGCCGGTAGCATAGTTCTTCGCGCTTCCACCTCCCGGCGTTGTCTTTCTGCTTCCTTTTCGAGCCTGATTCGGGTGGCTTCGGTACCGTCGTCTGGTGGGAGGTGCTCTCTGAACCATTCGTGCTCAAGGGCTTGCCTGGCGGTGATACGCTTATTGGGGTCATACATAAAGATCTTCTTTAGAAGATCCAGGAACAGAGCAAGAAAGCGACTGTTTCTAGCAGGGATAATCTCCTGTGCATTGTGTCAGCGGAGCTTCAACTTGAAATGGGATCCTTCAGCAATACTGACATCGAGAGGTTTCATGCCCTTCACGAATCTCTTGGATGCACGAGTGGTATCGGGAGCAGGGTAGTCCAGTTTCGAGCGCTTGAAAAACCTAAACAAGTTCGATAGCCACGATTAGCCCGGTGAAACTTCTCAGAAAAGCAAGGGGAGGCACATACTTCGCGGCCGGGTTGCCACCATTCCTGGTCATCCTGTTGACTTGCTGGACAAGCGAAGGGTCAATTTTATGGTTGACTACAGCCTCCATCATTGCCAGATGCTCCAAGTTGTCGTGCGTCTGGAACAAAGCGTCACCTGTGTAAAACTCGACCAGGATGCAGCCAATGCTCCAGATGTCGCAGGGAAAGGACCACCCCAGTCCAAGTATGATTTCGGGCGCACGATAATGTCGCGTGCTTACGACAGATGAATGGTATTCATCTTGAAAGGTGGCGGACCCAAAATCGATGAGCCTAATCTCTGTGTCTAGAAGAACCTTTCTATGCACGGCTCTGCGATTGGTGAGCGTGGAAGATGACGGAATGGTGCGGGAGTATGTAAACGTCTGATACTCTTGATTGCAGAGCAAGATGTTCTCGGGTTTGAGGTCGGTATGAATCAGGTTGAGGTCGTGCAAGACTATTTTCTCGTTAGTACCCTCTTCATTAATACAAAGAAGACAAAAAAAAAAAGAAAAAAGAAAGAAATACTTACAAGCCACGCTAGTGAACAACTGACGAGCAAAGGCCAGGATCTGACTGTTGGGAAAGGGCACGAAATTGTTGTCCTTCAGGAAGTCAAACACGCTCTGCCCAAGCAAATCCATGACGATGCAGATGTGGCCACGGAAATCGAAGCAATCCCGGAGATGGATGCAACGGTTCCTATTCTCCTCGTCGTTTGCCTTCAAAGTTGCCAGTACACGAAGTTCTATCTTGCTGGCGTCCCTATACTTCTGCACAGACCGAATGATCTTGATCGCGACAAGCTTGTTGCGCTTCTTGTCTTTGGCCTGCACGACTTTACCAAAAGTGCCTTGGCCAAGCAATTTGAGTATCTCGTCTACAACAATCGTTAGTTTGTCGATTACCCTCGGCAGGTGACCACAGTCGCTCGACTTACATCTCTCGGTAAGATCATTTCCGGGAATCACAATCATGTGACCATCATCATCATCAACTCTGGCGTTTTGATTCGGCGAAGTCTGCAAAAGCCAGTCAGAAAATGGCTACAAGTCGACGCTCCATGGTTCCAAACTTACGTCCTGAATGACCTTGACATGTACCTCGCCAGCCTTCTTAGGAGGAAAAGGAGGTGGTTTGTACACTGCAAAGGTATCGGCATGAGCGGTTTCTCGACGCTTGGCCTCATTGGCCTGTTGTCGGGTGAGTTTCCTCCGCTTTGTGCCTGGTTGGGCGTAGTCATCGTTGTAACTATGCGACGAGAGGGAGCCGAGCGAAGTCGCCGTCGTGGTGTGCTGGGCCGAGTTTGCGCTGTTGCTAGTAGACGCGGGTGAGTTGAGCGAATTGGAAGCAGACGGCAGCGACCGCTGTGTTTGGTTCTGGGCAGGAACATAGTTGTCGTGGTGGACAGGGTCGTAGTGGCCATTCGGCCTGCGCCTCTTGGCTGTTGGCTGAGTGGGAGCTGACGGGTTGGTGACGATGTGGGCATTGGACAGTGTTTGAGAGGCTACGCTCCTGGTGGCCGTACCTTCGGGCTCGGGAGTGTCGTCAATCACGATGACTTCCTTAGGCAAGCCGTTTTGATAGAACTCGGCCCAGTTGGTCTCTCCGCGTCTCCTCTTACGAGTTTGCTGTGAGGCGGGCTCAGACCCGTCAGGATTGGGGGCTGTCGCCATGGCTGTATGATCGATCCCGGGTTGAAGGGTCAACCGCTGGGGAGGTAGTTGTTGAGAGGGACACGGGTGAGGGGGTGGTAACGTTCGGGTGATGGGCTTGAGGACGACCGAGGAGGCGATTAGAGGTGGCGGCGCGTTGACTGGTGATTGGTGGTCGACGAGCGAGTACTGGGCCGAAGGAGGGTCTGGAAATGGTTGTCGTGTTCCTGTGGGCGACAGAATGCTGGGGAGATTGGGAGTATTCTGGGAATAAAACGAGGAGGCGTTGGCCTGGACGGGATAAGGCTGATGATGATGCTGGTATGCAAACTGCGAATGGTACCGGTCCGAATAGGCGCGAGGCAGCGTTGCTGTGGCGGTTATGGGCGTCGACATCGTTTTGTGCTTTTAGGGCTGATCGATCGCGATTCCTTCTGCGTGCAGAGAAGGGTTGCCGGCGACCGGGTGGGTTGTGTCTGTACCAGCAGTTGCGGTCGGGGTCCTTGCGCGCGCGACGGGAGACGGACTGACGTGATGGAAGGCCGGTGGGAGGGGAATGAAGGAGGAAATCGGACAATGGGGTCGAATGGGTCGGGGCAAGGCCCTTTAGATGGGGATGGATCGTGGTGGCCCGGGCCGGGATGCTTTCAGTTTTGGAAGGAAGGGGACTAAGAAGGAGGAGCAGGATGATTCAATGCAGATATGGATACCGGGAGATGGTGGCCAAGCTGAGGGTTCTTCCCGATGGGAGTGGAGGACGGCCTTATTGCTCCCGTCCGCTGTTGAATTCTGCCTGTCGATGTGGGCGCGGGTGGTAGGCGTGGCAGGCGTTGCCCTGTTGAACTGGTGCGGAAGCTAATTAAGTACTGTCTGGAAAGAGGTGGCAGGCGTGTTGCCTTGGGCAGCTGGAGCGCAAAGGGGAAAAAAGCCTGAATCTTTTTTTGCGTCTGGTTGTCGCAGCCAGCCTGTTCGTGAATCCCTCCTGAGTCTTTGGGCAGACCTCGGGGGAAACTGGAAGGATACTCGTGACAAAATGGTTTGTTTCGCGATTGCAACCCGTCCGTTGGCGAAGGCACATGCAACTACAAAGACGAGCCTGTGGTGATGCGCTGGTCGTCGTAGCCAGGAGAAGAAGCAAGGGGCGAGTCAAATAAAAAGTCGAGTGTGTTGATGTGTCACGGGCTGCTGAACGGCAGCGAGCGGCTAGTATCGATGTACTTGGTGCCCTGCTTGGAATCGGAAAGCGGAGAGTCGAGTGGCCTGCCGTAAGGTATCGAGGGTTTCAAGCAACGAAGGAGCGCTCCAGGGCAAGCAAGTGTCGCGCAACGTACTAGGTAGAGTAGGTGTAATTTCTACTGACATGGAAGAAGAAACGGACGAGAGGACGGAAACTGCTTTTTTCCGTTAGCCAGGCAGAGTGCCAAGATCTGCCGGATACAGGAGAACAGTGAACGAAGAAGACGAGAATCACGACGGGACGATGTCGTAACTCTGAATTGGCCCCCGATGGAGGAGAGGGCCGGGGGCGTTTTGGGCCCTTTTACCCTTTGGGATTGGTGTTTTGGTCGTGTTTTGTAATGATAAGAAGATTGAGGTATGTTGCAGCTTCATTACATTACAGGCGCTGCTGAATTGACGACCGGGGTAGGCTGGGCCGTATCACGCTGCTGGTACTGTGCTTTGGTTTTGCTGAGCTGATGTAGACTGGAGGTAGTAGTTCCCACAAGTTTAAAGCCCTTTCGATACAAGGGGGATCAAGGCCCTAGATCAAAACCAAGGGTTGAACTTTTGGGTTTTCTTTCTAGCTAAGCTAGTAAGGGACAATGTGTCTCAGGAGAAGGTAGGAATTGTGAGGTCGTCGAGGTTCTTGCCGATTGTTCGGAATCGCGGGCAACATTGTACTAGTAGTCCGATGTCTACAGGTAGGTACTCGATGTTGTTAGTGAATTGCGGCGCGGTGCGTGCAGTAACGCGAATATTGTGCGGTTTCGACACCACCACCACCCAGACTAGCATGGACGCCACAGCCCTGGGGTGGGGAACGGTCCACGACCGTGATAGGTATCTCTGGATTATAGTCCAGTTGTTAAGTAAACATCGACCACTTCTTCTGTCCTCTTCGATCTCGCGTGGTTCTTCCCGGGATTGGGAATGTCGTCCCTCTGCCAGTGGTCTTGCTTCTGGCACCTGTCTTCTTCGTTTTGATCTTCGTTGCCCTCTTTTTCGTCATGGTCGTGACAAAGCTACAACCCCTGGACTCTGGTGAGTCTGCCACCCATGCATACATCGGGATCCGGTTCGTCTTCGTTATCTTTGTCAGAACTGTCGTTGCCTGTTGGCATAGTGGCCACGTTCGATGCAGTAGTTTCAACATTGCCCTTCGGAAACAATTTTCCACTTGGCCGAATTCGAGGAAGCCAGCTCTCTTGTTTTTGTTCTCTGCTGTCTGATATCGCTAACTCCATTTGTTAGTGCTCTGCCAAGGTGGGGATGAAGACATCAGATTAACACACCAGACGGAAAACTATGAAATCCTCAAGGAGAGAAACTTCAAACGGAAGTAGTCCAGGTATCGTAGACAAGATGAAAGCCATGAAGTACTTGTTCATGCTGGGCTAATGTCTGATTCTTGAAAGGTCCATATGGATATCTTGTGGAAACTGTCACAGCTGTGAATGAAGTTGACAAACGATATGGGTTGGTTTCCTATTCTGCCTGGGAGCTCAAATTATATATCTTTCGCTATACATTTCTGCTCATGTGTCTGTAGAAACTTTTCCTTGTTCTGGCTTGGGATTGCGGTGTCAACGCGCTGGATTTGAATGTGCTCGACTTGGAAGCACTGCGTGCCTCATGAACGTCGATGTGTCTGCAATATCGCAACTAAGAAACTTGCGGAATCTTGGCAATTGTCGAGATACTTACTCTTTGAGCGCTGGGCAGGGCATAACGCGGCGCCCAGTAAGCCAGCGTATGTATGTGCCTGTTAAGTTAGTGAAAACTTGGGGAAAATTGCCCACCACTCCAGTTTGGGTGCGTTTCAATTTCAAACACACTGCACAGGTTTGCCCCATGCCTGGCGCTCAAAGAGATTATTGAAGGTTGCGAGTTTCGCGAGTTTCTACGGTAGGTTTCGCCCGAAGATTCAAGTTCATGGCTTTGGAAGTTCGGCTGTTCGTGCAGACTACAGCCTCAAGCCCTTTCATGAAACTTGCATCCGCAGCAACATGTACTGCAATTGAACGCATGCGCATTGCAATCCCGCCGACCGTTTTTGCCTTGTCGAAGTGCATTTTGGCTTTATAATGTAAATCTGTTTTATTTTTTCTTGGTGTTGATTTCAAAGCTTTCAAACAACTTTCTCGTTCTCTTTGTGTACATGGAAGTCAGCCTGTCTCAGCCGATTGGAAGATCCTTACCTAGTTCTTGGCTGTCGTCCTTAAAACGTCCAATCGCATATCCAGGATGGATAACAAAGCCCTGCCCCGTTTACACTGTTAATTTGCTGTCGGGGTGCTAGTTTTTATTTTGTTTATTTTTTATTTATTTTTTATTTATTTTTTAGGAGGAGGAGCAAGAGGAGGGGTTGAATGCACGCTGGAACTATGCTATAGTAAGCAATGAGAACAAGATCCCCAGGGTCCTTGCCGCCACCAAACAGGGCTTCTCTGCTGCAGGACCAGAATGGGACAAGGAAAGATATCATTTCCTGGTCGGTGTCACCGTTCGGCCGGTGTCAGACTATCGCCCAAATAGTGCACACATGGTATGAAGTAAGGCCCACTGCCACTCATCTGGACAAATCCCAAACGCACAGTGATACCGAAACTGCCTACCAGGCAGGTCCTTCAGCTCCGCAACAGTGGTGGTTTCTGCCATTGCCTCCCTGACTTCATATGTCGTCGAAAATCATGGATCAGCTGCTGATTCAAAATGTCAACATAGTTTGAAGAACAATGCCTCTCCGGGCTTTCTTGACATTGTGTACATATCGAAAGTCGTTCAATCAGGCCTCGTATTTTCCCAAGCCCAAGCGGACGGGAGTTCGTTGAGGACCAAGATGGGGGCTCTGCCTCCCAGCGGGCAGTTTCATTTTCACACACACACATACACCACCCATCCGCGAACCAACACTTTCGGATAAATCCTTCCCCTCTCCAGAGGTTGTGAACGGCGCTTGCCCAGGGGCCTGGGTCTCCAGCAGGTGGCGCTGGAAGGAAAAGACCCATTTGGTTGAGGACCCGGCATTTGGGGACGTTCACAATCACCACTCGACCCCATGTACGTAGTCCCAAGCAGATCGATCTCCACCCATGAGCCCTGTACAACATTCAAAAGTCTGGAGATCACGAAATCCCCTTGGGGCTTCAACAAGAGCACAGCCCGCAAAACCTGACTTGACAAGCCTCAAGTCCATAAGATGAGATTTACATACGTACTAGTGTAGTAGCTTCTCCGCTTTCTTCCATCCACGCTTTCTTCATCCAAGTTGGTGTCTGTCCAAATAGCAACGGGGGGCTGTCGCCATGCCGTGCCGGGGTCTGTAGATCGTTTGGTTGGCCAGGGACACCCGATGTAATAGTGCGTGCACCTGACCTAGACATGGTGGTTGCCGACAGGCGGGCCAGGCCACCACCACCACTCTCAACGGGAAGACAAGCGAGGGGCGAGATGCGTTGTGATGATGGTGATGGTGGTGGTGGTCGTGGTGGTGGTGTTGCACCTGGAATCAACGGCGGGGCAATTAATTGATGGAATATTACCACCTTTTCTGTATGGATTTTTGGCAAAGAGATGATAGACGTTCATTCAAAAGCCAACAAACAACATTGAGAAACATCCAATGGATGAGCAGGGCCCAGACATATCCAGGGTTGTCGATATTATACGTTACACAAAACGCGATGGTAACTGCCCAGGCCGGATTCTAGCGTGAAGTCGTGAACAAGGGACGTTAAGGTTCCTGCGTTCTGCAATCCCTGCGAAGATTCGCATGGAAGCATGTTGGACTTCCATGGTCTGCTGTTTTGGAGATGCATATATCAAGGCAGTGTGACTTTTCACTCGGGCAAAGCACTAAGTAGACTAGGTCACCAGTATCAAAAGAGATCCAGCGTTGTGATTTTCGAAAGTGCAATCTGAGTTTGGTGCGTAATAAAGATGTTCACATTCTAAAAGTGCAATGGCGTCACGGGGAGTAGTGTACCTGCAAGATGGATGTATCAGCAAAATTACGAAGGGCTAGCGCCGGAGCCAATGCTCTTTCCCTGCAAGCGCACACGGCACGTCCCGTGGCTGTAGTTTGCCTGCCAAAAGGTTGACTTTTCGGTCACTTGAACTTGTCGGTACCGTCATGTATCGTTAATGCATGTTCTCCGAGACGGGCATTTAAAGTTCTTGTGCGAAGTGCGTCTGCAGCTCTCTCCCTTGTGCATAAGTCGCTCCAATCACTTCCCACACCCTTCCTTCAGTTCACTTCCCACACTCTTAACAAGCAAAACTCGGGATTAGAACTCGGCTACAAAACAACCTTTCCGTCGCAAGAAGCAATTGAAAGTCCGGACTCAAGTAAGATATTGGTCAATAATGATATCTATGTGTCTCTTTTATCTTTATTGCTGGTTGTGTTATTGTCCGCTAGTGTGAAAGTTGAATATGTTTGTAAGGAAATTGTTAGGAGATGGGCACTATATCTCTCTACAATGAGAGAACCGACTGTTCTTTACATGTAGTAAGCTCTTCGTCAATCCCGGTTTCGGAAGACATGTCCTTGCAGGAGTGGCAAAAAGAATGGGCAACCTACCTATGCCTCTATGTCCGTGCCGCGCTTACCGCCCACTGCTTTCTATCTCCGATGATATCGGTACTCTTCGGGCCGGTGAAACGGGAAAGTGTGTCCCGTCCTTGCACTTCACCTACACACCACCTGTCTCTCTGGAAAGTGGGCATGTTTACGCCTACTTCTTGTTCTAAGCTCATGTGAAGAAACGGTGTCCTCTGCTCCTTCCTGACTTTCGGTCGTGCTGCATACCTCCGTCTGTTCCTGCTGCGAGGCAAATAACTCCCTAAAAAGAAAATAGATGGATCAAAAAGCTTTCTAACAATAATTGAGAGGTTTTACAGCCTTACCGTTCTGGAGACAGTAAATCCAACGAGGTAACGTGGTAATGGTGACATCAGCGTAAAATTTCGTTTGTCGAATTTTTAGGTATTGAGTGTTGTAATCAAATTCGAGCATCCATGCCCTCACCTCCAGGTCGATAGAATTGCCATGGTGGGAGAAGCTATCATGGACTAAGATTAAGTAACTCCTGTTATAAGGAAACCCGTGAGTTTACCGCCAACAGCTTCATTTTGCCATTTACTATCCTCTTGGCTATTGGTGTCGACTTTCGTCGACTCTACATTTCAAGCATGTTCTATAGGTTGGATTGGCTTCTACTGCTTGTTATTATCTCTCAAATGTCAGCCGTTCGCTTCCAACTGGGGTCTCTGTATAGGACCCTTTTGCCGATGGGCAACTGCACGAAGAATTATAGGTCTGGCAGTTTGATATCATGCCTGCTCAGCCGTTGAAGCTCCTTTGGCTTATGTTCTCGTGTCGACGACATCAAGCACCGTATCCTGATAGAAGAACACAACATGCAGGCTTGTGATACAATTCATGTCAATGGAAAACAAAAGCTAAGGCCAAGAACAGCAAGGAGGCTGAACAACAAGTAGTCAGGACCACAGAACTAGGGCGTTAAGTATAAGTGAAAACTAGAGCCATCTCCTACACTTTAAGCTTGCGGCCCTGTTCTTGCTGAAGAAAATCAATCGACCAGGAAAAGATGGTCCAGGATGACTTGTCTCAAGTCACGCAAGCCTCTAGATCCAGGGCCAAAGACTAGATCTTATCAGGTCCAAGCCCGGTCGCGATACAAGCCGAGGCCCAAGGCCAGGTCAAGTCAATGATCTTCCATGGCGGTGGCTACAATACGAAACTCAACAGCCATGGCAGTTGTAAAAGGGGATTTGTGAAGATTCCCAACAAAACTTGCTGCTGTAGCTCAGCGGCACTCGCAGATGGTCGTATAGCTCCAGGTCAATTCCAGAGCCTTGCCGACTATAGGCCCTTTATTCGACGGTTGTTAAACCACAAAGATCGACCACCATCATGATGTTTCAAGATTCTACAAACAATAAGTTTGAGAAGAAGGCCAGCTTGGCCTAACCTGCGGCATCTCAGGGGTATTACCAATCGGTTGGACAGCGCCACCTGGAGCCGGGATAACTTATCGATGACACGACCAAGGCCAACTAAAACAGTTGATAGTTCAACCTGCCCGGACCGCAGGCCCGACTTTGCAGTGAGGGGACGATGAAGCGAGAAGCTGACTGAAGCACGACAAAAGCATGTCAAGCAGTGTCAAGTAACCAAGCAGTGCCACGAAGCACAACTTGTAGCTTGTAAAGAGAAGAGGAGTAACATCAGGTGAGGTGATACAGAGTATTACTGGGTCAAAGCGGAGGCAAGGAGCTACTCAGTGACCATTGACCAAGTTTGAAGAGCAGTCATGGCAAGGTAAGCCGAGCCTCGGTGAAAACCAGCCGGTGACCGGAGGAAATAATGTCCGTTGCTTTCGGGAAAGACAAACCGGAATGACAAGAAGGCACTGCAAGAAGATTCTTGGAGAGGAGGCTCCACAGAAAAAGTTGATTTCTTTTGAGGGGGACGGCCTTTGCAGGTGTGCGTCATGGAAATAGGAGGGTGAGGTTAGGTAGGGTACGGGTGCCGGACCCTACGTAAAGCCCTGGACTCTGCCCCAGCTGCATCCGGTGCTTATCGGCATTGTCAGCTTGTACCTAGCAGCGGTATTGGGCATGCATACCTGTAGTGATCAAACTCCACGAAACCGAGCCCAAAGGGGAACATCTGAGGGCTGTCAAAAACATGCCTGGCCAACGGGTCCGCAACTAGTACTCTCTTGGGGTAATGGAGGAGGAGGTTGTAGGACTCACCTCTTGATGACCAACAAGCCATTGCTATGACATCAAGCAAAGGGAAACAGAAGCAACGCGAACAAACCCACAATGCAAAAGAAAGAAATACACAACCAAACGGAGAAGGGCAGAGGCAAGGAAGCAGAAAAAAAAGAACTGACCAAAGCAACATAGCTTTTCAGGATATCGCCGCCGTCTTTTGCCGCTGCCGCTGCCATATGAACAAGAAAACTCCAAGGCTATGCCACCCATTGTGTGCACACTCCTCCACGGTCCTCCATCTTCAAGACAGAGGGAACTAACCCATCCCACCAGAACCCGCCCGCTCCCCTTTGCCGCCTCTTAGATACCACGGTTGAAAACAACCAAGCCATCCTGACCACCACGACCCTTGAACTCTCCCTCCAGCCTATCCGCCTCGATCTTCTGCATCTGGGGGAACGCCGCCAGCGCCAACGGCAACACGGCATAGCTGGTCACCAAGATCAGACCGAGGTTAATCGGGGTCGTGTACCTCGGGTTCCTCTTCAACCACTGGGTAGCCTGGAGCCTAACCAGCACAAGAGGGGGGATAACCATGATCGGGCTGCTGTTGAGCACTCTGCTGACGGCCGTCTCCGCCACGGCAATCGTCGCCGCCTTCTTGCTCTTACCCAGGCTCTCCACGTCTCCTTCGCCCTTGCCCTCCGCAACCAGCTTAGCCTTGTCGGCGGCCGACAGGACCGGGTACACGTCAATGCCCGTACGCATCTCCTCGCCGCGCATGAGGAAGACGTTGAGGGCACCGGCCGAAGCGACGGCGGCAAAGGGAACCAGACGGCTGAGAATCAAACGGGTCGAGGGCGCCAGCGACTTGAGGCGCGGGACGACGCTGTTGAGACCGACGGCCACGCCGCAGGAGGCGCCGACGGCGAGGAAGTAGGACTGGGCGATCTTGGACCAGCTGAGGGGGGAAGACTTGTTGGCGTTGGAGTAGTTGATGGCAACGTTGAGGGATTGGTTGGCTACTTGCCAGGCGATGGTGCCGCGGTTCTGGTTGTGGGAAAGAGTTAGTAAGAGGAAGATGTAGGGAGGAAGAGGTACCTAGGGAAGGGGAGGTGTTTTCAACTTACGCCAAGGCCAGGGGTCAACATGCCGGCTGTTACGACCAAGTTGGAAAGGACGAAGCAGGACATGCGGAAGGGGAGAAAGACCTTTTCTCCGGTATCTGTGTCATATTTTGTAAGCCCATGTGTCTTTTCCCCTCCTAATGACTTAGGTTGCAGGTATGTCGACGCAGCCATGCGCAACGGCATGCGTTCAGGAGTATGTCGGCGGATGAAGCATACCGGGGTGGAGAGTAGAGTCGACGAGCTTCTTGGCCTGCCACAAGTCGGGCGTCATGGACTTGATCTGTCCCTGCTTGTAGGAGACGAGGAGCTGCTTAGCTTGCTCGAGACCGGCATTGCCAACGAGAAGCGTCCTGCGAATATGGCGTGCACGTTAGCAAGACATTCTTTGTCCCGTCCCGAATCCAGCCCTTCATTACCCCAAAGTTTGCGCTAACTGGAGGTCGCAAATGCGTCATCTAGGCAGCATGTACGGCCCTTTTCTTCCGGCCCCTTCCTCCTCCCTCCTCGTAGTCCCATCCCCAGTTCAGATGCGGTTATGCTCACCTCGGATCGGTAAGGCCAGCGGTATGCCTGACGCGGCCCCAGTAGGTGCTCAAGTCATACTGCGAGTCGGGAAGCGCGCGTGCGCCGGGCAGAGAGGCGGACATGGTGGTTTGTGTTCTGGGATGGGTTGGGGATGGTGTTTAGTGGCGCGAAGAGTGCGCTCTCTTTGCGACGAGAAGAGAACAACACCTTTGTGTCTTGTCTGACGGGCGGGTTGACGGCGACGATGTCGGGGAAGAACAAACAAACAGACAAACGAAACAAACTGCAAAACAAGAAAAGAGAAAAGTAGTAAAGAAAGAAGACCGAAATGGAAATAAAAGCAAAGCGGTGTATGACTCCTGCTTGAAACAAACCATCGACTCTCCTTCGACAAGAGGGTTTTGTTATCTTTCCCCGGTCGCGGCAAAAATAAAGCGGATCCCGATCTCGGGGACGGCCAGGTATCCCGGTCTCGATTCAGGACCCCGGAACGGGACCCCATATGATGTGCCGTATCACTGTCCCGCCTGCATTTTTGTACAATGCATGTGTACTGGCTGACTTGGCGGATTATCGAGTCCAAGTATGAGGGAACGGCACAGGACGAGAGACAGTCAGATTCAGGATCGGGCGCCTGTCAGCGTGGCGCCGTAGCTAATTCATGCCATTTCATGTCGTTTTGCCCCGAGGCCAGAAGTTGATGGGAAAAAAAGACGAACACCAGCGGAGGAGGGGCTCTGAACCGGATTGCGGGGCGGGCAGATGTCGCAGCGCGGCGGCCAGACGCGGTCCAAAACTGAACCCAAGGGTTGCACGAGGGTTGCACGAGCCAAATGCCCTGATAGCGACAGGGTTGTAGTGTACATATGTAAATCGGGATTGGGCTCTTCTAATTGGCTGTGTTCCCCGGTCGATGATTCCTTGGATGGGCGTAACTGACGCCAGCGCCGTCATCAGTTTCCGCGATGCTGCTTCCACTCTTCTCCCTTCCGACCTCTTTCTTCCCTTGTTGCAAACGATAACTCGTGATTCCACATTTGTTTGATAGATGCTTGAACTTCCATCAGTGCCGTTGTAAGCTTCGTTTCCTCGAAGAACACGACTACACAAACCGTGTGACATTGAACCGATGTGAAGCAAAACACATCGACGAACCATCAACACTCTTAGGTTGCTTAGCCAACCTAGATAGGAATCCCAGTACTTAGACTAAACACCAAAACAGACCATATCAAAGAACCCACACAATGGCTCCAACCGATGGCCGACCCGGCCAACCCTTCGACTTCGGTGCCTTTCTCCTCCGCCATCTCCCATTCTCCTCATCGACGACCCCTCTCCAAGCCCTGACCTACCTCTTGGGCATCTGCCTTTTCAGCATCTCCTTCCTCGTCTTCCTCAACAGCAGCGTCTCCTTTGTCATCACCGACTTGATCGGCGTCAAGCATGGCGTCGGTGACATCGTCGGTACCCTCGGCTTCGTTGATGAAATTGTCGCCTTGATCGCCTGCCCTATCTGGGGTCTGGTATCTGATCGTGTCGGGGTAAGACATGTAGCCGTCACCGGCTATGCAATTATTGGACTCTCGCTGCTGGTGTTTGTTCAGGCAACGAATGTGTACCCACAGTTGCTATTGGCGAGGATTCTCTTTGCTGTTGGAGCTACCGCTGCGTAAGTAATGTTCAACAGGGCGTTCCACGACAAAAGCTAATCATCATTGGTGACAAAGGGCGACCATGGTTACGGCAATCCTCCCTTCGTTGTCCGACGAGACCCAGGCGCAAACAGATGTTGTCGAGAACCCCCCTTTGAACCCAAGGCATAGCATAACACCGTCAGTGGCTTCTGAGGTTACCATTACCCCTGATCGGTTCCGCGATCACAGCACCTCCGAAGCTGGCTTCAGATTTGATGGCACCCAAGGAAAACCCGAAGGGCGTGGGAAGCCGTCCGCGTTGGCCGGCTACGTAGGGCTCTTCACAGGGTGCGGTGCCCTCGTCGCCCTTTCGCTCTTCCTCCCTCTACCAGCACGGTTCGGACAGATCAAAGGCGTCACTGTTGGTCAAGCCGTCCAGTACAGTTACTACGTCGTCGGCCTCGTCTCCTTCCTCGTTGCCATCTTTGTCTTCTTCGGTCTCCGCGGCATCAAGGGTGAAGAAGGCAAAGGATTCCGGACCCTCTTCGGATTCAAGCGCCGAACCGACGACCACTCGGCTCCCTACTCATCCAAACAAGTCTATCCCTACCTACATCTCCTCCGCGACTCGATCCGGCTTGGCCTCACCGACTCCGACATCGCCCTTGGCTACCTAGGCGGCTTTGTCGCTCGCGCCTCCACCGTCGCCATCTCGCTCTTCATGCCCCTCTTCATCAACGCCTTCTTCATCCGCAACGGCTTCTGCCAAGGCTCGCCCAACGACCCTTCCCCCGAGCTGAAAAAGGAATGCCGCCAGGCTTACATCCTCTCCTCTATCCTCACGGGCGTCGCCCAACTAATGGGCCTCTTCTGCGCTCCTCTTTTCGGCTACCTCTCTAGCCGCAAGTTCGCCAAGCAGAATAAACTCAACTACCCGATCATCGTAGCTACCACCTTTGGCATCGCCGGCTACATTGCCTTCCCCCAGCTTAAAAGCCCCGAGTACAAAGACAAGGATGGGCGGGGCGGCAGTCCTGTTGTCTTCTTCCTCGCTGCACTTATCGGCATCAGCCAAATTGGCGCCATCGTCTGCAGCTTGGGCTCGCTAGGACGCGGCGTGCTGAAGGTGGACGTAGTCAACGTGATCACGCATCCGCACCGCGTCGACAGAGACAGCGAAGTAGCTACTGTGACTGAACCGGCTGATGGCCGGAACGAGACGGCACCCCTTTTAGAAAATCCGGGAGCTTTGCCAGAGGATACGGTGTCGAGAGTGAGGCTGAAGGGGTCCGTGGCAGGAGTATACTCGTGGTGCGGAGGCGCGGCCATCTTGTTGCTGACGAAGGCGGGCGGGTACGGGTTCGATGTGTGGAGCACGGGAACGCCATTCTATATGATGGCTGGGTTCAATGTGGTCTGGTTGGTGGTTAGTTTGGGGATTGATGCGGGGAGGTTTGGGTTTAAGAGGAAGAGGGGGGGAGTAGTGATCTATGGGCATCAGGTGCCGAGTGGCTTTTGAGTGTTTTGGGGGTTGTAAGGTTGTGTGGTTGAGGTGGGCGGGCGAGGATAGGGAGATGATGGAAGTCGTCGATAATGATTATGATGTATGCTTTTTGCCGCGAATATTAATTCCCCTTGTTTAAGGAAATGTCAACTATTGCATGGGTGCTGTTGAAGCGGCGATCGAGTACTGCTACTCTTCCAGAAACATAGTGATTCACTCTTCAGTTTCTCCATCCAACCATCTTTTCCCATCTTCATAACGGGACCAGAGCAGCTCCCGAAGACCGCGCCCTCCACTCCCCAAGTTCGCAACACACATTCCTGGGGGAAAGAGGGAATAGACAAGGAGAAACATGAGATAAAGTGATACGACGTGCTCCGTCGACCATCACCGACCCAACTACCGGAGTATCAATCACTGCCTAGTCCAATTCAAGGAACTAGAGAGAACGACACTCCAGCCCTCGGTCTAATGCGGACTGAATAATCACTCAATCGAAAAACTCGGGCTCTTTACTTATCAGGCACCCGGTAGTACCTACAAGTAGGGCTTATTATGCAAGTACTCTGCACGAGCCTATACCACCGACATAAAGCATCATACATACAGATGCGCGCATGTAACTTGATGCAGAATGTTAGAGTCGTATTAGAGGATCTATCTAGAATCATCCATCGTGAGAAAGCAAATGGGAAACTTTATCCACTGTGTCTCTTGCAAATGGATTGTGTGTATCACCACTTACTTAGGTGATGTGCAAAGTCGGCCTGAGTATGTGGTCCCAAGGTTCTACATAGTACTTTCGTGCTTGTCTGAGATATGAAAGCTAGTATGAGTTCTCCGGCAATGTCACGACCTCACAGCATATGGAGGATGGAGGGTGTCTCGAGGTTGAGAATATAACTCGGAGAGGAAGGAGAGACTGGAAGTTTGTAAAATGGAAGGTAGATATCGCTGGTGTTGTCATGAAAGTGAAATGCAGAGGTCATGTCTTGTATGGTATGGCAGCTGTGACATGGATAAGCAATCATGGGGTTGTGATGGAGAGGGTGTTTTGTACAAGACAGAAAGGAACATATGAGAGTGGTCTGTTTGCCTGGACCTATGTGGTAGCGAATGGGTGGTTAATAAGAACCGCCGAATTCGAAACTGGAGATGGAAATGAAAGAGTCTACTACAAGTACTTGTGTGTCAATATCAAGGTCAGTGATTTTCCATCTTATTATGTACCTATGGCGACCAGTCAGTTCAAGATCACGGTGCAGCAAACACTTCACGTCTCTAGTGAGACATCAGATGTGCACTTAAACAGCCAACACGGTGTTTAATACAAGTCACGGATCAGTGTCAGCTTGTTGTGCCTTTGCCAGAGGAATCCAAAACACTTGTTTTGATATTGCTGCTCTGTCTGATGCCCTTTGCCAGATGCCATATTGGGTGCTAATCCAAAACAAGCCTGTCTTATGTCCATTCTTACGACCTTGCCATGGTCGAGCTATGTCATAGTGCCACCTAGACTATAGCGTGTGTGTCTTTTTGCCCTCTAGATGGTTGCCATCCCATCCTTTGTCTGCGGTTTGAACCGGGTAAAAAGAGATATGTATCCTAGGTATAACGTTCATGCAAGGAAGGAAAGGGGATAGATACGGGGAGGAACCAAGTCATACGAACGCGCGCAATTTCAACTTTCGAGCTTGAACAGTTTTACTTTGTTCGATTCCGCGGTAAGTGGTGGACAGATAAGGAAAACCTCTTTCACGGTTCCGGTGTTCATGAAACCACTTTTCCGCTAAAGGTGAATGCAACCAAACAGACGAACACCGACCCCATGCTGGCTGCTTTTTTTATCCCAAACCGCCGCCATCCTGATTCTGACATTGCCGCCTCAAAGAGAAAATAAAGGGGGGCCGTGTGACTGAATAGTCTGGCTTCGATGTATGGTCGTTGTGCCGATAGTCAAAGGCATTTAGTTGCCGAGGCTGGGGAAGGCAGACTCATCGTTGGGGTTGATGGGAGCAGCCTTGTTCTCAGAGCGGGGGGCACCGCCACGGGCAGCACCACGGGCAGCACCGCGGGGAGCGCCACGGCCACGGCCGGCATCGCCACGGCCGCCGCGAGCACCACCACGAGCGGGACGCTCGGGCTCGACGAAACGCTGGTCGATCTCGAGGACCTGCTTGACCTTGCGCTCACGCTCGCGCTGCTTCTTGCCGGCGGAGCCAGCAATGAACTCCTCGGTCTCGTCCTTCTTGAGGGGCTTGGCGTTGGCCCACTTCTTGTCCTCAACGACACCCTCGTTGGCCTTGCGGACCTTGAGGGCGGCCTCGGCCTCGAGAGCGGCCTTCTTCTCAGCGAGCTGGGCGAGGTACTCAGAGTAGGAGACGTGCTTCTCCTCCTCCTCCTCGGGGATAGCCTCAGCGGCGGCCTCACCCTCGGTGGTGGCCTCCTTCTGCTCAGTCTTGGCGATCTCCTCGGCGGCCTGCTCATCCTTCAGCTCGGCCTGGCCCTCGGTGGCGCCCCAGGAAAGGGCAGCCTGCTTCTCGGATCCGCTAGACAGGGTTGTTAGTGGACGGAGGTGTCTGTGGCTAGAAATTGCTTGACCGGAACATACGAGGGGATGGACTTGGAGTGGCGGTCATCCGAGGTGTTACGGGGGTGACGGCCACCGCGACCACCGCGGACGCGGGCGTTAGCGCCGCCGCGGGGACCACGAGCAGCACCCTCCTCAGTGGGCTTGCCACGGTTGCGGTCGCTGCCGGCGTTGCGGTCGCGGAAAGCTGGGACCGAAAATGTCAGTTGAGAGGGTAGCCATGGTTAGCATGTTGGATGATCAACATACCGGCCTCGTTGCCGGTCAAGTTAGAGCGACGGCCAGTGCCCTGAGCGGGGGCCTTGCTGGGAGCGACGCCATCGGAGTTGCGCTTGGTGGTGTGGGTCGAGGTCTTCTCGACGATCTTAGCAGGGGCGGCGGGAGCGGTGTTATCCTCCACGTCGTTGCCTGGATGAAAACAATCGATCCGTCAGTATTGGTGGTTCCTTGAATTGCGGTTTTCAATGTTCCTCCTCGCCCTGCCAATTTCGAGTGTGCCGTCGCGTGGATTCCGTATTTCACAGGAGGATGGGCAACCAACCGAGCAGATCGAACAGGTTCTGTAGAAAAAAAATCGCAATCGGTTAGTTTCTTGCTGTCTTGAGCTCTAGATTTTCGCGATGGTGGCCGGCTGCTGCTCGCTGTGCGTCTGGATCTCCATTCTCAAGCCTTCCTCCTCTTTCGAATCCCAAGATTGTCGCAAGGACCCGGTGTTGGCGGACTCGCTCGAAAATAAAACTGAAGCTCTCAGTTTCATTTCACGGCGAGGTCCAACCACCGGGTCATCCATCCGCTGCACAGCATGCAGCTCTCGGCCGACCGTAAAACCGGCCATTTCGGAGATTGACGGGGAGAGAGATAAACACACCTTGGAAGCGACCGACATCTTTGCGCTTGACAGGACGTTGGCCTGACTCAATGCGCTTCTTCTAGACGGGGTTGGGTAGGGGGGGCGGACGACAGCGACAACGACGTCTGATGCTCGCTGTGGTGTCGTAAAAGATTTTGGCAAATCGCTCCCGGGCCACAGGGAGCTCGGACCAGGTTTTGGCAGTGGCACGGATCACAGAGACGCTCGTGCCCCGCCAACCTGCACCAAATCTCCCCTCCAAGGCCCTGCTCTGGCCCTCTTTGCCGCTGTTCCCCGCTTCCAACTTTGACTGCCGTTTTGGCTTTTTGGTGAAATTTCAGTGCGCCGCTGTTATTGGTGGTTAGGGCTACCACTTTGCACGCTGCCTGCCCTTTGTTACCAATGTGACGTGCGTATCGATCCGTACACGCCGTAACTTTGCCTGTTTGAGCTTTGCTTCCAATCCGGCAAGTCTTGGCAGAGTGTTTGCAGTTGCGATGACAACAACCACCAGACATCATCGTCATCAAGGTAAACAAACGACTGGAAATACTTCCGTCACAAACATCTGACGGAAGCTGCCGCTTTATATGCCAAGTCGACGCATTCCTGCCGAGGTGACAGCCTTCTATGAGATCGGACCTGCCTCAAGTACCCCGGACTTCCGGTCAACGGACTTCATGCCAAAAAGGCGCGCATTGCCGTCGTGCTGTTAGACACCGGACGTCATGTCTTTCTCGGGGAGGTATTACCTTGGTTGCTGTGTTTGACGCTTGCCAACAGGTGCTTGACCACGGCCACATTGGAAAGGGTCATCACGGGCCACTTGAGCAGTTTGATATGCAGCCTGGACCTTTCACCTTGTTTTCTCTTCAACTCCTACTTGTATCTTACTTCCTTTCAAACGTTCTCTGAAAAGTCTTTCATATGCCATGATATACAAAAGTGTCGGACGTTGTATAGGTTTTGCGTGTCTGTTGAACCGCATCACCCTCAAGTCACGGCGACTCTGCATGCGTTTCCACAAGTGTGGTGTTGGATGGACTCACCCGTTGGTTTGCATTTGACAGTCATTGCAGAGAGTGGACGCTGTGGTGCTTAAGCTCAAACGGCAACTATTTTAGGATGAGTATCGTTCCCCAGTTGAAGCAGTTGCCAGTGCATGCTGAATTCTTGAATTGAGGACCCCCTTTTCAACGCAATTGTTTACTTCTCGTGGCTCTTCGAGGCGGAGATGGACATACATCTGCAAAATACATTTCCTCTACCACATTCAGGACCATGTCCTCGCTTCAAGAACGAGAGACAGTCGTCAGCAAATGTCTCTTTGCTGTAGGTTAGTTAATCTGAGATATCTATATCAACTAATCCAGTTATTGTACGGATAACAAGTCACGGAGAGCCATTTCATTATGATCAGTATGCAAGTCGACTTCATTCTCCATTGCGTAGCTCTGCAATTTGTTTCTCTCTTCATCTTCCTTTTCACGATTTCACCGCATTTCTCGTGTCTTGCTTTCCACCCAACATCGAGTCTTTCATGTTATTCATGACATATCGTTTGAAGTCAACTTAGAGGCGTTATTTCACAAAGCGTGTCTTTGTGTTTCTTGACAACTAAGAATGTCTCCACGGCGTTGTCAAAGAAAGTCAGGGTATGTACTGGATAGGAAGCATTATCTAGCCTGGTCGCCATTGTTTGGCATGACAGATTTGCTTCATTTGAGCTGATGTGTAGTTCTCAGGCTATGCAAAGTCCACAACCCTCTGAAACACCGGGGCAGCCACATGAGTCGTTGACGGTAGGAGTCGACCTGGGCACGAAATCTGCATTGAGGAGTTTTGTCAATTATCATGTATAGGTTTGAGCCACATTATGCACATACTTCTGGATATTGGCAAGGGATTTTTGAGGAGGCTGCTATGAAGCACTTCTGACTTTGAACTTCTGTCAACTGCAATAAACACACCAGCACATCATCTGTGAGCGAAAGTCACAGCTCAGGCTTTGGGTAATAGGAGAGAACCCGGTCGGTAGAAGTTGCAATCAAACCCATCTCATTAACATGTACCTCTCAGGTCTTGCTTGATACAAGTGTTAGTTCACGGGTAGGTAAACAACAAGTCTATTACCAGGCAGATATGGATACAACAACCACATATCAACCGCTCAAACCAGCAACTGGGGAGATCTCGACAAACAAAGCATAGAAGTAGGACACTTTGCGCCTACAAGCACTATGGCTAAAACCTCAAAAAGACATCACACTGTATTGAAGCCGCAAGCTCTACGAAGCAGCAAAAGAAAGAAGAGCTTGAAGGACACTCCCATTTTCGACACCTCCGCCGACAACCAGCAGCTCACCAAGTTTCAAGGTACTCACTTGCAGTATGCTCGAAACGTCCGTTGTGAGCGCACGGTCAAGAATCTTGAGCTGAGCCCACACACTTGTTATGATTTGCTTCAGATTGCCTGGAAAGAGGACTTCAAAGAAGATTTTGTCTGAGTACCGCTCAGCTCTACATGGAGCTACACAAACGAAGTTCCCAAAGAGGAGTGATTTAGCTGGTCAGTAGAGTGTTGAGAGAGCTGTGCCCTACTTTGAGAGTCGTCCAACAGCAGGCAGCTTGTGATTTGGTAACGAGATCGACGGTTCCTTCTGGTGTGATTCATCCTGCATTCGGCGTGCCCTGCAATCTGTCCACCAGAATTCGAAACAAGTTCAACTAAATCTGCCCGCCTTCGGGTAGGATTCGATGTTCCAGAGTATTCTCCAAGCATCAGGGCCGATTGAACAAAGGTAGGAGGAGGTAGCAGTGATGAAAGCGTGAGGGTGGGCTTGTCACATTTGTGCGACCACCGGTCAGCGTGCCGAATGACGCCTCAGCGGCACGGCCAGGATGGCGACCCGAACCTTGTCGAAGCGGATGCTGGAAGGGTTCCCGCTGCGGCTCTACACTGCTCTCGACACTGGACAGGCTGGAGGAACAGGATAGTATGTACCATTCATGCTCATCCCATTTCTTCTGGAACCGGTTCACGGTGCAGAATACGAATCCAGATGCTCAGCGGATAGAACCCAGCATTGCTGAAGGGCAAGTCGATATGTCATGATGGCTGGGCTGACAGAAGTCCACGGGCTACACACGGTTATCATCGGCGCCTCCACCAGAAGTCACTATGCACACTTCCACAGGCAGCAGCGTTCCGGTGTGGAACTAAGGTTTCACTGGAATCAATTCAACAATGCGGATCCCCAGACCACCGTTTGACTCCAGTTCCGTACCTAACCCGGGGATGATTCCTTCCGGGCCGGTCATCACGCGGTAGACCAGTCCAGACTATGCAGTGACTTGTACGCGGAACTCACAGGATCTTCTTCCACTACAAATGGGACACATGGGAGTTGAGGGGCAACATGCTGGTCGTGAATGGAGTATCTATGTGTCATGGCTTACCCCGTGAGCTACATGACCAGACGGAACCATCCTACCTTTTGAAGACGCCCGATACGTCACATCTTCTTTTGGCACGTGGAGCCAGAGTGGCGTCCATCTACATTATCCGAGATATCGACTGAGTGTGATTTTGAACACCACCAGAGGGAAATCCTGGAGATTGTGTACTGGATACCTTGAGCTCAGCGATGTATTATCTCCCAACCAGCAGTATTCAGGCGGAAGTGAATTCAGGGGAACCAAACCACATAGGTTGACCATTATCTCAGGATCATGAGCTTGACATCAGCAGAAATGTACTGCTGACCAAAAGGAAACTACTGTGTAGGGCCACATGCAACCTTCGGCCTGTTGAGACGCAACATTATGTCTCCATAGATCCGAACTCAGAACCATAGAGGTAGCCGGTTAATAATGGACCAGCATTACTGCACACGTGGATCTGTTATTGGTAGAATATTAGTTGTAGGGCTAGACACCGTCTAGATCTTACTCAATTCGAGAGAAGGACTGGTAGATATCCTGAGAACAACCATGATACTCGACAACTGCTAGACTTCAATGGCCTTTTTATCGGTTCCTCCTCGTTACCCTGATGTCTTTACTTTTTAACTTCTTGTGTTGGATCGTGCTATAACAAAGATGGGACCTATATTGATCGCACATATATGACATGGTAGTCTTTCCCATTATCTAAATATTACGTATTAGCAAAAACCTCCAAAGTCTTCTTGAACTGGAAAATGACAATAACGTTCCAATATGGCATTCAAATGTGAGGACATAGATGGTGGATGTGGAAGGAAACTATCAGCAATTGATCCACGACGAAGGTCTGTTGGTACTAACGCCACGTTTGATATGGTTCGAAATCCAAGTTGATCTTGCGGGACACTTCTTCTGTGTATTTGCTACATCATGCCACAAAACAGAACAATATCATGACGGGTTTACTTCGACCAAGCTATGTCGAAGCCGTCAAGCATCTTCCAAATCGAGGAAAGGTGTTTACAGAACTGTCAATCTGTTCCCTTGGACATTCTCGTTATGATCCGATTCGCTTCACTTTGAGACCTTCCATGCCTCCAGACAGACATCTCTGACAACAGAACAGTCTTCGAACACACTCACTCGCCTGGAACTTCCAATACCTTCGTTCCCGTTATTTACTTTCACTTCCAACCCCAATTCATTAATTCAGCGATTCCCATCCCCTTTGAGTCCCACATCATCACATGCCATCCATCCACCATGTCATGTCCTCCTCCAAAAGCTCCCTTACCCAACATCAGCATCAATCTTCAACCTTCATCATCTCCTCCCATTTACATATCTCCATGGCCCCTCGCGGCCTCGGCCCCCCTCCGACCCCTCCATCCCGGCGATTTTTTACATCCCAACCGGCAGTCATCTTGTTCCCTCCCCCCCCCTCCCCACACCGTTCCCCGTTCGTTCTCCATCATCAGCCCCCGTTCCCGTCTCCGTAGTGTACGCAGTATGTACATAGTAGGCCCTCAGCCCCGGTCGGTCGTCCACCGGGGCACCGTGCAGTTCTCCACAAATCAACCGGACCGCGGTCCTACCTCGCTTTTGTTAGAAAATCCCCACTCTCTTGACAGTCAGTGTCCACATGCCGCAAAAAGTTTTTGGCGGGCACCGCTGCGGGCACTGCTGCGGGCTCCCCAAACAGTGGAGAAGAATGAAAAGTTCGGTGGAGAGATACACTAGGTAGGTAGATGAGAGGGACGACAAGACAAGAACCTGAAGATCTTGCGGACTACATACATACACTAGAATAGCGGATCCCTACCTAGTGTAGGTGCAGTTGCCGTTCTTCGGTTGTTATCACCGAACATGGAAGGCTACTTTAGAAGTACACTAAGTGGTGTTTCTCCACACCGTGTTTGGTTTTTTTTTTTTGCTCTCAGTAACATTTCCATCTCCTGGCTGTGCGGTCCGCGGGAAAGTCTCGACGGGACACTAAATCTAGTACTATAGCCGGGTTTATTCCCGGACGAGGCTTCCCTGACTTGCTCTCTACCGATCTCTCTCTTTTTTTTTCTGTTTTTCTGTTTTTTTTTCTTTTTTTTTCTTTTTTTTTTTTTTTTTCCCTTGAGGGACCGACTTCGCTGCGGAGATGATGAGCTTTGTGAGTAAGACGCAGTTGGGGAAGGGACTGGTGTGGGAAAAAGTGAAAGTGAGAGATGAATACCTCGAAGAATGCGGGAAACCTTGGTTCGATCGTAAAGGGGGTATTCGTCTTTCAAATTCCTATCAACCATCATAGGTAGTCAGATAGTACCTGGAGGTAAATGCCAAGGTAAAAGCCAAGAACAAATCAATTGAATGACTCCAAGTCCACCACGCTCAACAGGCCTTCTCCAACTTCTTAACTTCCATGTCCATCGCAGGGGAACCACAAATTCCATCCTTTTTATTTTGACTCATCCCAAAGCAACCCGAAAAGAAAACATCACCAGGCACGACAGAACAACTATGTAGATCTAGAATCACCGCCAAGCCGATTGGCCCTTTTCTTAATCTTTCTCACGCGGCCTCACACCATCCCAACCCATCATCTCTATCTGCACCTCTTTGTCGATCTGCGCCATGTGTCGTCGTGTCGGTTTTACACTACACTAGTACTGATCGTTACCGGTCCGTTTACATATGCAAATGGAGTACCGGCCCGTATCCAGAGGCGGAGTTGGATGTGGAGCGTCCTTCCGATGACAAAGCCGTCGGTCATGCGTCTCCGCTGCCCCTGGCTACGGCCTTGCGGGTTAGGTAAATTTGTCAAGCAAATTGTTCGGCGTGGTCTTGTAAAGAAATGAGGTTGCCTGTCTGTTAAATCCGATATAATTTTTGGTTAGTAGTATTTTCCGATGATCCTGTCTGGTGGTAGGTGACGTTGATCTGGCTATTTACATCAGGTTGACGATACATGATAATGTAAATAATACATCCTGCTCCCCATGGCGAGGCTTGTCATCTGCCGTAGTTTCAACGGTCTCGTGGTATTTCCCCCGCGTTTTTTGTCGGCCAACAATTCCATAGATTGTCATCGTGATGACAAGTTGATTGTCATGCTGCCCTGACCTCCTATTTTCCAACCACAATCGCTGGTACCCCAGACAGAAATTGACACTTGAACATATCAAACACCGGAACCAGACACCATGCTTTTTGTGTTGAAATTGCGATAACGCCTTTTTCCTTCTGTGATACGAATCAAAGTATCCGGATTTGAACACCATTTTTGTTTTGTGGTACAGTTACAGTGAAAGCAGACGAATACAAGGTATCAAAACATGCTGGCATCACCAAAAGCCAGTAGCCATCACAAACAAAACTTCGTGAAAAATATCCAAAAAGAGGGAACAAAAGAGTGGGGAGACGGGTTTGTCTCTCCCATGAAAAGAGGGCAAAACCCGCTGATTGTGAATTATACCCAGTGCTCAATGCTTCACGGGTATCTTTTAAAAACATTAACTTTTCCGGTCGTACTTTTGTGGTTGTTGTGTCTTCTCGCGTTGTCGTCATTCGTCCGAAGCGGCCGTCGTGCCCACCTATTTTTTATATATAACCTCCTTTCTCGATTGCTGTGCAGTTGCTGACCCGGCTATGTGTGATGTGCCGGTTTGTGAAAATTTTCAATATGTCGAATTTCAAACAGATGTCTGTCGAATCGGGTAACGGTAAAACCCACGACATCCCGCGATACCTCCTCTCCCTAAGCCATGCCATTATCCTCCTTTCTCTCCGTCTCTTCTACCGCATGTTGCTGGTGTCGAACGAGAACTGTGTCGGAAAAGCCATGCTAGCACTCAAACCGAAAGGATCGCCAAAGTCGTATTGGTGGTCGAGAAGCTGGGCCATTGGCGGGTACGCAGGATGCTGTTGATGAGAGCCGTTTTCGATCGGTGACTGCTGGTTTCCTTGAGGACCGGAGGTGACAGGGGACGAAAGTGACATCGCTTGGGGGTCGCCGCCGTACGCTTGGCCGGGATAGGGGCCAGGTCCGCTTGGAGTATCGGGGGTCTCGCCGGGGTCGTCCATCATGTCGGCTGCGGCGTCGTATTCCTGTTCTGAATTACGGAATGAGCCTAAGGTGACAAAAATTTTATTAGAGGGGAAAAGGGGAAGGAAGAAAAAGAAAAACGGGTCAGCTTGCCAAGTTGTTCAATGTGATTCTGGAAGGAAGGCGTGGGGTAGAACGAATTCGTGTTTCCGCCAACGCTGTTCCTCATGTGGTTCTGTCCTTGCTGAAGCCCAGGCATCTGCATCTGGCGTTGTTGCTGAGCTAGACCGGGCACTCCGTTGCCCAATTGCGAAGGCGGGTGAATCTTTAATGCTGAGGCGGGTGGGAGATGCGGGCGAATCGGGGGAATCATGCCGTCGGAAGTGACCGGTGATGCGCCGCTATGGGAACCAAAGGTTGCTGTCGTTGATGGTGAGGCCGAATGCGATAGTGGTGTTGGCCGACTTTTGGGCGATAGAGCTGATGCGTGTGAATGAACCGGAGGCGGCAGGGGAGAGATAGGAATCCCAGGCTCGAGTTTAGGAGCGATGCTCGACTGCGATCTACGGGCATGGTGTCTGTTCAGGAGAGCCCGCTGAATCGGCGGCTGCTGTACCAAGTTCTGGGGCATATGAGTAGGTCCAAGATTTGGACTGCCTGTCTTGGCTTGGAGCTCGGCTTGAACATCGATGCCTGAAAAGGAGGGTAGGTAGAGTTAGCAAATCAACATTGGTGAGGCAGGCCCCCCCCAAAAAGGGGTGTAAACAAACAACCCGAACATGGGAAAGTCGTGGACCAAGGTACCTTTCTCAAGGAGGATGCGCTCCAAAAGCGAATTCTTGTAACGAAGCATCAGGCATTCGTCAGCGGCATGTCGGTGAGCAGCTTGCAGATTGGCAAGGTTTTGCTCGTGGGTGCGGATAGCATCTTCAAGTTGCTTGATGTACTCAGTCCTGCGCTCACGGAATGCAGCTTGAGCCTGACGGTTCCTCTGCTTCCGTTCCTCGGACGTGGCATAGATCTATACATATGTTAGGATGTTATTTCATCACCACTTGTGTCCGCAAGAAGAAAAGGAATAAAAATAAAGATAGAAAAAAACCTAGAAAAAAAAGACCAAAACAAGAAAAGAAAGAAATCAAAATCTTACCGGCTTGCGGCCGCCTTTGCGCTTGGGCTGTTGGTTTTCTTGGGGAGCAGCGGTTTTCGTTGAGGTACCTGTATGCTGGCCATTGGCCTCACCACCAGGTGCCTCTCCCTCTCTTTCTCTCTCGGGACTAGACTCCATCTGCGAGTCTTCACTATCGTCTTTGGTGGGATCGTGCTTATCGATAGACATCTTGTCTGCCATGTCCTTCTTCCTTCCCTGATTGTACAGAATTAGTTGCACTGGCAGACGTTGTTTGTTCTGCCAGTGAGAGTGTGCGTGTTCCCTTGAGCGTCTGTGACTGTGACTCTTGTGCAAGGTACGCCGTAGTATGTAGTGTAGTGTAGAGGGCTCGGCAGGGGGGGTTCCGGTAGTGGTTGGCAGTGGTGAGTCTTTGTTGATGCGGGGCCTGCCCAGGAGCGGATTCGGGGAAGAACCTAATGCGGGTTGAGTGCCAACGTGTGCTGCACCACGGCACTCGGAAAAAGCTTGGGCGGGGACAGCGAATGAGTTTTCGATATGGGATGGCAAGACACGCCCCCAGGTCTCGGTTTCTCCTCTCTCTCACAAAGTTCCCTCGTGCTAAAATTCTCCGAACAAGATGGACTGGTTCAGGAACAGCTTCGGGAACCAGGGATGATGGCGCCAATCAGTGCGTAATCTCGAATCTGAAATCTGGGGAATGGGGGTAGGATCCGAGTTTCTGGGACCGGCGATAAGGCAAGGCAAGGCAGAGAGCGAGCGTCTGTACGGAAAAAGGGGGTTGGAAAATCAACACAGGCCCGCGTTTCCCCGGATTCCGTGTGTCAAGGCTCGACTTGAAGACGGTTTTTTTGGAGGGCCCGAGATAAGCTGGAGGTCGATGACAGGTTGCGCATGTGTAAAGAAAAGAGAAGAATGGGAGGGTTTTATGTAATGTTAATCCCCCTGGAGTGGGTGGAGGGTCCGCAAGCCCCCGCCCATGTCCACTGGATGCCCGCTGGATCCTCAATGGATGTCGTCCACAGGGCCCCGGAGGTCATACCTACCCCAATGGCCCGCATACCGCCGCTACACTACGAAGACTAGGCTGGCCTGGCTTGTTTAGCTTGTCCCACGCGCTTCCCTTGTCATTCGTGAGAAAATAAAAAAGACTGGAGGAAGGGAGCCCCGCCAGGCAGCTTGAGTTTGTGGTCTGGCGAGTCTGGCCAAAGACAAATATCCAGTGTCTTTCCCCCTCCCCCCAACACAACACAGGACCGCCTTCCAGCTCTTCCTGGGACCGAAAATGGGTCACCTGCGCCCGTTTTGTTGGATGGCACGAATGGTCACCCTTGACGACACTAGGCCGAAAACCCTATGGCTCCATCGACTTCTGGACGACCAACGTTGGACGCCCCGTTCCACCCCCAGCCCCCGAACGCAATCTTCCACGTTGCAGGCTTCCCCAGACGAAAGTTCGAAACATCAGCACCGGCTCCTCTCTGGGTACGGCTATGTTCCGTAGTGGCTACCGTACCTGGACCCCGCGGCCCTCAGCGTTTGTCCTGGTTCCTCCTGTGTCCAACATCGACGGATTCTGCTTGGCTGCCAACCCGCTCCCCACAGTGGCATCTGGCGGACGACTTCGTCTGGAGCCAATGGTGCCTGTTGTGTTGCAAAGTGGGAATTCCCGATACCGCTTTGGGAAGTCTTTCTGCAGCACCTGCACCATCAGCCGATTCGATTTGCCTACATGGGCTTTGGTCGACCGGCTGGCTCCCTGTCTTCCGTTGTGCCCGTCTCCAACTACCGTGTACCTCGATGGCTCCTTGACATTACATACCAGAAAATTCGGTCTCTTTTTGCTACAGGAATGCCGATAGGGCTGGCCAGGTTTCGTTGTTAGATCTCGAAACTTTACGTACGGAGATCCAGGCTGTCTCTACTCCCAATGATGGTTTGTCAAAGAGTCTTAAAATGCTTTGGCATAGAGGAATGGTAGACCAGGCCCCGTGACAGGCCGCATGAGCTGTCTCAGGAACATGCTCTTAGTGCGATGTTCGCCGGAGCCAACATCGGACCCGACTTGCAATGACAATGCCTACAGGTTCCAGCTCTCAGCTGAGCTATGGGTTGAACTCAGTGTGGGTTGCCGTCCTATGAGCCTTCTTCGTCACCTCGAATGATGAAGGAACTATCACAGGTAGATCTGGCATTGGTTGTGGCATGTAGGACTCTTGACTACTCGCTTTCTGCAAGGTTCCCATGGTTCGGATGTGTGAAGCAAAAGCCGCGAAATCGATCGCGTCTGGTGTGTCGATGAGTTCTCGCTTCAGGAACAGATTGTTGGCCACAATCCGATGACGCATCTCAGGCCGTTGGAAGCCGTATAATTTCTTCTTTTCCTCCAAAAGAGCTATAAAGCCATGTAATATTGGTGAGGTACTGTCTCTCACCTGGCTCGTATTCCCAAAGTCTGCAGATAATGACGTCCGTCTGAACAAAGGTAACTCGGCATTCTGAGGAGGTTGCCAAATCCTTTGGACTGAGGTCGTCAAGTTGTCAACAGCTGTCAGCGAGATCGGTCTCACTCGTAGCAGCGGTGGGACGGCTAGGAGGGGAATCAAAGGTAGGAGGTGTGGTATTGCAGGTTTCATGCATCATCGGCGCCCCGACCTTGAGGGGCATATTGCGGGTCGGTAGCGGAGCCACGCCGTCTCTCGCCTTGCCAAGCCACCAATACCCTCAAAATTTTCCATGGTCACCTGAGCCCACCAAACAAGCGGGCACGCTACAGTATGTACGGTCGACCTTCGCCCTGACATCTTGATCCTTCCATTGTGATTGTGATATTAAGGGGGAGCGATCTCTGGTTCGCTAGTCTTGGAGAATCGAGAAAAGGTTCTCGTCCCTCTTGGTTGTTGTGTGTGTGTTTGATGGGAATTGTAAAAGTGCCAGACATTGAGCGAGTTGGCTGTTGCAAACTGCTGCTCCGGTTACTCTCCAGGACCCCTGTCTACAACATCGTGTAAGTGCTCTACGTTTTGAAGGTTGTGCAGCGGGCGTCAACCACACATTTTGCTTGGCGAACTTGGTTAGTATCGTCCCGGCTGCTGTCCTGAGGGCACGTGCCGAGCCATGTACACTACGGGTGCGGACGGGCCAGGTGACACCATCAGGTCAATGTGTTTGAATCCAGTAAAAGAGTGCATAGAGAATGCAGTGGCTGTTGAAGTATAGAAGCAGGAAGTGGTGGAAAAGACAGAGACAAGTGATGCCAAGGATCGATGAGTGTGATTGGTTACCCTACCATTGACCGGATGAGCCGCGTTGTTGGGGCTGACTGGCGCCGCGGGGAACACGAAAGTGCACAGCATAAAGGGGAAGAAAAAGCAACGACTGTTCACCAACTCGGAATTAAAGCCCCTGCTTGGGGTGGTATTGGCCAATGCAGGTTTCTCGCTTTTGGCGAGCTCCCCTTCCCACCTGAACCCTCAGACGCTTCTAGGTTGCCGACCAGACGCAAAAGAGAGCTTCAAAGTGGACTATAGGTATTGTGACAGAAGAGAACAAATCGTGAAGCTGGTCAGTAAGCATAGCGAGTGGTTAGTCAAGGGTGAAGCAGTGAACTGCATGCGGAAGTCCTTGTCATGGAAGTTGTACCCGTGGGGATTACCCTGCCGCGTTCTGTGCAATGCCTGGAACCAAATCAGGACGATAACAATTCCAATGGCGGAACGGACTGGACTAGCGGGGTAGACAGCGAATCAACACGGCTGCCCTTGCAAAGTTTGTCTTTTGCATCTCCGAGGAGCTGATGGTGGTTTGGTGATGGTGGGAGGGGTGGAACTCTGGGAGGGTGGCTCGGTGACTGTTGCCCGGTGTCGGCCTTGGTGCTGTTGGCAGGTCTGGGCGAATCAGGTCCGACCAATTGTGTCGAACTCGCTTGGATTGTAGAGTCGCCTTTGGTCGGACTTGGAAACGTCATGGCACTTTCCGGTACCAAACTTGACGGAAGAGGAGTTATGATGGAAAAAGTGTATGGCGTACTTGGGTGGCTCGATTAACTGGCTTGATGGAATGGATGTCAGAACAAGACAGAGTCTAGAAGGGTGATGGCTCGCTTTTGTCACGCTTTGAAGCTTGAAGTGATCTGGGAGTGTCCAGATGCTTGGTGGACTTTAGACACCTGGAGTTTTTTCCACTTGTACACTATTTTAGCATTATCAGAACTGGGCAGGATTAGCTGCAACATCGTCGATTTTTCTCTGGGTAATACTTGCGCAGGACTAGAACGTCAGCGAAGTGACTGTGTCGTCACTCATCATTTTCAACAACCGATCCTGCGTGTGATGAATCACTGAGGAATTGCGGCACTGCCAACACTGACACAGAGCACGACCCGACAGATCTTTCAGTGTAACCCGCGCTGGCACGTATGTGGCGTATCTGACGCTGGCGCGGGTTGTAAGGTTGGTGCTGATCACAGACATCTAGCATGCACATTGGGCGAGATGCGACGAAGACCACCGTCTGCAGGCCTTGAGGTCTTGAGGTGATGGAACGTTTTGTTCAAAAAGTGGTGCAAGTTAGAGGAAGCTGGTGATTCACACTGGCTGGGTTGGTGTTGCTTGAGTGTATGGCTGGCTGATTGCGGTTTCGAAGTAGACTAGAAGCCTGGAGATATATGTGTAGATGTACGTACTGGCCCTTTTTACCATAAGGCCGTCAGTGAAGAAATTGGTCCTGACCATGAGGTATGCCACAACCCCAAATAAAGTCCGACATAGCATTGCATGTGTGCGATGTATGTAGCGCATAGTTTGAAGGGTTGTCCAACGTGCATGCGTGGCACAGGAGACGGTCTCGCCAGACGTAATCGCGGGTCAGCCAAAGCAATGGAAGGGGAGAAAAAGAAAACTCCATTCCACCAAGTGCTGTTGACAATGGCAGGAGATCGATCCAACTGCGGAATGTGAAGGGTGGGCGAGAGGCTGTGGGCAAGCTGGTCATGGAGCCGGGCGACTTGCTGTCTATCCTACCTTGTCTTGTTCGAATTTCGACCTCGGGGCCCTATAACCGTCTCTCGAGGAGATCAGTTCGTGATATTGAGTAGTTTGGATGTAGTGGTGTCCGGTTCTTGAGGCCATACTGCTCCGTTGCTGGTCATGAGGAGATGAGACCTGTCCCAAGTGTCTGTTCGAGCAAGTGAAAGAAAGGATGCTTTTCTAACTCTGCTGTTTTGATGCCCATATTCGGTCGCGACAGTAATCACTCGTGTCCATCCATGTGTTGTTATAGTAGGCCATGACGGCGGTGCCTCTTTGGCGGGAAATCGAGGTTGACGACATTTGGATGAGAGCAAAAACGATGTCGATAAGTGAATGCCTTTGATCAGACGGGCTGAGAACGCAACCGCAGAATTCCGGTCCACCGCTTTGGTGGTTGTAGACTCTTTGCGGGGGGGCTGGATGAAATCGAATGATGAGAGCTCAAGGTTCGGTTTGAAGAGAGCAAGAACGAGTAACTCAGGCGGAAGAGAAAAGAGATGATTTCAAGTCAAAGTGAGGAGTGTCTGAGATGGGAAGGTACCTCTGCAATGGCCCGGGGCTTCAGTTCGTTCAAGGAGTCGAATTGGGAAGTTGCGTTCGTTGAGAGTATAGACAGTGTTTTGATCAGTTTTCACTGTGCAACCACGGTGCAGTGGTTTGTTTACACTGACGGCATCCGTCTCCAGTCCCGCAAACCCAAGACTGCCAGTGAGCGAGCAACAACAAACGGAATCGACCCACCCCACCGCACCACGCTGGGCTGCTGCTTTCGCTTGCCTCGCTCAGCCCAACCTCGACTCCTCCTCCACTCCATCGACTTCCTCTGTTCATCCCGCCCTTCTTTGATCGGCGACTGACATCATCTCCACCCCTACACGTCTCAATCTCTCTTAGCCTTCTTTGCATTTTCCATCCCCCCATCGTCGCTCATCAAAGCCTTGCGCATTCCAACCGAAATCACACCACGCACCAAAAAAGAAACAGGGCACTTCGACAATCGTCGCGAATCTCTGCATTGGCCAGCATTGCCACCATCTTCCACAGACCATGACGCGGCGTTCTGCACGATTAGCAAGCCTGTCCCAGGTACGTGCTCCTCCAATTGTTCGCGTAAACAAACATCAAACAAGCAGCGCGATACTATCTACTTGCCTTGCCCATGTTGCCCTACTTGTTGTATCGCTACCATGCCGCCGCTACTACGACCATCACCTCTGCCAACACCGTCGCCGTCGCCGTCGCCAACACCCTCCGTGCGTGTGCTAACCTTGCCGCTCCGATCCCAGGCGCCAGAGTCTCCCGTCAAAGAACCTTCATCCAGATCGACGTCTACCCTTCAGTCCGTCTCCGAAACCCAGAGCGCCGAGCCAGAAGCCCTCCCCGCGACTCGACGCCGCAAGAGTCACGCCGCAGCCTCGTCACCAATGCGCGTCCCAAGGACCCCGGGCAAGTCGTCGCCCGTCAAACTGCCCATGTCCGAGATGCATCCCAGCAAAGTTCATCCGACCATGGCTCACGCCCCTTCGTCTGGCTTGCGCTTGGGGTTTACTGACATCAAGCCAACCACCAACCGTGACGATGATCTTCCCCCCATCGCCCAGTCCACTCCCACAAAAATCTCGGTCCCCCAGTCCGACTTCACCTTCCGCCGTGTCGCCCAATCAGCAGCCGGCATAGCCCTCAGTACGCAAGCCCAGAGCATGATGGAGGACATCCGCAAGGAAGCCGAGAAGTACAAGGACGAGATCCGCCAGCGCGAAGCCGAAAGGGAAAAGGAGGAACAGGCCAATCGCAAGATCGCAAAGGCTACCGGCAAAGCAAGTCGCTTCAGCGAAGTTCACATGGCTCAGTTCAAAAAGATGGACTCGATCGAGAACCACCCCTCCGTCCTGCGAGCTCAGAAGGGCCGCGTTCCCGATCCTCTCAAGAAGGGCGTCAAGCGATCTCAATCCAAGGCAAATCTCGACGACACCGACCCCAGCCGGCGCTCCAAGGAGCCCACGCCGACATCT
This sequence comes from Neurospora intermedia, assembly GCA_037102815.1. NCBI lineage: Eukaryota > Fungi > Ascomycota > Sordariomycetes > Sordariales > Sordariaceae > Neurospora > Neurospora intermedia. The sequence goes on along the minus strand of BTPP01000004.1, from coordinate 2,990,841 downwards.
TCTACCGCCAAGGCCAGGGATGAGGACGAGGAGGGCCGATCGCCCGCGAAGCGTCTTCGTCAGAACAAGGAGGACGACGTCTCCAAGGGTCGTGCCATCATCAACGATGCCGCCAGCTCCATTCCCAAGCCTAAGCCCGCTTCTACTGCGACTGCTTCGACCATTCCTCGACCCAAGTCTGTCCGCCAATCCATCATGAGCCCCACAAGATCCTCTCTTGCTCGGTCAACAGGCGCAAGAACCCCGGTACGACAGTCGCTGTTCAAGTCCCCCGCTAAATCGATGCAGAGTGCGCTGCCTCGGCCTACCACTGCAAGCAAACTTCCCACCCTCAAGGAGGAACCTGTCAAAAATACCGCGAAACCATTCGAGAACCAACCCAGAAAGCCTTTGGAGAAGCAGGCCGAGAAGCAGGCCAGCAAGGAGATCAAGCAACAAATCGACACCGAGATGGAGACGCTCAACGGAAAGGAAGCCCAGACACCCCAGCAGACACCCCGGGCTGATGTCAAGACTCCCACGAGCCGAATTGCTAGCGCCAAGTCGATTCTGCGGAGCACCACGGCTAGCACCATGACAAAGATCCCTCTGCCCGCCTCTTTTGGTTCCAAAACACCCACGTCCAAGACCCCGACTGCGTCGCGTACAGAGGTGACCGCTACCTCCGCTCATCTGACTACACCAGGCGGGAGCCTCGCCAAGCACGTGGCATTCACTCCTGAGACGCAGCGCGCCACTGTCGCTCAAGCGCTAAAATCTCCCTCTCCCGTCAAGCAGGCTCTTTCCAAGTCCCAGCCCCGCAAGGCACCTGGCCAAGTCTATTACCCTTCTTTGGACGCCATCCTGCGCGAGGAACAACTGGACCGGGGCCTTCTCTACCCCGATGTTACCGAGGAGACCAAAGCCCGCTCGGCTCATGCTCAGGAGCCTTCTGGTGTGAAGCAGTTCAAGGCTGACTCCACAACAGTCGAGGCATCGTCGGCTTCGGACTCCTTCTCATTCCGCAGTGAACGCACCCTCAACTTTGACAGCGTGCCTCGCCCATCTTTCGGCGCCTCCCCAGGACAATCGACCGTTCGCCCTGTTCGCCCATCTCTCCTCCCGACTGTATCCGAGTCTAGCATGCCCGGTAGCTTCCCCGATCCAGAGGAGGTGATGTCACCCGTGGTATTGTCACACAATAAGGAGAATGAGGCCCCAGAGGACCCATCGCCCATCTACCTCGCTCTGCCACACGGTCTCGCCACCAAGAAGCGCAACCGTGTCAGCACCGATGAAGAAGAACTGGAGATGGCCGAGCGCGCTTCCAAGAGACAAAAGCAGGAACCGGTACCGGAGGGGGACGCGCTTCTTGCCCCAAGACTGGTTGGGACCAACGCTGGTGCCAAGAAGCCGGCTGCAGCGCCGGTCAAGACGAACGGCTCCAGGAAGAGCATTGCACCCGTGAGCCCTCGTAAGAATCTCAGTGCTAGGAAGAGTCTTGCTGCTGGCGCCCGGAAGACGGCCACTGCTTCTGCTTCCGCAACTACTGCCAGCAAAGAGAAAGAGTCACACAAAAGTCCGGTCAAGAAGGCGGCAGCTAAGATCAGTCTTAGTAGGTTGGAACAGCTCGCCAGGCCAAAGAACCGTAAGTAAGGGACAGACCGGCGCATGACTTTGGACTGAGAGGCTTGACTGTTGCTGCCTTGGGTTGGCATCAGCACTGCAAGTTGCGGCTCGATTAAACCGCCATTGCTACGACTGGTATTGTTTGTCACTTGTTCTCCGATGCTCCTTGCAGTCTCCATCGATTTTCTTACTTTGTACTTGTGGGTTTTGACCCTTTGCTCTCTCTCATGGTTGCTTCGTCCTACCTTCAGAGGAGAGCCCGCATGACTATGTTGTGTATCTGTCTAGCTAGCCGTGGTGCTGGTCTTGTTTTCACATTGCTCTATCTGTCATTCTAGAGGGAGAAAGGGCGTTGGTTGGTAATGGAGTTGATGTGTATATGGACATGGTTACAAGTAGGAGAAGGCTTTGATATTTTGCCGGTAGTTTCCTTGTGTGGCTATTTTCTAGCGAGTCTTGCTGGAGTGTGGATATAGGTTTCAGTTAAGGATTACTGTACCTCGGCCAGCTTGAAACATTGTACTTTCCATTACCCTTGAGTAGCTCTTTCCTTCCGGCCATGCCTGTTTCTGCTATGTGATTGTATGTGCAGGGGGCTCTTGCCAGTGTTGAAGTTGGTCAGTCTTTCCCGATTTCCGCTGTAAAGACACGAGCTGACATGGAGGCTTCCAGTTGGACATGCCCCCTGGGGCCACATGCCATTCTCAGTGAGAAGCTCCAGTCGTCAGAGCATCTGTTTTGCCCGATGATCTTGAACTCTCATTTTCGGCCTCTTCGTCGACTTCTGTATTCAATGTACGAAGCATCCATAAACCCAGAACCGTTCGGTGTAACGACTTCAACATACCTGCAAGGTCACCTTACCGTACGCTCAACAGACATTTGTTCTCGGATCTGTTACCGCCAAGGTATCCTGGTCCGGATTCCGAGCGACACAAGATGTGAACCCATTCTTCATTTATGACATTGATGTTTTCGCTCTACCGCATACTGTCATTCTCTTCCTCGGCCTCACCAACGAATAACCCTTTCAATGGCAGGTGACCACTCCGATCCCCAACTTCAGTCGCCATGTCCTCCCTCCCCAATCCTCAACCACGGCAACCCCCTCCGCGCCAACCCCTCGGCATCCAACGAAGACCCTCGACAAGAAGAAACCGAGACGCCAACCCACCTAAACCTCCTTCTCGCTCCTCCTCCTTCTCCTTTAACAATCGCACTTCATTTTCACCCATCGACTCAGCGATCCACAGCCATCCTAATTTAACCCCCAAATCCCAGTCAAGATCCAACAACGGCGGCAACGGCATCCACAACCCTTCTGTTCCCACCACCGTCACCACCACCACCGCAGCGACCAGTAGCCAACCTCCAGAACAACAACAACCATTCACTTGTACCTTCTGTTGGCGTCTCTACCCTTCCTCCGATCGGAACATCTTCCATCGCACCACCTGTGTTGGAAGGGGCAGCTGGAAAGTAGTGCCAAGACCAGCTTGTCCCCCCTGCTACCGCGCCATAATCGACTTGTCCATCTACTGGGTGTGTGGCGAAGTGGTTCTGCGCGGAGAGGAGTGCGTGAGCCTGGGCTGGTGTTTCTGGCATAAAGCGTGTTATGGGTGTTTGTTGTGCGGGAGTAAGAGGGTGGTGAGACCGCCCGAGGTTGGGGTTGGGGAGGTTCTTGGGAATGGCGACGCCAAGGTGGAGAATGATGATGAGATGGGAAGAAGGGGGATGTTGGGAAGAAAGAGGGGGAGAGAGATTGATCAGGTGCCGCTGTGCAAGGGATGTTTAGTTGAGGTTGAAGGAGAAGAGGGGCTTGGGGATGGGGATAAGGAGGAGAGGGAGAAGGTTGTGGTGAAGAAGGGGTTGGAGAGGATTGATAGAGTAGATGGAGGGTTGACGAGACAGAGGTGGGAAATGAGGGAGGACGATAAGAAGAAGAAAAGGAAGGAAGAGAAAGAGAAGACTACGAATGGTGGTAAGGGTGGTTTATCGTCGTTGAGGAGGGGGGCGGTGGATGACAGTTCATTGACCAGAGACGAGTTGGCTTCAGGCTCTGGCTCAGACAAACCCGAGACGATCTACGTCAACATCTTTGATCCTGTTGGTCGAGAGGCGTTTAGACCGGGTTTGATGAAGTCTATACCGGATTGGATGCAGACTGGAGCGCGGGAACATTTTGATCACAAAACCGGGACTATCAACTCGAGTTATGATAAGTCCAGAGAGACAATTTCGACGCCGCGACCCATCAGTCAAGGATTATCCGAGAGTTCGTCTGCCGCTACAGTTATCCAAACACCACCTCAGCCAACAGCCATTCACGCTTTAACCCGTCGACAATCAGGCGCAATATCACCCCGCGCAACAAGCCCAGCGCCGCCCGACGATGCTATATCGCGGCCCTCCTCAGTCCTTGGCCGACGAACTCCCAATCTTCGCACCGGCACTTCCTTCGTGAGCGAACAACCGCTCATCGTCCCTTCTATGTCTTCCAGCCTTCCCAAGGAAACAAGCAAAAACTCAGCCAGAGACTCATGGCCCTCAACAGACTCCAATCTCTCCTCAAATCCCATTACTTCCTCTAACAATAATCAATCGGAAATCCTCTCCCGTCCTTCATCCGTCGGAAACGTCGCCACCATTTTCGAACGAGGCATTGCGAGTAAAGACCAGCGCCATACACCTACAAACCAGCCACTCCCTCTCCTACGCGTCCTTCAACAGCCCTATCGTCCACTGACTCCCACTAGCTCCGACACTGGCTTTCCCTCTTCTCCTCCTCATCTTCAACCAAACAACCTAGCAAAAAAACAGCAGAGAGCACAAACCCACGAGCTTGGGGCAGCAAGTATGCCAAAGCCAATCCAGATCTGGAGAAGTGGTCAGGCAGGGCCAAAATCCCAAATCAACCGGATGGGTTCCGCAACGGTTTCGATACCAGTTGTATCAACTAGCTCCGAGTATCTGGAGCGGTATCAGCCCGTCAAGGCTTCTACAGGTCTTCTTTCTTCTTCTTCCTCCCCGACACAGGTGACTCGGTCGACAGTACGCTCGATTCGGGCGGGTGGACCTGGTGTGAGTACAATTACGAGGGGGTGGGAGGGTCAACTCAGTAACAACAGATCTTCGGGAGAAACTGAGAGAGATTTGATGGCAAATCGAGTTTCGGTGTACTCGACTTCTCAACCACCGTCGTCGTTTTTGCAGTCATCATCCCATAGCGGGGAAAGAACCTCCATCCGGAGGTCTGTGTCCCATTCCATACGTCGAGAAGTGGCTTTTGATGAGGGGGTGGGAGTAAGTGCAGAAGTAGGGCAATCCTCCCATCAAGCAGAGCCGTATTCAGCTGCGAACGGACAAGGAACAATCCGCCGGTCGATATCGCACTCACTGCGCAGGGAAGGAGCGCATGATCATGGACAAAATCACCACTTCACATCCCACTCTCAGTCAGCTCAGTCACCAACTCTGCCGCCGAGAAGCCTACCATACAGTATTCCCCCCAACAGTCCGGCCTACAGCCTCAAGGGTTCAACATCTCCCATACCACTTAACATCACCATCCAAAGAAAACTGACCAGGAACAACAGCAAGGGGGAACCGACTATCGGGAAACCGATGGTAACCGCTGCTTCTACCAGTGCCAAAGAAACAGAAGGAGTAATATCATCGTCGGAATCGTCTCCTGGCATGGTAACTAGGGAGGAAAAAGGAGGAGGAGGAGGAGGCACGGGTCTCAGGGGTAGTGATTGGACTCAAACTCGGACGCCGAGCACTGGAAGAATGGTAACGGAAGATACCAGTTGGGCGTCGGGTGCTGGGATTTCTGTGAAGAGGCTGCCGAAGCGGAAGAGTGTGCATGCTGAGTTGAAGAGGTTGTTTGGAAGACAATGATAGTAGATGGGGTACAGGTAGCTACCTGGAGGTACCTGATGTGTGTGCGGGTGAGTTGAAAGATTGAATTGTTTATTGGTGCAAAAAAGTATTTTTACAGGTAGCTTTAGGTTGTATTTATTGATAAATGATCAATTACAGGATTCTGACCAGTGAGTGTCCTTGTCCTTGTCCTTTGTGATTATGCTGGTCATCTTCCTTGTCAGTATTCAGTCTCCCAAGTAGCAAGATTCCCTACTTGAGCGGTGAAAGCATAGCCAACCAATAACAATAAACAAATAGGGCGTGTGGCTCAGTTGGTAGAGCGTTCGCTTAGCATACTCATCTGTATGCGAAAGGTCCTGGGTTCGATTCCCAGCTCGTCCACTCTTTTTGCAGTTTTCCCCCTATGGCCCCACTGCTAGTTTGTTCTTTTTGGCATTGCAATCCTTCAGATGAGGAAAACCGGGAGAGAGAGAGAGGTTGCCCTGTCCTTTGGTTGTCTGCTGGGGCTTGGAAATTAATCACTGGTTCCGCTTTCGACTCGAGTATTAAGAGAATGGACAATTATGAAGTTTACATTCCCCTGAAGCTCGAAAGCCCCCTTCTTGATAAGCATTCCACCTGAGGTCCATACTATGTCTCCTATCCATAATCCTTCGTGAACCCCTTCCATGCGTACGCCATGCCACGATAAACCCATTGCCTCAAGAAAGTCCACACAAAACGCCTAACCCCTTTTGTTCCTTTTGTTTTCTTAAACGCCATACCCAGCAAAACAACCATGTAAACCCTCATGCGCACCCGCGAAGTCCAGATTAGCAATCCGAAAGGAACCACCTGCGACTGATTGACCCCCTCCTCTTTCGCAGTGTTTGGAACTGTCTCTTCCAATCAGCCATCCACACAGTCCGCACCTCACTCTTCTGAGATCAGTGATGAAGCATCCAGCGAAGCACACTCCTACTGCCCGCCTTGCTGCCCTTGTCCCTGTTGTCCCTGTCCTTGCTGTCCCTGTTGTCCCTGTTGTCCCTCACCACCAGCACTCAAACTGCCCACCACCCCTTCCCTGGCCCTCTCCTCGCTCCCCTCCGCCGGCCCAGGCCCTCCCGTCGCCTCCACCACCCTCTTGATATCCTCCCTCAGCTCCGGCAACGCCGCCTCCATCTCGCCCGCGAGAACGTCCCGGAAATCCCTAAACGCGTGCATCTTGCCCCGCATCAGCTGGTTGCTCCTACGCACCAGCTCGATGAACTCGCGCGTGTACACGTCTGGGTTCCGTCCGTTCTCGACGTACGTGATCAGCGGGATCGGAATGCCTGGGTTCTGCGGGCCCGGTTGGTGTACATGGGGCGCGTACGGGTTATGCGTGTTGTTGAAGGTGGAGGCGAATTGGGCGGCTTCGGCGCGTTCGAGTTCGGTGGTTCCCTGCTGGGGTAGATTGTTGGAAGGGCCGGAGGAAGGGGAGGACGGTAAAAGGTTGGCGGTGCGGTAGACGGAGAGGAGGGAGGCGTCGAGGGTTTGGAGGGATTGGGCGATGATGTCGCGCGAGGAGGCGTGTCCCCCACCGCCGCCGCCGCCGCTGGCTCGGGAGCTGGTGGGCGTGTTGTTGTTGCTTGAGGAAGGGTTGGTGTCGTATTGCGAAACTTGGACCATGAGGTTTAGGAGGTCTTGGATTACATTTTTGACGGACTCTGTGGTGGGGGAAAAATGGGGAGTTAGTCAAGAGATCTCGCGAGGGCGTTGGATGGTTTCGGAAGGAGAGAATGGGGGAGACACGCACCCTGCGCCTCTTGGTGAGTGGCGGTTACGGGCGCCATAGTGAAATGGCTGTCTGTGAATAAATATTTAGGAGATTGTGTTAGGTTGCGATTGTGATTCGGGCAAATGCAGAAGCCTCGAAAGACATTGCTTTCTTCGCGTCGATGTGGCAGCTCTCTGCTCCGAAAGCGATGCCGAAAGAAAAGTGGTTGGTTTGGCAAAAGCGACTGCTGTTGTCAAGCTCCAGTGGTGACGTTCAGTGCACTGCCCGATGTGGGTCAGGATACCCCCCAATATGCGGAGGTGATTCGCTTGTTGCATGGGCAGTCCAAGGCTATCGTTATCGGATCCGACTTGCTAGGCTTATCAACTACCTACACTAACATGTGAATGTCACCGCTTTCGGTCTACCACTACAAGTAATTACCTAGACTTCGTTTGAGTACATTGTGAGTGTTCGCATACAGCAAGAGTTGACGAGAGTGTGCTTTCCCCGCTACTCCCTCTGTGTTACAATGACCGTTGTGTTGCCGTAGCAACAAGTGGCAGCAATCCGACATACAAAAACCACCAGCATCAAACGCTCCTCGATGGCTTCAACAAAGTAGATTATGCAACTTCTACGACCCAATCTAGTGTGTGTATGTCTAGAGGTAGCTTCCGCTCCAGGTCTTGAACCGCCTTTTAGTATGCTACGCATCACAATGCAGCCCCAAACCGAACCGACTTATGCTTCTTTCCCTTTTGCCTTTGATATCTTCCGTCAACAAACTCCAACAAGTCAAGACAAATATACCCTTTCAGCTGCCCCTTTTCACACTTCGAGATTACTCATACACTGCCCCCTATAGATCCCTCACAACAGACATTTTGACTCAGATTCTGCCTTCTCCTAGTCTTGCAGAGCCTTGAGCGCCTGGTTAAGTGGCACGATCCTCAAACTCCTTCCTCTTCTCAAACCCGGGCCCTGTTGGGTTTGGCCACTTTGTCCCGGATGCTGACTCATGATGCTAGAGTTGCTAAAACTCCTGACACTTCCCGGGCTTCTGACATCAGCAGGCGGACTGCCACCGCCGACGGTTACATTACCACCAAGGTGATTCATAATGGTCGGGCTGAGTGAGTCCGACCACTTGCGGAATACGCTCTTGAGGTCTCTGGGAATACCCTCCAATACGACAGTGGAGATAGGGACAAAGGGACGGTCTTCCATGCCGGCGGCGAGGATGGAGTATTCCTGGGCAAAGTCGAGGGCGTTGTGGAAGGAGGCGTATTGGTCCTGAGAGCGAGCACCGACGATGATGTACATTTCGAAGAAGGCGTCGAGAACGTAGATGTTTGTGGAGAGGAGGTCTGTTTGTTTGAACGGAGAGATCTCGACGATCTGTTGTTGCGTTAGTCCATGTTGAATTGTCAGTGACAGAGAAGGTCACATTAAAAACTCACCTGATCCTTGCCAGAGGCATTGGCATTCGAACAAAACAGTCTCCCACAGTACTTCTCGTAATTTGGCTTCAGCCTCCAATGATCCGCGCTCATCGGCCGGACACCCGGACCCTCACCCCCGAAGATATCCCTCCAGAAGTTCGGCGGTTCAAATCCTTCCTCAATTTCTTCCAGCTCCCCCATCAGGCTCAAGTCCATACCAACGAGCCTAGCACAGCCAAGCTCATCCACATCCGACCCCTTACCCTTCCACAAGTAGCACTTGCCCTGCTTGGTGATCAGGTAAGGGAAACCAGAGCACAGGCTCGAAGGCGCAAAGTCTACCTCATCAAACGCTACCTGTCCAAGGAAGCGTCTGCCACAGAACATGGTTTGCGCGAGCGAGTCAAACTTATTGCTGGAACCGCGACGAATGATAACGATACCGCCTAGCGCCTGCATAAACTCGCTGGTCTCCTTGCCCTGCACCATCTTGACCAGCTTGCCACCAAACGTTCTGGCTTCGCGCGCGGCATACATAAGGGCGTCGTCGGTGACCGCTTCGGGAACCTCATCGCCAACCCAGAAGTACACCTCGCTCACCTTCTTGCCCGATTCATTGGTGAAAGTGTGGGTGCAGAGGTACATCTCCCGCTCAAAGAGAATACGCTCGCGGTGGGCGGGAACGGGCAGCTTCTTGCCATCGGCGGCGAACTGGTAAAGCTGGGCACGCTGGGTTTGAATGCGGAAGCCAGGGTTTGGCCGCCGCATGATCACGTCGGCGGCGTCGGCCATGTAGCGACGACGAGGACGCTCAGTACCAAAGAAGTCACTCAACAGTGCCTGGGCATCTGAGCCGTACTTTGATGCCGACCTCGTATGCCGGAGACCGTGTGGCTGTTGCTGAGTTTGCTGGCGCTGGGGTGACTGTGGCTGCTGCTGCTGCTGCTGAGCTTGCTGCTGAGGTCGTGGCTGAGGTTGTTGCTGAAAGTCAAAGTTGGGGAGAGAAGGAAGCGGGATGCTGTCCTTGCGAGGCACAGGCGGAGCCTCGGCCTCAGGGGTCGCGGGCAACGGCCTAGCACTCTTGGGAGGGACCTTTGGCGGCGGCGGTGACTGCACCTCTGGCTGAGGCTGGGGCTCTGGGGTAGGGGTCTGTTCAGGTACAGAAGGTCTGCGAGACGAGGTGAAAGAGGGGCTCGACAGTGCGGAAAGAGGCAGTCTTGGTGGAAGTTCCGTTCTAGGCTCGGGAGTTGGCGTCTTGACTGGACCACGGGGAGGAAGAGAGGTGGGAGTGGCGGCAGCAGGCTCGGTCGGGGGAGGCGATGTAGGTTTCGTGGTTACTTGAGGCAGACCCGCGTTAGCACCGCCTCCAAATAGCGCAGAGCCAGCCTTGACGGACACGACTGGTTCCGAGTCGACCTTGGTGTCTTTTACCGGCGAGACGTCCTTCGTTGACGAAGTCCGAGGAAAATCGGGGAAAGCCCGTTGTTTGACAGGAGAAGACGGCCGAGAAGACTTCTCGGTCTCGGGATTCAGAATCGGCTGAGTCTGCTCATCAAGGAACCTAGACATTCTTTTCATATCAAGCTTTCTTGGGGAGGGAGACTGAGCGGCCATGTCTGCCTCAGGCTCTGCAGGCTTCATTTGGTGGTCGGCCGTGGCAAGGGCAGCCAGTTTCTCTTGAACGATTGATTTTGCGCGAGACCGTCCCCGGATCGATGTAGGCGTGGAGGGAGCTGTTTCGGCAGCAGCCTCAGAGGGCTTTTGGCTGGCCGCAGCTAGAGCGGCAATTTGCTCATGAACCTTGGATTTCGAACGAGTATGTCCCAACGCAGGTCGAACAGGCGAGGTCTCCGCACTACGCTCGCTCGGCTCTGCCTTCATCTTGTTCACGAAAGCAGCAGCTTGCTCCTGTACCTTGGACTTGGAGCGGGTATGACTGAGCGCCGGCCGCACGGGCGACTGGGCAACCGGTTCCTTGGTAGGTTCGGCAGATTCGGATGGTTGCCGGTTCAGTGTTGTGAATAGAGCTGCTTGCTCGTGGACCTTTGACTTGGAACGAGTATGGCTCAGAGCCGGGCGAGCAGGTGACGCGGAAGCCATCTCGCTCTTGGGCTCAACGGGTTCTGAAGGCTGCTGATTCAAGGCGGCGAACACGGTAGCTTGCTCAAGAACCTTGGTCGCCGAACGGCCGCGAGTAATCTTTGTAGGTGAACGGGAGGGAAGATCAGCAGTGTTGGGCTGTTCAGCTGGCTTAGGCTCCTCCGCCACCTTTGTCTTGAAAGAGTTGACGAGGTCGGCGACACTCCCAGAACGCTGATGTCCGTGGCTTTTCACAGACGCCCTAGAGTCAACACGAGTGATGAACTCTGGCTTTGGCATGGTCGGCGTGACCTGCTTCTCCTCGATAGGAGAAGAAACAGCCTCCTTAGCAGCAGGCGGTGACTCTACCACAAGTGTTTCTTCATTTTCCTCAGCTGGTTTGGGAACGGAAGTCGGCGCCTTTCTCCTAGGTCCACGGGCACGATTCTTCGTCATGTGCGTCAACTGGGGTCCAGGCTTGGGCGTAGTCTCCTCTTCAGCTGCACCAGATCCCTTACTAGCCCCTGGAGCCGCTGCCGGAGGGCCTTTGGCCAACAATCCTGCCAAGGCAGGGTTGAACCTGTCAGCTAAGCCGCCCACCTTGCTCAGGCGTCCTGGAACGTTGACTGCCTTGGGCGTTGTGGATTGCACCTCGTTGGTCGCAGAAGCTTCCTTGTCCAGGCCAGTGGTAGGCTTTGGTGCGATCTGAGCTGCAATGTCAGTAAGTTCTCGCCTCTTGGGAGACAAAAGGCCCGTCCGGTCAAAGTCCAGAATGCTGCCTGGAGAAGCTACACTCGGCGACGTGACCGAAGTAGCAGAGCTTGGTAGATCGACCGACTTGGAGGAAAAGCTTCCAGACCGACCAAGTTCCAGTCTCCTGGCAAGCGCCTCGGGGATTGCCTTCTCGCTAACGACAGGGCTGGCGGCTTTGGTGGGTGATGACTGGCCCTCCTGCTTGGCCTTCTGAAATTCCTCTTTCTTCTTGAGAATGGCCTCCTTGAGCTCATCTTTCCGTTCGCTCCTCATGGGACCTCCGGTATGGTTGAGCAAAGACTTTCCTCTCAGAATGTTGTCCTTGAGGGGGTCAGGAGCCACCCATTTTTCGGTCTTGGCCCTCCGAAGTTTACCAAAGACGTTCTTGAGCTCATCCACTTCACCCTCGGTGCCTGCACCAGAAGAGGGTGGGGCGCGCGACTTCAGGTTTGCCCGGAAATCTTTTAAAACGGGAGTGCTGGCCTCTTCGGTGGTGGGTGTCTTTGCCAAAGATGCCGGATCTTCGCTCCCTTTCCTCAAGAGAGGGCTGACAAGGTCGTTACGCAAGCCGCTCAATGCGGGCTTCTCTGCTGCGGCCGCACTCGTAGAAATGCTCAGGCCAGTGGAGGGTTTGAGACCTGAGCCAACCGGGGTAGTCCGCATAAGTCCACCTGTTTTGACTTCGGTCTTTCTCAGAGGGACTGAGGCGCTGCGTGAGAGATCGACGCTGGTGTTACCGGTCTTTTGCGCCTTAGCCTTGTTCAGCTCGACCATCCAGGCCGGCTGGTTGGCGTTAGGGGCTGGCTTGGTCTTTGGCGACTCGGGCTTGTTTAGAGCAGCCTCAAGCCAGCTCGATGACTTGGAGGGGCTCCATCTCCGGGGGTCCATTGTCTTGGAGGGGCTGACGGGTATCGACGTGTTCTCCTCCTCTCCGCCTTCCGTGTTGGTCTCCTTGATTTCGGTCGCAGACGGTTGTGGGGTGATGCTAAGCGGAGCAGGAGTGACTGGCCTATCTTCCTCGTAGCTCGGAACGGGTATTGAAGCTGGCCGCGATGCCGGCTTTGGATTAAAATCGTCCTGGGTCGTAGCATCCGGCTGAGTGTCCGGCTTGGTGGGACTGCCTAGTTGAGGTCCAAAGATACTGTTGCGATTCGAGGCAGTTGACTCGGCACGCGCTAGGCCTGCCGAGTTAACGCTCCATCGCTTAACACTATCGGAGCGCTTCATCATGGCACTCTGCACAAATCCACCTAAGCCCTTGGTAGGAGAGCCAGTTCTTGATGTGGCAGGCGAGGCACGGCTATTGGGAGACATCATCGACATGCGATTAGAAGGTGGGTCCGGCTCATCGTGGGTGGAATCTCCAGTTGGAGGGTCCAAACGCGGTGCACTGGTGATGAGAGGAGAATTGAGCAAGCTCTGACGGGCGCGTGTCGCCTCTGGTTCTGTAGCGGCAGGGGTGCTCGCACTGGCATCTTGGGCCATGTCGGGCAGCTGGGTGCGCGACAAGTCGGAGGTGTCGACCGTATCCTCATCTTCCACCTGTGCTGTCTCGGATTGTGGTGGCTGTTCCTCTGTGGGAGAGGTAATGGCAGCGTTTGCCCGAGTGGCAGCCGCATTTTCAGCAGCGTAAACAGACAATGGTCGAGTCTTGGGTCGCTCAGGACCTTGAGATGTAGGGCGTCTCTGCCAGGAGAGGGGACGGGCCGAGGGCATGGCAGCCGAAGGGGAGGTGAGGATCTGGCTTGACCGCTTGCTGGGTTCGGACGAGTCAAAAGGCGTTGACGACGACGGTGGCGACGACGGCGACGACGGCGACTCGTTCTCCTTTGTGGGTGAAGCCAGCGACAGGGGCTCCATGGGGTCGGATAGTTGGACAGAGTGTGCTCGGGGGCTTCCAGTAGTTTCGTGTGCGGGCGAGGACAGGTCTACGCCATCGGGGGGTTGAATGGTGCTGGCAATGCTAGCAATGCTTGTGCGGTGGTGGTGGGTGTTTGCCGGAGACGATTTCTGAGGGGAGATAGACCTTGCGCGCTCTGTAAACATGGGACGAAAGATAAGTCAGACCTCCTCAGTCAAGTCAAGCCTCGCATTCTCTTTGCATTTTCGTTCATATGTGGTCACCCGTTGGCCCCGTATCTGGACTATCTTGTTATCGTCGACGACAACAACAATAACAACAAGACGGCACCGAACATTGGGCAACGACCAGCCCCTTTGATGAGCAGCAACAGCAGCAGCAGCCGCCGCCGCTTGGACGTGTATGTGTAACTCGTGAAGCTCCTGGCCTGGTCCGCAATCCCCCGCCTACTTAGGACATGGAGAGAAAGAGCAACAGCAAAGTTGTAGTAATGTAATAATAGAGTAGATAGAAAACACACCTAGTCGTCTTGCTTGTCGCTCAGCCTTTTCCGCCAATATCTTTTGTTCCAGCTCGCGCGAGCGTGCCTCGTCTTCTTCCTCACGTCTTCCTTTCAACAGCTCGACAGAGCGCAAAAAGTCGGAAACCTCGTCAGACATGTTGGCTGGTAACCTCCGGGGTACAAGGCCCAAGTATTAGATTATAAACGTTATTTAAAGAACAGACCACTCCCAGCAGCACCAACACATCCAAGTCGATGCGTAGGTATGCGGATGGAGAAGGAGCGGAACCGAACTGAGACGACTGGGCGACGATGCCTGACAGTGGCGTGCTTGTGCTGTCGCTTGCTGTCTGTCGCTATCTGTCGCTGTCTATGGTGGGCGGGAGCCGAGTGGTACGGACGAACGAAGGAACGAAAGGGGGTGCCGTCGGAAGGGAGCCGAAGGGAAGCGGAAGGATACGAAAGGGGGGGGAGGAGGGGCCGAGAAAAAGGTGTGGAGGGAAAAAGGGATGGAGGGATGTCCCGGGCACGCTGTCAGAAATGACGGCCGTCAGTTCAGATTGCTTGATGTCAACATATAATACACATGTACAATGAACAAAAGAATCAATCAGTCGGGTTGACCGTCTACCCTGGAGGCGGAGCTGAAATCCTGGGCGGCTACAATGTGCTGCTTCTTGGGAACTGTTCCGTCTCCAAGGATGCCCGGACACGCAAGGCACGAAAGTGTCGGGATGCACAGCGGGCGGGAGCGGGGCACACCTTTCCACGAGCCTCCAATGAATCCACAGGGTGGATCCGATGCCATTTGTGCAGCTGGTGCCCAATCGATGCCCCGAGAGCGCCATCTGACAGTGACGGGAAGCAAGCTGCAACAACAGAGCACCGTCAGGTACAGAGAGCGACGGAGCAGAACGCAACAGCCGGCGACAGGGCTGCGCGTGCCGGGCTGCCATGCCGTGCCCGACCCAAAGCTCCCGCTCAGCCCAAGATGGAACCTTGATTTTCGAGTCCAAGAAACGAAGTCAGCCCAGAATGCCCTCGTCCTTGTTGACCCATGTCTCATCTATACTATAAGCAAGGCGGTACCGGCCTACTGGCTACTGCCCTCCACGCATCAATCACTTGCTTGGACGAGCTCTTATTTTCGAGGCTTCCATCAGTCGTTGCGGACTCTAACTCCGTTTCAAACTGGGAAAGTCGGATCATGCGTCGGAAATCCAACATCAAAATGTCCATTATGGTTTCTTCATCGACAGGTACATTCAACTTGTCCGGTTTTATCTCTACCCATCACCGCTCCTTGTTTGTGTACTCCACCTTTGACCCGTCCTTCTGGAAGACGCGGAACCTCAAGGGGATCAAAAGGGAGGCTCGCTTCCCCTGAAGGCTGACCGCTGCTCGACAGATCTCCCAACCGTCTTGTTCATGTATCGCCTCGTATCCTCACGGCAAAATAGACAAACCAAACATCGTCTCACATCTCATCTCGGATACGGCCCGTGCCTTGCCGACCACCAATCCCAACCACTAACCAGCTCTTTGTCCTAGTACAGGAAAAGACGAGCCTTTGCATCTTCAACCACCCACGCCAAGCCCTCCTTGAGATTTTCGCCTGTCATGGCACTACACCGCAGAATATTCCACTTATGCGTCCTGATTTCATCGAGTCGCAAAGCCTGGGGAGAAACACATCAGCATTACTACTTTTGCAATTTGAAGATTTCAAGGAAAGATCATCAAGTATACTCACTTCCCGCAGCTCGTCCTCAGACATGCACCCCCTTACATCAGTCTTGTTGGCAAACACAAGCAAGCTTGCTCCCGACAGTCGCTGGATTTGTAGATTTGGGTCAATTACATGGACGAAATTGGCAGACTGAAGTACAAGTCATATCTGAGCGGGGATTACTTACCTCTTCCTGGAGCAGACCGTGGAGTTCATCTTTGCAGTCCTGGATGCGCAGCCTGTCCGTGGCATCAACAACCCAGATCAACGCATCTGTCTTTTCAAAGTAATTCCTCCAGTACGACCGCAGCGTTTTTTGGCCGCCAACATCCCCTATGGATATTGTTGTGATTAGAATAGGTCACAATGCGTTTTTCCAAACATATGCCCATGTAACAGAAATTAACCACTCACAAATGTTTAGCTTGTAACCCTCATAGTCTATGGTTTTGATGATGAACCCGAGTGTTGGGCTGACCGTGTTCACATCTTCATTCATGATTTTCTTGACAATCGTCGTCTTGCCTGCATTGTCAAGACCTCTGTGTTGGTACCTGTCAGCAAATTGCGCATAGTGCAATCGGACCAGAAGCAGGCATGTGATTGCTTACAGCATGAGGATGCGAAGCTCTTTGTCCTTGAGCTTCGCTTTTCTTAGGATTGACAGCATCTTGTTGGCGGGGGTAACGAGATGCGAAAACCAAGCGGTCGGTGAATTTTCTACACGGCCTATTCGTGTATAGCGATGTCTAAAGATCGGATCTGATGACAGAAACCAACTTTCTAAGCTATTGCCAATTCTACGAATCTGGTTGTACTAGCTGCCTCGCCGTTGAATATTCCAGGTGATGGACATGAACATCGGCTGCCCTGCTGTTGCATGCATTCCCGTCCCCACCTTTACCACCACATGCTTGACCCAATCAGATTCGTGCGTTTTGTGTACGCGGGTACTTGAAATCTGATCCCACGTGATACCCTTCAACGTCAACTCTTCAGCCATCCTAAAGACACTTTGATTCGACGCGCGCAACGGACGTCGCAAGTGCAAACAACGAAGAGACGATTATCGACGTATAACTCATTCCATTATATCTCAAGTTACCAAACACCGGGCGTGCTTTGAAAGTGACCCTCCCTCTCTGGAAATCACCATGTTGGCCTCGGACGTTAAGGCTACAACCCAGAATCAAATGTATCTTGACAAACAGATATTCAATCCGTCTGGAACAATTGAATTTCATGAAGCACCTATGATCCAGCTGAACGGAGAGATTGGAAGACATTGCAAATGACCTCGAGTCAAGCCTCCCAGTTTAATTAACAGACCTAAAGCATGCATGCGACCTGAACAGAGACACAGATCCAAGGGCAAAACACTTGACTGACCTTTTGAGACCTGGGACTGACCTGAGGTTGGCAGATATGCTCATTGACGTACAAGTTCAGCTGTCTTCTGAACTCTGGTCAATTCCATTGACGGGAGCTGTGTTGGTTTGGAGAGTTCAAAGGTTGGATGAGAGACGGGTTGATTTACCGTGGAGGCCGCATGCATACTTTCATTTCTCTTCTACTTTCGAACATTCACGACAACATGGGCTTGTGATTGACGTGATTGGATTCTCAATTGTCACTGAATCTGGATCTTCCAGGTTGGCGCCTTCCAGCTTCCGCCAACCTTCCAACAAACTTCACTTCACCACAAGTATCTACAAGGAAGGTACGGACCATCTGCCAGGCTTCAAATCAGCTGCTAACCACTTTGTTTGAGGTGCACCTGCCGTCCCATCTTCAGTTTTTTTACCTTCCATTCCCTTCACCACCGCACCTACAACGCTCAACCCCGCCCTAAAAGGGCAATCTTGCAACCGCTGGCTCCTGCTTTCTCTCTCTCGCAACATCCTCCCTCTCGCAACCCTCACTTCTCACCTTCCTACCCAATCACTCCCGAATTCTACCGCTTGTCAGCATCTGACGAGAACCTGTTTACGGACGGGAGCCCCAGCTACAGAGCGTAACCGCTGGCGTCGATCATCATTCGAATCCGACCGAGTGCGACGAGTACTTGTCGCTTCCTCCATCTTGCTTCCACTTCTAGCGAACTATCGAACTTCTTACCTCTTACAGCACTTCCACTCCAACTTAACTGACCTCGCATCAAGGATTTGCAACCCTAAGTTTACGCCACCAAACAGTGCCCTTTAAAGGCCCCTACACGAGCTGATTAAGTGTCGAAGCAGTTTGACCTACGGCAAAAATACCGAGGATTTAGACTCGACGACGATCCGACAACAGGCACCTACTCATCATCATCAAAGGCATCTCGCCAGCTCACAACGGTATCCTGTCTCAAACAGGCGCCTACCTGCTACTTCTCCTACCCCATCCAGGGTGTATAGCATCCATTCACAGTTCTGGTTTGTTCGATCGCCAAAGCAAGCAACTTCTGCGACCTGAATGGAACATCAAGGCGGCGACCATCAACCTCCTGACACCTAACAGAGTGAGTATGTGCAGTGCTACGCTTGCTTAACAAATGCTAACCATGTTCTACCCTTTATTCAGGGATTGAAAATGACTGGCGAAAAGCAAACCAAACCCGAGCTTCCCGCCATGCAAACGGTCGATTCTGGACAACGGGTTGCCATAGTTGCCCCAAGCACAGAAGAACGCCCCTTAGCTGTCATCCACCAAAATCTCAATCCAAAGTTCAAGCCAGGCCCAGAAGTTTCTCCTCATCTTGGGTACCTTCCTCAAGGTCGACGCATTGTCATCAAAGACCCAAACGGCAACGTCGTTGACTTGAGCAAGGCAAGGATTTCTGCCACTCCAGGACCAAGCCAACAGCAGCAACCAAAGGCGCAGCCCAATATTGCTTCGAACCCAGATGGACCCAGCAGAGCTGCGTTGAAAACAACTCCCCAAGCTGGCAACCCCAAAAACTCTTCATGGGAAGGTCCTTCCCCGACAGGATGGGGCCCACAAGCCACGAAAGTCGATCAGCCAGTTGGCGCTGGTAACCAGAACTCGGGTGCTTGTCCACACAGTCTGAAGGGCGACCAAGCCGTCGTTCATCAGGCTAACGCGCCTGCAAACCCCTGGGCAGCAAAGACGAAACCTTGGCAAGCACAGAAAAAGCCATGGGCAACGGAGAGGAAACACTGGGCATCAGAGAAGAGGTGGCACGGTCCTCAGCCCAGTTGGAAGTCAAGAGGACCGCAAGAGCACCGACCCCCGCCGGTGCCTGCTGATTACATGGAGCATGAACTTCCTGTTCGCCGGCTTGACTGGTCAGGCTCGCAACGGAGCCCTCTGGCGCTCTCTGACTTTGATTTCAGTGATGGTCCTGAACAAACCAAGGAAGTCAATCAAAAGATGTCCCAGGATATTCGCAACGAAATCGGCGTTGAAGTTCCCATGTACCGATACAATAACGAATTGGGCAACCCCACCATACGGTTCGGTCACTTTTTTGATGGCCAAAACTACGATCTAGGCCTTCAAACTGAAGACTACAACAAAAACCTGGTAGAATCATGGATTCGAAACGTGACTGCCGATGCAAAGGCATCTTTAAATTCTAAGCGCGATCACTTCAATTGTGATATCAATCCAGAGACGGGATGCTTTCTCGCACCTGTCGCATACCCTGAGACGAGAATGAGCGAAGCAGAGGACCCGGAACTTCGATGGCGTCAGAAGAACTGGTCATCGGAGTTGCTGCGCAAGCGCAAGCTCGCGACCAAGAGAGGTGGGAAATACTATCGAGGAGAGGTTCCACCGTCGAGCCGCCAGCCACCGAATGTCCAAATCAACGTCAACATTGCGGACTTATTTGTGCCCCAGATACCAATGCATTTGCGCCCTGCTACAGCTTCCGACATGGAGGCAGTGGCATCCCTCTACAACAGCGAAGATGTTCAGAAATTCGATTCTGCACCTTTGGGACCGGCGGACTTTGAGAAAATCCTTACGGACACCCATGGGCACGAATTTCCCTTCATCGTTGCCGTCAGCGGCTCGGCTAGGGTAGACACGTTGAAAGATGGCATTAGATTCGAATCAAATCAACCACAGCAGAAAGTCCTCCCTTCGAATCTCCAAGAAGGTTTGGTTCTTGGGTTTGCGTACCTCTCCGTTTGGAAGCCCGGTCTGGCTGGCAGTAAAACAGGCACCAGCAGGGCCACTGCTGAGGCCCATGTGTATGTTCATACCTCTTGGAGACGCAAGAAGATCGGGTCTGCACTCCTGGATCGACTTCTCGCCTCAGTTTCACTCAACGCGAAGTCAAAGGAAATGTGCGACTTCTGGGATCATTCACGCAACCCTGCTTACGCGGCTCCCTGTCAACATGACCGCTATACGTTCAAGATATACATGCAGTATCTTGTCAAGACCAGATTCGACATCAACAATGGGTTCAACAACATGGAGAGTCAAGAAAACCAGATCGATGATATCGCGTGGTTGAATAACCTCCTCGAAACCAAATTCGGATTCAAGAAAAAAGTCCGTTTCGAAGCCGCATATCGCTCGCCAAAAGTTGAAGGACAAGTTAGCTATTGGCTGGATTCTGTCGTGTTTGAACATACCTGCTGCAGTCCTTCATGGATCGATCAACTCTACTGAGGCAACCAGAATTGGCGCATGGGTATCACACCTCAACCCACTTGGCCATTGTCCTACTGCCCCTTCGATTCCTTTTATTCTCATCTTTTCCTTCCCATTTTCTTTGAACAGCATTCGCACACCCTTTCCCTATTTTCCTTTTCTTTCACTGTTCAACTCTCTTCTGAGAAGATACAGATGTCCTGATGAGGCTTGGATGAGCAGCTGACAAGGAAAGTAGATGACTTCATTTGCTCACGATCTTATCGTTCTAAATCGGCGAGTTCGAATTTGGTGGATGGTGCAATGCTCAATCTAGCCTTTCTGAGGTTAAGTACATTCAATATGAAACGAAAAAAGTTCCAAAATACCTTTGTAGTTCCGTCGAACTCTGAATCTTGTTATGGTCGCTGTTGGGATTCCCTGCTTTTCTGTTACTTGCTCATCAGAAACCCATCTGCTCTGGCTTGTGTGAAGAAGTCAATGTTAGTGCATTAACAGATCTTACTCCAAGCCGTTAGATCACTTTCGGTCATCGGGGCAAGTGCTGCCCGTAAGAAGTCCGAAATCCCTGTCACTCCTCCACAGGCTCCAACTGGGTCAAGTCAGCAGTAGCGATGAAGCCACCAGAAGGCTGTTGTCCTTACCAAACCCTCTCGGCTTCATTCTGGTCAGGAGTTTCAGGTTGTAACGTGTCGCGACAATCTGAATCGGCCTTCGGGATCATTCATCTTCCCCGGTTGCCCAGTGTTTGTTCTCGGCGTCTTGTTTGCATCAAAGCCGCGAGTTTACGATAAATGAATTGTCTTTCAAACCCCTGAGAATTAGCTAAGCACGCTTAACTGATTTGGGCAGTGGACGGATAACGGGGTTATCGAATATCAGATGGCCAACGGCAACACGGATACCACGACGACAGCCGAAGGAACGTTGGGAGTTGGATCAGGGGTCCAACAATCGGCACAAACCTCTCCAGTTGCTGGTTCATCAGACCAAGATCTGGAACCATTGGCATGTATGACATGTCGGAGCCGAAAGCTGAAATGTGAGTATGCGGTTCAGCAGCTTAGACGCATCTCGCCTATGGAACCCCCTCACACTGACTACTTTGAACGTCTAACTTTCTTTGACTCTTTGGTGTAGGTGACCGCATAAAGCCAATATGTACACGATGTGGGACGGCAGGGGGAGAATGTGTGTATCCTGAATCAAGGAGGAAACCGAACTTCAAGCGGCGAAATGTGAAGGAACTCGAAGAGAGACTGGGCAAGTCATTTCTGTTTGTCCGACACACAGGCTAAATCAGCTAATATTGTCAACAATAGCTCAAGTGGAAGGCCTCATTCGAAATGTCACCAAGCAGTCCTTGGGCCCTGATAACCAGGGTGCAAGTGATGATGCGAGCGCTACTGCTGCCCTCGACAAGATGAGTGCTACCACAAGCTTGGATGAACTATCAGAGGAAATAGTGTCGGGCTCTGAGCGAGCCAGCTACTCGTTTGGCTTTGCATCTCATGGATCAGCGTCTAAAAACGCTAGCGATATGGAGGCTGCCCCAGCACCTGACAGAGCAACTTCGTCAAAGCGACCACACTCACCTCAACCTTTTGATGCACCACGAGTAGAAGGGACTGGAATTGGAGGCTTCAGTGACGATCTCATTGAGCTGGGAAGGTTCGAGGGGCTACCACCTATTGACATGATTGAGGACCTGTGAGTGTCTCCCTAAATCATCCCATCCGAAAGATTATGCTAAAGTAACGGGACGTGAAGACATCGATTGTTCTTCCATTTCCGGAAGCCAAAGATCGTGCCCATTGTTCACCCGGGAAACTACATGCGGGCATTCTACTCACCCACTCATATGCGTCCGCCCATGTGTTTACAATACGCAATCTGGGCAAACGCGGCAAAGGGACATCCCATGTACGACCGTTATTATGATGTCTTCTATCATCGTACTCGTCAGTACTTGGAGGCTGATGAGCTAAAGGTCAGTCAAATCTCTGGAGTTCTAGCCGGATGTTTCCCAAACTGAGTATGAATCGTCAGGGACTGGGCGAGCATTTTTTAACGCTTCATCATGCCCAAGCTTTGGTTTTAACCGCCATCAATGAGGCCCGCAGTATGCTGTTTACCAGGGCCGCAATGACTGCCGCAAGATGTGCCAGACTTGTGCACATGTTGGGTCTTCACCGACTCGATGACCCCTCAGAAGATGCAGAAGACTCTGATGTGCCCGCTTTGCCTCCTCCCAAGAGCTGGGTTGATCTAGAAGAACGTCGAAGAACATTCTGGGGTGCCTACTGCGCTAACGTACATATCACCATGAACACTAAGTGGCCCATCATGATTGATGTAAAAGACGTAAGAATATTCATTTGACGGGATTGATCGGGGTTTCAAGACTAATGCCTCAACAGACCACAACCCGACTTCCTGCCTCCGAAGATGCCTTTAATACAGGCTCTTACGAAGCCTCGCCCACGCTCCAAGAAGCTTTTGGTGGCTCCTCCTATTCCTCCTTCGCTAGCATGGCCGTCATAGGTTATCTATTTAACGAACTGCTCAACCATGTCCACCGATCAAAGGTATCGGACCGGCCCGACGACCTTCAAGACGGTCCTTACTGGAAACGCCATCGCGAGATCGACAACAATTTGGATGATGCTTTCATGTTCTTACCCGACAAGTTTCGACTGCCCACCAACATCACGGAAACGGTGGCGCTGCAGGTTAATTTGAGTATACACGCGTCCGTACTCTGCCTGCACAGCGCTGCTTGCGACGCGGTAAAGAAGTATGGGCTCGACAAGCGGCTAGGTGAAAGGAGTAGAGTGAGGAGACTGAACGCTGCGAGAGAGATCGTGAATATTATGAGGTTGGCTAGAGAGACCATGAGCCCTTACGTAAGTAGTGTTCTTTGACGTACTTCTTCCATGCCACCACTGGCAGTCCATTCACTAACAATGACACTTCACTCTGTTACAGAAAACCCCCCTGGTAGCCCTCTCCATGTACTGCGCCTCCACAGTCTACATCGATCTCGCAAGAGAAACCTTCACATCCCCCTCGCCAGTTCCGCTCCCGCCCTGGGTGGCTCCCGAGCTCGAATTCATCGTCAACTGTATGGAGTCCATCGGTCGGCAACACATCATCACACGTGCCTACCTCAACCAGCTCCTCCTCGATGTTGAGCAAAACGATGTCAGTGCGTTCTTCAATCTACCCAACATCAAGCGGTATGGATGTTGCAACCACGGGATTCCCCTGCTGGGGCGAACAGCTGCGTCGAAGTATACGAAAAACGGTGGGAGGCCGGTGGTCACGAGAATGATGTCTACGGGGGGTGGAGGTAGGATCATACCCGAAGAAGCAAGTTGGAGTGATGATGGTGGTGGATGCGGGATAGCAATGACGGCGGCGCAAGCCTGTGGTAGCAATCTGAACGAAAACGGGGGAGCTGCGGCTGGAGTCGTACCACCGCCGGAGTATGAGCTTGGTGCATGTAGTGGTGGTACTCAGTGTCCGGGTAGGCAAGGTCAAAATGGTGACACTACAGGAACCGGCGGCGGAAGTAGCGGTCCTGGTCTCCCACCGGAAGCCAAACGGAGACGAATCCATCAGGAACAGCAGCCCTTTCTCGAACGCATCGACCTTTCCGACTTGTTCAAGTTCGGTAGCTCCGCGCTCCCCTCTCAGTATCGACATCGTCAGCCTACAGCAGCAGTACCACCAGATTTCACCACCGAAAGCAGTGACGAGTTCAACGACGGCTGGGGCCTGGGACCCGCGACTGTTGTGGGACCTCCCTATTTAATGAAATCCAACAGCGACACTTCCCCGCCGGTAATCCAGCTTCCTCACAGAAGTGTGAACGATTCATCCGCTGCAATGTTTGCCGATAACAGTACCGGAACCGAACCTTCATGCATCCCTGTTTTCGACCCTAACCAACATACCCCGCTAGAGGACATGACCAACATGGACCTTTTCTCCGACATCACCGAGACGGGAGGAGTGGGAGGGATGCGAGGGATAGGTCAGACCGATTTAGGCTTGACAGACATAGTGGTCAATCCCTTATTTTTGAGCAACAGCAACAGTAGCAGCAATAGCAACGACTGCAACTACAACGACCTTGGGAACAACATCAATACCTGTACTGGCCAATGCCCTCTACTTGATGGCATCAGTGGTAATGCCAATGGCGATAACAATAATGGGACTGTTACAGTTGGGGGGCACGGAGGAGATGACGATGGTGATGCGTGGATGCTACTTACCGACGACGTGGGGAATTCTGGCACTGGCACCACGACGGGGGAAGAATCACCTACCACGGGTACGGGAGGTTGGGATAATGTGCTCTGATTTTGCGCACCCCTTTTACGGTAATAGCATACGACGTGGTGAAGACTATCTTTGTGGAGGCGTTTCTTGGCGTTGAGGCTCAAGGGGGGGAGTTGTGGACTCATTCAGGGGGGAAAGTTTGTAAAGTAAACAAATCGCTGCTCACTCGGTTAGAAACGGGTTTGGAAGAGTTGGCAGCTCGGTACCGTAATACATCTCAGACTTTATACACGCAATATGCGACTTCATGAAAAGGTCTGTGAGCTGGTAAATGGCCAAGGCTAAGAGTCTAATTGATGCCTGGTAATTGATAGTCATTGACTGAGGTTTCTGCCATTGACAGAACATCGATTCTTTGCATTTGATCGGCTCTTGATGCCATACACTTTGCCCGGGAAGGTCGGCAACAAACATAAGACCACCGTGACTCTCACCATTCTTGTGCAATGCACGTATGGATAGGATGGTACCTAAATTCGAGCATATTATAGGTATATATAGAGGGATAAATAGCTGGCCCCACGACCTGTCATGTGCATAGAACAGAACAGCTTCGCGAATCCCCTTTTTAGATCCTTCCGGTATCGGCGACGGCGCTCTCAGGGGACAGACCTCTCGTGACGCGTAGTAACCGAACCTTTTCCTTTTCCAACCCATCTCGTTACTGGCAACCCCCCACCATCATGTTCCTCCTAGAGTCCTCCTCTAGGAGGGATCAGACAGACACGTCAAAGCATCCGATGCATGACTTGCTTCAAGACTCGCTTAGAAAGCAAACACCTGATCCTCCAACTTGCTAACCGGCCTAGCCTTCTGGAAGCCCAGCGCCTCCGTCGCCTTCTTCAACCCACTAATCATCGGGGGAGGGCCGCACAGCAGAATCTTGACATCACTCGCCGGCTTAGGCAGCAGCTTCTCCACCATCTCTTGCGTGACAAAGCCGACACCACCGGTCCAGCCCTCAGGCGGGCGATCGAGGACGTAATGAACCCGGATACCCTTGTCCTGAGCCACCAGCGCATCCAGGTCTTCCTTCAGGAGAATGTCCTGCGCAGTAACGTTGGCGAAGATGAGATCGACCTCGGTGCGGTCGCCCGCGGCGCGGCCCCGGACAATGGCGCGGATGACCTGCAGCATGGGCGTGATGCCGGTGCCGCCGGCGATCATGCCAAAGTGACGGACCATGTTGGGGGTGTACACAAAGGCGCCCTTGGGACCCTTGACGCGGATGGTCTGGCCGACTTGCAGCGAGGCCATGTGCTTGGAGATGTTGCCGGTCGGGTAGGACTTGATGAGCAGGTCGAAGTAGCCGGGTTGGTGGTCGCCCGAGATCGGGGTGTAGGAACGCACAATCTCCTTGGTGGAACCGTCGGGTTGCTCGATGGCGGCACCGATGGAGATGTGTTGGCCGATGGGCAGGCCGAGGACGGAGTCGGGAGTGGGGAGCTTGAAGCGGTAGCTGTTGCAAAAGGGGGGACGGTTAGTCTTTGTTTTTGGCTTCTATACGTACTAGGGGGCAAGAGAAATACGTACATGGCGACATTGTGGGAGATGATGGTCTTCTCCTTAAGCTCAAACTCCTGGAAGACAGCGGGCTTGAGGACCTTCTTGGGGACTGCAGCGAGAGGTCGTTAGCGCGTGAATTTTTTTTATCAGCATCTCGAGATAATAGGAAAAACGTACGCATCCTAAAGTACTTGATGGCACCCAAGACGAGGGCCGCAAGGGCGGCGTAGAGAGTCCATTCCTTCTTGACGATGACGGTGCCGAAGACCAAAAGGCCGGCGGGGATGTAGATCCCGTCAAAGTACTTGCGCTCGAGCAGCGATTCCTCAGACATGGTGTCTGTCTTTGTCCCTTCTTGTCGGTTACCTGAAAAGAAGGATGAAGAAGAAGAAGAAGAAGAGGGAAGAAAAGAAGGAGAAGGGAAAGAAGGAGGAAGAGGAGGACGAGGAGGAGGACGGCGAGGTGGGTAAGGCAAGACGAAGAGCTAGCTCCTCTTGATCAGAAAAAAAGGGATTCCACTTTCTTCTCTTGTCCAACCACTCCCCCAAAAGTAGCCGTGAAAGGCCACTTCTTCCTTGACTCGAGCAACGGCAAAAACGCGATTAGTCTGGAGGCGGGGATCCAACGATCCAATCCACTCGGCTGGGTCAAACAGGGGGTGTGTTTTGAGCCTACGGCACCCGGACCAGGTCCCGTTGTTGAGTGTTGAGGGGTGGGTCGATTCTGCTGCGGGCCAGACCGGTTTCCCTTCTGCCTGTGCGTATCGTTGACGGGACGGGACCTGACGGGCTGTGAAACAGTACGTAGCGTGCTACAACAAGTGTGTACCTGCCCTGTGCACCGCTGTAACAACACCCTTAAGCCACTGCCAATCGGCGCTCAATTGACTAACATCATCCCGCTGAAGGAAGGCGGTGTCCGTCACCCAATGCCGCCGCGGGGATGTTTTGTTGACATTTCAGGTCCCGTCCCGAAGCCGAGGAAAACCCCCCCGCCTCCGAATCACGGAACGGCAGTCCCACTACCACGAAACCACTGGGCCACAGGAATCAGCGTCTTAGGCCCGAGATCAGCGAATTATGAAGCCCAAAATGGCCGTTATCTCTCTTCGTAATGTTGTTACCTCTGTTCCCAAGGGACATCTTCGACGCAATGCGCCTATAACTGCTCTTGTTGTTCATTGTCGCTTCGGCTTTTCACACTATCTCATTACGTTTGTACAACAAAGAACAAGTCGTACATTCGCTACAACCTCTTGCCCGTGTCACAAGTAAGGAGACAACCTACAGTACCTACCACCGCCCAGAAACTCCGAATCCCGCTCCCTCCCACCGAGTGCCCGATCGAGGTGCTTATTTTTTTTTTTTTTTTTTCGGTCCTGGGCTTTCGTGACTTGCAAGTTCTCTTGTGAACGGTTCAACTCACAACAAGATCTCTTCACAAAATCACAAGCCAACCGAAATACCCCAAATCGCCTTTCGATATTCCTGCTCTCAGTTGCGAAACCCGAGAAGGAAAGGCTCAGATTATGGGTGATAACGCGCTACTACCATCCGAGCCACCGGCAAATGATCCGAACTCGAACCCGGTCCCAGTCCCCGTAAAGGAAGAGGAGGAGAACCCCTTTCCTCTTACGGCTGTCGACAAGTGGGTGCTGTCACAGACAGATGAGGAATTCAAGTATCACACATGGGGTGAACTGCGCGTTCTTATCCGTAGGGATTTCTCTTTCCTTTTTTTGTCATCATCGTCGTCGTCGTCTCATTATAATCATCTTATGTTACACATCCACGCGTTATCGATATTACAAGCCGACCTGCCCGCCCGTTTTGCTTTTTTTGCCCATGTCTCTAACTCTTAAATCTTAATCTCTTCCCAAAAATAACAGAGAATAATGACCTCTCCGTCCTCAAACGCAAGCCGTCCGATCTCCGGCGCTACATGAAATGGACAGCCGAGACCAAAGCCTCGTATGGCAGCATGACCAACTACCTCCTCGCCCACCGCCTGCCCAAGACATGGGGCGCACCCCCCTTCACGCCCGTCTCTGACGTCCCCTTCGCCGAACCCTCCGACTACTGCGTCCTGCGGAATGACTGGCCGTACGGCTTTGAACCGGGCATCACCCACTTGGTGGTGTGGACGCGCACGCCCATCGCGGTGGATGATGATCAGGGCGATATGGCGCCTGAGAGCCGCAAGATCGTCGGTGATTTCGTGAAGCAGTACTTTGTAGATCGACTGGGTCCAGGTGGTGAGGAAAAAGTGCTGTATTTCAAGAACTGGGTGGCGTTGCAGAGCGTGAGAGCGCTGGAACATGTTCATGTGTTGGTGAAGGATGTTGATCCGGTGCTAATCGAGGAGTGGACCAAGGAGCAGGAGTGGCATAAGGCGTAGGTGACCGAGGTGGTAGTTGGCAATGGCGGCGATGTGTGTAGTTGAAAGAAAGTAGAATAGAAGTTTGATAGACAGCGCAAAGCGGCTAGACCACATGCAGTACCACTTGAAAGCTGTTCCCACTTTAAGCAGCAGCACGCCTCTGCTTCCTGTTGCCAGCAGGAACAGCACCAGCACCAGCAGCATCGCCGCCAGCGGCGCCCATACCGCCCAACCCAGCCATGGACTTGGCGGCGCCCATCAGGCCAAAGCCCTTGTAGATACCATAAGCAGGAACGACAGTCCAGAAGATCCAGGCCCAGTTGCCAAAAAGGGTGACGAGAATCGCAGCCGCCCAGGTGACCCAGACAACGTCGAACATGTACTCGGTCAGGCCAGGGGCGGCGAGGTCCTCACCGGAGGCCTTGAGCGCCTTGGTAGAGGGGTCATAGCTGGGCCGGCCCGTTTTCTCGAGCGTGTACTGGCAGAGAAAGCTCGGGATGGAGAGGATGAACCAAAACAGAAGGGAGCGCGACCGGAAGAGGAAGTGAGAGAGCAGGAAGATGCCGTTGACGGTGAGGGAACCAATGTGGAGGTTCTTGAGGGTCGTCTCGTTGGACTTGGCCCGGTCCTTGCGCGCTTTTTGAGCCATTTGGTCAGGTTTAGTGGGTGCTTATTTGTGATAAAATCGACGTGGTTTTCAGATATGCCGGCAGACTGAATGCACTCGCTGTCTTCAATGTCGGAGGTTGTGAAGGAGGATTGATGAAGTCCCCTGCTTGGCTGTTCAGGGTTGAGAGAAGAAGCCAGCTTTGAACGGAAGCTGCGTCTTGGCATCATGGCGACAATGTATTGCTGACTAAGCAATACAGTACAGTACATAGTCTCGACCCTCGAGAGCAATTCCCATCACGACTTACTCCACTCCTAACTTCACGTTAAAGCGAGTGAGGTGTTACACCATCGTCAAAGTACTTTCTTGACCATTTCCCTCGCTCTCAAATGAAGTAGCGAGACTAGGTAGTTCTACATGCTTCAATTTTCACCTCTCACAGTGTAGCAAGGGAAGCAATGGTGAGTGAAAGGTTCAATACCTTTACGAAAATCTTGACTCCTGTTACAATGCCCGTGTAACGGCGCAGGGCATGCAATGCCTAACACCGGTACACCACCAAAAGATGAATCGATCTTCTGTTCGCTAGACAGAACTCGAATGAGTTGCCACAAATTCGGGATGCAAGGGACAACGCCCACCGTCGGATGGACAATTTGCGATTGATGATGAAACTTTGGGGCAAGCCCGAATGGTCGCTAAGAGCCGGGGATGATACAATTGAGCGAGAGGTAAATGTACAACACCGATATGACAGATGATTAGTAGTATGTTGCGCGGGCATGGCCGCAAAGTCACTGTTGATGTCTGGGATCCATCATGAGGTCGGCCAGGTGATAGTCGGGAGCGCGGGTAATAAGAAAAAGGGCGAGGAGGAGCATCAATTTAAAAAAAGAGGATAGTCCAAAACTTCAGAGGCATCCATGGTGCATGTGAATTTGGATGATGTGGATTAAAACAAGCGCGGCCGTCAGAGTGCGGCGGAGATTATTGATAAGAGAAACATCGAAGTCGACACCGAAGCGGTCCATCCGCAAGCGACAGTAACTTCCCAACCCTCACTTGTCCCCGGAAGAACCGACTGATGAGCTAG
Source organism: Neurospora intermedia (assembly GCA_037102815.1). Taxonomy (NCBI): domain Eukaryota; kingdom Fungi; phylum Ascomycota; class Sordariomycetes; order Sordariales; family Sordariaceae; genus Neurospora; species Neurospora intermedia. The sequence goes on along the minus strand of BTPP01000004.1, from coordinate 2,960,692 downwards.
AAGAGCGCACCTGCCCTATAGTTCCTGCACATTGCCTATCATGAAATCACTAATTTACACTATTCACTACAGTCGGTAGAGGATGAAACAGAGGGAAACGGCAGCTTAAAGAGGTCCATGGTGTTGATGTCTTAAATGGATCCTCGCCAGCCACTTGGAGATCAACTGTGGCTGGGAATGGTGACTCGCCGTTGCTTGCGCTAAAGCAGATCGATTGACAGCGCTGCAGGCACCAGGGCGCCATGTGGCTTTGACCACATACCTCTACCTGGGCTACATACTTCAGTTCAAGTTGTACACTGCACTTTTACAATAGGGATGAGCCGGTCTCGGCAGCTGTCGGGCAGTTTGCAGTTGCAGAACTGAGGTGTGAAGATCGATGAGACCGGGGGTCGGGTCAGTTGTCACTGCGTTGCCCGGCAAGCTTTCCCCACCACTGTTTGGTTCGGAAGGCAGCGTCGCGCAGCTACCGCACCTAACCACAACATTCAACCCAACCCAACCAAAGTCTCACCCTAGAGTCGCGACTACGAGACTGACAGCCAGCCAGTGCTGCAGCCGCAACAAGCAAATCAAGGGAAGAGTTTGGTTGCCGTAACCTGGTCCTTTCCGACTTTACCATCTGTATCGCGACTTCAACGCTGCCGCGCGACCAAAACAGCCCTTGCTGCTGCCGCCATCTCAATCCCTCCGTCACGAGGTGCTCGGTTCAGTCGCAACACAAACTGGAGTGTTTGGGAGAGTGGAAAGTCATGTCGTGTTAGACATACCCAGGTTGCTGTTGTCGTTGTTGGAGAAGCTGACCCTTGGACCCTTCCCTGTCGGTGACGACCTGCTTGCCGGGTGCATCATACATCTTCAACTCTTTTTTTTTCTGTTTGTTCCCCGACGTCACAGACCATCTTGCATCTTGAAAGCGGCACCTTCAACATTCCATCACTCCACAATTCAAGTCCCAATTCTACCCTTTGCGACGCTTTCAGCAAACTCGGATTCTTTTTTTCTTGTCGATACTCTTTTAATACAGCAGCTGCATCGTCCATTGTTCGCGCGCGCCCTTCATTGAGCGCAGCCCATCTCCCCCTTGCACCCGGCTTTTGCTTTGACCGTGCAGGCGCAGACTGATTCCGACAACGAAGATTGCTCCGTCCATTTACGAGTTTCACGATTACGAACAACGATTTAGCCCTCGCCCCTCGATAACCTTTCGCCTCGAAGTGAGCCTTGCGAATTTGCTACTCCCGCCCACCCTCCGATATTCGGTCTTCTGAACGAGGCGCTTCACCCTCAGCTCACCATCTGTTATTCGGCAATCCCATGGATCCGTTTTGCCGGTAGCATATTCCATACACCACTTCGACCGCGGGTTTGGTGATTTGGCCATGGCGGGGAAGATGACGCCAAATAATGTTACCGTCTCCCTTTTGCTCAGGCAGGCCATCTACTACCATCTCGACAATTGTGCCTACGAGAGCGCACTCTTCTTTGCCGAGCGACTCTATGCCCACGACCAATCCTTTTGCGATTCCGCCTATCTCCTCGCCTACACCCATTTGCGACTCGGCGATGCTCGAACCGCCTACCACGTCAGTCGGGGCTCGGGGTATAGAGGTTCGCATTTAGGCTCCTGCTACGTCTTCGCTCAGGCGTGCTTGGAGTTGGAGCGATACAAAGACGGAATAACGGGCTTGGAGAATGGGAGGAAACAATGGTCCAAAGCGGACAACTTGGGGAAACATACCTCTTTTACTAGGATGCCATATCCCGATGCGGCTGCCTTTAGCTGTCTCCTGGGCAGACTTTACCGAGCATATGACGATAAGAAAAAGGCCATACCATGTTTTGAAGAGGCCCTACGACGGAATCCGTTCATGTGGGAGGCTTTCACAAACCTATACGACATGGGAGTGAGCGTCAGAGTGCCGAACGTTTTCAGGGCGAGCGATGGTCTTGCGCAAACCCTCGAGTATGGCCTCAACGCTACGCCGATTCTTGCTTGGATTGCAGGTCCTTCTCCGCAACCACCAGAGCCCCTGCAGCAAAAGAAGACTGGCCAGCAACAAAACAGACTGCCAAGTGATCCATTCGGGCCATATGGGACATCCCAGGAATCGGCGTCGTATCCAGATTCGGAAAATGGCTTTATATCCAAGATGTATCTTTCTCAGTCAGGCATTACATCAAGTCAGCCAGGGAAACCGCTTGAGGAACCCGATACGCAATCTGCGCCTGCTCCAACCGCTCATAATTCTCAGGTTACTCGTGCTGCACACCAGGCAGAGCCGCCGCAAGCGCCACCTCGGAGAACTCGGGCGGCTCAGGCAACAGACTCTACTGTAACTGATGCACCATCCAAAACGGGACACCGTCTGGGAACGAGAAGGAAAGATAAAGCTCAAGAATCAGCCAAAGACCATGCGGAACCAGGTACCAAAACATCAACGGTTTCCAGCTCAATTACTGAAAGAAAACGCACGGCGGCAGGGCACCCGGTCCAAACAAGATCGATGAACAATGAGGAACCTAGGCGAAGTGCAAGACTCAATGTAGTTCCAAGACCAACGGCAACGAAGACATCGAGCGCGGGAGCAACCCGTGAGCTGAGGAAGGCTAGGCCCCCAATATCTCGATTTGCTCGGCCGGGCTCTAGTGGAGCAAACGTTGGTCGAGTTATCAGTGGCAACCGGAAGCCGCCACAGGAGGATATTGGTATGGACATTGATCACGCCGAGGCAGTACCACGCGCCAAGGAGCCGCCGGTACTGCAGGCGGCACCACCTCCACCCCCCGCCCCTAAACCAGCAGAGTCTGAGTCTGTCAAGGCGGTTGAAGAAGCTTTGAAAACAATATTTGATTTGTTGAAGAAGTTGGCATCCGGTTATGCGCTTTCATCCCAGTTCCAATGCCAGGAGGCAGTGGCGGCGTACATGTCACTTCCGAGGAGTCACCAGGACACACCCTGGGTTTTGGCGCAGATGGGAAGGACGCAGTATGAACAGGCCAACTATGCCGAGGCAGAGAAATACTTCAAGCGACTTCGCGTTATTGCTCCGACTCGTCTTGAGGACATGGAGGTCTACTCGACTGTCCTGTGGCATCTGAAGAAAGAGACGGAGCTCTCATTCCTTGCCCATGAGATGATCGACTCAGTATGGGATTCACCAGAAGCCTGGTGTGCCCTCGGAAACGCATGGTCGTTGACATATGATCATGAGCAAGCCCTGAGGTGTTTCAAGCGAGCGACGCAACTGGATCCCAAGTTTGCGTACGCCTATACTCTACAAGGACACGAGCATGTAGAAAACGAGGAATACGACAAAGCCCTCACGGCCTACCGACACGCCATAGCGGCAGACAAGCGCCACTACAATGCATACTACGGCATCGGAAGGGTCTACGAGAAGCTGGGCAACTATGACAAGGCACTGAGCCATTATCACGCTGCTTCGGTGATCCACCCGGCCCACGCGGTTTTGATCTGCTGCATAGGCTCGGTCTTGCACAGGCAGAAACAGTTCAAACAGGCCCTACCGTACTTTACCAAAGCGACCGAACTGGCTCCACGTGCCCCTGATGTCCGGCTAAAGAAGGCTCGTGCCCTTTTGCAGATGGGACAGTTAAAGGCGGCGCAGACAGAACTCATGATTCTGAAGGACTTGGCTCCGGACAGGGCTCAGGTGCACTTCCTTTTGGGCAAGCTCTCCAAGACACTGCACGATAAGAAATCGGCGGTGCGCCACTTTACCATTGCTTTGAGCTTGGATCCAAAGGTGAGTCTTGTGCTGAAGGAGGCGATTGGGATAGAAGATGTTGCTAACAGTTGCTGCTATCAGGCGAGCCTTCAAATCAAGGAAGCCATTGAGAGCTTGGAGGACGAAGAAGGACCGGACGATTCCATGATGCAGTGATACCCCTGAAGTTAAATATGTTGCTTTTGGTCTTGGTGGTATGGGTATGGTGGGACATTCTTGTTTTTATGGCTACGGGTTCAGGTTGCATGATGATGCGTTTTTCTTTTCAGTTACATACCCCTCAACAAATTGCTTTTGAAGAGCATGGCTTACCAGATGGACATGATGTTATTGGCGACGGATGGGTGACAAAAGCATCACCAATCTGATGCGCGGGAGCTTCTTGCTGGGTGACGGAATGAAACAGGAAAAGCAGGCCGTTCGCTTCCAGATCCAGCTACTGCTTCACATTCGCATTCAAGGTCTGCATGGAAAAGGCGTTTTTATGCTTGGGAACGGAAAACATGAGCAGGCCTGAGGAAGCCGGGGTATTGGCATATCCTCACTACTGGGTTCAGACCTCTCACCTACATGGATTTTTTTCGAGAACGACACACTGGACAATTAGAGGAGTAATCGTGACCTTAAATCTGCATTGGCCAGGATGTATAGTACTCATTGGCATGAGAGTCCTTGGGGATGCCCGGCTATGTCCGCATGCATCGTGAAGGAGACCAGAATGAGTTGGCGGTTTTAAGCCGGAGAGGGCCAACGAAGAAAAGAAAAGTCCATGCAGAAGAAGGAAAAGAAGAAACATGCGCCTGATACTTCGGATAGATTTTATCGGCGTGACTTTCCAAGAGGAGAATTGCAAGAGCGGGTACCGCAGGTGAAGAAGGCATCGTAGATACCAAACGAGAAGTACCGAAGTGGGACAGCCTCAGCAACTACAAACTCGTCTGGAGTTGGGAAGCAAGTTTGGTAGGGGTGATCTGGGATGGAAGACTCAAGAGTGCTTCAAAGTCCTAGAATATACAAATACATCGGAGGACGACTGCATAGTACCTATGCTTTCCACTTTCTCTCCAAGGACCTCAGCCAATTCAGATACGATTTCCAGCTTCGAGCCAATCAGAGCGAGCCTTTCAAAACAATTCGAGATCAGAATCAGCGAGGAACGGTCTCCTGGCCCGAGCGTTCATGGTTCCCAACGACGCTAAAGCAAGGTTGATGCGAGCACAGACCAGTTTGCGGTCTTTCCCGCTTCTTTTTGGACCAACGACACAACGCGATGTGCAGCAGGGGCCCTTTCTTTCTTGGGGGGAAAACAAACAGCTCCAAGCAGCACGCTTTTGGAGCATGAAATAACAAGCGATTTGCACGTCGCAAAATACGGCAGTTTTGATCAAGTTCTAAAAAATAAATTCACACAACACACCACGCCCAGCAACCACCACTCGTAATTCCGAAAAAGGATTAGTGCCCTTTTGCTATCGCCCACCTTCCCACTCATTCCACCCTTCGTAATCAGCACCAACCCCCAAAGCCGCAATCCGGGCAGGCGCGCAGCCACCTGTTGGAACCTTTCTTGCCCTCTGGCGACCCGCTGATTCCATTTTGCAACCCCCCGTCTCCCGTGCCTATTTAACCAGATCCTCTCCCTCGCCCCAAACCCTCTCCATTTCCTGTTCCTGTTCTCAGCGTTCTTGGTGTGCTTTTTATCCACAAACAGTACTCCATCAATCTGTGCATCGCGTCACGGACTATCTAAATCAATACACAACCCCATCAACTAATCAACATGACTGGACGTAAGTAATACTTAATCATTTGTCTTGTTTCTACTTGTCGACGTCGCTGTCGTCGATGCATGGCTGCGCGGTTGCTTGCCCAAGAGTTCGCGATACCTTTTTGGCGGTCGAGCGTGTACGTGGGGAATGTGGTAGCGATGCATGGGGGCATAGCTCCTTAACGCGTCACGTCACCTCACTTGCAGCACACCACTTCAACCACATCACCGCCGCATCGTCAACAACCACCAGCTTGCATCAGACCTCACCGTCGTCAACATTATCCTTCAACTTTTTACTCAGATAAAGCTGACATGATGACTTTATAGGCGGAAAGGGTGGCAAGGGCCTCGGCAAGGGTGGTGCCAAGCGCCATCGCAAGATTCTTAGGGACAACATTCAGGGTATCACCAAGCCCGCTATCCGCCGTCTCGCCCGTCGTGGTGGTGTCAAGCGTATTTCTGCTAGTATGTTACCTTCCCCCTCCCAATCCCTCCATCAGCCAGGAATCAGCTAACCCGTTCACCAATAGTGATCTACGAGGAGACCCGTGGTGTTCTCAAGACCTTCCTCGAGGGTGTCATCCGTGATGCCGTCACCTACACCGAGCACGCCAAGCGCAAGACCGTCACCTCCCTCGACGTTGTCTACGCCCTCAAGCGCCAGGGCCGTACCCTCTACGGTTTCGGTGGTTAAATGTGATCACGAAGCTTTATACTTCTGGTTAGGGGACGTGCACGACGATAGGGAGAACAACAAACGAGCGATTGATTACTACAACTTTGGCATGAATCTTTGGGCGAATTTTTGTGTGTTGCGATTCCAGTTTTGATACAACCGCACAAGGGAATGGCGTTCTTTGGGGCACACGGGTACTACCGCTTTTGACGGCTGGTTTTGGCAGGAGGCGTTGTGTTAGTCGTGGCAAAGGCAAAGGGTCAACTACATCTTTGATATGACGAGAAACATACAAAGCGAAATGGATGATGGAGGGGAAGATTTGTTGTCACAGTGCGTTGCGCATTTCTTCTCTCCATTCTCCAATTCCAGCTGTCCCCAAATGAGAGAAGGAAGATGTGTGATGGGCACGTAATAGGCTAGTCATCATCGATTACTTTACATGATAATCCAGCGTCCTCTGCAGCGTGTCTCCTCAGTTTTGGCCCAATACCACAATGTCGGTGAAGTGTAATGCGTCGGTGTGGAGGAGTTGTGTATTATTTGACTAAACCAGGCATACGGAGCCTTGGTCTTTTCTGGCTACACGATACTGCTCGGCGTCCCGTCTCTATCTGCATGCATCAACTGAAATGCCTTCAACCCTTCCAGTTAATCCAAGGGGTATAAAACATTACGAGTACCGTACCACATCCTCTCTCGTCCATCGTCCCGTCATCACATTGGTAACCGATTTCCATCTGCTTGGTGACCACACCACCAGGCTACAGTCGGCCACTATCAGAGCCACCCATCCCACATCCACCCCTGTCCCTTATGTTGGTTCCCTACATCTCCCTCTGTTGGAACATCTGACCCCCCCATCCCCTTTCCAACCGGTATCACCACCTCCAATCTTGTCTGCCCTAACGACCCAAGCCGCTCCCTGCTCTTAACAAATTCAGCATCACCGTCCTTTCCCTTCTCCTTCCCCTTGTCTATTCCCTCTTCCATGATTTAATCCATGGCCATAACCTCTCCCTGTTCTTTTCCCTTGGCCCTCCCCCAACTACTACTCTCCCACCTCAGCGCCCTCCCAGCCCTCACCCCAGCTCCCTTGCTGTCCTCGTATCTGTCCTACAAATACTTTCTCCCCGCAGCCGCCACCCTCGCCCGAAAAACCGGGCTCCGAATCTCCATGTTCGTCCTGTAAAACGGGCTCATGATGGCTTTCACGTAATTCTCATACACCTCGGCAAAGAAATTCCGTATCGCTTCTTCGGTCTGTGGGGAGGTCGGGTTGGCTGCTATCGAGGTTGAGGTCCGGCTGGTGCCCCCGGTCAGGGTGCTGGTGGAGGAGTTGGAGCCGCCGGTGAGCGTGGATAAGGAAGGGATTACGGAGGTTGATGATGGAGGGTGGTGGTGGGAGGATGAAACTAGAGAGGGGGTTGAAGCAGAGGCGGAGGAGGAAGGGTGGGGGAGGGCAGAGGAGGAGGACGAGGAGGAGGGGGGTTGGTGCAATAGGAGGAATTTGATGTTGGAGGCGGTTAGGAAGCAGGAGATGTACGAGGTGAAGAAGCGGTCGACTAGTTTGAGGTACCTGGATTAAGGGAATGGGGGGGGTTAGTGAGGGAGCTGGAAAATAGAAGGAGGAGAGGGGGAAGGGGGAAGGGGGAAGGAGGGGGGAAAGGAGAGACATACATCTGCCCGTTGGTCCATTGGACTTCTTCGACTATGTCTAGACTGCTGTGGATGATGAATTGGTTGAGCTGTCGCGCTTGTTCCGTGAAGCGCGCCATGCCGTCGCCGCCTTGTTTGCTGGTGCCAAATTCATACTCGAAGAGCGGGTTATCTTGGGTGCCAATGATGGCAAAGTAGTAGCTCATGATTGTTGTCGTCCGGGTGTCGTGGTGGTCGTGTTGCCGGTAGTTCCCTGATGCCCTGACGGGATGTGATGCTCCGCAAGCTCCCCTGTCTGGGTCGTGGTGGGTTGGGGGTCTATCGTTCCGTCGTCGCTCGCTTTTGCTTATTTCTATGTCTCGTATCGTGCGTGTCTGTTGTCGAAGATGTGTTTGCGGCCAGCGCTGTTCGTTGTCTGATTCGGTCGCGATATGTCAAGTGGCCCGAAATCGGGGTGGTCTTCTGTTCCTCTTGATGAATTGCTGGGAATCGTACAGCAGCCGGTTCGGCGGGCGGGCGTGGTTGTTGGAGCTGGAGGTTCCTTCGGTGACGGACGACGCTAATGCTGCAGGTGCACCCGTGTGTCCATCTGCCGCGGACAGTGCGCGGACAGCGGGGTGAGCTGTTCCGTGGGAGCAAATGGAAAAGACAGAACCGGGGAATTTCACAAAAAAGATGGGGGCTCCACGAGGCTGAACAGTGGATCTTTGCAAGGGGTGTCCACGCCTAACTTTTTGAGACTGGGTCTTGGCATCCGCTCTCAAGCTGGTGTTCTTTTCGGGGTTGGGGTTGGCGAACGGGCCCGCGATTTTTTTGGACGGGACTGTTTGGACGACGACCGCCCGCCCGCGCCGATTCCCGCGATATCATCGGGACCCATCCTGACGAAGCGAACCGGTTGCAGCTCTCCCCCCAAACACCCACCACCACCACAATGTTTGGGGCTTTCAGATTCACCAACCCCCTCTCCGGGGGTCTTCTTTGGTAAGCGAATACTTTATGTTCAGTTGCGCTAAAGGTTCTGCCAGAAATGCTAATCATGTCGCGACAAACAGGAAGATCCCATGGCGCATGTCCAAGTTCCAGAAGCTCAGGCAGCGCCGCAGACTGAGGGCCGTCGACAACGTCGTCGCCACCATTGAGAACGCCCTTGCCAAGAAGGGTGAGACCGTCAAGGCGGTGGAACGCTGGAGGGCTGAGATGCCCACCGAGGCCGAGATGTTGCCCAAGGACAAGTACACCATCTTCGACCGCAAGGAGAAGAGGTACCGCAAGGGCATTCACAGTACGGGCCACCATTGTGCATCACATCACAACATTCAAAGACCAAGGCTAATACGGCATTACTTTTCCAGAGCTTCCCAAGTGGACCCGTGTGTCCCAGAGAGTCAACCCTCCCGGTTACTAAGACCTTCGATCCGGACGATGGACGATATCGTGCAAGCATGTATATCACTTGTAACATTACGCAGCGAAATGGCATGGATGACACTGGAGATACCGGTAACAGGACCGTTTGCTTGGGGCAAAGAAGAGGAGGCCTTCTGTCTCGTCTCGCCAGGAGACTGACTGACTTGAGGTCATGTCCATCATGCACACTCCTGCTCGCTCCATGTTGAGAGACCACTGCAGAGAGCAGCGCAAACACGGCCAGGCGAGCATCACAGAAGAATGTGTGGAGCCATACCGATTGGATGGGAAATCAAAATAATTTCCCGAAATACCATAGCAAGATACCAATACAACAACGAATATCATGTCTCCCAAGGGGTATTTGTTCTTTCACGCTTCTCTGTTCCGCCTCCACTTGCCCTGAATGAACAAAATCCGTAATTTCAGAGCCGGCTTGCATATGTTGTGTCGATTTGTCATGACGACTGGTTGAATATCTGTGCACTGAATCATGATGCACTCCCTCATTGTCCCGCGTAATTCCCATGCAATGATAACTCTAGCGCAAGCGGCCGTATTGTTCGTCGTTATCGTCGTAGCGCTTGTGGTCATGCTCCCTCATTCTCTCGGCCTGGATTTGCCGGCCAAGACCACCGCGGCCCTCGTCGTAGTCCTCACGGTACTCATCACGAACTTGGCCGCCCGACTTTCCACGGCCGTACTGTCGCCCTTCCTCGAAGCCTGGGTCGAGATCGGTTCGGATGATGCGCTCGTCCAACTTGGTGCCGCCAATGTACTTCATGCAATCGAGAGCGTCCTGATGGGTGTAGTATTCGACGAAGCAGAAACCGCACGGTGTCTTTTGTAAGCGGTCGAGGCCCATGACCAAGCGCTTGATCTCGCCGCATTTGCTAAAGAGTTCGTAAACCTGTTCTTCGGTAGTGTAGAAGGAACTGCCGAGGTACATTCGGTTAGTTCTTGTTTTTTAGGTAGTTTTTGTTTTTGTTAATTAAGGACTGGCAGCGTGGGGCAAACTTGCAGATTGCCGACGTAGAGAGTGGTCGCATCCTTCAACGGGTCATCGAACGCTTCGGGATGCATGTTACTGTCTTCATTTTCTCCATCGCGGTGGTCCCGGTCGTGACGTCTGTTGCGCCTATTCTGTGGTTGAGTGGATGGGTCAGCGGTCGACGGGGTGCTAATTATGGACAGGAGAGATTGGCAATGTTTGGGCATGGAAATGCCGTCAGGAGCACTCACCTTGTTGAAAAAGTATGCACTTGGCCTGTCAAGGCGCTCTACGGTGCTCCTTTGGCGAGTGTTCAACATGGTTACCTAGGTAGTGAAGATTGATTATCTGCTCTTGGGTGAAAGGTGCCCTGCAACTGCGAAGAAGAAGGAAACCAAAAGGTGCCAGCTCAAGTGGAAGCTCAATAGTTTGGAGTTCTGAGACGTCGATTGGGATGATGCAGTGGTTTCCCTTGCCAATGAAATTGGACCTAACCTGGAACTTAGGTTGCCCGCTAAAGTGGAAGTACAGGCGCAGCTTTCTGAGCGCGACTGGAGTGCCCGTGGACCGCGACAGCAGCAGGCAGGCTTCGTTCAGTTCAGGTCAGTTCAGGTCAGGTCAGTTACTTAGTCCTGTTGGCGCACAGTGTCACAGTGCATCGGACATCACTGCATGGCAATCCAGGCAGTCTTGGCACTGTAACGGGCGACGGAAGCCGTTGGTGGTGGGTCAGGTACCCTATCTTACGAGGTGCCCGCAAATATGACGACGGCAGGCAAGGGCAGAGAGATGGAAGCAAGGGCAGAAGACTTAGTGGAGGCGCTTTGTCGTTGATCCAACAATAATTGCCAGCCGATTGGACCGCAATCTGGCACCCAATTTACAGGCGCGTCACAGCACGACGGTACCTACCTCGGGCTTACCATTTATAGTATGTATACAACTAGGTCTCCGTTAAGACCTCCATTCGGCCATCATTCCATCCCCTCTCATCCCGGGCTACCTTCCTGTCTCCTGTTGATCAATGACCGATGGTGTGAGACGAGGCGGCGAGCACGGTCTGGACTGAACACCGGCGGGACAGTTGAAACGGACTAAAGGGCTGTGGAAGGAGTGGAAACGCGCTAAAATGAAGCTAACACGATCGATCAAGGCAAGCAACGGAAAATATACGGCATAGGCACGGAAGCGGACGCCTCTAGTGACGCCCTGGACGCCTCATTTACAGCACTGGCTCGGACTGGACAATAGTGGCATCCAGCACTCGTCCATCCACGGCCATCCATCCGTAGCACTACACGCTAGTCAAACCTTGTTGTTACCATCCTGACCAGCCAACCGAGACCACTAGCAAACTTCGCTTTCCTGGCTTTTTCTCCCATCGATCGAGGGGCCTGCCACTTCAAAAAGGGATCCCAATCTCTCCTTCTCTTCCCTCCCTTGGCTTCTGTTCTACTTCTTGCTCTTGATCACCTTTTTTTTTCCAACTTCAAAAACCGAGAACGGCCATCACATGAATAGCACCGGTACAGCAATACATAAGTACCTCGACCATACTGCGCCTGCCTACGTACATAGTCAATTACCTACCCACCTAGGTAGTACATTACTTCAGCAGAGAAAGCGAAGTGCAGCACGACGACAAAACCGGCCCGTGCATGCTAGTACATAGCAGGACCTCAACACAAGCTACAGTTTCTGCCTGGCCAGACACCAACTTCGGTTTTCATTGCGCCACACGAACCACCGTCATCTGTAGGATTCATCAGGCTTAAGTTGGATAGTATAGCGACGACAGACAGCTCTTAGCACAAACCACCAAGCACAGTCGGGATGCCCAAAATTAAGAGCTTCTCGGCGCCCTGGCTCCAGGAGCCAAACCCCGGCCATAAGCTCTTTGAGCAGTCCGAGGAAAACAACCGGCTCCCCGCTTCCATAGCTTCCTCCAGGAACGCCAGTCAGGGACCCAACCGCACCATCGCACACCGAGGAAACGAGGTCTTTGTTGCCAGAGGAAGGGAGATCAGATGGGGAGATCTTGCCGATCTCAAGGACGCCTGGGAGGCCCAACAGTCTCGAAGCCACCTCAACGGAGATGGCTCCGATAGCTCCTTCGAGGTCTACGACGAGGAGACAAGCCGTCTTCCCCAGGGACCAGGCTACAGGGTATGTGGCTACAAATCCCCGAGACTCGGTGCATACGGCGCATCCAACATGGCCACATTGGGTACTGACATGGTTTTCCTCTTCTAGATCATCAAGACCCCTGTCGCCAGCGAGATCCGGCAGCTGGTCATCTCCCCTAACAAGGACCAGTTGGCCGTCCTGACCTCTCACACAGTCCACGTCTGTATGCTGCCCGACACGTCCCACCTCACCTCTGGAGAGACGGCCCCCTTCAAGCCCAAGTTCTGGACCGTCGGTCCTACCACTCACGTCACCTCCAAGTCGGCTGTTGTTAGCGCACTGTGGCACCCTCTGGGCGTCAATGGCAGCTGTCTCGTAACCGTGACTGAAGACGCTGTGGTTCGCGAATGGGAGCTCTCCACTATTGATCGGTGGTCCTTCGACACCCCGACCCTCGAGGTCGACCTCAAGAAGCTGGCCGACGGCACTTCATTGGACCAGGATTTCGGTGCTTCGACATCGACCAACAAAGCCTTCTCGCCCGATGACTTCGACATGAAGGTCGCTTCCGCCTGCTTTGCCTCACGCAACTCGAACGGCTGGGCGCCAATGACTTTGTGGGTGGCCATGGCTGAGGGAGATGTTTACGCTCTGTGCCCCCTCTTGCCGCGACGCTGGTCGCCTCCTCCGACTCTCATCCCCTCGCTCTCCGTCTCTGTTGCTCAAAAGATTGAGACCCTCGAGGCTGATCCGGAGGCTACTCGGGAGGAGAAGCTCCTCGCTAAGCAACAGCTAGAGTGGATGGCCGATCTCGACAATCAGGAGCCCAAACTCCTCGATGGCCCCTATGGAGAAGTCACGGAGGTGTATTCGCGCCCTTCTCGACCGGGAAGCATTCCTCGACTGCAGGGTCCCTTCGAGTTAGCCGTTGCTCCCCAAGATGAACAGGACGACGAGGTTGAGCTGAAGGACATTTTCGTCATCGGCGCCAAACGCAACACTGCCGACCTTATGATGGGCGAAGAGTTTGAGCTTTATGCGGATGATGACGATAAAGATAGTCTCTCCGTGTCTGTCATTTGCCTGTTGTCGACCAGCGGACAGGTCAAGGTCTGTCTCGATATCGATGGAGTGGAGGCTCAATGGCTGCCTCCGCGGAACGCCTCAACCCGAGCTTTTCCTGATCAAGACGTTCCGTCTCTGCTCGTGTTCCACACTTTTGACACGCTCAAGCCAGCCGAAATCACGCTTGACAGTTGGCCGGTGTTCAGTGAGGATGTTACCACCCGCTATGCGTTCTACGTCACACATGCTGCTGGCATCACCTATGTCTCATTGGCTCCATGGGTTTCCCTCCTAGAGAGCGAGCTCCAGAGCGACTCTGAGGCGGGGGCTGACTTCCGGTTTGACCTCATGGCCAAGGGACCGCGTGCCGAGGTCGATCGCATCTACACACCCCAGCATGCCCAGAACGTCCTTGCTGCGGCTACGGCATTCAAGAGCTCCGATCTGGGCCACTTCGTTTTGTCCGCTACTCACAATGATCCGGTCATCATGTTCTTTGATACCCCCGAGAGCGAGTTGATGTCGGATCGTCAGGAGACCCCCGTGTCGACCGAACATGGAGAAACGCCTGAACCTCTCACAGTTTGGGAACCTCGGCCGCTGTTCCATCCTTCCGAAGTACTGAGCCGTCCCAGCACCCTGCCTCCGTGGGTGGATGCTCTGAGAACTAGCAGGAAGCGCCCGCTTATGCAGCAGGAGGTCCGGTTGTCGGTTGCCACCCTGGAAATCTTTACCGAAGGTCATCGTCTTGTCAGCTCCGAGGTGTTTGAGCTCAACAATGCCGTTGCGGAGCTCTTCAGAAAGTGTGAGGCACTGACATACGAGCTGAAGGAGCAAATCACCAAGGTTTATGAGGTCAACCAGCGGATCGAGACCATTTCTGGAGAAGGAGAGAGCAGGAGCACCAAGGAACAAAACATTTCTGAAGAAATGCTGGTCAGAAACAGGATAGATGTGATGAAGGTCAGACAAGAGAACCTTGCTCGCAGAGTTGACAACCTGCGCAAGCGTTTGGGTCAAGTTTCGACTCGCGAGTTGAGCGACAAGGAAAAGGCTTGGGCAGAGGAGGTCCGCACTTTGGCAGGTAGTATTTTGGGCGACGAGGAAGAAGAAGAAGACACCACCTCTGCATCTATCTCTACGGCCGGGAAGTCACTCAAACGCTTCGAGGAGGTCCAAACTCTTAGGGACGCCTTATTTGAGCAAGCCCAGCAGCTCCAGAGCACGGATAGCGTTGACGGTACCGCCTCGCCGATGCCCGTGATGAAGATTCCGTCGGAGATTCGAAAGCAAAAGGTTGCGCAAGTCATGAGCTTGCTGGATCGTGAAACTGCCCTCGTAGAGGCAGTGAAGTCGCGTCTTGAAAAGTTGAGTGTTGAATGAGTTCATTTCTTCGGCAGGTTCTTGTTTGGACAGTTAGATAGGATGGTAAGGGGGTTGTTTGGTTGAAACTTCTATAACAATGACAAATAAAGTTTTTTTTCCTGTTCTTAAATAAAAAAAAAATTTAAAGAATAAAATATAAATAAAACTCTGTTCTTGGTGTGGTTAAGCGTATTTCGGTTGAGATTGTCACAAATGTGAACTTTCTTAAAGTCAGTAAATGATGGTTTGGGATCGGGCCAACTTCTTCCTCATGGCATGAGGTCTGCCTTACTTGGTGTGCCATCAACAAGCCTTGGGTCGTATATCCAACCACAGCATTCCGGGTTTGAATGTTGGCTGCTGATTCCCCGTCATCTCGATCGGAGGTTCGACCACCTAGCGGTTAATTGCCTACACTCTTACGCCTCATCTGCTGTGTCATCCAGATTCGTCTTGCGTTCAACATGGGTTCTAGTCGAATGTTATCGTCATTTCATTGATTATCCCATGCTTTACGTTCATTTCATGGAATTGGAACAAACTTCAGGGCGACAAGGATGGCTCTAGGTAGTCAAGCCATGCATCTCCCGAGGTCCTGGACCGTCTAATCTGGTCAACGTTAGACAAGCCAGACAACAACTTGTGTATCGTCAAGGGGCATGTCAACGTCTCTGTTGTGTCTCCCGACCCATGTTCGTGGCTTTTGTTGGTTGTAGGTGGAAGAGAACTATGCATATCCCGCATGTAATCAATCATTAACAACCCATACCCAGTTTCGAGGCTCCTAACTAACACAGTTCCGAATCCTGCACAACCACAACCGGTCATTCTCACTACCTCACCAGCCCCAGTTACCGGTCAGGTTCACACGAGCGACTACACGAGCAACTTCGGCGTACGACGTCCGACAGATAACAATCACTCGGAAGTCAAGCAAAACCTCAACGACATGCCCCAACTTCGATATGTGCCTTTCCAGATTACACTCCCCGGCTTTATTAGCTCAAGGCTACCTACCTGTGCTCGTTTCGGTATCTCGACAGCCTCGATCTCCAACGAGCTTGTTACCACACCTTGGCCTCACTCAAGCGCCCCGTTACTGATACGTACACTATCCATCCTCACGCTTATAGATTACTCCTTGATCCGAAGGTGATTAATATTCTGTTTATGCCGTCTGTGGTTGTTAAAGCTAACCCATGATCATCGTCGTGCAAGGCGGCTGTGCTGGCGATATTGTGACGGCAAGCATGCATACCTACACACATGAATTCTAGCCTCACTTTCATCAAGACCAATTGTGTGTGAGATCTTCTGTGTTAAGTCTAACCCTTTTTTTTTCGAAGCTCTTGCTTGACTTTTAATTACAATCACTTCTTTATGTGACCAAACGTACAACATACACTCTGCTATAAATATGTTGTTGTTCCTCCACGACACGACACTCACAAATCTACCAGGCCTACTCTAACGTATCCTACCGCGGGCTTCACAACACCCTTTTCGAAATGCTAGTGCCGTTGACTGAACCGAAGATAGTTGCGACTCCTAGTATCACTGGTCAGACTAACGATCCCAGGATGGCGCCCGTTACGGATCCATTTCCTGTCCCTGGCTTGGAAGACTTGATCTTGAGTGAGTCGTTCTACTCAACTAGTTCACATTGCAATGCTACTGGCTATTCTCACTCAATACTGATCCTTAGGGCCTTCCAATGTCACACATGTATCTGATAGGAACACAATATACTGACTTTGCCCTAGAAAACTGTAGATTCTTCAGCAGCCCAGACACCGAGTTATCTCTCGTGGTCGCCAAAGAACTAGGCCAATTCAGAGCCGTGGTGCTGCAGACCAAGGGGAACTTCAGGGGTCCTCTTCTGGTCGAAACGGGACCGACCATCTACTGGGCTCTTCACTCATTGATGGTCAAGTCGGCAGAGTTCGTGCAGAACTACATCCAGACCAGCGGGTACTCGATCGTTCCCAAAGCCAGGGAAACCAAAGCCGACAAGGAGGCTCATGGCTTCGGTGACTCGGAGCATGGGTCTGACGATAACCAAGGGCACGATGCTGAATCGGTCACCTCCAGGTCTACTTCATGTACCTTGCCTTGCTGCGAAACTCACAAGAAAGAAACCAGAAGACCCAGGCAACGTGGAAGAAGCCTCCGATGGCGTTCGGCCTCAACTTCTCGTGAAGATAGCTACTCCCATTCCCAATCCAGTTCCCGTTCTCGGTCTCGGTCTCGCGGACGATGCCGAGTAAATTTGTCAACCTCTGGTTCTAAATCTGACTCCAGACAATTACGCTCGGGCGCAAGAAGCTCGTCATCTAGCCGACGCTCAAATGTTTGTGTCAACTCAGGTCCGACTTACACCAGCCAATCTGACCTCGGACCATCAAACCCTCCTGTTAAGCAGCATAACATGCCATATCATAACCGCATGAACGGCGTGTCTGGTGTTAATTTCCCTCCTCTGCCGTCTCCACCGCCAGGGTGGCCTCTTCGGAATATGAGATTGAATGGTAGAATTGGGAATGGAGTGAGCCACGTACCTCCTCCTTATCATCCTTCTCCTCCGCCACCGCCGCCCCTTCTTTCAGACGGCTTTGCTAGTGCGGGAGCTGGACAAGAACCATGCTGGTCATTTCAGCAGTTCAACCCTTTCCAGTCTCAGAATAGGAGCTGTCATGGACAAGCGATGAGACCGACGGACCAGTACTTGGGACCTGGTAGTATTCAGCATGTGCAATTGCCGTCACAAGCACTTCCTGCTACTACGGCTACCCCGTTAGTACCGCCGGCTTTTTCAGCAATCGGTGATGCTGTACCTGGAAGTAATCCCAAACCCAATGGTCATCCATCGAAGCCAGAGCAGTCCCAGCATCATATACCGCCGCCGCCACCACCGCCGCCACCCTTTCCACCAATGTCTCGAGTAGTCAATCATGTCTACGGTTCAGCACCCTGGCACGTCCAGAGATCGACACCATATACCACAGCTGGAATCATTCCTCCTCCACCACCACCTCCACCTCCTCCTCCTACTTCCATTCATGTTACCCCTTCCGTCTCTACCTCTTCCTCTTCCTCGACAACAACCACCATAGCATCCAATGCTTCTCCAAATTTACTACCGTCTGTTACATCCCGCCTTTTTGATGGGGCATCTAGCACCATCTCCTCTTCCCCTTCTGCCCTCTCTAGAGGTACCTCCACCTTTTCTTCTCCCAACCCCAACGCCAACCACAACTCCATCACAATCCTATGCTCCTCCTGTGGAACCAACAAAAACAGCAAGCCTACCTCTACCTCTACCACCCCACCAGTCCTCATAACCATAAACTTCCCCTTCCCAAATCGACAGCCCCTCCCAACTCACCACCCTGCGTTCTCTTCCCCGCCTTACCGTTGCCGCAATTCAAGCTGTGGTTCTTGAAACTTTCAACAGGCACGACCTGTCTTTGAAGGGGTTTGGTTCGAACCCAGGGAAAGAAGCAAGCAAAGTAAGGATCAGCGCTTTCAAAGCCATATTACCCGGTGCTGCTGCGTCTAGCAATCGGTCTGATGGGTCTGATGATGAGCCAACAAGTGGTTCAGGAAGGAGCAGGTGGAGGAGAGAAAGCAAGGTAGTGGTGGATGTAACTGAGTTTGATGAGGATACGCAGCTGGGGTTTTTGTTCGATTATTGTTATCGTCATCATCATTTTCATCAGAATCAAGAAGAAAACATGAATGGAAAGGGAAAAAATGAGGTGGTCGTCGCTAGGTTTGAAGTTGAGGTGGTGGTTGAGCATGAGCGGAGTGATGGGCGCGGTGGTTCTACGTCTTTGTGGTCGCCTGATGCTACTTTTGGAGCTACAATGGGGGGGATTAGGTTAGGACTGGAACCGCGACTGATGGGTTCAATTTTTCCTGGTACGATGACTCTTCCTGGTCCTGGGAGGCCATGGTGAGCTCGATTGGTTAGAGTAATTTAAGTGGTTGTATACTGTTTGAGTGATGCGTTGCAAGAGGAGGGTGGGGTTTTAAAGTGGAAATGGGTCAACGTTTACATGGTTGTGTATTTTCCGTGTTCTCTTTTGGACTCTAACCATTCTCTTTTCTTTTCGGTTATTTGACCTTTGTGATCATACTTGCCCCATTGATCCTGCTTTCTGTTTCATTTGGGTTTTCAAGTTTCCTACGAGTCATTTTCGTCACCGTCTCTTGGACTTTGTTGATTCTTCAAGCGAGGGAGTTCATGAAGTTTTGGCATTGTTAAACCAAGACAAGTCTCATTGCTCGATAGGAATGATGCTAAGTCAATGAAATGTGCGAATTCTGTCTTAATCCCGTCTCTGTGATGACTGTGTAAGTCCTGTAGTCAAGTTGTACGCCGCACTCCTTGTCAACTACAGATCCTTAAGAATAAGCCGTATGATTTGGATAAATGATTCTACGCAAAAATTTACAATCTAACCGCCGGTCTCAGAAGGAGATGGACTCGATCTTCGATCACATGTCGTGCCACTCTTCACGGTAAGTACTCTCACCGAAAATGGTGGTACATCGTCTTCGGGATCCGGCTAGTTGCCTTGGTAACGGAACATGTCGTGAAACTTTATTTCCAGATGATTGATTGATTAATTGAATGATGCAATGTGTGTTGCGACTGCATCGTGTTCGACCTCGGTTCATGGATGTCATGTTGTCTCCCAGGGTTGACTTCGAGCGAATATCGTGCGTGCACATCTGTGGTTCGTCTAGATGCGGATGGGTCACTGCATGGGCGTGAGGTGAGTCTCGTTTCTCTGCTTGATTGACGCTGTCACATGTTAAACAATCTTCGCGAACATTGCAGGGTGGCTTTGTGTAGTACATTTATTTCGAGTCCAAAAACTTCATGTTGTGTGGCGTTGTGTGGTGTCTGGCATCGGGGAGGTGGGAGGTGAATGTCTTGGGAATTTATAGATGTCAGGTCTGGTTGTAGCCCTTGATTCGATGCCTTGACCTCAAGCTTTCAACCTCGTGATGTTTTTTTTTTCAGGAAGCCTTGAAGGGGCAGACCTTCAAGCCTTGTGATTGCCTGCTGGTGACTGAAAGAATGAGTAGTCGTTAAAAGAAGCTCAGCTGCGATCAGCAATGCATTGTACTGTCGATCATCTCTGCGTCGAGGCCTAGGCCTTGGATCAGCACCGTTCGGGGCTGACACATTCTGTCAGAGCACATGCGTGATTTCGGTTTGGAGGCCCGCCCAATACCTACCTACCTATCGTCGGATCATAAGATAGGGGCCGTCTGAGATTTCAAAGTGAGTCCAGAGTGAGTGATGCCTGCCTGCCCGCCTGCAGCTCTCGCATGGTCTCTACCTTCTGCCTGCCCAACGTCATCCGAACATTCCCGCGCCTATATAAGATCCTTATCCTGTCCACCTTTCTGTGGTTCGTTGGTGTAATGAGCAACATTCTTGAGGTGGAGATTCCACTTCGGTCACGGCCTTTAGGAAGATACCGGTTCGAGTCCGGTACGGACCACACTTTTCTTTTTCTTTTTTTGCTCTGTTTGTCTTTTCGGCTGGCTAACGAACCGTTGGTCACAGTCGCAGATACTTCGGTATCGTGATGCAACATGACGATGGCACATCCATCTGGTAACGTGTCTTCGGCGTCTGAAACGTGGCGGAGCGGGATCCGCTATACCACGTATGGGCTGCACAATGAGCCTCCCTTTCAATAGGAAATTGAAGAGAGGTGGACTGCTTGGGCAGGTGGCTCTCGAAAGCATAAGTGTCAGGTTGTGCGACCTGCGTCAATCACCTTGGGATACAAACGGGGTTGTCGTCGAGGATCGCGTTCATGTGTGATCGGGCTGTCTCGTTCGTGCTGTCTATTTTCGTCAACTCGCAATGATAGTTGTGCAAGTCGATGGCCCCTATGATATTGCCTACTCGATATACCCCGTGCTCCAAATATTCAACCCAACCTTGACCCCTTTCTCAACTGGCAAGCCAGCATGCCATGCCTCAACCCATCCTCTGCCAGTACCATCCGACCGGAAATTCTCCCAGTAGACAGCATTGCCCGGAATGACTTTGAAAGTCACGCCCAATTCGGGTATTTGTTCCAGTCCATCTCCTTTGTCGGCCGTTTTGCCGGGACATTCAATAAAAGCACACCATCTTGGATCCTTCGGCCTCTTCATGCGGGGGAACTCGGTACCACCACCGACCAGGCTGCCATCACCGTCGTCGACCCAAACCATAAAGCTACTGACACGGCCCCAACCCCCGCGGTTGGAACTCCAGTCGAAGTGGTGGTTGTAGTGGCCACCCTGGCGATACCGCTGGGTACGCAGCCTCTCGATGAAGACGTTTTCCCTCCAGCCCTGAATCTCGCGGGCGCGGTTCTCGATGCACCGGACGCGGTCGGTACGGGGGATCACGGCGACTTCGGAGTCACGGACTGTGGTGTTGCGGTGGGTTGTCTGGCCGCCATCGCTGGTGGTGGTGGAGGGTTCGAAGAGAGGTTCACTTGGGTGGGGTGTCAGTAACCGATTCTTGGCAGAGGAGCTCTCTCGTCTAAGTAGGCCAATAGGTGTTGATTGACACTAACCTAATGCCAAGCAAATGCTCTCGCTCGTCAAGACTTAGGAAGTTCTCGATGTAGAGCACCAATGGCTCCCTTGAGTAGACATGGACCACAGGCGCGGGAGTGTGGGGCATGCATTGTAACGATGAGTTGCCCTCCAATGCAATCAGATCTTCTTTAAGGTTGAGTTTGGACAGCGGGATCCGATGAAGTTGCGGGATCTGGCCGGGACATTGGTTCGGATTCACATTATTGGAAAATAAAAGATTGTTGAGAGGACTGTTGAAAACAATGAGAATGCCGATTAAAGCGACTGCATAAGACAACATTTTCGCAAACCACTGTGTTTAAATCCGCGTCTCAGTAGGTTGCATTTCTTACACAGAGGCACAAAGCGGGCTTGGCCGGTGACGTTGGACCAACTTGGAAAAAGTTGTGTATGGGGAGAGGACCGCCGCCGACCATCGTCAAACACAAAAATGGTATGCACTGCGTTAGGACGAAGAGAGAGGCGCAGTCCAGATAAGCTTCGTGCCGACGGCAAGCGGGGGATGGATTGGTAGAGTGACAAGGGAGTCATGTTTTCGACTTGAAACAGCGTGTGATTGTCAAGGATGGTGCGTCCAGGACAGTCCTCATTTCCTCCATGTTTTTTACAAGGGATGTGGCGAGCCCAAGCGTTGGGTTTACACAGACTTGACAAGGCAATCGGGATGAGCCTTTGATTAGTGTCAAGGCAACTGATATGGAGAGAGGAAAGCGAGAATCGAATTCAGAGAGCATCGTGAAAAGGAAAAGGAACAAAGGAGGGGGAGGGGGAGGGGCTTTTAAAAGTTGTAAAGAGATCAGCAAAGCCCATGCATAGTGTACTGCGTACATGCATGCCCGCTAGGCTTGCCGCATGGTTGTACAATTACCAGGCTATCCCTTCTTAGGATTTGTTTCAAAGTGTAGTTTCAACAAAGCGAAGGCCCATTGGCCTAATGGCTAAGGCGTCAGATTTCGGCTCTGAAGATTGCGCGTTCGAGTCGCGTGTGGGTCGCTTTAACTTTTTGGCTTTTTACACTCTTTAAACTTTTTGTATCCTATTCCGTGGACTTGGCATCTTTCACATGTTTCTCAAAACAACAAGGCTTCCTTCCTTCCACTCATAGCAGTGGAGTCAGCCCTGTCCTCTTTTCCCCCCAGCGCTCCCCTCCTCATTTTATCTCATCTGCCATGGGTGTAGCACCATCTCTCTTGGCTGTTACAAGTCCAGGAGTACTTCGGCCGCCAAGTCGGTGACGGGTTGCGAATTCGATCCTTTTCCAAGTTTTGTTCTGGGGAATCTTCGATGTTTGTTCCGAAACAGGACCCCCTTTTACCTTCTCTGATTCTAGAAAAGGCGGGCATAATGACAAGGGCCTGCTATTAAACACTGCCGATCTTTGCGTGACCACTCGGTGCCAAGCAACTGAAGCTACCCAGGTTCCTGGATTGAGCCTCCCGCCGTGCCGTCAGCCGTTTCCTAAAAAGTATTCGGGGGCCTCACCTCCGGGCCGCGACGACATCCGCCTTCCCGACCGGCGGCTATCCTCCAGCGGCCGCTAACTGGTCACTTGCCCCCCCTTTTCCTCGCTGTCATGACATTACAGTCCCATTGCAGCAATCTGCCGTTTGTTGCAGACGCGCGGGGTCGGCAACCATCACCAACTATACCCGATGGAGCTGAACGGAGCAAGACGGCCTCAACCGCACCAGGCTCCGTCTTCTTGACGTGCTCACGATAGTACCTTGGAACCATTGTCGGAACATGTTTCCTGGCCTCTATTGGGACCTCCCTCCGTCTGACTTGGGTGGAGACTTTACCCGCATCTTGACGGCAAGGGAAACCAGCTCGCGTCGATGGACCTAATTAGGCCTTTGGAAAGACGGGTTGGCATCGAAGACCTTCCCAGACTGGCTTCGCTGACAAGGAAGACAGCCGCGACCATGATCCCTCCCGCTGGCTAACCGGCTGGCTGGTTTCAACGAGGGGATGCCCACCATTTGGTAGCCTCCTCTTTACCTTCGTTCCGCTCTGGTTCACATCCCCAAACGTAAACTGCTCGTTCTAACCCCTGGATCATGATGAGCGCGAGGTAACATACTACTCATTCCATGGGTCTGCGCTGGTATGCAAGATCTTGGCTTCATCCCTCCAAAGCCGCAATTTCGGACAGGGTGTGCCGCCCCCTCCATCTATCGGAAGTTTTGCATCAACACTCCTTTTCAGGCACCTCAACACCAGTACTTCTGCTTTCGGCCGCTTGCCCCCCATACTGTAGATTCTGTATATAGGGAGTTCATGGAACCCTCCATCATGGCCTTCTTTGTTTCTTCCCATCGCGCACCAACCGTGTGAAGTGGCCTTCTAGAACTTACTGTACAAGATGAGGACCACCTCGGCCTTTCTCAGCGGCCTGGCGGCGGTGGCTTCATGTAAGTAAACAATGACACAACGAGCCACTCAACCGCTCAACGATACTGACGTGACGATTATCAGTGCTGTCGCCCGCCTTCGCCCAAACCGCTCCCAAGACCTTCACTCACCCTGATACCGGCATTATCTTCAACACATGGAGTGCTTCCGATTCCCAGACCAAAGGTGGCTTCACCGTTGGTATGGCTCTGCCGTCAAATGCTCTTACTACCGACGCGACTGAATTCATCGGTTATCTGGTATGTTTTGATGGGAAAGGAAGAAAAACTACCCAGTGTCCTCCTGTACTGACCTTTACGATCAGGAATGCTCCTCCGCCAAGAATGGTGCCAACAGCGGTTGGTGCGGTGTTTCTCTCAGAGGCGCCATGACCAACAATCTACTCATTACCGCCTGGCCTTCTGACGGAGAAGTCTACACCAATCTCATGTTCGCCACGGGTTACGCCATGCCCAAGAACTACGCTGGTGACGCCAAGATCACCCAGATCGCGTCCAGCGTCAACGCTACCCACTTCACCCTTGTCTTTAGATGCCAGAACTGTTTGTCATGGGACCAAGACGGTGTCACCGGCGGCATTTCTACCAGCAATAAGGGGGCTCAGCTCGGTTGGGTCCAGGCCTTCCCCTCTCCCGGTAACCCGACTTGCCCTACCCAGATCACTCTCAGTCAGCATGACAACGGCATGGGTCAGTGGGGAGCTGCCTTTGACAGCAACATTGCCAATCCCTCTTATACTGCATGGGCTGCCAAGGCCACCAAGACCGTTACCAGTTCTTGCAGTGGTCCAGCCACGACCAGTATTGCCGCCACTCCTGTTCCCACTGGCGTTTCCTTTGACTACATTGTCGTTGGTGGTGGTGCCGGTGGTATCCCCGTCGCTGACAAGCTCAGCGAGTCCGGTAAGAGCGTGCTGCTCATCGAAAAGGGTTTCGCTTCCACTGGTGAGCATGGTGGTACTCTGAAGCCCGAGTGGCTTAATAATACATCCCTTACTCGCTTCGATGTTCCCGGTCTTTGCAACCAGATCTGGAAAGACTCGGATGGCATTGCCTGCTCCGATACCGATCAGATGGCCGGCTGCGTGCTCGGCGGTGGTACGGCCATCAACGCCGGTCTCTGGTACAAGCCCTACACCAAGGACTGGGATTACCTCTTCCCCTCTGGCTGGAAGGGCAGCGATATCGCCGGTGCTACCACTAGAGCCCTCTCCCGCATTCCGGGTACCACCACTCCTTCTCAGGATGGAAAGCGCTACCTTCAGCAGGGCTTCGAGGTTCTTGCCAACGGCCTCAAGGCGAGCGGCTGGAAGGAGGTCGATTCCCTCAAGGACAGCGAGCAGAAGAACCGCACTTTTTCCCACACCTCATACATGTACATCAATGGTGAGCGTGGTGGTCCTCTGGCGACTTACCTCGTCAGCGCCAAGAAGCGCAGCAACTTCAAGCTGTGGCTCAATACCGCTGTCAAGCGCGTCATCCGTGAGGGCGGCCACATTACCGGTGTGGAGGTTGAGGCCTTCCGCAATGGCGGCTACTCCGGAATCATCCCCGTCACCAACACCACCGGCCGCGTCGTGCTCTCCGCCGGCACCTTCGGCAGCGCCAAGATCCTTCTCCGTTCCGGCATTGGCCCCAAGGACCAGCTCGAGGTGGTCAAGGCCTCCGCCGACGGCCCTACCATGGTCAGCAACTCGTCCTGGATTGACCTCCCCGTCGGCCACAACCTGGTCGACCATACCAACACCGACACCGTCATCCAGCACAACAACGTGACCTTCTACGACTTCTACAAGGCTTGGGACAACCCCAACACGACCGACATGAACCTGTACCTCAATGGGCGCTCCGGCATCTTCGCCCAGGCCGCGCCCAACATTGGCCCCTTGTTCTGGGAGGAGATCACGGGTGCCGACGGCATTGTCCGTCAGCTGCACTGGACCGCCCGCGTCGAGGGCAGCTTCGAGACCCCCGACGGCTACGCCATGACCATGAGCCAGTACCTCGGCCGTGGCGCCACCTCGCGCGGCCGCATGACCCTCAGCCCCACCCTCAACACCGTCGTGTCTGACCTCCCGTACCTCAAGGACCCCAACGACAAGGCCGCTGTCGTTCAGGGTATCGTCAACCTCCAGAAGGCTCTCGCCAACGTCAAGGGTCTCACCTGGGCTTACCCTAGCGCCAACCAGACGGCTGCTGATTTTGTTGACAAGGTAAGCTTCTTTCCCACCCCCATCCCTTTCCTTATTAACCTCACCCCTTACTAACTCCGTATCCTCCTCCAGCAACCCGTAACCTACCAATCCCGCCGCTCCAACCACTGGATGGGCACCAACAAGATGGGCACCGACGACGGCCGCAGCGGCGGCACCGCAGTCGTCGACACCAACACGCGCGTCTATGGCACTGACAACCTGTACGTCGTGGATGCCTCGATTTTCCCCGGTGTCCCGACCACCAACCCTACCGCCTACATCGTCGTTGCCGCTGAGCACGCCGCAGCCAAGATCCTGGCGCAACCCGCCAACGAGGCCGTTCCCAGGTGGGGCTGGTGCGGCGGCCCGACGTATACTGGCAGCCAGACGTGCCAGGCGCCATATAAGTGCGAGAAGCAGAACGATTGGTATTGGCAGTGTGTGTAGATGATGAAGGGTGGTGTGTAGCGGGAAGGAGATTGGAGAAACGGGCGAGGAGAGGATGTTTGGTTGGTAGGCTGGGTCTCTTCTTTGATTGGTGATAAAGGTGTCTGTCTGTCTGTCTCTAGAGGAGACTCTTCGCTTCTTCTGTAAATACTTCGACGTATCGTTGAACATATCTAACTAACATGTACATACATATTTTCAATCCATTTATCATTCAGTTTACATCATAATTTTTTGGAATATATCAAGCGTGCAAACTAGTCTAACTTGCATTCTGAAAACGGCAGTCACAGCAGCACAGAACGTAAGTAAAAAGTCATAATCTTCATTCCCAAACCATTTCTCATAACAATCATATCTCTATAACCGAACAATACACTCAAGACACCGCGCCGCGCAGGCTATACAAAGCTAGCTAAAACCCAATGCGCGTCGTCATAATCCATGAGCAAATGAAAGACCAAACAAAGCAAAAGAAAACCAAAGGAAAACGAAAAAGAAGCCATAAACCCCCTTTTCTAAGCAACAAGAGACAAGAAAACAGCCTTTCATACCCCCACAATACACAAACACTGGCATCTAATATATGTTTCCTTCGCCATACCGATATCGCTTTTTTCCAACCCACCCACCCCAAAATCGTACTCCCGTTCTTCCTTCCCCTCACTCCTGAAGATAAACAGGAATACCATAAACAGCAATAGCAGCCGCTGTGACATAGCGGAACCGACACGCTCCTCTCGCGCTCGCCACCGCTTCCACCAAACTCTTCTTCCCCTTCTTTCCCTCCTCCTCTTTTTTCTCCTCTTCCTTTTCCATATCACCCTCATTCCCCTTATCCAACCCCTTCCCCCTCCTCCTCCGCTTCTCTTCCTCTCTCTTCTCCTCAGTTTTATTAAACACACCTGGTCCAAACAACCCCCACTCCTCCAACAACCTCCCTGTAAACCGATCGATATCCCGATCCGTAACATCCCACAGTGTCCCCACCACCGCCGGCGCGCCCGCCATCATGTAATTCCACGCCGGACCATAGACTTCAAACCCTTCGCCTGCCTCGTTCAGCTTGGCGGAGCTGCATCCCATCAACAGGACCGTGGCATTACATCGAGGAGATAAGCGACGGATGGTGCGGCCGCGGATGTATTGGGCGCCGGAGCCGTGGCCGAAATACAACAAGATGTCCGAGTTGGTGAGGGCTGAGGCGAATTGAGACTCGGTGGGCGGGCGGGCGGTTATGGATGTCCACGTACGGGGGGAGGGGCCGAGGTGGGAGGTTAGGAGGGGGCTGAAGGTCTTTTGGGTAGTGAGGAGATCGGAGGAGGGGTTGAGGATGTAGGTGCCTTTGATAGAAGAGGCGTGGTGGCCTTGCGGATGAGAAAGAGACTGTGGTGATGATGTTGATGTCCCGGTGGATATAAGGGGAATGGTGTCGGCGTCCAACATTATTGAGTCGCCGTCTTCTTCCTTTGCGGGTTGAGCAGCAGGTCGAGGGGTCTTCATGTCTAGAATGGCGCGGCGGAGACAACCAAGACTTGGCATGCGGGATACGGCCAGGTTTTGTAAACACGGGAGGGACTCCCAGGGGAAAACGTGCAGAGCCTTGTCGAGCATGAGAATGGTGTGAGCGTGCTCGTCGCCGCCTCCGTCGAGTTCGTTGACAGCCGCGTGATAGGCGTGCAGGGCATCCAGCATTTCGACGACCATGGAGTCAAAGTCGATCTCGTCGTAGGCGTTGCGCTCGCCGTGGAACTGGAGGATGTCGACGACAAAGTAGAGCAAGTCGGTTAGTTCCTCGTCAAGGTCGACATTTTGGTCGCCGGTATCGCCGAGACCGATGAAGAGTTCCAGGATGCGAGGATCAACGGTGACTTTCTCTGATTGCGGCTCCTGACCGCCGCCAGCTTTCTTCCCGCGATGATGTACCTGTCTCCGGCTGGGGAGATACTTGTCCAACATGTTTTCAAACGTTGCGCCAAACTTGTTCATCAACTCCTTCCTCTTGCCGCCTTGGGTCTGGTGCTGGCTGAAGATACCCCTGAAGCCGCCGAGCCAGATCTGCTCAATGTTCGTCAACAGATCCTTCATACGATTATCCAGCGCCTCACGGTCTGCCCACCAAGCAGTCTTGGCGCCCTTGACAGAGAAGTCTCTGGCATCGTGGCAAGTCTCGTTGGCCAGGCGAATAATCTCCAGCAACTCGGCCCTTCCTTGTTGGTAGTTGAACACCTCGTTGTCTGCATCGCGCGAACTGGCACGATCAAGTGGAAGTCGAAGAACGAAGGGCGTGCAACCCGCCTGTAGCTTGGTGATGCACAGATCATGCTTATTGTCGCTCAGCGAGATAGACACCACGCTCCAAGGCTTCGGGATAATGTCAATGTAGTCTCTCTGAAACTTTTGTAGGTCCAGCGAGAAGCCCAAACTCATCCGGCCAAGCGGCTCAACAGGCAAGTCCATGAAATTAGGCCAGCTATATGCATCAGTTTTGGGTCCGTTCTTCTCCAGCATGAGAGCTTTGCGTTCCCTGCGCCATGTGAGGTTACGGCCCAGCTCGACCGAATAGGCAGTGTGTCCAGAAGAAGCGGATGCTTTGGCCTTCCCAGATGATGCCGTAGCGGAAAGAAGAAGACCGACATTCTGCAGCATGACAGAGATCTTGTGAATGAGACTTGAGTCACCACAGACTGTGGCCACGGCATGGGCCTCGAGAAGGGATTGCTGGGCTTGTCGAAGATTATCCACGTACTCCGCCTTTTCCTGATCTGTGGTATCCTGAGTGGCAACCCGCTTTCTCTCTTGAAGAAGAGCTGGGTGGCCTGCAGAACCTCTATCCTTTCCTTGGGAATCAGAAACAGCAGGATATGAAATGGTGGAATCATGAATGACCGAAAACACCGGATCGTGGGCCATCTGCTCCATGCTCATGCCCAGCAGACAAGACGCCATGATCATCTGCTCGTCCGAGATGATTGCAGACAATGACTTCTTGGACCGCGTTTTGACACCTTCAAGCATCGCCAAAGCCGAATTCCAATCCCTCTTCGCCAGTTTCGCCGTAGCCTTTTGCACCATAATCGCCGCTCTGAGTTTCGAAAGCTGAGCATCCTCAACAGACTGAGGAGCAGGGACATGTGTCGCCGCCTTTGGTCTCGCCGAAAGCGCAGATCTCGAATGGACACTCTTGACCGGTTTCGACAGTTGCCGTACAGCCGCAGGCCCCTTGAGTCCCCTCATAGCCGTTCCCTTCTCCTCACTCTCGTTCTTCTCCCCAGCAACCGGCACCGACGCAGCACTAACCTCCATCAACCCTTCTAGAATCGCCTCCGCCCTCCCAATCATCGCCTCGGCGCCCTCAAAGCTCTTCAGATCCAAGCACATAGCCCCAATCTGGCAAGCCAGCACGGCCGAAGAAAACGAATTGCTTTCCTCCGGGAGCAAATTAGCCGCCTCCTGCAACATTTCCATCGCCTTGGGAATGTTCGCCGCCTTGACGTACACCGAGCCCATCCAGGTCGCGCAGCCAGCTTTGAGAATCCCCGAGCTGGCGCTATTGGCAATCTTCTGCGCCTGCTCCGCGTAGTACATCGTCTCTTGGAACATGCCTAGATGCGCGTAGATGGACGACAAGCGTAGAGTGTTTCGGTACAGAGTGAGGGCGAGCTTCCACGATTCTGGCCCCAGGTAAGGCGTCTCTTTTCCGGTGGCCGAAAGGTCACAGGTAGCGTCGTCGGTATTGAACATGGCTGAGTCGTCGGTTGAGGAACGGGCGGATGATTTTGCTGCTGACAACTGTTGTTCTACCTTGACCCAGTCCTGAAAGATGCAGCGGACGCTTTCTCGGGCGTAGACCAAAGCATGGTGGGATTCACCCCGTTCCTGGGTAACGAGAGAATGAAGATAAGAAGCATAGGCCACCAGATATTTCCGCCGAGCACGGGAGACCTTGCCTGGCATAGCTTCAGCCTCGACTGCAGCCCGGGCCTGAGCAAGATGGTATTCTGCCTGAGTGAGATCACCGGTGGCGATGAAGTGTTCTGTCCAGGAGAGGTGGAAGGTGGCAACCGCGTCACCGGGTATATTAGCCTGTTTCTTGAGATATTGCAGTGCCTCGGCGAAGGTCTGCTCAGCTTTTATGGATTGCCCTAGATTGGTGTATTGCAGAGCCAGGGTTGAGGCATGCTGAACAATGTCTTCCAGCCTGGGGCCGTCCGCTAGTCTGGCAATATCCGCCGTCAGTTCCAGGACCATAGCTACCATGTTATCGTGACCGCTCAAGCGGAGAAAGTCAGCCATGGCCTGTAGATGATCCAGAAGGCCAGGAATATCGTCGATTGATCGTTCCACATCTGTTTTGGTTTGACAAGTCTTGACGATCGACTTCCACGTCTCAAGGCATCGTTCAACCGCTCCAAGATCAGAGTAACCATCCGACAAAGCTGTGATTGAGTGATAGAAGGCTCCCATATGCGGCACAAAGCGGGCAAGTCCAGCATCTTCGCCGAGGTTATCCGGTTCCACCTGCGTAGCGTCCCTAGTGATAGCAAGCAACTCGGGTACCTTTCGCTGGTTGCCAATGGCAGAGCTCAAAAGCGCCAACAGTACTCTGAGTCTTCGTATGGGATACCGTGTCGGGACATAGATGCGGAGCAAAGCATCCACGACAGGGTGCTCGAGAGTAATTTCTTCTTCCCTCTTTCTTCCACTCATAGTCGGGTTGCCACCCAATAGAATGTAGTGTAACCGGTGTTCGAGTCCGGCAGCTTGTTCAGCTTCTGGTAGATCCACTGTCCAATCCATAAAGACATGCTCCATCTTTGCAGTAGCCACCAGAGCACGAGATAAAGTCTCGGCCTTCTCGTCCCTTTGCCACACGATAAGCGGCGAGTCTGTCGCCAGTGCACCGACGACACTTTCGAGAATCCCGTCATCGAGCATACTCGTCCGGATGGTCTGTAGCGCGGTGAGAGCCTGCTCATTCCTGCCCAGTGTCCGAGCCATCTCGGCCATTCGTTCCAACTTCAAGATGAGCTGCGCCTTGTCTTTCTCTGCTGTCGACCTGTGCTTCACGCAATCGATCGAACGACGGAGAGCTCGTAAGGGCGCCACATCCTTGGGGTCCGTGGATTGTTGTCGTAATACATTATACTGTAGATAGTAGAAGTGCGAAATCTTGACATGGTACATGCTCTGCGAGCCGGCAGCGCCCATATCCCCTATGTATTCCAAGAGCAAAAGACAATCATTAAGAATCGAATCCATAAAGTCCCACTCCAACCTCTTCTCTTCGAGGCGTGTCTTGACGATGATGAATGATGAGTCAAGGGTATGCTGAATAGACTGTAGGAGTAGTTGACGGCGTTGCTCGTATCTGAGGTAGTCCTTCGTGCTGCTCTTGGGCTCCGGCGGTTTACCAAGCCATCGTAGACAAAACCGGGGGCATTGAAGGACGAATGATTCTAGGGATTCTCGGCAATTGGAAGTAAAATCAGCAAACCCATCATTTTCTTTTTTTAACAGAGCAAGAAGAAGCTTCATGGCTGCTCTCCTGACCGAGCAGACGTTATTGAGTAACTCGTCGAGGTCATTGGAATCACCCCGCAGGGGGCCTGAAAGACCAGCAACTACCTCGTCGAGAAGCTGGTTATCATGACAGTACTTTACCGGGTCCTTGAGTTGGAGGGACAATAGTTGCGCTGAGATGGAGCATATCTTGGCGACCGAGTCCACCTTTGCATCGACCCCATCTTTGAGCTTCGTCGCCCAAGAAACTGCATCTGCCACCTTTCCGGCCTCTCGTGCCAGGACCGCTAAAACCTGGTAAATCTGAGAAAGAGGTGTCCTTGATGCTTCGGACAGTTGTGCGCCGTACGTATCGAGCTGAGACCGAACCCTGGTATATACTGAGAGGCAAGTAGCATAAGTAGAGCGCCCGCTCTCCTGGCTCCGACGAACGAAGGCACCCATGTACCGAGAGAGAGGCATGATGATGTCCTTTTCCACATCACCCTTGTGTTGTGCCAACTTCCACCATTGTAGTCTCGTCTCCAAAGCAAAGCATTGCAGCTCGATGGCGGATACCGGGGAGATACTAAGCCGCGGTTCTATGCTGAGCGTGTCGTCCTTGCTGGATGCGCTGGGGGTCAAGGAAATCATGCATTGAGCCAGAGTTTCCATCTGGCGGGCAATCTTGGCAACATCGGCGCCCTTTTCAGTTTCTGACCGTAAGAGGAGGGAAGCAGGTGATGAGCTGTGGTCCTGGCGTAAGAGAGGAACGACGGCCTCGATCGCATTTGGCTTTTTGTTCGCCGATAGGAGGCGCAATGCCTGTATTTGTGTCGTGATAACGAGAGCAAGGGCCGGTCCCAAGGATTTGACTTGGCCGAAATCGAGAATCTCCGTGTACACTTGCGCCGCCGTCTTGGGTGGTTCGGTAGCAGTCGTCTTGGTTGGCTTCTTTGTTGTTATCGAACCGGACGGTGTCTCCAATCTCTTCTTCAAGATGCGCAATTCCTTGAGGGCTTGATCGTGTAGTCCGAGCGTAATTAACCTGGCGATTAGAGAAGACATGCCGGTCTCTAACTGTAACTCGGGGAGCGTGAGCTTGCTGGACGTGTGTAACTGGCGCAGAGTGCCCAAGGCAACACGAGCGCATTCAACCGTGGCAAGGAGGTTTGTGTCATGTTTCGGAGCCTTGGCTGGCGAGAGAGAGCGCTTCGAGAGGGCCGGAGAAGTGGTGACTCTGTTCAGGGCACGAGGCTGTAGGGGAGATAACGGTGTCGAGTTGGTAGAGCTACATCGTTGGAGCGGGTTTCTCGTCGTGGCTGACCTCAACAATTCTTCCTCTTGGGGCGCTGGCCGCTTGGTAGGCGTTGGGGGTCTCGCGGATGTTGGTGGGTTCTTTGCATAGTCGCTCAGGGCGCGAAGGGTTCCGTTGACAACATGTGTTGCCAATGTTGCCTTTTCCTTGGGCAAGAGCCCGTTGTCTTTCTTTGATGCTGTGGTAGCCTTGGTAGCTGTGTTGTTTGCTCTCGACCGCGGCCTCGTTGATGACGCTGTCTTTGTTGTTGTTGCTGTTGTTATTTCTGCCGCGGCCGTGGCATCGTCTTTGGGTAAAAGCAGGCTCTTGAGAAGAGCTGTGATGGCGGGCGTACATGTTGTCACCGAAGAGACGGCGCTGCGCACGGCGTCAGCTTGGGAGTGTATGGTATCCATGAAGCTGTCGTAACGCAGAGAGAGAAGGTCTAATGGGCTGATTCCTAATCATGTCATCGCCTATAACGTAGGTAGAGGACTAGGGACACTATCCAAAAGACGGTAAAAGAGGGTAGTGCATGAAGGAAGGATGGCTGGATTGTGAATAAGATGTGGAAGCAAACGCCAAGGTGGATCGCGAATTGGTGTCCAACAATGGAGCTCCCCCCGGTCACGAATCCGGCTGCTGAAGACGGGGAGAACGAACTGAACCCTTGTTGGCGGGATGTTGACTTGGTCGCAACAAAGATTCAACGAGTTGCCCGGGCAACTGCAACGCAGGTACGAAGCACGCGGTACTGTGTACGTACCTCGCTGCGTGGGGCGCATCGGCCAGCCAGCGGGATGGAATGACAGAAAGACCCCACCTTTGCCTGCCGTGTGAGGCGGGATGTCACTTGTGGGAATTTTGGCGCTGTGTCACTGCAACTGAACTGAACTGAACTCGAGTGAACTTTTTGCCCGAAGAAGAACGAAGCTTCGAGTCGTCTTCTCACTTTCTCTTTTCAGGGTCTCTCCCAGTTTCTCTTCAGCAACACTTGATCTCGACAATTGCCCTGATCCGTCGCAATTCTACTCAGGCCTCAATAGCCACCGAATCCCAATACAAGACAACGCGACATTTCCAATTGCTCCCATGCGCCGAACTGCTCTTCCTCAGCGCCTTGGGCGCAATGCGCATGCTGCCTTGCTCCATCGTCAAGTCCCCTCGACAGTTCTTCGAGCTTCGTTTTCAACCTCGATTCGCCTCGCGAGCGGCGCCCCGGATGTAATCGTCCCTAGAGTCGCCAAAGTGTCATTTTGGAAGTCGTTGGTTCCCAAGTTCTTGCGATTCGGCGATGACTCCATCAACCACACAAAGATGCCGAAATCGACCGAGTGGAATCCGGCCACCTTCTTTATCATCATTTTTCTAATGATCGGTTCCATGGCTATCCAGATGATCTCGCTCAAAAAAGACTTTGCGGCCTTTTCGCGCCAGGCCGATGTCAGGATCAATACCTTGCGTGAGGTGGTTGAGAGGATACAGAAGGGTGAAGAGGTGGATGTTGAGAAGGTGTTGGGCACTGGCGATCCGGAGAAGGAGGCTGCTTGGGATGAAGGTTCGTTAAACACAGGTGGACATGATACGGAGAGCACCGGCTGACATCAAGATTCAACGACAGTCCTCAAGGAGATCGAACGCGAAGAGATCATGCACAAGGCAAAGCAACAAAAGGCGGCGAAACTTGCCCAGCAAGCCAAGGCAGAGCCCGCAAAGGAACAATCCCAGACGCAGCCTGAGACGCAAACGGAGACAACGCCCAAGATCTCTCCTGCAGCCCTCAAGGGTGCCTTCTTCTAAGTCGACAAGACCTCTTTTCTATTATATTTATAGATGGGCGTCCGTTAGCGGACTCGTTCAGTAAACAACCTGCCCACGGGTACCTCGGCCACCATGGCTCCATTGTTATAACTCTTGAGCTCCTCCACGAGCGCCGGTAACAACTGTTCAGTAGCCATCTCCACTCTAACCCCATGAGGACCGGCCATCTTAGGGTCTAGATCTTCAAAGAACATCTCTTCGCGCCTCACACCACCGATGCTCACAATGGCTATAGGCATTCCTCGGAGCTTTGCCCGCTGTGCCAGCCGCCAGGCCGAGTAGGTTGCGAGTGAGGTGCCCAGGATGAGCATTCGTCCGGCATTGTCAATGGCCTTTTCCGCCTCGTCCTTGACCTCGGCGCTTATACTCTCTCCAAACATAATTACTGCCGGCTTCAAAACTCCCGCAGTACTGGACGGGATCCATGCGCCATCTTTGTCGATTTCTACCCATGTCTTGGTGCCATCTGCAAGACGTGGCGGCTCCTTCAGGCATGACGGACATGCTGGGTAACGAAACGTGGTATAAGGTGCCTCGGCCAGGTCCACATCACCATCTGGGTTCATCTTGATACCCTTTTTGTTCCGTTCTTCAATGTCCTCCGTCTCCAGGGCTCCCGATGCCAGCGCCTCGCGAAGGAAATCGGCCCAAATCGGGTTGAGCCTGGCCAGTGTGGTCTGATACTCATCTCGAGGAAATTGGTTCCGGCACGATGTACAAACAACCGAGGCTAGAGTCCCGTGCAATTCGACGGTTTGTATATCGGGATGGCTCATTTTGTGGAAGGAATCGACATTTTGCGTGATTACGCCCGTAATGCCTTTGTTGTTTCGGTCACCGCTGTAGCGCTTGGTGAGCAGGTCCCCAAGGTCCCGGATCGCGTAGTGGCCCGGGTTCGGGCCGGCCCGTCCCAGACCCCTCCATCCGATGTAGCTTCGTGCCCAGTATCGCTGCCGTGTTTCATGACTGTTGAGGAACTCGTGGTGGAAAATTGGCTTGTAATCCTTATTGACCCGATAGGTGCCGTTGACGCCGCGGTAATCGGCTAAGCCGCTGGCCACGGAAAGGCCGGCACCGGTGAGGATGACTGTTCGATTGGGTAAACCGGACGGCGGAGGGGTGGTGAGGAATGACTTGAGAGCAGCCACGGCGCCGGGCAGGGTCGTGGCGGTGGCAGGAATGATGGTGGTCGGGGGAGGCAGCTCTCGGTAGGGAATCCGCATTCGGAGGGTGCCGGCTGCTGTTGTCGCAAGGGTGGACATTTTGATGTGCTGCTGTATGATTCGGATCTGATGGGTGGTAGTATTTGTTGTTGGGGATCACGAGGCGGCACACGCCGCTACCTACAATGCCAAATCTCCATGTTGGTTGTTGTGAAGTTTGTCTCAGTCCAGATGCAGAATCATAGTGGCACTCGGTGAGATCGAGTCAGTGTCGTCACCGAAGATCCGAAAAGCTTGGGCCACCTTGGCATCTGCATGAGCTGCGGAACAAAGAACAATCTGTTTACTTGCCCCTTTCGAAGAGAGAGATGGTCATTGACATATAACGAATCAACTTGAACTTGATTCAATCATTCACTGTTTAAGCTTTCCAGACAGTTTATTTTTGTAACACTCCAATTGGAGAGGTGTGCATGTCCTGTGTTCCCATGGTTTTGGCTCTGCTTACACTAGACTACACCATTACGGGGTCTTGTCCCGCCCCTTGCTTGGTGGGGTGGATGGAAGCTCTTGTCTACATAAAACCTCAATGTGGTACTATAACTCAACAAAGTCGTATGGTCTAATGGTTATGATTTCTCGTTCACATTAGTTGAATCTGATCCGAGAAGGTTCTGGGTTCGATCCCCAGTACGACTAAATTTTTGACTTTTTCCCTCACAACGGCGGTCATCACGGAAATGCGTTTCTATCACTCAGTCTGTCATGTTGCGTTTTTGGCTCTTTGTCTTTGATCCCGTCTGACAGATGCCGAGAAATAGGGCTCTATGGATGGGATGACGACAAGTTTCCAGCAAAGTCGATTTTCAACTTTGGTTGTAAATATCAAGACGTTCAAGAACGTCCATCCAAAACAGTTCTCTGAAGCTTGATCAAGTCGCATTGATTAGGTATACAGTCCCCTCTGATTCATGGAAGCTCGAAATTATGCCGAACGCATTTCTTTGCGCAAGCGCCATCATGTGTTCAGGCTTTCGTTTTGCAACATTGAGTGTCCTGTGTCAACATGATGGATCAACACAATGCGTGTCCCCCTGAACCCCCTTTTCGAGTTTGTTTGTTCTCAGCGAATACATGATGCCTCATCCTTGACTTTCAGAGAGCCATGCAAAGACACGCAATAGCTCCTTACTAGCTACCACCACTCGCACAACACGTTAAGTCAAAATCCTTTCTTACTTCTTGACGACTGGATCTCATCCATTATCAGATGCGACCGGATGGCTGGAGGACTTCACAAAGGTCCCAGAGCAGCATTGGCGATGGCGTGCGAATCGAACGTTGGCAACACGGGGAGAGGGGCAGGCAGTGGGGAAGTGGACCACCAGCTAAAGAGCTCACTTGCTGCCCTGGAACATGCGCCGAAGCCTAGCCGATCAGGGACGGGTCCACGCCGACGGGACCTGCCCGGGACTCAGCCGCGCCAGCCCAGGATGGCCTAGTGTAGTCGGTTTAGCAGGGCACCTCAGTCAACCACCTCAACAGTCGCTTGCTGCACCACAGGCAGGGCCAAGTATCGGTCAAGTACCCGCCGCCTCTGTGTCTGGTACTAACCTCCTGGTTTATTACTACTGGCAGGTACCACTACCCCATCGGCCGGTATCGATTCCCAAACCACCAAAACACTGAAAGTCCCGTTCCCCCCTATCTCAGCTCCCGTCTAAACACTCAGTAATCCATAATCGAGTCCAACGAAGATTTCCTTACACTATTATTCCCTTATTCCTACCAGCTACCAGCTAGCAGCTTACTGCCCTAATCCCTCCCGATGTCCGGCCGTTTCGTCAGAGCGTCGAAGTATCGTATGTCGATCCCCCGTGTTCCTCCCCCGAACCTCAAGGCTCCTTAGCACGCCAGCTGGACGGATACTGTAGCTCCCGAGGTAGCGCGCCGTATCCACGATGGGACTCGCGACGAGCTTGGAGAGAGAGAGAGAGACTGACACGATAGCCGCGACTGCTAGGACACGTCTTCGGCAAGCCCACGCGCAAGGAGTTCTGCTACGACAACCTCCGCATCAGCCACAATGCCTGGGACACCAACCTCATAAAGGTAGGTACCTACTTACCTGTTTATACACTCCTTATGCTACTACGCTCCTCTCCACCACTTGCGCCCTATCGATAGCTTTCATGGTCGTCATATACTGACCTTGTCGTTGTCTCGTCTACCCCTAGGCCAACCCCGAGTACTTGGCCGTCAACTGGGAGTCGAGCGGTGGTGGCGCCTTCGCCGTCATCCCCCTCAACGAGCGCGGCAAGCTTCCCGACCAAATACCGCTGTTCCGTGGCCACACCGCCGCCGTCCTCGACACTGACTGGTACGCTTCTACGTATGCGCTACAACGACCCGACCCGATAATCTGACCTAGGCTCCTCTTAGGAACCCCTTCAACGACCGCTTGATCGCCTCTGCCTCCGACGATGGAAAGGTGTTTGTCTGGCAGGTCCCCGAGAACTTCACCCTCTACACAGACGCCGAAGAGCCAGCCGATGTCTCACCCCTCAGCAAGCTGTCTGGCCACACGAGGTACGATCTACACCCTGAAGATAAGATTCAGTAAGGCTTGCGCTCACACAAACACAGAAAGGTCGGCCATGTCCTCTTCAACCCCGCCGCCGAAAACATTCTCGCCTCGTCCTCCGGCGACTTGACGGTCAAGTTCTGGGATGTCGAGACCGGCCAAGCCCCCATCACCATCAAGCACCCCGACATTGTGCAGTCTTTGTCGTGGAGCGCCAACGGCACCATGCTTGTCACCACCTCTCGCGACAAGAAGCTGCGCGTGTGGGATGTGCGCCAGCAGTCCGCAGTCCACGAGTACCAGGGCCACGAGGGCGCCAAGAACAGTCGCGCTGTATGGCTTGGTGAACACAACCGTATCGCTACCACTGGTTTCTCCAGGATGAGTGACCGTCAGGTTGCCCTGTGGGAGCCTGGCAGGAAGGACCCCATCGGTGGTTTCACCTCACTCGACTCCATCTCTGGTGTCTGCATGCCTTTCTGGGGTAAGTCACGCTTGCTGCATCATGGCTTTTGTATGCGCCGAAGCTAATTGTGTTTTTTTTTTTTTTCTCCCGCAGATGACGGCTCTAACTGCCTGTACCTTGCTGGCAAGGGGTAAGTTTGTCGCAACCCGAGATAGGAACGATAGATAGCATGCTAACGTCCGCAGTGATGGCAACATTCGTTATTTCGAGTACGAGAACGACAAGTTGGAGTTCCTGGCCGAATACAAGTCTGGTGACCCCCAGAGAGGTATTGCTTTTGTGCCTCGCCGTGGTGTCAACGTCCACGAGAACGAAATCATGAGGGCCTACAAGACCGTCAACGATCAGTACATCGAGCCCATCTCCTTCACCGTTCCCCGTCGTGCCGAGACCTTCCAGTCCGACATCTACCCCCCTGCGACCGGCCTCAAGCCCGCCGTGTCCGCCCAGGAGTGGTTTGACGGCAAGGACGGCATCCCGGCCAAGATCGACATGGAGAGCATCTACGAGGGTACCGCACCCAGGGAAGTTCCGGCCGATTACAAGCCTCCCACTGCCGTCTCGTCTCCTATCCAGCCCCCCGTGTCCAAGATGGAATCTACGCCCCCACCCGCTACTCGTGTGCCCACGTCGACCGTGGCGGACCAGAAGGCCTCCATGTCCGCTATTGCAAACAAGTTCCAGGATAACGAGGACGCCGAGCCAAGCGAGGGCGAGTCCTCTCCCTTCGAGGAGGTTTCGCGCCCCGCTGCTAGAGCCGCCGCCCCGGTTTCTGTGCGAACATCTCTTCCTCCCGCTTCCGCCGGCAAGACACCTTCCCCGACGACGTACCAGACCCCAGTCCAGAAGCTTGCCTCGCCAGTCAGGACCACCGCAGCCGCCCCTGCGCCTGCTGCTGCCGCTTCCCCTTCCTCGGGAAACGTCGAGGCCTCTCTTTCCCAGATCACGCAGCTTCTTGAGCAGCAGAGCAGGATTATTGGTGCACAGAGCGACAAGATCCAGGCCCAGAGTCAGATCATCAGCCATCTTGCCACCGAAGTCGAGACCCTCAAGAAGAGGGTCGGACCCGGCCCGCAGGATCAGAGCGAGAGAATCAGACAGTTGGAGCTGGAGCTCGAGGCTGCTAGGTCGTAGGAGTCCGAGTTTTGAGAGTTCAGGTCCAAAGTTTATACGTCCCTCTCGCTCTCTCACTGGGTTATACTGTCAGAGCCAGTCCTTGAACACACTTCTCTCTCTTACCGAGTTAGTCAACGTTGTTGGGGTAAGTAGTAGTTGGACACGTAGGGGATGGATGCAGGATGATTGGATGACGACGATAGAGCTTCAAATGGGGCATGAAATGAAAAGCAAGCAAGCAACTTGAAGCAGATGAAGATCAAGAAAGAGAACAAGGACAGCATAGCCAAGGCAAGCAAAGGAAAGCGTTTAATTGGTGTCTTTGGAGTATAGTAACTAGTTTTTCAACCTGTTCGTGCTGTATACTGTTTGTGTGTGCTCTCTCGATTTGTTGATGTAGGGAAGTTATCTAGGATATGGATATACTGCCCGGTAACAATTACGGTTTCAGTATGGACATTGGAAATCTGTACTCGTCCGTGAGGCAAGTTGGACAAAAGTAAGTAACCTGTTAACGGCATCGAACCCTTACCTACGTGACAAACGAGACGGCCGGCCAGTTAATAGTACTCATTCATCATTGACTCTCGAACAAGATCTACAAGCGGGTAACTATCCTCATCCCCTTCTACCCCTTCACTTCCAATCCACCCTCCCTCACCCCCCACACCATCATCGTCTTCGTCGTCGTCTTCGTCTTCGTCGTCGTCGTCGTCACAACGATCACCCAAAAACCTCAAGATATCCTCATCCTCACTGGCATCACTCACCAACTCCAAATCATCAGCCAGTATTCGTGTTTCGAAATCCGACTCCTCTCCCTTTTCCCCCTCCCATTCTTCATTACTATCATCATCAGCCCATTCTTGACGAGTCTGCTTCTTCCTCCTCCTCGTCCCCGTCCCTCCTGGTACTGCTGACCCACCGGTATCCGCACCACTACCATCCATACGCATCCGCAGCCATCGCTCCCGCTCTCGCGCTTGCTTCCGTTGTTGATAGCCAGCTAACCACCCAGCTAAAGTATTTCGCCCCTTGTTCTCCTCCTCATCATCTTCGGTCGAGGAGGAAGAGGAGGAGGAGGACCAGGAGGAGGAGTTTGTGGTTGTCCATCTCGATCTGTATCGTTTCTTTTTGATACCCCGCCACTTGCGGAGGGTGGTGCGCTTGATGGATTTGGCGTACTGGAAATCAGCGGGTTGGGCTTCTTGGGTCCAAAAGGTGTGCAGGCGGTGGCGGCGGTGGGAGAAGTATTCGGTTGGTGTGCAAGGGGGGAGTAGTCCGGGTTCAGGGTCGGGGTTGGAGGTGTCGGATTCCTGGGAGGTTTGTTGTACTTGATCTCTCAGTTCGTTTTCCTTTTTCTTCTTCTCCTCTTCTTGTTGTTCTTCTCCATCCTCCTTTTCACCTCCCGCGGCACGTA
Organism: Neurospora intermedia; assembly: GCA_037102815.1. Lineage (NCBI taxonomy): Eukaryota > Fungi > Ascomycota > Sordariomycetes > Sordariales > Sordariaceae > Neurospora > Neurospora intermedia. Next base: position 2,918,833 of record BTPP01000004.1, on the reverse strand, counting down.
CCCCCTTCTCCATCATCGCCCTCTTCTTACCCCCCATCACCCACTCCTTGATCTCTTCATCCTGTAGAGGTATCCTTCTCTCCTCCTTCCTCCTCCGCATCCTCACCAACCCCTCACTCAAGAACTCCAACTCCCTTTTCCGCCAACTCGGCAACGCAAACTGTCTTTGCAAGTCCTCCTGCGTCAAGAACCCTGCTCCTCCTCCTCCTCCTCCGAGCCAGCTCTCAAGTGGTAAATACCCCTCTGCCGCGGCTATCGCCTCCTTCTTGCGTTTATCCGTCTGCTCGTCGTAACTTCTCATGACGTCCCGTATTTGGTTCTTCACAATCTGCAGCAAGTCTTCTTCTTCTTCTTCTTCTTCTTCTTTTCCCTCTAGGCCTGTGGTCCGCACATAGGCGATGAAGGGAATTTCAGAGGAGTTGAAAAACCTTTTCAGTCCTGGTGTCTGTTTGGTTTTGGTTTTCTTCACACGCTCTTCCGTCATTTCCTTGCCTTGTCGTGTTGTTGATTCGGGGTAAATCAGATCTGCCAAATCACGCTTCGTTACCTTTATTGCTGTCACGGCTGCGAAAAGGGGGTGGTGTGTCCATTCTTCCCTGTTGAGTTCCCACTTCTTCTTTTCCGACTTTTGGTTCCCCAGGACGACCTCCTCCTGTCCCCTTGGCTTCCAGATCCATGATGGCTTTTTGTTCAGGACATAGTTTGACGGTATTCGTTCTGGTGGTGAGGGTGGTGGTGGTGCGGGAGGTGACTCTGCGTGGTTTTTGACTGGGGGAGGGGAGGAGGGTGTGAGGATTGGGGAGGTAGTAGAGTTGTTGGACTTGATGGATCTTTTGGAGAGGGAAGTCTTGGATGAGACGTTTGACTTGGCGTCGGAATCGGATGCATTAGAGTCGGTATTGCTTTCATTGTCGGTGTTCTGGTTGTTGTTGGTGTTGTTGTTATCGCCGTCGCTGTTGGCATCATAGTCGGGTAGATCAAGCGAGGTCGAGCTTTTTTGCTGTAGTGTTGGAGTCGCCGTGGATAATTTCGCCGACTTGCCAGCAAGATTTTGTTCAACCTTTCCGGAAGCAAAATGCCCATTCGCATCTTCGTCCTTCACAGAACCCTCCCGAATCTTCCTAAGTCTCGCAATCCGTCGTGCCCTGCTCACCAGTGACTCCAAAGGTCTCTTTTCATCATTCCCACCACCTGCACCACCACCGTGTCCTCTACCACCAAGACCCGTCAAGTCCTTGGTAACACTCACCTCTCCAGTCTCTTTCTTCCCGCCATCATTTAAAGACTCCTCCCCCTTCCCCTCCCTCAACCTCCCCGAACTCATCACCGGCATCCACACCCTACCTCCCATCGGTGCTACATTCCGTGCTCCATCCATCTCCCTCAACACGCACCACTCAATTCCATCCCTCACACACCTCGAACACCTTACCTGTAATCCAGGGATGGGAAGAGGAATGTCCGGTTGATATCTGTACCTGTACCACCACGGCGGGGTGAACTTGGGGCGTCGTTTGTCGTCACGGCGGTCGCGGTGGTTGATTAAGTTGAGGAGGGAGCACCGCGAAGAGGAGACGAGGGAGCAGTGGAGGCAGGGGACGGAAGGAGTGTACACTGTTAGGTCTATGGGATACGGGTAAGGAGGGAGGGTTGTGTTATTTGGCTGGGACATGGTTAGGCAACATTGGCTTGTAAAGATACATGGGCTGGTAACTCTGGTGAGAAGATTCTTAAAGTAGGAAGTTTGCTTCGTGGAAGAATTGGTGTATATATGTTGAGATTCTTCCATTTTCAAGATGAACAGTCCAGGAGTTCCTGTCTCGTTGCTGCTTTGTCGACAAAGCATCAAATAAAAGCATTGTTGTGCCGGTGGTGTCAGGGTGTGGAAGTCCATAGTGTCTGTCATTTGAACACTGAGAATGTCCCGGTATGAATCGGAACAAAGAATAAGGGGTCGGTCAGTATCCCTCCAGTCTTCTCCAGCGATCCATATCACTTCTGTTCTGTCACATTCGAATTCTGAGTCCTCAGAACCATGAATATAATCACAATTCCACCTTTTGGGGATCCATACAGAGGTACCGACCGACACAGACTTCGTTTTTACCGCACCGTAAGCTTTTTACCTGACAGACTTAGCAGCCTTAACAAACTCCCTAATCTTCTCCAAGCTCTGCTTGCCTCCCTCCTCAACACCACTGCTGACATCGACACCGATCACCCTCTCACTGAGAGACCCCAAAGACTTTACCGTCTCGACAACATTGCTAGGCTCAAGTCCGCCAGCAAGCAGGACAGTAACCTGCTCATCCTTCTCCAACTCCTTCTTGACAGACTCCAAGTCCAACAACGTGCCAGATCCAGCGCCCGAATCCAGCAGGGGCACGGCATGGTACCCACGAGTCACAAGACCAACCTGACCAGGCTTGAACTTGCGGACAACGGGGACTGGGATAAGGTTGGCCCACTCGAGCGGCTCGTCACCGTGGAGCTGGACGATATCGAGATCGTAGAGATGCTGCTTCTCGAGGACCTCCTCAAGGGGCTGGTTCATGAAGACACCTACCAGCAGAGGTCCCCGCTTGCGGATGATCTCGGCGTTGATGTTGAAAAAGTCCCTTGCGGACTTGGAGGCTTGCGAGGTGGCCTCGGTGGATCCGGTCTTCTTGCTCATGTGCACAGCCTGGGAGATGGAAAGGGCGGTCTCATGGTCGACGCAGCGCTTGGTGCCTGGCACCATGATCATGCCCACAAGATCAGCACCGGCCTTGATGGCTTCCGCGGCGGCCTCAGCAGAACGAGTACCGCAGATCTTGACAAGGAGCGGCTCGGGGGCGGACTTGGGCACGGGGCCGGTCAGGCCGGCGCAGAGCTCACGGATGAACTGAGTGGCATCAGGGGCACGCATGATGGCCTCGCCGACAAGAATACCGTTGACACCATCGCGCTTGCAGTCAAGAACATCCTGATGGGTGTTGATGCCGCTGAGAGCGCAGAGGAAGGTGTCGCTGGGGACCATGCTACGGAGACGGCCGGTAGTGCCAAGATCGACTTCGAAGCTCTCGAGGTTGCGATTGTTGACGCCGATAACCTTGGCGCCGAGCTTGATGGCCGTGGCCATCTCCTCGGTGTTCTGGACCTCGACTAGGGGCTCCATGCCGAGAGACAGGGAGTACTTGTATAGGCGCTCGAGGAGCTCATACTCGAGCATCTTGACGATAAGGAGAACGGTATCGGCACCGGCGAGTCTGGCTTCGAGGATCTGGTACTCGTCAAAGATGAACTCCTTGCGGAGAACGGCGGGCCGGTTGGGCATGCCGTTGAGAACCTGACGGACAGCCCGGAGGTCATCGATGCTGCCCTTGAACCACTCTGGCTCGGTCAGGACCGAAATCACACTCGCGCCGGCAAGCGCATACTTGCGAGCTTGCGACGGGGCGTCGATATCAAGCGCAAAGACACCCTTGGAGGGAGATGCCCTCTTGATCTCGGCACAAAGGGCGACATCGAAGGGGGAATTGCGAAGACGGTCGACAAGAGAGATTTGAGGAGGGGCGATGCTCAGGTTATAAGCGGCTTGGAGGTCAGAAGGTCTCAGGGAAGGAATCTGCTTCTGAGCATCCACAGCAGCCTTGCGGTGGGCGTAAATCTTTTGGAGGATGTTGCTCTTCTTGGGCGTGGAAGCGTCGGACTTTGTGTTGGCGGCCTGTGCCTGGGTGGCCTTTTGCAGTCTCTCGTTCTCGGCCCAAGTGCCTCCCTGCATGTGAAGGAAGTTCCGGAACATGCCACGACCCTCGGCAGACAGAATACTTTCCGGGTGGAACTGAACACCCTCAATAGTGTACTCCTTGTGGCGGACACCCATAATGACACCCTTGGAACCATCCTCCTTGGCAATCCAAGAGGTAACCTCCAAGCACTCGGGAAGGGTGACATGAGTACCGGCAAGAGAGTGATATCTCGTCACTGGCAGATCCTGAGATAGACCGGCATATGCGCCCTTGCCGTCGTGGCGTAGAGGAGAGGTCTTTCCGTGCAGAATCTCACCGGCGAAGCACACGTCGCCGCCATAGACGTCAAAGATGCACTGCTGGCCCATGCACACGCCAAAGATGGGGATCTTGCCGGCGAAGTGCCTGATGGCATCGCGCGAAATACCGGAGTCGGTGCCGGGATGACCGGGCCCAGGGCTGATGACAAGCTGAGTGGGGTTCTTTGCGATGAGCTCGTCGATGGTGATCTGGTCGTTGCGGAAGACGGTCACCTTGGCGCCCTCGAGGACGAGGTACTGGTAGACGTTCCAGGTAAAGGAATCATAGTTGTCGATGAGGATGAGGTTGGAGGCGGTTGGCACCAGGGGCGAAGGAGCGGAATCGTGGGGAGAGTGGTCGACGACTGAGGAGGACGACATTGTGATTGGATTTGTGGGAGTGCCGTACAGTATTGAGGGTGTTCCTGAAGGAGTCCGAGGTGCAGCAGCTGTGGTGTAAATGCTCGAGTGTAATTACCAAACAAAACACGAATGAACCCCAAGACGCCCGACCTCGGATGCAGTAACTGAAGTAGCACTACCAAGAACTAGTTGTTGATAGGTAATATAAGTATCACTCCTCCATGAATACAAAGACTCTATTTGTTGTGAAGAAGTCAAAATGACGAGTCTATACTGATACGTACCAGTTTATCTGAGCCTGAAGCGATTCACAAGTGCTTGCGCAAGGTGTCTTTTGTGAGTGAGTCACTTGCACTTTGTTCAATGTTTAGGCGTGAGTTACTTTGAGCTGTGTATTATACAATGTATGTAAATTCCATCAATGAGAGATGCGACCAAGGAGTGGCGCTAGAACAACCGTTTACAAATCACCTCTCAATGCCGGATGCAAGTGGCTCTCAATGGCTCAATGGCTTCCCGAAATTGACATGAATAAGAAAGCAGATGTTCGTCTACGACCTTTGTAAGTGAGCTTCACAGTTCCCTTGCCTCCAGCTCCCGTTTTGCGAACTTGTATCAAGAACACTGTAGAAAGAAAGAAAAAAGAGGGCCCAAGCGTCGGCCGTCATCCCGTTCAAACCGCGCGGTGTTGTTCTAAATGTTCCGTTTTGAAACATTGAAATCCCTTATCTCTTATCGGACAGAGAGGTCCCACCAAAAGTGGAAATTCTTGGCACACTCACTGCCGACGGGATTGCAGTGCCAGGTGCTCCCGCTCTGTCGCAAAAAAACACAGTGGGAATTCTTTGGTTCCACGCGTCGGGTGGTTCTGGCCGCCCGATTCTTCCACTTTGGCGGGAAAAGCGTTGAAGCTCCTGCGCTGCTGCTGCTGCTCACAGGTGCCCTGCACACTGCCCTGCACACAACACCACCATTGCCAGCCGCGTCAGTCAGTGAAGGAAAGCGCGTCAAGCAAATACTACAGCAGAGCAGCCAAGCAAAGGAACCTACCAACCAACCAACGGAATCTCGAATCCGCCCAAAATATTTACATCACAACCTAACACTCCTGTCAACATCCTCTTCCACCACACACAGAGTAGCAGCCGGCATATGACAGAGAGTCGGGTCTGAATCAAAGCTCTACAGTAGCTTTCCCCGTCCGGTCGACAGTTCGTTTCTCTTCATACATCATCGTCCTGTCCTATTTCGTCGAACGTCGACCAGAGATACCCGACGACCACAACAACGACGACGGCGACCCCGACGACAGCACCGCTTCTCGAGGGATCCTTTTCCCACCAATACCCATTCTCCCAAATTTGGCCCCGGCCGCTGATGGAGACCCTCATCACCAATGGCCTCCTTGACCGATAAGACATATTTCCCTCCGCTGGAGGAGTGTTTGACCGGCAAGAATATAATACTGTCCTGGAAGCTTGTCGCTTCTGCTCTTGCCGACCAACAGGGCGATCGCATCACCAGCAATGCCGTCTCTTCCTTTCTAAAGGATGCCTACGTCCAGCACCTGCTCAAGAACCCCTCCAAAACCTTCGAACCTCCGACCTCCAAGACGAAAGCCGACTTCGAGACCAAGACCGCCGCCATCAACGTGACCCAGACCCCCAACGAGCGATTCAATATCAAGACCATCAAGGACGACGCCATATGGCTCAGCACCAATGTCAACATTAGCGAAGTTGCCGCCCTGCGCATCGTCGTAGTCGAGTTTCAGTCGCGCCCACAAGCCCACCTCGTCGGCCCTCTCTCTACCCAGGATATTGACAATATTCAAGAAGCTGCCGGAGTCAGTGATGCGCAAACTTCCAACATTCTTGCCCTCCTCAACCTCTCCACCGTTGCCGACGCCGAAACCACATGGGCCGAGTTTGAGAAGGATGCCAGCCGCCGCCAGCGAATTCTGGCCCACTATCTCTCCGAACGCCGGTCCTTCGTGAGCTCCGCCGAGTCACTCGTAACCTTCATGCTGCACTCGAGTGCTGCCATCCTGAACCAGGAGACGCATAACTTGCGGCGGGAGATTGTGAAGGAGGCATTCGGATATGATGAGTTCGACGACCACTCCGAAATCAACATCAGCTTGTTCGAGGCCCTTGTACCACGTTACTTCACCCTTCTCGAAGATGCCATCAAGAGCGCGCAGACCGGCCCGGCAAACGTGGAAGAACGTCTTCTTACCGAGCAGATCAACATTGACTGGACCAGGACGGCTCTCACCGAGGCTATCCATGCCATGACGGTCTCTTTCCAGATTCTCGACCTCTCGGGCCCCGTGTTTACTACCCCGGAGATAATAACCCAGTGGTACCAGATCATGAACACCTACGAGTTTTTGGACGGCATCAGCAGCGGATACGACCTTGTTTCCGAGCTTGCCATGCCTTTAAAGAGCTTGGTATGCGTGATCTCGCTCAGACTCATCAACCTCAACCGATCACTCCTGTACTTGAGCCAAGACATCGACTTGTTGGACTTCGAAGAGCCCTATCTAGCATCGTCCGAGCTTCTAACCATAATCCATACCGCTGTGACCAACGCCGCAAATGCCGGTTCGCCAACTGCGAGCCCCGTCATCTTGGCATGGTCCTTGATTCTGCAGGAGATGTTTATTGGCTACCAGGAACGCGTCGAACGACGGGATGTTGCTCAAAATGCTCGCGCTCAAGCCAGTTTCGAATTGGAGATTCAGCCAAACCCCAGCGAGCGTAGGAACTCGGCGGGAAGCATTGTGTCTATCGAAAGGTCGCCATATGATCTGTTCCTGACCTCGCAGGCCCTTGAGCGGGATAACCAGTTGGTTGAGACGCTCGCCTTTGCGGCCACCGCTCGTGGCCAGGTATACGAAGTCATGTCAGAAATGGCAGCCTGCCTTGGCCACAGTCAGCTCGCCGCCTTCTCTTCCTTGTTAGGAGCGCGCGCGCGGGCCGTTTTCCTCGAAGTTCTCAAAAAGAGCTTCCCTATCGTGGGGTACCAAAATGATACCGTTTCCTGCCTCCTTACCGTACTGTCCGGAGGGAGGCAGTACTGGGATATTTCTCCCAAGAATGCACTGTCCCCAAACCAGGAAGTTGATTCTGTCATGCTTCGGGATGACGAGCTCAAGGAGAACTATCTCTTGCAGGCTCGCAGCCGTTACCCTTACGAATTCCTGCCCTTCGTCTCATTCACTCGGGCTCTGTTGACGGGCCTCCTCGCAGACAGCGAAAACTCCGAGTGGGTGATCGGTCTGCTCCTCAAGTCTCCCACCTTGACTCTGGAATGGAGCCCTGACTGGGTCAATTACGAACTCATCTTCGAGGATGAGAACATCAACTCCTTCCAGTTGATTGGCGACCTTGATCTCTTCGATACCTCCAAGGTTACCAGGAGGCGCCCCGAAAAGGAGGAAAAGTTCACCATTCCTGCCGGCACTGTTGGGCGTTTCGTCTCGGACAGCGAGAGGATAGCCATACTGGAATACGAGCACTCGGCCCTGGCCCTCCTGGGCAAGCGTCTCGAGGTGTCTTTGAAGGCTGATGCATACAGCAGTGCACTTCCAGGACTTAGTGCTGACGAGGTGGCGGAATCGGTGCTACTTTTGGCAACCGTTGTCCGAGTCGAGACTCTCAGGACTGCCGTGACCGTTTCGAGGGCTGGCTCCGAGGCTGGCATGGCAGTCTTGAAAGAGGCGAGCAGAGCGCTACCACACACCAAAGACATCCTGTCGGTTGTTTGTGACCTTATGGACACCATCATTCAAGACGATCTTGTCAACGTTGATGGCCCCAGAACGGCGGTTTTGGCAGCCTGCTTACAGTTCCTTGATGCCGCACTGCCTGTGTGCCCAGGCAGGGTTTGGGCTTACATGTCTAGAACTGCCCTCATCAATGGCGAGACAAGAGCTGGACGGCTGTCGAGGATTACCGGAAACCTTGACATGCTGTCTGAGCGCTTCGACTTCCTTTCTTCCGCTGTCAAGTTTTTCTCGAACCTGATAGAAATAGCCATGCTTGGTGCAGTTCAGCGCAAGGTCGTAAAGGAGACGAATGCTCGTTCCAACGTCGACACAAACGCATGGCTAGGAACAAGCGAAAAGGTGATCTCTCGGGTCTCTCTTGCCATCGCCCAGACCGCGGTCGATATCATCGAGAATTCGGCCACGTGGAGATTCCCATCCGAGCTGGACCGCAGTGTCGTGGTTCGTGATGTGGTGGGTATCATGCAGAAGCTCCTTTCATACACCTATAACCTGAGCTCGAGCGGGCCTTCGAATACCTTGACTGGCTCTCTTGAACCTGCCGCTAGATACGTTCTCGAAAGCTTCGTCACCGCTTCGTCAAACTCACTCCGATTCCAACCTCTTCTAGCGACACTTCTTGTTGCCTTCCAAATCCCTGACTCGACTCTTTACCCCCGCCGGGCTGCCGTCGTCTCGGAGAGGCTCTTAGTTGTCCTCGACTTCGCAACCATTCTCCTCCGGGTTTCCAACTACCTCGATCTGCCTGTCAGCAAGCTCCAGACGCAGCTGTTCAAATCTGCGTCTCTGGTCGCCCGTCTTCCTGCTATCAGGCTGTCCTTCAAGATACCGGCGATAGCTCTCCTGAGTGCGCTGGTAGAAAGTGCCGGGAAGGGCAACGCCGAACCTCCATCACTGCTGGGATACCTTGGGCCACAAATCTCGCGTTCATTCATCCAGATCACTTCACAGCTGGATAAGCCGTTTGACAGGGTACCAGAATCGGTCAGTATATGGAAGTTCTTTTCGACAATAATGCGGAATCGCCAACAGTGGATGGCAAACTGCCTCCTTACAGGAAAGACTCCTCGCGAGGCCTTGAAGGGGGATGGCAAGATTGCAGAAATCTCTCCCGACTCGGTTCTTTCCACGGCCATCGAAAAACTTCGCTCTATCAAGAAGTTACCAAGCCGGGAAGCCATCGCCATTCTGGACTTTTTCACCTCGGCCCAGAACTACTGGCCTTGGACGATCTTCGCCATGCAGAAGGATACGTCCTTCCTGGCCGACCTCCGAGCATATGTCCGCGATCTCAAGTCGCCCTCGATGGTCTCTAGGACAGACCCCAAGGAGGCTGCCTACCAGGCGAGGATAGCAGCTTACATCGCCGAGGCATTTGCCATGCAGCTGTACCATCTGCGTCAGATGCGGCAATCACAGAAGTTTGCGAACGACGTCGTGAACGATCTCGATTACTTCCTGCGTAACGGAGTTGAGGTTTCGGGGTACAACGCCTCGTTACATTCTAACTTTGCAAAGAACTTTAGCCAACGATACCCGGGGATTTCGGTAGAGGATTTCAAGAGGACAGTTCTTGTTCCTCGTGATCTGGGTTCCCAATTTTACTATGCCTTGGATTTTGCCGACTTGATGCTCAGTTACGACGTGGCATGGGATGGGTCGCGCAAGAACGGCTTCAAGCATGAGATGGAGAGGGCCAATGTGAACTTGTCTCTGGTGGAAGCTGAGATTGTAAGTTTTTCTGTGTTTCCTGTCGGGCGATAACAAATACTAACAATGATTCAAGGCCCTTTTCCATGCTTGGGAGTATCTACTTCTAGAGCTTAGCGTCTCGCTTCTCCCCAAGAACGAAACCGTCGCCAAGCAGATGGCACAGGTCGCTGAGCAATGTTTGGATGCCAACCAACGGGCTCAGCCGCCAGACAACATCTTCGTCCGATTGGTTCACTCTCGGGCAAACCTGGCTTTGACGCTTCTTCAACGCCTCGCTGATGCTTGCCACCTGCCTAAAGACAGCACCAAGCTGCTCACCAGCATCACAAGGGCCATCAATAATATTGAGGTTCCCTTCGACAAGGACCAGATCTCCTACTTCCGCACCCTCCTCAAGATCCTCTTCGTCGCTCTCCGTGGAACCAGACACTCGGTCAATGCCCCTGCGCCCGGCGCCTCCACCTTGTCGAAGTCCGGTGGTGAGAGCAGCTCCGTGGCCGTCACCCAACTGACCCTCAGCATCCTTGACCGCGTCGTTGCCCAATCCTTCAGGTCCCTCGTCGCGCTGGTGCACGAACCCACCTCGCCCACCACGCCTGAGGACCTTGCCCTCATCACCGCGATCCTGCAAGCCTGCCTGAGCGTCCCCGGCATTGATCAGTGCCAGGTGCAAATCCTCAACATCATGGCCAGCCACGACGTCTTCCAAGTCGCCACCTCGCTCTTCTCCTGGGCCGACAAGCTGACGGACAAGTCGGGCGACCCCATCTACGGCGAACTGTCCTTGCTCTTCCTGCTTGAGCTCTCCTCCATGCCCACTATCGCCGAGCAGCTCGCCTGCGACGGCCTGCTAGACCACATCACGTCCGCTAACCTCGCCGGCTTCATGCGCCGCCCCAACGTCGGCCCTCTAGCTGACAACGCCGGCGCCGCCCGCTGCTACTCTATCTGGGCCAAGGGTATCCTGCCCCTACTACTCAACATGCTCGGCGCCTTGGGCGCCACCATCGCCCCTGAGATCGCTTACGTGCTGAATCAATTCCCTAATCTGTTGCGCGCGGCCGTGGATCGATTCGAAGCACCGGGCACCCACCGCACCTTTTCGCCCTCCAAGTCCGTCTCCATCTCCGGTGGTCCCAACAATAACAAGGACATGTCTGGCTTCATCACCCTAACCGCCATTTCGGAAATCCACTCCCTCGCCCTCCTCACGCGCGTCCTGTCCGTCATCAGGATGACTAATGTTGGAGGCCACTCGGCAAGAGATATCCCGCAGATTACCGGAGGGTGGGAAGACGAGGCGAGACAGAATTTGTTGGAGAATGTGGAGTTTTGGCTGGGGAGCAGAAAGGTGTTGAGGGAACGGTTAGTGCCGTTGGGGCAGAGGGAGATGGAGTGGAGGAGCCAGAAAGCGTCGGAGGGGTCGGCGTGTGAGAATAAGTTGGAAGAGAAGGCGGTGGAGATGTTGAGTGGTGTGGCGGAGGTGTTGGCGTTGGGTGAGGCGGAAGAGGGTGCGTAGAAGGTGTTTTACAGTCATTGAGGGAAGGAAGTGATGATGATGGTGGTAAAGGGGTGGATGTTGAAAGGTGGTGGTGTTTTACGGGACGCTGCGGTCTGTCTGATGGATGATTGTGTGTAAAAGCAAGGGATATGGTTGAATTGCTAGGCAGTGTAGCAGGAGACTGAGTGCATGTGTTTTTGTTTACTTCAAGTCGTAAGCGGTATTGAATGGTATTATCATCGCACACTGCCGGATTTAAATGTTTTGACTTTTGTATAAATCCATTTTAGGTGGTAATCTTTTCGCTTCAGTCTCTATTCGTTACCACTCACGCCAAGGCCTTTTGTTAAAAATTGTCATATCCGTAGATGTCGAAACAGAAGCACTTTCAACTTTTCCTACCTAGCCAAAGCTGCCAGAAACTAGGACTCATCTTCGACATCATGCATCCCAGGTATTCAATACCATCCATCTCCTCCTCTCCCCCCCTTCTTCTTCTTTCCATATCCATCCACAACAGAAAAAAACGGTATCCCTCATCACCTCATTCTACACCCAACCAGCACCTTCAATCACAATATCCTTTACGGTATGCATGGTACGCATGCATGCGCACTTTGACTCGTCGTCGTCCTCTTCGTCATCAACCCAGTTTATTTCCCAACCTATTTATACATTTTCACTCCCTCCTCCCCCCTTCTCCTTTCCTTCTTGTAGTGTATAGTATATAGTCTTTACCGCCTCTGCATCTCAGCAGTCATGGCAGCGTTGAGCTCGCCAAAGCGCTCGCCCAGGCGCGTCTGTGTGGACATGGACTTGAGCACGCAGCGGCTGATGCAGCCGGACTCGCGGCCGGAAAGGGCCTTGGAGGTGAAGTCGTCGACGCAGGCGGTGAAGCAGTTGTCTACGAGGTTACCGAAGACCTGTGTTTGTTTGTTTGTTTGTTGTTAGAAGAAAGAAGAAAGAAGAGAGAGGGAGGGAGAGGGAGGGGGAATGTTAGTGAGAGGTTTGGTTGGTTGGTTGGTTTTGGGATAGATGGATGGAAGAGCTAGCAGAGGCTTGGAGAGGGGTGGTGTTGGAGGGGTGTTGGCGGGGTGTTGAAGGAGGGGGAAATTGAGGTGTGACGGTTCGGAAACAGGTAGATAAGGAGGAGGAGGAGGAGGAGGAGGAGGAGGAGGGGTGGGAAACGGATTGCCGAGTAGATGGGATAGTTGGGGGGGATGGTGGAAGACCGGGGGATGATAAAGATTGGTGATGACGGTAGCTATGTTTGGATCTCTAAGATGTAGCGACGACGACTCGAAGATGGAAGAATATTGGTGGCGCAAATGTGTAACGAAGAAAGAAAGTGTGTATATACGACGTACACTCATAAACTCCTTGACCTGGCGCTTCTGAAGGCGCTGGTCGAGCTCGCGGCTCTCGGCGGCTGTAAGTCTGTTTTGTTGGAAAGTTTGACGATGACGTTAGTTTTGGGTTTCCAGTCTTGTTGTAAAAAAAACCACAAGGTGGCTGTTGTTTCCCTTGCTCTCTTGCTTACCCATCCATTGTTGTCGACTTGGTGTTGTGGTTCCGTGATGATTCCGAACTCTTGGGGAAATTCGAGTTGTAGTGTGGATGTAAGGTCCTGGTCGGTTGGCAGAGGTGGAATCGATAACGGATGGATGGATGGATGGATAGATGTCGATGTCGTACCTACCTAGGGCCCGCTGCGCGCGACGGGCAGAAACGAGTCCGATGGATCTTGAAGCCGCAGTTCTAAAAATTCACCGCCCGGCAGAGAGCTCGCTGCTTGGCGCTTGGCATCAAGGCTTGGCAAGACCGGGAGATACAGTAAGTAGCAAAGAATGTCTGTGCGCTAACGTTCGCTCTTGACATTGTACAACCACTGCACACAACTGCAGGCAGCTCAACCAACAGCCTTTACTGCAACCATAGCCGACGCCAATGGTAAGGAATGACATCACTCCTCACGATCCAACCACGGCAACGACCTCTCGGAAGACGACGTCAACTGGAGGAACCATTACTAAAAACAGACATTTACTATGTATAGGCAAACTGAAGAGCCTCAATGGCACTCCGTTATCTGAGGTTTTGCCGTTGTCTTGCCTGTGGACAATAAATCCCCCATTAGGTATCCGGCAATTCGTCCCTGTATCACCGTTTAGCAGGGCGGGGAAGTGAAGGGAAGGACTGGTTGTGTGCAAAGTATGGTATTGTACAACGACGGCATGTCCGCTGGCTCGTAGGGACTGATGTCGGTCCATTGGGCTGTTTTATCTCTCCGTGTCTTGTGTCACCGAAAGGCTTCGTTACTTTGGCCATGGCTTTGTGGTGAGAAGAAAAAAAATAAGTGCTGGGATATGAGCCATTTCTCCCATTGACGGTTATTTGCGGTTAGTGAGATATGGTGTGGATGTCCTCTTTCTTCATTACTGCAGTAGTGGTCATCGCCTTTTAAGTGCTTACACTGGTGTGTTCCCGGAAATCAAAAACACCAACAGCAGTACATATCGTGGGCTTACATGCAGCCTCAGCCAGAGTCAGCCTATGACGTCCACCCGGGAAGGATCTCGTGTTCAGGGAGGAATATGTCTTGCCCGCATATGAAAGATGAAACAAGACCCGCAGTTGATGGGTGCAACATGCTTTTTTACTCTCAAGCCGTTGTGGCAATTTGAGGCGGCCTTGTTTGTGTCCCGTCCCCCCCAAATCGTTATGGTTTTGATACTACATCCATCATCCCAAACGCACACAACTTGGCTTGGAGGCTCTAGGTGGAGCTGCCTTGTCGCGGCAAAAGCTCGGTCCGTCGGCTAAGGGGTGAATCGCAATCTGATATGTTTTTAGGCGGCTCAGGTAAACTTCATCAAGCGGTGAGAATACAATGAGCCGAGCCTGAACTCGCCCATGTCTACGCTACGAAGCTCAAAGTTGGGGTCTGAGGATACCTACAAAGGTTGCTGAACCCGTGGGATTTCTTCGCACGGTGAACGCGACTGCGGAACCTGGCGGCGAAGCGAAGCCGTTTTTATGATCTCTTGTGAAGTGTGGCGCATGACATGTTCATGCTTGGTCTTTGGCGAAGTGAGGGGGAAAACTCAACCTTGACCACATGAGCATGTTTCGCTTGTCTCACCATCTCCTCTGTGCCGGCGAAATGTCATCTTGTCGTGAAGCTGCAACGGGACGGACGCTCTGTGGCCTAGTTCCCCTCTCCCCCATTCTGGAGAACAGCACACTAAAGTGTATGTAGTTAGGGTTTCCGAGCTCTTGCGGGCGTGCCAGGAATGATGTGCGTTGGGAGTCTTCGGAAACCACGCGACTGTACGGGGAAAGTAGTCGTTGGTCATAGTGACAGTCCAATTGAGTCTGGACTTTGAATACCGGCTGCGGTCCCAGCTGGGGGATCAGAGACGATCGCGGCTTCAACAGCCTTCCATGATTCAAGTTGTGGACAGATGGGGTGTAGTATCGTGGGCACCTCTTGGACCCTTGCAAGGCCTTTGACCTGTCAGGTGAGCAGCCATCAACTCTAAGCGTTGGGAATCTTTCCTTTTTTGGAGAGGCGAAAGTGACGACGATGCACGCTTCGCCATTCGTGTCCTTTCTGCAAGCTTCGTTGGGTAGTCATTGTGGTGTCGTGTACTGCGTACGCTATTTGTCTTTTGCTGTTGTGATTTTGGAGTTTGCAGTTCGGTGTGAGAGCAACTTATCTTTTGCCTTCAAGGGGAACATGATTCGTGCGAGCACTGTGTAGGTACTATATTTGGAATTATGGGTTGGCGGCATCGTGAAATTCAGCAGCCGTTTTCCAGCACTTGACAATTCAAGGTGGATTTTTGTGGGCAAGAAGGTGGCTGGGCTGCTGTTGAACAGAGAGGTTGGAGCGCAATAAAGTGAAGAGAACATCCACAATGATATTGGACAATGGAGAGAAGGGAACAGAAGCATCATGATCCCCTCTCCACCAGCTAAGGACTGTCTGAGAAAACTGAAATATTTCAAACTGAAAACGCTGTCGACTACAAAAGGACAAAGTGGAAACGACGCCGTTACACCCACTGCGTGCTGCGTGCTGCGCACTGCACCGAGTCGCCGTCGGTAGGTATGTTGCCCGCTGCAGTCACGGTGAGTGAGAAACACTGCACTTGGTGGTACCTTTTACGCTGACCTAGTACGTCATTCCGTCCTTTCCTGTTGTTAAACGCAGTCCCAACCTAATTGTGCGTCGATCTTGTCATACAATGTCCAAATCCCATCATGACAGACGGTTCTGTTTCAACTGTTCATAGACATGCACGACTGTAATAAAGTGAAAGTCAAGTGGAACTCTGGATTAGGGTCATGTGCTATGGTGGATCTGACACTTAGTTGGAAGCAAGGTGCATGATGTACGCGAAGGTTTAGGAGAAAACACCCGCCATCTTCTCGTGGATGCCCATGTCTAACACAAATTAAGCAGTCGAACATCCAAGACCATAGTCAATAGTCTACACTAGAATATCCCCTCCCAATCCGACAGTGGAAAGCCGGAGATCGAATACCGAAAAGGTTGGATATGTAAGGTTGGATCAAGACAGGATCTAGACCTGTGCCATTGAAGTCTACCTAGAGTAGAGTAGTGTACATTGTCTACCTCCTGTAGCAGGTAGGTACCTCTGCACTAATGCCAGGGGACAGCAGACAGTCTGATGGTATATCAGATGCGAGCACAGCCGTTGCCAGGACATGGCTGCTTTCCATTGCAGACTCAGCTTGGAACATTGGCTATCCTGGACAACTCTACAATTATTTGTCGGTGTGAAACCCTCAACCGTAACAGATAGAGGTAGGTCAAGAGACTGACTTGCGATCTCGGTTGTATTTTCCGGCCATTGTTGTAAACACAGAACCTTGAGGATGAGGTAAGGCACGACATTCCAAATCGATCCAATGCCGCAGGAAAAGGGATCGGATGGGTCGTGGTACAGTGGCTTATAAGAAATAATCATGATGAAAAAAAAAAAAAAAGAAAAGAAAAGAAAAGGTCTACATGCGACTGCGTGGAGTGCTGCAGCGGCCGGCACTGCACTGCCAACATACAGTGTGGCTGAAAGGCATTTACACAGTGGGTGAAACCGTCCCGGAGACGGAATGAAGCCATTGATCCCCTGTTGCTCTTTCCCAAATCGATTTCTCAGTTGTGAGGGGGAAGTAGAAGCGAAAGCCACAGCTTCAGTTGTCAAAGAGCCCGGCCATCTTTTTTTTTTTTTGTGTGTGTCTGTCAATTTTTTTTTTCTTTCCTCTTTGGTTCAGTTCAGTTGTTCCATTCTGTATGCGACGGATGCATTGGAACAACATACAACGTCCAGTTACCTACCCACCTGCCACTCTCCCTCCCTGCCGGCCAGATCGGCCACCCACCTTGGTCAGCAGTGTTACCAGCACCACTCTTCCACTACATAGGGAAACGGGTACCCTATACAGGACGAAACAGACGGGACCCAGACGAGACGAAAGCAAAGACACCCGACGTCCCGGTCGCCCCGGCGACGAACCAGATCTTCCGAGATCCCCTCCCACACAGTCCCCCCTTTCTCCCGGCGCCCTATACCGTCTATACCGTTCTATACCGTCTGTACGGAGCCATCTCCTGAGCAAACAGCTTTGCGACCAGGTTGAAGCCCTTCGACAACCGGGCTCGCCTTCCCTTCCTTCTCCTTTTCCATCCGTTGCGACAATCCACGCCCTTGGTACATCCGGAAGGGCTTTCAGCTCGCCAGCCACCCCCCGGCTTAGGTTCCAGTGCGCGGGTCCTCCAACTGGCTTCGATCAGCCTGGCCAAGGAAGTGGGCGAGCAGGAACAGGAACAGGAACAGGAACCGACAGGACTGGTCACGTCAAGACAGGAACCAGAGAATCAAAGACCAGACAGGGTTCCATTGCCGCCAGCCGCCCCGTCAAACCGTGCGGTGCATTTCCACTTCAGTTCAGTTGCATGGCCGGGATCCCATATCCACTGCCACCACTGTCCGGCAAGTCGTCAGCGTCCACTACAGCACTCCAAGCTGCATCGCGTCGCAGACAAACCTCCTTCTTACAACTTTGACCTACCTCGCTCGACCTTGATACCGGTACATACTGCTGCTGCTGCTGCTACACTACACGCTGCTTGTGTCGCTGTTACTGCTGCACAGACTTTAGCCTGACAGGCAGTTTGAAGCAAGCCTGCATCCTCCCATCTCGTCCTCGCCTCGGCTGCCCCACGCGCATTCCCCCGGTTGCTCAACGTCCTCCTTCCGCCGTCATTGTCTCCCAGTCCTGCAAGTTCGAGTCCACAACGTCGTCCGGTTTTGCCATCTTTTTCTGCCACGCGTGGGTGACTGTCGACCGCCTCCTTCAGCGTCTGCCTTTCCGGCACCCGACTGATTCGGCACCGTCCCGTCCCGTCACCACGCCCGCCATCCCTCCTCCGTCGTCACACGGTCACCGTCATTGCCGTCAACCGCCATGACGTCCGCCGCCGCCGCCGCCGCGCCCGTCGCGCCCGCCCAAGCTCCTCCACCACCGCCTCCAACCTCCTCGCAGACGCAGGCGCAAGCACAAGCGCAGGTCCATGTTCAGGCTCAGGCACAGGCTCAGGCACAGGCACGGACACAGGCACAGGCACAGGCACAGGCCCAGGCGCATTCGCACTCGCATACCCAGTCGCTTTCGCAGCCGCAGCATCGAGCATACAATCCGTACAGTGCCTTTGCGCACCAGCCGCAACCTCCACTCCCCACAAAGCGAGACCTCAAGTCGTGGTGGAAAGGCTTCAAGCTACCCTCGAAGCATCAGGAAGCACACGGTATAGCCACCCCGTTCACTAGATCTAAACCCTACCGATCAACATCCTTATTTGCGGAGGACAAAGAAGGCTGTCTAAGCGACCAGCCGGAAGCTGTGGCCCTCTTGCAGGAGATAGTTGCGCAGGAGCTCCTCATCGCAGCCCGAGCGAATGCCCGATCTCAGCAAACAAGTGTGAGCTTAAATCGGATGTCTACTGGCGCACTTTTCTATGAGAAGCCTCTCCAACTAGACACTCTTGCTCGCTTCCTGAACTGGCGTCTTAGTAGAAGATGTACTGGCGTAAATGGACCCTGGCCGGTGCAGGACTCCGCTAAAACCAAATCAGTAGTAGCAGAACCGCCCAAAGGCATCTTTGGC
Source organism: Neurospora intermedia (assembly GCA_037102815.1). Lineage (NCBI taxonomy): Eukaryota > Fungi > Ascomycota > Sordariomycetes > Sordariales > Sordariaceae > Neurospora > Neurospora intermedia. The sequence continues at coordinate 2,900,236 of BTPP01000004.1, read as the reverse complement.
GTCCCCCTTCGCGATAGCATCAAGTATGCCAATGTTGCCATATCCCTTGTCGACGAAAATGGGAAAAGCTACATCTACGGTTACGTCCCCATCGTGGTTGCCAAATGTGGTGTTTTCTTGAAGGAAAAGGGTTCGTATAGCATCCCCCCCGCCCTCTCCCCCCCCTTTCATCCTGTGGCATACCTTTGGAGAGTCCTAACTTTTCATCCAAGCAACCGACGTTGAGGGCATCTTTCGTCTCAGTGGTTCAGAGAAAAGGATCAAGGAACTCAAACACATCTTCGATTCGCCTGATCGATACGGCAAGGGGTTGGTGTGGGATGGGTACACAGTTCACGATGCCGCCAATGTCCTCCGTCGCTACCTCAACGACCTCCCGGAGCCGGTGGTCCCTCTCGAACTGTATGAGGAGTTTCGAAAACCGTTGAAAGGAGCCACTAGGCAGGCCGCAGGTGATACCGATGGCCCCCAGTTTGTCGAAAATTTCGACATGGACGCCGCCATCCTCAGATACCAGCAGCTGATTACCGAGTTGCCGCCACTTAATCGCCAGCTGATGCTTTATATCTTGGACTTGCTCGCCGTCTTCGCCGCCAAGTCTGACGTTAACCGCATGAACTCGCAGAACCTGGCTGCCATTTTCCAGCCAGGCATGCTCTCCCATCCGGCCCACGCTATGGCACCCGAGGAGTATCGCCTCAACCAATGTGTCATTATTTTCCTCATTGAGAACCAGGATCATTTCCTCATCGGCATGCAAGGTACAGCGGCCGATGAGAGGACGGTTCAGGAGGTCCAGAAGGGGACGCCTACCATCAACGTCCCGGAGCCACCAAAGACCTATCAACCTGGGGTGAACCGGACAGCATCAAATGCCAGCGCTGGAGCCGAAAGTGTTTCCAAGGAAGGCATGATTAGGAGAAATAAGTCGACATCCTCAAGGCGTTCTCTTGCTTCGAATGGAGCGCCGAGTCCGGGAAGCCCTGCATTGACTTCCACACCTACGGGGGGTTTGGGCCGGAGCAACACCTTGCCATCGAAACGATCGCCTCGCGTGCCGCCCGGAAGATTCGCACATCGGTATGATGCGTCTAGTTCCCCAGTCGGCCCCTTAACGCCGGTTCATCCGCCGTCAGTTCCTGGAGTCACGCCTCCTACGCCGACAGTACTGCCACCAGCGCCAGCGGTTGTTCACGAGGTCGCTACACCCCCGGAAGAATCTTCGGTACCATCCATAGCCACATCCACAGCTCCTTCGAGTTTGCTACCTAATCATTCTGTCTCGGCTACCAGGAGTCAGGAAAAGCTGTTAGATGCCGAGGCCGAGGCCGCGACGCCCTCCAAGGAACGCCGCATACCCACCATATCAAATATCTTCCAGAGAGCGCCCACTGGGGAAAACGAGCTTCGACAGCCTAACAAGCTGAAGAAGAAGATGCCAGGAGCCGGAGGTCATTATAGTGCTCATAGCTCGACGATGTCGCTTCCTCGCTCAGCAACAGCATCGCCCAGTGTCGAAGCTGCGAATCCCATGGATACGGTTCCATCCTTGCCCGGAATCCTTGATGCGGTAGTGTCGGGCGGACAACCTGCGCCTTCCCCCAGCGACTCTACGCCGAAGGCATCCCAGGTACCTTCTACGCCCTCAACCACCGTGCATCCCCACAATGCCTCTGAGGCACAACTTAAACCACGAGAATCTCCGCCGACTTCGGTCACGTCATACAACGATATGTCTGATCCTGATCAGGTTGAGACGCAGACTTCGGCTAGTTTGGCTAGCCCAGAGGTGGCATCCCCGGACAGGGATAAGAGGAGGCGGTGGCGCCTATCAAGGAAAAAGGAGGATAGCATATCCTTGAATTCTCCTCTGAACATTAGCCAGCCTCTCATTTCCCCGCGTATGCTAGGTTCGAATTCGCAGGCTGAGGGGAGCAACAGTTCTGTAGGCAGTTCTGGTTATTTCCATCACAGACCCCGGGCAAGCATGAGCGGGGATGTTTCTGACGCGGGCATGATAAGTAGCCTCGATGACCGTTCGATGATGAGCGACGCAACCAGAGAAGGCAGAGACCGCGACCGAGATAGGGACTGGGACAAGAGTAGTGAATACCGCAAGTCAAACATTGCCGACTGGCTGAAAAACAAGTACCGCGAGCATAGGGAGACAGCGGAACTAAGAAGAACCAAGTCGCCACCAGCACATGATGGTAGATCGGCATCCATTGGGGAACGAATTCGCAAGAGCATTGATATGAAGCGGGAGATGATCAACGGAAGCGAAAATGGGTATAGCGATGAGCATATTCCGATGCCACCACCGCCCATGCGGGAATCAGGACCGGGACATTCACAGACATCCATCCAATCTGCTGCTCAACCTGTCCAGCCAGTTCAACCACAGCCGCTGCAAGCTCAACAACCCCCAGCACTTTACCAAACTGAAGTGCAGTCGGTCGAGGTACAAGCTGTCGTGCAGGAATTTCCAGCCCAGGTTCAGCCCAATGTCCAGCCAGAGCAGCCTTCGTCACAGCACCCTGAACCCCAACAGGCTTCGGCACATCAATCGCAGCCTCAACTGCAGCAAGAGCCCTTGCCGCAAACACCAGAGCAGCCGACTGAAGCGTCCGTGCTCACTCCCTCAAGGCACATGGATCTAGATGAGTAAAACAGCCGATGCAAGCCTGATGAACAGGGCACAGTATTCTACTAGTGCTCAAGTCAATCATACCCGTTTTGTGGTCTACCATACAAACTATCACTCCGTTTTAATGTCTAAGTTAGTTTATCTCGGATGGTCTTTTTTCTGCCGTTTTTTTTATCTTTTTTTTCTATCTTCTTCAGCGCAAGAGAGCGGGTCAGGTCGAGGGCTTTGTTGCGCGGATACCCCATCCAGAGATACCCGAAGAAGATTTTGTTTGTCTCTAGTACAACTTGCGGTACCAAAGACAACAGAATCTAAGCGTCTTTTACTGGTTTGAATTATTGTGTTTAGACTTGGGGATATTATTTTCCTTCTTGTATGCTGGAAGACCATTAAAAGCAACACAGAGATGTACTAGAACTTCATGTTTGTGTTTTGGGGCATAATAAGTCAGGCATTATCAGCAACAACTCAACAGTCACCTATAACCATCATGTAGCGCTCACAACGGGCAACCCCTCTTCCCCGCCTTGGAACCCTACAACAAACCATGCATGGCTTGGAGAACCGGTTGATTCCCTTTTTTTTTTTATCGCCTTCGTCATCTGTAGTACGGAAGAATCACAGAACTAATGCTCGGCCACACACCCACCAACCACATACATATGTAGATGGTCTTTGGGGTGGTTGGGGGAATACCAGATGACACACAAAAATAACGAATTCACGAAATTGGATGACGATTCCTCCTCTTGTTCTCATGTTTGTTTACCAAAAACCTAGTGTGGGGATCACTTCTTCCTTGCTTCTTCTTCGACGGCCTTTACCGTATTCCATCCGGAATTGAAAAAATCGAGTGTTAATGGAATGCCAAATGTACCTACCGGTCCACACGTATGTTTGTGATTGCCAGTTGTGTTGGATCCGCATCAGGGATATATATGCCTGCGCGCCTGTGAAGCATTTGTAGTTTCGTGACCGACCGAGTCGAACTGCACGTTACGATTTCAAAAACATTCGCATCCGTCTGGGGAAGAACATGAAAATCACATCCATCTCATATATTAAATATGCATATTGTAGGACCATGATGGCACCAAACCCACGCGAGCGACGAATTTCCCGATCAGATGACATTAGATCAGAGCTGATTTCTTTTTTTTTTTTTAAGGATGATCTGCGTCATGTACAATACATAGTACGTACCTCACCAACATGATGACACACACACACACACACACAACTAAACGACCTACACGCACAGTACACTACCCAGAACCACTCCACCGGGTCGGCATCGTCATGTAGGTACAGACGATCACCACCTACACCAAAAAGAGAAGTGAGCTGAGTCCGCCTGATTCCTGCTGAGTCTAGACTCCAGTCTAAAGAGTTACATGTATAATTGTATGTAGTGTGCATAAAGGAGCCCTTTGAACAAAATACCGGATGGAGTTGCGGGGCCATGGACTTGAAAGTTTAAGTTCGGCTTGTGAAGGTTACTGTGGTTGGTTGATACCGAGTCCGGAGGGGACTACATACAGTAACCCACCGTCTCGATACGTCTAATACCGAACTGTTGAATATCCAAGTCGTCGGTTACAAAGGGGAATAATGGTCGACACCTAGTTACCTACAACACATGGTTGTTTGAAGCTTTCAACTTGAGTCGAGTTAAGCTGAATCCACGAAGGAGGTCCAACCAACACCTCAGCTTCGCTTTCTCAGCTGGTTCCTTTCTTGGGAGAACCGTGGCTGTTGAGGCTCCTCAGCCGCTGGTTGTCTTTCACTCGTACACAATCACATATAATCTAAGAAGAAGCGCGGCACCATTCCGAGCTGAACCCGCTGGACCGCTCAAGTGTCGATCTTGACAGCGGAATTATTCAGTCTGAGTGGCGTGGCGTGCATGACCTGTCAGGCCGTCACTGTGCCCATCTCCCATCTCCAACTGTTCTTTGTTTCTTTCCATCCATCAGCCGTTCGTCCTCATTGCTTGGATTCCGTCTTGTGTTGTTCTTCTATGCTTAAAGAGAGAGAACCAGAAACACAAAGGGAAAAAGCCAGGTGTCGTTGGTTGAAGTTGGGGGGAAAAGCTTAAAGGGGTAGTTCCAAGCAGTCGTCTGGGACCTGCCTGACATGCGGAGCTGTCCTGTCACGACGAAAATTTCTTTTTTAAAGATCCACCATTAGAGGTATGTTATGACTCCTTTTTCTTCACATGATATTTTTCTTTTTCAAAGACAAAAGAAGAAAGATTTTTTTTTTTTCGGGGCAGATCATCATCCATCGAAGAATTCTCTTCAAAAAAGGGGCAGCACTCAACCAAACATTAACACAGGAGGTTGGCTTCTTAAACTCCGTATTTCGGAGTCCCAAAACACCGTGACCGTCAAAACACGATGGTTGACACCTACCTACACACGCTAGAACAAAAGCGGGAAAGGCTAGCGTCAATCACTTCACTCACTCCCGTCCATCTTTCTTTCCCCGCAAAATCCCACCAACCAGATGTGCCAGGGTCGTTGCGCCAACCTCGGGACTTGGCGCGGGGTAGGGGGTGTTGCAGTGGTCCGGTCGGTCGCCCAGGACGGGACGCGGGAGTGGCAGACAAAGGAATGGTCTCGGCTTTTGGGCCATTTCCTGGGGGAGGAGGAGGTGTGGTGGGTGGGTGATGACAACCGGGAGACCTATGGTTGGCGTTCTTACCTCTCGCTGTTGGATACCTGGGTGATTGAAGACCTGACAAATTCAAGAGATTCTTGCGAGAAAAATGCAATGTGACGGTCTGAAGTCTTTATGACTCCAACAGCGTAGCATTCATTCACCGATATCCGGCGACCATTTCAGCCCCAGCAGTCCAGGTCGAGACCGAGATCGCTCTTAGCTCCAATGACTCTCTCTCTCTCTCAGCTCGCTTCTCCACCATCTCTACCGCAAGAGGCTCAAAAGGTACCGGCCCCGTCACCGTCACCGTCTCCATCCATTCAGCCCGGCCGCCGCTGTGGTCCATCATCACTTTCTCCACCGCCTCCGCTGCCCAAACCTAAACACGACACACACTTACATTGCGGCTCCGTTGCCATGACATAAACGATCCCAAATGCCAATTCCTCCTGTCGAAAAATGTCACCACATTCGTGGTAGGGCCGAGGCTTCAAGGGATCGACCTACCTAACACGGTATAGTAGCAAATGTACGCCAAGACGCATGGAGCGAGTCAAACACCTTATGGAGCTTACTGTCCAGGGGTGTGTTGTTGTAGTGTAAGAGCGAAATCGCTTGCATATTATGTACAGACTTGTATCGATGTAAGTGGTGGGCCTAAAGGAGGAAGAAGAAACCCGACCCCCCAAACAAGAAGAGGAATCGGCCCCGAGAAGATGACTGTTTCTAGAAAGAAAGTGAGTACAAGACGGGATTTTACTTGCGAAACTTGTAGAACAGAACGACAGGCGACAGGCGACAGTCAAACGGGAATGGCGTGACGCCTACCATACCGTTCGTTTCGTTGTGTATGTGTCTTGGTTTCACAATACTTTCCCGTGGAAGCAAGCTGATGAGATGGAAGGATAGAATGGAGTTGGAATGGTTGCGTGCGTCTTCCTTTCTTCCTGTACAACCTGCGTACACGTGCATAGGAGTAACAAGGCATTCGACAGGCAATAAGAGATGAAGAGGAGAAAGATGAGGACGCATATCTACCGGACAGAAGAGTGATGTGAGGGGGGGGAGGAGGGGCGATGGATGACAATATCATTTGAAGAAAAAGGTCAGATGAGCAAGTTCGATGCCTCAGGCCGATACATAATTTGAACATTCAGGTGAAAGAGGAGATCGACCGCGGCTCTTACCATCACTTCATCTTCTCCAGTTGTCCGGATCGTTTCTAGTGGCTTTTCTTTCCCATCGACTTCGATTGGGCTGAACACATAAAAGTCGCCGAGAGGCTGGAATTGGTCATGGTGGTGGTGGTTAGCTCCAAGGGTGACAACCTCTTAAAGTGACAAAGACGACAAAGAAAAGTCATGGTGTAGGTAGGTACCATCAGTCACCCCGCCTTTCCCTTTTCCTCGTCTCCAATCCCGTCCTCCGGGAACGCTCTCCCGAACACCGAGCTTGCCTCAGTCTGGAAAGTTGTCCGTCGGGGGTCGGGACCCCTGGATGGGGCCCAAAGTCTAAACAAGTGGACTGGACGGACCGTGGATGCAACAATGACAACGGATTGGGAAAGGCTAGGGTACAGTATGTAGAGTTCCCCAATGGTTAATGGTGGAGGCGACACCGTCGATCCAGGTCACCATCGGCCATCCACCGGCGCACCCAAGTGTGTCCGTTCGTTTTGTGTCACACTCATCCAATTATACGTGAGCCATCGAGAGACCGTGTGAAATGGAACACTTTGAAAGAAGGGGGATTGACGCCAGAGATCCTTGGTCAGTCATGTACTCATGTATGTACCATGCCAGATGCAACCATCATATCTGCACTGATGCATTGCACCGACCCCGACCGGTCGGCCTCCGCCGTGTCTGTCCGCAGTAGTGCGTCTTCGATATGTACATGTTGACACCGCGTCCGACCCGTACCCAAGTACTTAAACCTCGAATCCCCGATTGCATGGCCGATCGTTCGCAGATCTCCTTCCCCTTCTTCAGCTTCTATAAACGACAGTTCTTCCCTTCCCCTCCCTCTCCCCTTTCCCTCTCTCACCTTTACCGTTCTTGTAATTCTAGGTGGATGTTGCTCGGGAACCAGAAGCTGTAAGACAAGAATCATGTCCGATATCAAGGATCGTAAGTTGAATCCTTAACCCTTTTCCTTCACGATATTTTACGTTACCTCACACACACACACGTCATATTCTAACATGATTTCACAGTCTCCCTCGAGGAGAAGACCCATCATGACCCTTCGGGGTTCAGCAGCTCCGACAAGGGCGCCGAGGCCGGCCGCATCTCGTACGACATTGGCCCGAACTCCCTCACGACCGCAACTGCTCTCTCGCCGCCCGAGGGCACCACCGAGGCGGCCATCGTGCGCAAGATCGACCGACACATCATCCCCTTTATCATCTTCCTGTACCTGCTCGCCTTTTTGGACCGAGTCAACATCGGCAACGCCCGCTCCTTTGGACTCGAGGCCGACTTGGGGCTGGAGAAAGTCGAATACAACACGGCCCTAACCATCTTCTTCGTCCCCTACATCATCCTCGAGATCCCCGGCAACATTCTGATGAAGAAGTTCTCGCCTCGCGTCTGGCTGTCCATCTGCTGCGTCGGCTTCGGTCTCGTCTCCATCTTCCAGGGTCTGGTGCAGAACTACGGCGGTCTCCTAGCCACCCGTTTCTTCCTCGGCGTGTTCGAGTGCTCCATGTTCCCCGGTTGCTTCTTCCTGCTCGCCTCCTGGTACAAGCGCGCCGATGCGCAAAAGCGGTACTCGCTCTTCTTCTCCTCCACCTCTCTGGCGGGCGCCTTTGGCGGCCTGCTGGCCTCCGCCATCGGCAAGATGGACCACTTGCAAGGCTACCGCGGCTGGCGCTGGATTTTCATTGTGGAGGGTTGCGTCACCTTTTTGGCCGGCGTTGTCTTTTTCTTCACCTTCCCCGCCTTCCCCGAGGAAGCACGCTTCCTCAAGCCCGCCGAGCGCGAGTACGTCCAGGCCATGCTGCAAGCGGACCACGGACACTCGGCGGCCGAGCGCAAGATTACTCTGCGGGACGTCGGCAAGGCGCTGACCGACCACCGCATCTGGCTCGGCGGCATCATGTACCTCGGCCTGATCGTGCCCGCCTACTCGTACGCGTACTTCTCCCCGACCATCATCGGCTCCTACAAGTACTCGGCCATCCAGACGCAGCTCCATTCCGTCCCGCCGTGGGCCGCCGCCTTCGGGTTCGCCATGGTCACCGCCGTCGCTTCCGACTACCTCCGCCATCGCTTCATGTTCGCCATCTTGGGCATCGCCGTCGCCATCGCCGGTTTCGCCATCCTCATGACCGTGCACGACCCAGCCCACGTCAACGTGCAGTACGGCGGCCTCTTTCTCGTCGCCATGGGCGCGTACAGCGCGATGCCCATCATCGTGTGCTGGTTCAACATGAACTTGGGCGGGCACCACCGCAAGGCCATCGGCACGGCGTGGCAGATTGCGTTTGGCAACATTGGCGGTATCATTGCCACCTACAGCTTTGTGGCGAGCGATGCCAAGAATCACTATCGCATGGGGTATGCGATTTGTGTCTCCTTCACGTGCTTGTCGGCGCTGGCGTGTCTGTTGTATGCGATTAGTGTGACGATGGAGAATAAGAGGAGAGCGAAGATGCAAGGGGATGGGGGGTTGACGGAGGAGGAGAAGGCGGATTTGGGGGATCTGAATCCCGAGTTTAGGTATATGCTTTGATTTTGTCGGGATGGGATGATGTGCATGATGATGATGATCATATCAGGGAAGCGAAGAGCGAACAGAGGGGTTTTTGTTTTATTTATTTGTTTATGAAATGATACCATGGGATGTTTAGGAAGAAGGATTTGCTTTCAAAGCCATGATGACTTGTTGTGTTAGGATGATATACCAAGGCTCATACGTACAGACACCGAGGATCTACTGTATTCCTTGTATGTATGTGGCACTACTAAATGTCGACTTTTTAATGTCCTTCGTCGAGCGTGTTATTCCCATTATTCAATTCTTGAGTAGTGGCCGTTTGTCCAATCTATACGAGATGAACAATAATATAATACTACGGAAAACAAGTAATTCCATCCACCTGTCCCAGCGAAATATTAACACTCGAAAGACAAGACAAGCCTCGTGATATAAGGGTATGACCTATCGATTTTGTCCCATGTTTGACGTTTATGTAAGGTTTCAATTGTACAGTGCTCTGTGTCTGGAACGTGACGACACCAGAAGCCAAACAGCAACTCAGAAGGCAAGACGGAGGTGCCCGCTGGTAACGGGTGTGACATGTTCACTGCCTGACAGGCCCGACGTCCCGAGCTCCTTTTCACTTTTGAAAGGTTATGCAAAGGCCTTCACGGTGTTCCAGAAGGATTTCATAAAAACCCGATGTATGGTTAGACGGTCGCCGAGTCTCCGAAGTTGCCTAGCTACGAGAGTGTTGTGTTTTGTATGACTTGTGGAAGTGTAAGGTGTAAGGTAGGGTGAACACACTTGGTATTGTTTGATTCATGGGTGGTTCCTTCCGGTGATTAACTGTGTTACAAGGTGGTATATAAACTTTTCCCATAACCCGCTGACGCGAAGGGTCAGGATGATAGAGATATTCCCAATAATCAGTCTGATATCCGCAAGTCCCTGGGTATCCGAACATTGAAGAAAAACCAGTTGCGCCCGGGTTACAACAAATGCAGTGCATGCTGAGTGAAAACGCAACACGCCGCTTCATCCTCCTCAAATACTAACTAATGTCCCTCGGACTTGGTGACAGTTGGAAGTTCCTGCAGGGCCTCTCCGAAGGTCTTGATAGCACCCCGTAGCTCCTCCTCGGTGATGACTAGTGGAGGAGCGAAGCGGATGATGTTGCCGTGTGTGGGTTTCGCCTGGATGTTGTGGTTAGCACTATCATCAGCAACGGAGGAACGGACATTACTCACGAGGACACCCTTCTCCTTCAACAAAATGCACAAATCCCAGGCTGTCCGCCCAGCAGCCGCAGACTCATCAATAACCACGGCATTCAACAGTCCCTTGCCGCGAACGAGCTTAACAATGGGAGACTTGAATGCCTCCACTCCTTCCCGGAAGATCTGACCCAGCTTCTCGGCCTTCTCTACCAGACCTTCCTCTTCTACAAGCTCCAGCGCACGGAGCGATACCGCACATCCAAGCGGGTTACCGCCATATGTGGAGCCGTGAGTACCAGGCTCAACAACGAGCATGATCTCCTTGTCAGCCAAAACAGCGCTGACGGGGTACATGCCGCCCGAGATGGCCTTGCCCAGGGTGATGATGTCAGGCTTAATATTGGCCCAGTCGCTGCAGAGCATACGACCCGTGCGGGCAATACCAGTTTGGATCTCGTCGCAGATAAAGAGGACGTTGTGCTTCTTACAAAGCGCCGAAACCTTTTGGAGGTAGTCCTCGTCGGGAACAACAACGCCAGCCTCGCCCTGAATCGGCTCCACGATGAAGGCAGCGGTCTCCTTTCCATGCGCCTCCAGTACTTCTTCTAGATCGGCAATGTTGTTGTAGCGGATGACCTTGCCAGTCGAAGGGGAAACGGCGCCGATCTGGGGTACGTAGGGGCCATAGTTATCACGCGACTCGGGATCGACGGAGAGGGAGATGGCCGTCATCTGCAAGAGTTTTGGTTAGAATATCGGGGTGAACAGCTTGGCGCTTAAAACACAACTTACCGTCCGTCCGTGGAAGTTGTCAGCAGCGCTGAACACCAGGGCCTTGTCATGTGGCACGCCCTTGACCTTGTACGCCCACTTTCTCGCAATCTTGATGGCTGTCTCGACCGCCTCGGCGCCGGTGTTCATGGGCAACACCATGTCATACCCAAAGACGGAGCGGACCTTTGCGGCCCAGACAGGGAAGACATCGTTATGGAAGGCGCGGGAGCTCAGGGTGAGGCGCGAAGCCTGTTCTGTGAGGGCCTTGACTAGCTCTGGATGGCAGTGGCCCTGGTTCACGGCGCTGTAGGCAGAAAGGAAGTCAAGGTAGTGCTTGCCCTCGGGATCCCACACATGAACGCCTTGAGCCTTGGAGAAGACAACGGGGAGCGGGTGGTAGTTGTGGGCGGCATACTCGTTCTCGGCGGCGATGGCAACGTTGGTCGCGGCAGCGTGGTACTTGTCCGAGCCGGTGATGAGATGGTCGAGCGAGAGGGTTGAACCGCCGTTCGAAGCAGTATCAGCGGGTGGCGCCATGATGGTTGTGGTTTTGGTGGTGTCTGTAGAGGTGGTAAAGTAAATTAAAGGTAACGATGGGCAGTCGTCTGGCTGACTGACAGAGATAACTAAAGATGAAGGAAGACTTGGGAACAAGGAATTCAAGTAGAAGCAATTTGGAAGTGTCTGGCCTTGATATACTTAAGATGGAAACAGAAGAGAATGACCTGACTCGGGAAATTGACAAGAATTGAAGAGGCACTGAGAAAAGTTGGACTCGAAACAAGGAGCGACTGACTTGGGCGAGTTCTGAGGCAACGAGGATCAACGAGGAACCTTGCTATGGTAGTACCTATCTGGTAATGCAAACGTGGACAATGGGTAACACCAAGACTGGTCGGATGGTTTGCCACCATTCATTGCGTCCGAGACGGAGATGGGCGTGGCCTGCGTGGGTAGGGTGCGGCCCGCACTAGACCCCTAAGTGATAAACGTCCTGCACTAGACCTCTAAGTGATAAACGTCCGCATCACCGCTTTGCAAAGACAAGGGACGGTGCAGAACATGACCTCCGCCAACCCTCCGCGTGGACAGCAGCCGCCGCCGCTGCCGGACGCAATCGAAGCCGAAGGAAGCCGCCCTGGGCACGGGATGCCGATGATGCGGGATATGCCTGAGCTTCATGTTCCTGCTGACTTGAGTTCCTCGAAGCATCCCTGTCCACGAGAGAGCTTTTCTCGATGGAAGTGAAAACAGAGTAAAACTGCACTAACATGAAAAGACACGGCAGTCGTTGATATAACTGCCGTTTCCACTAGTGTACTATAGTATAGGTACGTATGCAGCACAAAATAAATTTAAACGGGGAGACGGAGCCTCAGTAACGGAAGAACGGCTCCAGTCTGCAAGGTTCCCCCCCGCCGTCATCGGTGCTGTCACGGAGGGGCTCCGATCCGTGACGCTAACCAATCATGGATGCGCTGATTACCGTGCTGCGTGATAGGGCTGGTAGTTCTTCGATTCCCCATTCCTTCCATCAAAGCGCGGGGGCTGTCAGGGAGATTGGGAGAGAGATCTGTCAGCTGGCGTATGCCAGATCACCAACTGCCAAGATATGGGTGGATCTCTTTGGTTGAACCCCCCCCTGAAACGTGCCTTAACAATTAACTACATGACAGAGGTACCTTCCTGTCGACCTCAACATCACCCAAGGGCATCACGACCAACACTCCCAGGTCAAAACATGCCTGATGAACCGGCCCTCTCCAAGCCCACCGAGGCTGAGAGAGCTAACACCGGAAATGCAAAGACACCAAAAACATCAACGCCAGTAACAAAACCTCATCGGCATGTTGTCTCGGCACAGGTCTACGACGTCCTCACCTTGCTCTTCGTCTTTCGCTTCATCAATGCTCTTATTCTCCGCACCTTCTTTCAGCCAGACGAGTACTTCCAGGCTCTCGAACCGGCATGGAACATGGTCTTTGGAGACCAGAGCGGGGCCTGGTTGACCTGGGAATGGCAACATCAGCTTCGCTCCTCTCTCCATCCGGCCATTTTTGGTCTGGCATACAAGGCTGCCCACTGGATCCTGTCCGCGCTCTTTCCTCCTGCTCTCGAGATGTTTGTTCTCGAAGCCTTGCCCAAGCTTGTCCAGTCTGTCTTTGCCGCCTTGTGTGATTATTATACCTGGCAACTGGCCACCTCCATCTTTGGCGATGAGAGCAATGTCCCATGGACTGCTGTAAGTCACAGGCCCATGCATGTGTTGTATGTCTTGGACAACCCTTTGACTTTTGCCTCTAGCTGTGGATGACAGTTCTCAACCCATGGCAATGGTATTGCTCCACAAGGACTTTCTCGAACTCCTTGGAGACCACTCTGACCATTGCCGCCCTCTACTACTGGCCCTGGGATCTTGTTCAGGATGCCAAATCCAACAAACAGGAGGAGCCTCTGCAGGTCAAGGGCAACCTGGGCAGCCTCCGAGTCTCACTCGTTCTTGCTGCCGTTGCCGTCTTGCTACGCCCAACCAATTTGCTCATCTGGCTCGGAGTCCTCACCCTCACCGTCACACGGCTGACACTCGATGGAGAGTCTCCTATCAACAGATCGACATTGCTTGCTCTAGTCAAGGAGATCATCGTTTGTGGTAGTGCAGTCCTTGCCGTGTCACTCATCTCGGACCGTCTCTACTTTGGCTTTTGGACCTTCCCGCCCTACAAATGGCTGTACTTCAACATCTCTCAGTCCCTCGCCGTCTTCTACGGCCACATGCCATGGCACTACTACATTTCTCAGGGAATCCCTCTACTCACAACCACCTTCCTCCCCTTTGCGCTCGTTGGTTTATACAAGGCAACATCATCTTCCAGAACCCTTACCGTCCTCCAGTCTAACATCCTCAAGACGCTTTCCTTTGCCGTCTTGTCCATGGTCGGGACTCTCTCCATCATCTCCCACAAGGAAGTCCGCTTCATCTACCCTCTTCTTCCCATCCTTCACATCCTAGCCGCTCCCTATGTCTTCAAATTCTTCACCATCCCAGCAACATCAACACCAGCAGCAACCACAACTCAAACCAAAGGCAGCGCCGCCGCTCCCTCTTCAACAACGACGACAGGCCCCGTAACCCTCCGCCACAAAATCTCCCTCGCCAACCTCCTCTCCCTCAACCTCCTCCTCGCCATCTACCTCTCCCTCTTCCATCAACCCGCCGCGCTCTCCGTCATGACCTTTCTCCGCACCGAATTCGAGCGCATCCACCCGGACTCGCTCTCCCTCGACTCTTCTTCGTCCCCAAAACAAGAACTCTTCGCCCTCTTCCTCACCCCCTGCCACTCCACCCCCTGGCGCTCGCACCTTGCCTACCCGGCCCTGCGCGCCAGGGCTTTGACTTGCGAGCCGCCGCTGCATACGCAGCCCGGGAGTAAAGAGAGAAGGGAGTACATGGATGAGGCTGATCGGTTTTACAAAAAGTCTGAAGAAGAGGATGGGTTGTATGGTGTGGAGTTCTTGAGGGAGGAGATGTGGGGTGGTGATGGTTTCACTAGTGGCGGTGGTGCACAGGGGGAGGAGATTCCGAGGTTTATTGTCGGGTTTGAAGGCATTGAGGAGTCGCTGAAGAAGTTCTTTGAGGAAGACAAGAAGGGGATGGAGATGGGGGTTGAACTGAACAAGGTGTGGGAGGGGTGGAATGGTGCGTTTAATGAGGATTGGAGGAGGAGGGGGAAGTTGGTCGTTTGGGATACGGGGGTTTATGATGAGGTTCTTGCAGAACAGAAGAGGAGCGTGTTTTGAATAGGTCTGGCGGCTAGGTTTTGGAAAGAGCAAGGTGGGTGTGTGAGAAGTGCTCTAAATAGGAGGGAAACTGGTAGTATGCGCCAAGGATAGGCCTGGCGCAAAAGAGTAAGAAGAAATGTAATGCAGCAGCGAAAAGAAAGCCGCAAGATCCAAAGAAATATGTACAATGAACTTGAGGAACAGCCAAGAATATACAGAAGGCAAATAACCAGCTTAAGGCCGGTCTTTGCCTCTCTCCTCTCAACCCCTGGCCCTTCTCATAATGTAGTATCTCCTCCACTCTTCTTCCTCTCTTCCCTTTGCGTTCTTTTCCTTGCCTCAACCTCCTCCGCCCTTTCCGTCATTCTCATTCCTCCCATGCCAACCCCGGAGTAGTTTCTTCCTATCTACATCCCCTCATATCTTATATACCATCCCCTCATTCTATATCCAACCACTATCCCTCCTTTCCCAATCATCTTGATATCCTTTTCTTTTTTTTTCATCTCCTTCTCATCCTCACGTCAAAACAGGATTATCATCGTAATTCCCCCACTTTGTTGGCACCGGGCAGCAAGACACCTTCAGCGTACAAGGGCCCCCAGGGTACCTGTCCCAGGGCGGGTCGCACCCGTGCTTACCTGCCTTGAGGTTGTCCCGGTTGAGCGCATAGTAGCGGTCGTCTTGGCAGCGGCAGATAGCGGGAACGCAGTTGTGGGGGTCGGCGCTGTTGGAGAAAATGGATCAGGTTAGTTGATGGTTGATTAAGATTGGGTGAACAAGAGGAAAGGAGAAGGGAGTTGTGAGAAGGGGAAGAGAGAGAGCCCGCGGGATGTTATGTTCGATGATGATGATGAAGTGCAAAGAGTTGAAGGGCGGGGAACGACAAAATGATGAAAACACTTACAAATAACCACATTGACTCTTCGTGTTAAGTCTCCCTTCCAGGATGTGGCTCGCCACTATGCTTTGGACGAGTTTATCGTCGGTTGGGTGGGCTGATACCTTTCCTGTTCCTGTGATGCTTGTGATGATGCTAGCGGCCACAAGAAGTAGGGCGTTGTTGTTGACTGTGAACCTCATCGTTGAGGTTGAGTTCTCACTCGACGCTTATTCAATATCGAAATGCTGAATAGGTGCTTTGACGAGTTTCTGGTTTTCCTTCTTAGTTCGTTCCTATCTTTGCTTATTGGCTGCGACGTGTATGTTGAGAGTGTTTCGAGTAGACAGTAGACAGATAGTAAAGAAGAGTCAAGTCGGAGGGGTTCTGGTTTGGTGACAGTTGGGTCTAAGGAGTGTACAGAGTTGATGGAGAAACTTCCTAGAGTAACAGAAACAGGGATTAAGAGAAACGGGTGGGAGGAAGTGCCAAAGTGTCTTTATATCTCCCAAAGAAGTGATGAATAACCAAGAATGCGTGACGCCTCGAGTGGCTGAATAGTCGGGTCGGGTGGTCTACTTTGGCCACTTCTTGAGGGGAGGACAAAAGCGTGTAGTTTGGTGTTATAGCAGCATGTTGCCGATTACAAGGTAGCTCCAGAGACTTTCCCTTCGTGATACGGTGCGGAATCATCTTTGAATGATCACGGGCAAGCAAATGGACATGGGCATACCACTATTTGGGAATGAGGGAGTCACTAGACAAGGGGCAGGTTCAAAGCATCAGGACGGCACACCAGGCAAGGCTTTGAACAAACTCACCCCTGACTGACCATGGGACTCGGGGAGTTTCTTTATGAGTTACCGTGGCACAACAATGAACTTGTCGGCCCCTGATCACCGCGTGACGCCTTGTAGGGAGACCATACTCTAAATATAAAAATGGCGAACTCGAGGGTTAAGCAATATATAAAGGCAGAGAACAATTCTAAGGTGAGCCCAGACTGTTGATCGACCTTGATATTGTCTCCTCCTTCTTGCTATGGGTTCGTCTGGTCGGTCACAGGTCCGCCGGGGACATTGTCGTCTACAGGAGTTGGAATCGTCGAGCTTCAGTCAACTCGGACGGGTGAAGGATGGTTGATTGGTGGTCTTCGGGATGACCAGAGATATGATGGAGGACAATTCTATTCAACTAAATTGAAGCTGCGCATGAACTGGTTCCGTTATTTGTCTGCGTTTCGATGGCAAGAAACAATGAAGACAGGTGAGCCTAAAACCCAAATGGGGTATTCCAGGTGAAGTAGGGGCGACCGAGCGGTTCGACTGCTTCGTTCGTGGTTCACTTGCTCTCCATCGCTCCTTCTCCGTATACGGTATTCTCTACAAAAAAAATTGATATCAGACTTGACCTCGAACCACAACACCAAGGGGCATCAGACCGCAATCAGGTGGTACCTCACACCGAAGCCAAGCAAAAGCCGAGATACCTGAGTCTTTATATGTTGATATTGACCCTCCAGCATGATTGTCGTCGATACCATATTGACCACAAGGCTCAACGCCTTGGAGCTATCTCTCAAGAGTTCCTTCCATTCTGTCTGTTCAAAGCGGCTCGTCTTTGTCGAGTGTCCATGGAGCATAACCCTTGTCTGTTGTGCTGCCGGGTCTTTGTTGATTGCCCTTGTTCGTTTGGGAGAAAAATGCCGATGGAGATACACTTTGTTCAATTGTACTTATGCGCGACTTCTTTGTTAGTCTACGGGTGTGCGTCTGTCTGTCTGAACTTCTAGGTTCCAAAACGCGATGTTTGTTTTTTTGATATGGATGAGATCCACTCGTAAAGCGATCTAGATAACCTCGAAACAAATGATTTGATGTTACCACGGGAACAAGCCCTCCGACCGCGGAGTGTCTTGCAACAGAACCAGACATGGAACGGCGATGGCCCAATGGTTGTGTGGTTTTGCCAGGCCCAGTGTGACCGACCCATTCTAAAATAGGCCATGTCTTATTCACCTTTCTTATTGGAGCACTGCAAGACTGGCTCGCCCTTAAATGATAGAGCCCTCACGTCGCTCCTTCCCCAGACTCATTCATGTTCGGAGAACATACAGGAAAGAGCGACGAAGAGCAAGTGGGAAAGAGCGAGCATCAGAAATTCTCGTTCGTCCCTGCAAATGTAGATGACGCCTTGACAGGACCCTGAAGCCCTTGAATGTAGTAAGCCCATAGGTAGAGGTACTTACATCGTCGCAGTGTCCCTGGCACATCATGATGTCAATTGCACCGCTTGATTGTATGTAGTCATGTTAGGTGTAGATGTACAATGGACCGTACCTTTAAGACCGCCTCATCCGGCTTACCGACGCGACAAGTACAGAGTAGGTAAGTACTACCTCTTGCGCGATTACTCGCGTCATTCATTCCCGAGATCTCATGGCATTTAGATCGGCAAGATTCAGGTTAGGTCAGGTGATTACCGATCTTCGGATTCCCGAAGCCAAGGACGAGACCGTGAAATGAATGAATTGCATACAGTCCAGACCTGGCTAGTTTGTCGGTTTGGTACAACAAAATGCCCATTTCCACACTCGGAATACCAAAACGGAAAAGCATTCGAGTTTCGAGCGGACCGTGCCGTAGGGGACTGTTGTCTCATATCGTTCAGTCTTTGAAGACTATGGGTGAAGACGGAGAGCAGGATGAGAAGGCTACTGGCGCGTTTTGAACCCTGGCTACTTAGTATTTTTCCATGACGCTTCAAACGGCGGCCGGTTTCTCTCTTTGCAAGCCAACAAGAGCTCTAGATCTCCCCTGTTAAACCGAAGAACTGAACTAAGGAACAAAGAAACCAGTACTGGATTGTACATAACCCGATAAGCATAAATCGTACAGTAACGTCATGCACCACCATATGTACCTACTGAGGTACCCGACGATGCATGACAGTACAAGTGAACCTGTTCGGCACCCACTCACTCACCTCACCACACGCCTTGAAGCTGGGATCTCTCGCCTTGCTTCCCGTCCCACACGGCCGTTTGACGTGTAGTTGTTAAGTTCCCTCACCGCTTTCTGACTTTCTGGTGAGTGGTAAAAGTGGCTGGGCTGAATGAAGGGTGTGTGGATGGGCGGCCGGCGGCGTCGCGGGTAGCGGCTTTTCTAGAACTCCCATCCGCATCCGAGAAGAGTCATGGGCCCGGGGCATGGTCGGTGCCGTAACGAGTTTAAGGGTGTCTTGGAGCACAAATTCTCGTGGGACAGCCAATTTCAGGGTTCACGAATCGGGCTGTTGGTGCGAGATTCCGGGGGTTTTGTGTTTGAACTGACATTGACCATCTACCGTACAAAGAGAGTAGAAACGACTAAGATTAATGAACTCGTGTGGTTGAAAAAAGGTACGTAATTGGAAGAGGCGATAAGGGTTCCGTTCCGTACGCTTGTGTTTGAATGTCGCTTAGTGGTTGGTTTTTGTTGACCATGATGACGGTGATGGAACTCACAACAAACATCCAACGAACACAAAAAAGGGGACGACGGGAAGGAAACAGTGAATCTGCCTTTCCCGTTCGTCACAACAAAGATGGCCGGCTGCTTGCTGGCTGGCTGCTACACAACGCAAAACTGTGGAGGAGTGCACATGAGGACGAGGCGGGTCGGGTTGTCTGCAGCCAAACAGAGTGGGTGGTTACATACACCAAGCAACTCCATGTAGGGTCCCAACCTCTACGTCTACGCTCCAGAACCCAAAGTTTCCCCTTGCCTTCCCCTCATCCCCTAATTAACTGTTTTCCTATTCGTCCATTTCGTCATTTCTCCAAGTAACCCAATACTTCCGACGCGAATCAGTATCAAAAGGTCCGAACAAAAAAGAAAGTTGCGAGAGGTATTGTCGCGCTAGATGGCGTGCAGTTGGGTTCGAACCGAGTGGGCCAGAAACGTACATGCAGACGCTTATCGCAAGGCAGAACAGGAACCGCGCGTTCGCATTGAAAGTGATGATATCGAAAAGCAAGAAAGAGAAAAAAAAACGACCAAGTAATAGAGGCCGCGCATGTTACGGGCCAAGAAAGACCTTGCTAATCATGGGTGTTTGATAATGGCGGCCGGGAAAGTAGTGTATTTGGAGTGTCTGTTTGGTTGCCAATAACATCAAACATACAGGGTTTAGCGCGTGGGGAGGGAGATCTGGGGAAATCCGCTTCTTAATGTCGTCTCGTTCGGAGTTTGTGCTTGTTTGGACGCCATTGTGTTTAGCACTCTTTCGTTCTCCATACCAATCTGTCTAGGGTCCGTCAACCTCTCAAACTTGTGACAAGTCGAGTCCGGGGTAATGTTTCTTATCAAGACTACTAAGGTATAACCGACGTACCCGTGAACCTCCTGTGTAGCGTAGCGTAGCGCCGTAGACGCAATACAAGGGACGCTCGCCCGTTAGTCGAGGAGGTGTCGACGACGTGTTGGGCCTTCTTAGGTTTGGTCAGAGAGAAAATCGCAACCACAAGTGATATCGAAAAAGATCAATGGCCAGCCAGTCTCTGTCCTGTTTCAACTCTTTCGTTTGCACCGTCTGTATTGATTGGTCGGCGCTATCGAATCCGCAGATAAGGGGTGCTGGATGCGTTACCTTGCATAATGGAGGTGGTGGGTGAACGTCTTCACGTCTCAAAGAGAGAAAACAATCAGACCGAGCTCCATTTTAAGCTTGGAGATTGGCCAGCATCACGACAGCCTCACTGGCACCCCACAGGTGTCGAGTACCTCTACGTCTACCTACATACAGGCGGCCGGGGTTCTTCCTGTGCTTGTGTCGTTGGTGTAGGATGTGTGCCCCATTGTGTCCAGCCAAGCCAACATGCACAAGGTCGACAGGGTCAACACGGCCGCCGACGCCATGGAGACTCGTGTGCTGCGAGGAGGAGTTTGTGTGATAAATCTCGATCGCTACGACCAGGCAAGAGGAGTGAAAACTCCCCAGTGTCTAGCGAACCTCGCTGCGGATGCCTAGGTACTGCGCAGAGTTGGCAGTTTGATGTTTGGTTGGAACTGGCGATCCGGACCGCCGAGAATGAGCAAGATCAGCCTGGTGCGCCAACAGAAAAGCGCACAGCTATTTTGGGTAAGAGCGTGCTCTGCTAACTACCAAGCCAGCGTGGTTGTTATCGCCCGCGCAATCCTGGTTTGAGAGTACCATGAGCCCCAAAGCTTATTCATTGGGTTGCTGCTTGGGTGCTTTGCTTTTTGTGCAACCTGGAGGGAGACTCGCCACATCTTGTGACAGACTCTCGCGGGAATAATCTGGCTGAAGAGGCGCTGATTGATAAGCCTGTAATGAATGAACACTGTCTTGACTCTTATTTTGAAAAAGGAGCGATAAGAGAACTCGAATATTGATTGTCTCGACTGGCGTGAATTTGCTTTGCTAGTCTGTCTTGACCTCGAAAGGTGATGTTCCATGGCTGCGAGGGAAGAAGGTCAATGGCTGGGATCGCTTCATGCAAGTCGCTCACGCCCGCATTCTGATGCAGCCTGTGGATCAACCAGGCGGGACTGCTGCCTGAGATTCTGGGTTCCGGTTGGCTAGTCATTATTACTCTTAGTAGTGTACACAACGCGCACAGTGGCCATGGATGAATGTGTCAGTGGTTGATTGTTGTTGGAGTGCCTGTGTCGTCAAAGATGATTAGAGTTTGGTGTGTTTGTCATTGTTTGGAACAATGAATAAATGAGTAATTCCAAGCCCCGTCTCGTCTAGAAGCAACCGAAGTCTTGCATCGAGGGTCCTTGCTGATGACTCTTTGGGAACACTACTACCGGGCAGCCGGGCTATTACCTTGTACGTATTTGAAATGGAGACAGGATGATATTAGCGACGGGTTGATGCTCGGGACTAAACATGTCCATCAATTGCGACTTTGTGCCAGTACGCTACGTGATTTTGCCTCGTGCTCGGTTCGGTGCCCGCAAAGACGCAAGACAAGCGGTAAATGACAGGAACAACAACATGACGCGTTTCGACATGGAGACTGACCGTTAAGAGATCCCACAACCGACAACGAAGAACCCACCCAGCTTTATAACCTAATTACGAGCTTCCTTCCAACGTGTTCGGACAACAGGTTCCAATCATTTTCAAGATTTCCAGGCTGCCTATCCGTGGAGAAGCAAACCCGCCTCAAGGCTTCGCAGCGAGGTCCAGTGTCACTCCAAGCGGTGATGTTATCAAGCTGCAAGTGCCTTATCACCACAGAAGGATGGACAGGCCGTTTTAGGTAGCGTCGGGAGTTGGGGCCAATGGCGGGCCGGCAACGTGCAACTCCACTCGCAGCGTAACAGGGCCCTCGTACCGCCTGCGTACCCCGGGCCCACCTGACCCCTTCTGGAAAGGCGGAAGAGCTGGGCAGACGGCCTTGAATGCTACCGCAGGGTACCCACGAGCTACATTGACTGGTGCAGACCATGTCGAGGCATCATGACTCCAATGCACCTGCACGGACCAGTCCCCTTGCACATCATCACGAGCTCCAGGTGCAGTCACTCGCAAGTCGCTTGGGACGCTGCCCCCCTCTGCTGCCACCTGGATCTGGCTGATGCTGCCCTGCCCGGCTGCTCGCTGCTGGCCTGCCCATCGAGGTTCCCGTCCCTCTTTTGCCGTCTCCTCTCGTCATTCACTCACTGCCATTAATCTCAACTTCCTCCAGTCTTTTCAAATTGAGACTGAAGATAACGTCTTTTGTCTTCCCCCCTTTGGGAATCACACAATTCACGATTTATAGTCTACCAAATATACCAAAGAACTGCGGGCAACGGCTCTTTCCCGTGCTCCGCTCCGGGCACAAATACCTAGAGGTACCTAGGTTGACGATTGTACAGCTCGCCCGCCCCCCAGTCTTGTGTCTGTTACGTCGGTACCGCCTGGGTACCCGATACGGTACCTCACTTAGAGGTACTGGTGCGCTATCACTTATCGCTCGCTGTCCATCCAGCAGTCCACCCACTCCTTCCTGCGGCGTCCCTCGATCCGCATCACCCATCACCGCGACCGTCGACCACGGCCAACCGACCACCCAGACACTCCCACGACAGGACCACACCCATTCCCCCCCGTTGCGTCAGGTCCCCATCCACTCATCGCCCGCAACATCTCCTACTAGCACTGCCCTTGGGCCCTTCAGAATTGCCTCCCTCGGCCGGCTCTACCGAACTACCTTTGCGTCTCTCTCTCCCCTCCCCCAATATCGCCCGTTCATCTCTCCATCCTCCGAGTCAAGGTCACAGCTTCGGTCTCCCTCTCCGCTGTCTCCGGTCTCGCACCCTCAGGTTCCGATCGCCATCGGCGGGATCCATCGCGTCTTTGACATCTATCGCCATATACCACATCCATACACCCGACACCATACCAACTTTCGCCGCTTCCGCATCAACTGCCGTATGCCGGTCCGACCATCTCGTCATCCTACTGCTCTCTCGACCCGTTTCTCATAGACGCTACCTAGTACAAATCCGCCCTCCTATACATATCAATCGCACAACTAGATATAACCCAGCCGCAACCCTCGCCGTTGTCGAACCGATTGATACGGACGAGGCCAGCCTGCGGCCGATCGGGTCTGAGTCATTGACTTGACGTAGGACGTCAGTCTGCCGCGGTGGAGGAAGAGCAGCTGTCAACAACCACGCTTCCGTACTGATAGCAGACGTCCAGGTACAACAGTGTCGGTGTCGGAGCTTGGACCCTATTCTACTGTGTCCTGAGCCTTCATCCGTCCGTCGTTTCCTCCATCAACCTCAGCTGCTCGACTGCCTGTTCGTTCTGCCGGTTCTCCGCTCTTTTTCGCATCGACGGTTCCATCAGCCACCCGTTCGGGCTCACCTAGGCATCCCGTCCTCTCCGACTCCTCCAGACTTTGAAACGATTGTACTGAGCTCGACCCCCCTTCGCACCTCCTCTTCCATCCCATACCACCGTATACTCTCTCTTGGTTCCACCCAGTCTCATTGTCGCCTGGCTATCCATCTGCCATCCCCATCCAAGTCTGGCGCATAACAGATTCG
Organism: Neurospora intermedia; assembly: GCA_037102815.1. Lineage (NCBI taxonomy): Eukaryota > Fungi > Ascomycota > Sordariomycetes > Sordariales > Sordariaceae > Neurospora > Neurospora intermedia. Next base: position 2,876,512 of record BTPP01000004.1, on the reverse strand, counting down.
AAGAACCATCAAGGTACTTCGTACTCGGATCTTTTCCCTCGACCACCCATTTGCCGTTTCATCTTTGGCTTCGACACATCCTCGACCTATCATCTCCACCTGCATCATTGCATAACCGAACGCAATCGACCTTGATAATACAAACTTCTCTGCTTCTGCCTAGAGCTTCTCTTCATCATCCTAACCACCTGAACCCCGGATCGATAGCACCACACCATTTGGGGTATACATGCCTGCCAGACTCGAGGTTGACGTCTTCCGAATAGTTTAGTCCCTTGGGCTACCTACCTTTACACTGACTTTCCGTCATCAACACATACACCAGGAAGCCATGGCGGACCGAACGTCTGCTTCCTCGTCTTCGAGGAGGACGAAGCAGAGCTACGATGCCATTGGATCCTTTGTCATTGACCAAGAGATAGGAAAAGGAAGCTTTGCAAAGGTTTATCTAGGCCGACATAAGGTTAGTGTACTCTGCAGCCTCACCCTGATCGATCTTTCAGCATCCTATACGGCCTTGACCCTACATCCGTACCGTGATCTGGGCTGCTTGCTGACATATCATGCCTACAGGTCACTGGCGCATTGGTTGCTGTCAAATCCGTTGAGCTCGCCCGCCTAAATAAGAAGCTGAAGGAGAACCTGTACGGGGAAATCCAAATCCTGAAGACTCTCCGACACCCTCATATCGTCGCGCTCCATGACTGCGTTGAATCCTCTACCCACATCAATCTGATCATGGAGTATTGCGAACTCGGTGACTTGTCGCTGTTCATCAAGAAGCGAGACAAGCTCATCACAAACCCCTATACGCACGACCTTGCGCGAAAGTACCCCGTCTATCCGAACGCCGGCTTGAATGAGGTGGTGACTCGCCACTTTCTGAAACAGTTGGCGAGCGCATTACAGTTTTTGCGCGCTGGGGATTTCGTTCATCGAGACGTCAAGCCCCAGAATCTTCTTCTGCTTCCCTCTCCTCAGATGATGGCGAACAACAAGACGGCAAAACACATCATGAGCGGCAGCTATGACTCCTTTACGCCTGCTGCCGGCCTAGCCTCGGCCCCGATGCTGAAGCTTGCCGATTTTGGTTTCGCCCGTGTGCTGCCGTCGACATCCCTCGCCGAGACACTGTGCGGCTCTCCTCTTTACATGGCTCCAGAAATTTTGCGATATGAGAAGTACGATGCGAAGGCCGATTTGTGGTCCGTGGGCACGGTTTTGTACGAAATGGTAACCGGAAGGCCGCCTTTCAAAGCCAGCAACCATGTGGAACTTTTAAGGAAAATCGAATCATCGGGCGATGTGATCAAGTTCACCAGGGAGAGTGTGGTTAGCCAAGAGATGAAAGGCCTCATCCGCGCTCTCTTGAAGAAGAACCCGGTGGAGAGAATAAGCTTTGAAGATCTATTTAACCATCCTGTTGTCACAGAACCGATTCCGGGACTTGTGGAAGACGACATTCCCAAGCCACCACGTCGCCGGTCCTTGAAGGAGGAGAGGCCTGTTAGTCGGGCAGAAGACTCGCTCGTACCCTCGCGAAAGCAATCTCTCAGGAAGGACCTGGCAGACCGCGAGGGTGCTCCTCAGACGGCTGGTCCCTCTTCACCAAAACCTCGCCGATCGTCGCCTTTAGCGACCCCTAACGAGCCCGTCGAGATCAGTAAACCAAACTACTTCCAGATACCACCGAGAGAAGATCGCCTCAGCTATTCTCCTCGAAAGGAAGCTGCTGATGGGCTAGGGATTAAGCGCCCGCAAGTTCAACCGTCAACGTCTGCTCCAACCCGTCCATCTTCGTATGTAGACCGACGACATCGCTCATCAAATGCCTCGCTCAGGGCTCCTGTCCGAGAAGCAAACCTTCCTCCAAATGATGTCACAAGGACAAAACCCAGAGGTATGGGCACCAAACCCATGACAGAGGAGGAGAGGGCAGCCCAGGATATCGCGTTTGAACGCGACTATGTGTTGGTGGACAAGAAGCATCTCGAAGTGAACGCACTTGCGGACCAAATATCAATGTATCCGCAACAGCCTCAGTCTCCAAAGTCAGCGCAAATTGTTAGACGCGCAACTCAACAAGGCTCACCCACCTCGACGAGTGGCGCAGTTCCGAGCCCACCTTCCAGAGCACTTCAGTTGGCCCAGGGTCATAGCCGTCAAGGGTCCTACGACAAGGCACTTGGCACGAGTCCCAGCAAGGCGACTTCAGTGATATCCAAGGCTATTCAGGATGCAAGCTTGCGGTTATTCGGATTCAAATACGCCCCTCACCTACTAAGCAAAGGCCCATCTCCTGTGCCGATGTACAACCCATTCCCGACGTATCCAGCCCCTAATACCCCCACCGGCTTGATTTCAGATGGGAAGCAAGGCACCCCCGTGGACGAAGACTCCCGTGTGGCCCAGTGCATAGAGGATCACGCAACACGGAGCGATGTCGTGTACGGATTTGCCGAAGTCAAGTACAAGCAGCTTGTCCCGCTCGCTCCCTCGATGGACCATGGTCTTGGTGGTGCGCCCATTGAAAAATCGGCGGAGGAGGATGGGCTTACAGCCGAAGCTATCGTCTCGTTATCCGAAGAGGCGCTGGTTCTGTATGTGAAGGCGCTCACCCTTCTGGCCAAGTCGATGGATATCGCCAGTCTCTGGTGGTCACGGAAAAACAAGGTTGAGTCGACCAATAGTATCACTTCGGCAGCACGGGACTCAGCAAACTCGGAGGCCCTGGCTCTCAGGATCAACGGCGCTGTCCAATGGATCCGTTCACGCTTCAATGAAGTCTTGGAGAAAGCCGAGATTGTTCGACTCAAGCTGGCTGAGGCACAGAAGCGACTACCTGAAGATCATCCTAGTCATCCAAACAACCATGCGAATGACTCGACCGCTTTGAACAGTCTCAGCACTGTCGGCGTATTCTTGAGCGAGGGTATTAGTGCCGAGAGGCTGATGTACGATCGCGCTATTGAGATGAGTCGTGCTGCTGCCATCAATGAGATTGCTAACGAGGATCTCCCTGGATGTGAGATTTCTTACATCACAGCAATTCGTATGTTGGAAGCTGTTCTGGATCAGGATGACGACCACCTTCCAAAACGAAAGGTTTCTGGCGCATCAAAGGAGGAGAAGACTGGCGCCAACGAGTTATCAGACGAGATGAATAACGAGGACAAGCAAGTCGTCCAAAATGGTGAGCCAACTTCCGTGCTCGTACACAACAAAGCTAGCCCTTACTGACATGGATCATCATAGTGATCAATATGGTCAACAACCGACTTACGGTCCTTAGAAAGAAGCTACGTCTGATTGAATCAGCTTCGAAAGCACAGCAACAAGAAGAGCAGAAGCAACAGAATCTCATGCGTCGGCGCAGTGGAGAAATGACATCCCGAAGCGTCCCTGCTTAGCAAAGCTATGCGTTACCTTACGAATGAACGACACAGATCCAAAAGCGAAGATATCAGCATTACAAAGCTCATATGCCCCACGGCTGCTACTATACTTGGATCGCGCCTTTTTGGCCTCTCTCCACTTCACTCTCATCTTTGTTATTTTCATCTACTTGTTTTCTTGTTATCGTGCTACACATCATACCAGGAGTTAGGGTTTGCGCTTATTTGTTCATCTTTTTCTTGTCGTCCACCATGTACTAGCTCTCAGGAGATGGTCTGGTTTGACTGTACACATTGCGCTGGCGCCAGAGGCTCGGGCGTATCTCTCCATTGTTGAAGACAATACCAAGCTTGGGCGCTTGGCAGAGCTTCAGTGGAAGAACTTGAAGTTACCTTCGGACGGTTTACATTAACAGAGGCGTTTGAGGAAGGAACACGTTTTTGGGGGGGATTTCTACTACCAGATTGTTGTCAAGACAGTGTTCTTCGGAGTGTTATGTTAGCGGCTTCTTTTGACTTTTTTTTTACTTTCAGTGTGTTCTAATATCTTTCTTTTCTTTTCTTTCAGGATCCTTTGATGTCAGGTTTCGGTTGTTATTAGCAAGTTCATGCATTTCGTGGTTACTGGCAGATATCAGGCTCAGTGCCTGTCACTTGGATGGGACAATAAACATACAATTTATATCTCCACGCCTCCCCTGTTCCCACATGTTGATCAGATCATGGTCTTTCAGCCTGCTCATGTTATATATTGTCATTCAGTCGTGGCTAGCCACGGAAAACATGCACGTTCACATTCGTTGCCTAGTTCATGATCTTATGACTGTATTATTGTTGCCACAGGACTCTGGGTATATCATTAAACTATTTTGAAGTCGCTCTTTTCTCCACACCTCATCACGCCAGCGCGTAAACTAACCTCAACTTAAACGCCCTTCGAAAACGTCTGTCCACCCATCTTGTTATCGAACTCGACGCACTCACTCAACCCGCAAAGCTCAAAAAGCTCTCTAATCCCACCGGGAACCTGCTCCGCATTCTCCCCTTCGCCCTTTTGCTTTTCGGTAAAGCCAGCCGTCACCGCCCCCGTCTCCAGCAACTCCTTCGCTGCCTTCTGGTAAGCCACGTACGCATGCGTCATGGCAAAGCACGGCCAGATGGCGATTCTGTACCCCAACTCCTTCGCTTCCTTGGCGTTCACCAAGGGCGTCAGTCCTCCAGGAACAAGATTGATCAAGCACGGGGTTGGTGCCATCTCTTTTGTGAACTTGGCCATTTGTTCCCGATCCTTGACGCCTTCCAAGAACACGGCGTCCGCGCCGGCTTCCACGGCGGCCTTGAGGCGAGTTAGGGCTTCATCGAACCCCATGGACTGAAGCGCGTCGGTGCGGGCGATGATGACCAAATCACTTCCCAGTCTCTCCCTCGCTTCGCGGGCCGCACGGATGCGCGCGACAAAGGTCGCCACGTCCACCATCTCTTTGCCTCCTAGGTGGCCGCACCGCTTGGTGGTTACTTGGTCTTCGAGGTGGAGGCCGGCCACACCACCCAGGATGTAACGCTCGACAGTCCGGGCGACCATGACGGGCCCGCCGAAGCCGGTGTCGATGTCGGCAATTAGGGGTACGGAGCGGTCGAGGGAGGAGAGCATGGACGCTTGGCGGACCATGTCGTCGGCGGTGGTAAGGCCAAGGTCGGGCATGCCTAGGAGGGAGATGGCGGTTCCGGCGCCGGTCTGGGAGTTAAGGGGGTTGTTTTGTTAGCAAGAGTTAGGGGATATGCAGCGGTGCGCAATGCGGACGGTGGCAGACTTACCATGTACAAGTTCTTGAAACCCTGCTGAAGACAAACCCTCGCGGAGAGACCATCTTGAACGCCGGGACAGACGATGAGATCATCCGACTCAAAGAGTTGAGCGCGGAGCTTGGCTGCTGCTTGGTTGATTACTGCCATTTTGTCGATTGTGATGATTGAAATCGAGGTGATTTGATTATGTCAATGGATCGATATCAACAAGACGAGGACAACAAGAAGTCTATTCGGACGAAGACAACCAATTTGTATATGTACAAATATTAATGTTTACTAATCCAACATACGCGAACTTTCACCGACCGCTCTCCGGAATGGCGGTGCGTGTTTCTTTTCAAGTTAATGGCGAAGGCGCGAGAGTTCTGAATCGTCGGTTGTTTGACATCATGATCCATTGATCTTCGCTCCGCTTTCGGAGTCGGTGGCCTTCCGGGAATAGGCGGGATCTCCAATTTTTTTTTTTAAGTGTTAGTGCAAGTTCGTGCCGATTGAAAGCGCCAAGGGCGGCCGACGTAGCGTGGGTGGTGGAGAGTGGATTTGGGATCGTGGGGAGAGCGGGGCGAAGGTTGACCAAGACCACAAAAGATGAATGGCTTTTGTGTTGATCACGATGCCCATTTTCTCGGTTTCCGATTCACAGGGGTCTCACTGCCAAGATATCTAACGTAGGTGTAAACTTCGATGTCAGGAAAAGGCATCATGGCGATCAGGAAACTTCCCTTTGCAGAACATCAACAATTTTGCGACCCCCTGTTTCTCGAATGACGACCATCTTTCACCCCCACGCCCGCCTTGTCGTGGGGGAGGACATGAGGTGAGGTCGGAATGAGTTGCCGAAAGTGAGACATTCCTCCGTTTGGCTGCTTACTCCTCATTCCTCAATTGCCAAAAGTTGAGCCTCAACGTTCCATCGCGGCAATGTTGTGGTGTAGAGACGAACGTCGTCCGATCTTTCAGTCTCGTCCGTGAGCTTCGACTCTCAAATCGATATGTTATCTACATGCTAACACTCTTGAGCCGTGTCATTGTAATTGGTTGACACATTGTGAACCACATCGAGGACTCAAATATTCCGTTGCAACACATAGCTCCCCATATTGTCAGTTCCTCTAACACTCCTATCCCTATACTAACTCCCCTCATACTTGACTTAAACCCAAACAACAACCATGGCAACCTTCCCCGCCTCCTGGACCCTTACTCCCTCCGCCCGCCTCGAGATCTTCACCACCCAAATCCTTCCCGCCGAACTACAACCCTATCTACCCAGCAGCCCCCCTTCCCCAACCGCATCTACAACCAAAGACACCACCACCACCCGTCGCCGCCCCCTCGCCATCCTAATAGTCGGCCAAACCGGCGCCGGCAAGACCCGCCTGGCGCCCCTCCTCCGCCGCGCCATGACCGCCTACCACCCCTCCCACCGTTCCCCGGCCCACTTCATAGCCGACACCTACAAGACGTACCACCCTCACTACGCCTCTTGCCTCGCTCAGTTCCCCCCGGCCCAAGCCTCCGTCTTGGCAGGGCTGGACGCCCGCCTCTGGCTGCAGATGGCATGCCAACACGCCGCCGAGGCCGGGATTGATGTCTTGGTGGAATCTGCATGCAGGCATCCAGATGACTTTTGCAAGCTGGTTGAGATTTTTGCAAAGGCCGGGTATACAGTGAAAGTGGCCATCTTGGCGGTACCCGAGGGGATGAGCAGGTTGGGATGTTTGGTGCGGTATTGGAAAAGGCTACCGGAGGCTGGCTCGAGGGGACTACCGGTGAGACTGACGCCGAAGAGGGTGCATGATGAGAGTTATCAGGGGTTGGTGGAGGCGGCGAGGTTTGTGGATGAGAGTGACGCAGTGGATGGGGTAGTGGTCGTCAGGAGGGGGGAGGGGGTGGCCTTCTGGAATGAGAGGGTTAGAGTGGAAGAGGATGGGGAAAGAGTAGAAGGGGAAAGAAAAGAGGAGAGGACGAGGAGGTGGGTAAGGGATCATACTGGGGGAGCGTTGAGGACGTTGGAGATTGAGAGGGCTAGGAAGCTATCGGTGGAGGAAATGAGGATTGTGGAGGAGGATGTTGAGGTTTTGAGGAAGCTGGGGGATCCAAAGGTGGATCTAGAGATTGAGGATATTCAGACGTTGATGGATGGAATTGGGGTTGGGTTTACTGGGACGTTTCCGCCATTGGAGCCCTTTGATGCGGATAAGTTTGTTGGGAGTGTTTTGGGGTGATGGCGATATTCACACTAAGGGCATATTGATCGGTGAGTATCATCATCACTTTGCATTACTTCCACCCAAACTGAACGCTGGGAAGCCATTCACAGGAAGAACTCATGAGTTCTAGTACGCAAATACCCTGACATGGTACTAGGAGGTAAGATCTGTATGGCTGTCATTTTCGGTCATCACCCTTCCGTAGACTTCTCTTTCAATATGTCACTCCATTGGGTATTCGGAGGTCTCGTCGTTCCCACTTTTGTCGTCTGAACTTTGCGAATACTCTGATAGATTGTTTTGATCTGATCTTTGCTGGATCCTGTTGTACACCTTCTCCTTGTCTCTCAAAATATCACATACAAGACTCTCGTAGATCCAGATAACTCTCCTTCTCTCCACCATTCTACCATAAAGCTGCCAGAGTTTTCAGCTTCATCTCCAGGATCCTTCTTCTACCGTTGCGGATCCATCTTGACATACTAACGCTGCCCTGTATTACACTCACTTCCCAATTCATCACCAGGTATCGAATCCTTCACTGGCTCACCTTAACAGCACGCCTCACTATCACTGCCAGCATCTCCATCATTATCATCATTACATCTTCTAACATCGTTTCTCACACAAACCCAAGAATCCGTGCGTGGTATATCAGCCTTCAACCCTTCGCCTGTTGATTCAGAATGCCCAGAGGCAAAGCCGGCACCGGACGACCCAGGCCAATCTTCAAAGGGCTCAACATAGCCCTCTCCGGCACCTTCCTCGGCCAATGGACAGACACCAACATCTCCAGATGGGTGAATCTCCGAGCCGGCACGTTCAGCTGGCGGATGAGTGAAGACGTGACCCATCTTGTCTGCACAAGGGAAGAATTCGACAAGAAGGGTCCTAGAGGTGAGCTTTTCTGGTCATTTCTCTGCTACCATGCCATAACGAGAAAGATGACATACATATGTGACGAGCAAATACTTCTGGTATGGTAGTGTAAAATCAGAACATGGCACTGACACATACGATCCAAATCAGTCAAAGAAGCACTGGCACGCGCGTACAAAAAGGACAAGAAATGTTATCTCGTCTCCTTGGACTGGCTTGAGGATTCGATCCATGAAACAAAACGGCTGCGTGAGGACGAGTTCTCGCATGTGGCAACGCTTAAGGCCTTGAAGGATAAGGCTAGGCTGGAGAGGAAGATTGCGAAGGGTGTAGAGGAGGAGGATAGGGCTGTGAATCAGAGTAATTTTGGCCCTGGGGTTTACATTCCAAACATATCTTTGATACAACACTGTTGGCTGACATCCTTCTGTTTAATCAGACCTCTACCGTGTCTATTTCGACCCGACGGACTTCTTTGAGTACAACATTACTCTAGCAAGGGATGATGAGGAAATGGGCATCACTGGTGAGAGATACGTGGTCAAGGTGAGCTTTCTCTTTAGGGAAATCCTTTTCCGTCTGACAACATCTCGAACGTCTCATACACAACCAACTTTGTCTTTATAAGCTTCAAAAAAACAACTGACACCAAGCAGCTGTACGAATCCAACGCCCTCCCTCATCTTTACCACGTGGGCGTCAGGTACTACAAAAGCAAGAAGGACACCATGCCGAAGCTCCACCGCCTTACCGAGACGCCGGGTGATTTTCAGCGGGAATACGAATCCTTCAAACGCTTTTTCGAGATCAAAGTCGGATATCCATGGGACGAGAGACTGGTCAGGGGCGTGGGAAGTTTGGGTGCGAAGTTCTTTTCTTATCAGCCACCGGTGAGTGCTTATCTTTTCCACCATCTTACTAACGATACCGAGAGGTAGTAAGGCCAGCAGGGAAAGTGGTACTGACCTAACCTCGCTCTTTTCATAGACGGGTGGTAAACCAGTTGGCTGGATCCCACAAAAATACATTCCCAAGGAACCAACTGCGCCTCGCGAGGCAGAAGTCAACGCTGGCTCTGAGTCTATGCCGAGTGATCAACCTGCCCTGATACTCAACTCTGGAGTTACGCATGAAGAAAAACCTACCACTTCCTCGCAGAAAGGAAGTCAAGCTCAAACGCATCAGAACGACCAAAGCCAGCATCTTGATGAGTCTCAGTACACTGAGTCTCCTCATACGCCCCAGCATGACAGGCAGGAGACTTCAGAGGCAACAACAGAATATATGCTGTCCACACAAAGAGCAGACCCCACTGGGCAAAACGCAACAGTCACCATAATGCCAGTGGTGGACAGTGAGACGCAGGTTTTCTGACCCTATTCATCGCGACGGGGGAAGGTCAGGGATGGGAAGACTATACACCATCGAGAAGGAGCTCGGCTCCATGGTCGACAACTCAAGCTAGCATTTTTTTTTCAAGACAAAAACGGGATGCGAAGGAAGATCTTGCGCAGGAGAGAAATGATTCGAAATCTAGTCAACCCAATGAAGCAAAGATTGAAGTACCGATGGATGAGCAAAGACAGACGGATCGTTCCACGGAGCGTTATGGGAGGTGCTTGTTGTTGGAGTTCGGCTTTTGCTTGCACACGGTCTTTCATCGAACAATACTCATCATCAGCACAGGGAAAGTAAGGGAAACAAGGGCGATAATATCCCGACTGCAGTTCAGGTGTATTATACCCTACCAAGTTTAGTCCATTAATCATAGCGTTGAATTATTATTTCCCCAACACCAACCTGCCCCTCTCTCTCCAGCGCTTCAGTGACCGCCCCAAAGTTCACACCACCCTTCAACCCCCCTCAAAACCTCAACTTGGGCAACACAAAAACGATCAACAACAGCACGACCATCAACCCATAAACATACGCATACAACATCATCCTCCCCCACCACCCTTCTCCCTCCGTCATCCTCTGCAACGTGCTCATCTTGCCCGTGACCCTGGTCATGCCCTGCTCCGTCTTGTTCATGCCTTCACCCGCCCTCTCCAGCGTTTCTTTATCTTCCTCCAGATACGACGAAAACGCCTGCGAGGAGGCCTTCAGCTCGGTGGCGAGTTTGAGGATGGACTCGGAGAGAGCGTCTTGCTCGGCCCGCTGGGTGTCGAGGATGGCTTCGGCGGTGGCGGAGATCGTGCCAGGTTGTGATGAAGAGGTTGCTGTCGTGGAGGGCGGGAGGAGGGAGGAGGATGTTGTTTGTGCTGTTGGCTTTTCGTTGGCTGTGTCATTGTTGTCATTGTTGGGCTGCCGGCGAGGGCGGATCATTTGTGTGGTGGTTGTCTCGGAATAGGGTTGCTTTTCTGAAAGGAGTTCGGACTGTTGAGTCCTTGTCTCTTCCATCGGTCCCCTCGTCCCTTGCTTCTCGTTCAATTCCTGGCCTTGTGGCTGCTGCTCCTTTTCTTCTGTGTTTGGTGCTTCCTCTGCTACCTGGTCCTGGTCGTCGCCCCATCCGTGCTCTTCCTCCTCCTCCCCAAGTACAGGCACACCGGGTGATTTGTTGGAATCGAGGCTCTCGCTTGGCGTTGCTATTATGTCGGCAAGAATATCTTCGCTGTCGGACGTATCTTCCCCATTATCACCCTCCCCTCCATGCCTGCTGGCCTCTTCTGCTGCGGCGATCTCGGCCAAGTCACTCAGGCGCTCCGTAAGCTGTTCGATAATCTCTCGCTTCCGTATCAAATCGTTCTGGATCTCGTTCTTCCGGACATGAATCTTGATTCCTAACGCCTCCTGTTCTAGCTTGGTGAGGAGTGATCGAGCATAGTTGATATTCTACGATTATTCTGTTAGCATGTTGAGTATGGAGCGTACGTCCCGGGTGGCTTCATACTGCTTGCGCCTTCTCTCTTTCATATTCGCTTGCCCGTAGCCTGGCCTCGCGCTCGGCGTCAGCGCGCAGGATCGTTTGTTGGAGGCGGTTGAGGAGTCGGGTTAGATCCGTCAGAGGATCTGCTGGGCGCGCAACCGGTGTAACGCCCGTTGTTGTTAACCCGGGGATATATCGAACCATTTTCTGTGTGGTGATGATATGGAAATGTTGGTTTTGTGTTGCGATACTCGCAGCTGTTCTGAATGCGATCCCAAGGTTGTTGATGACGATGTTTCAAGTGTAAGTTGGGGGACATTGATGGACAAATGTCCTGTTGGACTTGGAGCCCGGCCGCACTGTGAGGCGCGAGCTTGTGTGGGCCGACAGGGGCCTTCCATCAGTGCAACACTACCCGTAGTGTAGCTGCAGAGCCAAAAGCCCGACCAGCTCCAACAACCCTAACCCCTGCTCTTGGATAGCAACTTCCGAGATGTGACCTCTTCCCTTTCACGACATGAACTGTGCTACCAGAACGGCAACGACGATCACATGGCCTGGGGCATTATGGACAGACTTTATATTCTTATCATGCCATAAATCACTTCTGGTACCCATAGAACAGCCATGTAAAACAGACAACATCCGCAGTCCATGGAAATCGTATAGGGAACCGCCGACTTACACAAAGAGGGTTAGGGTCCGGTTCTTGTCGAGTGGGACTAGTGTAGATGCTCTTGAAGGGAGGAACTGAAGGGTGGTGGTGTATCACAGACCGAGGCCGGGAAAAGGGCATGAAAACACCCGCTGAACCGAGAGCTTGGATATTTTAGCCTTCCTCGCCCTCCTTCTTTGTTCATAGGCAACTGAACAATCGAGCTCAATTACTGCTCAACTGCCCACCAATTCGGCCACCACCATGACCCGGTTGGCCGTGACTCGTGCGCTGCGGAGCATTCCGCGGGCCACCATCTTATCGAGACCACCACAGTTCCCCAGAACCCCATCTTTCAGGAACAGGGCTCCCCCATCTTTGGCCAACTACAACACTCGCAACCTATCAGGAACCGCTCGCCGTTTGAGCGACGACGAGGATGAGAGAAAATGGTCAACCCCTCTCGCAAAGCAGCTGGCTGAGGCCATTACAGTATGTTCATAATATCCTCAGAAAACTGCAAGGAAATGTTCTGACATCAAGTACAGGCGACCGGCCCGGTGCCATTGGCCAGTTTCATGCGCATGTGCCTGACTGGCGACATTGGCGGTTACTACACCGGCGCCATTGAGAAATCCGAGCAAAACCGTGACCAGTTTGGCGTCAAAGGCGACTTCGTCACCTCGCCCGAGATCTCCCAAGTCTTCGGTGAGCTCTGTGGGCTTTGGTATGTCACCGAATGGCTGGCCCAAGGTCGCCCGAGTAAAGGAGTCGAACTGATCGAGGTCGGCCCGGGTCGTGGTACCTTGATGGATGATATGCTTCGGGTAAGTGTTGTGTCACTTCTCACCATATCCTCACGCAATTCATGGAGGCTGGGCTAATCATAGAACATCAGACAATACAAAACTTCCCAGAGATGGCTAAGAGCATCGATGCTGTTTACATGGTCGAAGCCAGTCCTCAGCTCAGAATGGCCCAGAAGAGCCTGTTGTGCGGCGAGGACGCCGCTATGAGCGAGTCGAAGGTTGGCTATCATAGTCATTGCAAGTACGGAGACATTCCCATCGTCTGGACAGAGACCATCAAGTCCATCCCCTACGGTATGTCGTGTCTCCTTTCACACTTCCCACCAGTCTTCCCTTTCTGTCAGGGCCTCAACTGACACTATGCCCTCCCCCACAGACCCCGAGAAAACCCCCTTCATAATGGCCCACGAATTCTTCGACGCCCTCCCCATCCACGCCTTCCAACTAGTCCAAGTCCCGCCCACAGAACCAGCCCCCCCGTCCTCCATAGCAACCATCACCACTTCCGGTCCCAAACAATCCAAACAGCCCAGGACAAGCGGCACCACAGGTCCAATCCTCGAATGGCGAGAACTCCTCGTCTCCCCCACTCCCCCCTTTTCAACACACACCACCCTCCGCACCCCGGCCTCTCATAACCCGCACCTCACCCCTCCCCCCGACTTCCAACTAACCGTATCCCCTTCTCCCACGCGCCACTCCCTTCACCTCCCCGACCTCTCTCCCCGCTACCGCGCCATCAAATCTTCTTCCCCTTCTACTTCTTCCTCCTCTCCAAAACCCCTCGCCGTCCTCCCCGACGGGACCACCCAAGCCGGCGCCCTCATCGAAATCTGTCCCGACGCTTTCCTGTTCGCCTCCGACTTCGCCACCCGCATCGGCGGATCTCCTGCCCATCCCAAGCCCTCGCCCCGCGGCGCGGCGCTGATACTCGACTACGGTCCCGGCGACGGCAGCGTCCCCGTCAACTCGCTGCGCGGGATACGCAAGCATCATCTCGTCAGCCCGTTTGCGGAACCGGGGTTGACGGACTTGAGTGCCGATGTGGATTTCACGGCGATTGCGGAGGCGGCGACGAATGCGAGCGAAGGGGTGGAGGTGCATGGGCCTGTTGAGCAGGCCTGGTGGTTGGAGGGGATGGGAGGGAGGGAGAGGGTTGAGCAGTTGGCGAAGCGGTCGAAAAGAGGAAATGATGAAGAAGAAAAGGACAAGTTTGTCAAGGACTTGAGGAGGAGCTGGGATCGGTTGGTGGATCGGGGACCGAATGGGATGGGGAGGATATACAAGGCTTTGGCCATTGTGCCCGAAAATGATGGGAGAAGGAGACCGGTTGGTTTTGGAGGGGATGTCGTCATGTAAAACCTACCTAGCATGTTGTGTCTTTGAACTGTGTCCTGAACCCAGCCAGGTCAGCTTGTACTGTATTAGCAAGATTTCATGTCTGTTATACTCAAAGCAATGGAATAGGTTATCATTGTCTTTTTGCCCATTTGGCCTCACCCAGCCTGGACTTATTGTACCGCTCTTGATCTAAATGACAAAGTGAACTCTAAGAAAAGAATAAGATAATGGAAAAAAAAAGTAATAATACAGAGAAAAAAAAAAAAAAAAAAAACGCCATCAAGAACAAGTGCAAAAACAGAGCGATGAAACATATGATGCACGGCCATGTCTCCTCAGTCACAAACCGATAGTGCACTTGGGCTGTTTCTCGTCAATACAATTAGACTCGTAAATAGTTATTCTAATTACCCCACTTAGACTTGATGTAATTAGATAGTCCTCTACTTCTTGGCTCTCACTAGATTACCCTCCTCGTCACTATCCTCGTCAGACGAGAATTTGTCGCCATCCTCGCCGACCGCAAAGATGGTCTCTCCATCCATGGAGTCACGTTGAGGGTTAGGACTCCTCGGTTGTTGCTGTTGCTGCTGGGATGAGCTGCTTGGGCCAGCCAGATTTCGTGACTGCTGCTGACTAGTGCCAGCACCCGAACCCGAGCCCCCGTTCGCACTCTGGTTCTTCTTTCCCTTCATGCCAACCTGGGCCTCCTCGTCATCACTGTCATCCGGCGCACCGATATCCAAGTTCGAAAATTCGATGATGCCGTCATCGTCCTGAGCAATCTCGTCACTCATGGCAAACCGCTTGTTGTTCGCTGTCGGTCGCCACACGTACGCAATGAATGCGACATCGGCAAAATAAACAAGGTTCGGCCAGCCGTCTAGGATGAACCATCTGCTCTTCCAGTGGAAGGGGACGTATCCGGGGTCGCTGGCCTGAGCAAACGAGAAGCTGTTCCAGAAGAAGAAACCAAAGATCACCAGGATGGAGATGAGAATGCACCACCACAGCTTCCTGTACATGCCCTCCTTAACGTGCTGTTTGCGCTCCTTGAGGTCCTTGAGTGTCCAGCTAAGCGAGTTAAGCGTCCACACATAGAAGGCCGTCAAGGTACCGGCCAGAGGAAGGATGATGAGTAGAACAAAGGGGCCAGCGCTGTCTGGGTTGACAAGAAGACCGGTAATTGCGTAGACGATACCGAAGACAAAGTGCGCAATAGCGAGCCAGCGGACGTAGATCATGGTGCGGCCGAGGGTGTGCTTGACGACGCCGTAGCCCATGCAGACAATCAGGAGGAGGAAGAAGGAGAAGGAGTTGCGCGCAGCGTTGAGGACGGCCACCACGATGAGGAGCACACGGGAGCCAACGTTCGAGCCGTGGCGGTTGAGGAAGTCTGAAGATCAACGGTGGTTAGCAATCATTTGGGGAGAGGGGAGAACTGCGAGCAAAACGTACCATAAAAGCCCCATGTCATCAGCATCTCAATAACGAGGAAGATGAGGATAGCTGTAATGTAGTTCTGCACAGCCAAAATATCCGACCGGTGCTGGAAGTAGAGGAAGCCCCAGAACGCCAACACCAAGGCGTACAAGATGGTAATGCCGCCATAGAAAGGCAACTTGGGGATCTGCGTAGCGGGGAGCTCTCCATAGGCGTTCCGGAACTCGACAAGGGCCTCATACCTATCGGCCGTGTACTTGTCCGTGAGCACGCAATAGTAACCGGTATTCTTAATCTGGTACTTGACTGGAGCTGACTTCTTGAGATGAATGGCGTCGGTGAAGACTATGTTCTTGGATAGGGCAGTGGCGTTGGGTGCGAGGATGTACTCGCCCACGTTGGTGGTGTTGCAGTACCCAGCATCGACATACTGGGGCTCGCAGATGCCAATCCTACGGTCGGCGCCCTCGGGAAGCACACCGACGAGATCCGAGTCCTGCCACTCAAAGATAAGGAGACTGACAATGGGGTCGTCGCCAGCGTCGGAGCCGAAGTCTGTGAACTTGACACTGATGAAGGGATTGACCGGGCCATCCCATGTCTGTTTGCTGTACATGCCTGCACATCGTTGCCGGTTCTCTTCGGATTCGTCCTGCCATTGAAGAGGACTTGTCAGTACTTCTGACTTGTCTAATGTAGGACCAATGATGTGTGTATAGCCTCAGCTGCTACTTACTAGCTTCACCTCCAGAGCCTGTGCCGTCCATGCGGACAGCACCAGGAGGAAGAAGGCATACGCCCAGCTCCTCATTGTGGCTGCTCAAGAGAATTGCCGGTTCTCAGCCGTCGTATAGGGTAGGGTGTACCGTGGCGGTTTGTACAAATTTTTGGTTCGTTTAGCAGTGCCCCCGAGGTTGCTGCTCTTCCTGGTGTCTCCGGAAGAAGAAATGGGTCAAGGAGAGGACGGGGCTCGGTCACGAAACATGGGGTTCGCTATTCTCGGTTACGTTTGCGGCTTCGATAGCTTGTGGGACGGATTAGGCGTCGATGGTTGAAACTCGAAAGGTGCAGAAAAGCGAGTGAGGGAGAAGGGAATCGAGGCGCGAGGGAGGCGGATGGGAAAGGAAGATGGCAAAAGTTGAGTTGAAACAGTGGCCGTGGAGCTTGGAGGTCGATCAAAACCAAGATGCTGGAGCCATTTGGCCGCCGTGTCCCCTCCAAACTAGGTGTAGACGGTACTACTGTAGTGTGCTTGTGTCAGGAACTCCCTGGCACTTCCAGGTTCCTGTGCTGTTGCGCATCCAGCACAGCCTCAGCTTCAGTTGCAATTAATATGAGCACAGTAACGCTCACACTGGTCGAGTCCCCTGCTGCTTCTAAAACTGGCCCAAAATGGGCACCTCAATGGCCAAGGTCTGGGGGACTGTTCCAGCTTCCGGGTACAGTGCGGGTTGCGGGGGCGGCTGACGAAGCTCATGTCATGGATGTCTCCTGCAGGCGGATAAGATAAGGCCTGGTGCCTGTGGGACCTGGCCGTTGAAAGCTAAGGTAACCAAACCACACCAGGGCACTAAAGGGACCGGGATCTGGAACTTGTTCCCCAAGTTCTAGACTTCAACTTTGTCGCAAAACACCATCACCAACCCACCTACCGGCTCGACAAGATGGGCAAAGGAACAGATAAACTATACATCACCCACTCCGAGTGGTCGTCCTCGGACGCGTACGGCGCCAGTACCGGTGCCAATGCCGGTGCGCGTGCCCAGCGGCGCGGTGCCAACTTCAAGAAACTTCCCTTCAACTTCTGCGCCGCCAGTCTCCAACCCTTCAAGAACCCCGTCTGCACCCCCGACGGCACCATCTTCGACGTCGAAGTCATCGGCTCGTGGCTCGAGAAACACAAGACGAATCCCGTTACCGGCGAACCGCTGTCCGCCAAGGATCTGATCAAGCTCAACTTTGCCCGCAATGGCGACACCACCGACTCGGACGAGAACAAGGGCGACCTGATCGATCCCGTCACCTTCAAGGTCTTCACCGACAACACCCACATTGTCGCCATTCGCCATGGCTCCTACGCGAACGTCTTTGCCTGGGAAACTGTCGAGCGCATGAACATCAAGCCCAAGATGTGGCGCGACCTCGTCGACGATGAAGAGTTTGGCCGCAGGGACATCATCACCCTCCAAGACCCCCAGAACGTCTCCGCCAGCCGCGATCTCAGCCAGTTCAAATACCTCCAAGACGGCCAGGACGCCATTCTCACCAAAGAACAGGAAGAAGAGCGCAAGGGCGGCAGTGTCAACATCGAAGCTCTCGGCCGCGTAGGCGAGAAGGTGCTCCGCGCCAAGGAAGCCGTCGAGCGCGCCCGCGCAGCCCGACAAGCCGGCGGCGCCGACGTCAACCGTCTCACCCAAGCCCTTACCACCACTTCCGCCAACTCCGCCACCAACAATAACAAAACAGCCATCGCCCGCGGCCAATCCCTAATTCAAGAGCGCAAACGCCCCGCCAACGCAGCGACCTACACAACCGGCCTAACCGCCGCATCCTTCACCTCGACCGGTCTGACCCCCTCCACCTCCGGCTCCCTCGCCCTCTTATCCGACGAGCAATACCTCCTCAAACCCTCCCACCGCATCAAGAACAAAGGCTACGTCCGCATGGAAACCAACCTGGGCCCACTCACCCTCGAGCTCCTCCCCGAATTCGCCCCCAAAGCCGTCTGGAACTTCCTCCGCCTCTCCGAAAAGGGCTACTACCGCGACGTCGCATTTCACCGTTCCATCCGCAACTTTATGATCCAAGGCGGCGACCCCTCTGGCACCGGCCGGGGCGGTAGTTCCATCTGGGGCAAGAATTTCGAAGATGAATTCGAAGGGCCCAACACGCATTCCGCCCGCGGAATCGTGTCCATGGCCAACAAGGGCAAAAACACAAACTCGTCCCAGTTCTTCATCACCTACCGCCCCGCCTCCCACCTGGATAGGAAACACACCATCTTCGCCAAAGTGATTGAGGGGCAAGACACAACGCTGACGGCCATGGAGAATGTGGCGACCGATGGGTCGGATCGACCGTTGAACAAGATTGTGATCAAGGATATGATTATCCTGATTGATCCGTTTGCGGAGTGGATGAAGGAGAAGAAAGAGAAGGAAGGGGAGGAGGAAAGGAAACGGGAGGTGGCGAGACAAGGAGGCACAGAGGATGATCGGACAACGTGGACGGGCAAGAGGATAAGGGCTGATGGGACAATGGAGGGACAAGGGATGGGAGAAGGGGGAGGGGGAGGACCCAAAGTGGGCAAGTATCTGGATGCGGGGGCTGTGAAGAAGGCTGCTACGACGACAACGACAACGACGAGGAAAGCAGAAGAGGAAGAGGTTGATACGTGGGAAGAACCGGTGAGGAAAAAGGCCAAGATGGGAGGGTTTGGGAATTTCGATGGATGGTGATTTTTTTTTTCGAAATAATGTCAGTTTGTTTGGTGCACATTATAGCAACATTTTGGAGTTAGGTTGGCCACGTTGGTACTCATGGAAAAGTGGTCATAAGCATGAATTGCTTGGTTTCGGCTTGTTTTACATTAGGCGTTGATGAGGACAAAAACATTACAACGAATATATATATATATACCTCTGAGGAGAATTGTGCACCAGTAAACCGATACTCCATTAGACCATCCATAGTCCTTCCATACTCTTCCATGTCGTTGGTATCCTTGCTGTTAAATTTGTACCTTTGTTTGGTCTTTTGTTAGCTATGTTGATGTTGCTTTCCTTGTCGTCTTGACCTGTAGTAACGGTGCGGTATGGTCCTTGGACAATTCGACCTAATCCTTTGACCGAGTGTCCAGCCAACTTAGGCGATTCTGATTTGTCTGCTGGCTAAGTGAGCTCCTGATATATTGGACAAAATCTATTCGAAATCATTCCAAACCTCATGAAAATCAGATTAACAGCTAGGTACGGTTCAGAAGCGTATTGCAAGGATTCGATCCGAGCATATACAGTTTCGGAATAGCATGTTTAAGCTAAGATGACGCTTCGATCATGGAAAGCAACGGAATAATGTGAAATCAAAACGCCTCAAGAAGTTGACTCGAGGTCTCGAGCTAACAACCAAACTAGTATTGGATCGCTATATACTTGGCTTCTTCATTTCGCGGTGTACCTTTGCATTCAAGTTTGCAAATCTCCAAATGTCACATCAGCTGGGGATCGATCATTCCTTTCCCATCCTCCATCATCACCGTCCCACCAGGATGGAACAGCTCATGTTGTTGCTGCACCACCCTCAAGTACAGCGGTGTGTCCTCCATTCCACCTACACTCATCCAATTCCGTCCTATTCCCATTCCTGGCAACCATAGCGCATGTTCTTCTGCCCCATTCTCATTTCCATCCTCCTCCCCATCCGCGATCTCATGTTCCTCAAGCAGGTTGGCCACGGCATCTGCTTGCTTGACACCTGTCTCCATGTAGAGTGTGCGTAGCCTGCCCACAACGTAGCTCTTCACCTTCCCGTTACATACCGATGACATTCCGACCATGTACAAGGGCCAGACCACCGGGCTCGTCGCTGATACTAAAAGCACAAAGCGGCTAGCCTCTTCTTCTGCGTCCGTTGAAGCGGGTGTTACCGGGTGAAGGATGGTGAGGCTCGCGCATTGAGCCCTGGCCGGGTCCATGGGACTCTGGCTGCTGCCGCCGGAAGCGGATGACCGGGCTGATGGGGATGTTGGTGGGCTGGGGGTTTCGCAGACTTCGACACTCGATATAGGCGTTGAACATGGATTGTCGACACTGCCGTCTGCGGGATCCACGAGCCCAAGTAATTGGGGCACACTACCGCATATCGCCTCCAGGATTTCCTTCAACTTGCGCTTTGCGCCTTTGAACTGGTCTGCATAAGGGCCGGATGTTGGCTTTAGGCAGAGTCTCCGTGAAAGCTGTTGGATCTCACAGATGATCGTCTCCAACAAAACCATCCTGAGCATACGGAGACTGTTCCACAGCGTAGTATCCCATAGTGTGGAGTAGACATTGCAGACTCCATTCAGCACCGCTGGATGGTGTCTCGTCAGTCGGAAGGTTTTGTACGATAGATCTGGAGAAAATTTGGCCGACAGTTGTTCGAATCGCTCATCAATGCTGAAAAGATGCGCTAGGATGTTATCTGAGTCGACCAGGGCCCCATTCAGGATGTCGGCACGCACTTGCAAGAAGTTGTGCATGAGTGGTAGCGCCGAGAGCGTAAGGCATCCGAAGCCCTTCAGTTGAATTGGTTGAGGCATTGCATGCCATAAGTCAATCAGTGGTTGCGGCATTGGCATGGGCTCTCTCGACTGCAAACAGCTCAACACAACCCGTTGGCAAAGCATCGAGAACATTTTGACCCCTCCTTTCGTTTCAAACTGCGCAGGTCCGCGAAGTTTTGCAAGAGCTACTGCGCCGTTAACGTGTTCTTGGAAAGCTTCAACAGTCCGCAGGTGGGATGGATGCTCGGCTATCAGCTCAAAAAGGCCAAGAATAAGCACCGAAAGCATCGTAGTGTCTTTGACAGCTTCGCTAGGTGTTTCCAGAGCGTGATTTGTTAGTCGAAGAGCAGTCCCGTAAGATTTCCAAGCGGCTTCCATCATATCTGGCGAGCGGGTGACGCCGGCGAGACCAACCAATCCCACGGCAGTCATACTGGCAAGGACGCCGTCAACATGCCGGTCGTGGGCCATCGATGTGGGCTTCCATATGTCAAAGACGAAACTGAAGTTGTGGTGACATGTCGTCTCTTCGACAGACACATATCGTGAGAAGAAATAGGCAATGCCTTGCTGTTGACAACTTGGGGGAAGGTCATACAAGAGGGCAACTGGCGGGGTAACTGGCCAGCTTCCCGAATCGGGCGACATCGGTATACTGTCGTCATCGTCCGACCAAGCAGCTTCAGGTGTCGAGCTCGTGGGCCTCTGGGGACTTGGAACGAGTAACGATGGTGTTGTTTGTCGGCGTTCTGGTGTTATTGAGCATCTCGGATCACTGGGAGATTTGGGCGTCTTGACAGAGAGACGACGCCGTCTTCGAGCTTTTTCCTCGGCTTTGTTCCGAACATGGTCACTCTCATCTCGGAACATTAGATCGACAAGGTTTCTGTACCCAGGGCACTCCTCTCTTCGCTTTTGACACTGGCCACAGCCCGGTACTCTCTGATCGCACTAGATGCATGTCAACCAATATATTCTGTACATGCGCATTGCATATGAAGTCAAAGCAAGCCAGAGGGCAGGCATGACAAATGATATGGGATGAGAGAGTTGCGGGGCATGTCTTAGAGCGCCGCCTCCAAATATCTGGCTGCTCCTTCGCTGGGAGGAGTGGGGGCGGGGGTCTCTCTTGGGTATATATGGTTCTGACCCGGGAATATAGATGATGGACATGGTGTGAAGGAGCTACCAGATGTGGTGACTTACCCGAATCTTACGTTTCCGGCACACAGAGCACCCTTTGCTTGGCTTCCCGCAGAACACCATGTTCACGACTATCGAAGGGCCGCACCGAGTTCAGTGGGTTTGATCAATCAAGTGACGAATAGGCTTGGGCCTTGGTGTTCAGCTTGCGTAGGGGGAAATGGTTGCAGTAGCCAGAGCCAGCTCGACGCCACGGTTGTGTCCGAATCTGGTAAGGTACGATGTCCTGTACAGTTGGTCGAAAGCAGTAGGCGTTCGAGTAGGCGTACTAAAGATTGGATGTGGTCTGTATCAAAGAGGAAGGTCGATATGTCGAGCCACTCGTCCTGGTTCGCCGAATAAGGTGTGACAAGACGGACCTGCCGATGCAAGAAGGGATCCGGTCAACGGGCAGCCTGACTTTACTTGATAAGTCAAAGCGAGCTTTGGAGGAGGTCTCGAAGAACGATATGTTCAAAGAGAAGTCTTGTCTGAAGACTGGCGACCTTTTACATAGGTTTGGTGATGGAATCGGTAAAATGAGCCATGCCGAGCCTAAGCATGTCCGTCCGATCGGTTGTGCGTAGGGCTATGGCTATGGCGATGCTCAGATGGGAGGTGACAGGGGAGAGGGTGACGGCTGTCTGTGAGTGGTGCTCTAGGGGCGTGAAAGACGTGAAAAGACAATCACTGGGCTGGTTTGCCTTACCTGCTCAGTAACAATACGCACAGCCTCACCTCAGACTTGGCAGGAACATGGAAGGTCAGGATGATGGCAGGTTGATAAAGTCGAAAAGAGAGCAAGACATGGCTACAAGTCTCATCCGCGAACGCCCCCGTAGGCGATGAGTGAGTTCCGTACTGGACTCATGACATGCCGGACTGGTACGGTATCATTTTGCGCCAATATCCTCGGTCAGGGTCAAACCAATCCGCCGTGAGAGTCGTGGCGAGAGATGATAGCATGGCTGCTCGATTGGTGAGTGTGAGAAGTTGGTGAAGTTGGGGGAGTGAAGTTGAAGCTGCAGTGATGTTGTCGAAAGCCAAAGTCACTTCATTGGCCGAGTCTCGACTACCCTTTCCTATTTAGGCTACCTGTGCGAGAGCAATATTGACCCACTTGAGCCACAAGGACCCGCTTGATAGACTTGGCATAAATCAGTTCGGCCAGTGGGCAGTGACTCTGTTGTTTGTCCAGTGCAGGTACACTACACAGACCACGGGACGGCATCAGGAGCATCTACAGTTGACTGATCCCCCGCAACGGAAAGCCGGATCTCTCCTCGAACCAGTTCCCTTCACAAGTATGGATTTCGGGCATCTTGAAGGGCTGAGTATCGCCCCCGTTGACTTTGTATTGGTAATGTTACTGATGTGCGGAAGCTTTCCGGCATGGTTTCACCAACACTCTGTATCTCTGTCATCTGCAAGATCGAGCTAAATTTACCTGGAACCGTCCCGTCATTGCATATCTTGGACCATTTCAGGTTGAATATGCCTTACCTCCCGTCTCTGAACCCTTGTCCAGCCCATTAGGGCATCAGTTGTGTGTTCCACGAGTCAATATGAGATATGGGAGCTCTCCTCTCATTGCCCCAAAAACGAACAATGAACCCAGACCCTTACCAGAACGCCATCTGTTACACAACACCATCTGGGCCATGGTGTGAGCTGGACCCTGCTTTTTTAAGGATTTGTTATCTTTGTCAACCAAAATCAAAACTCCATGGCAAGTCTCAGAAACATTTATCAATTGTACACAATGCCATGAAGCATGAGACTGCGGCGGGGTGCTGAAGCTTCAAGCAACACCGAGGCTAACCGAGGAATAAACATCGTCATCAGACGACCATATTCGTTGCCCGTATTGCTGGATTTGTGGCTCACTGAGGAATGAAGCCACAAGGGCCCTATGTGTTTCCATAAGCCATACCCACAAGGTGATATGAATGCGCCTTGGGAGCGTATGGCTTCCATGCATTCCCATTCCAGGACAATTTCTCGCTTCTTCTGACCAATCATTGTCGTCAGTGGCTTAAAAAGCCTTACCTAGGTGTTCTTACGGTCATCCTAAAGCCCCTGGAGCGCCCATTTGGAAGGCTTGGCCTGCAGGCAACTTTTGGGATTGCACACCCACCCATGTAGTGTTACCTTACCCTTTGATGGGCAGGGAGGCAGGGTACCAAAGACTCAGTGGAGATGGTGTGAAGGTCAATCTGTAGCTGCAACTCTATCTCTTTTGGTGTCTGCGGTCCGTTGTGAACATACCGAAAGAGGACTGATAGTGTTCAAATAGGATCCACTTGATAGTCTTGACAATTCATGCAGTTCCTTTGATCCGCCCTCTTCATCTACCCTGGTGTGGATGGTTTCGATAATCACAGTATGACGCTACAGATCAGTAATCGGTAATTGATAAGGACTATGAAGGTCCTTCAACCTGCTTGGTTGATGTTGGTGATCTTAAAAGGTTCACCGAGGCTTTGCTTTATCAGCATTAGCTTGTAACCATATCATGCAATGGGTATGTTCTGTCCAAGTTCCCTGAAAATTGTGTTTCTCAAGTTCCAAACCACTGAAAGTTGTGAGTTTACACCAACACGAAGTTGACTTGATGATCAAGATGTTATTTGCACAAACTTCACATTTGACACCACAGAATATATGACGTGATCGGCAAGATAACCGAGTGTGTAGATCAGCCGTGGTGTAGCTCAGCTCGTCCGAATGTAACTGAGCAACTCGCCGCATCGGTCGAGGCAGTGACAGCGGCTTCTCAGATCCTGCCATGTGCTGTCTCCTTGCTACAGTGACAGTCAAAAAATACTGTCACCATCCTCCACATATCTAATGGGGTAAGGGGTGACGGTATTTTTTGATTATGAGTTTATCCATCTCCGCGAATTATATGCATTGAGCTTGGACTCGCTACCCGTTCACCATCTTACCAATTAGAAACATCTTTGTAATCGGGTTTGTGTATTTTGAGAACCTGTAGCCTGTTCATACAACTTTGACGTTAAGATCGGGTGTTCTCCACAAAACCGGCCCCACATCTCCGCCGTTTCTTCTGGGCTCCTGCTCCGGACCGGACACGGAAGAGGGGGCCAGCGTAGTGACTGGGTGCTTTCAAATGGTCTGCTAGGATTGATACATTTTCTCAATTAGCTGATTTCCTGGGCCTTCTGATATCTTCAAGTAATCTTGGTGTACCATGGAGCGAGAGGGACATACCTATTTGATACAATTCACAGTAAAGCTATCCTAGGGATTCTGGCAGTCCAAATATGCCAAGACATGACACTACACTAGAGGTAGGTATGATAGCAGCTCGGTGGGGCAGACTCGAAAGTTGCTATCGAGAAATCGCAAACCCAAAGGTACCCCGCGATGACGGATCTTCGAACATCTTTTTCACAAAGACGGTTACCATCTCGACTATTCCACGACACGACGTACCAAAGATTTATAGACGTCACTTATCCAATCACCACGAGTCCCATGATTAGTCTATCAACATGCCGGTAAGTTCACTACCAGCTTATTCCTCTTCTGCTCTTCGTCGCATCGCTAACCATCCCATTCCCCCCATCCTCCAGCTCATCCTCATAACCGGCCTGCCCACCTCAGGTAAATCTACGCGCGCCGCGCAACTCTACGACTACCTCACCGAGCGCATCGCTGCTGAGTCGTCCTCTTCTTCGACACCCAAATTCCGCCTGCACCTGATCTCCGACCAAAGCCTGTCCATCTCGCGCTCTGTCTACGACCTCGACCCAGCGCACACACCAGCACACGTCCGCTCCGCCAATGCCTCCGAAAAGGATGCGCGCGCCGCACTCTACGGCGCCGTCAAGCGCGTGTTGTCTCCCAGGGACATTGTCATTCTCGACACGTTGAACTACATCAAGGGATGGCGGTACCAGCTCTACTGCGAAGCCAAGAACGTACAGACGCCGTTTGGTCTGGTACAGATCGGGTGTCCGGTGGCGAGGGCGAGGGGGGTTAATGAGGCCAGGATACGGAGGTCGGAGCAGCAGGAGGAGCAAAAGGCAGGCAACGGGACAACAACCTCAACCACAACAACAACAACAGCAGCAGCGGCAGGAGCAGCACCAAAATCCGGCGACCTCCATCCCGAAACTTACCAACAATCCCACCAAAACTGGCAACAAAAACAATTCGAAGAGGAATCCACCGCCGGCCCGGACTTTGAAGATGTAACCCTCAGCCCCACCGATTCTCAAGAACCCTACACGCCCCGCTCCAACTGGGAAAACCTCGTCTTCCGCTACGAGGAACCCAATCCCATGTCCCGCTGGGACTCCCCACTTTTCATCATTACCTGGGACGACACGCCCGCCGATACCAAAGCAACATTTGATCAGATCTGGGACGAAGTGATCGTCAACAAGCCACAAAAGCTGATCCGGGCCAACAAGTCGACGGTGCAGCGCGATAAGGATCCCGGTGGCGATTATCTGTATGTCCTCGAAAAAGAGACGCAGGATATTGTCAAGAGGATTTTGGAGCAGCAAGCTGAGGTGGGAGAAGGTGGGACAGTGAGGTTGTCGAGGAGTGGAACCAAGGAAGAAGGCGAGGAGATGTTGGAAGTGGAGTTGCCGGGAAAGAAGGTGGGATTGCCGCAGTTGCAGAGGTATAGAAGGGCGTTTGTGGCGCTGAATAGAGGTGGGATTGGGTTGGAGGCGGTGGGGACGTTGGCGGCGGGGAGGTTGAGGGAGAGCTTCGTTGGGTATTTGAATGATGCCTTTGAGAAGGAGATGTGAGAAGGGTTGGTTGTAGGTACCATATGGTTGGAGACGGAGGATGCTACGGAATCATAACCATCAAAGTCCACTCACCTTGTTCTCACAACACAACACTATTTTGCGCTCCATGGATACCCAATATCAAATCAAACAAAAACCATTGGCATTGACATGCTACCCTGTATTCAGAGAGTTGAATCCTGTCATCTAGACATCCTTAATCCGGTTCATTAACCCGTTCCAATCCGCAACACCTCAACCCTGAACCCTTTTGTAAACCCATTTTCCCTCCATCCTTATGTGACCAGGTATCTACGCCTTTTTCCGAATTTAAGCAGCCCAGCTCTCCAAGTTCTTCAGAACACACCACTCGCCCTTCTCGCCACCCTCTCTGTTGACCAGCTTGCCAATGGTATAGACCTTCTCGCCCTCAGCCTCCAAGCCCTTGACCACAGCATCCGCAGCCTCAGGAGCGACAGCCAAAACCATACCGACACCGTTGTTGAACGTTCTCGCCATCTCGGTAGGGACCACAGACTCTCTGAGCCACTTGAACACAGGGGGGTGTTCCCAGGTAGCGACGTCGATCTCGGCAGCCAGGTGCTTGGGGAGCATGCGAGGGACGTTCTCAGTCAAACCACCACCGGTGATGTGCGCCATACCCTTGACTGCGTCGCCGGTCTGAGCGAGGACCTTGAGCAGAGGCTTGACGTAGATGCGCGTAGGGGTGAGAAGGCTCTCACCAACGGTGGCAGAGCTGTCCCAGGGTGCCTTGTCAGTGTAGGACAAGCCGCACTTGTCGACAACCTTGCGGACAAGGGAGAAGCCGTTCGAGTGGACACCAGAAGAGGCAAGAGCGATGAGCACATCACCCTCGGCCATGGCCTCCTTCCTCGGAAGACGCTGAGCCGACTTCATGACACCGATAGCAGCACCAGCAGCATCATAGTCATCGCCGGTGTAGAGATCAGGCATCTCAGCCGTCTCTCCACCGACCAGCGCACAGCCGGCGTCCTTGCAGCCCTGAGCGACACCTTCGACGAAAGCGGCGGCAACCGAGACGTCGAGCCTGCTGCAACCGTAGTAGTCAAGGAACATGAACGGTTCAGCACCCTGAACAACCAAGTCGTTGACATTCATGGCAACCAGGTCGATACCAACGGTGTCATGCTTGTTCATCTTCTGGGCGATGATGAGCTTGGTGCCAACGCCATCGATAGCGCCAACAATGATGGGGGCTCCAGGGTAGCCGGCTTGAGAAAGATCGACCTCACCACCGAATCCACCGATGATAGCATCAGCACCGGGGCGGCGAGTAGTGGCGACAGCAGCCTTGATACGGTCAACAAGCTCGTTACCAGCATCAATGCTCACACCCGATTGGGCATATGTAAGCTTGTCGGACGAAGACTTTTCGTCGCGGAAAGCACGGTGAGCAATATCCTTGCGATAGTACATGCCGTCAAAGTTAATGAGCTTAACGCCCTCGTAAGCCTTGTCGACAGCGGCGCGCAGAGTCTCGCCAACGGCCTCGGCAGCAATAACACGACCACCGGAAGAAACGAGGGAATCGCCAGATAGCTTGGTTCCCGCGTGGAAAATGTTGGTACCAGCAGGAGGTGTAGATACCTGCATGGGAATGTTCTTGGGGTAGGAGTTGGGGTACCCGGGGGCAGCAACGACCACGGTGGCGCTGAACTTCTGCTCGACCTCGACGGGCACATACTTGAGGAGGGGAATGGGGCCCGAGCAGGCCACCATAATCTCAGCGAGGTCGGACTTGAGCAGAGGAAGGACGGTCTGGGTCTCGGGGTCGCCGAAGCGGACGTTGTACTCGAGCACCTTGGGGCCGTTGGGGGTAATCATCAAGCCGGTGAAGAGGCAGCCCTTGAAGGGGAAGCCGTCCTTGCGCATGCCGTCGACGGTCGGCTGGAGGATCTCGCGCTCGACCTGAGCAAGCAGAGCAGGGGTGGCAATCTTGGTGGGCGCATAGCATCCCATACCGCCCGTGTTCAAGCCAGTATCGCCCTCACCAATGCGCTTGTGATCCTGGGCAGCAGGCAGAGACTTGATGGTAGTACCGTCGCAGAAGGAGAGGATGCTGAGCTCGTCACCGGTGAGGAACTCCTCGATAACAACCTCATCGCCGGCATTGCCAAACTGCCTATCCAGCATGATGTCCTTGAGAGCCTGCTGGGCTTCCTCCTGGGACTCGGGGATGATGACACCCTTGCCAGCAGCCAAACCGGTGGCCTTGATGACAACGTTGTGGCCCACCTTCTTGAGGTATTCGCTGGCCTTTTCAAAATCGGAAAAGTTCTCGTAGGCGGCGGTGGGAATGTTGTGCTTCTTCATGAAGTCCTTGGAGAAGGTCTTGCTACCCTCCATGCGCGCGGCATCCTTGGAAGGGCCGAAGACGGGGATACCGACCTCGCGGAAAACGTTCTCGACGCCATCGACAAGCGGCTGCTCGGGGCCGGGGACGACGAGGTTGATGCGCTCCTTCTTGGCGAGGTCGACAAGGCCAGCAAAGTCGTTCTCAGAGACGGTGTTGTTGTTGGTGACCTTGGGGAGGCCGGCAGTGCCACCGTTGCCGGGGACCGCAATGATTGACTCAACGCTGGGCGACTGGCTGAGCTTCCAAGCCAGGGCGTGCTCGCGGCCGCCGCTGCCGATGAGGAGAATGCGTAGTGACGACATTGTGGTTTGTGTTGTTGTTAGGGGTCTGGGTCGATGAGAATTCGGCGACACCAAATCCTCTTGACCTCCATTTCCATCAGCGGCAGGAGGGAAAGAGAGATGGATGGTTGGCGACCAAAAATTTCAACTTAGCCCTCGGGACCCCTCCCCCGCAATCGCATTGGTTTAAGCGAATGAAGAGTCACACGAATTGGCCAATCCCGCGTCACCTTTGGAGTCATTGTCAGATCGCTCCGAAAAAGGAAAGCGTGCTTGGGGCCTTTTACGCTGGTCGCTAGCTGATAACAGCTTAGCGGCTGCTGAGGATCGGACCGTAGTGCTAAGAGGCTTCAGTCGCATGCGATGTTAGGACGCTATCTTTCTTCCCTCCTTCAACTATTCACTTCTGTTGTTGACCTGCATCTACGTAGTATAGTCATGGACACCAATTCTCATCAGGTTATGGTGACGGGGATGCTATTTATTAACAGGAGATCGTATAGAACACTGCGCTGCTCTTGAGCTTACCCAGCGGGTCGCAGTAGGCCAAGTATGTAAGCTGTCCCATTAGAATCTAGAGAATCTGCTAACCGTCTCCGAGAGTAAATAGCTGGCATCGAACGCGAGTTTCCCTTCTCACGCCTTGGTTTCCTCTATCTTCGTTTTCTTCTTATTCTTGTTTTTCATTTATTTCTGAGAGGCAAAAAAAGGAGGCTTTGGGGGCAAATTCTTGGTGCTGCTTCTTCATGCCATAGCATATTGACCAAAGAGGTTCACGAGCTAATAGTTGGGGTGATGGGGTATGTAGTACAGGATCATCAACAAGCGGAGACCTGGAGTGGTGCCATGTTATACCGTCGCATGGTAACCCCAGCCTGTGCTACGTATGACAATGATACCAGGCCACAAAGTCCATATCTTGGATATTTGCAGAGCTTTGTGTTAACTCTTTCCTGACCTTATGTCGTTGTGTTCTGAACTCGGACCTCGGGTGAGGAAGACCTCAAGTGGCAGGCTGTTATGCTATTCAAGGCCTTGTGGCCGGGTTATAGGTAGAGATATATGTTCCTCCGGCTATTCCGTGAGAGCATAGCTTGCGCGTGGTGGACAAGAGCTTTCACTTCTACTTCAGTAAAATGCCCAGTTTTCAACCCGCATATGTCGAGTCCGACATTGCTGAACAAACCAGTTCGGATCCCAGCATCTTACGCATAGCGGATCCAGAGCATCGTGAAACCTTCGGGTCCGGGCTTTCGGGTTCGAGAAGCGTGGCTGACTGTGTGAGACAAAA
This sequence comes from Neurospora intermedia, assembly GCA_037102815.1. NCBI lineage: Eukaryota > Fungi > Ascomycota > Sordariomycetes > Sordariales > Sordariaceae > Neurospora > Neurospora intermedia. The sequence goes on along the minus strand of BTPP01000004.1, from coordinate 2,845,915 downwards.
GGAGCTTATTTTGTTGGAACAAGTTGAAAAGGAAACCTCAAGCGTAACACAGCTTTGTCGTCCAATGCGTCCTTCCGACAATGAGGCAACCTCGATGAGAGAACAAGGCGACGGGCGCCCACATGCTCAAATCCATACTTGCCGTGAGGTTGGTGCGGGGCAAACTGATGAAGTACCTCCTCGGATGGATGTTCGTGGTTTACGGTACTGGGAAGTCTTCTGGGGTCGAGTTCAGAGGTTGGAGAAAGAAGAAGCTGGTCGCTGGCATCCGCCGTTCAGGTTCATCGGTAGCAGTCAGCTTTCAGTACAAACACAAGCCAAGAGTCGTGATCTACAGAAAGGTGATCACTGGAGACAGTTGGACAACTACCGTAACAGACTTGGAGGACTTCATGCTGAACGTCTCTGCGAGATCTCGATGCAACATGGCTGAGACTTCCTGAACAGGACATAAAGCCACGAATACAGGACTGGAGAGGGATGTCGGTCTATACGGGAGCTCATCCGTCAGCTTGACAGTGACTTCATATAATGCCTGAGCAGTCTGCATCACCTGCCAATCGACCAAGGTTGCATTCGCTTCCAACATCAGGCGAGGGGAAATTCACAAAGCCGTTCGATACCGGGCAAGGTACACTACACTACGGGCGTGTTTGGTTCAACCAACAGAATCAGATTTTGTATGGTGAATTTATCCCTGTCAGCCAACATGTTGCTTTTTGAGGTCTGCAGCCGACGTCGGCCCCCCTTTACCCCCTGTAACCCCCCTGTAACCCCCCTGTAAGCTTAATGCAGCAGGTTCTTGGCCGTACCTCCCCTGTACGTGGCTTACAGTAGACTGCATGAGGCCCTGTCGACTTCCCAATCCGGTATAGTGAACGCTCATTCTGTTGGTTGCTAAACCCCCTCGTCTGGGCAGGTAGGATAGAGCATTTTGTTGGTTGACAGGGGTGTTGAGTCGTGGAGTCGTGAAGTTAACACATGGCGGGACCCCCCTTCGAGTTTGGACTTTTGCTGTAAACACCTAACAATACGAAACAACCCAATATGGACCACATTCGACAGCGTATCTTTACGTTCGTGCTGGCCGTACTTCTGGCCGTTGTGGCGGTTATCCAGACTACTCGCCTTCGAGGGAGTGACGAAGCGGTATACAGATCGGTCCACATCGATAAAGACGAAGGCGAGTCGGTTGTTCGTGATGCCCTCCACCCCGACCGCGAGACCAAGCTCTTTGATCTGTGCCGTATGCGGTACCACCCTTTCATCCAGCTGGTTGCGTGGATATCACAACACACTACCGTACGCGGTACAAGATGGATATCCCTCGAGCAGAAGCTCATGACCTTCTTGTATATGTGTGCCCACAACAAAACCCAGCGAGATGCGGCCCACCGCTTTGGCCACAGTACCGAGACCATAAGCCGGAACTTTCATGAGATCCTTGGTGCCATGGTCGTACTACACCACCATACTGTTAAGCTTCCCTCTCCTGATACGGTATACGATTTGGGGGACGCTGCGTCGGCACCATACTTCAAAGACTGTCTGGGCGCGGTAGACGGCACCTTGATTCACGTACGGGTGCCTGAAGCCGAGTCGGAAGCGTGGCGTGGTCGAAAGGGATTTACATGCCAGAACGTTATGGTGGCCGTCGGTCTAGACGGTCTTTTTACGTACGTTCTACCGGGGGCAGAGGGATCGATGCATGACTCTAGAGTTATACGGTTAGCATTTGATTCAGGTGGTTTCGAAGTGCCAGAGGGTAAATTTTACCTTGGTGACGCGGGGTATTATATGCGACGCGGCATACTTGTCCCATACCCAGCGACTCGATATCATCTTAATGAATGGGGGGGTGGCGCTGGCCGACCGAGGACTCGAAGGGAGCTGTACAATATGAGGCACTCGAAGTATCGTGTGAAGGTTGAGATCGCAATCGGTATGCTGAAGAGGAGGTGGAAGGTGGTGAGGTCGACGGCGCCCGAGTACGATATCAGGACCCAAGTCGACATCGTCTTTGCCGTCACCGCGCTTCATAACTGGATTGAGCGCACCGATCCCGACGGTCCAGCAGTGGAGACTGACGACGAAGGAGATGAAGCCGGCCATCAGATCGGCCGCGCGCGTGGTGTTGTTGTTGATAATAACAATAATAACAATGAGGATGAGGTTATGGTTGATGTAAATATCGAGCAAGACGAGAGGATGGTGGGGTTCAGGGATACACTCGCGCAGAGGATGTGGGAGGGTTACTGTCGCTGGCGGCGGGCAGAGAGGGTGCGCCGGGTAGAGCGCCGACAAGCACGGCAACCGTAAATTATCTACAACACGGCCACTTTCGCAAATCTGACTCAAATTTCGATGCAAGGGTATCAAAATACTCGTTAGATTAATCTGAATCGATTGATACCGGTTGCACGTATTTTGGAGTTGAATTGAAAGAGCTGTCGGTGTTGCAAGACCGCCCATCTGCCTAGGGTTAGGGTTGAAGTCTACCGTCGCGGGCCCAGATCGCTATATTTTGCCCTGTCTTTAAGATATTACTACCCGCCAGAGCCCAGATTTACTGGGCACCAGACTGCCCACTCTACTGCCCACTCTACTGCCCACTCTACTGCCCACTCTACTGCCCACTCTACTGCCCACTCTACTGGGCACCAGACTGGCCACCAGACTGGCCACTCTACTGGGCACCAGATTTTAACTTAGCGATATTTCGTGTTTTACACGGTCAAACCCCATATTTCCCAACAACAACCTCTTTACACAACAACAACGCGATTACACTCCACGAGATAACTTTTCAACCACAACACGCACGAACACGAGAACACAAGCAATGGAATCGGATTGACGAGAGCTATTGAATGGTACGAAAAGATCACGAGATTTCCCAACAGAGCAAAAGCCAACACTAATCTTGAGAAGCAGGCACCGGCGCGTCATCGAAGTCAGGCACCACATTAAGCAGTTGCTCAACCAACAACATCCTCGCCTCAGGCACATCAGCGAACGCCGCCGCACACACTGGGTCCCTCCTCAACTCGCTAATCAACTGCTGCTTTTCATCACCGCGCATCCTTTTCAATGGGGACACCGTCAGGGCAACCAACGCACGAGAGAAGTTAGAAGCGGTTGGACTGGAGGGGGGGCGTGACTGCGACGACGATGGCTGGGCAGGCGAGGACTCGAGTCCCTGAGAGAGAGCCTTAAACCCGATACCAATGGAAGAGGCAAGCCGGTCTATGCTGGCGGCATGGGTCATTCTTTTCTTAACCGGCCGGCGGACTTCAATCGCCTCCTCCTCGTCGTCACTCAAGTCCTCCTCCACCTCGTCGGTATCACTGAGCGATACGTTATCGACGTCTGGGTATTTGCTGCGCCGCGTCTGCTTGCCGCTGGCGAACTCGGCATACAGGGCATCCCGTTTAGCCACAACCAAGGGATGCTTACTCTTCATATACGACGTGAGGCGGGTACAGATATCGACGATATATTTGCCCGTTGCCCAGTTGACAGCAAAGAGCAGTGCCATCTCCTCACGGTTCGCCAGCGGAGTCGTCTTCAACCAGCTCGCCTTGGGTCGGTTGGCCAAGAAGGAAGCCCACGTATCCTTATGAGCATCAAAAAGACCAGTGGTCTCGTTGAACGTAACCCCCGTCTTACACATGAAGCTCAACCATAACCGGTAGTTCGTCTTGAGTACATTCCAACGGTTACGTGCCCGCTGGCGCGGCCAGCTCTGACTGGGATACCTGCCCCGCATAGTCACAAGCACCTTATCCAGAGCCGCCGTCAACTTCTTGCCCCTCAATCCCTCGGCAAGCGATTGCTCCTTCTGTATGGTGGCCAACTCAGTGAGGAACAGCGTTGTCTGACGACGAGACCATTTGGGCACGCCACCAATCTCTTCAAGCGGTGGGAACTCATCGTCAGATGAGGCGGGCTCGATACCATCACCCACATCACCAGAGCTGGTGGGCATGCTGAGGAAAGACGAACCCACAACGGGATTCCTCTCCATCGAAGAACCCACAACGGGATTCCTCTCTATCGAAGAGGGGATCACGGGATTCCTCTCCATCGAAGAGGGGACTCGGGCAGGGCGGTTGATGGGGGTAAACCGGGACCGGGGGAATATAACGTCCGGTTGTGACGACGGCGATGGGATTACAAAGTAATCCACGCCCGGCTGCCCGGGTGGCCGGCTTGCCCGAGCAGGTGGTGCCCGGTTAACTCCAGTACTAACTCGCCGTGGAGCAGTCGGAGCTGGCCGGGGTCTAGAAGTACGAGGCGTTTGAGGCTGGGCCGGTTGACTGGTTGGAGGAGTGGGTTGGGGAGGCTGGGCAGAAGGGGGAGGGTATGGAGGAGGCGCTGGCTGCACGGCCGTGATACTGCATTCCTGGGCATCACGATAACTGGGCGGTACAGAACCAAACTCTCTCGACTCTGGATGGATCTCGTGATTACGGCGGCCGTCATACACGAGCTCATCCAAGCCAAACACCTCGTCGTCGACGTCGTTGACGAGGCTGGCGATCTGCAAGCGAGTGGTGGGCATGATGGAGAAGGCAAGGGAGTAAGCAATAGAGAGATGAGGGTGTTGATGATGGAGGATTTCAGTCAACAGTATCACAGAGTTGATGCCCATATTTATACTCTACTCGACTCGACTCAACTGGGCACTCAACTGGGCACTCAACTGGCCAGAAACCCTCGATTTACACCAACTCGCTATTATTACCAATAATGATGGCTTTCATGCGCTGATACTGCAGTTTGCTCGATTGCAACTGTCATTGCAGTAGACTATTGTTTATATCCCCCTTTTTATCTCCCAACTATTCACAGTCAACAACCGCCACCCCCCAACCCAGGGATCACTCAGAAGTTATACGGTCTTATAGAACGGCTTCCCAGCTATCCGACAGTAGTATCCATATGTGAATACCTTCAATATCAAGCTCGTTACAGTAATCACAGTCTCGTGGCACCAAAATCGAGGCATTTCATGGAGGATTTCGACGATGCGCTGTACCCAGTTGTATGGCCTCGCTTAACAACGCCACCATGCATGTGGGGCGCCACCATGCAATAAAAGATAAAAAAGAAAAGAAAGATAAATGGTACAATATCCCTGTTGGGTGCTGCAGATGGCGCTTTGTACCCTCCTCTACCCCTGTTAAAATCAGGTTGAAAATCTGTTGCTTGAACCAAACGCGCCCTACGATTCAACGGAGCGAATATCAGTGGGCGTCCTCCTTTATGTCGATTGCGTTCCGTTGCGGCGGACCAACAGCAAATCACGGGCTGCAATACTTCTGCTTGTGAGCTGGAAAAAGCAAAGCGCAATAGGGTTGAGGTTGGTTGATGGCAGATGGCGGGACAGGTACCGGGCCGCTGTTACAGGTCAGCGCTTTTGGTTTGATTGTTACCTCTAGTGAAATACCTCTTGTTGCAGTGTGATTTGATTCATCCAAGCTATCACTTTAGCAATCACAACAGACGTAAATCCAAGATTTACATCAATGTCGACCGTATTCGCCACTTTCTCTCGCACGCAGTCTTTTATGCTGGCCAGAAATATCTCGATGAAGGACTGAAGCTGGTGGTCAGACAAACACAAGTTCAAGAGCGCCATCTAATGGGTTACTCAAGGGACGCCGCTCGGCGACTCTTATTGGATAGTGCCTGATCTTCGAGTTTAACCCGACCTCTGGGCAACGGCCCCGCCTTGAAACGGCGCATAAAAGTGGGGCGAGCCGCAGTGTCTGCCAAAGTGCCAAGTAAAATGGCTGACGCCCTGCTTCCCGTCCATCTTCCAACTCTTTTTCACCTGATCATCAAATTCCATTTGCAGCCTTTCATCAACAGCCAGCCAGTCAGCCCTTCACCTGGAGTCCGGGATGCAAACCAACCGGATGACTTGTCATCCCATTCGCGTCTATGCCCAGGAAACCAGATGAAGTTCACTCGATGATGCTACCATGCGCTCTTGCTTTGTATCGTTCACCATGGCTCGGCCAACACTACATAGCTCATCATGAGTGGTAATGGCTAGGCACGGTCAAATGAGCAGCAATTGAGGAGTGGCTACAGTGTATTCAAGCGAGCAGCGTTTGTTAACAGGAATGGTCACTAGAGTTGAGACCGAACCGGTAAAAGACCTGACATGGGCCAAAAGAGCATCTCGCGGTTGCTATTCAGAGAGTCGGGTTGCCTCAAAGCCCAATTGCAACATCCACTGCCCTGCACTGCAGTGTTCAACCCACCAGTAATCACAGCTCCTCTGGTCACCTTGCATATCAGCAAGATATCATGTACTCAAGACTTCCTGATTCCATTCATCGTTGCCCACGATATAGGTACCAGAACCGGTCCTACTTGGCCGCAATCAACGGTTGAGATGACGCCATGTTACCATTCGAAACTCGGCTGGGACAGGTTTTAGTAACGCCGTGTACAGGCTTCAAAGAAATCTGGATAGTCCGGCAACAGCTCGGCACGGTCTACGGCTATTATAGGGACCAAAGGGAGCTCCCGAGACAAGTATCGGGGTATTGAGGAGGGGCCAACGGGATTCTTCTCTTTGTTCCTGTCTGGATATTCGGCTAACCCAGCAGGTTTTGCTTCCTATGGCCAGCTTGTGAGACCTGCAGATCGCGTTGGCTGCAGCCACAGCTCCCCTAGGCACAAGAATATCGAATCTCTTTGAGTGCTGCACGAGCCTTCGTGTTGCGACAAGATCACCCGCACCACAACCGTCCGAACACCCAACCCAGCCAACCACAAACCAGCTAGGGCGCCGTCATTGCAGGGCGACCTGGATCTAGCGAGTGGTCAGACTTTGCAGTCGTTCCTCGCCAGGGCCAGCCACACGTCCGGGAGGTCTTCAGAACAACAAAAAAAAAAAAAAAAAAAAAAAAAAACTCCCGATTGCATCGCCAAATCCGGACTCCAACTCACTAGCCACCACCGCATCTCCACTAGTGAGAGCTGCGATGTGCTCTTGACAGTCACCCCGCATGGATTTGCAGCTTGACGCAGTCGAAAAAGCAAGCGTCTGCCATGCGATCAGCAGGAGTACATACGGGAAGCAAGGGAACCTCTTGTTGTCTGAACCATCAGCCAGCTGCAGGTCTGTCCTTCACGAGAAACATACTAACAGTCAACAACGAGCTTTAGTCTCGAAAACCAATAGAAGCTAGTAGCAGAGCGTTCAGCGCTGGAGAAGCCATATGAATAGACAAAAATTCCAGAGGGCTGCCATGACTTTTCAACGTCATCTCACTGCCGCAACGACATCATTGGCAGGGGCTTCGATCGCTCTGAGCCAGGGGCCCAGGGAGGTGTGTGGAGGAGGGTCAATCCCACCCTACGGCTTTCAAACCGCGGGGGAACACGAGAAAAAGTCCTTGGCACGCCGGTTACATAGCCCAACCAACAACATGGCTTATGCCACTCCCGGTGTTCAAGCCCGGCGATACCCTTCGACTACTATGTACAGTGGACTTTGGAGTGTCTTTGTGAGCCCACATATCGTGTTCGACATTCTCCTCACAATACTACGGAACGCCACACGAAAACGGGCGGTTTTGTGATGTGTGATATCTAGCCCCAGTCTTCATGGCCCGATGTCTGCTGTTGGAGAAAAAAAAAAAGCAACTAGAAGGGATATGACCAACCTACGCTCTCCCCTACCGAATCTCGAGGGATAAGGCTATGGTCAGGGGTATTAACATCCACAGGCACACCTACCAGCAAATTCAACACCAAGAGTCCTGGACTTTGGATCGGCGCTATGTGACTGTGCGTACTAGGGAGGCTGTCACTCCGGATGTGAAGGCCTCTCACAACAAGGCTTCATCATCCAAGTAAAGATACATTGGCACATAACATAGGTACAAACTCTACATATTGCAGGGTTAACCAGAATCAGCCGGATCTAGCAACTGTCTCCGTCTACGGCAGTCCCACACAAACTCCATGATGGAGTTTTCAGTGGTACCTAGCTTCCACGGCTTGGTGGTTGCCCAACCTCGCGGCCCTTTTCTGGATTTCCTGCGGACCATCCTTCGCTTCCCGTTGTTGTAACGCCGTCAACTCCCAAGGGCCCATCCCTCTCTGTTTTTGGGTACCCTGCAGTTCAGGTGATATGGCAGCCAACCATGTCATTGCAAACATATCCATCTCTTCCGTTGGGTTCTCTGCCTACCTCTACCAGGCCACAGGGCCCTGGTGGTCTTCCTGCCCTTCTGCTCCTGTCTTGCATATGTATAATAAGCCACTTTCCCGTTTCTACTGCAGGCCTTTTGTCTTTCATTCTGTTTTCCAGCCTTCTCGGTCAAGCATCTCCCAGCCAGCCTCCTCACTCAAAGTGACTCCTTCGCTAAGGTTACTTAAGCCCCTCGCTTGCTCAACCCGTCCTCACGATATCTGAACATATCAGACCCTCGTTACAAACCTCGCACGCCAACAACCTTTAGTCGACAAGATGAAGACCGCTCTATCCCTCCTTGCCTTGGTCTCCTCAACCCTTGGAGCCAACATTCCTAGAGGTTGGGGTCATGGTGGTGATCACGTTAGCTATACTACCGAGGTGATTGTTACTTACACGACTGTATGTAGCTCTTCTGTTCCTTTCTCTATCCCAAGAGGCTTTGGTTCTAACGAAACTTAGGTCTGCCCTGAAACGACCACGATCACCAAAGGTGGTGAGACTATCACCAAGACGTACACTACCACTAGCACCGTAGAGACAAAGGTTCCCACCGTCATCACCGTTACCGACGTTGCGCCCCCAGTAACTAAGACGGATGAAGCCAGTATGTGTCCTACTTGACCGTCCCAGTTCGATATGACTTGCTAACCATCAAAATAGTCATTTACACCACTATCACTGAGCTATGCCCCGTTACTGAAACCAAGGTAGTCGGCGGCTCTACTGTAGAGGTTGTCTGGACATCCACCTCCACCCTTTACACCAAGGTCCCTCATACCGAGACTGTCTACACCACTTCAGTTGCAACGGAGTATGAACACACCAACGTCTACGAGACGGTCGTATGTCCCGAGACGGTTATCACGACCGTCTCCAAGGGTGAAACCGTCTACATAACCAAGACCAACACCATTACCACGGCCGTCACCGAGGTTCACACCTACACCACCGTGATCCCCCAGACCATCACCAAGGCTATCGATGTCACCATCCCCATTACCAAGAGCGCGGGCGTCGTTGAGACCAAGTACTCGACTGTCGTCGTTTCTGCGAACAACACCATCTACACCTCCATCGCTCCTCCTCCTACCACCGTCATCCTTCCCACTACCTCAACCGTGGGATCTTCGCCTATCGGTGAGACCAGCGCCGCTGCTCCCCCGGTTGAGGGTGTGGCCAACGTTGTCATGCAGAAGAGCCCAGTTGTGGCACTGATTGCTGGTCTCTTTGGCGTTATTGCTTTCCTCTAGACTAGGGTTTAGTCTCGGAAGCTGGGATGGAAAACGGTTGATGATACTAACGACGCTCCTTTACGATACCCTTCTATTCACATACTGCACGAGGATACGATTTCACGTCCAGCATTTTACATTCTTGGGGGAGGGAAAGACAATGGTGGGAGGATATTTCGTTATTGATGGAGGAGTTGGAAACTGTTTACATGATGAATTCACGGCCAGGTTAATATCGGATTTGGACTCTCCTGAGAGATGGAGAACTCAAAGAGATTGGTTGACTGGCTGCGAAAAGGATATAATGAAGATATCATACTATTCAATTGTACATATGAAATAAAAGTCTTCTCGGGGTTTATCCTAGATTTTTTGACTGAATGATTTCAACTTATACTCCTTTCTGTCTCTTCTTGCCCCATAGTGTCCCGATTCTTTCTTTTGGACTAGTTCGCGTCAACAGAAACATCTCAATATCGGACACCAAATACCTCCCAAAAAAAATTGCTGTCAGGACATGCTTGAATCAAACAGCCGTACTCCGGCCCCTTGCGTATCTTACGTATCAGATTCCACGTTTTTCTTCATGTCAAGCTTGGCTCATCGGTGGAGCTTTGAGTCGCGGCGGAACAAAGACAATAGACGAACGACGAGAGAACAAAAGTTGACCTATGATCACCATGTCAGTATGTTTATGGATGTCTCACTATTGCCGAACGTGCGGACACTCTGGTTGGGACGGCAGTCAAGTCATCCATTATCAATACTATCACTACTTTTCCGTCTTGAAAACACAATTGACGTTTAAGTATAGGATGTTGGTTCACGCAGGAGTCATGTCCAACGGTCTGCAAGGCACTACAAAACTTTATGGGAAACCAAACTTCGACATTATCCCGTTCAGGGCAGTCAACTAAAGTGCATGTACCATTCGTGTCTTCCTCCGCGCGAACAATGATACCCCGGTTAGTCTTGGGACTGGAATTGAAATTTCTTGTGAAACTCAGCGAGGAAGGAGCGACGCTGACGGTTGTCAGTTTTGCCTGAAGTTCTTTCCATCTTCGTGCCTGGTACATCTTGTGTGAGTTTGGCAGTGATGTTTTGGGCCACAGAACACTAGAAATTGAAGACATCCAGCTTCATATCGACCTATGATGAATGCCATCCAGTTGTTACGTGTTCCCTCCTCCCAAGCCACGGTTGATTATATACCCTGTACACTACTGACCTGGTCCACGATCTGGTCCATCAACAAGATTCTATTAACGACACAATGAAGTTGCCAACAATCATCACGACTCTCTCAGCACTTTTCACCATATTTCTGACCTCCTGGTCTACTCCCATCTCCGCTATGCCTACACATTTGCATCCCGACAAGACGAGCAATACTCCGCAAACGAAAATTCTCGGCGGCGTACGTAGATGTTGATGTACGGGTTTGTACATATTACCTAACTATCACACAGATCCTCATCTGCAACGGCCCCAACGCCTCGCAAACGTATGTCTATAACATCTACGATATGGAAACTTGCTACAACCTGCCGGAACAGTTCTTTCAGAATACCAATACATTTGCGCTGGATGAAGGGGAGTGGTATTGTTATCCTTATATGTGAGTGATGTGTTTATTTTTAGGCCATTTGATCCTTTTTCATGTCGCTTTGGCCTCAGATCACGTTAGCCTGTTCACTGCCGACCCCCTCCATCGTATCCGGGAATGGCCAACTTCTTGCCCCAAAGTCGATGATACACGACATACCTTGGTCTCTTTCCTTGCTCCCCCTACCATCCATATCACTTCACTACTGAACCACCCCCTCGTAATACAGCATCACATATATGACCTGCATATATAGTACTAACCTCGAACTTGAACTCCATCGGTCAACTCAACAGCATGTCTTGCGGAGAAATCTGCACCTCACCCGAAGGCTGTACTCTCGGCGGCGTGTCCTCCCAATATGAGCACAAGTTCAACCTCAGCGCTGTGAGATGGAACCGTTATATCTCCTCGTTCGAATGTCATTTGGGTGTTGCTCCGTCTGTACCGTAGCTGTCCATCCCATGGGTAGGGCCCGAACTTGGCTGATGAGGCTCCATAACTGGCGCAAAGAAAATGGGAGAAGACTGATGATTGACGATTGTTGTTGCTTTGCATTCGAATACCCACAGAGGAAATAGCAAACGTTAAAAACCGAAAACTGGCGAGACTGTTGCATATGACAACGGATAATCCCGAAGGGGTATCTTCGGGTCAGGATCGGCAATTCGGAAATCTGACCCCATTTACACTCAACATACTGTGTAGTGCTGGTTTGTCTGTTGGCTCGGTACCTAGGTACTCACTCCTAGTTCACAAGACGAGATGTCTTCCGAATTGTCAAATACCTTTCAAGGACAAAACTCATGGCTTTGTACACTACCAACTAAAGCATGACAATATCTAGGAGAGTTTACCCGACGTCTCGAGCTACAATCAAACCCAGGAGTGTATGTGGACTGTACTCAATAACTCCTCCATGGGCCCTTGTCTCTTGGCAACCAACACCATGTACAGATGACGGCATTGGCATCTTTTTACAGTGTTTTACCCCGCCTACAACCGCACTTAAGACAGCAGCAATCGGCAGTGAGCTTCAGGCGGGGCAATGGACCTTGACAGCTTTGGCCATTTACAGCTTCGATTGACTTCCGCTCGATTTAAAGGCGAGGGGAACAAGCCGATTATAGTGTCAAGACAAGATAGCCTTTTATCCAAGCGGGGTCTGACCTGCCTGATAAGTTTCTGGATTTATAATGATGACAGCTGGAAGCCTACAACTACTATTTCACAGCTGTCCTCGGCGGAATTTGTCATCTTTACTCTTTCCACTCCTCAACCGTCAAGCTCGCCGCCAACCAAGCTTTAAGTCGTCGAATCCTCGCTTCTTGGTTACCTTTCCTCACTACTACCATTCAACAACAACAGCAACAACAACATCAGGGATAGTAACAACAACCACAGCCAAAATGGGTCTCACAGTCAAAGCAACCATCGCCTCCTTCGGCGGCAAGCTCTTCAAGCTCTCCCACCCCTCCACCTCCACCGGCACCGACATGGCCGTGAACCTGTATATCCCTCCCCAGGCCCTCAAGTCCCAAACCAAGGTCCCGGTCCTGTTCTACCTCTCCGGCCTAACCTGCACCCCCGACAACTGTTCCGAAAAGGGTTTCTTCCAGCACGGCGCCTCCCAGCGCGGTCTCGCCATCGTCTACCCCGACACTTCCCCGCGCGGTCTCAACCTGCCCGGCGAAAAGGACGCTTGGGACTTTGGCGAGGGCGCCGGGTTCTACGTCGACGCCACGCAAGAGCCGTGGGCCAAGGGGTACAAGATGGACACGTACATCACGCGCGAGCTGCCCTCGGTCCTGTTTGGGGCTGACTCGGAGTTTGGCAAGTACCTGGATGCCGACAAGGTCAGCATCACGGGCCACAGCATGGGCGGACACGGCGCCTTGACTTTGTACCTCAAGAACCCGGGCATGTACAAGAGCGTGAGCGCTTTTGCGCCGATTGCGAACCCGTGTGAGTGCGCGTGGGGCAAGAAGGCGTTTGCGGGGTATCTGGGCGAGGAGAACAAGGAGGAGTGGAAGAAGCATGATGCGACCGAGTTGATCAAGAGTGAGAAGTGGAGGGGACACAAGGATGCGAGGGTGTTGGTTGATGTCGGCACGGGCGATAATTTCTATAAGCAGGGGCAGTTGTTGCCCGAGAACTTTGAAAAGGCCGTTAAGGAGGCGGGCGTCGAGGGAGTGACGGTTAGATACCAGGAGGTGAGTTTTTCTTTTCATAAATCTTCTTCTTTCACTTCTATATTCTGTAGTGATTTTCTTGTACTACCGAATCTGGCGCAGATTGAAATGGAATGGCTGACACAAGTGATTGCACACACAGGATTACGACCATTCGTACTACTTCATGGCATCTTTCAGCGATGAACATGTTGACCATGCCGCCAAGTACCTGGGACTTCTCTAAACAAAAAAAAGTAAAAAATAAAAATTGCTTTAATAGGGCTCTACTGTAAAACCGCCTCGGCCAAGAATTGAGATGCCTGCTATATATGCCACGGGAATGCCAGCAAACATGAAAGTGATGATCAAGAGAAACTTCCCGGCAGCACGAATTGCTCCTGCTCGCCGTCCATGTACAATTACTCGTTCTCCTGCCCCGACTAAACATCAAATAGGTATCGCATATATAAAGGTCTTTATCCCTCTCGGCTAATTCTTCTCATAGGGTCCTCACTCGACCCTGGCGTTATCGCCAACCCCTGCATCCCAGCTTGAGACTCAGCCATCTGAACCTCCTTCGTGATCCTATCGTATGCCAGCTTCTCAAACCGACTGAGCCCTCTCCACCAATGTTGGCCTGCCTCGTGCTGCGAGATCCTCTCCAGCAAATCCGCTGTCTTCACCCTGACTTCTCTGTCCTTATGGAAAAGCCCAAGGGCAATGTAGAACAAGCCGGCGTGTGCCTCGGGGGCGACACTGAGGAGCAAGCAGATTTCGTCGTAGCTGCGGACGTACTTGGCGAACGTCAGGTAGATATCGCGGCTCTGCATGGCTGTCAACCGTTGCGTGCGCAGTCGATCATGCATGTGATGGAGATCCAGGCCTTTGAGCGGACGGATCGTGTATAGCTGAGCGACGTCCTTGTGAGAAAAGTTAGCATGACTTGGCTGTCCGTTACCCATCAATTTCCCCTCGTCCTGCATTGGGTGACTTTTTTTGACTCCGGAGAATGTGATGACGCAAACTTAGGAGAAATAGGCAAACTCAACCCTGAACTGAAATAGGAATGAAAGGGGCGAGAAAAGGTGACCGCGAACCTGGATAAAGCTGTAGTAACTCCTAGTATTCCTCCAGCCTTCTATCCTCGTGACGTTCCCTGCCAGCTCCTTGCTCTTTTTCTCGTCGTCGGCCCACACGTAGCCGTGTCCGGTAGAGTTGGTCGTGTGCGGGTAGTTGTCGTGCTCATCGCTACCGATGTAAAGAGCACTGGCGCCATATACGCTTTCCTCAAAGGCAGCGGCAATGCGTGTGAACTTGAGAACCCAGTCCCGCCACTTGGCGCGAATCACACGCTCCCCAGCTCTCGTGGCTATGCTCTTCAACATGTCAGCCATGAAGGCCTGATCGCCTGTCAAGTCCGCCGCACTGCTCGAGTGGCTCTGGTGTACGAGCGAAGCGCAGGTTGGATTTTGTTGCTGGAAGTAGACGAGGCCCTCCGTAATTGCCGGCTGCTCGATTCGACTACTGATCTTGATTCTCCCACTGGGCAGGTCACATAAGATATCCCACCACTCAGGATGATGTTCGAATGTCGGGTTAGTGACACCCGCAATGAAACCAGGAACCCGTAAAAGGTCGTCGACCTTGGTCAAGTCCGTATAGGGAAAGGCGTGGCGAGTGAACCCTCTGAGTATACCGCCAGATGCGAGCGCGCAGGCGGCGAGGACCGCTTCGGCAACCTCGCCGGAAGGCATGTTGTGGCCTAGGAAGATGACTCGCTTTTGGGTAAGCAGACCGTTGACCAATACTATTATGGGGTGTGTATTTGGGCCGTTCGTGGTCAGGTGGGCATGCAGAGGGAAGGGATGTGGTGATTTCGCATGTGGTTCCGAAAAGTTTTGTATGAGTTTGATCAGGGAGAAATCCCCCACCGTCTCTGGCATAATCGCCGTTGGCACCTTGATCGGGATAGGGATACCCTTATACATAACTCTGCTCTCGAACTCGTGCGTGTCACGAGGTACTGCGTAAGTTGCCTGTCCCTTGAGGTGCGCTGTCGTCCCATGTCGAAAAATACCTGGCCTTCTCGGCGGACTCCTACTCGCGTCAAAAGGCTGGTCCGCAAGGCCATCTCGGTCCTCTGAAATCCGCTTTTGAATCATCTGTTCAAACTTTTCCACGAAAAGGTCCTTGTTGTTGCTCATTTGTAGCAGATGCCTCTCCAGGAGGCTTAGCTTGGGCATGAGCGACAAGTCCATCTCGTTGACCGCATCAAACAGCATCGAGAGGGTCTCTGGAACAGGAGACTTGAAGTATTCATCCAGAGCCAATAATAAAAGGGGCTATTAGGCAGGTAAGCGGTTAGTTGGAGCGGCAGTTGGATTTGGAGTAAATTTACCTTGTATATATGAAGAAACGGGTGCCGGGTGCAGATAGCCATGGCCTTTACCACTGCACCTCTCTTGACTGTTTTATCGTGTTTTGTGTTGACGAGGTTGAGAACGTATACTAACGGAGGCCCTTCGCCACCTTCAGGCTCGTCCTCGTCGGTCGATTCATCGTCATCCCAATCGTCGTCGTCCAGGTCGTCATCTTCATCATCTGACTCATGTATGATGCCCTGTTCGCGATCCTGTCTGCGTTTTCTCCGTCGACGCCTCTCCTCCTTTGCCTGACGGTCTGCCTCGTCCTCCTCGCGACTAGAATCCTTGTGCAAGAAGAATATGGTCCAATCTTGGTTTCGTGCGTGGGCCTGGTCTGGAAGCATGAGCTCAGCCAACATGTGCTCATCCCCGGTGATAGCGACTGGATATTGATGCTCCATGACGGGACCACGGTCGATATCAAAGGAAGCGACCAAGATGTACTCGACATGGTTTTCGGTACTCCCACGGGGGTACTGCGAGCGCAACTTGCGGCGAGGACGGCCAATGGCGTTGTTGTATTGCCGAGTGACACCGGCGGCAGAGAGCGAGCTATGCTGCGAGGAGAAGCCAGTACCCGTGGAGGCAGTCTTGCCTTTGGAGCTCAAAGTAGAGTTTCGATCAGGTTCGGCGTGAGGCGGCTGCGGGGAGCGCGAGCGATGAGCTGGGCCATGATGCGACATTTGGGATACTGATCGGGGCGGAAAGGAGGAGAGAGACGGCTTTCGATCGTGAGCTGTTCCAGTCGCTCCGTTGACGTGTTGCGAGCTGTTGCTTCGTGAAAACGAAGGCCGCGCCGGCTGAGGGGATGCCATGGTTTACTTTGTCCGTCTGCTTTGCGACAGATGGTAGCTTATGTGAAACGAGGTCCAAGACGTATATGCTGTGCTACCAGATATCCGATACCTGCCAATCTATCGATACTCCGACAAGTATTCCACGCCGTCCAATCTCGTGCGGTATTCGATTTTGTCGGGCGATCACGGCTCGAATAGGCTGTCGGGTCAATGTTGTTTCTCATGGGTTCCCGGCGGGGAGGATGGAATATGCGCCTTTGTGGTTGTGGCAGCTGGCGGTAAGTAGGTACACTCGTGGTGAAACTCAACAAATTATGATGGCCGAAAGATGGCCGTGTGATGGCAAGACGAAGGGGCATAACAGCCCAATAGTCTTAGCTCAACGCTGAGTTTCCGAAGGAACTACGCAGTAGTATGTAATTACCTCTAGATGGAAATGATGGAGGCCAGGAAGCTGCTGTGCAGCCCAACGGTGGTGGACTCTCCTGCTTGGGCGATTCAGGGACCTGCATTCAAACGACCCCAGCATTGACATTTTTGGTGGAGTGCGGGCGGGAGCTGCCCCTGGACCGCTTCCTTTCGTATCGTGATTGTATTCCCTTTCTTCACATGACGGACACCATACATCCCAGGTATCTGAATCTTACCAATGCCGCTTCTGTAAGATATAATGGTACCGTCATCCGTAGTAGCCAGCGAAGGTCGTAAGTACAACTTGCTCGAACCTAAACTGTTACACAAGAGGCCACCTCAAGTCCCGTCATTCCGACCTACGGGAACGGCCTCTCCTGACAGGGGGCCGCCCACCTCATCTCTGCACCCGCCTGCCCTGCCGATGGTGGAGGTCACTGGAGGAGGGGTTTAGGCCTGGCCCCTGTTGCAGTTCAGTTGCTTCCTTCTGTCTAGGTACCGCCCCGCCTGCATCAAATAAAGTTACGGAAGGTTTAAATACACGCCGGAGCCAATCAGACGGGAGTTACCAATCATGCCCGGCCTGGACTAACCCCACCAAGGTTCAGCTGCCTAAACTCAAGTCCGTCCTACACGGAACAGGAACCGCGCTGTAGCACGGGACGCACAAGCCATGCCGGCGTTTCGAGATCCAAGTGCTGCGGCTCTCCCTGAACTCGAACCGAACCGTTGTCTGGTCGCTTTTGTTTACTTTCAACTCCACTCTTCTTGCACCATCGCCGGTTGTAAACCGAACCAAACACTGCTTGACATCGCGAATGCTTCAGTTTGGTAATACCAGAGGCTCTCATAGACTCGCAAAGCTGGACAACAGCCAAAACTCATCCACCTGGCACGCTCAGCGTCTAGTGTATTTGGCAAGCAGCGATCACCAACAAGCAATCCGGGGAATCGTACAGTATAGGGCGCATTCGTCTCGCTGTCCATCATCCGCCAGCCCAGCAAGCCAGTCCCAGCTACTGTCCATTACGACCTACGTCACTTTACTCAAGTGGAAACCAGGACCATGGTGCGCGATTCCCCGTCAAAGAGTTCAATGCACGATTTCCAGAGTCCAATCGCTAACCCCGTCCCGTCTCGCGTGTCATCGTAACAGGCGACGCCAACAGCAGGGCCGTACAAACCATCCCCACTGGGATCGTACGCCTCCCCAATGGGATCGGGCCCCCTTGGTGCCCCAACTACCACCAGGAATTCCCCATTCCAGCGCAGAGCCGTGTCCCCAGTGTCCCCGTCCCCACTCCGACAAGCAGCAACATCTCCATTGGCGACACCGCCTGTCAAGCAACAGCAACAATCGCTGTCGGGAGGAGGGTCTAGTGTAAGCGAGTTGACGTCCCGGTTCGCCAATAACATTGCCAACAGCAGCGGCCAGCCGACCGCGCTCCGAGCTGGGCTTGGAGCTCCTGCGCCTACGACAGCTACACCGACCAGTCAGACCCAATCCCAGGCCAGCTGGACACCTAGAGCTTCGGCATCGGCACCGACCGTAGTCAACCCGCCGCCGCCTAACCCAATGTTTCTTAACGGCGACGCGCCGCCGCCGCGGCCTCCCCAGCATCGCATTTCTCCCTTGCCTTCACCCTCGATACCACGAACGACTACCTCTGCCTCTACCATGAGCATGGGAACCGGAGGCAATGCCATGTCCCAGCTGCAGCCCTCGCAGGTGCGCACCCTGCGGGAGGGCTTCCAGATCCTGGACCGCGACAGCGACGGTGTGGTGGTCAGGGAGGATGTCATCGACATGCTAAACCAACTGGGTAGGTTCCTAGACCTGTACCTATGTCTATCTACTCTTATCTTCTTCTCTGATCCTCTTAACTAACGCCGGACATCTCTGACATCCAGGTCTACCCAACGGCGCCTCCGACGTCTCCCCATTCTTCCCTCCCAACGGCCCCCAGTCAATGACCATGGCCGTCTTCTTCAACTCCATCGCCACCGCCCTCTCCAGCCTCTCCCCCAGCGGCGAACTTCTTTCCGCCTTCTCGGCCTTCGATGACGACGACAGCGGCCAGATTGACGTGGCTGAGCTGCGAGACGCCCTACTCAACACGGCGCCCGAACCAGGCGAGAGGCCCCTAACGTCGCTCGAAGTAGACAAGGTCATGGCCGGATTCACGGGTCGCAGGGCGTTTGCTCAGAACAGCCAAAGGACGACTGGGCTGGGAGGAGTAGGCGGGGGAGGCGCCAACAAGCGTGGGGAGGTGTTCAGATACCAGGAATTTGTCAAATTAATTCAGGGGACGGGGAACGGTGGGGAGCAAGGGTCCGAAGACTCGGGACGTGGTTGAAATCAGGTGGGAGAGCGTGGTGTACCAAAAACACCGTAATAATGGGTTAATGGAAGGCTAGCATGATGGGATTATCAATGAGGGAAAACGGAACGGAAACTGTTAATTACACCGGGTGGTGGATGGTTATGATGACGACGATGACGACGGGCTGGATAAGTCTGGTTTTATTATTGCGGGCAGGCTCTGTGATACTGGGTTTGGTAATATTGTAGTTTAGAATCAGGACAGGCAGACAGGCAGGTTGCATCGGCGTTGTCGAGTCGGGTACGTAATGAATGGATATTACTTGAACCTTGAATTGGGAAAATGGGAAAACCGAGAAAGAGCTTGCGTTGCAACCGACGTTCATTGGCCTCAGCTGTTGAACTTGATCTCGATGCTGCTGTGTTCGGGGTGGTTGCTGCTGATGTATGGACCCATCGTCGAGAGTTGGACGAAGGTGTTGCTTGGCAATAGAAAAAGTTGGTTAGTTGGGTTAAATTAGAAGATGGTGATAGATGGGAATTCAATGGGAATGGGTCACACAGATTGATGGGCTTTGAGCAAGCATTAAGGTGATCAGCCTTGTAACTGGGTCTCCATTGGCATGTCATATCTGTACAGTGATAAATATTGGATAGAACCTTCGAGAAGGACTTTTCAAAGTGATGTTTCTTAGTCTGTCTGCTCTGAGTCCCTGTTTAACACATAGGTTTCTCTTTGGGAACTTATCATTCATCAAGCGGGGAGGGGGGGGCTGACAGTGACAGTGGCAGTGACAGGGCGAGCTACATACTGCGTATGTAGGTAGGAGCTAGGAGCTAGGGGGTGCCACTTGTTCGTAGTCCACGCTACGCCCGGTCAGGCAAGCTCAGCCCTCTCAGCCCTTTTCAACCACCCTTGATTCACCTTTCTGAGAGATCACACCTTAGACAACAACAGAGCCAGACACTCTAGACAAAAGTGATGGTGTGGTGTGTGGATAAGTGAGTGCACAGCGGGTAAGCGGGAAAAGCCGTTGATGAACTGACAGCAAGACAGTGGATGCATTCGTGGGCTGTGTTATCCGCTGCTCCCCCCCCTTTTTTTAACATCGACCGGGTCCTTTGATGTTTAGATTCGATATCCAAATGTCTGCAATCCTCCAATATCTTCCTTGCTGTTCTGGTTATGGTTCCGGTTCTGTTTCTGGTTTTCGTCAATGTCTCGATCTCAATTCGATCACATCTTGTTGGGACAAGGCCCAAGTGCTGGCCCAGTTTGTCTGTCGGCCATCGTAGGGCTATCTTGGCAGGATGATGGGTGGTCGAAGTATTTTTCTTGAAGGAAAAATAATAATTAGGGGGCCGGAGTGGTAAGTTGACATCCCCGAACAAGTAGAAAGCCCCAATGAAGACAAAGGCCGGCTCGATGCAGGATTAGTCTTACCAAAACGAACCAACGCTGTCAAAGCCATTGGTTGGGAGATAATGACTGTCAAGCCATCCATCACAGCCCTTTTTTTTATGCTGGCTCAATGTCTAGTAGCCGGACCGTGAGGCGGGGGCCGGGAATATCATGATGATATACGATGTCTGGCATGGTCCTTCTGAGCATCTTTGGAAACAAAACCTAGGGAAGCACACGGCGATGACGTTGGAAATGGTCCCCGGATGAACAAAGCGCAAGATGAACGTTAGAGACCTTCCAGCGCTCCAATTTCGTTCCTTTGGATCGCATGTACCTGCAACTAATGTACCGGCCACTGCTTCCGTGATGGAAGAACTATTCTTTTTCTTCTTCTGTTTCTTTTTTCTTTTTTTTTTTCTTTTTTTCTGTTCCGTTTTCGCCCTCGGCACTTGTAACGTATGACTGGTGTTTTCTCTCTGGTCCAAGTGAAGGATTGGTTGATGTGAGGAAGGGTATAAGCGGGCCTGCCGGGACCCCTAACCAACTGACATACCTCCGAATCGCAAATGATTTGTCTGCGGAAGCCGAGAAAATCATCCTAAACCCTTCCAATACACCAAGACGGTATCCATCCCTCTTTTATAGCGTCGGATGTGATGGGATGGATCGACCGTGCCGAACGTGCCTAGCTCTTGTTGCTGCTTTTCGTTGGCTTCTCTTTTCCCTCTCTTGTGTGTCTGAACTGACGCCTGTCTCATCTTGTTGAAGCTGTTCCTTCATCCAGCGTGCTTTGTCATTTTGCATCAATCGTCCCATGTCGTCCCGCTTTCATCTCCATCCCAACCTCCTCGAAACCGCGGATTTCTGCAAGCTTCTCCGTATCCAACTCGGCACGACCGCTACCCTGCCTCTTCGCCGCACATAAAAGGCACCAGAGATTCACGGCCAGGACCACGGGCAAAGGAGCTGAGAAAGCTATTTACTTGCTTCCCGCGCACGCGGTTTCCATCACCCTGACCTAAATCGATGTGGCCTAGGTAATACTCGGGATTTTGTGTTCCATAGTGAAAAGAAGTGGAAGGTTTTATAGGCGCTGAACCCCTTGAGTGCCTGTGATCTCCCCACAGTTCACCAACCGGCCCCGTACTAGTAGACGGAAGACCGTGAACATCAAGGTCAGAGTTTCCACTTCTGACTCGGGTACACGCAAGTACCTGGCACAGATAGTCGCAGGGTACCAGCATAAGAAAACCCCACCTACTTTTGCCTGCATCCGGATGCCGCGATACAAGATCCGGCTTTAGTTGGAAGTCACCGCTCGCTCGGCACGCACACCACTGGGAAACTTGACATTTTGGCGGTCCCAGCCCGCATAGGTTGCTACACATATCCCGCCGGCGACCTTAACAGACCATCGGCAACCCGGTGTTAGGAAAACGCCCTTTTGCAACGGTTTGCGGTCCGGAAATTGGTGACTACTCAGTCCGGCAGTCTCAATGAGGTTTTTCAGCAAAAAATCGTCCAAAAGCTCCACCTCCGCGGACAGAGTGGACGCAGATACGCGCGCCGGACGTTACGAGTCGACGCAGCCTTCTGGCACTTCAGGTCCAAGAAGTCCCTACTCGCACGCAAAGCGTTCGCACTCGCAGTCGCCGCCGCCGCCGCCGCCGCCTCCAAAGTCTCTAAGGCCGCCCGCGCAGACGCAGCAACACCGATTGTCCCCCACCAAACCCGTGTTTTCGTCCCCCTCGGGCACCCGCTCGCCGTCCGCCAAAAAAACTCACAGGTCGGACAGTCAACCACGCCGGGACCATTCTCCCCCGACACCACCTCCGCACTACAACCTTCCCCCAACACCACCGTCGGGCTCAACTTCTAGATCTGCGAGTGCGCGCGATCCCACAAAACACTCGTCGTCGTCATCGTCGCATCAGCCGCGCTCCTCGACCAGTTCCCGCAGCAGTTTCGGCCGCCACCCAGTCGACCCCGCCGCTGCGTCTGACAGCCGTTCCAGGTCAACTTCCTTCCGTCGAAAAAAGGTCGACACAGACATCCACCCGCTGAACCTGCCTCCCGAGCAGCGCAAACGCTTTTCTGATCTGTCCGGCTTTAGTGTCCGAAATTCAATGGAGTTCGACAACAAGGAGAACGGCGCGGCTTCCGCAGCCTCGCCCCCGCCGCCGCCGCACAAGCAGCAACCGCAGGACCAGCAAGCTCAGCAGAAGCCCACACCGCCCGCTCACGGAAGCACGTTTACCGTCCCCATGTCCAACGGTGCCGATGCTGCTCAGACCAATGATGGCGAAGTTCCTACCCCTCCTCCCCATCGCTCGCAGCCTACTACCCCCGTGCAGAGCCCTGCCGAGCAGGCAGAGGGCTTCAAAAATGAGGGCAACAAATTCTTCAAGGCAAAGGATTATAACCAAGCGATTGTGCATTATACTAAGGGTGAGAAGGCGGCCAGGTTCGAGGATCAAAAAAATATTATTGGGGCAGAAACTAACTTGATCATAAAAACTACAGCCATCGTCTTGCAGCCCGAATCCGCAACATATCTAGGAAACCGTGCGGCAGCCTACATGTCCGCCGGCAAGTATAAGGATGCTCTTGAGGACTGCACTCGCGCAGCGGAGCTTGACCCGAACAACCCCAAGATTCTGTTGCGTCTGGCCCGCATCTACACCAGCCTTGGCAGGCCCGAAGAGGCCATCGCCACTTTCGGCCGCATCCAACCGCCCCCTTCGGCAAAGGATATGGCTCCCGCTAGGGACATGCTAAACTATATCCAGGCCGCCCAGAAGGCTCTCCAGGAGGGCACGGCCGCTTCCATGGTTCTGCACCCCCTCGATATGGCCGAAAGGCTCCTGGGTATCGGTGCTAGCCGGCCCAGAAAGTGGGTTTTGATGCGTGGCGAGGCTCTCCTCAGGTTGGGCGATATTAACTCGCTTGGTGAGGCTCAAAATATTGCAATGTCGCTCCTCAGGAACAACAGCCAGGACCCCGAGGCCCTCGTGATTCGTGGCCGTGCGCTTTATGCTTCAGGTGAGAACGACAAGGCGATCCAGCATTTCCGCAAGGCGCTCAGCTGCGATCCCGACTTCAAGGATGCCATCAAGTGGTTGCGTGTCGTTCAGAAGTTGGACCGTATGAAGGGAGAGGGCAACGATGAATACAAGGCTGGCCGTTGGCAAAAGGCCCTGGAAAAATACACTGCGGCGTTGGAGATTGACCCGTCAAACAAGGGCACCAACTCCAAGATTCTTCAGAACCGCGCCTTGTGCTACACCAAGCTGAAGCAGTTTGACGAGGCCATCGCCGACTGCGAAAGAGCCATCAGCCTCGACCCTTCTTACCTCAAGGCCCGCAAGACCAAGGCCAACGCGCTTGGCTTGGCCGAGAGGTGGGAGGACTGTGTTAGGGAGTGGAAGGCATTGCAGGAGCTCGAGCCTGAAGACAGGACCATTGCTCAGGAAGTCAAGCGGGCCGAGCTTGAGCTCAAGAAGTCGCAGAGGAAAGACTACTACAAGATCCTCGGGATTGACAAGAATGCGGATGAGACCCAGATTAAGAAGGCGTACCGTAAGCTCGCCATCGTCCACCATCCCGACAAGAACCCCGGTGATGCCTCCGCCGAAGCCAGATTCAAGGATATCAGCGAAGCTTATGAGACGCTTAGTGACTCTCAGTACGTCTCTCCCCTGCCCGTCCTAGTTGATGAGTTTGCTAACACCCCATATAGAAAGCGCGCTAGGTACGATAGTGGTGACGACCTAGTGGACCCGTCTGATATGTTTGGCGGTGGCATGGGCGGTGGCATGGGTGGTATTGACCCCGAGATCATTATCCAGATGATGGGTGGCCAGGGTGGTCATGGCTTCGGTGGTGGTGGTTTCGGCGGCTTCGGCGGTGGCGGCTTCCCTGGAGGCGGTCGCTCCCGCGGCAGGGGAGGATTTGGCGGCGGCGGCTTCCACTACCAGTGACAAACCCACGAAGATGATAACGAGTACGAGGGCGACTTTGACGATGATAATGACGGGTATCTGTCCGAAGACGACGCTACCGAG
This sequence comes from Neurospora intermedia, assembly GCA_037102815.1. Classification (NCBI taxonomy): domain Eukaryota; kingdom Fungi; phylum Ascomycota; class Sordariomycetes; order Sordariales; family Sordariaceae; genus Neurospora; species Neurospora intermedia. The sequence continues at coordinate 2,821,256 of BTPP01000004.1, read as the reverse complement.
CATCGCTATGAGCACGAACGGACCCACAGAGCTTGGGGAAAAGGAAAAGCAGGCAACGACATGGATAGCCGAGTGGCATGGCTCAGATCATGGGGTATCTGGCTGGTCGCTGCCGTTGTGCTTTTGCCTCCCCATCTCTTGGTTCTGCTCCTTGTGTGGTACGCATGCCTAAGTCTCTTCAAAAAGTTCATGGCTGCCGTCAGACGCGGCTAGCGTACTTCCGGTATCTCAGTCAGAGAGTGACTGAGACCGCGTCTGGAGTATGCAACCCCTTGGCTCGTGCCAAATTTCAGGAAAGATGCCTGAGCGTGTAAGAAGCGATGGAGCAGAAAAAAAAGACGGGTGTTTTCTTTTACAAATTGGTCAAGGGCATAGACTTGTTTCATTGGTTCATAACCTCACATACCCTTTCCCCGGAAAAGTTGCGCCACGCGCAGCCTTCGTCTTCCACCATTGTCTTGTTATCGTCTCGACCATATTTCAGGCCGTTGTTGGGCTATGAGTTGTCGCAGTCATGCACATGCCCATATGGTTATCCTTATCCGGCACTGTGAGAAAGTTAGTGGCGTTATGTGTCTAGGTTTCTGGATTGAGGATGTAACCGATTTTCCTTTTTACATATCGGATTGCACATAGACTGACAACTCATATAAAAGTTCTGGTGAAATAGGGCTGCTTATCATGGTTTGGTTCTTTGAGTATGCTTGAAGACGAAGCAGAAGAATTCTTAGACACCATATATTTAGGATAGAGCTTTGAACTGGCAGCGAGTAAATATGGCACATACAGCGATTATTCTCGATGAATAACACTCGTTGCACTGTGTTGCCAGTTTATAATCAAGGGCGAGATGACAACGTGTGGTGTGGCGCCTCTGAATCCTAACTCAAGGATCTAGACATTATCTAGAGATTTTTGAATAAGGTTTGAATACAAATTACCGTTCCTAGCTTGTGGTTTGCTTCAGTTTGATATCTCTTTTCTGTAGTTGCCATCTTTCTTACCATAGTACATGTGCATCTTGCCAGGTTCACTTGGGTCATCAGTGTCAATTTGGTGATAAGAGTGGACAGCTGGGTAATTATTATCTTCTTGAAAGGTCTCTCATCAAATCTGGAGCGGACACTGCATTCAGGGAGAGAAAAAAGAAACAGACAGAGAGATCTGTTCAGATCAAAGACGATACAAGCTCACCACAACAAGGAGGCAAGTCCAATGCCGTAATTGGTTCACAAAGCCACCAAGATCTCGCGTGTCCGTTCTGGGGTCAGAATGAAGGACAAGGAACCGTGGCAGTAAGTACTGGCAGTACGAGCCGAAGGGGCAGGTACGGAGGGAGGCATGTGGGTGTACGTAGCGGTGTTAGCGGGGAGCTTGGGCCCCCTGTCTGAAATTTGGAGGCCACGATTCATCTTCGGTGCCAGAGTCCCCGATCCGCACCTGCCAATCCGCCATCCGCAGAAAGACAACTTGACAACATCCCCCATCACCAATCCGACCAGTATCCATCGGTCCAAACCGACGAACCCTGTGGAAGCCGCCACACCTCACTTGACACGGTCGTACCACCTCCAGTCACCTTTTGTTCCCAGCCATCTCCATCAACAAACTGGGACAACTTCCACTCCTTTCTCCCACGGTCCAATATTAACTACTACGCTGGCCTAGACAGAGGATCCCCGCGGCAGCTCCAACAAAAGCACCTTGCTCGACCTCTCCCTAGCTGCAACTTGTCCTCGACATCTTTTCTTGGGAATTGCAGCTTGACCGCCGTCCACCACAGACACCAGTAGCCTCTCGCCACGATAGGTACTCACCATGAGTACTGATTACGCCTACGACGAGGAGGGCCACCTCTGGCCCTTCTTCGTGTTTACCCTTACGTCCATCGTCACCGTACCCATCACGTACTCGCTGATAAAATCGTCGCGGAACGACCCAGCCGCCGCTCTTAAGCGCATCCAGACAGACTACAAGCACGACCAGTCGGCGGTAGTCGACACGTTACGCAAGTCGGAGAAGCGCAAGGACGGTAGCAAGCCATGGCTAATTGCTCTCGTCATCGCCGGGTGGGCTGTCATGGGCTACATGATCTACCTCATCAAGACTACCGACGCCCCGGTGCAACACCTCTGGAACCCCTATGACATCCTGGGTATCGCCGAGAGCGCCACCGAGAAGCAAATCAAGAAGACGTACAAGATGCTCTCCCTCAAGTTCCATCCCGACAAGGCCCGCCCCGACGCCTCCAAGAACGAGACCATTGACGATCTGAACCGCCGCTACGTTGAGATCTCCAAGGCATACCAGGCTCTGACGGATGAGGACGTGCGCAACAACTTTATCCAGTTCGGCAACCCCGATGGAAAGCAAGGTTTCAGCATCAACATTGCCCTTCCCAAGGCCATTGTCTCCGATGGCAATGGCAAGTACATTGTTCTGATCTACTTCGCCCTGTTTGGTGTCCTCCTCCCCTATCTGGTCGGCTCTTGGTGGTACGGCACACTTCGACGCTCCAAGGAGGGTGTTCTTATGGAGAGCGCCAACCGTTTGTTCAAGGAGTATCAGGACAACATTGACGAGGGTGGTGTAGTGGCGGCTCTCAGCAGTGGCCAGGAATTTGAAGACCTGTTCAAGGGCGACAAGGCAGACGCCGGCCTCTCCAAGATCGAGTCCAAGGTTATGGCTTCCGACGAACTTCCACCCAAAGAGAAGAAGAAGCTTGAGGACGTTGAGAGCGGTCCCCGGAGAAAGGCTCTCGCCCTTCTCTGGGCTTACCTTGGGCGCATTGAGCTCGGTGATGCTACTCTCGAGAAGGCCAAGTTCCAGGTCGCTCCTATTGCCCATGCTCTGAACAAGTCTTTCAATGCCATCGCCCTCGCCTACATGAACACAGCTCCTCTCCTCGCCTCCTACTTTGCTAGCCAGCGCCTCATCCAGGCCATCCCGCCCAAGGCTTCTCCTCTGTACCAGCTTCCACACTTCAATTCGGCCGTTGTTCGGGCTGTTGAGGGCGACTCCCGTGTCCACAGCACTGTCCAGGCCTTCATGGATCAGCCTGACGCTAAGCGCCGCAGCCTTGTCGTTGGAAAGGGCCTCTTGACCGATGCTCAGTACAAGGAAACCATCGCCTATGCCAAGCAGCTCCCCTACCTCCGTGTCGCCAAGGCTTTCTTCAAGGTCACTGGCGAGAAGTTCATCATTCCCTCTTCCCTCGTCACCCTCGTTGTCAAGGGCCGCTTCGTTCCTCCCGGTAGCGAGAAGGTACCTGACGTCACCCCCATTGATCTCGAGGACATTGACCCCGCCGAAGACGATCTTGACGCCATCCTCGGCCGCAAGAAGACCAAGAAGGTCGTCGGCAAGGATGAAAAGGGCAAGCCCATCTACGAGGAGTCCGCCGAAAGCGAGGACGTTTACCCACCGCTTGCTTCCTCCCCTTACTTTGCCCGCGACCACAGCCCCAGATGGCACGTCTTCCTTACGGATTCCAAGCAGGGACGCGTGGCCGTGCCGCCTTTCACCTTTGTCAGCTTTGACAGGCCCATTTACGAGTCGGACGGCAAAACGCCGACGTTCGCCATGCAAACCATGAAGGCGCAGTTCCAGGCGCCGCCACAGGCCGGCCATTACACGTTCGTTATGCACGTGGTGTGCGACAGCTACGTCGGGTTTGACACCAAGATGGAGGTGACGCTCGTGGTGGAGGATGCAAGCCGGGCTGCCGAGATGAAGGATGAGGAGGAGATCAGCGAGCCTGAGGAGGGTGAGTTTTTTCCTCCCTCTAACCACCATCCACCACATTCGCATAACAGAAAGCTGACCACAACTACTACAGATTCTATCGCCGGCATCATGAACGCAGCAAAGGGTGCGCCGACAAAGCAGAGGGTTGTTAAGGACGAGGAAGACTCGGATGAGGAAAGTGGGACAGATGATGATGAGGACGATGACACGAGCGACACTAACACGGATACGGAGCCTGAAAACTAAGTTTGGCTTTCTTTCGGGGCTTTTGTTCGCTTAGTCGTTCTTTATATTTTGTAAACTTTCTTTTCAACATCATTAAGAATGGGTGTATGGGTCGGTTGGTAAGGATAGGGTGGGGTGTGTAGTCTCCTTAAAAAGTGATGGAGCGGCTTTGACAGCGAAAGACAAAATCTCATTATAGTTTGGACAGTCTGTCTGGTTATTACAACTTGAAGTCTGGCAGGCTGTTTAGACTTTTACATGTGTACATAATTATCTTCTCACGGGACTGTAGCGGTTGAAAGCCAGGCGCGGATCCTCGAGATGAATGTTCGTGTGCCGCAACGCAACGCAACGCAATGCACTTAAGTACATGGGTATCATATTCTCTATTCACTTCCTTTTTCGAATTTCCCATTGGCTTATCACCTTTTCCCACCAATCCTCTTCCACTTCTTCTCAGGCCGTCCGCCGGCCAACGAAGCCAATCCCACGGATCCAGCAATCCAACCACGAAACAGAAGTCGAGAAAGGGGTTGTCAGGCGGCTTGGGTGGCTCCTTTTGTCAACCCCCAAGTACGTGACCTGGTAACTGGGTATCCCATCCTATATAGAAAGATGTGCTAGTCTAGTTCTAGTGAGCTCTGTCTTTGTCGCATAATAAATATTCTTGACTTCATTCCTTCTTGGGCGGCCTTCATCCTCCTCTCGTCCTCCTCCTCCGTGCAAGTTCAAAGGGTAGCTCCGAGCCACTATGCCGCTAAAATATGCAATTGTAGGCTCTACCTCTCTCCTATTTTCCTATTCCTTTGCTGAACATCGGCTAATTCCTTATCTTCTTCCTCATCCCACCCTCTTCTTAGAGGTGTAAAGAGTACTAATCTCAATCCCAGTTCAGTCCATCCTCGTCGCGGGGCTGACTGGCTAATGGGATTTCACGCTGTCCTGGGCTGCTGCGCAGCGACGAAACGGGCAGAGTTCCACGTGGCCTTTCTGAATCGACGTAGCTGCTGTTTCTTTTCCAGCCGAATTGTATAAAATTATGCGTTTAGGCGGCGACATGCATATCGGTTCCGGACGTCTTGGCCACGCTCGGGTAGTTGTTAGCAACGGGAATGTCGGAGACGGACTGGCCGCGGGCCTTGGCGGTAAGGGCGATGAGTTCCTTAAGCATGAGGTCGCGCGTGTTCTTGCAGAGCTCGTCAACGTCGGCGGTGGTGAGGCCGGTGGTGTCGATGGGGTCGAGAACTGTAAGAGAGGTGGAATGGTTAGTATCTCGATATTACAGGAAGGAAGTGAAGAAAAAGGAAGGAAGGGAGAGGGAGGGAAAGGTAGGGGTTATATTTACCCTTCATAGGAATGACTCCGGCGTTGAAGACGAAGTCCTTCACGTTAAGAACGTGGCTATAGTTGGCAACGACAACCGGCACAATGGGAACCTGAGCCTGGACAGCCAAGTGGAAAGCGCCCTTTTTGAATGGTAGCAGCTCGGGCTCCTTGGAGTAGCTCCTGGTTCCCTCGGGGAACATGTAGACGCTCTGCTGCTTCTTCTGGATCTGGTTGGCGGCGCCGGCCATAGCGGCGCGCGCGTCGGTCTTGCTGGCGCGATCGATGAAGATGGAACCCGAGAGGGACATGAACCAGCCGAGGAAGGGGGTCTTGCGCAACGAGCTCTTGGCCGTGACGGAGCAGTACTTGGGGAACATGCAACCCAGCATGAGCACGTCGAGCTCGGTCTGGTGGTTGCCAATGAAGACGGCGGGACGGGTTTTGCCGAGGATGTTCTTAGGGTCGTCGATCTTGAACCGGACGCCCGTGGTCAGCGCCATGACGTACTTGAAGGAGCGGCCGACGGCCCATTGCGCGCTCTGGCCGTGACCGAGCAGGGAGAAGGCGATGGAGGTGATGACGCCGAAACCGGCGCAGAGGAGCAGCGAGAGGTAGCTGGCGAGCGAACGGGCCACGAAGGCTGCTCGGGGCAGGATGAGGGACAGCATGTAGAAGCCAATGGTGAGGGCGACGCAGCCTTCGAGGAAGTAGACCGGGTAGTAGAGAAGACTGGCCATGACAGCGGTGACTAGACACCCAACGGTCCCAGAGGTATGTTTTTATTTCGCAAGTGGGACTCGGAAGGGGTTTGCGATGCCGCTAAAACGGGGTCTGCCCTGCGGAAAGATCGGGACGTCGCGTGTGGTTGGAAATATGACGCAGGCAAGACGGGGGGTGCTAGACAGCGGTCGGGGAAAGGCAAGTAGGATCGGATATGCGTTTTCGTCGGATCTAAGTCTGGGTCAGTATGGTTAAGAGGTTAGTTTGAGAGAAAGAAAAGACCATCACATGGTCTGCTGCTTCCGAAGCAAGACGGGAAGGCACAAGCACAAGTAATAAGTAACAGCCGGTCAGCGGACTTACAGCGGCGCAAAGTGTGCAGCAGTCTTGGCCTTGCAGCGTGGGAAGGAACCGAGATGTTGTTGGGGAAAAAGGTATCAGGGACTTGGTTGTTGGTGAGAGAGAAAGAGGAATAGGCTGGCGTGACACAGGATTTGGTGTGCAAGACTGGAGGTAGCTTCAGTTGTTTGAGAGTGACTGTGATGGATGAAAGTAGAGAGAAGCTGTATTCACGTTCACCGACAAAAGAGATACAAACAGGACGACGGCACAGGAGAGGCCGGACACACGGCACAAGCAATAAGACGCAGCAGCTGAAGCAGAAGCAACAAATGAACGACGTAGCCGATGGGATGTTGCAGTTCTGTCGCAAGCAATTCATCGGCACCGGTTGGGGATTCAAGAGTGTGGGGTTTCTGACTGAACCGTGGGATCGATGACTGCTGATCGTGCCGCTTGATTGGTCCATAGAATTCCCGTCGTCTTGTGCACCACAGTTGCGGTGCCTGTCATGACCATGTCTTGTTGAGGCTGAATTTTTCTCTTCAGAACCCTTTCGAATCTCTTTGACCAGCTGGGCGTATAAGTACATAGCCGGGCCCAACGAATCACACTATTGTTCGCAACGACTGAACGAACACTACTCTACTGTGTACCAACACTGATCTCATTGCTCTCCATTGGGCAGCTATCATAGAGCCGACCCTCCACCATACAATCTACGAGACTGAGAATGGGGGGGTGTCTTCACATGTCAGCATTTGCGTGTGTTACCGTGGTGTCACTACGAGCGGAGTTTGGGCGTTCAACAGGAAATCTTTGGGGATCTGATGACATGATGCCAGGCAGGTACCAGTGGTGCCCCAGACTTGGCTAGGCCAATCCTTCTTCTTCAGGTGCTCGACCGCGCCCAAGGAATCTGATCAATTGGGTTTAGCATGCTGCGTACCATTTGAGCAGGCCAAGGCGTTACACTGATACGACAATTACGGAGGTAGGGGCCATGTATTGTAAGTTTGATACCTACATGGAAACGCTCCCCTCGTTCCCCTGGCGTTCAAGCAAGTTCTTTCCGCCATGGCCCGCATCAGATCATTTCATTCCTGTCCCTCCCCTTGCTGTCACGAGTCGCCGTCTCACAGTCGGTCACTGCCCAGACACCAACTATACAGTACCTGCTAGAATAACAAACAGCGACCGCCCCGGCGTTTTGGCCCCGACTCCAACACCACCGCCGACCGCACAACATCACTTTCGTCGTCGCTTGTATTCATTTTCACCGGCGCGATCTTGTCCAGTAACGCCTTTGTCATACAGCATACCTCAGTACACGCGCCGCCACCCAGACGCCCGACCGACTACTGTGTGGTAAACTCACGTGTCGAACAATTGCGATTGCAATTGACCACTACACCCACTGCATGGTCAATTGGTGGGGGATCCACATGATATCATGGTCTCAGTCCAGCACATGCGACTGCCATAATCAACCGCCCGTCTTCTCCAAAAGACCGCCGACATAGCCCTACCTCCAAATTACCAATTGCCAGACAGCCGCCATGGCCCCCTACAGAGGGCGACAGCCGTCCCTCTCCTTGCGATTGCCCCAGCCGTCGGCCTCGGCTGTCCTTCCCGACCTGCCTCCCATATCGGCTCTGTTTCTGATCGACTTCGATGTCAAGGCCGGATATACCATTATATGGAAACGATCGGTCCCCGGGCTGGAACTCGATGGCGTTGTTGAGTACAAGAGTCTTCCTTCCGGCCTCCATACCGTCACCGACGACTTGGTTTACTTTGTCCACGAAGGGGGGCATGCTGGCTTGAGCGCCTTTGTCAACGCTAGGACAGACGAGGAGGAAAACCGCCATGCCCGTATGATTGCTGTTGGGGTTTTGGTTCCGTTGGTATATGGACGGCTAGGGAGGTCATGGCGCCATGCCGACCGGCTCAAGGATATTGCTAGGTAAATAACGGTGCTGTGTGTTTTAAAAGGCTTTCAACGTCAGGGGCTAACACTGGATCCCGGCATATAGCAAACTTGTTGTCGACCGTCAACAGACACATCTGCTGGAGGACTATTGGGCCCAGAATGGGATACAGGATGGCGCTCACCCGCCGCCACTACCGGAAGCTGCGCTGGACTCGCCCGCCCTGAGCTACAAGGGGGGCCGTCCCGGGCCCGGAAAAGGCCATTCAAGAAATAGGTCTGCATCAGACGGCACCGTCTTGATGTCCTCACCTCACAGACTCTCACCTTATCACCCCGCTTGGAGTTTAACTTCGCTTCTTGATACATTTGGACCCCTTATCTTTCCCATTCACCGTGCTGCCTTACTACGCAAGCGTATACTAATTTCTACTCACGCTCCCGTACATGAAGCTTGTAATTTCGGTACGTCCCCTGTGGAACCTCGAGTAACTTCGAGGTAATCTTGCTAACATGCCTTGCTAGTGTATAATCTCTCTGTCCTTTCCAACATTCCTCTGTCAGTCTCCGATCTGGTGGATCCTGCGGCATCGACCCAACGTCTGCGACCGCTGTTCAACATTGGTGTTCACGATATTGGGTATCTTCTAGAGCACCACGCGGCAATGAAGCGTCATCTCAGGGGTGACAGCCTTGAAACCGACAATGATCTTGCGTCTAGTATTACTGCGGAGGAGGCTGCAACCGGATGGATTGCTTGTACAACAGATACCATCCTCACGATCAAGGATGGTCTATGGGATATGCTCATCACATTGCCGCCACCACACTCGGGCAACGCAAAGGAGCGTATGTGGCCAACTGTCGAGTGCCCCAAGGGCGTGCCAATCAAGGCTACGCAGCGAGATCTGAGGAGGTTCAAGTGGCTGAAAATGAGCCTTGCTCGGATTGACCCAACATCAATGACCACACCCCAGATTCTTCGCAGTCCATTGTCTGACAGAACAAGCCAGCGGTCGGTATCAACGCCTAACGTGCCCAACAGAACGCCGACAATCTCCCTGACCAGACCAACCGAGACCTCTCGACCGGTCACTGCGACATCTCAAACACTTCCGCTAACACGAGCCAACTCAGACGATGACGCCGAGCGAGTCGTGGAGCCGACTACATGGGCAGCCTTAGCCTACTCTGGGTTTATATGGTGGGCCTCAGCAGGCGAGCAAGGCCACAGTGATGAGGTCGACGAGTTGGCGCACGACAGCGCTTTGCTTGCCGATCTTACAGGCAACACCCCAAAGATGGCAGGACGCACACCTAGGAGGACAAGTTTTGGCACTGCCTCTTCGACCGGCAACAATCTTGAAGAGGGGGGTATCACAGAATCGGACTCATCACCTACCGCCCAGCAAGACGGAGCACGGGAAACATCCGATGAGGAGCAGGCCCGCATTGAGCTTGCTATTATCGCCTACTTCCATCGTCTGACTACATCTGTGCTCTCTGTCTTGGCAGACCTCGTCGACAGTGCAGATGATGACGATCTGCTCGACCTCGACATCGACCCTAATGCGGGTGGTGAGGAAGAGTACAGGGATGATTATCACGATGTCGACGATCAGACTGGATTGCTATATAGTCAAGAGCGATCCGGAGTCCAAGGTAGTCATCGTGAAGGTGAAGGCCAGGACGACGAAGCCGAGTATGAAGGCTGTTTGCGGGGGTGGATAAGAGTCGACAGCGAAGCGCTGGCACACATGGGCCTAGATGTGTGGAGCAAGAGTGACGCAGATTTTGTAAGCGAGTTGACAACGAGGTATTTCAGGAGGAGGGCGTATGTGGAGAATAAGGGTGTTGAAGTGTGTGGGTTGAAGGTTTGTTAGCCTAACCCCCTATTCAATCTGTTCTTGTTTTTTCTTGGTCAAGCAGGGCATCGGTGATGGGTCTTCTTTTCTTCCTTTTTGATTTGGCGAACTGTTCGGGCTGTATGGCGTTAAACCTTTTGGGATGGGAAAATGGGACAGAGTATTTGAACTTGTTTGATTTGTGAAGACCGTAGCATGTTACATATGTTTTGTTTCATCCGAGTTCTCGTACCGACACCCCTGTAGGTTACCCAGGAAACGACTGTTTGGTAACCCGCACTCAACGCCCGTCATCAACCTTTCAGCCCCCCCCTAGGACTAAATCTTTGCTCCCAGCGGCCCCAGCGCCCTCAACGCCTCCCTCGTCCCCTCCGCCGTCTCCTTCACAATCTTCACCACCTCTCTAAACTCGGGAATCCCCGCATCCCCCATGCACTCATACATCCACCCCTCGCTCGTCGTGACCGTCACTCCCTCCTGCCTCAGCCTCGCCAGCGCCACGGGAATTTCCTCCTTGTTACAACTCGAAACCCCATCCGCAATCACGTAGATCTTGGTGTTGGGATGCTTCTTCCGCAGGGCCAAGCACGTCTGCGTCACGCAAATGTGCGATTCGATTCCCACCAGAGCAATGTGCGAGGGGATACTGGAGGGCGAGGAGGAGAACAGAGAGGCGAGAGAGGGCGTGTACATGCCAAAGAGAGTTTTGTCGAGGTCGGCGGCGACGAGAGGGTGTAGGCTGCTGCTGCTGCTGCCACCACCGTCTTTTTTGGTGGTGAGAAAGGGTTGCAGTTCCGAGACGGTTTCGCCTAGTTTGGCCCGGGTCTGGGTGGTGACGTAGATGGGGATGTGAAGGGCGTGGGCGAAGCGGAGAAGTTTGGTGGTTGTTGAGACGCTGGAGAGAGATAGGATGATGCTTGTGTTAGGGGCTGTTCAAGTTGAATGTGAGGAATGGGGGGAAAAAAAAAACACATATAATGATACTTACACTTTGTCAAACTCATAGATTGCGTTGCGGAATTTCTCTTGAATGTCACACACACTATTGTTTATTGTATGAGAAAAGGAAGTCAAGAATGAGGATTGGGGTTCGTGAAATCATGGACGTTGACGTACAAGAGAGCTGGCTTTTCTGGTATTAGATTGAATGGTCAGTTTAATGACGTTCTTGATGAGGTGAAGAGTGAAAGGGCATTGTAGAGCGTTTGGAACAGCTTCCAAATATGAACATACCGAAGCTTCTCTGTTTCGGAGTTGAGTCAGTCATGATGGATGAACGTCGTGTTTGTACAACGGGTAGATGGTGGGAAATTGCCGAGGCAGATATCGCAATGGTTGATGGTTTGTAAAGTGATTTAGGAGTTATGCTCCTATATAACAAGGATAAGGAAGGTCTTGCGACGAAGGACAAACTCATGTTTGATCACAGGGAAGGCGGGGAAGGGCGAGGGGTACCGAGTTCCGGGGCACTATATGCGGGAGGAGGTTGCTCTATTAAAGTAGCGGGTAGGTAGCCGAGTACATGCCGATCTAACCCCGCATTCCGAGCTCGCTGTAGCATCACCGAACGAACGACGGGAGCGGTCGGCATCCATTGAGATTCGGCATAGGTCTGATCTTCATCTAGATACCCTCAAGCATACTTCAACATCGTGCGTATATTTCCACCCAAGGTATCTCTCATTTCTTCATCGGTTCTCAATCCCTCTCTGCTTTCCATATCACCCAAACATACGCGCCCGCCTACGACAACCGAGTAAGCTTAGCACTCTTCAGCCACCCCATCCTTCCCTGCCCCGTCTCCCTCCTAATCTTGAACAACTCATCCAAAAACGCCGGCACAAACGTTCCGGGGCCTTGAACATCCCTTCGTTCAGCCGCCCTCTCTGCCGCAATCTCAAAGTGCAACAACGCCACCACCGTAGCCGCCAGCTTATCGTTGGGGTAAGCCGCCACGAAAGCCGAGATGGTCGTCCCCAAAACGCACCCCGTTCCCGTCACCATCTCCAAGTAGGCGTGCCCGTTGTCGATGCGGAACGTGTGTTGCCCGTCACTGAGATAATCGATTTCACCGGTCATTACGACTACGTTCTTCTCGCGCAAGGCAAGTTTGCGGACTAACTCGGCCTTTTGCGAAACTTCTAGCTCTGCAGAGGAGTCGACGCCCCGTTGTTGGAAGGTTTCGCGCTCGTAGATGCCGTAGACGGTGCGGATCTCGCCTTCGTTGCCTTTAATTATGTCCAGGTAGCCGTGAGAGAGGATGGTCTTGACGGCGGAGCGGCGGAGGGCGGTGGCGCCGGCTCTGCAGGGGTGTGGGAAATGTGTTAGTGGTGTTTCAGGAGCCTCGACGATGGTCTTCTGTTTTTTTAGGGAGACGAAAATGATGCTTACCCGACTGGATCGTATACAACCGGTTGGCCGACCGAGTTGTACGCTCGCAAAGCCTTGAGATAGTTCTGTAGCCCGTCTGGGTCGACGGTACCCATGTTGACGACTAGTGCGCCCCCTAGCTTGCACAGGTCGAAGGCTTCCTCTCCGTTGTTGGCCATGATGGGCGATGCCCCGATGGCGAGGGCCACGTTGGCTGCGAAGTTTTGCACCACCTATACACAATCCAAATCAGTCAAGTGTTGTTGAAAAACACAGAAAGGCGCATAGGATTGTTGTGCCCACCAAGTTCGTCATGTTATGCGAAAGCGGCTTCTTCCTAGCAACCTCCAGAACCACCTCCGGTACAAGCTCAAGAATGCTGTCCGCCGTCTCCGCCCTCGGGCTTGCAGCTTCCGTGACAAAGGGCGGCTGCGAGTTAAATAGACCAAGCAAGTTCTTCGCTGCCGCTTCCGGGTCCGGAGCAGCCACGAGGGCGCTCACCACCGCAACACCATCAAGCTTCTTGCTCGGGGCCTCACTCTGGTACACGATCCGCTGGAGGTTCTCGGCGTTGATGCCACCAATACAGACGGTCTTGACGTGGTCGTACCCGGCATCCGCCATGGCTTGGAGAATGTTGCGGACGCCGGCGGCGCCGATGATGTTCTTGGTGTTGGTCTTTCTGTATGTATGCGATTAGCGTCGAATGCATGACGACATGTACGCTCGGCCTCGGAATCTTGATGAGGTGGCGACGGTGACATGTGGAAGCCTCTTCTTTCTCTCACTCACGTCGGAGTGGCATAAACGGTGCCAATGCCAAGGTAATCTGCACCGCCTTTGCAGGCCACCATGGCTTCTTGTACGGTGCTGACCGTAACTCCGATGATGGCATCAGGGCCGAGCAGCCGCCTGGCGGTGGATAGTTCTGTTGGAAAGCAAGTTAATCCTTTTGTTCATTTCTCTCTCTCTCTTTCTTCGATCATGTCCCGAGCGAGTGAGAGAAGCTGCTGCTGATGAGCATAGGCAACTAACCCATATCATCCTGCCCAATGTGAACACCCTCGCAGCCAACCGCCAGGGCAACATCTACGCGATCGTTGATGAGCAGCGGGACGTTGTACTTTTTGGTAATGGCGTGGAGCTTCTTGCCCATGGCAATCATGTCCCCGGTATCGCTCGTCTTTTCGCGGAGCTGGACGATAGTGGTGCCACCCCTGACCGAGGCCTCGACGACCTCGCAAAGGTCTCGGTCGCCGAGGATGGCGGGGGTAGAGTCCGTTACCAGATAGACGGCATAGTTTACGTTGTTCCGGTCCATCCTGAAGACGAAACGGGATTTCCGCTGGGAGGGACGAGGTGGGAGAGTGGTGGTTGAGGGGCTCGATCTCCAAACATGAACCCGGACGCCTACTAGTGGTTACCAGTAATGCACGCTTCCTTGGTGCTGCAAGCGTACCGTAACCGTGACCGTACCGCTGACCGTCTGGCTTGATTTTTTTCGAGAGCCAAGAGGGGGAACCTGTACGTAGTGTAAGTATCTATTGCGTGAATCTGCAAGTGCGAGTGCGTGGTAAGGATTCGAGTGATTTCTTGTAGGCGTCCAGTGTTCGGCTATCATAGGTTTACTGTGTGTGGCTTCGGCCAGGAGGCAACATATACCACTTAGCGTTACACCATAAAACTACTTGAGCTTGGCAGTGATTCATCACGATAACTATTCTATCGATCATGCATCGCAGGTTAATCGTAGTTAAAGTTTGACATGAGATCCAACACTGTCGTAGTTTTCCAAGTAAGTGGTAAAGTTACACAGTGCGAAGAGTGTCCCTTTCTCATGCCATACTGAGCTTGATGCATTACCGTACGTTACACGTGCAGTACCGTGAATCATCAACGATCTTAACGAGTCAGAGTTGACACTTGAGGATTTCCAAGCCGTCATAATTGTTCCTAAGCATGTTCATATCGCTTTACAGGTTTCCGATGCCTCTCTTTTCCAGCAAAAATCCACCCTGCTCATTAAACCCTTGATCCGTAACCGTTTCATTGCCAAGAAATGCCAACCCGTACCTTGACCATCAGATTAACATATGTAATATTACAGTACCGTCTGTCACCAAAACACACCACCGCCTAAGAAAGAGCAGGACTCTTCCTAGCATTGACATATCTCTCCACGTAGTTTCTCTCCTTTAGCAACCACCCGCTCAACGCCAGCGCGCCAGCTTCCACTGGGATCAGCAGGATGGACAGGTAGATGCCCGCCTTGCTCTGCTTGCACAGAGTTCCCCAGTTAGGCTGCGTCCACATTGGAATCGCACGCCACCGGCAGGTCCAGGACAAAAAGGTATCGACAGAGTCAGAGGCGTTGACGGAGTAGAAAAAGATGACGGCGATGAGAGCGGCGACGAGGGAGAAGAAGGGGAGCGCAAAGGATAGAGAGACTTGGACAGTTGAGGTTGTGCGAAGCTGTTGATGATGTATTAGTTTTAGCGGTCTTGACTACAAGAACGGGTGGAGAATAGGAAGCCAACATACGAATTGTACCTTGGCAAAGACCAAGGCAACCATGTGGAGGACAGTGATGATGGCGCTGCCGGCGACCAGTGCCACGGTTGGTCGGATGTTAAACTCCTGAGGCCAGAGGGACAGGAAAGACCCCGGTAGAGGCTTGGTGGAATCGTAAACTGAGAGAGTGTTGGCGGAGACCCCGAGTACGGTAAGGCCCATCAGGAGGCCCAAGAGAGTGATGGCTGTTTGAACGCTGTCCAGAATACGGACGATGCGTAGCTTGTTCTGCAGGTGCTTGTCTCGCGAGGCATCTTCGAAGATTTCGGAGGTGGAAGGCGCTTTTTCGGACGACATGATGGTGAAAGTCTCTGAAGATGGGAGTAGACCGATGTGAAATTTGACTCGAAGTGTATATGCTGTTGTCTGTCCGTAGATAGAGCACTGCTCTGTCCTTGGTGTTTAGATGTAGCAAAACAGAACGAAGGAGCGCTAGGGAAGGCTTGCTGGCGGAAGGATATGATCCGCAAAAGTGAACTTGGAAAGACGAAAAAAAGAAAAGAAACGAACAGCTCAACAGTTCGATTGAGATGGATGGAAGGTTGTCTCTAGAAGGGAAGATCGTCAGGCCTCAGGAGCACGGGATGGTTCTGATACAAATACCTCTGACGGATTCCAAACTCAATCTCCTTACTCTCATCCATAGGGCGGCTAACCGCCATTGGCACAGCGCCGGATATGCCAGCAAGGAATCTGAGGATGGGATTCTGGGATCTCTTAGATCTCTCGGTGCTACCGTCCGGTAGCGTACCCGCGCACCTAAACGCCCATCATGTCAGGGTGCATCTCGCCTTCAGATAGATGAGCCATCCACTTGGAGAGCCGGAGGTCCGCGTTGCCGATGCAATGCTGCGAGGTAGGGGGTTGACGATGCCACCCTCCCAGTTGCCTGTGATGGATTATCATGTTTCCCTTGATGGTCAATTATCCCTCCCTGGTGGAAATGATAAAAGAAGAGGGGGAACCAGAATAGTGCCCTCTGACCATCAGATTGGCTAGATTGTAAGATACATAGACGCAGATGGATATGCAGACATGCAGTGCGCGAACTTGTGTGATGAGCAGTCGATGGTTGGATTGGTGTTGAAGATGTGCCGGCGCTTACTGGCGACGAAGGCGGGGGGGTTAAAAGCCGGACGAGAGAGATCGTGAGAGTTTCGACCAATCAGAGTGCGTAACTCATGGCTGAAACAGCATTGGTGGCTCGCTAGCGTCTGCGGTGCGCTTCGAGAGCCTGGCCTAGAACCAAGATGTGGGCGCCCCTGCAATTATTAGCGGGCTAAATTTGACTTGGTGGGCAAATTAGAAAGGGACCAAAGAATCTTTGCATGCCTTCTAACCAACTTCTCGAAAGCGCTCAAAGAGGGCATGAACTCATCAGAGACAAGTCCACGAGGCCAGGCAACCGCTCCTACACCACCGTCATCCCACAATCACTACCACCACCACCGCTACCACTACCGTTACAGGATTCATCAAAACCAAGTGAAGACTAAGACCCAAATTCTCTATCAAATCGAGAATCAAGTTTAAAGGAAACTATGATGCGCAGTGAGGAGTCATGGTAGCGAGCGCGGAGAATGTACGGCGGAAGTTGATGCGTTGGTGGTGGGGAGTGGGCGAAGAGGTAGACTGAACGGTTGAGAATGTGACTTCTGTGTGATTAGTAAGTTAGTAGTAGTAAGGTACAGTATGTTAAGTGATTCTTCGGTTCTCTCCACACAAAACGCCATCTGAAAAGAGGGATGTTTTCCGAATCTATCCAAGATTGAGAGAGATTTCACAATGTAAACCCATACCATGAGGGTTATCAAGCCTTGCTCTTCTTTGCCCAATAAACAGATGAACAATACCAAGACTATCACCATCGAACGGCGCGGTATGACAAAGTACCTATAGGAACTCAAAAGTGTCAAGTATGTGTTATGCCATGGTACAAAGTACCGGCAGTCAATGCCTCTGTAAGACAACTAAACAAAACCAATGCTTTTCATACGCCCCCTTCCTTTCTTATGCCATCCATCCATTCCGTCCGTGTCTTTCCTTCCCTGCCGGCCCCATTCACCCACGTATGTATGTATATATATATGTATACAGTAGTGCCCGTGTATAAAGATGTCTTGACATGCTACGCGTGAACGATTGCAAATACGACGCGCAAGAGGTTGATAAGCCGCCGCTCACGCCATATGCCCCCCCTCCCAGCACTAATGATAATGTAAACTGCCAACCAAAATATACTGTTGCTCTCCAAGAGCAGGAGACATCGAAAATTGTGATGGCATCTTTGTTGTACTGTCAGTGTATCACCTTATCACCTCGCGCCCTTCTTCTTCCCGCTCCTTGTTGTCGGCGCAACCTGGACTTCGACCTCTTCCTTCGCAGCGGCCGCCTCCTGCTTCTTCTTGCTTTGCTTCCTATTCCTGGCCGGGGGTGGCTGCTCTCCGTGGAGATGGCCAATCTCCTCAATGGCCGTGGTGTTGACCCATGCGAGACATCTGTAGGCTGGTGGCTCGGGAGTGACTTGTCTGGTGGTCGTGGCCGCACGGCTGTTGTTGTTGCCTCTTGTGCTCCGCTTGCCCCTTCCTCCTTTCGTTGTTGGCTGGACGGGCGGCTCCTCGACGACGGCGGCCGTAGTGCTGGCTTCAACACCCTCCATCGCATCTCCACCCGTGGCACCGTTCTCTTCCTTTTTCTCTTCCTCTGCAGCTGTATCAAGTCCCACGTAGGTCTTGCGGTTCTCCATGCCCTTTTGAATTCGGTCCCGGTAGTTGACGAGTTCCTTCCTCAGCTTAGTCTCGTTAACACCCCGCGGATCCAGCCACTCAAGGAGCTTATCCACGTCCTCCGCACGCTCGTAGAAGCCCCACTGCGTGGCCTTGAACACGCTGGTACCGCCTTCCTCCCTCTTCTTCCTTTCCTGCACGGTGATTCCGAACTTGGCAACATATTCGTTCTGCCACTCCTCCTTCATATCGATATACCCCTCGCGCTCCAGCTCGTCCGGCCCCTGCACCCAGATACAACCGTTCGCGTACCCCGCATGCGCCGTGGAGCTGTCGGGTAAACCACCGTACGGCATTCCGTTTCTCTCGAACCAGTAGTACCTGTTCCAGAACCGGTCCTTACCGAGCACCCTCGTGCGGGGGCAATCGGCTTCGCGAAGGTCGTTGTCGATGATGGCGATCTCCTTTTCGCATTCCGCAATTTCGTCCTCCTTCTTCTGGATATCCTTGAGCACCTTCAGGAACTGCTTTGATTGCTTAGGCACCTTGGCAGCGGCCGCCGCCGCTTCGGCGCGCTGCTTCTTCTCCTCCTCTTTGCGCTTGCGCTCGGCGGCACGGTCGTTGCCACGGCGCAGATTACGCAGGCCGTTAGTTGGCGTCCCGTCGACATCCTCGGCGTCGGAGTCGGGGATTTCCCCTCCTGTCAAGGAGATCTCATCAACATCCGTCATCTTCACATCGCCGTTAGGGTGCGCTCCGTTGACGCCGTTGACCTTAGCTGGCTCCAAGGGCGGACTCGGGGGCATGTTGTCCGGGAGTAAGATCTTGCGTTGGTCGTTCAAGTTCTTGAGGTCCTCAAGACTGTAATTCACGTTAGCCAATTTTCGTTGTGCATCACCAAATGAAAGGACTTCAACTTACGCTTGTTTCCTCTTCCGCTGCCACTCAATCTTCTCCTTCCGGTACGCCGTCATCTGCTCGCTACAATCCTCCATATACCCCCTTATCGCCTTGGTTTCCGCAGTGAGCATGCAGATGATCTGCAAAGCCTGAACTCGATAGTTCACATCGAGGCTCGCATACCGCGCGCGCACCGTCTCGCGACTCGGCTCTTCATCCTCAACAGGCACAAGCTGCTCCAGAAGTTCCTCGCAGCTCGCGTTCAGCCTTTCGTTCTTGCTCAGCTGGTGTAACAACCCCACCATGATCAGCTCCCAGCCGCCGTCCTTGAAATCGCGCTTCCGCAGGTGCTCGATCCAGTCGTAGTCCTTCAGAACCTCCTCGGCACGGTGCTTGGGCGCATCTTCGGCCTCCTGCATTTCCCTTTCGGCAGCAGCAGCCTCGGCAGCTAGTCGCTCAGCCTCGAGCTTAGCGAGGCTGCTGCGTGTCGCGCGGGCGGTAGGTAACGACTCGGGTTCAGGGGTTGCGGCGGCGCTATCTTCTTCATCCTCCTCTTCCTCATCCTCCTCTTCGAGCTCGGGTAGCTGGATTTGGACCTTGCCGCCGTCGGCCTCGGAGCTGACCAGGATCTTGAGGACAGCGCAATGAATCTCGTTGAAAAGCTGTACCGGCATCTCCTCCGAGGCGAGCTGCATGGCCTCCACAAAGTCATCGAAAGTGAACGAATCCAGCTTGAAGATTTCGCAGTAAACGTTGAGGGTATCCCAGGTCTCGAGAAGGGGTCCTACCGACTTCATGAGTATCTTGCCATCGAAAGGCGCCTTGAAAGTGGGTTCCAGGTCGACAGGCGGATCGGCACACAGGTACTTGAGTTGCGGTCGCACCAGTCCGCGAGATTCGACTTGCAAATCCTCGATCGGGTACTTGGGCGGCGGGGGCGGCGGGGGAGGCTCGGGCGCGCTGTATATAGGAGGTAATGTGTGACTGCGATATGACAAAGGGAATTGGAATGGATTGCCTGGCAGTGGTAAGTGCATAAACCCGCCCGGCTCGGGGCCGTTAAAGAGATTATGTTTCCTGGAAACTACGCCACCATTCTGCCGTGCCTCTTGAGCAGCGGCCTGAGCGGCCTGCTGAGCCTTTGACTTGTGACTCTTAGGCGCTGGTTTCAGTTCAGGAAGGCGGACAGGACCTGTAGGACTAAATTGTCCGGGTGAGGCAGGGGTGTTGTGGCTGGTGTGGCTGTTGAATTCCATACCCATACCGCCGGGCTGTGTCATCCTCTTCTGTGCCTGGATTTGCTTTCTCTCGAGCAACTTGTTGTCGTAGCGCAGATGTGGCGGGATTCGAGTGTCAATGTGGTATCGCTCGGCAATGTCGGTCTTGACCAGCCAGGGAGCGCCGTTCCAAGCTTCGCGCGTTACTGTCTTCTTAATGAAAGAACGAAGGACCGACTTGGTGAAGACCTTGCGATCGCGGAAGATCTGAGAGTCGTTGACGGGCACCTCCTCCTGGCGCTCTTTAAGACTGACAAAGTAGCGGGAATACGGGGGAGCAGTGGAACCATCAGGCAGAACCGTGCCTCCGAATCGGGTCTTGTCCCGGACTACACCGTGTAGTTTCTCTCCATCGATGCTCACGGTAACAGTCTCACCCGGATAGTAGTCGTTCTTAAACTCATCGTAAATCTGATCAACCAGAGTGTCGATGCGGGACACGGTTTGGAACTGAACACGTCGAAGAACAGGACCCTTGAGGGCCTCAGGAAACGCCTGCTCAACCTCAGCTGCCCCAGCAGTCTGCAGGTGAAAGGGTTGGGTTAGTCCTGTATGGAAACGCAGAAGGCTTTCTGGAGCTTCGCATACCTCACTTGATAGGGCTTCAAAGAAAGTTAGACCAGAGTGACCTGTGATTGTGCAGATGAATCGTTTCTGTTCTCAAAGTGTGAGTACATGTCATTCAGGGGTGACTTGTTTACTTGCACAGCCGTGCTCACCTGATTGTAGAAGTCCATGCTATCTCCAAGTCAGCTTTCAAGTTCACACACTGTTGACTTTATTGTCTTGCACATACCGGTTGAGGTATTCCTCATATGTTACGAAGATCTCTCCCGTCTGGGGGATGTGCCAAACCTGTGAGGCAACGTGTAAGCTGGCGACTGCACGAACACATGAGAGGGCAAAAAAAGGGGAGAGCATGCATACCTCTTGGTTGTCATCTTCAATATTCGGAACAGTCAGAAACTGCACCGGCTTCCTTTTGAATAGGACCTAGTTGGTGAATATGGGGTTAGCAGCTTGATCCAGATGACAAGGGGGTTCTCGGGAAAATCAAGTACCATGATGAAAGCTCGCTCCTCGAGATCTCAAGAGGAAGCCGAGTTAATAATGACCTTGAGTGAGGAGGATAAAGGAAGAGAACCGACGTAAAAGCCGGAAAGTCAGACCCCAAAGATGACGGGGGTTAGTTTGAGCGGGGAGCAAGGCCGAGCAGCCTTGCACGTGTCTAGATGATGAGTCTAGATGTTTTGGACCTATGAGAGCAAAAGTGGTGGTGAGCAAGTGTGTGATTGAGAGAATTGAGACGCGTTGTTGCGCCCGAAAGAGCGGTGTTGTGGCTCATGTCGCGATCCGTAACGGTCGGGTGGAGAGAGGGGAGTTGGGTTGAACAGGGTTGTCACGGGTGTGGTGTGTGGGTGCCTCGAGGGTAGGGTGCTGATGCCGGTGCTGGGTCTGCTAGGTGCGTGGTGTGGTTTGGGGGAGGAGGGGGAGGATAAGAGGAGAGGAGGTACTATGAGGTATGTGCCATGTGGGTGGTATGTGGAAAGGTGTAATATCAAAAGGGAGGTACGGTACATACGTACAACCGCCCTACACTTGAGGTGGCCTCAATGCTGCTGCTGCAAGGCTGATTGAAGATTTTTTGGATCCAATGCTGCGCTGCATCCGTTCAAAGCCTCGAACTCGTTCCCTGACGTGATGGTTCGAATTTGCGCCAAATCCAAATGGATCGAGGCCGGGACACGGTGGGTTAGGTTTCGGATGCCGGCCGGAGGTTGGTGCCTAGGTAGTATCAAAATTCCATTCAATATCCCGAATATCTCGACTTTAGAAGCGACAAAGTGGTGTGTGTGGTGGTTATGGTGGAACGGCCGTCGTGGTCGTGGTGGGCGGCGGCGGATGGCGGTGCGGCAGCAAGTGCACGAAGTTGTGGGAGTTGGGAGGAGGAAAAAGTTGAGCCAGGGCCCGGGGGGGGGAGGAGGGGAGGAGGAGAAGAAGTGGAAGAAGTGGGAGAGGGCGGGAGTGGAAGCCCCATGGCGCTGGGATGGTCGGGTGGAACGAGGAGGATGGACGGCAAATGGGAGCGTGTGAATGTACCTGAGAAACCTGAGGGCCTTACCAGTCCGTGTTGGCGTCCGGGACCCGTTGGACCCGCCAGGGAGGGACGGGATGAGGGATGGCTCCAGCTCCGATGCCAGTGCGGCCATCCTACCCCCGTTGCCTTAAAGTAGTGGGAGCCCTGGCCCTCTCTTTGCCCTCCTCCTCGTCCCCCGTACTGGCACCGTCCTTGGCCTTCCCCCCCGAGCACCCCCAGGACCACTTCGCAGACCCTGCCGGCCGCCCACCCGACAGCTCCCCAACGTTCAACTACTTGCCGTGCTCGCCGCGACGAGGGCTATCTGCTGACGGTTGAAGCGTCCATTTTGGCCCATTCTTCACTCATCTATGTTGGCGGATGCACCCTCCAAATTTTGGTTTCCGAGGGTAGGGGTCCGGCATGCACCACTTGGACCAGACAGGTTCCAGGCAGGGCGGCCGCTCTGGAGATGCCGCGCGATAGAGCGCGACTTTGATCTTGGATTCCACCACCGATCCCGCATATCGATCCACGTGCACCGGTGTCCAAACTGCCTCCCTTTTCGCATACTGTATAGTGTATATCCCTATGGACCACAAGGTTCTTGATTGAAAATGACCTAGTCATGACCTGCGACCAAAAACGACAACAACGATAGAACCATCTTAGCGGCAAGGCCAGAAATGCGCCTGGGGCGCGTGTTGCGTCTGGCAGTGCATGACACTTGCTCCGCAGCGAAGTACCGCGCTAGCAGGCTCAGGGATCCTGTCTTGACCTCGACCCCTCGAACAGGACGGGACCACGGCCACCATTTTTCACCTCTATTCACTGGCCCCTCCCCCCGATTGAGGTGCAGAAACTTCTTCGGCAACTCCCAGGGAGGGCTTTTTCAGCAATCCGTCTCAACCAGCCAGAGCCAGGTATATAGGACAGACTAAGAAGCACCAAGACGAGCCACGAGGTTACAATATGATATGAGATCGAAGATCCGTACTTACAGATCTGATATCGGATGGCAGATGCGCGCTCAGGGGCGAACAACTACCAAGGTACCTCGATGCTCAAACAACATACATATCGAATTCCACCAAGCCACTACCAAGCCACCCCTGGATTGTTTCTAATCTGTTGCTTCTTCCATTTTGTGTATACACTACATGTATATACCATCTGGGTCTTTACTTCAACCACTGGGAGTGGTTGCACACGGTCCATCACATGTCTTATGCTTGGACATTTGTAAGTAGTCTTCCCAAAGAGTTCCGACCGACATGCACATAAACGTAAATGAGGTGCCAAAGGCCAAAAAAGAAACTGTGAACCTGAACTGAACCACTTGCCAGGGCCTTCCCGTTTGTTTGTGCGACCAAACAACCGATTTCGAGCCGGTCAATGGTCACCGCACACATCAACAACAGGGGCTGGCTGCCCCGGGCTAAGTCCAACACAGCACATCACCGAGCGAACCGCACTGCATCTCACAAGGGGTCCTGGGGATCTTTCTTGGCTCTCAAAGGAGGAAATCGGACAGAAGCTCACACAAGACAAAGAAAACACAGTTGCCTGCCGGATCAACCGGCGCAGGGATGTGGGGTAAGGGAACTCGCAGGGTAAGTAGGTACGTAATGATGTACACTACAAGTACACTCCGTCCGTACAGTCTCTCTTCTCCAAATGGAATCTCAGCCTTGCAGAAAGCGACGTTCGTCTCGACGAATCGAAGAGCGCCAACGTTTTCAGAAGACAGCACCAACCTTTTGGTCGAAGCTCATCGGTCCATTGGGTGTCAATTTGATAACTCAAGGTCGTCTTAGTCAGCCGCATTTGCTTGGTTTCAAACCTCCTCATACCCATTTTGGGAGGCCAGGCCTTGGCATTACTAGTCAATTGGCGGCTACACCCGTGTCTGTAATGTGCATACTATAACCTACCCACTATGCAAGATTCACGGCACTGGGAAATAGGAAGTGACAAAAGATCGCCAGATAAGAGAAGAAATCAGGAAGAAAAAACACATAAAAGGAAACAAATAATACTGAAATTGATAGCTTGTTACGCAAAGATCCTACTCTGTAAAATACACCACCATGAAGCCCAGCCAGCTACCGACGACTCCTATCGCCGAGTACGAGCTGGTGAACATCAACGGCAGAAACTCGTAGCTCTTGCCAAAGATAATACCATGCATCAAAGAGCAGTAAAAAATCAGGGGGATGCTGACTGTAATGTACGCCGTGCTGAAACGATCAAACAGGAACAGTCTTTGGCGGGTAGGTGCTGGAGCAAGACGGTCGAACGCCATCAAGAAGAGAACCAGCCAAAAGATGGTGTAGACCGTCTTGATGGGGAACTCGGCCGGCGTGAATATCAATGGGAAGAGCGACACGTGGCCCGCCACAGCCAATGGTCTAAAAGCTCCCAGGTACCGTCGGTCCTTGAGCGCAATGAGGCTAAATGGGATGATGACCAGCAAAATGGCCTTCTCGTGGACGTGCCAGCCAAACAGAAATGAGGCGTATCCACAGAGGGTAACTCCTCCGATGAAGCCTTCCCAGGTCGGCCTCATAAAGAGCTTGATAAGGGGGATGGCCTGGAAAAGGAGCGTCAAGACGAAACACATGCGCGGCGTGATGTTCGGCAACACCGCAAACGACGTGTCTCCGACGAGACCGCGGGTAACGCTGTTGAGCGCATCCGCCTTGATCGGTAGCCCAATCCTTGGCGCGAGGGAGATCAGGAGTCTGTCCATGAAGGAGTACAAAGCCCACACGTTGGGAGCCCAGTATGCGTGGCATAGACCTCGCGAGAAGGGGAACAGGCGGCTGAAGATTTGCGGGATCTGGTTCTTGAGCGCAAAAGGGCCAAAGGCAGCCGCGAAAATGGCTGCGATTCCGCCGCCCAGCTTGACGCAGTTGAAAAACTGGATCCTGAAGATGGACTTGGGTGACAACTTGGGTGGAAGGCAGTAAACCCTGAGAAGGTAGACAAAGTAGGCCGGTGCCAGGTAGAGGTAGATGTGCTTCATGCACAGCAGGGCGGCAAAGACGAGACCACTAGCCAACAGAGACGACTTCTTCTTGGCCAAGACCAGAGAGGCGATCAGGATTCCGTACATGACGCCGTTGTACTGGAAATGAATGTGGTCGATGATGAGCAGACCGGGCGACAAGAGGATAGAGACAGCAGCGGCATGGGCTGCCCTCTTGGACACGCCAGGCGTGGAGTCAACAAACCTATTTAGCCTTTTGTTAGCATACATACCAAACTTCCAGACAAGATGCTTTTGTACATTTGCAGCGCATAGAGCAAGACCAGCTCCGTTACAATGACTGTCCATCTTTGAAAATAAACCGTTTGCCAGCTGTCGTACTCGAGGTTATGCACCCGAATCATGGCCGGATCGGCCAACCTGGCAACTTGCGACATGATCCATTCGAAGTAGGCGAAGAAGGGGGGATAGTCCAGGGTCCATTCCGACGTCTTTTCGTAGTACCATTCCCAGAGTGGGAGACTGTGAGTGATGGCCAGCCAGTTGCGATGAACCTCAAAGTCGGTGGATTTGCTGAGGAGGTAGACAGGATCGTGTCAGTGAAAGTAACCTCTACATGTGAGGTATGGCGATAGCTCCTTTAAGGCGTGTCGCCGAATCATTGGGGATCACCATTAGGGAAGTGCAGTGACGTGCCGAGGGAAAAGGATGAAAGGATGAAAGGATGAAAGGATGAAGGCGGCTGGATAGACGTACTAAGCCGGGAACAAGAGGATCTTGAAAGCCGTAGCCACTATCGCGCATTGCACGAGAGAAGGATATATCTCAGCCATGTCTCCATGCCGTAATGGCCATGTGGATGTGTTTAGTGGTGAGATAGGAGACAAAGGTTATGAGAGGATGAGTAAAGGAAGTACAGGGTGTTCAGTCTGTCCTGGTCTATCGCTTGTCGCAGTCTAGGGTCGGTAGTGGCTCCGACATGCGTGGGTGTCGTCGTCAAGGTCGGTTGCGTGTAATTTACGATTGGGGTCCGTTTTAATTGTTTCATTGCCGCGGCCGTTCGTGAACCCTGACGGCCTAGCTAGGCTCTTTCCAGAATTCGGATTGAATGAAGTTGCCTGCCGCAAGGGCCTCGGATGTCGGCATGGCACGTAACGAACTTCAGTTAAGCCACATTCTGTCACGGCTCCAACCAGCACAAGACCATTAACAAGAATTCAGCCACAAAAGTTGAAACTGAAGCGAGCTTTTAGCCACAGGAGGCTCCCCGCAGACAGGCACGCGCTGGACGTGCGGAGAGGGCAATCCCTGTTGGTGAATCAAGCTCCTGCAGGGGAAGGTTCGGTGTTTTGAACTTTCTCGGTTTGAGAAAGCTGTCATTCCGAGATGGCACAGCACAGCAGCAGCAGCAGCAGCAGCACTTGAACGTTCTCGAAGGTGGCGCGAGTAACGATAGGTCCCTACGTAGAGTCTTTTCTGTACATTCAGTTCCCTTTTTCTTTTTGACTCTCTCAATCTCAAGCACCCGTCATCATCTCGTCTACACCTTTGTTGAATCTCTTCTAGAATTCGCTTGCCGCTTGCCGTCCTATCCTTCTGTAGTGTACTAACACTAAGTACCCGACCTGTCGACGTACGGGTATCCACACTTCACACACCTTGTTGACCTCTCCTTAGTCTTGGCCGGGCGGCTTCACCGAGAACCTAACTCCTGCAAAAGTGTAAAGTGTCCTCAACCAACAGAAAGCGGCTCTTCACTCTTTTCCCGTGACTTTTGCAAATAAGGTGACAGCCGATATCAAAAGGCTTATCAACTTCTTTTCACTCGGAATCAGGTGGCCTTCAGTTCGGTTCGAGCATATCGCACCAACAGCTCTTCGGCCAGCCACCAAGGTTCGCACGACGACTGTCGATATCACCGTCGCACTACAGTTTGCACGATGCGCTTGTTGGTGGGCATTGTCGCCCTCGGCAGCGTCGCCGAGGCTGCCCAGTACCTTGTCAGTGACCTCAGTTTCGGGTTTGGCGCGAGGTACGTTCAACGTCAACTGCACACTAGCAAAGAAACTCCTGCTGCCGGCGCACCTCGACTAACAGCTGCCCCCTCTTCGCCGCCTCAGGATAAACCCCGATGGCCGCAACACCATTCCAAACTACGCTATGCAGGGCAATCCCAATGTGCCCGAATTGCTCTCCAACAAGGTCATCTTGACCCCTCCCGCCCCCGGTAACCAGCGCGGTGCTGTCTGGGCCGACAAGCCTCTCGAGCACAGAGCCTGGACGACAGACATCGACTTCCGCGCCAATGGCCCTGAACGAGGCAGCGGCCTTCTCAACATCTGGCTTGCCAAGGATGGCGCCCGCAACATCGGTTCGCAAAGCGTCTACACGGTCGGCAAGTTTGAGGGTTTGGTGCTTGTTGTCAACCAGCACGGCGGATCGGCAGGCATGATCAGGGGCTTCCTGAACGATGGAACTCTCGACTACAGCAAGCGCGACAACGTCGACAACCTCGCCTTCGGCCACTGCTGGTTTGCCTACCGTAACTTGGGCCGTCCTTCGCAAATCAAGCTGCGCCACAACTCGCAGAACTTCAAGGTCGAAGTCGACGGCCGCCTGTGCTTCGAGAGCGACAAGATCCACATTCCCACCGGCTACAACTTTGGTCTTTCTGCCGCCTCCGCCGAGAACCCCGACTCGTTCGAGGTCTTCAAGGTTGTTGTTTTGTCCGAGGACGACATTGGTGCCGTTCCCAACCAGCAACAGCAGCAGCAACAACAGCAGCAGCAGCAGCAGCAGTCAGGCGAGAACCAGAAGCCCCTTGGCGGCACGAACCACGGCCGGTCGGGCCAGGCGGCCATCCAGGACCCGTACGACAACGCAATCCCGGACGCCGAGGCCAACAGTATCACGTCGTCCAAGGCGCAGTTCGAGGACTTGCACACACGTATCCAGTCCCTCAACCACCACCTCTCGTCCATCTTCCGGTCCGTGGCCCAGTACGGCGGCATCGCCGACCAGAACCATCAGGAGGTCTCGGTCATGCTGGGCGAGATGAAGGGGCTCCTGACCAAGCTCGACCGATTCGCATCCGTCGAGAACAAGCTCGAAAACTTGGAACGCGAGGTGCGCAGCATGCGCTCCGAACTGACGGCCCGCCTCAAGGAGAGCGAGCATAGCATCAAGTACCATGTTACCGATAAGCACGAGGATTTGGCTGGTCATGTGGTCAAGCACGCGGCGCCGGGCCACACAAAGTTATATCTAGCGATCGTGGGCAGTCAGGTGGTGTTGGCCGCGGCGTACTTTCTTTATAAGAGGAGGAAGGCTGGTGGCCCTAAGAAGTACTTGTGAGGGGAACACAAGTCTGACAAGGATCAGCCGGGAGAGCGAAGTGGAAGGTGTAGGGAGGTGCAAGTAGGAGAAATGTCCAGGGGTCTGGCCCTCGTTGTTGTAAATAATAAATGGGCCTAAGTACCCCCTCGAATTTCGTTGGATTTGGCTTTTTTTTTTTTGCATGGCGTTGTTACTGCGTTTAGGTTTTTGTGTTGTGGGTTGAGTGTAGATTCTCATAGCGTTGAATATTGCGGACATCTCGAATTCTTCCATTATGCGTTGCATTTACTTGTCAAGTGTCTACGAAGTAGGATCGTTACCGATCGATGCAATTACTCGTCAGTGAAATTTGCTGTAATCAGTAGACGGCTTCAAATACCTCTCCCTGATTATTCCCTACATTTCAGAGATATCCAGTCACACCTAGCAGTAAGTTACAGCAAGCGAAGAGAACTATTTTTCAAACTTACTTACCAACATCTATGTTTGCATCGTCAAAGCGATGTGTCAGGAGTCGGCTTCCATCTACGGAAGAGTCAAACTTTCAACAGCCCAGTATGGAGTATCTCCATGAAGACTGTGGCTGAACTTTGTTGTTGTCATGTAGTCAAATCAAACTACATAAGGCGAAATTGCACAGGTTTCGTTTCGCAGAACCCGTTGGCTGGTTGGCTGCGTACCACATATGAATGACTAACTGTCCATCACAGCCCAACACAGTGTGTCTCAAAGTTGGGATAAATACATATAAATATACATATATATATATAAGGAATGAAAGTAGAAGAGAGAGAGAAGGAGAGTAAGAGAACCAAAAAGGGAGGTACCAGACCCAAGGTCTCTGACGAAGGGTTCACGCTATAAAGGTTAAAGATTATTCTCCCCGACAAAGTAGAGATAGCCAAACTCTCTTTGGTTTTTGACACATTGACATTGTTGACGATAGCTGACTTATCCCTCCTCCAGTCGGTTCTTGCAAGTCGACAAGGAAGATGATAACCGGAAGAATGTAACTCTTGTTTTAGGTATCTTTCTACTTTTACCTCTATGCTCATCATATCGTCCATACCAGTCTAACCAACGTAATAAAAAAAAAGACGGATCCTTCATGACGCCTGACCGTTTCGTGCTCGCAACAGCCAACCCAACCAACACCACACCGTGACATATGCCTGAAACATTCAGGCATACCACTCCCGTGCAGCACCTTCGCTTCACTCTTCGTTCTCTATTCCGGGGTATCTCAACTCGACAAATCCAACTCTTCCTTCTCCTTCCCATATTTCTTTCTCTCCCTACTCTTGGCACCTCCCCTTCCCAACACCAACTTCCTACCCGAACCTTCTGGGTTTCTTTTCCCTTCGGGAGCCCCACCTCCTCTTCACCAATTGAAACTGCGACTGAAACTTCTAATCCCTCTCCGCTACCGCCGTCCCTTGCTCCGTCCTTTGCAACTCAACTCCATCATTCCCATCACTAATCCCCTCGCCCTCGCCTTCACCACCCAAAGCCTCTACCGCTTCTGCCTTCTCTTCTGCCTCTACCGCTTCTGCCTCCCCTTCTTCCACCCCACCTCTTCCAATCCCCTTCCTCCTCCCCCTCACCACGGCCTCCAACGCTCTCCCCACCGCCGCCAAATCCCCCAACATGCTGACATGCCCCCGATCCGTGCACACCCGTCCATCTTTAACCAGCTCGTACCCCTCGGGTAACATGCTTTCGCGCGCCAGCACCACCCCATCACCGCTGGCAAACATCAGGTCGTCGTACGCATCCGTGCAGGCGATGGCGTCCCGACAGGTCACGCGGGCGGCGTACACGGTAGGTATGTCCTTGGCGTAGATCACGGACAACGGAGGGTAGATGTTGCGATGCTGGTGCGAAGGGTTGTGGGCCAGTTCGGAGCGGAATTGTTTGGTTTCGCGCAGAGTACGGTCGAGATAGCGGATGGCTTGGGAGTGAGAGGAGGAGGTGCCGTTGATTGGTGGTGCTGCTGGTTGTTGTTGGTTGTTTTCAGGGGTATCGGTGGCGGTTGACGAAGAACCCATTTGCGGGGCGAGGGTGCGGTCTTTGAAGACGGTGTTGGAGGGTGAGAAGCTTGCGGTGATATGTTTGTTGTTGTTGCTACTGCTGCTGCTGTTGTTGTTGTTAATGTCGTCGTCGTCGCCGCTAGTTCGGTTCTTCCCGCTGTTGCTGCGACCACGGAAAGGAAGGCTAGAGAGGTTGGGGAAGGAGTCGGATAGACTCAGAAGACTGCCGAGGGCGCCGGTGCTCTTGGACGGGTTCAGAGGCGGGAGGGCAGGTCCACCGGCACAAGGAGAGAGGCGGTATTTGATCCAATCGTCTACGTTGTAGAAATCTACCGGATACTCTTCCTTGTTGTCCTTGGAAACAAAGCAGAAACCATCTTCAGGTAAGAAGATGAAACTGGTTCGGAATGAGAAATTAGACTGCGCTTTCAAGACAGTCTCATTAAAAAGAACTGCATCCCCATTGCGTAAAGGACTAATAGTAGGAATCTTAGTATAATCTTACACCCCTAAGCAGTTTCGTTGAACGTACCCCAATATGTTGATGCAGCGGTTGGGAACTCCGGCGTATACGACCCCTGAATAAAGTTCTGGGCGCTGGTTGACGGCGTGGCGGGTGATAAGACCGCCGAGACTGTGCGCAATGACCCAGACGCCTCTTTGTTCGGGTGGTACGTGAGGCTGGTTGGATGGAAGCTTTTCAATGAATTCGTTCAGCTTTTTCGAGAGGCGATGGGGGCTTAATCGCCAGTCGTAGCCATAGTCATGGACTCTGAGTTTGCCATTTACAGAGTTCTCACACTCCCGGAGCTTCCTAAATAACTTTCTTGAAATATCAATGGGTCCAATATTCTGGAGCATGCCCGAGGCAAATATGTATTTCTCCATGTTCTCCTCATCCTCGGGCTCCAGGCCAACCTCCATGTTCACTTTGCGGATGTTCAAGCCTACCTTGACTGGCACCCATAACTGTCGATATGGGGGCTCAGCGGACCGAAGAATGGAGCCTCGATATCCTCCCATGACCACAATGTCTCCTGTTAGAGTCTCCAGAATCGCATCAAGAGGATGAACGGTCTCCCGTGACGTCCGGTGGCTACTTGGTCCTGGCGCCGAGCGTGTTCCATCTGTTCCATGAAAGTCACTTGCCGAAGGAACCACTTTCTTCAATGGCGATGTGATACCTGCCTCCGTCAGTTTCCCGCGGCTTATGGCCATCAGTCGCGCAAATGACGTACTCTTTGGTAGTTGAGGGAGTTTAAATGACGGCTCGAAGCTGTCAATGATAGCTTTTATCCTGGTGTTGACCTGCTCACGAACATTGGTGAAGCGCTCATCATCTCCCAACGAGGAAACCCGAGTCAAAGATTGATACAAGAGGGAATCATCCGAGGTAGAATGACGAAGGGTCGGGGTCCTTGAGGCTCTTAGAGATGATGACCGGACGGGACCTTGAGCCGCGGCTCCTCCTGGTGTACTAAGGGGAGGCCCCGTTTGGGCTCGGTTCGACCGTATGCCAGCTATCGTGGACGATTTCGGAAGATGTGGCACTGACGGCCAAGTGGAAGTGGACTCTTTGTGAGAAGAAGAGTTGGAGGAAAAGAACGAGGGCGTGGGTATCGATATGGATGGAAGAGCCTTGGACAATTTTTTTAGGGCATTCTCTCCGGCCGAAGCGGCACGAGATGATCTTGTCTCATTCCCAAACACGCCGAACATGGAGGACGTTTTGGTGCCATGAGGCTGACCAACAATCATCTGCTTGGGCTCAGCCCGCCATGGTGTTGGAAGGTCCGGAAGACGCGAGCTGGATGACTGACGGAAATGGCCACGTCTCTGTGGTTTCCTCGGGCTCATAGGTGGGCTGGGATTACCAGATGTCTTTCCTGAAGACTGAGCCCTGCCTTCGTCCTCCATGAAATCGAAAAGACTAGGAAGATAGTCCATGGCAGCAGCCTTCTCAGCAGCCGGAGTGTTTGGCGAGGTCAGGCGAGCTGCTCTTGCGCTGATGGCCGGTTGAATGAAGGACTGAGCACCGTCTTGGTCGTCGTAGATGAAGTCGTCTTCATTGTCGTCGGAGTTTTGCGCGGCAGTGGTAGAGGGCTCATGGGGCTGGGAATGGGTTGAGCCTAAGACCTGGGGATCGGGAAGATCGAGCTTGAGGGGTACCGCTGAAGCTGAGGTAGATGGACCCGATGGGGATAGCGGGCATTCAGTCGACGTGGGAAGCGTAGAAGTTTGAGGCTGCGTGGGAGTGCGAGTGGGAGCTGTGCCGCCATTGACGGTGACCGGGGCAGCTTCCGCTTCCAATGGCGCCCCAGACGTCCCTAGTAGCTCCATGCTCATGTTGACCATGGATGACTTGCACAAGAACCAAGCAGTTGACTCGTCTCCGTCCTGAAGAAAAAGTTTGGTGTTGGTCCGGATGTTCCGGTCAGGGGAGAATTGTGCGGGTGATGGTCTCGAGGGGTGATGGGAGGTAGCGGCGGTAAGTGATCGGGTGGTCCCAGCTTATGCTGACACAGTCTGCATTGTTTAGGTGGTGCAGACAGCTTTGTGTCTTGTATGTTGAGTTCCGCGTATAAATAAAGCGAAAATCAAAAAGAAAAGACAAGGTACATGAGGGTCTGCCTAGGATGAGAAAAGAGCGAGGTAAGGGTCAATAATAAAGTAGGTAAGCGGACGAGGGGGGCTTAGTCCAGTCATCAGATGTCAAGGCCTGCCTGGTGGTGACAATGATACCCTGACGACTTGATCCATGAAAAAGTCCACTTGCCGTGGTAATTTTTTTTTTTTTCTTCCAAAAGGAAAAGCCGTGATCTCCACTCCGAGTCCCGTCGTCCGGTTCACTCAAACGGTCATCTCGACGACGGTGTTCATCTCACTGCGCTCGAGGGACGCACGGAGTTTCCATTAAACCCGATAAGACCAGTGAGAGAGAGAGAAAAAGACGGGACCAACGGCAGGTAGCTTGCAGGGTCCGTCCCATCTTGAGGTTTGTGGGTCCATTCCTTCTGTCTTGGTGATCAGAGCCCGCTCCTGTCATGCACTTGCTCACTGCACCTGCCAACACTGCTGCTCCCTCCTACATACCGTGTGTATGCATACAATTATATCTGTGGTGTCATTTCCGCAGTACTATGCAGTATATGCTGTTGGCCTTTTCCACTTTCTCGTTTAACCAGCGGTTTCGAGGGTTCGGTGTTCGACTATCCATTTTCATGCTTGGGTCCATGCCTCTTCGGGCAATTGGGCCCGAGGGCTGAGGGATCACAATGTTCCACATCTGCCCTGCAATAAGGCAGCAAGTTTGCATGATTCCTTGCCATTTGATATTCTGCGTATCACCTTCCCACTGCTTCAGTCCCAACGCGTAATGGAAGGCGCAAAAGGGATGCGGGAATAAGCCTCAATCTTGGCTTGCGCTTACGGTATCCCAGCTTCGTAATGGTTAACTAGCGGCGGTTGTAGTTCGTTCCTGTTCGGGCCCTTGATTCACCACTCAAGATCACCAAGATGTACTTCGTTTCGTTCTGACGTCATGGCGCTTCGAGACATTGAGTGATCATAACTAAGCTGATCTCGCCGTTGGCGGAGCAAAAGGAAATTGAACCGCCCACGCCGTTCGAGCACCAGAGACAATGCCGTACGTACGTACGTAATGGATCTGAGATGCACGACAGACGGGATCCAAGAAAACCTGGGGAAGTTCCAGGTAGGTCTCGCCCAGGGGCCGAGATCCCTTTCTTCAATTCAAGCTTTTGCAGCACGCTTCTTGGCCTTGGTCTTACCAGGGCTGACACACATCAGACGAACTATGTCGACATATATCCTATTAGGGCTGAAAACGTGCAATATCTCGGCAGTGCTATGTCGATCAACCCAGTCCTCCTTTGCTTCACTGAATTGAAGCGAGTTGATGATTTGCACATGGGAGGAATAACTGCCCTGCAAGGACACTCAAAGAGCGAAAGCGGAAAGCTCCCACAATTTCAAGCCCCACCACTCCATCCAGCACCAGATAAGCTTGCCAAGGCCGCCTCGTCCGCCTGCAAGTCGACGCGATGTCACCACACCGGAGGCTTGACAACCTCCTAGGCTCATCTAAGAAAAGCTTGGTGACGGACACCAGGCCGACGTCTTCCATCTGTGAACCCAAGAGTTGGGAAAACGAGTGTGAATGGATGACGGTACAAAGGAACCCATGGTGACTCGAACTTCGATCATCTTTCGGTCAGCTAGCCATCTGGATGAGATTCGACATCGTCTTGTGCTGTGACAGCAAGGAGTTCCCAGAATATGTAATCGTTTCCCCTCAAGTTGATAGATGGACGAGTCAGAAAGCTGGAGGGCGAATGGACGGTGTGAATTACCAGCTCATAGTGTACTAGTAACTTGCGGGTGGTAAACACCGATGGATACATATACATTTTCCGCATGGAGACCGCGACAGGTTCGGTCCGCCGGAGCGCAGACCTTAGGTGAGATTGGTAAGACCGAAACCACTTGGTCACAAACTCCGGGTTGATTTCCCCAGCCCTTTTGTGCCACATGGCTGGAACCAAACCGTGACGGTGATATCTCCATGGCTACTTATGCTACTCGGGTGCTCAACTATCATAGAGTGATAGCCTGGAGGTTTGCTGGCATTGAAGGGTCCACGAGCAGAAAGTCTGGGGACCAAAAGGCTTGGCACCATGCACGTGATCCAGCACGCGTTTTCACCTAACAACGTCGGCTACACCTGCACCACTCCGCCAAGACTCCACCTCCATCGTCCACTCGCCTGCCCGGGGACCCAGAACTGACCCATTCGACATCACGACCCTTCCCGGCGCAGTTCCACACCCAACTTAACTGAGTACCACAGACATCCCAGCACGTTAGCAACAGCGCAGCGGAACTCATTCAAAATGGCGGGCCTCGAGCATTACAGTTGGTTTTCCCTGCCCCATCTTCCCGATTGTCTTGCCGTGTGCAAGTGCGATTGTGATGCGACTGATCGCAATAACCTCTGAATGTCGAGAGGGACCGAAATGCTGACCACTTTGCGATTTGTACAGAGCTGGCCCAGGACCCGGCGTTCGTTCGCCTGTCCAGTATGTAGCCCTGAACTGTTCCTTTCTTTCCTTGCGACTACTCCACTTCCGGTTTCCGTACCCACGAACGATGAAAGGTCCATGTCCACCATGCTGTGCTGTATATCATACCTCTACAAGCGCAAAACGTTGGGATACAAGCTTGGCTTTTGCTGGACGTACCAAACCACTCTATAGCCTTATAATGTGGCTTCAAAGAAAAAAGGAGGGAAAACACTAGGGGAGTGGCTGTACAAGAAAGGAGGAGCCAAGTATCATTAACACCAATATGCCTTCTCACTAGACATGACCAACAACCGCTACAAGTACTTCCGTTGGACTCCCCGCACCGCCGGTATTACTTTCGCCTATATCGTTGTCGTTCCCGGTATTCTTGGGTACATTGCTTACAAGACTGATGTGAGTTGCGTTATCTATATGTCGAATTGACAATGGCACATATAGGATACATTAGGAGGGTGAGTTACTGACAAGAGACACACACATAGGGCAAGTACGACTTCCGCGCCAAGCGGAGAGGTGATGACATGCGGGAGTATTAAAGAGATCTTATGAGACAAATCAAAGGGGCTTGCGAGGATGTATACATGTGGTAGACCACCGGCCGCCGCTCGTAAAAGAGTCTGAGGGGATCACAGAACCCGAGGAGGCTGGGCCCATGGAAACATAATATTAGAATCACTCCTCCAGATCGGTTGAGTTCTTGCACGCATACATCCGGAATGGTGATACCGAGCCAACGTCTCCTTTCTGCTCTTGATGCCGTTCTGGCGCATTAACTGCCATCAAATGTTTCCTGTGTCCTCCTCTTCTTTTTTTGTAGTGATCTCATAAACCCACCAAAAAAGGATACACCCTTGGTATCCAACATGCACCATGATAATTCTGGCCTCCACCAGCCCGTTGCCGTGGGAACTCCTTCTCCTCCTGCAACTCAAAGTCTCAAAACCCTCTCCTCCAATCCCCCTGTGGCATGATACCAGGCTCCCTCTGGCGATTACTCCGCCCGCCCCTACTCTCCCTCCGTCCTCCCCAGTCATACGAGTTTGATTCATACCGTCCGCCACCACCGCCATTACCACCACGGTATCCCCTCGCCTTGGGGGGCTCATCACCGTATCGATCTCCCACCCCCATTCGATCCCTGTAACCTCCCTCTCTCTCTCTCGGCCCCGGCGGTGGCGGCGACGCAGCCGTGCTCCTCCCTTCCCCAATCCCCGATCCGCGACCCGTCCTTGCCGCGCTCACCGGCTCGACCGCTCCGTCCAGGTCATTGGGCGGCAGGATCGCGCAAGAAATAAAATCGCCCGGCATAAACTTGGCGTCGGCTAGCGTCCTATGGGCATCGTCGTAGCAAGGGTCGTCGTCGGGGAGCCCCGCATCCGCGTTGGCTCCGGGTAAGCCCGCGCCGATCACCACGCTTCCCAAGTCTTTGGAGACGTGCCGAGAGGAGTCCTTGCGCGTGTCGACGTAGATGAGCCGGAAGACGAGGCGCGTGCCGATGGCTGGGTAGGGGAGTAAAGAATGGGGTGACTGCTCGTTGGCAATGTCAAGACTTAGTTCGTCTAGGGTGGTTGAGCGCCAGGCGGGGATTTCGACGTAGAGGGGGAGGTGCGAGTCTGAGGTGAATTCGTTCATTCTAATAGGGTGTGTCAGTTTGGCGCCTGGGGAGACATACGAGCGACACAGATGGAACTATACCGATGAAACGCGCCGGTGCGGTAGTAGAGCCTGACAATGAACGGCGGTTCTCTTGTCACTGGAGTAGCTGGGTCGTCTGACCGAGCTTGATCCATGATGGCGGTGAGTAATCGGTCAATATAATGCTTCTCTCGGTTTGTGCGATGCGATGTGCAATAGTCCGTGAATGTTTTCTGAAACAATGATTGAAGATTGATGAAGATGCTTAATTGTTCACGGCACAGAGTAGAGGTTAGGTAAGCTTGGTGCTTATAACACGATGCAGTCTATGACCGGAATACAAAATATGATATGACGTTGTGTCCCCAGGCATAGTTCTCATAGTGTACATATTCGAAGATATGAAGTGCAGATGCGGCTCACAGTGATGCGGGATTGTGGGAGCTCTAGCTTCCATTCAGAAGCCCCCTCCCCCCCTCGTCTGCACCGCGATCCGACCCGTGAACATCGGACAGGTGGGGGGTCAAATGTACCCGGGCCGGTTCTTTTGACGCCGGGAATCGGCAGGCGCAGTTCCCAAGTTCACATGCCCGCTGGGGCTGAAAGAAGTCGCTGGCAGGAGCTGACTGGTTCCTTGCGCTAGCGTGTAGCGGCTCAAGGCTGGTTCCACGGTCAGGTCCCACTGCCCCGAAAAGTTTAATGGAGTCGCACCCGAGTTCCAGTGCAACGTCCGCCCGTAACTTCAAGCTTGCCTCAACCGCCTATTTCACCACAACATCACGGCAGATCATCAGATTTTACCCTCAGAAACATAGTAGAGTATTCACCCAGCTTCGACACGTATATCATAACGCAAATCCATCTCGACTGCCCGACAAAAGGAACAGACCTCCGTATTGATTATCAAGAGGAGGGGAAAGAACACCCCCAAGTAACACCGCGACAATGGACTTCGCCGCCCTCATGTCCAAAGAGATCGCCAAGGCAAAAGGCACCACCAGCAACACCACCACCTCCAGCAAACCAACACCATCAACCATCAACACAACAAAGGATACTAACACCAAACCCGACTCAATAGCCGCAGGAGCAGGAGCCGGAGCCGGAGGAGAGGGTGCTGCCGCCGCCGCCGCCGCCCCGAAATTCATCTCCCGCCGCGAAGCCGAAGCCCAACGTCAGGCCGCCTACCTAGCCGAGCAAAAGCGACTAGAGGAAGAACGCGCCGCCAAAGCCGCGTTGAAGCGCAAGCGCGAAGAAGACGCCATAGAAGAAGCCAAAGCGCGCGAGGAGAAGAAACGTCGACTAGCCGAGGAATCACGCGCCCGCCGCCTAGCCAAAGAAGCCGAAGAAGAGCGCGCCCGCCGCAAGCGTCTCGGTCTTCCCGAGCTACCTCCCACCCCGTCCGAATCCGCTGATAAAGAAGGAACACCCGCCTCCGGCATCGACGACTCCGACCTCGACGACGACGACGATGACAAGGCCCATGATCTGCCCGATGACGAATTAACCTCCAAACTCCGCGCCCTGGGCGAACCCGCCTTCCTCTTCGGCGAATCGCACCTCTCCCGCCTGCGACGCTATCGCAAGGCCGCCGGCCTCGGCGCATTGGGATTGCCCATGGGCCCCATCACCACCTCCTTGCTCCCCGTCGCCGAAAAGGACATGAAAGTCCCTGCCTCCTCCGCCGAAATCCCGCCTGCCACCGACCGCAAAGCACGCCGCTACCTGTTCCGCCAACTGGCTTCTTACTTTAACATGGTCCTCCGCGAATGGGAGCTCGCTCTGGTCAAGGAAGACAACGCGGACACGTTTGCGGGACAAGCGGCGCGGAACGCCATGGTGCAGTCGAAAGAAACCATGCGCCCTCTTTTCCGCAAGTTTGAAAAGGGGGATTTGGAGAAAGACATCTTGGAGGCGATTGTGGAGATTGTGAGGGCGGCGCAGGAGAGGAGGTATGTGGATGCCAATGATGGGTATCTGAGGTTGAGTATCGGTAAGGCGGCGTGGCCGATTGGTGTGACGATGGTGGGTATCCATGAGAGAAGTGCTAGAGAGAAGCTGCATGATGGAGAGAGGGGACATATCATGGGTGGAGAGGTGACGAGGAAATATTTGCAGAGTATCAAGAGGTGTTTGACGTTTGCGCAGGTGAGGTGGCCGCCCGAGGATATTAGGCAGTTGATGGGTTAGTCTAGTTGGGGGAGTAAGATTCGAAGAATCGCCATATGCGATCAGGGGAGGGGGAGGAGAAGGAAGGGCAAGGGAAGAAAACAGTGGCCGTGATACCCATATTGATTTTGGAGATGATAATTGGACCAAGTCTGAAACTTTGAGCTCTGGAAAACAAACCCCGGGCGTGAAATTGTATCTTCGGCTTGAAATAAATGTTTCTCACTGATTGTGTGAACCTAGAATAATCGTGAAGGCTTTGAAGCTACATCCATCTGTTCGTGAACGCCAGTAGCATAATAATGTAGGAAGAATCCCCGGTCAAGTTATGACGCCCGCAACACCAGACCGTCCAAATATCCATTCCTTCATGATTTATCATTGCGACTGATCTTAAGTAGCATTCCAGCTTTTTTTTTTCTTTTCCCACCTGAGAATACTGTTCACGGCCCCGGCGAACCTTATTCCTGCCTGATACTAGGGGAATCCCTGGATAGGTTCTGACGGCCTCGTTATTGAGATCGGGTTTCTAGGCCAAGCTCGCAGTGTCATCCGTGGTCATGCTGAACGGAATGTCGTTCATTCCTCCAGGCTTGCGAGAACCTTTAACTTCAAGATCGGCAGCCATGATGTTCATGCGCCGGATTCTGTCAAGGGCTTGTTTCTCGTAGTTCTCCAAGGTCTGGAGTGCCTTTGACTGCATTTGCTGTCTAGAGTCTGTGGAAATTGGGGTGATAGACTTTGTTGTTGTACGAAAAAAGTCTGGTCAGCATGAAAAAACAGCACTGCACTGGACAAATAGAGGTAGGTGAGAACATACCTTGTTGATGGCATCGATCCGAGCGTTCAGCTTCCCGTCTTTGATCATGGTAAACAGCTCGTCCTCAATCGAGGGACCCGGTCCATTAAAGGCCTTCTGCATTGTGTCCAGCCTGACGCAGGAGAAGGGTTTAAGGTACTGGACGATGGACTTGGTGCGGATGTCGGCGTAAAGCTTGGGCACGTGCTTTTGCAGGTAAATGTCGAGGAGGTAGTCTGGTCGATATGACTCCAGTATCTCTATGCACGCCGCGTACCTGCCGTTCACAAATTGTGTGATGGCCCGGCGTATGTGTGGTTCTCGTTGCAAGAACTCTCGGAAAGAGTCGTTGTCCAAAAGGTTGGCCTGCAGCTCGTGCCTATCCATGGTGGCAAGCGCCAACAGACCGCCGTAGATGGCAACGTCGTTCGGGCTGGCTATCTGGTTGTAAATCTCGGGAGGCACGCCGGAGCTGGCTTCGACAAAGCAAAACGCCGCCTCCTTGTAGCGTTCCTGACCTAGCGCGGCGATGCCATTCGCAATCTTGCTGTACGTTTTGAGGGCTTTGGCTTTCGGGTCTGAGTCGTTTACCATATTGAGGGGCTTCAGGTGACTGCCGATGGATTTCCAGTCGCGGCGTTCAATCGCCACTCGGACAAGGAGCTTCCCAAGGTCGACAAGCTGTTCTGTCGAGCTAACTTCCGTCCTCATCTTCCAAAAGCAATCCATGGCCGCCTCGACATCGCCGATGGCTTGAAAGTGCTTCCCTAGATCCTCAGTGCCCATCTGTAAGAAAAAATCGCAAAAGTGCATCAGCTTAGTATCGTGGTTCTCACTCTTGTCCGGTGGCACACGAAGAACATACCCTGATGCTTTCTTTAATCATGTTGTTCCTGTAACTTTGAAGCTCGGCTTGTAGATGAGCCGTGATGTCTCGATTCTCCTTTTCCTTGGATTCCATCCATGCCTTATCCAAGATGGCTTCGGGCTCGTTGGGAGCTGCTTGGAAGAGGGAGTTGACTGCCATTTGGTACCTAAGAATGTCGCTGCCAGCCTTGGCCTCCTGTACAGCAGCTTTGAGTGCATCGACACATAGCGGTACCGAGCTCCTGCCAATATGGAGAAGACGTTCGAACCGTGTACGTCCTGGATACCTCAAGTCAGATATGAATATGTACGCCTGTGCTTTGGGGAGGAATGTATACCTTTGTAATTCTGGATGTAAAGATCAAGGTCGAATTTTGGTGTCTCTGCAAACAGAACAAACAATCAGCATAGGTGATCACAAAGAACCGACAAGTATGACCTGAACCTGAGAAAAGAGGATGATATCTGAAGACAAGGGTGTATGCTGGAAGAGGGACTGGATGCTGTGAGAATTACCTTTGACGATGACGCCGCCTTGATCCTCAATAGCCGTGAAGAAGGCTAATTTGCGGTCGTCCATGTTGCTAGATTCGGCCGTGAAGCTAGACGTGTTGTTGATATGATATAAGCTAAGCTAAGCTACCAAAACAATCCAGTAAATGATTGCTGCTGTTATGCTGTCGCTGCAGTGTAGTGGTCGTGAAGCTATCACTCAGTCGTGGCTGATGGAGGGACAAGGGTACCGTGTAGGTTAGGTTGCCTGCGGTGGAGTGGCTTGGTGGTGTGAACACAAG
The DNA here is from genome assembly GCA_037102815.1 of Neurospora intermedia. NCBI lineage: Eukaryota > Fungi > Ascomycota > Sordariomycetes > Sordariales > Sordariaceae > Neurospora > Neurospora intermedia. The sequence goes on along the minus strand of BTPP01000004.1, from coordinate 2,779,456 downwards.
TGGAAGCTGAACGAGGTGGGATGCAGGGATGGTGGGGGTCCTTCAACCGATGTCCAGGGGCATGGCCCGGCAGGCACGACAGGGCGGGGTAGCTGGCTCGCAATGTGGGGCCGATAATCCTGTCCCACAGGCACGGAATTTGCTCCTTCACTGCAGCACCCCCTTCCCAACAGGGTCGAGGTACCTCTACAGATACCGTATAAATCTCGGGAAATTGAAGTTCGGGTCATGCAGAAGATGCAGCCAGAAGTTTAAAGATGAGGTTTGCCAGATGCGTTCTTGCTGTCGAAGAGCATCTACGTAGTTGTTGCGGCACCTTTAATTCTACCTCTACATCACCCAATCTCAATTTTCAGAGAGCAAATGGTACAGTACTTTCAGGTTCCTTCGCCAGAAGAAACTTCCGTCACTCCAGTTCGGGTCGTAAACCTCGAACGACTTGTAGAGAACGGAAGTCAACCTTCACTACTAGTACATAGCATTTGCGAGCCGCATCCACTACCCACTACAACATATTGACTTGTCCGATATGGACCCAAGACGTTTCATGTACCCTTGATTCATGTGTTTGTGTTGATGCCTTCGGATGTGTGACATAAGTTGAGGGCTACTGTTCACTGCCGAAGCTGGACGACAATCTTGGTTCCCGTGGCCGTCTTTCACTGCTGTCGAGGATCCCCAAGATGTATCAAGTCCGTTGAAGGACAACTAAATACTTGAATGTCGGTGCTTGTTCAAATTGATAACGTGGAGTTGCAGATTGTCCCCCAGGAAAGAGTTCATCAGTCAAGTTCACCTACACTGTACCCCGTAGGTGTGTGCCGTCGTGATAGCCTAGTTGCTGTGTAGTACAAACATCGCAGGCATTCCGATCGGAACCTTTCCGTGAGACGACCAAGTCAACTACCAGGGCTCGAGTAGCGTAGTAACGTCAGAGAGGATGGTCGTCCCCGTTCTCTTCTCAGCAAATTGCCGTCAGATCACGTTCTGATACCACGATGCTGAAGATCGTCATCCCATTTGATCCTGTGTCTTGGAAGCTCGATCCTCGCGGCTTGGGATCTTGGCGTTCAATGGTGTTTCGGTTTAAATTTTAGACCGAATAGGGGCATCTTATTCATACTCTGGCGGTGGAACCATGCTCACCATGCTACATATGTATGCGGCGAAACTGTCGGCAAATATCATGGCCATGATGGAATAATGTCCATGACAAAGAGTTCATTGTATCAGTATGGGATGCGGCGAAGAATGAAAAACTCAACCGACATATTTTCCCCGAGATCGTCAACAGAAATTCCTACCTAGTGCAAGCCGACGCACTGGGAGATCCATTCACGATAACATATCTCCAGGCGAGCCAAGCCATACGAACCACGCATTTAGTGTACGGCGTGGATATGTAGTGTACAAAGCATACACATCAGTCCTGGAAAGTTTGTTAGTCTCTTACTCGCCCCACACATTCTCACAGGGCATTAATAGTGTACTTACGGCGGGCTGTTACGTCCCCCGTCTCCCCTGCTTAAAGCCCCTGTCTGTAGGTACCAAGCTAACGAACTTACCAGGACTGATGTGTACGACGATGTGGTGTCCTAGTCAGTGCTAGTGCTGCACCGTTCCCCGGCACTAATCTGCCCAGCTAGTCATTCATTTCCCTGTGCTTTTCTGAGGTCTGGACAGAGCATGTCTCGGTCGAGTTTGAAGTCTTTTGAACTGAGAAGGCACAAAATATGGGCAAGGAACGGAACAGACTGTGGTTTGCAAGTGCGGTAGACCTGCCACTCCCGTAGTATGCGTGAGGGAAGCAGAAGCTTTGTCGTTGTCTGCTTAGTTGTCAAGGCCTTGTGAAGGCGTTTGTGGTAAGGTTTTTAACCAAGAGCCCACCACCTCTGCCATCCCACCCTCACTAGATCGAATGCTAAAACATGAGTGGGACTAATTGCGAATAGGCCGTTTTGTGGTTTGCACATCGTGAAACAAACCAGATCCAAATGCCTGCGCAGATACCACACCTTTGTATTTTTGGTTTTTGGTGATACGGGTTAATACGAAGAAGGAGTCCTGAGTGAAGATGCAGTGGACGGAAAGAGAAAATGTCCTTGTGCGAATCTACAGATAGTGGATTAGTCTGCTACATTGCCAAGGGAAGCCAAGCGTGCGTTCTCGTATATCATGAATTCCTGATGTGCAATGCTGCAATGTCTTTTACCATAGTTATTGGAAACGGGCGCTGGCACTGAAGTGCTTGCTTGACATTTTCGGTGGGGAGTAAAGATACTTACGGGGGATCGAGGGGCGGAAAAGTGCGTGTGGGCTGGTGAGCGAGGTGGGATGCGGCGGAAGTTTGACCGTAAAGGTACGGAAACCCAATGCTTCCGCAGTGTAATCCCGTCAAAAACCGACTTTGAAGGTCCCTTCGCTACCGATTCGGCGATGACGGAGGAGGTCTCGCAAGGCTGACTTGGCCTGTGGGGAGTCAAGGAGTCCAAGCAAGCCTGCCGACAGCTTATCGATCGTACAATATAATGCTGGTTTGTCCGTTAGTTTGGTACTTCGATTGTGGGTTGAACAAGGAAGTTTTGAAGCTCTCATTGGCCTTGCAAGAGAGAACCTGTCCTCCGTTTACATAAAGCGATATGGGACAATGGCAAGGGTATGTGACGCCACAGAAGCCTCTGATGGATATCCCTCTCTATCACCCTGAAGGCCTTTTAGACTGGAAGATAGGCCTTGAAGATCAAAATACTCAATAGTTAAGCTTTGGCTCTGTTGTATCAAATTAGGCCAGACTGGTGCACATATCCAAATGTATCCATACACTATACCAGGCGTCATGTTGTGTGACCGGTCATAGCTGCCTGACTACAAACATGCTGATGGATCGGTTGAATGGAGTCATGGAGCTGCGTGATTTTAGCAAGTCGCGATAGTTTCTTGGCCTTCCACTTGCTGGATGGAGAAGGGGAAAAACTCACCCCTGGGATGCATGGAAGTCGCAGAAAAGGGGTAAAAGATTTCTAACGTAGCATGCTATGTACGTACCGCCCCCCGTGTGTACCGTAGTATGTACATGCTTCGACGTAAGGTACCCAGTAAGATGTTTGGAAGAGGCTGATATTGGGAGGAGGGGGAGAGGAAGATCTTGTTTTGTGATATAGCTGCCTACGCCTAATATCTCTTGGTATTGAAGGGCTCCAATCGATCTGTACCGTACTATGTCCGAGTTCATCAGTGAATGACTCTTGGGCGGCTCGTATCAAGCAATGAGATTCTGGTTAGTTCCCATGACGAGATTGGATGTAAGCTTCCCTTGCTGCTGAGGTCCTCCGAGGTACCTGTACATACTTGCCGAGGCTGCCTCGTATCACGCCCGCAACTCTCCTTTTTCTCAGCCAAAAAGGCTCGGTTTGACGTTCAACTTGCGGTGTTCCTGGTTGCGGCTATGTGTGAATGCTTGCGCCCAAGATTCAAGGGATATCTCTGCTCTGGCACAAGCCAAGCAGGCGTCTTGCTGGCAGAATGGGAAACGTGGAAACATTAAAAAGGCGAAGGTGGGAATTGTGATTGGCCGTGTGTGTTCAGATCCGAAAGGGAAAGCCGCCAAATGGATATGGGCTGATTTTTACGTTGGCAAGGACGGGGCCTACATACTGCGTGGTAGAGGTGCTGCATAGCAGTACGTCAGCCAAGCGGTTAGCGCCAAATGGCTGCAAAACGATGTTCGGATCCCTGTTGGTCCCTTGTGTCTTTGCCCATTGACAAGCGTCCCGTCCCAAAACCGATTTCGCTGTTCACAGCACCTACCTGGGGCTGCCATCAACCCCCGAGCCCCCCCCCCCCCCCCCCCCAAACATCCAGCCAATTCCACTTTCCCTGCAACGAGCGAATCTGGCGGCTCTTTTCTCAGTCAGCCAATTTGTTCAATCTGCGTCTTGATGCAACAAAGTGTGGTGACCGGTGTTCCAGGAATGCTTGACCATTCTGCGCTATCTCTTCTTGGCTTCCATTCCGGCGGGGGGCTTGAAGTCAAAGTGACCTGACCGATCTCTGACCGACGGTGGAAGCGCACCTCTGAGAAGCAAAAACGAGGGTCTGCCTGACAATTGGACTCGAGGCTCGGATGCTGACGGATCAACCCCCCAAAACTGGCGCGCGGCTCTTGGAAAAGATATTCTACACTACTATGACACTACTGTAGTGGTCTCGCACATGACGACCTATTCCTCAGTCATCAGTCATCACAAGTGGAAAATCGCCAAGCAATCTTACTCGCACGGCGTGGCAGATGGAGACGCGGAAAGTTCTTTTTTTCACACGAAAATCTTCTTTTCTCCAGTTCCTGAGCGGGCACCTCCTGGCTTTCCACCTGGTCGCAAATTTTCGAAAATGTGCATGCTGGTCGCAGCACCGGTGCATCAGGTCAAGACAGACTCCAGTCCACCGCCTCGGGACCCTCATTCGCCGACTGCTTCTGCGAATGGCGCTCAACCCGAGTCCTACAGGCGTGCCACGGTGGACCCGGGGCCGCTCGGCGTCGATGCCCTTCGCAAGTACCTGCCGGATCCAGCAGGCTTCCGTGCTCTTCGATCCAGCGCATCTAGCACCGGGACCGGGTCTTACCGGGTTTCCAAAGCTCTGCTTCGCAATAGGTCCTGTACCATCTGGTACTATCTATCAACGTAGTGCTGGGTCGATTGTTGAGTTGGTACCTACAATTACCTAGGTTCTCACTCCTAGCACACTAGAAGAGATGTATTCCAAGTTCTTCTAAACCTTTCAGGGACTGAACAAAGGCTAGATATGACAGGGTCCGAAAGGCATTGACAACATCCAAAGTAAGCAGGATCAGAGAGTGAAAACGCTTAGGGAGGTTGCCCAAGGTTTCAAGCTAACAATCAAACCAGCATTGGACTGTGTGTAGTGTAAGCCGCGTTGGGGAGGACCTTCGCAAGGGCGGTTTCCCTTTTGGGGGGGCTTCTCGAATTGTTTCTGACTGCGTTTGGAAAATCGAGGACAATCGCGTATGCACAGTGCATGCACCTTGCAACGATAACATGCGTGCTGGAGACGCTGATGGGGGCAACGGGGGTTGTGCATTGCGGAGGAAGGTTTTGCTCTTGGTCAGTCTTGACCAACCTCGTCCATGATCGGCCGTGGGTTTGCAGGTAGACATCCTCAAGCGTAGGTCTACGCAGAATGGACCGTGGAAGCCAAGATGGAACGGAACAGGTTCCATTGCCTAGAAATGCTACAGTCAGAGCACTGTATCATTATATGTGACTACACTCATGTAACGTGTAAATGGCATTGTGAGTGGTGAATGTGGTGATGTGTACAGGCAGAGGTAGGTCGAGGTAAGCGTACACGACATGCCTCCGGTCTCTGGGCGGGTGGTACCTGTGATGGGCGGATGAGGGCCAAATTTTTTAAGATTCCGCGGCCTCTGAATGGACCACTGACAACTTCCACCCATTTGGAGACGAACATCCATAGACCAGGTACATCCACCACGGGACGCTACCTTGCCTCTTGCAGCAGCAGCATTTTTTGACCTTTGCATCCACCAGCAACTGAAAAACCACTCGTGACATTCCTCAACACGCATGATGGGCTTGGCATGCTATACAGTTGGCCCGAGACAAATTGTGTCTGTTCCCAAGCTATGCACTTGCTTCGTTTATTAGTAACGGTAAGGTAAGTAAACCGTCTGGAGGGAGGTATTGGTGCGGTTGTTGACTGTCAAAATTCAAGATCATGCGCCAAGGCTGTGTATCTGTCTGTCTGTGATACACAGATTAAACCTTGGGCCCTCGTCTGAATGATTACGTCGTTCCCTTTTTTGGGGTCAATTTGGAGTCTGCTATCTTCCATCCGGGGGAAACTCATAGATCGGACCGACATGGACAGGACCCCTCTTTAAACCCTCGTCGTCAGATGTGTGTCGCAACAGGCCCGGGCGGTTCGTGACGTCCTGACATAGATGCCATAATCTATTGGCTCGACGATGCGGTGGGAGCTTCGACAAGGACCTTCTAGCATCGAATTTGGAACCATATTCATTTTCTGATCCTCCAAGTCCACTCCCATACCTCCTCTCACGCCGGCGGCTTCCGCAGTAGTGTACATGGCAGGTAGCAAGTGGTCAGTGACAGACCATGGCAAGCCGAAGCAAGGTAGCGTTGCCCTGTGTCCCAACAGCTTGGAGACCTGGTCCCCGTCTGGCTCCTCATTCATGTTGATTTTTGCGTTGAATTAGATAGCGGTGAACCTCAACTTGGCCGCCGACCTTCGCCCATCTACCTGTACTGTTGAAACAAATGTCTAACGACAACAGCAAACCCCTTCCCTTCCGCCCACTTACCGATACAGTACAAGCACATCCCTTCCGATCGTTCAAAAGACCCTTCGTTCTCTTCCTACCCAATCCTCCCCCCCTACCCTGCAGCACCAGGTCGGTACCACTAGCCTCACGGTACCTCTACTTACCTACCATAGGTACACTTGCTTCCCTTCTCCTGTGCTCAACCACCCCCATCTGTTCCTATGACCCCCTTAAGCTAACGCTGTCCACTTAGCAGATACTGTGCTGTGTACTGCGGATGGTCGCTTGGATGGCGTGCAACACATGCAAAGTCAAATAGACCTTACTCAACCCCTGGTTACAAACTCTAAGCAGAGAAAAAAAAAAAAAAAAAAAAAAAAAAGCATGTGTACCCCGTCTCACATCCACACAGTACCTTGTATACGTCGAGCATTTCTTTGACCTCCTGAGAAGTGAAAAGACAACTTACTGCAATGGTCGGCTGGTCAGGGGAGCTCTCTTCTTGTGCCCTGTGTAGTGTTCGGGTTGCTCGCTTGATATAAAATTTCAAGACAGGTTCATTCGGGGTTAATTATTTCCCCAGGTTATTTCCGCCAAAGCATCTGTAACAGAAAAAAAAAAGTCCAATCAGCAAATCTTGCGCGTGGTTGTTCTCGAAACCATTGACGCCCGCTCTGAGGGAGTCCACCATTGCCAGTCGATTTCTCAACGGGTAAATCCTTCCCTAAAGCGAAACAGCTGTTAAACCCACAGAAGTCTCCAAACTACCCGGTTGGTACCTTTCTGCTGACACATCTGATCCAAAGTACCACTGGGTATCGGAACCGGCACGCCCCTCCGCTATAAAGTAGTGTACACAGCAAAACCTCTTGCCTTCTTGGACTATCCAGCCTTTCTAGCGGTTCCACCTCCACGCGGGATCTTGTCACCTCTTGCGGATCTACACTGGCTTTTAGACGCTAAGAGAAGGACAGTGTTCAAACTCTTTCCCCTGTCAACAACCTTCCCTTCTTTGTCCAGCGGAGTGAGACCGAGCCAGGTGGATAGGACATCCAGAGTTCTTCGACGACGTCCACTTCTCGCAGTTCGTCAGACTGCTGTTGGTTTCGATCCACCCCAAGTCTTCAACGGCCCTGACTCCCGGCTCGGTAAAAAATACTCCCCTGACCTTGTACATTTTGTCAGACACCAGTATACTACTACCTTGAGCTTCCCACGGTTTTCTAGAGTCTTTTTCTGTTACTTTCGGTTTGGACGTTTATGCGATCAAGTCCGACAAATCGACAAGCCAAGCAGCCCAAACCGACCCCCGAAAATCAAACATCAGCCCACTACCTCCTTTCCCCTTATTATTTCCTCGCCTGTTTGGTGGCCGGCTCAAGCGTCGCCCAAGAAGTGTCTTTCGAGTAGGGTCTGACTGTATCTGAAAAAGCCCTTGAACCCTCACACGAACATGCTGATCAGGCGAAGGGATTGTTGAGACGGGTCATAATTCAGACGGAGGTCAAATCAGGGACACAACACAGAGCGAAAACTACACGCAGAATGCAAGTCAAGAGAACAGACAAAGTCATGGTCGACCAAAGGAACACGATCTCTTCGGACGCCAGCACAAGTACTGGTGCCGTCACCGAGGCTGCGAGAGCTCGCCAAACCCGCCCTGCCTCACAACCTTCTAACCCTTCTGGAACCAGTACCAGTACCAACGGAGTATCATTGAGCGCCGGTGGCTCTAGAAACTCCCCCGAAATGTACGAAGATGACTCGCTGGAACTATCCCAGCACGATCATGCCTCTCCTTCGGAAAGCGTAAAGTCCTCGGCCCACGGCCCGTTAAAATCAGAATCCGAAGACACACCCGGGGACGCAACTGGGCATGCCTCGTCCGAACCCCCGACTCTGCCGGTACAGAAACGCCGCAGAGTCACGAGAGCCTGCGATGAGTGCCGCAGGAAGAAGATCAAGTGCGACGGCAAGCAGCCATGCTCACATTGTTCAATCTATAGCTATGGTAACACAGACACCGCTTCTAGCTCTCCACGATGTTTCTGGCCGACCCCTGCTGACGAGACTCCCAGACTGTACATATGACAAGCCGTCTAACCGACGCAGAAATCCTGCGCCACAGTACATTGAGGCACTCGAGAGCCGACTTCAGCGTGCCGAGTCTTTGCTGCGCAAGTTCGTCCCGGACATAGATCTGGCCGACCCTAACCTCGACCCGGCAATCCAGCAAGAGTTTCGGGCTAGGGAACAGGCAAGAGCGCGGGCTGCCAAACTGAAAGGCGAAGCCGCCCCAAAAGAACCCGAGGCCCAGGATGCACAAATCATGTCCATGATCGATGCAATTGGGCAACTCGACATGAAGGAGGACGGCGAGTGCGACTTTCGCGGCATCTCTTCCGGCGCTGTTTTCTTCGGACGCATGAAGGAGCACTTCAAGGGCCTACTAAGCAACGAGCACAGCATTCCGTTTCTATTTCGAAAGGCTGAGAAGACCGGCCTCTTCAGTCTCAATTCTCCCCAAACCACGGCTGGATCACCTTGGGAAGCGTCATCTGTACCGAATGTCTATGAACTTCCCCCCCTGACTAAGGTCCAAACTCTGTGCTATTACGCATTCAGCTGCGCTACTTGCCTTCTCCGGGTCGTGCACAAGCCGACGTTCTACGAATCGCTCGACAGGTTATACGAGAAACCCCAAGATAGTTGGGGAATCGAAGAACATAGATTTTTGGGTCTGTTGTATGCTGTCATGGCGCTCGGAACCATGTACAACATTGACGAAAACCCAGGAAATCCTACGACTCATCAGGCGGCAATGGAGGAGGGGTAAGTTAAATCATCTTCTGATTCATCGTTGGGTTACCAGATATGTCTGACAAGATTTTGACAGGATCAAATACTACACATCTGCACGATTGCTACTGCAAGACATCGCTGAATGCCGAGACATGACCTCGCTCCAGGGGCTTGTCTTCATGATTCTCTTCTTGCAAGCTTCATCGAATATGAGCGCCTGTTATGCTTTCTTGGGAATCGCCTTGCGCTCTTGTATACGCATGGGGCTTCATCGTCACTTGCGGCATGCCAGGCTTACCCCTATCGAGGAACAAACCAGGCGGAGGGTGTTCCACGTAGTGCGACAGATCGATATATACGTTTCCGCTATTCTTGGATTCCCAGTTTTACTCCACGCCGACGATATCGACCAACCACTGCCGTCGGAGGTGGACGACAAGTATATAACCAAAGATGCGATACTCACGCCGGATCCGGACGAACGCCCATCCTTTCTCCAGGCATTCAATGCGCATCATAGGCTGATGGGTATTTTGGCTCGACTTATCAAGTTCATTTATCCAGTCAAGGGCGTGGAAGATTGTGCTCTGAAAAGCGACAACGAAATGGCCACCTACACTATCAGTTATGCGCGAATCAAAGAGATTGAGCGACAACTACACGAGTGGTTTGACCAATTACCGCGGTATTGGCGGCCTGGTCCCGACGACGACGATATAGAGGTGATTCGGTAGGTGGACAATTTCCAATAAGGGAAGTACACGGGTGGCTTACTAACTCGGCATCATAACAGTGTTCGAACCCTCTTGCGCTTCGCATATGGCCATGTGCAAATGATGCTGTACAGGCCGTTCTTGCATTATGTCTCCGCTCGCATGACAGCAGGCAAGAGAATTGACGACCGATACTACAACTGTGCTGCCGCTGGGATCAGTGTGTCTCGCAACATTGTCCACATTGGCTTGGAGATTCAGAAACAAGCCCACCTGATCGGGCCGTACTGGTTCCTTCTTTATACGCAGTTCTTCGCAATCCTCTCTCTGGTCTACTACGTTCTAGAAAATCCAGACAAGACAGGGTCCGCCGAGATTCTTGCGGATGCCAAAGCCGGTAGGGACGTGATAGCTAATCTGACCCAGAGAAGCTTGGCGGCAGATCGGGTAACGACCGCCTTGAACGTAAGTACATCTACTCCTAGCAAGTTGTCATGAACCGCTTTTATTGATGACTTGTTCCTAGACACTCTTCGACCAACTGCCAGAGCAACTCAAGAACGGTACTCACCGACCTGCACCAACAAAGAAGAGGTCATACGCCCCTGGATCCAAGGCGGGCAGCAACTCCATCTCTAGCCATGCTCAGGCCATATTACACGATACCTTGCCTCAGCGGAGATCCGATGAAATTGTCCGTCCACAAAGCGGCCCCGTTCGAAGGGAGACCCATCACCGCCATCCCCAGCGAACAACCTCATTCGACACTGTGGCACTTCACCAGCCTGGCATGCCTGGTCACCATTTTGCGACGCAGGTTACGGCTTTTCAAGATCTGCTGCCACTAGACATGAGCAGTATGACGGGCTCTGACACAAGCTCGAACCCTGGAGCGACGCCAGTCATGCACAGACAACAGCATCATCGCCAACAGAGCGGCTTCCAACAAGCACAAACACCTACAACCGGGGCGCTCTATAAGCTGGACGCCATGATGTTTCCCTCTGGGGACCCTTTCGCCTATCCCACGCCATTGCTCGACCAAACAGGAGGAGGGGGACATCACGCAGTATCTGGCCAGCCACCGCCACCCATCTCGGCCGGATCTGTGGGACCAACGCCCGGGGCCGGCGGACCAGATAACATGCAGCTTTACATGTCCGGCTTCTACGACGACGGCAGCATTGAAGGACAAGTACTGGGCCCAGTAGCGCCCTACCTGATGCAACACGGCGGGCCCGAGCCGCCGCACGCTGGGGTTTTGGATCCTGCAGCGCAAATGTCATACACAACAATGCTGAACTTGCAACTCCAGCATCAACAACGGCAACAGCAGCAACAGCAGCAACAGCAACACGGGCAAGATGGAAGACCGGGGTCAGGACCAGGGCGGGGACAACAACAACATCCGAGTATGCATCAGCGACATGCAAATCAATCACATCAACATCAGCACCCGGGACTTCATCATCAGCAGCGACACCAGCAGAGCGATATGATGGAGGGAATTTTTAGGGGCGAATGGGAGGATATCCTTGGGGGTGGAGGGGCGCCGCCAGGGGCTGGGGGATACCGATGATTTAAACACAAGGAATATATGGGTGGCTTCGTCGGTGGACGACATGAATGAAGAACTGAGCTACGTCCTGGATTCTCGCTTGGTGACAGCTTGGCTGCGTTGGAAAGACCAGCAGATCTTCCGCCACTGAGTCCCAATCAGGCATTCCTATCAGAAAAACAAACCACCAACTTGGCAAAATCACGAAGTTTATCACAAATCTGAAGAGATGGAAAGCATGGCAATCATGCAGCTATCGCCTATGCCATTTGGGATGAAGATGAAAATCAGCTTGTGGATGCAAGCTAGATGGTATCAGGAGGGGAGCAACAGAGCCCCGGCGATATCACTAGAGGTACCGAGCGACATGGATAAATTTGATCTTCTCAAGTCTCCTCTGAAATACATTCTCTAGGCGGGATCGTGGAGCACGCTAGCACCAAGACGATGGGGCCAGAACAAAAGCGGACTTTCACGGCGCCGAAAGAAGAGCGGCAGAGTCATAGGAGGGATAGAACGGGGACGGGAATAGAGGATTACGAAGGAGGAAGGATGACAGACGGCATGCAAAACTATTCAGTCCGCCATGCGTGAATGATTAGGCACAGCCTAGTACAACGGCGGTGAGGATGCGGTTCTGATACCCGGCTTCTCATATCAGCATAATACAGTTGAAGGGATTTCGATCACTTCAAAGTTTCCTCACGGAGTTCGTTAGGTACCAGTTCGTATCTGGAGAGTTCGTATGGGAGTCATGTGTAAGGAACAGGAATATAAACAGAAAATATAAATACCTAATTACAATTATCGTATTCTCGATCATTCAACTCAAAATGGCGCTTAGTCTCTCTTGAATCCAACGTTACCCACAACACCCCCTTCACATTAAACCAATTCCCCAATGGCTTGCCGTTTGCTATCTCGTTGACTAAAGGGAAAGAATACCATGCTACACTATGCTCTATCCGCTTTCAACAACCCGAAACGATAACGGGGATTCATGATTTCCATGCCATAAGAAGCGGAAGGGTTAGGGTTGAAGCGCTTTAACAAGCGTTGATATGACCTGATGGAAGCGAGCAAAATCTCGAGACATCAAGATGACCGACTTTCACGTAATTGGAGCATTGATACGTTACCTAGCTTTGATGTCTTGGGCTTCCACACTTTCAAGGTCAGATCTGAACAATCTCTGCCATGCATTCATATTTCGGGAGCATTCTGATGCCCTACCATAGACTGCTGACTACACCAACCACTATCTGGACCCCACTTCTCCGCATCGAGAGTGCAACGAGTGAACAAGTGTTGTCGGTCGGACCTTCTCCGAGAGTCATTCCTCTCTCCATCAACAACTTCATTTTCAAGGAGTTCATCCGCAATCTTACAGTAGCTTGTCCACCTCGCCGACAACGGGCCCATACCCCCAAATTCAAGAAGTTCAGCTTATCATCACCATCATCATTGTCAGCAACAGGGACCGACACATTAGCAAACCGCTTGGCCCATCATGGCCAACTCGGGTCAAGAACATGAAATTCATTACAATCTCGTCGAGGACGATGAATTCGATATTGTGTTTGTTCGGCCTTTCCTTTGAATCTACATTTGAAAGTCTTCTTCCATTCGTCGCCTCATATATCCCTCCCTCCTCCCATTCGTCCGCATCTCTGTCAATTTGTCAAGTATCCCATCCATCCGCACATGATTCCATTCGTCTCACCCACCACTCCCCTTACCCATTGACAGGATAAATCGAGATCAGCTCATCTACGGAAACTGACCCCTAAATTCCAGGAACATCGTAGTTGAAAGCAGGGATGGAATCCATGGCGCTGGCGCAGCACCATCTGTGTCCGTTGGTGTGGGAATAAAGTCTCCAAGTACTTCTCAAGCACACATTCCAGGGCGCCCTCTTTCCCAAAAGTGGCTTCATGAGAAGCTTGGAAAGTATCCAGGTAAACTTAACTAGCCCCTTCACTTCATTATAGGTGTTGATTACCCTCTCTTGCACAGCCAAAACCCATGTACAAAAGGTGATTGAGGAGCTTGATGCGCCTAAGAGTGGTCTCATTTACCTCCGAGGCTTCGATGAACCACTCTATCCATACTCGGACCAGGGGCCACCGTTTCGGCAACAACGACAGTAGGTTTTGATGATTTTCTGCCCCCAAAACACGCCAGAAGAACACAAAACTCTAATTACCACACTTTACCAGTTTCTTCTACCTCAGCGGCGCCGACTTCCCCGGTTGCGCAGTCACCTACGACATCCCCCGCCAGGAGCTGATCCTTTGGATCCGCCGTAACGACCCACGCCTATCCCTATGGTACGGCACCACCCCCTCCATCGACGAAACCAAATCCAAATCCGACGTCTCCGACGTCCGCTACATTGACGGCCTCACCGCGTACCTTCACGCCGTCCTGGCCCCCGAAACCGGCGGCGGCGGACCTCTTTACGTCCTCTCCCCCGACCAGCTTCCCAAACTCTCGCCCTCGCCACCGCAATACAGCTTCTTCAAGGGCATCCATGGATCTGCATCTAGAGGACTCAAAATCGACACTACCTCCCTCCTCCCCGCCATCGAAGCCGCGCGCGTGATCAAGACCCCGCACGAAATCTCTCGCATCCGGCGCGCCGTGAGCCTCACCTCGCTCGCGCACCGCATGGTTCTTCAACGGATCAAGCACCTCACTAACGAGCGCGAAGCACACGCCGTCTTCGAAGGGTTCTGCATCTCGCAGGGCGCACCGCACCAATCGTACGCGGTCATCGCCGCTTCGGGCCCCAACGCCAGCACGCTGCACTACGACGCCAACGATGAGCCGCTGGAGGGGAGGCAGACCATGTTGTTGGATGCGGGCTGTGAGTGGGGGTGTTATGCTAGTGATGTGACGAGGACGTTTCCGTTGAATGGAAAGTGGACAAAGGAAGGGGAGGAGATATATAAGGTGGTGGAGAGGATGCAGAGGGAGTGTATTGATGCTATCAGACCCGGGAGGTTGTACTACAAGCTGCATTTGGTGGCGTGTTTGATTGCGGTTGAGGAGTTGATGAAGCTGGGGATTTTGTATAACGGAACGAGATCGGAGATTCTGGCGAGGGGCACGGTAGCGGCGTTTTTCCCGCATGGGTTGGGGCACCATGTAGGACTGGAGGTGCATGATGTCAGTGGAAGGGAGAGGCTGTTGTTGACTGGGTCTACCGTTTCTTCTTCGGGCTTGAACAGTCAAGGAGTTCCGGGGTTCCAAGAACCCAGAAGGCGCATGAAGAGGGAACAAGTCACCCCCGAGGACTTGGCGGCCATGTATCGCGAGGCGATGATGGATAGGGATGACGTTGAGCAGAGCGTAGTCGAACCTCCACCTTACAAGGGGAGGCAAAGACTCAGGGAAAATATGGTTGTCACCATCGAGCCTGGAATGTTCGTATATTTTCCTTCCCTTTCTTTCCCCCTTCTCCTTTTCTCCTCCCCCAACTCTTTTCTCTTTTTCTTTCTTCAGAAGCTTCCAGTAAGACTAACTCCCCAACGCAAAGTTACTTCCACCGCCCCTATATCCAATCCTTCTTCCTCTCCAACCCCGACCACGCAAAGTACATCAACACCAAGGTACTAGACAAGTACTGGGACATTGGCGGCGTGCGCATCGAGGACTGCATCCTGGTCACCAAGGACGGGTACGAGAACCTGACGACAGCGCCCAAGGGTAAGGAGGCATTGAAAATCATTAATGCGGGGATCCCTGGGTTTGGCGGTGACAGTCAGACTGGTGGTGGGAGCTCGTAGGTAGGCGCGGACGGATTGTGTGTGTGTGTGTGTGTGTGTGTGTGTCAGAGAGGGGGGGAGAGAGAGGGGGGGAGAGAGAGGGGGGGGGAGGGGCGGCCTTCTTCTATGTGGTTGGTTGTCAGGCATGGCATCGCTGTGGCAAATTGAATTTTCCTGTTAAAGTTTTTTTTTTCCCATCTTTTTTTCTCAGACAACTCCAATTGACTAGTAGTGTCAGCTCTCACAAAAATGTATGAAAGGACGTGTCAAAGACACCTTTCCCAATCACTGAAATCAAGACTGCAGATGTAACTTTATACTAATCCAGCTCTTTTTTTTGCATCTCTCGAGTTGTATGCCATATTTTCTTTCGTTTGTTTACTTCCAAGCAAAAATGTCTCGACATTGGCGCTACCCCTGGCTTCGACCTGGAGGCACCCTGGCTAATTCCTTTAAACCCCGGCTAACTCCAGCCTACCTTGACCTTATCCCGGATGAAGATCGCTAACTTAACTAGTGTGAATGTCTCTAATGTCAGACAAATGACGACATGTGATGAGTAGGTACTTAAGTGACTAGGTATACCTTTCCTTGGGGCATGTGATCATTGAAGAGAGGAAGAGTGATTGATGGCTGAAACGTCCTCTCTGAGATTCGAGTGAGATTTTAGGGGGGCTTAGGTACAATGAGAGCTCTTTTATTGGATACTGTAGTTTCGTGGTTGTGGCTATGGTTGAGGAATCATCCTCAGTTTGTAGTAAGTATTCCATGTGTGTGAATTGCTTCAGTTTGTATTCTATAGCTACTTGTACATACCATACAGGTATAGAAGAAGAGGAAGGAAACAGGGGTTACCTTACTCAGTCGGGGGATAGAAACGTGGGTATCAGAAGGGGGATAATATATGAGAGCAACTTGCAAATGATAATGATACCTACCCTCTTTTCACGAAGCCAACATTTCTTCATAAAACTTGACCAAGCAAGAAAAAAAGAGATAAAGATCATACTTGCAATGCAAATAGGTAAACTGGTATGACAAAGGAAAAAAGAAAAAAACACACAGAGTGTTGAAGTCTTGACGCAACAAACAGACAAACAAACAAACAAACAAACAAGGTGATGGTGATGATGATGATGATGATGATGTCTGTTACTCGAGCCCAACCCAAAATCCCTTGCAAGGAAACAACCCCGAGGTTTGCTCCCTTGCGCCCCTTAATGCCTCCCATTTGCTGTTGTTTGTCGCACGCAATGCATCATAGTTTTGTTTAAACCTTTTTCCTTTCCCTCCCTCCTTTCCCCCCCTTCGTCTTCCCTTCTCTCCCTTCTTTCCTTCCTTCTTCTTCTTTCTCTATTGTATCAAAGCAGATGTTGCCGCCCGTCCGTCTATGGTTGAAGTAACTCCGTCGCCGCCGCCTTCTATTTGATCCTTTGGTATCCAATTTCTAAAGAGTTATATCGTAGTTATAAAGTTTGGGTGTGTACATGCTTGTTGGTGTGATTCCTCACGCCTCTAAAGAGAGAGAGGAAATAAATTCCATTTAGAAGCGGGAGATACCACGGCCGAAGACCCAGGACACGAGCCAGTAGATGGGCACGAGGAACCTGTTCCTCCAGGACATGGACTTGGCCAGGTAAGCGGAGCGCCAGAGGACCCAAGCGGCCCAGCCACGGAGCTCGTCGCGGGGGCCCTGGTGAATGGCCTTCCAGCTGCCAAGGTAGGTCATGACACCCCAGTTGCGGAACTTGAAGCCGGGAGCGTCCTTGACGTCAATGACACCTTCGTTGGCCTTGTTGAGGACCTTGGCAAGGTAGGTGGCCTGCTGGGCGGCAACCTGGGCGGTCTTGGGGAGAGTGCGCTGGCTCTCGATGACGGCGGCGTCACCGAGGACGAAGACGTCACGGAGGAGGCTGTTGCTGGAGGAGGTGGGGACGATCTCGGAGCCCTTGGCGGCATCGGTGGTCTGGGTCTCGATGCGAACACGGAAGTGCTCGTCAACGAGGATGCCACCAGTGCGGGCATCAGTGGCGAGCTTGGCCTTGGGGCGGCGGGCCTCGGCGCGGTCCTCGGGGGAGATGGGAACGGCAAAGTCCTTGGAGGCGAGCTGCTTGATGAGGGGGTTGGCCATGAGACCGGTGGACCAGACAACGAGACCGGCACCGACCTCCTTGTCGCCGTACTGCTTGATCTTGAGCTTCAGCTCACCGTACTCGGAGCCGAGCTTGCCATCGGCAGGGCGGACGCGCTCGATGTTGTGCTGGGTGCGGATCTCAATCTTTTGACGCTTGAAAGCATCCATGGCATACTTGGAGAGAGCCTGGTCAAACATGGGAAGAACCTTGGGCGAGACATCGTAGACGGTGATGCGGACGAACTTGAGGAGGTCCGGGTACATCTTGGAAAGATCGTCGTGGATGAGATCGTGCAGCTCGGAAGCGTACTCGATACCGGTAGGGCCACCACCGACAATGGCGAAGTGGAGGAGGTTGGCGCGGTCCTCATCGGTGAGGTTGTCAACACCCTTGGGGTAGGCGCACAGCTCGAAGAGGGAAAGAACCCTCAAGCGGATGCGGCGGGCATCACCAACATCGCGAAGGAAGTTGGCGTGCTCACGGACGCCCTCGATGCCGAAGGTCTGGGAGTAGGCACCGCAAGCAATGACAAGCTTGTCATAGGGAACGTCGAAGAGAGCGCCCCTGGCGGAGGCCTGGTTCAGCTGGCCGCCCTGGCCGATGGGGACAACAGCCTTGCTGGCAGAATCGGCGTTGGCGTTGGCCTCGACGCGGATGGTCTTGTTGGCGAAGTCGATGTCCTGGGCCCAACCCTGGTGGAAGCCGATGCCATAGTCCAGGCGGCGGATAGGCTCCAAGACGGTACGGAACTCGAGAGTACCGACGGCAGTAGAGGCGAGCAGGGGGGTAAAGACGAAGTAGGAGCGCGGGGAGATGAAAATGCGCTCATACTTCTCGGGATCGAGGTCCTTGGCGAAGGAATAGCCCGCCCAGCCGGAGCCCAGGATGACGACCCGCTCCTTTCTGTCTTTGTCTGTGAGGAATGGTAGTCAGCAATGACGCTCTCTTGGCGAGGTGGGACGACGAGGTGGTTTCAGAAGGGGAACGTGCTGTTGAACTTCACGGTGGAAAAATTTCTCGCCGTCAAGGCCAGCGGTGCTGACCGGGTGGACACCTGGAGGGAAGAGGAAGAGGTCCTCGCGAAGCGTGTAATGGAAGCCATCCTGAGACTTTAACCGGCTGGCGTTGATGCTATTATGGTGTTCGAGTAGGAGTCAATAAGCTCTCCATTACCGATAATCAAGAAAAAAAAAGACTTTTTGGACCGCGTCCAGTGGGCGAATCGCGATTTTTATTCCATGTGGCCGTTAGTTGCGCTATCAAGGTTCAATACCCTCGGCGGCGGGTCGGCCCTAGCTAACAAGGTAGACGCCGGTATATTGCCCTCCTCCTCCCAACCTGGAGGCCGGGATCCATAGTATCCACGGGGTGTCCATGATGACGGATACATACGGGAACCTGTTGGGGGGCACCTCCGTCCTGCACGCCAATTACATTGTTGGATTTTGTGATGTCACCGAGAATCATTGAGTCGGTCTGAGAAGCCAGTTGCACCCATTGGTGAACTGGTCGATGGGAAGAAAGGAGAGAGAGGTACAGGGACTGGGTACGATTCCGAAGCAGCCGGCTTATTTTTTTTTTTTTTTTTTGGTTTTGTCAGAAAAGGTATCGATGTATATCTTTTTTCTCATTTGCTGGAAATGTCCTCATCTAAGGCGCAGTGGGCCGTCTGCCTCTGGTTATGGAAATTTTGGAAGAGAACTGCCCCCGACACAGGCCGATAATAACAGACTCGCGACGAAGTGGAGGCATTACAATCGAGACTGGAAAACTTTGTAGTGTAGTGTAAAAAAAAAGGGTGAAAGGGTCGTCCGCGATTTGACCCGTTCATTCGTCGAGAGGGTGGTGTGGTGGAGGTCTCGTGGATGTCACAGACCACCAGCAAAGGGAATCATGACCGGGAGAGCCCGGCATCCCGGATACAATTTGGATTGATTGTCTATCAAAAACCCAAAGATGAAGTTGGAGTTGGGAGGTTTTCAACATGAGTCGCGGAGCGTCCGTGCGCCAGTTTTGGTAAGTTCTGGCATCTACGGTGGCTTGAGCGCTCATCTTGGCATTCGTTAACCAATGGTGAAGAGACCAGCACCTCCCGGGACAAGTGGCGGTCGGATTGCGGCTGGACTGGAGCGGCTCCCGGTCCGGAGATTTGAGGCTCCTATGCGCCAACATCGAGGCGTCTCGTCCGGAAGGCCTAGTACGTACCATCGTTCCGGCGAGGATCCCAAATGCCCTGACTTGGATCGTTGGACCCGGAGCCAAATTTAGACTTTTTGGGTTTGGGGACCTGTCAGATCGTGAATGAAGTCAACATCAGGCCATGCCAATGAACACTGTCGCATTAACGATCCCGTCGGCGCGGGAATGGGATCATGGCCATGTGAGGAGGTATGGGTGAATGGTGATTGTGCGTGGGCATCGCTCAAACCCGATATATCAAGATGGCGATATCCTGAATTACCATATGAACCGACATAGTGTATGTTATACAATACATTTTTGTCTCTTGATGAATTTGGCAACCGAACCACGCAACCGCCTAGTCAGCGACAACCAGAAACAAGGATAGTGTAACCCCCCAAATCCGGTGGATCTCCGCCCTTCTCTCCCTTCCTCCGTCTCGGCACTCTGTTCAATGCCGCCAAAGGCCGACCGCGCGATTAACGTCACCATTGGTCCGTTTCAATCGTGTTGTCCATGTATCCGAAATTCAGTCTTCCAGAAGCCCGCAAGATCCGAAGACAGAGGTGCCATGTCAGCACCCAATCTTGACTATGGAGTTCCGATCATATACATAATTGTGAACGGTTCCCCGATTGTCGATATTTCTCCTTTGTTTTCAGATCATGAATGACGGCAACCTTGACTCGGGTCAAACACGGTTGCGCTTACAAACAACACCACTACCGACAACCCCTAATTTATCGTTTGTTTTGTTTTGTTTGTTTGTTTGTTTGTAGAAAGAACATTGTACGCGTGCCGGATCCGATCATTGTTCAAACCGGCATGATATGCTTCTAGAAGTGTATGTATCCGCAGAGGAATCTTCCATGCTGTTTAGACGTCAGGAAGCGGCATTTCTTATCGCGGCTCTTATCTCCAACACATGCACGGCATCTCCAACTCCCGCCGTCGACGACAGACATGAAGGGGGACCAGGCATGAAGGGGAACACAACGACATGTTACAAGACAACAACAGATATTGCCAAAAAAAAAAAAAAAAAAAAAAAGTAGGATCATCATATCACTCGACCACAGGATCACATCAGACAAAAGCCAAGGGATGACTCGAGGCCGTCCATGAGAAACACATCAGGCCGCAAGCTCGGGCTTTTGAACCGCCCTTCCAGTCGTGTCACAAAGAGTCTCGGGTTGTCTCGTTGAGGCTTCGTGGTGTGCGGAAGATGGCGGTAATGAATAGGACGGCATGTGTCTCCGTAGATCTGCAAACTCCGCCGTCGTGCTTCATCCGGCTGTCCCACGACAACGACACCCAGGCAAGGGGGAAAAGGGAGGAACATGGCTGTGTAAACAAAGGAGAAGGCAGGAAGGAAATTTAGGGGGGGTCAACTTGAAACATATAAGGCCAAGCAAAGACCCAAGACCTCGCCTCGCCAGGCACAATCGGCAACAGGGCACACTGGGGACTTTTTGCTGAGTCTAGATGGCTGCATCCAACCATCTTGTGTTTCCAATATTCGAAAAAAGTATGTCAGCCACTTCACATGATTGGAATGGAAGCCTCTCTCGAAGCCCCAAGCCCCCGCAAGCTAACGAACACCGCATGAATTCTCGATGTGGTATTATGCAAACGAGTCCTCTCAAAGCCGTGTTCATCATGTGGCTTTGATGAATACGTTCCCAGTCTGCTGAAGACTCGCAAAGCCTGCCGGAGGCTTCTTCCTCCCTTGACTCCCTGCCAGACTGTGCCAGAACCGGGGCGGAAGTCTGACACTGCAAGGTACACAACTGCCTGCTCATGATACTGCAGGTGGAGAGCTGACATGCAGACTGAGAAACCGAATCGGGAGATATTTCGTTGCGGTGGGATGGAATCGTGGGTGTGGCTGGGCCCAACATTCAAATAACTAACTTAACTAAACTGCCTCTGCTCCTGGAAGAACAAAAAGGCCGCGTCTTTCCACTGAGTGTTTCTAGACTTCCCGTCCCGGCGATGTTGAGGGGGCTGGTGGTGTTACAGATTGATTGGGAGGACCGGCTCCTGCTCAGCGTTGGTTGGCAGTCGGCAAGTCACCATCAGTGGTCGAGGTGGTCTCACTGTGGTGTATCGTCGTGTCGAGATGGTCGAGTGGGGTCTGACTGTATGCAAGCCACATGATTTTTTGGCTTCAGCTGCGATTCGAGCCCCTCTCATAGGTGAATCATGTTTTTCGACGGACTTTCTCCCTGCAACACCTGCATTCGGTGCATTATGCCCTGGGACACACTGTTCTAGGCGGCACGCTAGTCTGCTGCTAAGAGACACGCACAGGTGGAAAGCGGTCCCGTCCCTCCCTGCCTGGCTGCAGTGGTCCGCAGCAGTTGCGGGCTGCCGTTGCGTGCGGTGCTGCCGTGAGGTGGTGTTGTGCACATCATCCGTTAGTCGTAGGTACCTAGAGGTAGGTTAGTTGCCAGTGCGTTGTTGGGGTTGCAGTCCATGGTCGCTCTTCCTCCAGGGCATTTTACAAGTGCAGGGCCCTTCCATCAGATTCCGGCGAGCAAAACCAAGGAAAAAGCAGTCTCAAACCATGATCGCGCCAGGCAAGAACGGGTGGTGCGCACCCGTAGTGTTCTAGCGTTACTACAGCAACTCCACTTTTCAAGAGAGTGAGGGGGGTCAAGGCTCGTGCTGGTCGCTTCCCAGCCAATCAGAGGCCGTGGTTCATCCTGTTACCGGAGGATGCCTTCCATAAACACCACGACCAAGGTCAACCCCGGCGAGCTGGACCTCTCTCCTCCCCGTCTCCAACCTTCCATTTCCACGACTCCAAGCTGACTGCTGCTTGCCATTGACCAACTCGACTCTCAAATTAGCAACCCAACTTCGCACAGTCAACCCAACCCAAACCTGCCCGATCTTGCTGTCGTCGTCCTCGTCGTCGCCGTCGTCTCCTTGTTGTCAATTATTTGCGCTCGACCGGCCATCCATACCTTCGCAATAACAAGTCTGCAACCTGAACCACATCGTCATTTTTATCGCCCTCATTTGCGGTGTGAGAAACGCGTGCTTGACCGACTACTTGAATACGACCGGGTCGCCAATCAGTTGTTGATATTTCCACGAGGATTGCCAGTGCAGCACCCAAGCGAAGCGTCGCATCGCAACCCAAGCGCGTCCCTGGAAGTCCGCCATTTCACAACCCAACTTGTACACAAGCACAACGGGGACGGCCGCCTCTACTTCTCTCTACTTTCTTCTCTACTTACCACACATTTCCCTCGTGTGTGTGTGCCCTTGCTTTGCGCGATCTTCAATCTGTCTCAGTGCGCGGTACCTTTTTTTGTTGCCTCGCCGATCCCTTGCCTACCTTGCTATGCCATCGCTATAGCAAACGGCTCCCGCATCAACACAAAGTAATTTTGTTGTCGACCACCACTCCTCCCTCCTGCCTGCTTCATCGAGCCACGCCCAACCGTCCATCACCACAGCCATGGCGTCGGAGGAACCGGTAGGGCGCGCCATCTCTCCACTGCCCTGTTGGGGCAATGACCTCATTGGTTCACTCACCGCTAACTACGTGGCGCGTCTAGGTGCATCCCCTCCGCCTTTCCAAGGGCAACACTATGCCTATCCCGTCCAAGACGCAGAGTGCTATCCCTCGGCCGCTATCCGAGATCTCGCCCACGGAACAGAGAAGGAACTCGCCCGGTTCCAGCCAGGCACAGGCAAAGGTAAGCCAATACATAGCCGCTAGACCCAGGAGCAGAGCTCCATCAACTTCTCCTTGCTCCATGCATGTCGCATATCTCCTTGGCCTCCACTGCTTGTACCTGCATTCACCATGCTAACGTCGGAGGAACAGTCCAAGATGTCGCCTCTAAATACCGATTCCTCCCCCTTCCAGTCGTCGCCCATGTCGCCCGTGGATAACGCGACCTCCCCGCGTGTGTTTTGGCAAACCCGTTTCAACTCGGAGAACAGTCTCGATAGTCGCACCGGATCCCCCTCGCCTGTCCGTCGCTCCTCCATCGAGCGTCTGCAGAAGGCGTCCCGCGTCAAGAACAGCAACATTCTCGCCTCCGAAGTCAAGCCGGGCCAGGAACCCCCTCGCCCCCCGGTCGAGCGCCCGCTGTCCAAGATCCAGGGAAACGCATTTGGTGGTATGGGATTCAGCGGTTTTCGTGGCCATGGGAGGAGCCAAAGCAGCACCAGCATCCCCGTCTTGAGCCCTCCTCTCCGGCCTACTGCGCCTCCAGTCACCCTGTCTGCCCAGACTCGCCCGGAAACACCGAATAGGGATAAGGAGCAAGGAAGCCAGAGCCTGTCCACATCACCCATGAAGTCGTCGCTCTCAAGCCGATTCAGGAGCAGTTTTGACCACGAAAATGGTACATGGACAACAGACGAGAACGGCAATGAACTACCAACCGGCAGAGCGCTCCACCGCCATGCAAAGAGTGTCACTTTTGATGCCGCTCCGCCTCAAGTGAACGAATACGAGATGGCGACCCCGGATCTATCGTCAATCGGCAGCAATTCCAGAGAGGGGAGTTACGATTCGGAGGAAGACGAGGACGACGATGATCATTACATGTTGCATGATGATGATCACAGCGAAAGCGGGGACAGCTTTGATGCCTCGCTCGAGGATACAGACAAGACCCCCGTTGTTGGCCCAGAGGACTGGAGGCAGGGCGAGAACGATGACCCTTTCTCGAGAAGTGTCGGCTCGGAGGGGACTTCGAATGGTGACCATAGGCCATTGCCACCACTTCCTGGACAATCATCCAGGAGCGATTCTTCCTCTCCCAACACCCTTTCTCCTGTCAGGAGCCTGCCCACTCCTCCGCCGGCTCCCTTGACCAAGGCGGATATGCAAAATATCGGCACTGGCAAAATGTCTCTTGAAGAGCGCCTCAAACTAATGATGCTTTCTGACGATGGCAAACACGCTGCTGAGCAGCAGCGGGAGCGTCGTATGCGTCGTGCTGGTACCCACGCCCGCGGCGAGGGCCACAGTTCTGAACGGGAGCCGCTGAGCAGCCCTCTTTCACATCCTGAGGAGGATGAGGAGGAAAACGATACCATTGGAGATCTTGAAGACTACCAACTGCCACCGCGTATCTCACGCGAATCGATTCTGCGTCGGGTCAACGGTAAGGGTGAGCGGGAGTCGGATTATAACTTCTCTGATCCCCCAACCCTGTCTCCGCCTAGGCAATCAGCTGCCTACGACCCAGATGTGCCAATTCCTAGCACCGAAAATGACTCGGACTTCAGCGATGAAACCGACAGCGAGGAAGAGGGAAGTGTCATAATCAAACGTCCACACCATGATTACGACAGTGAAGACGACTATTCGGTTGCCGATACGTATGATCATACCGAGACTGTCGACAGCGAGGCGGATGCATCCGAAACACACCGTGACGATGAAACTGAAAGCCAGTACTCTGTTGGCACAGATCCCGAGAAGGACGATCATGAGGATGATCAGGTATCCACCCCAAGGGCATCAATTACCCCTGCAATTGAGGCGCCCGCGGTAAGAGACATCTCTTCCTCCAGCATGAGCGGCTCTCTGGAGGTTTCCAAGGAAGACAAGGACGGAGACTTTGCCGAGGGCTTGGAGTCATTCACAAGTAAACCTGCTGAGTCGGAGAAGGCGAAGGAGCCCGAGCAAGTCGCTGAGCCAACAAAGAACAAGGAAACGGAAACGCTGGCCGTGCCGGAAATCCACGTCGAACAGAGGCCAGCAACGCCCAGCAAGAAGAAGGTGCTGTCAAAGCCCGAATATGATGGCTCGGGTTGGGGAGACCCTGATGAGGAAGATGAGTACGAAGAAGAGCCAGGTACTCCAGAGTCCGTGATCCACCGTCCCATGCCCGACAGTGATGAAGAGGAAGCTCGCGCATCGCCCGCCATCCCGGAACAAGTTGCGACCATTAAGTCGGCGTCTGGTTCCAAGTTGAAGACTCGACCGTCGGCGACACCTGCCGATATTGAAAGCATGCGTGAGGCTCGTCGCCATGTTAGCCGTGAAATTCCCGCCACGCCCCAGATTCCAGAACGCCACCGTAGCCGTATCTCGAAAGACATGGAGCCAGAACTCCTGAGAGCCTCGGCCGATGATTACATGATGCGCCATCCTAGCTTTAAGAACCGCAGTCTCACCCTAGATATCGATGTTGGCCTCAGCCTCGAAAGAGATTTCGAGAGGGTGATTGAGGCGCAAAAGGTTGTTTTTGACAATTTCCTAAACAAATCCCACACCACAACCGGAGGCTTTACTTTCACTGGACAAGCGTCCGAGAGCAAAACCAAACCCGACCCAGTTCCACAAGATGTATTTCTCGATGCTAACGTTACGACCCGTAAACAGCGCGGTTATCTCATGCGACAGAATACCAAAATGGTTACTGCCAGTGATAAGGATGGCGACGATTCTCGTAACGGCTACCGATCCGCGGGCGGCTCACCCGTAAAAGCGAATCGTCCTCAGTCGTGGACAGTGGAGCCGTGGAATCCTCAACCGAGAAAGAGGAGTCTTAAAAAGCGACCCAGTGCCACCGGGCCGGTGCCACCACTTCCTGGTCAGGAGAGTAATGCCACGGCAACAACCTCGACAACCGAAGACGACCTCAATGCCGGGATGGAGGGGCCAGAGAGCGGGGAGAGAGGTCGGTTGTTCGTTAAAGTAATGGGAGTGAAAGATCTCGATCTACCCATTCCAAAGAGTAAGTCTCCTGCTTTGAGGACAAAAGGGGGTTCGACTAACCATGCTGTAGACGAACGGACTTGGTTTGCTTTGACCTTGGACAACGGCGTTCACTGTGTGACGACGGCTTGGTTGGAGCTTGCCAGAAATGCACCCATCGGCCAGGAGTTCGAACTTGTTGTACCAAACGACCTGGAATTCCAATTGACTCTGAACGTCAAACTGGAGAAGCCCGCCCCGGTCAAGCAAAAGGCGATACCATCTCCTGCCAAGATTACCAAGGCCAAGACGTCGACATTCAGCAGAGTGTTTGCTTCACCCAAGAAGCGGCGCGAAATGGAGATGCGACAAAAAGAAGAGGAAGAGCGCCTGGCGCAACAGCAGCGTGAAGCTGCTGCCCGACAAATGAAGACTCAGCCTACGGCATGGGATCTTCTTTCCCCTCTGGCCGCCGAAGACGGAAGCTTCGCTCGTTCCTATGTGTGCCTTAAGGAGCACGAAACGCGCTGTTTCGGACGCCCGTATACAGTGGAAGTTGCAGCCTTCAACGAGTGGGCTACGGAAGAGGCCGGTTTTGCCTCAAGCGTCAAGAGCAAGCGCGGTAGTACCGGGCCTGTTCGCCGTGCGCCGTATAAGATCGGAAAGCTGGAACTCCAGCTCCTTTTCGTACCTCGTCCCAAGGGAGCGACCGATGAGGATATGCCCAAGAGCATGAACTCGTGCATTCGCGAGATGAAGGCTGCTGAGGAGCGCCTGGCCCAATCTTGGGAGGGTGTTCTCAGCCAGCAGGGTGGAGACTGCCCGGTATGTTTGCGTGCATGTCCCGTAATGACTCTTGACGTTTTTGCTAACAATGTCTGTTATAGTACTGGCGTCGCCGTTACTTCAAGCTGGTTGGTACTAAGCTGACCGCCTATCACGAGGCAACTCGACAGCCACGAGCAACCATCAATCTCGCGAATGCCAAGCGGCTTATCGACGATCGTCGCGCCCTCATGGAGAAAGAAATCACTGGCAAGAACGGCAAGCGCCGTCGCTCTGCGTTCGCCGAGGACGAGGAAGGCTACATGTTTGTCGAAGAAGGATTCCGGATTCGCTTCAATAACGGCGAGCTGATCGACTTCTACGCCGACAGCACTGAGGAGAAGGAGGGCTGGATGAAGGTTCTCGGCGAAGTCATTGGTCGCGACACGATTCTTGCTTCCGATGACGACACGGTAACGGGCAGCCCATCGAAGCTGAAAGGCAAGTGGTGCGAGTTGGTGTTGAAGAGAGAGGAGACGATTCGCAAGCGTGCCGAGGGCCGACGGGTACACTCGAGGACGAAGAGCAGTCTTGTATAAGTCAGGCTGGCTCTCGTTTGCGCCAAACAAGTGTTGTAATGTTGAGTCATGAGAACATGCTGTGAAGAGATATGAGAGAATTGGGAAAACAAAACAGATGAAGCATGGTGGGAAGAGGTGCCTTTTGGTGGTGGAAAAGCCCGGTGCTTGGAACCGTGATAGGGCACCGCGTGGAGTATGACATCATAGAACCATGATCGTGCTCTTTTCTGCCCGTTGTTCAGCGAAGGGCGGGATTCACGGAATGCACACTACATTGCATACATGGCATTTGGTTGCATTGCGGTGGTCTGGTACATCAATTCTGGTTCTGGCATGTTTGACGGGTGGATAGCAAGCGTCGCATAGTCTCGCTGCCTTCTTTTTATTTCTTCGCTTCAAAAGGACCAAGGTCATTTTACTACTTGTCGTTCTCTGTTTTTTTTTACATATCTCGCTCTCTTCTTGCCGGGCTGGTCTGGATCTGAAAGCTTGCTGGCACGTTGGTGTTTGCTGCCTGTTGTTCTATGTTGCCATCATTTGAGTAAAGTTCACACGTTGCCGAGTAACACACACTACTTAGTACCTACCTACTCTTCATTGTCTAATTGGGCTGGTGCCCTTCTTAATCCTGTCGAATTCTGGGTGTCTAGTTAGTAGAGTAGTAGGAAGACAACGAAATGCGATCAGAGATAAAAGGGAGAAAAGAAAATCTTTCTAAGAATTTGAGCTTCGTAACTGGTCATGAGCTGTCCGTACATAGACTGAAATCGTAGCTATTAGAGTAGGTTCGACTTGCATATCAAGTTGATTCACGAACGTTGCTGTGCCGTGGAAATAGTAAGGACTGGTCTCTTCGTGTTTGCTCCCCGCATCGAAAGTGTTGCCCACTGTCTTGAATTAGGAGGTTGCGCTTCCATGCTGATCAGTCAAAGAGGTAGCTGCGTCATTTCCACAATGATTGCAGCGTGGCCTCAGTAAGACTGATGCCCGATGGCACTTGAAAGCCTGTCCAATGGTGAATCAGTTGCGAGAAACGCTCAAGATGTATCAGAGCCCTTCCGAACCGGCGTGAAGGCCATGTGCTCAAAACATCTGGCACCAGGCTGACAACGACTCAAATATGATAGCCTGACACAGTTGTAAAACGCGCCGGGATGTTTTGTCCTCCCGGCCATGCCGTCCACGGCGAGCACACGGCAAGGACGTAAAGGAGGGGGTCCAGCGCAGGTGAGAACCAGAACCTCGCCTGACCCGAAAGGCAAGAATCATCAATGAGGCACAGGCCCCAAACGCGTTCCTCACCTCCTCTTCCTATGCCCGCCCTTAGCCTTTCCACCCATTCCCCTTCCTCCTCTCCCGACAGGTCCCGAGTTCTCCATACTCCTGATCTCTCTTGAACTGATGGTAAGCTGTGCGCCCCTCATCTTTCCTATACCAGGCATATCCACCGGCCTGTCTCCTCCACTCCTCTTCTTCACATTACCCTTGCCCTTGCCGGGCGCCTTCTCCAGGATGATGCCATTCTCCCTGGCCTCCCGCCTCCTCTTCTGCTCGTACGTCTCCGACGCCTTCTTGATGCCCTTGCGCATGTTCATCGGCATCTTCTCCTGCTCCAGCACACTGCCCTTTGCCCCAAGCGCTTGCATACGCATGTCCGTCGTCTTTTTGCGGATGCGGCCCTCGGCGAAGGCGCGCGTGTTCTTATCGGTTTCGGCGGCGGCGCTAGAGAGGTAGTGCGAAGCGTTGCCGCCGGCGGCGGAGAGGATGTGCGACTCGGCGATGAGGCGCTGGAGAGCGAGGTCGTTGGCGAGGAAGGCGGCGCTGTCCTCGCCCTCACCGTCCTTGTCTTTTTTGGCCTTGGTGCCGTTCGTTTGGGAGTTGGAATCGAGGATGGCATTGGGAGGTTTGGAGGACTGTGGTTTTTAAAGGTGGTAATGTGTTAGTGAACTCGTCCGTCCTCCCCAGAAGAGTTGAGTAACTCCATATGAGAAAAGTGGAAGAACGTACCAAGTAAGCTTTTAGCTCCTTCTTTGACATCTTCGACGTATCCACCTTTGACGGGTCCTTTGAGTAGTCCACCACCATTACCTTGGGGGCATCCTCATCATCCTTCTCCTCTTCACTGTCGCTGCCACTGTAATCCTCCTCATCCTCTTCGCCGGAGAAGTCGTCTTCCGAGCCTGAATCTACCGCATCATCGTCCTCAAGTATTTGGTCCTCGTCGAAATCATCACCGACACCGTCCCCATCCTCTTGGGCTTTCCTTGTCTTGTTTCTGGTCGACTTTGATTTCTCGGCCTTTGTTGTGGTAGTGGTAGCAGAGGCAGAAGCAATTGGTTTGAACCGAGCCTCAAAAGCGCGCTGGAAAACGGAAAGCGCGTCGCTGATGTCTTGTTGTTCCTCTTCTTCTTCTTCCTCCTCGTCTGCCTTCTTCACGGGCTTTTCCTCCTTTTTGGCGAGGTTCTGCTTCTTTCTCTTGACTTCATGGTCCTCCGCAGCTCTCTTTTTCTTCTTTGCCTCGGGCTGGGCGGCTATGCTTTTCCGTTTTCCGAGTAGTGTGACTGACGGCATTTTCAAGGGCGACGTTCGACGACGAGATACGAGACGGTATGTAGTTAGAATTAAGTCGGTGTTGCGATCATGTTGCAGCTGGTTGGTTTGCCGCAGTCCAAAATTTTTGGCTTGCAGTTGGTCCAATGCTGGACAAGGGACCATCTGGGGCTTATCGATAAGGTAATTCTTGTGCCTGTATGTGTTAGTTACCTCTAGCTTGCATGCAGCTCCCCTTTCGGGTTCCCATAGAGGTACAGTCGGCATGCAGTGGAGTCGGGGAGGGATCTGCAGCACTGTGTCCGGCTCTGGTAGGGTACCCTTTCTAGTAGGGTAGCGGGTCATCTTCCCGTAAAGCCCACTGAACACATAGGGCTACCCTACTGAAACGTAGCGGGCCCAGATGACGCCTGGGAACCTAATCTCACATTCCATCCCATCCCGTCCTGCGCGTCACACTCTGAAGCTTCATCTTTTATCGAGTCACATCAACAACTCAACAACTTAAACCCCCACCCACCCTACACCACCAAAATGACGCGCTTCCGCCCCTGCATCGACCTCCATGCCGGCCAAGTCAAGCAAATTGTCGGCGGCACGCTCGACAGCGCGACCTCGGAACTTAAGACCAACTTTGTTTCTCCCCACCCGCCTGCTTACTTTGCCAAGCTGTACCGCGACAATGAGTTGTCGGGAGCGCATGTCATCATGTTGGGGCCGGGGAACAAGGAGGCGGCCTTAGAGTCGCTGAAGGCTTGGCCGGGCGGCTTGCAGGTCGGAGGCGGGATCACGGATGCGAATGCGAGGGAGTGGGTGGAGGCGGGCGCTGAGAAGGTTGGTTGATTTTAGTTTTGTGGTGTGTTGGTCAACCGTTTTCGTGGTTCTACCTAGGGTGGGACAGGTATTGGGCATGACTGCGTGTTGTTTGCATTTTGAGTTTGAGTTGGGGAGTTGTGAAGGGGCATGTTTCTGTTCTCCTTCCCAGAACGTTTTGTTTGTTTACTTTCCTAAAGGGGTGCCGCATGCTCTCATGACCCATCCCTCTGACCTCTGACCTCGGGCTCATCGAGCTTCCCTTCCACCGTCGTTCATACTTTCCTTCTCCTTTCACAAGATCACTCCGCTAAAATGTCCGCTTCTACCGTCACAGGTCATCATCACCTCCTACCTCTTCCCCAACGGCAAATTTTCCCAGTCCCACCTCGACGCCGTCCTTGCCGCCCTTGACGGTGACAAGAGCAAGCTGGTCATCGACCTGAGCTGTCGCCGCCAGGGAGACGACAGGTGGTTTGTCGCCATGAACAAGTGGCAGACAATTACTGACATGGAAGTGAGCGAGGGTAAGTCTATGTCTATGTCTCTTCGTTCCTCATTTACCATTTGCGTTCTTTTCTGGTGGATGACTCACCCATTGATCCGATTTTTTGACTCAATCACAAACAGAATCCATCAAGGCATTGGAACCTTACTGCTCTGAATTTCTCATCCACGCCGCCGATAACGAAGGGTTGCAAAAAGGCATTGACGAGAAGCTCGTCCAGCGGCTGTCCGAGTGGTGTTCCATCCCCGTTACTTATGCCGGTGGCGGTCGCAACCTGGATGACCTGGAGACCGTCAAGAGACTGAGTGGTGGCAAGGTTGACCTGACTATCGGCAGTGCGCTGGATTGCTTTGGTGGAAAGGGTGTCACGTTGCAGGAATGCGTGGAGTGGAATCGCAGGCAATGAGTAGTGCGTTTGTATGAGATGATGTGTGTGGAAAAACGAAACCAAAAGGGGGATGAGTGCTGTGTATAAAGAGGTAGTCATATACCCTCGAGTGTATCCGGGTCTAAATACCAATGACCTCAGATGCCCTGCTCTGCCTCAGAACGCGAAATAAAACGACGATGCAACATCGGCTGATTCACACCAGTCTTTATGAGCACGTTTACTGAGACCGTCTCTTGATTCGGGCAGCATCAGCAGCATCGGAGACTCGGTGTACGAAGACTACTAGGAAGGGAAACAGTAAATAGCTGTGGGTGTCGGAGATGACGTTGAAAGCGTCAATAAACAAGCAACAAGATGATATTGGTCTATTCGCAACAACTAATGCAGGGGCGACCACACCGTTTAATTTCGAAATACTTGTGACTCACAACTGAAGGTGAATGGGTAATGAGACGCGTGGAAGGCGCACCCCAATCCAGTTTTCCGCTTTGGCAGTATTTAGACCTGGTCTGGTGGCCCGCCACTCCTTTACTCTCCTCCAAGCCACAAATCCAGCATTTCGCCCATCATTAGATTTCCTTCGTCTCAATGACGCGAATCCAATGACATCCCTGTACCCGCCTACCGTATCTTGCTCATCACTTACAAACCATCTCCGCGGAGCCGTCTCGAGACAGACAGAACAAGACAAGCAACTGTGACCCAAAGACGGATACGAAACGATAGGCGACCCTTGCGTTCACATCAGTCGAGGTACTGTCAACCCAACAACTGCACAGAATCCCTTCTCAAGACCATCCCTCACTTCTCACCTCTTCTCTTCCTCCAACAGCAGATCAGCGGGTCAGTCGACGAAGACCACAACATACTCAGAGAATATCAAGACCACCACCACCACCACATAATACATTATAGATCATCTCCTCCTGTCATCCACCAAATGGAAAACAAGCCTCCCCCAAAGCACGAATCCGTCGGCCAAAAACTCAGCGGTAAGCAAGAAGAGCAGCTGGAGAAATCAATGAGGCTGCTGAAAAGCAAGATGGAAAAGGATCAGTGGGAGGCTGAGAAGAAGAAAATGCACGAGGAGTTGAGAAAGGCCAAGGTCGAGGCCACCGAGAAGCAGAAGATGAAGGAAGAGGCTGAAAAAGGTACTGGCACTCAGTAGCAGGGGCAAGGACCAGTGCCGGGCAATACCGACTGACAAAGCTACCTTGGAAACCACTGCGGAGGCTGGTGAGGGAGCTAAGAGCGGTGATAAAGGTGAGGGTAAAGGATAACAACGATGGATTGGTACGAAGGGTAGGGATAGACGGGGAGAGTGTTAGGTAGGGCATGTAGGGTTGGGAGAGGGGGTTAAAGGAAGCGGGAAAGGAAAAGGGATGATGGATTTGAAGACAGTAGCATGCATTTACGCTCAGATGTGGGGAGCGGATTGAGAGGCGATTTGCGCTTCACGCGGGCAATTGCCAAAAGAAGCGGGTGTTGATAGTATCATTAAATCACTCCAGTATTCTCCCCTAAGCGTGTTCTGGCCTGCTTCAATGCCATGTTTGCGTAGCGCGTCTTCGTTGTCTTCTAGACCTGTGACTGATGATGCGCATCTTTCCCACTGCGACCAAGAAAAGCCTCCTTCAAAAACCCAAAGAAAAAAGGAAGAAGAAAAAAAAATGCAAACACCCAAATGCTTTGTCCCCAGCCATTCCGCTCTTCGATGGAAATTGCAAAAAGCTCGGTCGCCCAGGTAAGCTTGTGGAACGAACCACAATGCTCCAGCTGCGACGTACGAAAACCATGCCACGAGTGCCGCGCACCCGGCAATGTTTTCATCAACGGAACGGAACCACTGCGCCATGAGACCGGCACAGCAGAGCCCGTTGTGGTGAAGGGATCAGATAAGAAACGTTATATAGTGCCTACAGACTGCAGCCGGCAACTTTGGAGCGGGCAGGAAGCGTCTTGTCGTCCAATGTTTCAGGAAGCTGAGCGAACCGTGATTATTCCTTGGTGCTAGTAGGAGACGTTTCAACCTCCATCTCCATGTCCTGGTCTCTGTCGACATGATCACTCCCCTTGTTTTCGCCGTCCTCACCCCTATTCTCCCCGCTGCTCCCCGGCTCCGGCGCCACCGGAAAATGCAGGTGCTTCCAGTCCTCCAGCTCCTCCGTTACTGACCGCAACCGGTCCCGGATACTCTCAATCGCATAACTGCCCAACAGCAGCCTCAGCGGCGGGTACGAGCAGTGGCCCAGCTGCCACACCAAGTCCGCGCACTTCTGGGCACTGGTCGGCTGCTTATCGCCCAACCACTGCACCATCCTTTTCGCATGCAGCGCCGGCGACGTCGCATGTGAGTACGGTTCACTGGCCGGCTTGATCAAGAAATGGCCCCAGCGGGGCACCATAGATGTATCAGCCTCGTCTCTCCTTACCAACCCCGGTTCGACGAGGGTGGCCTTGATGTTGAACGCGTCGACCTCGTAGAGCATCGCCTCGATCAAGCCTTCCACCGCATACTTGGTAGCACAGTAGGGTCCTAGACCCGGCACGCCTAGCGCCCCAGACGTAGAGCTGAAAATGATGTACCGCCCGCCGTGCCCCAACTCGCGGAAATAGGGCAGGCTGGCCTGGATGATATGCACGGTGCCCATAAAGTTGGTCTCGAACTGGTTGCGGATCTCGTGCTCGTCCTGATCCTCGCACGCGCCGATGACGCCGTAGCCGGAGCAGTTGGCGATGCAGTCGATGCGCCCGAACCGGTCGAGCGTCTGGTCGATGACCCGGTTGACCGAGGCGTAGTCGCGCACGTCGCATAGGGTGCCGAAGGCGTTCTCTGCTTGCGGGTGGTGCAGGTGCGCTGCAGCCATCTGCTCCCGCGTGGACTCGAAGATGCGGCCTACGATGGTGACAAAGTCGCCGTGGTTGAGGCAGCTCTTGACCAGGGAACGGCCAATTTGGCCGGTGCCGCCGAAGACCTGCGGTAGGTGTGTATGTCAGTCAAATGAGGGGGTTTTGAGGTACGGGAGGTAATGAGGCTTCTTACGATCCAAACTAGGGGCTTCCGTGGTACGCCAGGCTGTGGTGGATCACAACTCGCTGGGAGTGCGACCTTCCCCTTTTTACTAGGAGTCTCACTCCCGGTTATGCTTGGAGTTCCTTGTTCCATGGCGAGGTTGCAATGAAGAAGGGCGGTGGTTTGAATTCGATGTACTCTGAAGCGCCAGAAGGCTCAAGTGAAGATTCCTATTGAAGCTCAGGGATAACAACTGGCGATGCCGGCGGTGCAATGTGCGATACGCAGACGCCCGCTTTATCGAATCTCATGTCATTGTCACGACCAGTGGGAATAGCGATAATCTAACGACCGAGTCAAGGCCTGAGGTGTCGTGGACGAAGCTTGATTGAAGAAAAACGTGATACGGCGATGAAAACGAGGGGTGTTATGAAGTCCCGAAGGAGCATCAGCCCTGACATGTTCACGAGATTGGATTTCACAGGACACATGAAGTTGTTAGTCAGACCCCCGTAGTTGCATGTCTCCCTTCCTGGCCCGATAAACGCATTCGCCCGCCTTACGTGATCTCTACGTTTGCTTTCTATCAATGCATGGTTATGTATATATACAAATGATCCATTTACGGTAGCTTGATCGATTCTGTCAAACGTGCGTTTTCCACGATGTTGTTCAAGCATATTTCTTTTGTTGAAGTAACATTGAGTCTTGTTATTAAGATGATTACCGATACCATCAGCAGCTGCACTGACAAGGCTCTTCTGGATGCTCCGCAAGGACCACAAGTCGTCACCAAGAACACGTCCCTGGCAGCAGCACAAGCAACAACCCTGTGCGACATCAATGTTTACTACCCCTGAACTGCAAATCCGGGCGGTCGTGGTAAAGCCGAAGCCGGGTGATCAAGTGCCGAATCGTTGTATCGGGGGGGCGATGGCGCAATTTTCGTACAGCATCTCACCAAAGAAAAAACCCCTCCATACGTCACCCGCTTTGGTGGTAAAACATGGGCATGGTATAGGATACAACCCGGCCACAACCGAAAATTTGTCTGTGGCAGCGTGAAATCCGGTCCAAAAAAAAAACAAGGACCTTCATCCGAAGTATTTCGTGAGAATAAGGAATGAACTCTATATAGTCTTATACACATCATCATCACACTTAAACCATCATCCCTGAACCATCTCCAACCATCTTGTTTCCACCTCACTTGCTGGCCCCACAATTCATCGCAACGACACCTACCAAAACCCCGCGGCGTCGTCTCATTGATACCTCTACCCCGTTCCAGAAGCAGACAACTATCAAACAGTAAAATAGCCCAAAATGAAGGCCTACTTCTACGATAACCTCCCTGTAAGCTACCTCGAAACATGATTCAACGGGACTCGCTCACTTCCCTGTTTGCCTGTCTGCATGGGTTCCCGTCATAGAGAATCTTCCATTCCTTCCCCAGGCCCAATATCCATCATCACCCGTTACTAACAAAAATCAGGGTGACCAACGCCTCCCCCACGACTCCGGCAAGGAAGTGACGGTCGCGGAGCTTGAAAAGGTCGGCGTCCTTTACTTCCGGTTCCCAGATGTCGAGGGCGTAAACACCCTGGCGTCGGAGCGCGGCTACAAGAACCGGGACGAGATCATCGTCTCGCCCGAGAAGATGGGGGCCATCTACGAGACGAAGGTGCGCCAGTTCTTCGACGAGCACCTGCACGAGGACGAGGAGATCCGGTACATTCGCGATGGTGCCGGGTACTTTGACGTACGCAACGAGGGCGACGAGTGGATTCGCATCAAGCTTGTCAAGGATGATTTGATCATCCTGCCTGCAGGCATTTATCATAGGTTTACTACTGATGATACCAACGTATGTTTATCCCTATTTCTGTTTCGGTGGAATCGGCATCAGATTCTTGGAGATGGAGAACTGACATACCCTTTACTGTGTAAAAGTATATCCAGGCTATGCGTCTATTCAAGGAAGAACCCAAGTGGACGCCTCTGAACCGCACTGACGGGCTTGATGAGAACCCCTACCGCCAGGAGTATGTCACTCAGTTCCTGAAGGCCTAAGCTGAACAGGCATAGGAGCAGCCAAAAGGGATAGGACATAGCCTTTATAGCCACCACAATTTGAAAGAAGGAAAGCACAAAACAATACGTTAGCCGAGTTCGCTACTTTGCGTTAAGCGCCATATATCTATACCCAAATGCATACGAAATATCTATAACACCTATCAACCAAAGTCTGGTGTGCGACCATTCAGGTGTTTCCCTTTTTGCCTCACCGACCTGGCCGCCACCCAAGCTTGTGGTAATCGGACCTTCTGACATAGCTGGTTTGACGTAGACTTGGTTTTGCTTTTCCTGTGAAATGTCATGGTGTTGTCCTGAACGAAACCGCACAAGACGGCATGCATAAAGTGCGCTGCTTTTGTGCCGTAGCGAATGACTGTCTTGTGTCAACTGATCCCAAATTCCCCAAAAAAACGCCTGGTATCCTCCTTTGAAACAGAAATATCAGCAAATTAGCATGACCTGACCTGTCATGCAGTTGTAGCCCGTGGTCCTGACTAGCATTGTACAACCGGCTTCCCATCCCTCAATTCATACGCCTCAGCGGACCTCGGGTGGCGCGACTTCAGGAGCGCCAGCGACTGCAATCTCGTTATTGATGCCATCCGTGGTCTCCTCGCGTGGCCGGCCCTCTTTGAGATCGTTGTTAGCATATTATACATCGGGGCAGCAAAAGGAAGACTACATACCAAAGATACGACGCCACCACATGGGCGGGTCAAGGGGTCTTGAACCGCCGTGAAGAGGAGGATACACGTCGGTGAAAAAGTACCAGATATGGCCAATAACCATGCCCATCAACTCATCCTTGGGAATTGTGCCATGAAGGGTCAAGCTAAAAGCCATGAGTACCCATGGCAAGTAGGGTGCGCTAAACACCAGTAACCCAAGGAAGCTTAACCGGGTATCCGGGTTACGGCGAGACCATATGTAAACCAGCGTCGACGAAAGCGGATGGCCAAGAAATGGCATGGAAACGAGCGGCGACAGAATCAGGAGGAACACCATGGCGTAGAGTAACAGCCATGAGAAGTGGGCGGGTGATCGGCCTGCCGATTCTTCGAGTAATCGAGCGTAGCGTTGCAGGAAGTAGACGTGGAAGAGAAGGTCGAGGGAGAAGGGCCCGAAGTAGAGGAAGGTGGTGAGTAGTCGCCAGTACTGAGCAGGAACACCAACAGCAGCCATGTCAGCGAATTATTTCTCTCGCAGAAATATGAACATGTACACGACGAACCTGTGACTTTACAAAGACGGCGCGGTAGCTATAGAAGAGCTGGAAGGGAGTTATAAGCTCGCACTGGACCAAGCCACTCATGAGCATGGTTGCCGTCGTCCACCACCTTGTACAGATGGGCATCTCCCAGAACCACGTCTCGAGCGGGAAGCGCCCGGCATCGCCGCCACCACCACCGATCATCTGGTCCATGGTGATATGTTCGTAGGGCAAACGATTGCGTAGTTGGTGTTGATTCGTTATCGGATGCTTGGCGGGTCCTGTCTGCCGGGCGATAGCGGCGTCGCTAACACGGATGGTATGGATTGGGTACCGTCTCCAACCTGGTGCAGGTTCAACGACGACGATGCTTGGATTCGGATTGGAACGAAGAGCAATCTCTTGACGGAATACGTTTGACCTAACTATGTGATAACGCCTACCCCGAGGAAAAAGAGCGTGGGAGGTTAACGTTGATGAATGACTAGATGCCGCGGTGTTGATGATGTCGTGTCCTCTACAAGGTTTCCAATAGGTGCACAGTTTACAAGCTGGTTAGGTAGGCGGGTAGTCTCAAGACGGGAAGCAAGGAAGACGGGGCCACGGGCTGGCGGGTTCGCTAGCGGAACTATGGGGAAAGGCGGCTGCAGCTGCAAGTGTGGCAGTGGAAAGCGCTGAGGTGCCGTGGCCACTGGAAGCGCTGTGCGTCGAACTTTGCCCTGACAGGGGCGAATGACATGCCCAGATATGATACTATCCGTAGTACCTATGCATTTATGCATACCTAGGTATGTATGGACGTTGACAAACTGCTTGGGCTGGACCCCACATTTCCCCGCTGCCATTGATTGATTCAAACCCCTGCGTGGCCCTGCCCGCTGAGGTACCGCAGCTCCATCATGGAACCCCACAAAATTCACTGTGACCGAGCGGCGCGCACAGTCGCGATCAAAAAGAAGCGTAGACGCGTCAAGGTTCCCCATTCCAGCGAGTCGACGTTAAACCCAACCACTCCCCTTTTATACAAACACCGTGGATAGTATTGTGTGAGTTGGCATTGCCGGCTTTGTTAATTCATTCACCTTCTGAGCCACTACATATTGGGCAACCTCGAAATCTCTTTGTCCTCTTTCTTGCCTTTCGATCCTGACTGCGACAACCCCGAATTGCTCATCCTTGCTGCCTTGCACCGCCGGCGCATCCACTCTAGAGCTCCCGACGTAAACAACAACACCGACCCAGCTTTCCGGTCATTTGTCAATTGCGATCACCTAGCTTCAGTTTCCGCTACCTCCACTTCACTACATTCAAAAACGACTTATCGATAAACAACGGCCTCAAGTTTCGCCATCCGAGTGCGTCACTAGCGAACCAACCACCTATCAGTACATTCACCATCATCGATAAACAACAATGCCACCAAAGAAGGGAGGAGTAACAAAGTCAAAGGCGGTGTCTAAGAAAGCCGCGGCGGTGCCGACGCCCAAGGCCACTCCCCCGGGAAGAAGGAAGTCGCGCGCCAGCAGTGTTCAGCGTATGTCCTACCTACCACTCCATCCAGTCCCATCTACGGCGGTACTTTCAGCGCAACCAGAGGCGCGGCGCGTACGGATATGCGCGCGCACGCGCGGAGAGTATCGATCCATTGGATACGACCCCCAGTTAGGATCACACGCAGCTAACAATGACAAAACTCAGCCGGCGACCCCGTCCCCCAGGGCAAGAAGAGGCGTTACAGACCCGGCACGCTTGCGCTCAAGGAGATCCGCAACTACCAAAGGACGACAGATCTCTTGGTTGCCAAGCTTCCCTTTGCGCGGTTGGTACGTATTGTTGTTGTTTATGCGTAGTACGCTTCTTAAAAGCCTGATTCCGTGACTTACTTACCCTTTCTTGTTGTAACCGTAGGTCCGCGAAATAGCCATGCAATTCCGCCCCATGGACGAGGAAATGCGCTGGCAGTCGCAAGCCATCCTGGCCCTGCAAGAGGCCGCCGAGGCCTTTCTCGTCCACCTGTTCGAGGACACCAACCTGTGCGCCATCCACGCCAAGCGCGTCACCATCATGCAGAAGGACATCCAGCTGGCTCGCCGGATACGCGGCGTGTGGGGAGGTGCTGGGTGGGTATGAGTGTGATGAGCGCATGGCGGTGCGGCTGATGCAGCAACAGCAGCGGTAGCGGAAGCGGAAGCGCAGTCGAAACTTGTTGCTACTACTACTACTACTACTACTACTACTTATTACTACTGTAATGGACCATAAGGTTTAGCCTGGCATGGTCTGGTCTGGCTATGCTCAGTTTGGTCCAAGTCAGTCAGATATATCCTATCTCGAGCAGCGAGAAGGGAATAGGAGGTGTTGGGGAAGTGGAAGAGATGAAATTGCCAGGGCATGGGTATTTCCCAAAAGTTGAAGGCGCGCGACGTTGGATCGTGTCTTCCCTGCTCGGTTGGGTTGTAGGAAGGGAGAGGACACGGGATTGTGATGTGTCCCGTGACTCCGCCTGCAGAAAATCCCATCGCCAGTACGACGGCAGAAAGAACGATGAACAGACGGCAGCCAAGAATCTGCGCGCACTTGGATGACTTTAGCTGGCTCAAACAGCTTTAGCGTGGGGGCCAAAGAGAAGGGGGAGGGGGTCAAACGCATGATCTGATTGGAAAGAAGGGCCATGAGTGCAAAAGGGAAATCTGGCCACTCTCTGGAATGCAAGGTCGGAAGAAAGTCTCGATGTGATCTTTTGGGACGGTCAATGGCGGTCAAAACGCGACAATTCCAGTCAGTGGTTGGCGGAAAGTGGCGCGGCTCGGCTCGGCATTGATCTCGAGTATGTGTGTGGGTGTGCTGGTTTGATCTTTGAGTCGGCAGGCAGGCGGCGGCGTTTCAATGGCATCCCGTGGGGAAGAAGATTATCATCTGATTGATTTTGCGTTAAAGGAAAAGCGGCGTTAAACAGTGTGTTTTCAAAGACAAGAATGAGTATATATACGTTTCCGCATCATTGTCGAGTCTAATCTGATATGCGGCTGAACCAACATGTATCCGAATTTTATCTCTTGGACAAAATGAAAATAAAAGAGAGAAAGAAAAACAAGGATGTGGGTTGCCTGTACTAAGCACAGATTGGGTAGAGTGTAGACAGACAGCGTCCTCTGTACACCAACGGCTATACATAAAGCTTATGTATATACCATCAAGAAAAGGGAACAGGGAAAAGAAAAAAGGGGGCCGGCTGTTTTAAAACGACCTGGTAGTCTATGTGCTTATATTCCTGTTGGGCACTCGATACAAACTATAGTTTTACCCAGTAACTAATCCGATTTCCAATAATCATCACCATATGCTTACAGCTTATGCCAGCATGATACGTGTGCTGAGTGTCCGCAGTGCTGCTCGTTCGAGTTCTCCACTGAAAAGCAATAACAAGTAGACATAGATGTATGGCCATCAACAACTCTGAAGGTGCTGTTTAAACCCGCTCAAAGCGCAACCAACCTCTAAACTCTGTACCTTCTATAGCGCCCTCTTTTCCTTTTCTTTTCTGTTCTTCTCCTTCTTCTTCTTCTTTTTTTTTTTTTCCTTTTTCTTTTTTTTCTTTCTGGTTTGGTGTGTTCTGTTGAATGAGTTAACACGAGGAAAAATTATACAGCTCTCGACGAAGAGAGACAAAAGACCGGGTTGAATCAGCCTCCAACTCCTCTCATATGCCCATGCCCTATCGGTATTCCGTTCCTATCCACCATGTACATAGCACCAGTATGACCACCGTGACTATGATGACCATGGCCTTGCCTCAGTTGATCAATGCTATGCATCAACTGTTCCTTTTCCCTCTCAAGAGTATCCCGTTCCTTCTCCAACGATAATATGTACCGCCTCGACATATCCAACACCTCGGCCTTGCTCAGACGTCGTTCAATACTAAAGTCAAGCGAAGGGTGTTGGCCCGGTATAACGCTACCACCACCACCATTGCCACCGTTGACGCCGTCCGGGTCCCCGCCACCGCCGCCCATCATGGTCATCGATGAGCGCACTGAGTCTGGGAGCACAGCCAGGAGCCTCTCAAACTGGGCATTGAGTCGGTTGCGGTACTGCTTTTCCACCAAATTATGCGAGTTGCGCGACTTTCGCTCTTCTGGCGTCTCTTCCGGTCGCGGTTGGATGTTCTTGGGAGCCCGTGAGGCGCTTCGCAGTTTTCCTTTGTTCTTGCTAAAGGCCGCAGTTGCAGACGCGGTCCCTTTCGCGGCCTTAGCAGCACCTCCTGGTACTGCTGGCACTGCTGGCACTGCTGCGGCTGCGTTGAACGGTGACCCGCAAGATATCGGTGTCATGATTTGGCCAAAGGCCTTCTTTTCGCCGGTATTCCACGGACCGTCCTCGCTCTTGTTGCATCCTTCCATTGACACGGTAGTAGTTTGAACCCATCGATGTTGCTGCGGCTGCTGCTGCGGCGGCTGCTGCTGCTGATTGGCTCTCTCATCAATGTTTGCATAAGTGACGCCGTCCGAGTGATCCGAAAATCCAGTGTCGGATGGCGCGCTGATTGATTCGAATGTTCTAGCAGTTGGAGATGCTATAGCTCTTTGAGAAGGCGTGTTCGATCCAACGCTGCTAGGCGGGTGACCGTTCGCCCACAAGAACCCAAACCCGGGCTGTATGGGACTCTGGACAACAGGTGGCGATCCGTAAGTGCTACCGCCACCGAGGCAAGAACCCGAAATATCATGCGAAGGCGCGAATTCGTAGGGTGTCAAAGCCGGAGGTGCTGAAACCGCCGTGTGTTCGCGGTTGTACAGAGCGGCGGCGCTCGTGGATGGTAGTTGTTGTTGCTCCCACCCAGCCCCTTGTTGATAGTAAGGAGGCTGCGTAGGGTTGTCAGGA
The DNA here is from genome assembly GCA_037102815.1 of Neurospora intermedia. Lineage (NCBI taxonomy): Eukaryota > Fungi > Ascomycota > Sordariomycetes > Sordariales > Sordariaceae > Neurospora > Neurospora intermedia. Next base: position 2,736,499 of record BTPP01000004.1, on the reverse strand, counting down.
GTCGGGACGTGATATGACGCTGTCGTTACAGGGAAGGTTGGAGAAGTTGCAAGCGTGGTTTGCCGGGCTGGAGAGGCGAAGTTCGAATAGGGTAAGCTCGGCCCGCTCCGCTGGTGTGTGGTATGGATTGAAGTGGTTTGATTTTCGGAGTAAGTGGCGTGTTCGGGTATGCCAAGACCTTTCGGACCGCTGCCGAGACTGAAGGCTGAGGGTACTTCGGTCATCATCTCCTGAAAATGCATTGTGATATGTCAGTTATACTGCGATGGTCGGATTTGCTTGCTTGCGAGGCGTATAAAGGCATGCGTCTAGTCCCGGCCCTCCATCTCACGTTATCTCTACCAACCTCATGACTGCTTTCTCCCTTTTCGTCTATCTGGATGACTCCGACAACGAGATCTCCTCACAGCGGTCTCCTGTCTCCCAGTTCACGATGCTCTCCTGATCGACCATGTTATGACCGGCAACTATGCCATATACGCACCGAAGTCTTGGGGATCAATGAGGACATTTTGCTCACTCGAACTGTTAGGTTTCAAGTCATCCAGTCATCCACATAGGCAGCCTTGGCTGTGGAGTCTGACTTGCTCGAGTTTCTTGACCTGTAGAGCCTGCACGACACAGTCGTCTCCAGCCACTTGGGTGTTTGAGGGAGGGCAATGCTGATTCTCTGGCTGTCCCTCCGCGCACCCAGCAGGTCCAGCCCTCAAATCGCTAAGCAGGGTACAGAAATGGTTGACTTCCGGGTGAAAGGTTCGGTTTAGATCGGAAATAGGTGAGTAAGGCAATAAAAGTTTGCGTACCTCATATGTTCCGGTGCCGTAGTTGTCGAAACCCGGCTGATCGCCGTAAGTTCGTGCCATCTTTTGAAGCGGTTGTGTCCCAGGTTATGCGCAGCGGAAACCCAAACACGCAAAGCCGGGAAATATGAAGTTTTCGGTGAAATATGGCGTGGCCCACAAGCAATTGGACTCTTGACTCTTCGCTAAACGTCACTATATACTTCGATGGATAGATGACGACCAGGCTAAGATCGGCTCTTCCATTCGCTGTCAATATTCAGGTGGTCCTCAGGCCGCCGACACCTCGCTCAGCACAAATTACCTAAGTAATTCACTCCGTTCGGGATCAAGGGATCTCACACGTTTCTCGCCTATCCAGTCCAGCCCTAATGTGCGGATGTGAAACTCAGACGGCTTTGGGAAGTTGTGCTTGCCGTATGCCCAATGCCCATGGTAGATCGAGCTTGTTCGAGATTAGTCCTGTTTGCGCTGGCCGTTGTTCTGTCGTCCAAACTAAGTTCCGGCTACCCTTAAGAAACTGGTGGAAGCACAAGAACGGGGCAATGCTTGTTGAGAAGGATGAATGGTGGTGGAGTGAGCGCCTATGGCTTTCAGGTCTCCCCACCTGGTAGTCAGTAACTTGGGCTAAACCCAAACAAGTGTGCCGTTCGGATGTACCATGTATGTATAGGGGGCGGGACGGAGGGGATTACCTGATCTCCCGAGTTGCAGGTCAAGTGGCTGACAGACCCTCGTAGGAATACCACGTACGCAGTAGTACTTGCGAAGATATGAGCGGAGGTTATGGCAGCCACTGGCTTCGTGGTTACCTGCTCGGACCGAGCCGCTGGGCCTTTCCTTACTATATGACACTCTCCTACTTTCTGTGAAGTGCCGCCCGTCCTCGATCCTGTTACATTTTTATCATCCCTTGACACTTTGATTTTCAAAGGGACATGGTTGATCCGGCTGCGGAGTGACTGTAGCCGCGGCAGCCGAGTATATAGCACCGCGTTACTCGACATGGCCGGTTGGCACGCTCGAGTGTCCAGTCTGTTGCACCTATACTTGGAGCCACGTCCGCCACCATTCGCCGCCCTTACCTTACCGTGGACAATGGACGGTAGGAAGTGTGTACACCCACACAGCCGAGCAAACTTTTGACGACGATGTGAAATCACCCCTGAGGTACTGAACCCCAGGCGCCGTTGCTCTGCCAGGGTAGTTGAGGGTCGCTGACCCTGGTCGGGCCTGGTAGAGACCGGACGATGTCTCCTAGCTTATGCCTTCTGCATCTGGAAAGAAATTCGGGCGGAGAGAGCAACGATGGGATCCATCATATTCGGGAGGAAAGATCTCATTGCAAGAATGGCAGATGATGAGTGAGTGACTGGTGAAAATAGCAATTCCGATGCCGAGTTCGTCGTTTTACCGCCCGTTTCTGATATGACGAACAAGACTATTGCAGAATCCATATAGCAAATTAGTTTGATCCGTGAATGCCAGGCTGTACCACAGCCGTCGTGACACGTCGGTGGGCAATGCTCGTCAAGAATCTTCAAGGGTATGGTGACCCAGGGTGACTGTACAGGCCAAATTGTACTGTGACATCTGTACAGCGTACTCGGGAGTAGTAACCGTCAAATACATAGGCCGCAGGGTGGGATGCATGTTGCAGCCCTAAAGCAGTCCTACATTCGACTGCTAAGACCGGGGAGATTATCAGGTTGTCTTGCAGGACGTCCCTCAGCACTGAGACACTTGCAGAGATCCATAGTCCCATCGGCTCAACGGGCCAGCAATGGTAGCATCGTCATCACCAAAATAGGCCAGGGACTGGAGAAGCCCCATTGCGGTTTCCAGAATCAAGAAATCGGCGAATCAGGAGAGTGCAATGCTGCGGTTGATCGCGCTACAGGTGTAGGAGCGACTAGAGTGGTCCCGTGTTGAACGAATAAGCTGCTATTCAGAACACGCCGATGGAGTTGACTGGATTTTTTTTAGACCCCGGCAGACCGTCTACTCCATCGTCTCCCCTTTGAATGGTCGCCTTGGGTGTGGCCAGTCTTTTTGTCTCCTGTCTCCGGTGGGGAAGGGCTCCAGACCAGCATCGGAAGAGGCCGGGGTTGACGAAGCCGCGCGCATTGTGGAGGCACTCGCATGGCATCCGGCTTCCGGTCGCGTGTTTGCTGAAACTTGAGGCAGCAAAAGCAACGGCAGACTGGGACGTCCGAGGCAGATGCGCAGACGGGCTGCTGGACAGACTGGTTAACAGACAGAGCATATCGTACTGAGGTGGATAATGATCAAATGCTGGTTTGACAGCTATGGTCGTCGCCACAATAAGACGACGGTAATATAGGGCGGACAGTATGGGGAAGGAAGCCATTGGCCTGCTTGGGTACCTAACCCTTGAGATTCAGCCCTCGATCTTGGTAGTGCAGAGTGCTAAGACAGGTGAGACAGGCCTCGAAGTGACAGGCCTTGACAGGCATCGCGCGGAAAGCGGAAGCTGGGCAGGGATTGAAACAGAGCCGCACGTGATATTTGAGGTCCAGAGGTGACGCCATCCCAATGAACGCCGACGTAAAATGGAATCGGTAGGCAACGAAGAAGAATCTGCGCTAGGTCTTGTGTTGTTCCCATGCCAAAATTATTGGAAGATGTGAGGTGATTTTTTATGGGCGAGCAGCGGCAAATACGACCTTGGATGAAGTTGGCTCGATACCTCGACACACAAACTGGAGGAGGCAGAAGCCCGGGACATACCGTGACCTGGTCCAGAGTTCAGGAGGCCACGTAGAGGTGCCTCCACTGTTTTATGCACCAAACCGGTTCGACCGAGCAAGTCCCGGTTTGCGGAAGACTTCATGACTTCCGTTGCCTTTGACCCAGCCGTGACTTCCATGACAGCAACACAACCGGAGTCGGATTGGTCGTTGTACGGGATGTGTTTGTTCGTAAAATGGAAGAGAAGAGAGTATGGCCTGATTGCAGTTTGGTTCGAGAGTCGGAGGGCAGGAGGATGGTATCCTGGTGCAGACCGACTAGACCTACAGTCGACTAGAATAGTGTACTAGCTACCTATGTCCTCCTGGATGGATGCTGGACGTTTCGTCCCCGCATAATGACTGGCGAGTACGATTGGATGGAGATCCCCGCCCAACTACATATGTACGCTTTCAGGTTGTATGGACTACCATAGACGGTACATAGTAGCCCAGATGGGGTCATCAAAATGGGACAGATGAATAAGGACGGCTTTTCGCTGATTCTCTCTCTCCGCTTTGGAGTTGCTGCTGCTGTGCCGGCCTTGGTCGGGTACTGTGTCCTCTTTCGCGCACAAACAAGTTCTTCTCGTAGTGTAGAGCAACGAACCGAAGTCACATGAGTGCAGCTTGTGTGGTTGTCGCAAGCGCCTTTCATCATGATCTGCGCCGCCATTCGATTTTGCGGTCTTCGATTCCTTGGGATCGTACATACACCCCAGGTGGGGCTATTGGGGAATTTTTGAGATGTCGAGTGAACAATTGAGAGCCCTGTTTGTCGGAGGAGCGCAGACATGGGGAAGCGGAAGGACAGCCTTTGTTTGTCGGGACGTCAAATACAACTGACGGGAGTGAGGGGACACCTCAGGAACTGTTGTTCCAAGCAACAGCCCGCGGGCAACGTCGGCCACGTCTGTCCTCGAACTTGACACTTTCATCACTCCCCAGCCATGAGGAGACGCTCTTTGTCCAGGCTCAGAATACCTGCAAAGGAAGATATCCTCAACATGGGCCACGGCCGTGGCTGTACAGGCCAAGTCCCTTGAGATGAGCTGCAGTGTATTGACGTCTCTTGCTGTCTTTTTGATCATCCAATTTGCTCGCGTTCCACAAGCGGTATCGTCAGGGCCTCGAATCGACTTGCGAGCGGCTGGGGCTATCAGCTCAAGACGATTAGGACTTCTTGCTTCGACATTTGGCCCTTCGACTTGACCAAGCTGTGGCTCCAGCAACCTGAAGGCGATATGTGTGCTTTCCTCGACATGACCGGGTTCCCCATCTGCAAATACTCTCAAGTCTCTTTGGGTAAGTGCCGTTTCCTGTCAGCCCGAGATTATAGCAGCCGGAGGTGATACATGCGGTGCTAATGGTTCCTCGTGGTACAGCGGTAAACCACGAGTCGCGCCTGGATTCGAGATCAAAATGGCCCTGTACCACGGCAAATGGCCAACGCCGAATCGAACTCGAGAAATTGAACAGACGCAAAGGTGCCTCGCCCTCGGGCCAATTCCTCAGGTGCGTGCCCGCCGTGCTAGGTCTTTCTGATGCTGCCGCCAAGCGGAGGGTCCACGTCCATGTCAGACGACACGACACAACTCGATGTGCATTAGACGAAAGTGGCTACCTGCCTAAAAGAAGCATTAGAAGAGTTGCGCCGATACTCGAAACGGAGCACGTCCGCGTCACGGTGCTGTGCTTGACTTTCCGTATCCCCGATGGGCTAGTTGTTCCTGTACTGGCGCGCTGCGTCTGCTGGGCACTAGAGCCCTTCGCTCGCATGCAATACGACCCTCGACGGCGGCTCTGGCAGATCGCTTTAGCATCCCTATTCGTCCACGGCAACCGAGCTCGGCGAAAGTTCATGTGATGGAAGGCGCACACTGGTTCGTCACAACGGAAGGGTTATCGTTGGAATAACGTGATTTTCTGCCAGGCTTCAAAACAATAGTGGGGTGCTTCTGGAAAGTGCAAAGGCAGCCCTGATCTTCCAATGTCGTGCATTTCCACCTGGTGCCATGGCGTCCATTCCCGTTTGGCACATTTGGTCGCTCGGCTCCGCTCGCGCCGAACCTCAAAGCTTGAGCTTGTCTGCTTCTGCACCAAAGCATGGATCCCCCAACCTTTGATCTTGAGGGACTATCGTCGTATCAATTTTGCGAGATACAAAGTCTGTAGGGGAAGCGAACTAAGGCGTTACCTGAATCCGGTCCAACATGGGCGATTTCAACCGATCAATGTTTGCCAGTGCAAGCAGAAAGTGGCTGATGTGCTTTTTCCTGGGCTCTTTCTGGTAGGAATGGACAGATCCTGCTGGTTATACTCTACTGTCGCACCACCGCGAAGTCTATCCCGGATCAGGACTTCTTAATTCCAGTTAGATAGGTGGCAGAAAATTTGGCGAATTCAGGTGACAAATTCGCACAGAGGCAAGATTTACGCCAACAAGGTTATCTGAACAGAGGTCATGGATGTCCGTTTTCCTGAACGGCAGACCTTTTCTGGTTTAAATAGGACATAAAGGGTGCAATAGAAACTAGGGCCATGTATTAGAGGAAACGGGGTGGTGGGAGGTGTTTCCATAAAGATATCCCTGTCTCACAGAAAGTCGAAACCAGGTAGAACGAGCTTGCGCTTGTTATTAACGCAAAGACTACCGTATCACCACCTCACTTTGTAGTTTGAGGTTCGGACGGACTTTCCGATCGGATCACCGCGGCCGCTATACACAGTAGATCAGAAAGGAAAAAAGGGAAAGCAATCTGCGAATCAGAATTCACGGACCTCTCTCAGTGTCCTGTGATACGTACATCTGAATTGCTGGACTCTCGATGCCTCTACCAATCCCCAATAATGTCTACAACATTTGGGAACAAGCGAAGATGTACCTGTAGTCAAGCAAACCATTCAAGTTCAACCGTATTGTCCTAAACCTACCGATCTGCTATCAAAGTAAAGTAAAGTAAAGCCTAGCACATAACTAAACAATTGCCCCGGTACAAGCTCGACTGGCACGATTTGAACCTCAAAGCTTCCCTAAAATCTCACGAGTACATACGAACGAGACACTTTAGCCAGTCAAGAGTTCTTACATATACAGGTAGGTAGGTACCTGATTGTTATAATACATGCTACATGCGACATCTACTCTTCTATTGACACAGAATCTTGAACAAATGGCTTGATGTGAAGTTTCTTCGCATATATATCCCCCTCCCCATCCTCCCCCTCCCCCAGCTCTCCTCACCCTTCATAACGGTCATAACTTCGTGAATATTTGAATCGAAGGGGGCAAAGATATATAGGGAAATTTGTGTGGTGGTGGTGTGGATGGTGTGGTGTGAGTGAGTGTGTTGTCGAAACTGTGGTTAAGTGATTGGATAGTCGGTCGGTGTTGATGACGTGTGTTGTGAAGTCGAGTGATTGTTGAGTTTCAGTGAGGGATTAAAAGTGTGTAAAAGGGCAAGAATGATCGGAAACTTTTGGTATTCCCCCTTCCGTCTGCCTTTTTCATTCTTCCTTCGTTCCTTCCTCCATTTTCCCCCGCCCCGCACACTGCCCCTTTCTGGAACCGATTTGAGTGACTGACTGATAACTGGTATATAGAAAACAGCAGGATGGACAAGAACAAGGAAGGTATGACAATAAAGTAAAAAAAAAAAAAAAAAAAAAAAAGCGCGGTGCTTGCTCCCTGCCTGTTTGCCTCCAGATTCCCAGGGTCTATTTCTAAGGAAAAGGAAAGAACGATGAACGATGCTGATGATGCTCAATGACGATGACGATGGTTGGTAATAAGGAAAATACGACGGCCACTCCTCCTCTTCCGAGGAAGGAGATTGGCTGCTTGTTGGAAAGGATGAAATCGCGCGATCACCGCGTATGCTTTATTTCAAGCAAGACAATTCGGTGCGCCGGGATGTTGATGGTAGTAATGGTAGTAATGGCAGTCTTGGTGCTTGGTAAGGACTGTTTTGCCAAACTTGGCTTTGATCATTGTCCTATCTCCTTTTGTAGCTGAACGGAACTAGATCTGAGGTCCCGTCAACTTCACATTGGGAAATAGCGAAAACTGGTTCGGGGGCGGTGGCGTGCTGAGACTAGTTGTCCTTGCGCGGCCTCTGCCTGGCCTCTGCAGCCCCAGCATCGAATCCTTTCGCTTCGAGCCTGTTACTGGTGCTTCAGCACTATCCTGAGCCAATCCGACAAGGTTAGGAAAACTCTCGCCCCGGCGGAGGGACTCGTCAGAAATCTCCTCAAACTCGGGCACGGGAGGCATGGCGGCGCCCTTGGCGCTGACGCTCTCAGATCGGACGTGGTTGTTGCCGTTCGGAAGCTCGCAAACGGGCGACTCGTAATTGCAGTTTTCCATATCCACGAGCGAATTAGTGCTCAGCGTCAACCTTGTAAAGTCAGTCGAGATGGAAGCCGTCGAGACGTGTCGGCCCGAATTGATGCTCTCGAGCGTGGCAGTTGTCGAAGCAGAGGCACGATGCGGATTGTACTTTAACGACGAGATGCCGGGCTCGCAGAAGGCGTGGGGGGCAAAAGGGTATTCGCCGCGGCAGTCGCTGAAGTCTCCTTCAGCTCCGGCCACTGAGACTTCGTCGAGGGAGTCCAAGCGCATCTGCCGCTGAAAATCGTTGGGGATCAGCAGCGAGGGGGAAAGGGTAAAGCCGTGCGATTCCTTGAAGCTGGAGGCGTCCGAGGGCTTGCGCGCGTGCAGCTCGGGGGTTTTAAGCCGTTCGGAAGAGGCGGAGCGGATGGGAGCTTCGATCCGCGGGAGAGAGAAGTTGGAGGTTTTGTGGCTGTGGGTGAAGGTGGGCCGGGGAGCGGCCGTCATTCCTGTTGGTGTGATGGCTTCGTGTGCTGTAGTGGCCGAGTTGAGGCTGACTGGGCTTAGGGAGGGGATGTCCAGCTGGGCCGGAGTGAGCATAGAAGCACTGGGGTCGCATGACAGCTTCTTGCGGTGGTAAGGGTACTCCATGGGCGCTGCGCTTCCAAAGTCCCGGCTGATGTCCAGCGATGGGCGGTCCCATTCGTAGTCACAGTCCGCCTCGGCGGCGTGTTCGTAGCAGTAATCGATGTCATCCTCCCAGCTCTCCCGCGAAAGCGAAGGATCGCCTCCGATAATCTCATCTAGGGCGGACACCAGCGCTCGCTGGGCGTCCGCTAGGGCGCATGGTCTGAAGCTATCGCTGGGTTCACGGTTGTGGTGATCATAGCCCTGTCGTGGAGAGAAAGCCCGGAGCATCGGGACCGACTGGCTGGCACGGAGCGACGAGTTGCTGATGACGCTAGCGCGGGAGGGCTTCGCGATGGAAGAGTCCTCCTCGGGCACATTTGCTAGCGGGACGGCATCAGACGCGGGATTCGCCGGGGCGGGCAACGGCCAGTTGAGGTCATTGTCAGGAACACTCGTCATGCGGGTGTGTCCGTGGGATGTCACCGGAGGAGTGGGACTATCTGTGTCGAGAGCAAGCGGTTGGGCCTGACGGAACCCGGTACTTGTCTGCGGCCGGCCCAAGGTGAATGGGTCGAGGCCATCTGCCGGTGTGGAAATGCGGCTGGACTTTCGTGGCGGGATGCCGGGAACGGGGGGGACTGGAATGGACTCCTCAATCGGAGACCTGGGTGGACGGGGAGGCGCAATGCTCATCGAATCCTGCGACTTTGCGTGCTTGATGAGCCGTCGAGGTGATGTCTGCTTGGCGGACATGGAAGGAGGGCGGTGCGAGGGTGGCAGATCAGCATCAGCAAGGGGAAGCGAGTCGGATGAGAAGTCGGAGAAGTGCAGGTCGTCGACATTGCTGCCCTTCTTGGTATGTGCCACATGCTGGAAGTTGTACGGCCCAGAGATCTGAATCTTCCTCTGGCCTACAGAGTCTTCGGCATTCTCAGCCTTGATAGTCCGGCGGCGACTAAAGAAGGCCGGGATGGACGAGTCCCTTGAAGGGGCTGACGTTGGCGCTGGCTGCGAGGTGGGGGGGAGCGGCAGATTGGCATCACTGCCCGTTTCGGCCGAATACAGATTCTGAGAACTGCTCTCACGCTTCAGCCTGCCTCGTCGGTTAAAGAGCGTCTTGCCAAAGATCTGGACGCTCTCTGGGCGGTCCTTGTTCGGCATGGTGTGGCTGTTCGTAGATCGTCCTGAAGATTTTCTCGAGAGACTGAAAGCCCCGTCGGTACTGGGTGAGTCGGTTGAAGTTAAAGAGCGTAGCGAGGAGGAACCTGATGAGGTTGTGTGGTGACTGAGATGCTTGTCTTTCTGAGAGACCTTCTTCATTTGCTTGCTTAGCTGTCGAATGCCCTCTGTTGACGGCAGGCCATTGAGGGATGGCTCCAGAAGCTCGTTGTGGATGTAGTCGGAAGGATCGTGATGTAGCAAGTGGCCGTTGTTTGAAGGAGCGAAAGCCGGTACCGGCAAAGTGGTGGATGTTGGAGGAGTTGTTGTTATGGATGAAGTTGGTGCAATGACGGGAACTGAAGAGGACTTGGATCTGTTCTCCGACCTGCCTCGTGCACCTTGTTCCGTGTAAACGGGCAGGGAAGAGACGGCCCACAGCTTCATGGTTGCTCGTTGCTATAAAGGGACTGACTGGATGTGGACTGGGTGTGGGCGGTGTCAAGCTGGTGGACTGCAGACTGGGGACAGTGGACAGTGGAGATGGATTTGAACAGGGCCCTGCAGTGTGGACCGTGGATCTCTCTCGCTGCTCCTCTCACTCAGATACCTCTACTGTACACTCCATACACTACAATCGGTGCCCTCGGCCGAAGTGGAAACGGGACGGGACGGGGATCGACTTGGCGAGTTTCCAGGCCAAGTCTATATTGTTGTTTGTTATGCTATGTCGCTGCTGTCGGAGCGAGTCTTGTTGAGATGAGATTGACGTGGATTGGATGAGTGAGTGAGTGCCGTGGGTGAGTGAGATGTTCGAGGGAGTGTCACCAGTAAGATAGATCGCTAGCCAACCGAAGGCTCAGCAGGGTCAGAGTCCGAAAGTCAAGGAGGAGCATCAAAGCAAAAGAGAGAGCATTGTCCTCAGGAAAACCTCGCAACTGTGGGGGATGCGACGGGCCTGGGTCCATTGTACACAGGTATGCAGGATGATTCCTACCCTAGTCAGTCCCCGTTGCAATGCGTCCGGCCCAGGATGAGGGTTTAGGAAGGGTGCAAAGGGTGAGAGTGGTGAGTGTGTCCATGCTAGGTGCCGTGGTTGATGGTGCTCGTCCCCAATCCATCCAGCGAGGAGGAGTCCCGTCCAGTCCAGGTCCCCGCCCGGCCTTCCAAGGATGTGCGTTGATTTCCTGCGGAATCCCTTTGGTCCCTGGGAGTCAGGGGTGACCCTTGACCTACGAAGATTTTGGATGCAGCCGGTGAGGGTCCCCGGACTAGCACCAGGTGTGGTGGGTTCTGTGCTCCTGATTCCGTTTCCGCTGCAGCGGGCTTGGCGTTGAATCCCATGTACTGCTGCTGGTGACGGAGCTGGACGGGTATCGCACCGTATTGTCTGGAATGTTTTTATTCTAAACTAAAATCATCAACCTCACCGTGTCGAGAGTAGGCAGTCAGGACGCTCTAACAAGTTTTCTCCTTTGAAACAAACTTGTCGACGAGTGTGTTTGCTTGCTTTTGGCTTAATCCAATTACCCGGAGAAAGGGTGTTGCTTGGGAACTCGAACCACTTGCATTCTCACGTCCTTTCCCTTGGTATCGAATCATGTTCGATTTCCTACACAACACCCTGCCAATTGGAAGCGTCGAGACTGGGACGGCCAATCAACCGGCAGCAAACTTTCCATCGCAGAAAAATCATGTGATATCTCCGTGCCCAGGGCATTAAATTCGTTAGATGATCTTGATAGCACCGGACAAGTGACGGATCAGCGCATCAACTTCCGCGCAGAAGATCGGTTTCCTTACATGCCTGGCCCCCAGACCCCGAGACACCGTGGCTTGAAGTTGTACAGAAGCTCATAGGCCGAGCAAGGGGAAACAAGACCTCGGTGGGACTTGGAAAGATTGAAATGGGCGGAAACCCATCCCGGTTGAAGGCTAACGGGTTTGCTCAGGGTTGCACGGTACGTGATAGCGATGCAACCGTGTGCTCGGATCAAAAGGGTATATAACGTCAACGCACCTGCGGAAGCGAAGGAAGACCGGCAAAACATCTCAGCTGCATGTCGCTGGGACCGAACAAAGTGAATCGATGATCCAGAAAAAAAAAAAACTCATCTAGAAAAACAAACTTGTGTACCTACCTACCTCCACCCTATCCGCCACTAGCTGTGATCCTTGGCGCTAAGTCCAAAGTCACTTGTCTACTGCGTACGTATAATGCTTTCATTACAATTTCACGAAGAATTATTGCATCGAACTGATTGAACCAGCAAATCCAACCCACCCAAAAAGGGCTTTTGTGCCGGATGTTTTCTACAACGAATTATGGTAGAAGAGTCAAATTGGAGTATATGGGAGAAAGAAAAGTAGTCGGAAAATATCTGCAGTGGCACTTGGGTTTTTGCGTGGGCGTGGGAAGGTACACGAGGTTTGTCTTCTGCATAAGTATTTCCTCAGCACGCAGATGCTGCAGTGCAGTGCTGCATGCGACCGTACATATGTACTGTGTGCACTTACCTGCCATTAGTATCATGCATTTGATGTGTCTAGCTGCCTACAAACCTTTGAAGTGTGTGGGGTGCGGGTTTAAAAAAAAAAATCGAAAAAAAATTCCCACAGGCCTCTAGGTTTCTTCATGCGATATACAGACAGTATCTGCTTCAAGTGGTACGTGGAAGTGGGTAACGAAAACGCTGCCTTCGAAAAGCGAGCACTCTCCTGCAAAATATTGTCGATGTCGATGCTATTCACAGTGCAGCATCCCAAGTTCTACAGCCCACAGCTCAATGTCGGATTGGCTCAGCCAACTGCAGTGACGCCGAGGGCAGCAAGTACTTGCAAGCGAGGATTTGTTACTCGCATCGACGGGACCGTGACAAACTGTTGGGTTTTTAAAGGCCGGTCCGGAAAGCCATGACATCTGATAGCAATCGAAGCTTCGACCCAATTAGCTATGTCAAGTCGCTGATATTGCTACCTCGGCGCGGGGAAGCAAGCATAGAAGATCTTCAGTACCATGGCACGAGCGAAGGTGCCACGACTTTGATAATACAGGTACTCACAAAGACTAGCGAAAAGCATGCACTGCTCCGCTGATAATGAAAGATTTAGTTGGCCCAGGGAGCTCATCAACGTCCCATTCGCGGTTGCACGCGGGTAATTAAGGTAATATCGAGATTAAGTAGTTGTAGTTGGCATCGTCTTGCCTGCATCCAACTTGGCCAGAGTTTAGTTTCGTCCCATTATGTCCAGTCATTCTGGCCTCGATGCAAAAGCAAAGGCAACCAGCGTCCCAGTGCTGTCATGAGTAATAATACAGAGCAAAAAGCACCAACTATGAGTAGGTAGACATGATAATGTGTATGCAAGTCGATGATGGTGCCTCGTATGGTAAGTCCCGATTGAGATTGGCGGCGTTTGACAATTCAACCCTAAGTCGCGGTCTGGTGCGTTAGCTTGAAACACGACCGCGCGGTTTTTCCCAAGAGGGCGAAGAGGGATTTCTTGGGGCTCAACTTGACGGCGCCGGTGTTCTGTCGTGTGCCGGTCTTGTCGCCAACCTGAAAGTGTAGAACGTTGCTCGTAAGCTTCCTTCGTGGCCATTGGGCCCTGGGACGTTACACTAGTTGAGGGTACTACAGACACTAAGAGTGACGATCCTCTTGTAAGCTCGTTACGGAGCTGCATCTCGTGCAGATAGTTAAGATGACGGGATTTCACTGGACTAAATTGCCTCGGGGATACCTACGTAGAGCCTTACCCAATGTTCCTTGCTGCGTCCCTGGCCTTCCTGGACTTGGCTGCAGGTACAGCGGCTCAAGCCGGGGTGAAGATCTCTCAGCTACACTACACCAGAACAGAAGGGTCAACGCCAATTGAGGTCGAATCAAACATTAGGAGAGCTTCGAAAAAGAAAAAAAAAAGAAGAAAAAAAGGATGAGTTAGAAAATTTGATCTCCTAAAAGTAAATGAAAAAGAAGAATTGTATACAAAAATGAGGTCAATTGGCGTGGCGCGACGGGGAATGAAAACATCGTCATAAGCACTCGGGTCTGCCGAGGACCTCGATGGCCACCACGCCTATGAGCCCCCAAGCTTGCCCATCAACACTCGGGTAGGCAATTGACTCTCCTCTTTTACCCACTCAAGGATTGTCTGTTGTTGATCAAGGTGAGTCAGCAGATCACAGCCTGGAGCTTCGGTGGGTGAGGTGGGAGATATACAACCAACGCAGCCGCATGCCGTGAGACATGGAGTGGAAACATACTACTACGCTCTTCGCGACGTCCATGATATGGCCTGGAAGTCACCAACACAGCAATTGTGTGTTGCATCGATGAAGCGTGCAAATGGGGTTTCCTCGGTCATGATGATGGGCTGTCGCAATTTCCCCCACAGTCCAAGCTGTGTGCTACTATGTTTAGTGGGCTTTAGAAACGGTGGATAGTAGGACTGTCCGTTTCTAGGGTCAGACGTCATTGCCCAAAACTCTACGCTGTCCAATGCTCTTCCAGGAAACAAAACAAAATCGAAGTGAAAACAACCTCGAGACGTGTCTATTCGCAGTTCCCGTCCCTATTTGTTGGTCAGGCGTACTCTATGAAGACCAATCGCAGCGATCCACGGTCCGACACGCAGCTGAACCGTCAACTTGGCCGTTTGACCGTTGAGTTCCATACAGCGAGGCAGTCGTGAAGAGGCTCTTCAACAAGTTGGGTGACAAATTCTGACCTGCCTATTCAAAGGCTCGGCCTGATTTCATTGCTTGCGGAAAGACGCCGCTCATCCCCGCTGTCGGCGTCGCCCGTGGATGCTGGAAATGGAATGGACTTAAACGCAGGATCGGGCTGCTTGCAATAGAAGGAAGGAGGAAATGGAGAGAAAAGTTGGCGCGACTTCCATTCCCAGCTAACCAGCCCGGTTTTGTATTAGCGGATGGCTCCTTATTTGCTTACCATGGTCAGAACCAAGCTACTTTGTTGCTAGTGCATCTGCCTTGGGACTGAATTAGGAAAGCAGAAGTTGCCGTGGAGCCGTGGCATCGTTGCAGGAGCAAAGGGCAGCCAAGAACTCCCCGCCCGTGTAAGGGTTAGGGTACGCTGTTCCCTACGGTCATTACGACATCGATGGCCAAAAGAACGGCATCGAGTCGGCAATCATCATGTTTGTCAATCCTTCGAGCACGACCAGGCATTCCAACACCACGGGACCGCTTTCCAACCCGGACCGGAACCCCACGGAGTATCGTTTCGAGCAGTCCGACAGTGCAGTCGACGATCACCAAAGACCGCCGATCAGTTGACCAGTCAAATCTCCCACGAACCCCTTCACCAGCTCGCGACCCACGTCGGTAGCTCGTGGACAACACCATCGCATCCATTTTCCTGCGTCATGGTGCCCCCACAAACACTCGCAGACACACGTGGAATAGCATTCCGCAACACTCATCTCTGCCAATAAACGAAGAAAGCTACGCACCAGAGAACTGGAAATGAGGCTTACCAGACACAAACCAATGCACAAGGCTCGCGGCAGTGTCTTACAGACTCTTGGGAAGGTTCCGACTGGTCAGTCCCAGTTGAAAATCAGTTCGTATCGATCACTCTACTGTTCACCCAAGATGTCGGCGCCCCCGTAGCGCAGTGGAACACGATAGGAGCTTCAGCCTAGAAATTTGCGGGACACTGCTGACGATACCCTACACTAGCATAGCGCGGGCTGGCACATCAGCATCGCAGACACAGTCACAGAGATATCATGGTCCTCTCCGACCCCCCAGACCAAAAGACGGGCCATATACGCTACCCAACAAAATCTCCAGGTTGCTATGCCGTCGCCTTTCACTACACTCGCCATCAGTGGTTGCGCCGTCCGCTTGAGATGTTGTTTGTTTGCTATGCCTGAATTGTCACAAACATTCACCAGTATACGGCGAAGACGCTGGATTGCATTTCTTCTTTGCGAATTCCGTCTGCTTATTGGATCGCGGGAGACTGGCCACATCAGCCGCCGCAGCCCCTGCATGGTCGTAATCCGAGCTTGACCAGGCTTGCCAAGGCCAAACCAGAAAGGGGCAAAGGCTTCTAGACGGCGGCAGGGGCTTTGACTCCCTCGAGGGACTTTGGTGGGCATCGATGGGCTTCTTCAAGGCTAGCCCATGACGGTATGGAATCATTGGGTCAGCCAGACTTTGGGCGAGGGTTCCCTTGCCATCAATCTTGCCCTTGCAGGACAGATCCATCCATCACGAATGCTAGTCCAGCAAAAGCCCACTGAAAACTTCCAACAGAAGTTCCACAAGAGAGCCATGGAGGCGCTAGGCAAGCCTCCAGGACCTGACGATATTTCCATCGCGTCAACATGCTCGCACCCATTTTGGTTCCATTCAGCCCCACAGAGTCCACCGAAGAGCGGAGAGGATGAGCAAGAAAGAAAAACCAG
Source organism: Neurospora intermedia (assembly GCA_037102815.1). Classification (NCBI taxonomy): domain Eukaryota; kingdom Fungi; phylum Ascomycota; class Sordariomycetes; order Sordariales; family Sordariaceae; genus Neurospora; species Neurospora intermedia. The sequence goes on along the minus strand of BTPP01000004.1, from coordinate 2,720,390 downwards.
AAGCCAAAAAGAGTCAGCGGTCACAGTCCTTGTTCTCTCACAAGTGCCGCGATCTGATAAGAGAATCAGGTACGAAGTCTACTGGACTGCATGATTCGGTTGCTTGTCCAAACCTACGATCTACACTACACGTGCACATACACGGTAAAGTTACTCGTTGTGTCGTCTCCCAAATATTCGCTCAGAGACTAGAAAGACCGATTAGAAACCAATGTATTAGCGCCAACATTGTACTACATCACAGACAATACTATGCGTACGAATTCCACCCTCGGCATGGGCTGTGACGAAAAGGTATCACCTACAGAAAAACTCTCACAAGATGACTATCTTCAGCACACGTGGTCATTGGTTTACGTACTTACTAACAGCTTCTCAAAAGCTACGCCTCGGCTCCCCACTTGCACATTTGAAGCCTACCAGCCTTGAATCTACTGATGTTGAAACGGCCAGTCGATGTGTCTGATCAGGCCGCTGTTACGTAGACTATGCCTTTAACCATTACACTTGGGCATCTACGTGGGCTTTCTTTATCGACTGTGTCTTTGTTTGGTGGCACTTTGAAGCAAAGACGTGTTCATCTCGATGTGAGGATATTGGGGACGACAACGGTAACAGTAACGGATGACGGGGAACGTCCTGACTCGTGTGTGTCAACTTCTCCGCCATGGCGATGGCACCAAAGGCCATGAATCCAGAAACCCATCAGAGAGGAACCCACGTGCTGGATCCGAGTACATACAATGCAAACATCGTAGTGTAGCCCCGCGAACCCCGGTGAGGGGTCGGTCCAAACTCCATTTCAAATCCATGAGCCCGGCGACCCCTCTCGGAAGTGGTGATAAGTCGGACATGTTCAGCCAACCCCACACCTCGGTCAACTCAGGTTCTTGGACAACACTCTTTCCCCGGCGCCGTCGAAAGGGCTCAATCTACTTCGGGACTCGCTTGCCCAGCTGTTCTCACTCTCGCGAAGGGCCTCGCTAGTCCTGTACCGCTCTTCTTGTATACCATCTAGAACTTCTTCTAATACCTAGGTAATTGGGGCCGGCTTGCGATGGCAACTGGGTGGGTTATGGAGGAGGAACACCGGTGTGATGGAAACTTTGGAAACCAAACCCCGCGCGATACCGCTTTCAGGGTTCTAGGGCTACCTGGCCTGTGTCTACCCCACAGTTTCGGCCGACTTCCATTTAAAGTGCAAGAACCGGTTACCTGAAGCTCTCAAGGTTCTTCTTTTGCTGGGTCTCTTGGGCTTCTCTGCTGCTGGCTTGCATCGGCCCCAGCGTGTCTGGTGGAACACGGAGCAACATTGTGGATGCCCAGTGCTCCGTGGTGATTCCTTTACCCATCGCATGCATACCTACATAGCGTGCTCGGCGGCCCCTAGTGTAGTGTAAACGAACGCGAAACATTTCCACCTCTAACCCGACGAGCCTCTCGGGATGCCTCAAAAGGCGTTAGCAAAGGTGGAAAGGAAGCGCAAAGAAACGAGAAAGGGAAGGTTCCCGACCGCGCCTAACGTAAACGCCAATCATAGCGTACATTGGTGCATGAAAGCGTAACGTAGATGCCCAGCATGGATAACTAGGTAGTTGTGGATATCAGAGTAGAGACCGGAATGCAACACTGTTTTGTCAAGATTGTCAAGGGGAAGAAAAAAAAAAACACAAAGGCAAAACTTTTTGCAGTGTCATATCCACAAGTACATACAAGCTTCAAAGGTACGTATGCTTGTCGACTCCCTCCGTTTCGATAAGGCTCCCCCGTTCTGTCTGTGGGTGGTGGGCGTTATGCTGACCAGGAATCCTGAACCGGCATTTGGTCTGCCCGTGGGGGAGCAAGGTATCCCGCAAGTCTATAAAGTTGAGGAGATGCGGTGTGATGGGACGAAAACTCGCGAGTATGTGAGCCTGTCCCTGCTGTTTACAGGCAATCGGCTTACGAGCTGATCCCTACGAATCCGTCACAGAGCAATCGATCCGTACCTGCCGAACTTCATGCAGCTTCCTTCTGCCAGATACACTACTCCAACCATGGAAGTGAAGCTCTAGCTAGGTCACTAAGCTGTAGTATAAACTCTAGCGCTACTAATTACCTCTACCAAGCATAGCTCCTGGCTACTCCAGGAGTTGAGGATTGCAACCCGCCTGGATATCTCTCTAAGATAAGGAGTCATCATACCTCTACGGGAGGTTCTGTCGCTGTTCACAACTCGTCGCCGTGCGTCTCTCCAATTTCTTTGACGGTGTAAATTTAGCATCTAGGCGTCTTGGCAGGTTTGTGTCAATGCGTGGTCTTCATTCAGCTGCAGGATACACTTCTTGTGTTTACCAGTACATCGGAAACCCCAGCCTTGATAGCGTTTACTAGAGATACAGGCGAAATGCTTAGCTGATAAGCCACGTCACCAAGTCCTCCAGATACCTACATATCTTGCGGGGCGCCAAGTCAGCCAAGACATTTTCCTTTTCCTCTCTTTGTTTCTTCAAGCCCACAAGCAATTTGGTACACTTTGCTTCGCTTCCTCCTTGTCAAGCTCCAGCACTTGGAACAATTTTGTCACCCCGTTACAACTCAAGGAAAACCGATCACCCGAAGCCACGAGCTACGGTAGCACTCAGAGGTCGGTACCATACAGCATAGTCCGTCCCAGCTGTATCCTTACGATGATAAATGGAACATATTGGCGGTTTCTACCTATGTATCTACCCATCTTGCTCTCAAACTTTCAGGTCTACACTAGAAGCACAGGGACGACACTGCAAGGTACCAACTATATGCCAGGTTTGCATCCCAAGGTCGTCCAATGATAACTGGGCGCATTTCCTAGTGCAAGGTACAGCATGTGCCGTGCAGTAGTGTACACATCAATGCTGGTTTGTTTGTTAGCGCGGGACACGCCCCACATCTTTTCACAGGGGGGTGACACGGTCAGAAAGGTCTCTTCACGCGATTTGATTGGCCAAAATCGCTAGATTTCATCGTTAGAACGAGTTGACCGAAGGGATTCACACACACGCACACAAACCTCTTATTCTAGCTAAAAGCCACTAGAATCACCAATCATTCACAAAATTTTCACCTCACCACCTTCCATAATCGGTATAATTATAAGGCATTTACTCTTTGTTATTCCCCCTGTTCAAAACCCCTGTAAGTAGGTACCAAGCTAACGAACAAACCAGGGGTAATGTGTAGTGGTACACTACAAAAACGCACCTGAGCATGTCGATCACTGGGTCTAGCCGTAATTTTGACAGCTGGAAGTCCCCGACATCAAACATTTTGACCACTTTCAGGAACGGCGTACTCACGGGGGACAACCTTCGAAAAAAGAAGTTACAAAGGTCCTTAACGGTCACACCGCTGTCAATAGCGTCCGGGTGGATTGTGAGAGTGGTGTGACAATCCCGACTGTCGCCTACGTAACCGACGCCAGTCTAGTATGGGTTCGTGCTTCCTATCTCGAAATTCCGATGAGAGAATCCCCCTAGCTGATGGAAGGGTGATGGACGCCACCACAGAACGGTCCGAACGCGCACGGCCTCGTGTCTCATTTATGTATACCCAGTCCGTCGGCTCGTCAGGGCACAGACCGCTGCTGACCGACAGTTGGAAATAAGGAAATCCGAGTCGGCTATGATGGATTACTCGAAGGGCTCGCTCGGTTCCTCATCTGGTTTGGTCTTAGTCCGAATAGGTCTCACTCTGGTCCGACCTTCCGAGCCGTACGCAGCTCCTAGCCTCTTTGCTTCCTTACCTTCTGGGTTGGGCTGCCAAAATGGCTGATGAGAAAGCCGAGCGAAGCGAAAGAAGATAAACACAAAAAGGGAAAGCATGCGGCTCTGGTTCCGTTCCAATTGCCCAACCATCTCAATAGAATCGGGCAAGGTGGTGAAAGCGACGACAAAAAGGGAAGAAGGAAAGGCTAGATACGGTACGTGATTGACGGACGTCCTTTTTCCTTGTTCAATAGTTCCCCCCATTATCGTCGTCGTAGTTTTCTTCCCTGGCCGGGGCTCTCTTGCTGAAGGTACCGGGTGTCCATTACACCGGGACGGCTTCTTCGCAGCGCCGATTGGACAATTGGTCCGTTGTGTACGTCTTAACGCGATTGGTGGCCTCGTACGTTGTTTTCTGTCGTTCGATTTATTCTTCTCTCCCTCCGCCGCTCGTTAACTGTTTCCGAAGTCGGGAGAGATGGCAACTGACGGTCTAAAGATGTGATGCCCCTTGTTGGTAGAATGATCATCCCTTTGCGCTTTCATTCGTTCATTGGCGCTGTTTCCGAACTTGATGACCGGCATGCCATTTGTTTCTTCTTTTGTCACCTCTGTCCTTGATCTTGTCGCCATTGTTTAGTCCATTGAATGTATATACGAAAGTTTGGGTTGAACTCAAGGAAAGAGATATGAAAAATATAAAGCAGGTGTTAAAGAAAGCACGAAGGCTGCCGTATGACCATGGACAGACAATTATTCGATCAAAGCCGTCTTGAATACTATAATCAATATCCATCATAATGCCTTTTCTCCAGCTCCCATGGTTACCACTGTTACCTAACCATCCACCCTTGTCTTGTCCTAAGATCTGATGCCATTCAATAAACCACGACTGAACATGCCATTGTCAATGCAACTTCTATTGCACTATCGTCGATGACCTAAATTGGAAGGAAATCATTCAGGAGACCTGACTAGGGGTGTGTAGCTGGTGAATCCACATCTTGGCTTCTCTTCCATCTTTCATTGCTACAAATTTTGCACACTTTGATTTTAAACACGTTAAGAACACACAGTACCATACCACCCTACATCGTGCGGTGCTATTGCGACCCCAGGTTGTATACCTTCGATTGAACGTACATCAACATGGCCGCAGCCATAGCCACGTGAAACAGAAACAACGTTCGTATGTCTCAAGTTGAAACTCATGAAGTAAAGCGTGCATAAATAAGATTGAACAGGTACACGAGTAGGTAGGATAAGGCATTACTGGATGGCTGTGGCCACAATAATGACTGGATGTCGGACTGCTACGGACAAAAATGGACTTTCGTTCTTGGTTGAGACTCCGTACGTCAAGCTAAGAGCCGTCAAGTGAATAAAAGTATAATGAAACATGGAGCCCATAAACAGAGGCTGGGCAAAAGGATTAAGGGCTGCTTATAGCATCAAGTAAACTCGAAGAATAGTTCAAAAATGGGGTATCTCCATCACGGAACTCAAAGATCGCCACCCAAGCCAAATCATGTCTCCCACCCAGACACTCACACTTCAACCGCAAGCTCAATCCTATTCGACTATTAACTTTTCCGAAGGCTCCGAAATGACCTGCTATTACACAAACGCATAACCCACAAAACCCACGCTCTGTTTTCCAAAAACGCGCCTCCAACGCCCTCACCTACCACTCCCTTCCATTTCGTTGATCACCATCACGATCATTCCCATCATCACGTCCAGGACCACCAATAACCTCAATCTCACTCGCTATATGGGTCTCAACCCTGACCACCCCGCCTCTCGGTGGATGTCCTAACGCTGTCCCAATCTGTTGATTTTCAGGCGGACTGATTCCGAGTCCCGTCGATCGATCGGAAGCGGAAGCAAAGGAGGATTCTTGGCCGACAGCAACACTGTATGATGGCGGCGGTGAAAGCTGAGGAGGTCCTGTGGTTGAACGAGAAGAATGGGAGATTAGCGAGTCTTGGGCATGGCCCGCAGAGTCGTCTTGGTCCTTCTGGGACCACACGCGTGTGTCAACTCCTAGGGTAGTGTTGTTGTGGCTGGAAGCAAAGGGACTCCATGGTGCCGCTGGCATCAGTGGATTCTTGAGTGTCCCATTGCCTGTGCTATTTAGCGTATCTGGCTCCTTCTGTTTTTGTGCCTTTCTCGTCGCCCGATATCGCTCCTCCTGTGGTGAATGTCTTGAGGAGGATGTGGGGGTTGGAATCGGCGGAAGAGGGCAGGTAGGTGAATTCGAAGGCGGTAGGATTGTTATGGAGGAGCTGCTGAGTGTGGTGTAGCCTTGAGAAAGCTTGTTGACAGTCGTCCGCTTCTGCTTTCCCTCCGTCTTCTTTGCTTGACCCGCGTGCAGGGATGGTATGTAAATGGGTGACAGTGGCATTGGCAACGTGATGGGGACGTGGAAAGCATTCGGTCGGAGATACCATGGGTTGCGCGCTGGAGGGGAGGGATCATCTGACAAATCGGGCCAGGGATTATGGTTGACATTTGCTGTGGGTGAGGACTGGCTAGGGTACAAGTCCGAGAACTCTTTTCTGAATTCATCATATGGAGAACGTGGAACGGTATGAGAGCCTTCACCCGTAGTTTGTGCAGGTTGTAGTCGGTTTGTGAGGGGTATGTCCTCAGTATAAGGAAGGATAGAGAAGTCGTTTCCACTATGGCTGTCCAGTCAACTGTACGTTAGCATCCAGATGGTCTCATGTGATGGTTATGTTGTGAGGCTTGTGAGTTTCATACCTTGTGACTGTACCCCTTTTGCCGTTTTTCGTCATGGATGACCACCACGATTGCGAACTTGTTTGCGTACTAAGCTCAGATGGTGGTTCAGACTCATCGGGGTCATATTCTTGATACAGCTTGGGCCAAATCTTTCCTAAGCCAAGAAAAACGAGAACCAAGCGATATTGGTTATATGCCTCAACTGTTGTACCGAAGGTAATGCAAATGGCCACCGAGCTCACCACTGGAACATAATTGGTAAGGACTGTGGAGACTTGCATTCTTTCCGTCGTTGTGAACGAGACAAAGTTGATGTTGGCGTGAATGCGATGGAGGTCGAACGGCAACGTCCACGGCCAACCCTGAATGAGGTTGAAGACGAAGAAGACGCAAACTATCGGCACAACTAACACGAGAATAGAGAGAGTGAGAAAGTAGAGCTTTCTCCGCAGGCGTTTTTGTCTCGCGGTTCGTATACTATCATCACTTGGTAGGACTTCGCGAGTGAGTTTCTCCAGCTGTCGGTACTTGTAAAAGCAAACTCCTGTGTACATTGTAAGCGATTACAAAACATTCCATGGACTTGACTTTATATCTTACCTGCCAGGCCTGCTGCCCCAACCGTGAAGACTGGCGAGGGGAGAATGAAGAAAACAAAGAAGATGCCGTTGGGATCAAAGACGGCATTGCAACCGGCAAGGGTTAAGACGTCGTACCGTTGCATGATGACGAAGTAAGTGAGCAAGACCTGTAACAACGGATTTCCGAAGATGATGAGGGCCGAAATTCGGTCCTTGCGTTTCCTTTCCTTAGGACTGAGGCTGGTGACTCGCGGGTTACCAATCTTGTTGGCAAGACCGAGCATGATGTCGAAGAGAGTGGTGTGAAAGATGGTTTCGACCGCAAAGAAGACGTAAGTATGGAAATCGCACCACCCATAGCCAGCATACCAGTTCTTGACGTTGTTATCTCGCCATATTAGCGAATTGACGACGTAAAAGAAGTTGAGCGTGACTGTCGACATGCAATGTACCGTGGCAGAAAATTCGCCATTGATCCATAATAGCCTCGCAGGCACGAGAGGAATGAGGATTCCGAGGATCCCCAGAAAGACTCTGAAGAAGAGATTGACCTGGAGGCCAATATCGGTGTAAGGAGCGGGAGGGCCAAGTCGTTCCTCGGGTGTGGTGGTGTAGGGGGTGGTAATGTTGGCGACACTTGCCCAAGAATCTGTGTTGTTCATTTTAAAATCTCTTTTTCATAGACCCGTGACGGATGTTTGTGTGCTTTCGATGCACGGGCGAAACAGAAACTCGAGAAAGTCCGAGCAGTGAGTAATTAGCGTAACGGGACAACAGATGAGGGCTGACATCAAGTGGGCGACGACAAAGGCGAGGATGGCGACGATATCAGCGTTAAAACCAAAGTCAAACCAGGGGCTACAATGAGAGGAGGAAGTTCAAGAGAGACATGATGCCGACGATGGCTAAAATGGAGTCGGGTCGTAGCATGATCTATTGATCTATTCAGAGACGGCAGCTTATAGGAAAGATTTGTGAATGGGAAAGACGGGATGTCTCAATCGCGCTGGTGGAGCGAACCCAAAAGCAATAAAGTTTGGTGTAGGTGATGAATGAGTCTGCCATCCGATGTCTACTATAGAGTAGTGTATTCAAACCGAGCATCCTTATTGAGGCTCTATTCAAACCCAAAAGGGGTTTAGCGCAGACCTGAACCAAAGATGGGAAGAAAGAACGTGTAAGTTGTCACAGACTCGTTTTCCCGAAAGCAAACTTAGTATCACAGTTGTTTAAAAATGGAGCGTAGTTGCCGTTTGTCGATCGGCATAGTAGAAGCGGCCGAATCAATCTTGTTGGTGTAACTTCTTTCGGTGCCGTTGCGTGTAACCCGAGATCCTCAGCATGGTGGTGGTACAAACCACGTGCTCTGCCGACCGAGAGCGCGCTCGGGATTTGGCTGTTAACGCCCGGTCCCGGAAGGCTGGGTGGCTTCCGGTGGGTAGCCGGTTGCCTGTTGCCGGTCTTTGCCTAGTTACCATCGTCCTTGGAGGGCTGAAGATCAAGTTGCTGTGGATTGTGATATGTTACCCATCAAGGGAGGCAAAGATAGTAACTTGGGGATGAGTGATATCAACGACAAGGCCTGATGAGGCAGTCGGTCGAGTGGGATCCAATCTCGGAAATCGATCTGAGACTTCCGAGGAGCTCACACCAGAAGAAGAAATTCCCACCCTTTGATGGCCATGGTTGGTGTGATGAGGAAATGGAAGATGAGAACAACGAAATCACAGGAAGTGGTTAAGTTGAAAGTTACGGTGTTGGCTGCAGTGCAAAGCAAGGGAAGTGTTAGTGTGGGCAAAACGCTTTTCTGACGCCATGGTGTGCACATAGACAGCCATTACACAGGTACGGAAGCAGCGCCGACGCTAACTGGATGGATCTCTTATCTTATCGGAACACATGCATCATGGAGAAAGAAATCGGAGGTGGATTTGGGGACCCGGACGCGACGAATTGAAACGTCTAGAAGCTAGCTGGAACCCCTCTAGAGGAGCTAAAGTCTAAACGTCCAAATCCGATCCTCCAACAGCTTCCACACCACCCACCCATCCAACCAGCCCAGCCAGTCAAGCCCTCAACATGTCCGCCTTCCTCCGCCCCGTCTTTGGCGCCGCCGCCCGCCCGGCCGTCCGCTCTTTCAGCTCTACCTCTGCCCGCGGCGTGGCTCGCGTCCAGATCATCGGCAACCTCGCTGACACCCCCGAGGTCCGCGCTACCAGCACGGGCCGTGAGATGATCAAGTATGCTGTCGCCAGCAACTCAGGTCCCCGCAGCGACCGCGTTACCAGCTGGTTCAACATTACCAGCTTTGTCGAGGGCAAGGCGCGCGACTTCCTGCTGACCCTGCCCAAGGGGTGCGTAACTCTAGCCCCAGTGGTGTGAGAGTCAGTCCTCGAACGATAAGACTGACTGCCAACGACAGAACCACCGTCTTCCTCGAGGGCGACATGTCCCTGAGGAACTGGACCGATGAGGAGGGCCGCAACAGACAAGCCGTCAACATCCTTCAGCGTACGTCACATCAGCACCAATGCGCCGTTCCATTTCACATCTGCTCATTGCTAACCAACAACAACAACAACTATAGGCAACATCGAGGTCCTCCGCCGTCCCTATACCGGACCCCGCGAGACCAGCGAGACCGAGGCCGAGGCCGAGGGCGAGGCCCAGGAGCAGCAGTAAAGTTGAGCTGAACTTGGCATATGGCCAATCGACAGTTGCTGTTCGCTGCTGGCGTCGCTACTGTTACTGAGGGTTTCACGAATGGGCTCGATGGAGTCCGGTCGTTGTACGATGGGCCAGGGGCATGTACGCCAAATATGACTGTCGATTACGAATTACGAACTTTGGGTTTCAGCAGGACGCTGTGTGTAGCTTCGCGAAGCTGAGTTCTTTCATTTATACCCATGTACCATCATCTATCTTTTTTTCTCAGAATTTGCAGGGCTTCCGTGTGTCGTATGCATATTGAAGGTTGATACCGTGATGCCTACCGTCTGAAACTCGCAGAATTTCGCCATAGACAATGCAGGATCAGAGGTGTCCAACAATCACGTCCATGCTCATGGATTGACGATCGCCAATGCGACTGCTAGACCTTTTAGGTCTTCCGTTTTCTGCGCAATGGCTATGGCGATTTTCGCGAATCTCTACGGTAGGTATTACCATCCTGTGCTCATGCCCTGTGTTTGTTTGGTGTTGATTGGGGACGTGGGGTTCCTGATGTTTACTAGCTACAGGGCAGCAGCAGTTGTGAAAGGTGAACGCTAGATAGACCCCGTGGCGTGGTATCGGAGGCCAGTCTGGGTCCACTTTATTTTCTGGTCAGTGCCGCTACATTCGTTGCTTGCCCATGTTCACTGTCTTCATCCTTTTGCCTCCATCGATGCGATCCGCGCAACCTCAGCCATGTCAAAACTCCTGATTTCTAGGAGCCTTGGCCGGCCCCTTCGGCGGCCGCTCTACCAGTTTTGGAGCACCGGCATCATCAAGACGAGGACCTTTGCGACGGTCGAATCCGATGCGAGGTGAGTACTTGACCACCCAGTCAACGACAAGCACACTATCGCCATCTACCTATTCCGAAGCCAAAAGGAAACTACCATGTCTGACCAGCTCTTCCGATACTGTCCAGGCCCTTTGATGTCGTCGTTATTGGCGGAGGTCACGCTGGATCCGAGGCGTGCGCTGCGGCTGCCCGCGCTGGCGCGAGGACGGCGTTAGTGACACCCAGCGTCGAGAACCTTGGTGTTTGTTCCTGCAATCCTAGTTTCGGCGGTATCGGCAAAGGAATCATGATCCGCGAGATTGATGCTCTCGATGGCCTCGCTGGCCGTATCATCGACAAAGCCGGTGTTCAGTTTAGAGTCCTCAATCGGAAGAAGGGTCCCGCCGTTTGGGGTCCTCGCGCCCAGATCGACCGAGCGCTATACAAGAAGCACATGCGCGCAGAGCTCGAATCATATCCCAACCTCTCCCTGGTCTACAACAGTGTATCCGACATTGTAGTTTCCGAAAACGATAATCCTTCCAACGGAGCAAGATCCAAGATCACTGGTGTTAGGTTGGAGTCTGGCGAGGTCTTGCCCACAAGTCAAGTGATCATCACCACAGGAACATTCCTCGGCGGCGAAATCCACATCGGTATGGAAGCATATCCCTCGGGCCGCATGGGTGAAAAGGCGACTTTTGGTCTCAGCAAGTCGCTTAGGGAGGCCGGGTTCAAGCTCGGGCGCTTGAAGACAGGAACGCCGCCACGGTTAGACAAGAAGAGCATCAACTTCGATATTCTCGAAAAGCAGTATGGCGATGATCCGCCAAACCCGTTCAGTTACCTAAACGAAGCTGTCGCTGTCAAGGATCAACTTCACTGCTGGGCCACCTACACCAATCATGCGACACACGAGATTGTGCGCGCGAATCTTGACAAGACCATTCATATTCGCGAGACAGTCAAGGGACCTCGGTATTGCCCTTCGCTCGAGTCCAAGATTATCCGCTTTAGTGAGAAGGAGCGCCATCTTGTGTGGTTGGAGCCCGAGGGTTTCGACAACGACATCATCTACCCGAACGGATTGAGTATGACTGTGCCCGCCGAGGCCCAGCTGGCACTGCTTCGCACTATTCCCGGCCTTGAGGAGGTCATAATGACCCAACCTGGTTATGGTGTTGAATACGACTATGTCGACCCCCGCAGCCTGAAGCGCACACTGGAGACCAAGGCCATCCGTGGTCTATGGCTCGCCGGACAGATTAACGGTACCACCGGCTACGAAGAAGCAGCAGGCCAGGGTATTGTCGCCGGAATCAACGCCGGCCGGGCCGCTATTGGTCTTGAACCCGTCACCCTTTCGCGGGCCGATGGTTATATCGGCGTCATGATCGACGATCTCATCACCAAGGGCGTCTCGGAGCCCTACCGCATGTTCACCTCGCGCAGCGAATTCCGAATGACCACGCGGTCCGACAACGCCGACTCGCGTCTGACCGCCCTCGGCCGCAGCTGGGGCGTCGTTGGCGACCGTCGCTGGAGCCATTTTCAGGACGAGAACGGCCAGATGGCCGAACTGCGCCGCATCCTCAGCGAGACCATCTTGTCCCCACAAGCCTGGCAGAATGCCGGCTTCGACGTCAAGGCGGACAGCCGCAGGCGTAGCGCCTTGGAGATCCTCTGCTTCAAGGGGGCATCGATCCAGAAGCTCTATGAGTCGGGTGTTGTGCCTAAGCTGATGGACTTTTCGGAACGCGTGCGCGAGCGGACCTTCATCGAAGGGCTGTACGCGCCCCAGATCGAAAAGCACGAGTTGGAGCGGGCCAGGTTTGAGCGCGAGGAGGATCTCAGGCTGCCGCTTGATTTGGATTATGACCAGATCGCTAGTCTCTCCTTGGCTGAGAAGGGCGTGCTCAAGGCCACTAGGCCCGAGAGTCTGGCGCAGGCAAGGAGGATAGAAGGTATTACCCCTGCTGGATGCATGCGGTTGCTGGCATATGTGAAGAGGAGGAATGGGGACCTCAAGAGCGGTAGCAGGTCCGGAGGTCTTGAGGAGATCGCATCCGAGTGGAGCAAAGAGGCGCCCGAAGCAGATCTTGACGCCGTTGGTGAGGCGTTGACTGCTGCTGAGGGTGATATGGAGACTGTGGATGCTAAGGTGAGGGCTGCTGATCTCTGACATGCTGGCCGAGGTAATTGAAAATATCACCAAAAAGGGGAAAAGTGTGCCTGGTGTAACGATAGCATTTGAAGAAAAGCGTAGCATATACTGGATGGAAAGGTCAGGTTGGTTTTTTGGAGTAGAATTTGTCAATATGTATAATACTTGGTATATAGAAAGTGAAGTCCTTCCGATTGTAGGAAGAATCAATGCCTTGGTTTGAGAGCCATTTCACTTATCGGCGGTCTGTAACAATATAGTAGGACAGAGCAAAGTCGGATGCTCCGGTTTTCGGGCAGTCCGGGATGAGGCCGGTGTCAGTCCCACTTTATCGGCCGGGCGGGGCCGATGGTAGAAGACCTATCAAAATTTCCGAAACAACTCTGATGCACTAAAATGCGAGAGTGCACCGTGCATCCGATTGCTGGCAAAACTACTGCGAAGGTACAAAGCCCGGCGCACTCCGTTCACACCCCACCAACGAAGGTCCTCGCCGGACGGATGAGGGCGGATCGTCGTCCCAATTATCTTGTACCGATCCGTCGTAAAGGCAGGGCTTAAGTAAACGGATCGTCTTGTCGTGGGTATCTTGGGAACATCGTGTGCGCCTCACTTTGTGGTCATTGCTCTTCTTCTCTTGATTTTTTTTTTCCGGCATCTTGACTTACCCACATCGACAGGGGAAGAGGAGCATTGCGACGCCTAGCAAAGTCCCGGTCCTACTAAATCCGGTATTCTTCTCGAAATCATACAGCCGACGAATGATTGACGGGGCGAGAATGCAGTGACGAAAGAGACGTCTCCGTACAACCTTCACCACATTCATTCAGCTCTTACACGTCCACACCACTCACTCATTGAAGATGTTGCGACTAAACACCTCGCCCTTGTCAGGCGTGCGCTACGCTTCCGCTTCTCTTTCCCAGTCGATGACCTCGAGGCCGTTTGCTCAGCAACATCGCCTCCAAGATAGTGGCTTGAAGACGCCCATCGTTCTCCTGCAGTCACATTCACTATGGCAGTCATGTTCAGCCCGAGGTCGCATAAACAACGGATTGTCTGTTGCGCCTGCTGTGCGTGCTAGGCATTTTACCGTGTCCAAGTGGTGGAGGAGTCAGGAAGACAAGAGCGGGTAGGTCATGATGACATGAAGACATGAGTTGATTTGGCCAAGTAGTTTGATCCTGTCCTGGCCCATTTCATCATACACTTCACTTCAGTCGCCGCGCGCCTGTGCCCATATTCATTCAACTTAACTCACATATATAAATGACCCGACACTTCACTAACCCACTCCCTCCTTCAAAGACCAAAACCACCATCTCGCCTCGCCAAAACCACAGCAGCGCTCAAAGCCGCCCTCCCCCAGACCGGTGCCATCACCAAGCGCGAGAACATCCACACCATCCCCAACTGGCTGACCTTCTCTCGCCTCGTCGCCGCCCCCTTCATCGGCTACTGCATCCTACATGACCATCATGCCTGGGCCCTCGGTCTCTTCGCCTATGCGGGCGTGACCGACCTTTTGGACGGCTGGATTGCGCGGAAATGGAACCAGGGTACTGTGGTCGGCACCATCATCGATCCCATGGCCGACAAGACGCTCATGACGGTGCTGACCGTGACGCTGGCAACCAAGGGACTCCTGCCCGTCTGGCTGGCCGTTATCATCTTGGGAAGGGACGTGGCCCTGGCTATTTCTGCTTTGTACTTCCGCTGGATCTCGCTCCCGCCGCCCAAGACGATGGCACGGTATTGGGACTTTTCGCTGCCCAGTGCCGAGGTCAGACCGACTGCGATCAGCAAGTACAACACCGCCTTGCAGTTGGGGTTGATGGGGTTGACGACGGTGGCCCCGGTTGTGCCGGCGTTGGATTTGGCGTGGAGTTTGATGGTGATGCAGTAAGTTCTCTCCTGATCATGAGTCATGGTGTTTTGATAGAAGATAATGACTGACAAGTTATGGCGCCAAAAAAAAAGATATGGCGTTGCTGTCACGACGATCTGGAGCGGTGCTAGCTATGTGTATAGCAAGGATGCTGTCAAGATTCTGACGCAACCTGCTACGCCCAAGGGTGCCGAGAAAGAGGGCAACACCAAGGTGGTCGATGAGGTGAAGGCGAAGAAGGTGGAGGATGAGACGACCACCAAGCAGTAGTGATCAATTTACAGTAGCGAGTGCTAGGAGCATGATGGTTGTGATTTTCGCTTCCAAAACACTGCAAGTTAAGCGCATTGGGATGGTTGCCCTGAGAGACTACAGTAACCTCCATAGGCGCTCCCAAAAGTTAAGCCCGGCGTCGACCTTACGCACCATAGAGATACAACATGGTCGTGAATATTTTCTATTTTTTCTTGGACCGCCATCGTGGGTGAAGTATATCGGGTATTTTGGACACTGAACCTTGTGTGTTTTGTTCGGCGTGTAGGCCTGATCTACGATATCTACACGCCACCTCCAACACAGTCTACTTGTCCTTACTTAGAATGTAACTGTGATCAAGTATCTTTGTCCTATCTACCTCACTCAAAAGGACAGGAAACAAGGAAACGAAAAAAAGGAAGAGGAAAGAAGGGGTCTAGAGATAGTGAAGAAATGGAGCAAAAATCTGGAAAAAAAAAGTCGATCCACCCAGGGGTCGAACCTGGAACCTCCTGATTCGTAGTCAGACGCTCTGCCATTGAGCCAGCGGACCTTGAATGACCTAAAGACGAAAGCTACTTTGTTATATACAAATTTTGACACCTCGGTCAAGTGGAATGGTGTGTAATTCTCTGCAAACTATATAAGTCGGGGGCTTCTACTATGTATACACTCGCAAGACTGCTCACAGGACGAATGGTTCCCGTGTAGATTTCAGTACCGTAACGGCGTCAGCTTATAATGTTTAATATCGGGGAGGAGCTATCCATAGGACACCGTACTTTCAGTGCGACTTGTTCTCTAGAGGACGCGGTTTCTCTTCTTGGAAATCCCCTCGATCTATTAAACTACCTTTGCTCCCTCTGAGCATATAGCTCTGCCAATGTACAGTTCTTAGTGGACAACGTCTGAGGAATCAAAGTCCCTAGAAATGGACCTACCAATATAATCTCACCTACTACCGGCCTATACTAAAAGACCTGCCGTCGATGCCACTAAATCGTAGCCGATCTCCATGATAGCCAGCATATAGATATGTAGGGCAGAAGGACAATATCAGAGACACTACTACTCTGGACAGCACAACCAAGAGGGTGTGGTGGAGAGAGACGTGACAACTTGAGGAACCATAGGAACCATGAACTCGGCAAAGAGCTCAACTCAGCACTTGAAGCTTATGACAAGTCATTGCGAATTTTTGGGCATTTTGCTATAAATCTAATTCCCTTCAAGTCCGGCAACCATGAGCTTGCTAGTCTAGAAAGTCCGAAAAACAAAGTAGGAAAAAGAAGAGAAGTGGCAAGTATCTCAAGTGTCCAAGATACAGACAGAAAGGACAAGACAAGATCGAGAAGATAGTAACAAAAAGACTGGAAATAGAAAAAACAATGGAAACATACAGCACCTGGGATTCGCTGGTCGTCACCGACCCAACTACTAGTCAAGCGATTGGTGGCTTATCTATGGGAGAGCGGACGGGATCCCGAGTTTTCCACCATCTATGGCCGTATGTGATAGATGGCGATCCAGAACCATCTTTTAAAGTCTCCCTGATATCATTATTGTTGTGTCTTGTCTACTGTACAACTAACTTGTCTATTTTCTGCATGATGCGAGCAGTGGTTGAGACTAGCGAAACCATGTAGACCTTGAACTAGAAAACCGACTATAGGGGTATGAATTTTGCCTGTCCTTGACGCCTTCGACATGATTTAACTTTTTTCAGAAGGGGGTAGGTATATAAGTAGGTAAGTATGTATGCGGAAATCTCAAAGGTTACCTCCACAGTCTATCATCCACATTGAGTTCCCTCAACTTTGTTCGCCTCTGTCCGTTTGCAACCTCCTCTGGTATCCTCATCTCCTAGCCACATCACCTCCTTCTCAGTACCACCCACATTCTTGCACTCTAATTCTCGCCCCCGTTGAACCATCAGACACACGACTCATGCGACTCTATCGCCGGCTCTTGAGCAGTTGCTGCAAGTAAGCCATCACGGCCTTACGGTCCGTTGAGCTAGTGAGCGCACGCAAGAAGTCCTCGGCACCCATGCCAACGGCCGGGAATGTAACCGTCTGACAGTGACTGATGAACTTCTCGCCCGTCTTGAGGTAGATGATTTGCTCTAGACCGGTAATTTCGTTCAGGATTTGCCGTGTTTGAGCATCGGCATAAGGTCTGAAGTTAATGTCCTGCATGACTTCCCAGCACGCAGCGTGGAACTGGGTGAGCATGAACTGGTCGAATCCCGGGAAAGCGGGCGCGGGCACTCCGTTGGCGGTGGGGTTCTCGCCGACGGTAGCGACGTCAGGACCACCCCACTGTTGAGCCATCCGCGCAAGCACATTGAAACTAATGCGACTGGCCACGATGTTACCGTGAACAATGGTCTTGGCAATAGTCATGATGGAGTTCACGAGGGATTCGAAGACACCCTGGTTGGATGTGCTTACGAGAACGCCGCCAAGTTCGTTGATCAGGATAACCTGTACGAACGACACGTACTCGCGACGCAGCTCCTGCAGCTGGATCTCGTCATCGGTTCCGTTGATGGGTTCAGAGAGACCGGCAAACACACGCTGGAGAAGCGGGGTGAGAAGGAGGTCGAGGATGTTATAGATCTCGCCCTTGAAGTTATAGACGATCTGCTCCAGTAGGCGAAGGAAGAACGCCATCTCGTCCTTACTGGAGCTTTGGGAAAGGAGCCCTTCGATCCACTGGGGCAGTTGTGGGAGAATGGTAGCCCCGAGCACACCAAGAAGACGGGAAAAGGCGGAACGGCATGCTGCACGGATCTCCCCATTGGTATTAAGCTCATTAAGAGCAACCAGGATTGCCTCAGACGCCCTGGAGAACTCTGCAGAGACGGCTTGTGGTGGCGTACGCTGGTTGTTGGGGTTCTGTGACTGGTTCGGGTCGGCAAAACCGTTGGCTAGGGTACCAAGGGCCATGATAATATGGTGAATTTGGAGGATGGCCTGCGCATCGCCAGACTTTGCACGGGGCAGATGTACGCTCATATCGGAGAACAGAGGTTCCATGACCGAGCGAGCATAGAGAGCCTGATCAGCCTCCGGTGTGGTGGAGGTAGATGAAATGCAGCCGATGGCCTCGAAAAGGTACAGCTGGCCGTTGAAGATGGCGTCGGCGGAGTGATCAGACTCATCCGAGGACATATCGTCCTCCGCTTCAGTGCTCGGCACCTCTGCCTTGATAGGCAAAAGGTCGCTGATCGACTGAATAACAGTCTTCGCCACATTGCCCACTTGGGCTCTCAGCTGCTTCACAAACCGAAGGAAAAGATACCAGGACCTGGTCCTAACTCTAGGGTGCTCGTGATGGATTAGATGTACAAAGTTCTCCAGCACGGGAGCAATGTATTGGTGGTGTGACTCGAAGAACGCATGGTAGCGCACGCAAATTTCCATGTACTGAAGAAGGATAGCTGGATGGGGGAAGTTTGCGATGCCTATTGAAGTTGTTAGCTCGAAACCCAGCAGACCTTTCAGGATGATAGATCTTCTTACCAGACTCAACCATCTTGCTCATCATGACAGCAAGACGCTCGGTAGCAACGACATTAGGTTCGCTTTTGTGAGCAAGCCCGGTGTTTGGCAGAGCAAGCTCGCCAAACAGGTAGATCTCGTGCAGGGCCAAATCCAAATCCCTCCAGTCCATTTGTGGGCCTTGCTGCTCCAGCGTTGCGAACATGTTGCCCACAAGGTTACTCAAGAATTCGATATATAAAGTCTGGTCAACGGCAGCCACGCTCTTCTGAAGGATCTGTAGCCTTTTTCGGAGCTCCTGAAACTCGGCCTCATCGCTCTCTCCATCCTCAGTGCCCCAGGAAGAAGTCTCGTCGTATCTCATCTTGGCAACAATGGCACTTAGAATAGGGCGAAGCATTTGAGAATAACTGTCAGGGAGTGTCCCGACCCTACGAAGGAACGTCAGAAGGTCGGTGAGCGAAGGGATAACCGTCGAGCACACTTCGTCAAATTCGTCTGAGAATAGACGGAGAAGGGCCGGCAGGAAATCCTGAAGGTGACGTTCGGCCTTTGCTCGGGTCTCGGCGTCGACTTTGTTGTCCTCCAGAACCCGTACTACGTCCGTCATGATAGTGTTAAGGAGCTTCGCAACGACTTCTGCGAGATCATTGTCGTAACGAGAGGTGCCCTTGAACTCGTGCAGTCCTTGGCTTGCAAGCAGCTCTGTGATGATGCCACCGAGGTTAAGGAACGATATCAACTCCATCTTGTGGCTCGGTCCCATCTTCTTGGCGACAATCTCCGTCAACGTATCGATGGCGGTGTCCCTCACGGTATCAATATTGTTACTCGTGTTGTTAACTCTGCCAACCAAGGGCAAGATCAAGTTTTGCATGTCCTGACTGACGACAAGGGAAATGTCGATCCAGCTGACCCATTTCCCAATCACCTTGAGCGTCAACTCTACCACGCCGTCATGCTTATTTGTCCACTGAGCGAGGATATCCTGCCACGACATGGCAATCTTCTGCATATGCCGTTCTCGAATTAAATCCTTGAGATCGTTGTTCCTCTTCGACTCGTTTCCCTGGCGGCTGATCATAAGGTCGGCGATTTCGTCATGGACGGAGCTTAGTATGCGGAGGTACAGCATAACGCCGCTGAGGTTGTCTCTTGAAGCACCATTCTGGGAGCTGGTCAAGGCGAGGAAGTCGTCGAAAAAGGTTTCCCAGCCTTCGCCGTAAAGAGCGACAAAGAGATAAGTGAGGGTTTGTGTGAGCTTGTTCTGAACGTTCGCAGGGTCGGCTTGGTCCTGAGCATTAGGACCATATGTGCGTGTGATATAGTCGAGTAGAGAATTTTTCACAAAGGCGAGATCGGGGGCGTCCAGCCCTTGAGAGTGGACGGCGTTATTGACCATTTCAAGGGAGACATGGCGGACGATGTCGGATGCTCTGGGGCTTCGCGTGAAGAGCGCGGCGCAGATACGCCATGCTTGGACGTCGGTCCTGACTTGGTTGAGGAACTCGAGCGCCTGGGACTTCAGGGCATGACTGGAACGAGGATCAAAGGCGATCTCAATCGCCTTTTCAAACTGTAGCAGAAACGACCGTCAGCGCGAGAAGACAGAGAGAAATGACGTGTGCGAAAGAGGTACATTGTGATCCCTCCATTCAGACGGATATATGGCGGGGTCGGCGGGCGGGTGCGAGTTTGCGGGGATGATATTTTTTTCACGCTGGGGAAAGCAGCCTTACCTGGGCGTCCATGGTATGGCTGTTTGGAGGAAGAGTTCGAGGGGAAGAAAAATGGGTTGAAAGGATTCGTGGTATGTTTTGTACGTCGGCGGTGGTTGTGTCTGGCTGCTGTTTGCTGGTTTAGTTGTTGGTCAAAGTGCTGTAATAACCTGGGGCAGCGATGGTCAAGAGAGAGTCGGCATTCTCAAAGATAGCAGGCGGAGCGCCAAAAAGACATGGTTTCCAAAGGCGGGAACCTTTTTAGTTGGCTTTCATTACTGTAAATCTCCTTCGCGGTGCTAATCGGGTACTTTTGTTTTTCCCTGCTCCGGGACGTGAAGATCGAAACAGGCAGATGCTTCCTTTGGGCGCGGTATCAGGTCTCAAAAAACAGCAGGACGAGTGAGAATAAATTTATCACGGTGCAGGTGTGGCTGTCCGATACAGCACCAAGGAGAGGCCGTGAGCTGATGATTGGCACCAATCAATGGCTTCTGGACTGGTCGACAGAAAACAAAGGGAGGAGGAGGAACGCGGAAATGGGTCATACCCACCGCCTTGGTGGGGCTCAACTTTGGAGCCGAATTAAAGCCCAGCTGAATGGAAGTCTGCCGAAGGAAGCGCACACAGCAGGAACCGCTCCGCATCAACCGAAGTGCCCACCGGGCCACGCAGGGCACCACTATGTACACTAGAAGGAACGTGCATCCTAGTGTAGACAGAACGCATACCTACCTAGGTAGATTTTTGACCGCTAGAGCGATACCCACCTCAACCGCCTTGCACGCCCTGCAGGCTGATACATTCCATGCCGTACTTTTGGAGTACCGCCTCTATCCTGCGGCCCTGAACAAGAAGCGAAGTCTCAAAGGATGTGCCGATGTGTTGTGTTCGTTGTCGTCGAAGGGCAAAAAACCAAAAAAGAAAACCACAACGGATCAACTACGTAGCTACCCATCTGCCTGCTGCTCTTCAGTGTTCATTAGCTCCTTTGCGCGCCCAAGTTGAGGGAACATCGAGATACTGGTTTGATACTGCCGTTGGAAATGTCTTCTTTGACGCCCAAGCATGGCATCGATATACGGTAGAGAAAATACAGAATTAACACATATTCGTGTCACGAAAGTACCGGAACGCCCCAAATACCCAGCTGCCTGCCTGCCTTCCAGCCTGTGATCTGCCTTTTTAATCAAACAAGTAACGACCCGCCAACATGGAAGATATGGAACCTAAGCCGTCTTCTTCTTCTTCTTAGGGCGCTTCTCTCCCTCATCATCATCCATATCCTCATCCTCATCATCGACCCGGTTGTCGACGTCGCTCTCCTCGCTGCCCGATCCATCACTCTCATGGTTGCTGTCGTATTCCTCCGCCACGTCGCTTTCGGACTCAGCCTGGAAGTCCTCATCCACGCTCTCCTCATCCTCGTCAGCGGAGCCACGATCAGCCTTGGGGCCGACAGCCTCTTCGTCCGAGCTAGCCATGTCGTCATCGCCCAAGGCGGCGGCAATAAGGTTGGTGTCATCATCAATTTCGTTCTTGACACGCAGTCCTTTGAGCTTGAAAAATTCCTCGAGAGCCTTCAAGTCTTCACGGTTAATGTTGCTGAATTGGGATGAGCCCGCGCCGTTTTTCATGTGGACTGTAATGTCGAACGTCGACAGTGCCGAGACCGCACCGCCCACGCGTGAAAACGTAATGGACTGTGTCTGTTCGTATGAGATGTACGTGGCCGGCTTGGGGACAAACATAAACGCCTTCTCCAAGCAGTAGAGGAATCCTTCACTGGCTTTGATAGAGCACTTGATGCCGTACTGCTGACGGTGCCTGCGGGTTCCTAGGTCAGTACCGTTGCTGGCCATGAAATGAACAGATATAACTCACGTTGTAAAGTCCTTGGCGGGTGTAGTGACTTTCTTGTTCGCAAGTCCCTTGAAAATGTACGCCACAACCTGATGAAGTGGTTGCTCGTAGTGGCTCTGAAGCTTGTCCTTGTATTTTCCGTTGAGTTCCTCCTCAGTGATGTTCAGGTCAAGAGTCACCTCTTCGTCCGCCTTGAACTGCATCACCACAAATGGATAACGTGTTTGACCTTGACGAAGGGGCGGGTCGAGACCAATGCAAAGCAAGAAA
The DNA here is from genome assembly GCA_037102815.1 of Neurospora intermedia. Lineage (NCBI taxonomy): Eukaryota > Fungi > Ascomycota > Sordariomycetes > Sordariales > Sordariaceae > Neurospora > Neurospora intermedia. Next base: position 2,698,185 of record BTPP01000004.1, on the reverse strand, counting down.
TGGAGATCGTCCGGCTTGGGGAGCACCATGAATTTCTTGATAGCATCGTACTGGATCTTGTAGTCGTATGTTTTGCCACGGAGACGGAAGGAAGCATCGTACATGTCGATGTCGAAACGTCCTCTATCGGGAGAGTTAGCACCGGAATAGGATCAACAACCAACGTGCAGTTTCCACGTACCTGGGCGTGAGATGTAGCACATCGAGGAATGTAGCGATAGTATCACCCGCCGTCTCACCAATCTCGGCCTTCTCAATAAGGGTGTCGTAGAACAGAGTCACGGCGTTCTTCTCTTCTTCATCGGCGTCGCTACCAGCCTCACCACCCTCGGCTTCCTTTCGTGTTGTTGTTCCAGGGATGTAGAAGCGCACCTCAACCAGCTGATCCCTGCCGGCCGACGCCTTCTTGCCCTTTCCGCCTGTTCCGCTGTGACCGTTCGACTTGCCGCCATCGTTGCCGGCGAACTCGACCGCGATTTCGTTCCTTCCGGCAAGGTTTGTATTGGAAATCTCGGAGTAAGGAATCTCAAAGGCCGGTCGGTTTTGGACGTTGAAAGTAAGCTCGGCTTTGCTAAACTCAGCCTTGCCCCAGTTCCATCCTCTCAGAGAGTGTTCCTTGTTCTCAAGGTTCACGCTGTACCAGTTCTTGAAGATCTTGCTAAGGCGCTCGTAATCCTGTGGCAACACGTCAGCGTTCCTTCGCTTCGATGGCGCGTGGATAGATTTCGTACTTCTTGGTGGAAACCGTCGAGCTGAACTACGCCAGAGCTTCGCAACAGGATTTTGACCTCATAGCCCCTCGCCGCCCTGCTCCATTGAGCACCGCCGATGTTGCTCGAGTCGAGAGTGAACGCTTCGCCGCCACCCGCAGGTTTCCATCCCAAGCCATTTTCCGCGAATCTCGACTTTCCGCTCTCCTTGGACAGATCCAAGTAGATATTGTCAAAACTCTCGCTGTGAAAGAAGGTATTAGAAATGGCACTGAGGTATGATCTCCGCCGGTGAAAGCCGTGCCTTACGGCGTCAGATGGAGCGGGGCACATCCGTCGTCGCAGGGTTAGACGAGCAAGAGCACGCGAAAGCATGAAATCCAGAAAGGTATGCGACTTACATGGCAGCCATATTGCCCCCTCTATCCAACTGGTTTTATGATGAGTTGGGGTTGATGGACAAGTTGGAATTGGCGTCTGATGTTGTGGCAGTGATTGCAAAAGTGTTGCAAGCAAAAGCCGATGGACAATCCAACTGAAGGTTCGCGTGCCTCGGAGAAAGTTGACCGTGTCGCGACGGGACTAGGCCAGTTCGTTAATTGAAGGTTAATTCGGCTGGCAGGTGGCATTCCGCTGGGCTAGGCGACGACCCATGCTGATGGCAGGTGGCAAGTTGTAGGGTCTACGCAGCGGCCAACAGCTTGGTTGTAGCGCGTGGCAACTGTGAGCTTCTGATTTCACTCCCAAGCCTGCAAGAACACCACCACTTTATTCAGTTGTCACCTTCTAAGGAAGGAAGCTTTGCCAACGACACACAGGCCTTCTTGTCGCTCTGAGAATCATTCACTGTTTGTATCATATTGTATGTTCAAATAAAACTGCGTCCTCTTGTCCTCCAATCTGTCACGATCTATAGTAACACAACACCTTCCATTCTCTCGTAATTACGGATCAACAATAATATTAGGTGGTTATGTTCACATTTAAATTCTTTGTATCTCGCTCCTTCTTGCTTGTGTATCCGTTCCGCTAGTGCTCGGCCCGTTGAACATGAGAGAGGGAAAGAGGACGTTCCAAGCGAGTCGCTTCGTTACGTGGGAAAAGTATCCCCTCGCGACAAGCGTTCATAGTTTGGTCAGGGCATTTTGAAGCTTTCAACTGGCTTGAAATATGCCACTTGGGTTGCCACTCTTCCACCCACTTAACAAACTGAACTCAACATAGCTTCGGTTCATGGATATGGGCGCGATTTCCAATATCGTCCCCCCCCCCCCCCCAAGAAAGCATGTGGGGCTAGCGCGTGGAGCTTTAAGTGGTTGCATATGATATCTTCCGCGCCTGTTTCATGACATGGGATTGTACAAGTTACATTAGGTGGTAATGTTCTCTGCCTTGTACTACTTCTGATCTCCTTTTTTTTTTTCTATTTCTACCCTTGAACACAAACATCACTCTCGGTTTCGTTCTTGTTGTGCTCATTGGCTGTTTCACAAGGGCGGAAGACTCGCTCGCCGAGTGTGACAATCCCGTCGTAGACGTTCCTGCCTGCGGCCTTGACCTGGAGACCACGAGGGGCACTTATACGCCACCCCACGATTGACGTATTACATGCTTGCACTCTGGTGGTGTCCCGCGCTCCCGCTCAAGCTGCCCCGCCTCGACTTCCTTCCGTCACTCGTCTGCCCTGATCGTCATATTTCGCTCGGTTTCGTTATTCAAACAGAACGAAGCTCTCCTTTGTTGCCTTGCCGTTTGTTTGCCTGCCTCAATTGAACCTTAGCTGGAGCTATTAGTATACCGAGCATAACTTCCGACTTGCACACTTACTTGACCCTCCAAGGATCTCAACGAAGCTTGAATCAATCTTTCCACCATCAATCACTCTTGTTGCCTTGTGGTTTCTACACCTTTTCAAAGATGAGCTTCGAGCGTCCCCTCCGTGGTGGCTGCCAATGCGGCCGCAATCGTTACATCATCCAGTTTCCGCAAACCACTACACAGGCGGCGCAAGTCATCTTCAACTCACCGCCCTCTCAATGTAGGAACCTGTCCAGCGATGCTGACTCTCAGGAAATTCCGATCACTATCTCCATTTTGCTAGGAGTATAGATCATCTGACCAAATGTTGCCAATGCAGATATCTCCCATGCCTCACCATTGGCTGCTTTCCTGCGGGTACCTTTGCCATGGTACCATAGCACGACGCTCTCGTTTGCTCCCAACGAAAAGACGTCGATGATCCATCGCGCCTACACTTCACCCTTTGAACAGCATTCTATGCGCCACTTTTGCGGTTTTTGCGGCACCCCCTTGTCTTACTGGTCCGAGGAACCTCGTAGCGAAGCTGATTTTATCCAGCTATCGTTGAGCAGCCTGCATCCAGAAGATCTAGCGGACCTGGAAGACTTGGGTATGTTGCCGGATTCCGAAAGCGAGAATGAACCTGAGCCGAAGAAGCAAGAGGGAAAGGGAGAAGTAACGTATATCGGCCGAGAGACTGTGGGAGGCCTACCCTGGCTGGACAGCTTGCTTGAGGGCAGCCGACTCGGTACTCTTCGCGCGGCCAAAGGTCGCAGCCAAAATACGAGTGGTACAGTTCAAGTCGAATGGGAAGTTATGGAATGGACCGAGGGTGAAAGCGGCTCCCCGGGCGGCTCCCCGAGAAACAGCAAGCGGAAGCTTGGTGACCGAGACGACGTAACCCGGGCGTTATCATGAAGGACATTAGGCAACGAGCCTGCAGTGGGATTCCGTTTCCTGCCATGGTTCATCTAGACGCCCAAGCACCTCCTCGGACTGTAGAAGGGCATTAGAACGCTTGGTTGGCGGCAATTCTTTCCGGCGTTTCAGAATCATAAGAGGGTCGTTGAGGGACAGGCATCGTGAAGGCGTTCGGCAGGATTGGAAAGATTGGCAACAGTGGCTTGGATTCGTGTTATTGGGTCGCATGTTCCCTACTCGGCGATGCACCAAACCCTTGGACCTCGGACATACTTCTAATTTTCAGCATCTATACAACGACCAAGTGTAGCAGTACGATAGTTCAACCCTAGAGGATAGCTTATCGCAATCGTTTTCAAATGACTCCGGGACGTGTCTACACCCAGCAACGAAGTGTAAGGTCGTGAAATACCCACAACCGACGGAACACACGACGAATGTGCTCGCAATATACTCGTCAAGATACGCTGCTGAGGCGAAGCGAGACATGCGATTGGAATCCTAAGGGGCAGCCAAGAGATGGAAACCAACGAAGACAAAACGTCAAGCTTTGGGGTGAAAGTAGTACATTTGGAAGAGGGTTTCCTTACCTACATACTAGTCGAAGCGAGAAGTACGCAAGCGGCTCAGGTGGACATCGACCGGATGTCTCGCCTAGCTTCATCAACAACGGCGGCAATCAGCAGAACATGCACATCCACATATCTGAGTTGAGCGAATTGTCGTGAACTCATGAGCAAGCAAAGGTGTGGCAGCGCAATGGAAAGGCGGGCCTTAAGTCTACCAGCCGAGCCCAGTTTACCAGGCCCCGCGCGGCGATGTTGTGTTTTCAGTCGCTGGCAAGGCCGAGAATTACCCGACTCGGTTCTATGATCCGTAATACCAGGTGGCTTGGCCAATCTTGAAACTTTGTGCCAAAGCTGAGGATGCATCTAAGGTCCCCAAAAAGTGCTCGGGCTGCTTTGGACTGGCAAATTGACCGTTATTTCTTCGCTATCCCAATGTTGGAGGTACTGATGCAACTAGCATCACGAATAAACAAAACATGAAGTCGAAGTAATAACTTGACCGTCGAAGCAACTAGTCTAAAGCGGCTCTGTTCTGCCCTGCCCTGCCCTGCCCTGCCCTGCCTTGTCCTTGGCTTGCCTTGCGCCGTTTGCCCGCCCTGCAGCCAGCCAGGGTAAAATTGTATTCACAGCTGGAAGTGAGCTGAAAACCCGTGGCGGCTGAATGGATTGAATTTCATTCCTGCTGCGCTCTTTCTTTTTCTCCCCCCTCAGTAACAACGACCGGCGCTGCGGCCAACTTCTAGCCTAGGCTTCCGAAATAGTTTTGCCGAGGTTTTGCCCTGGATGCTGGTATGCGGCCCGACCATCCGGCAAACGACAAAAGGGTAAAAGCAAGAGAGGGCAGGATGGAGAGGAAGGACAGTTTATTAGAGAGTGGCATTGGAGACATTGATATCGAGATTGGGGCGGAAACGAGAGAAAAACAGCACATTGTTGATGTTGTTTCCTCAGAACACAGATGGACCCTGGTCAAGTATTCTTGGGGTGGAGGATGGCAGTGTGTAAGTGTTCCCTTTTGCATCACTTCACTTAAATCTGCGAATAGCGTCGTCGCTTCTAGACCGGCACAATCATGGCTAGTATTCAAATTTTTCGATTCCTGACAAAGATGTCGAATAACTGAGATTCAAGTGTATCACATTATCATCTCAAAAAGAACTTCTCGTAGGTCGAATAGTTTGTCAATGACAGCTGCTTGCTGCCTGGATCTTGATTTACCTTATAGGGAACCCAGCCGGCATTGCAACGACCGACGCATCGCAAGTGCTTGTTTTTTCATACCTCCCAGCTGGTAGCTGGTAGCAAGTACTGGTACCTACATACGTACTGTGCATGCATCACAAGTTTGCGGTTCTTCTGGCGCATGGCTTCTTCACCTTCCACATTTCCCAGCCGTCCGTCATCCTCCGTGGTCCTAAAGTGCCCCGCGGTGGGGAGGACGTAACGCAAGGGTCCTTGTTCCGGTACCCTTGCGGTTGAAGCATCCTACCGTATGCATTGTGGGAAAATTGACAACGGGTGTGCAATGGTGACACCTTCTTTTCCCCATGAGCACCAAACCAACCCAAGACAAGCTTCGGGTTTGGTTCTCTGCTGATTACCATGACATGGGCTGCTGTGTGCTGTGTTCCTATGTGTGCGGGCGAGATCCGAAAAGCGTGGGGATGGAAGCACACAAAGAAGCGTTGGGAACCACACACACACCCAAGCACAAACGAACAGGTAGAACTACATACTGTATGGATCATGGTGTAGGTACAAATTACACTTACTAACGATGTTGTACTGACCTTGCCTGATCTCTTCGGGGTACCATTGATCTCCTCTCAGGCTATGCCTAGCTTTTCTCTCGGTGTCGACGGTCCGAAACACGGGAGAAATGGGGGTCATCAAGTATCCCCTTTGGGAGGTACCTCTCTGTGGCTAGGCTAGGTCGTTTTCACAGGCCATGGCTATAAGATAATCATCGCGCCCTCACTTGAAGCTTCGTTCTTCTTTCGTGTGCTCCCTTTCTTTCCCAGTTCTTCTTGATTCCCTTTCCTCGTCTATCCCTAGTCTGACACTTAGCCGGTTGCATAGCGGCTAGGGTTGAGTAGCTTACAGTCAGTTTGGCGGAGTCATTCTCATATATCTCCCCTGACCCATCTCTGGAAAAACTCATATTGTCCAACCAGATAAGCATTCATCATGTCTCTTCCTAAAGATTTCCTCTGGGGCTTCGCTACTGCGGCGTAAGTACAAATTCTCCGCTGAGATTCCGGACTTATTATCAGCAACACCTTATGTTCAGAGCTCAACAACTGATACCGATATTTCTGCATTAGCTATCAGATTGAGGGTGCTATCCACGCCGACGGCCGTGGCCCCTCTATCTGGGATACTTTCTGCAACATCCCCGGTAAGATCGCCGATGGCAGCTCTGGTGCCGTCGCCTGCGACTCTTACAACCGCACCAAGGAGGACATTGACCTCCTCAAGTCTCTCGGCGCCACCGCCTACCGCTTCTCCATCTCCTGGTCTCGCATCATCCCCGTTGGTGGTCGCAACGACCCCATCAACCAAAAGGGCATCGACCATTATGTCAAGTTTGTCGATGACCTGCTCGAGGCTGGTATTACCCCCTTTATCACCCTCTTCCACTGGGATCTTCCCGATGGTCTCGACAAGCGCTACGGCGGTCTTCTGAACCGTGAAGAGTTCCCCCTCGACTTTGAGCACTATGCCCGCACCATGTTCAAGGCCATTTCCAAGTGCAAGCACTGGATCACCTTCAACGAGCCCTGGTGCAGCTCCATCCTCGGCTACAACTCGGGCTACTTTGCCCCTGGCCACACCTCCGACCGGACCAAGTCACCCGTTGGTGACAGCGCTCGCGAGCCTTGGATCGTTGGCCATAACCTGCTCATCGCTCACGGCCGTGCCGTCAAGGCGTACCGAGAGGACTTCAAGCCCACGCAGGGCGGCGAGATCGGTATCACCTTGAACGGCGACGCCACTCTTCCCTGGGATCCAGAGGACCCCTTGGACGTCGAGGCCTGCGACCGCAAGATTGAGTTCGCCATCAGCTGGTTCGCGGACCCCATCTACTTTGGAAAGTACCCCGACTCGATGCGCAAACAGCTCGGTGACCGGCTGCCCGAGTTCACGCCCGAGGAGGTGGCGCTCGTCAAGGGTTCCAACGACTTTTACGGTATGAACCACTACACAGCCAACTACATCAAGCACAAGAAGGGTGTTCCTCCCGAGGACGACTTCCTCGGCAACCTCGAGACGCTCTTCTACGACAAGAAGGGTAACTGCATCGGGCCCGAGACCCAGTCGTTCTGGCTCCGGCCGCACGCCCAGGGCTTCCGCGACCTGCTCAACTGGCTCAGCAAGCGCTACGGATACCCCAAGATCTACGTGACCGAGAACGGAACCAGTCTCAAGGGCGAGAACGCCATGCCGCTCAAGCAGATTGTCGAGGACGACTTCCGCGTCAAGTACTTCAACGACTACGTCAACGCCATGGCCAAGGCGCATAGCGAGGACGGCGTCAACGTCAAGGGATATCTTGCCTGGAGCTTGATGGACAACTTTGAGTGGGCCGAGGGCTATGAGACGCGGTTCGGCGTTACCTATGTCGACTATGAGAACGACCAGAAGAGGTACCCCAAGAAGAGCGCCAAGAGCTTGAAGCCGCTCTTTGACTCTTTGATCAAGAAGGACTAACGGGGCAAGAAGAAAACATGGGTGGATTATCTGTTTTGAAATGTGTGATGAATTGGGCAAGCGTCAGCAAGGGAATGGGAATAATTTGCAAGGGTTTAGTGTTCGGGGGTCCTCTGTTTTTTCGACACCCTCTTGAGTACGCATTTGCGTATTGCGTTGTCTGGTACATAGAAGCCGTGTAATCAAGCAGCTGCGTGTCGAATCGTGATGCTTGGTGTTGTACCTCAACATATTGTGTCCGTGGGCGTGCCTGGTCTGTTAGTGGGACCCCCTGTCATATTTTCCATCTATTGTGCGTCTCGAGCGTATGGATTTCCCGTGATGCCGATGAGGATCGTCCCGAGCGGGATGACGCAAAGCATCATCCGAATTGTGCCGGCGCATTGATTCAAGGTTTGTGTAGAGTAGATAATCAACATCCAAGAGGAATCGGAAGGTCCGGTCGAGAAGATGGTTTCGGGTTAACAAAGGTGAGTTGAAGAAGTCGGCGGGATCTTGTATGAGACAAGGGGGGACGAATTGGAGTTCAAGAAAGTTGGGGAAGCTGAGTGTGGGGTATGTCCCGCGGGACACGGGATCCGACATTTTCTAACCGGCTTCGGCAACTTGGCGCGGGACCCCTCCTTTCTCCTCACTTCAATTCGAGGTCAATTGGGGGCGCTGCTGAGTGGTTAGAACTGGATGGAGCAGAGAGCGCACGAGCCACACGGTCACCTGAGACACGCCAACCCCAGAATGCGTTGCTCTTGGCAGTTTGGCCGAATCTGGGGTTGACAGGTCGGGTTCTCCTTGACCTTTTTATTCACCGGCGGGGCAAGCCGAAGGACTCCAGCCAAGCAGCGGCCATGTCGAAACTGTCATCGTCGACAACTCACAACAAGGAGAACAACGAGTTCGGGATAAGAGCACTGCCAACACACACAACATCACCGCCGACACTTGTTCGGTCAGCTCCAGCTCCTCTGCTGGTGCGACATCGGTTCTTCAGAAAGGTGGATTTCTTGGTTTCCGAAAACGGTTCAGCGCGGTGATGCACTGAGTCGATCGTCAGGTGTTCCTGGCCAGGCGGCTGTTGGGGGTTTGCCTGGCTCACGACACTACCGTGCTTACATATCCATCTCCTCCGGTTCCATGATCCACGGCGAGGACAGATTGCGGAGTATACCCCATCTCGACCGTGCCGACCCCGTACACTACAAACCTCATGTGAACCCCGCCGATGTTGAATCAAGAGCGTGCGTCTCCAACACTCTGGTGGTGGTCACAGCCTCCGCCCCGTGGATTGGCTGGCTTGGCCCGAGGATCTTGGATACGATGGAGTTCGGACAGCTGGAAATGCCCAGATCCAGAAAGGCCCAACACCGTTATCCCCGTATGCCGAATTCCCCTGCTCGTCATTCTCTAAATGTGAGGAGGCTCTGCCTTGTGATCCTTGCAAACTATAAATCTGTCTTGGTCCTTTGTGTGTCTATACATATCGACACCTCCTGATTCGTTGTTGTTTTTCCTCTCTGTCTGTCTTTTCAACTTCCATCACTCCCGTCCTCCCCGATTGAATTCAGCACCAGCTTTGGCTCTTAGTGTGTTGAAGAGCCGCTTGCTTTCTTCAACCGTCCAGTTTAGTTTCGTTTTTGTGGAGTTCACGGTACCTGATATCATACCCATCATCTTCAGTCGTTCTGCCTGTCTAGCTTCCAGCCCTGAGATTACACCACACGCCCAACATATTGTCTCGAAGAACATTCCAGCGTTGTCGACGTAACAATTTATCACACCCCACCTCTGTTCACCACCCACCGGCCAATCACACACAACTTTAACCATGTCCGGCGCGCCATCAAGACTCAGGAGTGTCCTGAACCACCTGCTTCCTCATGGACAGCCAGCACATCACATCCACAATCTAACGCCCACCGTCTTCCTTGAGCGGGCGGCTGCCATTGAGCCTGAGGCCGAGGCCATCTTTCACATCACGGCCAACGGCAAGACACTCAGGCGTTCCTACATCGAGTTCGCCGATCGCGCTCGGGGTCTTGCCTACTACCTACGCAAGCATGGCTACAAGCGCGTTGGCCTCCTGGCTCCCAACACCCCGGCCTTCCTCGAGTCTGTTTATGGTATCGTAGCGGCTGGCGGTGTCATAGTGCCTGTCAATATCCGCCTGAAGCCTGAGGATATTACCTACATTTTCGACTTTGCAGAGGTGGATTCCATTATCGCCGATGCCGAATACGCCCACCTTCTCAACTCGTACAAGAAGGAGCACCCTGATGTCCCCGTTCTTATTGATGTTGTATGTAGCTTTTTTGGGGACGATGGTAAGCTAGAAGGAGAAGTCGCTGACACCATGTACAGGACACTGATGCCACAGAAGGCGCGCTTTGCGGCCCTTTTGATGAGGCGGTAATGGAGGGTCTCAACCACGATAAGGCCACCGGCAGCAAGGGCTGGGCCGATCTACAGAATGAGACCGTCGCCAATGAGGATGATATGATCGCCATCCCCTTCACCTCTGGCACCACCTCCAAGCCCAAGGGCTGCATATACACCCACCGCGGTGCTTATCTTGCCACGCTCGCCAATGTCATCGAGGCTGGACTCAACGTTGCCGATGGTCGTTCCAAGTACCTTTGGACACTTCCCATGTTCCACGCTATGGGCTGGACTTTCCCTTGGGCTGTCTGCGCCGTGCGTGGGACCCATGTGTGCCTACGCAAGATTGACTATCCCTTGATCTGGAAGTTGCTGAAGGAGGAAGGCGTGACACACTTCTGCGCCGCACCCACTGTCAACACCCTCCTCTGCGCTGCCAAGGAGGCTGAGGCTCTTCCCAAGCCCGTTCGCGTCACTGTTGCCGCCTCGCCCCCGACTCCCCATCTATTCGAGCAGATGACAAGTCTGAATCTCTTCCCTGTGCATGTGTATGGCCTTACCGAGACTTATGGCCCAATTACGAGGGGTTATATCCTTCCTTCGTGGGATAACCTTCCTCCTCATGACAAGTACGCCAAGATGGCCCGCCAGGGACATGGCTTTATCACCAGCTTGCCAGCTCGCATCATCAAGCCCGACCAGCCCGAGGGAGTGTTGATTGACGTGGAGAAAAACGGCCAGGAGGTTGGTGAGATTATTTTCACTGGTAACATCTGCTGCAAAGGCTACTACAAGGACCCCGAAGCGACGCGAAAGCTGTTTGCTGGTGGCATGCTACACACGGGCGACTTGGCTGTTTGGCATCCCGATGGAAGTATCCATATTCAGGATCGCGCAAAGGATATTATCATCTCTGGTGAGTAACCTAATTTTCTGACCTCTTATCCTGTTTTCTCTTAAAAAAGAAAAGAGAGAGAAAAACTAAGAAGAAAGGAAACTGAACTAATATTTTAATCAATAGGCGGCGAGAACATCTCCTCTGTAGCTCTTGAGTCCATGCTCGCTGAGCACCCCGACATTCTCGAGGCTGGCGTCGTTGCCGTTCCTGACTCCCACTGGGGCGAGCGGCCCAAGGCCTACATCACCCTGAAGGAAGGTCGCGAGACCAGCTTGACAGGCCAGGACGTCATCGACTGGGCCAAGCATAACAGCAGCATCAGCAAGTTTATGGTGCCGAGGGAGGTTGAAATTGTCAAGGAGTTGCCCAAGACTAGCACGGGCAAGATCAAGAAGAACGAACTTCGGGTGTGGGCTAAGACGGGAGCCATTCCTAACTAAGCGACGAAGGGAAATTTGAACGAATCTCCTGGTGCAGGCTTGTATTTTCTGAGGAGGCAGGCGTTTATTTATTTATTTATTTTTCCTTTTTTTTTGGGGGGGGGGGGGGGGGCGGGGGGGTTCTTGTATATACTGTCTATGGGCCTTTTTTGGAGTAGTTCGGCACGCAAACCCCGGAGCGGTCATGGTGTTTGGCTGTAACGATGTTATGACTTGGATGGCATTCGCGACGATAAAAATAAAGTCAGTGAATTTTCTGAATCTGATATATTCTGCGCAACTGTCCAAGAAAAACGTCATGTTGTGTAGTTGGTAGAACCTTGACTGAACTTCTTTGCTAATGCTCAGAAATATGTCTGGTGCTACGAGTAAAGAGCATACATCTGGATGTTAAAATCATTTCTATTAACACATACTTGGAAGTTCACGCATATGCCATCCGTTCGCATCTATTTCCTACTATCGGTATCTGGGTCTTTTCCTTCTTCTTACCCAGACTAAGTAGCAAAAATGATCCCGAGGCAAAAGAAGAGAACGAAGCAGAATTCAAGGGCATGACAAAGTGAAGAAGCTGCCCAAAAATGTAGCAACAAAAAAAAAAAGCAACTGGGAGGATTGAGGACTGAACGCGATTTGAACGCGTGACCGTTCGGACTGCAGCCGAACGCTCTACCCCTGAGCTACCGGTCCAATTCCCAGTTATTGATTACTTGCCTGACCAATCCCTATATTGCTGGCGCTACGTCATGCATGAAACGCCTCCCCTCATTAGCCATCCACTGCTGTCGTGCAATAGATCGATGTCAAAGAGATATTGCGGACAAAATTGACAGTTTCGTTACGATTTTGGTATTGACGATTAGAAAACCCATTTGTGCACAAACTAATTACTTGTCGCAGTCATATACAATGGTGCGCAATAACGGCCTTGTTTAGAGCGGCGACACATTAGATACCACTGTATGTTGAAAGCGGAGTGCTTTCAATCTATTCACATCAGTTAGGCCGTATGGTCTCGAGGGACATTAGCAAATTTTAATCATAGACGCCAAACATATCGAGAGCTGTTTAATTCTGACAACGATAAATGACATCGCTTAGAGCGCCAACAACCATTTTTAAGATGGACCGTGCATGCCGCACGCATGTCCTGAACTTCTTTCCCCGAACTCCGATTTCCGATCAAGTCACCAAACTAAGCCCTTCTCTCCCTTTTTCCCATTTCCCCAAGGGCAGTAAAGATATGTATATACATGAATGAAGTATCTCTGCTGAAAATCACAGTTTTGTATCGTCTTGTTATCCTGTTCATATTTCTTCCCCAAATGTTTTTGCATGTTGTTCGGTTTCAAGGCCCCCCCCTCTCTCTCTTTTCTGAGCACCGGACACTCTTCGTTATCATCACTCCCCCACGACCGGCATTAGTAAACCAAACATAGGTAATCATTCCGTCTTAGTACTAGCCTGCAACCTCCTCATCGCGTCCCTATGCGCTCGATGCGCTCGATGCGCTCGTGCTACTTGTAACTGTGTCTGTCCGCTACTGCGTCTTTCCAGTGTCTCTACTGCTACCCCTGTTGATGTTGGATCCTGTTGCTGCTGCTGCGGTTGTTGTCCATACCCGTAAGTGTTTCGTTGCGTTGAAGCCCTCCGGCCTAGTCCCGAATGAATCTGTTCTTGTGTCTGTGTTTGCGTGATGACGCTGAATTGATGACCAACGGAATGAGGATCGTAGACGGTGGCTGGTGGTTGTAGTGATGATGTTGATGAGGCTATTCTTGCAGTGGTGTTGTTATTGTTCTTCGATGCATTGCGACTCAACGAGGCCCGCAAGTCAGCGGCGACACTGTCGCGGAAGTTGGCGAGTTTCGCTTCGCGGACGGCATCGGGAGTCGAAGGACCCAAGGAAAGGTTATTAAGCTTCGGGCTTGATTTCGGGTTCGTCGGATCTTGGAACCTATCTCGTGATCGTCTGTTCCTGGATTCAGATGTTAAGCTGCTCTCTCGAATGATTTTGCGGCGTTGAGATAGGGGGATATCGTCGGTATCGATCGGAGGACTGTCGCTACCATCCTGCACCAAGTGCAGTTTCACGGCAGGAGCTCTGTCATGGAGGACCTCCACTGCCGGGGCGTTGAAAGAATGTCCCTGGGACTTGCTGCGCAGAACTTCCTTGCGTGTATCCATCAATGTCGATGGTGTCTGGTGTTGAGATGCTCGTGGGGTTTGAGCAAGACCTGATACTCCCAGAGAAACAGAGCGTGATATTTTGTGCTCAACGCCCGATAGCTGTGGCGAAGCACGTTGATGACTTTGAGCACCTCCCTCCTCAGTGATTGTTTCATTATACAGTCTTGATGTTAGCCCTTTGAAGGATTCGGAAGCAGACCGGTAAGGAAAGGCCCTAGTTGTTGCCACGTGTCCCGGCTCTGGTGTAGAGTCTGAAGCATGATATGTGTCCTCCGGATATCTTTGCAACACAGACCCGGAGCTGCTCCGATGTATAGCCCGTTGTCGAGCAAGGTAGTCTGTTACCAAGCTCTTTGTTCTGGGGATTGCTCGAGGTAAGCTAGCATTCGTTGCTGTCTGTTGGAGACCGCTGAGATCCACGGGTACTGGCTTTTCGGTTGGGAGATCCGAGTTCGTCTCCTTCGAATCGTCGATAGGTTGAAGCGCCACCGGCTCCTCAGGGGTATCTGCAGCATCCAAGTGTTTGGCCCATTCTTTTGTCCGGTGGTACAAAGCAATCGGTGAAAGTTCCTGTGCAAGATTTTCCTCAAGGGGGCCGCGGCCTGAGGACTCATCCAACTTTGGCGACCCACTCGATCTCATCTCTGACCCTCCCATGAGCGCAGGTACATCCACTGGACTCAGTTGAGGCGTTTCCTTTTCTCCCTGGAACTCATATGGTTCATCGAACATTAGGCCATATCCTCTGCTTGTTGATGGAATGTCTGATCCTTGTTGGACTTGTGAGTGATCTGCCTGATCACTTTGACCCTCAGTCAATAGCTTGTCTGCCATTTCCTCAGTTGGATGGACAGACGCTTCGGTCTGTTTGCTTGTGTCTTCAGTGCTTTGGGTCTCAAAGCTTGAAACCTTACCCTCGTCCATCTGGTCGTCCTCAATGCTTTCACCATTGCTGACAGAACCCAAATCATCCAAGTTTACCGCGACAGAATCCGTGTCGTTTCGTATCCTCCAAATCGCCGCAACCCCTCCTTCACGACTATCACCTGTCTGTTGACTTCTTTCAGCTTCGCGATGCACAGGCTTTGGTGACAGGTTTCGGTTCGAAAGTCTTCTGATGACCGTGGTAGACCGGTGCTGTTCTGTTTGTCCAAGCCAATCCCCCCCATCGCCCTCAACGGGGACATGTAGCCCACCGATGCCTTCTTGTCTCTCTATCCGCTCGAGAGGTAGTGGCTCGGCGCTTGGATATGTATCTGATGAAGACTGGGGGCGTGGTTTGGAAGCCGGCATAACCGATGACACTACTTTTCGCCCATCATCTACCCTGAAGTCCGTATTCTCTTCGTCACTTGTCGGACTTCCAGTATCGGTACGGCACTCACTCGGGACCGTGTCATCTGAAGCTCCGTTGAGGTTGCGAGTTGGGAAGCAAGCCATTGCAGCCGCGGTAGCTTGCGCCGGGGATAAAGGGGTCATGGCTCCAGCTGCATACCCAAGATTGCTGATATTCGAGTCCATTCCTGTGGTTGACCGGGAGCGGGACGTTGTAGCGGCCGGTATGATGCGTTGACTGTGACGCAGCATTCCATTTTCGCTGTCCGTATGACCGAGATCCGAATCTTCCGCTGAAGACACCTGTCTGACTTCTCCATCTCCATACTTCCGTTCCCACTCTCGGAGGTCGCGAGCTCTCGCTTCTTCCAGCTGACATGCCGTCTTTTCGTCTTCTGCTTCCAAATTCCTTTCTGCCTCCGGGTTTCTTTCGTGATCCGCGGGTTTTGATTCTCCACGATTCCTAACCAAACACCAGGGTTTGAGCTGCGAGACAATCCAGGCGACAAAGATAACCATGATAGCTGCTATTTCGGCGCAAATACCGCGGGTTAGCGGGTACGTGACTGTGCCGAGGGGAAAGATATCCCCGTTTAGGTCCCAGATGTATGCCCAAAATTCCTTTAAACCAGCACGTGAAAAGCAATCGATCCCCAGAACTGCAGCAGTGGCACCCGAAAAGGAGATGGCGGCAATGAGGCTGTAGGTGCGCGTCCATCGAGTAAAGTATAAACAAAACCAGGCCAAGGATAACAGAACAATGAACGCCACTTTACCGCCCTTGTGGTGAATTAAACCTCCGGGCCCTAGAGTAAGCAACCACATACTGAAGCAAAAGCCGGCGAGCAGGCAGGCTGAACTTTGGGCCAAGTCCTGGAATATGATGGCGAGGCCGCCAACGATCAGGCCAGTACAGACCGCAGCCACGACATAGGCTCCTTGGACCGCGTCACTGACTGGCGGATCAGTCACGTAGAGGATCAAAACAGTGGTTCCTAAGCTGACGAGGAAGCCGGTGGTAAGGAATGTGTGGAGCCATTTTTTCTTGATGCCGACCATACCGCAGACGATACCTGTTAGGATGAGTATGGCGCCGGAAACTGCCCAGCCAGGAGTGATCCGCGGCTGGATGGGAAGTTGACCTTTGGGTATTGTAACTGAAAGTCGGTAAGCTACTGCCTCGTCTGGCACCTAGGACACCTACTTATCATGTACATACCTTCAAAAACGGAAGAACCATTGGTAGTCCCGGTAGCAGTAGAGACAGTAGGGTTCGTCGTCGTAGGTACAGAGGTAGATACAGTAACGCGTATAGAACCCTTGGATGAACTTTGAACCACTGATGTTGATGCCGGCGTACGTATGGTGTTTTCGATGGTATGGGTAGGGACCTGAGTTGGGGAGACTGTAGTCGATATTTCTGACTGTTGTCTTCTCTCTGGTCTGCTCAACCATCCTGATGTGAGAGTGAAGAAGAGGTAGAGGCACAGCAAGTGCCTCACATTAACTGAGATGGAAACCCTCATTTCGCTGCCTCCGTCGACGGCACTGCACCGAGACGGCTCGAGTCTTTGACAAGTGAGTAGTAATGTAGCCTGCGGACACCCATAGGTAGCAGTCTATCCCATCCGACCCAATGGCATGACTGATTTATTAGTGGATGAAAGCCAAGCAAAAAAACAATGGGCAAGAACAAGATCAGATATAGTACTGTGGGAAAAAAACATCAGAACCGGATAACCGCAAGCAGATGGAGGATACTGGCCTGGGAGATACCGGAGGGGGGTTGCACGGGGCCGATCAAACGATTAAAACCTGAATCGAGATCATAGTGAAGGCAGAGGTATACCGGTTTTAGATAACATGTAATGACATGGGTACCGTCAGGAACACGACTTTTTTTTTTCTCTCCCCCGTCCTGTGAGGCTCTTTGAAGGAGAGCACTGGTGAGGCAGGTATAAGAAGAGCTATATATCCTGGAGAAGAGGCACAACGTCGAGGCCGACCTTCTCGGTGACCTCTCCATGTTGGGCCTTCACCATCAGACAGAGGCAATGGGTAGGCCACGAATGGAAGCAAAACGTGACGGTGGCTTGTCGTCTCATAGGTATGTATTGGAAGCTCTGTTGTTTTCGGGAGAGCGGGCCAGCTAGGTAGAGGTTGGGATAGGACGTATGGTGACATGGCGTCGAGGATGCCCAGGATCTACCCTGGTGCTGTGCCGTATCTGGGAACCATGCTGCCATGTCTTCCAGGACAGGAAAAAGGGTGGATGGAAATCGAGGCATCAGAATCCAATTCCTGCTTGCCAAGACTATGGAATTCCTGCTCTAGGAAGCGCCGCAGCGCCGCAGGGCATGGTGTCCGGGTGTCTTTCTCTCGCTTCTCCGCCGTGGGGTGGATGCCAGTGTCCAGTGAGGCCAGTCAAGCGTCCCGACTACCGAGACAGACTGCCAGCTATGGTAGAAGCCGGCCGACCAATCTTGGAGGAGGGCTGCGTATCCATTCTGCAGCATCTCTCAAGGTGCATAACATCCGACACTGCATATTGGAAACTGCTGCAGTGCTGAGGTTGGTTTCGACGGCATGCCGGGGACATGTCGACGGATGCACTGCAACTGAATGTTCAAGCTCGTCCAGCCTTCCTGCAGATTGCCAGTTTCACATCCCCCGACCGTGTGGTCCGAGCCTTCTGTGACGATCTCCTCCCCCGTTGTTCGTTTGTTCATGATGTTTCGACGAACGCACTTTCCATTGTCCAAATCCCAGGAGGCTGGGACATCATAGTACTGTACACTCGGTAAGAAAGTCGGCGCCGAAGTGGTGGTGGTGGATGTTACGCTAGTACCGACTGCGAAGGAAGATGCAGCCGCAGCCTTTTGGACCTGCTTTTGCATCTGCCTCCGTCCCCACTGCAATGTACTACCTTTCTAGGTTCCTTGGATGCATGCTCGAAACCTGATGTGGGAACATCAATGCATCTTGGCTTCGGAGATCCATTGGTTACCATGGTGCCAGCAAGCAACCCCAAGAAAAGCTGGAAACTGTTGTTTGGAGACGGGATGGAAGGGGGACATTGGCGACACGGCGTGAACGCGAACGGACCCCCCCTCCGGCCGTGACGACTCCGGCCACCCTATCCCTTCATTCTCCCTCCAACCCCCAGAATGAAAATCTATCAGGCGGGAGAGGGAAAACCGGTAAACGGTAAGCTCCCCGATTACATACATGGCGGCTCTTCGCACTAGTGATGCCACCATGTCGGCTTGCTTTTTGGGTGATGTCACACATCTCATCGTTGACCCAGATAAGGTTTTAGCTCTTAGCTTTCAAGGTTGCACATGTGTTTGGGCTAGAGCTACAATCCTTGATGGATCCACCAAACATTTAAGCCAGAGGCCTTTTACACAGTACCACCCTGTTAGGGCAGCCTAACGAACTGGGTCGGCTCGTCGTGGGGGGAGGGGGGGGGGGGGGGGGGGGGGGGGGGGGGCTAGGTCATCCCAATGATGGAGGCTCGGGGCGGGCCTTTTCAGCCCCACCCCATCTTTCGTCTTCATCCCGACCAACTTCAAACGATAGGTAGGTCATCCGATGTATTTCTTGCTCTTTCTCTCACCACCGCCAGTCAACATACCTACCTCAATCACGAAACCTCCCTTCTTCATAAGCGCCCGCTCCCAGGCACCTCCCAATTCCAAATTTGAGAACAAAAAAGCGAAAAGGCTAGACGCATCGTCACGCATACGGGCACTTCATGTCTCAAACAGAACTCAGCGCCTCTCTACACTCTCTTGAACCTACCACTCCCGCTCACTTTCTTCACCTTCAGGACAGCTTCAATATATTATCTCTCATCTTAGCTTATCGATCCCTTGTGCCATAGTCTCAAGCCCTCCCCCTTCACTTCGATTTCAATGTATCCCAACCTCCCTTCGGCAACATCTACCGATCTTGACGCCCCACACCCCGGTAATATGTCTGCAACCACCCGTTTGGCGTAACTTTGATCTTGGATCAGCTACTGAATTCACCGACCCCGACAGCTCGGTATGAATTGTGGGTTGGATGGGTGGATGGGTGACTCGAAGCCACATAGATAGGGCGCGTCGATGGTGCTAACTAATCTACCACGTACTGTATGTACTGCCGGACTGCCGTCCACGTTCTAAGACACTGGGGGCGGTTTTTTGAAGCTCACCTTCCCCATCGGTCATGGTATGCTTGAGCATGGACCGATTATTCCGGTTCACGACGGTGAGGCGATTCGTATCCCGAATCCGTCAGTCAAGGTACATATCATGGCATGGCGTAGTTGCGGGGAGTTATCGACGCAAGGCAAGATAGGGTACCGCAACAAGATAAAATAGTAAGAAATGTCAACGGTATCTTCTATTTTGTAGTGATAATGTAGCTTTTTGAGGTTTCGTTGTGATGGTATCTCGCCCAATGCTCTACGCTTTCCGGCGCCTCTCCGAAACAGGTCATGACAACTATGACAAACGAAAACACAAGAATATATACTTTGCAACAACAGGAAAAGCGTAGGTAGCGCCCATGTCAAAACAGCCATGGTTATTGAACCAGCCGCCCGACATGGTTCTTTTCTCGTCCCTTCATTACAGTCAGTCAGTCTTCACTCATCTCCTTGAATACCGCGCCCCGCTCCCACTCCCCGGTGTCATTCTCCTACCACTCGCTGAAAAGCCATATTCAGCGGCCCCGCCGACGTATGGAGGGAATCCGGTCGAATTCCCAGGTCCAGTCGCAAATCCATTCCCATTGATCCCTTTCCTCGCGTCACCCATCATACCGGTGCCACTAACCTTGCCAGCGGCAACCCGGCTTCTACTACTGCTTCCTCCAGTTACCCCCTTCAGAAAGCCTGCCACCGCCCTCAGCGGGAACAAAACAACAAGACCCAACAATGCCTGGAACGGCATGGCCGCCGCCCAGACAATCGTATCCAGCGCCTTTGCAAGCAGGCCGAACAGACTCAACCCGCTATTAGCGCCCGTAGCACCAGTTGCGCGGCTGTTGTTCCCGTGCGGTCTGGCGCCAGTGCCTCCAGCCTTGGCCGCCGCGGCTGCCAGCGCAATAGCATCGTTTAGTCTGCCATCCAGCGCGCCCAACCTTGCCTCTGTCTGGTAAGCCAGAACAGTAGCCTTTTTCTCATAGCGTCTGACTGCACGGTTGAGCGCGTCCAAATCGGGCTGAATCGTATTGCGGACTTCACGCACCATCCCGTCGCGGACTTTGGGGTTCAGGTTCTGCTGGTCCTGGCCTCCTTCCAAGCCGTCGTTTTGTCCGTTGTTGTCAAGGTTGTTTACCGACCCATTCGATGGCTTTGAACCCGTAGCACGTTGTTCCAGCTCGCCCAGCCGCTCCAGGATACCCTGCAACTTGGTCGGAGTTATGGCCGACTCGGAATATGGGTTTTTGTGGACGATGCGCTGGAGATGCAGCGTGCGCGCTTGAATGAGCTTGATGAGGTGCGAAAAAGGCCGGACTTCGGCTGCAAGGATGTAAAGCGTTAGGGAAAAGTCAGAGACGAGCCCGCCCTCTGACTTGAACTGGTTGCGCATGATCTGGAGTAAATAGGCCATCATCAACGGAGAGACAAAACAAAGTACCAGAGCGAGCGATTCGATTCTGTAAAGCTCGCCAAGGGCTTTGTCAACGCGGCGGGTGTGGCGAGGGCTGTGGGGTTCCTGCTGAGGGGTGATAGGTATCTCAGGACTATCTAGTTTAGCGTTTTCCTCGCTCGTAGATGCAGTGTGCTTGCTTTCAATCGGAGTACGTGGTTCGTCGACCTCCACGGATGGTGTTTGGATAGCTGTTACTGTGGGTGACGTTCCATCTTCGTCGAGGGCTGATTCGACGATTTGCTCGTTTTCTAAGCGCACCTGCTGGGCAGACTTGTACATGTTCCTGCGCTACCGTGTAAGTTGGAAGAGCATACCGTCATATGAGACACCAAAACGTACCACGGAACTGTGAGAGACCAGTGGAGAAAGATAGCGGCGAGAACAATTAGGATAATATCAGTAATGAAGTCGCTTCCCTTGTTGTGAAACATGCCTGCAATGGCTGGCAGTAGCGCAAATGCCAAAGGCATCAAGGAGGATTCTGAAGCTCCATGCTCATCGGAATCGAAGCTGGCCGCCGGGTTCAAAATCTCATGATGAAGATTCCTTCTTGCGGCATCTAGACTGTAGTCCGAGAAGGTTGAGCTGCGTCGCCTGAACTCTCCAAACGAGGTCCCTAGGGTGGATTGAGAATTCACGAGGCGGCGGCGAAGTTGGGCTGGCTGGGACCCTTCGCCGATGGTTGCGGCCCGGCGCATCGGACGACTATCGAGAGTGGACGGCGACATGGCGGGAGTGTCCTCGGTCTCTATAGAAGTTACTGTGGCCATGTTTGGAGCTTTGGCCTTGGGGTGAACCGGATGTGGCTTTGGTGGCGCTTCTGTCATGGAGTCCAGGCGTTGTTGCGTCTGTCATTGACTCCGTCCTCGGGCAGGAACAGCGAAGCGAATGCGTCGTGGCTGTACTTTGGCACCTTTGAGCGAGAGCGCAATGCACCGTATGTGTGCAGCTGAGTGGTGTTTTGATTTTGGCGGCGACCAGAGCCCAGGGATGGCCCGCAGATTTTGACAATAACCACAGGAGACGTGTTTGACAGATAGTGAGTGACTATCCTAGGACAAGAGAAGGGTGCCGGGTGTTGTTGAGTTGTATAGTAGTGGTGCGGTCCTCACAACGAAGGGAAGCAATGTTGCAAAGCAAGGACGGGTGAGTAAGTAGGTGCAAGGCGGGACACTGTGACGTAGTCTGCAACTAGATCAGGTCAATTGGAGTTGCGGGGAAGATGGGTTCGTCCCGTCGCTGTCGGATCGGATGCCAGATGACTGCACGTCCGTCATTCATTTGGCTTCTTCTTTTGGAGCCCACAGCGAGCTGCCATCCAGGCAATCCCGCAATCCGCACAGTAGATAGCGTGAATGGTGGCGACGGACTTGATGTTGCTGCAACGCGTACTTAACTGAAAGAAACGCACGGCCTGGAAGAGATCTCCGGAGGGTTTGGGAAGCCGAGAGACAGAGACTTGCTACCAAGTGGGGAAGAAGAGGAAGTGGTAGGTTTATAAGTCATGGCCCTAACCGCCCTGGGCTTGGCTCGTTCGAGCTTTGGATTGCGTGCAGCTCTCCTCCAGGTTGGTGTTTCACTGCATTGTGCCATTGGCAGTGGCACCTTCAGAGGTGGTGGCATTGGGTATCAAGAATGAAACCTCGATGTGCTAACAGTCATGCTCATCGACTCACCTACACACGGCTGTTAGCGACGACGAGCACCTTTCTGACATCTGATTCTCAACCCCGCTTGGGTCTCCAGATAAGGTAGTAGGTTCCCGGCCTCGCTTGCGGAAGAGCTCGGAATATTGGCTGCAAATAGCCATAATGATTGGTTTCATTGGCTAGGTAAAATGAGGCCCTGCGTCAGCGTCGGCTGGGAATCTTGTCTTTTTTTTTTTTTTTTTGCCTTTTTGTCTTTTTTTTTTTTTTTTTTGGTCTAACCCTCTGGACGCAAAGGGCACATTCAAAGGTCTCGGACGGGAAGGGCCGCATCGGAACTCCTTCCATCCACCATGGTAAAATGAGTTAGTCGACATTGACTGTGGATTATCTCTGGTGATACATAGGCAAACATCCGTTGAGCAGTTGGGGTTGAAGTGAAAACCAAATAAAGCACACTCGATGTCCCTCTTGCAATGGACTTTTTGCACGTGGGCTTTTGGCCCTAATGCAGGACGGACATGCGCGTCCATGTGGAAGCCCCGCTTGCTTGCTTGCTTGCTTGCTTGCTTGCCGACAGGAGAACATGAAAGGCTGTAAGGAATAGGTGTAGATATGGAGAATCGATACCTCTCTTGGGGAAACATCTATGTGAAGAACGAGCCCACGGCAACAAGAGGTTGTAATTAACCCTGCTAGCCAGGTCAAAGGTTGCTCAAACATAATACGCTTTGGCACACTACAATACACCGCCGGTATATGTACCTGCAGATGAAATTGCGTGAACGCTTGCTTGAATTGTGTACCTTCTTTGCGCTATAGCCTTTCCCATGTGTTGGTCAAACGCATAACCCTTGGTGTTCATGCTTGGACTTGCAGCGTCCGAGCACCGCACCAAATCGGGATCGATTATGAGTTCGTCCGGTATTCAGTGTCATGCATCTGTAACGGCCATCGGAGATCGAATCCGTACAATCCAGCCCTGATTTGATAGATAGTCCGGTACCAAAGAGCCAAAGCTTTGCTGGATCCACTTCGATTGGGTGAACGCCGTGCGGCTTGATATTTTCCAGTCTTTACACTACAAAGGCCTCCAAGGATATGGAGAGAGGCTAAGAGGACATCCGTAAGAGGCTTCTGTAGCATTCTGGACCCTTGTTGATGTTGTTGTCCCATATCGTTGTGAAAGGAGGACGGTTCCTCTTTTGGAAGGGTAATGGAAGCCCCAAAAATGTCCCTGTTCAACCCATGGTCGAAGAACCAAACTAACAAGCAAACTATTGTCGCATTGTAATGCTATCGGGACGTCGCACGGCATGGCCGCCCCAGGCATTATGATGTGTAGACAAGCTATGTTCGGGCATACCGAAGTAGTGGGAAAATGACATTCGGACAAATTCCACCAGCTGGTCATGGGCGTCGCACAAGAACTGGCTGAGGCTTTTCAACGGTGATGTTGGGTAACATTCTCGGTAGGAAGGTGGTTGATACCCCTGACCAGTGAGCTTGCCAGGAACGCGGAGATTCTGGAAATGCTGAGAGATCATCTACCGCCTACGGCCGAAGGAGTAAGGGCCAAGCTTTGCTTGATGGTTACCATTGAAAAGGGGTGGCAGAATAAAAACTTCAAATACTTAGAACATCAGCTTCAGTTTCTCCTCAGCGCCCACGAAGGACCAACCTGACCACCCAACCATACCTCGATCAAGCAGCTTTCTATTTGGCGTTCGCTACGGTGTGCGTTGATGTTGTACAGATCGCAAATGAAGAATCAGAATTGTCGATAATCGCCTTAAACCTCGTTTCGATTTTCAACCACATCCGCCGAGTGATTCAAGTCGCTTTGCTAGGTACATCCGGGGCAGGTTCGTCGAAGACCGAAGCAAGACGGTGGTGGTATTTGATTGTCGGTTGCCGCCAGCTGACAAGAAGACCTGGGTCGGCTGGGCTGCTTGCTTGATGAGCGGCCCTGGGTCAAGGTGGAATCAACCGCCTCCACACCCACTCGTGCAGTCGAGAGAAAGGAGCCAGTCAGAGCACCCCAAGCGCCGCGCCCTGCATATCGCTGGAAACTCGCAATTATTGTCAACCGACGAACTGGCAATTGTCCGACATTGTCATTACCGCCCTGCGCTGTCCTCGGGGCTACGGGAAAGAGAGAAAGTGTCAAGTTTGCGGCCATACAGGTTGCCTTCCACGCCGATCGCCCAGTGTCAATTCTGCCGCGACTGCTGCCGCCGTTGTTGGCGTCAAGTTAATCGAGATAAGGGGAGCAAGCCAACAACTCGATCGCGAGCCAGGAGGAAGCAGTGGACCTCAACGAAGACGGCTGACCTGTCGACGACGACGGGGCTTGAGCAGTCTAGCTGTCTGCGTACAGGGTTGATCGTGGTCAGGCCTGAGGTGTCGACCTGGGTCGGTACCGGAGCTTTTACACTTCAGGACTCGGGCGACTGGACAAGGAAGCAACAAATCACAAGTCGGGATCCCCTGAGTGCGAAGAGCTGCAGACGACCAACACGGACCCGACCACCAAGCGCAAGACGGAATTTCCACGCTGTCGAGGGGGCCGTTTCTGCGGCCGCCACTGATTGCTCGCTCCAACGGCTTCACCAACGGCACCACCAGCCCACCTCTACTCGTTGCCTGAAGCAGCCGCCGTAGATTCGACCGCCATCGAACCGCCATCTACAACATACCATTCATCGCCGCATTGTCCATACCCCCTTACCGCCAATAATCCTCAACTGCCGTCTCCGTCGCTACAACCCAACTATCCGGGCGCACACACCTCGACTCCTTCCCCTCCACCCCCCGCAGCGCTTTCTCCCGCGCTCGCGCCCGGCTTTGGCCGCTCGCCGCGCAGGGCACCCGATCATACTCCAGTGTCGCTCTTGCAATCACCCTTTCGAACCCGCGGCGCAGTTGCGACATCCAGCTCTCCCCTGCACCGCCAGTACGCCCAGTTCCATTCTCCTCATCGCCAATCCCCTGCTCGTCTTTGGAATCCGACCAATTCCACCCCGAGGCTTCCACCTGCTCCTGCTGCAGCAACTCGGAGGAGACGTCAGTCATCGCCTCCGCCGCCGGCGATCCCTCTCTCGCTGCCCTCGCCCCATCTCGATTTCGATCCGTCATATCCAACAGCTACCGCCGCCGGCGATCAGCCATTGTTAACCGTACCCGAGAACCAACAACAGCCACGGCATTCAGTCATCAGTGCTCGAGCCAGTCTGCAGCTTGAGCGTAGTACAGGCAGTGGGCAGCGTTCCCCTCTGCCGCGCACACTTCGACATTCCCTTGAAGGGAAACGAGCTAGCATACCACCTTCGCCCATTGAACGAGTGGAGGAGACCGACGCAGGACCCTCTCGCATCCGCGCTATTGAAGAAATCCCGGAATCGAGCGCGTCTGGACGAAGGACTCGGGGTCAAAGTATATCAAGCACCAAGAGTCGGGTGCCGGTTGGGCTGAGCTTCGACCACGGGAAGAAAGGTTTGAACAAAGGGAAAGGGAAAGAAGACATGGCTCCAACGGAAACCAAGCAGGAGGAGAGAGATGGGGCCGGATTTTCTCCCGACTTGGAACGAGGACCGGATGTGATGGACGCCCGGCAGTCAATAGGATCACGGATATCCGGCATTGGTTCTGCCATTTCATCAGATGACTCTGATATTTTGGGGGATCCTGATCAGCAACCAGACGCTGGCGACGAATGGGGACCTCAGCACGCTTGCTACCCGCACCTCAACCCGCACGTCCCCTTGGATTCTCCTGAATACATTAATACGCGAATTATCCGAGTCCGTCGGGATTGGCTACTGGAGGGTGATCTGGCTCCTACGTTCTCAAACCTGTACCCCGAAATCCTCGAGCCGGCAGGGTTATCAGAGCAAGAGTTCCGGCGTGTGATCCAAAAGCTGAACTCCGAGCTTGTGCCGATATTTAGTCCATACAACTGGCGCAACATTTTGGACGGCATTCTGGGTCTTGCAACAGGCTGGCTATGGGAAGACTTTGGGTTTACCGGTGTAAAGGCACGGTTGCAAAGGCTCGAGAATTGGATTGAACAGTGGAACAAAGAGATGGAGAAGACGGTGGGTAGTGAAGATGGCACAATCCCCCCCAAGATCGTGCCACTGAAGAGGACTGGTTACATGACAGTACGTCTTTTTCCTAAACCGTATTCTTTACCTGCGGTGACCGTATGCTAACTTGAGGACGGTAGCTGGATATTCAAATACCGGATCCCGAGATTGCCCCTGCACCACCTACACCGGGTGCCTCTCGCGGGACTGACGGGGCCACACAAGTTGAACCTGTCGAACCTCCGCAACAACCGCCAGCTGTAACTGTCTTATGAGTGACTTCCACCTTGATCTGGCGACGAAGCTCTTCCCGCCTAGTAATCATACCTTCGCATGCCTCCTTTCTGCTTATCCTTCTGTACGGAGCTATCTCAAGCTCCTCGCTAATTGCGCGCGGAGCATGTTGGAGGAGTGTCGATGCGACTGATGGCTCTTGTCGAGTATATCCATACGCCCCACAAAGATGCATTGCTGGAGGTTGCCTCTTTTTTTCTTCTTCTTTTAACCCCTTTTCGCACACATTTTTGATACCATTATACCACCCTGTTCATTAGCATCGGCGTTGTTTGGATATTATGGAAACCTGTATTGTCAGTCAGCCCCCTAGCGAAGCGGCTTGCGCATCAAAGGGAACTGTTTCCACAGAACAATACCATTATGGGCGAGAGAGGACGCTTTTGATGGATAAATTAATAAGGAAAACCAATGAAGCAAATCCGGGACCTCTCAGCTTGAACGAAATGTCTGGAGTTTGCCATGAAGCTACCATGCAAGCAAAGTCGCTTGGTCGAAGACCACCTGACGAGTAGTGTAGTAGTAGCATTTTCTCATCGCAGATTTTCAAACAAATAAGGAAGCGTCTCCATTTGCCCTACATACCCTTGAGTACCTAAGCCAGTGAGTCATGTCGCAAGTAAGGTTTGACTGGACCGCTGCATCCGTCCAAAGCATTCGCTTTTGAGACAATAGCAACTTTCAATCACGGCATTGGCACTACTATGTTCATTCACGGCTGCGCAGCTACATGGTGATATAGGCTTTTGATTGCTGAAAAAAATCCAATAATTGGAAAAGCTGCATGGCGCAGCGGAAGCGCGCCGGGCTCATAACCCGGAGGTCACTCGATCGAAACGAGTTGCAGCTAGATGACTTTAGTTTTTTCTTTTTCTTTTTTCGACTTCCTTTTCCTGGTTTTCTTTCTTTTTTATTCTCTAAATTTTTTATTCACCCTATCCTGCGTTACACCTTTTCAGTAGTCATTCGTGTCCTGTTCTTCTTCGCTTTTTTACTTTTCCCTCTAGAACATCTTGCAAACAGTTTCATCACTCGCAGCTCCTGGACCTTTCTTGTTAGTTGCACTCTTCTTTTGTCCCTAGTTGCATGTATCTTACTTATCTTTGGGATCAATTCCACGATCAACGTTCTTCTCTTTGCTTGAATTGGTTCCCAAGCCGATAGGAATGTACGAACCGAACAATGATGTCTCGGGCTTGTGCTGTACGTATGTATGTAGTCATGACCTTGCTGCTTCCACGCAGCGAGTAAATGCTGAACCAATTACGGATTATAAATGGTACAAAATAAGGTGTGGCTGCCACGTGGGAGAGGGGATGAATGGATCAACTTGTCGGTGCGACCCATGGTCTCGGTAAAAGTCCATCCGAT
The DNA here is from genome assembly GCA_037102815.1 of Neurospora intermedia. Classification (NCBI taxonomy): domain Eukaryota; kingdom Fungi; phylum Ascomycota; class Sordariomycetes; order Sordariales; family Sordariaceae; genus Neurospora; species Neurospora intermedia. The sequence continues at coordinate 2,670,191 of BTPP01000004.1, read as the reverse complement.
CTTGCCTGATCAAGCAAGGCAAAGAATTTTGAGTGAGCAAGTGTAAATTCGCTACATCCGGCCGCCTAGACGAGACCAGTAATACACAGATGTAGGTATGCGATTTGATCTAGTCCAAGACCATAATGCTGACTCTCACGCTTGCATACACCAAAAAAGTACATAGCCTTAACGAAATGCCTTTACGACATGCTTTTTTAGAATTCCGACCGTGACCATACCCTGTAAGCGACTTTTTCTCTTTCTTGCCATATTCATGCCAGCAGAGTCAAAGGTCTTTGAACGCCTTCTGTCCCACGGCCACCGTTCAGATCCATTTACGTAGTACGTGGTGGTAGACGGCCCTTAGCCCCTCGACAAGCTCAACAACCCACTGGCAGCCTCATCTCCATCCCCATTCCCATCTCCATCTTGCCCTTCCTTTTCACCGGCATCCAACTGGTACGGCGTCAGGCTGGGTAGCTCAGGTTCAAGCTCAGGTTCAGTGGAGTAACTCGGGCCGGGACCCACCACCTGGTGACTCCTGGATTTGGCTTGTATGCTCTCCTCCTCTTCGTCATCATCAGTGCGGTCTCTCCTCCCTGGTCCTGCAGCAATATCATTGGCAGCCTCTGGACCGTTCTCTGGAGCAGGGCGTACTACCCACCCTTCGTGGGCCTTATCCAGGTGATGTCGATGACGCTGCTGCTGTTGGGGTTGGTGGTGATGTGTAAGTTGTTGATAGTTTGGCTCCGAGTCAATCTCATCATGCTCATGCTCATGCTCATGGTCCATCAATAGCTCTTCGGTGACCGCCCTCGACTGAAGCCGTTGATGAGCCTGCAACGCGCGCTCCGCAAGGTCCAGGCGGGTAAGATGAGGGGACGTCATCGTAGTCGTCGTCATGGCCGCGGTCGTGATAACACTAGTGCCTGAACCCGTAAACGTAGTACAGGGCCCACTTACTCGATCCCCCTGATCGGATGGCAGTGATTTACTCCCGCTTCCAAGATTGCGCTGCTGCTGCTGCTGCTGCTGCTGACGCCGCTGTCGCTGTCGGCTTTGATCCCTAGAAAGTCCATCATGATCCTGCTCAGCGGCGGCATTCTCCCAAGTGGAAATTTGATAATGATGACCATACTGTTCATACCATTCCCTGTACTGTTCCCTCTCCCGCCAAGCCGTTCGACGCTCCTGTTTCGCCTGGACGGCTTCGATAGCTGCTCCGGCGGCGTGTCGGAGGTGGTTCACGCGCTGGAAGTAACCGTGACCTTGGCTATTGCTGTTGCTGTTGGTACTACTATTGCTGATGAAGCTCCAGTTCGCTGGGTTGCTGTTGCTGCCATCATGATATCTGTCTACTGCTGCTTCTGGTGAGGCACCACCATCCGCCAGCCGTCCCTGGCTGTGGTGGTATCCCCCCAACGGTAGTAGCAGTGAACGCATCTCCAGTTGCTCAAGCGGGACGTCAGTCTGGCCCGTCTGAATCTTGTAAGCGGCCAGGCTAAGGCGGAGACGGAGGATTTCCGCTTTCTGTTTTACGTTTTGGACAATCATCAAGTGTCAGTCAGCGCATCCACATGTCTATGGGGAGTGAGATCGGGCGTACCTGTCTGGCCGCCTGATTCACGAAACGAAGACGGGGGTTATTTGTCCTTTTTGGCTGCCTGTGATTGTTAAAGTTGCCCACAAGACCGGCTGGGTAAGCGATTTGGGTCGCCATGGGAACGGACAGGACCTCCGCAACCGCCCGGGCCGTTCCTTCGGCTGCCACGCGGGTTGGATGCAGAGCTGGTAGCACCGATAGAGACGAAACTCTCTCGTGTCTCATGTCGGTGGACTGTGAAAGTTCGGTAGTATTCGAGTTGCCCAACAAGACAGTAGCCTCGGTGGGAGGAGAGGCTGATTTCGACCGATTTCGCCTGCCATGACCACCACCAGCTCCTATCTGCGGGTGCTGGTGCTGTTGTGCTCCCCGAAGATCGAGGCACACCTTCTTCCTAGCCGGCTCCTCTTCACGACGATTGTTCTCACACCCTGCAGGAAGAACAGTTGAAACGGTTGCTTGCACTTCTTCCATGCGCCCCTCGAACTCAGACTTGGAGCTCTGGCAGGGTGACGCGTTGGGATTCAATGACCCGAGGATACGCCGTTTGGTCGGCGAGATGGTGGACATAACTACCCGCTAGTGAAAAAAAGTATTACTGCTGCTCCCTCCGGCTCGTGTCTGATCAGTCACTTTCAGGTGCTGATGTGAAGTGTTGCCTGTAAGACCTGGGCATGGAAGGGGAGGCGCGTAGAAGGGTTGTGTAGAGCAAGACGCGATGCCGTAGTTTTGCTCTCCAAATTAACCCAGAGTACAAAATTGTCGAGTTCAGCGGAAGTGTACTGGCTCCAATTGTGATACCTGAGTCGGTGTGCACTAACAGTGCAGTGGCAATTACAATGATCAGTTTGGACGGTACAGTACCTATCCCAGCCGTGCGAATGTCCATCAAAGGTGACTTTCTCAGACAGGTAGCTATGTTGCCAAAGTTATACTACGTACGTATAAATGAAATGAAATTGGCTACTAGTAAGAACAGAGAAGATTAGAAAATATTTGTGGGAAAATCCCAGGTGATGGATGCATGCACGAGATGTACAGCCCGTTAACGCAGTGTACCAGCCGGAGGTGGTGGCACCGATTAGGGCCTGGTCTACATGCAGTGCCCTGCTGCTGTAAGGGAAAGTGGAAGTACACTAACATCTTGGATCACCACCTACCTGTATTGTATGTGCCGCTCTCGTCAGGGCAACCTAGGTCGACGCTTACCTTGTGCTGTCTCCCAAATAAATGATTCATGGAACCCCGCAAATTCCGTTTAGTGTACTCGGAGGATGTGCATGCTCTTGGATGGGTTGCAAGTTGAAACGTATCGTGCCGCTAGACTACATCCATGTACAGTCGAACCCCCTGAAACTGCATACTCCAGATTCTACATATACGCTAGTTAGTGCATAGAATTTCCAGGTCTGAATTCGCCATCTTTGCCCTAGCCCCGCCTCCAGAAACTGCATATACGCCATTTGGTGCATGGATTTTGGCGGTCTGGATTACATGCAGTTTCAGGGGGTTCGACTGTACACTACACTCAAGCGCCAGGGACTTGGGGGACCAAACGAGCTCGGGACAAGATACTCGGATGAATAGGTAGATACATAGATGTGCGGCACATACGAACAAGCGAGAACGGGATATTCAGCGGTAAGTAAATATTATTTTCAATAAGCCCCAGACAGAGTGCTCGTCCGTCGCTCTCAATATCCAGCTGAGGTCCAAGTCCGGCGTTTGTGAGCTATGAGGTTGTTCGTGACTATGCCAAACTTCAACGGGTATCAATTCCTTTGAGATGGAAAGAAGACTTTTTAAAAAAAAAAAAAAAAAAAAAAAAAAAAGAAAAAAAAAAGGGTGGGTGGGGGGGAAACAAAAAAAAAAAAAGGGAGAAATCGGCCATCTCGACCCCTTTCTAGTTCCCAGAAGCAGCTCTGCTGTGCCGTATGGGACGTCCCCGATTCCGTTGGCAATTCCGCCTGCCTGTTTCACCCTCATCCATTTTTTTGGCTTCACCAACACCAAATAGCACATGATATCAGTGGTATGAAGACATATCAGGAAAAGCGTTCCAAATCCCATGATTAGGCGCCGCAAATATGTAATGGCATAGAAAGAAGTGCGACGAACCAACGATAAATGCCGAGATCGTAAGTAGAGAATCAAAATATCATCATTCCGCATCGCAAACACCCAAAACGCCGCCCAGAAAACCCTTCACATGAACCATGCGCCTTGATGTTGCGTTCAATCATCTATCAACCTTCCTCCTGTCATTCTCCGCCAATACCCCAGATGTCTTCTTTTCTCCACCACAGAGCGCCAATCAGTTTGTATTCAGCATATAGAGCGACGTGTCAAGCTTAAAAGGCTTAGAAAAATCCATGACCGAGTCATCAAACGTGACGTTAGCATACGCGTCGTTGACCATCTCTCTATCAAATGCCGGTGGTTCGTAGCCGTCAAGGCTGACGTTGTTCAAGTCGTCCATGATTTCCGGGTCCATGGTGGCCCAGTCCATATTGATGTCAAGACCCACACCGTCCGATATATCGCTGCTTGGCTCCGAAGTCTTACTTGATTCTGGCGTGTCATTCGGTGTCTCTGACAATGACATGCTGAAGTCAGACGTTTGGGCTGGGTCAAGAGTCGCAAACAAGTTGGAAAGATACTGGGGATTGACTCCGGTCGCTGCCCACGCATCATCGGCCATTGTCGTCTGGGCAGGAGCCCCGTTGCCACTGCCTGGCGTGCCTGCAGCGTCAGGCCCCCTAGCACCTAGTCTGCTGCCTTGCCTCCTCATCGACACGTCGCGAGCCATGGGAGTCGCTGCCAACTCCTGCTTGCTCATGGGCGTCTGAGCTTGCTTAGGACTGTTCAAAGCCCTACCGGACGCGCCGGAAGGAGCACCCTCCGCAACAGTCGAAATCGCTTTGGTGTTACCGTGCGCGTCTAAGCCTAGACCCAGAGCCATGTTCTCCTGCAAGAACTTGAGAGGATCCTCATTTGGTTTCACGTGCTCTTCATGGTAATGAATATCACGCAATTCCGCTGAGGCGAAGCCAACCACACTTCCTTCACAGCCAATCTCAGGGCAGAGGTAAGGATCCGGCTGCGGCTTCGCCGGCTCTGGGGCCTGTTGCCGCTTTGTTTCCGGCGAAGGTGCCTGAATCTGAGGCGAGGCACTGGCGGTCGACTGAGCCGCTGGGGACGTTGTTTGAGGCCCACCGGTTTTGGCCTTCTTCCGAGGAGGCCACTGCAAATCTGTCGGTCCAATGGGAGGTTTATTAAGATAGACAGGATTACCAGCGGGAGACATCCCAGGGCCATGTCCGAGCGCGAACGGTGGTTGTGTTGTCGTCGGTGCAGCCGGAGGTTGCGTGATCTTGTTAGAAGCCCGATTCGGTGCTTGTTTGGGCACCTGTGTTTGCTTGTCCGAAGGCGCAGCATTAGATAGCGTAGATGGACCTGCGCGTTGATGAAGTTGAGGCTGGCCTGCTGTTTGCTCTGTAGACTGAGCTGCGGCCTGAGAAGCCCCTGATTTCAATTGGTTAACAAGACCGTCGAAGAATAGCTTAATCTCATCAATCTCTTGAGCTGAAATAGTTAAGGGGTTACGAGTCTGGCCGGTCGCTTTTTCTGATTGAATTTTGATCTTCAGATTCTAAAATTGTATACTTGTTAGCGTGTTCCTTACAATATCTGGCGCAGTTCGCGGGGAGAAGACAACATACACAACGGGCAAGCTTTCTGACCAAGCTTTCATCGTTTGTCATTCGATCAAAAGCCCCCGGAATAGTGGTTAACTCATTCATCTTTTGGGTGATCTCGCGTATTTTGAGCACCGCCGATTGGTACACATCCATCGGCATGTGGACCGGCTGCAACGGGTTCTGCTCAAACTCTTTTTGCACCTGTCTTGCCTCGTCTGCCCATATATTCTTGAAACGGTCACTGACCGTTGGACGGATGGCGCTACGTTGCTTCGCCTGCGACAGACTTTGCTGCATCGGAACCCCGTTCGGGCGCGGTACATCGGTCACATCACCCGGATGTGATCGTTTAAGGCTCTTTTGGGCCACGACCGGTGATGGATTTGGCGGGCCAGTTCGAGGTTGCTGGCTAATCCTTGAGACAGACAGCGCGGGAGTCGCAGAAGTTGAATCACTGCCGTCCGTCGGCTTCTGAGGAACGGGTTGTCGGTTGTTGACCGGTGGTTGCACTTGCTGCTGCTGCTGCTGCTGCTGCTGCTGCTGCTGCTGCTGCTGCTGCTGCTGCTGCTGCCGTTGTTGGTCTTGTTGTTGCTGTTGCTGTTGCTGCTGCCGCTGTTGTTGTTGCTGCTGCTGTAGTTCTTGTTGCTGTTGCTGTTGATGATGGTGCGCAGATGGTGGCGCTGGTGGTTGCGGTTGTGCCTGCAATTGCCCTTGCATCTGCTGTGGCTGCTGCGGCTGCTGCAACGATGGAGGCTGCTGTGATGGACCTGGGACCTGCATACCGGTTTGTGCGGCATATTGGGCGTGTGTTTGCGCTGCTGGTCCAGAAGAGGCCGTATTTGGTTGGTTAGACCCTGCGGGGGGCATTTGCACCATCGGCTTCTGGTTTGCCATACCGGCGCCATTGTTCATGGCCTGCAGCTTCCTGGCATAATTCTCCCACTTGGTCTTCCGAATCATAACTTGAAGCGCCTGATCTGAGTGGCCCGGAAACTTCTTACGGGCCATTTCTAGTTCATGCGGGGCGACCTGAAGCACTTGATGAGGAACGTTCGTCTTTGGGGGTATCAGTGGCATCCCGTTAGGTTGCTGTGAAGGACCGGGCCCATTTGGGTTCTGCGGAGCTCCGCCCATGGAGGCAGCCTGTGCTCGTTGCTGCTTTTGCATTATTACGTGCTGAATCTGGTTTTGTTGGAAAGTAGTAAGCAGCTGGGCGACCTTGTCCTGAACATGAGGAGGTAGGCCTGCTGTCTGATACCATGCCTTCAGATGAGCCCATTTCTTCAAATTTGGAGGCAGGATCGCGGGTTGTACGGCTCCACGTAATACGTTTAGCGTATGTGCGGGGATATCCCAATTATCGACCATTTGTATCGCCCGAGGGTTGGTGGCAAGGGCTACCATCGCCGCAGTTTGTGCATTTTGCGGACCGTTCAGCTGTGGTTGACCAGGGCCTGGCTGCATGCCAGGCGGCATCACACCACCCGGCTGCTGAGAGCTTCCCATGTTCAGCGGTTGGTTAGAGGTGTTGACAGCGCCGATCAGCTGGTGTTGAGCTGGCATCCCGGACACTTGAGGATGCTTAGGTAACTGTTGAGCGTTGCCTGTGGTGTTCCTATTCTGCTCCCACCTCGCCATAACATCCTTGAGCTGGTTATCAGGCAAGTTTCCTGGCACACCACCATTGTTCGGATTCAGATTACCCAGCATCGCAGCCATCGCAGGATTGCTGGCGTTAATATTACCCTGCATTGATGGCGGCCTTGCGTTTGCGTGGTGGTTGAATGACGGGTTCAGCGTTGTCCTCATTCCTTGGGCCATGGGGGTGGGGGACTGTTGCATCGGTGCCGCCATATTATTGATTGCGGGACTCTGCGATGCTGTAGGCAGTGCTCCAAGCCCTCCAGGTTGCCCTTGCGGGTGCCGGTTCGGTACTTGTCCCCTTATCGGTATTTGTGCTTGTGTCTGTGCGGGGTTCAACGTTTCCATCGGGACCGGTGGGTGGTGGAATCCGGGCGGCGCTGAATTCGGCGTAGGCCGCGGCGTTTGGTTTGGCCCTTGCTGAGCAGCCGCCGTGTGCATGGGATTTATCATAGGGCCAGGGGTGGCATTGCGTCCGGGGGCCCCGGGACCTTGACTTTGTGGCACAACAACCTGACCGGCTTCCTGGGCACGCAGGCCCATTTGCTGCTCATTTCGGATTGCCTCAAGATTGGGCGGGAGGAGCTGCCCATCGGTAACACCAAGAGACTGCCCCGGCGGATTCATTAAAGTAGGATTGACTTGGTTGTGAGGTTGAGGAACTTGTTGGGGATGCGCTGCCATGCCTTGACGTTGCGCCATCATGTTCCGACGCGCTTGATTTAAACTTTGATGTTCGAAGTAGATCATCAACGGGTCCACTGTCAATGATCGAATCTGTTGGACATGTTGGGGAGCCAGTTGCGATAGTACCTTTTCCCGGAGTGGGTCTCTAAGGGGCTCAGGAATGCCGACGAGTTTTTTCAAGGCGAAATTCTTGATGAGCGGCCTGTCCCGCTCGGTGAGGCGTTGAATCTCATGGTACTCCATCAGCGCGGTAGGAAGGCTTTGTGTGATCTGCATAGCAAGTTGATTCAAACGATTCTGCATGACTGCTGGATTGGGGACACCGACGGGCAACGGTTGGGATTGATGTGGCATTGTGGTAACTTGAGCTGGATGCTGATGGGGATGAAAGCCTGGCTGCGCCATTCCCCTTTGCATGGCCATCTGGTTGATCATCATTTGCTGCTGCTGCTGTTGCTGCTGTTGCTGTTGTTGTTGTTGCTGCTGTTGCTGTTGCTGCTGTTGTTGTTGCTGCTGCTGCTGCTGATGCTGCTGGTGTTGGCGTTGCTGGAGCTGGTGCTGTTGAAGCTGGTGCTGTTGCTGGGCCATCTGAGCCTGTCTCATCGCATTGGCTTGAATTTGTTGTTGGATGAGAGGAGCGCGAGCCTGTCGCTGTTCTACAAGTTGTGCGAATCGCTGACCCAGTAGGTTCTCGTACGTCGGCTGAGGTTGGTCAGCCAAGTTAGCCAAGATGGTTTGGTGATGCAGAGGGGCGTTTCTCACCTTATCCGGGGACTGCACAAAGGCCCGCCGTTCGATCTCAAGCGCGAGATTCACCGCCTCTGGCCAGGTGTCGACTTGTCCAGCTAACTTGAGATTGGTAGCCCTGGAGTGAATGTCAGCCTCTAGACTTTTTGCATATAACGGCCGAGCTTCATACAGGGATGATGTCTTCTGGACGCGTTCCGGCAGCTGAATGTGTGTAGCCTGCCAGCCGGTCGCTGGCGGAGGCTGAGACGTCAACCTGGCTAAAACGGCCTGAGTGACTTGGCTGTGATTAGGCGGTATCATTTGCCCGACCTGGGCCCTCGGCGGCATGTTAGCGGCCATGGCCGCAGAAAGCCGATGGCGGTCAGTCCCCTATCGACTGATGGTGATGCGCTGCAAAGTGTGACGAGACAAAGTTCCCCAGGCGGTGGGAACAAAACTGTCTGTCGGTGTTTTTCGACCACGGGTCCGGCGATGCGAGCGACTGAACGGTCAGGTAGAGCGACAGCAAGCGGTTGTGAATCGTGGGAGATACGGGTGACCTAGGTAATCGTATTGTGTGGTTTCGGCATCCGACGCGGAGGAAGCAGGAGCTCGGAGGAGGGAGGCGGAGATGGAGGTCGCTGGTGAAGAGGGCGGCGGCCTCTGGATGATGTCAGGCCAAGGGAACTCGCAGTCGTCTAACGGACTCTCTCTGCAGGCAGAAAGTAATGGCGGCGTATAGTCAGGCGGTCGGCGAAGTTGGGTCGTGGGAATGCCCGCCGTGGGTTTGAAGCATCGGCTCTCGACTCAAATCGAAATCTGGGCTCGGTGTGCGCAGGGCAGGACAGATCGAGGCGGAGGGTCGTGAATGGCGGCAAAAATGGGGCTCCAGCAAGCAATCGGCCTCGGATTTCCACTGCAGGGTTTCCAGGCCGGGTAGAAGACGGAGCGACGCGGCAGAATGGGCCGACAAGAATGCTTGGTAGATTAAATCCGTCTTCCACTGGAGACAAAAAAAAAACAAGTCGTCCGGGGTAGGAGATCCCACAGTCGCGGCCTAGATGAGTTGAAGCTGTGACGGGCGAGCGAAACAGAAGAGGCCGTCCACGAATGTCAGGACAGGATCGGGCTCCAACCTAGAGAGACGAAAGTGAGAGTAACACGAGTGCTAACTTGAGCGTAGTGCACCCCGAAAATGTAGGCAGTAGTCAGCCGAGTAGTAGAGGATCGGCGTCGTGCTTGATGGGAAGAGCGCCCCGTGGTTGACTTGACCAAAGAGTCAGTCAGTCTTGGTTGGTTGGGCTGGCTGGGTGAGGTGGAAGACTGGAAGTTGGTGGAAGTGAAGTGGAAAAAAACAGGTGTGACCAGGTTAGTTGAAGCAGGAGCGGAAGCGGAAAGTGAAGCTTCGTTCCATACACAATTGTCACGGGCAAAAGCGACAAAGCCCAGGGAAGGTAGGTCCGGGTTGAGAGGTGGGAGCGTCGAAAAGGAAAAACCAGGATGATGTGGGTGGATGTGCTCCAGGTTTGCTTGCGGAGGGAAAGTGAAGTGGAACGGGGAGTGGCCCTGCCCTGTCCGGGTTACTAGGGGGAAAAGAGGATGGAAGATGGATGGAGCGTGAAAGGCGGGCGGCGGGCGGGCGGGCGGGCATGCCGGGCTGTTGTGACGAGGGGACTAGTCTAGGAGTCGAGTCCCAGGGCAGCGGACAGGTCCCTTTCCAGGAGCCCCAGGAGCCCATGGAAGTCGGGCAGGGCAGGGCCGCCAGGTAACGGAGGTAGCTCACAAGTACACTCCATCGGTACCTCTAGGTACGCAGAACACTAAGCACGTAGTTGTAAGGTACCTAGGTAGCCTGGACCCAACCCACTGGACTCTTCCCTTAGAGGCATTCTGCTGCAACTGAACCGACTACGAACCATTCAGAATCGGGCTAGCTGCCCGCCAAGAGCCCACCATCTCTGCACTACTATCCAATCAAGAAGCACGAATTCTGACACTGTGGACCGTACTTGGAGATTTCAGAATTCAGGCACCTTGCCTGGCCGAACCATCGTTCTTTTTTGTTGCCCGTAGGAAGCTGTACCGACAGAGGCAACGTCGGGCCAAGTGCCTACCTCGTTGTCAAAGCGATGGAGAGTTTTGCTCTGCGCCTTACTACTAACGAGTGTATATGTATACCTTCAGTTTACCCACTTACCTATTACGCCAGGCCTCGAGAACACATCGAAGATCGACCTGATCCGCTAGTTATGGTGATAAACCTCGTAGGTACGCTCCCCAGTGTATCAGTAGGTAATCCGCTCTCGAGGAAGCCCCAGTTTCGTTGGGTGGTTTACCCGTTCCCAGCAAGAGGTAGGCTGAAGACGAACGTTATGTGACTATTGTCAGTGTCTGTCTTTGTATGTACATAGACATTATCCGCGGCAACTCACTTTCCCCCTAGGCCAGCGATGGCGTTCTGGACATGATCACGGTCATCAAACTGTCTGTCGTCCATTGTACTAGGAAGAATCCCCCAAGATCGACGTCGCATCCTCACCCCGGCCGGATTTGCTGGATGTACGGCACCTCCCTGAGTGCCGCTGAGTCTCGTATCTCCCAGGAGAACCATTGACAACTTCTCATGTTGCAGCTCATGGGAGTTTTTGATTGTGGCTCGGAGTCAGCGATCCAGCTTTCTCCATTTTTTTTTTTTTTTTTTTTTTTTTTGTTTTTTGAGAAAGAAGACGGGCGTTGTGGATGTGATGATGGAAACATGCACGATGGGCACGTCACCACGGCAATGGGCGATAAGGCGGGTACAAGTGAGTGACAAGACTTGTCCACGTAAGCCAGTTGGGCTATTTGCGCACCTTGACCAAAACGTGGGCAAGTACAGTAGAGGCAGGTAACTACCTCTACCTAGCTATGTAGTGACAGCGTAAAGTCATATTTACTCTACATAGATAGTAGGTAGCTGGAGTGCCTTCGGTCACCATAACGTTTTGTCAGCCTGTGTCACGGATTACAAGCATAGCTAAGCACCTGCATCTTCCACTCAAGATGAATTGTAACTCGGCACAACCGGGACCTGCCCTGACTGGATAAAGATAATATGGTTCTCGCGAATTGTGTATTGTCAGTAAAGTTATCTCGTTGTGTGCCTGATACCTAACTGCGTAGGTAGGAGATATTTTCCACTTTGTTACGCGGTACTATCGTAAAATCCGCCACTTTGGAGATGCAAAAGAAAACCCCGAGAAAAGCAGCAGATACCGTCATCGTTTGCGGAATTTGAGCTGAGGTGTGCATCCAGCACATTTTGGCTCTGCCCTGGCAGCCCCCAGGCCCCAACGCCCGGCCTTTTGGATGATCAGCGCCAACAACCTAGGTTTCGCAGGTCGGCGGTGGAGTGGAGGGGCAGCAAGATGCATCTGGATCTCGCATTGCTCTTGAAGATGATCGTTTGCGCTTCTCTCGTGTCATGTCATCAACATCGATGCCGTCTTCACTTTCATCTAGAACGTGGAAAAAAAAAAAGCGAGAGGTGTGATCGGGCAAATGACTGACCATCTGCAAGGAGACGGAACGAGCACGGCGCATTCACACATTTCACACGGGCAGTTTATATGGAGAGAGAGGTGCGACCCACGGCGGGCTCTTCCATGTCCACTAACAGCCACACATCAAAGTGGGTTTCGAAGAACTCGCTGTCATCGTGCCGTAGTATCACGCTCACAACTATACCACATATAATAGTATTGAATGGTGAAGCTCACCTCCGTGGAACTGCGAGTGGACTTCACCAGGCCAGCTCAGAAATGGATAAATCTTTTATTTTTATTTTCCGGCTACGGTTCATCTCTTCATACCTCTACCCTGGACGGCGGGAGACGGGAAGGAACTACGGTCGGCGTTGTCGCAACAAAAAACAGGGCCGATCCCGTCCGTCTGGGGCCCAAGCGCTAATTGCTAGGCTGCCCCTGTGGGCCCCAAAAACTATGGTCAACCCGAACCCGCGAGGCTCTCACATCGCTACATGCTAGGTACATAGGTTGTCCTTTTCATTACTCGCTAGCTGATTTTCCAAACTAGGTACCAAAGTAGGTACCAACTCAGGAAAATTATGCCCGAACGGTTGTCGTATGGCGCCCAACAGAACAACAGCGAGAAAAAAAAAAAAATGCCTGAGATCTCCTCTAGGTAGGTAGCAACAAAGAAACAATAACGAAGTCTGCTCGCGCGCCAACCGTTCGGCGGCTAACGATCAAACGATCTCTTCGCTTCTTTCGCTTGCCTATGTACTAGTACCGCGCGGCTGTGGAGGCGATCTCTGTATTACAGATTTTGTGAGGACACAGTGAAAAGGCTCTCATATTTTTCTCAAAGATGTCGTCAATCTCTTATTTGTTAGTCCATATTGGCTCGAGATCCTAACTTTGACTCATCGTCAAGACTTTCAATTGATTCGTATTTCTACCTGTTATTCAAGCTATGGCCTACAGCCATGTCGTCGTTCATGGCACCCTCAGGCTGACCCTTTTACACTTTTGTTGACTCGCTTACATATCTCGCCCACCCACCCACCCGTTTGATTCCCGAGCGATCACAGATCACACTAGTCAAAGCGAACCTCAATTTCCCAATATGTCAAGGTAACATGATCTGCTTGACATATGTATCCGGGGGTGCAAGCTTCCTCCCCAACATCCCCTGTAGGCTCTTCGAAAATAGTACTTTCATCGCAACTTCAAGGTGACGTTTGATCTACTGCAGCGTAGACCTACATAGGTCATAGGTAGATCGCAGCTGGATGCGTGGAATGCAACAGCGATGCCAAAGGTTTGGTTCGGTTGATGCCCCTGGGCGCTGGGGCTTGGGCCGAAGTGTTCATCCCGCTTGGGTTTGCAGGAGATCATGAGATGTATGATCGCCAACGTTTCCTTCCGTAGGGATCTCGGATACTTTGTTTTAAGGACTGTCTTTTTTTTTTTTTTTTTTTTTTTTTTTTTTTTTTTTTTTTTTTTTTTCTTTTCTTTTTTTTAATAGATTTCTTGGGAGGACCTAGGGCCGTTCGTACCGTCCCTGAATGGCTTGTTTCGAGCGAATCACTTAAGGCTATAACTACCTAGCTTCTGGGACTAACAGTCTAGAACCTAGTCAAATACCTGTGTCGTAGTGTACACGTGTACCTGGACCACTGTCACCAACCGAATTCCTACATCTTCTTCTCCGTACATCGAAACATTGAAAGTTAGTTCCAAATATCTTTCGCCTACCTATCAGTGAACTCTGTCCTACTTTTATCTTTTTCGCACTCCCGCTTTGGGCTACTATAGAGAGAACACCGGGTTCCTGAACAGGGTGAAATCAGGCCTTTTTGAGCCAACAGTCAAAAATAACTCAAACAGGGTTCAAACAGGGTCATATCACCCTTTTTGAACGAAATTCTAAAAGGCTCATAAATTCTGTTTATTGCAAAGATATGACAGTAATATTACGCGAAGATGTGCCTCACAAGTAATGACAATAGAGAATAATAGAGTGAATAATTGGTTGCTGGACAGAGTAATAGTACGTAACAATTGACGATAGTCTTATTAAAGGAAATTGAAGATAAGACCTATTGTAAGCCTTAACCTAGGATTTCGTATACGATTTTACTAAGTATAAGTAAAATAGATATAAGGTCGGTATAATATAAATTAATAATCCGTCAACCTTAATAAAGGTTAATGGGACGAGTACTCTTATATAATAGACTATGCGTTTTAACGAGTAGTTGCTATAATAAAACAAAGTATTTAGATATTTACCAAGAATGCCCTATAATATCTCCCCTTCGATAAAAGGAGAAGAGTGCTCGCTATCTATATAATATTATTAAATTTAATTATATATATGAAAGATCCGGTTATTTATTAGAGTTTCTATTTATTCGCCTATATCCAAATTAGTTAATAAATATAAAAATATACGCCTACCCAAATAGAGTATATAGTTCGATAACCTAATACTAATCCCTTAGTAATTATATTCGTAACAAAGCAAACGATCGTTAAATTTATCCTCCTCTATTTTATTATTCTTATTTATATAATATATATTTTAATAGGAATATTTGTATTTTAATAGAGAATCCTCCTACTCCTAGTCGGTAGGAAGGTAATTGTAGTAAGGAGAGTAGGTAGAAGATAAAGTATTAAAGCGAGAGCTTAAGCGAGCTAATATAATATAAAATTTATTAGATAATCCGGTTAAACCGGATATAAATTGAGGCGAAAGGTTGCTAGAATAAATATTATAAGGAGTAGTAATACTAAGAAGAGTATCGGGTATGCGAGTTCTATTAATAGACGAAGTTGTGGGATAATGTTAGATACGAAGCTTTTGTACTTTTCTAAATTTAGTACGGAGGGATGTTAATTCTACCTATATTATTTATATAATTCTTCCTTAATATTCGTTGGAAGCCGCTAATATTATAATTTACTTTTCTGAGGCGTTCGTTAATATTCTTTTAATTTCCTTATAAGAAATAAAATTAATAAGCATTATAAATTCTTTACTAATTTTAATAATATAGTTAATTACTTTCTTAATTATAGGAAATTTATTTAAAGTTAACTTAGTAAGTACTACCTAAATATAGTAAAGATAACTAAATCTACCTAATAAACTACCGATTTACTCGGGAAGTTTAGTACTATAATTAGAGTACTAAATAGCGAGTAATATTGCCTTTAAAGGGATACAATCGGCAAAATTAATATTACCGTTATATTTTTTATTAAAAGTAAGGTTAAGAACTATTTTAGTATTGTAAACTAATTTATATTATAAGAAAGAGTAATTACTAGCGAATTATCTCTTATACTCCTCCTTATTCTCTATATATACTTTAACAATCTTTTCGATTTCCGTATATAGTTCTTAATCAATTTTAATACTAAGATTAATATAATTTTTATTATAATTAGTAAGGGTATTAGCGAAGGTTAAATATACTTTTCCTTTATTATTACTCTTACTAATAGCCGCCGAATAGGACTATATAATTCGGGTTAGAACTTTACGTACCTTTCTTAGAATTATTTTAGCGGTTGGAATTTTAATACGAAATAGGATGGAAGCTAGTCTAATTATTAATTATAAAACTTTATAAACTTTATTAATTAATTAAATAATCTCCCTATACTTCTAAATTTTAGAGAAATCGAAGTTACTATTTTTAATAATACGGCCGTTAGGGTAAACTATATAGAGAATTAGTAGGAAGTACGCTTAGAATTGTTTACTAATAATAATAAACTCTTTTATATATCCTTTTTCGAAAATAGCGTTGCCGAATTTAATTACTATTATATAAATTAAATTAAATTCTCTACTAGAATATAATTCCTAGATTTGGGTATCGTTAAAATTAGTAATAGCGTTAAATACCTACTTTTACTAAGGTCTATAGTAATTACTAAGAATTAAATCCTTTAGGAGTTTATTTAATAAGAGTATAGGCGTAAGGTAGGTAAGATTGCCTTCGAGGAAATATAAAATTACTATATTTAAGTCGATTAATTCGTTTGTATAATTGATAATATTATATAAAACGGAGTATAATTTATTTTTATATAGTATAAAAAGATAATTAGCGGTTAAAATTAGTATTATACGTTTATTATTATCTGTTTTTTTAGGGTTGTATATTAGAATACCCTAGGTAGTATTAAAAGACTTAGGGAGGCGAGTAAGCGGATTATAGGAGGTATAGTTTTAACCGAAGTTATTAAACGTATTAATAATATATTTATAATGGATATAATTAAAGAATTGTCTGAGCGGGATTGCGTCTATCTATTTAATAAGGTTGGTTATAAAGTTGGGTAGTACAATATATATATTATTAATTTCTAAATTAATAATCTTATTAGAAATACTATTAATAGTATAATAGTTAAAGTATTTTATTATATTAATTAGTATATTGAACCGGGGGTTATATTCGAACGATTACAGGGCGAATTACCGGTCTATAGTAAGATTACGTAGGCTACCGTCGCGGTTAAAACCGTTAATTTAATTATTAAGGGTTATAATCGAATTATTAACCGGCGGCGGAAATTCTATAGTAATATCGGCTATTTTAATATACCGATATTATAATTAACGAATATAGGATAAGGAAGATTAATAAATAATAATTAGTTTAATAAAATTATTATATAAAGGAAGTTGTAATAGAATTGAGCGTTGTAGGGATAGGGTAGGTAGTAGTAAGATTATTAGGGTAAAAAGGAGAGAGAGTAAAAATAGTTGGATAATTTTAATTTCTTTTAAAAATTATATATATATATTAAAACTCTTCCTCTACGAGTACCTACCTACCGGGGCCGTTTGCTGTATATAATTATAATTACTATTACTTCTATACGACTATATATACCTATTTAATTAAAATAGAAAATATTTTAATTAAAGCTATAAGTAGTATATAGTATATTATTCTATATATTACTAGTACCCGGCTTACCTCCGCTTGGGCGTACTTCTAAATAGAATTTTAGAAATTTTAATAGAAAGTTACGGAAAATATAATTTCTTATAGAAATATATAACGAAAAAGAAAATAAAATATAAAATAAAGGAAAAAACTCTTAAACTTTTATAGTTTCTAGTAACTTCCCCCTCTTTTAGCGAAAAAACAGTTACTTCCTTTATTTATTTTAATAACGCTTCTATTAAATTATATTGCTAACGTACTAAATTACCCTTCTATAATTACCCTTAAATAGTAATTCTAACGGATATTCTATATTAAAATCCTTTACCAACTCCTTCGAATTCCTTATAAGTTCACTATATAATTCCTATATATTATCCTTATTTTAATACCTAATCTATTTAATTGAATACTATATATTTAACAGTCCTTAACTTCTAATTATAAAATTTTCGACCTCCTATTCCTCTTAGCTATTAATTTTAATTAGTAATAGTAGTAGAACCTTACAATTAAAAGGATTAAAACTTTATATTAGCTTATAAAAATATATTACGGAGATAATAGGATAAATACACTAAATATTAAATAAATTGAACTTATAAGCTAGTAGACCAATTTTCTTAAGAATTTAATAGGGGCCTATTCTTTCTACTAACTATTTTTTCTTTAGATTTCTAAGTAAATAATAACCTTTACCTAAACGTAAATAAATTTTATTACCTACATTAAATATTATTAGAGAATGCTTAGAATTATATTATTCCTTAATAGTTATTCTAGTCCGATTAATAAATTTTACAGCTTCGAATTAATATTCTTAACGGATAATAACCAAAAATTCTACTATAGTAATTTCCTAATTATCCGGTATAAATAGATTAAAGGCCGCCCGTAATTTAAAATTGTATATTAATTTATTTAACAATAACCCGATAGTAGATTAAATAGTATTATTCAAATTGTATTATAATATTATTAATATTAATGTCCAAAGAATAATATTCGTCGTATACTATATACGAATAGTTATTTTAGTAATTTAGTTCGTTTTTTCCAATTGTCCGTCCGTTTGAATATAGTAGGCTATTAAAAATAGTAAATTAATTACTAATACTTCGAAGATACTCCTCTAAATAATAGAAATAAATTTAGGATTTCGGTTACTAATAATAACTACTAGTAAACCCTAGTTATAAAATTGTAAAGTCCGAAATAATACTTTAATTTATTCCTATATACTATAAGTAGAATAATTAATTATAAATAGTACTTTTTTATTAAATTTGTAAGTAATAGTATATATAGTATTAAATTCCGGAAAATCTTTTAGAGCCTATATAATACCAGCCGCTTTAATTATTAGTATATTAGTAACGAAATCTATAGTAATTATATAAAACAGCCTTAGGAATATTCGAATTAATAGTAATTTTCTAAGGGTCGGCTACCTATCCTACTAATTTTAATAGTAAACCTCGTAATATTTAACGTACTTGCGTACTATTTAGGTCTTTCGCCTTATATAGAAGTATATTAAATCATCTATTATTTAATTAATTCTAAAATAATATTTCTTATTATATACTAGTTCTAATATCTTTTATACGTAAATCCGAGGAATATATAGCCGACGTACGTTTTAATAGTTAATATAGTAAAATAATCTATCTTCGAATAAATAGGGGCCCGCCGGCAGATTTGGGCGCTTTTCCGATCGTTATATATAGATATACCTTAGAGCGTTAATTTTATTAATTAGCCGGAGAACCCTAATATATTTAAAATCCTTAAAATAAGCTTCGATTAATTATTAGCGAAATTCTAGTATAATAATTAGTAAAATTTGCTGCGTATCCAAGATAACTTTAGTATATATAAATAAAAAGGCATTAAAATTATTTTAATAGCTAATATTCTATACTTCCGCGAAATTAGACTAAATATCGGCTAATTCGTCGGAAGTATTATTTTTATCCGTAGTTTCAACGGTCGGTAGTCTTAATAGCGTATCCAATATAATATTTAATAGTTTAAGAATATAGAATATATTCAAATTGAATTATAATATCCAATTAATAGTATTTGTAAGCTTTAAGTTAACCTTAACTAGATCTATCGTATACAACGAAATATATTTAATAATCCTAATAGTAGAAGTATAATTAATAATAATATTAATATAATATTTATTAGATTAAACTATTTTTCAAAGTTTCTATAGGGCCTAAATAATAATTGTAATTTCTACTTCCGTAGAGCCGTATTTCTTCTCGGCTAGGGACGTCAATTTTAATAGGAAATATACTAGTTTAATTATAATTAATAGAATTTTATTTATTTTAGGAATGGATTCCCCGTCCTATAGGTATTTGAGTTGGAAAATGTAAATACCGTAGGTTAAACTACTAATATCTATTTTAATAAAAAGTATATTACTTTTTATATAGTAGAAAAGATATGCTTAATTGTATAGGTTTTCCTATATAATATGGAAGGCTTCGCATTCTTCGGGTATTAGTTCAAATTTAACCTTAGAAGTATATACCTATCGTATTTACTTTATCGAACCTATTTGTAAATTACCCGATTCGTATATTCGCTTTAATAATTCGGTCTTTCTTCGATTAAATAATTCCTCCTTAATAGCGAACTATAGTATACTTTAATATAATTACTTAACTATACTAAAGTAGGTTTTAAGATTGTTAAATATATTAGGAAAGGTTAATTTTTAAAAGGCTTTAATATAGTCTTCCGTACGTTTATAACCTTCTCTATCGATAATACTACTTAATAATTGTATAGAGGGATACCTTACAAAAGATTTATTAGTACTAATATAAACGCAATATTTATTAAGGAGATCTATAATAATAGTTAAGTAGGCGAAATATTCTTCCTAAATATTATTAAAAATAATAATATTATTAATGTAAATACGTACGAAGGAGCGGTATTCGAAGAACAGCCTATTTATAAATTTTTATATAAATACTAGAGAATTCTTAAAGCTTATTAATATAATATTAAATTATTCAAGACTTTACGGGCTAATAATTACTATATAGTTATAATATTTAATAAAAATAAATAGTTAGTAGAAGAATTTAGTAGCATTAAAAATTAAGAAGAATTTCTTACCGACTATAGCGTTAATAATATTTTCTTAATTAAGTAAAGGGTATATATTAAGTATAGTAATATTATTAAGCAGGCGAAGATTAATTATAGTACGCCCTTTATTAATTCTATTAACTTTTCTCTAAATAATAAATATTGG
The DNA here is from genome assembly GCA_037102815.1 of Neurospora intermedia. NCBI lineage: Eukaryota > Fungi > Ascomycota > Sordariomycetes > Sordariales > Sordariaceae > Neurospora > Neurospora intermedia. The sequence continues at coordinate 2,650,089 of BTPP01000004.1, read as the reverse complement.
GTAAACAATAGAAATTAATTATAATATAAACAATATTTTTCCCTAGGCGTATATTTTATTATATTCTTTATTAAGGAATTCGCAATCCTTAATATTTAAGGGGTAAAGCTTAATAATCCTTCGTTAATTTTACTATCCCTCAATTAAATTAATATATATTTTATTTTCCTCTTTTATTAGAACGATCCTTCTATTTCTAAAAATATTAACGTACTTATTTAGGAGGCTCTTAATTTGCTCTAAGAATTCGGAATCCGTATTATAAATACTAATACCTACTTCGGAAAGAATAGTTTTAATATTAATAGGCTTAGTAATTCCGTAGGAGGGCACTTTAAAGGCGCTCTTCCTAACGGCCTCTTCCTTTTCGTCTTTAGTAGTCCAGTTAATAAATATAGTATATTATTCTTAGGTAAATCCAATTTAAATTTTAAGGACGAGAAAAATTACATCCGAAGTATTAATTAATATAGTAATTTCGCTAACCTTATACAATAGTTATATAATTATACCTATCCGAATTCCTTTAAGGATAAATATTAAATCTTTAGATTAGTTTAAATACAGTACGATTTTACGAGTTTTATTATTTATAGTAGTATTTAGTAAATAAGGATATTGTACGTAGAAATTGTAAGTAGGACGTTTATTTAGACTATACTAATTATTAAGCTAGGCGTTGTATTTTACTAGGATAATTCTTAATTACCCTCCTAGTAAGAGAGTATTAAACTTTGCAAAAACTTCGGTAATAAGAATATTCTCCCCTTTTTCGATTTTTTTGGAATAGATTTTACCCTGAACCTTTATATTAAAAACCAATTTAAAAGAATATAGAATAGTATTAAAATCTAGCTTCGCGCTATAGTAGCGAAGAAAATTTATTCCTAATAGTATATTCGGGCCTAATTCGTTAATAATTAAAGCAGATATTTAGAAGTATCCGTTAACTTTAATACTATTAACCTTTTCTTCTATATAAAAATTAAATTCAATAACCGTATCGATAATAATTTTTAAATTAATACCCTTTATAATACTAGGCAGTACTACTTTATACTTTATATTTAGCAAAAACTCTTTAATAAACACTTTACTTACTACTATCGATAAGTAACCCGAATTAAAATATACAGTAATAACAGGTATATTAGGATTAAATTTAATATCGACCTATAGATATAATATAGTTTTTTACAAATTTATTTCCCTATTCCTAAGAATAATATTTAAAATTACCTCAATAATTTATCCTTTAGTAAAAACTAATAGCGTATATTAGCTTTTATACTATACCTCTAATAAATTAAACTTCTATCCGTCTACTAATATTAATAAATTTACTTAAACGTTTACTTTCTTTAACGTTCGGACCTAACTAAACAGTTTCTAACTATTTTCGGTAGAGGTTATTCAATTATTAAATAAAGGATTAAATAACCTATAAAACGCTTAAACCTTTTTTAAGCGTTTAAAAATCGTTATAAATTTAGTATTAGATAATAGATTTAATAATAGGGGTCGTATAGGCCCGTCGGAATTAGTACTTCTAATAGGAACTATATTAAAAATAACCGCCGGTTCGCTAATTATTACGCATAAAAGAATATAAAATAATAAAATATTAGGAGACGAAAGTTTATTAAGGGTTAAATAGCTAATAAAATAGGTAGAAGGTTTATTATTATATTTAACTTCGGAAATATCTATTATAGACTTTTCTATTTCTTTTTCGAAATTTCTAATAAAATAGTAACCTTTATTCTATAGGTAGTAAACCTTATTATTTATATTAGAATTATCTACGAAGATTATTATAGCGGAGGTATAAATATAATAACCGTCCTATAAAATTTAATAATACTTAAATTTTTTATTCTAATAATATTAGCGGCCGTTATTATTACCCAACCGGTTTATATTACACTTATTAAACTTATTATTAAAGTTCTTAAATCTTTTATTAAAATAAAACTTCCCACTTATTTTACTACTAAATCCGTTATTATAAAAAGAGAAGTTCTTTTAAAAAGGTTTACCGCTATTATAATTTCTCTAAAAGCTAGTATAAACGTTAGAATTATTATCCTTATTATTAAAACCGTTAGTAGTATAATAAATTGACCGTCCGTTCTTTAACAATTCGAAAAATTAATGGCGCATTAGCTTAGCTTTCTATTTAATTTTACTAATATAGTCGTTAAAACGAACGTTCTATTCCGGAGGAATGTACGTAGTTTATATCGTTAAGTATAAATTATTCTATAAGCGAGTATAAAATTAAAAGTCCGATATATTTCCCTAAAAATAGGTATACTAAAATAATTAAATTAAATAATTATAAAACGATAATATATTAATTTTATATAGTTTTATAGTAAATTTGTTTATATTTAGTTATTTTTGCACTTTATACAATTTAGTTCCAAAAATAATATTAAGCGTATTAAGAATTTTATTAAGGTTGCTACAAAGGTTATTATATTTATTTTCGGAAAGGGTAAAACTCTATTAACGTAAGGTAGTACTATAGAATAATTAATTAAAGTTATTGGCAATAATTTAGCATTTTTCTAGGTAATCCTTTAAATACCCTTTAATTATATTACTAAATCCGTAAAAGGTAATATAAATATTAATTTTATTATTCTAATAAATACCTTTCTTTATTTTATTAAGTTTAGCGTTAGGGAAGTATATTCTAATATCCAAAACTTTAAAGAGTTCTTCTTTGACTGATTAACGGATACTTATATTAGCCTTTGAGATAGAATTGGCGAGCGTTTAATTCCAATTTTCTAACTCTTTAATACGATTATAAAGATCTTTAAATATTTTGCGGAGTGCCGAATTATTTATTATAGTACTATTACTATTAATTTTAACCGACGGAATAGAAGTATTAGAATTAATATTAAAGTATATAGTTTGTAGATTATTAGTAGGATGAATGTACTAGCGGAAAACTAAATATATAAAAGGTATAGGGGCCTTTAAAATAACCGAAGGAAAGTAATTATTATTATTTAGAATTATTAGCGGTAGTCTTTATTATTCTATTTACTTTTTATTTACTGGAATCTAATTTATTAATTCTTTAAGGTTTATTCGTAGAATTTAATTAGAAATATTACGGCCGATAATTAGAATTAGTATATATTTACGAAGGTAGATTGGAAGTTGGTTAATATTTTCGAATAGAGGTTGCCGGTTAATATAGTTAATATAAAGATTTTTTATTTAATTAATTAAATTAATAGTATTATACAAGTCCCTAGCGCCTATTATAGCCGTTTCGCCAATAAGACTAACGAGGCCGCTAGAGCGCTAATTATAATAAATAGTAGGATTTTTATAAAATTGAGAAGCGTTATATTTAGTAGTAACGGGCGTTAGAAGACTAAAATTAGGCTTTACGCTATTTTAAATTAAATATATAGTATTATAAATTAATTAGGTAAAGTAAAGTAGATAATTCGGGGATTTACCTCCGGTTTTTATATTATATTAAGTAAAATGTATAGTATTTTAATTTAGGTTAATAAGGTATATAGGAAAAGGGTTAATAAGAACCGTTCCTAAGTATTATTTTACTTATTTCTACTATTATTTCTACGTTAGGCGTAGAAGAGTTTTAATTTACGTAAAATTTTTAAAATATTTAGTAGTAAAATTAATAGTTAATTATTAAGTAATATTAATAGCGATTTTAATAATTGAACTTATTTAAAAAATTATTAATTCTATTAGTAAGAAAGGTTATTAAATCGGGTTTAATTAAACGTATTATTTAGTAGGCGTAGGTAGTAAGGAAGGCAATATAGGAATTTACATTAGGTTAATAAGGGTTAGTATATTAACTATCCTAATAGTATCTAAAAAATTTACTAGAGAAGAGTAAACGTTTATATTACTAATATTAAGGGGAATAAGCATTTAAGCGGTAGTATTAATAGTAGCGTTACTTACCTTAATTCGGACTATAAATTATTTTTAATTCTTCTTTTATAGCTATAATAATACTCTTTCTTTAATTATAAAGGGCTAAATTTAGCGTATTAAAATAGGATAATTAGTAATTAATTAACGATATTTATGTAGGATCTATTGAATTTCGCAGTCTATTGTATTTAAATTAACGATTTATCCTTTATTATAAATATTATTACTAGTATTAATAGCCCAATTGGATTTAATTTCAATATAACCAATTTTTCTATTTAAGCGCAATTATATTATTTTAATAAGTAGTTCGGCGGTTAAAGGTTGAAATTTTTCTTTATAATAAAATTGCAGCTTATAAGTAGCGAATTTAACGATTTAATATACTTTATATATTAAACTTTCCTCCTAGAAGTTAAAGGCCGCTTAGGGGTTTGCTTAATCGGTCTTTAATATTATTTAATTTAACTTTTAGACTTAAATAAATAGTAATAAAGTAGTAAAGAAAGGGGATTCCGAGGAGTAAAAGTATAAGTATTTAGTTTAAAAAGGCAAAGTTGAATAATAGTTGAAAAATTTAATAAATTGTTGTTAAATCTTAATATATTTCCCCCCTCGACGAAAGGAAGAAACGTAAAGAATAATAAGGTCGGTTTGAAACTAAACTATAGGTATTATTTGTTACGCGAAGATGTGCCTTATAAGTGATAATAATAGAGAATAATAGAGTAAGTAATTGGTTGCTAGATAGAGTAATAGTATATAACGATTGATAATAGTTTTATTAAAGGAAGCTAAAGATAAGACCTATTGCGAACCTCAACTTAGGACCTCGTATACGACTTTACTAAGTGTAAGTAAGATAGATATAAGGTCGGTATAATATGAATTGATAATCCGTCAACTTTGATAGAGGTTGACGGGACGAGCACTCTTATATGACAGACTATGCGCTCTAACGAGCAGCTGCTATAATAAGATAGAGCATCTAGGTATCTACTAAGAATGCCCCATAACAAGTAACCATTACGCTGTTTTTAGTCCAAAAGAGCGTTAACCTCTAACATCTATATAGTAGCAAAATAGATAATATATTTCCTCATCATCTTTTGGCTCTACCAACCTTTTCTTCAAAAAGATACCTTCTCCTCATTATCTTTTAGCTCTACCAGCCTTTTCTTCAAAAAGATACCTTCTCCTCATCATTTTTTTTCTTAACCTCTACACCTTCTATCAACTATATCAGACTCTATTTCTCTTGCTCTCGCGTATATAATAGTTAGATAGTATAGTTAGTAAAATAAGCACTTAGTTCCATGAGGTTCCTGTTCGATTCCCTGTTGTAACATTCAAGTAAAACCACTAAGAAAATGCATTGCTCCAAAGATGCACCACCAAGAAGATGCACCACCAAGAAGATGCACCACCAAGAAGATGCACCACCAAGAAGATGCACCACTAAGAAGATAAAGAGGATGCATCACCAAGAAGAGATGAACTATTACATTGGCAGCCTTAATGCAATAGTAACTCTTTTTCTTAGTTACTGTCTAATAGTCGCTGCTTCCTTTTTAGTAGACTAATGGATATCTTTAGAAAAGGCTAACCGGGACTCATCAGGCTGTTGAGACGAAAAGTGAAAAGATGCCTTTTACACTGTTGCCTTTGAATGATGTTTAGCATCAAACAACCTTTTTGCCCAAAAAAATCTTCTGCAACCGTGCGAAAAAAATAGTTCTGTTTCATCAAATCAGGCTGTTTTGACCCTGTTTTGACCCTGTTCAGGAACCCGGCCTTCTCTCTATGGTAACTGTATCCATCGCACCGGCATCAGCTTTGCATAACACTGGACTGACAAATACTTACCGGGATTCGAAGACATGAGAGTCGGGGTTTGAGGTACAAGCACGCTACTCTAGGTGCCGCTGCTAGACCTTCTTAGGCGAGCGCAGAATGATTGCCTAATGACAAGAGAATGCCCTCTGTAGGTTGAATATTGCGGCGTTGCGGGGCTGATTGCATTTGCTGTTCTGATAATGATGGCCTTTGCAGTTCATGGCACCTCTCTGTCCCGCGTAAAGCCTTGGCTGATAGGAATGGCAAGAGCGGGTCAAGTTCATTCTGTTAAGAACTTGGGGCCATGGCCTGCCGACTCAACACCCTGCAACTTAGGTGCTGTCGGGGTTGTTACGGTTCGCGGCTACGTCTTGGGTCACAATCAAGATGTCCTCCGTTCTCCATTGTCTCTTGAATTGCACGTTAGCAGGCAGGACCGATTTCACTCGGCCTTTCTTCTCTTTTCAGAAATACTCTGCAGCGGTCAAGGAACCAGGAAGAAGAGATCTAAAAATGCGCAGAGGGATGCTGGCGATTGGGTCCCTAAGGGTGCCACCATCTGCGAAATCCGGGACCTTCAACCTCGAACGGAGGCACAAGTAGTACCGGGAAGCCTTTGTATTGTTGGTCCAAGGTCATCACAAGCTTCCGGGTGATGAGTATCGAGACTAGAAAACCACTTGCGCTGAATGGTTTGCCATATTGATCAGCATAGTTGGACGAAACACGGCTGTGGTTGAAAACGCTTTGAATTCAGCCGTCGTTAGCATTTCTCTTTCTGGTCATTGTACTGTGTGCCTTATGGTGTCAACAGTGGTAAAGGTGCGCGCAAGGATCTCGTATGCATGTAACACCCAAACCCTGATTTCACTGTCCGGAGTCTGGGTTCATTCGCCCTGAAAAACCCTGGCAGGCTGACACTGGGACTTTCCGTCGATAGGAAGGTTGCTGCCGGATTTGATGGCCATTGACCTGGTCCCTGGCAGGGAATACTGATCGACTGTGGAAATGAGATTGGCGACCTCGGATCAGCATAACAGGAAGGGCCTTTTGATATTTGATTTGTGTGTCCATGAGTGTCTCCGTGAGCTCTGTAAGTGTACAGCGACGAGAAATCCACGTGTAGGTTTGCCATTCCAGAGTTTCCTGCCACGGGGCCTCGTCTCTCGTGTGGTGTCCTCATCATGTCCCTGCCAAACCAATATAATGTGCCCAAGACTTAGAACATGAACTTGGTGTAACCCACCTTGTACCATCCAGGCTTCCTTTTGGATGTCTTCTGACGGTGGCATGGTGGCTGGCTGGCTTTGGCATTGGTAGCCTCGAGACTCGGTGAGGTGGTTACGGCCTTGATTCACCGACAAACGTGCCCGAGTAGACAATGAGCATACTGCCTTCGAATCTTGCTTGTCGGGTTGCCAAACGTCGTAGCATGGAAGTGAAGATGTCAGCTGGGATCAGACCAGACAGAAAGCGAGAGCAAAAGCTGTTTCATAGCAGCTGGCTGCAGCATTATGTTGCTCGAAATGAGCTTGACGAAGTCTTCTAGTCCGACCTTGCTGGGGGGTGAAGGATGGATGGGATGTATGATGAGTGCATGGGGGACTGGGAACGAGGGGAACGAAGCGAAAAAGGGCGGAGAAACGTACACAGTGCACCACCACCTTAGGTAGGAATTTTTGGTGATGCAGTGCAGTGCAGTGGGCTTGACGGCCGCGGGGTGTGCTGCGTAGTACTAGTACTGTACTTAGTAGTACTTAGCGTGTAGTGGTGGGACCTCTTGCAATCTTTCTGGAATTTTGATTGGTCAATGTGCTAAGCCAGCCGATCGTCGTGGCAGTGGTACGTACCTGTATGCCCGTTGCAGCTCGTCGACAATTCATATTCGACAGAACAACAAATACCATCCCGCTCCCAGGGCTGCGATGTCATTAAGTGTTCAAGCTATAGAGGTTATCAGTAGAGAGCGGTGTACGACAGACCGGGTGATAACAAAAGGATTCAGGACTAATTGATATATTCAACAGCTAGTATTCGACCGGCTGTCGCGGGGTTGGTCGGCAGTTGGCTCTGATAAACGACAAACGGCCCGTTCGGGGTTATAGCGACGGGAGTCATCCGTGTCATCCTCACTAGGTCGTCGCCCTTTCGCAGACTGAGTGTCAATCGCGAGCCCTCTGCCGCTTGAGGATGACTGCCCTTTTGCACCCCAGTTAGGTTTTCCGATTTTGATCTTCCAGTAGTTCCCCATCTGAATCACCGTCCTGTTCTGGTTCCCCCCCTCTGTGCTTACTTTTCTTTTTCTCGGACGACGTCTCTTTTAAATTGGCTCCAAAAGGGAGCTGGGAGTCCTGGACGCTTCACGTGTTGGCTCAGGGAGGCAGGGCCCCTCGCCTCTTGGCCCCCAACCTCGCTCATTGGGCAGGTCCGTCAGGTCCAAGGCAACACAATCTAGCTCTTTTCACCCACGGTCGATCTTTTTAAACAGGCATTAGGGTTCATATTTCATCTTTCATCTTTCGTCTTTCTGGCTCCAGTGGTTGAGGCTGCCCTGTCCCAGGCCCCTCGAATGATTTTGCCCGAGCAGGTGCATGAGCCACTCACTGAGAGATGAGCATCATTCAGCAAGGTAAAAGTTGGGCAAGGCAAGACGAGACAAAAGCAAAAGAAAAGGCCCGTTTTTGAGGTAGCTAATGCAAGTCAACACCCTAAGGAAAACAGCCATGTCTCATCTCAGATGGGGGGCGAAAGCGATTTCCCAATTGCCCCTGGTTGTTGAGGTCGAGCATTGTCTGATTGTTTTGTCCACCCCAGATTAGGGGGCCACTGCCGAATGGATCCAGCAAAGAGCGTTTCAAACAAAGCGGACTGAAATCATGGTGAAATGTGAATGGTCTCGACATTCCACCTCTGCTGCTTCGCATACAAGATAGACCAATGGCCGTGAACCACTAACATGGACTGACGAGGAAAAGACATGGTACACCTCTGCCGGCGTTCACTTTGATAGTGTGGTACCACCACCCCACAGAATTTAACTGGTTGGCGGCGGGCATACCAATCATATTCTGTAGGATCAACAAAGTCATCGCCACTTGCAATCCCACCACGCTAACAGTGCAAATGCCTGCAGAGATGTACACTACACATCTCTGGGGAGGTTACGGCAGCTGTGGTGCAACACCGGCGGATCCCGCTAGAAAGGACAAGTTGTCTTGCCTGCCGGCACCAGGTTGTGATTGAGGCATGATGTCTGCATCGTCTGAGCATCTAGGTATGCGGCCGGGTAACCCCTCAAGTGATAGGAGGCATCGGGAGGGTTGAAGGTGGGAAAGTAATGCATCGCATCGGATTGGGTAACAGGCAGATCAGGGTTAAACTCGGACAGGGGTATTTCAGTGACACCATATTCAATCTGGCAGATACTGGTAAGAGACGGCAGTTTTGAGGTTTCCCTGGTGACGAGATATGTATTGACACTTATCACCAATACCTACAAACAGACAATGCGCAATGGGGAAGCGATATGGACGTCCCGTTCGTTGCTGTCAAGCTTCACGATATCGTTGCGGAGATGAACCCATCCATCATCCATGAACCATGGCCGCCTTCAACCCCGGGCTCCCCGCAACCGACGGGACCTTCCCGCCGCTTTGCCTGACTAACATTTAAGCTACAAAAGAACTTGGAGAATGTTAGTACCTTCCTACCTAGGCGAATGACAGCTACCCCGCCTATCCTATCCTGGGATCCGACGTCCCGTCGTCAACCAAAAACCAAAAATAAGAAAAAGTACCTACCTATCCCCTCATTAGCGTAGGTCCGTCACGACATACGACGAGATCTCGATATCCTATTTTCCTCACACGGCGACAAGCTCCTCAATGCTCGCCACCCCTCGAGCATCACCATCACCGCGTCTCTTTTCGGCTGCCATCCATAGCTTCAGTCTTAGACCAAACAGTAACACAGCTTCCTCCGTTCCTTTCCACGTGGTCCGCTGCCACTTCTCATCTACTGCTGCAAGGATGGCCCCTCCCAAGTCCGCCTACGGCTTTCTCGACTTTGTCAATGCCTCTCCCACTCGTATGTTCCAATTCGTTTCCAATACAGTTGTCGTTGGTTAAACGCTCGACATCACGAGCTCGTGAGCTGACCGGCGTGAACTCCCCACACTCTCTGCAGCCTACCATGCCGTAGCCACTTCTGCCGCCCTGTTTGAGAAGGCCGGCTTCAAGCTCATTCGCGAGCGCGATAACTGGGCCTCGGTCGTCCAGCCGGGCGGCAAGTACTATCTGACGCGCAACGGCTCCTCTATTGTCGCCTTCGCCGTCGGCGGCAAGTGGAAGCCCGGCAACCCCATCGGCATGATCGGCGCTCATACCGACTCGCCCTGCCTACGCGTCAAACCCGCCAGCAAGAGGAACGCCCATGGTTTCCTCCAGGTTGGCGTTGAGCTCTACGGCGGCGGTATCTGGCACACCTGGTTCGACCGCGACCTCAGCGTCGCCGGCCGCGTGCTCGTCAAGGATGGCGACGGCATCTTTGTTCAGAAGTTGGTCAAGGTCGACAAGCCCATCCTGCGTGTTCCCACTCTGGCGATCCACTTGCATCGCCAATCCAATTTTGACCCTAACAAGGAGGATGAGCTGCTGCCCATTGTCGGTCTGGTGGAGAAAGAGCTCAACAAGCCCGCCGCCGCCGAAGCTGCTGCTGCTCCCGAGGAGAACGCCGAGGCCGATGCCGACTTCCAGCCTCTCAAGGCCATGACGGAACGCCACCATTCGCAGTTCCTCTCCGTCGTCGCCTCCGCCGCCGGCATCTCGTCCGCCTCGGATATTGTCGATTTTGAGCTGATCTTGTACGACACACAGCCCTCTTGCCTCGGCGGTTTGAATGACGAGTTCATCTTCTCGGCCCGCCTCGACAATCTCAACATGACGTACTGCTCTGTCATGGGCCTGATCAACTCTGTCTCCTCCAACTCCTCTTTGGAAAACGACACCTCCATCCGCCTAGTCTCCTGCTTCGACCACGAAGAAATCGGCTCTCTCAGTGCCCACGGCGCCGACTCCAACCTCCTCCCCGCCATCCTCCGCCGCCTCTCCGTCATCCCTTCCCTGAACGCCGACTGTACCGAAACCACTCCCGTTTCCGAAACCGCCTTCGAGCAAACCCTCGCCACCTCCTTCCTGGTCTCCGCCGACATGGCCCACTCGGTACACCCCAACTACGCGGGCAAGTACGAGACCAACCATAGACCGGAGATGAACAAGGGCACGGTGATCAAGGTCAACGCCAACCAGCGGTACGCGACCAATTCACCGGGCATCGTGCTGCTGCAGGAGGTGGCCAAGCGCGCCAAGGTGCCGTTGCAGGTGTTTGTTGTCAGGAATGATAGTCCGTGTGGAAGCACAATTGGGCCTATGCTTAGCGCTAAGCTGGGTGTCAGGACGCTGGATTTGGGAAATCCGCAGTTGTCGATGCATTCGATTAGAGAAACGGGAGGAAGCTGGGATGTGGAGCATGCTATTGGGCTGTTCAAGGGGTTTTTGGAAATGTATGGGGGGTTGGAAGCTAAGATCTTTATTGATTAAGCCTGCTTGGCCAGGAGGGGATGGTTGATTTTGGAGGTAGAAGTATGGTTTGCGGGATTTGTCTGCTATCTATTAGCCCTGGAGGTGGGTTGGATGTTTTGATCCCATGTATGGAAGGGCGTTTGGATGTGGCGAGGTGTTTGGGTTGGGATGCTAGAAGGGAAGACGTCACTACCCCCAGCAAGATCACCTAGAGGGCAAAGAGTTTGGCATACCGCAAAAACGAGCGTTGGAAAAGAGAATGGATCATGGTCATTGTGTAAATTGTAAATAAAGTTCCAGACTGTTGGAATTATATAGCCGGAACGGGGTGCACGTGTGTAACCAAGTACCACTTAGGAAGAGATAGCATGAGCGTCATCTGTTCCTGATTAACATCAGTGATGTTCGATCGACCGCTCCTGTTCGTATGAAGTTACCCTGTAAGCGACCAAGAATGGTAGATGGATCCACGCTAAAAACTTCTATAGATCTAAGAACGAAAGTGGGAGGAGATCTCTAGACCATAATAAGATGCCAACAAGAAATATGATATGCGAATGTCAACTCCTCGACGCCCCAGAAAACGCCGTGAGATGCCGGTATGAGCGCCATGCCGAATAATATAGACAAGGAAAAATCCATGTACACATAAATGCTACCAGATCTCTTCTGCACACACATTCTCTCCTCCACAAATGCTTTCCCGCTTCAAAAACCAAAAAGATTCAGATGCGTGATGTCGTCTGGACAAGCAAAATCTGGTCCGAAAACCTAAAAGAGACTTCATTCTTTACCCTCTTGCTCCTCCAACTCACGCATATACTTGACAAAGGTCTTCTTATGTGTCTGTTCGTGGGAATATGTTAGAAGATCCGGAAGCAACTACCGGAGAATGAAAGGGGAAGGGGAGGAGGAAATCAACTTACCATGCCAGCGTACTTGCCGTCTCTCAAGATACAGATGTACCTTAGCCCCAACTTGACGAAAAGCTCGTAGACCAAGTCCATAGGGGATCGGATATCCAAAGCTACTGGTGCCTGTTTTTGGGTCCATGCGTCAGTAACAATCTGCCAATATATTCCTCCAACATGCAGGAAATACTGACCGGATCAATGTAAGGCGTGAAATCCGTCGGATCCCTTCTGCCCCCACCCTCCTCGTCATCACTATCATCAATACTTGGCACGTTCGCCATCAAACAAAGTGCCGTGCTCTCATCCGGCAAATTATCCAACGCATACTCCAGATCCGGGGCTGGGATTAGGCCCACCAGAATATCGTTCCTGATAATAGGCAAACCACCGTCCAGCTCGCCGGCCCTGTGCAGCGATTCGAGCTTGGAGCGCAGCGACGTGGCCGGCACAAGCGGCGAGTTGGAGATATCGATGATGCGCTCGCGTCGCACACGGGGAACGATGTCGATCAATTCGGAGGTGAACACGGGTTTGTGCTTGTTGTTGAGGAACGGGTACGAGTTCATTTCCGTTAGTAAGTCATAAATGCTGAGCGGCTCGATCGCGTCGGCCGTCCACTTGGCCACCAGGATGGCCAAACTAAAAGGGAGCACATAATCCAAACTGCCGGTTAGCTCGAACAGGATGACGGCCAGCGTGACGGACAGGCGGGTCACGCCGCACATGGTGGAGCCGGCGGCAATCAGGCCGTAGACGCCGGGTTGGATGCATGAGACGGAAGAGACTTTGTTGCAGCTGCTGAACATGGCCGCATCGGGGAAGGCGAGGACGAGCCATTGCACCATGTGCCCAATGAGCCGGCCCATGAGACCGCCGACTACCATGGACGGGACATAGATGCCCGCGGGAACTTTGATGCCGAAGGTGATGATGGTTAGGAGACCCTTGATAAGGAAAGCCCAGAGCAAGTGCCACAGGATGGGCGGTATATCGGCCTTGGAATCGGGACAAAGGCCGAGATCTTCCAGGTTGTTGTCCCGGTCATCGCATGGAGCCGCGAGGTTATATAGTAGCTTGGCAACAGGCAACTTGGTGAGACCGTTCCAGTAGCCGATCAAGCCGGTGACAAGGGCGACCAGGACAACTTCCAGAAGAGGATGCTTCTTGATGATGGGAATCCTGCGGAACGTCACCGCCCACTTGCGAGAGGCCTTGATGAAGAGGGCACCGGCCGCGCCACCGAGAACTCCGACAAGGATAAAACTAACCAGCTCAAAGTACTCCCAGTCGATCAGATAGCGTACCTGAAACATGACAATCTTGTGGGTTCCATATGGATTGAGGAATTTGAGCGTCAAGGCCGCCGTGATGCAGCAGAAGAAGGTCCTGAAGAGTGTTTTGGCAGGGAAGAAGTAGGCTACCTCTTCCAGTCCAAAGAGCACACCACCCAAGGGGGCGCCAAAAGCAACAGCCACACCAGCGGCGGCAGCGGCAGAGAGAACCTCACGACGCTTGGCATCGTTGCGATCATACTTGCTGAAGAGACGGCAGGCAATGTTGCCGACGCAGGTCGCAATGTGTACATACGGGCCTTCCTTGCCCAAACTCAGACCAGATGCGACGCTCAGAACAAGGCCAACAGTCTTGATAATGAGGGTTTTGAGACCCAGGAATCCGTGGAGGACGAAGCCACTAAGGATGACGCGAACCTCGGCAACACCGCTTCCAGCAGCCGAGTAGTAGATCATGGAAGGGGCAGCAGCGGGCGGAGCGACGGATGCCCGTCGGCTGAGAGTACCGTTGCCATTGGGGCTGTCGCCCCCATCATCCCCATTGCCTCCAGGAGACACCGGAGCAGCAGCCAGGTTTTCATCCAGTGTCGACAACCGGTATGCCGAGGGAACGACGGTCTTGGTAGTCAGGGTGAGCAAGCAAGATACGCTGGCCAGAGTAATCACCAAGCCGAGGTAGATGACAAACTCGGTCCAGCGCTCTCCGAACGGCCATCCATGCATGACCTCACCCCAGTCCCGCCAGTCGGTGCAAGGGCCATGTGGACAGCATCTCTTCTCACTGATCAGCCAGCCCCTTGCACAATAGCCATCCTTGAAGTCGAAGAATGTCGATTCTGTGACATCGACAATATAGGCAAGAACAGCAATAATAAAGCCGACCAGAGCGCTGAGTATCCACCCCTGAGCACCGTCGAACAGAATATAGACACGGCCCCAGAAGTCCTTCCGGCTGCGGAGAGCCTTGACACGGTGAGCGTCGGCGATGCTATCGTGAACCCAGTCGGTCGAGGTGAATTGGTCATACCAGACGCGGTCGTCCGGGAAGACGGACCCTTTGGGTTCGGAGACGGGTTCCTCCTGGCGGTCGGCAAGGGCGCGTATCAGGCGCTGGCCCCAGGAGTTTGCGCGGCTATGGTGTCGAGTCGGTGGGTTGCTTCGTCCCGTGTCTGTCCCTTCTCCTGCTAAAGCCCTATTGTCAAAAAATGCATCAACATCCGAAAGGACGGCGATAACTTACCGCCATAACTCTGATTTCTAGAAAGGTGGGGAGCCCTGGGCGTGCCATGAGCGCTGGCTATGCGGATGCGCGAAGCACGGGTTGTTCCCAGTAGAGAAGTGCGCTCATCAGGGGCACCGCCAGCTTGGCTCATGTTGGCTCGTGTGCGGCGATAGCTTGAGGGTGAGCTTGGAACCGAGAGATATGACTGTTGCGAAGGTTCTGCCGAGAGTAGACCATCCGAGTCGTTCTGGCTGTTCTGGTTGCTGTCGTTTTGGCCATCGCGAAGCTCGCGCATCCGAGGCGCGTGTTTTCTCCCCGCCATTAGAGATTTGTTGTGTTGAAGCAACGAGAAACAATGCAGGACAAGTCCAGGGTGGAAACTGTAGCCAGGAATGTGGTGGCGTTGCGTGGGGGATGGCGAAACTTTCCCCGTCAGATGAGATGGGTGATGTCGCAGTTGGGCTGAACCAAGAAACAGCGCCGGCCACCGAGAAAGCGCAAAACAGGAAGCAACAAAGTCAAAACTCCAAAGACAAAGCTTGTGAGGGTGAGTGACACGTTGCTAAGGTATGGTTACAAAGCCTGGACCAGACAAACACTGGTGATCACCGCCGCGTTCTCCGTTGGTCGCAATGACGCCCTCGGCCTGGAAGCCGGCAAGTCACCGTCGTAAGAGTTTGGTGTCTTGGATGTCGAGGTTGTGTTGGGCAAGAGGCTACCTGACGGCAAAGGAGCGCATGAAAAGGGAAGGGCTGACCGGTATGACGGCAGTGTCTAGTCCCACGTGCGCACCCTGATAGGTAAGGTATGACTCCAGTCCTCGTAGCTTGAAGCCGACAGCCGACCCGAACACCAACAGGACTCGATACTCGACACGAGGCGCAGCTGTCAGGGAAAACAAAAAGGGTCTGTCAGATGGCTGCTTTTGGCGTCGGTGTAAGCGGTACCCGTGTAAAGTAAGTGTGACTGAGAGTCGTCGGTACCGTGCCAGAAAGGGCTTTCCGAAGGTATCACGGGATGTTCATAGGGGCGTTTGAGGGTGCGACAGCGGTATCAAGTGACGATATGCCGAGAATCGAGAGAAGAGGTCAAAACACGAATCAATATAAAAACATTTGAAAAGAATAAAAAATATCGAGGAGGACGTCAAGCATGCAGGCGGCAGTAAGGTAAGCCATGCCGCGGTACATATATGTAAAGCAAAGGCGGGAAGCTGGGAAGGGTGTGTGACTGAGAGGCATTAAGTGTGTAACTCCGTCCCCTCCCGTCCCTCACTCAGTCCTCCGTTTGCACATCATGCTTCCCGCCAACCGGCTTCAGCATGCGTGGTGCATGAGGTGATTGCCGTCCTTGTCGCGCTATCGCGTATCTCGGCAGAGAACGACAGGACAAGAGAACCTTTGTGGCCCGCCGGGGTGGATTAGCTTCGGATTGCGGGCGTGATTCGGGGGGTTCGAATGGCTTCCTCAAGTCTCATGCAACGCCAGCACCGACATATGGACAAGATAGCAACAAGAACTCGGGCATCTTCCAGGCCTTTCCCCTGCTGCCAATCCATGCAGATGTCCAGGGTAGTCGTTGAGCTGCCTGGTTATGTCATGGTCAGGCAGCCCCACGATGTTGTCCCAGGAAGAAGGACCCCGAAGGAACCCCGTCGTGGGTTTCATCGTTGGAGGAGACGGAGGGGTCCAGGGAAGATACATAGTGTACTATGTACATACCCCAGACGGGTTAGGGTTGGGGGTGGTGTCGTCGTACGATAAGGCGCCATTTCCCACTGCCCGTCACCGTCGTCCATCCAACAGCCCAAGGATCGGCCATCGGCTGTTTCGCAGCAGCCAAGACAGAGAGTTGCAATGCTCCACCAGTCACACACCAGCACTAAAAATTACCTTACCTCTACATACCATAGTGACACCCTGGCACCCGACCCGACCTCAGATTGAAGAACAGAGACCCACCATGCTCGGCTGACATGGTTACATATTAGTACATAGTAGGTCTCACAATATCTTGCTTTGATCTTGATCGCTTGCTCATCTGGACTTTTAGACTAGATAGGATGAACACCCACATCTGCTATAGACCAGTAGTGTAACAGCTGCACTCACAGAACGGGGATTGGGAAAGAGACTGGAGGGCTGGGGATCAGTGGAGCTGTCTTCGCGCCGCATGGATCTCGAATTCTCCGGCTTTACACTAAGTCTGAAGATTGCCGTGCCAGTGGTCAATGGCTATTGGCATGCGGGCGGGGTACGGCCGCGCTAAAAGCCTCAAAGTTAAAAGTGGACGAGATAAGTTATGGCGCCGATCTGCTTCAGTATGGCCTTGCCGTGTTGGTCTCGCTGGTTCAAATTTGCAACCCAAATCGGCAAGAAACCTTGGTTCAGATTTGGAGGTAAATAGGTAGAAGAGGATCCATGTTGTACAGTGTACTACTACTCTAGTATGCAGTATACTTGTATAGTGTACTGCGTATACAACTCTCTGTAGGTAGGTAGTGTAAGCCCCGTGCCGGTGAAAGCCAGGTGGGTCCGCTTGGGGTCCACCTGTTAGGCCATAGCGTTTACGGGCTTCAGTTGTCACCTCTCACTGTGCCACTCGCCCACTCCCACAGTATTGTAGGCAGACCTCAGACCCAACACTCCCGTCTGTTACCGCTGGCAACTGCAAATCATCCACTGCCAGCTGTCCCATCTTCAACATCATCTAACCTTCTTTGCCTTTGATGGCATCGTGTCGATCAGTATTGCGAACAGAAGCCTTCGAAACCCAGTGAACCTGATTGGAACTTATGGAGGACACTCGGGAGTCCCATGAATCGCCATGTCGTCCAACGAGGTGAAACGCCGCGCGGTGCCCAAGTTCACCTCATTCGCACCAGCCACACCAGCCCCCAAGGCAGACCCCGAAAAACGATCATCGACACTCCGAGGCTCATCACGGGATCGGGAGAAGAAGGAGGACCGTGAAAGACGACATCGCCGGAGGGATTATGACCGGGACCGTCACAAGGACGACAGTGATAGCGAGAGGGAGAGGGAGAGAGAAAGAGGGAGGGACAGAGACAGGCATCCTGCCAGGCAGCATGACAGACATCACAGTCGACACCATGATCCACATCGCCATCACCGTAGACGGTCAGCCAGCCCTGCCTCACAGTTCAAAGAAGCCCAGCATCCGCTCCACAAGCCATCATCTACCAGCCAGAATACCGATCTGTTCTACTTTGACAAAAGTGAGGACGCCTTGATTTTCCGTTATGGCGGAAATGAGCGCTCAAAAATACCATCTTATCGCCGCTTTGGTGCTGGAAAACTCATCGGCTCCCCAGGCTATCTCTCCGTTTCTTTCCAAGGTTCGAAGGAAGTCTTCACCGTCCGAGGCCCGGGCGAGGGTAGGGGCAACGGTTCGGTCTTCGGAGACAAGACTTTGATGGCTTGGGCCAGAGCCAAGGGAGCGAAAGCAAAGCACATCAAGCCTGGTGTGGGTGGTGAAAATGGAGAATCAGCAGCAGAGGATGGCGACTTCATATCTCTCGAGCCTCCCAGAAAACGGCAACGTGCCGATAGATCACCAGCGCCTGAGGACGGTGACAAAACACCAGATTACAGGTCCATCTATGGCAAAGCCAAGTCAGAGGATGAGGACTCGGATGGTGATGAGACATTGTCCGATTCAGAGAGCGAAAACAAGGTGGGCAGTCATCTTTCGGACATGTCAACCGCCAAGAAGAGATCTCTTGAACTCCATCGCCAGGTCAAAAATAGCCCTCAGGACACCAAGGCTTGGCTCGAGTTGATTGGGTTGCAAGACACCCTCTTCATGGAGCATCAACTTGAGGGCCAGGTCATAATTGGGGATCAGGTAAAAGCTCTGGCCGAACTCAAGTTGTCTCTTTATGAAGAGGCCCTTCCCCATGCACTTGACATCTCTCTGAAGGAGACCTTGTTGAACGGAATGATGCGCGAGGGCGAAAAGGTGTGGGATCCCAAGCAGCTTGCGAAGCGCTGGGAAGAGACCACCAAGAGCAACCCCGACAGCTTCCAGTTATGGGTTTCACGCCTAAACTATGAGCTTTCGCAGGTGGCAACTTTCACATATGATGAACTGAAGACCTTCATGGTGACCAAGCTGCAAATCCTCAACCGCACATTAGCAACTGCATCTTCGGAAAAGAATGTTGTCATGCTCTGCAGCCAGCTGATTTACGTGTTCGTCAGATTAACGTGCTACTTTCGAGACTCTGGCTACATTGAGCTGGCTGTGGCTGCGTGGCAAGCAACTCTAGAACTGAACTTCTGCCGGCCCAGGAACGCTTCAAACTTCCAATCAGCCATTGAGGACTTTTCTGACTTCTGGGAAAGTGAAGTACCACGAATAGGTGAGGGCAATGCTAAAGGTTGGCGTCACTTTGTTGAAGACGTGGGCGCTATGACCGACCCACCAGAAGCAATACCAAGGGAGCCATCAGGGCCTCCTCAGGCGAGGGATCCATTTGAGGCATGGGCGTCGCTGGAACGACGAGAGGCGGCAAAGGCACGAATGCCGGCGCGTACTCTGGACGAAGGAACAGATGATGACCCATTCCGAATCGTCATGTTTTCGGATATCAAGGATTTGGTGTTGTGGATCCCATCCCAAATGCTCCCTCAGGTACAGCTTCAGCTAGTCGATGCCTTTTTGACATTCTGTCGACTTCCAAATACCGCGAAATCTTCTGCGCTGAAAGATCCCTTCATTGCGCCTCGTGGACAAGCCTTTGAATCTTTGCTGGATCAAATAGGCCGCCACGATGTCTTGAATTCGGTGGAGATAGAGCGAAAGCCCCCATTGTTCGGGCAACAAGGTGGAAACATGGCTCTCTCACAAGAACTCCTTTTTTCCGGGCAGGACTGGTTTCAGTATCTCGGCCAATGGGCTAGTCTCAGCATAGATGCGGATGGTGATGTTAGGCCTCCCTGGGTACTCGAGACACTCCATTATCTGGTCCTTACTTGTGGTATTGAACAATTGGCTGAGTACTATCTGGCATTGGCATGGCTTAGTGAACCCTTGGGGGCTAAGAAGGTCGCCAAGGGGCTGCTGAGACGATACCCATCCAACACGAGACTATATAATGCCTACGCCATGATTGAATGTGCAAACGGAAACATTGGCATTGCCGAAAAGGTACTACTCTCGGCAGCAAGCCAAAGTTCCCCCGATAGCCAGCTATTATGGAACACCTGGGTATGGATGCACCTGAACGCAGGAAACATGCAACGCGCTCTGCTTCGGCTGTTGTCTTCTGTGGACATTACTCTAGACGTGGAGAAGGGCTTGCCGGTATCGCCAGCTCTGCTCCTAAAAGCAAGAGCTCACTTTTCTACCAAGCGAGACTACTCCCTCTCTTCTCACCAAACAGAACCGGCACTCCAATATGCCGAAAGCCTTGCTCTTCTCGACTACCTCTCAAGAGCCGAGAACAGCAGCGGCAGCACGAAGTACTCAAGCCAAGGCAACATCACCTCCGCTCTCGCAAACATACAATCTTTCACTACCGAACTGAGCTCCCTAGGTCACCAAACCCTCCACGAACGACTCCTTCAAATCGGCGCTCGCCTTCTCTACCACCACGCAGATCACGGCCCTTACAAGCCTTCTACCCTACGCCAATATCTTCACGAATTTCTCCGTCTCTTCCCCCACAACACGCTCTTCCTCTCCCTTCTCGCCTGGGCAGAGCAATCCACTCTCCGGATCAACGACCCCGTCCGCTCCATTGTGCGCGAAAGCTTGTCCTCAGCCAGAGACAAGGACACCAGCAGCTCAGAAGATAGTCACACACCAGTACCAATTCCCACCTACCGTTTCGCAATCGAATACGAGCTCCTCTCCGGCGCTGGCCTCAGGCCCATCGGCGCCGCAACAATCCATTCCACCAAGGCCGCTTTCGAAGCCGCCGTTTCGGATTCCTCTGCATGCAGATATAACGTGGACATATGGATCGGTTACATTCGATTTCTGACGCAGGTGTACTTTCATGCACTTTCTTTATCCTACGGATCCTCTGCCACGGCAGGGACCCGGGAGCGTGGTATAAAGAGGGCGGATGCGCAGGCGGCGAGTACCCTTAAGGCTCTCAAGGATGTGTTTTACAGAGCCGTTGCCGCCTGTCCATGGAGCAAGAAGCTTTATATGGCGGCATTCCCTGCTGGTTCTACTGCAGAGCCTGGAGAGCCTGGTGGGGGCGGGAGCAGCGCATTGGTGAAAGCCTTGAGCAGTGGGGAGTTGAGGGCGGTGTTTGGAACGATGGTTGCGAAGGGGTTGAGAGTGCATGTTGATTTTGAGGGATTTGAGAGGAAGTGGAGGGAAAAGGAAGAAGACGAAAAGAGGGTGGTGAGGGAGAAGGAGAAGGTTGAGAAGGAGGAGAAGGAGGAATTAGAGAGGAGAGCGAGATTGGAACGGCAGAGACGATGGGATTTGGAAGATTCGCTTCACAGAAATCGCCATATGGGCCCGGATAGGGGTGAAAGGGGAGGGGGACGATACGACGAAAAGTACAATGATCGTGAGAGGAGTAGAGAGTGGGATAGACGGAGGGAGGGAGGGAGGAGATAGGTAATTGCTGATTCTACAGGAGCAAAGTACTGTAGCAATGGCGGCCGTAGCAGGCACCGCAGTAGACATAACGGGATTCTGTCAACTTGGTATGGCTGACTTCTTGGCCGCATGTGCCTCAGTTGGACCAATTGTAACAAGCGTAAGTGGTTAGATATCTTTAGAAAGAAAACAATTCATAGTCTGAATTTGTGTGGAAGGAAGATAAGTGACTGCCCTTTCGGCTCCTTGATGTAAACGACGATGGATGTCCCACCATTAACCCTAACCCTGAGACCACCTCACAGCTTATCGCTGAACCAGCGACACCTGGTCTAACACAGCCAGGTAGCGTCATAATGTGCCACTAATCGACCCCCCTGGAGTTTTTTGATATCTTGACACTTGCCGAGATCAACAATATTTGACTGTTTGACACAAACACAAAGTTTGGACGGCTTCCGTTCCCTTTTGACCCAAGCGGCACGAAGCGAGGGCGCTACCGATAACCTGGCAAAGTGGCTGGTTTTCCACTTCCAGTCGAAGGTGGCGCTTTTTGATGACAACAAAGCCCTTTCCTCCATCAAGCGGTGTCCATCATCATCATCATCATCATCGCGCTCCTCTGCGAGTGTACGGCGACAACGAACTGGGTCCCGATAAGGCACTGACACTGGATTGTTCGTCTTGTGGCAACCACAACTGCGACGCCGACCGCGACCAGCGTACAACACACTTGTACATCCACCTCACGCCTACAAAACCAACTCCCTTGGACGACTAAACACACCAAAAGGGGAGGTTCGAGATCGCCATGGATAGAGTACAGCAACACTGTCATCGTGCGATTGTAACTTGAGACAGCAACGGGTACAAACCATGCGCACCCCACCAACTCTTTTCCTGGGCTTGCTGTGTCTCCACGCAGTTGCAGCGGCACTCCCAGAACCAGCATCGGTATGTGAATCGAGAACTGTCAACTACATCACCCATACCCTACCGCAACAATGTCTTCGTACTGCGTGGACGACCCCAACTGCCGTTACGAGCGCAGTCGCCGCCGACACCACCTCTTCTGAGGTCGCCAGTAACGAAACCGCAGCGCCGGCGCAAGCGAACGAGACTCAGCAGCAACATCCGGACCAGCCCAAGCCTTCGGCGGAACACACACAGGAGCAGACAAAGGAGGAACAGGAGGATGAGGACTTGGCGGCTAGCACTTTCATGTCGTTTGAAGAATGGAAGGAGATGATGCTGCGCAAGTCTGGCGACCCTGCCAACACCAAGGGCGGGCAGAAGCAGCCGGCACAGCAGAGAACCGGCGGCGAGCATGACCAGAACGGCCCCAGCAGCGATACCGACAGCCACCGGCCAGGAGACGACGGCGAAAACCCCCTAAACTTCGACGCCCTCTCGGAAAAAGTCTCGGAACTGACCTCTTCACCCTCGGGTGACCCCTCGACCGATTACGGCAGCGACAAAGCCAGAACGGACGACCAAGTCGTCCACGATGACGGCAAAACGCAATACTATCGTAGCAAGGACGCCGGAAAGACATGCAAGGAGCGCTTTTCGTACTCCTCCTTCGACGCCGGTGCTATTGTCAAGAAGACAAGCCCTGGGGCCAAGAACGCCAAAGCCATTCTCGTCGAAAACAAAGACTCGTACATGCTCCTCGAATGTCATGCCAAGAGCAAGTTTGTCATTGTCCAGCTGAGTGACGATATCCTCGTTGACACGGTGGTCCTGGCAAACTTTGAGTTCTTCTCGAGCATGATCCGCCAGTTCAAGGTCAGCGTGAGTGACCGCTACCCCGTCAAGCTGGACAAGTGGGTTGAGCTGGGAACGTTTGAGGCGAGGAACTCGAGGGATATTCAGGCCTTCTCGGTGGAACATCCTCAGATTTACACCAAGTATATCCGGATCGAGTTCCTCAGCCATTACGGAAATGAGTATTACTGCCCTGTATCGCTACTCAGAGTCCATGGAACCAGGATGCTGGATACATGGAAGGAGCCGGATGATAGGCACGATGATGAACAGGAGACTATCGAAGCTCCCCCAGTGCAGGAGCAGTTACCGCAGACTCCTGAACCTGAGCAGCCGGTTTCTCAAGTTGAACAACCGAGTGCTGCGAGTGAGCCGGCGCCCAGTCCTGTCACCGAACTAGAAGAAGAGACACATCAGGAGACCGAGCCTGTCCAGGTCGCGGAGCTCGGCTTCACGCCCTGGAAACCCGTATTCTATCGTGACTTTTCTCTTGAAATTTGCGACTTGCGTTCGCGAACGACTGGTCAATCCACTGCCATCTCGCCCGAAGCAGACAACAAACAGGGTACAAACTCCGATACGGCCAAGGAGCAGGCCTCAACCGGAAGCGCTGTGCACGAGACTTCAGTGCCCAAGGCTTCTTCAGCAGCATCCAAACCTCAGGAAATAGCCAAGGCCCAACCCGCCAGCTCTGCTGCCTCCCACACTTCTGTACCGCCTCAAGTAAGCGGCACCATGACGGGCTCTCCCAGCAACAAGGTCCCCCTATCTCGTTCTAATACCGCCAGCAATGAGACCGCCCCTTCAGTCTCTCCCGCCGCGAAGCCCTCTGGCAGCAGCAACAGCACAGCCGGCACCACAGGCCGTAGCGACAGCAAAGACAACGGCAACAACGCCAGCGCCAGCGCCGGTACCGGCGGCAGTCCCGTTAACAACAGCAGCCAAAACAACAAAAACACCCAACCGCCGCGAAAACCCGCCTCCGGCGCCGGTCACGGTGGCTCACCGACCTCCTCCGCCCCCCCTTCACCTACCGTCCAAGAATCCTTCTTCAAAACAGTTCACAAACGCCTCACGCACCTAGAATCCAACACCTCGCTCTCCCTCCAATACATCGAGCAACAGTCGCGTTTCCTGCAAGACGTTCTCTCCAAACTCGAGCGGCGCCAGCTCACGCGCGTCGACACCTTTTTGGACACGCTCAACAAGACGGTATTAACAGAATTGCGCAACGTGCGGCAGCAGTACGACCAGATCTGGCAGAGCACAGTAATTGCTTTGGAGACGCAGCGGGAGCAGACGGAGCGCGAAGTGGTGGCGCTCAGTGGACGGTTGAACGTGTTGGCGGATGAGGTGGTGTTTCAGAAGAGGATGG
Source organism: Neurospora intermedia (assembly GCA_037102815.1). Classification (NCBI taxonomy): domain Eukaryota; kingdom Fungi; phylum Ascomycota; class Sordariomycetes; order Sordariales; family Sordariaceae; genus Neurospora; species Neurospora intermedia. Next base: position 2,625,577 of record BTPP01000004.1, on the reverse strand, counting down.
CGATTTTGCAGAGCGTGTTGTTGTTGAGTTGTTTGATATTGGTTATCTTCAATAGGACTGGTGGTGGTGGTGGTGGTGGCGGCGGTAATGGCGGCGGGGGTATTGCGTTGAACAGTAATGGAGGAACAGGGGGCAGGCCTGGTTCAAGAGGCGGAGGAGGGGGAGGGGGAGGTTGGTTTGATTCCCCCATTCAGGCCGTCCAGCGACGATCGATGAAACCTGGTTCGGGATGGATCAGCAACATGAGCATGAGTATGGGAATGAGTAGTCCGTTTCCTTTTTCCGCGACAGTGTCAACGTCTGGGGTACAACAGCAAGTGACGGCAGCGGCAGCAGCAGCAGAAGCACGTTCGGGCTCGGGCGAGGATGCAGATGCCGTGGGATCAAGCACGGGTGTTGATATCGCGGCAGCACAACAACGCAATAAGCAGCAGCTTCATCCGAATGATAATCATAACCTCGGGCAACGCCAACATCAACACATGTTACAGACACAGCAACACTCATATGCTTACCCACGCAACAACGACAAAGCTCTCCCGCTCACTCCCACCTCCGAGTATGATAGCAGGGAAGGGACCCCACTTGTTCACACATCGCCAATCCGGCAAACATCAACGACTATAGACGAGATTCTGGCTGCAGAGGATGCCGATGGTAATTCACAGCTGTATACGCAGTCGTCGTTTGCACCCGAGCCCGAATGCGTCCCAGATCAGGAGGAGTCGTCTCGGCCTTCATCGTCTGAATTCGAGTCTGGCGGGTTGACGCAAGAGAGAACATCAGAAATATATCAAGAAAGCACCGAGCCTAACTACAACGGAGATACGAACGTACCTGTTCGTTCTAACTCCGCCGAAGAAAGTAGCGAGAGGATTGAGGAAGACGATATTGGTCTGATGCCGGTGGATTCCATTGAGTATCAACAGCAGCAAACACTACGGCCCCGAGCCAGGCCTTCACGTACTCACCTTGGCTCAGAGACCGTGAAGCCATTGCCCGCTGTACCAGAAACTTCCAAGTTCATAATAACATAATGCCTGGTGGTCGGGTTTTAGCGAGATCATGCAAGCCAGCAAGTCCATAGCAAAATATACGTTTGAGCAAAGATGAACAACACAAGTTGCTGGTGACTTGAAGTGGGTGCTGATACCAAATGAACACAATGTGGACTCCAATTTCTCCCAAGAGGATCAACTGTCCATTACTTGGTGTGATGGGTAAGTTTAATTAGGTGGGGTAGGTACTAAACGCATAGTGTCCGTGCAAAAAAGTACCTGACAGGGGGGTTTTTACTTTTGCTCGCGACCACAGTACGCTCCTAACCCGTATACTGTGGTCTAAAATACACATTACTGATCGCCCCTTGGGACCAACTCTCCATCACAATCTCTCAAAACAGGCAATCCGGGCATGGGCCAACCATCTTTCCTAGACCGCCGTGGCCTTCAATGACCCCTTTGGCATAGTCCAATCTGGTTCCCGCCGATATACCGTTCAAACCCGCCTTTTCGCCGTTTCCCTCAAACCAACAAGAACCCATGATGCACAAAATGATGCTATTCTTTTTCTGATTTTCTCCATGTGGCTTTCCGAAATCTGACAAAGCTGTCAAAAAGCTGACCACCGATCTCAAAACGGCCATTCCATGCCAAATTTTCCACACCTTCTCATAAACTGTCGGATATTGCAGAAAGTCAAATATCGTATGTATGTATCGCGCGGAAAGATGGTCTCGAGCCACGTCTGTATGTATTGTCTGACGATATTGAAGCTCGGTGCTGCTTGCACGCTTACAGCAACTTTAGCTCACAGCCATCAGTCACTGAGCGGGGTAGATGGCCTGCGGTTGGGTCTGAGTGTCGTAGTCGTACTCCTCCAGAGCCGCAAGTCTGGTACCACGATCGTACTGTGAGCGACGACGACGCTGCTCATCGCGGAAGTGTTGACCCGCGTTCGGAGTAAACAGACCTGATACATGTGTAAGTGACATTCGTTCATCTATGAGTCACAAATCGCAACCTACCGACATGCTCAGCATTCTCACAGCTGCGCTTCATCTTGGACTGATTATCCGGTTCAGGGAATGGCTCTTCTTGTCCAGCTAAATCAGGTCTGGGTCCGTTGGAGGTGAAATACAGCTACGAAGGTTAGTGACCATTCAACCGCCAACAGAGTAGGAGTTTTTTTTTTTTTCTCACCTTAGGTCGATAGTGAGGCGCCTCGAGCATGACTGAGCTGTTGCGGAACTTCTGAACAAGGCAATCCTTTCCCTGGATGGCTTCGCAAGATCAACATGGGTTTCTTGGGACGTGTGCGGCTAAACTTACTGGCATATGATATCTCCGCAACCTTATCACTCTTGAAGCAGTTCCAGCGCTGATTGCCCCGGGTATTGACAAACTGCATAATGTGTTAGCTCTGATACGGCAATGCAGAGTATGGCACTTACGTCGACGATATCCAAGGGCTTTGGGGTTGTCAGCTATCAATGCACTAAGTTTGGGTTTTGCAATGGAGGAAACTTACATCGACAAAATTGATGAACGCATATCCGACGCTAACAGATCAGCAAATGTTCGCATGAGAAGAAGTGGGCAATAACCTACTTGCAGTCATTGGCAAAGTCAATACGCAAGTACATAAAATCGTACTTGCCCCAGCTTGACTCGTCAATGATTCGTTTGAGCATGGCCTGATCGACCTTGTTGGGAATGTTGCGAAGCATGATCTGTGAGGTTAGTTCCATTTGCTTCATCGAGTCTTGAAATCACTTACCGTAGTCCTGACGTCGATACCCTCCCGAATACGGTTAACATCAACATGGTTATGATGTCCGGCCGCGTTGTGGTACGGCGATCTGGAGACCCGCATGGCGTTCTGGCGACGGCCATCCGGTCGTCCAAATTGCTGCATGCTCCGAGGACTGGTATAGTCATGCTGCATGGCCATTGGCGTCGCGGGCGGCGTGTAGATGGAGGAACTCATCACAGAGAGGCCACCACTGATTGGCGTCAGAGGAGTCAGAGGTGCAACGCTATGGTCGCGAGTAGGGGTCTGATCGAGTACATAGCGGTTACCACTGTTGATGGGAGTTTGGTAAACCACCGGATACATAGCAATCTGCTGCTGGGGAACGGAAATGCTGGCAGGCGATTGAGTGACGCGTCCACCGCCAACCAGAGGACGGGTTGACTGGGGGGTTCTGGCAACACTCATGTTCTGGAACATGTTGGTGATATCTTGCACCTGGGGTCGGGGAGGATTGTTATAGGCATCCGCGGATGCGAGACCCAGAGCTGGCGTGTCCGGCTGGCACAAAGTCAGCAGTAACTGAATACCCTGTAGCATTGAATGTCAGCGTATCCCGTAAATCAACCGAGAAATGGCTGTAGTAGCTCACATTGACAGTGAAACCGTTGAACTTGGAAACAACGGCAACGGCCACGTCGACATCAGAGAACTCCACAATGGCCTTGAAGAGACCTTGGGTTGAATCAGTCAGACGCTGGAAAGCAAACAACTCCCCCTCATCCCGAAGAAAGTTGTAGACGATTGCCTCCACCTGAGACTGGGCATAGGGAAAAGCGTAACCCGAACCCGGAAAGGCGAGAACCAGGAGTTGCCCTTCAGAGACTGGGTCGACCGAAGCACCCGGAGATGCAAACTGTTTGAACAAGTTAGTCATGAACTTGACATGCGCGTGCATAGAAGACCTACGTGGAAAAAGTCAACTGGCGCAATGTAGGTTGCACGCCAATCCGGATTGCCTAGCTGAACATTGTCGTGAACTTTGCGAGCATCACGGATGTCTGTCAGACGAAGCAAGACTCTGGCTCCCTCTTGGACGGCATGGTGTTTGCCCTGCACAGGCGAACCAAGTCTCTCCAGCTTCTGTGAAGGTATGTCAGTTACATACTGCTTGTAATGGCAATGTGAGTGTGAGGTAAAGAGGCCAAGACACATACCCGGAGATACTCCTCAACGCCAGCGATCCTAATCGGCTGAGACGAATAAAAGACAAGGTAACGGGAGATATTGAGGTCAGTACTGAGCTTGTCTGCGGCCTTGGGGCTGTCCTGTTGGGCATAGGACGGCTGTACGGTGTTCAGTAAGCCTTGCATTCCATTCTGGGGCCCGTTGACAGATCCGTGGGCAACCAGGGGGCCAGAAACGGAGACAGGAAGAAATGAGGAGGCCGTAGGTGACAGTTTCTGGTCCTGCTTGGAGATGGACGAGGTGGAAACAAAGGGGTCCTTGTCGGAGCCGCTGGCTGGGGCTACAGAGTAGCCGTCGGATGAGGTGTGCGAATGGAAACGGTGAGAATGTGCATCCTGGGCGGTGGCGGTACTGAGGGTCAGAGTCCGATTGAGAAGCTTGTTGGATCCCGCCGAGTTGTCATCCGGTGAGAACGCAGTCAATCGGGTATCCGGAGTTCCTTCATGGTTGTACGAGTCGGCACAGCCGCTCGACGAGAGAGGTGAGGAGGGGTTGAATCCCATGTCTCGTGCCTGCGCCATGGTGTGATGCAGGAATGGGAGTTATGGCGTCTTCGTAATTCTCAAGACTGTCGACGCGCTGGTGTTGTTTCGCCACAAGAGGACCGCAACGAAAGAATGAACGGCAGATGGGACCTCACCTGTTGAGTTTCAAGGCCTAAAAACAAGAAAACTTTCCAGGAAAACGAGAGAGCGAGAGTGGGAGTGAGGATAGACGCTGGTAAAAAGGGAAAGGCAATCCAAAACCCGCCTCGAGGGGAAAGACAAGAAGACTCTCCAAAAAAAAGTCTGCACCCAAGGAAGGGAAGTGATCGAGATTGACGATGGTGATGGACTGCAGGAGCGGAAGGTGCGAGGGAGGGAGTAATTTTCAAAAGTTTTGCTGGGGGGAAGAAGTAGTGGCAGAAGAAGGAAGGCGGGAGGGGTCTGCACCGACTGCACCGACCGTTGGTCACCTTCACTCTTTCATCCCGTCGGTACCGACACATATTCAATGGCGCCAATCTGACATTTTGTACCGAACCGCAAAGGATGGCACAAAAGCTAGTGATGAGGGTTTGTTTACGAATGAGAAATGGTAATCTCAAAGGCATTTTCCTCGGGAAGTTACCTGGTCTTGTAGGTTGGCTTGCAGCCCCACGACATCCCCAGTCCGTAGAGGTGTTTCTGAATTATGTTGCCGACAAAGAATAGAGGTCCAGTGGCCAAATTAAGCATCTCGACAATGCGGTTTCCATCGCTGAAGGGTGAAGGGATGGTGTCCTTGTTCGTGACTGCGCAGCATGAGCCACCCTGCATGGGTGACTTCCTCGATTTACATGGCGTGAGTCCGTCATGACCGAAGCCAGAACCACCATATCACCGGAAAGCTGCGGTACCGGTAGTGGAGGAAGTCGACCTGGAAGAATAGGAAAGAAGTGTCAGCATCAGGAAGGTAGTGCTGAGTCTGTCACCATGTGCCTGCTCGCCTAGAGCGCGCCAACTCCACCAACGAAGTTAGATGGGAAAGTGCAAAGCGGCAAACATACAGTACTAGAGGTACTTATTGTTACGGGTTGAAGACAGTTATCTCGGTCATGTCGTCATGCATATACAGACGTGCTTTCCGCATCACCTATCATCAGAGCTCAGAAGGAGAGAAGACAAGCTGGGAATCGACGAGTGTCAGCCACAACGACAAGCGTACACTATTCATCTGTGGAAGCGATTGCAGCCATCGGGCATACAAGTAGTCAATGCAAATCGTGTGGAGTCAGTCCGCATCACCCATCCATCGCAGAAGCACAGCTCCACGGCATGAACAAGAGAGCGAACTGTTGCCAGTAATGTCTTGGGATTGTAATGAACGTCGAGGCTGCTCATATCAAACCATATTCACGACGTAAACGCTCAACTAGTTGGCAATCGACCTCCTGGACTGCCGTGAAGTCAGATGTCGTTAAAAAGAGGTGGCAGAGGAACATGGCCAGCTGTCATCAGCTGCCTGGGCTCACTCGCCCCTGGCTCATCAGGGGTATGGAGACCACTACCTACTAGCAGTGTACACTAGAATAACATCCAGAAGTCCCTCCCTTCTGAATCTGTCATGTTACAACTCTAGATTTCCTCTTGACGCTGAAGAATACTACCTCTACGTAATAACAATTATATCAAGAACTTCTGCTTGCCCCGCGAATTGTACATTAGGACACCTAGGAGATGAAGTGCAGAAACTGACACACAGCGCTGTTTCCCGTCGAGATGCCTGCCAGGGGTAAATGGCATCGACGTTGAATCTCAACGCTTGGACCACCACTACCACCAACAGTGGGCTGCACCGTGGAGCTCCCCCCATTCCTCATCCCTGGAGTGCGGCGTAGCGGGAAGTGGAAAGGTACCTCGACGGCTAGGCTACGAATAAGCCCAGGACCCTTTCTTCTCAAGTTTCCACGACAATTCGTGTGAACATCGTCAGTTTCGGAAACCCATGTAAGACTCGACTGGCGCATTTGGGTTCCCGGTCAAGATGCCCAGAAAAGTGCAAACGTGGGACGACTACGACTCCGCTGTCGACCAGGTACGAGCGCCGTCATCGTTGGCGCAACATACATTGCGAGCATACATCATTGCGCAACACCATCCATGGCTGGCGTGGCCCCCGTTGAACGTCTATGTCGGAGTTGACCCAGTAATAACTGACATGGAATTAGATTATTCTCACACCGTCCGACTCCGACTTCATCGATCAGCTCATTCCTGTCCTCAAAGATGCGACAGCAAGCGGCCGAACAGCAACGCTCGTACAGAGCCTTTCCCAGTATGCAGAAGAGCGGGAGGGCGACATCGAACGGATCGGCTTGACGCAACACGAAGAGTTCCTTGGTTCTGTCAGCCAACTACAAACGATACGCGAGGAGACTGTGGCCCTGACTGCCGAAATTCTCGATTTAAACCAGTCGATCCAAGCAAGTACCGAAAAGTTGGCGGAGCAGAAACAGGCATTGGTCGATACACGCCGCGTCCGCCAGAACATCACCGACGTCTCCGATGCGCTCAGGGAGTCGCTCAAGATCATGCATGCTGTCAACAACGCCCATGACCTGATTCGCAAGAAGAAGTACTATGGCGCGCTCAAATCGCTGGAGGATCTGCAGAACGAATACCTAGTACCCATCATCCAGAACAAGTATGCCACCCAGTACCGGCTGGCCGATTTGATACAGAAGTCCATTCCTGCTTCGCGGAAAACCATTTCTGAGGCTGTCATGACCGATTTGAACACTTGGCTGTATCGCATTCGTGAGACCTCACAGTTTCTTGGCGAGGTTGCTTTCTTTGGCACAAGGCAGCGGCTGGACCGTCAGCGAGAACGTGCCGAACAAAACCCATACCTGGGTCACTTCAAACTGAACTCTGCGATCGAGCTGGTTTTCGACGAGAGTGATGAGTTTGATGTCCTCGATAACGAAGAAGTCCAGGTCGACTTTACACCACTACATGAAGCGCTTCATATTCACGAGGCGCTGGGTCAAATCGACAAATTCCGTGCCGAGTATGCGGCCACTCGGCGTCAACAAAAGGAACTCCTCATGCCGAGTTCTGTAAATTTGTCATCTGACGAGGAAGAAAACTCACTTCGTGATCTTCTGGAGCAAATCACCGGGTTCGCCGTGATTGAAAAAGCAACGATACAGCGTGCTCCGCAACTGCGATCTACAGTCGAAGTTGACGAGTTGTGGGATTCCATGTGCCAGACTGCCATCCGCCTCATCTCAAGATCGCTCACAGATGTGGACAATGCTGAACTGCTTCTGAAAATCAAGGGGGATATTGCGCTGTTCATCCAGACAATGGAGGTGAGTAGTTTTGTGCTGTCAAAGTCTTCGGGACGCTAACTTGTTTTCGCAGAGCTGGAATTACTCCGTTTCCACGTTGAACAACTTCCAGTTAACCCTCTTCTACAAGTATGCCGAGCTTCTCAAGCGCAGATTCAGCGATGACTTTCAAGAGATTGTCTCAACCGACGATTACATGCCCATGCAAATCAACAACGCCGAGGAGTACGAAAAGGTCCTCAAAGTCAGTTGGTATACCGAGGAGAAAGCTCCAGAAGAGCTCACGTATGTCACCTATCACCTGCTTTGCAACTGAGCTTCTGTACTAACACGAGATCAGGTTCCCTTGTGTCCTTCCCTTTTCACAAATGTATCCCCTCTGCTGCATTGACATTAGGAATTTCCTGAATCAGTTCTACTTCTTCTCTAATGATCATTTCCAACATCCCAATATTGTTGATGAAACACTCAGAAAGGTAGCCATTTTACTCCTTCATATTTCATTCTTATGGTGTCGAGATCTAACGCCATTGGCAGTCACTGGACGAGCTGTTGACCGAGAAGGTCTGCCGGACCCTCGTGGAACGCCTAAACTCCCAATATTTGGGTCAGATCGTTCAAATCTTGATCAACCTCGAACACTTCGAAGAAGCTTGCCACCAACTGGAGCAGGAACTAATTCGCGCACGATCGTCCACGTCCGCAGGCGGGCCTGTCTCTCTCAAATCAACCGAAGAGTTTAGGAGCAATAAGAAGACAGCCGAGAAGCGCATCTTCGAGCTTGTCAACTCCAAGATCGACGACCTTGTCGACACCTCTGACTACAACTGGTACGTTCGACTTACCGCTCCGCGCGACTTTCTGCCTACTGACCATCGCAACAGGATGACTCCGTCTAAGCCCACTGAACCTAGTAATTACATGCAGACTTTGACGAGGTATCTCGAGAACATAATGGGTTCCACCCTTCTTGGTCTGCCTCGAGAAATCAAGGAGCTCATCTACTTTGACGCCCTTAGCCACGCTGCCAACAAGATTCTGGTAAGCTACTACCTCATTCACCTTCCGAACTTTGACCCCTTTCCCTCATGAAAGTTTTGCAGTCCTCACTCCTCCTGAAACCGTGCTAATACGATGTCGCTCATCTGAACAGGCTCTACCGCTATCCCCAGACGTCAAGAAAATCAACGCCAACGCTGTTGCTGCCATGGCCATGGACGTGCAGCACCTCTCTGCCTTCGTCGCCAACCTCGAAAATGCCCCTATGCTTGAGCAGAACCTAGACGAACTTCAGCAGACAATCGCGCTCATGCAATCGGATAACCACGACGAGTTCTTCGACATTTCTACGAGGAACAAGAAGTACGGTCGTGTGGATGCCATGAACGGGCCGATATTATTGGAAAAGTGAGTTTGCCGATGCGCAGCATCTTCCCCCGTCACCTCCACTCTGCCCGTCTGTCACCTGAGAGATGATTCATTAATAATGTACTAACCGTATGCTCCTCTTTCCCCATTATTGTAGGCTCACTTTGGGAATTGAGAGTACCACTACGAGCCGAGCCGCTGCGCCGCTCGCTAACTTCGGATCGCGCTTCGGTTTGCGCTGATGTCTCGGTCGAGAACTAATAGTATTGCTGTTTGAAAACTTGAATCAGTAACTCAATATACCCCATATTTAGCATGATACTTTCGTTGCCAACCGGTTCAACTACGTTTAAATCCTGCCACCCCCCCCTTACATTTGATAGCCATTGCAATTATGTGCTCTCAATAGTCTCCTCACGCAATAGTACGAGTTAACGAGATCACGCTCATTCTGGTAATGTGATCTGACGTGAGGCGTGAGGAGCGAAGGGCGGAAAACAGAGAGAGAAAAATAGATGTATATTTGCCCAAGTCTGGAGGTATAGTCGAGGCCAGCTGTATACCTATGAGAACATTACGTGTTTTATGGCTCTCGATATACCTACCGCATACGCTACTGGAGTTGTTGGAAGATGAGGCTTACTTGCTCCCAGTGAAGGTCCTGCCGCTTAGAAGCTGGGTTCTTAGTGGAAATGGAGAAGGGACGAAAAGAGACGGAATTGATTCAGTGAATGGACAAGGAAGAGAGCCGAAGTGACTTGACTACAAGTCAAAGTAATGCGAAAGTGAAGTAGTAGTGAGTCTATAGGATAACGTCCACGCGTCCGTTCGTCTTCACCCTTCTGAAACGTGATGACAGAGACTCAACTTCACTATTTAGTTCATCACTATATTGGTTATGCATAAGGCACTGGATGTAACGCAGATCCATGAACTAAAATACCATATAGAACCAGAGATGGCTCAAACGCGAGACGCTCAAACAGAAAAAGTGAAAGAGCAAAACATGATAGACATCCTTGTGACATAACCAACCGACCAGCCTTCCAAGCACCCTTCCTCCGTCCATGGTACGGACCTGAAACAAACGAAATAACCCGTATTTACGCCACGCCTTTGTATATTGTTGGATCGGCAGTCTTTGAATCTTATCAAATGAAGATGAAGAACCATGTAAATAAAGAAGCGACCAAGGTGGACGCCATGCCAATGTGACTTGAAGCCGTAAGTTCATTACTCCTGCTCCCGCCTTTAAGTTCGTGACAGGTGGGATGTAGAAGACTCTCCAATCTTATCTCCTCCAGAATGCGCGCCCTAGGCGTTCTGTGGTCAAGTTAGCATGTTGCCTGGCGAGCGTGATGAGTAGAGAAGCGGATAGAGGTATGTACCTGCTGAGGAGGCATTGTTGAGTAGTACATGCCATCAACGTCATACATGGGAGGTTGAGGTTGTCCATACGGCGCTGGGGCTCCGGGTTGTACCTGGCCAGAGTACATGTTCTGCTGGCGGTAGTCGGCCTCAGGCGCAATCGCATGGCCACCTAGCGTGTAGTCAGGAGCGGCCATGGGGTGCTGTCCGCCATGGTTAGGCGCAGCAACCCCCGGCATGCCCTGAGCTTGCTGGGCCGCGTTTTGGGCAGCCTGCGCGGCAGCAGCAGCAGACTGACCAGTCGCGCGCTTGGCGTGTGTGGAAGCTTCTTCTCTGGGTACAATGTCGATGAGAAAGTCGAACATGTCGGACTTGGATAAGGCCGAGGCGATGTCGCTACGCTGCAGAGTGCGACGCTTGTTCTCCTCTGCATGAATCCATGCGCGCATCGTTAACTCGGTGATAAAGATATCGCATCCCTTGGCGAAGAGGATAGGTGCTTCGGCAGAGATCATCTTAACTTCCGGATCCGCCTTCATGACCTTCTTGATTCGTGCCAGGGGCAGCTGATGCAGCTTGTAGTCGTGGGTATCATTCTCGAGATGGTTGATGGTTTGTTGCCAATAAGCTGTCAGGATTTCCTTGTAATTGCCCTGGAGGCCCTGATGAACATTGGCCCATGTTCCCGTGTAAAGGTCTGAGGGAGCAAAGCCTTGTTGAGAGAGCTAGCGACATGAAAGGCGTTAGACTGTCAACTATGATGTGATAGGACTGAGAAGCCTGCTTGCAAAGGGTGAGTACTAACCGCAGCACTGGCACCTATACAGCATATCATGGTGAGTAAACGGTTCGCTAACGGAAAGCGCTGAGACGGCGATTACTTACCATAATGACCGCCTTGGCTTGTGTCGTAGACGGGCTGCTGGCGTTGTTGCTGGTTATGCCCAGCCGAAGACGGATTTTGGGGATCCATGGCGAATATCAATGTTTGGCGAACAGCGGGGAAACGGGGACTAGTTGGTCGCAAATCGGTGGCCTATACTGGATGACTTGGGTCAATGTCAATATACCTCTGACTGTAGTAACAAAACTTCAGCTTGAATGTCCTGCTGGCGTCGCGTAATGGTCGCGCTTTGCCGAAAGAGCTCTCTGTGTTTCCCAGCCAGGAAGGTCTAGCTTCTGCGCGTTGGGCTTAGAAAGAACTATCTATGATGTCGACAAGCCCCTTGGGGTCTTTGTTTACTTAGGACGGAGCCGACAAATGATGATCGCAAAACTGACTCTCACTCAGAAATCCTGCTTGATTGGGCAGAGCGATTGATTGGCGGGACTCCCTGTTTGGGGGGGGAGAGGGGAGCAAGTGGGTGGAGTTCAATGTCAATGGACGACGACTCGCTGCTCCGGGCTCGCCTCTCGTTGACTTCGGGACGAGCCACACGGGCAAGAGCTCCAGTTGGTGAGGAAGGTGAAATGATTGGTGAGAATGGGGGTGTAGGTCCGTCTTTTGGCGTGAAGCCAAAGGCTGGGAAATGCTATTCGCGGGAACTGGCGGATGAGGATGAGATGGACAGACTAGCAGATAAGCACGTACCTGTGAAGCAAATGGCTTTACTCAAACAGATGCTGGAGGAGTGAAGAGACGGACAATGGAAATAAGAAAGACGGTAAGATGATGATTTGTGAGTGAGAGCGGTCAGACTCAGTACAAGGAGAAACCAAAAGGTTGGGCATCAGTGAACCTTTTGAAGACTTTCAACAACTCCCGTCCAAATGACTGCCGCAGCATTCACTGCAGTCTGCAGCAGAACGACGCCGAAAGACAGCGACTGGCAGCTGTGGCGCGCTACCTGACAAGCTCTGCTCGACGTCGCGGCCGCCCCTGCCCCGAGCCCAACCGTTGACAACTGGCACTCTCCAGCCTCATTTTTCCGCGCCCAGAGGTATGTATGACGCACGGCCCGGGGCTGTGAACTGCCAACTCATTGGAGGCCTGGCTCCAGTCGTGCAAGAGGTGCACGTGACCGAGGAGCTCAGGCACAAGCAATGCCAAGCCTTGGCCGAGATGGGAACGGACGCCTGGATATTTCCCCGCCGGCTCCACTCAAAAATTTATCTTTTCTTGTCCTCAATTTTGCTGTGAAGCTTCGACTTTTCTTCCCTTCTCTTCCCCTCTCACCAATTGCTTGCAAATCTTGAGCAGCTTTTCCACAGTTTTCATTTCACGAAACTGTGCGTCTGGCCGACCAGCAAGATGGCGGCTTCTGTACTCGGCTTGTCCGATGCTGAGATCGACAAACTCCTTGCTGAAGCCGAGTCTCGCCTTGCGAACTCGGACAGCTCAAATGCTGTCGCGGCTCCCCAGCAAGACGCTGCTGTTGCACCCGCAGCGCAAATCCCCGTAGTGGTTGCGGCTCCCTCGGCCGCTCCTGCTGAGGTGGTGAAGCCAACCTTGGAGAACAAGTCCAAGAAGTTGTCGGTTCGGGTGCCCCAATCCAAGGATAAGAGCAAGGTATGTTGAGCAGTCCTCAGCACGCATCACATCCCTTCCATGATGAAAATCTATCCCATTTTTTCATGACGCAGGTCGGCGCCCCGTCATGGGGTTGCTGTCTGCACCATAATGATTACCTTTATGTTCATAGTTACTCTGACTGGACATCCTTCTTTCTCTTCCGTTCCTGCTCTACGACTTTGCAGATCAGTATGCTGACTAGAGAAACAGGGACCTAAGAATGACGCTGGCGCCGACTGGTTTAACATGCCCCGTACGAACCTGACCCCTGAGCTAAAGAGAGACTTGCAAATTCTGAGAATGCGTGAGGTTGTCGCCATGGGAAAGCAATACTTCAAGAAGGACACTCGCAAGGACTTTGTGCCCGAGTTCTCTCAAGTTGGCACTATCATTGCTGGTGCTACTGACGGTCGTGACAGCCGACTTACCCGCAAGGAGAGGAAGCGGACCATTGTCGAGGAGGTTCTTGGTGCTGAGGTTGTTGACAAGTACAAGAACAAGTACCACGGCATCCAGGAGAAGAAGCAGAGCGGAGGAAAGAACTTCTACAAGAAGCTCGTCAACGGAAGGAGAAAGCGCAAGTGATCCGAACAACACCCTATGGTCAAATTATCCTGCGGGACACCTACGACCGTACCACAAACAACATCATATGCACGCGATTGTTGCAGCAAGCAACGATGCGACATCGATATCAAAACGCCGCTTCCGGCTCCTCGTCGGTTGACCTTGGTCGACACGACAGAGGATTGGCATGATGCAGGGCAATATTGTGTGGGATTTATAGTGTTATTTCAGTCTTGAGCTTTAGTTCGACTGCACAACAGTATCCCTCGTCCGCGTGGCGATCAGAGAAGGCATCTCTGCCATTTGTTGCGAGATGGCCAGGACTTTTTTTTTTTTTTATCTTTGATAGGAATGATGGAGAAATCTCCGTTAGATAGCCGCGACGTCACAGAACCGGACCCTGAGAAGCCGAACATCGGACAATCCAATGTTTGACAACCACTTGATGTCTCCTATGCTACCAGTGACTTGTTATTTTGCTTCTGTTCGCTCTCTGTGGTGGTGATGTTTTGGTAGTTGAGAAATGGGCGTCACCAGTTCCTTATCGATAAGAACCCCGAATTGACCCCCAGTATGGAACCTGCGCTAAAAACTCGGTTGATCCGCGCAGCGCGCGACGGCAACTTGGAGACGTTCAATCTCCCAGACCACCCAGAGCGAAGATGATAATAAGGCCAGTAGTACGGTCCCTTCAGGGACGGGCGGTAAGACTTCTCCTCATGCGTTTGTAAGATGTGTGCGCTTGTGGGATAGTTGTCTAATCTGCTTGGGGACGGCAGCCTCTTGCGACCCTCCGGTCCGCCCAGAGCGTCTTCCAGCCGTTGCCCCAGCTCCGGCGCAATGCTTCCGTGTAAGTGACCAGAGTGCTGCTGAGATCCTTGAGTATGCGCGGGCAGGGCTAAGAGTTGAGTAGGACCACAGGTCCCGATGGCGCCTCTAAGGCGAGGTTAGTAACCATTGCCGCAAATCATCCTCCTCGATAACGTCGCCGTGCCTCCGAAACCCGCCCACCCGCTCGTCGAAGACCCCGCCGATGTGCACGCCCTCCCTCCCTCCATCTATCGTCACATAACCGAACCAGCCCAGGCGGTGCAGAATGACTGACCGGTATATGCTGCTAGCACCACACCGATCGCCCGGATCACGACGACCACCGAGGCCCCCAAGGACCAGAAGAAAGCCAAGGCCGCCGCTGCCGCCGCCGTGGAACCCGAGGAGCAGGAGGTGATCATGTCCCGTATGCCCCGCTCCCTCGAGGCCCTCTACCTCCAGCCGCTTCGTCGCGAAGCCGAGTATGGCGTTCCCTCGTGCGACCTCCAGCTCCGGTCCTATTCGATCCGCAACCTCGAGTTCTTCTGCGACTTCGCCCTTCGCGCCGCCTACTACCTCGGCCTGCCTGCCTTCGGCCCCGTTCCCCTGCCGCGTATGATCGAACGCTGGACCGTGCCCAAGTCGCATTTCATTTTCAAGAAGTCGCAGGAAAACTTTGAGCGTGTCACACTCAGAAGACTGATCCAGATCAAGGACGGCCACCCGGAGACGGTGCAGCTGTGGTTGGCCTTCTTGCAGAAGCATGCCTACTATGGTATCGGTATGAAGGCCAACGTTTGGGAGTTCAGCAAGCTTGGTACGTGGATACGTGGATTACCGTCCCACATTTGTTTCGGAAGACTGTTTTTGGGTTGCCTGTATGCTAACCAGCGTCTCCAAACCAAACAGGTGTCAGCAAGGCCATGGACGAGAGCAAGAGCGAGGTGGAGAAACTTCTGGAGACCAGGTGGGAACACCTCAGCCATGTCAGCGACATGAAGGGTGTCGGCAACTTCGAGGACTTCCTTGCCAAGGAGAGACTCCGGATTTCGGGTGGACGCTAAACGGATACACCAACTGCTGGTCCCGTCTCAAGTCCTTTAAGTCTGGGTGGTTGTTCTTGTTGTCTGTCTCTCTCTGGTCAGGTTTGTCCCTTTTGTCTTCAGCATATGGCCCGTCCTTTGTGTATAGATACTGTAGCATAAGAAATGTATAGTACAGATCAGGAGACGATCATGGCTCGACTGTGCTGTGCACGAGAAAGACTAGACGGAAATTGCCAGTGGAGGCGATCGATGCGAGGAAGCACCATGGGAACGACGGCCAGATTCTAGGCAATACAGACATCCCATATAGCTTTTATCTACCGAAAATGTGTCCGGACCAGATCACCCAGTATCTATCTTACAACAACCTCCCACTCTGCATGTCCTCAAGCACCCAACTCCACAGCCCTCCTAACCCTATTCATCGTCCTCTCCGCACTCTCATTAGCCTTCCTCGCCCCCTCTCGAATGACCTCATCCAAATAACCTCCCTCCTTCCCCCCATCCTCCTGCAACAGCTTCAAATATTTCTCCCTAATCGGATTCAGCTCTCTCTGCACCACCTCGCTCACCCTCTCCTTTAACTTCCTCAACGGATTCTCCTCCCCTTCTCCTCCCAGCCCACCATGGTTGCCCATAACTTGAGCATTAATCTGGGCCGCGATCTCCTGCGCGGAACGATTTTGCATATCAAAATGGCTGAGCAGCTGAAGCAGGTTGGAGACGCCCGGGCGTTGGATCGGGTCGAAGGTGATGCCCAGGGAAGGCGTGAGCGAGTCGGTCCGCGCTTTGAGGATCTTGGTGTGGATCTCGGAGGGGGTGTCGGTAAGGAGGATGCGGGAGGAGGGGTCGGGGTCGGATTTAGACATTTTTTTGGTGGGAAGTTGGAGAGACATTACGCGTTTTGTTGGAGCTGTGTATAATATGGGAAAGTGGTTAGTTGTCGAAGCAGTCACTTGAGACTCGAGGTATTCTAAGCGGAAGGGCCACGGGTTGAGAAGACATGACGATGCACTTACACAAAATCGTCTCGGGAGCTACCAACACCTTACCCTTATAGGCGTGGTTGAAGTTGGTCACGCATTCCCTAGCAAACTCCAGATGCTGCCTCTGATCTTCGCCGACGGGGACATGGGTCGCCCTGTGAACGAGGATATCCGCCGCTTGAAGGATGGGGTAAGAGAACAAGCCGTGCTTGAGAGAGGATTTGGCCTTGTCATCTAGCACGTGGGCGTCGTCTGCTAATTGTAGTTTGCTCTGTAGTAGAGTGATTTCCACACACATACCATCAGCCGCTGGTCTCGTGTTCAAACCTTTCCCCCGCTCGCTCGCTCTCTCTCTCTCTCTGTCTCTCTCTTTCTCTCTCATCGAACAATAACCTCAAAGAAACTCACCTTCCACTGCGTCATCCTAGACAAATACCCCGTGCTAGCTGTACAACTCAAAATCCACTGCAACTCTGAGTGCCCTGGCACCATGCTCTGGTAAAAGATGGTGCACCTCTTAGGGTCCAAGCCGATGGCCAGCAGCGCCGCAAGCATTTCTCTCTTCCATTTCTTGAGGTTGCCGCGCTGCTGCGGCACGGTGATGGCGTGCAGGTCAACCACGGAGAAAATGAGATCCGTCGTCTCAGGATCCGCGCTGTCCTGCATGCGCTTCCATTGCTGAAGGGCGCCGAGGTAGTTGCCCAAGTGCGGTATGCCTGTGGGCTGGATGCCGGAGAAGATTACTTGTCTTTGTGCCTTTTTGGTTGGTGTTGCGCTTGTTGTTGCGGATGTCTCGGACGAGGGATTAGAAGAATAAGGTCGTTGTTGGAGATTTGATGCTCTAGTGATGAGAGAAGCAGTAAGGCTGTGCCGGCACATAAGGCCGTAGGGCCTGGTGAGGGACTTCATGATGTGGGAGAGGGTTTACCTCCAAAGACTAATCACAGTGTCCTGCCGTGCGTGTTAGTTTTCGTGTCACAAACAAAAACCTAAGAACTGTCCTGAAAGGGACAGCTTCCTTTTGTGAGCACATAGTGACTGGGTGTTTGAACTTACACTGAGACGTAGTGAATTCCGTCTTGGTGAAGCTCGACTGGAGATAGGACGAACTGTGGTTGAAGAATGAGGGTTGTGTATGGAAGGATGACCGCCCACTCTTGATGCACCTGGGGCTTGGCAGGGTTATAGATGGTGGTGACGCTAGGACCACGTCTAGACACAATAGAGCTCTTGGTCGAGCCCTTGCTCGCTCGCTTCATAACCCTTATACACAAGAAGCACATCATCGGTAAGTGTGTGCCTGATGATAAATTGAGTAGCATTTTGAGAGAATGATTTACACCATGTATTGTCGACTAAAACAGTAACCAGGTCCCACTTTGGCTTACAACGTTGCCTACCATGTCCGAATGACGCTTTCAAGAGCCTTTGTCAAGATAACCTGCATAGGAAAGAGCAAATTCGACTTATTACAGAGAAAAGGTTACAAAAGTTCCTTCATAATCTCTATCCAGTTTTTAGGCTCGTAAGTACCATTGCACAAGCCTAGGAAGCATATGAAAAGTTTGAACCCCTGCAAGCCAGCCAGAACTCTCTAACTACCTGGTTGGTGGCCCTCGCCCCTCTCAATCTGGATAAATTGTAGGTTAGCAGTTTGTATACGTAAGAACCGAAGAGCTGACAGACTTACCCAATAATCTTCCTCAAAAAGGTTGACTTCTCGTCGTTGCCTACCTGCTGACCGGGGAAACTGGGGTCGAAGAGCGCCTGTTCGAGCCACTGCTTTGAACGCACTTGGCTCGTCACAAGCTTTTTGAGAGGGTCACTTAGCTTGTCTAGCTCGCTTCTTGCAGCGTTGCCCCCGATATTTTGGATGAGAGTCTGCGATATAAGCGGCCCGAGGTGCTCCATGGCGGCGTTGATGGTTCCCTGGAGATCGGGTGAATCAGACTTGAGGGTAATGAAGTTACTCTGATTGAACATGTTAGTACAGCAAACATTTTGGCTAATCATTCAAGAAGCCCGAAGAGACATACCCAAAATTCCGCCGACGCTGTCTTCGGCAGAGGTTCCTTCCCGTTTAGGACCTTGAGCGAGAACATGAAAAAGAACTCGAGCATCTGTGACGGCTGAATCTGGAACACCACCTCCGGGTATCTTGTCATAATCTTATCCACGAAGCAAATGCCGTTCTGGGCTACTTCCGTGTCGCTTTCTGGTTCCGGAAGACTACTGAGCATGTTGATTACCCAAGGCAGTAGCTGAGCCAGTAAAGATGGAACCATATTCTTTGGTCCCCTGTACAGACTTCCGACAAACGAGCATGCTGTGCTCAACAAAGTGCCCAGCCTAGGCGTTTCGAATCTTTGTTGACTGAGGAAGTTTGTCACGACTTCAGGAGGGAACACGAACGGGCCCGGCTCGGTCTCTGAAAACCCTGCTCGAAAGATGATGCATATTATCTCAACGATCTCTCCGCTGGTGTTGAAATTTTTCTGCATCTCGACCAAGACATTGAGGATATCGGATTGGATAGCAGAGAGTTTCGGGTCCTGGTTGGCGAAGAATGGATCGGCATCAATGTCAACCGCATGCTCTTTGACATCCTGCATACCCTTGGCCATACTTTGCAGCGATCGGAGAGCGCGGACGGCGAGTTGCTGAGAGACTTCATCGGCAGAAGGAACATCGCCTGGTTGCTCAACACCGCGCAAGAAGTTGGGGTCAGACAGGTTCAATATGCTGGGCTGCTGTTTGAGCTGGACAGCACGCTCGCAATCTGCCTTGATGATCGAGTAGAGGTTTTCAAAGACAGCCAGCTTCTGATTGGCGTCCGGAATGGCCTGGATGATAGAAGCAATGGCAAGGATGATACGTTCCTCTGCAAGGGAGTCGAGAACCTGTCTGCTACGAATTGTTTGGTAGTGCATGATGAAGGCCGGTGCTTCGCTCGTGAGAATGCAGCGACACGACGAGCAGAGAGTCGAGATGGATTTCGCAGAAGGCCCACCAAGAACAGGGTCGCCAACGGCCGCGAATAGCAGGTTGAGCGCATGAGGAAGATACTCGGAATGGCGCTCAAAATACTCACAGTACCGCTCAATGAGCAAAAGACCTGTCTGGCGCAGACGTAGCGGGATCGGACCTTGAGCCTGGCCGAGAAGATCAAAAAAAGGTGAAGCAAAGACCTTGCTTAACTCCACGTCATATTGGGGGTCTTCGGTGATACAGTCGGACAGGGATCCGAGACAGAATGCCGATGCCTCAACTTCGGCCCATGACTGAACAGAGAGGGCCTGGAGGAAAAGACCAGAGAAAAATGAGACCAGAGTGAGATTCTCGAGAGTGAATATAGATTGTAGCATATCCGCTATGTCTTTTCTCGCATCCGTAAAGCCGACACGCTCATTGGAATCCCATTCGGCGAAAGTCTCTGCAGGGGGCCATTGTGCCTTCCTCCAGCAGTTCGACACGACGCTCTTGAGGTGTTGCTCAGCATGCGAGCGCCAGACGTTTACTTTTGCTTCGTCTTCCGAGTAAATATTGTCGATCATGGTTTCGACGAACGTGGCCCAGAACTCCAGGGCAGGGACAAATATCGAATCCTCGCCCACCAGATAGCCATCAGCAGCGAGAAGACCAGCCAGCCTGGCCAGAAACCTCTGGGACCGCTCGTCTGTGCTACACATGAGATCCGACACCTTGGCATCACCATACGCAAGCATGAGAAGACCAAATGAAATGCCATCAAGCTGATGATCGCCGTGAATGACCCTGTTGTAGTGTTCTGCCGCCCATTCGCTGTCGAACAAAGAGGCCAATGACGCATAATGTGCCTCTGTGAAGAATCCCGAATAATTGCTCAGTACGTCACTGAAGAGTTCGGCGGCCGGCTGGAATACATCGTCGATGGCGAAGCAGTTGAGAGCCGGGCCAACAAGTTCCCGTAGATGTGTCACTAGAACATCGGTATTTGAGGACAGTCGCTGAGCATAGAGAATCCAGGCCTACATGATCGTCAGCGTCCAGTTCGTCCATATCGGCAACCCTGAGATAAACCTGTTTCTTTCACTCACCTGAAAACAGACAAGCGACTCCCCCTGAGTCTGGTAGGCGTCATCTGATGGGAGGAATCCGCGTGCTAGCAATGAGGCCAAGTCGAAGGCATTACGAACGAGACGCTCGTGTACATGGATGTACTTGATCGAATTCATATCCGTCTTCCCGACTTCTTCAACAAGGGAGGTTGCGAACCAGACGGCGACCTTGAGTTTCGAAATTTCAAGATTGTTGGCAATGATAGGAGTCTCTAGAGCGTCGTCCAATGCCTCGATAGGGGTAGCCCGTCCGATATCGAGACTGTGAAGGAAGTGCCGAAGGCAGTTGGGCCATAGCTGAGAAAAGTGGATGAAGAATGTGGCAAGAGCAACGCACAACTTTTTGATCACAAAGGGAGCAACACCCTGGGCGCACGATGCTATTGTCCAGCCAAGGATGTTTTGAAGCAGCTCCTTTGCCTCATCGTCGTTGAGGTTGGCACTTTGGTGAGTTTGTCAGTCTGCTAAGGCCTAACGGGAAAGAGGAATGGCATGGCAAAGGTACCTACCTGTCTTTGTTGAGTTTTACAATAATTGTCAAGGCCGCATAGAATTTGATGTTGTCATTTGGGTTTCCAATCAAGCTCTGGGCAAGTTGCCAACCCTCGGGGGACTTTTGCAACCTCTGGAGGATCTCCTGGATGCGTGAGACGGTCTCAGGGGGGTTTGGCTGATAGAGAGCTATTATCAACTGTCAGCAGAAGTGAGTCGTGTTAGCCTCGTGGTCTCTACGGGCGTCCTGGTTCAATAATCCGCCATCCTCTTATCACGATTCCTCTTACCTGTTCCACCTCAGCCAAACTGGTGGGTAAGGGTAGTGGCTCCATTTTTACGGTACTCTACCAGGTTCGTGAGGAGGACTCGGAGTGCGAGTGCAAAAATAGGTATGCCCGACGGTCGTCCAACTTGGCGAGGAAAGGCGAAGGCGCGTGTTGGTGAGGAATGATGCCAAGGAAGAGAAGGTTCCTAGTAGTGGATCGTATCGGTGGGTCGTTTCAGTTGATTCCAGAACCGTCAATTTGTTATCACTCTGATATAGGTACGCAGTATGTGCAAGAACAGAGACGGGAGATGGACTCTTGCTGTTGAAGAGACCGCGCTTGTAGTGTTGTTCCTTTCTGTTTTTGCAATGACTTGACCACATCGAAAAGAGGTTTTACAAGACCAAAGTTTGTGCTTGGTTGTTCCAGTTTTTTGGTGATGAAAAACGATGGAGCCTGGCCTGGCTGTGGTGGGCTAGAATTGGCAGTGTTTTTGTCTCGACTCTCGACCAAGTGTCCATCTCCTGAATGGATACACGCTATCGTAGGGCTTCAGCTACCTAAAGTACGTACCTACCTATGTACAGTAGAAACCCCTGCTTTTGCAACCCCCCTCTTTTGCAAAACCCCCCCTTTTGCAAAGGATTTCGACTGCCTGCATTCCCTCTGGTGGTAATTCCTGCAACCTGCAATTTGCAATGCTAACAGCCCGGATTTGCAAAAGCAGGGGTCGAATTTGGTGGGGCGGGCACTCTTATACCCGTATACCGGAGGCCTGGCCGGCCTGGAAGACCCACTTTTTAGTCCATTGGCAGTCATCCAGTGGCCAAGAAGCCCATTTCTGGTCTGTGCGCATGCACCTCCTTTTGCAAAACCCCCCCTTTTGTAAAGATTTTGAGCTGCCCGCATTAGTTGCAAAAGGGGGGGTTTCTACTGTACCTCTAGTGAGGTGTGGTACCTATGTAGCGACGGGACCCACCTGGCGGAGGCGGCCGCAGAGCCGGTGGAGGCGGGTGGAGGGTGGCTCAAAATGGAAAGTACCTACCTTACTGGCACGCAATGAGGTAATGGGCGTTGATCGTTGGGCGCAGAGGAGCTCCCGCGCCCGTGGGATGCGAGTTGAGCCCACCACATCTGATAGGTACCACTACAGTAGGCAAGGTAGGTACCTGCGATAACCCGTCCCGTCGTGTGACCATTCCCACACTCAATCGCCTGTGCAGTCTTGGCAAGAGGTGTGTGCGTGCACACACACACACACACACCGCACTTTTGTATTGTACAACTTTGTTAAAATTCATTATTTTACAACAATTTCTATATTATTTTGAAGCTATTTCAACGTACAAAGTAATTAAAATACTAGTAATTAATTAAATCTATTGTAATAATACTTCCTAAGATAATCTTTAATTTAAAACCCGCCGGCGTAAAGCGATCCTATATTTAAAGTGGCGTATTAATAGTTTACTTCGACGATAGTTAAAATTAGGAAGATCCTAGCCTAATAATTCTAATAATTTTATAACGCGCCTCTTTCTACCCTAGAAAGAAGAGCTGTAAAGTTAAATAATCTATTAAAATTATCCCTAAGATTATTCTACTTAAGAAGAAGGCTACTCCTATTAAAATTACTATTAAGAAGGCTACTATTAAGAAGATTGCTATTAAAAAGGGGAAGGCTACTATACTAGAATTAGAATTAGAATTAGAGCTAGAGTTAGTCCTAGAGTTACCGTTATCCTCCCCTAAGTTTATAATACCCGTTGAAATTTCTAATAGTAATAAGAGCTTTAGCGATAATAATAAGGTTGAATAATAATTCTCCGTCCGCCTTACTCTTAAGAAGCGGGCTCTCAATGTCATGGCTGAGCTAGACTGCTTGCTACATTGCTTGCTGGGTCTTGCCAAGACTGCCAAGACCACTCCCGTTGGCCAGTGCTCATATTTGAGGTCTCTAGTTGGGTACATCCTTATTACATCCACCCGTGGTATCTAATTGGCTGCATCCCCTTCTGGGACCCACTTCCTTCTTCTATTTAGTCGTGCCAGCTAGAGCTAGTACTCTACCTTCCTTTTTACTCCTTATAGTTAATTATTTATTATATTCGTTAGATTAGTAGTGCTAGCCACTTGCCCAGTCTACGTGCCGTGATACTTAATTAACTATCCCTTCTCTGATTGGCCAATTAGAGTCTGTAATTTCTCTCTTCTTCAATCGGTGCCGCTGAGAGTAAAGCCGTACCGCATTAATAATTATCCGACCGACGGAACCCGATTTCTATACGTAATTGAGCGGGGCGCTTGCTGCCTTATTGGGTCTAGTCCTAATGCGAGATACGTGAGGTGTTACGTGGACTACGTTATTGGCGTGCTAGAAGGTTTACGATTAAAAGTAGAGGATTATAGTAACCCTAGGGCTCGTTGCGCTAGCGGAATTGTCCTGAATCCGGACTTTCTTTTTTCCAACCCTGTTAGACTACGATTTATGTTATTAGTATTAGTCAATTGGTATTGTACAACTATTTACTTCTCTAATTTTATTAGATTGTATTTAATATTTATTTTTTTTACTTTACTACTTTTAAAAGAGGTAATTTAACCTACTGTAAAAGCGTAATCCTACGAGTAATAAAGACAACAAGACTAGAAGCTACAAATTAAAGTAATATTAAGTGTAAAGAAGGAAAGGGAAGCTATTTAAACGAGGGCGTTGTAGATTTAGGTATATAAGTTAGATCTGCCGCTCGCTACCGCCTTTCCAATCCGTATAGTCCTATCGATAAGAGTCTGAGCCTTATTCTATCCGATATATTATAGTACCCTAATGCCCAGTGGCCGGTGCTGTCCAGCCATGCTATAATATTACCCCCCCCTCCGAAAGAAGGCTTAGCCCTAGAGCCGAAAAGAAGAAAAGAAGGGATGAAAGACAAGCGTTAGTTATGTGAAAGAATATTTTGAATTTGTATATTTATTGCGATAGTTAGTCCAATTTGTTGCATTGCGATAAAAGTTAGGGATGGGATAGAAGTAAAACTCTACGCTAAGTATCGCGACCGTATATTTAATCTAGTTGTCGCGGTACCTAAGGTGTAAAAAGTACAAAAAAAAATTTCCTCTAATTCCGACTCGAACGGACTATATCCCGGGCAGAGGATAGATATACTAGGCTAATGCGACGCAATATCGCGGGCTATTACGCTACGCTACTACGCTATATACTATTTTGTAGTCTATTAACAATCTATCCTCCCTAATACTTTATTAAGTCCTCCTCTTGCGTATTTTTCCTTTCTTTAAACCTTCCGCCGGTAGGTTATTTTCCTTATAATCTTTCGCAATTTAATTATTTTCCGCCGCTTTTATTTAAACTTTAAATCTCTTTAGTAGTTCTGGCTTATTTACGTTTTTTTTATAGTATTTTCTCAATTTCGTTGCTATATTTTTAAAACCTCTAGTATCTTACCATTTAGAATCCGGGTCCCAACCTTTCTATTATATTTAGTATTAAAACTTCCTTCTATTAATCTTGGATGATAGGATTTTCTCTACCTCCTATTCTTCTACCTCTTAGCTATTCTCGTCCGCTATTTGAATTCCTACGGGGTTTTTATTCGCCTATCCCGGCAGGGGGTTATTATAGTCTCTCCTTAGCCTATTTATATAGAATACTTTAAATCCCCTCTATAATGCGGGGACTTTAAGCTCGTATAAATATCCTACTATTTTAATTATCCAATAGGGTATTCGCATTAGTAGGAAATCTAGTTTATTACTAGGTTTATCGGTTAATTAATTCTTTTTAATAATAAAAACTTTATCCCCTACTTTAAAATCCGGTTCCCTTTTATACCGGTTGGCTTATTTAATCTATTTCTCTTAAATTCTCTTTATTATATTCCTCGCTAATTCGTTGGCTTTTTCTAGTATCTCCGCCATTTTAACCGCCTATTAACGTAATAGCCTCTCTTTTAGTAAGGGCGCGTCCCGCAATTCCCTTATACGTGTACGGTTTTTTTAATTGAATAGTAAAGTTATAAGGTAACCGAATACTACTTTATAAGGCGACAATCTATCTAAACTTTTATAAGGGAGCGAACTTTGGACTACGTCTAGCGCCGGTATAAAATTAGACTAATCGTCTTAGTAGTATAATATATACGAGCGAAGCTTTTAGTTAATATATTGGTTTATAATTTCTATTTGCCCGGCTGTTTGTAAGTATCCTAAGCTACTAAACTTCTACTTAATACTTAGGAGACGGGTTAATTTTTATATAAAATCAGAGATAAATTGAGGGCCTCTATTATTTATCACCTCCCTTAATAGGCTAAAGACCCGATATAGCCCTCGGTAGTAGAGTTTTACGGTTTCCTTCCCTATTATTATATCCTTATAAAGTATATACTATAATAATTTTAAAAAGCGATTAACTATTATTAAAATGTTATTATACCCTCTTTTATCCTTCGGTATTAATTTAAAGTCTATTACTAGGGACTACTATATTTAATATTCTTAGTCTAAAGGTAGCGGGTAGAGTAAGCCTAGTATTTTATTTCTAAGTACTTTTAAAGAACGATATATTTAGTAATTATTAATATATCGGTCGATATTTAATACTATACCGGGCTACTAATATTACTACGCTACTATTTTTCTTATTTTATTTTTTCCCGGGTGGGCTGTAATTAGATTGTTGTAGTAGGCCTTCAGAACTATAATCCTTAAATTTTCCTCTTTAGGGATAATTAGCTTACTATTATATATTGTTAGTCCTTCCCTAGTATTAAAGTGCTCGTCCTCGCTTTAAGCCTTTGCCCGATAAATAGATAATAATTCGGCCGTTCTATTTATTCGTAATAATTTATCTATAAGGTCTATTCCTTCCGGTAAGGCGTCCTATATTCCCGGCGACGATTTTAATATTTCTAGTGCGCTGTTTCCCGTTGCGTCCTTTCCGAAATTAAAGAGCGTGTTGAGCTCTGTTAAGTTCGTATCTATCTTATCCCTAACGAATATTAAATAACCTTCCTATAGTTTTAATAGCCGTAATATATATTAATTATCTCTTTTAGCTAAGATTATTTTTAGGGTTTCCGTCTTTCTTAATAGGGCGTCTACGGCCTAGTTATCCTTACTGGGCCGGTAAATTATTCTAAATTGGAATTTTAATAGCTTTTTTAACTAACCCGTTTATTACGAATTTAAGAGCCTTTTTATATAAAAGTATTCTAATACTTAATAGTCCGTAAGTACTTCGAACTCCTATCCTTTTAATTCTAATCGCTATATATTTATTACCTTTATAATTATTAATAGTTCTTTATTGTAGATAGGGTAATTTAGCTTAGCGGGTAATATTATTTCTAAATAAAAAATAACCGGGTACTACTCCTAATCTTCCTTTTACTATTGTAATAGTACCCCTTTATATACCCCGTTTAAAGCGTCAATTTCTAAGCGCGTCTTCTTATCGAAGGAATAATAATTTAGTATAAGTACTTCTAGTAAATATTTTTTAAATTCATCGAACGCCCGTTGGTAGTTTTTATTCTATACAAAAATTCGGTCCTTCCGTATTAAAATATTTAATAGTTTTACGATTCTTCTAAAATTCCGGACGAATTTTCGGTAGAAGTTATAAAATCCTAGAAACGTTTATAATACTTTTAAATTTTATAGTATCCTCTATTTGCGGATAGCATCGATTTTCTTAGGGTTTATTAAAATACTTTGTAAATTAATAATAAAGCCTAGGAACTTTGTATTTATTATATAGAACTCGCATTTCCTAATATCGGTTTATAACCCAACCTTTCTCAACCGAGCGAGAACCTCCTTTACGTATTTGTAGTGCTCTTCTTCGCTATCCGAAAAGACTAAAATATTATTAATATACACGCTATAAAAATCCTATATCCCTATTAATATATTATTTATTAATCTCTAGAATAAAAATAGACCGCTATAAAGCCTAAAGGGTAAAACTTTATACCGGTAAGCCCTAAAGCTGGTTATAAACGTTATTAAATCTTTATAGCCGGAATATATTCAAATATAATAGAAGGCTTAACGAATATCGATTTTAGTAAAGATTTTTACTTTATTAATTCTAGCTAGTATTTCTTTAATAAAGGGAAGAGGATACCTATCCTTTTTCGAAATTATATTTAATTTTTAATAATCGACGTAGAACCTTAACCCCCTATTCCTTTTTAATATAAATAAGATTAATACTACCCAAGGAATTAAATTAACTTCGATAAATCCTTTTTCAAGATTTTCGGTAATGTACTTTCGATACTCTTTAAACTCCGATAATATTATCCTATATAATAGGTTTACTCCCAATTTATTAGCCCAATAGCCTTCTTCTAAATTAATTTAATAATCGATCCCTATTTTATAGTTAGGGAGAGTATTAGATTTGGCTTTATTAAAGATATCTAGGTAATTATAATAATACCTAAGTACCTTTTTTAGAATTAATTACTAATCTTCTTCCTTATTATTCTCCAATCCTATTCGGCTTTTCACTTTAATTAACCTATTAATCTTATATAGGCTAATAATATCGACCCGCGCCTTATTCTTAATATATATAATATTAAACACTTTTGTATTTACAATTACTAAATTTAATAGTCTTTCTTTTATCTAGCCCTACTTCCGGGTAAATTGGTAATATCCCTAGCTATCTTTCAAAGGATAAGGGTTAAAGTTCTTCTCGGCTCGCAGTTACTCCTCGGGCGTTAATTAATCCTTATCTTCTTTTTATAAGTATAAATTCCTTTCTATCCTAATTAAAATTCTTTTCTACGCATTAAAAAATAAGGATTGAACTAGTAGTACTTAAATTAACTTAGCGGGCCTCTAGCCGGAACTATTTTTATTTATTTTATAATTTTCGGCCGGTTTTATTACCCAATTTCTTACCTCCTCTTCTAATTTAGCAATCCGGCCGCTAATAAGTTTTAAATGCTAGGCGCCGTCCTTCCTCCTCTTATCTTTAGCTACCATCAACCGGTTTCTTCTTTCTATATCTTTTTAGAAAGCAGGGTTCTAAATTTTATCGATTCTTCCTCCTACCTTAATATCTTTTATATTATAAATTAAAACGATATATAAACAATATACTAATAAATTCCTTCGGTAGTCTAGTAATATATTATACTTAGCCAGCTATATCCTTCCTAAGAATATATCCTTATTCAAATTAGGTAATATAATAATCTATTAATTAAAATAAGTAATACCGTTTATTCGGATATATCCGCGCATTACTAAAATAATAGCGTTGGGTTAGGCCTTTTTATACGGGGTTACCTAGCTTAGATAAAAATTGTTACAAGTCTCTAATTGTAATTTCTTCTTTAATTTACTCCCAAATAAACGGTTTATAATAATATTAATATTAATTCCTATATCTACTAGCGTATATTGTATAGTAATAGATAATCTATTATAAGCTACGGAATAAAATACTAGGAAGGGTTTTCCTCCTCCTAGGTAGTTTTTTAAATCGAAATTTAAATATTTATTACTAATTTATTACCTTTTCTCTTCTACGCTTTTAACAGCAATTTCTCCTAGAGTAGAAACTTCGCTCTAGGTACTTAATTTTCCGAATCCAATTTAAATTTAGGGTTAATTTCTCTATTATTATCCTTACTAGCTTCCGGGGATTCCGGATTATCTTTCCCTTCTCTATAATCTTAATTCGCTTTTATAGATCCTTAAATTTAATTAATTATAGTATTAAACTCTACCTCTAACGTAGAGATCTTTACCAGTTCAGGGTAGACCGGCGATTAATAACCTACCTTATAATAATTGAAATAGCAATTTTTAGCGCATAATTTCTTTATTTCCTTAAAAGTAGGACGGTAGTATTTAGAGGTAACAATAGGAGGTCGGGTCTTACTTTCTCTATTAAATAGACTTTTATTAAATAGAATATATATTTTCCTATTCTTTTATTTCTAATCCTCGCTAATCCTCTTAATACTAGGGTCTAAAAATTAAAGGAGGATATAATAGTTTTTAAAGGTCTTGTATCCCTTTAAATAAATCGTTTCGGCTAGGACAGCCAACTTTTAAATTACCTTGCGCCGTATATTACACTTCTATAAGCTTTTGGGAATTATATACTAGCCTACTAGGTGGACAAAAATTATTTTAAAGTCTTAAAACCGCTCTGAGGGTTTTATTTTCAATTTTTCGAATTCTTTAATAGTAATTTCCCCAGTAATATAGTCGTAATAATTATTCTACAAGTATTTTAATAGACTATTTACCGTTTTAATAATTTTTAAATATCCCCCATTGAAGTAAAAGAGTATTCCTTTAGTAATTTTCCCTCCTAATTTGGAAAGAACCTTACTAATACGCGCTTTTTCGTTAATAAAATAGTTAGAATTAGTTTGGAATTTATATTTCATTTATAGTATTTAAATATTGAAGGATACTTTATTAGTATTAGGATCGTTATTAAAACTATAGGGATTTACTACTTTAGCCGTCCTTTTAGCCCGCGGGGCTACTAAAAGTAATCCTACGGGTGTATATCCTTGGACGGCTTTCGTTAGTAACAATAGGAGGGACTTTAGCGGTTAGTTTAAAAGTAGAAGGGGTCTATCTCTATTTCCTCTATCGGAAGGTTCGCTATTATCCGAAGAGTCGTTACTATCCAACGGGTCTACGTTAATTCGTATGCGTAATAATTATAGAATAGAAATTAATTATTATTAGGAATCTTTACTACTAATTATTATACCTAAACTATTTGCTATACTATATTTAATTGTACTAATAAATATAATTCTTCGTTTAGATATATTATCTATTCGTCTATTTCCTTAAAAGGGGTCGGAAGGTAGAGGTATTACTATAAAGGAAGCTACTATACAGATAAAAAGATAATTCTAATCTTCCAAGGCTCGGAATTATTATTCGAATTTAGGGGGGATTTAATAGATCTTCGCTTAAATCGTCTTTATTTTATTATTAAATTAAATAATTTGGCCGATTAGTCGTTTATTATCCTAATTGTATTAATATACCTAATTAGCGAAATAGAGGGCCCAAGAGTCTAATCGAATAACCTCCTCTCCGGCCTTCTAAAGAAGGTAGACCAAGTCGCGTATTATATCGTTAGTAGCTTCATTATAGATCCCTCGAATATAAGTCTCCTCCTATATAATTCCTAAATCCGAATTGTAAATTTAGTAGTATACTTGTCTATCGATAAACCGATTCTTTATATCGAGCTTTCTAATAGCCTTACTATTCTCTACCGTCCTAGAGACCGGTTTGAATAGTATTACAAGCTCGCTACCTATCTTTTTATCTACCTAAGCCTTATTAATAGTTATAACTCTCTTATAAATCTCCTCCGAGAATTGGACGGGCGTAATAATAAATTTAAGGAATTTAGCGCGTATATATAATCGCTATAGATAATAGCTTTTTAAGTTTAAGACTGATATAGGCCTATTGTAGAAGGATTTATCAATTAAGGTAACCTCCGTTTCCTCCTTAGTAGGGATCTCCGGGTTCCCTCGAACCTTCTATTATATTTTAATATTAAGGACTAAATATAATTAGTCTAGTTCGTAAATATAATAAAAATATTAATTAGTATTTAAATTAATTAGCGTTATAGGCCGTAGTATTTTGGATAGGCCCTTTTTCCTTTAGCCGATCGTTTTACTAAAAGATTTTTAAGTAACGGGGTTCCGAAGGTCGGGGACTGCCTTACCCTTACTTTTTAATTTCCTTCGTACTTTTTAAAGTATTATTTAGGGGTTTGCGGGGGATTCTTCTTCTTTAACTCCCCCCTTCGGGTATCGGGAATAAATAAAGGAATTGTCCGTATTTTCTACTTTAGGGGGTTAATAAGACTTTATAGGCATTTCGGGCGCCTACGGGTTGAATTAAGCATTAAGGCCGGCTTTCGGAGTAGAGGACGCGTTAGAGCGCGTATAGTCCGGGTCTATATTTAAGGGATCCGGATTGGAATTACGTCGACCGCCGAATTAAATAAAAGGGTTAAATAATTGTACAACGGAGTTAAACCCTTCGTTCTATTAGGTCTAATCGAATAGATTTATTTTTTATTCGTAATATAAGTTAGGGTCCGAAATAAGGTTAGAGTTCGAATTAGAATAGTCGTCGATATTATTTTTAACGTCCAATATCGTATAATTAATTCTATTTAAAAGCGGGAGATGAAGGGGGGGGGGGGTTTACTCGCTACATCGCAATAGCGCACGTCTATCGCGAGACTTTATAACTAGCCACAGTCCAATTAAACGGAATTAATTGCTTACAAGTATATTAACTATAGGATATTTTATACCGTCCCCGGTTAAAGGATAATATTTAATATTATGTGAAAGCGTAATCCTACGAGTAATAAAAATAATAAGACTAGAAGCTACAAATTAAAGTAATATTAAATATAAAGAAGGAAAGGGAAGTTATTTAAACGAGGGCGTTTGTTATAGGGCTAGCCTGTGTGCCTTGTGCCTAGTGCCAGCGTATAGCAGCTTCTAAAACTACTATACGCTATTATTACTACCGGCGAATTGCCGGTAGTTAATTAGTTAGAACGCTGCCTGCCGCGGGTCGGTCAGACCCGCCGGCGGTCGGCTTTATAAGGCCAGCCTTCCGGGTACTTAGCTATATACTTCTCTTCCTTTCTCCTTCGTACAATTATATATAATTATATTTACTATCTACCCTTTGCCTGTAATAGTTAATTACACCTTTTAACTATTACGTTTATAGTACAAAACCTTTCTTTCATCGCGCAACTAATCTTTAGTATTATTATACGCGTATAAGAATTGCTTCGTTAACGAGTCGCCGAGTTTAGTACCCTAAAACCCCGACCGATAGTCGTAGTTACAATAGTCGTAGCTTTAGTCCTACTCCCTTTATTTAGTAAATAAGGGTAAGCACTTTTTATTTAAAGGATAAGAGACTACTTCGTACAATTATTTTTCTTATATTTAACAATAAGAATAGCAATTATACGTCCTTCTTACCCGTTAGTAGTACCGACGATTTTATTAACCTTAGTACCCCTCCTAGAAATATATTATTTAATTTAAATAATATTTATAAAGTATTTAACGAAATTATTAGTACTACCGACGTCGCCGTTTATTAAATAGTATTTATTAAACTCCTTCTATTAGTAGTAGTTAACGACCTTTTTATCGGTATTAATAACGATAAAGAAAAGAAAGCTATTCCCCGCGCTTATTTTAACGTAATTAATAATATTACTCAAAACCTTACCTTCCGTTCGATTATCGTTCTATTCAGTCGTTTTTATTATAACAATTTCATTTAATACGAGAATATCGCCGTCGATTTTAAATATAGTAAAGATAAATTGAAGATTATCCGTACGGTAGTTATTAAAGTTTAAAACGATTTTAATTAGAAGAATTTCGATTATTTTAATTTAATAATTAAATTTAGCGCCCTCTAGAAGAAGTTCAACGATTTTACTATAAACTACACTACGCTTAAATCCTATAGTACTAATATTAGGACTTTATATAATAACTTTATTAAAATATCTAGTACCGGTACTAATACTAGTAAAATATCGTCCTTAAAGTAAATTATAGAGAATCCGCCGATTTTTACCGGTAAAGAGAACGTTAGTACCGTTCGTAAGTACAAGATCTTTAAAGTATAACGTTTCTATATTTAATCCTAATAGAAGTACGACCCCTTCCTTTATATT
Source organism: Neurospora intermedia (assembly GCA_037102815.1). Classification (NCBI taxonomy): domain Eukaryota; kingdom Fungi; phylum Ascomycota; class Sordariomycetes; order Sordariales; family Sordariaceae; genus Neurospora; species Neurospora intermedia. Next base: position 2,592,482 of record BTPP01000004.1, on the reverse strand, counting down.
AATAAGGACGTTAAAATTATCCGTACTACTATATTATTAGGTCCTAAAATTTTATTAAGTATTTAAAATAATTTAAATATTATCTAGAGTAGAGGAGATACGGATTCTTAACGTTGGAAGATAGGCGCCGAATTTATAGAGTATTTAGTTACCCGTTTTTAGAATATTAATTTAAAAATGGACGCTAGTCGTCGCTTTAAAGAGTTTTTTATAAAGAATATATTTTTTGCAGAGTTTAAACTAGAGTTTACTAATTTAATAAACTTCTATAGCCTTAATAATTTTATAAAGGTCTATTATTTATATAATAAGATTAATAAATACCTCCGTAATATTCTTATATATTATAACCTTCCTAAGGTTAACGATTTTAAAAAATAGCTTATAATCTGCCGTATAATTACTAGTAATTTAGAGGATATTGACTATTACTATAAAATAAATACCTATATTTTCGGTAATAGCGCCCCCGCCGGTAGAAGCTTTAATAATATTAATACTAATATAGGCAGTATTAACTCCCGCAGCGCTAATAACATTCCTATTAATTAGGGGGGTAATAAGATAGACTTTAATATTATCGACCTCACTATTTTTATTTATAAAAATATTCTTAATTAGCGTACCTATAAGGGTAAATACTACTATTATAGTAGTAACAACTATATTGCCCGTAATTACCTCGCTTCAGTTAATTATAATTCCTAAAGTCCCTAGTACAATAAGGGTAAGAAGAATAAGGGTAAAGGAAGAGGTAAGGGTCGTTATAATAGGGAGGAGGTCTACACCGCCGAAATTATATCCATTATTACCGCTGCCGCTACCCTAATTATAACTACCGTTACCGCCGCCGCCGTAGCTAGTAATAAGTATTATAATAAGCCGGAAAATACTTAACCTTTATACCTAATTATATATAGAAGCCCTTCCTATCGTTATTATAGAGATAAGTTTTAAACTTTTTAAAGTTAAAAGATTTAGAGGAGGTTAGAATATAATTATTAAATAGTTTTACTTCCCTAAATTTAATATTTTTATCCTTTTATATTATAATTAGATTGTATAAAGTTTATTATATCGCCTTTATTAATTCTAACTATTTTGCGTTTGCCTTTATTAATTACTCTTTTATTATTAAATATAACCTCCTTCGTTTTTATTTCTATTAGGTAAAGAAGTTCGTTCTCACCAATAAAGTAGTTAAAAGCATTATTTTTAAAGGAGTAATAATTAAATTCTATATTAGGTATTATATTAAAATAATTACCTTCCTAATCTATAATATTTCGAAGAACTACCTAATTATTTTAGGATTCCTATAAATATAATATTATAAATTAAAAATTAATTACAATTAGTACGGGGTACATTTCACTAACCTAGTATATAGGGAACAATATTTATCTATTAATTTTTCTAGAGACTAATTAAAAGTATTAAGAGCCTTTACTAACCGGATCTCGGCCGCGGCCATCCGTAGTAAGATTACCCTAATTCCCTAACTTTTATTAAAATACAACATAATTAGGGAAGTATCGGTACTAATAATAGTAATAACCTTAGAGGATAAAGTTGCAAGCCTTACTAAAAATATACTAATACCAGCGCTCCCTTCGTAAAGTAGAATTATTAGCTCTACTTAAGTAGAATTATTACTATCGCCACCGCCGCCGCCGCCGCTACCTTCTAGGGTAAAAGAGGTCGTAGCGATTTTACTTATTATTTAAACCGGCTACCGACCTATTTTACCCCCTATTAAAATACTAATAATTAGTAGGGCCGGATCTAAAGTCGGTATTACCAGTACGGTTATTCTTCTAATTAAAACTAAGAACCTAACACTCTACGAACTTTATATCCGCCTTAACGGCTAATACGTCTCCGCAGGTACGAAGCGCCCCCGTACCGGTTATTACTACAATTTCAATACGGACTCTTCTATTAAACTAAATAATATTAAAGAATTCAATACAGCTATTTTTAATTTTATTTACGAGTCCTAATAATTATAGCCGTATATTACGAATTATACCGAATTCGAAAGGTTAGCTATTGCGGCAGAAATCTAGGATATAGATTTAATTAAAGAAATAATTATAAATATTATAACTAGCAACGGTTAATAATATAAGGAAAGTCTCCCTCCTTAATTCTACCCTTTTATTAATAATTTAATTAATATTTACTTATCCGAAGAATTTTAAGAAACAGTGATTTTAACTAAAGTAATCTATTTAACCGGCGTATTCAATTAAAATATACCTCTTTACAAAGAAATAATTCGACGTATATACTTAATTAAAATTTCTAATAAAAATATAAGGAAGTTCTTCAATAAAACCGACCGCTTAATTAAAATAAGAGACGAAATTATTACTATTTTAAAAAAGATAGAAGGACAATATTATATTAATGAAGTAGCGGTCTTCTTCCTATTCTTAACCAAAAAAGTCCTACCTAACCAATCCTACAATTATAAGATTAAATTTTAGTTAAGAGTAATTCTACCTAATATAAAACTGCGCCGTATATCCCTAATTGAAGTTAATATTATTAAGAAATAGATTAATAATAATTTAAAAAAGAATTTTATCCGCCCGTTTTAATTAGCGGCTATTTCCCCTATCTTTTTAGTAAAGAAATTAGGCGGTAGTATCCGTATTTATATTAATTACTAAAGTATTAATAATATAATACTAAAATTGTATTATTTACTACTATTAATTAAAGAAATACTCGACGCTATCTACTATATAAGGATTTTTACTAAATTTAATATAATTATTATATTTAATAGAATCTACGTAAAGGAAGGATATAAATGGTTAACTATATTTATAACCCGTTTCAGCCTTTACAAATCTATTATCTATCCGTTCGGTCTTTAAAGCGCCTTAGGGACGTTCTAGAACTATATTAATAACGTTCTATATAATATCTTTAATATATATATAATAATATATTTTAATAACGTCCTAATTTATTTAAATAATAAAGTAGATTACGAAAACTACATTAAGGAGGTCCTTTAGCGGATAATTTAAGTAGGACTTTAAATCGATATTAATAAGTGTAAATTCTATATTATAAGAATAAAATACTTAAATTTAATTATTATATTGGGAGGATTTGAAATAGACCTCAATAAGGTTTCCGCCGTTGTAATTTAGGAAGTTCTAAAGATTAAGAGAGCATTATAGTACTTCTTAGGCTTTATTAATTTCTATTAACAATTTATTAAATACTTTTCGATTATTATTAGTCCGTTATACGAATTAATAAAGAAGTCGGTTAATTAGTAATAGACCGACTAATATTAAAAGTCCTTTAAAGCCTTTAAAAAGGCCTTTAATAGTAATTTAGTACTTCAAATTTACAATTAATCTAAATAGACCGTTATTGAGACGGACGCTTCGAATTAGGCCTATAGTAGTATATTATTCTAGTATAATAAAAAGGGAGTTTTATACCCGGTTGTTTATTTTAATTAACGATACTCTTCGGCCGAATATAATTACAATATTTATAATAAAAAGTTGTTCGCTATTATTAAAGCCCTTGAAGAGTAGCGCTCTAAATTAGAGGGTACTTAAGAACCGTTCGAAGTCCTTACTAACTATAAAAGTTTAAAGACCTTTATTATTAATAAATAATTTACCTCTTATTATATATATTAGTTTTAATTCTTCTCCTATTTTAACTTTATAATTAAATACCGCTTTAGATTTTTATAAGTATATCCTAACGTACTGAGTAGGAAGTTAGAAAATTTATTTAAAAATAAAGTTAATAAGAGGCTACTAACTAAAAATAAAGTTTTATTCAATTATAATATTTTCGTTAATAGAATATTCGTTCTAGAAGATAAGGGTAAGGAAGTTAATATTAATACTAAATATATTTACAATTTAGAAGTATTAAATAAGAAGTTAATAAATAATTTAGTAACGGAGGGTTACAAAAAGTCGATAATACTTTAAAATATTATTATATACTTATCGGACCCTAACTATCGAATATAATTTAAAAAAATTAAAAACTATATAAAATAAATCCCCTTCACCGAATATCGAACGGTTTAAAGACGGATATACTTTTATAACGCTATTTTTATCAACCCTATTAATATAGAACTTTATTTCTCGCTCCTCCAACGTATTTATAATTCGTCCGCCGTTAACTACCCGGGTCGCAAAAAGACCTACTTACTATTATTATATTCTTTCTTTTAATTAGGAATATACGCTACAATCCGGTTGTATTATAAAGCTTATTTAATATATATTAAATCTAAATTATTATAATACGCCCCCTATAGTTTTTTAAAATTATTAGTAATATTATTTATACTATAGAGGGATATTTTAGTCGATTATATTACTCCGCTTATACTCTATCTACGTTGTAGATAAGATTTTAAATATATTATTATTATTATTAATTAATTAATAAAGATGCAATATTATATCCCTACCGTAGGCTTAATAGCAGAGGAATTAGTAGAATATTTTATAGAGAGAATCTATAGTATTTATAAATTATTAGACTCTATTATCTTTAATTACGACACTTAATTTATTTTATAATTTTAGAGAGCCCTATTATTACAATTAGAGGTTGCCCTTAAGCCCTCCTCTATTTTTTACCCTACTATTAATAGCTAGATTAAATATATTAATATTAAAATAGAGAAATACCTTCGCTTCTATATTAATTAAGTATAGAACAATTAAGTAAATTAATTATTAATTGCAGAATTTATTAGGAATAATTTAGTTTTTAAAACTACTAGTATTTCCCCCTTCTTTATTAATTACGGTTTCTACCCCTATATAGGTATTAAATTAATTAAATTATACCCGCTAGAAATATTAGCAGTATAATAAATTGAATATTTTAAAATTAATAAGCTAATTAACCGGTTTAAATAAATATTAAATTTCGTTACGAATTAAATATAATAAACCTAATAGTACTATAAGGATAATACAAATACTTATTAATTAAATATATTAAAATATAAGAAGAGGGATAGGGTCCTTCTTAATACTAAAAACCTTAATATCGGCCGCCCCTATACTAAATTTATACCCCTCTTTAAGGGACCGTTCGAAATCTTTAAAGTAAATAGTTATTAAATTATACTTAAACTCCTAATTAATATAAAATATAGCCCAACATTCTACATTAGTAAAATTAAATTGTAGGACGAAGAAGGTTTACCGGGATAGACGGACGTAGAAGAATAGAACATTCGCGCTAATTATAGCCGAACTATAAGGAGGACCGATAATAGGGAGGATTCTATAGAATACGAATTTGAAAGGATCGATAAATACCGGAAGAACGATAAGGGTTATTAGGAATACTTCATTATTTAGGCACCCCTATATACGCTATTATAATAGCTATATACTAATATATTTATAGCCCCCAATATTATACGGGCCTTCTATAACGGATACTTAGAAGCGCTATACTTACTAACTTAGGCAATAGTAGAAAAAAGGCGGAAGGAGAAGGAGAAGGAGGTAGAGCGGGAGGTTCTAGCTCTACAGCGGAGGTTATAACGATAATTACTAGTAGCAGTAAAGGCTTTTCGAGAGCGGACCGTTCGTTTAATAGGGATTTCTATTATTTTATATAATATTAGTTAATTATATAGCTTCTTTTAGTCCGGGGAAATATTATAGGGCTAACCTATATACTTTATACTTAGTACTAGTATATAGCAGCTTCTAAAATTATTATACGCTATTATTACTGCCGGCGAATTGCCGGTAATTAATTAGTTAGAACGCTGCCTACCGCGGGTCGGTCAAACCCGTCGGCGGTCGGCTTTATAAGGCTAGCCTTCCGGGCACTTGGCTGTACACTTCTCTTCCTTTCTCCTTCGTATAATTACGTATAATCACATCTACTATCTACCCTTTGCCCGTAATAGCGTTGCGGATTTGGGCATATAAGCCAAATCTGCCGCTCGCTACCACCTTTCCAATCCGTACAATCCTATCGATAAGAGCCTGAGCCTTATTCCATCCGATGTATTACAGCACCCTAATGCCTAGTGGCCGGTGCTGTCCAGCCATGCCATGACACCTACCACCCCTCGAAGGCACCTATTTTTTCTCTTCTTTATTTCGATAGCCGTTACTATCTTATTTGGTCTACTATAGCTAAAGTGCGCCTTTTTATATAATAACTCTTATTCGACCTATTGACTTTAGTAATCCTTTATAATGGCGGACTAAAATTAGTAATAGATTGCGCCTACGCTAGAGTAAGTTCTTTAGAATTACAATATTTCGATCTAACGTATAGAAAAGACTATTTAAAGTATACTTTCCGATATAAACGTTTTAAATAAGAAGCTCTTTTTATTAATTAAGACCGTAGGTAAGGCATTTACCCCCAAAGTAAAGTTGCTTAATACCGATAAATTTACTAGAGTTAACTTTTCTTTTAAAATTTGGCTATCTATAATTCGTATTAAGTTTAGGCTTAATAGTAAAGCTATTAGTAATATTAAAACGTAATTCTTTTATATTTACTCCTACTTTAATAGAAAGATTTAGGCTTTAGTTATATTGCAATTAATTTAATTTTCTAATAGTAACGTCTTTAACCCCTAAACTCTTTTTAATTAGTTGGCCCGTATCTACAATAATCCTAATAAAGTTTAGTAAGCCGAAGCCGCCTTGTATACTACTTAATAATATAAAGATCCGTTTAGTGTATTTATTATAAAGTTTGAGCGGTTACTTTATAAAGCGCAAGCCAATACCTGGTCCGAGCCTACAAAAATCTCTTTCCTCCGCTAGGTTCTTAATAAGGAGATTCGTAAGCGAGCGCTATAGATTCGTCCTTAGCTAATTATTTATATAGATTATATCGATAAGTTGAAAGAGGTTCTTAGTTCTATTTACTTCTTTGGTAAATACAGCGCTAGTAAGGACAAAGAGGCGATAGATATTAATGCTATTTACGCTTATCTCAATACTATTGGCTCGATTGACTTGGGAGGAGGCTGCACTTTGCAGAAATACAATAATATTAATAAGGCTCTACCTCCCGGTACTACGGCTACAGTTCCCTCAGCTTCAATTTCTCGCGCCCAGTTTAATACAGTCGTAGCTTTGTACGATGACGATGACGTTAATAATGACGATGACGATAACGATTTTATTTTAAGTTACGATTCTCGCGCTTCTTATTTATTAAAAGATTTTGAGCGCAAGCTGGAGCGTATACATTATAGCAATAGATTAGCTAAATAGGGTCGCGATTTAGACTAATTAGTATTAATTAGTCCCGAGGATATAGAACTGGGTTGAGGCTCTATAAGTACCTTGATGGTTACGTGGATTGATGGATTCTGGTGGTTCTGGTCGACTCTGGGTCTGAGTCTTTCTTCCGCGGGGGGGGGTAATGTTATGGCTGAGCCAGACTGTTTGCTATATTGCTTGCTGGGTCTTGCCAAGACTGCTAAGACTACTCCCGTTAGCCAGTGTTTATATTTGAGGTCTCTAGTTGGGTATATTCTTATTACATCCACCCGTAGTGTCTGATTGGCTGTATCCCCTTCTGGGACCCACTTCCTTCTTCTATTTAGTCGTGCCAGCTAGAGCCAGCACTCTACCTTCCTTTTTACTCCTTATAGTTAATTATTTATTACATTCGTTAAATTAGCAGTACTAGCCACTTGCCTAGTCTACGTGCCGTGACACTCAATATTTTGTTCTATTTATTAGGCAACGACGATAGTAATATAGTTTCCCTAATTAAGTTAATTACTTCGGCGCTACCGGTCCAACCCTGCGCTACCCGTAAACCGGTCGCTTTAATACCGCCGCCGCTACCGCTACGTTTTAAATACCCTAATTTAATATAAGTTTAATTTAATATAGTTAATTTATATATTACTACTAACCGTAATAAATTACCCCCTATTAAAGACTTTAATTTATTTTAAAAGGTTGAAGTTAAATAAAATAATAGCGAGCTCTACGAATAATAGTTTAGAATATTACTATTTAAGGAGATTATATATATATAGTAAAATTATATATAAAACGTTATTAATAATAATATAGTTGTAGGGATAAAGTAGCTAGTTTTTTTATATAATATTATATATACCGCCGCTATTTACAATAACCGCCGCGTTCGGGTTATTATATATAATAAAATTATCTTTAGGAAGGATTTTTATAACGGGTATAATAACCTTAAGTATAAAACTATTATAAAATTATACTTCTATTATATTAGTTAGTACTATTATTTTACTATATTATTTAAATTTCGGTTGGTCGACCCGCCCGTTAGTGAAATCCCTACTACCCTATTTTCCCGTAGTAATATACTTTCTATTCCTACCCCTTCTCGTAATTTAATTAATCTTTTTATTACTTCTACCTTACAAATAGTCGATACGCCGTCGTTATAAGGGTTACGGATTTTAGCCGGTACTGAGAAGTTTAAATGCGTTATAATAAATATTATACTAGTAGAAGTTGAAAAGAATTTAGAAGAAGACTAGTAGTAAGAGGAGTATACGGGGGTAAAGCTATATAGTATTATATATTAGGAGTTGGTACAAGTATAGGCGTATAGTTTTAGCTATAAATATAAGAATTATAATAAAGCTATTAAATATTAAATATATTATATTATAAATAGGAATATAACCTATTATAACTTTAACATTAAAGATATAAATAAGTAAGTATATACTATATCGTTAGGGAAGGTTATAGTAATTAGCCTACTATTTGAATTAATACGAAATATATTAAGTAATAAGGTAGTAGCCGCCTTTAGTATTGGTAATAATAATAGTAAATATAAGGGAGGAAGTAATAATCTACCAGTTAATATTAATATTATTAATAATATTAATAGTAGTAATAGTAGTGCTAATACAAAGATTATAAATAGTCTATTATAAACTATATTAAGGAGGGACGATTTTAAAAGTTTATACTAGCTATACCCTCCTCCCCTATATTTACTATACTTACTACTATACTAATATTTCTCTCCCTACTTTTAATATTATTAAATTTAGTTACCTTATACCGCCGGCGGTTTTATTACTAATTTGGTAATTGCTAGTAATTATAATTATAATATAGCGGGCGTTCTCCCCCTACTAAGTAAAATAGTAACTATCGATTCGTATATACTATTAAAGTATTTTATTACTATATTCTATAGGTACCCGACCGACTGCAAAACTTTCGCTACTAGGCGCGTTAATACTAATACTAACCTTCCTTCTATCTTTATAATAATTATAATTTTTATTTAATTATTAGTACTACCGTTAATTGTACCGCTATTGGTAACGGGCAAAGAGGATAAAGGTAAGGAGGAGACTAGAAAATCCCTAGCGGAAATTGGAGAATTATTTATACTATATCCGCTTATACCTTCGATTTTTAATTTTTATTCGTTACTATTACCCCCCGCCTTACCTAATCGGTTAATTAAAAAGGTTATTACTAAATTCTTTAAGGCGTTCTATAAGTATTACTATATTAAATTATTAATTAAAGTAATATTAGTATATAGAATTCTATTTACTTTAAAGAATAAGCTCTGGAATAAAGAGGCGCTGCTTAATATACTCGTGTTTAGAGAGTAGCCGGTAGAGTAGTTTACGAGGCTAGGGTTCAATTACGATTTCTATACAATATTTAAGGACGGTATTAAAAACTTCTTTAAAATTAAATATATAGTACTAGTAATATAATTAAACTATAGTAAATATACCTTCTAACCCCTATTATTATAATTTAATTAATTAATATATACTTTAAACCTGCGATTTAATATTATACTCGAGTATAATATTATTAGAATTCTTACTTCTATAGCGGGTAGTACTACTACTAACGGTCCTAGCGAGGGATAATAATATTACGAGTCGATTTATAGTGAAAGAGGGGGTTTTTAGTATTTTAATATTATTATATAAATAAATACGATTTATAGTACTTTTAGTACTTCTAGTACTTTTAATATTTCTAGTATTTCTAGTATTTTTAGTATATAATTTAATTGAATACCTATAAATCTATTACTCCTACTTATATTTTCTACCGCCGCCTAAATATAATACCCGTCTCTCTATATTTAATTAGTTCGTTAATATATAGTTCCCTATATTCTTTATTAATATTGTTAAATCGTTCTATTATTAGCTTCGTATTTTTAAAATAATTACGAATTTATTATATTCTATACCCCACATCTTACGCTAATCGCTTAAAAAATATAATAAAATCGTTGTCTAATATTTTATTACTACTTTTATTATAATATACTTACTTAAATTACTATTTAAAATCGCTAAAATATATTTCAATAGAGTTAAATTTAGGAGAGTACGGCGGTAAATACTATAATAGAACCCCCTTCTAATTATATGCGTATTAGAATTCGGTATGGGGGTATTAACTAGTATTATTTATTACTAAAATATTATTATAACCGGGAAATAAATTTATTTTAGGGAATAAGTATTTTACTATCCAATCCCAAACCCTAATTAAATCCGTTATACCTCTAAATACTAGTATATTAAATAATCTATTTATTATAATAATTAAAAGGAGGTAATACTACGTACTACGTACGAATTTGCTTAATACTATCGTAATAACGCCGTAGGGTGCCTAATTAGTATAACGAACGCCGTCCCTTCAATTTATACTAAATTCGTTATAGAATATAAATATCTCTATAATAAATAAAAAGATCTTTACTATTTATTTAATTACTAATATAGAGGATTATTGTAATACCTTTATATAGAATCGCTTCTTCTTCTATTTATTTTATTGAAAGTACTACTATATAGTTTTAATTGAAATATATATATTATATTCGTTAGTTAAAAAGGTATAGATTTTATTGAAATATAAATCGGGTTTTAATATAAAGAGGTTTATAACTTCCTTTATAATATTAATTATAATTAATAAAGTATAGGGAGTAATATTATATATAATATATTTTAAGCGCCTATATAGGAAGCTTTCTAGTATTTTAGGGAGTTCGCAACGGTAGAAATACTTTACTAATATTTAATAAAGTACGTTTATACTTCTATGTATTCTTTATACTTATATTAATAATTTTAATAACGTTATTAGGATATTCGTTATTTATTAGTATTATAATTATTAATACCTTCTAATGGGTGTTGGGATAATGTACTATATTAATAATAATTTAAAAGACAATATAAATATTAAAATAGATAATTGTATAACGTAGAGTATTAAAATATCGATTTTTTGTATTAGTTTTGGCTAGATTTCGATGTTAAACGATTGAGTTGAGTCGTGTAAAGCGATGTCAAATGGCTAGATTTGTCAAATGCGGTGTGTGTGTGTGTGCACGCACACACCTCTTGCCAAGACTGCACAGGCGATTGAGTGTGGGAACAGAACGTTGCGACTGGACGTGCTGTGTAGAGGTACCTGTCCACCAACTACGCCCAAAGTAGAAGTCCCCAAACTTGACTCTTCCATTCGTCCAAGTCAACCTAAGTGATAGCTTCTCGGTAGCTGCTATCCTATAAAACCACCGCCCCCCTCTGCCCGGTCCTTACGACGTTACGGGAACACTCCTCTCCTCTCCATGCGTAATTTTTGGTCCCTTCCCTCTTCTTGCCTGACAGCAGTTGCGTCTTCTGTCCCCCGACCAGCCAGCCGCTCCCAAGCCGCCAGGGTTCTACATAATCTGCCCAGGGCCTTGACTGCCTTCCCTCAGCCGTCACGTTCGACCAGAGCATTCTCTCTCACATCAAGATTATTCCAACATCTTAGAGCCGCTTCGGACCAAGAGACCATGACTGTCAACACAACGGATCGCTTGGCCGCTCTACGGTCTCTCATGAAGGAGCGCAATGTTGACATCTATGGTACGCCCTGTGCCGTTCTCCGCCAAGACGATTCCACTGGCCGCTGACCCTTCTGGAATCTCGCAGTTGTCCCCTCGGAAGACAGCCATGCCTCCGAGTACATTGCCGAATGCGACGCCCGCCGTGCTTTCATCTCGGGTTTCACTGGCTCGGCTGGAACAGCAGTCGTGACGCTAGACAAGGCCGCCTTGGCCACGGATGGTCGTTATTTCAACCAGGCCTCCAAACAGTTGGATGAGAACTGGCACCTGCTCAAGACCGGGCTCCAAGATGTCCCCACCTGGCAAGAATGGACAGCAGACGAATCCGCTGGCGGAAAATCTGTTGGCATCGATCCCACCCTGATTTCCCCGGCGGTAGCCGACAAGCTCGATGGCGATATCAAGAAGCACGGCGGCGCAGGCTTGAAGGCCGTCAACGAGAACCTGGTGGATCTTGTATGGGGAGATAGCCGACCACCTCGTCCCAGCGAGCCGGTCTTCTTGCTTGGTGCCAAGTACTCAGGAAAGGGCACAGCAGAGAAGCTCACAAACCTGCGCAAGGAGCTCGAGAAGAAGAAGGCCGCTGCTTTCGTCGTTTCCATGCTCGACGAAATCGCGTGGCTTTTCAACTTGCGCGGCAACGATATCACATACAACCCCGTCTTCTTCTCTTACGCCATCGTTACAAAGGACAGCGCAACCTTGTACGTCGATGAGTCAAAATTGAACGACGAGGTCAAGCAATATTTGGCTGAGAATGGCACTGGGATCAAGCCTTACAACGATCTCTTCAAGGACACCGAGATCCTTGCGAATGCTGCCAAGAGTACTAGCGAGTCGGACAAGCCCACCAAATACCTGGTTTCTAACAAAGCCTCATGGGCTCTTAAGTTGGCGTTGGGCGGCGAAAAGCACGTGGACGAGGTCAGGAGTCCTATTGGGGACGCAAAGGCCATCAAGAACGAGACGGAACTTGAAGGCATGAGGAGATGTCACATCCGTGACGGCGCCGCCCTAATCAAGTACTTTGCCTGGCTTGAGGATCAGTTAATCAACAAGAAGGCCAAACTCGATGAGGTGGAGGCCGCCGACCAACTGGAACAGTTCAGAAGCGAACAAGCCGACTTTGTTGGTCTTTCCTTTGATACCATTTCTTCCACCGGACCAAAGTGAGTTTCTGGTATGAAATCGATTCACCTGAAGATGCTGACATGAACGCAGCGGCGCAATCATTCACTACAAGCCCGAAAGGGGCGCCTGCTCCGTGATTGACCCTAATGCCATCTATCTCTGCGACTCAGGCGCACAATTCTATGACGGAACAACGGATGTCACGAGAACGCTGCACTTCGGCCAACCAACCGATGCCGAGAGGAAGTCTTATACTCTGGTTCTTAAGGGCAACATTGCTCTAGACACAGCGGTATTCCCCAAGGGAACTAGTGGTTTTGCGTTGGACGCCTTGGCCCGCCAATTTCTCTGGGTTAGTAACGACTTGCTCCTTGTGGTAATATCCACGAATGGCTAACAATGATTCCAGAAATACGGGCTAGACTACCGCCACGGAACTGGCCACGGAGTTGGATCTTTCTTAAACGTCCATGAAGGGCCCATCGGCATTGGTACTCGGAAGGCGTACATCGATGTCCCTCTGGCTCCTGGCAACGTGCTGTCCATCGAGCCCGGTTACTACGAGGATGGCAACTACGGAATCCGTATCGAGAACCTGGCCATTGTTCGTGAAGTAAAGACGGAGCACCAGTTTGGCGATAAGCCGTATCTGGGCTTCGAGCATGTCACCATGGTACCCTACTGCAGGAAGCTGATCGACGAGAGCTTGCTAACGCAGGAAGAGAAGGACTGGCTAAACAAGTCCAACGAGGAGATTAGGAAGAATATGGCAGGCTACTTTGATGGAGATCAGCTCACGACGGAGTGGCTGCTGCGGGAAACGAGCCCGTTTTAGGTTGTTTTTGACGCCGAGTTTCAAACAATACCGTCCAGACGATTAAGCTCAGAGCTTGGAAATGTGTTGGGCCTTGGAGTATTTTGGATCCGCCCATAAGAATGAGACTTAACAGAACATCCACATCAAGTCTGCACTGGATGTTTTTTCAACTGGACGAGTGTGCCGAAGGATACCAGAAACTGCCTTGCGCCAGGGCTGACCGGGAATCTAGCGATTTTTTTTTAACATGGCCGCTGCTGCTGTATGGCGGCTCTCATGTCTTTCAGATGGCTATCTGTTGTGGCACACAAGCCGAGTGGTCAACACGAAGCTGGTCATTGGTCGTTCACTATAGCGAAAGGAGCGAGGATAGTCAGATGTTCAAAGTTGGAAAACCAGAACAGTCTCAAACATTGGATATCTGATAGTTTTTCAAAACGCCTAAAATGATCAACATATAGACAGCGTATTACCATCCATGTCTTGATGCCGACTCCGCAAAATTCTCCCATGATGATGTGATACGCCATCGATGCATCTTGATGTGTAGAGTTAATATTGTTTTCTCCTTCGTTGAACCTTGCTCGATCTAGAAAGACATGAAAGCAGAAAGAGCAAAGGTTATGGCAAAGGCAAGCTTAAAGGCCATTTTGTGTTGCAACGCCTTGAGAATCTTTGACGAGTTCACCTTGTCGCGAAGATGCAACATGCCTACCAAGTCGATGCCGTATCGAGATGCAACCTATTCCAATGCTTTTGTCAGTACATCATCTTTCTTCCATTTCTGTCACGAAGTTGAAAAGCCCACCTGAACTATCACCATGCCAACACCCGCCAAAAGCACGAGCGTCTTGGAAAAGACACTGATCAAAAGACCGGTGGCGAAACCTGCAAAGGCCGCACAAGTGGACATTAGCCTCCCGTATACAACTAATCAATATCCGAGCTGGGTGGTAGTCATACCGCTCAAACTCCCACTAGAAAGCTGCTTGATCGTTTCCGGGTTCAACCACTCCTCCTTGTTGTCTTTCTGGGAATGGAGAGACCGCGACTGCTGCGAGCTGGACAAGGCGTCTAGCTTCAAAGGCTGTTGTCGCGCGGCCAGGGCGAAGGTGGTTGTGAGACCGAGAGTGACGGGCACAACGTTGCGCCGGAAGGCAGCGCGACAGGCTATGCGGGTGGCCATAATTGGTGTTAGAGGTGATGTCGTGACTTTTGGTGTTTCGTGACGGGGACTTTTGGTGGTGAGGTTCGCAATGCGACGTGAAGAAGGGGAGGATCGGAGTAATGTGAGGTTTTGTAGTTGTGTCACCTTCATGGACTTTTTCGTGGACGAAAAGGCGGAAAGCAATGAAGTAGAATAAGTAAGCATAAGCTACCTCTCTAATGAGTATGACCAGGTGTCGATCCTGTTGAATGATACCGTTCGTTCGTTGGTTGGAAGCTTGAAGCTCTCTCTGCTTGAACAGTTCACCACTTCAGCAGCCAGTTACCTCCACGCTACGCTAGCTACAGATCGTGACGTAATGAGGTTCTTGGCAGGGACACAAGGAACAGCTTGAACTTCACAGTGTTGTTGACATGGAACTCAGGTCAGGGGACGAGGAATTGAGGATGCCTCTATTGCATAGTAGGAGTAAAGGTACTACGCTAAGCCGTTGGTGTAAAGAAAAGAACAATCTACGAAAAAGCAATCGAGCATTGTTTCCTCCTACAAGTTCACAAGCAATTCGCCCGGACACAGGTGACAGACAACCTAGGTTGTCATTGAATGATCCAGTTGGATCTGAGTACATAGTGTACGCAGTAGGGTATGTATCTTGGCTCGCTTGGGTCACGGTCCAGCACTCCCGTCTGAAAGTCTGTTGCCGAGAGCGGAGAGGCTTGCCTGCCGACGGCTCACCCCGCATTCTACCATACGGGGTCCCACTACGGTACAAAGGTACTTCCAGCCCACGCGCCTGGAGGACCCAGTCTTTTTTGATACCCCGGTGTTGATCAAGGAACGCGTCCCGTCTCTGGGACTGCACTTTCCTCCGATCTTCCTCCAACCGTACATCAATACGTCAACATCAGCGCCGACGGAATACTGCATGCACATTTACAATTCTCCAACTTTTTCGCGCGGAGGAGATTCCGGGAAATTGAACAGGACCCCCAACACCTGCATATGCACCACCAACTGCCATGATTTGCGCCCACACGAACTTACCCTAATACAAGTATATAATTCCACCGACTTCCCACAACTCTCTGAGACCCGATATCGACAACCCCAGGCGAGAACCCCGCGACACATTCACGATGCCCAGACCAAGGAAATCACGGGTTGCACCGTCGCAGCCAACAGCGAACAGCTCCTCCGCCACACCACCCGTCGTCACTAAACCGACTCCCACAGACCCCAGCAGCGATATCTACGATGTTAGCGATCGAGAGAAGGAACGCGCCAAGCAGCGCGCCGCCGCCGTGGCAGCAGCCCAACGACACATGAATTCCGACCAGGCCAAGGAGCTGGAGGACGCAAAACAGAGGCGAGACCAGGCCATAGACCGGCTGGCCAATATGACCTCAACAACCGGTACTGCCGACACCGACCAGGATCCCGATGCTGCGACCTCCTATCCCAGACGCGAGAGAGAGGAGTCCGCCCGACCGAGCCCGCGAGCGCCCCGGCGATTAACAGGCGACACTTCCGGCCTGGATCTGGATGACGATATGTTTGACCTCGACGATAGTCTCGAGGACCCTACGATTACCGCACAGAATGCCGGTGGCTACCGGTCCGCCAACACCTCTTCGTTCGATGTCGGTCTCTTCCAGCGCCACCGTCCACGTCAAAACAGTGTCTCAGGCAGAGACGACGGACCCGTCAGACCAAGTAGCAGGGGGCCCACTACACCGAGCGTCATGTCTACGCTCAATCTGGGTCTGTTCAAGCGACGAGCGCGTGAGCCCAGTATTTTGGGAACGGCACAGAAAGGGCGACGACAGAGATCCCTGTCCGTGACTTCGCAGGTGTCACGCATCCCCATGACTGATGAGGAAGATCATATGGATGTGGATCGAGAAGCGGCTATTGAAGACGAAGATTCAGGTCCAGATGGCGAGTCGACGCCGCTCGACATGATGAAGAGACGGTCTGGTGCCAGCGCTTTCACAGGCGCAGCTTTGGGTGCCGATGTCACGATTCCGGCCTCCAGTGGAGCGATGCCTGTCGACGACGAAGAAATCATGGAAACCGGCTCTCCATCTCGGCGCTCGAAGAAACGTAAGTCACTTGAAAGCCACTCCGGTCGTAAGAAGCGCGGCAGATCAGTGGTACATGAGCAACCTGTTCCTGAACCAGCAGAGGAAGAAGATGAGGTCATTCACCAGTCAATAGAGATGCGAGATGGAAGCGACAGCCCCATGTCATCGCCACTCTCAACACCCGCCCTTTCGCCTGTTCCAGACCATATACCGTACAGTCCTCCCAGGCAGTCCAGGCCCCCCATCGATCCTAACGACCCGGTCAACGCACCACCCGCAAGCGATTCCTCAGAGGCTGAGAGCCCAGTGGCCTGGCCATCACTCAACAACTTGACGCACCGGTCCTACAACAGCCGACGAGCAGCACCTGTTTACACAGAACGACTTCAGACTCCTGAACTGCTACCACGTCTAGGCGCCGGGCCAATGGGGGCTGTAGACGCGGACATGTCATCCGAACTTTCCTCACCACCCTCACTCACACACTCACCAAACTACAAAGCCCCAAATACTGCAAAGGCCTCAGCAGTCGTCGCCGCAGCAACCAAAAAGGCCACCGGAGCTGCCAAAAAGCGTGAAGAGGAAAAATTAGCAACCGAGGCACTGACAAGCTTGCTGCCTGCTCGACGGAATCGCGCAAAACCTGAAAAAAAGAACAAGAAGGGGAGGAACAAGGAGAACCCTTACGACATCACTAGTGACGAGGGCTCCTCCTCCTCTTCAGAAGATGAAACTACTGCAGACGGTGACGAACTATCATACATCGCCACCGCTGCCGCCAGGAAAAAGAAGGAAAAGGCGCTTAGTGCCGCAAAGCAGAAGCAGCTGAAAGAGAAGGATAAGCAGAAAATGAAGCCGCCACTTGGTACAACTACCAATGGCAAAGCCGCTGCCAAAACCAAACCCGGCGGTTCGGAGCCAAACCGAACGTACGGTAGAGCGGGCTCCGACAAGGAGAACGCCGATGGTGCTGATGCTTCGGGCGGTGGCAGGGATAAGGAGCAGGATGGTGAGGACGACGATGACCAGGAACCAGTTTCTGCAATGGACCTTGGTGAAGCTGAAGAATTGCCGGAAACGACGCAAATGATGACGGAGAGACTGGGTGAAGAGCTGCAGAAGGCGGCGAAGAAGTTCAAGGAGGTGGATAAGTGGGAGTTGTCGTTTGAGGAGGTTACGCAGCCGAGTTCGCCTATTCCGGATGCTAGGTGATGTGGTTATGTTGCATTTACTGGGTTATGGAGTTGGATTTTCATGCCAGGTGGTCTGTTTTTTTTTTTTTTTTTTCAATTCGGGCACATGCCGCAATTCGGAATGGTATGTGGTATGGTGTATTGTGTTTCAAAGGTCGACGGGTATCTGGATTACTAGCGTTCTGCATAGTCACTGGCTGAAAATAAGGCTGTCTTCAGTTGTTCACCTCAGGTGTCGCCAAGAACTATGACCAAAGACATGAATAGACCGGCTTTGATATGCATCTTCAAATGGTGATCAGGTCGGGAGAACATCCACGATTAATAGCGGTGTTGTTGGTGCAGCTCCGCATGATCCCGATTCTATGTATCCTTAGCCAAACCCCCCTTAACGCCTGTAATGCCGTTGATCTGTCAATCATGAAAATGTCAACCCATGTTATCTTGCACACAATGCTCTAAACGTGTAAGAATCTGTCCTCAAACCCTATCTTGGCGGCGGACGGACAAACTGAGCCTGTAGTGTCGATTGCGTTTGCCCTGGGAACCGTGTTGTTGTCGTCGTCTTTGTAGCCACACCCGGGCCTAGGATAACGCTCTCAACTCCCTGCTTGATGAGCGGCAGCAGAGGCGCTACCTGGTTGGCATCACGAAGTGCGATGGTGACCTGGTCCAGTTTGAGGCCTTGCATGAAGAGTTTCTGTTTCGCAAAGCCAAAAAGTCGTCAGCTAACCTATTCCTTTGCAATCCTGTCTCCTTTTTCCCAAAAGAACTTACCGTCTTCACATTCTCAAACTTATCCTCCCTCTCCGTATACTCTCTAATTACCTCCTCCTTGTCAAAATCCACATACACCCTCGTATCCCGCACCCGCACCAGCACGTTATCCAACCGCATGAACATCCGGCACAGCAGCAACATGCGGTGCTCCATCACCCGCAGCTTCACGCTGACGATACTGCACCCGTTGTCATCTAGCTCGCTTTCGTAAAGGACCACCTCGTCCGCGAAGAGGATCGGGTCTCGCCGCTTCAGGAGCTCAATAGGTATATCCGGTGTGTTCTCGTCCCCATGCAACTTTGTTTCTTTCCCTTCAGCCCCTCCGGTCGAGCCGGACCTCTCCGTCCCACAATAGTCCGTTGTATAACTCCAGTCAAACGGCTTGACCACCTCGCTGATGCCCGCGCTCGTCTTCTCGCGGCTCGAGCTCCACTCGCCCGCGTACGCCACCTGCAGCATCTTTTCGCCCGTTTTGTCCACGCGCTCGAGCGCGTCCTCGGCGTTGAATTCGATCGACCAGCCCGTTGGCCGGTGCGTGATCGACACCAGGTTATCACCGAAGATCATCTCGGGAATTGGAATTCCCAGCCGCTCCGACATGGCGTCGATGGGACCCGATTTGAGGATGGGCAGCTTACGCGTGGCAATAACGAAGGCGCCTTGAACGTGCGTTGTTGTGGCGGCTTCGAGGGCCGAAGGAGAGGGGTACGGCTCGTTGAGCGATGATATGTGGTTGATTTTGACGGACGTCATGGTGGGCGTCGTCATCGTCGTCGTCGTCGGGTGAGGGATTCGGTCACTGTTCTGTACGGGCGAGGGCGTTTCAAGGTATTTGACGCCCAGTTGTTGCTGTGATTTTGGAAATGTAAGAAGTCAGACCGTTATTTGAGGTCAAACGTCAAGCTTGGTACAATTCCCAGCAGTCGATGGTGCGAAGAAGGCCGATATGTACCCCGAGCCTTTGTGTTTTCCATGTCCAGACGGGATAGTAGATGAAAACTGTCGGAGGCTCAGAGCAGCTTGGAGATCTAGCGGGGTTCAGCGGGGCTCTCCCCCCATCCAGCTCCGATGTTAGCGCGCACCTGCAGGGGCGGCAGGGCTTGATTGCTTGGATGTCGGGTTAATCCCGTTGCTACGACGACATCTGCCATCAAATGTGCTTCTGCCAGGGAGATCTGAGAAAAACAAAGATATCAGACAAATGAGATCCTCGCAGTCATATTCATTGCCGTATCAATTACCACCGAGTCAGGTCTCTTCGGTTTGTCAAGTCCAAGGGCGTGCCTCCTGTAATCCTCTAGACGCTGCTGAGCCCAAGCCCACCTTCCCACTGCATCATTGCTGCCGTGGTCTCAGTTCTTTGATCAGGGAGCCCAGGAGGGAAGGTTCGGCGCAGCCAGACAAGACAATGACTGTTGCTAGGCAACGGAACTGAGCCCCGGTAAATAAAGCCCCAATCCTGGCCCACCATCTGGGAAGTGTCGTTTCAACTCCAATCAGCATCAACTTCGCTGGCCTTGTGTAAAACCAACCTTGCTTGACAACCAACTCCAACCAATAAATACTGAAGTGGCCTGCGCTTTCAACACGACGCCCTAGGAATCGAGTGTATTGCTTTGCGCCCGCCCGCTAGATTTCCATCATCTATGCAACATCCCACCTAGTCTTCCTGGCGACTCTTTCTCATTCGCGATCCTAGAAATCGTCCTGCCCAAGATGGCGGGCCAACCAATGGAGTCACGCTTCGGGCGCATGTCGATACATGACGAAAACAACGATCCAAGCGATGGCGCTCGACTTCAGCAAAAGGCGAGAGAGCTCAAGTCAAAGGTATGATTTATACAACAATGTTTGCTTGATAGCCTCTCTGACTGATATGCGCGATCGTAGGCAGGTCCCAGTCAAGTACAACACACGAGCGCCCCCGGCAGGCCGAATCTCTTCAAAGTAGCCCTTCAATCGCAAAGCGGCAATACCGTAGTAAGCACCTCCGTTCCTTGTTCCTTCGCAGATCGCGCAAAGGAAGAATCCGCCCATTATCTCTAGCGAACCTCCCTCACCACGAAAACCACAGAGAACCGTTCCCGTTGCCACGAAATCTTCGACCATTGTTTCATCCGCCGCTCACAAGTCCACGACATACGCCGGCATTCGTAGAGTCGACGACGATGATCACGACGAACTCTCGCAGCCAATGGCCTCCGCTAGCGTGTCTTCGACAGGTACATCTACATCCGAGTCATCCTCCAGTGCCGGCTACGATCAGTCGATATCCCCCAAACAATTCCACCTTGGCATGTTTGAAATCGGTCGGCCACTTGGCAAAGGCAAATTCGGCCGCGTATACCTCGCGCGGGAGCGCAGCTCTGGTTTCATCTGTGCCCTCAAGGTGCTCTACAAGTCGGAATTGCAACACGGCACCGGAGTCGAGAAGCAAGTGCGTCGCGAGATCGAAATTCAATCCAACCTACGACACCCCAATATCTTGAAGTTGTACGGACACTTCCATGACAGCAAGCGCATCTTTTTGATTCTCGAGTACGCCGGCAAGGGCGAGCTGTATAAGCACCTGCGCAAAGAAAACCGTTTCCCCGAATGGAAAGCAGCGCAGTATGTTGCGCAAATGGCATCCGCCCTCAAATACTTGCACCGCAAGCACGTCATTCACCGCGACATCAAACCGGAGAATATTCTAGTGGGCATTCACGGGGAGATCAAGATATCGGATTTCGGCTGGAGCGTGCACGCGCCCAACAACCGGAGGCAGACGCTCTGCGGAACCCTGGATTATCTGCCGCCAGAGATGATCCGGAGCGGATCCAAGGATAACTGGTACAATGAGAAAGTGGACTTGTGGAGCTTGGGCGTGTTGACGTATGAGTTTCTGGTCGGCGAGGCGCCGTTTGAGGATACGCCGATCATGACACAGAAGAGGATTGCGAGGGCGGATATGACCATTCCCGAGTGGGTCAGCAAGGAGGCAAAGGATTTGATCAAGAAGGTAAGAAGTCATTGTTCCTCATGAGGATGGTCTTTCAATGCTAACCCATTATCCAGTTGTTGGTACTCGACCCTGAGAAGCGTCTTCCTTTGGAGGAGGTGGAGAACCACCCTTGGATCTTGAAGCACTGCGTCAAGGGAGAAAGGGCTGCGAACCGGGAGAAAATGGCAAGTAAAATGGGCAACTGAGGGGTGCCTCTTGGGCTTGCTTTTACTTTGTCTGATATCCGTCGAACTTTCTTCGAGCACTGCGGAAGCGTGGAGCCTACTTGCATTGTTAGCTTGTTTTTTCTTGTTTTTTTTATTTTTTTTCTTTTCTTCATGTTGTAATACGGGCGTTCTTGGGCGTTTGAGCGAGAGGAAGAGGGCCAGGATCAGAATCCCCGTATTGTCAAGGGGAGGAGGCTTATGAGTTTGTTATCTGTGCATATACGTACCTCCGTTCCGGCATTGAGCGAGCAATGGACTGGACATTGACTTTAGTTTATGTATCATATGTGTGACCAGTGTATATATCAGCGCCATGAGATTTGAGCTAGAATGTCAAATAGAAGTGGTATCATTGATTGTACATGTCAAGAAACGTTCATTACAAAAACAGCAGGAGTACATGGTATAAAATGCCCTCTCCATCCGCGATACAGGCTCGAGATCACCTATAAATCTCCTCAAACGGCCTCTTGTCCGCAAAGCACGAGTCCCACACCTCGTTGACCACCTTTGTTGCATGTACATCGTCCTTGCACGTCGGCCGTGCCATAACCGACTGGATGGCTCGCATACGAACGCAGTTCTGAAATTGTTGGGTCAGCGTCCAATTGCCTCGGACAATAGACTCGCGTGTCCATCTGCACTCGCCGCTAAGCATTGATGCTCGGATCTGCTCAGAACATCCCAAAGATTAGCAACTGTCCTTCCAGCTCGAAACGAAACAGACGGAACAGGAAAGGGAGAGGGAACTCACCTCAGTACAAGCAGCGTGCCTCAAACTCTTCTCCCCGAACCAATCCACCTTCCACCTCAGGTGATCCCAAGCATGCACCATCTCATGCGCCAGCGTATCCTCCAAGTGTCCTCGATTGCGCATCTCATTGGCGCACAACAGGATGCCATGATCAGGACTAAACCCACCACCCTGTCTGGCAACCTCTATCCTATCCTCCTCGCCCTTGTCCTTGTTTCCGGGAATCACCACAATCCTGCTAGGACACCGGCGACACACGACATTGGTCTCATCCAAGACGCCGTTTAGGTTGGCCACCTTCTCACGCAGGAACCGGATCACCGGCGAGTTCTGAAACAGCCAGTCGCGGTCGGCCTCGCACCGCGCGCAGTCGCGCGCCTCGTTGGCCTTGTACCGGTCTTCACGGTAGTGCTCGACGCCCTCGGGCGTGATTTGGCCGGTGAGAATCTTGAAGTAGTTCATCCACCATTGGATGGAGGGGTCGTAGCCGGTGCGGGAGGGGTCGTTCGTGAGGTAGCGAGGGAGGAGATCGTTGGCTTTCGAGGAGGAGGAGGAGGGTTTCGTATCGTTCTCGGTGACGGTGGATGTGGGGAGGGAGGAGGGAGGAATGCCCGAGGACGCGGGGCCGGCGCTAGTGGTAGGCGCTGGTGACATGGTGAGTATGGTGTGGTTGTCTGTTCGGACGTTGTGTTTGCTTCGAGGTTGAGCTGGAGGTTATCGTCGAAGGTGGGGGTTCCAATCGTTGATCTGCAATCGAACCGAATCGTGTTTGTGATGAGATGGGCACCTTGACGGGGAGGTCTGGGACCTAAAATTTACAGTGGGGACACCACGGAAAACAGCCCAGCTGCACCTGGCATGTCGTCACTACGTACCCGGACGCGCAGTGTATGGAGACGGAGGTAGGTGGTAGGTAGCTAAGGGAAGTTTCCCATCGGGACGGACGGGAACCGGGAGTTCGGGACTTGCGTTACGGGCGCTAGGTCACCTAGCGCGCAAAAGCCGACATCTCACGCCCTGTCGGAGACAACAAAGCCGGTAAGCCCGGAGCGGTCTGTCCC
This sequence comes from Neurospora intermedia, assembly GCA_037102815.1. Classification (NCBI taxonomy): domain Eukaryota; kingdom Fungi; phylum Ascomycota; class Sordariomycetes; order Sordariales; family Sordariaceae; genus Neurospora; species Neurospora intermedia. The sequence goes on along the minus strand of BTPP01000004.1, from coordinate 2,568,368 downwards.
TAAAAGGGCGCTGAAATTGCCCTGTGACAATGCCCTGAAACTGGTCTTGGGCGGTGACCGTGGAATGGCCCAGTTTTTTCCTGTCCTCACGTTCCCGTCTTTGTGCCCCGATGTCGGCCGTTGGCGCGGTCAACAACGACTCGGTCCACTTTGCCAAAGTCGCGGCACCCACTGTGACTCCAGTTTCCAGGAGCACCCAAGAGAATCATGTCCGTACCGAATGCACCTTGAAGGGATCAATTCCACATCGAGAAACGGTTCAGTTGTTGATCGGCCAAGCTGGGGTTGAGTGAAATCACGCGCATACAGGCCAGCTGCAGTCTGAATACTTAAAAAAAGATGGAGCCCGAGACGCAACATCACCATGTGTGTAAGTGCAGAACCACACTCTGTTATTTCATCTCACTCACCCATCATCCTCGAGAGCGGTCTCAGTCTACTGTTTTGAGGCGCTTACCTGAAAGAGCTGTGTGTTAACGCTTTCTTTTGGAATTATAGCTATGAAGAGCCCTCGTTCCCTTGGAGTGGTCATTAAACTCGGTGAGGGAACCCCCCCAATGTTCTCCGCGAAATATCATGAACTGCTGCTCTAGGTTCATGTGAAACGACAACAATACACGCTGGATCTCATCAGCCACGGCTCACTGGGCTAACACTCACTCCCCCAGGAACCAGTTCCATTGTGGACGAAAAAACACATGAGCCCCTTCTATCCAATCTCACCCTAATAGTCGAGACAGCGGTCAAGCTACGTAAAGATGGGCATAAAGTCATCATTGTCTCATCCGGCGCCATCGGAGTTGGCCTCCAAAGAATGGACGTTGAGAGGAGACCAAAACACATCTCAAAGTTGCAGGCAAGTCCTCCTGGTTACACCACAAGAAGGATAATTCGACTTACACCACAACAGGCCTTGGCAGCTATCGGACAGTGTCGCCTAATGAGTCTGTGGGACAGTTTGTTCAACCATCTCAGACAGCCCATCGCCCAGATCTTGCTCACCAGAAGCGATATTTCCGATGTGAGTGGGCATCACACACCTGGATGATGAACGACTTTCCGCTGACTTTCCCTTCAGCGATCACGATATCTCAATGCGCAGAACACTATTCATGAGTTGCTCGATATGGGCGTGATCCCCATCGTCAACGAGAACGATACGCTGGCCGTGTCTGAAATCAAGTTTGGTGACAACGATACTCTGTCAGCCATCACCGCCGCCATGGTCCACGCCGATCTCCTCTTCCTCATGACCGACGTCGACTGTCTCTATGACAAGAACCCCAGAACCAACCCTGACGCCCAGCCAATCGAGGTTGTGGAAGATATCGGTGCCCTTGTTGCCGATGGTAAGAAGCTCCATTCTGTTCCTGTAGCACAGGGTCTCATACAACATTCTAACCATGTGCCTCCACTTTCCAGTCTCTCAAGCCGGCTCATCGCTCGGCACAGGCGGCATGTCCACCAAGATCGTGGCCGCCCGCCTTGCCACTTCCGCCGGCGTCACCACCGTGATCACTCGCTCTTCCAACCCAGGCAACATTCACAAGATCGTCAGGCATATCCAAGGCAGCCGTTCCCCGGCCTCCCTTACCACGCAGATCAACCACCCGTCCACAGCGTCTCTCGCCTCCCTCAACAACAATTCCGACTCCGTCACTGGCACCTCCACCCCAGCCGTGGCCGTCAACCCAAGCTCCGAGCAGGTCCCAGCCGTCATCGACCGCAGCCAGATCCCGCTTCACACGCGCTTCCTACCCTCGCCCTCGCCCGTTCGCGACCGCTACTTCTGGATCCTGCACGGCCTGCGTCCGCATGGAACTTTGTACATTGACCAGGGCGCGTACAAGGCTCTCCTCGGTAAAGCTGGGCTGCTTCCCGTTGGCGTGGTGGATGTCGAGGGTTTCTTTGCTCAGCAAGAGGCTGTGCGCCTGTGCGTCGTTGACAAGCGCCGGTCTACGCCCGGTCCGGATGGCAAGATGTGGGAGGGTGAAGCGGTTGAGGTGGGCCGGTGCCTGACCAACTACGCGAGCGCCGAGATTGCAAGGATTAAGGGACATCAGAGCGTGGAGATTGGGCAGCTGTTGGGGTATGCGGATAGCGAGTATGTGGCGCAGAGGGAGAGTGTGAGCTTTTACAATACGGTGAGTAGGCCGGCTAGTCCTGTTGGGGGACATCGGGCTTGAAGGTATGGCATGGTAGAAAAGGTGCGGTTATACGAAAAACATGTACGGGGCTTGTACCTTGAAATTACATGTTGAACAAAACATAAACAGATACAACTTGAGTGTTGCATAAGTCGGGATCTGGACGAGCAATGGCTTCCACAGGTATGAAAACAACGAGGTCAAGAGGTTCCCATCACGATTCCTGATAAAGGATATAGGAATGTCTTGGTCCTCCCCCAGTGCTCGACGAGAAAAAAGATCAAATTATATCTGCCCAGATAAAAATGCTGGAGGTATCTGATTCTGACCAAAAGTGTATGTGTGTGTTGTAAACGCCAGGACGCCTTTATGGTACTTCCCTAAAGCAAAAAAAAGTTCATATGACCTTCTCTTTTCCAAGCCTTCGTTAATTCCTTCCCTCTTTCTTACTCGGACCGACACTTTAACCAGCAAAGAGGGTGTCCTCATCACGGAGGTACTCGCCGCAGTCCGATTGACGGAAGCAAACGATACCCGTGGGATCAAGGCGGCGTGCCTCGGTTGTGCTACGAGCTGTGACACCGAAGCCAAGGGGGATATCAGCCATGCTGTAGACGACGACACCGGAGTGCTCGGGGCAGTCCTCGGACCAACGGCCGACGTGGGCCTTGACGACTGTTTTCAAATGCTCGTTAGTTTTCATGAGGCTAGTAGGACAGAGGACCAGGAGATGGAGAGGCATACCGTTCGAGCCGTAGAGGAAGGGCTGGGCACCGTTGTCCTTGACCCAGATCTTATGACGGGCGTGCTCGGAGAGGATAGGAACTATAAGGTTGGTAATGAGGTTGTTAGCTTTCAAATAAATTCCAACGGTCTCAGTAACCGCATAAGGATTCGGCATTGGACATGGAACGTACGGGCAGTGATGTGAAGTCTGAACTTTCCGGTCTTGGTCATCTTGCCAAGGCAGGTACCCAGGCTGAGGAGGGCATCGCGGCTGACACTGGTGGCGAGGTTGGCAACGGAGAGACGGACGTAGTAAACCTGTATAGCATCATCTTTGTCAGTCTATCTGGCCCTTATTCTGGTTGGTGGTGTGGTGGCTGTCGTCGCCGTCGCCACGGCTGTCGTTGTCCTCGGTGGCGCACAGCCAAAAGGGAAGAGACGGTGTATCGATCAAAGTCGAGAGGAAGCGAGGGAAGCGAGAGAGGCAGAACGTACGCGAGAGTGGTTCAGACGGAAAACGTATCTGTCGCCATCATCGAGAGGAGCGATAAGACTCTTGAGATCGGTGCAGTAGTTTGCAAGCTTTAGGGTGCCGAAGCGATCAGTCAGCTGTTGTTCATCCTTGATTAAATATGGGATTGTTTCGGCACTGAAACCGACCTTCTCGAAGACGGTCTTCTGCTCTGTTTCTGTGAGAGGGCGCATCTTGTCGGTGTGTTGTGGATTGATGGAGTTGGTGATGCAATGCGAAGGAATCTCCAAGCGCTGACGGCCGCAACCGATGGAGGTTCGCCCGCGTTTCTCTGCCAGAACTTTTTTTTATCGACAAGGAAACCCACTCTTCCGATAATGGGGGGACGCCAAGCCATTAATTCTCCGCTTTAGATGCAATGGCTTCAGTGGATACTCGAAGCTAAAATAGCCGAGTCCCACTTTTACCCGCTCCTACGTTTGCCGTGCGCGACCCCAGCGTGCCCTAGCGACACTGTCACAGGCCGGCAAGTGACAACAACCTGAAGCGGATAGTAGTAACCATGCCACATCCATGAAGTTTATATTTCCAGAGGGAACTCCTGCATCGCAACGTTTATCCAAGTTCTGGTGTGAAGGATGAAACAAACCTCAGTCGAGGCCAATGATTTCCAGCTGTATTCAGCGGCCCACTCTCTTTCAGGATTCGGTCCTCATCTACACTATTGTTTCCCTGTGCGGCGAGCCCGGCTGACTTCTCAATTGTCCTGGTCCTGGTAATCCAAATTGCTGGCAGGATCAACCGTGTATGTTACCTTTCCAGATATTGTAATGCATATCGGAGTGGTATCGCGGCAAAGAAGCTAGCTGTTGAACTGACAAAAGCGTAACCAGAAGGCCACTTGACGGTGGAAGTGGCCGGGAAGCTTGTGGTTCTGGTCCTGACTGGGTCGAGCCATGGCCTTGCACCCATCAAAGAGGGATTATTCGTCAACTCTTGCTGACACAAAAAGAAGCCAAACTAATATCACGCATACAGTTAATCGATTGCCGTTCAGACTCTTCAACCAATCTCACCGTTCCTGCCCGAGGTTCTCAAGTGGGGAGGTGTTGATGACTACATAGTGGCAAACGAGACGTGGGAGTATCGTGGTATAGAATACTACCGAATGCACCAAATTCATCCATCTCGAAGGAATATAAAGTGCGACCAACCAAACTGGCTCACCTTGGGCGCGCCAGTCAGAGCCATCTCATGATACCCAATCCACCACGATGCGCAACATTACGTATTCGACTATCTCTAGAAATCACGGATGCGCAAGGAGCTTCCCCTATACGCGGTAATCGCAGTGGATATGATTCAATACGAAGACCTTACTGCGCCTTCTTGGCCAGACCTGTAGATGGGAGAAGGTATGGTAAGAAAGAGATGCTGGAGTGTGAGGATACCGACATTGTGGTTCGTTCGACTGGGAGAGAACGTCCTTGTTGTTTACGTAAACGAAGAGAAAAATCAACAGTGAAGAATTACTAGTAGTAGGAGAAGACGGAAGTGAAAAGAAGCATTGCAGTAATGTCCAACTGTTTGGGTCTCGCCAATCCTCTCTGGTTGCAGTCAGGTCGATGCAGGTACTGCGATGACGGAGACACGGGAGAGACAGTCCGAAAGCGCGGACCCCACTGGAAAGCTTCCATGTGCCCCGCCCCCTAGGTACCCACTTTATACCCCTCATGCCCGAACAGCAGCCAGTATATGGTGACAGGAAGACCGCTGAAGGTTCGAGTCGCTTCGTTCCCCTGCGGGCAGCCTGCTTGCCTGTCACTATGATGTCGTCGCTTCCCGTGCGCCCGCCCGCACAGCTACCTCTACTTGCGTTCCCACACTCAATCGCCTGTGCAGTCTTGGCAAGAGGTGTGTGCGTGCACACACACACACACACACACCGCACTTCTGTATTGTACAACTTCGTCAAAATTCATCATTTTACAACAATTTCTATATCATTTTGAAGCTATTTCAACGTGCAAAGTAATCAAAACACTAGTAATTAATTAAATCCATCGCAATAATACCTTCCAAAATAATCCTCAATTTAAAACCCGCTGGCGTAAAGCAATCCCGTACTCGAAGTGGCGCGCCAATAGTCTACTTCGACGATGGTTAAAATTAGGAAGATCCTAGCCTAATAATTCTAATAATTCTATAACGCGCCTCCTTCCGCCCTAGAAAGAAGAGTTGTAAAGCCGAGTAGTCTATTAAAATTATCCCTAAAACTATTCTACCTAAGAAGAAGGCTATTCTTATTAAAATTATTACTAAGAAGGCCGCTATTAAGAAGGCTACTGTTAAAAAGACTATTATTAAGAAGGGGAAGGCTACTGCGCTAGAATTAGAGTTAGAATTAATTCTAAAATTACCGTCGTCCCCCCCTAAACCTGCAATACTTATTAAAATTTCTAGTAGCAATGAGGATTCTAGCGACGATAATGAAATCGAATAATAATTCTCCGTCCGTCTTATTCCTAAGAAGCGGGCTCTTAATACTTTATTTTGTCTATTGGACGATAACGACGGCGATATAGCTTCCCCGACTAAACTAACTACTTTAATGCTACCGGCCCAGCCCCGCGCTACCCGTAAACCGGTCGCTCTAATACCGCTACCGCTACCGCCGTATCCTTAATACCCTAATTTAATATAAGTCTAATTTAATATAGTCGGTTTATATATTACTGCTAGCCGTAATAAACTACCCCCTATTAAAGACCTTAATTTATTTCGAAAAGTTGAGGTCGAATAAGATAATAGCGAACTCTATAAATAGTAGTTTAGGACGTTACTATTTAGAGAGATTATATATGTATAGTAAAATTATATATAAAATATTATTAATAATAATATAACTGTAGGGATAAAGTAGTTAATCGCTTTATACAACGTTATATATACCGCCGCTGTTTACAATAACCGCTACGCCCGGGTTATTATATATAATAAAACTATCTCTAGGAAGGATTTTTATAACGGGTATAATAATTTTAAATATAAGACTATTATAAAATCGTACTTCTATTATATTAACTAATACTACTATTTTACTATATTATTCAAATTTCGGTTGGTCGACCCGCCCGCTAGTAAAATACCCGCTACCCTATCCTCTTATAGTAATATACCTTCTACTCCTACCCCCTCTCGTAGTTTAATTAATCCTTTTATTACCCTAACCTTATAAACGGTTAATACACTATCGTTATAAGGGTTACAGACTCTAACCGGTACTAAGAAGTCTAAGTACGTTACAACAAATACTATATTAGTAGAAGTTGAGAAGAATTTGGAGGAAGACCGGTAGCAAAAGGAGTGTACGGGGGTAAAGTTATACGGTACCGTATATTAGGAGTTAGTATAGGTATAGGCGTATAATTTTAATTATAAGTATAAGAATTATAATAAGGTTATTAAGTATTAGATATACTATATTATAAATAGGAATATAACCTATTATAACTTTAATGTTAAAAATATAAGTAAATAGGTATGTACTATATCGTTAGGGAAGGTTATAGTAATTAGCCTACTATTTAAATTAATACGAAATATACTAAGTAATAAAGTAGTAACCGCCTCTAGTACTAATAATAATAGTAATAAATGTAAGGGAGGAGGCGATAATCTACCGATTAATATTAATATTATTAATAATATTAATAATAGTAATAGTAATACTAATATAGAAACTATAAATAATTTACTATAAATTATATTAAAGAAGGACAATTTTAAAAGTCTATACTAACTATACCCTCCTCCTCTATACCTATTATACCTATTACTATACTAGTACTTCCCTCTCTACTTTCTATACCCCTAAATCCAATTACCCTATACTACTAACAGCTCTATTACTAATTTAGCAATCGCTAGTAATTATAACTATAATATAGCGGACGCTCTCCCCCTACTAAGTAAAGCGGTAACTATTAATTCGTATATACTATTAGAATATTTTACTACCGTATTCTATAGGTACCCGACCAACTGCGAAACTCTTACTACTAAGCGCGCTAATACTAACGCTAACCCTCTTCCTATCTCTATAATAATTATAGTCTCTATTTAGCTACCGGTACCGCTATTAATTGTATTGCCGTTAATAGCGGATAAGGAGGACGAAAGTAAAGAAGAGACTAGAGAATCCCTAGTAGAAATTAGAGAATTATTTATACTATATCCGCCCGTACCCTCAACTCTCAATCTTCGTTTATTACTACCACCCCCTACCCCGTCCAATCGGCCGGCTAAAAAAATCATTACTAAATTCTTTAAAACGTTCTACAAGCGTTACTATATTGGATTATTAACCTAAGTAATACTAATATATAGAATTCTATTTGCTTTAAAGAATAAACTCTGGAATAAAGAGGCGCCGTCCGATATATTCGCACTTAGAGAGTAACTAGTAAAATAATTTACGAAGTTAGGGTTTAACTACGACTTTTATATAGTATTTAAGGACGGTATTAAAAACTTTCTTAAAACTAAATATACGGCACTAGCAACGCAATTAAACTATAGTAAATATACCTTCTAACCCCCATTACCGTAACTTAACTAACCAATATATACTCCAAACCCGCAATTCAATACTATACTCGAATACGGCGTTACTAGAGCTCTCGCCTCTATAGTAGGTAATACTACTACTAACGGTCCCAACGAGGGATAACGATATTACGAATTGATTTATAGCGAAAGAGGGGGGTTTCTAGCATTTTAGCATTATTATATAAATAAATACAATTTATAATACTTCTAGCACTTCTAGTACTTCTAGTATTTATAGCATTTTTAGTACTTCTAGCATTTATGGCATTTCTAGCATTTTTAGTATACAACTTAATTTAATACTTATAAATCCATTACTCCTACCTACACTCTCTACCGCCGCCCAAATATAATACCCGTCTCTCTATATTCGACTAGCTCGTTAATATACAACTCCCTATACTCTTTATTAATATTGTTAAATTGTTCTATTACTAGCTTTGTATTTTTAAAATAACTACGGATTTATTATACTCTATACCCTACATCCTACGCTAGTCGCTTAAAAAATATAATAAAATCGTTATTTAACATTTTATTACTACCCTCGTTATAATATACCCGCTTAAATTACCGTTTAAAATTACTAAAATATACTTTAATAAAATTAAATTCGGGAAAATACGGTAGTAAATACTACAATAAAACCCCCTTCTAATTATACGTATACTAGAATTCGGTACGGGAGTACTAACTAGTATTATCTAATACTAAAATATTATTACGACCGGGAAATAAATTCATTTTAAGGAATAGGCATTTCACTATCCAATCCCAAACCCTAGCTAAGTTTGTTATACTTCTAAATATTAGTATATCGAATAGTTTATCTATTATAATAATTAGGAAAAAGTAATACTATATACTACGTACAAATTTACTTAATACCGTCGTAATAGCGTTGCGGGGTACCCAACTAATACGACGAACGCCGTCCCTTCGGTCTATACCAAACTCGTTACAAAATACAAATATTTCCGCAATAAATAAAGAGATCTTTACTATCTACTCAACTACTAATATAAGGGATTATTATAATACTTTTATATAAAATCGCTTCTTCTTCTACTTATTCTATCGAAGGTACTACCGTATAGTCTTAATCGAAATATATACGTTGTACTCGTTGGCTAAAAAAGTACAAATCTTATCGAAATATAAATCGGGTTTCAATACAAGGAGGTTTATAATTTCCTTTATAATATTAATTACAATTAATAAAGTATAGAAAGTAATATTGTATATAATGTACCTTAAATGCCTATATAAGAAGCTTTCTAGTATTTTGGGGAGTTCGCGACGGTAGAAATACCTTACTAATATCCGATAAAGTACGTTTATATTTCTACGCACTCCTTACGCTTATACTAGCAATCTTAATAACGTTGTTAAAATATTCGTTATTTATTAATATTATAATTATTAATACTTTTTAGCAGGTATTAGGATAGCGTACTATATCGATAACGGTTCAAAAGATAATGTAAATATTAAAATAGATAATTATACGACGTAGAGTATTAAAATATCGACTTTTTGCACTAGTTTTAGCTAGATTTCAATATTAAACGATTGAGTTGAATCGTATAAAGCGATATCAAATGGCCAGATTTGTCAAATGCGGTGTGTGTGTGTGTGCACGCACACACCTCTTGCCAAGACTGCACAGGCGATTGAGTGTGGGAACGACAGGCTGCGAGGACCATCGAGAAGCAGCTAGAGGTGAATACTCATCCCACTTGCTCTTGCACGGCCAGCTCGGGCATCAACTCGCGACTTCTCTCCCCACCAAGGCTCACGAATAAATTACACTCCTTCTGACCTCTCCCCCCCGTCAGCGATTCTTTGTTTGTTCCCCAGATCAAAACACAAAAGTCTACTAAGAGATACCCCAAACACAATTGTTCTTTTCTTCTCCAAGATATACATCAAGAGTGAAGCCTCACGTCACACCAGCTTCATCTCAACATTTCCGCGATTTCTTTTGTACATCAACAATAACACACGCACGCACACACACACACACACACACACACACACACCCAATTCGAAACACAACACCACACAAATTCTATAGGGACCAACAGAGTCTCGCACACTAATTCATCATGACGTCGAAAATGGAATTTACAGACCGGGCCAAGAAGGCATTGGAGGATGCCATGGCCCTGGCAGAGCAATACGCCCACTCGCAACTCCTCCCCGTTCACCTGGCAGTTGCGCTTCTCGACCCTCTCCCAGATCCGAGCAAGGACCAGCAAAATGCACCAGCCGGGGCAACCAGCTCTCTCTTCCGCCAAGTCATTGAGAGAGCCCATGGCGATCCCCAGCTGTTCGACCGCGCCCTCAAGAAGGCCCTCGTCCGCCTCCCCAGCCAAGACCCTCCTCCCGACCATGTCTCGATGGCTCCTTCCTTCCATACCGTCCTGCGCAAGGCCAACGAGCTACAGAAGACGCAAAAAGACACATACATTGCCGTCGACCATCTTATCACAGCCCTGGCCGAGGAGCCCTCGATCATGAATGCGCTCAAGGAGGCCAACATTCCCAAGCCAAAGCTCGTTACCGATGCTATCCAGGCCATTCGCGGTACCAAGCGCGTCGACTCTCGCAATGCCGACACTGAAGAGGAGCACGAGAATCTCGCCAAGTTCACCATTGATATGACTGCCATGGCCAGGGAAGGCAAGATTGATCCCGTCATTGGTCGTGAGGAGGAAATTCGGAGAGTCATCCGTATTCTTTCTCGTCGTACCAAGAACAACCCTGTCCTTATCGGTGAGCCTGGTGTCGGTAAGACTACCGTCGTTGAGGGTCTCGCTCAGCGCATCGTCAACGCTGATGTGCCCGACAATCTGGCCAACTGCAAGCTTCTGTCTCTTGATGTCGGTGCCCTGGTGGCCGGTAGCAAGTACAGGGGTGAGTTTGAAGAGCGCATGAAGGGAGTTCTGAAGGAGATCTCCGAGTCCAAGGAGATGATCATCCTTTTCATCGATGAAATCCATTTGCTCATGGGCGCTGGCGCGTCTGGAGAAGGTGGCATGGATGCGGCCAACCTTTTGAAGCCAATGCTCGCCCGTGGTCAGCTTCACTGCATTGGCGCTACCACCCTGGCCGAGTACCGCAAGTACATCGAAAAGGATGCTGCCTTTGAACGTCGTTTCCAGCAGGTCATTGTCAAGGAGCCTTCCGTTTCTGAGACAATTTCCATTCTACGTGGTCTCAAGGAGAAGTACGAGGTGCACCATGGTGTCACTATTTCCGATGCTGCCATTGTGGCCGCTGCAAATCTTGCGGCCCGCTACCTCACTTCCCGCAGACTTCCTGATTCGGCTATCGATTTGATCGACGAGGCGGCTGCTGCAGTCAGAGTCGCTCGAGAATCGCAGCCCGAGATCATCGATTCCCTGGAGCGCAAGTTGCGTCAGCTCAAGATTGAGATCCACGCCTTGTCTCGCGAGAAGGATGAGGCTTCCAAGGCTCGTCTTGAGCAGGCGAAGAAGGATGCCGAGAACGTGGAGGAGGAGCTCAGGCCCCTCCGTGAGAAATACGAACAGGAGAAACAGAGAGCCAAGGCTCTCCAGGAAGCCAGGATGAAGCTTGAGAGCTTGAGACAAAAGGCCGAAGAGGCTAGCAGAATGGGAGATCACAGCCGTGCTGCTGATCTTCAGTATTACGCCATCCCCGAGCAGGAGGCAGTAATCAAGAGGCTCGAGAAAGAAAAGGCTGCGGCTGACGCTGCGCTCAACGCCGCTGCGGCCGAAACCGGTGGTGCCATGATCACCGACGTCGTTGGTCCTGATCAGATCAACGAGATTGTAGCACGGTGGACCGGTATTCCCGTCACACGCCTCAAGACCAGCGAGAAGGAGAAGCTTTTGCACATGGAGAAGCATCTCAGCAAGATTGTTGTCGGTCAGAAGGAGGCCGTTCAGTCTGTATCTAACGCCATCAGACTGCAGCGGTCGGGTCTCTCCAACCCTAACCAGCCTCCCAGCTTCCTGTTCTGCGGTCCTTCGGGTACCGGTAAGACTTTGCTCACAAAGGCTCTTGCCGAGTTCCTGTTTGATGATCCTAAGGCCATGATCCGTTTCGACATGTCCGAGTATCAGGAGCGTCACTCTCTCAGCCGCATGATTGGTGCTCCTCCCGGCTACGTTGGTCACGACTCTGGTGGCCAGCTGACTGAGGCCCTTCGTCGCAAGCCGTTCTCCATCCTTCTCTTTGACGAGGTTGAAAAGGCAGCCAAGGAGGTCTTGACCGTTCTGCTACAGCTCATGGATGACGGCCGTATCACGGATGGTCAAGGCAGAGTCGTTGATGCCAGGAACTGCATCGTTGTCATGACGTCTAACTTGGGTGCTGAGTACCTTTCTCGTCCCAACGCCAAGGATGGCAAGATTGATCCAACCACTCGCGAGCTTGTCATGAACGCCCTGCGCAACTACTTCCTTCCCGAGTTCCTCAACCGTATCAGCTCAATTGTCATCTTCAACCGTCTCACTCGTCGCGAGATCCGCAAGATTGTCGAGCTACGCATTGCGGAAATCCAGAAGCGGCTCCAAGACAACGATCGCAATGTCAAAATCGAGGTGTCGGAAGAAGCCAAAGACAAGCTGGGTGCTCTTGGTTACTCGCCAGCTTATGGCGCTAGACCACTGCAACGTGTGCTTGAGAAGGAGGTTCTGAACCGCTTGGCCGTTCTGATCCTCCGTGGCAGCATCCGCGACGGTGAGGTTGCCAGGGTTGTCGTCCAAGACGGCAAGATTACGGTCCTTCCCAACCATCCCGAGGTCAATGATGAGGACGACGAAATGATGTTGGATGAGGAAGACGCAGTTGACGAGGTTGCGCCGGAATCTGAGATGGATGAGGATCTTTACGACGACTAGATGTCTAACAGGAAAGATGACTCAGCCATGCCCGGCGACGTAGAGGTAGACTAGGAGGATTAGTAAAGAAGTTAATCGTGGACACCCCGAGTGTTAGGGAGACGAAAATTTGGTATCATGAATTGAGGAATTCGAAAATGGAATAGCCTTCGGGGTTTAAAGCATGCACATTTTGCATTTGGAGTTTGGGGCATGTATGTTTAGGTATGTTACATGATATGAAACGAAAGATGTTATGATTCTTATGAGGTAGACATGATGTATCTAAAAGAACGGCGAAGGCCGAGAATTGATTCTGAAGATATAGTGGGAATCAAAATCGTGTTTACATTAGCCCTGATGCTTGACACACACTACATATGGTACTCTCCTTCTGCGTAAAGTGCAAAGATCATATACAACTTAGCTACTAGCGTAACAAAGCTGATTCCGTGTTGCCACGATGACTGAAGTGAACTGCTAAATGGCGAACAAAAGTGATTATGCTGTAAGTCTAACGCACCGGTTGCAGGCCGTTCCCCAGTCTTGAGTTCAAGAGCGAACAAGTAGTCTCGGTTCCTTGCAACAGATGTCCCGTCTTGTGTGTAAGTTGATTACATGGGAGGAGGATCCGGCAAAGTGCCGACCGGCTCTCTTGGATATCCAAGACCCGACTGTTGTTGAGCTTGAGCACACGGCCAAAAACAAAGCTACCCCGACCTCAACCACATGACTGGAAGGTAGGCTTATCTCGGATGAACCCCAAAGCTTGTCGATTTGGATCCAGGGAACCTGTCAAAACGCAGGAGCAGGATTGTTTACACGAGATATGTACCTTAGTGTAAGAGCTGGTCCCGCGCGGAGCTTTGGACGACAGGGATTCAGCCCGCTTTACTATGTACACTAGGTAGCTCCGGCAGGCAAAAGCCCACCTCCCCACAACTCCCGCGCATTGGAGGGCCCGAATTGGTGGAAACCTAACGGACCCAAAAAATGTTGTGAGCCCCGAGTCCCGTCCCGACCTCCGCGATCCGACTCGACTTGCTTGCTGCTCCAGGCGTGCGCGCGAGCAGCCCCGTCCCGTTCCGTTTCCAGATTCCCCCGTCTCCGCGCCTGCCTGCCGCCTACCTGTATACCTAAACCCCAACACCTCGAAACGCGACCACCAACACCCGGCTTCCTCGACCGACCGACCGACCGACCGACCGACCGACCGATTGCTCCAGCGCCTGCGCCAGTCCCGTCCAAGGCCGGAAGACTCCCCGTCGTCGTCGTTAACGTGGGCGTGTGGTGCTACACTTTCCTTATACGTCCGTCCACACATACAACCACACACAATTCGCCATGAACTCCGTAACAACCTCGACAATAGGCCGCCTGGCTCTCGGCGTTTCGCGCCTCAGTGCCGTCACCAACGTTGCCGGCGCCGTGCGCCACGCCAGCACACACCCCACCACCGCAATCCCAAAACCGACCACGGCGGTTCTCAAGACAAGCCCATTGGCCGAGGAGACGGCTGTCGAGCTCAAGAGCCCATCCAGGCTGCAGCTCAAGTCAGAGCCAGGAAACAAGGGAAACCCCAAGGGCCATGGCGATCGCATCTGGGCGTTTCACCACATTGAGCAAGGCCAGGTGATCTACTCGACCAAGCCTGTTATCTCTGTACGCAACCACCCTCCCCTTGTCAAGCCCTCTTTTCATCATCATCTTCTAGTTCCAATCAATCAACTAACAATTTGCGCGCAAACCCTTCCTATAGCACCAACACCTCATCCGCCAACAACCCTTCACCGGCAAGAACCTCGTCCCCCGCAAGATCCGCAAGGACTACTGGCGCCCACTCGCCATGATCGAGCTGGCGGGCAAGGACCAAGGTGCGGTCGGCCGATCCGTCTACCAGAAGCTGCGAGAGTTCAAGAAGCGGCACGAGCTAGACTGGGCCAACGAGGCCGAGGAAGGCCGCAAGCTGATGCACAAGTCCAAGCGTGAGCGCGGCCAGGAGCTCAACGACCAGAAACCCAACAGCGTGGCCGACATGGCGGCCGTGCTGGCGGGAGCCGGCAAGGGTAACCTCATGTGGCAGGTGTCTCGCGTGGGGTCTTCGTCAGAATTGGTGGGCGAGATCAAGAAGGCGAGCGGGGCGGTGGAAAAGGGGGCTGTTGTCGACGTCAAGAGGCAGCTGAGAAGGGCGACAGTGTACTGGACCAACGAGCAGGATAAGTTCCACGCGAGGGAGTGGAGCGATAACGTCAGCCATGAGGTTGGTATCCCTGGCGAGGCCGAGAAGAAGAGGATGCCTATCAGGATGAGCAGCGAGTAAGGGGTCATGATCAGTCATGAAAGGGGTTAGGTGGGGTGGGAGAAGGAGGAGTGCGGCCTTGTCGAGGTGCTCTCCGGTCGGAAGAAGGAGATGTGAAGGTTGAGCGCCGCAGACAGCGGGGTAGGTATGTGAGTGAGGACAACCAACCTGGAAATGGAAAGTTCTCTTAGGACATTCCATGCCACCCTTTCTAGGCCATAAACCATCGTACTCTGGGTGTACAATCGTTCTGTATCATACATGTGTGGGAGGTATTTTTTTTTAGGTAAAAACAGGTCGGTCGATTGACCTCGCCTACCCGTATTTGTATTCATAGTTCTCTGTAAAAATGACTATTTTATGCAATGCCGCAGTCCTCCTGAGATATGTGTGGAGTAGACTTGAGCTCAGCGATGTGGCTAAACTGCCACAGAAATCTCTCCTGTGTCGTCCCGTTGCTCTTTGCACAGTACACCTTGAATTGATGAGACACCCTTCTATAATGCCGTTCCCTCTATATTTTGATGCTCCCGGTTCAAAACCAAATGTTTGCAAGCGATCCCTCGGATATTCATTGCTTCTGCCAATATTGATGTTGGGGCCATCAATGTTGATGATAACAACTCAGATGCGTGACCTGAACAAGACCCAAAACTTGGGTCTTATCACACAACCATTTCGTTCTCCTACTCCATCTTTTTCGGCTTCAAAGCGAACTTCTTGAGATACTCATAGTCAGCCACATTCTTGTCGACCGTCTCCCTGATTATCTTCTGTCCCTCCTCCCCGTATTTTTCCTTCCATTCCTTATCCTCATCCTCTTTAGTCGGAGTCTTCTGTTCCGTTATATAACGTTAGCTTCATCTTCATCAAAACGTCCGCAGAGCATTCAGAGTGATTTGAAAACAAGATATAATAAACAAAAGACTTACAGCCTTGTGCGACCGCGGTGTCAGCTGGGTACTCCCAATCGCATCATCGTGGAACCCGTTCCACTTCTCAAACGCCTCCTTAGCTGTCCTCTGGCTCTCATCGTCATCCCACTTGAGCATCTTGGGGTCAAAGTCCACGCCGATGGCCTCACAGTAAGCTCTTAGCGTGCCCTCCGGGTCGTCGAGCAGGTCATCTGCGTCAACGACCGTGATCTTCACGGGACCTGGTATGTTTTCCAGCTTCCTGCTGAGCGCGGGACCTTGCTCCAGTCGTTCGTCTCTATCGGGACCGCTCCATGCCGACACACTGTCTTCCTTCATCTGCCCAAACATCGTGCCCCTCGACTTACGCGTCTCCTCGGAATCGTCCTTGCTTTCCTCGGCAATGATTCCTTTGGCATGCAAGAATTCGAAGAGCCTGCGGAGCTCGACGTAGCCTGCCTCGCTGGGCATGAACTCGTCGAATCCCGTCTTTTTGTTCAGCGGTGGAATGGTGCAGCGGTAGTAGCTCGGGATGGCCTTTCGTGGGTGGCGAATCAGGAATGTCCAGTGGAAGAGCATAAGAAGGGAGGTGGGAATGATAGTTGGGTTGCTGTCCGCTACCGGGTTGGGGTGGCGATCGAGCGAGCGCGCCGGGCCTAAAGGACGGTCGCCGCCGGGAGGCACGATGTAGTAGGCCATGTCTTTGATAAAGACACGGGTCTTCTAAGAAGTTGGATCGGAGTTAGACTATATAAACAATGTCGGCGGCGGATGATGTCCCGTGAGGAGAGACAGAACGAGATACAGGGTTCGGTGCACACTTACGTCGTTCTCCAACATCTCCTTCAAGATTCTGCCCATGACATCGTCGTACCTGACTTCCGCATACCCGCTCTTTTCTCTTGCGGCCTCATCATGGTTGTAGCGCGTGCTCATGCGTTCGGGGCCATAGTAGAAGGCATCACCAAAGGGTTCGTGCACACAACTCAGGGCGTCTGGGCGGGTCATAAACACCTATGTAGTTGACATTTGATTAGACTTTTGTCTATGTTCTTCTTCTTCTTCTCTTCTTCGAATCGACGGAACATACCCGTTCAAAGGCCGTGGAGCAAGCCCGAGGATGGGTTGCCACGAAAATGGGTCTGCGGTCCGGACTGCTGCTCATCTTGGATGCTCTTGAGATGCGAGTGGTGACTGGACTACACTTGGAACCAAGAGAGGACTTTGGTAAGGTTCTGTAAGCTTTTCGGCTGCTTGGAAGCGAAAAGATAGGGTCGAGTTGGTTTGAAATCACGAGGAAATAATGAGGAGAGCGGGGAGGAAGAGCCCGGTACTTGTACCAACTGACGTTCCGGACCTGGATGTTCGGCACCGAATGATCAGACGCAACTACTTCCCAGAACGAAGAGACAACGTCGACATCGGAAGAGTACACTGCAGGTCCCCTGGATGATCTTTTCCCGGCTTGGTTCGCTACATGGAAAGATTGGAGTATTCAAGGGCCTTTTGCGGGGTGTACTCCTGCCATTTGAACAGGAAGTCAGAGGCAGGCGAGGCGAGATTTGTACGATTCTCAGCTGATTGGGCAAGAATAGGTGAGAAGTCTCCAGTTGTCCGCGGGCTTGGTTTCCATATTCGCCAGACTTATTCTGACATTCCACAGCTGACTTGAGCCACTTGGGTGGGAAAGAGATTTAACATGCACTGGCGAAGGGTAGTATAGTGTAGACCTGCATCCCGAGAACAGAGGGAGACGACGTCATTGGGTCGCTAGCCTTGGAAGCTCTAAAAGAGTAGCTAAATGTGGGGAAGGAATGCTTCTCCAACACGATCCCTGCTATTCTGTCCTCCTCGGCTGCAGAGGGCTTCATTCAGCGTGGGGGTGTGTTGCCTTTTGTGTATGGTTGGGTGTTGGTCAGTGTTGACAAAGAAGCCAAAGTGTGCAGTACCACCTCTGCGGTGCAAGCTGAGTACTTTTCCAAAGAAAGTCCATGATTGATCTGATCTCCGACAAAAGAACAGTCACGAATGAAAGAAGGAAGAAGTGCCCCAGTAACATTGGGTCTAGTTGCTGTGCAGAATGGCGGTGGTGCTGAAGACCTAAAAAGGAACTGTCTTGCCATGAAGCGAAGGAAGAAGCGAAGATACCTAAAACTGAAGGCAGATAGGAGACGCAACGACACCGTGAAACAAGCCACTCGGCTTACATGCCACCGAGCTGTCCACCCAAGGCATCATTCTGTGAAGCGCCAGATATCGATCAAACCAAAAATAACGAGGTGTACAAGGGCTGCAGTCAGCCTCGAATTTGCTGGCGTGACTTACGGTTAATAGTTTGGATATTACATTGGTCTCCAGGTACACTTCGCCCATTCGCCTCATCCCACTCCCTTGACCATTACTGATTCTTCTTAGCCTTGACAACCTCCGCAGCTTGCGAGGGTTGGTTTTGGTATCCAGACTTTGAAAGCACGCCGAACAACTTCCACATGATCCATGCAAAGCCAAGGAGTACCGCTAGCCCGGTGCCGCCGCTTACCCACTCCGCTTTGTTTGTGTCCAGGACTGGCACCTTGATCATATTGCTCAAACGGCTGCCAATTGTCGGGCGAGGCTCGACATGCCAGAATACCGTCCTAGGGCCGAAAAGGCCGTCGTAGCCAAGGTTGGCCTTCTCGAACGGATTGTTAGGGAACTTGGTACCTTCCTCAGCCGCGCAAGCCCAGAAAACAGCCGGGTATGGAACTTGAATATCGGTATAGCCGCCTTCAGCGGGAGATAGGTAGCGCAGATGCAAGGGGACTTGTGCTGTCCAAGACCTTGATTCTTCATGTTCGGGAGGGGAAAGTTCCAGAAGAAGCGAAGACCCCCAGCGCTTCTCAACATATTCAGGAGCTTCGAGGTCCACGGGCTGAGAAATGTAGCGTAGACCGGTGAGATTCTTCGAGGCCAGAAAGAGGTCATCCGATAGTTGGTGCCTATCGGCGAAGATGGTCTTGGGAAGGGTGAAGTAGGCGTGTGGTGAGCAGTAGGCATCTTCGATAGGTGGCTTGCTGGACTCAAGCCTGAGTTTGAGGGTAGGGTGAAGACCTGTTGGCTCCAGAAACTCGGCGGAGAAGCTAGACTCGGCATCACGGTGTCGAGAGGCAAAGGCAAACATTGTCGCAGACGGCTTTTTATCCTGTCCCAGCACGGTGAGAAGACCGGAAATTCCCAGCTCATGAGGCTCGAGATGTCCTGGCCGGTCCGAGTTCAAGACTCCAACCTCGGTCCGTGTCTGTGGACGGGATGTCGCGTGGACCTCTTGCTTCTGGTAGGGCCATGTTGCAGTGAGCTTAACGGCGTGAGAGATGGCATCATATGAGATGTCCAGAGAGCTGGCGTTTGTCAAGCGGTCGGCCCTGGCAGCGCAAGATTGGTCCTTGGGAGATAAACATAGCTTCTCTTTGACGAGTGCAATGAATGGGGAAAGGTCTACCGATGGTTGGTAGAACTGGTAGGCAGCTGAGTGAGAGAAACGGTCTCTTGGCAGAGTCGTGAATGACTTCTATGTGAAGACGGTTTAGCACCAACACCATGGTACAGGTGAGGAAGATGAAATCAACCCACCTCTGGGGTTTCGCACTGGATACCCCCGAAAATTTGATTAAGGGCAAGGCAGAGCGCTGGGGAAGTGGCATCGGCTTGCCCTGCCGGGGTGTAGAACAGATGGAAGCCAGGCGGCAGCCTAGCTAGCAAAGGGGTGATTGCCTCATATGGTTGAGAGCTGACATATCTGATGTGAAGCTCATGAGCTGTGCCCAAGAGCGCTTGTAGGTCTTTCGGTAGCTCATCGATTGCAATGGTGAGTCTGTCTTCACGGGCAGCCTGGATCTCTGGGCCGTTGAGGACACCGCCCTTGATCTTGAGCGTTGTTGGCTCGATTGAGTCGCCTTGCTTCTGGATGAAGGTGATGCGTTCT
Organism: Neurospora intermedia; assembly: GCA_037102815.1. NCBI lineage: Eukaryota > Fungi > Ascomycota > Sordariomycetes > Sordariales > Sordariaceae > Neurospora > Neurospora intermedia. The sequence goes on along the minus strand of BTPP01000004.1, from coordinate 2,548,367 downwards.
CTCATGACGGACCAACACTGCGTGAAAACGAATAGACTGATTGAGGCTTGATGATTAGAGGTAGGTGAGATGGGGTATTAGATTACCAAGATGTGAATGTAACAAGTGCGTCTGGGTGGCGGTGTTGATATTGCGAGAGTATCTTAGTTGGTGTTGTTGTTGACGAGCTGAAGTGACGATAACGGGCCATCAACAGCTGTCAACAGCTCCAGTTCCACTGTCCACGTCTCGCTCCCCGCCGTCGCCCACTTGGAAGAACCTGGTCCGTGCTTCGTCGTGAAGCGAACCCTTTTGGGAAACATGCAGACGGGATGCCGGGCTCTGATTGATCAACTTAATAGTGGGTCAGCGTGATAAAGCCCCGCTGCGTCAAGATCATGGGCTATACCCAAATGGGTGACCGTGGCTCGCATAGGACAAATGAACGGGGACTGGTCCAGAGCAGACGACACTGATAAGGATGAATGGAAGGAATGAAAGCAACAAGAGGCACAGATGATACCGTTTGGTATTCACGGCGATGTCATGGCTTGGTTGGTCTGGTTCTGCTGCAGTCCACGTTATTTTGTCCCGGACGAGCATGGCCCCAGCCTCCATTCAACTGGCTGCCAGTTCTGTCCTCCCTCAAACCTAAACACAGCCGCATCCAACATGAAATTCAAAAAGGGCCCTTCTTGGCCACATTCTATCGTGTTCACTTTGTGGCCTCCAAGCGGATACGTTGAGTCCAATGTCACCCAAGAAAAGCAGCATATCACGAGCACAGTCCAACCCTCTCAACCCCCAGATACAGAGAGATGGATTCTTCGACTCCGGCATTCATCCCTATTCACACCCGGCAGCCGCATCATAGTGAAAATGACTTTATGAGTTATTCGGATTCGGCCGTATGTCGACGCTCATTCCTTTGCTTGGACTGTTACAGGAGACCCCCCGTCGCTTCACACAAAAAGAAATCTAACATATTTAGTACGGGTCAGCCAGCGAATCATGTAACCCGGCAACTCACGACGTTAGTCGTGTAAGCTACCATGTCAGGCATCTAGAAACCTTTGCTCAAGCTCTCGAAGATGTATGTCAAAGCACTACGTATCGACAAACCCCCGACCTCAAACTGATTTTTTGCCTGTTGTGGTAGTCGGCCAATCGGGCATTTCCCACCTCCTCATCTTCACAGCAAAGGTACACCAAAGTCCAAGCTCTATTTCTACATTGGGCCTGTGATGACTTGTTTGTGTTGCCCGAGCTGGAGGATCTGGAAAAATGTTTCCGAGAAGATTACCGTTACGACACCGATATCTTCGCCATCCCAACCGAGAACTCCCATCTCGAACTAATGCTCAAGATTGGCGACATGATTAAACAACATGAGGACAAGAAGACCCTCTTCATTGTCTACTACGGAGGTCATGCCCGGATTGACGATTCGCGCCAGAGTACGTGGTGTGCGTAGGTGCTCTCTATATTCAGCCCGCCATGTGACTGGGTTTTTGATGCTTACTCTTTTCCACCAGGACACGGAATCTGAACTCCCCATGGCTGCAGTGAGTCCTGTTGTGCCACCCACTACCATCTTTCGAGCAAGCTAATTCATCATGTAACAGGTGGTCCGCAATTCAGACCCTCCTCGAAAGATCCCCCTCCGATGTCTTGATTCTTCTTGACTGCTGCGCAGGGGCAGCTAGTGCCACCTTCTCGAGTGGCCAAAGCATAACTGAAACCATTTCAGCATCAACGTGGGATGCTATTGCCCCTAACCCAGGCCGATACTCTTTCACCAATGCCTTGATTGAAGTCCTTCAGGAATGGCGGCACAGAACCTTCTCGGCTGCAATGTTACATGCCGAGATTCTCGCACGTCTGAAACATCCCAGACCAGTTCTGATCAACGGCAAACACTTTGAATCCAGGTCAACGCCTGTGCATTTCATGATGACGTCCAACCACAAAGCACCGAGCATAGAGATTGGCCGACTTGTTCCGGATTCCAGACGCTCACTATCACCGTATCAGCAGCAGCGTGTCGTTACCAGTCCACGACAAGACGACTGGCCGTTGTCACCACGATCAACATATCCATATCTCCCTGACATGTCTGTTCCGATGATTGGTGAGCCAAACGAAGACGAGCCCCATGTCATGATCTCATTAGCCCTTGAAGGTGACCAGCGATTGGACTTCAGTGCTTGGGAGCAGTGGTTAGCCGGCTTCCCAGCCATCGCCAAGTACGTCAAAGTCCAAGGAGTCTTCAAAAGCCATTCAACATTGCTACTACTTTCGTTGCCAGTCATGATTTGGGATCTTCTTCCGGATGACCCAGCGTGTTCCTTCATAGCGTTCATCAGGTCTAACAATCTGTGCCGTGAACTGGGCACAACAAAATCGCCGCACGAAAACGAGGTGACTGCCAGGAACGAAGAAGATGAGCATCAGGCGATGGATGCTGATACGGAGTCATTGATGTCCGAGATGGCTACGAATTACCCTGGAGACACTCATCGAACTGATGTTCAAGCAGGTACGTACGGACAATCTGCAAATTTTGTAACACGCGAAACGCCACAATCCAGCCAGGAATCACCCTCTCGGCCAAAGGTCCTCAGTTATATGGGGGAACAGCTGACGCGGTCTGTCAGGTCACCATCGCCTGACCCTGCTCTGGCTAGTCCACCGGACTTGTCGACCGCATCCTTTAGTGCTGTTTCGTTGACAATGGCCACCGATAATGTAGCAAGCACACCAGTTTGGCCACCGGAGCAAGTTAGCGACCTCACAGATCAGGCCCGAGACTTGACTCGAGAGGCGATTGCTCACTTGGAGGACTGTTTTCGGAAGGACTCGCAGCCCAGTGAAACAATTATCGACGATCTTGCTTTCACTCTCAATGTGCATCCAAATAAAATTAAAGTACGTTGTTATGCGCTCAAATGTTTATGTTTTTCCTACTGATGAGGTTCAAAGGTCTGGTTTGACCAGCGCCTGCAGCATGAGCAAACAACCCTCAACCTCCAGGGTCTTCACTACCGAGGCTCAACAGACCAGACTCCTGCCACCAAAGAAGGCAGTGCTCGCATGATCCTTCCAGGCCACCTCAACACAATTATCACCATCTACCCCCACCGAGGCGCTGTTCTTTTACTCGATCTCCGCTCCTCCACCGATTTTGAAAAGTCTCACATCACCTCCGCCATAAATCTCCGCTGCCCCGTCTCCTTCATTCAGCATGCCTCCCTCGAGATGATCGAAGACACCTTTACCGACGTCTCATCTCGCCACGCCTTCAACCGCTGGTATCAGTCCCGCTGTGTAGTGCTGTATGACAGCCGCATAGAATTTGACTGGGAATGCCCCGTTGCCAACGCACTGCTAACCAAACTTCGCGGAAATGGCTGGAAGGGCCAGTGTTTTATCTTAAAGGGCCACTATAGGGAGTTTGCTGATAGTTTTGACAAGTGGATCACCGGCAAAGGGAAGAGTACCGCCGGATTCAGTTCGGGGAAGTTGCTTGAGAGCGAGACATCATATTACAACGATGCAACTGAGGAAGAAGAACAGAGACAGAGGAGAGATAGGGAGTATGAGGAGTGGCTAAAGGAGTTTGACGAAAGTGGCGAAGGGCTTGGAGGGAGGCGGATCACCGAGCTGGGCCCGGCTAAGAGAGAGGAGAGGGCCCGGGCCGTGGCTCAGAGACAGATGGAGCTAGAGAGGGAACTGGAGGCGAGATTTCCGGCGCTGTGGAGGAAAGTAGTGGCCATTCGAGGCCAATGTGAAGGGCGTGCTAGTGACGAGGGCGAGTCACTTTACAGCCGATATGGAGGGGGCCCACCAACTACTATTCAAACCGACGAAATCGGTGATGGGTCTGCTTCCCCTCCTCAATCACCACCTCCTCCGCCATTCAGCCCAACCGCAGACATGTCGGTACAAGCTTCTAGCAGCGGCCAATTCCCGATGTACGACAAAGCACAACTGGTGGGGCCCTTGGTCAGTGGTCTGCAAAAAATGCGTGAAGCAAGTGGCTTGAGCTTGGGTCTGATGAGTCAAGACCCAGCCTTTGCTATGAATTCTCCCAGTCCTTCTCAGTACGCTGGTGATAGGGGACTCGGCTCTACACCACACGCATACGCCCCCGAAAAGGCTGGCTCCTATGACCAAGGAGGTTTAACGGATGACTACAACAACTACTCTGATGGGGTGATCGATCCGGTTTCTGAAAGTTGGCAAGGCTTTGGTGGCGGCATGGAAATGGCTAGTGGGACGGTGTCGCCGATGCCGCCGGAGTGGCAGGATGACAGTGTGGTGAGTGGCTATGGAGGAGCTGGTGAGACGGCTACTGAGGGTGAGAGGAAAGATGCGAAAAAGATGAAGAAGAGGACTCAGTTGCTTTTGTGGGAAAGGTTAAGGGGCGGCGGATGATGGAGCCGAAAGAACGCTTTTCTTTCTGTTTGTGTGCTGAAAGAGATTTTTTGTTGGGTGCCGTTTGTAGTCAAATGTGTTGGTTCAGTTCATGTCAGCCGTCTTCAAGTGTTGTTACTATTCTATTCATTCATCTTATTACTATTCTATGCATTCATCCTACACATTCAGCTCAGTATAATTCCTTCCGCCTCTATGACAAGCTTGGTCTCAGCCTTTCGTCCACTGCTCTCAATGCATATCGCAATGTCCAAGAGGGCATGAAGTGGATTTTTTTTCCTCAACATCCTGCCCGATCGCCAGCGTTGCTAACGGTTCCATAGCTACTGAACGACTTCTAGGATTCTTCAGCATGTTCCTACTACCCATTACGAAGTTTCGATGAATGCTGCTTTAACTGCCTACGTAATGCACATCGAATATTTCACCCGCGCTTGTCTTGGTCTAGATCACGCCAAATTTCATTCGATCTATGGCCACTGTAAGTTTCCGCAATAGGTCGGTCACAGTTCCCTCCTCTTAGATGCCTCTGCTACCAGTGTCACAACCTCTGCAAACATTGCGTTTAGAAAACAGATCGTGACAGGAATGAGTAGATATACCTCCCTACACTTATGCCCACTTTTGGCTTGGGAGACACTACTAGTTACTCAACGTGGATGGGGATCATTGTTTCGAATCTTGAGATTTGTCTTTTAAGCAGACAATCAGTCACAATCAAGCAGGTGGTAAATGTGTAGCCATGTAACTACAGCGAACAGCAGGACAACCAGGTCCGCTTTTCTAGTGTCATCTTTGTTTATTAACTCAACCATGACTTGTCAACTTACACTGCATGGGTAGTGTCGTCTTGGTAGACTGGTAGCTACATATAGTGTTACTGCCCGGTTATCTTCCGTGGATAATGTTCTACAATCATGGGAGGTGCAGTAGGTGGTGTACCTGTTCGTGCATGAGGTGTGAACTCTGAAGGAGGTGCTGATCAAGACTGTTCTGGAAGAGAGAGAGAGGGAGAGTGGAGGGATGTGTTTTGATGTAGTCGTTCGCAGATGTACTTCTTTGTTCACATTCTTAATGGCCTTTGGTAGAAGGGGTCCGGTGGGATGGACTTAATGGTTGTGGACGAGGATCACCAGATATTAATAACGCATGATTCGCACTCATTGCGTTGAAGATTTCTTGTCTCTTCAGGCCACTGTGTCTAGGATGTGTGTGGATTGATGGGAGTATGGTTGCTCGCAACTACAGGATCGACAGAGAGGAAAATGAAAGTGTCCCTTGCAGATCACCGTTCGATGTTGCTCAGTCAAGAAGACCTTTGGCCATCGTCGACTAGTCGGACTCTGCCACATGCACTCTGTGCCATCATGAACCGGACAGGAAGGTCATCAAGGATAATTCTACCCATCCTCGTTCGACTGCGTTTGCCTCACCCACTCGGTGTGTCAAAGAATTATGCGCCTATCCTCAGAATTGCTGCACGTACTTGGCAGCCAGCTAGGCAACAGCGACACCAGAGCAACACGACAATGATGATCACGAGCCTACAGGTTGGTGATATGCCAAAGTGTGAACGTGACCTGCGGTACATCAGTCGCGGATCGCCTGTCCCCCACGAAAGACACTCACACATCACCATTCACTTGTTATTTGCGCCAGCAGCATGCTCAGGCCGTCAACCGATGCAGCCAAAGAGATCCATCCATTCCAGTCTTGAACCCAACAGGCAACGTTTCGGTCAATACCGGTATGGTATGGCGCGTACATGATGCTTGACCGGTTTGATGGAACAATGGAAACAAAGCTTCCTCGTTCTTCCCTCCTCCCCTTATCTCAAGGATCCCATGACATGCTCCTTCCCACTAGCCAAGATCATGCAAGCAGAAATCCCCCTCCAAGGGAAGGAGCGAGATCCGGAGCGCTTGCACTGTTTGTGGTCTAGCGAAGGAAGAGGAAAGATCCGATCTGAGTCAAGATGACCTGTCAACTTCTCGGGTAGCATCCTTCCTTATGCGAAATTGACAAGCCGTCCCTTTAGACATCTCTACACGAGACTGCGCTTGCTCAAACATCCACATGAGTGACAGACATGCGTTCCATGACAGGTTGCCAGGGTTCTTGGACCGATATTGACTGACCCTCCCACTTGACATGACAGGGTGAGGGGAGTCATGGACGACCTATCGATGACGAGGGTTGGGACAGCGTCCCCTATCACGGCGCTACCTTCCTCTGCTGATGAGATTGGAAATGGGTTCTGTGCAAAACACCGTTTTTCTTTTTCTTCCTTTCACCCCCGCGAACCTTCTCTTTCCCTCACCTGGCCGTGGTGCAGCCGTACCAAAATAGCATGTGGATGGCAGTTTCCCTCCGAGCACCCGACAGCACAATTCCCATCTCCAGTCCCAGTCCATCGCAGTCCCCCTCTCGGTTCCACCCCACCCCGATCTCTTTCGGACTGCACCAAGATGGGAATCGGCAGCATGCCGCTCCGGTGCCGTGCTCAATATCACTACCGTCCGCAGAGCCCATCATCGCCGTCATTCTACCGTCGTTATGATCCGATTTGTTCGGCAGAGCACCGCCACCACTACCAAACATCACCAACCCCAGTCGTCAACCAGAAGCAACAGCCACGACGCCTCCTCTATCACTGAAGAAAAGAAAGAAGGATCATGATACGTTACCATGGAACCATGAGCCTGGGATTTAAGGGTAGCCTATCCAGTGAGTGGCCAGTGTCCAAGTCCCTGTCAGGCCGCAGGGCGCATTCCAGTTTTCCGGGCCAAGCAAGCAACGGATGCAGGAAAAAAGCAGTCAAGTGCACACAGGAAGGGACCCTGGCATGGCATGCCAAAATTTTTACCACACTTCACCACCAACGGACGACAATCATCACCCTACAACCCATCTAGTGTCGATGCAGTTCAACTCAATTGCTCGGAAAGTCACGGAGACTGTTGTGCCTATGAACACCAGTTTTGCCATCTTCCCGTCATCCTTGTCATCACACAAGACGGACCCTAATCTATGCACCGAGCAGCTGGACGGCAAGGCTACAGAGAACCTCCTTCTCCCCCTCGGTTCAGGATTGCCGGCCGTCAAACCTGGACAACGGACGACGGACGGACGCCATGTGGGATGAGATTTGAGCACTACCTCCGTAGTTGTGAGATATGACTGACGATACAGTGGCAGCGAGGAGGTAGACGCTTGCTTCTTGCCGCTTTGCTACTGCCACACAATTCACATCTTCGCTGATGTACATTCATGGTTCGTTCCTCCGTCGCGCGGTTGCGCGGTTAAGATTAGGGAATGACAAGGCTAGTAAGCCAACAGATGCACGTCAAGGTGAGACAAACACAAGTCCTTTGGCTGAGTGAGTTAGAAAAGTTGGAGACTCGGGATGTTGAGCCTGCATCTGCCCTGCCATTTGCCATGACATCTGCCCTGTCTTGAATACCCTGAAGTCGCCGATCCGGGTGAATGAATCCGTGATAAAGGACGAGGCTTGTAGTGTATCAAGACCAGGTATGTGTTACCCCGGATCGAAGAACGAACGGAAGGGTGTGGGTATATTTGGTTGCTACTGACCTCATCCGCTTCTGTCTCGAGATGGGCCACCCCAAACAACACGTCAAGCACACTCGTCCTTGGCCAAGTATTGCCCCTATCGCTATTGTTAAGATGTCCCATGTCAGAAGAATCAGCAAAGACAAGTCCGCGTTAAGCATCATCATATTTAAAAAAATCAAACAGCTAGTATAAATCAATGGTCCGGCTGTCGTCCTTGCTCATGGTCATCTCGCAAGGTCAATTGGAATCTCGAGAATGTGTGCCAGGAAATCCGATCGATTCAAGAAATCCCATCTAGGCCGTCATCATCGAACCATTTCCTTCCCACCCCGGGCGGTTTGGGAAACGCCACGATAAGATCCAATCATGTTCGTTTCCGCACTGGCCAATCCCATCCCATGCCATTCATCGCCAACAATATGCCAAAAGTAACCTCAGAGTAACCAAACCACGAAAGGGTTTCCCGTTTCAGGGGCTAAAGTTGGTTTTCTTCTGCACTTCTTACTTTGCTTTTGACATGACAGGTACCCGGTTGCCGGGTTGTTGGCAAAACACCGGCATAACTGACCATCGAACAACGCTACACTGACCTGACGGGAATTGTAGTATCCGGTTCAGACAAACTCTCCGCCACCATTCACACTTAGCATTGCTTGCTTTGCCATCCATCGTCATGTCGGTCGGGGTGTTTACTACGACACTACTGCACATTTCATGATGCTCGGTATCATCGAAGCTAACCTTGAAGAAGGTAAACCCCCATCTACAACACCACTGCCTAACGCAACTTCAAGATGAGAAGGAAAAGGAATGAGGAAAAAGCAAAAGCCTATCGTTTCCGAGATGGGAGGCGTCAGGTCCAGACCGCGAACCAACAGACCATGCCCATGTGAATGCTGAATGCAGCTTGATGCTACCTCAACCCGTTAAAAGGTTGTTGCACCTTCGCAGGAAAGGCTTGAGTAAGTGATATCCTCATACTCACGGCTACTGATTTGTAATGGCTGGTTGGTTGGCTGATATATTGAACTTAGACGTGGACAGTACCTCTAGACGTCTTGCTTTGTCTGGAAGAATCTCGGTGTCAATTCGAACTAGATTCCATATTTCTCTATTGCCTTTTTCCCCCTCCCTCTTTTTGCTCACTTCTCATGGCACATTGCCCACCGAGCGGGCGCGCTCTCTCCCCCTCTCGGTTTACTTCTTTTCTTTTTTCCCCTATTTCATTCAATCTTCCCCCTCCTACAATCCCTCCACCTGACTGCCTCCCTCGATCCTTCCACTCCACTCACACTGTATCGACTGGCTCCCTTTCTCGTCATGAATGAGCACTGTGAGAGAAAGAAAGATCTTTGCTTTTTTCTTACCCTTCCCAGGGAAAAGCCTTGTGTTGACGAATGATTGATCACCGGACATTTTCCTTGTGCGTGCTTGCTGCTGGCTGCATGTGCCAGCCCGTCCGTCCGCCCCCCCATTCAAACCCCAGTCGGTTATTTGTTTTCTTGATCTCGCACATTTTAACTATGCCGTATTTGGTGAGGTGTTTCGGTTTTCACCGGCCGGTGCGCATACACTACATACAGTGAGGCAGCAAACCTCGGGTATTATTCTCTTCGTTGAGTTGACCTCCTTTTTTTGTGGTTTTTTTTTTCTTCTTCTTAATTTGTCATGTGCTGATGCCTTGATGAATGAAAGGAAAGCTGATTTTTTGTTTTGTTTTTGTTTTGCGTTGCTCTCCTCTCGGCTCTGCTTTCTGCCGGAATTAGAAGGCATGCGAGCATGTGAAGTGGAAGAATGGGAGGTCTTCGTCATCTGAATAGATAGTGATGGAGAAGACAGACGCTTGAAGCGGAACGGAGCTGAGTTCGAAGACCTTTTCATTTGGTCTATCTGAGGAAATCACACAAGCTTCCCCGTCCAGCGCCACTTTCTCACTTGTCGGTCCTCACTATGCCTTCTTGAGATCGTATTTTGAGATCGATCGGGTACGCTAGCAAAAGTGTCAATAGACTGATGTAACACGGGGTTTGCCGTTTGTGGGAAACTTGAACGTATTTTACGTTACCGGCATGTGATGGAAGACACAGTAGTGAAACGTAAGATACGGTGCAGTCCGCAATACGTATTTGAAAGTGCAAGGCAAGAAAACAACTGAAGACCGCAAGATGGATTGGAGAGGAAAAGATATAGCGAAGCCCGGCAGAACCAGCATAGAGGACAAATGGAGGACTAGAGGCTGAAGGAAGGAATAGGAAAAGAAAAGCATCGTTCACTGCATAGTAAGATTATACCCAGCGGCCCCAAGGAGAAGGAAATCGACACTGAAGCCAGCAAGAGCTCGATACCAGGTACCTCCGGGAAATTCCAGCTGTCACAGCCCAGTTATCTCACGGCGGAAAATGTTTCCGTTCTACAAAGATGAAGAAAAGCAAAACGCTTGAAGAATGAAAGACAGAAACAGACGAGCGCCCAAGCTAAACAGCACATTACACTAAGTAACATCTACCCAGCTTGAAGAGGTAAAGAAGGAAAGGGGCGGATGGACGGTGCTAGAGTGACCCAGTGTGGTGAGGTAGCTTTGCTGCGGTTTCAATGTCAAATGTCCATGCCTCCGCCGTAATTACAGTACATTGACGGATCGTTGATGGCAGTAATGTACCTTGATGAAGAGCGAGCTGGAGCCGAATTAAAAGCGAGGCAGACCATGATAATGACAGCGGGAATCGACTACCGGCCTTCAACCAACAACCAAGCAGATAATGGGCGGGTAAGACATGGATGTTGCTCCACGAAGGACCTGGGGAAAGGGAAACATTAAATTACGCGTATTCCACGTAAGCACAGGAACGGGTAAGGCAGGCGATTTGGTTTTTTTTTTTTTTTTTTTTTTTTTTTTTTTTTTTTTTTTTTTTCGTTGCCCATTGTAAGCTGTCTTTCTTTTGCATCTGTCACTACCAGCCGGGGCGCGTGAGCGGCAGTGTCAAAATGTCAAGTGTCAAACGAGCGTTGTCACTGTCGCAGCATGTCTGTGCACATGAGATGTTTCCAGGCTCATACATGCACATATTTACCTGTCACCTGTGCCTTGATAGTAACCTAATCGTCCTGACAACGACCTCGACCGAACCACAGCGGCGAACTAGAGCCCGATTCCCCGTTTCGAGTCTGTAGTACCTATCAAGTGGGAGCGTGACTGATGGAACTCCATCACCATAACCGACCAGGCCGTCAATGTCACGGTGAGCTTAGGTTCTATAGAGGGCAAAGGTCCTGGAGAAAAGGGATCGGTGTGGATCAGACCAAGGAAAGGGTTGCGCCTCTCACCTCTTTACCGAAGAGGCCCAGAAGAGCAGGCGCCAGTCGTCAGCAGCAGCTGCATTAAACGGAACCACAGAAGCCATGCTATATGGACATGGGAAACAACCCTTGGTGTCTCTACTGGCGTGGCAAGAATGATGGAGCAATGTCTCGGATGCGCAAAAGTATCCGAGAAGGGAAGGACGACGAAAGGGGGAAGGGGAGAGTGTGGTAGAAACAACGAACTGGATGGCAGACTGTGTGAGTGAAAGCTTGGTCGATTCATCCAGGCCCTGTTCTATTTCCTCGACTTCGCACCCCAGGACGACAGATAACGGCTAGCCACCACTAGTAAACCCCATAATTTTTGCGCGATATACATATTCGCTCGCGCAACTCTGATGAGAGCCTGGGCTGAATAACCGACAGGACGAAAACCCACGGCTAATGATGAGCATCAGGAAGCATGCCATTCGCCAAAAGGGTGATCCAGCATCCCGCATCTTCCCTAGATCAACTCCAGTTTACTCCACACTAATAAGAAACATGACAGCTGCATCAAGGCACAACCCTACTCACTCCGCTTCACACCTATGATGGGTGGATAGAGGAGGACCCGCAAAGTGGAAGTGACAGGTACATACATGCGCAGTATACATACATGACCGTGACTGCCTTGCGTAGAGGCGCTGTCCTTGCTCTTTCCCAGTTTCCATTGTTTCCATTGTTTCGATCGCCTGTGTCAGTGGTTGGAAAGAAATACATAGGTAAGGTGCCTGTTTGCTTTGCCCTTGTTGATGTCGACTTGGATGCTGCTCGTTACGATGTTGGTGTGGGCTAAAGAACCCATCAGAGCTTGCATAGATGGAGATTGACCAAGATCGTGCCAAGATGGCTTATACAAGGACTCGCGGTACCGCGGGAGGCTGTCGTACCTCTAGGTAGAGGTAGGTAGTTTCCATCGCCTGTATCTGATTCAGTATCGTACTTGCGATACCAAAAATACCATTGTTACCATACCACCATACACCCTTTCCATTCAAGCATCTTTTGACAGCCGTGACTCGCAAGGGGCTTCCCGGCACAGGGACGAGTGACGAGGAAACGAAAACTTTCTTGTGACCGGGGGAAAGCGCGGATGGGCAGAGTTTGACGACAACCGACAATTTTCGGTGGGCCATGATAGCAGTTAGTCCCACCGGCATTTCGTGAAGTGGGCGCTGCGGTCACTTCCTGGCACCAGGCCAAACAAGTCGAGCTCACAAACCCCCAATCCTCCCAATTCCCGCGCTCGCTCGACCACACACGGTGACCCACCTCTTCGCTCCGCGCTTGTTGCCCAGGTTGCATGATGCGGATTGTGCACGACTCGTTCACCTGCCGAGCTCGCTTGCTTCTCGCTTCTTCTTAGTCGTTCACCACCAGGCCGAGTGACGGGAGGGTAGAGGTATGTATGGCATAAAGGAGTTGCCTACATGGGTGAAGTTGCGAAGTGCTGAGTAATCGATCATCGAGACCCGCGCTTCAATTTTGTCCTGGCCTGCGCAATTGCTCGTCATTTTGGGAGAGTTGCCGTTTGGGACTCTGCGGTGTTGTTGTATGGCTTTGATGGGTGGTCCGAGCTTCAGGCGTCGCGGGCACCTGGGGTAGGCGGAGACATGGTACTCTGATTCGTACCTGGCTCGGCAACGTCGTTGGCGGGGTCCGTCGACATCGGCGACCTTTTCGCGTCGTTTACTGCGTAGGCGTTTCAGGACTGGCCGAACACTGGACAGAGAGAACGGGCCGGGGTTCCAAGACTGAGGCGAAGGCCCGGGGCGGCACATGTTTCTCCTTCCGGGGGAGTCCAGGGATCCCTACTGTAAGTGCTGCTGCTGTCAGTGTCGAGCGCTTGACCACGTCGAAGGCCGGGATCTTTTGCCCCTTCCCTTTGTCCTGGTCTCATGTCGCTCCAGTCTGATGCTGGCTGACCCCGGTTCATCTAGCTAGGTTCATCAGATAACCTTCAAGTCCCTCGCCAAGGCCTTGTTCGAGACCTCGGCTGTCAAGTGGGAACCATGGCCCAAGCAGAAGTGCTTTCGTCCTTCGGCCATTGGTTCCGTTCGTCTTCGGATTGCATCCATAGTTCATCGCAACGACCGATTAGCTGTCAGCCGCGGAAAGAACCGAGCTCGAGGAGCACATCGCTGCGACAACCGACAACCCAAACAAGTACCACGGGGAAAAAAAATAAAAAAAATTAAAAAAAACATGGGGAGGGAACAATGAGAACATGATCAGGAAACGACAGATTTATGTCCAACCAGTATGTCATGTCCCATCCCCACGCGCCCACACGAGTGTGGAGGGGGATTTCGGGCTAGGGCATCTGAAAACGGTTCACACTTCCGCACCTGAGCCCTGTTCATACCCACCGGTACAGGAGATACTGACAGGGAGACAGGGTAGCACACGCATTGGCTGCCACGCTACGTGAGGGTATCTTTGCAAGATCTTGGCGCCTGTCACTTGTCGAACATGACAGCCAGCAGACGCAATCAATCAATGGGGAAAACCTGTCATCTTGCCCCTGCCTCTTGTGCCGGGCTACCAATACCCATGCGGTCATGTTCGCACCCACTGAATGAACCATCAACCCGTGAGCTGCCTGTAGGTTTCGCCTATGCAAGTCAAAGATCACCCAAGGTAAACCCTAATGGCCTCCCTGACACCTACCAATTTGAGTGATTTTTTCTTACGTGTGTAGTATAGTCTCCTTCCCGCCAATATAACCTCTGTTGTAGGCACTGATCCGAATGTGACGGCAACCATCACTTAGGATAGCAACCCCCATGTCGGATGACGAATCTATGGTACGATCAACAACCTCGTCCCCTGTGTCATTATCGGTCAGAGGCACTTCAAGGCCATATTAGGGCAATTAGCAGGCAATAAGTGTCAACAGGGTCGTAACGTCCCGCTCGCTAGGCCACGCGATGCTAGATGTCCGCATGTCGGTAGTAGGACGTATACTGGTACCAATACTAGTTCGTTCGTGCGGAGCATCGAGTACTATACCTGCTCGTACTGGTACGTATTGCTACCATAATAACATGACTTGTGAACTTTCCCGTCCGCTGGGGTTACTGTCAAATAATTTTTGGAAGCGAGACCCATTAACCCAGTTTCAAGAACGTTTTCGCAATGATATATCGCTGATATACCTACTGGACTCTGAATCACTTCGGTTAGAACAAAACGCCTGGATGTAAGGTTGGAAAAGATACACACACAGTCAAATATGCGGTTCGCCCAGTTGGGTTGCTGGCGGAAAAGGTAACCAAATCAAATTGAGCAACAAGGCAGCATGTTTGATGAACTTTCAAGGTTACACCCTCAAGCGGTTCCAATGTTAAATTGGGCTTACATCTGGTTGGACTTTAGTCGTTGTTGAAGGTGTGCGGTCTGCTATTGCTTGCGTTCGCATCAGGTCAGTCTCCTTCACCACCATGACCACTCCTCCCACTGTTACAATGACGGTCAGATGCATTCTGTAGGTGGCATCCCCTGTTGACCGGAAATAACGCCTTTGTGTATCCTTGTTTACCATGATAATGGGCCAAGGTAAGCTTGCGGACTATAGTCAGGCGGTGGGACACGGCTATTGTTGATTCACATTCCAGCACCCCTAGGCCAACTACACTTCATCATCAACTATCATCCTTCAACAGTCTCCTTGATATAAGGTTGAAGTATAAAGCTAATCCCTTCTTGGCCTAGGAAAGCAGTTCGTCGTTCGGTACGGCATGACGTGAGTCACCATATTTTGGGAAACAATCAGCCGGCAACCGAACACGCACCCGTGCAACAATGGACATCGACCTGTGTCTACGAATGTAGACGCTAGAGACCTTTGAGAACAACGAGGCAACCTGGTACAAGGGAAAAAGGGAGTGATGGTCAGGTTGTAGGTGCGTATACACGCTGATTGCCGTGTCGTTCTTGTAAGGGATTGAACAATGATGAACCCCCCCGGAGCCGAGTCAGAATGGTCAAGGCAATCTGCGTAAAGGCTGATATGGAGGACTGCATGCAAGCCGTTGGCGCCTCGCCGCAGGTATGTGAAAGAAGTCAGATGTGGCAGGTAGGCAAGCAGGTCCAGATCTCTGAGTGTTCAACAGCACCTTTCGTGTGACTGACACATCAATGACAGACTGTCGCGAAACGCTTTCCTGTTGGCGGTGCACAAGATTTCCATACGGGGGCCAGTCCAGCCAGCCTTGGACGACGACGAATACATATAAGCTTCCATGGTTCGTCGGGGTGACAAAGCTTCTCGCTTGCGTGTCCGTGTAGCATCGTATAATCGGCAAACCGATGTCGAACATGCCAAGGCAGCGAGAGCTGTTCCGGAACGGCTAAAACTCAAGAACGGTTCCTCCGACATGGAATCATCCCAAGGTTCTCTACGGTTGGGACACACAGAAGGGTGAACAAAACAAATCCTTGTGTACACATGAGAGAGAAATCATCTGGCAGAGGTACGGGCTGGGCCTGTCGACGCCCGTGGATTCTCACCGTCTAAAATCTTGTATCGGCCAGAAAGGCGGTTACCGTTGCATTCGTGCCAGGACGAAGAGAGCGCCGCATGCCTCTCGTGTCACCTCTGCCCCAACTGATTGCTCCATGTATAGTACACGCGGCTAACCGAGTTGTAACCAGGGAAAGAAGACGGAACGTGTCGTGAAGACTGGACCTCGCCAGATTCGCAACCAGGGGATCAGTCGTAGACCGTTTCAACGAGGCGATTGCTGCCCAGAAGTTACGTTCGTTTGTGGTGTACTTGCCCAACATGGATTCGTTCCACCAAACTCGACAACGTGTGTCTACCGCAAAGTTGATTTGGAACTCGGACAAGAAAACACTGTGATACCGCGGCGTTGGGTCGCCTTGACATACGACACAGTATTCGCATGCGCGGTGCTCTCCGTCAAGGCTCCTGGAGGTTGGTTGGTCGGGTAGGGTATTTGGCCACGAAACGGAGCGTTCAGGTTTCCATCCTCGGGATTGGTAGATGGACTGTTTTAACACAGCACATGTTCCCTCACTGTTTGGTTGGCTGGACACTTCACGTCCACTTAGTATCATGTCATGGTGGCCTTGACAGCAATACCCGATCCAGAAACCCCTGCAGCTTGGGGGTTTTCATATGGCGATCTTCGGAAGCGGGATCGACCCACCCATTGTCATTGTCCTTTCCTTTCCTCCAGCATGATTGATCTGTGTTCTGTTTCTGCCATCGGCATATCTCAACCAATATCATTCTCATTTTCGTTCTCGTTCTCTTTTTCTTTCCACTCCTCGCCCCCGTGCGAGGCGGCCATCTGTAGAACCTACTTTGCGTGGGGGGCAAGCTTGGCAGCATGCCTTATTCTCGGACGGAAGCAACGAAAGGACTTCCATTCAATCCCACCTTGCCTTCCAGCGTGGGGATGAAATGTTCCGAGAAAAGCTGGAAGCTCTCTTGATGGATCGGATAACGGATCATTATCTTTTCTCCCATTTGACCTAGCACATACCACTAGCGGCAACGCCAGCACACACATGAAGGGAACGGAAGGAGGCAAGCAAAACCGTTGCTGAGCCTCCATGCAGAAACCAACCGTATCCCGATCCCCCGATCCCGCGATTCCACATACAGCAACATACATACCTGACGGGCCTTCGGTGGGCGTATCATTTTGAAACCTCTTTTCTTTTGTGTGTGCGTGCCTGACATATCTACCCCACTCCCCTTCTGCCTGTCGCTGGATATGCCATCGTGGGTATCGACAGATGCTTTTGCGGGTTTCTGCCGTTAAAGGAACTCCGTGTTTTGTTTCCACGAAAATGTACATGGACTAATCCGGATGGGTTTGCTTGGGGGGTAAAAGCAGTCCTCCGATAGCTTGAGTTTGTGGCGTTTCTTTTCTCATGATGTTTCTGTTGAAGCCATGATGTCGGTCACTCGAAGCCTACAACATAAGATCAGGGAGGGAAGTTCCGCAACGAGTTATTGAACCAAATGCCAGTTGTCGTCAGGCGGTTCATTGTCCATCACGGTTTCGGTAACTGAGGCTTCCATAGCTGCTATCTACCTCGTTCGAATTCTCGACCGTATCCATCGAGGCCATCATGCATACGGATTCATGTTGCCACTGCAGGAACCCAGCATGTCGCCGAGCCTTGGAAGATGTGTGTTCACCGCCAATTCAGTGCACTCATGAACGGGTGACGCTTGGAGGGCAGCTGGGGGCGCTTCAACGAGTGGTCAGCAAAAGCCTTGGGCAGTTTGGCTCGCATACGGACCCGGGTACTAGAAGTGCGTATACAAGGCATCGGAGATCTTCCACACCATAGGCATGTTGACGAGATCGTGCATCGTGAAGAGGGGGGGGGCTAGTACGTCAAGATGTGGATGTCAGATTCACAACAGCTCACCCGTTTTCTGGCAAAGCTGGAGAAGGGTTCTCGACGAACGAACGAAGGAGGTTTGCTACTGGTAATGGTGGTGGCGGCGGCGGAGAAGGCGGCGGCGGCCACGAGCCTTGCTGTGTCACTGTCACCGTTGTCACTGTCACTCCTGCAGTGTCAGCTTTCTGTGTGTGTGTTCAGCAGACCACCTCTTGGTTGGTGAGAAGACGAGAAAGAGGGTCGGTGGTGGTCCGGTCTGGCTGGGTTTTCTGCCTGCCTTATTCCCTGATCCGATCCGATTTCTCCTGTGAGTGTCGTGTCCTTCGGGGATCTTTGACACTCGCTGCTGCTGCAGGTATCATGATAGGCCGATGGGACGAACAGAGGATTCTGCCGCACCAGTATAAGGCGTCTCTTTGAGGAGAGGAGGAGCGGTTCATTAAATTCGCTCGCATGTCAGTTCGATGGTCGGTGATCGCTGCCATGATCCTTTATGACATGGCAAAGATGGGAAGCCCCGACGAGCAAGTTGCCTTACTTCCCGTCGTCTGCTTTACGCCACAACGGTTCCTCAAGTGTTACCGTGCTCAGCTCAGCGAAATAGGGAGCAAACATATATCCCATTCTAGTTCTGTCCCTGTTCCGGCAAATAAGGTTGCTTGGCTTGTCGAACAGTGCGCGGCAGCCGGGTATTCGTAAAGAGTCCTTGGGAATCATTCGGTTCCGAGACTGGTGAGCCACCTCCGTTTCCCTTCTTGACTGGATTGTCCCTTCTTCAACAACCTTTCCAGTACCCCGGCCCCGTGCATCCGTCTACCCGGGGGTTGCTCCAGGGGTTCGTTACAGACATCCAGTGCCCTGGGGCCTGTTTTGGTCGGCCCAGAAAGTCGGGACGTTAGTTATTGGATGAAGTGAGGGCTAATTCGACGTTTTGTAGTCATCTGCGGATGACTGAGCAGTTTTGAGTCCCGATTTCGAAGGGCTTCAGGCAATTTGTTTTCTGATTTAGATTTGCTTTTTTCCCTCTGGTATCGAGGCGCCGAGATACATTCCAGTCCATCACCCTACAGCTTTCTGGCACATATCAGTACTTGAGTAGCTTCAAGCAGACCCAAACAGTGCAATTTTGGCAGAGGTTCCATGGCCCCTTGCCTGTACGTAAGGGTATGTAATTGCAATCAGGACGGAGCCCGCTCCGGATGCTACCTCACTTGCACCAAGTCTAATTGCTAGTATCTTTTAGCCAGGCAGCCTGACAGGCCTAGCAGTGCCCTAGCAAATCGTCAGAAACAGGCCCGGTTGGGCAAAGGCGAATGAAAAGAAAGTTATTTTCTCATTTTGCTAAGGGTTTCTGCAGCGTTGCCCATGGGACGCTTAAAACTGGATCTGGTAATGTCGCTGGTGTTGTGTGCATGACTCCTTGCGATTGTAGTGATCATGGGTTTCTGCTTTTTCTCCAAAGCGGTCATCCAAAACTCAACTTTGGCTTGAACACATGGAACTACTAGATTACCTTGAATCCAGCCTCGCGAGCGGAACGAGAAAAGTGAGGCCCGCACCTGTGCACATCTCGCAGATGAGAACGAAGGGTCTAGAGGCAGGGCCATAACCCATGACATCTTCGCGTTCGCCAAGAGGCGCCCGTAGAGGTATCTTGGTAGCAATTTTCCTCGAGCCAGCGGCGACCGATGAAGTCCGGTCGTCCCCTCCATCACCGAAATCTCCTCACGTTCCGGTGGAGTGGACAGAGTGTATTATGAACAATAACCACATCAGTTCAAGTTAATCAAGTATCTACCGTCGATGCCGTGATCAGGTACGCCGCCAGCTGGTCGGCAACGTAGGATTGCGTCTGCAGTGGATGTCGGGTCTGCCGTGTGTCCAGATCCGCCAAGTGTTTGTCATGATGGAATCAACCAAACAGCGCCGGTCGATATCATGAGTAGCTTCCATAGCCTTTCCATCATGGGGAAAGGAAAACCTGGAGCCTCGTCCACTCCATAGACTGCGGGAGCTTTATTGAGCTGGATTTCAACCCACGGTTCTGAACGCGCTAGCAGATGACCACCGATGATGTGCAGTCCTCAGATTTTCCGCTGCCATTGCGAAGCTTCAAGGCCACCTCAACAAGTTCGACAAGGTGCGGGACGGCACGCCGGCGGCATCTCTCCTCGGCGATACACGCGTGCACTGCATGGCTTCCCGGCCGAATCTGTGACGTGTTTTGCATTTTGGCAACCAGTTCTCTCTCCCCAAGTGTCGGTCTTGGGTTTGCTGGTGCCTGTATCATGAACAGAGGCATGTTTCGGGGAAAGGGCGCTCCTATAATATGGGAAGATGTTGGAGGCTTGGGCCTTTAACACAGGTTACAAGTTGTAGGAATTGCATAACTTGGCTCTGGTCCCTCTATCTCCCGCATTCCCGTCCACGAGCGTATCATACAACTAATAATTGTTGGCATGTGAGGGGGATAGGCGAAGGTACAAGTTCGTTGCCTCTTGGGATGTCCGGGACGTGGGTACCGACCAAAGTACCACTGTACCGTAGTACCTTGGGCCGTGCTCCTTGCCCCTTGTCCGGTAGGTGCATGCACCGACCGGCATTGACATCTCAGCCAAACCATGCGCCATGCTACGTAATTACTTGTATTGCGACACCCTGGCAATACAGTACGGGCCTGTTACAATACCATACCACATGTCTTCAACGTCTAGTAGAGCACTTAAGAGAGGTTGCGTGATGCCGAGACGACCAGTGTTGGGACCCTGTCCATGTCGTCCGTCTATTGTCACCAAAACCCATCCCCGGTTTTCACTTTTTTTTTTCCTCCCCCCCCCCCCCTCTCTCTCTCTCTCGTTCGTTATGAGCCGTGGGTTCGACATGCCGGGGGACTCCTGACAACGGTGTCTACTGGGCGCCTTTCCGTCCAGACGGGAGATACATACCTACTACGAAGGACATTGCATCCGCCTATGGATGGTACACGCGCGCCCTCTCGCAAAGACGCAGCATCCGTGAGAACCGCCAGAGAAGCTCAGTGGGAAAGCGCAGAACACCACTCGAATGACACATTGAAGGCTACTTGCGATCCAGAGGCATCCTGCAGCAAGTGCGTTCAACTTATCTGCACACAACAATCCCGAACAACATATTAAGCAACAAAGGTTCCATATTGCAGCTCCGAGAGGTGTACGCCAAGAGAAGTCGACACTCGACATATCAATACACATCAATGCCAACAACCTCGAGTGTCATCTAGTCAATTGCCTATTCGGAATTCCGCCGCAGTCGATGAGGTGAAGGCTCTCAACCAACATTGGGCTTCTTTTCTTTTTGACCTTTTTATAAGATACCTATCCTCCAGAGAAACCTGGGCCCTTTTCCTTCACTCCTCGTCACTTTTCACTGTGCCATATTGTCCCACAAGCACTCTTGAGTTCGCTCTTCCGTCAACATTGAAGACCAAAGGTAACGTGCCTCTGACACAAAACGGTCAAGACAGACAAAACTGACAAATCGAGTGTTAGCACACGCCTGGCTTCGTTGCCGCTAGTCGTCCATTTCCTATAGAAGCACTACCCTGTGTCTAACGGGCGCCTGACATCTGACAACACCACATCACAACGTTCCGCGAGACCATTGCCCTCCCAGTTCGATATTTCTTACTTCATCCAAGATGGCGACATCATTCTATCATCATCCACCGCACCACCGGCCTCAGACAATACATGGCCTGAACGTGAGTAGCTCACAGAGTGACCCGCGGTCGCTTCCATCTCCCGGCTCAGCACTGCCACCCATCCGGTCCATTATTCCAGATTTTGATAAGCTGGACATGGACTATGGCCGCCGGCAATCTCAGGCGCACAAGGATACTATTGATGGTGGACACTCCCAAGGATACACCACTGATCGTCTGCCAACAACGGGCTCCAGCCCCAGTATCCATGTCTTTTCGCAACATAGTCATGGCCAGCAAGATTCTGGAGCACGTACTCATCTAGATGGCCCGCTTCCGCGTCTGCCACCGTCGGACGCTTTTGCTCAACACAACGGCTATCATCAAAACAGCGAGCCACGGCGTGGCTACCCTCAGTATGGCCAACACCAGCCCATATACCGTCAGGATAGCTACCCTCCTCACGGGTATCCTCAAGATTCCTACTACCCCCCACTAGAACACCGTCATGGGCCCTTCCCTCAACTCGGATCCCAGCAGAATCTCTACGAACAGCGTGCCCGCAGCGAGCGCTTGCACTATGCTCATCCTTGGGGGGGCCACTCTGATTCTGCGGTGAGCCCTCGGGGCGGCGATGGGGGCAAGAACAAGAGACGTGGAAATCTTCCCAAGGAGGTTACGGAGAAGCTGTACGCTTGGCTGTACGGCCATCTAAACCATCCCTATCCGACCGAAGATGAGAAGCAAAAAATGATGAGAGAAACAAACATGCAGATGAGTAAGACAATCCGATAGCAGCGTCTCCTTCGTAAGTACCACTTTACTGACTGTTGGCTTTTCAGATCAAATTTCGAATTGGTTCATCAACGCCCGTCGCCGCAAAGTCCCCCTCCTCATCGAACAGGCAAAGGCCGAGACCGAGGCCGCGAAGCATTATCGTCCCAACTCGTCACCCATCGCCCGCCGAACTCGACCGGTTTCGGTTTCCCACACGAGACACTACAGCCGCTCAGGTCCAGGCCGTGGCGTGCCCAGCCGCCGCAGCGTCAGTGTCGAGCCCTCAATCAACAACCTTCTCAATTGCCCGGAATCTGACGCGGATGTCCGACCACCGCAGTATGCCACCCCCATGAGCGACAGAGGCGTCCTTGACTACAGCAGCCGGGAGAGCTCCGAGTCTTATGAAATGGATTCTCGTTACCAAAGCTATGGGCATGGACATGGCCATGGGCACCACGCCAGCATTTAAACCTCTCGGGGCTGTCACAGCCATTTTCCCCTCCAACCGCTTAATATCTTTTTCTGAGAATCTTATGTCACGGCATGGTAGGAGTTCTGGACAGCATTTGATAGCAAGGGATTCAGTCATCTGGTTCTTTCTGTCCCTGCTTCGAATTCTTTTTTTTTTTTTTTTCAAATTTTTTCTCTTTTTCCTTTTTTTTTTTTTTTTTTTGGCACATCCTTCTTTAGGATGGCATTTTGGGTGGCAGAGTATACCCTACGGTTATTCACAGTGTATTTGGCGTTTCGGCTTGGATAGATATCCATCGGGGCTAGAACGCGGCGCCTCTGTTGTCCCTGACAACGCGTTGAGTAAATTTTCTCGATGGCTTTTCGACACTGATGAGAGTCGCTATGGTGTGATGCAGTGGCCCCTTTGGCGACGCGGCTATGTGGTGGTGGCGTAAGTCGTGATGGAACAAAACGGAGCGAAAACATGTACGGGGGATGAAGCAGGTTATCAAAACTACTAGTCTTAGTTGCTTAGATTAGTTACTCAAGCAACAACACACTTCTGACAAGCTCTCGGCTGATTTTCTCCAGGAGTGATTTGTTCGTCAATGATATGTTACCCGCTTCACGTTTTCCACCCTGCATAATCCTTCGTGGACTGTGGTGAGATTCAGGCAGGCAGGTAGAAAGAAGATAGACAGCAGGCTTTCCAGGTTGTACAAAACCCACCTAGTGTTTTCGAACCCGCAAACTCACTGTGCGCGAACAAGTCAAGTCACGATTTGCCCGTATTTGCAGGTAATTCTGGTTAGTAAAAGAAGATGGACAGTGACAACGGGCATCAATCTTCTACCAGTTCCTACCCTACATAAACCATGGACGTGGTATCCTCTGTTACCGCTACCAGTGCATGTAAGACATTTTCCTAGGACCAGGCTCACCAGGCCCACCCGAGATGTTGGACGTCAAGACATGCATCAAAGGATTATCTGGGCGTTGGGGACACAAAAGCGTCAGACCGAGCAAGGGTCTGTTTGCTCAAAGTGTATGTGGACGAGTGTGGGCGAGTGTGGGCGGCTGGACTGGGCTGGGCTAGAACATGAATAAATGATGATTGTGTGGAGAAAATGGATACTTTGCGGGTTATGGGTTACTTACCAGGTTGGATGATGGGGATGGGTCAAGGTAGATGGGTAGATGCATCGAAACCGAACACGTCGGACCTTGCACAGATTCCATCCATGTCTGGCATCGGAAACTGGTCCTTCAGGTAGGTTGGATACCAAAGCATGCCTGTTGCCATGACGGGGAGTTCTTCGGTGTCTGTTCATGGGGTTCAGGCCCCTGTTTCTTCCTATCGCTGATGCTTTATTGTTCCGAGGTTGCAAAGGCTCGCCCGTCCCAGAGACAGCTGGCGGGAAAATGGATGACAACCAGACCTCTCGACATTGTCTGATGGAATTGAGGGGCGCTCTTTCTCGGTGCTTACATACCCACTTCTATGCATAAACTCGCATCATCTGTAGAGGTAGGTATGTCCGATATCGATGCTTGTATGGCTTGCATACCTCTACTCTAGCTGCACATCTCGACGTATGGGGTTTGAAAAGTCTCGTACAACTGCAAGCAAATAATGGATGAGAAGTGATACTTTTTTTGTTCTCTTTTATGTATATTCAACCGCATGTTGGCATTATCGCCTTGGTTATTTTGTTCTCATCACCATGTTTTATATTTCTTACTATCACTGGCATGAACTTGGTTCGCTATCATCATATCATTAACATATTATGTACAAGAACAATAAAGACATCCATAACTTTCATCTTCGCCACTATGATTGATGCATTTAACTGAAACTGAACAAGACGCAACAGATGGTCAGCAAACTACCATGTTACGGTAGAAGGCTCAGTGTCTTCCGCCCGCCGGACGTTGGGTACAGAATCTCTGCATGTATCAATCCTCACCTACATCACCCAGATCTACCATACAAACCATGACTGCCCGGACCCTTCATGCCGAAAGAAAAAAAAAAAAAAAAAAAATTATAAACAAAAAAAAGAAGAAGAAGAGAAATCACGAGTTTGTGGGGCAAGCGAACGAATTCCGAAAATATAACCCACCACGATACCTCTTGTACAGGATGAGCCGTTCCCTGACCCCGGACGGCTCTCTTTTGAAGCCATTAGTTGTTTTCATTCCTCCACAGCCGGTTGCAGCTGCGTCTGGTTTTTGCAGAAGAACCTGTCGGGCAGGTGCTGTTTTCCACCTTCCCCCTCTTCAACACTTCAAGGAGTCACTTGCATTCCCAGAGTGACGGAAACCTGCAAACAGAAATTCAAATTTCTATTGTCTTCTTCTTTTTTTTTTTTTTTTTTTTTTTTTTTTTTTTTTTTTTTTTTTTTTTTTTTTTTTTTTTTTTTTTTTTTGGATTCATTTTTACCTTTTTCTACTCCACCAACCCATCATCAAAATTATGACAAAAAACTTTCCATTTGCTTTGGTTTTTTACAATAGAAATTTTTTCTAATGAGAATCTTATTATACCTTACGATTCCCGACCGCCTGTCACGCGAAACTGTCACCAGCGGCCATCATACAGCACACGGCTTCCTCGTGCTAGTAGACAAGTATTATCTTGTTGGAACGTGGCAATGTAGAGGTATATGTCTCACAAGCCTGTCAATACCGACAGTGGCAGGGCCGTCTAGAACATTGCAACTTTCGCAGCCATTCTCTGGTCATGGCCAGAGCCTGACCATAATTCCCGCAATCTACCACGGCGACAACCACATTTGGCGCAGCACTCGACTGAAGTCATGGATTACTGTGGCTGGCAAAAGCTAGGCCCTAGGCAGCCGGAGTGATACACGACTCCTTCTACCGAGAACAAGGTCCAGCTAAGACAGACGGGAACTGGCGTGTCATACAAGACAATTTCTGTCTTATGCTTTCAGCACATCTTTTCAAGTTGGGAGCTATTGGAACAGGGAAGAGAGCCACAAGAGTGGTTCTGGGGCCAGAATTACGGTGTGCTCAAGGGAGGAAGGTTTCGCTCCCGCGAGTTTCCGCCATTGTTCTAGTTGGAGGAGGTTCCCGCAACCCGCGTCTTGCCAAGCGACTGTTGACAGTTTGTGTCGACGTCTCTAGCGCGAGGATACCATTTTGTGATTCTCTTTGTCTGATGAGAAGCGGCACAGAGAGAAAGAAGGCAGATGGTAGTTGCACCAGAGCCCGTCAACGACTGCATGGATGAAGGCTTGGTTGGGTAGCAATTACCTCAAATCCTGTCCGAATACCACGTATGCGGCTATGTTCCTTCTCCATGAACCGTCCGCTCCTTCTCAAAGACGTTTCGGAGAGATTTGGCCCGCAACTCCCGGCTCCGAGATCTCTGACATCTCCCCACCCTCCTGATTGGCTCTAGACCCCTCCGTCGTCAAGCGAGACAAGCGTCATGCTTCTTTCCCTCCCTTTCGATTTCAACGCAGGACACTCCTCAGGTTTTCGATTTGCTTGCGCGAGATCTTGCCACTCCATTGTAACACCCTGACGCAGCAGGACGGGCAGTCCATAACAGGCCGTCCACCAGTGGGCCGGGCCAACTAACTCCCTTCCTCAACCAAACATCTTCTTTGGGGGGTTACGACACCAGAGACATACATCACGGCATGACACGACACGGCAGCCTACTCATGTCGCTTGCTGCTTTTGACGCTGCTGTCACCCATCCGATCTTCTGGTGGCACAGATCTCCAACGAAAGTTGTCCTTGTCCCGGGCGCGCATGCTCGTCTCGGTAACAAAAGATGCCGGGATAATCCATTTTCGGCCATATACCAGTGAGACAAGCGGTTCCCGATCGCTGACAGACCGCTTGTTCTGTCATCATGCTGGTGGTGGCAGCTGCGGCGGCGGCGTGAAGCGATGGACTCGGGCGAGTGGGAAAGATATTGCCTGTTTACCCCCCAATGTTACCGAACGGCCACAGGAGGAAGGTAGGAAGAAAGGTAAAGACGATGGTATGATGGGTGAGTGGCACTGGACACGCGCGGAATGGAGTTTGTTGACCCGGGTTGAGTTTTGAGATTCATCTCTCACCCTGTTCTGACCTCCACCTCCACCTCAGGCGGCGCCTCAAAGACGACGACAAAGCGGTATGATCTGGGGTACGCAACAAGAATCCCATTCCATCAGACCCAAAATCATCCATCCATCCACTCAGAGTACTGCCTGAACACAGGCTGGCCTTTCTCCATGTCTCTTCCCCCCGCCCCCGGCTCGTCTCTGCTTGATGACAACCTTGTTGGACAATGTGTGAGAAACAGACGGGCAGCAGGAAGGTACCACGAGAAACATCTGTTCAAGATAAATGTCAGATTGTGCCGGTGAGGCAGCTGAGGCAGACAGGTAGACAGGACTTCTAACTGATTGGTCAGCTGACTGACTGACTGACTGACTGACTGACTGACTGACTGACTGAAAGTTTGCGGTAAGCAGTCATGGCAGTCAAGTCAAGCTAGTCAGTCACTCTCGACTCTCACAAGATCCCAAACCTTGGCTGACAGAGAATTTTCGAGCTTTTACTTGCCTGGACTTGACTTTCCATGCCTTGAATGGCAGCACAAGAGTTTTGATATGGTAATCTGACCTGAACTGTATCGACATTACGAAAGGTACAAAATGCAGAGCAGGCGACGCAGAAGGAGTGCCTCGACACAACTGCAGCTGCAAAACGACAGCTTAAGTCTCCGCGTGATCTTTTTGGTGTTCCTTGCATTCCGGTACCCTTTGCAATTTGATGTTTGTGGCAAAAGGGAGGGGCCGACAAAACCAAATGGACAATGCATTCTTGTCGCTGCCGGTTGTCGCTGCTGTTACCATCTGTGAAATGTCAGTGACCCTCCTTCACTTACTCACTCACTCGCAGAACGTTTCGGATCCTTGACCGCCTCTCTTTCGGTACATGACAGGCATCTGATTGTTGTCGTGCTGTGTTTCCTCAAGGTTGCGCTGGCATGATGGCCTCTTGGCCCCTCATACTTCAATCTATGCTGTGTCTCGTATGGCTTTATCGTCCTGCATTTTCGGATCTGCCCCCGTACTCCAACCGCTGGCATAATGGGCCATTGCTGAAATCTGGTTGTGTCAAGTGTGAGGGCGTACGTGTTACCAATACCCGATAGACAAGAGGGCTGGAGGATTATCTGCCAGCCAGACATGCAACTTTGACATGGATACCCCTTTTCTAAGGTCTGCCTCTGAAGAAACCCTCGGAGGAGGAGAAGGAGAGCGATAATGAGGAAGCATGGTTTATGTAGGGTGTCATGTCATGTACACGGACGGCAGACCGACATGTGCCTGGCGAGTTTCGCGGTTTTTGGTTGGATGAGAGAGGTAGGGGGTATGGGTGAACAGGATGCATTATTCGGTAAAGCCGAGGACGAGAACAAAAATATACGTAAGAAAAAAGATGAAAAAGAATTAAATGAAGTGACGTGAGTGAAGGTTACTTTCTTGAAGGCTCTATCGCCCGCTGTATTGATGGTGAACGTTGCGGGATTGGCGAATGGTGTTGTGTGTACGGACATTGTTACACAGATATTCTCTGTACAAAATGAAGCTTGCTGAGAGCCTGACCATCTGTGCATATGGGGTGTTTTTTCTTGTACGGAAACTGGGAAACGTCTGGGCGTACAACAAACCAAGCCGGCGCGACTAACGCGGAATAGTGGAGCACACCGTTTGCTCTCTATAGCCTGGAGCATAAGCCCTAATCTGCAACAAGATCCGGTATAGTGTAACGGTTAACATATCGCGTTTTCACCGCGAAGCTCGGGGTTCGATTCCCCGTACCGGAGTTTCTTTTTTTCGTTTTGTCATTTCTCTCACGAACTCTCATCTCCGGCCCATCACCTAGGGAGAATCTCCCGGGTTTCTTTTCTTTTTTTTTTTTTTGGTTTCTTCTTTTTTTGTCATGATTGAATTAGCATCAGGCTTACATTATGCCGTGAAAGCTATGTGCAAATGTCCAGTTGTCCATTCATCTTGGTCTCATCAAAGTTGGTGCTGACGAAAACGATGTATATGGAATACCAACTTGATGAAACGAAAACAAAGGTTTATCAAGACATAGATAGGAAACTGGTCGCGATTAAGCCTGCGACTTGTGGTTAATGTCAAGAGACTACCATGTAGTAAAAAAGGAGGAAGAAAATAAACCTGGCTCCTTGACAAAACATTACTTTTATTTTGGAATCCGCCCCTGTGCCTTCATGCCCCTTTCTAATCATGCGATATCTTCGAGTCCTTGGACTAGCGAACGTAAGAGACATTGATCTTGATACACAAACTGACAAGACAGCATGGGACCTGGGAACGAAATCGACAGAAACCGAAAAAAAGAAAATGTATTACGCCCTTTTTCATGACCATTTTACCGTGTAGCTACCTCGAAGCTATACAAATCACCAAAATCAGATCGACAATGCGACGTGAACGGGGAACACTTCTTCTCCCTTAAACTCCTTTTAAGCATTCTCAAAATTTTGTCCACACGCCCCCTTGGCGTTTTACTCTTCGTCATCATTGGCGGCGGCCTTGGCAGGAGAAGCTGCAGGCGAGCCAGCCGCCTCCTTCACTTCGTCCTTATCACCACCCTCTTCCGCATCTGCCTCAGCGGCTGCTCCACTCTCATCGCCGTCCTCATCGTCATCGTCATCCAGAATCCTGCCTCTCCTCGATCGCTTGTTCTGGCGTCTTGTTGAGACTGTGGCCTCCTCCTCCTCATCATCGCCACCAGCATCGGCCTTGGAGTCATCGATTTCCATGCGATCGACACTCTCCTCTGACCGGCTCCTGCCCCTCCTGGATTGCTCATCCTCGTCATCATCGTACTCACCACCACTACGGGGAGAATGGCTGCGCTTCTGCTTCTTCTCAAGGGCCCTCTCAGCCCTCTCGAGAGCATCCATCTCCATACCAGGCTCGTCGCTCTCGTCGCTATCAACCACAATTTCGGCACTCTTGTACTTGCCAGTGGGCTCAGTCTTCCTGCTGGTAAGCCTCTGCTTCTTCTTGGGTGGTCTGCTCTTCCTGCCGCCCTCTTCTGCATCCGAGCCCGAGCCGTCACTATCATCGTTGTCTCGGTCCCTCCGGCTCGTCTTCTTCTTCCTCTGAGCACGGCCCTTCCGCTCCCGCTCCTCGCCACCTCTCTCGCGCTTGGCAGGCGTGCTGCTGGCCTTCTTGATCTTTTGTCTCTTGATCTTTTCGCCGGTCTCGCTGTCGGTGGTCATCTCGGCCTCCCTACGCTGTCGGTCTTCCTCGGCTCTCTGCTCAGCTAGCTTGCGGTCACGGGCGGCGATCTCCTCTCTCTCGCGCTTGATCTTCTCTTGGCGCTCGCGCTCCTCTTCCTCTTTCCTGCGAATCTCTTCCTCCTTCTTCTTGAGTGCTACTTGTCTCTGCTCAAGTGCTAGTTGGAGCTTCTCCTTGTTCTTTGACTCGTAGTCCCGCTGGGAGGCGAGGGCACGCTCGAGCTGTTTGCGTTGAGTGTTGCGAGCCATGTTGGCACGCTGCTCGATATCATGCTTTGGATAAGGTGGATGGTCCGAGGCCGCGATCTCGTCAAGGGCGGTGATAGCGGACTCGAGACCGGAGGCAGCTTCCTCGAGTTGGGTAGAGGTACGCTGGTGCTCAGGCAAACCGTTGATGAACGAGGCGAGCTGGATCTGCACAAAAGCAACGTTGAACTTGAAGTGGACCTGCTCAGGGGCAACTTCTAGGGTCTGGGAAAGGCGTTAGTCACTGCCTTCAACTTTGGTGTTGGAATTAACGTACCTTCTGCGCATACTCCAATGCTGTCTTGTAAGCGTCCAGGTTACGCTCAGCGCGGCCCTTGTTCAGCCACGTACGACCAAGGCATGAGAGAATGTTGGCATCCTTTGCCTTGCCCTCCTTGCCAAGCGCGATCTCGTAGCTTTCGATAGCCTTGGTGAACTGCTTCAACTCGGCGTAAATGTGGCCCAAGTTGACAAAGACGTGGACGTCCTTGATGGTCTCGCGAACCTTGATGAAGATCTGCAATGCCCCCTTGTAGTCCTTTTTGTCCTCCACGAGTGCAATAGCAATTCCCTGGGCTGCATATGCGTTCTTGGGATCCAACTGGAGTGCCTTGTCGAAGAACTCAACAGCACGGCTGTAGGCGGCACTCCGCTTCTGCCTGTCTGCCTCCGACTCGCGACGCATTTCCCTAGCAGAAATAAGGTGTAGATTTCCCATGCCAACGAGAGCATAGCGGTCATGCTTATCATAGTTCTGCAGGGTGTGCTTGTAATGGCGTTGCTCTGGGTCTTCGGCGATGTTGTTGGGTCGCTTCCTGGAGCTAAGCTTCCCGAGAAACCAGCCGTACAAAGCACGCACCTCAAGGTCGGAAGAGTTCTCCTGATACAACTTGGCGACTGCATCCGGGCCTTCCTTGGTGCCGGGGCTATTCCGAAGCTTGATGTAGGCCAACCTGGTACGAGCATCAGTGTAGTCATCGTGGCGTTTCAGCAAGCCCTCATACACCTCAACGGCCTTCTCAGACATGCCACGAGCCTCGTAACTACGGCCAAGATTGAAGCTGATGGTGGTAACCAAGGCGTCGGTGTCAGTGTCATCGTCCTTCTCACCAATTCTCATGCAAGAGCTGAGTGCAGCCTCAAACAGTTCGCTCGCAAGCTCGTGCTTTTCTTCCTGGTAGTAGAAGCAGCCGATGTTATTCAACAACTGCGGCGGGAGAAACCTCCGGAGCGCAGCCTTGATAGCGGCTTCGCCCTCAACTTCATCCGGGCGCTCTGATTGGGGAACCTGGTCAAGCTCCAGCTGCTCGACTTGCTGAAGGCACTGGAGGGCCTTGTCGGGGTTCTCGGTCTCATAGAGACGGGCTAGGTTAAGAAGCACAGCGGCATCTGGCGCGAGGCTTTTCTTAGGATCCTTCCACGCCGTCCGCACGCTCTCCAGCAGGCTGATGGCCTTCTTTGCCTCGGCGGACTTATCCTCCTTGACCGGGGCAAACTGGTTGGCGAAAACCTCCTCGGCATACAAGTTGCCGAGCAGGATCATGGCTTCATAGTTCTTGGACTGTTGAATCATCTTCTCGAGGCGAAGTTTGGCTTCACCTAGGTCGTTCTTGATGACGGACAGCTGCGCCGCACCGAACTTGGCCGGCAGGTAGCCGCGTTCAGTGCCACCTCGGGCGTCATCCGCACGACGGTAGTAATCGGCGGCACGCTCGAGGTTATTGGCGTAATGTTCTTTGCGCGCAAGCAGGTACCAACCATCGCTCGCAATAGCGTTGACATCAGTAAACTGTATGGCCTTGTGGGCAAGCGCTTCCACATGATCGAATTGCTTCCGCGAAAGGAAATAGCTGGCAAATGTGGCACATGTGAGGGGAAGATCTTTGTCAAGCTTGTAGGACTTTTGTGTGTACTCGGTCATAGCCTTCTTGTACAGCTTGATGAATTCCGGGCTGTTGATGGGGACGTGTCCGCTCGCGTCGAGGTAGTAAAGACCTAGCAGAATGTTGCCGACCTTGGACTCAGCATTGATCTCGAGAGCTCGTTCCCAGGCAATCCTGGCGTCATCCTTGTATCCTAATTGCCAGAAGCAGCAGCCAATGCCAATTCGCGGGTCGGGGTCGACGAGATCTGGGGCTCTGGCTAGGGCGTCCTGATAGGCGACCAAGGCGTCGGCATATCTGCCAAGCGAGAAGAGTGCGCGGGCCTTGCCAATAACGGCAAGCATGTTCTTGCCGCTGGAAACTCGGAGGGCATCGTCGAAAGATTTAAGGGCGGCGCGCAGGGTTTCGGTCTTTTCGGGGTCGACTGCTCCGGGAGCCTTTGATGGTGGCTGGAGGGATGCCCTCAGAAGCTGGAGGACACCACGAGCCAGGAAGAGCGGAGGGAAAGCTGGGTTGATGCGTGAAGCTTCGTTGAGGCTCTGGGTAGCGAGCTGGAGGTAGTATTCTTTGGTCTTTGCTTCGGAGACAAGGGCGCCCTCGGGGGCTACCCTGGGTGCTTCCCTGCTCTTCCACAAATACATCCAGCAGAGAGCTGAGACGATACTGAGCTTCTCCCTGGGGTTGTTGGCCTGCATGGCGTTGGCTCCTTTAATGAGCATCTCGATGGCGAAGTCGATCTTTTTCTGCTTGGCGTAGGCAAGGGACACTGTCATCCAATATGTCCGGGCGGCGCCTTCCATCTCGAAAAGGGTGCAGAGCTCGGTCGGGTCATCGGCGAGGACTTCAAGGTCGATTTCGACAGCTTCGTCATCTTGGTCTTGGACGGGAATGTCGATGGTAGAGGGGATGTCGGTGAACCGCTTGCTCTTGGGAAAGCTATGAGATCCTCCCACGGACGAGGCAGGAGAGACACCACGGCCGTTGGCGGCAGCGCCATTAAGGGCAGCTGAGGCCATTGTGAATCACCGGTGAGGATTGTTGGTTGCCGCGCAGCTTGGGGATATTATGAACGGACAGGGGCGCGGGAGAGGGTAACGAGTCGCCGAAGTGTTCCCGCTCGCAGCCGTGCCCGAGCTTGGTAATCGGTAGCCTTGGGAGTTGAAGGGGTAGAGTCGCAGATATAATGGTATGCTCGAAATGTGATGACTGTTAGCAATAGTTTAGGAGGGGTCACGGTGCATTGCGCTTCTGTGCAGGCGACGAGTTGGCGAAAGCAGCCGAGGCGGAAGTAAGCAAAACTGAAGGCAAGGTAACAAAAGTTTCGTAGCTGAGCGCTTGTATCAATGGGGGGAATGTCGTGTGTGCTGGGCTCGTAGTTCAGTGAATTCCCGTATGTCGATGTGTCGGGAATGGTTCGCCTTGGATAAGTGGTTGATGGAAGCTGAGATGGCACTCAGGAAGAGCCCGGTGCACGTCGCGTTTGTGTCGCTGGAAGTGGAACCAAGTCGAGAACCGGATCCCGCTGATCAGGATGCATCCAGGTCCCGGCGAAGAGACCCACCCCGTACCGTCGCGGCAGGCTATTTGGCTATGTAGCTTGCCCCACCGATGATGACCTTTTCTTTCTGTGCAAGTATCCAGTGTCAGCACTCAGCACCACTATTACGAGTGAGTTTGTCAAGTGACGATTGCGAGCACCAGCTTGTTTTTTTGATGCCTTTAAACATCACAACCAGTCTGGCCACTGACACTGATGAACGGGCGCACAGCCAAATTCGAGGAGGCTGAAGACTACAGGTGAATACATACACTATGTATTCCGAATGACAGGGAACCCGTGCACGCCCACTCTTTTGCCCCTGATCAACGACTTTGATTGGCTGGTCAAAACTGGGAACAAACAACCTCCGCCAAGACAAACCTCTTCGCCCATAAGAAACCCTCGAATAACCTCACCTGCATTGGGGGAGGGGGGCTACATACGTATACGACCAAGCAAATTTCAAATACATAGATGCAGGAGAAAACTTAAAAGAGGCGCAGTAGTAGTAGATGGATGGATGGGTATGAAGAGGTAGGAGAAGATTGGGAATTTGGGCAATCCTAGAAAGGGGTAGAAGATTACAAAATATTCTTGTGGACGACGGAAACGGAATGAAAAGAGGGCTATTTATTATGCGTGTTCTGATGGAGAGTATGCGTTTTACTTTTACCGGGTGGCATATCACCTCTGCTAGTAGTCGGCCCGGGCCGCGTAAGGCTGAATGTGTATTGTCTTGCCACTCAGCAGAACCAGGTCGTTTGCCGGTCTTCGAGGGGTAGGACTTGCTACAAATGCTCCTTGCTCATACATGCAAGAAATAATATGTAGACGTGGCCTTCGATATTATATAACACTTGTAAACCGGTGCAACGGGCATTTGACAGAAAAAACATGGGTAGAGATCGGAAAATAACTAGGTAGGTGGGGATTCGAAAGTAAGCCAACACTCTCAAAAGAAACAAACCAAGGAAGGAGAGACAAATCCGGAATTACTGTCATCGGACATTCGAATCTTCAGTATCAAAATGGCCAACTGTATACACTCGTACTACAGCAGTCAAACAAGTGCGCTCCTCTCTTCATCCACATTCGCCGGTTAACCCCCTAACGAACAGGTCAACACGTGGAGAAGATCGAGACCGGTATACGCTGTATCTACATCTTTAAACGATAATCCACAAAAGGTATGGAGCTTCTGGAGCATACTTTAACGTATAGAATTATATTCCATTTCCGAGCGACTTCGGATCTTGGGTGTTTCGTTGAATAGCATTGTCGAGTTCAAGTTGCCAACAAAAACTTGGTGGACTTGGGCCGGATCAAGAGACATTGGCGCAGGTAGCTGAAGAAGTTCCACCGTTTGTTTGACAAACTTCCACAAACTTGCCCCCAATTGGTAAGCCTCCTAGACGGGTAAGTATGCCAATTCTTTGATGCTCGCAAAGTGAATGCCAACCCTCACATTTTAGAGAAGATGAAGAAAACCACAAACATCGCCAAATCGCAGTTCGGCACCGAAAGAGAAATTGCGTTTTATCGACATATGAGATAGAAAATGTTGGCAATGGAGAATCAACAGCAATAATACACGCTCATCAACGCAGACCAATCAGCTAACCAATCCAGCCAACTCATCTTTCGACGCTCCGCCCGTCGCCCAACGAGTAAGATAATAAACAAACTCAAAAGTGAAAGACAGTGAAGGAATATAGTTACCCTTCGAATAATAATAATAGCCGACACTCCTTGTCGGGGACATGAAGAAAGATATAAAGCCAAGGACTACCCTTAGTCTCCCATCGTTTTCCAGTCCAGTCCAGTCCAGTCCAAACCATTCAGATCAGCATTCATCAACCACATATACAAAACGAATAAGTCATACAGTTGCACTCTCTACAGAAAGAGAGAACCAGAAATAGAAAATAACCTGCCGCCATCTTCTTCCAAAAAAGTTACACACCACAGACTCCTCCCAACGCCATCAAAATGAAGCTGTGCGCTCACGCCAACAGGTCATGCCTCTGCACGAACTCTGTCGAAGATGGCAAAACGCTCTGTTCCCATTGTGATGCAGGTGGCTGTGGTGTTCTTTGAGCTGAGAGTCACTGGAGTCGAGATTCAGATTCGAAGGAGAGTTGTGGAGTGGGAGGACTCTGCGATAAAGGAGGGAAGCTTTTCGGAACATACGGGGTAGAGTGATGGAATGGGAGTTGTAAAGCGGCTTTGTGGTGGTTCGGACAAGGAAGAAGGGTTAGAAGGTACACCATGATAGAGGAGGTATATGAGGTTGGAAAAGGATCAATGCTCATCATGAGTAGAATGCATAGCCAAAAGCATCATAGGAAAATTGGATCGATTTACCTCCCGCGTCGCGCAAAACCACACACTCTTTCCCACCCCTCGACATCAAGATCAAAAACCCATATCACTGATACCCGAATTCATTATCATTTATTTCCCCAATCGAATAGAAAAGGAGTAAAAAGTTCAGTCGCCCAGGAGGCCTAGGAGAACGGATCACCATACACCAACTGTCAACCTACGGAAACTGGAATTCGGGGCGCCACGCACACCGGCAATATTTCGATCAACGGGAACCACTAAGCCACAAGATCAGACCATAGTGCCGGCCCGTTGTGGTAGAGGGCTATGTACCGGACCTTATATATACCCGTTGATATATTTGGGCCAGGTTCAGATTCTGCGGCGGCGGCGCGGGGTGGCGAGTTCAAGTCGTCTCGACATTTGGGGGAAAGAGGGTCGGCTGGGCGCCAGCGAAGGCAGGAGCGGTGGCAAATACCTGGTACTGAGTACGAAGCCTTTACGCATTCCGGACTTGTTAATGAGAATGGCTTTGGGGGTTTGGGTCACCGCCTCTATCACTTGACTTATAAGCTTGCCCTGGTGATACCTTGCACCCAAAAATTGTAGCTTCTGCCTCTTGAGAAGCCACCTAGCCTCCCACGCCTTCTATGGGCACAACAACTCCTCACCACCTCCCACCATTACTCAACCCTCTCACTGCTCCAATCTTGTCCGCCATCCTCCTCAATCTCCCCATCCTCGACATCCAATAGACCCCTAACCCCCTCAACCTCAACCCCGCCTCGACGACCTCGTTCAAACAAACCGCCCCCCTCTCCTTGACACACTTGCCCTTCCTTTTCACCACACTCCCTCCTCCCTGACCATCATCCGCCACCTCGTTGTCACAACAACTGCCCACCAGGCACCTGAAACCTTCCCCGGTCTGCCCTGATGCTGGCGTCAGGCACTCGGCGTTGGTATCGCAGCCGATCTCGTTCTGGCACCAGTCATCTAGCGAGCAGAAGGCTTGACCGTCCGGGTCGAGGCCGCAGAGACAATCACCCAAGGGGGCGGAAGGGCAAGGGGTGAATGTGTAGGTGCCGCAGGTGCCGGGAGTGCAGGAGGCGGAAGGGGTTGGGGTGGTGATGGAAGTTGTGGTGACTGTGAGGGTTGAAGTGGTGGTTATTGTGGATGGGGGAAGGGTGGTTTTGATGATCATCGTGTGGCAGATTAACGAGGTGAGATAGGGATGAGTTGTGTTGGAGGATATTGAAATGGTGTTGTTGGTAGTTGGGTATGGGATTTCGGTTGACGTGGACGGATGGCTTGGGAGATCCGAGTGGTTATGTGCCCATCGAAGCTGGTTTTGGGCAGATGATTCGGCGCTTGTTGACTTTCCAGTGATGGACAGCATGGCCGTAATAGTGATTGTTATTGTGGACGTGGTGTAGGATGTCTGGTTACTGGAAGCGTCGGAACAAGTTAGCCACATGAACTAAAGTATGGCCATAAAGGTCAATGGGAAGAGAGTGAAAGATTGGGGGCATCAGGAAAGGGTTAATTGCCTTGGCTTTGGAGTAAGGGTAGCGAAGACCGTTGTTGTGCAGTTCTGATGATTATGTCCGTCTTCGGTAGTCGAAGTCGTGGTGGCATGGTCAGCAAGAGACAAAGCCGCGAGGGCCCAAAGCACGGCCAAGGCTTGCTTCATGATGTTTGATGTCCAACGTAGACGACAAGGCTGGTTTAGACAGCTCTTCCACAGACAAGGCAGTAGAGCACATGGGCTGAATCAGTCTTATAGGGAACAGAAAGGGGGGAAACTCGGAAGGCTCAAGTATTCTTTTTACATCAAACACTAGTATATACCCTCTGCAGAACACAACAGTAGCGCGGCAAGTTGTCGGAATCTCTATCGGCGAGTTTCTCGGAGACCGACACAATACTTGATATGGTGCTGGAGTTCGGGGTTGGAGAGAAGCAAGGGTTGTCAGCCACTTGAAGCTAATCCTGGGTTGTGTAACTGATCGGAACGAACTCGTGCAGGGACATGTTGAGCTGAATGCATGTTTGTGGTAATCGTAAATGGGTATCATAAGTTAGCCCAGCCTTCGCGGGCAAGGTATTGAATGTATCCTAATCCTCCTCGAAGAAGCCTCCGTCGTCGCTCTCGCTCGCGCTCTCCTCCTCCGTCTTGCCGTATTTGCCCTTGGCTGGGCGCTCCTCGCTCTGTGACGAAGACTTCTTGGCTGTCTTTTTGGAAGTGGGTTTCGAAAAGTCGCGTTCCGGTCGTCTGTCGCGAATCTTCTCCAGAGCACTCTTACCCTCTTGGCGGGCCTTTTCGATGGTGGACCACATTGGGGGTCTTGAGGAGTGAAGGTGGTGTGCGGCTGAGCTCTTCTCGTCCTTCTCTGCGGCTTCGTCCTTGGGCTTGGGGTACAAGCTGATGTAGGTCTCCATGTGAGGGTGGTAGAGAGCATAATCGAGGTCGACCTCGGCAATGTGGAGGTCGGCTTTTAGCCTGGCGATCTCGGCTTCGTCTTTGGTTTCGTCGAGTTGCTTCATCAGCTGCTTTGCGAGGCGCATGGCCTTCTTGCGCTCTGTTTCGTGAAGGTCTGGGTCAGTGATGCGATACGTGCAGGCCTCCGAAAACTTAGACCACATACCAAAGAACCTGACCATATGATACTTGCTGATCATCTTGCTTCTCAACTTCCTGTCACTCTCGTCGGCAATCCTCTGCTTGTGGGCTTGCAGTTCGCGCTCGAGGTCGTTCCTGACGTTGGCAGGCAGCTTTTCGTTCTTGTGTTCGAGAAGGCGCTCAATTGCTCTGACACGCTTCTTGATCTGACTAAGGTTGCCATCGTTGATCTTCTGGGTGGTCTTCTGGCGCTTTGCAATGTTCTTGGGGTTGAACCTGTTGTGCGGGTTCCTGCTTCTTTTTTGGGGCTGGGTTTGCTCCTGGCCATCGGCGTTCGACCCCTCAGCCTCTTCATACGATCGCTTGCCCATTTCTGCGGTGCGCTGGGGTAATATGTCCAGAAGATAGAATGATTTCTTTGGTGATGGTGGCGGCGGTAGGTGCAATCTGGAACGGGCAATGGGTCGTTGTCGCGATGGTTCGTCTTGTGTTTCTTTCAATTCGAGAAAATTAAGTGGAGACTCGCCGAAAGAATGGACGGGAGCAAAGAGCTGCCAGTGAAACCCCTGCAGCCCCTGCTATCGGCCTGCAGGGGGCGCTGGCTCACTGCAATATGTACACACATACGGTAGGTGACAGAGTGCTGTTTGTCATTTGGGTTAGGGTTAGATAGCACCCATCAGTAAACGGACTTCGTTTCTCAAGTCTCCAACCGGGCAGCCAACCTACAGCGCGGCTTCAGGTTTCCTCTTTCATGGAAAGTCTTGTCTCCCTTCCCTACCTACGTCCGCCTTCAACAACCACAGCATGAAGCTGTAGTCAAGAAGGAAGTTTGATCGATTTCTTTACTCATGACGAACTTCCATGAGCATGGTTTTGATTGTTGATATCTTTATCTCTTCGGAGCGGGATTCATGAAGCACGGGCGATCAAAGGTCATCTGGCCGAGAAGGAGCGCTGAGGAGCGTTTGGGTGATCTCCTAACCTACAGTACTAAGTACCTGCTCAACAAATTCATCTTCTCATCATAAGTACTTAAGCTCTCACTTGAAGCCGCGGTAGCGAATGAAGGGCCCTTCTACATCATCTTACTCCATCACATAACTTTATACAAACCAGGGCACTACGACATCACGGCAACTCGCCAGGATGGATCGCCCAGAGCCGGGTCTCATCAGGTGGTCCCCGAACGCGGGGCGCGACCTCTTTCTTCACATCAACCTCCAGCACCACGTCGTGCAGCTCCATGAGCCCACAGGCTTCGCCCGGAAGGGCAAATTCGAGTCGAGGACGCTCGGCAAATATGACGAACTACCTCCTCTTACCACCTTTGACTGGTCCCCCTCCGTGCCCGGCCTGGTCGCCGTGGGCACCTCGACCGGCGTTGTCAATATCTTGCGCGTCGACGACAACTCAAACGCCGTCTTGGATCTCAATCTCAAAATGTCCCGTACCTGTCAAGCTGTCGCCTTTAGTACCGCTGGAAAGCTTGCTGTTGCCCTGGACAGAGTGAGAAGTGATAACTGCCTTTACATCTGGGACGTCAATCGGCTATCGGCCATGGATACCAACGCCCATGGGTTCAGCAGTGTAGTACCCTTTACCGATCCCATAGATCGTCTTGAGCCCAGTGTGTCAGTATCCAGCGTTAGGTTCTTCGAAGACAACCCCAATGTCCTCGTGGCCGGTATCAAGGGCCAGGGTCTCCGGATACATGATCTAAGAGGTAGCGTTCGAGTTCACATTTAAGCCTTCTTTTCACAAAGTGCGAGCTGACCTGTCTTCCAGAACAAAGCCACAGCTCCGTCGTTCATTTCCCCACCAAATGTTGCAACAACCTTGCTATTGACTACGCAGACCAGAACTACTTTGCCTCCTCGGCCTTGGACCAGCCGGGTGTCATGGTTTGGGACCGACGTGCAACCCACCGCCAGGTTGCAAGGCCCTCGTACAACGAGGCCGTTAAGGACGACGACTTACCCTGGGGCGGAGCCTTGCGTCTGGAAAAAGCGGTGCGCGTCCTTACTCAGGATCCGGCCCAGGACACCAACACCTCCTACATCCGTTCCATTCGTTTTTGTCGAGACAAGCCCGGTATGCTGGGCGTGCTATCACGGGCCGGCCAGCTCCGAATCTTGGACACGAGGCATGAATATGTGGAGCCTAGTGACCAGTTTGAGAACAGCCCGGAGCTACTCGAGGTAGCCAGATCGTACGAGATGGACCCTTTCTATCTGGACAACACCCGCCACAAGCACGAGAAAATTGTCTCCTTTGACTGGATTACAATGCCTTCACCCATTGCCCAAGCCAGAATGCTTGTCTTGAGG
This sequence comes from Neurospora intermedia, assembly GCA_037102815.1. Taxonomy (NCBI): domain Eukaryota; kingdom Fungi; phylum Ascomycota; class Sordariomycetes; order Sordariales; family Sordariaceae; genus Neurospora; species Neurospora intermedia. The sequence continues at coordinate 2,507,472 of BTPP01000004.1, read as the reverse complement.
AAAAATGGCAATTTCGATGTATTGGAGAAACCGTCCTTCACGTCCGAGTACCCGTTTAAGCTCATCCCGTGGCAAGCACCCCACCGAGGACTGGAAGGTAAAGAACCACCTGAAGATTCGTCCTACCCTTGGCTCCCGGGCGAACAAAAAACTCACAATGTTCTAGAAAGGATATCTTATCATCAAACCATGGACTTCGAGATTTCTCAAACGCAGGAAATCCTGGGACCCTTCTTGACCGAGAAGGCGTTGGCAAATAAGCAGCTATTCGGGCCAGACAAGGCAAACCTTACTGCGGTTGTTGAAGACGCCATGCAGTCGGACGTTTACACTGACCTGATAGGCCCGGACGGTTTTAACAGGATTAGCGATTTGAAGTTCCCCGAGGGGTATTCTACGACCGCGCCGATTGCCGAGAAGTTGGCGGCCCTGAGGATGACGGTCGGAGGAAGGTCACCAAACGGCTTGAACACGCGAGGTGAACCGTTGGGACAATTGGAGCGCCATGAGAACTTGCTAATGAAACTCATGGATCGAAGCAACTTTCCTAGAGAGGCACAAGTGATTCTCGACCATACCATGATCTTCCGTGCAAAGGAAGGGTATCTATTCAACTATAGAAGAAATCAGCAGATCGTAGCCGATGACCCATGGCTTCAAGATATGTGGGCTTGGATCACAGGTAAATTCACTCTCTGCCCCAAGCCAACGCTGCTGGGTTTCTAACGGAGTCGCGTCTGTGACAGGAGCCGACGAAGCAGCTTCAGATGGCGGGATGATGTCTCATCCTCTTGATTTGAGCTATATGGGAGTGTACACATTGTGGACGAACGATCTTGGTAAGTCCTGACTTATACTTCTCTCTGCTTATCACTACTTTGACACAGTAATAGGGAGCAAACCTCAAGCAAGGCTATCAGACCACTCGCATGCTCCTGACCAAGCTGGTTGGGAACGTTGCTTGAGCGCCATCAACAAGAAATTGGGGCTCCCAAAGTTTGACGGCGTCGATACGAAGCGTCCCCACCATCGCGAAATGTGTCTCGAGATGTGCAAATGGGGTCGAAACTATGATGCAGATTTGATCGATGGACAATCTACCTCCAGCCTGAGCAGAGACGCCTCGGTATGGCACACAATGGCGGCTGCTCAAGCCCTCTTCAGAGGCGATACTAGGGGCGCTGTGCAAGTGCTCAAGCAAGCCAGCACCGATCATCCTGAACTCCTCTTTGTCTCTCTCGCACTGCAGCTCGTAGGAAACGTCACGCAAGAGGGAGACAGAATGAATAAGAACAACGCTGTCAAGGAAGCGCTCGACTTTGACGAACGCGTGGCCTCCAAAACCGACCCCTATCTGCGCGCCATCTCATCCATTATCGCCACGGGTGACTGGCTGACCATTGCCAACCAACGCTCTCTCCCTCTCCGAGATCGCGTGTACGTCGCCGTGCGCTATCTCCCCGACGACGCCCTGACAGTTTGGCTCCGCGCCGAAACCGAAGCAGCCATGGAGGCCGGCAACATCGAAGGAATCGTGTTGACCGGCATCACGGACCCTCTCGTCGACATCCTCTCCCGCTACGTCTCCAAGTTCGGTGACTTCCAGACCGCTACGCTCGCGCTATCCATCTGCTCACCGCGCTTCATCGACGATGTGCGCGCCGCGGCCTTCCGCACCGCCTATCGCGCCTACCTTCAGCGGCACCACGCCTTCTTTCTCCGCGCCAAGTTCGACGTTGAGTCGACCAAGCGGAGCAAGCACCAAGGTCGCCCGACTCTCAGGCCTCCAGGTCGTCAGATCGCCCTGCGCTGCGTCTACTGCGATGCCTCGACGAGTCTCCACACTCACAACAATAGCGCCTCCAACAGCTCTAATCCTAACGGCCACTTACCTGGAAACGCCTCCCCGTCTATACCCAGCTTCATGGTCCAACACGCTGCCGCCCAACAAGCCCAGGCCCAAGCCCAAGCCACCGCGGCCGCAGCGGCTGCAGCGCAGCAACAACCAACATCTGGAACCTCGGGTAGTGGTGGCGGAGGCGTAACCACGCCCAACATCCCGATTCCTCCCCCGCCTCCTCCGCCCGACGCCCTGCAGCTCCCGCCGGCGGCTGCGGCGGCGCAAAGCAGTAAGAACCCCTTCACAGAAAAGATGGTGCAAGCGGGCATCTCCTGTCCGAACTGCAAACGTCACCTGCCGCGGTGCGTCGTCTGTCTAGAAATTGTCGGCATGCCGCGCAGTGACTTACCGGGCTCTGGCGGTACGGAAGGGACGGGGACAATGGGTAGAGGAGGCCCAGGAGGATCAGGTACAGCTGCGGGAGGTGGTTACGGAGGAGCAGGAATCCAAGCAGGTGGGACAATGGGTAGTCTTCATCACGGAGGCGATCATCTTCATCATCAGATGTCGGCGGTGGACATGACGAATAAAATGGCGGCGAGGTTTCCGACATTTTGCTTGCAGTGTGAACATGTCCTGCATTTAGATCATGCCAGGGAGTGGTTCGCTAGGCATCAGGAGTGTCCGGTGCCAGAGTGTAGGTGTAAGTGTAACTTTAGGGCGAATCCGGAGTTGAGGTATCGGTAGATGAGTGGGGAGGTGGAGGCAGGAGGGAGGGAATGAGGGAGGAAGGAAGGAAGGGAGGCTAAAGGGAGAGAAGGTAAAACGGGTCGGTAACATAAGGGGGATTCCACTGCTGGGCGATACACTGTAGTGAGGGTTCTGGTATGTAAGGGTGATTGTCATGTTGGCATCATACTTATAAGTATCGTAGCACTTACCATATCGACCGACACTACACTTTCTTCACTTTGCCCTCCTTCTTTACTTACCATCCATATCCCTCACGCTCCCCTACCCTCCTTTCCTGATACGAGCCAAATTGCCTTTGAACTTCTGTGGGTCTCTTGAACATCGGATGACTGTGAACTAAAATATCATACACAGCCAATCAACTTGATAGTAGAGACCTCTCCACGGGGTTCCTGACCTTACTAGTGTATGTGTATGTGACACTAATAAATATACGTTAATTGGGCCTCTTCGTTCTGCGAATACCGATTCCGTCACCGATGGACTCCGACTTGCACCCCTTTCGGTTTCTCTTCACTATACTATACTATGCAGTGTACACAAGCCAAGCAAGGCTCCGCCTCATACCAACTTGTTCTTGGTCTTCTTGGTCCTCTTGGTCCTCTTGGTGTTCTTGGTAATTCTTGTAATAGTGTTGGAAGGGCTTGGGACGTCTGTCTTGGCCGTCTTGGCCGTCTTGTGTTTTCTTGGTTGTCTTGTGTTTCCTTGGACACTCTCTGGGAAGCTTGGAGTTCTTGGCTTTCCTGGGCGGGCGGCTCGCAGGACTCAGTAAACGGTGGTGATAGAGCAGTGTCACAAGCAAGCCAAGAGCTCTTTTTCCTGTTGTCATCCGGCTTTCCCTTTCTTCCAGAAGTTCCTGGTGTTGCAATGGGAGGCTGGGCGCCAAGATGTCTTCTACCATACCGTGTGGCTAAAGATGGACGGACGGGAGTGGCTTCAATGGTGGGTGGGCAGCGAAGGTTTCTCTTGGAATAGTTTGCTCACAACCCTTCCAAGTTCAGAAGACGCAATCTGTCACTTGCACTGCTCGCTCTCATTATATTTTTGACACAACCGAGAAAGTCTTGGATCATGATGATGAGAACGAAGAATGCTGGTCTATCGTCAAGCAGCCTAAGCCACAAAGAGCAAATAATATGTGATCGTGGGAGATTGGAGAGGCGCCGGAGGAGGCTCCGCTGGTTGATGGCCGGGTGGACGCCTGTACCCATAATGCGTAGTGTAAATATCGAATCCACTAGCGAAGAATCCAGACCACGAACCTTTGTCCCAAGCTTGACAGGCGCGGCTTTGCGACTACAGTCGGGGTGAGCACGTGTCTACCGTCTCCGGTGTCGAGTCGCTAGAGAGGCCCGGGGCCGTGGAGATTAGACCTTGGCGGATGGTAGCGCTTGGCATGGTCCTGGTCTCCGGCCCTGTCGACAGCCGGTGTCCCTTTTGGTTGTTGACAGATTGGTTGTGTTGGGACGATGGTTTGGATCATCCACCAGTTGGACTGTCTACCTTATGACTGGACCATCTTGTTCTTCGATGAAAGGTTAGAGATTGCCATAGATGGATTGTCTCGACGTTGAAAACGGGGCCGTTGTCAATGTTGCATAGTATGCTATCTACGCTATTCTAGTGTATACCTCCACCGTATACGTACATAGGTACCTACTTGCCTTCCGTCATGCATTGTATACTACCCTACATTGCGGTTGCCGAGAGATACCAAGTTCGCCAAGTTGGCCAAGTAAAGACCAAGAACACCAAGAATGACCAAGCCCTTGGCTGACTTGGCAGTACTCAGCGTCATCTTCTGGCTTCTGATGGAATACCTATGCCACTGTCTGCCGCTGTGTGCCGCTGTGTGCCATTGAATAACATTTGTCTGCCCCTTGTGAAAAGCCATCCCCAGAAAGCAGTTTGCTGGGCTTAATCGATTACGTATCGGGCAATTGGTCCCGACCGATGGCAGTAGATTGCGGAACACAGCTCGGCGGCTTTCAATCCGCAGAGGCGGAAAACCTACAATCGGACATGCTCATCCGCCGTCAACCGACCATGACCAGGCCGCGGGGCCTTTCCCTTTGCAGTCTGGCAGTCAAAGAGTGCCCACCGCCCTCATGCGCGGGTGACTTTTACCCCGTACACTACTCCTGGCTATGATTGGGACGGGGTGGAAATGGGGCAATGGGGTGGTAAATGGGAAAGAGGACAAAATTCACCAGACGGGGTTGACCAATCACACGAGCCAGCAGCCGGACGATGGCTCAACGGCCCCACCTGTAGCCACCCGGCCACCCACCTACATACCGCGATGAAGAGAGTGGGAGTCCACAAGCACATGCACGCTGAAAGACGGCCCAAAACACACAAAAGGGACTTCCTACTTGAGATTGGTCATGGGATCAAATACCTAGATGTCGACACACGGTATCGAGAAACCGCCTACCCAAGCGATCTTGAGCAGTCAAAGCAAGCCCCAAAGCAGGAGAAACAGGATGGCGCTGAATCGAGACAGGCGACAGCCGTAAGAGCCAGCCAGTGAAGAGTCAACGACAAGTGTGACCACTTCACCAAGGGGGCAATGAGGGGAGACGAGACTGTGGAGGATCGCCAAGCCATTTTCTGTAATGCCAAGGCTTGGCACGGACTTGGCGCCTCTTGGCACACAAGTCGCGCTGTTAGTGTCTCCAAGAGGCGCGATCCCTGTGGTTCAAGCTGGCCGGAGCTAGACAGCGCGTGCTGTGTGGCATCTTCCAGCGAAACCATCCCAGTTGCGCAGCATCGACCACAGGCACGCCACATTGCACCACAAACAGAGGGTACCTGTGCCGGATCACGCCTAATGGTATGGTCCAATTAGACGGGCTGAGCAGGCTTGGCGTCCGAGCCCGCGACCGCCAAGAGAGGCTGCCAAGTCTTTTCGCCAGTATCGCCAAGGAGCAAGGCCAGAATAAAGACAGTGAAGGCCCGCCTGTTGATCCAACGTGTTTTCCCTCTGCAAACATCTTAAATCAATCGAGACTTTGTGTTTGTTGGGTCTCTTTTTCCTCTTGCAACTTCAAACAGACGACCTGAGCTTTTTGGCGATTCTTCCTGCGTGCGCATCAACCGACTGCAACTGGCACCCCATCCAATTGCAGGTACCGAGAACCGATTTGTATCAGCAGCTTCCACCCAAGCTGACTTCCTATTGGAGTCGCCGGCAATTTTTTCTTGGCTTTTCTTGGTGGGGTCTCGTCTTGAACACCTCCCACGTCCCAGTCCCTCCCTCGTCTGGCTGTCACTGTCCCAGCATCTTGACTCGGACGGCTGTCACTATCACGCGCCAACCGACAGTGTAGCACCTTGTCGCGCTTTCGTCCAACGTCGCCCAACCGCTCCCGGACCGACCACTGAAAAACGGTCGACCACACACTCGGCGATATCGGCCCCCGGGATAACCTGATCTCCGTTGTACTCGGTACTTGGCTTTGTGTGTACCTCGGTATACCACTTATACGCCCCATCCGGTCACACAACAGCAACCATGTCGTCCACACCAGCCCAGGAAAACGGCACTGTCAACGGCGCCAATGCGGCCCCGGCCCCGGCCCCGGCCCAAACAACGCCCACTCCGGCTCCTGCTACCGCTGCCACTCCCACCACTGCCCCTGCCGCTTCCGCCAACGGAACTGCTGCCAATGCCATGAAGCCTGAGGCTTCATCCAACTCATCCAACTCTGCATCCAACGGCACCACTCCCGCTCCCTCTACCACTCCCACCACCGCCAGCAACTCTTCAGCCCCTGCTGCTGCTCAAGACGAGAGCCTTGTCTGCCGATGGGCTGAGTGCAATGAGCGTTTCACTAGCGCCGAGGTGCTTTACGTATGTCAACACCCTGGGGACTCACCACGTGGCGATTTCCTAACATGATGAATAGGAGCACATTTGCGAGAAGCACGTTGGTCGCAAGAGCACCAACAACCTTAACCTCACATGCCAGTGGAACTCGTGCCGCACCACCACGGTGAAGCGCGATCACATTACTTCGCATGTCCGTGTTCACGTTCCCCTGAAGCCGCACAAGTGCGATTTCTGCGGCAAGTGCTTCAAGCGCCCTCAGGATCTCAAGAAGCATGTCAAGACTCATGCCGACGACTCGGTCCTGGTGGGTCGCTCTCCCCAGGACCAAAACGGTGGCATGAATGGCGCTTACAGAGCTCAGGCTCCAGTTCACAAGGGTATGTATATAACCACTACGCTCCGATTTGGTCTTCCGGAAATCTAGGAGACCAGTTTCCTTCAGTTTGGCCTCGTGCTGGGCCACCCTCGTATGCTCTTTGAGGCTAATCCGCCTCTAGCTCCCTCCGGTTTCTATGATCACAATGGCCATATGCGCGGTACTAACCAAGTCCCTTTTGGCCAGCCTCACCAGAATGGTCAGGCTAGTTACTACCACGCACAGTACCCAGCATCCCAGCCCTACCACGCCCCCATGTACTACCCAGCCCAGACCATGGGCGGCCAGCGTAACGACTTCACCGGCCACCAGGCTGCTCCCTTCGACGCCCGGAAGCGTCAGTTTGATGACCTGAATGACTTCTTCGGCAGTGTCAAGCGCCGTCAAATCAACCCGACCTCCTATGAGTCGGTTGGCCGCGCTCTGATGCCTCTCCATGCTCCCTTGGGGCTTCACTCCGGAGGTCTGGCTACTGAGTACATGGCTCAGCCTCCTCACACTCTCGGCATGGCCAGTGCCCATCATCCCCTCACCCAGCACTACTACCTCCCACCCATGCCCAATCTTCGCACCAAGGAGGACCTCCAGCAAATGGACCACTTCCTTGAGCAAATGCAAGCGACTGTCTACGAGAACACCGCTGTGGATATGCGCCACCACTCGCCCACGTATGCAACGCGCCCGAGCATCGACCCGTATCATGGCGCGTCCCTCGCCTCCCCGCTTAGCGCCACCTCTCCTCACTCGGCCGGCACCCCTGCTGTTACGCCCACTCCTAGCAACATGTCGTATACTTCGGGCCACTCACCAAGCACCTCTTCCACCAGCCTGTCTCCCACCTCTCGCCACAGCTCTACCCCCTCGGTCTCCTACCCGACTCTGCCCAGCCGACCAGGTCTCCCCTACCCCTCGACCTCGGGTCTGGGCTCCAACTTCACCCATAACGAGCGCCGCCTCTCGGGCGGTGTCCTGCAAAGCGCGCGCCGCGCCGCCGATGAGGCCGACCGTGCGCCCACCCCCAAGGCCAGCGAGCAGGCCACAGTCAGCTCGCCATCGGAGGATTCGGAAACGGGCGATGTGAACGGACCCGAAACCTATGACGACTGGCTCCAGCACATGCGCGTCATTGAGTACCTTCGCCAAGGCATCCGTGCCCGTCTGGAGAGGCAGGACTTTGATGAGGACGATACTAGCAGGATCGACCCAATGGTGCTCGAGTCGTCGGATCGGAACCAGCAGCAGCGTGACCAGCAGCGTGACCAGCAGCAGCAGCAGCAGAAGAGCCCGAATGAGCCGACTGCGGCGGGTCCTTCGGCACCGGAGAAGCCTCTTTATCCAGTTCTTCCTCGCATTAACTAAGCTCCCTATGTAAGGAAGGCACAAGAGAATTGAGGCTTGGATGGGCGTTAAAGGCTGATAGGCGTGATGGTTGGAACTGAACCGTGTTTTCCTTTCTTGTGTGTGTGGGTGGCAAATGGTTGACTATGCCAGGCTATTGTTTCTTACTCGGATGCGTGGTTACGTGTGCTACTTTTCCTTGATCGAAGGAAGGAAGGAAGGAAGGAAGGAAGAGAAGGAATGAAGGCTTTGGCTTTTAGCCGCGTACGTTTACTTGTTTTTGTCTGTCAAGGGTGCATGCTTTTTGGCGGGTATGCACGGATGGGATATCAGGAGAAGGAAAATAAGAAGTCTGCTTGCTTTGTTTGATTGTAAATATATTCTGCTACTAGTTGCTGCGGTTTACGCAAACCTTTCAAAGATACCTCTTCCCCTCTTTCCCGACTTGTTCATCTTTGTGTAGTTTGTGTGGAATCTGACCGAGAGGTGGCTTAGAGGGAGTATCTGACTTCATGGTTGCTTTTGGAACCCGTCAGAGAGATAATGGAAAATGGCGGCAAAGCGGCTACGATCAGAGAGCTTAATAATGTACGAACTCCGGATTGCATATGATCGAAGTTATCTCATTAGCATCCACTGATGCAAGGCTGTACACCAAACCGATCCCTATATTATCCGATTGTTTGTACTTTGTCGGTTATGCTATGAGCTTTTTGTGACGACATTGTATAAGTCAAATGCCTTTGAGTCCTGCTTTTATTATTTTCGATACTTTCAGTCTCGGAGTGCTTGATTCCGCTTAACACCCTTGCCATTGTTCTTCGTCTTATAGTTAACGGTGGAACCTTATTGATATCATCGATGAAAAGAAAACAAATATTGCATGCAAATCAACAGTTGCGAATCACTCGCGGCGACCAAACATTGACAGATTGGAGGTGCCAGGGATAAGGTGAGCTATCAAGGTGTGATGCCGCAACCGATAATGATCCACATTGATGTTCGAGGTGAGGGATTAGGTACCAATGCCCAAAGAGGTATTTTGTGATGTTCACACTGATCTCGATCCCCGAATGCCGGTCGGTCCTCTGGAAGCCCGGGCGGGAGGACAAAATATACTTGGCAACTGGAACTGCCCGATGTTCACTAGTGTTTCAACTGTACAATATTCATGCGAATTCCCGGTGTGAACAACAACCCGAATCTCTTGATGTGGCCAACATGCCGTGTGCTCGCTGGAGGGTCAAGTAACAAAAAAAAACAAAAATAAGAACAAAGAAACAGTAAAAAAAAAGAGAAAAAAGGAAAAAGGGAACAAAACCCAGGAATGATTTCTTTTAGAAAAAACATACCGAGAACAAAATATCAACGACGAAGGAGGGATTAATCCAAGCATAACCTGCCAGAACATATGAGGGTATCGCCGCGCAGCATACTATGGTATGTCTGATGTAGCCTAAATTCCCACCATACTTTTCCTCTAGACAAGCCCTTCGACAAAGAAGTGAAATCCACAATCTTCCCTGCTTCTGTCCAATCATACCAAAAAGGGGTAAGTTCCGTTATCTTTTCCCCAGCCATGTGTTTATCCCAATGTATTCTCCACCACAGCACATTCACATTCTCCTTTTTCTTAATCACTACCGTTTGCTGCGGCAGCTTCATCACGACACCTCTTGCACATACACCAACCGCCCAACGCTCCTTGAGCCCATTCCCTTCGGTCCTTGACTGGCAGATCGACGTCGCAGTAGTGATTCAGGATTTCCTCGCCTGCCTTGATGCCACCTGGCCGATTGCCGACGACTCGAGTCTCCCGAGCGGACAATGTCATCCGACCACCCCATTCCCAAGTCACGTTTGGGTCACAGTCGTGGTTAGCCAAGCACCAGAAGGGATGAACAGCTGCTACCTCGGGACGCCCATCACGCAAGCCCTTGCGGGCAGACGCAGTGCCACGAAACTTGCTGTACGCTGTGTTGAAGACCCACAGGTCGTGTTGAGGGAGCGTCTCGAAGATGTCGATGTCCATCTTTTCAAGGACATGAAGAGGGATCTCGATGTTATACTTGAAGGAGAACGGCAAGGTCCACTCGGGCGGGGGGCCGGCGTTGACCGACAAGTCGATATCGTTAAGCTGAGTGGGAACGAAGTCTCCCCAGATGTACTTAATCTCCTTCAACGCCAAAGGATGAACCTCTTGATGGTTTGACATTGCCAGCAGACGAGCCAAGAGGAGGAGGTATAGGGATTCGGCAACATCCTTGGCCTCAGGGTCCTTCGCAATTGAATCAACGTCCTTGTCGCAAACCGCCGGGTGGTACTGTTCATTGGCCTGAGAGAAACAAAATTCGTCGCAGAAGACAGTATCATAACATTCTGGGCAATTGACGGCTTCTGTTTGCATTTTGAGCGGTGGTAGCTCAGTTCCGCAGGCATCGCACGTGGATTCCTTGTGACGATTGTTCGCCGTCAGCAACGAGTACTCCTTCAAGACAGCCTCGCCAGGGGCAATATCCTCCTTCGCAAAGAGACCCAGCTGGTTACAAGTCGGGATGATCTCGTATTCGTCGGTGTTGCTTTCTCCTTCAAGGAGAACGGGTAGGCACGAAACCTTGACGGCGCATTTGGGCGCCATCGTTTCGAGCTGACCGTTCAGAAATGACAACGACTCCTCCGAAAACCGATCAGGCTCGTACGTGTTCCACGGGTAGATCTCGCGGCGCACAGCACCAGTGTCGGGAAGATCATGGAAATCGATGGGCTCGTCGGGCTTCAAGCGCAATCTCCTCCTGGCAACCTGCTCGATATATCCCTTAATTTCCAGGAGCTCCTTGTTTTGGGGAAGAATCTTAAGACCCTTTTCGACAAAGTCGGACGCGCTTGCTAGACAACCGCACAGGAGAAGACTGAGTGATAGGATCTGGAAGCAACGAACAGAGGCCGTGGTAGCCAGTTGACGGTACGGCTCGGATCCATCACCGTCTTCGCTATCGGCCGTGTTTTCCATGTTGGCAAGAAGGTCGCCATGGTCCAAGACTTTGGGATAGGGCTCGGTTGAGTGGGTCTCAAGAGATTCCTTGGCTTGTTCGTGATATTCGAACCCTTCGTTAAGAACTTCGTCTGTCAAAAGGAGAGCACGGTACGCATCGCCAGCCGCAAGGTCGGGGTACGCTAGGTCAGAATAGACGACGGCTCGTTCCAAGTAGAGGATGAGATCATAGGGAGCAAGCGCCAGGGCATCAGTTAGGCGCTGACGGCGATCGACAAGGGCAGCGCGCTGAACCTCCCTCTCGTCAGGGACGGATGTGGCGGACGGGGATGAGCTTTCCATGGTGGGAAACGAGGCGGTTGGCTGCTTCGGTTACTGGTGCCGCGAGTTGGTCGAAAAGAGGCCCGGATGGTCTAGAAGGGTCAACGAGGTGGCGGTATGCTCGTCTGAATGGTCGGACTGTTCGGCCTGGTCAGCCTGGTACGGCAGGTGAAAGGTGTGACAGTGAAGGGTGACAAGGACGACAGACGATAAACCTGATGGTGTGCGCGGGAAAGATCAAAGATCAACCAGAACCCACTGCACGTTGAAGGAATATCAAGTCCATGTTGAGGAGCAATGACGGTACCTTGGAGGATATATAAGATATCGAACAAAAGACCTTGCCCTGTCCTCGATGGAGGAATATCTCGGCCCGCGAACTACTGGAGACCGTCGACAAGAAAAACGGAAGAGGGGGAAAGAAGGCGTGCCTACCTATTGTCCCTTCCTTATTCCGCCCAATGTCTTTCCGGGTCCGCAGCAGCCCGAGCAGAATTACACCCGCTGCAGTCCGGATACTACTACACCCAGCACCCAGCTCTACACCCTGAACAAGATCTACTTGGAAATAGTGGGCAGTAGCGAGTGGGCGGATGACGGAGGAATGGGGAGAGTCAAGATCGATGTGACAGGGAACCGAAGCGGAAGCTACCTTGTATCGCGTCCAAAGAGAACGGGTGGGAGAGGCGAAATGGGTCAAGGAGGGTACTGGGGTGGTGGAAAGAAAAAATAAAAAAACATAAACGGAAAATACAACGACAAAATCAGTTGAGCGGCTGTATCCAGGTGAATTGCACCTGCCTGCAAAGAACAGAAAAGGACGCCAGTGTCACTAGCAGAGTCGCTAGAACGATCCTGAAACGACGTTATTTCTCGCGTCAGAGTTTTTATTTTTACCTCGCTGCTGGGTTGTGTGTTATCCCCGCCGTTTGCTCCCCCATCTATCCCGTCGACGAGTTTGAACCCTGCCCAGGCTCTCCAAGGTACCATCACCGAAAGGGTTGATGCCAGGTGAGGGCTGTCCCTTCCAGGTCCTCGCAGCCGTCGCAAATGCTCCGGATTCGCCCAAGCTAAGCCGAATGCAGAACGCTTATAGCGGAAACCATACTGCGAGGGTGTGGGTGCAACCTCTGGTCAATTGACTGTCGAGAACTGAAAAGCGCGTGATTGAGTATCAAAATGAAAATGAGAGAAAGAACTATAAAAATTGCAATATTAGAATGCCTATGGTGTGTACATGGCTGTCATTAGTCAAGTAATCAGGACTCTTTGTGAAAAAGATACAAGAATGAAAATACTTTTCTAGTTACAAATTTACCTACTAGACTTGAAAGTTTGCATTTCAGTAAACGTTTCAAAATTACAACGGTCAAGGTACTAATTAACGGTCAACTGACTGCGGGCTTGCACCCATCCCCCTCGCTGGCGGGATCGCTGTAAGTACCTTGATCTAATATCCCATCACGCCGGCTGGCCTGCCGACGTCTTCCACTTCAACTGAATAACCGGGTCAACTGTAGGGGGTTTTGGTCCCGTCTGTCGGGCATTCGGGAAACACCAGTCCTCATCCACTGGCGTCAGGTTTTGTGGCATGGGCAAATTTGTTACAGCACGCCGATTTGAACGTTTACTTGACAGGTAAAAGCTTGGGCTCCAATGAAGGAGGATGAAAAGATTGATCGACAGAGCCCCTATCCCTTTCGTACGTAAACGAAAGGTAAGGTCTGGAAGCTTCTTCAGGGCGGAATACCTTGAGAGCCCGAGAAGTACAAATGGACCCCGAACTATGATCTTGCCAATATTACGGTCGCCGTACTGATGAAAGGGTATTCATGGGGGCATCTTTACCGAGGACTGGGTCATGAGAGGACCCTTGGAATCCCGTCGATCTGAACCCTTAAGAACGGCTCCAATGAAATGAACGTGACCCTTGGCGTCGACTTTGGGGACACCAAAAAAAAACAGGGCGGAAAAGGCAAGGGTTCACACCCACGTCTGCCGGGATGGGTTGGCCGGCAGGTCAGCGGCGTTGAGCGACAGGTTCGACATGATGTTGTCGTTGAGCGCTTCAGGTTTGGTAAAATTCAGGGTCCTTCCCCAACTGATGGCTTGCATATTACACACCCTCCTTGTCCACCACTAACCGTCAGTCTAGGCCCAGGGTTAGGCTAGAGTTACATCAGCACCTGTGAGCAGGGTCGGCGCACCAGAATGTCAGGGTTATACAGCAGGTTACGTCATGGGCTGCCCAGGGCTTCCAGGCCCAAGTCGAACTTCGATCTGAAGAGAGACAGAACAACGAGGCTTCCCGTAGCCGGAAGAGCCCGGGAAGAAGCCACTCCGAACTAAGTCTGAGTGTTCCGAGCCCCGAAGATCCAGACCGGCCACACTGTCCTACTTTTGAACTACTAAACATGATCACATGTGGCTTTTTTCCTTTCTTGCTCTCTCCACTATTTGCACTAGTTGCCATCAAGGGAACTTCCCAACATACCAGATACCAACATGCGAATATGCCATCCAATACCGCCAGACCCTTTGCCAATGGTCCATGTTGTCATTCCTCATTAACTATCATAATCAAACCAGCAATAGGGGGGACGTGATGGCAGACGGACAAGCAGGACCTTGTTATTCCCTTCCCGGCCGTCTTTGTGTTCCTGTGGCCGGGTCTCGAATCATTCACTTGTTCTAGTCTATTCCATTGGCTGCCTCAATTTCTTCTATGCTTGCTCTCTATCAGAGCAAAATATGGCCAAAAAGTCCACGCCGTCTATTCTAGCATCTATAGCTCCCGGTCTTACCAGGCATCCGTAGCTCCTCATATCCGCACCCTGTACATGACCAGTTCCTGGTTCTCCACCTTTATTGCGCTGCAGCCCTAAGGTCACTAAGCTTGTCGACGTAAAACGATGGCACAGCAACCGCATCCGCCGCCTCCCAGTCCTCCTTCTTGTTCACGCCCGTCAGGACTGCAAGCGTGCCACCCAGCCGTCCCTCGATGCCGAACTTGATATCGGTGTTGAGCCGATCTCCCACCATGCACGTCCGTGCGCGGTCCAGGTGGAACTTGCCCTCGATGGCATCCATCATGGCCTGGCTAGGCTTTCCGAGCGCCACGGGTTCCTGTCCCGTCATGTGAACCAGCGGAACACTGATGGAGCCTGCGCCGGGGAAAAAGTTGTTGTTCATGGGGAAGGTCGAGTCCACATTCGTGGCCAGAAACACGGCGCCACGGCGAAGGTATTGGTATGCATGCGACAGCTTCAGGTAGTTGATGTGCCAGTCTAAGCCCACGAGCACACAGCCGACCTCAGGGTCGAGTAGAGATCCGTCCGCAAGGCCATTGAAGTCTTCTACTGTGACGTCTCTCCGGAAGGATGGGTCGGTGCCACCGATGAAGGGGATGTTCTCGGTCGTCAACTCCTGCTCGATGCCTGCCTCTCCAATAACAAAGACCTTGTTCTTGGGCGGCGCCAGCTTCAGAATCCTTGAGATGTAGATGGCAGAAGAATATGCGGAGCCAAAGATCTCATCTTCATCTGCTGGGATTCCCAAGCCCTCGAACTTCTTTTTATACTCGGGACGAGACTTTGTTGAGTTGTTGGTGACAAATACCGTCTTCTTGCCTGTCGTCAATTTTGTCAGATTGGGTCCTATATGAACCTTGACAGGCTGGGGTTGTTTAACCTCTTGATCTCAGCAACTCGAGCGTCTCGACAACACCCTCGAAAACATGTTCTCCAGACCATAGAACACCATCGCAGTCGAACAAAAACACCTGTTTTTTGTGTGAGTATTGCATCCGGCATTCATGATATTACTGATGGTTCCATCCGAGAAAGACTAACATCGAACTTGTCAATGAACTCATTGATGGCGGCAACGTCGCCACTTAGGTATTTCGGCTGCGCCATGGTAGGGTTGCTAGGTATGTTCTGAACACAAATAGCTTTGAATCAAAAAGAGGATGGGCGCCAAGTGGAGGATTGACCTAGGTAACTCTTCAGAGATGTTCGTTCGAGGCTTTCTGAAGGAGTGGTGCTTGCTCACTGAATCAGATACTGTGGACTTGACCACGTCTCCAAGGCGTGGCGATCGTGACTCTCACAGCATCTCCGAGCCCGGCCGCCGCCCCGTTCCTGCGCCTGCCGCTTCCAGAGTCACGACATGATTGGTCATTGGCATGGTTGCGGCGCCCAAAATGGATCTAGGTAATTCGGGGCCAGTGGAAAGCTGCCAAAACGGAGCGCCAACAAACAACTGAACAAGCTGGCGCTCGTTGGCCCTGGTTAGGCAAACGATCGCCAGAACACATGGAAGGTGCCGCGAGATCAACTCTGTCAGTGTCCACTGCTTACCTACTCATGTAATCCTCAGCGAGTGCCTCATCAAAGCCACACGATTGTCGAGGCTGTTGATAACCTCTACAATACTTTTACGCTACAATACATTTCAAGATCATTCATCCACCTGGGAGTTGGGTACCTGAGTATGCCGCTTATCATTCTGGGCAAAGCGGTCCGTGCCAGCCCGGGACCAGACTCAAAAAACTTTTGAACCTTCGCATCCCACCCACCGTAACCCGATTACAGAGCAAAGCAAAGCAGTTGCGTTTCGTGGATGTGTTTCCGTTCTTGCAGCATTGATTAAGATTGCTCGAGATCATGGTACTTGCGTTTCGTCTGGAACTGAGGCGCTTAAGACTTGGCGAGACAATGTGCAAACTAGGTAAGAAAGCGCCGAGACTGTAATAATCGATTCCCACACCTGAAAGACAACAACCGACCTTATCAGTGACGCAACGAACAAGGGCTCAAAAGTAAACAAAATTACCCCGCCATGGCCCGTCTTGCGAGCAATACCTAACTGGCCTTGAAATCAGTCACTAGAATAAGTCCCTTTCCTCCGGGCTGCCTAGCGACATTGTCAACTGATGAGGCAAGGCAAGGCACTTCCTTGACGAATGGATGATAGGAGGGTCTTTGCTCAGAACTTGGATTTAACGAGGTGTTTAAGTTGTCAATCCACATCGCCAAACCGGAACATCGTGGGATACCTTCCCTCTGAGCGGAAATGATCAAGACGGACTGCCAGCAACAGTGGATCTCCCGTGCCCGTCAATCTCCTAGACTTTCCACTTCCGGGGTATGTCATTGGATTTCATTCAATCTTGCAATCGCCTTGCCAGTATCCAAGGTCCTAGCCTTGCATGTATCCCATCCAACTCCTATTCTACACTACCGACACAGTGCCGGCCGTTGCCCTTTTGGTGTAGTGGTCACTGCGGCTGTCGTAGATCTTCACATCGTGCCCCTTCAAAGGTTGAAGGGTGTCTCGCCCTGCGAATCTGAACGACGGGTGCGGGACCAACCAGGCGGAACCCTCTTCAAATTCCCAAGGACGGAAGCTCGGAACATCTTCCTTCGAAGCTCGTTCGGTCGGTACTCGGGAAAATCGAAGTACAGACAACAAAGGAGCATTCATGCCATTGGTCAGCAGGCTGAGAGCGATCTGCAAGTGCATATGCGGAGAGCACATGGCTGGGACATAAGCAGGATATCGTATGATATCTGCATCATAGAATAAAAAGATAAAAGAAACAAAACACCTCATCGCGCAGAGCATCCAAGTTCTTTATATGGGTATTTGTCAAAGGAGAGTAATGCTGACAACAATAAGAAGTGTTAACCTCCTAGTATGGATGGAAGCTTGGATAAAACCTAAAAGTAGCCTCTAGTTAACCTCCGCGTTGAACTATGTATAAACTGATTTGTGATCAAATTAGGCTGTTTCATGTGTGAGAGGGTTCATTCTGTATAAACTTTGGTAGCTAGTAAGTGATTTACTCAATTAGTTATGCAGCTTTGTGTGATCATCAGTGACGTACTTGGAGATAGAGTTGTCTACAAAAATACTCAATGTTCATACCACAACCCAAAAGAGATCAAACGTGTAAATTTTTATATTGGCATCCAAACTGGTAGAGACACAAATAGCCTCAGTAGGTAGAGAGTGGTTCATGAAAACTAGAATAAAAAAAACTAAGGAGTTGCCCCTTTACTTTCTGTTATGCCGTCATTGAATGGCCTTCGGAACTTTCCAGCTGTCACTCGTACAAGCAACATATTGAGATTGAAGCCAGCACTTTGTTAGCTCGGTAGTTTTATCAAAGTATTCCATAATGATGACCTGCTAGTGCTGGGGCGTCGGCAGGGTAGGATCAAATGGAGGCAAGAAAATAAGAGGTTGACCATGACGATGTTACAAGACTGGGAGCGACATGGCGTCTTGATCTCACTATGACGGATAGTATTTTAAAAGGCAAAAAGAAACCCAGCCTTCACAACAACGGGCAAGCCAAGACTGCTCACCAAATCTGTTCTTCAACTATTCAAATGTCATCCCTTTCCCAAAAAAGTGGTATAGCGAAGTTAAGCACAGCATCCTCAAGACGACAGTATGATATCATAGGGTGAGACACGATGCCGTGGCTTTGTAGAGCTCCAGATATATCGTAGTGTAGTGCCAGAGTGAACCTTCCTTTGCGAGCAGGCCAACACATACATACAACTTGGCTAGCCTCCAATGACTGATGTCGAACCATTACACCTCTATAAGCAGGATGGGGGTCAAGATATGTGATCTTGAGAAACATATGTAGCAAGTTACCCCTCAAACCCCTCCATCATCACGGACCCTTGACTTATAAACCCGCGTGGATGGTGATGCTATGTCCCGCTGTCTTACCCATACCCGACCTAGTAGATACCTTCATCACCCCCACGTGCATCGGTTATCGATAGGGTGAAAGGCGTTATCTCAGGTACTGTTGGGACGAGTACCTCTGCGTCTTTTCCGTAGGAAAATTCCCAGACTTTTCTACATGATTCCACGACAGTGTCTTTTGTTCCCACAACCAACCTACCAACCTTGCT
Organism: Neurospora intermedia; assembly: GCA_037102815.1. Lineage (NCBI taxonomy): Eukaryota > Fungi > Ascomycota > Sordariomycetes > Sordariales > Sordariaceae > Neurospora > Neurospora intermedia. The sequence continues at coordinate 2,489,079 of BTPP01000004.1, read as the reverse complement.
CGTTGTTGGCTGGTGTTAAGCAGCTCCTTGCTCTTCGTAGGGTGACCCTGGACTTTGTCTTTACCGACAACCTCCAAAAGCATAGAGGTATGAGGCAAACATTGTTCTCGGAGCACAGAGTACTAGGGTAACTTCGTTCGAGCTTATACACAATGATCGGTTGGTCGAAAAGCTGCGAATTGCGGCTTTCCATGACCATATCTTGAGTATCGAGCGGCTTTGTCTGCCATGAGCTGTTATCGTGGTGTTGGGGAGACTCCATACCTGACGTATACCTCCCTGAGCTCCCTAGGTACCTCTACTACTGTAGTACGTCGCTACCTAGTATCTGGAGGGCTTTCAAACAGGGGAGATGCAATCTTGATCCAGTTTGATTGGTCGCAAAAAAAAAGCTTTTTTGGTTCATTCCCTGCAGTTCGCCCATTGGTGTAGTTCCCCACTGTAAAACGACGACGCTCGGAGCTACTATCGCTACGGCCACCGCTACGGCTTTCAGTGACTGACTGTACACTAAAAAGCTGGTCCAGTTTGCGCTATCGTCCCGGCCCCCGCAGTCATCGCACGGGGACAAGACACCGACAGACCATAACCCAACCCGTTTCTCTTTCCCTTCCGCCCCCCCTCCACCACTTTGAACAATCACGAAGTGAGTAAAACACACAAAAATCACCCACGAAAAGTGTAGGGATCTCCTATCGCCCGGTCATCGTAATTGAATAGACCTAAAACCTCGCCGCCCGAAGCAGCACCAACCTACATCCCCCACCACAACATTACAGCAACCTCCCGCGATAAGCCAAGCAACAGCAATGGGCAAGCAAGTCAACCTCTACTCCTTCCCCAGCGTCGATACGCTCGCGACCGCCCTCCGCTCCTACCTAATCTCGTGCCAGGAGGCCGGCCTCGAGCGGCACGGCGTCTTCAAGGTCGGCGTCTCAGGTGGCTCGCTACCCAAGACGCTCGCGCAAGCGCTGTTGGCCCCGGCCAAGGACAAGTCGGACGAGGTCAAGTGGGAGAGTTGGGAAATCTTCTTCGCGGACGAGCGCGCGGTCCCTCTCAACCACGAGGACTCCAACTACGCGCTCCTCAAGAAGGAGCTGCTCGACAAGCTCCCCCAGGGCACCCCGCAACCGACGGTACACACCATCGATGAATCCGTCCTCGACGACACGCAGGAGCTGGCCGATCGGTACGAGCAGACGCTCGTCCGCTCTTTTGCTTCGCGCGACTCGGTCAAGCTGCCCATCTTTGATTTGTTGCTGCTGGGCTGCGGGCCCGATGGACACACCTGCTCCCTCTTCCCCGGACACGAGCTGCTGCGCGAGACCGAGGCCTGGGTCAGCCCCATCGAGGACTCGCCCAAGCCGCCCCCGCGCCGCATCACCCTCACCCTCCCCGTTGTGACGCACGCGGTGCGCGTTGCGTTCGTGGCGACGGGCAGCGGCAAGAAGGAGATCATGAAGGATATCTTTGAGGAGGGCAAGGGGTTGCCGTGCGCCCTGGTGAACGAGGCGACGGGTGAGAGGTGCAGTTGGTTCGTGGATAACGCCGCTGTTGAGGGAGTCAGCTACCCCAAGAGGCCGTTTAGCCTATAGAACATGACGTCATGTCTTGATTATTTTATTCTTTCTTTTCTTTGCGGGTTGGAAGGAAGAAGAAGGGAAGGGAAGATTGCGATTCGGCGTATTGCTCAGGGAAAACCCGGGGATATAGAGGTAGACAGGACGGTGAAGGGAAAAATACTCAAGGATGAGAAGGAGGGCCAGGAAATGGGGTTGGAAAGGAGGAGGAAGAGAGTCACAGGCGGTCTGCGTCACACCCTACACGACAGACCAGGACGAAGCGACCGATAAGGGCAAGAATAAGATAGAAGAATACACGAGGAAGGTTTGAATGGGCGGAATTGAGGGCCTAAGCGGAACAACCGATCTTCTTGGTCAACACATCCCCAAAAGCATCAATAGACTGGGACGGCGGACGCGGAGGTTGGAGTTGATTTTTGGGACGAAAACGGAGTGATTGGAGTTTTTCAGATTATCCCGTACGTATGTATGTACAGGTAGCGGCGGGGGCTTTGTCTCTTTGCGAACGACGTTGATGATACTGCTCTCATACGCACAATGTTAATCTTCATTGCGGTATTCGACAAGGAAAACAGACTGTTGCGGTGGTGAGATACGCGGTCTACTCACACTCACTTCCTTCCACCTACCCATTCTTGAAACACCTCACATCATAATGGAATATATATGCTACGATAAAGGCTATGACCCTTGGACGGATCAAGTATGTCCTGCTATCATTCTCAAGTCTCCACAAGTTATACGGCGTCACCAATTGGTCAAGAGGAAGGCTGCAATGTCCCATAGCAATGACTTCTATTCTTTGCTCCCTTTTTTCCCATCTTTCATCCCCCCCTTTGGCCTTCATATATGTTCGAGGTCCAGGAACCGTAGCAGTGGCGGATCATAACCTGTGCCCGCTCACACCCATCCATAAATTATTCCCGGTCTCTCAGGACCGAGTTCAAAACCATCCCGGTCTATGATGAGTTCTGAACCCCGCAAACACAGCTGCCGAAAGATATCAAACCTGCATCCTTTTCCTAAAGTAGCGCAACCCACAAGCTCGCCGCCGACTGCTGTTTCGCCAAACTGCTTCCATCAAACGGTCCCGACCAGCTTGTACCATACGTATCATCTGCGTTTCGTGCCTTCTGATAAGCCGAGTTTGCGTTCTGCTCCAGGTATGTGCGATACGGTCGTCCCACAATCAACATATCGAGCTCACCGAGGTTGCGAGCAAATATGCCCTTAAAGCTCTGCTGGTCGAAATTACAGCCCGCGGCGGTGCCCTCGCAGGCGAAGTCAGTTAGAACGCCTGTGGAGGGGGGAGTGAGATGGGGCGAGGAGATGACGGCGTTAGCGAGGGTTGCGGCGGAGCGGATGTAGGTTTCGTTGCGTGTTGTGCGAAAGAGTTCTGGTTTCAAGGGTTGGGTTGTCAGTTATTTTGAGTTCACTGGCTGTTTCGTTCTATATACAACATTATTGGAAAGGTGTTGGAACAAAGGGGGTACCATACCAACTAAACCGCCTATTACCACTCCCTGGAGGTACGACCACGTCGGTCCCTCGTTGTTGAAGCACACTCCATTAGCCTTATCTTGCGTCAACCCGTCGTTGACCAATTCCTCTGCGTTGATCATGCCCGATTCCACGAACCACTGGTGCGCCTTGAGCGCCCTGGTCAGATAACGAGCATCACCCGTTCGAAGATGCAAAGCCGCGGCCAGCTTGATATACAAGGCGTTGGCAATGGCATTCTTGTACGTCATCGCCTTGATATCCACATAGATGCCGCCGCTACACTCCGTGTCCGTCCAGTAGTTCCAGATGTACTGCTCGTCCTGCATCGCAATCGTCAGGTATTGCTTGTCGCCCGTAAGGTCAAACATGCGGAGCATGGCCAGCGCCCACCAGCCCGTATCGTCGGTCGAGTCCGCCCTGAAGTTACCGCCGCCTTGGGGCCACCAGGGCAGGGGGGCCTTTTGCTTTTCGATGATCTCGTGCGCTTGAGAGAGGTAGTCCCGTGAGCCGGTAACGTTCATGTAGTCCAAAACCGCCTGGAGGGCGGTGCCGGAGATCCACCAGGCGACATCGGGAGACCAGCGGCCTTCGGAGGGGCTGTAGAAGGCGTTGTTCATGGCGTCGATGGCGGCTTTGGCGGCGGTTGACGCGTCGATGACCGTAGAAGCTTGGATGGGGCTCAACATGCTTGCGAGGCCCGCTATGCCAGCCAGGATCTGTATAGATCTCATCGCGTCTGGGAATTCGGCGGTTAATTCTGCTTGATTGTAGGAGGTAAAAGGGAGACAACCTCACGACCACACAGCTAGATATTTATAGATGATCTTAAGCGGCTCGAGGCCAGTGAAGTGTTTGCCAGCGAAGTCTTCACCACGTTGATGCTCCACGTGCCTGTTTGCCATTCTATAGGCTCCATGGAAGAGCTGATACAGATGACATGAGCAAGTTCCAGTCTGGACGAAGGTAATCAACGCCTCCACCGCAGCATTTTCTCAGCAGGGCGGTGTTTAGGGTCACCGCATTGTTGTTCTGCCGTCCCGATACGAGGGTAGATCATGGTCGTGTGTTGTTAGTTTGGTAGAAGGGGGCACCAACCAGCTTAAAGGATAAACAACAGCAACTCTAAGGACGAAGTCAAAGCCCCTTCCTCCACTCGGGAGTTGGCCCGCCAAGGCCGGGAACACCGCCGCTTGGGCAATGGATGCATCTGTGCCGTGCCGGACCCATCATCACAACGTGGTCATCGGTATAGTCTTGGGGCACAGGACGTGGATGACTTGGCTTGGAGAATACAAGTTCGTTTCGAGAACATAGATAGCCTTGAGTCTCGCAATCCCGAGGCAACAACTGGTGTAAGTACGACACGTTAAAGCCACAGGCCCAAGTGGTCGTCTCGTGAACAAGCGTCATCCAGTTGGGGACATATCTCGTCGGGGCTGCCGCTACTTGCAGTTGTCGAGCAACCCTGTCTGTCCCATAGCGGACATCGCTCTCCCAGAACGAGAGCGCGAATAACCCCGAAAGTCCCAATCCATCTCAGTAAGTGGTGTTTGTGTGCCGAGTTCTCGCGGAGACAAAGGTCATCGTATTTAAACCTCTTCAGTTTCTCATGTAATGACCCGGACCCAAATGTTACTCTGTGTCTCTGGGACCTGCATCAAGCCGGACTGGTGTGCATCCAACCTGAAGCTCAGGAACTGCTTCTTCGAAGCCAAGGATGATTGGTCTGGGTGCTATTGCGGGTTACGTTGAAAGGCACAGAGCGCCCCAGGCTTACTTTGTCGATCATTTCAACGTAAGGGGAAGGTGCGTAGAAGGGAAAGGGTGCCAGGAATTGAAGAATCGGATCGGGGAAGTGGACGCGGGAACAACCGCATCGATGTACCTTTAAACTCCAGCTGGATGATAGACCCTCGATGCCAGGAAGAGGTCAGAGAGGATGGAACGGAGAAAAAGGAAGGAAGGCGAGGGATAAGAGCCAGCAGATACTACACTACATACACTCACTACATGCGGAGAGCCGGATGTTCCCTTGTCCTGCATCATGTTCGCCGTGCATATCGGTACCGAAAGGAACTGGAGTGTAATCCATGCGGAGCCCGCTTCTGGCCGTAGAGGTGCTCCGTATCCGCCCCGCACAATGTTTGCATATGTAGCAGGCCATCCGTGCTCCCTCCGTATCGACTTTTCAAGGTCGCAAACCGAGGGTCGTGCGACGATAGCAATTGGCTATTACGATGTATGAATTTGTCTTGCTAACAAGTCTTACGTCCTTGTGTTAGCCTCTGGTATTGTGTGAGTGTCGCTTGAAGTGATGACTGGAATGCTTTTCTTCTTGGTTGCTTTCCCATGTTGAAGTTTAGCATTTGCGTCATGTGAAATTCTTCAGGGGGGGCCAAGGATTACGCTTGCCAGGAACGGAATAGCGTATCCTGGCTACAGACGGAATGTCATGCATAAATTGAAGGAAAAAATTCAAATCTCGGGACCCGTTGTACTGAATTCTGTATCCCGGGAGAATCTTCAACTTGCTTCATCTCGGTGGACTTTTATGCTTCTTGTCTCCGTCTGAACCTGGGTTTGTCACCGATCCGACCATACTTTCGTCTGAAGGTTCAGATGATGTTGATGATGGCATCAGGGTGATTCGCATCGAGGCTGTCACCCGGTCTTCGGTCTTCGGTCCCAGCGTCGGGTAAAGGGGTATCTCTTCCGAAGCTATTCCCTTGCACGCTGCGGGATTACTGCCATTCATCTACAACGAAGTGCCGATGTCCGCAACACGCCTGAAGCCGTTTGCGCCACTTCCTGGCATCCCATGATCCATCTGATTTCTTCCAGAACCACACAGATGCACCGAACATGGCTTCAAATCATCTTCGCAGAGTAAATGCTGCAATTCGCTCTCGGGTTAAGTACAGACTTTGCATATACAGTATGTGACATATCGTTGCGCATCTGATGGGCTTGTGGATGTTTGTAGACGTCCAGCAGCCCGAAGGCTTTTACTGCTTGGTGAAGATGTGAAGATCATCAGACATCCGTGATTAAGGGCAAGCCTCATATAACAGCAACAGGCAACAACAACAACTGCACGAGCGACTTTGACTTCGTTCGTGCCAAATTGAATATCACAGACTCGACCGTTTGGCTCATCGTGAGCGGCTGTTTCAGAAGAACATGGGACAAGGTGACTGCAGGGGAAAGGGTCCCTTAGGGCGATCCAACTAATTTCCATATGGGCCGCCTCGAGTCTTGCAGGGAATAGGGCTCATGGGAGCCAGGGGGGGTGAGGTTACCTCTATGTAACCTTGTCGAAATGCGACTTCATCGTCTGCGGTGTTCGTCTCGAATTTTATCGAGTTGCCTTTTTTTTTTTTTTCGCATATACCTGACCTGACCTACCTACCGTACGCACAATTGCTCATCTCAAACTCTTTCGCGTGGCCATCTATATCTCTTGCACGAAGTAAGGTCTCACTGCCGCCAGTGGGATTCCGGCGCAGTCGTATCACCATCTCTTCCCAACCGGCAACCCGCCGGGAGTCGCCTCGACGAAGATCATACGAACCCTCCCACTTCATGTGCAACACCACATGCGGACCTTGTTTCTTGTCCTAGGGAACCGTCGCATCGCTCACACTCAACCGGACTTTTGGAGTTGGACCAAATCGCTGCCCTCAGACCATCCTGCTCGCCATTCTGTCTTCCAGTCCTGAGCCGAGTCACACGATATCCTCTTATTGACAGGGAATCTGGAACTCGTATCCTGTGCTTTCCGGGGAAAGGGGAGATACTGAGACACACCTAGCACCCGAGAGACGGCTCCTTGAAGGAGCATCGAGTCGGACAGTCACTCTCCATCATGGAAGCAGCTGCAAATTTCTTGAGGAGGAAGCGGTCCGCTGGGGGAGAGAAGGGCAGATCGCTTTTCTCAAAAGCACACCCAACCCCCCCGTCCAGTACCGGACCAAACAGATTGGATTTGGACCTCCCCGATCTTCCCAAACTCGAGCTCTCCGAGTTGCTTCGTTTTGACGGGGCCCAATCGAAGGCTCCCGACCAATCGTTACTATCGCCAGAAGCAACAGCAGGAGGAGCAACAACCAGAAGCCCAGCTCCGCCCAAATCCGCGCCGCCAACGACAACGACGACAACAACAACGCCCATAGCAGCAACGCCGACGTCAGCGACGTCAGCTTTGAGCCCATTGGACAAGAAGCTGCCTGTTGCACCAATCCAGGCTCGTACTGGTATCTCTGGTCCCCCAACTAGTCCTCCCACTGCGCCGCCCCCTCCGCCGCCACAGCAAGCAAAACCAAAGTTGCCGCCAGCGCCTAGATCTGCTGTGGAAGCACCCAGCTGGGAAAGAACGGCCGGGTCGCAGCATCCCGGAGCTGATAAGCAGAAGGCAGCTACTATGATCACGACTGTCAACGCGGCCTCCACACCCCCTACACCGACGGCCGCTTCCAACGCCAAACCTTGGAATGCTCCGCTGCCGCCCCTACCGCCCATGTCGATACCCAGACGGCCTGTTCGTCCTGGCATAAGTTCCCCTACTTCGCCTTCGCTTGTGATTTCTCCCACATCGGTTGCGGCTTCCCCAGACTCGCCCACCCTAAAGCCCATCGCAGCTTCCCGGCCATCCTCACCACCCCACCCAGCCCCAGTCCCGGCTTCGGTTCCGGCTTCGGCCTCGGCGTCAGCAAATCTCAAGCCCGCCGCGTCGCCCGACACTTCGGTTCCCGTGTCACCAGCCGGGTCCGTATCCAGCATCGTGTGGGCATATTCGGATGGCAGTCCTGGATCAACCCCGAGATCCTCGACAAACTCTACCCATAGTAGCTTTCCCGATTCCAAGGAGCCCAACTTAAGCACATCGTCTTCGAGACTAGTCGGACAAGTCCCATATTCCAACAGCCATGAACAAAAAAGGGAAGCAGACAGGTCTCGAAATTTCGCACAATCAGAGCGAGAATTGCCGCCGGCACCGCCCGCGCCTCCAGTGAAAGAGAAAGACGCGCATCTTAACCGTCAAAGGCCAGAGACCCCGCCGAAAATAGTCCGATCAGAAACAGAACAAGCTTCGACAGGGGCGCAAATCGCGCCGATCTCGATCAACGGCTCAAACACTTCTCCCCAGCACGGAGAGCTCTGGAGACGGAGATCGGTGAAAAGTGAAAAGAACTTGGTGGTTGCGGACCTGAAACTTGATTCCAGCAACGGATCCACGGCCGAATCAGGCCAGATTCAATCTTATGCTGCTTCGCGCACCGCCGACGCCCAGCCAACAGTAACACCGCCTTTGTCGCCAGGGCACGTCGACGCATCCCCACCTGCAGCCAATAACAATCACCGTGCCCCAGCGCATAGAACCACTGCTAATGCTCTTCCTGGGAGAAACATCCGTCCTTCAGCCTCTCGTCAACAAGTCATTCCCCAGGTGCAGGATACGATGGGCCAAGCCAAATCCCACTTGAGAAAGAAGAGCCGCGACGACACACCGAGAGCGGGTACGCCCGCAGAAAAGGCAGTGTCGCAACCGCCATTCGAAACCAGCAATGGGCTGCCTGCCGCCACTACCGCTCCTTCCGTCGCCCACCATCCCGCACCCGACTATGGACAGTACGAAGTCAAGCAGCCGCATTGGGAGCCGTCGGTACAACAAGTGCCATCGACAGATGTACAAGGTGGAAACAGACCCGCGATTCAGCGGAAAGCAGTTGGAGGGTACGACTCCCAGATGCGGTCGGTGAACAATTCAAATCTGGCTCCAAGCGAAGAAAACAATGATGCCGCCGGGCTCTCCGTGCGCTCGCCTGTTGGACTCCCCGCTTCTCCTGCGGCCAACCGGGGGCGCCCTGTAGAGCGGCCCCCGGCCCCCAATGCAGCCCCGTTCCCCACTCGAACCACATCCAAAACCGGCAACGGAAACCGACCCGCATATCCTACTCCTCAAATTCAAGTCCAGAACGAATATCATCAATACTCCAATGGTATCATAGATCATGGCTCCGTATCCGAATCCGGATCTGCTGTATCTGTCGAGACCCTCCGACCGCCAAAGCAGAGATATGTGGACAACGAGATTGCCGTGATCTCGGACGAGGAGGAGCCCGAGGAGCAGTCCTGGCCCGAGAGGACCGATAACCCCGGCGTGGCTTTCTTCCTGAAGAAGAAGAAGAACTGGTGCACACCATTGCCAGCCGACGGAGTACTCGATGCGCCCCCTCTTACGGACAAACACTATCGGTGCCTCACGAGCCACAGGTACATGACGCCGAGCCGACAGAAATATAATCGAATTGCCTGCCGCACTTGTGGTGAGAGACAGCATGTGGATTGCTACATTTGCAGTGCCTGCGCCCTCAACATCTGCCTTCCCTGCACCAAGAGCTTGAAGGTGTTTGGAGGCAATCTAAAGCAGCTTTTGCGCCATGTGGAAGAGAGCAGACAATTCAATGAGGAGGATGAGAACGGCCAAGTAACCCCGGGAGTCCAATACGCGGACCAAAACGGTTTTAGCAGCGGGCCACCAACAGAGAACGGGGTGCTTTATCCCGTTGAGACACAGTAATCGTAAGGGTGGAGTGTTGAAGATTAGGAAATAGTTTTGGGAAGAAGCATAAAGAACTGCATACTGCAAAGAGAAAATAGGCGTTGGCGTAGGAATTGCTTGATGCTATTTGTCGCATGGCTGGCAGTAATAAGTTGTAGGGTGGGTTGGCATTTGGGGTACATATGTTTGACGTGATTTGCGAGGCAAGATACTGAAAGAAGTCGTTGGTATATTTGATTGGATGGGAGATATGATGGTGATGCACTTTTTTTATTTCTCTTCTTTGGATTGACTTGGCTGTAGTGGTATATGGATGATGGAGGCATACTCCATTGAAAAATGATAGAGCCACTTTACTTGTATTGAGAACTCGGCAATATTTCCCTGAAGAAGTAACTTATCGAAGCCCGATCTGAAAAAGACTAACGGGCGTTTGGTTGAGCTCAGTAGGTAGCAAGTTGAATACAGTATCGGATGGGCTGCCATGGTGGTTTAGATCATCCATCCCGCTGGATCTGCCCTGGCGATCGGTCCCGCCTCTTCGGCTGCAGGTGTACCTAGTAGGTGACGGGCGTCCACCCGTCCACCCCCATGTACACCCGGAGCTCAGTAACGGCCCGCAGTGACAGGCCCCAGCTTTTAGCGGGTTCCAGGGGTGTTAAGGCCGGGAACGCTGAAGACTTTGTGGCAACCACGTTGTAACCCCCATGGAGACGGTCACCGAAACATGGAAAGCAGGAGCGGGAACGGGGACGTATCCGAACATGCGGGAACACGTAAAATACTGTACGCGTTCCCATGGTAACAAATGTCCGGTTTTGGACCTTAACCGCCGACCTAACCAACCTGCATTATGTACATCCATCGAACAATTGGGTTGTTCGCAGTGGCTTCGTCTAAACTCCATCCCAATATCTTCTGGACACTCAAAATTGATCTTTCCAACCCGATAATTCAGCAGATCAGCGCCCAAAAGTCACAGCTTCACGAATGAATGACGGACACTTTTGACAACACCATCACATCCCCGCCTCTCAAGAGGAGGAAACTCTCCGGTACCATGTCCTCCCCAACGCCTTCCTTAAAGCCAAGTGCACTGGATCGCACTCAGTCACTCCGGAAACCAATGAGCACCGCGGGACTGATGAAGGATACCACCATTACCGCCGCAGTTGGTACGTCTGCTGGCAGCAATATCGCTAGGGGCGCAGGAGCAAGAGCGTCAAAACAACGGCCCGTCTCGATGATACAAACGCCATCAACAACAAAAGGAGCTTTGGCTGCGCCAGGAATGGTTTCTCGGACTGTCGCCACCAGCAACATTGGCACAGCGATCAGCGGGAGCGGAATCAAGAGGACGGCTAGTGTTACTGGTACTAGAAGCGGCACCACCAGCAGCAATATCAAACCACCATCCTCTGGAGGGCTTAATCGACTGGCTAGCACTAGATTGAAGCAAGAGGGGAGTAAAGTTGAAAATGCAGTCGAAAGGACTGGCGCGGAAGTTGGAACTGGGATCTCCAGTGGTTCTGGGAACCGGGTTGTATCGGGAGCAGCAATGGCACTACAACCATCAAGAACATCAACAACTGCCACAAAGTCGACAAAATTGTCAACAACTAGCCTCAGACAACCTCTCCGTAATCGCGCTCCCACAATATCCGCGACTGATGTGACCGCGAGAACTACTCCTCTATCACCACCTACCACAATACCGCCATCATTATCAGGATCGTTTGGAATGACTCGTCCAACTACTTCGTCGAGTGCAGGTTCATTGGCCACCATCACTAGCCCAAGAGTAACAGGTGCATCTGGTTCTAGTTTCAAAATAGATACAGGCATTGGTCAAAGGGGGAGAGGGCATGCGCGTACTCAGTCAGCAACAATAAGCTCGCCGAAACCAACAACGCCGAAGCCGGTATCAAGAAGCACAGCAGTATCAGGCATTTCTGCCACCGCGCTCTCAAAAACTGCCGTAGGTAAAGACAGCAGGGTTTCTGGAGTTGGGAGTGGGAGTGATCCGCCCAAAAACGCTTCGAAAGGAGTTCCACCACCAAGCACTCCTGGTAAAAGTAGGCCACAGTCACTCATATCGGCCAACGCACTCAGACGATCTCCTGCCACCGCTAAGCCAGAGATAGCAACGACAGGAGGGACGCCCAAAGCAG